>OU975422.1:5000-2861338 GCA_918857605.2 Philereme vetulata | reverse complement strand
ATTCAAATGCGTACCTACTAAACATACCTCCAACCCTTCTATATTCAAATACGTACCTACTAAACATACCTCCAACCCTTCTATATTCAAATGCGTACCTACTAAACATACCTCCAACCCTTCTATATTCAAATGCGTACCTACTAAACATACCTCCAACCCTTCTATATTCAAATACGTACCTACTAAACATACCTCCAACCCTTCTATATTCAAATGCGTACCTACTAAACATACCTCCAACCCTTCTATATTCAAATGCGTACCTACTAAACATACCTCCAACCCTTCTATATTCAAATACGTACCTACTAAACATACCTCCAACCCTTCTATATTCAAATACGTACCTACTAAACATACCTCCAACCCTTCTATATTCAAATACGTACCTACTAAACATACCTCCAACCCTTCTATATTCAAATGCGTACCTACTAAACATACCTCCAACCCTTCTATATTCCAATGCGTACCTACTAAACATACCTCCAACCCTTCTATATTCAAATACGTACCTACTAAACATACCTCCAACCCTTCTATATTCAAATGCGTACCTACTAAACATACCTCCAACCCTTCTATATTCAAATGCGTACCTACTAAACATACCTCCAACCCTTCTATATTCAAATGCGTACCTACTAAACATACCTCCAACCCTTCTATATTCCAATGCGTACCTACTAAACATACCTCCAACCCTTCTATATTCAAATGCGTACCTACTAAACATACCTCCAACCCTTCTATATTCAAATGCGTACCTACTAAACATACCTCCAACCCTTCTATATTCCAATGCGTACCTACTAAACATACCTCCAACCCTTCTATATTCAAATGCGTACCTACTAAACATACCTCCAACCCTTCTATATTCCAATGCGTACCTACTAAACATACCTCCAACCCTTCTATATTCAAATGCGTACCTACTAAACATACCTCCAACCCTTCTATATTCAAATGCGTACCTACTAAACATACCTCCAACCCTTCTATATTCCAATGCGTACCTACTAAACATACCTCCAACCCTTCTATATTCAAATGCGTACCTACTAAACATACCTCCAACCCTTCTATATTCCAATGCGTACCTACTAAACATACCTCCAACCCTTCTATATTCAAATGCGTACCTACTAAACATACCTCCAACCCTTCTATATTCAAATACGTACCTACTAAACATACCTCCAACCCTTCTATATTCAAATACGTACCTACTAAACATACCTCCAACCCTTCTATATTCAAATACGTACCTACTAAACATACCTCCAACCCTTCTATATTCAAATACGTACCTACTAAACATACCTCCAACCCTTCTATATTCAAATACGTACCTACTAAACATACCTCCAACCCTTCTATATTCAAATGCGTACCTACTAAACATACCTCCAACCCTTCTATATTCAAATGCGTACCTACTAAACATACCTCCAACCCTTCTATATTCAAATGCGTACCTACTAAACATACCTCCAACCCTTCTATATTCAAATGCGTACCTACTAAACATACCTCCAACCCTTCTATATTCCAATGCGTACCTACTAAACATACCTCCAACCCTTCTATATTCAAATGCGTACCTACTAAACATACCTCCAACCCTTCTATATTCCAATGCGTACCTACTAAACATACCTCCAACCCTTCTATATTCCAATGCGTACCTACTAAACATACCTCCAACCCTTCTATATTCAAATGCGTACCTACTAAACATACCTCCAACCCTTCTATATTCAAATGCGTACCTACTAAACATACCTCCAACCCTTCTATATTCAAATGCGTACCTACTAAACATACCTCCAACCCTTCTATATTCCAATGCGTACCTACTAAACATACCTCCAACCCTTCTATATTCAAATGCGTACCTACTAAACATACCTCCAACCCTTCTATATTCAAATGCGTACCTACTAAACATACCTCCAACCCTTCTATATTCAAATACGTACCTACTAAACATACCTCCAACCCTTCTATATTCAAATGCGTACCTACTAAACATACCTCCAACCCTTCTATATTCAAATACGTACCTACTAAACATACCTCCAACCCTTCTATATTCAAATGCGTACCTACTAAACATACCTCCAACCCTTCTATATTCAAATGCGTACCTACTAAACATACCTCCAACCCTTCTATATTCAAATGCGTACCTACTAAACATACCTCCAACCCTTCTATATTCAAATACGTACCTACTAAACATACCTCCAACCCTTCTATATTCAAATGCGTACCTACTAAACATACCTCCAACCCTTCTATATTCAAATACGTACCTACTAAACATACCTCCAACCCTTCTATATTCAAATGCGTACCTACTAAACATACCTCCAACCCTTCTATATTCAAATGCGTACCTACTAAACATACCTCCAACCCTTCTATATTCAAATGCGTACCTACTAAACATACCTCCAACCCTTCTATATTCAAATGCGTACCTACTAAACATACCTCCAACCCTTCTATATTCAAATGCGTACCTACTAAACATACCTCCAACCCTTCTATATTCAAATACGTACCTACTAAACATACCTCCAACCCTTCTATATTCAAATGCGTACCTACTAAACATACCTCCAACCCTTCTATATTCAAATGCGTACCTACTAAACATACCTCCAACCCTTCTATATTCAATGCGTACCTACTAAACATACCTCCAACCCTTCTATATTCAAATGCGTACCTACTAAACATACCTCCAACCCTTCTATATTCAAATGCGTACCTACTAAACATACCTCCAACCCTTCTATATTCAAATGCGTACCTACTAAACATACCTCCAACCCTTCTATATTCAAATGCGTACCTACTAAACATACCTCCAACCCTTCTATATTCAAATGCGTACCTACTAAACATACCTCCAACCCTTCTATATTCAAATGCGTACCTACTAAACATACCTCCAACCCTTCTATATTCAAATGCGTACCTACTAAACATACCTCCAACCCTTCTATATTCAAATGCGTACCTACTAAACATACCTCCAACCCTTCTATATTCAAATGCGTACCTACTAAACATACCTCCAACCCTTCTATATTCAAATGCGTACCTACTAAACATACCTCCAACCCTTCTATATTCAAATGCGTACCTACTAAACATACCTCCAACCCTTCTATATTCAAATGCGTACCTACTAAACATACCTCCAACCCTTCTATATTCAATGCGTACCTACTAAACATACCTCCAACCCTTCTATATTCAAATGCGTACCTACTAAACATACCTCCAACCCTTCTATATTCAAATGCGTACCTACTAAACATACCTCCAACCCTTCTATATTCAAATGCGTACCTACTAAACATACCTCCAACCCTTCTATATTCAAATGCGTACCTACTAAACATACCTCCAACCCTTCTATATTCAAATGCGTACCTACTAAACATACCTCCAACCCTTCTATATTCAAATGCGTACCTACTAAACATACCTCCAACCCTTCTATATTCAAATGCGTACCTACTAAACATACCTCCAACCCTTCTATATTCAAATGCGTACCTACTAAACATACCTCCAACCCTTCTATATTCAAATGCGTACCTACTAAACATACCTCCAACCCTTCTATATTCCAAATGCGTACCTACTAAACATACCTCCAACCCTTCTATATTCAAATGCGTACCTACTAAACATACCTCCAACCCTTCTATATTCAAATGCGTACCTACTAAACATACCTCCAACCCTTCTATATTCAAATGCGTACCTACTAAACATACCTCCAACCCTTCTATATTCAAATGCGTACCTACTAAACATACCTCCAACCCTTCTATATTCAAATGCGTACCTACTAAACATACCTCCAACCCTTCTATATTCAATGCGTACCTACTAAACATACCTCCAACCCTTCTATATTCAAATGCGTACCTACTAAACATACCTCCAACCCTTCTATATTCAAATGCGTACCTACTAAACATACCTCCAACCCTTCTATATTCAAATGCGTACCTACTAAACATACCTCCAACCCTTCTATATTCCAATGCGTACCTACTAAACATACCTCCAACCCTTCTATATTCAAATGCGTACCTACTAAACATACCTCCAACCCTTCTATATTCAAATGCGTACCTTACTAAACATACCTCCAACCCTTCTATATTCCAATGCGTACCTACTAAACATACCTCCAACCCTTCTATATTCAAATGCGTACCTACTAAACATACCTCCAACCCTTCTATATTCAAATGCGTACCTACTAAACATACCTCCAACCCTTCTATATTCCAATGCGTACCTACTAAACATACCTCCAACCCTTCTATATTCCAATGCGTACCTACTAAACATACCTCCAACCCTTCTATATTCCAATGCGTACCTACTAAACATACCTCCAACCCTTCTATATTCAAATGCGTACCTACTAAACATACCTCCAACCCTTCTATATTCAAATACGTACCTACTAAACATACCTCCAACCCTTCTATATTCCAATGCGTACCTACTAAACATACCTCCAACCCTTCTATATTCAAATGCGTACCTACTAAACATACCTCCAACCCTTCTATATTCAAATACGTACCTACTAAACATACCTCCAACCCTTCTATATTCCAATGCGTACCTACTAAACATACCTCCAACCCTTCTATATTCCAATGCGTACCTACTAAACATACCTCCAACCCTTCTATATTCCAATGCGTACCTACTAAACATACCTCCAACCCTTCTATATTCAAATACGTACCTACTAAACATACCTCCAACCCTTCTATATTCCAATGCGTACCTACTAAACATACCTCCAACCCTTCTATATTCAAATGCGTACCTACTAAACATACCTCCAACCCTTCTATATTCCAATGCGTACCTACTAAACATACCTCCAACCCTTCTATATTCAAATGCGTACCTACTAAACATACCTCCAACCCTTCTATATTCAAATGCGTACCTACTAAACATACCTCCAACCCTTCTATATTCAAATACGTACCTACTAAACATACCTCCAACCCTTCTATATTCCAATGCGTACCTACTAAACATACCTCCAACCCTTCTATATTCAAATGCGTACCTACTAAACATACCTCCAACCCTTCTATATTCAAATACGTACCTACTAAACATACCTCCAACCCTTCTATATTCCAATGCGTACCTACTAAACATACCTCCAACCCTTCTATATTCAAATGCGTACCTACTAAACATACCTCCAACCCTTCTATATTCCAATGCGTACCTACTAAACATACCTCCAACCCTTCTATATTCAAATGCGTACCTACTAAACATACCTCCAACCCTTCTATATTCAAATGCGTACCTACTAAACATACCTCCAACCCTTCTATATTCAAATGCGTACCTACTAAACATACCTCCAACCCTTCTATATTCAAATACGTACCTACTAAACATACCTCCAACCCTTCTATATTCAAATGCGTACCTACTAAACATACCTCCAACCCTTCTATATTCAAATGCGTACCTACTAAACATACCTCCAACCCTTCTATATTCAAATACGTACCTACTAAACATACCTCCAACCCTTCTATATTCAAATGCGTACCTACTAAACATACCTCCAACCCTTCTATATTCAAATACGTACCTACTAAACATACCTCCAACCCTTCTATATTCAAATACGTACCTACTAAACATACCTCCAACCCTTCTATATTCAAATGCGTACCTACTAAACATACCTCCAACCCTTCTATATTCAAATGCGTACCTACTAAACATACCTCCAACCCTTCTATATTCAAATACGTACCTACTAAACATACCTCCAACCCTTCTATATTCAAATACGTACCTACTAAACATACCTCCAACCCTTCTATATTCAAATACGTACCTACTAAACATACCTCCAACCCTTCTATATTCAAATGCGTACCTACTAAACATACCTCCAACCCTTCTATATTCAAATACGTACCTACTAAACATACCTCCAACCCTTCTATATTCAAATACGTACCTACTAAACATACCTCCAACCCTTCTATATTCAAATGCGTACCTACTAAACATACCTCCAACCCTTCTATATTCAAATGCGTACCTACTAAACATACCTCCAACCCTTCTATATTCAAATACGTACCTACTAAACATACCTCCAACCCTTCTATATTCAAATGCGTACCTACTAAACATACCTCCAACCCTTCTATATTCAAATGCGTACCTACTAAACATACCTCCAACCCTTCTATATTCAAATGCGTACCTACTAAACATACCTCCAACCCTTCTATATTCAAATACGTACCTACTAAACATACCTCCAACCCTTCTATATTCAAATGCGTACCTACTAAACATACCTCCAACCCTTCTATATTCAAATACGTACCTACTAAACATACCTCCAACCCTTCTATATTCAAATGCGTACCTACTAAACATACCTCCAACCCTTCTATATTCAAATGCGTACCTACTAAACATACCTCCAACCCTTCTATATTCAAATACGTACCCTAAACATACCTCCAACCCTTCTATATTCAAATGCGTACCTACTAAACATACCTCCAACCCTTCTATATTCAAATGCGTACCTACTAAACATACCTCCAACCCTTCTATATTCAAATGCGTACCTACTAAACATACCTCCAACCCTTCTATATTCAAATGCGTACCTACTAAACATACCTCCAACCCTTCTATATTCAAATGCGTACCTACTAAACATACCTCCAACCCTTCTATATTCAAATGCGTACCTAATAAACATACCTCCAACCCTTCTATATTCAAATACGTACCTACTAAACATACCTCCAACCCTTCTATATTCAAATGCGTACCTACTAAACATACCTCCAACCCTTCTATATTCAAATACGTACCTACTAAACATACCTCCAACCCTTCTATATTCAAATGCGTACCTACTAAACATACCTCCAACCCTTCTATATTCAAATGCGTACCTACTAAACATACCTCCAACCCTTCTATATTCAAATACGTACCCTAAACATACCTCCAACCCTTCTATATTCAAATGCGTACCTACTAAACATACCTCCAACCCTTCTATATTCAAATGCGTACCTACTAAACATACCTCCAACCCTTCTATATTCAAATGCGTACCTACTAAACATACCTCCAACCCTTCTATATTCAAATGCGTACCTACTAAACATACCTCCAACCCTTCTATATTCAAATGCGTACCTACTAAACATACCTCCAACCCTTCTATATTCAAATGCGTACCTACTAAACATACCTCCAACCCTTCTATATTCAAATACGTACCTACTAAACATACCTCCAACCCTTCTATATTCAAATGCGTACCTACTAAACATACCTCCAACCCTTCTATATTCAAATGCGTACCTACTAAACATACCTCCAACCCTTCTATATTCAAATACGTACCCTAAACATACCTCCAACCCTTCTATATTCAAATGCGTACCTACTAAACATACCTCCAACCCTTCTATATTCAAATGCGTACCTACTAAACATACCTCCAACCCTTCTATATTCAAATGCGTACCTACTAAACATACCTCCAACCCTTCTATATTCAAATACGTACCCTAAACATACCTCCAACCCTTCTATATTCAAATGCGTACCTACTAAACATACCTCCAACCCTTCTATATTCAAATGCGTACCTACTAAACATACCTCCAACCCTTCTATATTCAAATACGTACCCTAAACATACCTCCAACCCTTCTATATTCAAATGCGTACCTACTAAACATACCTCCAACCCTTCTATATTCAAATGCGTACCTACTAAACATACCTCCAACCCTTCTATATTCAAATGCGTACCTACTAAACATACCTCCAACCCTTCTATATTCAAATGCGTACCTACTAAACATACCTCCAACCCTTCTATATTCAAATGCGTACCTACTAAACATACCTCCAACCCTTCTATATTCAAATGCGTACCTAATAAACATACCTCCAACCCTTCTATATTCCAATGCGTACCTACTAAACATACCTCCAACCCTTCTATATTCAAATGCGTACCTACTAAACATACCTCCAACCCTTCTATATTCCAATGCGTACCTACTAAACATACCTCCAACCCTTCTATATTCAAATGCGTACCTACTAAACATACCTCCAACCCTTCTATATTCCAATGCGTACCTACTAAACATACCTCCAACCCTTCTATATTCCAATGCGTACCTACTAAACATACCTCCAACCCTTCTATTTTCCAATGCGTACCTACTAAACATACCTCCAACCCTTCTATATTCAAATGCGTACCTACTAAACATACCTCCAACCCTTCTATATTCAAATGCGTACCTACTAAACATACCTCCAACCCTTCTATATTCCAATGCGTACCTACTAAACATACCTCCAACCCTTCTATATTCAAATGCGTACCTACTAAACATACCTCCAACCCTTCTATATTCCAATGCGTACCTACTAAACATACCTCCAACCCTTCTATATTCAAATGCGTACCTACTAAACATACCTCCAACCCTTCTATATTCCAATGCGTACCTACTAAACATACCTCCAACCCTTCTATATTCAAATACGTACCTACTAAACATACCTCCAACCCTTCTATATTCCAATGCGTACCTACTAAACATACCTCCAACCCTTCTATATTCAAATGCGTACCTACTAAACATACCTCCAACCCTTCTATATTCAAATACGTACCTACTAAACATACCTCCAACCCTTCTATATTCAAATGCGTACCTACTAAACATACCTCCAACCCTTCTATATTCAAATGCGTACCTACTAAACATACCTCCAACCCTTCTATATTCAAATACGTACCTACTAAACATACCTCCAACCCTTCTATATTCAAATGCGTACCTACTAAACATACCTCCAACCCTTCTATATTCAAATGCGTACCTACTAAACATACCTCCAACCCTTCTATATTCAAATACGTACCTACTAAACATACCTCCAACCCTTCTATATTCAAATACGTACCTACTAAACATACCTCCAACCCTTCTATATTCAAATGCGTACCTACTAAACATACCTCCAACCCTTCTATATTCCAATGCGTACCTACTAAACATACCTCCAACCCTTCTATATTCAAATGCGTACCTACTAAACATACCTCCAACCCTTCTATATTCAAATGCGTACCTACTAAACATACCTCCAACCCTTCTATATTCAAATGCGTACCTACTAAACATACCTCCAACCCTTCTATATTCAAATGCGTACCTACTAAACATACCTCCAACCCTTCTATATTCAAATGCGTACCTACTAAACATACCTCCAACCCTTCTATATTCAAATACGTACCTACTAAACATACCTCCAACCCTTCTATATTCAAATGCGTACCTACTAAACATACCTCCAACCCTTCTATATTCAAATGCGTACCTACTAAACATACCTCCAACCCTTCTATATTCAAATACGTACCTACTAAACATACCTCCAACCCTTCTATATTCAAATACGTACCTACTAAACATACCTCCAACCCTTCTATATTCAAATGCGTACCTACTAAACATACCTCCAACCCTTCTATATTCCAATGCGTACCTACTAAACATACCTCCAACCCTTCTATATTCAAATGCGTACCTACTAAACATACCTCCAACCCTTCTATATTCAAATGCGTACCTACTAAACATACCTCCAACCCTTCTATATTCAAATGCGTACCTACTAAACATACCTCCAACCCTTCTATATTCCAATGCGTACCTACTAAACATACCTCCAACCCTTCTATATTCAAATGCGTACCTACTAAACATACCTCCAACCCTTCTATATTCAAATGCGTACCTACTAAACATACCTCCAACCCTTCTATATTCCAATTCGTACCTACTAAACATACCTCCAACCCTTCTATATTCAAATACGTACCTACTAAACATACCTCCAACCCTTCTATATTCCAATGCGTACCTACTAAACATACCTCCAACCCTTCTATATTCAAATGCGTACCTACTAAACATACCTCCAACCCTTCTATATTCCAATGCGTACCTACTAAACATACCTCCAACCCTTCTATATTCAAATGCGTACCTACTAAACATACCTCCAACCCTTCTATATTCAAATGCGTACCTACTAAACATACCTCCAACCCTTCTATATTCAAATACGTACCTACTAAACATACCTCCAACCCTTCTATATTCAAATGCGTACCTACTAAACATACCTCCAACCCTTCTATATTCAAATAATAATCCTCCTAGCCGATTTCGGCTACAGAGACTTGACTTTGTGATTATTGGTCTAGGTGTTTAGCCTGTATGTGGCTGATGTACCCTATTTTTGCGCTATAAGTCCGGTTACAATGAACACAAGTTAAGGCGCCATTAATGTAGTTGTAATTGATATTAGCCGGCGGTCGACTTTTAAGCTGATCCCGTTTTAAGTCTAGTTCTTGCCTCCTTTCTTCTTCAAACTCGTACACTTTGTCCTGAACATGACGCCTCCATTCAGGTCGTTTTTCAGCGAGAGCCTCCCAGCGCGACGGATCGATACAACACCTCTTCATGTGCCTCTTCTGTACGTCTTTGAAACGTAGGAACTGACCTCCGCGTTTCCGCTTACCATGTTCTAGTTCACAGAAGAAAATGCGTTTCGCCCTTCGCTCATCAGACATCCGAGACAGGTGCCCGCACCAACGCAGCTGACGCCGCATCAAATATGCCTCTATGCCACAGACATTAGCCCGTCGTAGAACATCGGTATTACGGACCCGATCCGACCACTTGATGTTAAGAATGTCGCGGAGGCATTTCAGATGGAATCTGTCTAACGTGCGTATGTGTCTGCGATACAGGCACCATGTCTCTGACGAGTACAAGATGTTAGGAAGTACAATAGCCATATACACCTTAATCTTGGTACTCAATTTGATGTTATGGGAGCGAAATACCTGGACTCGTAGTTTACCAAAAGCAGCCATAGCGGAGCCAAGTCTGCTGTTGATCTCCGAGTCAAGGTCGCATTTTGTTGTTATGCTGCTTCCCAGATATCTGAATGTATCGACCTGTTTTATGGGCTTTCCATCGATTTGCAGATTCAGTGGAGCTTGGTTAACAGTGTCCATGGCCATCACCTCTGTCTTTGTAATATTAATTTTGAGGCCAAATCTACAGCACGCAGCGTCAAGCCGAGTCATCAAGTCCTGGAGTCCCTCAGAAGATTCCGCAACGAAACATAGGTCATCAGCATACATCAATTCGGTAATGAGGTCATACGATACCTTTGTGTGCGCTTTTAACCTAGCCAGGTTAAAGATACTGCCATCTGTGCGAAAACGTATGCGGATCCCTTCGGTGTTGGCTTGTAAAGTCTCCCTCACGACAACGGAAAAGTACAGAGCAAAAAGAGTGGGTGCTAATACACAGCCTTGTTTTACACCACAAGTGACAGGGAATTGCTCTGTCTGCTCACCATTGACGGTTACGCAACAAGTCATGTTGTCGTGAAGAAGTCTTATCAAGCGTATAAATTTGTTGGTGCTAAACATACCTCCAACCCTTCTATATTCAAATACGTACCTACTAAACATACCTCCAACCCTTCTATATTCAAATGCGTACCTACTAAACATACCTCCAACCCTTCTATATTCAAATACGTACCTACTAAACATACCTCCAACCCTTCTATATTCAAATACGTACCTACTAAACATACCTCCAACCCTTCTATATTCAAATGCGTACCTACTAAACATACCTCCAACCCTTCTATATTCCAATGCGTACCTACTAAACATACCTCCAACCCTTCTATATTCAAATACGTACCTACTAAACATACCTCCAACCCTTCTATATTCAAATACGTACCTACTAAACATACCTCCAACCCTTCTATATTCAAATGCGTACCTACTAAACATACCTCCAACCCTTCTATATTCAAATGCGTACCTACTAAACATACCTCCAACCCTTCTATATTCAAATACGTACCTACTAAACTTACCTCCAACCCTTCTATATTCAAATACGTACCTACTAAACATACCTCCAACCCTTCTATATTCAAATGCGTACCTACTAAACATACCTCCAACCCTTCTATATTCAAATGCGTACCTACTAAACATACCTCCAACCCTTCTATATTCCAATGCGTACCTACTAAACATACCTCCAACCCTTCTATATTCAAATGCGTACCTACTAAACATACCTCCAACCCTTCTATATTCCAATGCGTACCTACTAAACATACCTCCAACCCTTCTATATTCCAATGCGTACCTACTAAACATACCTCCAACCCTTCTATATTCAAATGCGTACCTACTAAACATACCTCCAACCCTTCTATATTCCAATGCGTACCTACTAAACATACCTCCAACCCTTCTATATTCCAATGCGTACCTACTAAACATACCTCCAACCCTTCTATATTCAAATGCGTACCTACTAAACATACCTCCAACCCTTCTATATTCAAATGCGTACCTACTAAACATACCTCCAACCCTTCTATATTCAAATACGTACCTACTAAACATACCTCCAACCCTTCTATATTCAAATGCGTACCTACTAAACATACCTCCAACCCTTCTATATTCAAATGCGTACCTACTAAACATACCTCCAACCCTTCTATATTCCAATGCGTACCTACTAAACATACCTCCAACCCTTCTATATTCCAATGCGTACCTACTAAACATACCTCCAACCCTTCTATATTCAAATGCGTACCTACTACACATACCTCCAACCCTTCTATATTCCAATGCGTACCTACTAAACATACCTCCAACCCTTCTATATTCCAATGCGTACCTACTAAACATACCTCCAACCCTTCTATATTCAAATGCGTACCTACTAAACATACCTCCAACCCTTCTATATTCAAATGCGTACCTACTAAACATACCTCCAACCCTTCTATATTCCAATGCGTACCTACTAAACATACCTCCAACCCTTCTATATTCCAATGCGTACCTACTAAACATACCTCCAACCCTTCTATATTCCAATGCGTACCTACTAAACATACCTCCAACCCTTCTATATTCAAATGCGTACCTACTAAACATACCTCCAACCCTTCTATATTCCAATGCGTACCTACTAAACATACCTCCAACCCTTCTATATTCCAATGCGTACCTACTAAACATACCTCCAACCCTTCTATATTCCAATGCGTACCTACTAAACATACCTCCAACCCTTCTATATTCAAATGCGTACCTACTAAACATACCTCCAACCCTTCTATATTCAAATGCGTACCTACTAAACATACCTCCAACCCTTCTATATTCCAATGCGTACCTACTAAACATACCTCCAACCCTTCTATATTCCAATGCGTACCTACTAAACATACCTCCAACCCTTCTATATTCAAATGCGTACCTACTAAACATACCTCCAACCCTTCTATATTCAAATGCGTACCTACTAAACATACCTCCAACCCTTCTATATTCCAATGCGTACCTACTAAACATACCTCCAACCCTTCTATATTCCAATGCGTACCTACTAAACATACCTCCAACCCTTCTATATTCCAATGCGTACCTACTAAACATACCTCCAACCCTTCTATATTCAAATGCGTACCTACTAAACATACCTCCAACCCTTCTATATTCCAATGCGTACCTACTAAACATACCTCCAACCCTTCTATATTCCAATGCGTACCTACTAAACATACCTCCAACCCTTCTATATTCCAATGCGTACCTACTAAACATACCTCCAACCCTTCTATATTCAAATGCGTACCTACTAAACATACCTCCAACCCTTCTATATTCAAATGCGTACCTACTAAACATACCTCCAACCCTTCTATATTCCAATGCGTACCTACTAAACATACCTCCATCCCTTCTATATTCAAATGCGTACCTACTAAACATACCTCCAACCCTTCTATATTCCAATGCGTACCTACTAAACATACCTCCAACCCTTCTATATTCCAATGCGTACCTACTAAACATACCTCCAACCCTTCTATATTCAAATGCGTACCTAATAAACATACCTCCAACCCTTCTATATTCCAATGCGTACCTACTAAACATACCTCCAACCCTTCTATATTCAAATGCGTACCTACTAAACATACCTCCAACCCTTCTATATTCAAATGCGTACCTAATAAACATACCTCCAACCCTTCTATATTCCAATGCGTACCTACTAAACATACCTCCAACCCTTCTATATTCAAATGCGTACCTACTAAACATACCTCCAACCCTTCTATATTCCAATGCGTACCTACTAAACATACCTCCAACCCTTCTATATTCAAATGCGTACCTACTAAACATACCTCCAACCCTTCTATATTCCAATGCGTACCTACTAAACATACCTCCAACCCTTCTATATTCAAATGCGTACCTACTAAACATACCTCCAACCCTTCTATATTCCAATGCGTACCTACTAAACATACCTCCAACCCTTCTATATTCAAATGCGTACCTACTAAACATACCTCCAACCCTTCTATATTCAAATGCGTACCTACTAAACATACCTCCAACCCTTCTATATTCCAATGCGTACCTACTAAACATACCTCCAACCCTTCTATATTCAAATGCGTACCTAGTAAACATACCTCCAACCCTTCTATATTCAAATGCGTACCTAATAAACATACCTCCAACCCTTCTATATTCCAATGCGTACCTACTAAACATACCTCCAACCCTTCTATATTCAAATGCGTACCTACTAAACATACCTCCAACCCTTCTATATTCAAATGCGTACCTACTAAACATACCTCCAACCCTTCTATATTCAAATGCGTACCTACTAAACATACCTCCAACCCTTCTATATTCAAATGCGTACCTACTAAACATACCTCCAACCCTTCTATATTCAAATGCGTACCTACTAAACATACCTCCAACCCTTCTATATTCCAATGCGTACCTACTAAACATACCTCCAACCCTTCTATATTCAAATGCGTACCTACTAAACATACCTCCAACCCTTCTATATTCAAATGCGTACCTACTAAACATACCTCCAACCCTTCTATATTCAAATGCGTACCTACTAAACATACCTCCAACCCTTCTATATTCAAATGCGTACCTACTAAACATACCTCCAACCCTTCTATATTCAAATGCGTACCTACTAAACATACCTCCAACCCTTCTATATTCAAATGCGTACCTACTAAACATACCTCCAACCCTTCTATATTCCAATGCGTACCTACTAAACATACCTCCAACCCTTCTATATTCAAATGCGTACCTACTAAACATACCTGCAACCCTTCTATATTCAAATGCGTACCTACTAAACATACCTCCAACCCTTCTATATTCAAATGCGTACCTACTAAACATACCTCCAACCCTTCTATATTCCAATGCGTACCTACTAAACATACCTCCAACCCTTCTATATTCAAATGCGTACCTACTAAACATACCTCCAACCCTTCTATATTCAAATGCGTACCTACTAAGCATACCTCCAACCCTTCTATATTCAAATGCGTACCTACTAAACATACCTCCAACCCTTCTATATTCAAATGCGTACCTACTAAACATACCTCCAACCCTTCTATATTCAAATGCGTACCTACTAAACATACCTCCAACCCTTCTATATTCCAATGCGTACCTACTAAACATACCTCCAACCCTTCTATATTCAAATGCGTACCTACTAAACATACCTCCAACCCTTCTATATTCAAATGCGTACCTACTAAACATACCTCCAACCCTTCTATATTCAAATGCGTACCTAATAAACATACCTCCAACCCTTCTATATTCCAATGCGTACCTACTAAACATACCTCCAACCCTTCTATATTCAAATGCGTACCTACTAAACATACCTCCAACCCTTCTATATTCCAATGCGTACCTACTAAACATACCTCCAACCCTTCTATATTCAAATGCGTACCTACTAAACATACCTCCAACCCTTCTATATTCCAATGCGTACCTACTAAACATACCTCCAACCCTTCTATATTCAAATGCGTACCTACTAAACATACCTCCAACCCTTCTATATTCCAATGCGTACCTACTAAACATACCTCCAACCCTTCTATATTCCAATGCGTACCTACTAAACATACCTCCAACCCTTCTATATTCAAATGCGTACCTACTAAACATACCTCCAACCCTTCTATATTCAAATGCGTACCTACTAAACATACCTCCAACCCTTCTATATTCAAATGCGTACCTAATAAACATACCTCCAACCCTTCTATATTCCAATGCGTACCTACTAAACATACCTCCAACCCTTCTATATTCAAATGCGTACCTACTAAACATACCTCCAACCCTTCTATATTCCAATGCGTACCTACTAAACATACCTCCAACCCTTCTATATTCAAATGCGTACCTACTAAACATACCTCCAACCCTTCTATATTCAAATGCGTACCTACTAAACATACCTCCAACCCTTCTATATTCAAATGCGTACCTACTAAACATACCTCCAACCCTTCTATATTCAAATGCGTACCTACTAAACATACCTCCAACCCTTCTATATTCCAATGCGTACCTACTAAACATACCTCCAACCCTTCTATATTCAAATGCGTACCTACTAAACATACCTCCAACCCTTCTATATTCCAATGCGTACCTACTAAACATACCTCCAACCCTTCTATATTCAAATGCGTACCTACTAAACATACCTCCAACCCTTCTATATTCAAATGCGTACCTACTAAGCATACCTCCAACCCTTCTATATTCCAATGCGTACCTACTAAACATACCTCCAACCCTTCTATATTCAAATGCGTACCTACTAAACATACCTCCAACCCTTCTATATTCAAATGCGTACCTACTAAGCATACCTCCAACCCTTCTATATTCAAATGCGTACCTACTAAACATACCTCCAACCCTTCTATATTCAAATGCGTACCTACTAAACATACCTGCAACCCTTCTATATTCCAATGCGTACCTACTAAACATACCTCCAACCCTTCTATATTCAAATGCGTACCTACTAAACATACCTCCAACCCTTCTATATTCCAATGCGTACCTACTAAACATACCTCCAACCCTTCTATATTCAAATGCGTACCTACTAAACATACCTCCAACCCTTCTATATTCAAATGCGTACCTACTAAACATACCTCCAACCCTTCTATATTCCAATGCGTACCTACTAAACATACCTCCAACCCTTCTATATTCAAATGCGTACCTACTAAACATACCTCCAACCCTTCTATATTCAAATGCGTACCTACTAAGCATACCTCCAACCCTTCTATATTCAAATGCGTACCTACTAAACATACCTCCAACCCTTCTATATTCAAATGCGTACCTACTAAACATACCTCCAACCCTTCTATATTCCAATGCGTACCTACTAAACATACCTCCAACCCTTCTATATTCAAATGCGTACCTACTAAACATACCTCCAACCCTTCTATATTCCAATGCGTACCTACTAAACATACCTCCAACCCTTCTATATTCCAATGCGTACCTACTAAACATACCTCCAACCCTTCTATATTCAAATGCGTACCTACTAAACATACCTCCAACCCTTCTATATTCAAATGCGTACCTACTAAACATACCTCCAACCCTTCTATATTCCAATGCGTACCTACTAAACATACCTCCAACCCTTCTATATTCAAATGCGTACCTACTAAACATACCTCCAACCCTTCTATATTCAAATGTGTACCTACTAAACATACCTCCAACCCTTCTATATTCAAATGCGTACCTACTAAACATACCTCCAACCCTTCTATATTCAAATGCGTACCTACTAAACATACCTCCAACCCTTCTATATTCAAATGCGTACCTACTAAACATACCTCCAACCCTTCTATATTCCAATGCGTACCTACTAAACATACCTCCAACCCTTCTATATTCAAATGCGTACCTACTAAACATACCTCCAACCCTTCTATATTCAAATGCGTACCTACTAAACATACCTCCAACCCTTCTATATTCAAATGCGTACCTACTAAACATACCTCCAACCCTTCTACAGGGTTTCCCAGAAATGGTGGATAATCCTGCACGTGCGTGTGCGGGGGGGGAGGTGGGGACCCACATCCTAAAAAAAAAAATTCTATTCCCAACAGTCCGCGGTCTACGAATTTTTTTGTAAAATTTAGAAATTTCCCAGTTTTCCTCACATTTGTGGGCATCACGTCCGCTACATGAGGCCTATTTCGGATTTTTTTCTTTTAAAGTATTCCCTAATAATGGTATTCCTAAATTACCTTTAAAAAAACGCAACTACTTAGGATAGTAGTTAACTAGTAGTCCCTAAACATAAATTTTATTTCTGAAATTTATTTTACTGCAAAGTTTGAGCACCTCTGCTGTAAAAAAAATGTATTGGAGTTTTATAGCCAACCACATAAAAAAATTACCTACATCATAAGGATTCTAAAACAGTAGCATAAGTACCTACTTTAATGGTAAAATTACTGAGCTATAGCTACTAATGTGTAAAAGTAGGCGTTTCATTACAAAATAGCAAAATTATTTGCAGATATTTTTTTTTAGTTTTTACCAGTTAAGTAGCGCTGTCGACCCTAAAATTAGACTTTACTACCTGCTCGGCACATTCAGTTGAATTCTAAGCTGTGTGAGCGAGACAAAACTGTGCTTGGGAATATTGCGAGTGAAAGGGTCAACAAATCTCCTTTGTATGGTAGAATTCGTGTTTGGTTATTGTTTTGTCTCCGTAGTTAAAACTATTTTAATTTTAGTGCGTATTTCGACGTTCTCGACATCGCATGTGCTCTTGTTTTTCTGATTCTCGGTGACAAAATTCTACATTGGCATTCTACTGGACTCGATTTGTGCATTTTGATTGGATTTTGTTTGTTTGGTGATAACTGCGACGACTCGGCATTCTACTGGACATTTGTTCTGTATATCAACAGGACTGTGTGATGTCACGAGAAATTTATACACCCCAAGAGTATTCCAATATGCATTACATTTACGGAGAATGTAGTGGCAACGCAAGTGCTGCCGCAACACTTTATCGGGAGAGATACCCGAACGCGCGTCACCCCGACTATCGAGTTTTTACAAGAGTGCACCAAGCTTACTCAGAGGGCAGAATACCTGGTACTGGCGTTGGTGGCCCTAGGAGCAGAGGACGACCCCACAATCCTGTAACTGAAGATATTGTCCTTGACATGGTGGAAGAAGATCCCAGTATTTCGATGCCAGATATCGAACGCCGTACGGGAATATCAAAATCTACAGCACATCGTATTGTGAAAAAATTTAAACTGCATCCTTATCACGTGACACGTGTACAAACATTGCTACCACGAGACTACCAAGCACGGATTGTTTTCTGCAATGAAATGTTAACAAGAATTCAAGAAGATCAAGATTTTTTCAGAAAAATTTTATGGAGCGATGAGACTACATGTAAAAGGGATGGGTATCTTAACCTTCATAACTTGCACAGTTGGCAATTGACAAATCCACATTTGATGAGAGAAGATAAATCCCAGTATCAATTTAAAATAAATTACTGGACGGGCATATTAAATGGAAAAATTATAGGCCCATATGAATTGCCGGGCAACCTAAATGGCAACAATTATTTACAATTTCTTCGAAACCAGTTGCAAATATTATTAGAAGATGAGCCACTAGCCATCCGGCAAGGAATGTGGCTCCAGAACGACGGTTGTCCGGCACATTATGCTGTGCAAGTAAGAAATTATCTAAATGATGCCTATCCCAACAGATGGATCGGCCGATTGGGGCCAATACTGTGGCCACCACGGTCCCCAGACCTAAATCCTCTGGATTTTTTTTATTGGGGCTGTTTGAAGGAGCAGGTTTACAAGAAACCAATAAACTCATTAGAAGAACTTCGACTTCGCGTCGCCGAAGCAGCCAGAATTATATCATCAAAAAATTATAATAACAGATTACAAAAATCTTTTATAAAAAGGTGTAGAGCTTGCATAAGGGCATCAGGAGCCCAATTTGAACATTTACTTTGATTATTTTTATAATAAATACTTTTTTGGTCATTACTTGTTTTATTTTTTTCTTTTGCAATTTTGTAATGAAACGCCTACTTTTACACATTAGTAGCTATAGCTCAGTAATTTTACCATTAAAGTAGGTACTTATGCTACTGTTTTAGAATCCTTATGATGTAGGTAATTTTTTTATGTGGTTGGCTATAAAACTCCAATACATTTTTTTTACAGCAGAGGTGCTCAAACTTTGCAGTAAAATAAATTTCAGAAATAAAATTTATGTTTAGGGACTACTAGTTAACTACTATCCTAAGTAGTTGCGTTTTTTTAAAGGTAATTTAGGAATACTATTATTAGGGAATACTTTAAAAGAAAAAAATCCGAACTAGGCCTCATGTAGCGGACGTGATGCCCACAAATGTGAGGAAAACTGGGAAATTTCTAAATTTTACAAAAAAATTCGTAGACCGCGGACTGTTGGGAATAGAATTTTTTTTTTGGGATGTGGGTCCCCACCTCCCCCCCCGCACACGCACGTGCAGGATTATCCACCATTTCTGGGAAACCCTGTATATTCCAATGCGTACCTACTAAACATACCTTCAACCCTTCTATATTCAAATGCGTACCTACTAAACATACCTCCAACCCTTCTATATTCAAATGCGTACCTACTAAACATACCTCCAACCCTTCTATATTCAAATGCGTACCTACTAAACATACCTCCAACCCTTCTATATTCCAATGCGTACCTACTAAACATACCTCCAACCCTTCTATATTCAAATGCGTACCTACTAAACATACCTCCAACCCTTCTATATTCCAATGCGTACCTACTAAACATACCTTCAACCCTTCTATATTCAAATGCGTACCTACTAAACATACCTCCAACCCTTCTATATTCAAATGCGTACCTACTAAACATACCTCCAACCCTTCTATATTCAAATGCGTACCTACTAAACATACCTCCAACCCTTCTATATTCCAATGCGTACCTACTAAACATACCTCCAACCCTTCTATATTCAAATGCGTACCTACTAAACATACCTCCAACCCTTCTATATTCAAATGCGTACCTACTAAACATACCTCCAACCCTTCTATATTCAAATGCGTACCTACTAAACATACCTCCAACCCTTCTATATTCAAATGCGTACCTACTAAACATACCTCCAACCCTTCTATATTCCAATGCGTACCTACTAAACATACCTCCAACCCTTCTATATTCAAATGCGTACCTACTAAACATACCTCCAACCCTTCTATATTCAAATGCGTACCTACTAAACATACCTCCAACCCTTCTATATTCAAATGCGTACCTACTAAACATACCTCCAACCCTTCTATATTCAAATGCGTACCTACTAAACATACCTCCAACCCTTCTATATTCCAATGCGTACCTACTAAACATACCTCCAACCCTTCTATATTCAAATGCGTACCTACTAAACATACCTCCAACCCTTCTATATTCAAATGCGTACCTACTAAACATACCTCCAACCCTTCTATATTCAAATGCGTACCTACTAAACATACCTCCAACCCTTCTATATTCAAATGCGTACCTACTAAACATACCTCCAACCCTTCTATATTCCAATGCGTACCTACTAAACATACCTCCAACCCTTCTATATTCAAATGCGTACCTACTAAACATACCTCCAACCCTTCTATATTCAAATGCGTACCTACTAAACATACCTCCAACCCTTCTATATTCCAATGCGTACCTACTAAACATACCTCCAACCCTTCTATATTCAAATGCGTACCTACTAAATTCCTTAAAAAAAATTCAAAATATTTTGTGTTTTAACAATTCTCTCTCTAGGTGACTGCTGGAGCACTACAATAGAATAATATCATTATAATGCACTTATTAGTCACTAGTTGTTGCCAGCGGCTTCGCCCGCATTTTTCTGGGGTGCAAAATACATATATAAACTTTGACATCCCATTTTTATCCCATGGGAACTGATTTATGGGATAAATAGTAGCCTATGTGGTGATCCAGGTTATAATCTACGTATATACCAAATTTCATCGAAATCGGTTCAGCCGTTACGGCGTGATTAAGTAACAAACAAACGGACATCCAAACTTTCGCATTTATAATATTAGTGTGATTACTGTGTAGGTTTCAATGCCAATATCAAGTGAAACATTCTAGGCACGTATCTACTTACTACACTCACCTGCGGATGTCCCACCGTAACTCCCACACGTGCGCGCTCTGCGGCGCCAGCTTCGTGAGTGGCACCGGCCTGGAGTTCCACATGAAGCGACAACACTGCATCGCAGATAATACCTCTGTAAGTTGTAGACCGACTGCCTACTAATGGTAACGTCAATGCCACTAATGTGGTTAAATATATGTGGTTCACACCACCTCACCTGCTTGACATTGTCAAATTATATGTCATGTAAACCTCACCGAAGGCAGGTGATTAAATCCCTACGGCTGAGCCGGGAGTAAAGTTGTACTGAATTTCATTATGCTGAATATCCAGCAGGTGCAAGACGCGAACATCTACTGTGAAAAATGCGACGTGTCGTTCGTCTCTCAGAGCGCGTTCGACGAACATCTCGCTCAGTCCGCGCTGCACGAGGACGAACAGCCGCGGAAGCAACGAACCAGAAAGGAAGCTATAGAACACGCTACTACTTGCAGATTCGTAAGTTATATCCAGCAGGTGCAAGACGCGAACATCTACTGTGAAAAATGCGACGTGTCGTTCGTCTCTCAGAGCGCGTTCGACGAACATCTCGCTCAGTCCGCGCTGCACGAGGACGAACAGCCGCGGAAGCAACGAACCAGGAAGGAAGCTATAGAACACGCTACTACTTGCAGATTCGTAAGTTATATCCAGCAGGTGCAAGACGCGAACATCTACTGTGAAAAATGCGACGTGTCGTTCGTCTCTCAGAGCGCGTTCGACGAACATCTCGCTCAGTCCGCGCTGCACGAGGACGAACAGCCGCGGAAGCAACGAACCAGGAAGGAAGCTATAGAACATGTTACCACTTGCAGATTCGTAAGTTATCTATATTGTACTCGTACATTCTTTGGTAATATAGTAAAAGTTGGAAGTAGTTCGTCTCTCAGTCCGCGCTGCATGACGACGAACAGAAAAAACGAAACATGAAGAAAGCTATAGAGCTCCCCACTCCACTACAAAAGTATTGAGCATAATAGTCGTCTCTATAGCACGCTGAGCGATCTTAATTCTAATGAGGCCCATAGTGGAGCTCGTTACTGTGCCATATGTCATCTCTAGTAACACACACTAATCAAAGAATCTAGCTGTTATCAGTATATGGTCATGGCTCTAACTATCGTACAAGGAGATGGTCACATTAGTAGCATTTCAGGTTGGCATTTCGAAAGGCCTCCGTATACTGCTAGGTTGGCCAACTGTCAGAGTTGACGCCTGAATTTAGTAATTCTATCAAAGTTACCCAACGCTGCTGGTTCAACTGTGTTTAATATTTTGTTGGAAGTCTATATAACGTAGTTGGGCCTATGTTGGGAAATCGTTCAAAACGTGACAACCATCTCCTAACTTTTTCCCTACCGTTCTAGTGGCGGATAGTAGTCCCGGATCTAGTGGCAAACCGGGGCACGAGCCGCGGGCGGCAATTTCAGGGGGCGCCAAATTAATGTTTGAAAAAATACTGGTTTCCCAAAGCGCTTAGCTAGCAGCATCCAGCGAACGTCATACTATCGATTATTCATTTGATTTGAGCCCCAATACGCCCCTCTGGGTACGTCCGATGTCGGTGTAAATATGTAGTCCAGTCAAATATCCCCTGAATGACCTAAAATGTCTGTGCTACTAGGTCACAGAGACCCAAACATAACGTTTGATGCATGTCCATTTTCTGCATAGTATTAGTATATATATACAAAGGTTGTGGACGTGGGTATGAGGATCGCAGGGCTGTAGTGGAGATGGGCTGGACACTCGGCTAGGAGGGATGACGGGCGTTGGACGAAGGCGATTACAGAGTGGTGGCCAAGGGATACTCGTAGACCAAGAGGCAGACCACCCGCCCGATGGTCGAATGATATTGAAAGCGTAGCTGGGTGTCAATGGTTGAGACTCGCAAGGTACCGGAAAGAATGGCGTAATAAAGAAAAGGCCTATACCCAACAGTGGGTGCAGACGGGCTGAGATGATGTATTAGTATTATAATAAAAATAGTTTAAAACGATCCTCGAATGCCTCATAAACTTAAGGAGAAAATTTACAAGACGATCATAAGACCTATCGTAACGTATGGTTCTGAGTGTTGGGCCGCGAAAGGGACGGATGAAAGAATAGTGCACGCGGCGGAAATGCGAATGTTGAAATGGATGTGTGGGGTAATGAAAATGGATAAGTTTAGGAATGAGTATATTAGAGGAAGTTTGAAAGTAGCGGCAGTGATAGAAAAGTTGAGGCTAGCGTGGTATGGGCATGTCATGCGGAGAGAAGAAAATCATGTAACTAAAAGAGTGTCTGATATGAATGTGAATTGATATATAAGTAGAGGAAGGCCGAAGAAGAGATGGATGGACTGTGTGAAGAATGATATGGGTAAGAAAGAAGTGACAACAGAGATGACAGATGATAGAGAGGTATGGAAGAAAAATACATATTGTGCCGACCCCACGTCATGTGGGAAGGAAATAATAGTTTTAAATGATGATATTATCTCCAGTGCAGAGAGAAGTTCACAACCCGCGCGGAATGTCGCAAGCACGCGGCGACGGAGCACCGCGGCGCCAAGCTCGGAGACCTCAAGCACGAGCAGGAGCGCGTCATGTGCGAGATCTGCGGCGCCTGGCTCGCGGTGAGTCACTCCTCTACATCCATCAGCATCCGTCGCAGACTTACTGTACACACTTACTCCTTGTAAGAGGAGTAAGCATAGACAAAATCTTTATTGTTTGTGGATCTGGGTTACAAATTAGTCATACAAGTATAAACTATTTAAATAGGTATTTGCGATTGTGTAGAGTACTATAAAAGTATATTAAACTAGCTGACCAATCCGCAGCTTCGCACGCGTAGTTTTTCAATAAAAACATTACCTCCTTACCATTAACATACCCTCCTTCTGCGCAGTTAGGTAAAAAGTATATGCCTATGTCACCCGGGGATAGTGTAGCTTCCCAACAGTGAAAGAATTTCTTAAATCGGTCCAGTAGTTTCGGAGCCTATTCAATGCAAACAAACAAACATTTCCTGTCTAAAATATTATTTTTGTAGATATTGATATGTTCTTTAATATTGTAGGTCATACTTTTGTTCTATCATCAATAGTTTCCGCAGTGCATGCGACGAAAGACGTTTTAGGGCACTTTATTTACACCTTGGGTTACGTTACTTAAGTTTTAGTAAGGATCTCTAATCTTTTCTAGCAATAAATATAGCCTATGTCACTCAGGGTGAATGTAGCTTTCCAATGGTGAAAGAACTTTTGAAATCGGCACAGTAGTTTTTGAGTTTATTCACTACAAACATACACACACACAAAAATACAAATCTTTCCTCTTTATAATATTAGTATAAATTAATCTAGATCATTAATTTCTGCAAAATAACTATCTTATCTTAATTATCAACATTTAAACGTGTGCCCAATGCCATCTTTTTGGGAAACCCGCAGAAATCGACCGAAATATCTCTTGATTGGTGTTTTCTTAGTATAATTTCTTCTAAAAAATTTCCGCAATGTTACATTACCTGCAGATTTTTGGGTCATCATCGTCATATCAGCTACTGGATGTCCACTGCTGAACATAGGCCTCCCCCATAGATTTCGAAAGCGATTGATCTTGTGCGCCCTGCACCCAACGGCTCCAACCAATCTTTATCAGGTCTACTTTCCATCTAGTGGGCGATTTTACGCTGCACTTTCCAGTGCGTGGTCTTCACTTTCTGGCCCAACGGCCGTCTGTTCTTCGAGCTATGTGCCCTACATACATTTTGTTTTAAATAAAGGCTAAAATAATGGTTATCAATTTCGCTATCAAATTATTAAAAGAAGACTCAACATTTATTTACCATAGATAAGAGTTACAACCAAGTTTTCAAAATTCTACACAAATGAGTCAACATATTTGTACTACAGAGGCATGCGAATTATTAAAAACTAGCTGACCAACCCGCAGCTTCATACGCATAGTTTGTTAATAAAAACATTACCCTCCTATTCCGCAGTTGGGTATAAAGTAGCCTGTGTCACCCGGAGATAGTGTAGCTTCCCAACAGTTAAAGAATGTTTTAAATCGGTCCGTTGAATCGGTCGTTTGAAACCCGCAGAAATTTACCGAAATATCTCTTGATTAGTATTGCTTTAGTATTATTTATTCTAGCGAATTTCCGCAATGTTACATTACCTGCAGATTTTTGGGTCATCATCGTCATATCAGCTACTGGATGTCCACTGCTGAACATAAGCCTCCCCCATAGACTTTCAGAGCTACCGATCTAGTGCGGCCTGCACCCAACGGCTCCCAGCAACCTTTATCCAGTCGTCTTTCCATCTAGTGAACGGTCGTCAGTTCTTCGAGCTATGTTTCCCGCATACATTTATTTTTAAATATATACTAAAACAATGGTTATCAATTTGCCTATCAAATTATTTAAAGATGTCTCTACATTTTGAATATTAGACTCATATATTTATTTACTTTAAATAAGGGTTACAACCAAGTTCTTATAATTCTACACAAATGGGTCCAACATATTTGTACTAAAAAGGCATGCGAGTTATTAAAAACAAGGAAAAAATAAACGATAACAGTAAGTATGTAAACACGCGTGGTATTGTATTTCAGGCGTCCAGCATAGAGGTGCACATGAACAGACACACTAAGAAGAAAGTGTTTCCGTGCCAGTACTGCGGGAAAGAGTTCCTGTGCAAATCTGGATACAACACGCATCAAGCGGTAAGACACGTATTACACCTGACTTCATACTAAGATCAATAATACGAGCCCGGAGTTTGGGATAAAATAATTAATATCAAAATACATGAATTATTAGTGGCGCTGGTACCGCTGTGACATGCCGACTTGTTTAGTAGCCGGCTGGCTGTAGGCAGCCCCGGATCTAGGGGAGGGGGGGGGGCAAATCAAAATACCTGACCCGGGCGGCAATTCAGGGGGCACCAAGTTGCCCAATAAAAAAACGAGTGTGCTTTAGACCACGCCACTGAAGTAAAACTTCTGCTGCTGCCTTTCACCTGTTGTGGAGTGGCTGAACTTTTTCCTAAATCGAAGCTGGTAGATTCAAAATACGCAACGTCGTAAATACTTTTTTTATTTATAGCAAAATGAACTCTATTATACAGAATGAAGGAGTGTTTTGTTTTTGCAGTTTGTATAATTTAGGCTAATTTCGGATAGGAGGTATGCGACAAATCAACTGGCTATGAGAGAAAGAAATGTGTGCTCGCACCTCTCTCTCTCTCTTGCCCCTACAGTAATATACGAAACGTAACTCTACTCTCTTTCTATCTTCGCTAAATTATATGTCCCTCTCAATTTCCGTTCGCACTTTTCGTAATGCATTCACCAGCTTACTCCCCAAGTCAAGCGTGCGTAAAGAAGTTTTACTTCAATAACTTGTTTTAAAAAGCTCTTGGCATCCAGCACATGTTGTACACACGGCTACACATCAAGCTATTCATTTACAGTATAAGCTGACCCCGCATTGTGTAGGCTTTTCGTAGAATGAGAGGTCAGCGTATACTGGAATTGTATAGCTTGATGTGTAGCCGTGTGTACTATCGATTAATCCACTCCCTGCCCGTGGTCCACCTACATAGTTCACCTGGCTGTTCATTTGATTTGGAACGCTTCAACCCCAAACGCTGGAGGAGAGGGGCGCAACATCAAGTTTCTGCCCCGGTGAGGTTCTGTGACATGGTTAGGCGTGAAGGACCCCCGAGACTGTCAAACAAAATTGATCAAACCATATTGATTGTCACGCGACTGCATGCAATTGCTATAGGGAATGGCAACCGCTTAACATTAGATGTTCAAACGCGAGTGACCACATGGCTCAATGCGCGTGCCCTCATGGCCCAATGCGCGTGCCCACATGGCCCAATGCGCGTGCCCACATGGCCTAATGCGCGTGCCTTAATGGCCCAATGCGCGTGCCCACAGCGCTTGCCCACATGGCCCACCGTGGGTCAAGGGCTTGTGTCGACATGTAATTTTCTAAGATATGCTGTAAACAATGTATAATAGATGTGATTTGTTTCAGAAACACACCGGCGTGAGGCCGCACGAGTGTAAGATATGCCACAAACGATTCTCGCAAAAATTCGCAATGGAAATACATTATAGGAGAGTACATCTCAAAGAACCCTACCCTAAAAGGTAAACTTCAACCAAAATCTCATGTGAAACCAACCACCCACATTCTTGAGTATCTTGATATGAAATGAGGAGATAGGGTACTTAGAGGAACTAATGTCACTGACAGAGGATTAGCAAGTGGCAGTGTGCAGGGCACACACTCGAAGAACTGATGGCCGTTGGGGCAGAAAGGTTCTAGTGAAGACCACGCACTGGAAAACGCAGCGTAGGACGGCCTCCCACTAGATAGAAAGACGTCCTGATGAAGGTTGCTGGGAGCCGTTGGGTGCAAGCCTTACAAGATCCTATATTCAGCAGTGGACTTCCGATAAGATGATGGTGATGTATTTAATTCATCATCAGTGTCTTGTGGTAACTCTGGCATCGCGTCTACCTTAATTTTACTCACAGTAAGAACTATCAAAAGATCCTGTACCGCACCGCCTTAGAGATTCCAAGGCGCTCCAGGGTACGTTGTTCAGGGGGCGCTGATGGAGGACAGCCAATTCAATGCCCTGGGCAGGGCAATGTGCGATCTTCTGGTGGTTTGAAGCTCCTACGGTGATCTTCGGGTTGAAAGTAAAACTGGCAGTCTTGATGCCTGAGGCTTGTATGAAGTACTGCTGCCGACTCTGGGATGGCTCAGCCAAGTACCAGTTTGAAGCCCTTGATTCGATTGAGCGACGTGCTGCTAGACTTATTGTGATGACTCACTAGTGGAAGCCAATTTACAAAGTCTAGAGCACAGACGCCGAGTAGCCAGACTTTCAGTTTTTTACAAGATACATTTTGGTGAATGTGCGCAAGATCTTCATGACCTTATCCCTCCTTCCCCCTTCCACCACCGGACAAGCAGACGAACCGAGAAGTACCACCCATACCTGGTCGGCGTACCACCTTGCCGTACCAAACGATTTGCTTCAACTTTTCTTGTTAGCACAAGTGAAGGGTGGATCTCACTTCCGGCGTATGTTTTTCCAAACCAGTATAATCTTGGAGTCTTCAAGTCCATAGTGAATAGGTTCTTTCTAGGCAAGCGTGCTCAATCTTCGATCACACCTTCACTTACCATCAGGTGAGGTAGTGGTCAAGCGCTTGGCTATCATCAATAAAAAAAAGATCTGGACAGTTCTTTATTTCCGTGTTATCTTGACGTCTTGCGTTCAACTACTACTTTTTCTTTTTTTATTTCGAATGGACTAATCTCGCTGCTGGCCTCTGAGGCCGTTGCAGCTTAACCGAGCTTTTGGCGAGCGCAGAAGGCGCTCAGCCCTGTAATTTGTTTGATGAGGCAACTAGCGCAAGGGCACCACTTAGGTACGAACCTCGGCTTGGGCTGTTGCCGGGACGGGAATAGGAGAGAAACGCCCGGGTACGTGCTTGTACCTCGTGTAGGCGGTGACTGAAGGGACTCGTCGACCTCGCCGGCGAGGTCGGTGTATTTGTGGAGTGTTTGCTCTGTCTAATGTGGATGACTCTTCCGCATTAGCGAAAGTGATTTCGTCATCCGGGTCTCCGAGAAAGTGTCTCGGACGACGGAGGGTTTTTCTGTGTTCGGACGGTACTACTCTTTCTTTTACAATTCTCGTCGTATTTATATGAAATCCTCCAAAAGGGACAGAGCTATCCCAAACGGTCCCGGGCCAATCAGAGAGCTTGGTTTATCATTTGTCTCGCTCGCCGGTGCTAGGTACGCATCGGAACGAGTTCCAATAAGTATATCTGTTGTTTCGCTCGTCGGTGCCCGTTATGCGCTTCGAAGAAGTTCTATTTATCTTAATCCTATCTAGAAAGCTCTGTGATCAGCCGCGGGTCGAAATTGAAACATTCTACCCTTTTACAATGTCTTTGTACCATTTCTAGCTAAAAATACCATTCTTGTTTATTGCTCTAGACTTAATTTCTATCTTAACTATTAAATTTAATACTCTTAAGTCCTAAAGTCGACGTTGCTAACAGATCCTATTTAAATGAATGAATTAACGCTTACTGTACACCATACAAAAAATCGGACAAGTGCGAGTCGGACTCGCGCATGAAAGGTTCCGTACCATTATCTATAAAAACGAGCAAAAAATCACGTTTGTTGTATGGGAGCCCCCCTTAAATATTTATTTTATTCTGTTTTAATATTTTTTGTTATAGCGGCAACAGAAATACATCATCTGTGAAAATTTCAACTGTCTAAATATTACGGTTCATGAGATACAGCCTGGTGACAGACGGACAGACAGACAGCGGAGTCTTAGTAATAGGGCCCCGTTTAACCCTTTGGGTACGGAACTCTAATAAAAATTACACCAAAATAAAGACACAACAATAGTACAATAGCAAATAGTACAATGGGCGGTATTATCGCTTTGAAGCGATTTCAAACAACCATTGAAAGAGACTTAATTATTATGCAGGTTTAGTTATACTACGTGTGTTGTTATGTACGACATTAAATGAAAACACGGGTAGGGCTAATGGCTAGTATTGTTGTAAAATAGGTCTGTTAAATTTTAGTACCAAAATATTAATTTAATTTTTAAACAACCTTAATATCAAATCCTTAAATATCAATGAAACAGCCCGTATAAAATAGGTAAACAAATCATATTAATTCATCATGTGAATAATTCATCAAGGCCGCCTGAAAAGTCGTAAGAGTTTTCAGCGTTCCACGCAGGCCACCAGCGACGACCCATAGGCTTTGCACACAGGTTGGTCGCTGCAGAGTCAATATGTGCGAATGGGGGTTCAGGGTTCCCAGACAAACGCAATGTGACTCTGGTGATCCCGCACAGTCGATGAAACACCTGCTAATGTGCCCTTTGTGGCCGAACATCTGCAAATTGGTTGACTTAAAAATGGCTCCTCCTGACGCCATCAATGTAGCCAAGTACCTATCTAACACAATATAAGTAGAACTATTGACACGCTAAGAAGAAGAAGATCATGTAAGTAGGTACCTGTCAAACTGACTAAGCGGCATCGTCGCAGAGGCGCCGCCGATATACTTTAAAAATTGTTTATTGGTATTGTATCGGTTACTGAATAAATATTCAAGCTACCAGTATCAAACCCACCTCTAAAATCAGATAATACGATTTCAGATGTGTGTTTTAATTTAATGTCGTACATAACAAAACAGGTTGTATCTTGGAATTTAAATGAAACCCCTCCCTCTATTAAATATGCACTACCCACAATAACTGTTTGTCCGCATTACACAAAGGTTAACTGGAAGAGAATGATATAGCATTCAGTTCGCCTATGTACTGATTTTTATTTTCCACAATAAAGAATTTTCATTCATTAATTCATTAGCTTGAAATATCAATTAAATATTTGTATGATCATAATATTTTTTAATATTTCAGAAACAGGAAGAAAAACACAGATGAGGTACCGCTTTTCGAGAAAATGAAATGGACTTGAATGGAAAACTGAAAAAACTACAACGTCTGCCCGTGACTTCGCTCGCGTGTACCGCATTTACACAGTACCAATACGATCTACGAGATATTCAGATCAATATTATGTAATAAATTATGCTGGACATTTTACACGACGCTATCTAGCCCCAAACTATGAAATATGTTTCGGTTCCGATTGCATAGATGTATCTATTTTCAATAGGTGATATTAAAAAAAATGGGAGGCAATGTTGTCATGGCGACGCATCCGCTTGGCAGTGATCTGGAGCAGTTGAGCTATCTATAGATCGTATGCAGCGATCTTTAGATAAGTCAACTGTTAGTTTTGTATTTTTTTTTTGAGATTTGCCTAATTGTATATTCTTTCTGTTAATAATATAAAAAAATAGACACAGAAATTGATGACTGATTCTCTTCAAAATATCTCAAAACTATTCTGTAAATTATTTTACTGACACTTATAGGTGTTGCAATTTAAACTAAAATAATGACGGAGTATATTTTTGAGACAATAAATAATAAATTAATAATGTTTTTTTTTTTAATTAAAAAATAAATATATTTTTTAGTTTTTGTACCTAACTTGTAGTGCCGCCCTGCTGTACGCACTATTGGCGCTCTGTTGACTGATTGGGTTCATTAACCGGGCCAGGTCTTTAACTGGGTGAGAACATTTAACTAGCGGGGTCGTTGAACGGCTTTTGTTAACTTTTTATTAATCTGTGACATCATACGATAAGCTAGTTCTCTAACATTTCGTTGAGCAACATTTTATCAATTTTCTAGACATTTTGATAGTAAAACAAGAATATTTTATAGATACATTTATTTACGATTTTTTGTGTAGAATTTGTCCCTTCCATATAATTAGTTAAAATTACAACACCATTATGTATTTTATTCTAAAATATAGTTTTAGTAGGAAATCTCAATGTTTGTCAAAGAAAAGGCGTTGTGTACGCTGACTAAGTAGCGAGGCCCTCTTGTCTAGAGATAAATTGATATCAATTTGTAAATAAGTTATGTACAGTGTACAATAAATTATTTATATATTTTTTAAGAGTTTTCCTTACCTTAATGCAGGGTTACCTACCGCGGATCTGTTCCCGTGTCCCCGGTATAAAGCGAGCGGAGGAACGCCGTGGTGGTTTACACATATCGACTCGGATCGTCACCGTATCAGCTCGAGCCGTTCAGTATTCTTTATATGAAAGTTCTCGACAACGTAATAAAGCTCATCCACATATCATCGACAATTGGGTATCGCGCACCACACGCTTCACGCGATCTTTTCTACCCCATACTTGCAAGATGTGGGATGAGCTACCATCTGAGGTTTTCCCATTAGACTACGACATGGCACGCTTCAAGAGAAATGTAAAGAGGTTTCTACAGGGTAGGGAACGCATCGACAATACCCCGGGTGTTGCCGGTGTCAGGCGACGGTGGCCGCTTACCATCAGGTGGGCCGTAAGCCTGTTTCCCCACAAATAACATTAAAAAAAAATGAAACTTCCTAATGCAACGCACACTAATCGGAATCGTAACGTAATCGCCTCGCCTCGGGACAAGCTCACGAAGGCTCTCTGTACCCGAGCGGTGCAACTGGTGCCGCCTAGCCGTCAACCAGCGGGCGGCGAGCCGTGAGCGCGGCGTCGCCTAGCCGTACCCAAGGAGCTGCTGATCCGCTTTCATTACGTGCTGACGTTAGGTTGACGACGACGCGAAAGGCGATACAGTGACAATCCCTTTCAGAGTTGATGTCTGCTATGACCTTTAGCCGGTAGGAGGCCGTCATACCGCTCCCAGGGTTCAGAGCGGTATCCGTAAGGATTCCTCCACGTAAAAAAGGGTTACGTAGAATAGTAGTGGTTACTACGAATACCAAACGAGTGCGAGTCGGACTCGCGCACGAAAGATTCCGTACCATTATCTATAAAAACGAGCAAAAAAATCACGTTTGTTGTACTTATGGGAAATATTGGTTTTATTTTAATTTTAAAGTAGATATACTTATAACTAAACATTCTATGAATATTTCAAGAGTCTACCTGTTGCCGTTATCAATACCGAGCAAAAAAAAAACACGTTTGTTGTATGGGAGTCGCCCTTAAATATTTATTTTTTTGTGTTTTTAGTATTTGTTGTTATAGCGGCAACAGAAATACATCATCTGTGAAAAATTCAACTGTCTAACTAAAGTACCTACGATTTGCGCACAAAGGGTTCCCAATCTTCCATAATTTATGTTAATTAAGGGCCCTGTCTTCTGTTACCCGTTTTATGCGAATATTTCGAACAAGTCTGTGGCTCGGTTGATAAAGAGAGATAAACAAAAATAAATACACCCAAAGTTTGGTTCATCAAAACTTAAAAGATCGAAACAAAATAAATTTAAACATATCACATTCTTCAAATAAATTAATTTGTAACTCGCGTTCTCGTAAAATGAGCAATTGAGTGAACTATCTAACCTTGTTTTCACCCAAAAAACGAGTCGTAAAGTTTTTAACAAAAATAACATTACAACAAAAATATTGTCTTCTTTGAAATGCGTTTAAAAATTTTAGTATATTAATACAATATTTAAAAAAAATAACGAATATAAACTGCGCAATTTTACGCTTCAAAAGATGTCGTTTATTCGAAAGTTTATAAGTTAAAATTCACAAAGTATAACAAAGTTCAACCTTTTATTTACATATAACAAAAACTAGAAGTAAAATCACATATAAAATGATGAAACGCAACGCGGCCTCTGGCAGAATACGCTCGATCGAAGTTATCCACGAGCTTGACTCCGACCATTGCCCTGTTTTACTACTGCTAGCCCCCCTCCCCCCACTGACCAGACCCCTGCTACCAAGACTGTGGTAGAGTGGCATAAGCTTGAAAAAGCTCTCAAGTCTGCGCACTCGCCTGACCTGGATAGAATTCCTTCTGTCATATTAACATCTGATGACATTACGGTAGCAGTTGACTCTCTTACCAAGCACGTCACTGACTCAGTTAGAGACTCTTCAAAACAGGTTCCCGTAGTGGATGACCACCGCGGGCCCTTGCCTGACGATATAAGACGACTGATGACTGAAACGAACGCTGTAGTTAGACTTCATAGTCGCTGCCCCACTGAAGACAATCGTGTCTTAATGCGCTCTCTGCACAGAGAGGTGAGAGAGCGCATTAAAGAACACCGCAATCGTGAGTGGGAGAGCCTGCTCTCGGGGATTGAGCCTAGCCATCTGGCCTACTGGAGGCTAGCTCGCTCCATGAAAGCGGACGCTCTCGCTCCGATGCCTCCTGGTATCCGACCCAACCAGACCCTAGCATTCGAAGACGAGGAAAAAGCCGACTACCTGGCTGAAACCCTTGAAGCTCAATGCTCTCCCAGACTCGAACCCGTTGATCCTGCACACCTCGACATGGTGAACAACGAGGTTGACCGTATAGCCTCCCGACCTCCTACCTCCCCACTTAATCCAATTGAGGCCTCTGAAGTCTTTGATATTATCAAGGCTTTACACCCAAAGAAAGCATCCGGCCCCGACGGCATCTCCAACAGAGTACTCAAACAGTTCTCTGTTCCCCTTATCTATATTCTAGTCAGCATCTTCAATGCGGCTATGGAACTTCCCTGATGCTTGGAAGGAAGCCAATGTCATTGGTTTCCGTAAACCCAAGAAACCTGCCAACGACCCAACAAGTTATCGTCCCATTAGCCTGCTTAATGGCTTAGGTAAAATATATGAGCGTCTTCTAATGAAGCGTCTCTGGTCCTATGTCAATGAGTTTAAACTCCTTCCCAATGAGCAGTTCGGCTTCCGTGCCCAACACTCATGTCCACAACAGGTGCTCCGCATAACGGAGCACGTCCTCTCCAATTGGCAAAGTTCCTGGCCTTCAGATACTGGTGCCGTCTTCCTCGATGTAGCGAAAGCTTTTGACAAGGTCTGGCACAATGGCTTGGTTTACAAGCTTTCCAAACTCGGAGTGCCAGACAGACTCGTGCTCATCATACGAGACTATCTCCAAGGTCGTAGCTTTCGCTACACCGTGGAAGGCACACTCTCAAACCCCAGGCCAGTTAGAGCCGGAGTCCCTCAAGGCTCCGTTCTCGGCCCCCTCCTGTTCACGCTGTACACCAGCGATATCCCTCGCACTCCTCAAGTGGAAATAGCCCTATATGCAGACGACACGGCCTTATACACATCCAATCGGAATCCCGATCGGGTGGGTATAAGGCTGCAAGCTGCCCTTCACGCTCTTGCCGCTTGGTTTCGCAAGTGGCGGATTGAGGTAAACCCGTCGTAAAGCACAGCAGTGTACTTTACACGGAGAAATCTCACCCCAAAACCGATATCACTATTTGGTGTGCCCATCCGCTGGGCCCCCTCTGCCAAATACTTGGGTGTCATCCTTGATAGACGTCTTTCCTTTAGGTTGCACATCACTAAGAGGTGCAACCAATCTAAGTACACCTTAGGACGACTGTCTTCACTCCTAAGCAGGAAAAGTAAAATGTCTCTTAGAAATAAGGTGACCCTTTACAAAGCTTGCATTCGCCCCATCATGACATACTCCTCAGTAGTATTCGCCCACTCTCGTCAAGTTGCTGCCATTCAATTAGTACAAAATCGTTTCTTGCGAAAAGCCACAGGCTCGCCTTGGTATTTTCGCAATAACGATCTACATCGTGATTTGAAATTAGAGTCAATAGCCAAGTTCATCAAGCTCGCTTCCAAGCGACATTATGAACTTGCCACTCATCATCCGAATCCTTTGGTACATACCATTCCGGACTATTCGATTGAACCGTCCGAACACAGAAAAACCCTCCGTCGTCCGAGACACGTTCTCGGAGACCCGGATGACGAAATCACTTCTGCTAATACGGAAGAGTCATCCACATTAGACAGAGCAAACACTCCACAAATACACCGACCTCGCCGGCGAGGTCGACGAGACCCTTTAGTCGCCGCCTACACGAGGTACGAGCACGTACCCGGGCGTTTCTCTCCTATCCCCGTCCCGGCAACAGCCCAAGCCGAGGTTCGTACCTAAGTGGTGCCCTTGCGCTAGTTGCCCCATCAAAAATAAAATTATAGGGCTGAGCGCCTTCTGCGCTCGCCAAAAGCTCGGTTAAGCTGCAACGGCCTCAGAGGCCAACAGCGAGATAAGTCCATTCGAAAAAAAAAAGGCCACTGGCAGTCTGCGCCGAGCGCTTTTGGAAGGAGGACGTGTCGCTCTTTGTCACGAGCACTATACATAGTTACGTACATATATATAATACTATAGGCAACAGCATACAATTATAGCGCGACCGAGTGATTTGATCTGTATGGATACTTACAGATTTATAAAACTCATTGACATCATTGTTCTCCCAGATGCCCCCTTGTAGGGTAGAAATGTTTGGTATGATCGTATAGAGGGAGTTTCGGTGAGTTGGGAATAAATCCTAAAGTCCCCCATTCGCTCCCATCCACCTCGTATCTCGGAAAGGATAAGACTTAGAGCATTAGCGCCAAAACTAATGTTGCTCAGGCCATTTTTTCATATACGAATCTAAAAAAAAAATTGTACTTTCATACAAAAAAAAATTGTCCCATACAAAGTATTTTTGTGCAAATACCGTACACCGTATATTTTGTGCCGTAACTTTCATACTGTTTTTGTAGGGAGCCAAACGGCTTGTGGGTACTGTGAAATTTATATTACTGTATTTTATTTATTGGTGGAGGGGCATGAGATAACTAAATTTTCAAGTTTATGCGACATCCATCATCATCATCATTTTGAGACCATTCATTTTTTTTTAGTTTTTGGAGGGGCATACGGCAACTTTCTGCGACATCTACACGGATCACTTTGAAACGTCCAATATTTTTTTTTATGTTTTGGAGGGGCGTAGCGTAAGGCAAATTTCTTAGTAAATTTTCAAGTATATGCGACATCTACAAGCATCACTTTAAAACGTCCAATGTTTTTTTTTAGTTTTTGGAGGGGCGTAAGGCAACTTTCTTAGTAAATTTTCAAGTATATGCGACTTTTTTCCTCAGCAAATTATCCAAATGATGTAAAACTTTACAAACCGGTAGAACTAAAACAAAAATTCCAGACTATACTAAAAACGTTCTGATCTGATGATGGAGTCAGAAGCTGTTCCGTGGAACTCCTCAGCAAGTTGTCCGATTGAGGTCAAACTATGCATACCGGTAGAATTTAAATAAAAATACTTTACTATTTTAAAAACGCTCTGATCTGATGATGGAGTCAGGAGCTCATCCATGAACCTCCTCAGCAAGTTGTCCGACTGAAATAAAACTTTGCACATCGGTAGAACTAAAATGAATATTTTCGACTACACTAAAAACGCTCCGATCTGATGATGGAGTCAGGAGCTGTTTCATGGAACTCCTCAGCAAATTATCCAATTGATGTAAAACTTTGCACACCGGGAGAACTAAAATAAAAATTTTAGACTATACTAAAAACGTTTTGTTTTGATGATAGAGTCAGGAGCTGTTGCGTGGAACTCCTCAGCAAGTTGTCCGATTGAGGTCAAACTATGCATATCGGTAAATTTAAATAAAAATACTTTACTATTTTAAAAACGCTCTGATCTGATGATGGAGTCAGGAGCTGTTGCTTGGAACTCCTCAGAAAATTGTCTGGTTGAGCTGAAACTTTGCAGACCGGTAAAATTATAATGACATTACTTTAATTGATCGAGCAAAGCGAGATCTCTAAATCAACTTCAATCGGCAAATCGGCGCTGTATGTATGTATGTATGTTTGTCCGAGGATAGCTTTCGTAACGTTTATCCGATCATCGTGAAATTTAATACATAGGTAGGTAGTGATAGCACAATTTTGGTGTGATTAATGAGCTAAAAATGTTGGGGGCTTGTTGAGATATTGGGGTTCAAGTAGGGTAAAAGAAATTAAAATGAGGCTATCAGGTCAAGTGTGACGTCAAATGAAAGGTATTTATTAGTACTATTAGACTCCGTTTATTTATTATTTTATTTTTCTTAATTTCTTTATAGTTTTTGAGTTATTAGCCATGATTTGTGTAGCTTTAGTGACACAAATATAGAGAAAAGTCTGAAATCTAGAATAACTGCAAATTCTAATCTTAAAAGAGTACTGATTAACTCCCATTATTTGTAACGTGATTGCAACTGTGGGTCAAATTAGTTGGTTGTGAATTTCGTGGCACTATTATACTAGTGGTTCGCCCAGAACTGAGATCTCGCGAGTCTCAACAAAAATAAAAAAAAATATTATTTATAACCTTTGACTAATAAAATAGTGTCACGAAATACACAACCAACTACTTGAACTACAGTATTGTACAAATAACAAGTTACGGGAGTCCATATTAATTGGTTACTTTTTTTAGGGCCAGAAATTGCAGTTATTTTGGATTTCAGACTTTTCTTTATATTTGTGTTACAAAAGCTACACAAATACCAAATTTCAGCATTGTGGGGTCATTGGTGTACCCTGTGAATTTCGTTAAGTTTAGTTTTTATGACGTCTAATAACTCAAATACTACAAGGATGCAACAATAAAAACGGGGTCTAATATACTAATGTATCTTTCATTGGCTTTCACGGCCCATTGGACCTAATAATCTTATTTTTGTAGTTTTGCCCCTATTGAACTCCCAATATCTCAACAACCCCCAAACATTTTTAGCTCACTTAGTCACACCAGGATTGTGCCAACATTACCTAACTATATATCAAATTTCACGATGATCGGATCAATGCTACGAAACTTATCCTCGAACAAACAAACATACGTACATACGGCCAATTTGCTCAAGTTGATTTGGAAATCTCGCTTCGCTCGATCAATATATCATAGTCAAAGATTTTGAATATTATTATTTTTTTGTTTTGTACTCGCGACTGGCGAAATCTCAGTTTGGGGCGAACCACTAGTTATTTTACTCGTAGAAATCTTGTCAGACCATTATAATCTCGGAGTCTTCAAGTCCAGAGTGAACAGGTTCTTTCTAGGCAAGCTCGCTCCTTCTTCGACCTGACCATCAGATGAGTACCTAAATGGTCAAGCGCTTAACAAATAAAATAAAAAAAAAACTGTACAATACAAATGAAGATACGAAGATACACAATAAACTATAAATAAACATTTTAATTCGATCGACATGACAAATGATCAAAATTATTTGTCCTATAATGAGGTGTATAGGTTCCGGGAGCCGCGCATTTACGAGTCGCGTGCCTGCCGGACTTCGTAAATACCTAAACTTGAGAGCGGCAGATTTGGGAACGGATTCTTAAGCAGCGCGGTAGACCAAGAAAACTTAAGACAGATATTTAAAAAAACTGTTCTAGAGAGAGTCTTCGTATTATTAGGTATACCTGTAATCTTTGCGAAATTATCTCTCAATATGGGACGGTATTTTTTTCGTTATTTTTCATGATATCTCCAATTAATGAAGAAAAAATTCACCCACTGTCGGATGCCGAAAGGTTGAATCAGTGCATTTAAGAACTAGGAAATAAAAGTTAGCCTTGAAATAAAAGCTTGAGTAGTTGCTGAGATTATCAGCTGTGACAGACGGACGGATAAAGTCGAACCATAAGGGTTTCGTTTACCATTTTGGTCTGGAACTCCAAAAATCCTCTACACATATAAAATAGCCTTAAAAAGGGATAAAATTTAGTGAAAATACTACTCTACTAAATATTTTTTTTGCTAGTCTTTTTTTTCCAAGTATAGGCTAAATATTCTATTTAACTCCTTTTATTAGTAGGTAGAATTACGAGAAGACGTACCTAGAAGTACCGTCGGCACACGACCTTGCCGTACCAAAAGATTTGCTTCCACTTTTCTTGTTACCACAAGTAAGGAGCGGAACTCACTTCCGGCGTATGTTTTTCCAAACCAGTATAGTCTTGGAGTCAAGTCCGGAGTGAATAGGTTCTTTCTAGGCAAGTGTGCTCCATCTTCAATCACACCTTCACTTACCATCAGGTGAGGTAGTGGTCAAGCGCTTGGATATCATCAATAAAATAAAATCGGTCTCAAAATAAACCAAAGGGACTTGCCCCTGGCTACCCTCTAATGATGGGATATCTAAACCTATTTTGTCTAGCTAATTTGAGCTTTGAAGTAGGAAGTAGATAATACAAAATTATTAAAAAGCAATTTATATTTCCACGAATTTTTTACAAACTCTGCAAGTTAATCAAAGCGCAAGATATTATTACAACTTCGTCCAAAACCTTCACCAAATCAGAACTTATAACAGTTCTTTCATTAACCATTGCGAATTCCCTGACTCGTCCCACCACACTCCGCACAAAACTATTCGAGATGAGATGAGGAACATCTCGAACGGGTCCGCTGGAAAAATCTTGGTGTGGTCTTAATAGCTTTAACCCTTTTCGCGATAGCATTGGTTCTGCATTCTTAAATGCGTTGGTTATGATACACGAGCCCGGTTCAAACTGCTCTAGGTACCCGGTACTTTCTAAAAGATTTTCATCGCTCAGTCTACCACCGTAGCCCGGAGAGACATAGTTAATAAACCCACTCGGACAACAGCTGATCATGTATTTCACTGTATTGCCTTTATCGCTTTGAGTTAAGTCTCTGCTGTAGGTTGTCGAAGGCTGCACTTTTAACTCCAATGAATCTATTATTGTTGTGTTGCGTCTACGGAACGGTATAGGCAAGTTGATTTGCATAGTTTTCGATTTTATCATGATGAATGATTCCAGGTTCTTCGCAATGAAAGGGATGTTTTTAAGAAATAAGCCCTTTGCTTCTTCAGACGTCATTCCAAATTGATCGGCCAGCTCGTCGAAGTGTGTGTCATGCTTAATCTTCTTTAGACATAAGACTAAATGCCATAGAGATATACGGGTGTGTTTGTAAAGCAATCGGAGGAGGATGCTGTCACAGTTTTCAGGTATTCCAATGTAAAGTTGTGGGTTTCCCTGGATTCGAGCTAGAGTTACTTTCAAGGCTAGAGCGTTCAGTTTTTTGAGTAGTAAATCCTGTCCTTCTGGGGGTTCTATGGGAACTTCTGTGAATTCATTTACTGTGTTTTGAACAGTATCTGCAACAAATAGATACAATTATGTAAATAGTTACTTCCTAAGAAAGCTAAATATATTCATAGCTAACGAGGACGCGACTCATAAGATTCCACTTCAACACTCCGAAAGACTCCAAAAACCGTCCGTGTGTGCGAAATCTCAAGTGGATTACGTTGAGTCCTAGGAATATTTGAATATCCAATCATTCCAAAATCCAAGATCCGACGCACGCGGAGTGCAGCGACTCCGCGCCGCGCGCGCCCGTCTGTGGCCGTCGGAGTAGGTTGTGTATAAGTTTATTTTTTATATTTTTATGATTTTGAAGCTAAAACCTTAAAAAACGCGTCCTCGTGTATACTCCGACAGCTGCGGACTCCCAACTGACGCCCATTTGGAGTGTTTGGAGTCGAGTCAGTGGAGTCTTTGTGTGTTTGCTCGATTTTTAACTCGCACTCCGCCGGACTCCACGCAAAGCGGAGCGGTGGAAATGGAGTCCTCGTTTATGACCAGCTTAGCTTAAGAATCACTTAAATTATAAAATAATGTAATGAAATAGGATTCAAGGATTATAAAAAATATATTTATTATGTAATGTGATGCTGTTGACTTCCCTATCACAATAATATTATAAATGTGAAATTATGTTTGCTTACTCAATCAAGTCGTCGTAACGGCTGAACCGATTTCGATAAAATTTGGTATATAGATAAAATATGACCTGGATGAAAACATAGACTACTTTTAATTGACAGAGCACCTGCGCAAAACTTTTGCGCACTACAAATTGTATTTTGATTTTCTTGCCGCTAGTACAGCCTGTAAAGTAGATAGAATTTTATAAGTTGTTGCAATTTAAACTAATTTTATTGAAGATACGGTTTCTACACAAGAAATAAAAAGTTGCTGTGTCTATAGAATGTTCTTGTTTTATCATCAAAATCTCGACAAAATCGACAAAATGTTAGCGAACTAGGTTATTGTACGATGCCACAGATTACTAAAAAGTTACAACGAGCCGTTCAATGCCCTCGCCCGGTCCATGTAACCTAACCCAACCAGTCAACAGAACGCGTACAGTGCGTACGGCAGAGCGGTAAGTACAAAGGCACAAAAACTCAACAAATAAAGTTTTATGGATTAAAAAAAACGGTATATAAAGTCTCAAAAATATACTCCTGTCATTATTTGTAGTTTAAATTGCAACACCGTCGTCGGTCGGCCGTAAGTTGGGTCGGGAGTCAATAATAATTTACAATTAAACATACCACCATCTTGATGTGAATCTTTAAGTTTTTTGTAAAAGTGCGAGAAGCTTTTAGTCCGTTGTCCGACGTGGATCGTTACTTGAGTATTACTTGTACTTGGAGCAAGTAGCGTAGCGTTCTTGTTCTTTTTGGTGGCACCCTGTAACAAAGCATCACTATCTTAGATAACATCCTTATTATTAGATACTAGCTGACCAATCCGCAGCTTCGCACGCGTAGTTTTTCAATAATAACATTATCCGCCTTCTGCGCAGTTGGATAAAAAGTAGCCTATGTCACCCGGGGTGAATGTAGCTTTCCAATGGTGAAAGAATTTTTGAAATCGGACCCGTAGTTTATGAGTTTATTCATTACAAACATACACACAAAAATACAAATACAAATCTTTCCTCTTTATAATATTAGTATAGACTAGCTGACTAATCCGCAGCTTCGCACGCGTAGTTTTTCAATAAAAATATTACCCTCCTTCTGCGCAGTTGGGTAAAAAGTAGCCTATGTTACTCAGGGTGAATGTAGCTTTGCAATGGTGAAAGAATTTTTGAAATCGGACCACAAGTTTTTGAGTTTATTCATTACAAACATACACACAAAAATACAAATATACAAATCTTTCCTCTTTATAATATTAGTGTAGATATAGATTATTACAAGCCTGTTGTTTCCCAATGGAGGGCAAAGGCCTCCCTCCCTTTTTTCCACTCCCCTCTGTTGTTAGCTCATATAAGTACAACATCCTTATAGCCACAAGAAATTTAAACAACTGTTTATCGCGTATTAAAAAAATCCTTACCAATTTTTGTAAAGGGTTTTTTTTAAACACGCTTTAAACAGTTGATAATTTATTTTGTGGTCAGACTCCTAGTGTTTAGGCAACGGCTTTCGAGCATGAAAATTAAAAGCTTCTCATAAAACAAATTGCCATTTTAATTTTCTTAAACTTTTTCAGTTTAATTAGGCAGGCATTAGTGACCGTTAACTTAACATGGACATGCCTTCTAAAACCCGGGAAATATATTTTTATTTTATTTAATAGATTTTTTAGGAATCCGTATTTTACATAGTAACTATTCAGCTTTATGCAAATACATGTTGTATTGGTCACTAAAGTCATCCCTTTCCCTCACGCTTTTGTAGCTTATCGCGGGTGAGGTAAGGACTCGATTTCACTATAGCTATCTACCTAGTCAGGTCATAAGTATTGTCACACAGTAAAAACTTTTCTTTTAGAATGCTGGCCACAAAAAAGTTTATAGAATTCGAATTTCGAATTGTTCATGAAAATAAAAATGTATACTTTTTAGAATTTTACTCATTTTTAAATATGGAGTGGACGCTTAAAGAAGACCGTGTTGCAGTTATTGCGTTGCATCGTTGCGGTTACGCGCCAATTCATATTTTTGACATACTGAAAAATTTGAATATAACCAAAAGATTCGTTTATCGCACCATCAAACGATACAATGAAGACTCTAGTGTAGATGACAGGTCAAGAAGTGGTCGCCCTCGGTCTGTTAGGACTCCAGCAGTGATAAAAGCTGTGAAGGCGCGAATTCAAAGAAATCCCAAACGTAAGCAGAAACTGTTGGCCCTTCAGATGGGGTTAAGCAGAACCACGGTGAAAAGGGTGTTAAATGAAGACTTAGGGCTTCGGGCATATCGAATAAAAACAGGACATCGTTTGAATGCTCGTCTAATGGACCTGAGACTAAAGAGATGCCGCGCTTTATTGAAGCGGTACGCGGCAAAAAAAATATCGGGAAATTCTTTATTCGGATGAAAAAATTTTTACCGTAGAAGAGAGCTACAACAAACAAAATGATAAGGTGTACGCACACAGTAGTGAAGAAGCGAGCAACAGTATTCCGCGTGTCCAACGAGGTCATTTTCCATCCTCGCTCATGGTATGGTTGGGAGTTACTTATTGGTGCTTAACAAAGGTACATTTTTGTGAGAAAGGTGTAAAAACGGATGCAGTTGTGTATCAAAATACAGTCCTGACGAACCTTGTGGAACCTGTTTCTCATACCATGTTCAATAACAGGCACTGGGTATTCCAACAAGATTCGGCGCCAGCTCATAGAGCGAAGAGCACACAAGACTGGCTGGCGGCGCGTGAAATCGACTTCATCCGGCACGAAGACTGGCCCTCCTCCAGTCCAGATTTGAATCCGTTAGATTACAAGATATGGCAACACTTGGAGGAAAAGGCGTGCTCAAAGCCTCATCCCAATTTGGAGTCACTCAAGAAATCCTTGATTAAGGCAGCCACCGATATTGACACGGACCTCGTTCGTGCTGCGATAAACGACTGGCCGCGCAGATTGAAGGCCTGTATTCAAAATCACGGAGGTCATTTTGAATAAACTTTAGTGTCATAAGAATCTATTTTTTGTTAAGTTCATTTTGGTATATAAATGGTTACATAATGAATAAACTTGTTTTAATTATTTTATATTAAACATGTGACAGAATGTATGACCTGACTAGGTAAATATGGTATCTTACAGTTTAACTTCATTTACATCGACATTCAGAAAAATATTCCCGGGAATCGGGGAATAAATCCCAGGGCATATCGATATAAACTTATCATTCAGGTTCATTGACCCAAAATAGCACTACCTACGCCGATTCCTACTTATTAGGTACATTACAAAAGTATCTAAACAGCTTTTATACAGATTCTTAACCAAAATCCGCCGATTTTTACCAAATGATTCTTTAGTGAAAATCATCGAATTCACAAATACGTAAAACACACCCTGTTTATTTATTATTATCCGTACTAATATCATAAATACGAAAGTAACTCTGTCTGTCTGTTACGTGTTCACAACTTAACGGCTGGACCGATTTCGATGAAATTATATAAATTATGATTAGGAAAGGCTACTTTTTACCCAACCCCGCAGAAGGGGGGTATGATTATCTATTTACCTTAATCTTCGGAAGAACATATTCTGCACTTTGGATTGGCTTCGGAAAGACTGGTACCCCCTCGCTGGACTCATTATCTGCTTCCTCCAATCTAGGGTAAAAAGTTGGTGTCATTTACACGATAACCCATGTTTTCAAGCACAAAGTCAAATTGATAATTTTTATTATGTACTTAGTATGAGAAATCATACCATTATTATAAATACGGGATTTATCACGTACCGTCTTATCGGTGTTTCGACCGACAATGTTTCGGTTCAATTCGTGAACCTTCATCAGGGTGAGTGCGATCCGCTCCGAATAACGTCTCGCCTCGCACTGCGCGCCGCTGCTCTCTGCGCGCGAGTGGACGGGCGGGGTGGTGGGGATTGGGTCAACGAAAGCACAGTGCGTTTACCCGCTGTGTCATCATCATTATCATCACTGCTGCTCTCTTCTGTCTCTTCCCGCCCGTCCACTCGCGCGCAGAGAGCAGCGGCGCGCAGTGCAAGGCGAGACGTTATTCGGAGCGGATCGCACTCACCCTGATCAAGGTTCACGAATTGAATTCACATTGTCGGTCGAAACACCGATAAGACGGTACGTGATAAATTCCGTATTTATAATAATGATTGAAATCAATCACGAAAGTTTTCTAAGTCGAAATCATACCTACTTATACCAGACGCCAACGCTCCCGGCAGACGGGGTTTATAAATTGGATTGGGTTACCTACACCAAAAGGTAAATCAGTGCCCTACGAGTCCTCTATAATAATCTGTTGGGGTTACCTAGATTTTGTAGTGCTTCTGGAATGTTTGCTGATGCCCATGTGAAAGACTTTCATGCTATCATGCAGCAAAAAATCATATCAATTCAATGAAGAATCATGGGTAGCCCCAATAGGATTCTCGGTGCTCTTGCAGGCAGGTGGGACAGTGCACTGCAAGGTTTCTGGGTGTCAGCCCTGATCAATCCATTTGCTCAACAAATACTTTATATAGATTAGTTTGTAAGGATAATTATGCAATTTTTATATTAATAAGATTACGCGAGATCTCATTTCGGGGCGAACCACTAGTCTATCAAAGTGAAGACAACACACTGGAAAGCACAGCGTAGGACTTCCCCCCACTAGAGAAACGACCTGATAAAGATTGCTGGGAGCCGTTGGGTGCAGGCCGCACAAGATCGGTCACTGTGGCAATGTATTGGGTAGGCCTATGTTTAGCAGTGACGTCTTATAGCTGATATGATGACGATTCAGACAATTTTGAATCCGCAAAACTTATTAGACATTATAGAAACAAAGTCTGCCAAATAATTCAATTCATATATTTGACATTTAGGTAGCTAAGAAGTATTTATATTATATCTCTAATAACTTATTAGGTTGGATTAAATCACTTCTTTATTAAAATCTGTTACAACAATTGGGTTGTGGCAAAACTATATTACGCAAAATAACAGTTCATAAACGTTAAAATTCTAAATCGAATTATTTGTCGGCGATCGGAGTACCTATAGTTAAACTTCTAATCTAAAATTAAATGCGCACTGGATCCCAATGCTGGGCAAAGGCCTCCCTTCCCTTCTTCCATTCATCCCGGTCTAGGGCTTCTGTCGACCAGTTCGCACTGTGCGCGTCAAGTTCGTCCCGCCATCTCCGCCTGGGCCGGCCGCGCGGTCTCGCGCCTTGTCGGACCCACTCGATGGTTATCTTAGCCCACAAATCAGCGCTCCCAGCGTTCAATTTAGCTGTATTTTGCGTGACATCGGCGATTTTTGTGTTAGAGCTCATTATGGTGTTTTTATGCGGTCTGTGAGTCTAACTCCCAATATACTACGTTATTGTTTATCTAGGTACTATAGTTAAACTTACTCCGGATCATTTTTACAAGTTACAATGTTATCACATTGCGACGTTCCCGGCACCCACGCCTCGTTTATTCTATAAAAAAAGAATATTTAATGTTACAAGATTTACAAGAAGATAAAAATATGTAAAAAGCGTACTAATCAAAGTTTTGTACCGTAATGAGAGGCAGGTTCAGTTATGTCGTTATCAATTAATGTATGAACATTAATTACAAGCTAGATACAAAAAACGACCAAGATGACTGGTAGATAATGCTGTTAGCATTAAGTCCTAGCACTATTCTGTTTTGTGTATAAGTATTAAATAAAAATGGGAATCACGAAATGTATAATGGGCGGTCTTAAGATTCCCCTGCAATGGGATTTTGACACTATTAGTACCTCATTAGATGTTAAATTGAAATAAACCAAAATAGGTAAAGTTTAAGGCGGTTGACACACTGCCACGCACCACGCTGCATGTTGCGTGTCGACGCACCTACGCGCGTACTTGCGGGAGCGCGGATCTGCATCATCGTGCGGGTTTTTTACGCACTCACGCGCGTAGTTGCGTTTTGTCAATTCACGGCGGCTCTGACTCATTTCATTCAAAGCTGTTCGCTAGTGCAGTTCCAAAATCACGCACAGCATTGCGGGACTCGTTGTGGCATACCTTTCGTCTCGCCCCGCACCTACGCGCGGGGGTGCATGTTTCTCCACGCTTGAGCGCGTGATTTGCATGAACGCGCGTGGATGCATCTTCTATGTGTTGGAGTGTGCGTGTTTTCTATACAAACGGAGATACTTACAAGCAACGTTAGAGCACGCATTCACGCAACATGCAGCGTGGTGCGTGGCAATGTGTTGAGCGCCTAATAGTATGTAATTAGGTACTTACTCGGGCAATTTCGACGATTCGCCTTCCTCCGAACTATTTTTGAGGCGATTAAGTTGTCTGAAAAATAAATAAAATATTGATTTGCAACAAAATCAAACCATTTCGTTTGTTCCTATCAATTATTTTTACACAAAAACGTTATATCTTTAAAATGAATACCAAAGGGGGTTTTGTCACATTAGACTAGTAGATACCTAGGTATATTGTTTTAAAAGGGCTGTAAGCGATCTATCGTACGCCCGAGATATTTTTGGTTTAGATATTTATTGATCGCTGACACACGAGTATAACACAACTTTTCATCACGAAAGCAAGCGAGTTAAAAAAAGTATTTTTATAACAGTTTGTTGCTAAAACGAAAATTTGCCTTCGTTTGGTATTGGTTAAGAGCGTATCGTGTCCGCGCGCTTGCACAGTTTTAGGTATTTGACAGAGCGCTCTGTCTCAGTGTGAGTTACACGCACACATCCACGCGAGCTAGCCGGCAATACAGAGTAATGAGATGACAGAGCTATCTTCTATATGGCACTTTAATTTTTTGCTAATAAACACGTAGTTAGGCAGATACTTATAGTTTATAATACACTTTTTTAAATTATAGTAGGTACGAGTTATGTGCGTTACGTTATGACTTGGTAGGTCTTTGGTAATATACGGGGTGTAAAAGAAATGAGTGATAATACTTTAAGGGGTGCTTCTACTCATGAAACTGAACAACTTTCCCCATGGAAACCACATCGAATTCTCAAAAAAAAATTGATTTTGTATGGAGATCGGTCAGCTGATTGGCCAATTCTCCATACAAAGTCCAAATTTTTTTTGAGAATTCGATATGGATTCTTTGGGAAAAGTTGTTCTGTTTCATGAGTAGAAGTACCCCTATTAGTATTATCACTCCTTTCTTTTACACCCTGTATATGCGTCGATTTGAGAACTTCCTCCGTTTATTCATCGGTTGAAAAATAAAAAGTCTCACAGACAAAATCTAAATGTCATTTAATATTTACCATAATTTGACGTCTTTTCTGGTAATGACTTAAAAAATTATAGAGAAATATTAGGTATTACACATTTTTGAGTTATGTGGGTACAGTGATCACATCAAACTAGACAGTTCCAGCATAACATGGTTATGGTAAAATTTATAATGCAGTTTCTTCACTTTTGACGTGGATTATTTTTTTTTCTTTTGATTTTTATGGTTTCTTGATTCAGAGTTATTAATTTTTCTTTTTAATTATTTTTCTTTCCTTTCTTGTTCTTTCCTGTCTTTTATTTTAATTGTATTTTGTATACCTTCTAAAATATAGTGCGGTTCTTTTATCTCCATTTTTCTTTCTATTCTAGAGTCAATTAACTCGGGCAGTAAACAATCAAAATAAAATTTTGATAACTGGTCCCTCATGTTCGTGTTCCAAAAATTTTCGTCTCTTTCTATGAACTCAATTTTCATATCAACATTTTTCAAATCAGATTTAATCCAGAATTCAATTTCTGTATGTGCTACATAATTATCGGTTTGAAGTTGGTCAATTCAAATAGGTAGTACGTCAATAGAATAAGTGTCACCACATAAGGTTTTATCGCGTTTAGGTACTTAAATTCCCGTGGTAACTAAATCTCATCAAAATCGGTTGAGCGGTTTTGGCGTGAAAACGTAATAGACATACAGACTTACTATCGCATTTATAATATTAGTATTTTAGTATGGATTTGCCAAAATACGACAATACATATCACATAATAAAGATTTTTTGTTAACTTCTAGTTTACCCCTAATTCCCCATCAAAATCATAATTGCATGGTAATCTTACCTTTTACAACAACCTTTTTTGACTTTGTTATACTTTTTGACATAATATGTCTTTTTTCTTTTTCCCATTATTGCTAAAATAAGAAATACGAATAAAAAATAATTCAAATACAAACATCATTATAAATTATACGAATTGAACGATTGAACTCTTTGAATTGAACGCACTCTCTCATACTTACACTACACTGCGCTGTTAGTACTGTACACAAACACGTCAAAACTTGATTCCTCGGACGTGGATTCGCCTAGAATGCTTGCGGCAGACTGAGGCGCGCCTTTTTTTTTCGAATGAATAATCTCGCTGTTGGCCTCTGAGGCCGTTGCAGCTTAACCGAGCTTTTGGCGAGCGCAGAAGGCGCTCAGCCCTGTAATTTGTTTGATGAGGCAACTAGCGCAAGGGCACCACTTAGGTACGAACCTCGGCTTGGGCTGTTGCCGGGACGGGGATAGGAGAGAAACGCCCGGGTACCTACGTGCTTGTATCTCGTATAGGCGGCGACTGAAGGGACTCGTCGACCTCGCCGGCGAGGTCGGTGTATTTGTGGAGTGTTTGCTCTGTCTAATGTGGATGACTCTTCCGCATTAGCGGAAGTGATTTCGTCATCCGGGTCTCCAAGAACGTGTCTCGGACGACGGAGGGTTTTTCTGTGTTCGGACGGTTCAATCGAATAGTCCGGAATGGTATGTACGAAAGGATTCGGATGATGAGTGGCAAGTTCATAATGTCGCTTGGAAGCGAGCTTTATGAACTTGGCTATTGACTCTAATTTCAAATCACGATGTAGATCGTTATTGCGAAAATACCAAGGCGAGCCTTTGGCTTTTCGCAAGAAACGATTTTGTACTAATTGAATGGCAGCAACTTGACGAGAGTGAGCGAATACTACTGAGGAGTATGTCATGATGGGGCGAAGGACTGAGGCGCGGCTCGACTGCCGTGTAATATTAATAGGGCGTTGCGTGGCCATAGAAAAAATGTATGGCGAATTTCTTCGTGAACTTTGATGAATATTTAGTATTTTTTAAAGCATTTTTAAAAAAAATCTTAGTTGCAGGAATTGTAGCTAGTTTAATGAACCCACGATTTAACGTTGTTTAGAAATTATGTTGTGTATTTTACTTAATGATTTTGTCATAACTCTGAACCTTGTTTTCGGGGTTTTCTTCGGGTTATTGCACAAAAATAGGGCCAATGTTTTTTTTTCTATCTTCCAATGATTGTGACTTTGTCATTTGAAAAGCCTATTGTATGATTTTTATACTTATTAATGATCTAGGTATTGCAGTGGAAGCAAAACAGTAAGGTCCGTTTTGGCTCAAAACGCACGACCCAGGCTTAAGGTATTTGTTTTTTATCAATACCAAACTATGGCCTCTTTCATTTTTAAATAGAAACAAATATTTGTCATGGCGGTTGTATTTAATTATGAATGTGGCCTCTTTCATTTTTATACAGAAATCAGAATTAGTCATGGAGATTGTATTACATTTTAGCTTATTATATATGCAATGAATGTTACCTGGAAGAAAATCCTAATAAGCATTACGTTATGTATTATTTTATTAGTGCAATAAATAATTTTCTAATCTAATCTCATCTAAATTACTCATTCTATTTTCAAATTTACTTACGCCCCTAAGGCCGTAAATCTCATTAACGGAGCCATTATCGAGTTTACAATGACCTACTTTCCGAGCTTGAATGATAAAAGTAGGTATATTGTTATAAAGGGGGTGTAAGCGATCTATTGTACACACGGCTACACATCAAGCTATACATTTCTAGTATAAGCTGACCTCTCATTCTACGAAAAGCCTACACAATGCGAGGTCAACTTATACTGGAAAGTTATAGCTTGATGTGTAGCCGTGTGTACACCCGCTTATTTATCATCTGGTGCTGTGTAGGTAATTGTACCCATTTTCGCATTGAATAAATTAAATTAAACGAGATATTTTGGCATGTGAGCGCGGTCGCTAATCGAGGGTGTTATTGATAGAGCGAAGCGAGTTCTCTAAATCAAATTGGGCAAATCGGCGTTATATGTATGTTTGTCCGAGGATAACTTTCGAAGCGTTGATCTGATCACCGTGAAATTTAATACATAGGTAGGCAGTGGTGGCACAATTTTGGTGTGACTAAATGAGCTAAAAATGTTGGGAAGGGGGGGGGGGGGGGGGGGGGGGTGTTGAGTTGGGGATTCTTTATAGTTTTTAGGTTTTGAGTTATTAGCCATAATAAAAACTATGACAAAATTCACAGGGTACCTACACCAGTGACCCCCCAGTGCTGTAATTTAGTATGCGTGTAGCTTAAGGGGAGACCGTAGGGGAATCGCCCATACAACACGTACTACCAAGATCACTAAACAGGGATAGCGATAAACAGGCGGTTTTTGACGCGGCCGAATTGAAGTTGCGCTCGGGGTTCGCCGGCTTCTTATGGCGGGCTTGTTTTGGAACTTTAGGCATTAATGTTGAGCGCCATGTTGAGCGCGCGACGTATTTATTTACGCACCCGGCAGTGCGCCCCTTGACCTTACGTGACCGCGTACGATATCTTAGTGCCGCAGTATAGAAAACCAAGCAGTAGGTACGTATGATAGATAATTACTAACTTCAAGTAGGTAATACCTACTGTTAACATCATTACCAGTATTTTTGTTACTTGATAAGTGTAGATCTAGGTATAGTCACAAAGCTAGGTGATTAAAATTTAAAATTTGTCCAGCTAAAAATAAAATAAAAAGTACTTGATATTATAAATGATTATTCTATTCTATTCTATTCTATTCTATTCTACTTTGGTTTCGTGTGGCACATGCAACTATTCGATTCAGCAACGAGAACAGAGGTAAAAAATACAACTTGTACAAGTAACAATTATATTTATTTTGTAAAATGACACAATATACTCCTGCCTACTATAGGTACGTAAATTTTGAAACTGTTATTTTTATACCCTTTATAAAAAATAGTTTACTTTCCCTTTATAAAAAATACTTTGGTTTCGCGTGGCACAGCACATACAACTTTTTTATTCAGCAACGAGAAAATAATATACAGTTTCATGAATTTTAGTGCATCTATGGGTACTAAAATTCATGAAATTGTAGCTGCCTAGGTTTGCATGGACCAAACGGGACACGAGGTTGGATTGGACTTTGAATTTGATCCAATTGTTTACTTGGACATGGCTGCATAGGTATGTCATTATTTTCGTCATTTTTATTTAAAATTATATCTCGTAATGGCATACCGCGAATTTTCGCGGGTCTATGCTCTCCGGCAAAAGGCATTTCATGTAAAACTGGTTTTTTTTTTCTATTTCCACCTTCCAAAATTCGTCATCTCTAGAAATGGATTCAATTATGAGTGGATGATTTTCGCCGAACCAAATTCCAAAAATGCATTGGTTTCTTTCGGTTACATGGAGTTGACCCTCCACTTGGTAATACCAATTGCTCCTTTTATTAATGATTCGCGTACTGTTTTTTTGTATCATATTTATATATTTGTATTTTGTCTTCTTTTATAGCAGCTTCTATTCCGGTCTTAAATACCGTTATCGGACACTTACCTTCTATAAATTTATCGTGATCAACGAAACCGTCGAGTTTAGCTCCAATAAATGGGTATTGCTTATCTATGAATAGTCCACATGGCTCCATGATGTTTTCTTGTCTCTCCTTTTCTTGTAACGCTTGTTTTTCATGTTCTACGGCATGAGCTACAGACATTACGTGGCCTATATTTTTTTTATAGAGTATATATTTTACAGTATTTGCTGTGCTTTTGGACAGTTTCCTTTTACAGATTGCGCCAAAATTTGAGGTCGTTATTAAGCTTTTTCTAAGTTCCATCCACTCACTGCAATCCCTTTGTAAAACAGTGTTTCTTTCAATGTTCTGTCTATCATTTGTCATGTTCTTTAAATTCTGTAGGAAATCTTCCTTTGCCCTTTCCAATTGTACCTCACTCATATCTGAAGCCTAACTTGTAGGTCCATAGTTGTGCTGTACAGAAGTTCCTACAAACCTTCTAATCTTTTTTGTGAAGTATTCTCTGTTAAATTTCCTCTTTAGTGACCTCATTTTTTTTATTTCTTTCACTTTTCCTTTTGGAGTTCTCCCCGAAATAGCTTTCTGGACAGATGATACCGCAGATTCCCGGTTAAATGAAACTACAGCAGCATAAAATCTTGCCTGATAGCCTCGTCTCAGTGAAAAATTTACTCTTTTACCACCAATAAACTTAGCAATGACGCTATTAAAACGTTCCGACTGTATTTGTGTCCATATCTTCTATGAGACTGCGAGATTTACTTGCTACAGTAGAAATTATAGCATTAATCCGAAACAAGAAAGAAGAATTCTGTATTTCACTCATTTTACAATCATTAGGATTTTTTCTTTTGAGCAGTTATAGTCATAACAAAGTGTGTGACCCCTTAAGCATGTGCCAGCGAATTGGTGATGTCTTTGTGGAGCAAATTTATGCATACGTTTTTAGAAACTTCTGCGTTCTTGTGAAATTTAATTGACTTGACAATAACTTATCGCATACCCATTACTTTTTCATTCGTTAGCGTTTTTCTATGTTTGATTAGATATTTTGTCTCCTTTACGCAACTTATTACTAACATTGCATAGGATATGGTTTCTACGTTAAATTTTTTCAACAGTAGGGTTGAGATGGTCATAAAGTTTTGCTTCCAATACTTTATTGTAGGTTGATGAGTCTCATCTCCAATCATTCTTGCATAAATTATGCCGTACATTTCGACGGATAATTTATGACAGACCATGATTTTGCCAATATTTAGTTACACACCCTGTATAGTATTAGGTAGGTGTGTAGTTAGGTTAGGTTAGGTTAAAGCTAAGTAGCTATTTAGGTAAGTAAGTAGGTAAATTTGTAAAAGGTGTCTGGAAAATAGTAGCTAATTAGTGTATCGAATAAAATACTTACGTGGAACTATGGATAGAAGAATCAGAGTTGCTTAGGGCCTGAGTAACACCAATGACTTTGTTTCTTCTCATTGAAGCGCTGAAAATGAAATATAGATATTCTACGTTTACGTGTTACGCTAAGCAGAGCTTGTGTTATGGTTACTAGATGACTGATATACATAATACAATACATTACAAAGATAGATATTTTATAATATACATAGAAAATACCCAGAAGACCCGGAACAAATATTCGCAGATTGTACAAACATTTGGCCATAGGCGGTAATCGAACTTGCAACCTCCTGCGTCGCAGGTGGACCTTCACCCCCCGCGCCCCGTCGAGCCACATCGGTCGTCGAAAATAATTACAAATTCAATTTGTCAGTACACCTACCTACTGTGTCGCGTCAACACTATAAAATTGTACGTAGGTAACAATTGTTTGGAAATTTACGGCATTCGTAAGAAATCATTTATATCGTACATCCTATCGTACCTTCATTATATATTTACATACATAAGTGGTTGAAAAAGCAACAAGGTATTTATTTGTGTACCTATCTACAAAATATAACGTTATTACATAGGTAGGTAGAAGTACAAACATTTAGCCTAAGGTGGGAATCGAACTCACAACTTCCTGCGTCGCAGGCGGATTTTCACCCGCCGCACCCCGTGGCGTCGGGCCACATCGGTCATCGAAAACAATTATAAATTGAATTTGTCAGTACAACTACCTACCTACTGTATGTTTTATACTGTGGCGCGTCAACACTAAAATTGTAGGTAGGTAACAAATGTTTGGAACTTTACGGCATTCGTAGGAAATCATACATAGGTATCGTACCTTCATTACATACCTACATACATACATAAGTGAGTGACAAAGAAACTTTTTATTTGTGTAGGTACCTATCTACAAAATGTTATCACTTTATTACATAGGTATCTAGGTATCCACATGCCAAAAACGTGATAAAATAATGAGAAGTGTGTATCTACTTACCATTTTGCGAGTAACAATTTCCTATGCTGTGTTTTAGGTTTCAATGTTCTTCTATTCTTCTTATTACCCATATTATTATCTGCACTGCACTAATTTGAAACGCGGGGGGAATTTTTAGGAGACAAACGGCGTGCGTCCGACCTCGAAGACGTCTCGACGGGCACTGGCCGCCCGGCGCGAGCGCCTGAACAAGTAGATTTTGATAGTTTCCTTTCACAGAGATTTATAATAACTGAATTACATATTGTTTTTTCACAATTCCCTAGTTGATAATTAGCCCTATCTTTTGATATAAATTTGACATGATTTCAAGAAGAAACCTCTTAGTACCGACCGTTTAAATATCAATTTAGTGTCAATTTTATGATTTTTTTTTATCGATAAAAGTACCATTATCCGCATTTTTATCTTCACAAAGCGGTAGATTATATGTTAAATTTTAAATAAAATATGTTTTTTATGCATATATTACATTTCAGTTGAGATACAGTTGATAAAAAAACCTAAAAGTCGTCACCCTTCAAACTTCCCCGCCTTAAGTGACACAAATATAGGCAAAAGTCTGAAATCCAGAATAACTGCATTTTGTACTCCAAAAAAATGTAATCAAATTATGTACATGAACTCCCGTTACCCGTAATTTGAATGAAATTGTAGGTGAAGTACCGTGGTTGTTTATTTCGTAACAGTATTCTGATAGTCAAAGATTACAAATAATATTTTTTTGTTTTAATCGGAGACTCGCGAGATCTCAATTCGGGGCGAACCACTAGTATATAGATCGCTTACACCCGCGTGCGTATAACACAACTTTTATCAAGTTTTATGTAACAGTTTGTTGATAAAAGGAAAATTGTAAAAAAAGTTTGCATCAAATTCACAACTTCCTCACTAGTTTACAATACAAGTGAATGACCGATATGATCGATTTTGATGAATGAGGCGTCAATCGATTCGTGGACATAGGCTATCATCGACATAGGTAATACGTAATAATGTACCTAGTCGGGTTTAATACTTATACAGCTTGTTCAGATAGGTACATGTACATACCTAGATACATTATTTTTATTAGCAGGTTGGCAATTATTGAAATAAAACTTCTTTACGCACGCTTGACTTGGTTAGTAAGCTGGTGAATGCGTTACGAAAAGTGCGAACAGAAGTTGAGAGGGAGATACAAATTAGTGAAGATAGAAAGAGAGAGAGTTACGTTTCGTATATTACTGTAGGGGCAAGAGAAAGAGGTGCGAGCACACACATTCTTTGTATCTTTCTCTCTCCGTTGATTTGTCGCATGTATCCTATCCCAAACTAGTCTAAATTATACAAACTGCAAATATATATAAACATACATATAGATGGAGCTAAAGAAGTTTTACTTCAGTCGTATGTCTAAAGCACACTCGGTTTTTATTAAGTAACAACACTTACTCTGCAGCAACACGCGGTTGCTTGGCTCGTTACGTTTTTGCATCAACTTCGATATTGGTGGTTTCCGCCTTTTTCCCATTTTTGATTTTATCAACCCATCACAACTAAATTACTAGAAAATCAAAGCAAACGGCTTGAGCTAATTCGTAATTTGGTACGTTTACCGCTCGCGTGTAAAATAAGCGTGCAAAAAACACCCGCTTTTCACTTTGTGATATTCAGACATAAAAAGACTCCGAATTCAGACATGAACAGTGTAAAGATACTTGGCAAGTTAGACACAGTAATGAGGGCTTTTCATTTTCGATTTAATAAAAAAACTAGTTCCAACTAGCGTAATAAATGGCGCTGTCTGGAGATACGCCGCCAAAAAATATGGTTATATGGTTTATACGCCTATGGCAGCTCCTAGATTCAAGTCAACATTTTCTGTATTGGTTGGATCTTCGGGGATAGCATTTTCATAATTTTAAGAAATATTTTCGTCAGTCTATCCGTATGTGTGTGCTCGTCGTGCCTATCCCGACAGAAAGATATTATAGCAAAATACAGGACAAAGTTTTTGATGAGTGGGAAGCAACTGCTGTGGATGAAATGGAAGCTGCTGCAGAACTAGAACGCCAAGCCGCTACAGCTGAAGGAAGAGTCAAAGACGATATCCCAAACATAGACATGTACGCTGATGGATGTTGGAGTGCAAGATCGTACGGCAACAATTATCGCGCTCCATCAGGAGCTGCTGTGATAATTGCCCGAAAATTTGGAGAAGTTTTATCCGTCAAAAATAAAGACTGCTTAATTTGCGTACGTGCACAACAAAAGAAAAATACCCCGAAAAATCATCTATGTTATAAAAATTATGATGGGTCATCTTCTGGAATGGAAGCGCAAATCATCAGTGAAGGTTTTAAGCATTCCATTGAAATGTATGGAATAATGTAAGGAAGGCTTATTGCAGATGGTGATTCAGTTACATAAGCCAAAATTTTGGCCCTGGATCCGTACCCCAACATTACTGTGGTCAAAATTGAATGCAGAAACTACTTGCTTCGTAATCTGTGCAACAAATTACGAGCAATATCGAAGGAAGTTAAGTATCCCCTAATGTACAGAAAACTGATTTAACCGATATAAGAGTGATGACTATAAGAAAGGTAATAATGCGTTCAATCAAAAATCAAAAAGAACTAGTTCGATAGGATGCTTGTTCAACTAGGCAAGCAATACAAAAACTACATGCGGATGTTAAAAAATTCATATTACATGCCTTCGGAGACCATAGATTATGCCAAGACTACTATTGCCATAAAGTAAGTCCTTACTGAATACCCTAGAAGTTTCCAACTCAACATTGTGGTTTCGCTTGAAAGATATTACAATGCATGTAGCTTCAAAATCTCAAAGCTTATTAGAAGACGTGGACACCAACGCAGCTGAACGCTATAATAGTTTAGTCGCTAAATTGGTTGGTGGAAAACGAGTGAACTTTTCACTAAAACGGGCGTATCAAGAAAGATGTGCTGCAGAAGTTAGTGTCATTTAATAATAAACAGCCTACACACATCAAAAACGAGTTTTAGCGAAAAGTCCTAAGTAAAAACCGGTCAAGTGCGAGTCGGACTCGCGCACGAAGTGTTTTTTTTAATTTTGTTTTATTATTTTAGGAACGACAAACAGTTATACATTGTGTTCCATAACATTATCTATAAAAACGGTAATAAAATCACGTTTGTTGTATGGGAGCCCCTCTTAATATTTGTTTTATTTTAATTTAATTATTTATTTTTAAAGTGAATATATAACTATTCCTTATAATTAACAAAATACACTAATTAATAACACATAATTAATAACACTACCTAAGTGAGTTAGTGTTATTTCGTTCATTAAAAGGAATCTACTGGCATACACTTTATTTGTGTACATTATAATTCTATTTTGGTGTTTTAACCCGTAAACTTTGGGCCTTCTCCGTTTTTTTTACTAAGGATACGTGAGACGTGGCAGACTTTGATTTTAGCAAATAATTTAGACTATGCACATTGCCGGTAATAGATAAAAGATAGGTTAAAAGGTAGGTATTACCTACTTTGATTTCAGTAAATAATTTAGACTGTGCACATTGCCGGTAATAGATAAAAGATAGGTTAAAAGGTAGGTATTACCTACTTTGATTTCAGTAAATAATTTAGACTGTGCACATTGCCGGTAATAGATAAAAGATAGGTTAAAAGGTAAGTACTACCTACTTTGATTTCAGTAAATAATTTAGACTGTGCACATTGCCGGTAATAGATAAAAGATAGGTTAAAAGGTAGGTACTACCTACTTTGATTTCAGTAAATAATTTAGACTGTGCACATTGCCGGTAATAGATAAAAGATAGGTTAAAAGGTAGGTACTACCTACTTTGATTTCAGTAAATAATTTAGACTGTGCACATTGCCGGTAATAGATAAAAGATAGGTTAAAAGGTAGGTACTACCTACTTTGATTTCAGTAAATAATTTAGACTGTGCACATTGCCGGTAATAGATAAAAAATAGGTTAAAAGGTAGGTACTACCTACTTTGATTTCAGTAAATAATTTAGACTGTGCACATTGCCGGTAATAGATAAAAGATAGGTTAAAAGGTAGGTACTACCTACTTTGATTTCAGTAAATAATTTAGACTGTGCACATTGCCGGTAATAGATAAAAGATAGGTTAAAAGGTAGGTACTACCTACTTTGATTTCAGTAAATAATTTAGACTGTGCACATTGCCGGTAATAGATAAAAGATAGGTTAAAAGGTAGGTACTACCTACTTTGATTTCAGTAAATAATTTAGACTGTGCACATTGCCGGTAATAGATAAAAGATAGGTTAAAAGGTAGGTACTACCTACTTTGATTTCAGTAAATAATTTAGACTGTGCACATTGCCGGTAATAGATAAAAGATAGGTTAAAAGGTAGGTACTACCTACTTTGATTTCAGTAAATAATTTAGACTGTGCACATTGCCGGTAATAGATAAAAGATAGGTTAAAAGGTAGGTACTACCTACTTTGATTTCAGTAAATAATTTAGACTGTGCACATTGCCGGTAATAGATAAAAGATAGGTTAAAAGGTAGGTACTACCTACTTTGATTTCAATAAATAATTTAGACTGTGCACATTGCCGGTAATAGATAAAAGATAGGTACTACCTACTTTGATTTCAGTAAATAATTTAGACTGTGCACATTGCCGGTAATAGATAAAAGATAGGTTAAAAGGTAGGTACTACCTACTTTGATTTCAGTAAATAATTTAGACTGTGCACATTGCCGGTAATAGATAAAAGATAGGTTAAAAGGTAGGTACTACCTACTTTGATTTCAGTAAATAATTTAGACTGTGCACATTGCCGGTAATAGATAAAAAATAGGTTAAAAGGTAGGTACTACCTACTTTGATTTCAGTAAATAATTTAGACTGTGCACATTGCCGGTAATAGATAAAAGATAGGTTAAAAGGTAGGTACTACCTACTTTGATTTCAGTAAATAATTTAGACTGTGCACATTGCCGGTAATAGATAAAAGATAGGTTAAAAGGTAGGTACTACCTACTTTGATTTCAGTAAATAATTTAGACTGTGCACATTGCCGGTAATAGATAAAAGATAGGTTAAAAGGTAGGTACTACCTACTTTGATTTCAGTAAATAATTTAGACTGTGCACATTGCCGGTAATAGATAAAAGATAGGTTAAAAGGTAGGTACTACCTACTTTGATTTCAGTAAATAATTTAGACTGTGCACATTGCCGGTAATAGATAAAAGATAGGTTAAAAGGTAGGTACTACCTACTTTGATTTCAGTAAATAATTTAGACTGTGCACATTGCCGGTAATAGATAAAAGATAGGTTAAAAGGTAGGTACTACCTACTTTGATTTCAGTAAATAATTTAGACTGTGCACATTGCCGGTAATAGATAAAAGATAGGTTAAAAGGTAGGTACTACCTACTTTGATTTCAATAAATAATTTAGACTGTGCACATTGCCGGTAATAGATAAAAGATAGGTTAAAAGGTAGGTACTACCTACTTTGATTTCAGTAAATAATTTAGACTGTGCACATTGCCGGTAATAGATAAAAGATAGGTTAAAAGGTAGGTACTACCTACTTTGATTTCAGTAAATAATTTAGACTGTGCACATTGCCGGTAATAGATAAAAGATAGGTTAAAAGGTAGGTACTACCTACTTTGATTTCAGTAAATAATTTAGACTGTGCACATTGCCGGTAATAGATAAAAGATAGGTTAAAAGGTAGGTACTACCTACTTTGATTTCAGTAAATAATTTAGACTGTGCACATTGCCGGTAATAGATAAAAGATAGGTTAAAAGGTAGGTACTACCTACTTTGATTTCAGTAAATAATTTAGACTGTGCACATTGCCGGTAATAGATAAAAGATAGGTTAAAAGGTAGGTACTACCTACTTTGATTTCAGTAAATAATTTAGACTGTGCACATTGCCGGTAATAGATAAAAGATAGGTTAAAAGGTAGGTACTACCTACTTTGATTTCAATAAATAATTTAGACTGTGCACATTGCCGGTAATAGATAAAAGATAGGTTAAAAGGTAGGTACTACCTACTTTGATTTCAGTAAATAATTTAGACTGTGCACATTGCCGGTAATAGATAAAAGATAGGTTAAAAGGTAGGTACTACCTACTTTGATTTCAGTAAATAATTTAGACTGTGCACATTGCCGGTAATAGATAAAAGATAGGTTAAAAGGTAGGTACTACCTACTTTGATTTCAGTAAATAATTTAGACTGTGCACATTGCCGGTAATAGATAAAAAATAGGTTAAAAGGTAGGTACTACCTACTTTGATTTCAGTAAATAATTTAGACTGTGCACATTGCCGGTAATAGATAAAAGATAGGTTAAAAGGTAGGTACTACCTACTTTGATTTCAGTAAATAATTTAGACTGTGCACATTGCCGGTAATAGATAAAAGATAGGTTAAAAGGTAGGTACTACCTACTTTGATTTCAGTAAATAATTTAGACTGTGCACATTGCCGGTAATAGATAAAAGATAGGTTAAAAGGTAGGTACTACCTACTTTGATTTCAGTAAATAATTTAGACTGTGCACATTGCCGGTAATAGATAAAAGATAGGTTAAAAGGTAGGTACTGCCTACTTTGATTTCAGTAAATAATTTAGACTGTGCACATTGCCGGTAATAGATAAAAGATAGGTTAAAAGGTAGGTACTACCTACTTTGATTTCAGTAAATAATTTAGACTGTGCACATTGCCGGTAATAGATAAAAGATAGGTTAAAAGGTAGGTACTACCTACTTTGATTTCAGTAAATAATTTAGACTGTGCACATTGCCGGTAATAGATAAAAGATAGGTTAAAAGGTAGGTACTACCTACTTTGATTTCAGTAAATAATTTAGACTGTGCACATTGCCGGTAATAGATAAAAGATAGGTTAAAAGGTAGGTACTACCTACTTTGATTTCAGTAAATAATTTAGACTGTGCACATTGCCGGTAATAGATAAAAGATAGGTTAAAAGGTAGGTACTACCTACTTTGATTTCAGTAAATAATTTAGACTGTGCACATTGCCGGTAATAGATAAAAGATAGGTTAAAAGGTATGTACTACCTACTTTGATTTCAGTAAATAATTTAGACTGTGCACATTGCCGGTAATAGATAAAAGATAGGTTAAAAGGTAGGTACTACCTACTTTGATTTCAGTATATAATTTAGACTGTGCACATTGCCGGTAATAGATAAAAGATAGGTTAAAAGGTAGGTACTACCTACTTTGATTTCAGTAAATAATTTAAGACTATGCACATTGCCGGTTAAAGAACTACCTACTTCGATATTTATACGCAGTTCGATATTCGACGCAGTTGCATGCGCCATGATCACGGGTAAAACCCGTAAGTTTTACCCGTGATCATGGCGCATGCAACTGCGCCGAAATATCGGGATACTAAAATACTCACAAATCATGGTAAATATCTCGTTTTTAGTATAAATAGTGTTCATAACCATGATAGTTTTTTAAAGATATACCTACTTCGATTTCAGTAAATTGGTATAAACTGCACTTTTCTAAAGCCGCATAAATTAACTAATTCGTGGATTGGCTCCACCCCTCAAATGAGGCGTGTACGTCGAAACGCATTTCAATATCAAGCGCGCCTTAAGCCAAAATATCAAAGAAACAATATCACATTTTTTTTTTGTTTAAATCAATCTCACTTCGTCAGATAAACAAACACGAATGTTTGGTTTTTATTTCAAGTTCCTCGGAAAATAATGTTGCCACGGCAATTGACATTGACAATTCATTTTGGCTAATCAGAGTATGACAGAGCAAAGCCATCTGTTAGCAGTTATAAATACATGTCAGTGAAAACCCCTCACTATTAAGTGAAATGAAAAGGAATGTTCATCCCATCTATTCGAAAAAAGGCGAAGGTTTCCTCGATAAGTGCGCGCAAAATGGGTCATTCTGTCGCATTTAATAACAGTGACGAAAAGACTTTTGAATTTAGAACACTATTTAATTAAAAAGTTTGAACGCAATTCGCTTCGATAAAGTGCTAGCCGGTAAAATAAGCGCGCACTATGTAATAATAATAAGCGCAAAAACGCATTACATTATTTATTGTTAAAAAAAATATGCGTGAACTTCTTATTCGTTTTTTTATTACTTTTATCAAAATATTACAGTCTATTTTAATTTAATTAACACAAATTGAATAAAAGATGAGTTCTAGCACTGAAAGTGAAATATTAACACCAGAATGTGTAAAACTGTCATAAATACTAGTTATAATTAGGTAGATACTACTCACTCGTGATGTTTTGTCTCGCTAGCAGGCTGACCAACATCATCGTCATAAGCACTGTCTTTGCGCTTCTTTGACCTAAAACAAGAAAAACATAAAACTTTCTGAATAGGTATTTATTATATGTATTTAAAATATTGTAGCTTCCGCCCACGGCTTCGCACGCGTAGTTTGTCAATATAAAGTACCTACCTTATGTTACAATCCTGATCATAATCTATTTATATACGAAATTTCATTGAAATCGGTTCAGCCGTTACGACGTGATTGAGTAACAAACAAACAATCATCCAAACTTTCGCATTTATAATATTAGTGGGATTTTTTTTACTTATGTAGTGGTGAAATTATTGATATTTATGAGCCATCTATATCCCACTGCTGGGCAAAGGCACGTACTGTGCTGTGGTCGACTACACTACCTAGGTATTCTAGGTATCGGTATTCACAAACACATATTATGAAAAAAAAAACCTTCGACACTTACTATTTATTTACAATGGTAAGGTAGTTTGGTACTCACCCGAACATCCCGTCATGCAGTATGACTTTTCGTCACTTTCTGGTAAAGCTTTTGACCAGTCTTATTTTTATTGCCCATTCTAGCAGTATTAATCACTTTTCACCAATGTAATAAATTAATACGACGCAGAGCGTCCGAGACAACTTACTGATGCAAGTTACGCCCACCGACTGATTTCTCTTGCGCAACTAAATTGAGAAGTGTAGCGTAAAACAAAAGGATTGAAATCGCCTAACAAAATTTTCAAGTCTCGAGGGCTGCGCAGGACAATTTATTCATTTTACGGGTTTCTGATTTCTCAATTAATAAAACTTAATTGTACAAAGTGTGCCATTATCATTTAATAATAATAGTGTAGTAGGTTTTCATGTAAAAAAAATTGTTCTGTCTTAGAAAGTATTGAGATCTGCTAAGTTAAAAATATATCTAAGTGGAATTTTGATTTTTTTTCACATAACCCAATCGGCTTTTTAAATTTCTGTTCGATTAAAAAACTAACTAGTTTCTTTGTCTATCCGTAGTTTTTTGCATTGAATAATATTGCTTGATTGCGTAGTTCTCAAGTTTTAAAAACAGACTAAAGCAGACTTCTGGCCCAATGGCCCGCCTTAAAAAGCCGGTGAACCCCGAGCGCAACTTCAATTCGGCCGCGTCAAAAACTTCGGCCTGAATATCGCTATCCCTTTTTAGTGACGAAGGCGTCTTCGGGGGAGGCGGGGCCGAGCTCGGCGCGCACGTCTCGTCTCGGACCGCGTAACCGGCGCGGTACGCATTCATTCTCAAATTATTACTTAGTACTTACAGTAACCGACAAATAACTTGAGCCGTGACCTTGGTTGCGCAGTAGGTAGTCGGTTTTATCAGAAATGTGCGTGCCCCTACTACCCCAATTAATTAGCTAAAGATGTTTGCCGGGTACTATAGGTACCTACTTATGAGTAGATAGGTGTACCTATTTCTTATGTATTAGTACCTGTCAATGGTAGATGTCGGGAACATTCACGAAACGATGTGTTTTGTGACCCGCTCACCGTAGTAGTACATAGTGAATATAATATTAATTAGTAAGAACGTGTATTATTTGCGTTACGCACATACTTAGGTAGGTACCGACCTACTTTTTAGATAGTTTTAACGTTTTTTTGTCTTCGCAGTCAAGAAAATATTTTTGGATTCAAACATTGAAGCACCTTCTATGTACCTACTAGCGTAACACAATGGTTTCAAAATGTAGGTAGGTAAATTAAAATAATAATTCAACCTATTACTCGTGCGCGATAACTTGGGACCTGCTAGGAATGCGACTCCCCGACCGCTTCCCCGATGGCGCCCGTATTGTACCGTTCGCATCACTATTTTTTACTAGGGTTTTTAGTCTCGTACTGGCCTACGTCACGTAACGACGCGCTCTGGAATTCTTTTAGTTTTCGTTTGTGTTATTGTTTTGTTGTTGTAGTTTGTAAAAAGTTTGTCGACAAAATTATTGGGACGATGACTTCTTACAAGAGACGAATGAATCGCAATTAATTGTAAATTTATCGGATACCTCTTCGTCAAGTGATTATAGTGAGACTGAGGACGAAGAACAACCTCTAGAAGGCATAAATCCACTAAGTAGTGACGAAGATGAGATAATGTAAATAATAGATAAAATAAATGTATAAACTTAAACATTGTATTTTTATTTTATTCAAATAGTGTAAAAAAGATTAGATAAAATGCAGCGTCCTCCCTGAGTAACATAATAAACTAGGTTAAAAAAACAAAGACGAAGCCGCGGGCGGCTGCTTGTTATGTTCGCTTTTTTGCGGGCAGTACAAACACGCCAATATGACGTCACCGCGCTCAGGTCCCAACTTATCGCGCACGGGTAATATCTACCAAAGTAACTACATACCAACATGCCACTAACTCAAAATCATGCTCAACGCCGAACGCCTGGATTTGTCGGCCAACTAGTGCATAAATGACACTAAACTGTGCGACACTTGAGCGAACGTGCGCAAGCCAAATTCAATGCTACGGACTGATCACACGATTTTGTTGACCTCTAAGTGCGGCGACAAGTCCAAGCTTACAGCAAATTATTACCGCTTCGTTTGCACCGCACGCAAATATGTTTTATTCGCGTTTTTTCTTTTCCTTGGAACTGACTGCCATAATCGTTTTTTTCTTGATTGCCGTGGCTCTGTAAATATTTATTTATTTATGAATTGTATAATATGTAAGTATGCAAGATAAAGGCAATTATAAAAAAACCTATGTCTCTCTGAAGCATTGAGGTATGTAATGTACATACCGCTAGCCCAAACAAAACACGTGTCGCAACTTGATGGCTTGCGCATTTGATAGCAACGACCGCGAGATTTACGCCTATCGCAAAACTCGCAAACCTATCGCAAGAAACGTAATGGATCTGGGGCCCAATTCTACTAAACCAATCGCTTCACTATGACAATGGTATCGTCGCAAAATGGCCACTATAGATACCTTTTGGTATTCTACTAACACAATCCAGCACATGTTTGTCAAAAATCGCCGCCCGTAGTTATTACAATACCATTGAAAATTTGGCAGCTTATGACAGGAACAATAATCAATGGTTATTTATCATTATTTTGACAAAGATAGTAAAATACCAAAAGGTAGTGGCCATTTTGCGACGATACCATTGTCATAGAGAAGCGATGGGTTTAGTAGAATTAGGCCCCTGCTGTTGTGCCTATTGTAGGTAGGTATTTCCATTGACAATATTGACATACATACAACCTACCTCTTACTCGAGCTTGTAATAGTTACCCACTAGATAGGTACCTACCACATAATAATCTGTGGTACCTACATAATTATCTGGGTAGGAACCGTACCTATCTAACCACGCCATCATCACCAATAATCATCATCGGACCATAGGACGTCCACTGCTAGACATAGGTTTCTTGCCTAGATTTGCGGGTACCGGTTGGAAGCGGCCTGCATCCACCGTCGACCTACGGTCTTCACCAGATCATCCGTCCATCTTGTCGGTGGACGTCCTTCGCCGCGTTTGCCGGTTCGAGATCTTTTCGGAACTGCCTAGGTACCTAGGTGCCTAACCTAATTACTTACTTAAAAAATGTGAAAACTTATAGGGTACTGTAGGTACCTATGTATATAAGTACTTATAAATAAGTTAGACAGATTGGTACTTACTGAGAGATACATCCCAACGTTCAGAGTCCATTTCAGCAACCAAACCGTAAGTGATAAATAACAAAGTCCGTCAACAGAGCAAAAGTCGTAAGTATGGTGTAAGATGAACTTGATTCCAAATCACAAGGCAAATCTCAACGCGTCCGTAGCATAGGTAGGCCAATAACAACAGTCTCAAACAATCAATACGCACGCACTGCACAATAAATTTTCGAACACTGAGACTCACTGAGTGAAATAATCCACATTCCTGACTAAGGGCAGACAAAACGGGCGGTGGGCAAAACGATTTCAACATTTGGATCGCACCTAGAAGGTATCTTTTAGCTTGCAAGTTGCAACTAATACGTGCCATAGATAAAATAATAGGTGGTTAGGGGGTAGGGTTTTAGGTGTATCTATTCTGTCTGCGTAAGCCAAAATATACCTTCTGTTGACGCACCGATCGTTCAAAACGTTTTGTCCACCGCGTATCATTTCACATTATTTAAAACATCAATGTAATCATCTTCATGACCAACCTGAAAGAAAAATATAAAAAAAATAACAACCGATAGCCATAATTGAAACCTAGTAGGCACTAAGGTTTAAAAAATAATTATTCGGCTTTCGTTTTCATTTAATCGTAGGTACTTTATCTATACTTACCTATAAAAATATAGGTAAGTAGTTTGCAAAAAACTATTTGTGAGAGGAGTAGGTACCTAGTACCTAATTTTTGATTGATCAAAAATAAAAATGGTGAAGTGAATTGAACAGTTTGCGAAGACAAGGCAGTGTGCGTGCAAGTTCATTACTATCCACGTGCGCGTGGCTGCGTGTGTGCGGGAGATACTCAACACAGGCACGCAGAGCGACGGTGATAGCAAATGAACGATTCTAAATTTGATTAGATTTTGACCGTGTTCCACAATACCAAAAATAAATGACTGAAAACTTGTTGTATTTTTCTAATTGTGTTGTTATTCTGTAACTAGACGATATAATCTATGTTGCCATGACTAGGATACGTAAGATTTTATTGTTTTTAATACGAAACAATTAGGTTGAAAACAGGTCTTTTATGACGTAAAACCTGCAGAATGCGATACGCTTCTATTTCATTTTAGGTAAGTATTTTGAACTAATATATGGTTGGGTACCTAGATAAATACCTACTATTCAAATTAAAATAAAGGTCAAGGGTCAGTACTTTCCGCAACTCTTTTCTTGCTGCATATCAACGATCTGCTAAAACCCGGTACCATTGGGTATGCAGATACTAGCACAGTTTTGGAAAGCTATACATCTAGTGCACGAGCCAGTGGAGCGCAGATGCAGTCACTCAGGGAGGCCATGGTCGAGCGCTTAAACTTGTCCTTGAAAGCAATCTCCGACTGGGGTGATTCCAATCTGGCCAAGTTCAATGCAAATAAGACCCAGGCGTGTCTGTTCTTCGCAAAAAGAAGTCAATTTAATCTGACTCCTACTTTCCGAAATGTATCCGTGCCGATATCTGACCACCTCGAGCTTCTTGGTAGCACATTAAATCCGACTCTCAATTTCGGCTCCTACATTGAGTCGAAAGCCCAGTTGGCTTCTAAAAAGCTTGGTATACTCGCAAAGATGAGGCACTACTTCACACCGGGACAGTTGCTCAACTTGTGCCAAGCACAAGTCCGATCGTGTTTGGAGTACTGTTCTCACCTCTGGGACGGATCAGCGAAGTACCAACTTGAAGATCTGGAATCAATTGAGAAAAAAGCCAAGAAGCTCATAGGCAACGATGAGCTAGTTGATGCAAGGCTCCTCAGCCTGGAGCATCGACGAAAGGTTGCTAGCCTCTCGGTTTTTATCGAGTACATTTCGGGGAGTGTGCGGCGGAACTTTTCAACCTGATCCCACCATCTCCATTCTATTAACAGACAACCAGACGCTCTGCGGTGCTCCACCACTATATGGTAGAAATACCTCCCATTCGCACAAAGCGGTTCTCTTCGACCTTTATTATGCGTATGGTAGAAATGCCTCCCATTCGCACAAAGCGGTTCTCTTCGACCTTTATTATGCGCACCGCCAAAGAGTGGAACGCCTTGCCAGAGTCTGTGTTTCCAGATAGCTACAGCCTGGGTATCTTTAAGTCGCGAGTGAATAGGTTTCTTCTAGGCAAGCGTGTACCATCGTAGACTGCAAGACAATTGGTTACTTTTTAGGGATAGATTTTGCAGTTATTCTGGATTTTAGACTTTCCTATATTTGTGTCACTAAAGCTACACGAATACAAAATTTCAGCACTGTGGGGGTCACTGGTTTACCCTGTGAATTTCGTCAAAGTTCAGTTTGTATTATGGCTAATTACTCAAAACTACAAAGATTAAACTAAAAATAAAAACGGGGTCGAAAAGTACTAATGAAGACCTTTTATTAGACGTCCCATTTGACTTAATAGGCTCATTTTGTTTTACCCATCCTGAACCCCAATATCTCAACAACCCCCTCAACATTTTTAGGTCATTGGTCACACCAGATTGTGCCAACATTACCTACCTATATGTATATCAAATTTCGGGATGATTGGATCAACACTTCGAAAGTTGTCCTCGGACAAACATACGTACATATCACGCCGATTTGCCCAAGTTGATTTGGAGATCTCGCTTCGCTCGATCAAAGATTGCTTAGCATAATAAATAATAATAATAATAAGTTATTAGTTTTTTATTTCGTTTTTAATGTTATTTTACAATTGACTATGCTTTTGCAGATACTTCTAATTTTATTTATTAATATTATTTTTATTTTATTGATTTCTTTTGTTTAAGTAGGTGTTTATATTATATTGTAAAATTTGTTAGTCGCTATTAACATTATAATTAAGTTTCTACCAATGTGCCATTGTAAATTATGCCGACTATTTATAATTGAATGTTTTTATATTGTTCCTACTAACATATCTAAGAACAAGTAATTTGTCGAAAGATGAAATAAATGAAATGAAAAATTAAATTAAATAAACAAATATTGCTAGACATTTCACACAGCGCTATCTAGCCCCAAACTAAGCAGAGCTTGTACTATGGGAACTAGATAACTGATAGAATACTTATACAGGAAGTTTGGTAATATACTGACGATATTCAAGGGACGTTTTCTCAAAACATAAAAAAAGACTTCTCGGAAAAAAACTACTAGTTATATATACAAATTTTAAAGAAAACCGACTAAGTTTAGGTGATTAATTCGATATAAAACTTACTGCCTAAGCTTGCAGTCGACATCCAAAAATAAAGGCCTTAATCCACAAAAGCGTAGATTTGCTACTTATGTCCTTTCTTTAAGCGCTCTCTGCTATGCAAATGCACTGTAGAAAATAAGACATCTAGACGCTTGACCGTTTCCACTAAAGCTGAGCGGAGAGATGTCGGAATATCGATAGGTATGCTATTAGTTATTTTCCCATGGTATTCTCATCAGTCAGGTGGACATTGGCCCGGAAACGCCTAGAAATTGTGGACCCGGGATTGGTTATCTGCAAACTGCCCACTTTAGCCACGGTAAACTTATTGAAATTATTCCAATTAGGTAGGTACCTACTTTATCCAATTCTTCGAGAGATAGGTATCTAGTGCATTGTCAGAATTTATGAGTCTTTTTTCAATTCTGGCTTCTGCCAAAGAAGAAGAGAAGAATAAGAATAAAGTTTAATTCACCAAAATGAACATGCAAATTACATACCTACTAAATTTAAAACTAAAAACAAACAAAGGCAATAACAGCTGTGATTTAATGAGTAGGTATCATTGGGTCATAGCCCTGTTTACAAAATAAAGTACCTATTGGGGGCGGCGAGCTCAAAAGATCGAGGCGGCACCTTTGACTAACGGGTTATTCTTTCGAATTCTTTTTGATATGCCGCGCGAAGGGATGTACGGCTTAGAATACCCCGCTACACCGGTTACCGGTATTAACGTAAATGTTTGAATTGATTGTATTTGAATAAAATCTTTTTTTTTTAAATCGAGTGTAGCGGGATCTCTAAATCAACTTAGGCAAATCGCCGTTGTTTGTTTATTTGTTCGTTTGTCCGAGTATAACTTTCGAAGCGTTGATCCGATCATCGTGACTATCAAAATATTGACACAAAATAAATAACCAACGAACTTGACCTACCGTTTCACGCAAATTACAGGTAACGGGAGTTCATGTTATGTGGTTATTCGTTTTTGGGGTACAAATTGCAGTTATTCTGGGTTTCAGACTTTTGCCTTTTGTGTCACTTAAGCTACACGCATACCAAATTACAGCCCTGTGGGGTCAATGGTGTACCCTGTGAATTTTGTCAAAGTTCAATTTTTATTATGGCTAATAACTCAAAAACTATAAAAACTTTACTAAAAATAAAAACAGTCTAAATTTACCAATGAATATTTAATTTGACGTCCCACTTGACCTAATAGTCTCATTTAGGACCCCAATATCTCAACAACCCCCCAACGTTTTTAGCGCATTTAGTCACACCAAAATTGTGTAATCACTACCTATAGACCAGGTACCTTAAGGCTTAAGAAGCATTTAAAAAAATAATAAGTGAAAAAAAAATAATAGTAGGATGAAACCCATTAGAAAAGGAGGGGAATATTATAAAAATGAAAGGAAAAATAATTTACGGGCGATCTAAGGTCGGGAAGGGGATGGGGGTGAGTTTTTAAGGGTAAAAAACGGTTTTTCTCGATTTCCGGCAAAACTAAAAGTCCTATCGAAAAAAGTTGTAGGTAATAAAAAAACTTTTGTATGTACACTTTTTTCACATAACCTCAAAATTTATGTGAAAAATTCAAAAAACCAAGTTTTTGGTTTTTTATTCTTATCTTTTACAAAAGTTTTTGTTTAACGAAATTTGGTGAAAACTACCTATGCATAAAATTACACGATGATCGGATAAACGCTTCGAAAGTTATCCTCGGACAAACATACATACAACGCCGATTTGCCCAAGTTGATTTAGAGATCTCGCTTCGCTGGATCAATAATTACACTACTTTGTTTCCACAGTTCTGAGGCGTAAGGGTAAGTCTCATATGCCTGTAATTTTACCGGTACTCTTACCCTTCAAACCAGAACACAACAATGCGAGTTTACTATTTGGCAGCAGACATAGGTATGGTGGTAGTACTTTCCCGGGCAAACTCTTTCACATAGAGCTCTACTACTACTAACAGATGTTACAAGTTGTACAAGATGACCTACGCGTATTTTGTAAAACTAGTTCGGTTTTATCTATGATGTTTTCATTACACTTTTTGTGGGTCAACCTGTTTAGCTAAGTAGCTAATCCAATTCCGGAATTTCGGATATTGTATGCCCTATGCAGTTCGGCACGTGTCGGCGTCAGCAGTGCAATTATTATTTTGAATCAGTAGCTGATTTCATTTCTAATTGTGCGGACGGAATTACAACATTTGCGATGCCTAACTACAGGTACTCAAATCAGGAGTACCTGAACATGACATTATACTACTCGGAAAGTGGTGAGGTCTTGTCAAGAGCGCAGGACCTTTATCAGGTGCGACATGGAACCCGGCCCAGCTCGCGCACCATACTGGGTGCTGTTCAGCGGCATCGGGAGAGCGGCGAGTTCTAGCCCCGTGTTGAGGCGGGCAGGCCACCTCGCTATTCAGCGCGCTTCGAGGAGGAGGTGTCAAATTTTTTTTTTTTAAGTGGATCCGCTGGCGAGCACCCGCGACGCGGCCCGCGTATACGGGGTTGGCGCTACATATGGATGGAGTCTTCTTCGGCAGGAAGGCCAGCACCCGTATAGCTTTACACCAGTGCAGGAGCTCGGGACTCCTGACTACGAAGCCAGAATGCGGTTTTGTTGGTGGCTGCTGCAGTACGGACCCCCCAACAACCTGTGGACAGATGAGTCCACGTTCACGAGGGTTGGGGTGTTCAACCAGCACAACGCGCACTACTGGGCACAGGCTAATCCGCACGCAGTGCGTCCCTCACATTTTCAGCGCCGGTTTAGTGTTAATGTGTGGGCAGGAGTGTTGAGAGAAAATTTGCTTGGCCCTATCTTCCTTGGGCGGCTGAATGGAGCAAGTTACTTGGAGTTCTTGCGGAACAATTTAAGTGACATGCTCCAGGAAGTGCCCTTGAAAGATCGACAAGGGATGTTTTACCAGCACGACGGCGCACCTGCACACTATGTCCGGCGCGTGCGCGAATATCTGGACAGTGTTTATGGTAATCGGTGGATTGGGCGCGGAGGACCGATTGCATGGCCCGCACGCTCACCGGACTTAACCCCCTTAGACTTTTATTTGTGGGGTAGGGTAAAAGACTTGGTTTATGGCAACGATGGCCATACAATAGAAAGTGAGTTAGAACTTAGAACGCGAATTGTGAACGCTTTTAGTGTGGTGCGAAGTGACAGAGACACCTTGACACGAGTTCGTGTGCATTGCTTTCGCCGTGCTATGCTTTGCCTAGAGCAAGAAGGTAAGTACGTGCAACAACTTTTGTAAATAAAATTGTGTAATAACTGTTATTTGTGTTGTGTAAAGTCTGTGTAACTGTAAATTCTGTTAATAACTAAATTGTGTAAAATAACTGATAGCTGTGTTGTACATAATTCTGTACAGTAATGAACTTTTAAACACGCCAAATTATCGTTGATAAAGTCAAGGCACCTACCTAGGTACCTCATACTTGTTAAATACCTACCTCTCGATTTGAGGTAAGTAGGTAAGAGGTAATGTACACACGGCTACACATCAAGCTATACATTTCCAGTATAACCTGACCTCGCATTGTGTAGGGTTTTCGTAGAATGAGAGGTCAGCTTATACTGGAATGTATACCTTGATGTGTAGCCGTGTGTACCTACCTACTACTTTATTCACGTTAATTTGCCAGTCCACAGCCTGATTAAAGTGTGATGGAAAGCTCGAGTTTACATAAATTGATTAGGTAAGTACCTACATTTTGAATTGAATAAATCTTTTAAAATACTACCATCAGCCTTTTTTTATTTATCAGCATTTAGTGAGTGACACAACGAATTAATGTAGGTAGGTCCTACCTAGGTTTGGACAAAAATACCTGTCTGCCGACCTATCTTATTTCGAGTCAGTGACACCGATCGCTTGTAGGTACTACTCGACCAAAATAGATCTAGCGAATGTAGATGTACCTAGTAGGGATATTTTTTACTACCTACCTATTTAAAACTCAAAAACTGTAAGGTAGGTTAGTAACTATTAGCGATGATCTAGGCAGGCATGTGTTTTTGATATCTCTTTCGGAAATGGCTGCGGGTTTTGGGTTAGAAAGGGACAACAAGAGATATCTCGAGATGTCACCATTACAGTAAGTATCTGTGGTTAGATGGCAAGCATTATGCAATAGCACAACATAAGTTTAATAAAGTGTTTGTTTTATCATGCCAAAATAAATTTCACATTTCTATGGTAAATATTTCACATATTTATTTATTATGCTCATCTAATTAGCCCCTTTCATTTTTTTGCATATATTACCAAACTCACTACATATACCTAGTCAGGTCATAAGTATTGTCACACAGTAAAAACTTTTCTTTTAGAATGCTGGCCACAAAAAAGTTTATAGACTTCGAATTTCGAATTGTTCATGAAAATAAAAATGTATACTTTTTAGAATTTAACTCTTTTTTAAATATGGAGTGGACGCTTAAAGAAGACCGTGTTGCAGTTATTGCGTTGCATCGTTGCGGTTACGCGCCAATTCAAATTTTTGACATACTGAAAAATTTGAATATAACCAAAAGATTCGTTTATTGCACCATCAAACGATACAATGAAGACTCTAGTGTAGATGACAGGTCAAGAAGTGGTCGCCCTCGGTCTGTTAGGACTCCAGCAGTGATAAAAGCTGTGAAGGCGCGAACTCAAAGAAATCCCAAACGTAAGCAGAAACTGTTGGCCCTTCAGATGGGGTTAAGCAGAACCACGGTGAAAAGGGTGTTAAATGAAGACTTAGGGCTTCGGGCATATCGAAGAAAAACAGGACATCGTTTGAATGCTCGTCTAATGGACCTGAGACTGAAGAGATGCCGCGCTTTGTTGAAGCGGTACGCGGGAAAAAAATATCGGGAAATTCTTTTTTCGGATGAAAAAATTTTTACCGTAGAAGAGAGCTACAACAAACAAAATGATAAGGTGTACGCACACAGTAGTGAAGAAGCGAGCAACCGTATTCCGCGTGTCCAACGAGGTCATTTTCCATCCTCGCTCATGGTATGGTTGGGAGTTTCTTATTGGGGCTTAACAGAGGTACATTTTTGTGAGAAAGGTGTAAAAACGAATGCAGTTGTGTATCAAAATACAGTCCTGACGAACCTTGTGGAACCTGTTTCTCATACCATGTTCAATAACAGGCACTGGGTATTCCAACAAGATTCGGCGCCAACTCATAGAGCGAAGAGCACACAAGACTGGCTGGCGGCGCGTGAAATCGACTTCATCCGGCACGAAGACTGGCCCTCCTCCAGTCCAGATTTGAATCCGTTAGATTACAAGATATGGCAACACTTGGAGGAAAAAGCGTGCTCAAAGCCTCATCCCAATTTGGAGTCACTCAAGACATCCTTGATTAAGGCAGCCGCCGATATTGACATGGACCTCGTTCGTGCTGCGATAGACGACTGGCCGCGCAGATTGAAGGCCTGTATTCAAAATCACGGAGGTCATTTTGAATAAACTCTAGTGTCATAAGAATCTATGTTTTGTTAAGTTCATTTTGGTATATAAATGGTTACATAATGAATAAACTTGTTTCAATTATTTTATATTAAACATGTGACAGAATTTATGACCTGACTAGGTACATATATATAGATATCCTCCTATCTTTGTAAATACATACATAAAGTATATAGAGAAACAAGTAGACCCGTATAATTGTGTGGCATAATATAATAATAAAATAAAAAAGTATTTACCAAGTATGTAGGTAGGTAGTACCTAATTGTAAAGTTTAGAACCCTAGGATAACATTCAGGTTGGTATCATATAAAATGGCTTAGGTATAGGTATTATAGTTTTGGAGTGCGAACAACCCCAAATGACTTACTGCTTTTTAGCTATTCTTGCTTGTTTCAAGTTATTTGCCCAAACATGTTTTTTACTTTAACCAATCCATATTTTTGGTTTCTCTTAGTTTTAGCCATTGTACTCTAATCAAATATGAAAATAATGAACGAATAAACTATATTTAACTAGTGGTTCGCCCCGAACTGAGATCTCGCGAGTCTCCCAAAACACAAAAGAAAATATTCTTAGGCCGACTCGCGCAACTATGCCTAAACGTATTTAGTGGCTAAATATGATTTAAGGATTTGTCAAATCATACAAATACGTAAAACTTAAACATGTTTAGTCGCTAAATACGGTTAGGGATCGTTAAGCAAGCCGGCCTTAAGAGCGGGTATAATGCTAGGAAAAAATCAGATTTCACCGGCGTCTCGAGCCGCCCCCCGCTCCGTACTCATACTATATTACTTATAGGTATCTACCTACAAAACAAACAGCGATGCACGATGCCACAGAATAGGTAGGTGTGCCACTCGAGCTAGATTCGCGACTAGACGATTCGCTCAGTTCTACCATAGTATAATGCAAACCATCAGACAAAACAGAACGTTTTTCAGAAAGTTCTATTCCCTTATTAATATAATGATACTAAGTAAGTAACATCCTATTATACCATAATAAATATAAAAATAGTAGATATATTAAAATCCTTGCGAATTTGATAGTATTACTTAGGGATATCATCAGACAAATACTGTATACACGATACTGTAGGCACCTACGTAGTTTGTTTGTCACACAAATAATTCAATCTCCTTAATTAGTATTGATTTATTTTTGATATTTATTTTGTTCCTGTACCCACTTATCTAGGTATATTTGTATGCGTATGCAGGAGGTTCTTAATTCAAATACCTACTTATACTCGAATACATAATTGTAAATTAAATTTATTACTCAATTTAGCACCAGATGAAATTACTGCTTCAACATCACATGCTGTTGTGGCTGCAAATCAGGCAAGCACTTCTCCCCTGCTAGTAGTATCTGAACCTATTGAACAAGATAATGCAGAAGTAAATAACACTTTCTCTAGACATACATTTTCCCAGTTGCAAAATAGATCAAGAGATTGGTCTTCTGTAGTTGGATCTACTTGGCCTACTTTTGAGAGGGAAATGCAAGTAAAAAAAAGGTACACCAACAGGAGCCAACCACTAGATTATTTCATTGATTATTTTCCAGATGAATTAATTGAGATCATTGTTCAGAACACAAATATCTATGCAAATCATACACATTCAAAAGCTTGGACAGATGTTACACAAGAGGAGATGAAAGCATATTTCGGCTTGATTATACTTATGAGCATAAACCCATTAGCATACATGCAAACATATTGGTCAACAGATGAGTTCTTCAGAAACCCAGTTATTTGCAGTGTAATGCCATTAAAAAGATTTAAAAAAATTACAGAAAACATTCACATTTCAAACATTTCAACTGAAGCTCCTCGAAACTCTCCAAGTTATGACAAATTGGGAAAAGTGAGACCTGCTATTGAAGCTCTAAACAAAACTTTCAAAGAAAATGTTGAAGTGTCTGCATTTAATTCTATAGATGAAAGCATGATTAAAGGAGAACGGGCATCCTGGTCTACAGTCCAATAAAAATGAGCAGCACATTTTCGAATTGGCATACAATAGTACATCAAAATATACTATTGGAACTTTCCCCAAAAGTCTGTCCGTTTTGAGTTACAGCCATGCAAACACCAGCATTTTTTGTTTTAAAGAACATAAAATAACGGTTTCACGATTACTATATCCATACATAAAGGCTCCTATACAATGCAGTAGCAAGAGCGAGAAGGGAGAAGAGCGATGTAAGGGCCGTGGGGAGAGGGATGCGTACGCGGGGGAGGGGAACGGTTGTGTACGCGCCGCGCCGGACGGCTACAATAATCAGTCGCATCGCATCAAGTGAGTGGCTACGTCACGTCTTGTTACGATAGTGCTGTGTTTGAACTTCTTTCTCTGTTTTTACTGACCCTGGCTTGCTTTTGGACCCTGTTTCTTTCCCTAATGCTCCCTAAACTTTGGCTCGACTTATTGACTTTTGAACTGCCTACCGATAATGGATACCGTTTTTCGAAACTGTGTGATGTGTCGTCGAGGACTTTACCGCGGACGGTACCAGCAGCATATCTTGGCTGATAACCTGCAAAGGGAACGACCAGAATTCGCCGCGTTTATACAACAACATGCTGTGTTGGAGGTTAGTTACCTTTTATTTTTATTATATTGAGTAGTTAGGCATAGGATTTATTTATTTTAAGTATTAATTGTTATTATTTTCAGGTGGTGTTCGACAGTACTCGAAGCTTGTGTCACCGATGTTGGCAGAGGACTGAGCGTGATCATAGACCTGCACAGCAAGCGGCGCGAGCGCCTGGTACATTGCACTCTCAAGAATACACGAGGGCACCGAACACTTCGGTGCATTGTATTTACAACAACTGTGCTAATATTACCCGTAATCATATACCAAACGCGATAAGAATTAATGTATTTTGTGAGAGCAAGCTTTTTATTCCTGATAGCGCTAGGGTGTGTACAGAACACTTACAAAATAATGAATGGAGCAACCTGCCGCAAATGTGTAATGTGACACATGATTTTAATGACGCTCAGTTTACATCGCTCTGTGACTTGATGAGAATGGCTGCTAACAACCAGCCCAGAATCGACTTCGAAAACAGAGGCACCTTGTCTAATGAAGAGATGCACTTATGGACTGGGCGCACTTACGATCAGTTCGAAGCTATATTAGAACAAACTCCGTCACTAAGTGAACGTTGTAAACAGCCTAGAACTGCATTAGGCATCTATTTAACAAAACTTAGAACTGGAGACTCTGATGAGAGACTGGCAACGTTATTTCATATGTCTCGTCGAAAACTAGAACGTTTTTTGCCTATAGTTCGAGAATGTCTGAGCAACGATTACGTTGTGCTGCATCTAGGTGTGGACCACATTACCAGAAATGATATCCTTCAAAGAAACTTAACAATTCCAAGGGCTTTATTTGGAAACGATGAAAACATCAAAGCCATAATTATATGTGACGGTACATATATATATATATTAACAAAAGCTCCAACTTTTTGTTTCAACGGCTGTCATACAGCTTACACAAATATCAAAACTTGTTGAAGCCGTTTTTATGGTATTCACGGACGGCTATATATTAGATGTCAAAGGGCCATTTGCCGCTACCAGAACCGATGCCCAGAGATCATGAGTGAAATAATGAATAACGAAGATGAGCCGCTGCATTGGTTACTCGAACGTAATGATGCGTTTATCCTAGACAGAGGATTTAGAGATAGTTTGCAGGATATAGAAGCTTGTGGCTACGAACATCATGTGCCACCAACTAAAGACAGAAGAGAAAATCAACTCACTACAGAACAAGCTAATCAGTCTCGTTTGGTCACCATGTGCCGATGGGTGGTGGAAGTAGTAAATGGGAGATTTAAGCGAGATTTTAAACTTTTGCGTCAAAACTATTTTAATAAAACGTTGCCAAAAATGTTTGTTGACTTCAAAATAGCTGCAGCCATTCTAAACCACTTCCACGCCCCCATCGAAGATAGTTCACACGCAGCAGCCTTTTTGAATTCAATAAGAGCTAAAATACACATACCAAACACATTGCACAATTATGTGGAAGCAAAGAGATTGAATTATAGGAGAGCAGACTTCATGCGAATCGAAGCAAATGAAATAGAAAACTTCCCAAGGCTTAGTGAAGAACAAGTCATACATTTTGCCTTGGGAACTTACCAGTTAAAGCTCGCTCGATCATATTGTAGCGAGCACTTACAAAATGGTCTTTATATAATCGAGACGTATAGAGATAATGCTCTAGAAGACTTGGCACAATATGATATCAACGAAGAGGCTTGGCTATTACGTGGACGTATACAGTCTCGACATGTCCGAGCCAGGAAATATTTTTGTTATATATTAATCAATAATATTAATAACAATATTACACAATATTATTGTACCTGCTTGACAGGGCGACGTACTATAGGTACTTGTGCCCATGTACTGTCAATTATATGGTACGTAGGTTATGCCCGTCATGAAGGGTTCAATGAACCTGCATTGTTCCTTAACAGTATTCTCATCGATGATGATGATAATGTTTAATAACATATTGTTTTGATTTTTTAAGAAGATGTTGTTTTTATTTGTATTACTACTTACCTAACTTAAATAAAATCATTACATCACACAAAATGTTTTTTTAATTACCACGATATTCAATGTTTGGCACTAAATATTATCAGATTCAATTTTTAGTAGAACTCAGATCGGACAATACTTAGAGAAATGCGACTTTCTACATATGAAAATACATAGAATTACCTTTATATTGACATATGACTCATTTTTATTGCAAGGTAGACCAGCTTCCATACACTTATGCCCGTTCTCCTTTAAAGGCCGCAGTCACATGAAACAATTCATGCCTAAAAAGCCGATCAAGCGTGGGTATAAATGTTGGGCAAGGGCTGATTCTCGAACAGGCTATTTATATGAATTTCAATTTTATACTGGAAGAGTCGACAATGGCCTGAAGAGAACTTAGGGGCTAGAGTTGTAATGGACTTATGTGAGACTTTGCCAAGTCATACATTGGTGGCTTTTGATAATTTTTTTTCAGGCCTTCCATTGTTGGAAATATTATTTGAAAAAGAAATTTATGGTGTTGGAACAATTAGAGCAAACCGCAAGGGCTTGCCAGACTTGGTGACAGGAAAAAATTTAAGCCGAGAAGAAAGAAAAGAAACATGCTTGAAACCTGGGGAATTTATGTATCAATACGATGGAATCTTGTCAGTAGTAAAATGGAAGGACACCAAAGATGTTTTTGTTGCCACTACTGCGTTTGATCCTCGAGCCATAGAATTAATCCAAAGAAAACAAAAAGATGGCCATAAAAAGCAAATGTATTGCCCACTTTCAATAAAAAAATATACAGAATTCGTGGGGGGAGTAGACCACTTTGATCATTACAGGGCGTCATACCCTCTTGGGCGCAAGTCTCGAAAAAATTGGCATCGATTATTTTGGTTTATGCTTGAGGCAGCAACTATCAATTCATATATTGTTTATATGAGATCTCATTCAGAGAGGAGAAACACTCATAAAGAATTCCGGCTGCGATTGGGAAGAGGCCTTATAAACAATTTTACATCCCGAAAAAAACTGGCTGCAGTTTTTAAATCCAAAAAAGGAGGTGTTGAAGCGGTACCTGATGAAGTAAGGAAAGTCGATGTTGGCTCGCACATGCCAGAATTGGCTAAATTTCGGCGATGCAGGATGTGCAGCACTCGTGATAAAGAGCAGCGTAGCAAGTACATTTGTAAGATTTGTAAGGTACCATTGTGTGCTGCCCCCTGTTTTTATTTGTTCCATCAGTAAAGATTTTTGTATTAACTCATAGTATTAAATATCTCAAAATCATGCAGTTTTTATTTATAAAATCAGGTTTTAATAAATCATCTAAGACGTTATAACTATTGCACTTATTATGTGTATGAAATATATTTCCCACCTGTTGGGAAATATATTCCCATAGATTTTTCAAGATGATGTTCAAAATGGGCAAAAGTAAATATTTTCCCACATGCGTTTCTGAAACCTATGACAAAATACAGGATGTGCTAACATAAAATTATAAATCAGTATGCATCTACATATATTTATATATTTCCATCTGAAAATCACCAAGAACATCTAGATTTACCATGCCCTATTAAGGGTTTATAAACAATGTAGCAAATACAATTAAACCAAAACCAAATAAATTGAAATTAGCTTCATGCTTCATATTTATACAAGATCAATTTTATATAAATAAAAAGTTGTCTGTATTATGTCAAATATATAATGTGGGTAGTTTGATTACTAATCTGAATAAAACAGTCTTTGCGCACCCATGGTCGTTTCACTTCATGGTGACAGCGGTGAAAGATAAAATTTGCGATTTTATTATCTCAGAGATCTAAAGACTTAGTTCTGCAGCATACGCAGTCAAAAAGATCCGTCTTTTTACAGACGTAGACACAGCTAGACTAGTTTACTTCAGCTACTTCCACAGCATTATGTCGTACGGTATACTGCTGTGGGGGAGTGCTGCAGATATAAACACCGTTTTTGTGCTGCAGAAGAGGGCTGTTCGTGCAATTTATAATATGGGCCCCAGAGAATCACTACGTCAAAAGTTTAAAGAAATAAATATATTGACATTCCCTTGTCAATACATTTATGAAAACCTAATGTATGTTCACAAAAATATCAATTTGTCTAAGAAAAATTGCTATAATCATAATTTTAATACTAGAAATAAAAATAAACTCGCTGTTGCCACTTGTAGGCTCCATAAAGTTAGTAAATCGTTTAAAGGGCATGGTGTTAGCTTTTATAACAAACTCTCAAGTGATATACAAATATTTACAATCAACAAATTTAAAAATGTTATACACAAGCCTTCTTCATAATATCGGATTATTTAGATGATAAAAAAGCTTGGGATTTAAGCTGCTCCAACTCGATCAAAAATGTACAATTTAGACGTAACTTACTTTTTTATTGTTCCTATTGTTTGTAAAGGATCACAAAAAAAAATAACCAGCCTTGTTTCTTGCCTTTCTTTCCTGGCTTGGTCGCGGAGGAACAGGCAGTAAAATTGACGTTTCAAAGTGATCCTTGTGATTTTATTGAATAAAAATATTTTGATTTACATTCTTTTGAGTTAATATGGTTCACGAGAACTACCTCGTGATAGATCAATATTCAGTAATTGATAATACTTTTTGTGTAACGGTTTGAGCCTTTGAATTTAAATTATTTATGGGTTGAGCAGTAATTTTATCTGTAGAATCTGATATATCTGAACAATACCGTATGAGTGATAATTTTGAGGGTCTTGAATCAGTTATATCTTGGCTTTGACGTTATTTTGAAATTGTTGGTAGCCTCAGTGGCATGGCAATTGTTAGGCGTGGGTCAACTAATTCGGGTAACATATGGTCCATATAAAATTCGGTAAGTTTTTTAACCATATTCTTTTCCCAAAAATCGTCATCGCGAAATATTTTTCAACGGTCACAGTTTGATTTTCACCAGACCAGACGGCAAAAAGACAAATATTTCTGTTGCAGATATGAAGTTGGCCTTGTATTTGAAAATACCACGAATCGTTCTTGTTGATCACCATTGTATCGTCTTTTATGTTCCAAAATTGTACTTTTTTCGTCTCAACCGCCTCTCTAATTGGCATTTTAAAAGCAGACAGTGGGCATTTAACCTCCACGATTGTATCATTTCCAATGAGACCATCTGGGGTAGCTGCTAAAAATGGTATTTTACTGTCTATGAATAGTCCACATTGGCGTATTTGCACTTGCTCCTGTGCTGCAAGCTGGTTGAGAGCAGTTGCTTCATGGTCCACACCATGCTTAATAGAAACGAAATTGGAAATATCGCTCTTATATAATAAAGTTTTGACAATACTCGCACTAGTGGTAGGACGGCGTTTGATAACTTTCCCGAAATTGGATGCTAACTTACAACCGCTTTAATAATATTAACACGTGAATGTACCTTGCAGGGGTTACACATATAGCGTCCTCATTGCGCCCATTTGGCGTATCATCTTCTGTTGCTGCTAGAGTAACATTCTCCAAAATCTCAAACCGAGGTCTAAAAGTTATAAAAAAAGTTTGATTAGTTTATTAAGAAACAATGCAGTAGCTGTGTACCTGTGTGTAAGACAGAGTAGGTAGTTTAAATTGAATGTTGCGTTCGAGTGTGTTTATATTATTAACATCACCCTAGTTATTTTTTTCAAATCAATAATAGAAGTAGTTACATTTGTGGCACAAATTCTTCTTGCGTCGCAGGTGTGTCCAGGTTTCCTCCATTTCTATACGAGCTATTTGGATCTGAATTTTCTAGGATTTTTTCGTAACTTTCAGACGCGCGTCTGGAAAATAATATGATACGTACATAAATAGTGCTAATATAAATAAACTACTTCCTAAAGGAGTGTGATAATTTTTGTTTAAAGGCTGGCATAACTACTGAGACTCAAAAAAGTCGCGTCTTATTATAAAACCTATAATTCAGGCGAGATCGTGGAGAGTTTTAAAAAAAAAAACAAAAATCTTTTTAACAAAAAAATTAACCGATGAAAAACGAAACTGAAAAGCCAAAAATAAGATAAACCTTATTAATCTTTATCATAACTAAGCTCCTAATAATTTTAAGTCGGCACCATACGAACATTATCGTTCCAAAACTGCGCTCTCCACTCACTCCCTCACGTGTTCACCCGTTTGATTGGCGCCGACTCAAAATTGTATTTACTTACATTAATTTAGGACCTTAGTTATGATAAAGATTAAAAAGATTTATCTTATTTTTGGCTTTTCAGTTTCGTTTTTCGTCGGTTTCATTTTTTGTTAAAAAGTTTTTATTTCTTTGTTTTTTTTTGTGGCTTACATAGGGGCGGATATTCTTTTTAATTTTGTATAATACTAAGTTCAAGGTATAAACTATCCAATACAAAAAGAATCATCAAAATCGGGCTACTCTGTAAAAAGTTATGCGTGGTCATACATAAAAAAAATATACGCGTCGAATTAAGAACCTCCTCCCTTTTTTTTCGTCGGTTAAAAATAAACCGGATTGATAATATTCTCAAAATTTTCAAACAAATCTGCAATAAATCCGTTTGTCAAAAAGTAAATAATATAAAGTACCTAACTACCTACCTACCTACCTAATTTTATCTACCAACCGATCGTTGTAGTGACCGAACCCGTGATAAGAAGTTTCTGTTATTTATGCATATACTACGCGTGCGGATTCGATTTTGCATTCAATTATTATGACATAACTCGAAAACAAATAAAATGTACCTATCTAGATAAAATTTGAAGTGATTTATTAAATTCAATAAATACCACTGCTGTTAGTTTAGGTACAACAAAATTAAACAGTCGTTCGCCACCATCCTCGACGCTGCAATGCAAAATAAGCTCTCGCACGTAGTGATACGATACATAGTAGGTACCTACGATGCACGGTCAGGGCGAGCGTTTGTAGGTACCTACGTGAATATAATTTTTAGCCGCACAGTACTGTACGAGCTAAATTGCTATTTATTGCTATGTAATGAGAGTTGAAATTTAATAACTTACTACATAATTTCTTGAACTTATAGGTAGTATACGTACCTTCTACATTTCAAGATTTAATTACTTACTAGACAACATTATTTAGTAACAGAAATAATATACTTACATAGGTACCTACAATGATTTAGGTACATGACTATAAAATACAGAAGAAACGGTTGAATCATCTAAAGACCGTTGCTAGGTTGCTGCTTACTTCCTTGCAAAGAAGAATAAATACTAGTAGTACCTACGTACCTTTTACATTTCGCCATCTCTCTTTTTTTCATCAGCTGTTTTAATTCTCTTTTATTAAGTTTTTTGTATGTATTTTTTTTATTTCCCATTTTATCACTTCGCTATTTACGTAACGAATTTACCTCGCAAAGTGTCGTGGTCTTCACGTCTCAACGGAGTAGCTGCAAGTGGTGGCCGAGACAATTGTATGCTTGTAGTTCGAGTTAGGGCGAGACAGACGATACCATCATTCGCGGAATTAAATAACGTAAGCGCCAAAAGCATTTTAATTGAATATTTCGTAAATTATAGCAAATTACATACAAAAATTTAGCATAGCCCTCAGTTAGTTGTAAGTGATTGGATTTATCAAATTTTTGACCCAAAAATCCGTACCATATTGAGAGCATAACGAAAATATCCAAAATGGAGAGGTAACTTTGAAAATTTTTTTTATCGAGAAAATATTTTCCTATTACGTTTTTGAAATCGTACAGCCCTTGGAATTATAATGAATTATCCATACATATTTTCGTACAATTTTGCACACGATCTAATAAGGGTAAAATTCAAATCGAAGATTGGTAATTTTGCTTTCTACCCGCTCTTAATCTTTGACCAATAAAAGAGTGCCACGAAATACATAACCAATTACTTGACCTACAGTTTCATTCAAATTACAGGTAACGGGAGTTCATGTATGTGGTTACTTTATTTGGGGTATCTGGAGTTCATGTATGTGGATAATTTATTTGGGGTACAAATTGCAGTTATTTTGGATTTTTGACTGTTGCTTATATTTGTGCCACTTAAGCTACACGCATACCAAATTACAGCACTGTGGGGTCACTGGTGTACCCTGTGAATTTTGTCAAAGTTCAGTATTTATTATGGCTAATAACCACGGACTTTAAGGGCCGCGTAACGTGCTTAAAACTAATAAAATCACCGTCGTCCGTTTTTCGCGGGGCTCGGGGGAGTGATATATTGCTGGTTTACTACCGCATATAGCGTTGTCACTGTCTAACAGTTACTGTAGATTGAACACTACTGATTGGTGCAGTCGATAAATTAGTATCGATAAAAATGAATGAATGACGAAAAATTAAAGAATATGAGTAACCTACTTTTTAAAATTGAAATCGTGGTCAAATTTGAAGAAGCTTTTATTAAACTTGCAATGTTGTTTGGTACCATGGAGGTGGTTTCATGATGGAGACGGATGCTAGATAATGTAACTTCTTAGTGGATACTAGTGTACTAGGCTTCTAGTGTTTGGGCTCATTTGAATCTGCTTGCGGTTACATTATGAGGGTACATAATCCAAAACGGTGGAAGTAACAATAATGAGTTGCAGGTTAGGTGTTTGCAGTTTGTTAGCATTGCATGCGTTGATGGCGTGTCAATAACCATTAAGGAATGTAGAAAATCACAAGAAAATAACTTAAGCAATTAGCATTTCATATATTTTTTTATTTAAATGGAGAAGAAGTCAGCTATTCACGAAAAATAAAAAAAACACCCTCCTTTTTAGCAGTCTGGTAAAAAGAAATTACACAATCAAAATTTATTACACTAATATTATAAATGCGAAAGTATGGATGTTTGTTTATTTATTAATTTGTTATATGTGATATACTTAGATTATAACGTGGATTAACACATAGGCTACTTTTATCCCATAACTCAGGTCCCATGGATTTAACACCGGTAGTTAGAATATTTATCCGATAATCGAAATATGTATTTCCAATAAACAATTTTAGTAACATTAATCCGTTGCGCCACTGCGATAGTGGCGCTTAGTCAGTTTAACAGGTACTTACATCTTCTATAAAGATAACGTCGGTCGTGGTAACGGGTGAACCATATGCTTGTTCCATATCCAAATGTATAAAAAAGTAGCAAACAGACAGAGAGAGATACAGAGCTACTTTTGAATTTATTATTTAGTATGGATAACCACCTTGTAAAACCACATCACCATCATTATGTTGATGATGATGATGATTAGGAGAGCTGTGTCCGGTATTTTAAGCTCTACTTACAAATTCTAGCACTTAATGTTGGAACAGCATCTTTACATAGTTTCCTATGTTTGTTAGACTTTTTATTGTAACACTCAGGTTCAAAATGTAAACTGCATATATTTAATAAATAACTATGTTTTATTGGAACCCAAGCCTGCTCTCTGCGGACTGCTATCACCCACTCTCTCTTAATGGATTAGTTGGAAATCTGAAAGTGTGTGAGTTCGTTCATTCATTCATATCGATAGTGTCAAGCCCTATCACCATATGATTAGAATGAATGTAATGAAGAATGAAAACTAAATGACATATAATCCGACTCATTTTGGTGTACCACAATTTCGGTTACACTGCCCAAAAAATTTAGTACTTTTCGAATTGGCGTATTATTTGCAGTAATAGTAACATATTTATTTGATTTTATGAAAATATAGTGGCTTCAATGGGATGAAATTATACTCACAGGTGAAAATAAATATTAACTGCTCGGCCACTATAGCTTTTACAAAATAATACGGCGCACTTCATCATTTTTTTCACTTTATTTTGTCCTCGAGGACTAAAGTCACACTGACAAGACAATTTCGATTACTATGGCAAAATGACTGAGTTCGTGGCAAGAGGGGTAAAGGCGAAAACGGCCGAGTTGCGCGTCCAGTGAAGTCCGTGCTAATAACACAAAAACTATAAGATGAAGCAAGTCATTTAAATATTCCACGCAGTATTTCACGCGCGCATGCGCGACTAATTGACAAGTAAACTTTTGAACGGGTGATCACATCCGTTCCGACTGGTTGACTCATTCAATCATTCCTTTCCACACTTTTCCGTCCGCTCTGTCAGCTTAAACAGGCAAAATTTATCTTACATCACCGTGTCCTCAAACAATATCATCAAATCATTTATTCAACCATAAATCAAGCACATAATAACAAAAACGGAGTACGACTGACACAATCAACCAAGGGGCGCCCCTCCGACGAGAAAACAGTTTCCAGCCGGCTTCGAGATTTGGTGAGTTCTTCCCATCCTTTTTTCGAATTCCTCCACATCAAATATACAGTCCACTTTCTCTAACAATTCAAATTGCAAACCTTAACATCATTTAATGGTCCTAGTCGACCGGATTTCGAAAAATCTATCAGTCTAACCTATTTTTCCTCGTGGAAGAATTTTGCGTCAGCCATCTTTATTTGTTCACGAAAGCCGTATTGCAAATTGTACGATCATTTTACTTTGCAACTACGTAATAGTTAGTATTTTCATCTCAAATTCATAGCGCTTCATACCTATCATAATTTCGCGAATTTCATCATAACAAGTCCAAATCATCTTGCAATCAAACAAAGCAGTTTTTGGAAGCGTTCAGTCGCGTCTAGTCTTTCGTTTGAGTGCAAACTTATCATAACATTGTGTTCGGTGGATGAGTTTGTGTTTTATCAAGGGAAATTGACCATTATTTCGTTGGTTTTAAGTGTAACATACGACGCTTAGACTAATATTTTCTCGTGAACAAGCCTTGCGTGGTTATTTACGTGTAACAAGTAACGCGTAAATAACATTATCAGTCAACATATTTGTGTTCAGTTGCTTTGGGTACCTAACTCTAGGACACCTAGGTTCGTGTATATCAATCAATCATCATCATCAAGGTTTGGTATTTTTTAACATACATCGTTTTGTGATCTCGTACAGACAATTTTGTTCAATTCGTTCAGTGCGTATTGAGCTGAGATTCAGTTCGGTCAATTGAGTGATGCTAATGTGATTGGCAGAAGTGACAGTATGGCATTTTGACATAAACCATAACAGTGACAGTGACTAATAAAAGAGTGACATTAATAACAGAATAGTGCGTTTATGCGGTATGTTTTTCTACGGAACGGTGTCCGTGTTTTGACTTCCGGGTTGTTTCATAACAAGTTTTAAACAAATAACAAGTTTTAATCATCAAAATGAGTGAAACATTGATAGCTCATTATGAATCTAAACAAAACATGGCGTTTAAACGCCTTAAAGACGCTGTCGCGTGTGCGCGTAATTGCAAAACCAATTCTGATCAAATCACACGGTTAGAAACATGGTGCTATTAATGGAAAGTTTTAATGAGGTTCATATAAATCTAACTTGTGAATTAAAGTCCGGTGTAGAGGAGAAAGAAGTGCAATCAACACAGTCAGGTTTCCAAGAACAGGCTGATGATATGTATTTTGAAGTTTTAGAAGCACAGCGTATGCATATAAAAGTTAAAGTGCAGCCTTCTGTGTCATCTCAACAGAGTGAAACAGTTAGATCAAACTCAAAGCTTCCGGCAATAAAGCTACCATCGTTTACAGGTCAGTTTAAGGACTTTCCAGGTTACATTGATCTTTTTAACGCCCTGGTGCATCAGAGAAAAGATTTAAACAATGTCGAGAAGTTTCAGTATTTACTAACAACTTTGTCCGGGAACCTATCAATCTTATCCGTGCGTTTCCAGTGTCAGAGGCTAATTATTTAAGTGCTTACAATGCATTGGTGAATTATTATAACAATAAAAGATTTTTAGCATTCATGTGTTGGGAACAAATAAACAATTACTCAACGTTTACGGTGAAAACATAGCAATGCTTAGTTCATTGAGTCTGCCAACAACAGAGTGGAGTTTTGTTTTGTTTCATCCACTGTTAACAAAATTAGACAAAGCATCTCGGGAGCCTTTTGAGTTGTCGAGTACCGGGGAGGACTTTCCAAGTTTCAAGGAGTTAGAAACATTCTTATTGGATATGTGTAGTGCCCTTGAACGTTCATCATTATCTAACGGGAATAATACATCATCATCATCATCTCAACAACAAAATAACAAAAGTGTGATTCCAATCAATCAAACAAAGCCAACTATGCTTTTGGCTCAAGCGTCAAGTGTCCAATCATGTGTAGTATGCAAAGAGAGTCATGCTCTTTATTCATGTTCACAATTCTTATCAAAATCTCCTCATGAGAGATCTCAAGTAGTGAAACAGAACAAGTTGTGCTTTAATTGTTTGCGCTCAAATCATATTACAGCAAACTGTAATTCAAATCATAAATGCAAATCTTGCAACCAGCGACACAACAGTCTTTTGCATTTTCCAAAGACAAACACCGATGCTTCTTTCAGTACTCAGCATGAATCAGCTAGTGCATCTTCGGTAACACCTTCAGTGTCAAAATCAAGTCCCAAAGGAGATGTGGTCACACCAGTAACATCATTATCAAATGTCTCTTCTGGCTCAACATCAAAGACACATTTTGTCATGCTTGCGACTGCTGAAGTAGAGGTTAGGGATGGTAGAGGCTCCTTTCAAAAGGTTCGCATCCTGCTTGATCCTGGCAGCCAAAGTCACATCATCACCAAAGCATGTGTGCGTCGCTTAGGCTTGTCTCAATATAAGACTCAAACACCTATGTCTGGTATTGGTGAAGTTCCTGCATGCTCTTCAAGCAAGGTTTTCCTGGAGATTAGACCGGTTGGAAAAGTGGAGCCTTCAACTTAACTTACAACTGAAGCAGTGACGTTGGATAAGATTTGTGGTGATATGCCCACTCATCCTGTGGACATTAACAGCTTTGAACATCTCTCACATTTGAGACTAGCGGATGAGAACTATCATTGTGCACGACCTGTAGACATACTCATTGGTGGAGAGATTTTTCCACATATCCTGTTACCAGGGAAAATGGAGAGCGGTCCTCATGCTGCAACAGCTATCAATATAATCTTTTGATTCATTCTTATGGGTAAATCATTGACAAATTCATCATCATCCAGTCCTCTATCAATCAATCATGTATCAATGGACGCCAACCTGGATGTTGCCGTTCAAAAGTTTTGGGAACTGGGTAACATACCTTATGGAGATAACAAGCAATCTCATTCGGTAGAAGATACCCTCTTGTGAGGATATAATTCAATCAACACATAAACGTGATGCGGAGGGACGATACATTGTCCAACTACCTTTTCGTGATCAATCACCACCAGTTTTTGAAGGATCATATTCAATTGCGCTTCGGCGCTTTGTGCAGCTGGAAAAACGTCTTATGGTAAAGCCAGGATTTCATCAACATTACAATCAACATGCCATGGAGTATTTATCAACAGGGCAGATGGAGAAGGTTCCTATCAGTGAGTGTCAGTCTCCTACTGCTTTTTATCTTGCACATCATGCAGTAACAAAATCCGATCCAGATGTAAACAATGAAAAGCGTGCCTGTGTTTTGAACATAACAAACACATTAGAAACACATCCAATCGATAATTTAGTGACCAAGTTTTCATCATTGCGAAAAATTCAACGTATTTTAGCATATTGTTACCGATTATTCGACGCTGTGCGCAAGAACAAGCGGTCAGATTTAACAACAGAATCATTTTTATCTGCCCTTCGTAGGTTTATAGCGAGACGTGGCCGTTGCAATGTGATCCATAGCGATTGCAGTACTAATTTTAAAGGGGCTCAGTCACAATTGACAGACCTAATGCGCACCTTATGTGAAACAGAGCGCATCGAATTCAGATTTAACCCACCCGGAGCTCCTCATTTCGGAGGACTTTGGGAAGCAGGAGTGAAATCAGTAAAGTCGCATTTGTATCGTGTTGTCGGCACTCAAATTTTGACTTACGAAGAATTGAACACCCTTCTGATGAAATCAGTAAAGTCGCATTTGTATCGTGTTGTCGGCACTCAAATTTTGACTTACGAAGAATTGAACACCCTTCTGACTCAAGTGGAGTCAATCTTAAACTCGAGACCAATATCAGCAATTAGCACAGACCCCTCGGATTTACCAGCGTTAAGTCCAGGGCATTTCTTAACTTTAGCACCACTTACAACTGTACCATCTAGGTACGATCATGCAATTATTTTCGGGACGTGATGGAAATCCTCGTTCTGCCCCGGTCAGGACGGCACAAGGGGTCTTAAACCGGCCACTTGTAAAGTGTATCCGTTACCAATGAGTGATCGGTTTTTATGAACAATATATTTGTGAGACTCATTAATTCTAATTCATTTAATAATAATGTTACAGCAAGTCATTTAAATATCCCGCGCAGTATTTCACGCGCGCATGCGAGTGAACGACGACTAATCGACGAGTGAACTGTTGAACTGGTGATCACATCCGTTCCGACTGGTTGACTCATTCAATCATTCCTTTCTACACTTTTCTGTCCGCTCTGTCAGCGAAAAAGGCATAATTTATCTTACATCACCGTGTCCTCAAACAATATCATCAAATCATTTAACTAACCATAAATCAAAAATCAAGCGAATAACAACAAAAAAACGGAGTGCTACCATCACAATCAACCAAGGGGCGCCCCTACGACGAGAAAACAGCTTCCAGACGGCTACAAGAATTGGTGAGTTCCTCTTCCTTTCGAATTCCTCCACATCAAATATGCAGTCCACTCTATTTATCAATTCAAATTGCAAACCTTAACAATAAGGAATTTACTAAAAACAAAAACGGAGTCTAAATGTACTAATGAAGACGTTTCATTTAACGTCCCACTTGACCAAATAGTCTCATTTTAATTTTTTTTACCCCTCTTGAACCCCAATATCTCAAAACCCACCCAACATTTTTAGCTCATTTAGTCACACAAAAATTGTGCCATCTCGACGATGTATCAAATTTCACGATGATCGGATCAACGCTTCGAAAGTTATCCTCGGACAAACATACATACATACAATGCCGATTTGCTCAAGTTGATTTATGGCGAGTTCCTATATCTGTCGGTAACCAGCTACGACTCGTATCTCCTTGAAAACATGTCAAAAGTTTGACACTTTTTCTTGGAGATACGAGGCGTAGTCGGTTACCGACGGATATAGTAACCCGCCATTAGAGATCTCGCTTCGCTTGATCAATTAAATTTCATAATTAAAATCCTAGCATGTTCATGTCTTTATCACAATCAAGGCGCAACGACTGAGAATATTTGAATACACTGGATTTTTGGTATAGTAATTTATAAAAACTTTAACCATGGAGATTTACTCCAATAAACTAGTGGTTCGCCCCGAACTGAGATCTCGCAAGTCTTCCTATACCTAAAAACAATAAAAAAAATATATTATTTGTAATCTTTGACTATCAAACTAGTGCCATGAAATGAGAAACCAAAGCACTTTCCTGACCTACAGTTTCATTCAAATTACAGGTAACGGGAGTTCATGTAAATTGGATAACCTTTTTTGGGGTCGAAATTGCAGTTATTCTGGATTTCAGACTTTTTCCTATATTTGTGTCACTAAACCTACAGTAATTAACTTATATATCAAACTTTACGATGATCGGATCAACGCTTCGAAAGTTATCTAACATACTAACGAATAAACATACTAAAAAATAAACTCTCGTATTGCCACGAATAGAGATTTACATAACATTTTATTATTCACATCTGATCCTGTAATTAATGGTCTTAGAGAAGTTCCCAAAAAACCAACAAGCAAACTTCCTGTTGAGGTTTTAGAATTAATAATGACGACCTTCGTGACGCAGTGGGCGAATAGCCAGCTGAGACGCAAGAGGTAACGGGTTCGATTCCCGTCGCGGAACAAGTGTTTGCATGATCTATAAATATTTGTTTCGGGTCCTGATGTTTTTTCTACATATTATAAGTATGTATTTACAAAAAAGCATATAAGTATTCTATCAGTTGTCTGGTTCCCATAGTACAAGCTCTGCTTAGTTTGGGGCTAGATAGCGCTGTGTGAAATGTCCAGCAATATTTATTTATTTATATTTAATAATACCCCCTAGTGTAAATATTAATAGTTTTAGTCTAGGTGTCTGGCCGTGCGGTCCCGGCGTAATAACACCCCTTCTCATCCCGCGGGAGCCATGTGATCCCGCAAAGGGAGATGTTCCAGGGAATGGGCAGCAGCATTCTTCCGTGTACTAATCACCAACCACTGCGATCACCAAGCCGCCTGCCAAGCGTGGTGATTATGGCAAAACCCCCCCCTATGATAGACACAACAAACAAACGGCCCCCAGTCCCCGGCGGCTCCGTCATTTCTGGAAGTGGTAGCAACCAGGACAGTGGCGGAGCAGGGGGTGCTAAGAATCCCCGGCAGCGATCCAGCTACCACCACCGACGACTGGTCCTGGCAACGTACAACACACGAACGCTCAGGGCTGACGAAAAGATCGTCGAGCTGGAAGAAGAACTGAGCAAGCTACGTTGGTACATCCTAGGATTGTCGGAAGTCCGAAGACAGGGTCAGGATACGATGATCCTTAACTCCGGTAACTTGCTCTTCTACCGGGAGGGAGATCAACTATCCCAGGGTGGTGTCGGGTTTCTCGTCCGCATGTCCCTCGTTAACAACGTGACAAAAGTCGACAGTGTGTCGAACAGGGTAGCTTACCTTATACTCAGAATTGCCGAAAGGTATTCGTTGAAGGTCATACAGGTATATGCGCCGACCTCGACACACCCAGACGATGAAGTGGAAGCCATGTATGAGGAGATATCTGAATATCTCCTTAATATAGATAGAGATAACGAATACCTTTCGGCAATTCTGGCCTCAGGGCCATACATACTTCCAAGACTCACTTCACGGTTGTAATGGGGGATTACAACGCAAAGCTAGGCACAAGGAAAGACGATGAGCTGAGAGTGGGGCCATTTAGATTCGGGCGGCGGAACCGAAGGGGCCAGAGACTGGCCGACTTCATGGAGAAGGAGGGCCTCTTCGTGATGAACTCCTTTATGAGAAGCGGCCAGCCAGAAAGTGGACGTGGATAAGCCCCGACGGTTTCACTAGAAATGAGATAGACGACCATTATGACGACCAAGAAGCAAATATTTGATGATGTCTCCGTGATCAGCAGGGTGAAAACCGGGAGCGATCACCGCATTGTTAGAGGCACATTAAATATCGATGTTAAGCTTGAAAGGGCACGTCTAATGAAGTCTGCGCTGCGTCCAAATCCTGCCCAAATCCAAAACCCCGAGAGCTTTCAGCTAGAACTGCACAATCGCTTCCAGTGCCTAGCCAGCTGCAATGATATTGACGAGATAAACAACGGGTTGGTGGAAACTGTCCAAGCGGTGGGATCTAGGTTCTTTAAGGCCCCCGCCGAACTAAGCACCAGAAACTCTCAGATGAAACCATTAAGCTAATGGAGGACCGGGATGAAATGAGATTGCAGTCTGCAGCTGATATGTCGGCCTAAACGTGCTTAATAGACGAATCTCGAAATCTATTATATACGATCTGCGTACCTTTAATACATCTCGTATTAAGGTCGCAATAGAAAGGAACAAAAGTTCAAAAGTGTTCGCAAAGCATTTGTCTATAGGACAAAGCCAAATGACTAAGCTGAAGACCGACAACGGCACTATCATTTCGTCGAAACCGGAGATTCTGTGAGAGGTCGAAAAGTTCTATGGACAGATGTACACCTCAACACAAAACCCCGTTGGTCAGTTGGCTCAGGACACCAGAGCCAAACTAACCCGACATTATACCGAAGACATCCCGGTCATCAGCCTGTACGAGATTAGGATCGCTCTGAAACAACAAGGCACCAGGTGAGGATGGAGTTACGACAGAACTTCTGAGAGCGGGTGGAAAACCGGTACTTCAAGTCCTACAGAAGTTATTTAACTCCGTCGTCCTTGAAGGAACCACGCCAAACGCGTGGGATAAGAGCGTGGTGGTGCTTTTCTTAAAAAAAGTTGATAAAACCTTATTAAAAAATTGCAGGCCCATCTCGCTCTTGAGCCCCGTTTACAAGCTGTTTTCGAGAGTGATTACGAAGCCGGTTTCTGAAAAGGCTTTAGTACCATAGACCACATCCACACGCTACGCCAGATTATACAGAAGACCGAGGAGTATAATCGGCCGTTATGTCTAGCATTTGTGGACTATTAAAAAGCCTTCGATTCAATCGAGACCTGGGCGGTACTGCAGTCTCTTCAGCGATGCCAAATCGACTATAGGTATATCGAAGTGTTTGTATAGTAACGCCACTATGTCAGTCCGTCAACAGGACCAGAGTACGGAACCAATCCAATTGCAGAAAGCCGTGAGACAGGGAGACGTAATTTTTCCGAAACTGTTCACGAACGCATTGGAGGACGTTTTCAAACTCTTGGCCTGGGACAGACTTGGCATCAATACCAATGGCGAATACATCACTCACTTTCGTTTTGCCGATTATAGTCATTATGGCCGAATCGCTCGAGGAACTCGGTACCATGCTCAGCGACCTCAGTAGGGTCTCCCAACAGGTGGGTCTTAAAATGAACATGGATAAGACGAAAATCATGTCAAATATTCATGTTGCACCCGTACCGGTAGTTGTTGGGGGCGATACTCTCGAAGTTGTCGACGAATATGTATATCTAGGACAAACTGTCCAATTAGGTAAGTCCAACTTCGACAAAGAGGTCGCACGAAGAATCCAACTCGGCTGGGCAGCGTTCGGGAAACTTCGCGATATCTTCTCGTCAAAAAATCCCCAGAGCCTGAAGACTACAGTCTGCAACCAGTGTGTGTTGCCAGTGATGACCTGTGGCACTGAAACGTGGTCCTTTACTCATGGCCTCATGACCAAGCTCAAGGTCGCTCAACGAGCTATGGAGAGGGCTATGCTCGGGGTTTCTTTGCGTGACAAAATCCGCAATGAGAAAATCCGCAGAACTAAAGTTGCCAACATAGCTCTCAAAATTAGAAAGTTGAAGTGGCAATGGGCAGGCCACATCGCTCGTAGAACCGATAGCCGTTGGGGAAGAAAGGTTCTCGAGTGGAGACCACGGACTGGAAGACGCAGCGTAGGCCGGCCCCCCACAAGGTGTCGGTCCACCTTGTGGGGGGCCGGCCGACGCTGCGTCTTCTATGCTATGCTATTATATATATTCTACGATCTAGTAAGAATCGCGGGGAGCCGTTGGGCGCAAACGGCTTACCAACCGCTCGTTGTGGCGATCAAAGGGGGAGGCCTATGTTCAGCAGTGGACGTCTTCAGGCTGATGATGATATTATAGAAGATTCTTTAGAAGCACAATAAATTAAGCGATGTACAATAAATTAGTAGAGTAGAATAGATAAATAGTGTAGAATTGTAAAATAAATAAAAATTTGCTAAAAAGAGGTAACGATGCCCCATTGTGTAATTAGTTGTTAAATTATTAGTACTTGAGTATATTATGTTTTGAAGGTGAAAAAATGGGAAATAAAAAATACACGTATAAAAAAACGAAAAAATGTATACTAAGGCAATGAGCATTTTAGCTTCTCTAGCTTTTTCTAGTGAATCATATTTTTTTTCCTTTTCAGTTTATATGGTAATTGTTTATTACCCATATTCACAATCTACAACGAATAAGAATTTCAAAGGCCGAGTAGGGTATTGTATCGATTGGACAGGAATTTTATAATAATACTCGCGTGTTTTTCTTTTTGTGGAAGAAGCAATCATAGAGGATATCGATGTGAAAGAAGCAACCAAGGAGGATATCGAAGAAAAATGCAATCAAAGAGGATATCGAAGATGACAAAGCAATCAAAGAGGTTATCAAAGTGGAAGAAGCTATCAACGAGGATATCAAAATGGAAAAAGCAAACAAAGAGGATATCGAAGTAGGAGAAGCAATCAAGGACGATATAAGTGGAAGAAGCAATCAAAGACGATATCGAAATGGAAAAAGCATTCAAAGAGGATTTCAAAGTAGAAAAAGCAATCAAACAGGATATTGAAGATGAAAAAGCATTTAATGAGGATGACAAAAGAGAGAAGCATTCAAAATGTATGTCAAGGGCGATGATGACAATAAAAAAACGATTCCACCAAAAATGTATGTATACTATCATTTTGTTTACTATGGCTATCTGCTTCCGTTAAGAAGATACAAACGATTAAAGGTATCTTGAAAAAAATCATAATTTTGTTAAGAGGATTTCGTAGTGGATCAAGCAATCAACGAGGATATCGAAGTAGAAGAATCTATCAAAAAAGATATCGAAGTTAACGAAGCAATCCAATAGCATATTAAATTTAAAAAATCAATCAATGAGGATATTGAAGTGGAAGAAGCAGTCAAAGACGATATCAAATTGGAAGTAGCAATAAACGAGGATATCCAAGTGGAAGCCGCAATCAAAGATGATATCGAAGTGGAAGAAGCAATCAAAGAGGACATCGAAGTGGAAGAAGCCATCATAGACGATATCGAGGTGGTAGAAGCAATCATAGATGATAGCGAAAATGAAGAAGCAATCAAAGAAGAAAGAGGATTTCAAAGTGGAAAAGACAATCAAACAGGATATTGAAGTGAAAAAAAAACATTCAAAGAGGATGACAAAATGAGAGAATCATTCAAAAAGCATCGATGATAACAATAAAAAACCACCATTTTGTAAAAGTTTACTATAGCTATCTGCTTCTGTTTAGAAGATACGAGCGATAAAGGTTTTTTAAGAAAAATCATAATTTTGTTAAGAGGATTTCGTAGTGGATAAAGCAATCAACGACGATATCGAAAAGAAAGAAGCAATCAAAGACGATATCGAGGTGAAAGAAGCAATCGAAAAGGATATTAAATTTAAAGAAGCAATCAAAGAGAAGAGGATATCAAAGTGACAGAATCAGTCAAAGACGATATCGAAGTAGAAGTAGCAATCAAAGAGGATATCCAAGTGGAAGTAGCAATCAAAGGGGATATCGAAGTGGAAGAAGCAATCAAAGAGGACATCGAAGTGGAAGAGGCAGTCAAAGATGATATCGAAGTAGAAGAAGCAGTCAAAGAAGATATCGAAAATGTAGAAGCAATCAAATAGTATATCGAAGTGAAAGAAGTAATCTAAGTGGATATCGAAGGGGAAGAAGCAATCAAAAAGAATATCGAGATGGAAAAAACGATCAAATGGGATATCGAATCAAATCTTGGTTTTGGTATATCTCCCCTTCACGCTTGGATCCTTCGAAAGTTTGCTTCACATAAGCTATAGTCTCGAAGTTAAAAAAACGAGTGTGCTTTAGACCTCACGACTGATCTAAAACTTCTGCTGCTGCCTGCCATCTGTTGTGGAATAGCTGAACTTTTTCATAAATCGCAACTGGTAGATACAAAATACGAAATGTCGTAAATACTTTTTTATCTATAGCAAAATGAACTCTATTGTACAGCATGAAGGAGTGTTTTGTTTTTGCAGTTTGTATAATTTAGGCTAATTTGGGATAGGAGATATGCGACAAATCAATTGGCTATAAAAGAAAGAGAGAAAGAAAATGTGCGCTTGCACCTCTCTCTCTTGCCCCTACAGTAATATACGAAACGTAACTCTCTCTCTCTTTCTATCTTCAATAACTTATATCTCCCTCTCAACTTCCGTTCGCACTTTTCGTAAAGCATTCACCAGCTTATTCCTCAAATCAAGCGTGCGTAAAGAAGTTTCACTTCAAAACTGTCAACTTCGAGATGAAAATGACAAAGTAAGATAATGTGAAGCAACGTTCGACTAGTACGTTTCCAATATAGATTCAAGGCTGAAATGGGCATGATAGTAGACACACAAAAAAAAATGTATCTTAGTCTCTATTCTTGGTATTATTATATGCCTGTTACTGTGCACAAACTTCTTGTACACTGTAGATATTGTAAAATCGGCTCTTTTACCTATCGGGCAGCTCTCCGAGGAAGCTCAGGAAGCTCGCAATAAAGATTGTAGAAGCTTCCGAGAGCACAATACTCGAAAAAACTCGCATATTGCCACGAATAGAGATTTACTTAACATTTTATTATTCACATCTGATCCTGTAATTAATGGTCTTAGAGAAGTTCCCAAAAAACCGACAAGCAAACTTCCTGCTGATGTTTTAGAATTAATAATACCCCCTAGTGTAAATATTAGTAGTTTTAGTCTAAATGTTAGCTCTGAATATATTGTAAAAAATTCTATAGAAGAATTAAGCGATGTACAATAAATTAGTACAGTAAAATAGAAGTGTAGAATTGTAAAATAAATAAAAAATTGCTAAAAAGAGGTAACGATGCCCCATTGTGTAATTAGTTGTTAAATTATTAGTACTTGAGTATATTATGTTTTGAAGTTAAAAAACTAACAAAAGAATATTACGTAAGTATATATAAAAAAACTCCCACTACGGCCGGTCCCCGCGGGAGATACAGACAACCACCCTCTAACACGAAGAATCAAAACACTTAAGATTGCAACTTTAAACACGAGAACTCTTAAGGACAGAAGAAAGCCTACAAGAGTTTGAAAAAGCCCTAGAAGACATTAAGTGGGATATCCTGGGTATAAGCGAGATATAAGACTTGGAGAAAAAATTGAGGAACGTTCTGGTTACATACTATTTCACAAGGGCGAAATAGCCGGTCTCAGAGGAGTAGGATTTCTAGTCAAACAGTCAATGAAACGACACATACAAGAGCTTATTGGGATTTCAGATCGTATAGCTGTCCTTAACATCAATATACCGGGGCACAAAAACTATGGTCAATTATACAGGTTTATTCTCCGACAGAGCAAGCAACAAAAACAGAAATGAATATTTTCTACGAAGAGCTTACACAAATTCTTACAAAGTATTCACTTAACCATAATATTATACTAATGGGCGACTTTAATGCTCAAGTCGGAGCATAACATAGTAAAGAAGAATTTGTCCTGGGATACTTCGGACATGGAAAAAGAAGTCCAAACGGAGAACTACTAATCGAATTTCTTATGGAACACAACCTAACGCTTCTCAATAGTTTGTATATGAAGAACAAGAAGAATAAATGGACATGGAGGTCTCCTGACGGCAACATCAAAAACGAGATTGACTACATTACAACAAACTATCCAAAAGCCTTCACGGACACATCAGTCTTAACCAAGTTCAACTTCAACACAGACCATCGCATGCTAAGGAGCTCCTTACGAATAGAACCACCAAGAAAATCTAGGAAATACCTAGCTTTAAACAAAATAGAACATTACAGCAAAAACCTAGAGGAAATTGCCCAGACCCTGATTGAATCAGCTGAAGAAATAACAGAGGATAGTTACTCGGATGCCCCTACAAAATATGGAAAGCTCGAAAGACTATTAACCCAATTCAAATGTGAGAACAGTATAGCGAATAAATATAGTCTAAGTGACACAACACTACAACTCATAGAAAAGAGGAAAAACGTGCTTTCAAAGCACCTTATTAAGGAAAATATCAAAACTATAACGGAATTAAGCAAGGAAATTAGAGTGAACATTAGAAAATACAGGAAAACCAAGAAACTACAAACTTTAGAACGGCATGTAAAGAAAACAGGTGGTGTGAAAAAAGCACTTAAGGAACTACGAGAAGCAAACAAAGAATGGATACCAAAGCTTAACAAAAAAGAATAAAACTTCTTCAAACAGGAAAGTTATAAACGAAATAGCTACCAAATTTTACCAGGACCTCTACTCAGATCCAGACAATAAGCAAAAACAGGAACAAAGCGACATAAAAGAAAGCCAGCATGAAGTTGAACTTGAACCGGAAATACAACCTATTGAAATAGAAAAAGCTATATATAGTCAGAAGATGGAAAAGGCCCTAGGCCCTGACAAAATTACAAACGAACTTATTAAAGGCACTCTTGAAGAACTACTACCCATACTTACACCACTATTTAACGAAATACTTATGACCGGTCTAATCCCCACACAGTGGAAAACATCACACATTATTCTTATATTCAAGAAGGGACAGAAGGAAGACATAGGAAACTATAGACCCATTAGCTTGATGTCAAATATATACAAGGTATTCTACAAAGTCATCCTGGAAAGAATAAGTAAAAAACTAGACGAGAACCAACTACGTGAGCAAGCTAGCTTTGGACAAAAATACTCTACCCTAAATCACATACATACGGTGAAACAAATAATGGAAAAATATAATGAGTATAACAAGAACCTCTACATGGCATTTATCGATTACTCGAAAGCCTTCGACAGCATAAGCCACAAGGCTATATGGGAGAGTCTGGATCAACAAGGAGTGCCCTCAAATTACACCAACATTATTAAGAACATATACTCGAACAATGAAGCAAGGGTCCAACTAGAAACCATAGTGAACAAATTCAGGATAGAGAAAGGAGTAAGACAGGGGGATCCTCTATCACCGAAATTGTTTTCAGCTGCTCTAGAGGGTATCTTCCGCAAACTAGAATGGGACAACTTCGGCCTCAACGTGCAAGGTATAAAACTGAACCACCTAAGATTTGCGGACGATATAGTCCTGTTTGAAGAAAACCCGGTTAACTTAAATACAATGATAAAATCACTGATGGATGAAAGCTCGAAAGTAGGTCTCTCCATGAACAAAGATAAAACAAAATTACTTACAAACTCTGAACCAGTAGGCATGGATATTGACAACCAGCCACTCCAATATGTGACGGAATACATATACCTAGGTCAGATAATCTCCCATAAAGACCAAACCACCAAAGAAATTGATAGGAGAACTGCAAATGGATGGAATAGATACTGGTCTTTGAAGGAAATCATAAAATCAAAGGAGTTAAGCATGCAAATAAAAAGGAGAGTCTTCCACGCATGTATACTTCCAGTCATCACTTATAGCTGTGAAACTTGGTCACTCACTAAACATCACAGGGAAAAGTTGAAACTATGTCAGAGAGCCATGGAGAGAAGCTTAACAGGAATAAAAATGCTAGACAAAGTGAGAAGCAGCATAATAAGGGAAAAAACTAAGTAGTTGATATAATTACCCGAATAGATCAACTGAAGTGGAGATGGACAGGCCACATGATCCGAGATCCTCAGGACAAATGGTGTAAAAGGGTCACTGATTGGTACCCCAGAGATGGTAAACGCAATAGAGGGCGTCAACAAACAAGATGGGAAGACGACCTAAAACTCACAGCTGAACAACAATGGAAAAGGGTAGCACGAGATAGAACCCAGTGGAAAGTGTTAGAAGAGGCCTATGCCAAGAAGCACACCGAACTGCGGGACATTCTATAATAAAATCGGAACTCACATCTGCAAAAAAAACATGTAAACCCAAAGTTTGGAATAAATGGCTTATTATTATTATTAATTAAATCTCGACTCTTACAACGAAGCAATAAAGTGCAATTTAGCTATGTGTACTATTTAGCACAGTGCTATGTGCCTTAAAATTATATTTACGTTCAAGGCGCTCGACATGTTCGTGCAGGCTAGTATGTATCGTGCGTGCGAAAGCATATTTCGCAACCGCGAGGCTGGCGGCGAACGACGCTCAGTGAATCGCCCTGAACATGCTAGCTAGACAACATTATTTATTGGGATTTTTTGCTTCATACTACTTTCTTAAGATGTCTTATTGCGGATTCAGTACAAAACACTAAAATAAAAGGAGGTAGGTAGGTAGAGTCACTATTTCTATGAAAACAAATATTACCAACAGAACTTTTGTATAATTGAGACATGTACAAAAGTAATAATTGAAAAATAATCTGTTTTTCAATTGTTATTTTTGTACCTGTCCTTTTTGTACCTCCATCGCTCTATTTCTCATTTGTCTTAAATTACTTTTTTAATTTTTTTACGTGTATTTTTTTATTTCCCAATTTTTCACCTTCAAAACACTCGTACTAGGTTACGCTTCGGTATTTTCTCAACGGAGCGATTGTCGAAACATAGACAATTTGCGTGGTTGTAACTCGCGTCAGTCAGGATGAGACAAACGATAGCTTCATTCAAGGATTAAGATGATGTAAGCGCCAAAAGAACTTTAATTGAATATCTCGTAAATTAAATGTAGCAAATTTTAGGAAATCTCTAGTCTAAAATATATTTACTTGCCTTTTAGCTTCTGTAGCTTTTTTTAGTGGATCATTAGGTACTTCTTTTACTTTTCTGTTTATATGGTGCTTTATATGGTAGTCCTTTATTACCCATATCCACAATCTACAACAAATTAAAATTTCGTAGGTATCGTATCGATTGGACAGGAATTTTATAATAATATGAAAAATTATATTGACAGAAGTAGATATAACTGTGTAATTAAATAAATATATATTGCTGGACATTTCACACACCCTATCTAGCTCCAAACTAAGTAAAGCTTGACTTAGACCTCACACATCTTTAGCCACTCAGCAAAAATTAAGAGAGTTTGGCTGGGAGGTGTTAATGCATCCGCCGTATAGTCCTGACCTTGCACCTTCAGATTTCGACCTGTTTCGGTCTCTTCAGAATTCTTTAGGCAGTGTCAGGTTAACATCACGAGAGGACTGCCGAGACTACTTGTCGCGGTATTTTGATCAGAAGCCCCAAAATTTCTATAGCAATGGGATCATGTCCCTATCTACAAGATGGCAAAAAGTTATCGAACAAAATGGTACCTACATACTTTAGTTAAATGTAAATAAACTATATTAAAAAAATGTTTTGAATTATCTTAAAAAATGCGAAGAAACTTTTTCCCCAACCTAATACATACTTTCGCCCACTGCGCCACGGAGGTCGTCAAATCGAAAACTTCCTATAAAAACCGATAAATATCGTTTTTAATTTAAATTTTCAAAGATTTTATATTAGTACCTATTAAAATCACTAGATAGTTGAACCATTTAAGAAACGAAAGTTTTTATTAATGAGTAACTTTTATTAAATAAGTTTTAGTTACATAAATTATAAATACATAATAATAATGCATTATATACCGAACTGTAAGAAAATTATGTGGTTTTTAGGGTTCCCTAGCCAAATGGCAAAAAACGGAACCCTTATGGATTCGTCATGTCTGTCTGTCTGTCCGTCAGTATGTCACAGCCACTTTTTTCCGAAACAATAAAAACTATACTGTTGAAACTTGGTAAGTATTCTGTGAACCGCATTAAGATTTCCACACATAAATAGAAAAAAAAACAATACATTTTGGGGGTTCCCCAAAATAGAACTGAAACTCGAAATGTTTTTTTTATCATACCCATACGTGTGGGGTATCTATGTCTTCAAAACTGATATTGAGCTTTCTAATATATGTAATTTTTTTTCTAAACCGATTAGTTTGCGCGAGAGACACCTCCAAAGTAAAATGTCCCCCCCCGTAACTTCTAAAATAAGAGACTATATAAAATAAAAAAATATATGATGTACATTACCATGCAAACTTCCACCGAAAATTGGTTTGAACGAGATCTAGTAAGTATTTTTTTAATACATCATAAATCGTAAACCGCAATTTACCTTTCATTCAATCAACTCAAATATAAAAAAGTTACAACGAAGTACAAGTACTTTTATATTATGTTACTTGCTGCTACGGAACTCTTCATGGGCGAGTCAGACTCGCACTTAGCCGCTTTTTTTGTTTACTACAGAAAGATTTGATTTGACGACCTTGGCGCAGTGGGCGCAGCCGGCTATGCGGCTGAGACGCAGGAGGTAACGGGTTCGATCCCCGCCGCGGAACAAATGTTTGCATTATCTACAGATATTTGTTCCGGGTCTGGATGTTTGTCTATATATTATACGTATGTATTTACAAAAAAGCATATAAGTATTGTATCAGTTATCTGGTTCCCATAGTACAAGCTCTGCTTAGTTTGGGGCTGGATATCGCTGTGTGTAATGTCCAGCAATATTTATTATTATTTAATTTGTTTAGTTTTCAAACTGGCAGATAATATATTTAAGCACTATCATATATTTAATTTTAAGACCTTATTTTGTAACATATTATCAGCAAAGAATAAATGGCTTATTATTTTTTTAATTTATAGTTAAAATTAGGACTTATATAAATAAGAAGTCTTATACGAAAAAAACCAAATTTCTTAATATATAAATAGATTTTTTATTGAATAACAATTAACAATGTAAAGATCATCATTCATTTCGTACTCAAAAATTTAAGTGCCGGCCAGAAAACAAAAAATACTTATATCCGTCACATAACATTTAGTATGTAAGCAAGTTATTCAATTAATCCGCTTGGTTGATATTTAAATTAGAAAATTACAATTAATACCTCTGGTGACCCTTTCAAATAATTGAGTGACTAAAATTTTATAAAATAATATTTGTCACTGCGCGGTTATGATGAAGCTGAAAACCAGCGTAGCTGAGCCCTCGACCTATTTACCACCACCTTCTACCTTGGTGCTACCTATAATAATGTACTAATGTTTCTTAGAACTAGGCCTACTGTTGTACCTACCTAGCTTTATTTAGTAATTATTGTACCTACCTACTTCTGTTAGCTTAATAGGTGTGTGTGTAAATAAATGCCTTTTACTTAGTTCTTTATTTATAAGTATATTTTTAGTATAAGTAATATTGTCACACAGATTTCAGTTTTCACCCCCACTTCACGCCACAAGATTTACGACAAAGCAACTACTAGAGACATTATCACAAATAAAAATTTGCGAAACTAAACATTTACAAAGTACTTTATAATATACTAGCAACATCTGTTTAGGAACGCGGGAACTACGTTTAATTGTAAATAACTCAAACGTGATGAAACGCCATCTATACATTCGCACACAGTAAAATAAATGTAATTAAGTCAGAAATTTAGTTTTTTCATTGGAGGTGATATGTGAGCCCAAAAATAGGTATAGTAAAAAATATTGGAACATTAATTTATATATTCATAAGCATTTATTTACAGAAAGAATATCATTGCAAGTCAATACAACAACCAAGTCGGACGCATTGAAAGAGATGCTGAATTATTTATTTTCTATCTATATAGAATAGAAATTGTGATCTTGGAACTCTTTTTTTGAGGTACAAATTGCAGTTATTCTGGATTTCATACTTTTGCCTATATTTGTATCACTTAAGCTACACGCATACTAAATTACAGCACTGCGGGGTCACTGGTGTACCCTGTGAGTTTTGTCAAAGTTTAGTTTTTATTATGGCTAATAACTCATAAACTATATAGAATTAACGAAAAATTATAACGGAGTCTAAATGGACTAATGAATACCTTTCATTTGACGTCTCGCTTGACCAGTTAGCCTGATTTTCATTTTTGTTTACCCCTCTTGAACCCCAATATCTCAACAACCCCCCCACATTTTTAGCTCATTTAGTCACACCAAAATTGTGCCATCTCTACCTACCTATGTATTAAATTTTACGATGATCGGATCAACGCTTCGAAAGTTATCCTCTGACCAACATACATACAACGCCAATTTGCCCAAGTTGATTTAGAGATCTCGCTTCGCTCGATCTATAAAATAGTGCCAAAACCAAATAACTTGACCTACAGTTTTATTAAAATTTCAGGTAACGGGAGTTCATGTAAATTGGTTCCTGTTTTTTGGGGTACAAATTGCAGTTATTTTAGATTTCAGATTTTTGACTATATTTGTGTCACTAAAGCTACACGCATACCAAATTTCAGCACTGTAGGGTCACTGGTGTATCCTGTGAACTTTGTCAAAGTTCAGTTTTTATTATGACTAATAACTCAAAAACTATAGAGTTTATGAAAAATAAAAAACAGAGTCTAAATGTACTAATGAATACCTTTCATTTGACGTCCCATTTGACCAGTTAGCGTCATTTTCATTTTTTTTACCCCTCACGAACTCCAATATCTCAACAACCCCCCCAACATTTTTAGCTCATTTATAGCGGGTTCCTATATCCGTCAGTAACCAGCTACTCGTTTCTCCTTGAAAACCTGTCAAAAGTTTGACACTTTTTCAAGGAGATGCGAGGCGTAGTCGGTTACCGACGGATATAGGAACCCGCCAGAAGTCACACCAAAATTGTGCCATCACTACCTACTTATGTAATAAATTTCACGATGATCGGATCAACGCTTCGAAAGTTATCCTCGGACAAACATACATACATACAACGCAGATTTGCCCAAGTTGATTTAGAGATCTCGCTTCGCTCTATCAATAACTAGTAACGTAAGTAGTTGTAACTTAGTCAACGTTAGACATGTGAACTTAGTCCTACTGTTACAAATGTTCTTTACTCTGCCACTGAGTTTTGGTGTCTTGATGACCGACGCGCGATGAGGCCGCACTCGCCCGCAGATGCTGGCCGCGTTGCGTTTTGATAAAATGTTTTATAATATGTATGGCTGCATTTAAAACTTACAATACCCACATACTTAGTACATATACATACATACCTACCTCTACCTACCTAATAAATAATTATAATGGTTTTTCCTTACCTTTCGCCAGTTTGCGTCAAAAGGGGCTCATTTGCATCATTCTTCTTTGCCCTAAAAATAAACATGGCTTTTACTGACAAAGGTTTAAAAAACAAAAGTTATGACTTCATATTAAAATATTTACTAGGTACATAACTAAATAAAAGTGTACTTTTTAAAACATAGAAACAACTAGAAGGTAGAAAAAAACAACTAGGTACGATGGGACTTGAATCACCCTGCACCAGAGTAAACAGGTACCTTTCCAGTATCGAGAACCGCTACGCTAGCTAGGATTTGACTCTTCGGATGAAATTAAAGAATCTATCTCGATCGTGCCGCGGCACTAAAAACCCTCGCTAGATGAAAGATTTATTAATATCATAGTAAATATTATCAAATGTCAATAAATACGCGCAAATAAAAGGCTTACATACCTTACTATATCCATCATGTGTTTCGCGCGCATAATGCACATCTTTTTAAATGATTTTTTACCCATTTGTGTGGGTTTAACTTTTATTCCTGGAAAAAAAATTGCACAGGTCTATGCAACGCGGATCGCCGCGAAATGAGGGTGAGCGCGAAGCAAAATACGCGAGTAACCAGTAAGAGGAGTGCAACATAATGTTGAAGTGGCTCCGAATTAAACAACGCAAGCAACATTTATAAAAACCATAATTAATGTGCAAATAAGTCAAAAATTCTAAAAATTTTATCAGTATTTTTTTCTAATTATTTGAAGAATATTTATTTAAAATATCATATCTTAATACCTTAATGTGTAAAATTAACTTGGGAATGTCTTAATTGTCAGAGGAGAATTTTTTTACTGACGTTTTATTGTTAATTCGTGTTTTAGATCAGTATTTTGTTGCTTATATCCTTGAGTATCGTGTATTTAAATTTCAATACCATACAGCAAGCAGGATGATAATAATTAGGGCTGGAATATTGAGACTTCTGCCAAATTCTGGCCCTTAAGGCGCAGCCAGATCTACATATGTTCCATGCCATAGCATCCAAAAGAAAGAGTTCATAACATCACAAAGAGAAGATACTTTTGTACGCAAGCATCTGGTTTCCACGTTCCCACTGCCCATAATCAAGTTGCTCGCTCTCCATACTCACCTTGTTTTGTCTAGTTCTGCGTTACAATTTTACCCAGGAAAGCAAAACCCGAATGGCATCTATCTTGCATGCATGCATGATGCATCCATATCTGTTAAAGGTGTTTTAATTTGTTGATTTTGTTTTAATTTATTAATAATTAGATTCAAAGTTACTTTACCGTATATTATCAAATAATGAACATATCACTGAACTTAAACTAAATTGAATCTACATTCTGTAATGCTACAGCGCGAGCGTTTATAATCTGACGCGGCAAAGTAGCCCGCCTGTTTACTGTAACATACTTTGAAATAAATACTAGTTTAAACAAAATCGTTGTACTAAATATGTATCACAGATTTAGATTAGAATCACACTAACATTATAAATGCGAAAGTTTGGATGTTTCTTTGATACTCAATCAAGTCGTAACGGATGAACCGTTTTCTATCAAATTTAGTATGTACGTAGATTATAACCCGGTTCAACACATAGGCTACTTTTTATCCCATAAATCAGGTCCCATGTGATAAATATGGGGTGGCGAGTTTAGCTTTATTTCTAGGTTACCTACACATTTAGTAGTGTAACGCGTACGAAGTCGCGGGCAACAGTCTTTTATTTAATACATACTATCAATTCATAGATTTCCAGAGGTATTTTTTAACTTAAATAGCAACACGCGGACTTAATGTCTGAAATGTTATAAGTGGCGTTAAGTAATTCAAATCTGTGGGCATTTTTTTCAACGAGCCTGTATGATGTCTTTTCATGAAATTTATTCTGTTAATATAATCCATCTAAATTTCACATTCCATCCTTGAACTTAAATCAAAACACCGGAAAATGCTAAAAAATAATATTATTCCCCGGCTTCACACGGATTCCAAGATAAAATATGAGTTCCTACAAAAATCACATCACTTAGTTTTTCCAGGATTTTCTAATTTTCCGGGCATTTTCCATTTTTTTCCCCCTCAAAACCCTATTCCATTTTTTTCCCTAAAAACCCTATTCGGGCTATTCAGAACCTTTAAAAATAATATACCCAAATCTGTCCTGCATGCAGTTCTCAAGTTATACGCTTACACTATTGAATTATTTGTGATTTTTAGAAAATAAAAGATTGAATTGTCATACATAAAATAAGTTAGTGTTAAATGAACTAAGAAAACAATTTTACAAGTCAGTAAAAACAGAAATGTATGTCTTTTTTCTACTTAAAAAACCGGTAATTGATTGATTGATTGAAAATACTTTATTGCACTTATAAAACTAGTACAAAGGCGAACTTAATGCTAAAGAGCATTCTCTTAAAAGAAATTATAGAAATACCTAAATATTATGACATTCCTTTGTCAATACATCTATGAAAATATTATGTATGTTCACAAAAATATTAATTTGTTTAAGAAAAATAGCGATAATCATAATTTTAATACTAGAAATAAAGATAAACTCGCTGTTGCCACTTGTAGACTCAATACAGTTAGTAAATCGTTTAAAGGGCAAGGTGTTCGCTTTTATAACACACTCCCAAGTGATGTACAAAAATTGACAATTAACAAATTTAATAACGCAATTAAACAAAATCTTTATAAAAAAGCCTACTATAAAATATCGAATTATTTAGATGATAGAGAAGCTTGGGTTTGAAATTGCTCCAACTCGTTCAAAATGTTACAATTTAGATGTTAAATTTATTACCTGTATTGTTATGTATTCTAAAAGGATCATTAAAAAAACAACCAGCCTTTCTTTTCTGGCTTGGTCGCGAAGGAACAGGCAGTAAAATTGACGTTTCAAAGTGATTCTTGTGATTTAAATGACTAAAAGATTTTGACTTTGACTTTTCTTCCAGATAACCTTTGTGTATTGTAGATAAAGATGTGTAGGTAGTGCACACGAAAGGGAACTAATGAACATTTGTACAGGATTAATAAAAATAACATAATATAGGTACATAAATATACTTACTTATATACTTTATAGTAATTCTCGGTATTTATCGAAAAAAATCCGAGATCCGAGAGAGAAAAGTTTCGATAATTGCATGCGCAATAATTTAGGATGCGCGGCAGACCGAGCGACACGCACGTCCCGTCTCCTAATGGCGGGTTCTTATATCCGTCGGTAACCGGTCACCATCAGTCGGTTACAGACGGATATAGGACACCGCCTTAAGGGCCTCAGCCGGTATTGAGGCAATTTTTTTTTCGGATGGACTTTTCTGGCTGTTGGCCTCTGAGGCCGTTGCAGCTTAACCGAACTTATGGCGAGCGCAGATGCCGCTCAACCCTTTAAGTTTTTTGATGAGGTAACTAGCGCAAGGGCACCGTTTTGGTACGAATTCGATGCTCGATTTTTTTCAACATTGTCGTATCAGTCATCCTAGTTGCCTTTCCGAAATGGTATTTTGAATACTAACGGCGACATTCAAATAAAATTTTGTATTTATACCCTCAATAAGTGTCATAAACTAATGAGATAATTTAATTACCCTCATCATTAGTATATTACCCCGATACCGAGAATACATTAAACTCCCCCCGTACATATTATAAAAATAATGTTGTATACGTCGCATTTGCCATAAAAAATTGCTTTGAACTTAAGAGTAGTTAATATGCGACTTTAATGTTAGTTTTGTGCGTGCTTAGACAATAATGTAGATTTTATAATAATTTTGTTGCTGATTTGTTATTAAAAATACTTTTGCGTCTATAAGTCAGCAAAAAGAGCACTGATACTGATGTACAAGATTTCAAAAGACATGGGAAGAAAACAGCTCTGGACGAAATAATTAAAAACAATTTGAATATAAATGTTCTATACTTGTATTGGCTTTAAAATGTTCTATTACCTTAACTAAAGTTTCAATACAGAAACCTTATTGCCACTAAGAAAATAAGCGGCGAAAACATGGAAATATGCCGATTTAGGAATAAGGGCTCCTTAACATGGCATAATGTAAAAAAACATTCACCTCTAATTTTCTTCCTCAAGAGAGAGTTGACGAAGATGAAAATAGGCAAGGTACACGACCTAATTATTGCGATGCAGTTCAAAACGATTCATAGAGAACAAAATGTATCGGAATATCGAACCCATCAAAATAGACCCAAACACTATTCTTTACATATTTACATCAATTGAGGAGTTTCTAGTCCATTATCAGGTTGGCTCGCTATTATTTTCTACCCTGGATAAGTTAGTAGTATGAAAAACTTTAACACCAAAATTGTAAAACCTGGATGAATCTAAATAATATTGATGTAAGAAGTAAGGGAAATATGGAAAATGCTTACACATTGCTTTTCCCTTGTTTCTGGAGAGGTTCCTCAGTCGTTCTTTAATTTTTCTTTTGGATACTACTTTTTTATTTCCTTTATTTCGTATGATGGTTGAGTTGATGATAAAATAATTATTGGAATCTCAACGCAGAAAAAACAAAAGCTCTCTCTCTCTCTCTCTCTGGAGTCCGTACTTCTTTTTTTAAAAAGCCTGTCAAAACGAAGTTCAATAATTTTAATCTAAGGAAACCACAATAAAGTTCAAATTAAGTATGTTTGCCTATTTGGTATACCGCGAAAAACACTTTCGCGACAAAATATACTAATTGATAGAGCGAAGCGAGATCTCTAAGTCAACTTGGGCAAATAGGTATGTATGTTTGTATGTCCGAGGATAACTTTCGAAGCGATAATCCGATCATCGTGAAATTTGGTTTATAGGTAGGTAGTGATGGCACAATTTTGGTGTGACTAAATGAGCTAAAAATGTGGGGGGGTTGTTGAGATATTGGGGTTCAAGAGGTGTAAAAACTAACAAAATGGGACAATCCGGTCAAGTGGCATGTCTAATAAAAGGTCTTTGTGAGTACATTTCGACCCCATTTTTATTTTTAGTTAAAACTTTGTAGTTTTGAGGTTATTAGCCATAATAAAAACTGAACTTTGACAGAATTCACAGGGTACACCAGTGACCCCACAGTGCTGAAATTTGGTATGCGTGTAGCTTTAGTAATACAAATATAAACAAGTCTGAAATCCAAAATAACTGCAATTTGTACCCCAAAAAAGAGGAACCAGTTAACATGAACTCCCGTAAGTACCTGTAATTTGAATGAAACCGTAAGGTCAAGTAAGTTGGTTACATTTCTTTGTACTATTTTACAAAGTAAGTAGTAAGTTGGCACTATTTTATTAGTCAAAGATTAAGGCCGCCTTGCACAACGACCCCTAAACGTACTTAGCGTCTAAACATGTTTAAAAGTGTATAGTGTATATTTTTGAAGTAAAATGCACGCTTGACTTAGGGAGTAAGCTGGTGAATGCGTTACAAAAAGTGCGAACGGAAGTTGAGAGGGAGATATATATGTTATTGAAGATGGAAAGAGAGAGTTACGTTTCGTATATTACTATAGGAGCAAGAGAGGTGCGCGCGCACATTTTCTTTCTCTCTTCCTCGCATAGCCTGTACCTACATAAATATATATATACAGTGGTGGTCACATAATTAGAGACACCTCCTAATTGATCACAAAAATCTTGATATTGATACTACTATTAGCTAAAATAGGCATTATATATAATGTAATTGTTACTAAATCATACCTGACGTTGTATTAAGGGACAAAAAAGTTGTGTTCCTTAGTAGTTTAGACACTGCTCACTATGGGAATGTAACACAAACTTTCTTAAAATGCTTGTATCTGGCCAGCTAATTAATGACAGTAAAAACTGTGTTCTGAATTTAAAAAAAGAAAAAAGCACTACATTCTATTTTTTCTTTGATTTGTCGCCGTATTTTCATGAAACGTCGATATTATTTATAAAATTTCACTTTTTGTATTAAAATTAATACGATTTAAAGTTTTAAAACCCATAAATATGGAAAAAAACAAGAGTTGCGATTCGTCCACTAGAAAGATTATTTTGAACTTTCATAACAAAGGTTGGTCATACAGAAAAATCGCAAACCACTTGAACTGTTCTAAGGATATGATTATGAATGCTATAAAACATTTCAAGAAGTTCAATAAAACCGAAAACGTATCTAGAAAACCGAGACCTAGGAATACTACTCCGCGGGAAGACTCTATGGATGGTATTGTTGGCAAAAAAAGAACCGTTCAAAGGATCAGAACTGATACGTTCGGAATCATTTGGTGCAGGAGGGTCGACGGGTGTGTCTGCAAGAACAATTAGACGGAGACTATGTGAGGCAAACTTGAACGGAAGAGTGTCTCGGAAGGTGCCACTTTTGAAAAAGCAAAATGTTAAGACAAGGTTAGCGTTTGCTAAAAAATTTGTGAACACTGAACGAGAGTGGAATAATGTGTTTTTTTCGGATGAAACAAGAGTTAATAATATGATTAATTCTGACGGAAAACAATATGTTTACGCCCCTCGAACAAAGAAATGGATCCAAAGTACACCAAGAAAGTCAACCATGAAGGCGGAAATATCAAAGTGTGGGGCTGTTTTTCAGGCCTTGGTGTCGGACCTGTCAGGAAGATAAAAGGCAATATGGATAAAAATCAGTACAAGAATATTTTAGAAGAAACCATGCTGCCCTATGCCGAGCAAAATTTACCGGTCATTTGGACTTTCCAACAGGATAATGATCCGAAACACACTGACTTTTATTTTTACACATACTTCTATGAACGAAAGATTATACTTACGGCGATAACATTCCTAAAATACGACAAAGTAATCAATATAGACAAGAAACATATAATAATCATTTAGAATTAGATGTAAGTGTAAATATTAGTTTTATACGTGTATAACTCGTGCGCGATAACTTGGGACCTGCTAGGAATGCGACTCCCCGACTGCTTCCCCTGCACTTCCCCGATGGCGCCCGTATTGTACCGTTCGCATCACTATTTTTTACTAGGGTTTTTAGTCTCGTACTGGCCTACGTCACGTAACGACGCGCTCTGGAATTCTTTTAGTTTTCGTTTGTGTTATTGTTTTGTTGTCTGGAAAAAAGAAGTCAACCATGTGGACAGGCTTCGACAAAAGTATTGGGACGATGACCTCTTACAAGAGACGAATGAATCGCAATTAATTGTAAATTTATCGGATACCTCTTCGTCAAGTGATTATAGTGAGACTGAGGACGAAGAACAACCTCTAGAAGGCATAAATCCACTAAGTAGTGACGAAGATGAGATAATGTAAATAATAGATAAAATAAATGTATAAACTTAAACATTGTATTTTTATTTTATTCAAATAGTGTAAAAAAGATTAGACAAAAAGCAGCGTCTTCCCTGAGTAACATAATAAATTAGATTAAAAAAAACAAAGACGAAGCCGCGGGCGGCTGATTGTTGTTCGCTTTTTTGCGGGCGGTACAAACACGCCAATATGACGTCACCGCGCTCAGGTCCCAACTTATCGCGCACGGGTAATATATACTACTTGTAATTGTTCTACGTAATAAATATTTTACAATTTACCTTGTCTTCTCTCTCATTTTGGCGGCAAGCTCACGCTAATATCGTCCTTTTTTTCGTGGCATTGTAACCTTTTTTCAATTCTATAAACACTATTATTTTATGTCACGTTACTAGAAAATAATTATGATAGTTTCGTAGGATCACGCGCAGCATAGGTCCGTCGTTCAGGAAAGCATGAGCGGCACTGACGGCTCGTCCCTTGCACCGCGCAAGGGCCCCGCAGATACTCGGAAGTTAAAAGTCGTAAGCGCCAAATAGATTTCTTCTTATTAAAAGAATACTGTTCAAGTAATCATAAAATTATTTTGGCAAATCTGTTATCTTTCTTTTGCTTTATTTTTCAATATAAAAATCAAGTCAGTAATTCATATTGATTCGGAGAAGAAGGCAAATATGTATCAAAATTGAGATATTTTAAATGATTTTTTTTTCATCAAACACATGCAACTAATCAAAAAACTAGCTTGGCGCTATTGTACATAATGAAATGGATTATTAGGTGTAGGAGTCTAAGAATCCTAGGTTTCATATTTGCACAGCAGTAGGATCTCAAAGATCATGAAAATGTTGATTTTTTTCGAAAGATCAGCCTTAAGAAATCAGTCTGTGAAAGTTTTGTATTGGCCCCCGCCCCCGTACAGTCCGGATATAATTCCAATCGAAAATATAAAGAAGACAGTGGCGACAAAAATGTGTTAGGAATTTTATGTAATAAAGATAATTTTAATATTAGCTCTATTTTTTTTTAATTTCTTCTAAGCACATGGAGTGTCTCCAATTATATGGCCAGATCTTTCTTAAGTGTACACTGCTTATAAATAAGATAAACCGAATAAAAGATAGGAAGATGCAAGTTTTGATGTAAATATTTCGTTTTAACATTACAAAATATCATCACAAATATTTCTTTATTGTGTAGCAAGTTCCAATAGCTGTCTGAAAAAAATGTACAGAGGAATAGCTTAGTTATTTTAATATGATTCCAGTGTCTCTAACTATATGACCACCACTGTATATAACTCAGTCAGTAGGTAGTTTGTTTGATTATTTTTCGTAATTTCATTTCGTTCTTGAACAATTTTATAAATTATTATTTTGAAAAAGAAGTTTTACTTCAGTCGTGTGGTTTAAAGCACACTCGTTTTTTTTTTTGTTTTGGGAGACTGGCGAGATCACAGTTGGGGGCGAAACACTAGTTTTGATACCTCACTACGATGTAATCAGCGTCGCAAATACACCAGTTTAGTAAATAGTAGAGATTATTTGAGATTCAAAAAGGACTACCCGGTTTTAAGCATATCGTTTACATGCTGACTTTACTAAGCACTTGTCACTGTGCTTGTCACTCGCATTAATGCCTTAAATAAAGTTACAATAAACTGTAGTTGAAGGTACCTACTACTTATCTACTGCAAAAGAGGCATCACTATGTCGATACATCATCAGCATCACGCATGGTATTACGAGTTGTATGCAAAAGTGTTAAGAGTGGATTGTGCATTGACAACAAGTCATAAATATAAAACTTACCCGTGAAGGTTGGAAATCTCGTTTGCTTAAATTTTAGGCGAGCACATTTTATCCATTTTGAGACTTAGGTAGTAGACTAGGTGGAATATAAATAATCTTCTATAATATAAAAATGAATCGCAAAATGTGTTGGTAAGCGCATAACTCAACAACGCCTGGACCAATTTGACCAATTCTTTTTTTGATGTATTTCTTATTGTCAGGAGAAGGTTCTTATGAAAGAAAAAATTAAGAAAATTGCGCGCAAAATAAGATAATTTAAGAATACTTAACCACCATATAAAATTATTTATAATCTAACCTTAGCGTTTTTATAATGTAACCTTATGACGTTTGACATAGAATTGACAGAAAGCGTGCTGCAAATATCGTGAAAGAGAATGTAAAAAAATGAATATCGTTTGAAACAGATGCTTCGGTAGGAGTTATCCCGAGATATATTGTATTGCTGTTCGTTAGTCTCGCTAAAACTCGAGAACGGGTAGAGCGATTTGGCTAATTTTGGTATTGAATTATTTGTGGAAGTCATTCATTTTCTCATACATAATGATGGCCGGGGACAACAATTGACAATTCTACCAGGGTGACTTATATTGACAGCCCGCGTTATACCTATGCATGTCAAGCCGATACGTAGTTCGGAGAGACCACTAGTGTATAATAAAAAATAATGTGTCCTCCCACAATATCAGTAGGTAGGTAAACAAGCGTATTTTCGCATTATAGTTATACTATGTACTTATGTACGCACGTAAGAAGTTCTACGCTGTCGGTGTGCGCTCGCATGAGTCAGTTATCAGCTAACTTCATGTCGCTTTTTGACTGTCAGTGTGCGCGCGCATAAGACAGTTGCCAGCTAACTTTATGTCGCTTTTTGGCTGTCGGTGTGCGCGCGCATGAGACGGATATCAGCTAACTTCATCATGTATTTTTGGATGTGGGTGTCCGCGCATATGAGACTGTTACCAGCTAACTTCATCATGTCGCTTCTTAGCTGTCGGTGTGCGCGCGCATGAGACAGTTATCAGCTACTTTATCATATATTTTTTGGCTGTGGGTGTCCGCGCACATGAGACAGTAAAAAAAACGATGTAAAAGTGAGAATGAGATTCGCAATGAGATACTCTATATACTACAATGAGAACAGTCTCAAATCATGAGTGAAACATTTATTCATAATTATTACCTATAGCTTAAATTTAGCATTTACTCCTCCAACTCTTTAAAAACTTTAAGTAACCTATGCCAAATCTCACACTCCTTCCTCAATTGTACCTTGCATTTAATTATATTCTCTTTTGTATGTTTTATTTTTTAATGGTGTGGTAAGAAATTATCTATCATCTATCCTCCGTGCGAGGAATAAACATAAAAAGGGGTACAAAGTTTTCTCTTCAATCAATATTTATATACTTTGATGATTAAATTTATTATTGTGGCTTAATTTTAAGAGATAGGCATCGTGTCGCTGACTTTTTAGTAGATATATTATGTAGTGGCTATTATTTACGTAGAACATTATTTTTCTTGAGTGCGTTTTGCAACCCAGCTTCTCTCATTCATAAATCATTTTCTAGTAGCTCCGTTTTAAAACCTAGTAACTTTTTCTGTATATTTTGAACCTACATAAAGCCTCCAAAATTTTCTGTACTTTAAAAACCTTGGCATTCAAAACCTAACTTATTGACAGGGTTTGTCTCAGAGTATGAGAAGCAATAGGGTATGTAATTATTACTTCGATACATACCTGCCTGAATTTAATATTTTTGTTTTATTTGTATAGTTTTATTATATTGATCAAGTAATTTAGTTTTTTATTTTATTATTGTATTTTCCTGTTTGTGCAACTTTTTTCTTGTTGATCGTGCGAAGCGAGATCTCTTAAATCAACTTGGGCAAATCGGCGTTGTATTGTATGTATGTTTATCCGAGGATAACTTTCGAAGTGTTGATCCGATCATCGTGAAATTTGATACATAGGTGTAGTTGATAGTGATGGCACAATTTTGGTGTCACTAAATGAGCTAAAAATGTTGGGGGGTTGTTGAGATATTAGGGTTCAAGGGTAAAAAATATTTAACTAATTTGACTTAATTTGAGGCTAACTGATCAAGTGAGACGTCAAATGAAAGGTATTCATTAGTACATTTAGACTCCGTTTTTATTTTTCGTAATTTCTTTATAGTTTTTGAGTTATTAGCCATAATAAAAACTAAACTTTGACAAAATTCCCAGGGTTCATCAGTGATCCCACAGTGCTATAATTTAGTATGTGTGTAGCTTATGTGACACAAATATAGACAAAAGTCTGAAATCCAGAATAACTGCAATTTGTACCCCAGAAAAATAACCAAATTACATAAACTCCCATTACTTGTAATTTGAATGAAACTGTAGGTCAATTAATTTGGTTCCATATTTCGTGACACTATTTTGATAGTCAGATTACAAATAATATTTTTTTGTTTAAATCGGAGACTCAGTTCGAGGCAAACCACTAGTTATTTTGTTTTTATTGAAGTGAGTATGTCTGCATGTTTTATTTTTCATTTTTGTTTGTAGCAGGTGTAACGTATTGTGCTGTAACGTACACTATTTTAATTGAATTAAACTGAATGTATTGTGAAAGTTTCGACTAAAGCGCGACGAAAGACAACCTATTACCTATCCTAATCAAAGGTTAGGGCCGGCGGGCGCTAAAATCTAAGTTACTCTATGGCTGAAACGGTCGTACGGAACAACAATGATGTTAAATTCTTTATCAATGACGAACAATAACAACAAAACAAACCCAAGATAGGTTACGTTAAACTAAACCATCAAATCAGAATAAGTATTCAGTCGAAACTACTTCATTTACAATTCTTATCTTACTTGCAATGAAAGAACACTACAATACCACTTGTTTGTAAACGGTCACAAATCAAATCACCAAATTATAAACCAAATTAATACAACTGGCTAACGCGTCCAAATACACGAACTTTAACGAACTGACCGGTGCTGCCAGCACCTCAATCAGAAAAAGGCCGGTAAGCCTTGTTGAAAAAGGCCGATTTCGGCCCTAATGGCCGAAATTGAATTAAGAAAACGTTATTCAACTAAAAAATGTATTTAAATGGTGCAAAGAACCAAAACTAGACAGAAACAACTTCTTTACTTATATTATAACTTATATATTAACAGTCTTTACTTATATTTTATTTTAGAACTTGTCATTTCTTGTGATGACTCGAAATTTATTATACTACCACAGTTTTCTATACTTGCAGTGGTAGCCATTATAGAAGCTATCGTTTTCGTATTGAGACGAGTGCGGCTTTCAGTTTTTATTCTCTTCAGTTTACTATAAACACGCATAACACTCACGTTAGAAAATGGGAGAACCAGCATTAAGCCAATTATTTCATGTAATTGATAAAATTGACGATTTCCTGCCATATTTTTAGGAATTTCTAAATTTACCAAGGCCTTATTTTTTTAAAATAATTGTAAGTAATATTTTTATTAATGACGGGTAAAGGCCACAAAAAAGCCGATGGCTGCCAAGGGCCAACATACAGTTTGTCTATAAAGTCGTGACATTAAATGATGGCGCTGCTGACATGCATATAGCAACTCTATAAACTCTATAAAATTATTTTAATACTAGCTGTTCGTTCAAATGAGTAAATTAAGAAGACACATTATACATTCATTATTTATTTTCTGTTTTATTTACAGTAGGTACCTCTTCTTTTAAAAAGTTTTACTAATATTTTTATTATTGAACCAGAATAAAATTATTATAGTTGAAAAAACTAAGATTCTCACTCATCACCGGATTCTAAATATTCAACATCAAAAACGTTTCGTTGCCACTTTCACCAGCAGCGCTCTCATCAATAAAGCTGCTGTCACCACTGCTGCTATCATCGCCTAAGCGAATAACCATTCGTCTATGTCTTGATACAGGTGATGTCCTCGCTCGTAGCGCTCTTTTTCGAGTGTCTCGACGTGATGGCAGCAGTTTTTCCATGTTTCAGGTGTAATTCTGTTGAAGGCCTCTTCAGCAAGTTGCTTCACATCGCGTGACCCAACATTTTGTGCAGCTACTTTTTGTTTTAGATTAGCCCAAATGAGCTCAATAGGATTCAAATCACAGTGATACGGTGGAAGTCGTACCACTGTGTGCCCGTATTCTCCTAAAAGTTCATCAATGGCATAGATGGGGCGGGGTTTGTTATTTTTTCACCAAACTCAGTAAATTTGGCTTCCTGAGTGTAGGATCAAAATCAATACCAATTCTCTAATAGCCAGTGTTTTATCTCGTCTACGCGGGAACTAGAGGTGGGCATCTTATTTGTCACGACGGAGTTGTAGGGTGCATTATCCATAACTATGATTGAAGGCTCGTGAAGATTTGGTACAAGCTTTTCTATAACCCACTTGGTAAAGTTATGCGCATTAATTTCTGAGTGGTAGTCTTCTTGTTTATTTCTACCAGTGAATATAAGCAGGCAGTTTGGCATAAACCCCTTTTCGCTTCCAGCATGGACTATGATGTGACGTTTTCCTTTGGATATGTCTTTTGTGACTCCTTCGATGTTTAGAGATTGCCAACATTTTGTCACCTGATGGGAAAATAAATAGGTTATTATTTATTGTGAACTAGCGTTCACCCGTTCACCCGCGGATTCGCCAAGTATTGAAGATTGTGAACATTTTATAAAACAAAAATTCTAGGTATGTATACAATAAAAACAAAATCTTTACCTTATACGAAGAGTGAATGTAGCTCTCATCGTGATAAATTATATCTTTTCTTAATTCTTCTGGCAAATCTCGATTTTTTTATGCTCGCCAAGTATTCTCAGTTTGCAGCAATATGTGATTGTTCGCTTAAAGCCTTTCTATTATTTTGGCATTTCTTGTAGGTAAACCCTATTGCTTTCAACATTTCACGGAGAACTTCAAAGCTGCAATCAAAATCCAGATCAGTTCTGACGATCACCTACAATTTTCTGAGGGTCGGTACCTAAAATATCAAAGCGTTCCGTTGATTGTGCATCTGACTATACCTACAATAAATTTGGTATGCTAATGTTGCATTTTTAGGCATATACATAAAACATGTAACTAAAGACAAAAAATGTTACCACTTTTTGCACTGTGTAAAAAAATTTGATTTTTTGGCGCAGTGCACAAATATTGAAATCGTCCACTTCTTTCTTTGGCCGGCCTTTCCTTTGTTTCCCAGGAGTTTCAAACTTTCCATCATTCTTAAAACCTTCGTTTACTATCCGCCTAACTATACTCTCTGATTTTCCTGAAAAAAGGCAAAAAAATTGTTACGCAATGGAAACAATAACTTATTGACATGAAGCAATTAATTCAAATTCAAAATTGGTAGAAAACCAGAATGGACCAAGTTGTACCATCCTAATGTATCAAAAATTATTGTCATACTATAATATGACCTACTTACAATGTCAATCTAACTTAAAAATGCGCAATGTAAACAATGCCTTTTTTGGTCTCCAAATCGTAAATTCAGTAAATTTGTTACTTCAGGCAGATTCAAAACAAGCAATAACACGATTACATACCCGTTATAGATGCTGTTTGCCATAAACATCACCCAAATCCCACAATATTCGTCCAGCTTGGTACTCCGAACTTTTCAACCTGATCCCACCATCTCCTTTCTATCAACGGACAACCAGACGCTCTACGGTGCACCACCGCTATATGGTAGAAATACCTCCCATTCGCACAAAGCGGTTCTCTTCGACCTTTATTATGCGCACCGCCAATGAGTGGAACGCCTTTCCAGAGTCTGTGTTTCCTGATAGCTAAAACCTTGATATCTTTAAGTCGCGAGTGAATAGGTTTCTTCTAGGCAAGCGTGTACCATCGTAGACTGCATCATCGCTTACTATCAGGCGAGATCGTGGTCAAACGCAAGCCTATAATATATAAAAAAAATCTTTGTGAAACATAGCTTGAAAACTTTAAAATACACTTCCCGCGTGCCACTTCGATTTATTTTACAAATTTTTATAACCTTTTTGCGTAGTTTGGCCTTAATTTATTGCAGTTTAATCGAAACAATTAAAAATACAAAAGGAAAACTGTTCCTCAACTGAAAATTGTAATTTCACAAGGGCCAATAATTGGCCCCGTAGAGGCCGATCTGGCAACCCTGGAACTGACTGACTGCGTACTAGGGATGTAAAATTATCGATTTTTATTTAAATAGATTATTATTTTCTTACAATCGATTTTAAATGAATCGATTACATAAATTACAAGTTTCAATCGATTTTTTCAACAGTGCTATGCGCTACGGTTGGCGGAAGTATTTTTTAACGAAGAAGGATAATACCACAACAATATTCAAACAAGTACTGTTTGAAAGAATTAACTTGTAGTAATACTACAAATTTAAAACAGCATATATGGAGCGAATACATCCCACTGTCTTACAGGCTAGCAAGGTAAGGTAACATAAATTGTTTTATTTTATAATGGTTATTATGGTCGTTAAGATATCAAAATACAGAAATCTGTCAAATTCGTTCAATCTCTTTAAAAATAGCTGTCATGCGAGTCGTGAACGTTTTATAACCCCAACATTTTAACAAAAAAAATCGATTAATCAAATTCTATTATTTATTTCTTCTATAATCGATTTATATTAAAAACTAGTGGACCCGCCGAACTTCGTACCGCCTTGACATGCATATAACGCGGGCTGTCAATATACGTCACCCTGGTAGAATTGTCAATTGTTGTCCCCGGCCATCATTATGTATGAACAACTAGCCAAAGAGGCCATACAACCAATAGTGAAATGAATTATGTATGAGAAAATGAATGACTACCACAAATAATTCATTACCAAAATTAGCCAAATCGCTCCACCCGTTCTCGAGTTTTAGCGAGACTAACAAACAGCAATTCATTTTTATATATAGACAATATCTCGGGATAACTCCGACCGAAGCATCTGTTTCAAACGATATTATTTTTTTTTACATCCTCTTTGACGATATTTGCAGCACGCATTCTGTCAATTCTATGTCAAACGTCATAATGTTACATTATAAAAGCGCTAAGGTTAGATTATAAATAATTTTATGTGGTGGTTAAGTATTCTTAAATTTTCTAATTTTGCGCGTAATTTTATTAACTTTTTCTTTCATAAGAACCTTCTCCGACAAAAAGAAATACAACAAAAAAAAGTGTTAGCGAAATCGGTCCAGCCGTTCACGCGTGATAGCGTGACCAAGGGAAATAGGGATTCTTTTTTATATAAGTATAGAGATAATATATAAATATAAATATTGCTGGACATTTCACACAGCGCTATCTAGCCCCAAACTAAGCAGAGCTTGTACTATGGGAACCAAATAACTGATAGAATACTTGTCTTATATACTTGTTTTTTGTAAATGCATACTTATAGTTATAATATATAGAAAAACAACCAGACCCGGAACAAATATCTGTAGATCATGCAAACATTTGTTCCGCTACGGGAATCGAACCCACTACCTCCTGCGTATCAGCCGGCTGTTCGCCCACTGCGCCACGGAAGTCGTCAATAGATAGAAAAAATAGAGAGATAGAAGAATCGATTATTTAAAATCTATATTTGTCACTCAATGTGACATCCCTACTGCGTGTGTGTGTGTGTGTAAGTGAGTGCTGCCAGCTTGAATTCTTCTCTCTCTCTCAAAAAGTAGGTACTCTTTTCCCTTCAAGGTACGGTTTTTCAAAATTAGAGCACCTATGTTAATGTACCTTCTGTTTATAGATTTTATGATATTGCCGACGTCAGACATGTGCGCTAGAACGCAAATACCTTCAATATCACCAAGTGTGGTACGCACGGGCGTTTGTTTGTATGCAAAGTTTGAACCCACGTTTGCTGTGTTGCCATCCAGTGTCTAGTTTTCTGTAGGTAGGTACACATCAAAGTAACACATCATAGTTTAAATTTGCGCAGCCTGATACACTTGTAAATACCTAAAATACTAAACGCATTCGCCATGGAGTTCGATAAACAAGAATCGTAATACCTATCCGTGTAATAATAGTAATTTGGGAAACTACGATAACGACATACCATGGTTAGGGTGCGAGCATAGTTTCTCAAACTTATTTTGCTCATCGCACCCTGCGACTTAGAAAATAAATATTTTACCTGCAGCGGATAGTGCAAGTGGCGGATCCAAAATTTTGCTAAAGAGGGGTGCAATTCTTAGAAACCTTGGGTCTGCACCCACTCTTGGGTATAGATAGCCCTTTTCTTTAATAAGTACGGCATTTTTTCCGATCCCATGCGAGTCTCATCCATTGACACTCAGCTAATATTACACTAGCAGTTTTGGTTTTACTTTGGTATTATCGTTCAAAATTAGCGCGATTAGGTACCCCCCACCAGGTAGCCCAGTCCAGCAGATAATAAACGCCAAGAGTAGCTGCACGATCAGGTCATCTGCCTAATAGTGAGTACCAGAAGTTACTTTTATAAGTAACCGTTGCTCTTAGACACGTCTATCTCCTAAGCAACTTCGCCAAATGTAGCTACGGTAACGTGTCATCCGCCTGACAGTGAGTCGATTTTGACGAAATTTTAGCTAAGCATTTAAGTTTGGAATACTTAATGTAACTTCGGTGACAATGCAATAATATGGTACCATGGAGGTGGTATCATGATGGAGACGAATGCTTGATAACTTCTGAATGGATTGTAGTGATTGTGCTCATTTGAATGTGCTTGCGGTTCTGATTTGAATTTCGTTTATAATTATAGCCATGACTTCAAATGTATAAGTAGAAAACTACCGTCAAACGGGTCTACTTAAGACGGGCGGTTAACTTGGGACCACAGACCAATTTTATTTTAAAGTGATATTGTGGCAACACTAAATTGTCTATGGATGAAGAAAGTTTAGCACGGAAGGTCCTCGACGATTGAAGTTTGCAAAAGTAAGTAAAAATACTAGTTTATCTTAGTGTAAACTTTGTCAAATGCTATTATTTTTCATGCAAACTTAAATTCGTTATTGCAAACATTATGTGAATTACTTTGTCAGTTTTGCAAAAACTATCCAAGATAACTAATTCTATTTGTGATTTTGTTGCCGGATAACCTCAAATATTAGAGTTTTTTACGTGGAATTTGGACATCAATGCTGCCAATCAAATTTAAATAAATACGAAATTCATTCGGATACATGCACATTGGGGCAAAATGAGACTTTCGTCTCATTTTACCTCGTAATTATTTCAAGTTACCCCTACTGTTTTACAAGACAAATACGACCCGCTGTCAGATAGAAAGTAAGTGATTAAAATTATTACTTTTCTGTTTCAAGGTACCAAGTATGCCGCGAAAATATGTAAAAGTGCTTGGGGTCGCCCCCCTTATTCCAATTACACAAATGAGCAATTAAAAAAAGCTTTGAATGCAGTCGTTTCAGGCCGCTCATTAAGAGATGTAGCAGATGAGTTTGGAGTGCCCAGGGCCACATTGTCCAGACACAAAAACAGAAAAAATATAGGGAAATATGGACGACCACGAATTTTCGAGGCAGAAGAGGAGCTAATTTTGGTCCAATGTATTTCAACAGCAGGCGACTGGGGGTTCCCTCTTACAACATATGATGTACGATGCATTATAAAATCACATTTACATAGGACTGGATGAACCGAATTAAGATTCAAGAACAACTTTCCGGGTCCAGATCGGACTGAATCATTTCTTAAACGCCATAAAGGAGACCTAACATCAAGACTCTGCCAAAATATAAAACGGTCAAGAGCCGCTGTTAATGAAGACACTATTAATAGCTACTTTGACCAACTTGACACTACTCTGGCGAATGTAGATCCAGCGCACATTGTTAACTTCGATGAAACTAATATTACTGATGACCCGAAAAGAAGTAAAGTAATAGTACGGAGAAAATGTCGCCACCCGGAGAGAATAATGGATAACAGCAAGGCAATCACTTCGGTTATGTTCGCAGCTGCAGGCGACGGTACCCTTTTACCGCCTTACATTACTTATAAATCAGAAAATTTATATTCTACTTGGACGAGTGGAGGTCCTGATGGTACCGTCTATAATCGCAGTAAGAGTGGATGGTTCACAATGCAAATTATCGAGGACTGGTTCATGAAAATTATTTTACCATATTTTCAACAATTCGACAAGACAAAGCCAAAAGTCCTTATCGGTGATAATTTAGCTAGCCATATTTCGCCGTGGATGATTGAGCAATGTGCCCTCGAAAATATACGATTTGTTCTTTTACCGCCAAATAGCACTGGCATATGCCAACCACTAGACGTCGCTTATTTTAAACCCCTGAAAACTAAATGGAGTCAGGTCCTAAGTGAGTGGAAAATGAAGAACCGAGGAACAATTCCGAAGGACACGTTTCCAAGACTTTTAAAAATGTCTCAATGAGATGTTTAGTAAAACAGCAGAAAATGTAAAAGCTGGTTTTAAAGATTCTGGTCTGATTCCCCTTAACCGGCAAGAGGTACTGAAACGACTTCCCAAAGAAATTTCAAACAATGTTTCTGCCGGCAACGATAATGCCCAGGAATGGGTTGATTCCTTCAAAATATTTCTTGAAGCGAGTAGATTAAAAGAGACTCAAACCGCGTAAGAAGAAAATTGATTTGTTGCCAGGCGTTGGTATAGTTCAATAAATGTTTGGCACAATTGATAGTGCATCGGCTAATGAAGAACAGATCATAATTAATGATGATGGTGCATCTACATCACATTCCAATGAAAAGCAGATCGCTCAGCCGCGTAAAATGAGTCGATCCACAGCCAATCGAAACTTTACCTCTGAAACGGAGACTGATGCAACAATCTCTGTTCATGACGATTCTGCTGATGACGATTGTTTGTCAGATCTGGGCGTCTGGGAGCACAACATTTGTGAAGTTCCTAGTAATGACGACGATGATGACGTTGAAGAGAATGAAGCCAGTGCAATCCCAGATGATCCATTACACATTAATGCATTCCAAGATAATGATTCAAGTGCAAGTGTTGAAATTTTACCTTTTCATTTGGGTTCCTATGTCATAGTAAAATACAAGAATACCAAGAGACCTACTAAAAAACGATTTGTGGATGAGGTCATTGAAACTGCCGCTGACGGCCAAATTAAAGTGAATATTTTTAGGAAATCTACTAAAGTAGAGAACGTTTTTGTGTTTCCTAATGTTGACGACGCACATACATAGATTTTAATGATTTAGACGGCCAAAATTATTTTGTTAAAAATCATTATAATGGTAAGGTATCTATACAATTGGTGAGTCAATAGCTCTATGTACAATATAACACCCCCTCCCCCCGCCTTTGAAGCGCGGGAGTCGACTTTGATCAGTCGGAATTCGATAGTGAACAAGTGTGTACAAGTCGGGTCTCGGCGCTCTCCTAAACTTATAACTTTCCAAAGTGCATTATTCATTTCAAGCTAATATTTTCGTTTTAACTGTGATGGATTGCGATAATACAGGTAAGAACAATTTCTTTTCGTTACAGAAAAATTTAATTAAAATTCTCGGTCATTCATTTTTAACACGACAAACATCACTCTGTCCAAAATTTATTTTTTTAGATATATTTAAATTCGAGTGCCTTTTTAATGTACTTATGAGTCCGTCCGTGTAATAACTTTCATTATACTATACAGTTCATATATGTAACTAACTAATTCCATAAGAAATAGCCGCGCAAAATCGCGCTTTTTTTACCTAAGCCCTTTTGAAAGGCTCTTTGTCAAATATAGGAAATATTGAGTGTGCGGTATTTTGTATTAAAATTGTTTTTATTTGTTTCAGGTCTACCTACTACCTCGGGTACTAAAGTAGTGACTCGTCAATACATATTTGACCAACTAAAGAGTCTAAATTTACCAACTTTAAATGAAAAACTTGACTATTATGAGAATTTTCTCCTTATGCGCTATGGGCACAACAAAGAGGCTAAAGAAGACTTAAAAATGATTTTCTTATGTAAAATCACAAATTAAGCAACGATGGGCAAAGGCAAATAAACATCAAAATGTTTTCCTGAAAATAAACCAATCATGGTTAGAGGGAACATTCGAGATTCCCATTGAATCAGCCTCCTCGCAAGGTCGACCACCCAAGTCTTTTGGAGAACTAAGTGAACGTAGTAAAAGAAGAAAAACAGAAGAAATAAGGGCCTCCGTAGGTGATGAAGTTATTGTTCACGCTGCTATATCTGTGTTGCAGACAACGGGACATAGGACCGCTTCGAAAGTGCTTAAAGATATTACGGACTCACCAACAAGGGCTAGTAAATATAGAAAAGCCTACAGTAGAGTTACCAACAACGATGAGGTACCTCAATTGACTCCTCTGCAAGCACTTAAGATGTTTGTTGAAGCTGATCTTATGAGACGACAGTATGAGATAGTAAGGGCAACAAATCCAAAACATTTCCCTTGCTATGATTTTGTTTTGAAAGCAAAACAAGAGTGCTATCCACCGAAAGAATCCCTAAGAATTACAGCTACTTGCGCGGAAAGTAATCTACAGTGCCTAATGGATCTAACCGTGACACAATTATCAAAATACCTAGAAGATGTGATAATCCGGCTTAACGAGCAAGAAAGGAAGTCGTTAATGATAATCTGCAAATGAGGTTCTCAGCAATCCAAATTTAAACAAAATTACGATAATGAAACTGATTCCGATGCCAACATTTTTATGAGTTCCTTTGTGCCTTTGCGCATTGTTTGTGGAAAAGAAGGCAGTAAAATTTTTTGGAAGAATCCAACTCCTTTGTCAAGGTTTTGCCGTCCGATTCGATTCCGATTTGTAAAAGAAACAACGGACATAACTAAAGAAGAGATAAAATATGTGCAGGAGTCCATTAAGCAACTAAACAAAACAGTTGTTACGTTGAATGAAGAGGAGTTTTCGTTCGGGCACCAACTCAAAATGAGTATGATTAACGGAAAGGTGTGCAACGCAGCCACAGACACAAAGTCAACATCCCAGTGCTACATCTATGGAGCTACTTCGAAAACCTTTAATGATCTATCGAAGAAAATTAGTGTAAACCCTCAAGCTTTGGAATTCGGTTTGTCAGTACTACACGCCCGGATCCGCATTTTCGAAAGCATTATACACCTTTCGTATAAACTGCCAGTAAAAAATACAGGGAAAGAAAAACTGAAGAAGACAAGGCATTAGAAGCCCAAAAGTAGTTGGAAATTCAGGAGAGGTTTCGAAATGAAACCGGTTTGATCATTGACATGCCAAAGGCCAACTTTGGCAACACCAATGATGGAAACACAAGCCGGAGGTTTTTTGAAAACCCTGAATTGGCTTCAGACATCACAGGTATTAACTTTGAACTGATTTACAGATTCAAGGTTATTTTAGAAACTATTTCTAGTGGTCATAAAATTGATGCTGAAAAATATGATAAGTATGTATACGACACAGCAAAATTGTATGTAGAACAGTATGGTTGGCACCCAATGACGCCTACTATGCACACGATATTGGTACATGGAAGCCAAATCATAAAAAGTTCACTGCTTCCAATTGGACAGCTATCGGAAGAAGCTGCAGAAGCCCGGAACAAGCATTTCCGATCGTACCGGCGAAACTTTGCCAGAAAGTTTTCTAGGGAAGAATGTAACTTAGATGTATATTATAGGCTTTTGTTGAGTTCAGATCCCTTCATTAGTTGCTTGAGACAAATAAGAAAACCTTCACGTAACGCATTTCTACCTGAAACGGTTAAACTTTTATTACCTGCTGACCCAAACACAGAGTCAGTAGAGACATCTGGACCTGAAGATGCCGATTTTTAATGTAATTTTATATTTAAAGAAAACTTGTTAATTCTGTTTACATTCATTTGTATTTTTTAGTGAATATAGCTCTGTTATATATTACTGTTCTTTATAACCTGACAAATATATGTAGGGGAGAGGGGGGCACCCTTGAACACTTTTTGCAAGATACCTGATAACTTGATTTTATAACTAGATAGAATACACTGTCTTCAATTTATGATTAACTACATTAATAAGGAATAAAATTAGTATTTTTAAATAACAAATATGCCTAAGGTAAAGATACAATGTATCTTTTTGTAACGGAAGAGAATTGTTCAAAGTTGCCCCCTGTGCGGGGTAGCTTTGAACACGCCTGGGGCAGTATTGAATGATGGATTTTACGGGAAAATAAAACAAGATACATGATACATTATTTAATCAAAAGACAGATTATTGTCATTAAAGATGATGGGAATAAAATATTTATTTTTATTTAATAAATTCTTTATTTATTTTTGACAAATAACAAAGTGACCGCTCCCGGGGGCACTTTTGAATAATTAACAAATTTCAAAGAGGTAACTTGAATAATGAAATCAGTAACGTTAAACTCAATCTTTATCATAATACTAGAAAGAATAGGAACTATTGGCTAGGAAAAAGTTTAAAAATACAAGCAATTAACAGATATCACTAGTAAAAATATAATGTTATAAACATCTACAAAACTAAAACACAACCTTGACTTAGGAATATTTTAACATTCTTTATCAATCTACCCTTAGAATAATCAACAAGAGATGAATAAGAATAAATTTAAGGAGATCTAGGTCTTAGGATACGATTCTTAAATAGCTTAACCTAATTAAAATTTAGAAAAGTTTGTCATAGAATTGTGTTATATTGTGCTTGTTGAAGCTCGTTGAACGTGACAAGCTTGTATTTTCCGGTTTACGAAGAGATAAATCTCTATTACGCTTCATGAAACTTTTAAGCCATTCTATACCCGCCTCTCTAATTTCAATCCATTTCTCTGGAGATTTCCCGAGCGCCATGGCATATTCAAATGCTAGTTGCCGCGTCTGTTTATACGTCAACCCATAGTGCATCTTTGACCGCGTAATTATATATTTTTTTAACATTATCTCTTCATCTTTGTTAAAAACTTGTGAAGTGCTGTATTTAGTTGTGAAATCATCAGTCTTCGATTTTTTATCTTTGTAGTTCTTGATTATATAATGTAAAGTATTTGGCTTAAGGTTGTAAACGGCAGCTGCCTGTCTCAATTTCATTTCACCTGTTACCACTGCAAGTACAGCTCTAAGTGCATCTTCTTCGTTAATTTCAGATTCTCTTTTTTTTTGTAATTTCTTTCTTACCATTTTGAACTGAAAAAAATAATTATAATATTCAGGTTTAATAAAATAACATAAATAAAATTACACCATTAAAACGTTTTGAGGTTGAGGCAGCTTTGATCAACTGTTCAAAACTGCCCCGTTCATTTTGTTCAAATCTGCCCCAACAGCACATAGAAAAAAAACAATTTTTATTTTCCAACAAGATGAGCAAAAATGCTTACTATTTCTACTTAATTATATAGGTTAAAGATAATCTTATCAAATAAACCAATTAAAACTTACAACTTCCTTCAAATGTAATCGTAAAACTCTTACAAAAAACTTTTAAAATATTCCGTTTATCCTGCAGAAAACAAGATGACCTTGTTTTATGACGTTTAGTCATAGACAAGAAATGACAACTGACGGCTATTAGGGTTGGTGTTGCCACTTCAAATTATTTTTTATAAAAGCAACGCGTTAAAAATAACGTTATTAGCGCTATTTTTCAAAGCTGCCCCCTCTCCCCTATGTTTTTATAAATATATACCTGTTCTTTATTTTAATTGAACTTAGAACTAAAACAACCCCAAAAATAATTTTGGCCGCCTAAATCATTAAAATCTATGTATGTGCGACGTACAGCTTGTGTTTCCGGATCAAATCATAACAGAAATAACTCCTGTTACAGTGTCCCGAGGACGATATTCATTTGGTAAATCGATACAAAAGTATAATTGTGCCTAGAATACCTCAACTTCGCTTATATGCCAAAAAATACCACATTTTTACTTGGTAAGTTTGTTCATTTTTTGCAGGTTGAAATCTCAAATATTTTTTAAATCTTTTCCTGATATAATTTGATATTCTAGTTCGTAAGTGAAATTTTTAAACTTGTCAATTTTTTTTGCTAGAAATTCTTCTAATATTTTTGTATCATTTTTCTTTTATACTTGACATATTTTATAATGGAAAGTATATAAAAAATGACAAAGCGGTTGTATCCAAGCGTTTTCGAATAATAAAATAAAAGGTCTAAGATGAGACAAAAGTCTCATTTTGACCCATATTGAGTATTTAGCTTTAGTTTGTATGTGCCATAGATGGATGTTAATAATTATATGCCCAATGTTTGATTTTTAAATACTATTATCTTGTTTGATATGTTAATGATTATTGAGTGAATTCCTTTAAGTTACTGTTGATTCCGATGTTTTACTTAGTTTTTATGATGGTTCTTAAAAGTTTTTGTAATTTATAGGTACCTGTTTACCATTATTGTTAATTAATAATTGTAATTTAACTGAATTAAACACGACTGTGATTCATATGATATAAAATACATTTTTAAAACGTTTTTAATGTCTCAAGTAAACCAAATACCTATCTATCTTGAGTTACATTGAAGATACTACCAGTGTCCCAAGAATCCACTTTTTATGGGTAACTTGGGACAAACACAACTTTTTTAATAATCTTCAAATATAGCGGCCCGAATCTTTTGAATGATACAGAAATCCTAAGTCATGAGACAGACAGTACTGATGTCGAATTTTAAATAAATAAAAATCTTTCAAATACTTTTTTATTTACCCTCAAAGTAGAAAATTGTCCCAAGTAGACCCGTTTGACGGTATGCATATTTTAATAGAATGCATATTTAATTATTTACAAGACTACAATAAACAGTTAAATCATCTAAAGACAACGACGACGCAAACTATTAGGTACTCAACTGCCGGTAGAAAACAAGGAAGGCGATTAAAAACTTAATAAGTATTTAGTAAACTTTTTATTTCTAAACATTGGTTAATTCTATTTCTTTCCTTTCTCTCACTTGTAAATTTCGTGGTACCTATGCGAATCAATTATGTATTGCTCAATTATTTCTGGTAAAAGTCAGTCGTGGTAAAAGGTTTCTAGCACCGGTTCCATTTTTGCCCAGAATGCATCGTCTCTTTATTTTTTTTCAAATAGCAAACCTTTATGACTCTACAAAATAAAATGCCATAGGTCTCGACGAGTTATAGGTATGTTACTGTCCTTGAACTTGGTAGGTAGAAATAATTGTGATTCTACTTAGAAAACTTTCGTGATTGATTTCAATCATTATTATAAAGTGAGGCGAGACGTTATTCGGAGCGTATCGCACTCACCCTGATGAAGGTTCACGAATTGAACCGAAACATTGTCGGTCGAAACACCGATAAGACGGTACGTGATAAATCCCGTATTTATAATAATAATTGTGATTCCTTTTTAATTTAAGCGTGTTGTTTTGAAATGTTCAGAAGTCTACTTTTTTGTTCAATTCCTTCTTTAGGTGTCATATCGACAATTTGTATGGACAGTATTTGTTACATCCATGAGGATACTGTAAATATAAGAAAAACTACAATGTATATGAGTGACTGGACACTTTGTTATTTATTTTCTATAGAAATAAGATCAGTATTATACCACATTTACAATGAATAAAATGGTTTCAATGTTTTCAATATATTTAAAAATACTAGTTGATTGCCACCTACCGGGTCCAACTATAGATAAGAACCATCCAGGTGACCCCATAAGTACAAATAAAATTACACAATCGGTCAAACGCCACACCGCAATTTTATATATAAAGACTAGCTCGCGTGGTGCACGAGCTACGCGCAGCTCGCATGTTTTCTTTTATTTTCTGGAAGAAGCAATCAAAGAGGTTAAAGAAGTGTTAAAAACATTCAAAGAGGATATCAAAGTGGAATAAGCAATCAAAGAGGATATCGCAGTGGAAGAAGCAATAAAAGAGGATATCGGCGTGGATGAAGCGATCAAAGAGGATATCAAAATGGATAGAGGATATCGAAGTGGAAGAATCAATCCAATAGAATATCGAAGTGAAACAATCAAGAGGGTATCGAAGTGCAAGAAGCAGTTGTTGTATAATGATCATGAAGGAAGGTGATAAAAAAAATTGCATAATGGACGTTGCATATTAGTAAAAAATTTCGAGGTTGCATAATGATCAGGAAAGAAGTTGATAAAAAAAATTGGTGGTTGGACAACCATTATAATTGAAGTTCCATAAGAAAAAAAATAAGTTTGATGTTACATAATGATCGTGTTGGACGTTGCATAGGTATAATAAAACGGATGGTTGCAAAATGATGATCATGATGGAAGTTGCATAAAAAATGTTTCACAATGATGGTGATAAATGTTGCATAATCATGAAAATTCATTATGTAAGGATTTTGAACGAAATACAAATAATCATAGTCATTTAAAATTAGATATTTTGATAAACCTTTCGAAAAATGCATAGCTACTTTTATACGTATTATATACGTCACGCTTTGCGAATTTAGCCCATTACTATGTATCAGGGATGGTGCGAATATTCGCAAATGCAGAGCCTCCACATCGATTTGGACATCTGCATCCGCAATAATCGATGCGGATGCAGCGCAAGACGTGACAAGAAATAAATTGGATGGGGTTTGCGAATGGCGCGTGCCGTCGACACTTGCTGATTGACCAATAGGAGCAGCAATAATATTTCGGTGACAAGATCCGAGGCGTTTGTTATTGTTCATCATTTTGTCTCGTAAATCAATCATAACGTGTTTATCTGCGCTTATCGTATGTACGTTGCAGTTTTTGAATCAAATTCAAATTCCTTGTAAGTATACAAATTCAATACATTCCAAATTGTGAGTATACAGTGAGTAGGTATTGTATGTTAGCGAGTTTACTGCAGTTAAATTATATTTTTATTTTATTTCAGCACCAAAACAAAATTTTTTTAAAAAAGTCTAAGGATCCGCATCCGCGGATGTAAGCCTTCAAAATATGACATCCGCATCCACATCCGTGAATTTAAAAAAAATCTGCATCCTTAACCTCTCTGCTGTGTATCATCTAACTGGAGTAGGTATAGGGAGGTACGTTTTTTAAAATTTACAAAAACAATACCTACCTGGAGGTAGAACGCAGTGCAAAATGAATCTGATGCTTTCTACTAAATAGAGGTTTTTTTCGTTTAGCGCTTAAAAATAAACGACTTTTCATTCCTTTTCTTTTACCCATTGTAGGTACAGAGATTGTGTTTTTCTGAAACAAAAATATCAATATTATGGTTTTAAATATCACAGTCGAGTAGGTATATAGAACTAACACTAGGCAAAGGGGCTCAAATGTGTGTATGTACATCGCAAGGATGTTGCAAATATTCGCATCCGCAAATGCCTAGCATCGCCGATTTGAACATAGTTTATCGATACGGATATTCATGCGGATGCAGATGTAGCGCAGGTCGCGACAAGAAATAAATTGGGTGGGGCTTGCGAGTGGCGCGTGGCGTGGGCACGTGCTGATTAACCAATAGGAGAGAAAATTTCAGTGACAAGATCCGACGCGTTTGTTATTGTTTATAATTTTTATCTCGTGTTTCAATCATGTGTTTACTTGCGCTTAACGTATAAAAATTGCAGTTTTTGAGTGTTATTGTGAGTATCATATTAACCGAGTTTTCTGCAGATAATAGTTTATAATTTTGTTTTATTACTGAACCAAAACGAAATTTCTTAAAACAACCTCACGATCCGCATCCGCATCCGCGGCTATTAAAAAAATTTGCATCCGTAACATCTCTGGTGCATCGCGGAGGGTGGGCTTTAGAAACGGGCTGCACGGATTTGTGGTTTCTGAGGGTTGGTTTATGTGGGGGTTGCTTTTCCCTACCCCTTGGAACCATTTTTTCCGCAAGGAAAAACTTTATATTTTATTATTATTTATAAATACGTGTAACGGAACAGATTTTAATAAAAATTAAGTACCTCTACTTTCTTCTACTGTGAACAGCGTTGCCAATCTGTGGGGAATTCCCAAACTGCGGGGAATCTCTAGTTGATTGGGGATTTATTGGGGATTGGCATTATGTGGGGAAAATGCGGGGATTTTAACATCTTATTCTCATCGGTAAATATTTCATCATTAATTATCGATTTCGACATTTTTTCGATTCATTTTGTAAGGCACATCCCTAGTTTGTCAGTTGTCTATGATCAGGGGATTCCCTTTTTCGTCCACATTTTGTGAATTCTTTCAAGTCTGTTCCCAAACATAAAATTGTTGTTTCGTTGTTGCTGATACTGTCTTTTCCGAATGCATCGGTCGAGCGCAAATTTACTGTTCTTAAAAATTTAAAAACTGAAAACCGCAACCGACTAATTACAGATAGGTACTGTTGTATCATTTAAGGCTGCAAGGGAAGGGATTAAAAAACTGGGCAGCAGTGTCAAGTTTTACCCTTCGAACCAAATGCTTTCGACAAAAATATGAAAAAAATTATGAAAAATAAACAATCATCATCATCATCAGCCTGAAGACGTCCACTGCTGAACATAGGCCTTCCCCTTTGATCGCCACAACGAGCGGTTGGTAGCCATTTGCGCCCAACGGCTCCCCGCGATTCTTACTAGATCGTCGGTCCACCTTGTGGGGGGCCAGCCTACGCTGCGTCTTCCAGTCCGTGGTCTCTACTCAAGAACCTTTCTTCCCCAAATGTTATAGGTTCTACGAGCGATGTGGCCTGCTCATTGCCACTTCAACTTGCTAATTTTGAGAGCTATGTCGGCAACTTTAGATCTTCTGCGGATTTCCTCATTGCGGATTTTGTCACGCAAAGAAACCCCGAGCATAGTCCTCTCCATAGCTCGTTGAACGACCTTGAGCTTGGTCATGAGGCTATGAGTAAAGGACCACGTTTCAGTGCCATAGGTCATCACTGGCAAAACACACACTGGTTGAAGACTTTAGTCTTCAGGCTCTGGGGAATTTGGGACGAGAAGATATCGCGAAGTTTCCCGAACGCTGCCCAGCCGAGTTGGATTCTTCGTGCGACCTCTTTGTCGAAATTGGACTTGCCTAATTGGACAGTTTGTCCTAGGTATACATATTCATCAACAACTTCGAGACCCCAACAACTACCGGTACGGGTGCAACATGAATATTTGACATGATTTTCGTCTTATCCATGTTCATTTTGAGACCCACCGGTTGGGAGACCCTACTCAGGTCGCTGAGCATGGTACCGAGTTCCTCGAGTGATTCGGCCATAATGACTATATCATCGGTAAAACGAAGGTGAGTGATGTATTAGCCATTGATATTGATGCCAAGTCTGCCCCAAGCCAAGAGTTTGAAAACATCCTCCAATGCGTTCGTGCACAGTTTCGGAGAAATTACGTCTCCCTGTCTCACGCCGCTCTGCAATTGGATTGGTTTCATACTCTGGTCCTGTAGACGGACTGACATAGTGGCGTTACTATACAAACACTTCAACACTTCGATATACCTATTGTCATCGCTGCTGAAGAGACTGCAGTACCGCCCAGGTCTTGATTGAATCGAAGGCTTTGTCATAGTCCACAAACGCTAGACATAACGGCAGATTATACTCCTCGGTCTTCTGTATAATCTGGCGTAGCGTGTGGATGTGGTCTATGGTACTAAAGCCTTTTCGGAAACCGGCTTGTTCGGGAGGCTGGAAGTCATCGAACCTGCGTGCGAGACGGTTCGTAATCACTCTCGAAAACAGCTTGTAAACGTGGCTCAAGAGCGAGATTGGCCTGTAGTTCTTTAATAAGGTTGTATCACCTTTTTTAAAGAAAAGCACCACCACGCTCTTATCCCACGCTTTTAGCGTAGTTCCTTCTAGGACGACGGAGTTAAATCACTTCTGGAAGACTTGAAGTACCGGTTTTCCACCCGCTCTCAGAAGTTCTGTCGTAACTCCATCCTCACCTGGTGCCTTGTTGTTTTTAAGTTGTTTCAGAGCGATCCTAATCTCGTACAGGCTGATGTCCGAGATGTCTTCGGTATAGTGTTGGGTTAGTTTGGCTCTGGTGTCCTGAGCCAACTGACCAACGGGGGTTTGTGTTGAGGTGTACATCTGTCCATATAACTTTTCGACCTCTCTCAGAATCTCCGGTTTCGACGAAAAGATAGTGCCGCTGTCGGTCTTCAGCTTAGTCATTTGGCTTTGCCCTATAGACGAATGCTTTGCAAACACTTTTGAACCTTTGTTCCTTTCTATTGCGACCTTAATACGAGATGTATTAAAGGTACGCAGATCGTGTTGCATTGATTTCGAGATTCGTCTATTAAGCACGCCGTAGGCCGACATATCAGCTGAAGACTGCAATCTCATTTCATCCCGGTCCTCCATTAGCTTAATGGTTTCTTCTGAGAGTTTCTGGTGCTTAGTTCGGCGGGGGGCCTTAAAGAACTTAGATCCCACCGCTTGGACAGTTTCCACCAACCCGTTGTTTATCTCGTCAATATCATTGCAGCTGGCTAGGCACTGGAAGCGATTAGATAGATAGATAACTCTTTATTGAATTACCACACAAACAGATATAATACAAAAATAAGTACTAGGTTAAAATAAATAATCGATTGTGCAGTTCTAGCTGTAAGCTCTCGGGGTTTTGGATTTGGGCAGGATTTGGACGGAGCGCAGACTTCATCAGACGTGCCCTTTCAAGCTTAACGTCGATATTTAATTTGCCTCTAACAATGCGGTGATCGCTCCCGGTGTTCACCCTGCTGATCACGGAGACATCATCAAATATTTGCTTCTTGGTCGTCATAATGAAGTCTATCCCATTTCTAGTGAAACCGTCGGGGCTTATCCACGTCCACTTTCTGGCTGACCGCTTCTCATAGAAAGAGTTCATGATGAAGAGGTCCTCCTTCTCCATGAAGTCGGCCAGTCTCTGGCCCCTTCGGTTCCGCCGCCCGAATCCAAATGGCCCCACTCTCAGCTCATCGTCTTTCCTTGTGCCTACCTTTGCGTTGAAGTCCCCTATTACAACCGTGAAATGAGTCTTGTAAGTATGTATGACCTCGGAGATCTCCTCATACATGGCTTCCACTTCATCGTCTGGGTGTGTCGAGGTCGGCGCATATACCTGTATGACCTTCAACGAATACCTTTTGATCATTATTATAAATACGGGATTTATCACGTACCGTCTTATTGGTGTTTCGACCGACAATGTTTCGGTTCAATTCGTGAACCTTCATCAGGGTGAGTGCGATCCGCTCCGAATAACGTCTCGCCTCAGGTACGTTATAAATCCCGTATTTATAATAATGATTGAAATCAATCACGAAAGTTTTCTAAGTAGAATACCTTTCGGTAATTCTGAGTGTAAGGTATGCTACCCTGTTCAACACACTATCGACTTTTGTCACGTTGTTAACGAGGGACTTGCGGACGAGAAACCCGACATCACCCTGGGATAGTTGATTTCCCTCCCGGTAGAAGAGCAAGTTACCGGAGTTAAGGATCATCGTGTCCTGACCCTGTCTTCGGACTTCCGACAATCCTAGGATGTACCAACGTAGCTTGCTCAGTTCTTCTTCCAGCTCGACAATCTTCTCGTCAGCCCTGAGCGTTCGTGTGTTGTACGTTGCCAAGTCCAGTCGTCGGTGGTGGTAGCTGGATCGCTGCCGGAGATTCTTAGCATCCCCTGCTCCGCCACTGCCCTGGTTGCTACCACTTCCAGAAATGACGGAGCCGCCGGGGACTGAGGGACGTTTGTTTGTTGTGTCTATCATAGGGGGGGTTTTGCCATAATCACCACGCTTGGCAGGCGGCTTGGTGATCGCAGTGGTTGGTGATTAGTACACAGAAGAATGCTGCTGCCCATTCCCTGGAATAACTCCCTTTGCCAGCTCACACAGCTCCCGCGGGATGAGAAGGGGTGGCCCTATTATTACGCCGGGACCACACGGCCAAATTAACAATACATAATCGAATATAGTTTCATTTCTTATAAAACTTTTGAGGGGAATTTGTGGGGAATCTGCGGATTTTTGACCCCAAATTTGGGGAATTCGATCCGGATTTTTGGGGAATTGGATAAATTAGCATTGGCAACCCTGACTGTAAACCATTGTTGGTAGAATGGACGTAAATGCGCCATTTTGTGCGTTACGACATCGACTCACATTTCAGAAATAAGATTTATTGTTTCAGTATTGTATTGTTTGATTTGTTTATTCATCCCGGTCTTCCCCGAATATAATAGGTTAGGTAAAATACGGACACATAACCGTATCAGTCAACCCCGAATAGAATAGGTTAGGTCTAATATGGTCACAGAACCGAATCAGTCAACCCCGCCCGACTCCATGTAGTCTTGACTAGTGCTTTGCACCGGAGACAAATTTCATCTCCGGTTTTTTAGATCAGGTTTTATAGAAAAAACCGGAGAATCTCCGGAGAAATGTCATTTTTGTGTCCTTTTATTTTTATGGTTATAAATTTGCGCTGTCATTCATTAACATTAACGGAGAACACTAATGACATTATTTTTTTTATAATTAATTTTAACATTATTATTATTTCTTATAACATTATTATAATGAAAAAATAATGTGAGTCACTTGTAGAAAACTTTGTAGAAGTGATCTGCAAGGAATTACATATTTTTCGTTGTCTATGACTGCAAGTTAACGAAATAAAAGAGACTAACATTGAAAAATGTTTGACATGTAATGTTTAAAAAATTTAATTAAAATTAAATTAAAACTCTTACCTATTAATATATATTATATATTTTTGAATATATAAATAGGTAAGAGTTTTAATTTAATTTTAATTAAATTTTATATATATATATATATATATAGATTTTAATATCAACATAATTAAAACTTAAAAGAAATAGTAACATAGGAACATCAATATAATTAAAATTTAAAAGAACATAGGAACACAAGAACATAGGAACACGAGTATTTGTGAGCTTTAAAAAAAGGAATTTTAGTAAAAAAGAACATACAAAATAAATTATTAAACTGAGTTTTTAAATTTTTTAATCAAGCAGCCACTGATTTTGGTTCAAAAAGCACAGCATTTCCACTGCTTCGGGCATTAGCGTGCTGCGCCTATCGTTTATTTATTATGTAATCTGTTGCCGAGAACACTCTCTCAGAACTAGTCGATTTTTATTTTGTTATATATAATCAGTTTTATACAATTTGAATATAAAAAAATTTAAATCGACTAGTTACCACAAATATTTATCTTTGTTTTATTTCTTTTATTGATTAAGTAATAAATTATTTATTTTTGGAAAAGTACCCCTCGAGGCTTCGTAAAAACCGGCTTCGTAAAAACCGATTTTCTCCGGTTTTCATAATCTCCCGTTTTGTACCGGTTTTTCGAGAACCGGAGCAAAGCACTAGTCTTGTCTAACGCATACTACTTATAACTATAATAAAGTGTTTTGATATTTTTGGAGGCGCGGTGGGAGAGCAGCCTCCGCCAGCTGTAACATTGGCGTTGAGGCTGCACTTCCCGAAGCGCCGGAGCCGTTGAAATCCTAAGTTAGCTACCGATAATTGACTTTTTGGTTAAGTTTGCCAATAAATGACAACATTTTGAGGTTAGGATCGAAAACTTTAAAATTGATTTTCTCGAAAACTATACATCTCCTGGCGAAGGGAGTGGTACCAGGGGGTAACCCTCTACCCCCCTCCAAAAAAACCTATGCATGCAGCCCGTTTCAAAAGCAATGCCCATTGCGGATCTCCCGTTGGAACTTTACTTCTGTCCGGTTTTTTGAAAACCTAATAAATTATGTATTAGTTATTGAAACATTCACTATTCATGAAACATGAACCTGTTATAATTATAAGTGTCATATATAATAATATAATATATATATAATAGTCTCATATATAATAACAAACAGGTACGGCACAAGCGTCTCGCAAGTGGGTAGCTCAAATTAGGTTCATGCACACAAGTCATTTCACTTCAGTCACTATTGTGTACGCGTACATACGGCTACACATCAAGCTATATTTTTCCAGTATAAGCTGACCTCGCATTTTGTAGGCTTTTCGTAAAATGAGAGGTCAGTTTATACTTGAAATATAGCTTAATGTGTAGCCGTGTGTACTACGTCGACTCGGTCGGCGCCGCAACTGACACTTGATTCTATCTCGCTTGCACTAAACATAGGCTCTTCCTTGGGTTCTTCGCTCTGTCTCGCTCACCTAGGGTTATCAGATGAAAAAATCAAAAGTCCGGAGAATAGACCTGATTTCCATTGAAAAATCCTGAGATTTTTTAGTTTGAGAATTTTCTCTCAAACGTACTCAACAATTTTTAAAAAGGTCGTACCTAATATTATTTTTTATACACTGCGGATCTCGCTCACGCGTTGCAATAATAACAGAGAAAAAACCTTACTTAAAAAGGTATCTTCACATATTAATAAGATAAACCTACTTGGATAAATAAGTATCGAATTTAGTTATTATTGTACAATTATTAGTTACCAAAGCAAGATTATTTTTAGTTTGTTTAACTTTTTATTTAAAAGATCTTTATAATGTAAGCTGTATTTTATTGAAAATTCTAAAAATCCTGAGATTTCATGAGATTTGCAAAATCCTGAGATTTCATAAGATTTGCAAAATCCGCCCGCAATCCTGAGAAGAGTCCTAAAATCCTGAAATCTCTGGACAAATCCTGAGATTTGGTAACCCTACGCTCGCCGGTTAACCGATAACGTGTGCGTGGTGAGATTATGCAGCATAGGTAAAAATGCAGTAGTTTGACTAATATACGAATTTGAATTTAAATATTTTGAATACCACTGGGTTAAAATTTCCTTTAGGAAAGTTGTGCTAGGACTTTAATTTTTTTTCATGTGTAGATATACATAAAGGAAGCCTGCATGTGAAGTAGCAACTTGCGCAACCTTATAGTTTTTGAGATATTAATTTTTGAAAATCCATAATCGATTGCGAAATTCGCTCGGAAATTAGTGTCCGACCTTTCAGTTGGCGTTCTATCGATTATTGCGACACTAAATTGACATGACAGTGACAGATAATATATATTTTCATAGGTTTTACATTTTTATTGACGGCAATTTCGAATTTGGTAATGACATTGACATTTCTTTTTCAAATTTTACAATTTTTGTTCACTGTTGCATGGATTTGGTGCTGTTACCTACCTATCTTTCTTTTTGATATGTTCTTCTTTTGCGTGGATATTACGGCGTCTTTTGCGGATTCCTACTCCGAAGAGAGTAGATACTGATACTAGATTCTGAAGCTTCAACAAAAAAGAAATCATAAATCAATGGAATTCAGAAAAGTATTTGCCACCTTCATCAGTGTATCGCATTTGCTGAGGAAAATGGTTTGATTTCATCAACGAAAGTGTGTGCCTACCATAAAACGCCCTTATAAATTATCTTTTGAACTATGAAAAGTAGTAGACTGAATCGAGACGGGGCTCCTCAACTTAGTAGGGTAGGTTCAAAAAGAGTGACAGAAACGACACGGGGCACCTCGACCCCACGTGGTCTTGTGCCTGACAAAAAATATTGCTCTTTAAATACACTCTAGGGAGAGTGTATTTAAACAGCAATATTTTTTAATTTTCTCAAAAACTTATAGGTTTTCTTAAGTCCTCACCCATTAGGGGGGGGGGGGGGGGTCAAGTCCCCCACCTCCCTCCCTCTATCAAACCGTTCCTAAAGGAAAGCCCTTCCTAGCACTGCACGATGCAGTCTGTCTGACGCGTAGACTTAGAATACTGTCTGACGACGTCTGAGTCTGTCTGACTGATCAATCAGACTCACACAAACATTGATAGTTCGGTCGTTATGGCCACAGTTATGGCACAGGGCGACAGCAATAGGTTTGATAAAATAACCCATTTTCCAAATATCTTGTTGTTCGCCTTTCCTCATTTATTCTGTATGAATTTAGTGCACTGAATAGTTTATTCTATGGGACTAAGTATTGCAAAGTGTAAAGCAAGTCACAGACCACTAGATCAAAATAATATTCGCAAGTCTTGCGCTGGCTTGACGGCCCAGTGGACTGACAGTTTGTTGTTTGACAATTATGTGACTGTGACATACTGGTAGACAAGCATCTCAAGCTTGGCGATTTTCGTTTCCCAAAAAAAAATCTTTCTCTTTTCCTATCCTCTAAAAAGTTGTTGGTTTTCCAACCAATTTAGTAGATAAATATTCTATTTGCGCTAAGTTAAACTGCCTCCAGGATTTACCGTTCAAAAAAGTAACATAAACTCGGATTGACGTTTATTTTAGAAAAAGTAAGTCGATTGACGATCACTCCATCTCGCTATCCGTTGTCTGTTGTATAGTGTAGTTTTGTGGTTCTTCCTTCGAATCCCTTTTCCATATTTCACAACAAGTTCCTTTTACATGCATCGATACAAGCTAGACAGGCAAATAGAACACACAAGTACGAATAAAAATCTCATTTATTATTTTTGCAATCTGAATAGAAAGTAAGTAATCGATCTGGTGTTTTTTGTGCTTGTTCGTATACGAAATAGTTTTAATTTCACTCGGTTCAGTGAAAGTTTATGTCCCCAAACAGTGTACATAATTATCCTGGATATTAGATAGTCAAATTTAAATATTCATTAGAGTCAATGCATAAAAACATCCTTTTGAAGTTGATAGTTAAAATATTAATTATATTTTTTTTATTAGTTGAATCAAAATGACATGATGAATAAAAACTCTGGCACTATATGTAGGTACCAGTGTTTTTTAAGGCAGGTAAGGCTGGTGGTGTGTGATTAGGAAGGATGGGCTTATTTGAAATGCATAATATATTCAAAACATTCATTTTACACACACTTGTTTATCAGTCATTTCAGGCAGAGATCAACAATACCATTAAACAAAACCTTTATTATTTTAAATAACAGTACCTACTATGTATTTATTGGTGTCACATATTTATTAGTAGGATTTTAGAACACTTCAAAAATGAAACTGTGCCATATCAATATGTACATGAGAAAATTGTACCTTGTGCCTATGCAACTACAGTTTTAACAACCTATTTATCCACCCATTTTGAGTGGTACTACTCTCAATAGATCCCTATCCTTAACTTGTTACATCCAGTCTGATCCATTTTTTGTCTGAATCTGTGCAGATATATATTTGCCCAGCACTCTTCAGGTCCAACAAGAGTTTATACTCTTCTGTTGTGAATTATAATATATACATACTTTAAATATAGATGAGCACAGCAAATGCAACTCTCCTCAGACCGGTTGTGATTAAACCAGTGTAACAGGAAAGTCTTAAATTGACAGGTTCATTCTGCACCAGTTGCAGTAAAATAACAGAATGGAGGAAGACACATCTGAGCTGGTGAGAATATGGAGAGAGAAGAAACTCGGTGAACCAAGGAACACTGAGGATAAAGCCCATAACTTCGTAAAACAAGAATGCTCAGTGCCCGAAATGATGAATCTAACAACCATCCATCCAGACAACTTACCACCTACCGCTCATCAGCATCTAGAAAACCGACCTATGGACCAGAGATACAATCAACACTCGATATTTGGAGGTATATCGAGTGCGGAGCCCGTGTGGATGCCACCAGATGATCCTCCACCGCCACCGGAGAAGAAAGCCTCAAAAAGTTCCTTTCTCGATCCAGCAAACTGGAGACGGTTGACATTGAATGAAGATGAAGCGATCATTAAGTTTAATAAGCGAGCAACTAATCCGAGATACACAAATGGGAGGTTCAAATGTCATGAGTGTTACTCAAACTTTGCAAGAGAGGAGAAACTGGCCAAACATGTGATGATCAACCATCATGATGTAAGTTTTCATTCTTTATGAAGAGGAACAAGATTATCCAACAGAGAACCAAGTCCATCGATATAGCTTAGAATCTGAAATGGTAGTGGGTCGGTTATATATGCCTATGATAACCGTTGGGGTAAACATGTTCTGGAGTGCACGCCATGTCTAGGCAAGTGGATAGATGGAGTGACGATTTGCGCGCTGTAGCTGGCAAAGATTGGCGCACCTTGAATGACACCTAGGTCCAGCATTGGATTCCTTTAGGTTGATGATGATGATATTCGCGCGAGTGACGAGGCGAGTGCGCTTGTAAACGGTACGCTCGTCACTTGTAAATGCAATATAAACTGTCACCTCATTTATCGCGAGCATTTTGACAAGCATTTCTTAGTTAGGTAGATCCGTGCAGGTTATTTAACTTATAAAAGGCTATATATATGTGATGATGATATAGTAGTTGATCTATGAGAGAGGAGTTGTGTTGTACAGAGTGCTAAAGTCAACCAGTTCGATGTGGGCCTGTTTCAGAGCTTGTTAGCTGAACAAACATCTGATCCAGCTAACATGCTCTACCGGTCCACACACAACCTGCTGAAGGAGGATGTTCTGTAGACAATCATAGAACTGACATAGTCGTAAACAACGACGCAAGTTGCCCATAAAATGAAAAAAAAAAAAGAATTGTTACCAAAGTTACCACACCAAACTCCAACGAAAAACCTTTAGTTCCTAACAGCAGTAAGTCTTAACTAGGGGTGACATGAACACAAGTGGCAATCACAATAGGCCTCATGGCGATGGTGATATCCACGCTCCAAAAAAGCAAACATAAAACTAGTAATTTTTTAACAAAAATATAACAGACTTCAGATAATCATTGAAAATAAATTATTTTCTCATGAATTCCATCATCACCTTGCCTTGAAGTCGGTTTAAGTCACAAGAAAGCAGAATACGCAATTTCGTTTACTAGGATGACATATTTTTTCCAGTTGTTTTGATTTAAAAACCAAACTACTCAAATGATTTTGATGTAATTTCTATGGGAATATCTATGGGAAAGTATATCCTTTCAAATAAAAAACGAATTGAAATCTCCTGTTTTTGAAGTACCTACTCTACTTATCATATACATAGCAGTAATACTTATCATGGCAGTACCTAGATTTTATTGCCATAAAACATTAATATTATTATTTTATTATAGTGCTTCATTTTAGATCAAATCATCGCTTACCATCAGGTGATATTGCGGTCAAATGTAGATTAAACCAGATTAAAAAAAATTATTACTAATTAATGTAACTTATGTATCACAAATAAATGAATCTTTATCTATAATAATAAGCCATCCATTCCAAACTTTGGGTTTACATCAGATTCGGTTATAGGATGTCCTGCAGTTCGGTGTGCCTCTTGGCATAGGCCCCTTCTAACACTTTCCATTGGGTTCTTTCTTGTGCTATACTTTCCCAGTGTCGTCCAGCTGTAAGTTTTAGGTCGTCTAACCATCATGTCTTTATCTTTAAAAAAAATATTATTTGTTGTACTTCGACAGAGTGCGGGGCCGCACATGTGTCGGTTCTGCAAGCGTCGCTTCCAGAAGCCATGCAAACTGCGCATGCACGTGAAGAAGCACTACGTTCAGATCGAGTGTCTTCGATGCAGTATGCAGTTTGACGGAGAGTGAGTACTGTAGGATACTCCTGTATTTCATAGGCGATAAGACGTCACTAGCACATAGCGAAAAGTAGCCTATGTTACTCAGGGTGAATGTAGCTTTCCAATGGTGAAAGAATTTTTGAAATCGGACCAGTAGTTTTTGAGTTTATTCATTACAAACATACACACAATAATACAAATCTTTCCTCTTTATAATATTACTGTAGATGACAGCGATCTTCTCTTTTTTAATATAAATTAACTATCTACAATAAATAAATAAATATTGCTGGACATTTCACACAGCGCTATCTAACCCCAAACTAAGCAGAGCTTGTATTATGGGAACCAGATGACTGATAAAATACTTATATACATTTTTTTTTTGTAAATACATACCTATAATATATAGAGAAACAACCAGACCCGGAACAAATATCTGTAGTTCCGCGCCGGGAATCGAACCCGCTACCTCCTGCGTCTCAGCCGGCTATTCGCCCACTGCACCACGGAGGTCGTCACAATATACATTTGCATGCTCGCGAAGCAAAGACACGTGCTCTTCTCATATACAGATGTATGCTAGTGTTTTAGCAATTAAATTGATTTCCTTTCATATCTGGCTCATACCTATAACGAAAGCTTGCCAATAATACATGTTGTTGGGTCGCTTCTCGCCTATGCAAGACAGGGTGTTCATTTTGTAAAAATATATCTAACACTCATTATATTTTATGTATTGTCATCAGCCTAACTACGTAAGTCAGAATTTCTCACCATCAGAACTTAAGTGGATGTAGGTGAAGGTATTGTGAGTTAATGCCAAGTTTGAAATTAATATTTTTTGGCGTTTGTTACTACTTTGCATATAAAGCTGGCGTCCACTGTAGCGGGCCGAATCGCAACGGGCATATTTAAACACATTCTCGATCTGTTTATGCAAATGTTAATTTTAGACAGGTATTTTGTACGGTTATTTATAATGCGAGCTCTTTGATTGTATTTATTTATTTAGTGAATAAAACAGGAAAATAATAATTATATATGTACAATAAAAAAACTGGTCAAGTAAGTCTATTCTTACCAATAAATAAGTAGTACATAGTAAAACTAATAAAATAGTTAATAAAATGTTCAAATTCAATATTATTATTTCAAAATTATCACACGGATTTTGGAAAATAAAGTAAGTACACAATAATGGCTGATCTAAAATCAACAATGGGCTTTGTCTGCTCGCTTAGTGGACGCTTCACAGTAATTATATAGCAGAAATGCGTTGCGCGCCGACCCGTCTAGTGGACGCTTAGCATAATGATTCGAGTATTTTTGTTTTTTTTTCAGAGGGCTCGCCTTTCAACATGAGGAGTTCCATAGAGGTGTCACAACCACTTGTAAATACTGCAATCATCAGTTCAGGTAATACAACCATCCTACATTTAGTAGTTTATCAATTATGATAAGATGTTCTATATATTATTGTAAATTTTTGTTTATCTAATTTAATTCTTATAGTTATGTTTACTTCATCAACGTGCGTGTTGTGTTCATCTATAAATTAAATTCCATGTAATCATTGCCAAAATCATTGCTAGTTAGTATTGGCATTTGTTTTTGGTAGAAATAGGCGTTTTTGCGGGTAAGATAATTGATTAGGAAAATTGGTATTTACTACAATACCAATTTTCTCGTTGAATAAAACTACCCGAAAAGACGCCAATTTTATTAAAATAACATTGTGTGAACGTGAACGAAATAAATACGTTCGTATGTTACAAAATTGACGTTAGCACAACAGAATCGCTACCAATAGTCATGTAAAGGTCATTGGGCATTTTGTTCGGACATATGACCCACGGCGCACAAAAACGAAACAGGGCTAGGTATGTAGTTAAATGTATATGTTACTTAATGGTATGGGTCGCATTATTGCAGGATATGGGAGAACCGCAAAAAAAATTTTTTTAATTAATATTATAGCATTTTTAAAATAATTATTATAGCATTTTTAAATTATTATTATAGCATTTTTATAATGAACTAAGTAAAAACTATTGGCCTGACTGTAAAAATACTTTGTAAAACAGTTGTTTTGAACAATTTTCAGGAATACGAAAATAAAATCCATTTTGCGGTAATAATATTTTTATTCTGCATTATCAAAATCTATAGTTAATTCATCTAAAAAGGCTGCAGGCGCGTCTATCACGTCTTGATGCCTGGCCCATGACAGAAAGTATACGACGCTTACAACATGTGCACAGCTTCCGACAGTGCGACGGCCGTGTATACACGAGCAGTAATACTGTTGGATGCTATTTCTTCCAATATGGGTAGGATCTACTAAAATATAGGTGTAGTACTGCTTTGCACGGACGTGTCGTGACTGTATTCTGCCTCTTATCAATATCTTATTTTCAATCATTTCTTGGTGCCGGTATAGTTCGATAGTGTATACACCATCCTCACGCATGTGCTCGTGGCAATACGATCTTGCGATTCTCAAGTGGTATGATCCCAACGTAAACAATATTAATTCGTCAAATGTAAGCCGAGGAAAGTCATCAAAATCCGGATCATTGCCATCGAGTCGCACAAACGCTACTCTCTGCCTGTTTAAATTATGGTTAGTCACATATTCTGCCATCTCATTGGGTTCATTCATTCGTTCATTTATAATTCTTATGAATTGTTCCGCATACATATGGTCCTCATATGGATGGCGAGTAGCATTAATTATGGCCGCAGTTATTTTGAAGTCGACCATCATGTTTCTCATGGCAACGTTAAAATATACATGGCGGAAGATTTTAAAATCTTTCTTGAATCTGCCGTTAATGGTTTCCACTACCCACCGGATCATTGTTATTAATCTAGATTTATTAGCATCTAGTGTCGTCAGTTGTTCTCCTCTTACTCTTGTAGGCGGCATGTGAGGATTATACCCGCATTCCTCAATTTTATCAATCGAATCCCGAAATCCACGATCCAATATAAAAACATCATTAACTCTCAAGAACCCATGAATCGGAGAATCTTCTTGCATCAGGTCACGCATAATGCTTGCGTCCGAAGTAGTCGCAGTGTAAGGCCCCGTAACATCTACTATGTAGCCGTCGGTACATACTATAAGGAAGGGTTTTACTAAGTTCCGAAACTTATGAAGACTGTAAGTTTTGCGCTGGAAAAGGAAATTCGAACTCTTTTGTAGATAAATATATGTTCCATCACATACGAGAATGGCCGCCGGTTCATTATAGTTACCACCAAAAAAATGGCTTGGAATTGCAAGATTCTTGGCCACCACATCTTCCCTAGTAATATGATTTAAGCCCAAATGCTGTGGAACAAAATCATTACTTAAGCATTCTCTTGCTATCGCCAACTTCCTTTCTAGGGTTCTCCTCGACATTTAGTGGCTAATCGCTCATCTGGTTCACCGGTTCTTATTTTTGTTAAAAAAATTCCAAGAACTGTGGCAGGATGAACTGATCGATCACCCAGTGAAGGCGTTTGGTTCAAAATAACATTAAATTGATATTTTGTTAGTCCCGTCCAAAAGTGAAATTCATTGTCCTCTATTTCTTCAATATTTTCGAAATCAAGGTTGCTTCTTTGTTCGATACCCCATTTATATAAATTCATCATACCAACAACATGAGTACTGTCAAAGTTTTCGTGGGATGTAGTGTTGAGCAAGTCTACCCAATCATTCCTCATAAAATGAGCATTGCAAACCCGAGCTAATTCTGGTATATAAAAATTGTGATTGTGTAAGAGTTGGAACTTAGCATATAGTGGAACATTATGGGCCACTACATTTCTACAGTTTGTAAAAATACAATGTCTCGCTGTATTCGATGCTCGCTTATATCCTCTAGGCGTAACAAAACTAGGCTGCAATTGTACTTGATCTTGCACTGGTTGCTCTTCAACTGGCTGATCTTGTACTGGTATATTTTGTACTTGTTCATTTTGTACGGGTTGATTCCGTAAACGACGATCTAACCTTGACCAACAAGCATGGCACATGGCCCGTGAGCCATTAAAAGTAATCTGAAACAATTGAAAAAAAAAATATATATTCCTCCATTTATCAAGAAGTAAAATGAGCCATTACATTGAGCAAAGCAACATTTGTACAATCAAGAGCACGCGACGAGTCATACACATACGATGACAGTGTAGTGTACTTACCTCACGTGGTATTATTTCTTGCAATAATAAATCTACAAGATCCCTTTGTCTTTCCAAAAAGAGAACTGTCAATATGTGTTTTCGTCGACGTAAAACAGATCGATTACACGACACGCAACTATTTTGTCTTTCCATGTTAATGTAAACCAATCGTCAAGCAAAATCAGGGGTCCATAAAACACGCTCAAGTAATCAATAAAATGCAAAAATCGGAAACACGAGTTTAAACGCACAGATCGAAACGAAGGATGACGTACGACTGCGGGGCGGTCAGAGCGGGTGGGGCGCAGGCGGCGCGTCGCACGCGCACTTCGATACCTTACTGTTATTTTCTACCTGTCGAAAGTGCGAGCGAGAGAGACATACAATCTGTTATGCGATACAAACATTTTTCTTATGCTTGTACATACATTTTCACAATGCTGACAGTAAAATCTTTAGTTTTTAGTCTAATAGAATTATAGTTAGACTCACATACATACTGTTACATAACATTTTTCCTCCAGCAGATACATAAAAAAAATTTACATATTTAGAAAAGTGGAATTGAATACTTTACTTTAAAAGTGATTTGAACACTGTGCGCGAAAAAAAAAAGTGGGTCAAAACCGCCCAATGATCTTTCTTGGAAAGCCTAATAAATGCTGAAAATTATCTCCCTTTATTAATCTTGCTGCTCAAATAATCAAACAGCTGACCATTAAATTCCTTTCACAGACACAAGTCAACGTACTACCAGCACCTGCGCACGCAGCATCGCAGCTCACACATCTGCACGCTCTGCGGCGCGTCGTTCGTCAGCAAAGCGGGACTTAACGTGCATAAGAAGCGGTTGCATTCCAACGATAAGGTATAATTAACCGATACATTAAAACTGGTGTCAATATTTTTAGAATTAATGTATTAGAAATAAAGAAAAATCGCTTATTTGATCCCCACAAAAACGGATAGAAATTAGAAATACAGAAACAATAATGAAAAAATAAATTTTTTTTAAATCACTTTAATATCTTATTCCTGGCGTTTACAGTATTAAATAAACTATTTTTTTTGCAGAACCTACCGAAAGAGCCGGACGCAAACATCTACTGCCGTCGCTGCGACATCAAGTTTGCGAGCATGCAAGCGTATCAAGAGCATTACAGACATTCTGCGCTCCACGCTGACGGGGTCGAGTGAGTTTGCCTACCATTTAGTAGTTTAGCTGACCATTGCATAATTACTTCATGTTAGCGAACATCTTCTGCTATTAAGTGCATTCAAACATATCAATAACATTACAAACATTGTAATGTAATGTAATGTAATCTGTACCCTACGTTGGTGTTTCAAGTTTGCCGTCACTCTTACCATTTAGTAGTTTAGCTTACCGTTTCCTATTATGATTTTGCAAACAACATTTTACTTAAAAATATATATTTAAAAAATGCATTATTTGGCCTGTGAAATCAATCGTATAACTTTGTGAATGTATAAATAAAATAAATGTTTTATTTCAGTGTGTATGTAAACGATGACGTCAGAGGAGCTAACTATGTTAGATGCACTGTGGTAAGCTATTATTTATATTTAGCTTCCACCCGTAACCTCGCACGCGTTCTTTGTTAATAAAAGTAGCCTATGTCTCAATCCAGGCCATAATCATCTATATACCAATTTTCACCAAAATCGGTTCAGCCGTTTAGTTTTTAAAATGCTACAAGCAGATAGTAGAGAGAGAGAGAGAGAGAGAGAATGGGTTCAGTAGTTTATGTTATGAAATTACCTCCTACAAACTTACAAGCTCACAAACAACTAACTTTACCTCTTTGTAATATTAATATGGATAAAAAATTTTGAAAATGTATATCTTAACGTATGCGTTCCGATTTACAAAAAAATGTAATGTCACCACTTTGTTGTACAATGGCAGGCGCTTTGACACCCTGAGGCATACATCTTTTGTGCCTCAGCACTTCAGCTGAAGACAACTTCAGAGGAAATTTCTCTATCCATAAACGAAACTGTAGACAAATTTCTTTTTTGGAAAGTTCTCTTGTCCATGAGTGAAACCATAGACAAGTTTCTTTTTGGAAAGTTCTCTGTCCGTCAATGAGACTGTAGAGAAGTTTATTTTTGGAAAGTTCTCTGTCCGATAATGAGACTGTAGAGAAGTTTCTTTTTGGAAAGTTCTCTGTCCGATAATGAGACTGTAGAGAAGTTTCTTTTTGGAAAGTTCTCTGTCCGTCAATGAGACTGTAGAGAAGTTTATTTTTGGAAAGTTCTCTGTCCGATAATGAGACTGTAGAGAAGTTTCTTTTTGGAAAGTTCTCTGTCCGTCAATGAGACTGTAGAGAAGTTTATTTTTGGAAAGTTCTCTGTCCGATAATGAGACTGTAGAGAAGTTTCTTTTTGGAAAGTTCTCTGTCCGTCAATGAGACTGTAGAGAAGTTTATTTTTGGAAAGTTCTCTGTCCGATAATGAGACTGTAGAGAAGTTTCTTTTTGGAAAGTTCTCTGTCCGATAATGGGACTGTAGAGAGGTTTCTTTTTGAAAAGTTCTTTGTCCGTGAGACTGTAGAGAAGTTTCTTTTTGGAAAGTTCTCTGTCCGATAATGAGACTGTAGAGAAGTTTCTTTTTGGAAAGTTCTCTGTCCGATAATGAGACTGTAGAGAAGTTTCATTTTGGAAAGTTCTCTGTCCGATAATGAGACTGTAGAGAAGTTCATTTTGGAAAGTTCTCTGTCTGGTAATGAGACTGTAGAGAAGTTCATTTTGGAAAGTTCTCTGTCTGGTAATGAGACTGTAGAGAAGTTTCATTTTGGAAAGTTCTCTGTCCGATAATGAGACTGTAGAGAAGTTCATTTTGGAAAGTTCTCTGTCTGGTAATGAGACTGTAGAGAAGTTTCTTTTTGGAAAGTTCTCTGTCCGATAATGAGACTGTAGAGAAGTTTCTTTTTGAAAAGTTCTCTGTCGGCTAATGAGACTGTAGAGAAGTTTCTTTTTGGAAAGTTCTCTGTCCGATAATGAGACTGTAGAGAAGTTTATTTTTGGAAAGTTCTCTGCCCATGAGTGAGACTGTAGAAAAGATCGTTTTGGGAAGTTCTCTGTCCATGAATGATACTCTAGCTAGACAAGCTTCTTTTTCTTCCGAAAATTGACAATAAGACCAAGAGAAAGTTCTGTAGTTATTTGAGCATTACAGCTTAGTGGTGGAAATATGTAATAATTAGCAAGTAATTAAGATGTATAATGTATGTTGCAGTGCCACGAGCAGTTCTTCACATACCAGGCGTGCCTGAAGCACCACCGACGCATGCACCCCGACGCTCCCTTCATGAAGAAGTCTCTCGCCAGTCCCGCGGCTGCTAGCAACGAACGAGTCAACTGTGACATATGCGGAGCACTCATCAAGGTAACAGGCGTTAGCTCCTCACGCACCAGGCGCGCCTGAAGCACCACCAGCTTCAGCAAAATTCAGTGTAAAAACCCTAATAAATAAACATAATGATACATCTTCAACTAATATCATAGTAGCTGCTGCACTGACTTTAGTGCTGGACTTTATTGAACGTTGTTTCTAAATAATAAACTTATTGTCACATTTATTATTGACAGATGAACTCTTCTAGTGCATATTAACATTAATTACAGAACGAAATCTACACAAAACCATGATATCTACTTAAAAACTAAAAACAACAAAAGTTATATTACAAGCTGTATTATCCCTTAAAATATCTTCCAGACAAACTTAGGATGGAGAGGACTGTACGCAAGAAAATTGTTATTTATTGTAATGTTTGTACGTTTTCAGTCGACGAGCCTGTACACGCACATGAACGCGCACACGCGCACCAAGGTGTACACGTGCCAGATCTGCGGCATGCAGTTCCCTTACCCCACCTCGCTGCTCAGGCATAAAGTGGTAAGCACAAACACACCCCCTCACACACACACATACACACACACCTCACGCACACACCCCTCACTCATTACAAATTCAGGAATAGGATTTTCGGGCACTGTAAAATCATAGCTATAAGTTGACATTGGAAACCAGGTCCCTAGTGAGCGGGACCCAACGGTCTGAAGTCAATCATACTGTTTTATCTTCAGGTAGCATAAAAAAAATACTTAAAAATCTTTTGTGATTTCTTGCCATCATTATTATAAATACGGCATTTATCACGTGCCTTTTTATCGGTGTTTCGACCGACAATGTTTCGGTTCAATTCGTGAACCTTCATCAGGGTGAGTGCGATCGAAACACCGATAAAACGGTACGTGATAAATCCCGTATGTATAATAATGATTAAAAAAATTGTCTACTAACTGACCCGTAACGATAAATTAGCGCCATCGCCCCCCAAGAGTAATGAAGCTTTCTATCAGTGAAATAAATATATATAATATCAGTGAATATTTTCAGAATCAATTCAGTACTTTGGAATCCTGTGGTGAGAATGTGTAGAAAAAGAATAATTACGCGTTCTGATACCATGAGTGTGAGGGGGCCTTTGAGAAAGAGGGTAGATGAATGAATGAACATACTTTATTGTACACCACAGAAGAAACAAACATAAAAATAAAAATTCACGAAGCAACAAGTAAAATAGGCGGGCTTATCGCTTAGAAGCGTTTTTTTCCAGACAACCTTTGGGTAGAGAGGATTTTTGTAACATTACAATAATGGAGGGGGGTGTACGTACATTAACAAAAAATCAATTTTAGGAGAGCGCTGATCAATCACCTGCAATAAAGTAAAACAATATACTTACATAAGTAAATATACCTACAACAAATAAAACATACATAAATATATACCTAGATCGGGTAGATCTATATATCTGCCAATAACTATCCACTTGCTTCAGAGTTCCGACTTCAGTTTATCTGTAATCATGGCTCATGCATCTGTGCCGAATTATTGGGACAATAAAAAATGCACAAATTATGTTAAATATCCTATTTTTAGTGATAATTAGTTACTCTATGATTGAATCTGGAGATCACGCACTGGAAAGCGCAGCGTAGGATGACCCCCCACTAGATGGAAAGATGACCTGATAAAGGTTGTTGGGAGTCATGCTAGATCGGTTGCTTGAATAACTATCGGGCAGGTGTATGTTCAGTGGACGTCTTGCGGCTTACGCGATAATAATGATGATGATGACCTTGTGATTTCAGACTCACACAGGTGAGAAGAAGTACCCCTGTCCGTTGTGCGAGAAGCGCTTTACTCAGAGGAACAGTATGCAGCTTCACTACCGGACCTTTCATCTCAAGGAGCCCTATCCTAAGAGGTAAATACACTTTTATTTATTGGTCACATGCATTATATCCAAATGAAATACAACCTCCACGACAAATCCTTATTTCTATTTGAAATAAAAGAGGTCACATGCATTATATACTTTAATGAAATACAACCTCCACAACAAATCCTTATTTCTATTTGAAATAAAAGAGGTCACATGCATTATAGTCTTTAATGAAATACAACCTCCATGACAAATCCTTATTTCAATTTAAAATAAAAGAGGTCACATGCATTATATTCTTTAATGAAATACAACCTCCATGACAAATCCCTATTTCAATTTAAAATAAAAGAGGTCACATGCATTATATTCTTTAATGAAATACAACCTCCATGACAAATCCCTATTTCAATTTAAAATAAAAGAGGTCACATGCATTATATTTTTATTGAAATACAGCCTCCATGAAAAATCCTTATTTCTATGTGAATAAATGAAGTCACATGCATTATATTCTTTAATGAAATACAACCTCCATGGCAAATTCCTATTTATCTATAATATAAAAATGAATCGCAAAATGTGTTGGTAAGCGCATAACTCAACAACGCCTGGACCAATTTGGCCAATTCTTTTTTTGTTGTATTTCTTATTGTCAGGAGAAGGTTCTTATGAAAGAAAAAATTTAGAAAATTGCGCGCAAAATTAGAAAATTTAAGAATACTTAACCACCATATAAAATTATTTATAATCTAGCCTTAGCGCTTTTATAATGTAACCTTATGACGTTTGACATAGAATTGACAGAATGCGTGCTACAAATATCGTCAGAGAATGTAAAAAAATGAATATCGTTTGAAACAGATGCTTCGGTAGGAGTTATCCCGAGATATATTGTCTATATATATATAAAAATTAATTGCTGTTCGTTAGTCTCGCTAAAACTCGAGAACGGGTGGATTTGGCTAATTTTGGTATTGAATTATTTGTGGAAGTCATTCATTTTCTCATACTTATTGATGGCCGGGGACAACAATTGACAATTCTACCAGGGTGACTTATATTGACAGCCCGCGTTATACCTATGCATGTCAAGCCGATACGAAGTTCGGGGGGTCCACTAGTATTAAATAAAAGAGGCCATAGTTTGAAACCATGTATTCACTATGTAGTTTTAACTTCGGGAAACTTATCCCTCAAAACATCCATACACTAATCACACCCTTACTACTGTACTGTACAGGCACTAGTTCCTTCTACATGAAATCGTCCACTGCAGCAGTATATCGTGAAGTAGTGCGCCTGTGGAATGCTTTGCCAGTACAATTGCCAGTAAAAAAAAAAACAGTACAAAATTAATTTAAATTTATTTATTTAAACAAAACACAAATACAATTAAAAATGGAACACAGATAAAACACAATAATTGTAATAGTGGTCGGTTATTTGGCAATGGCCCCACAATGGCCTCGGGTCCTTCTAAAAGGATGTACACCGTCTTTGATAAAATTGTATATTATTTTGTAGTTCTTATTGTTTCGTGTAACGTCCATTTTATTTACCATTGTAATTTGAATTACCAGTTTAGTTGAACCGCCCGCGGCTTCGCATGCGTTGTTTTTTAAATAAAACATTAGGAGATGATAGGTCTAGAGTTTATGGTTCACAATGGTTGACTTTAGTAGATAGTTGAAGATAGGTTAAACTTTGTAGCGGCACCTAATGCCACATGCTAGAACTACTTCGTCAAGTTAACCTACAGAGCGAACGTTTAAATGACACTGAGACGGCGACATCTAACGGCAAATAAAAGAACTATCCTAGATCGCGCAAACGAAATAACCTGAGAACTGAAACCCGGATAATACTTCTTAGGACCCCGAGGTCGCTCGGCGGGAGATCTCCCATTTTCCTTGACACTTATCACTATCACTATTGGTTGAATGGCCTCTGTGGCTAGTTGTTGCCACAATTATGCCAATGTCAAGTTGCCAGATTAAAAACGGTAAAACGATGGAGTTCCGAGTATTGCAATGGTTGGCCAGTGTTTACAGAGAGAGACTCAACCAGAATTTAGACTACAAGGTGATTTATTTATACCTAAAAAGCAGAGACAACACAATTAAGGACATGCAAAACACAAATAAATATGTATATGTACAAATACAGAACATCTAAACATAGAATTAGTGGGTCAAAATATTTACAGTTTTATTTTATTTACATTAATATATTTACATAGAAGGGCTATGAAAGGGGAGAACACGAGGGATAATATAGTTTTGGAAGAGAAAGGACGAGGGATTTCAGGAGGAAAGACATCATACAGAGATGGCCGTAGCCTAGAGCATGAGAAAAGTAGGTGCTCTACATTACCTTCATCCAAACCACATTCACATAGTGAATGGTCCCTAACTCTTATTTTGGCTAAGAAAACCGGCGTACAGACATGTCCTAAGCGGAGACGACAAATGGTTGACGTAGTCGTTTTGCTGGCTTTGCGATATTTAAAAAACCATGGTTTTGTTGGAATTTCGGGTTGAATTTCACCGAAATGTTTTCCTTTCAAAGACCTGGAATCAAGCCACATACGGGACCAGGAAGTAGTTAGGTGGAAACTAGGGACTGAACAAAGGTCGTTCGAGTATATTTGAAGGTGGTCATGAGCCCCTGTCTGAATGGCCTGCTTTGCACATGAGTCCACTGACTCATTGCCAGGGATACCGGAATGACCAGGGATCCAAGCCAGAACTATGTTAATTCCAAGTTTATGACAGTCAAACAGAGCTTCACGAATTTTAAGAATGACAGGAAATCTGGATTTGGAACGAAAAGGGTTGGAGAGAATGGATTGAAGGGAACTTTTAGAGTCAGAAAAAAGTATTGAGTTTTGGAGATTGTGCGCTTTAATGTACATAATAGCTTCTAAAAGAGCTATTGACTCACCAGTAAAAACAGAAGTAACTGATGGACATTTAAAACTAAGAATAATTTTCCCAGACGGAATCCAGACAGCTGCACCTACAGGGCTAGAGTCATTAAGTTTAGAGGCATCTGTATAAATAGGATGCCAACCACTAAAATTCCTAGCCATCTGTTCATTAAATATTTGGCAAGCATAATGAGAGCCTTTAACAATACCAAAATCTAAGATTATGTTGGGTCTGAATACTAATGCCTCATATGGGGTGGAATACAGTGGGTCAATTTGACTCTGAATGACAGGGTGTGGGAGGCTTTTATATTTTCTGAAGCTACGAATTACACAAGGGATTTTATTTTGATAAAGGTCAATGTGTGGTTCTAAAATTTTAAACAAATCGTTTAATTTTGCCAACAGGGGGTGACTAGAATTTTGGATAATTTTAAAGAAAAAACGATCTGCAAGGTATTGTCTTCGAAGGGAGAGGGGAGGATCGACGCACTCCACCTGCATCGCATTTATAGGGGAGGACTTCATAGCACCAAGAATTATTCGAAGGCATTTAGACTGGATCCTGTCCAACATTCCTAGAGCCATTTTAGTACATGGATCCAAAAGAAAAGTAGCATAATCCATATGACTGCGTACTATTGCATTATATAATATTTTTTGACAATATGGATGAGAACCCCACCAAACGCCAGATAATGAACGCAGAATATTGACATTTTTTTCACATTTTTGTGAGATATAGTTGAAGTGGGGAACTCCTGTTAATCTAGAATCCAGCTTAACACCCAAAAATTTAGCACTGTTAATCTGTTGAATCAGCTCTCTGCCGATATACAGGTCAACAGGAGGAAGGGATCTTTTCTTTGTAAATACCACGCAACTACTTTTAGAAGCCGAAAGAGATAAACCGTGATCAACTAACCATTCATTTAAGAGAGTCAATGCAGTATTTAAGTTATCACGTGCATCGACTATGGAATTCGATTGAACGTACAATGCCAGATCGTCTGCGTATTGTAAAACTTGACATAAGGGGGAAATAGGTTGTTCTAAATCATGTGTATAAAGACTATATAATAAAGGACTGAGAACTGAGCCCTGAGGTAATCCCTTCCAAACACACGTAGCTGGCCTTGGTTTTTGATCAATATTTTCCTCTCTACCAAAAGGTTATAAACAAAACGAACAAGCCTCTCAGGAATGCTCAGCTGACGAAGTTTATTCCTGAGCAATGGAAGCAGGACGTTGTCATAAGCAGCTGCAATATCAAGAAAAACAGCAATCAAAAACTCTTTCTTAGCTAACGCAATACGGATATCAGTTGTGATTATACTTAAGCTGTCATGAGTACTCATGCCTTTCCTAAAGCCATACTGTGATTTCGCCAAAATACCCTTGCTCTCAACGTACCATTCCAATCGAAATTTTAACAAGTGTTCCATAATCTTGGCTAGAACTGATGACAATGCAATAGGCCTATAGCTTGTTGAATCAGATGGCTTTTTTCCCGGTTTAAGAATAGGGATAATTATCTGAGTCTTCCACTCATCCGGAACGACTCCATATTCAAAAAAAACATTAAATTAAATTATTAAATTAAATTACATTAAATTAAATTTAAAAAGTATACTTTGACGCTATCAGGAGATTTAATTAAAAATGAGTACGGGATGCCATCTACACCCGGAGATGTATCCGTTAAACCATCTAAAGCTAGTAAAAGTTCATGAAAAGAAAATTTATCGTCTATATTGGAAACAGAAGGAAGAAATGAAGGGGGAATAGGAAGGCAGTCAAGGTAAGGGACGAAGTCAGGGGACAATCTATTGGCAAAGGCACCAACCCAAGAAGAAGGATCATTGGAAGACAGGTTTGGGATGTTACATGAACCTCTAAATCGCTTTATTTGCTTCCAGACTAACGATGGAGGTGCTCTAGGGGATAAATTTTCACAAAAATTCATCCACCCCTTTTTTTTTTGAGAGTGAAAGAACTCTCCTAGCTTTTGAAGCCATATGTTGGTATTGTACGAATTTTTCGTTAATCATGGAAGCATTATAGGCCAACTCTGCACTTTTTCTCATTTTGACTGCTTTAGAGCAATCAGAATTCCACCATGGGGGGGAAATCTTAAAACGAGAACTGGCTTGTTTTTTAACAGGGATATTTTTATTTGCACATGAAAGAAGAGTATCTACAAATTTGGAATAGGCCGAAAGATAACTGTCAGTATTGTCTGTCTGTATAGGTAAAAGATTGACCGATAAGTTTTCTAAGTGAGAGGAGAAAGAAGGCCAATCGGCGTCAGTAAGTCGATATTTTAAACTGGGATTAAAGTTATATTCAGGGGAGGCACTGTTTGGGATGGTAATGAGGATAGGGAAGTGATCGCTGCCATAAGTAAGAGGCAGAGTTTGCCAGGAAAGAAGAGAGGAAAGGGAAGGTGAGCATACAGTCAAATCAATAACACTCAATGGGTCTTGTGAAGGCAAAGATCTACGGGTGATAGAACCGTCATTTATGACACAGAGATTGGCCTCGTCAAACATCTCTAATAGGAGACGACCAAATACATCACAGTGGCCAGAGCCCCACGAGGTGTGATGGGCGTTAAAATCACCTAAAAGAACAATAGGAGAGGGGACGGAAGAAATAACAAGTAGAATATCTGGTATAAGAGCAGAATAGGGGTGAGGGATATAAATAGAAATAAAAGATATATCAAATACTCTAACAGCTACTAGGTTGATGTCTAAGGAGTGAGAAGGGAGGGGGATTTGAGAGAAGGGCAGGGTACGCCTGACTAACAGGGCACTACCTGCATGCCCGTCTGACCTGTCATCTCGGATACAGGAGTAGCCCGGGATCCGAAAATTGGATCCAGGCTTCAGCCATGATTCCGAGATGGCAATGACTGACGGGCAGAATTTAGAAATTAAATGAATGAGTTCAGATTTGCGAGCTCGAAGACTTTTCACGTTCCACTGGAGAATGGAGACTGGAACCATTGTTACCAGTTAATGCAAAGATCTGGGACAGTTTTTGGGCAACGTTGGACGGTACCCTCGCTAACACGCTTACTGTTCCACCATCCAAAAAATTCCGAATGTCTTGACACTTATCACCCTGCGTCTGCCAAAACTTCACAGTTACGATAGTAGTGTCATGTCAATATAGAATAGACTTTTCGACCTACTGAGTTGCCTAATAAGAAAAATAACCATGGCATCTACACTCATGGACAAAATTAGAGGAACGCAACTTAAAAAAGACAAATTAGCATAAAATCGTTCTGTTTGTGCTTATTTGACTTTCAATAGGGTTTGATCAATAAAATGAACATTTTTAAACAAAACTAAAACTACCTCGATAAAAAAAAAAACAATTTAGTGACAATTATCTTAATGCAGTAGTTGTAAGGAAAATTAACACGTGTATCCTATCATATCGCAAATTGAATAGTGGTCAAACGGTTGATTATTTAGTTACGTGTGGCACACTCAGTATATTGTGTTACCTCCTCTTGCTGTCAAAGCTGCCTGCATACGTCTGGGCATACTTTTTATTAAATCGTCAATAAAAGTTTGTGGGATGAGATCTTATTCTTCTACCAATGCGGTTTTGAGATCTCTCAAGTTAGCTGGTGCTGGATTTCTCTGTTTAACTTGTCTTCCCAGCTTCTCGTACATCCTGGAGCTTAGTTTTGACCTCGGAAGAAGTTGAAGTGTAATTTCTTAGCTCACTGCTGACAATAAATCTGTCGTCTCTCGCAGTTGTTACTTTTTTACGACCTTGTCCTTTGCGGTCTCGTATACTCTCCAGTCTGGCGGTATCGTTTCACAATTAGAAAAATGACAGACTTGGATACTCGTCACATTTGAGCCACGTGATTGTAAGTGTTCCCATTTTCAATCAAAGTCACGGCTCTAGAGACTTGAGCCACGCTGAGATCCGGCATTATAACCTAATTCATTTAAATGATGTGTACGTAAAACGACCACAAAGTTTTTTTGATAAAAAAGTTAATAACAAAATGTAATTTGTTAAAAAACACAAACGCGGGAAAAATTTCTTGCAGTACAAATCAATGAAATTAACACAAAGCCGAAAAAAAACAAATGCAACTCTGAAACAAAAGACGATAAAAATCCTTCTTTTATCAAATTACATGCACCGGTATATGTGGCCAGTGCGTTATATGAACATCATAAAAAAAAAAAATTTATTTGTTGTGTTCCTCTAAATTTGTCTATGAGTGTAGTTGCCGATAAAGAGTATAAAATCCTCAATGGCAACTGGTTGTAGAACTCAGTTGCCATGACGGTCGAAAGGGTAATAGAATAAAAATAAACTAATAAAAGATAAGTTAAAACAATCTACTGTTATAAGTTGCAAAAAGGATATCTAAACGTAACATTTTATTTACTCTCTTTTTCAGGAATAGAAGGAAGAAGACGCAAGAACCCGAAGTGCCGCCGCCACAGCAGCAGCAACAGCAGCAACAACAACAACAACAACAACTCGTGCCGCAGCACGTCTCACATGTGTCCCTCATGGGGCTCTAGTGAGCACCTGTCCCTCATGGGGCTTTAGTGAGTGGTACCTCTTGAGGGATAAGTGCGAGTCCAGTGTCCATGTGTCTAGTGAGACGTGTCCGTCATGAGACTAGTGAACACGTGTATCTCTTGAGGGACAAGTGAGTCTAGTGTTCATGTGTCTCAAGTGAGCATATATTTCTCACGGGTCTCTAGTGAGTGCTTATGGTGGTTAAGTGTGCGCGTGCCCTTAGGGATCTAGTGTGTTTACATGTTCCACTATGGATGTTGTGTGAGTTACATGTTACACAATTATTCTAGTGTGCATCACATGTTGCACAATGTATCTAGTGTGCGTTACATTTCCTTTAGTGGAATCTAGTGTGTTTCTCTAATGGAGTTCTAGTGCGCGTGTCCCTCATAAGGGCCCCCTGTGATCTAGTGTACACATACCATACCTCATACTGATAAAGTAGGATACTAGATGATGAAAATGTATGTTTGATATTATTATTTTTTTCATTTAGGTAGTACAGAAGTAGTTATACAACTCAAATGATCTAATAAACTATTGTGTTGCTAAATTATATTAATAACTTATATTATATATAAAATTCAGATTAAATTATTATATTTGCAAAAGTGTTACTGACAATAATCATTAAGTATCCAAACAAACATAACATTCAAATCATCCTGCGCATAACGCATCATAACCACCTTTATTATTAAAACGTTATAGGCATTTTAAATAAGTACAAGTAGGTAGTAATTGGTCATTTGAGTTGTATAAAATAGGAAAATACATTTATTTGATCTTTTATAATGTTAATGCTTTGGTAGTATATTGATACTAAATTAGGTACTTTTATGAAGTGCTGGTACAAAATGACTTTTTTTACGCAAAACTCAATAGTTAAACAAAAAGTTGATTTTTACAAATTTAAAAACCATTTTAGGCCGCACCAATTTTTATCAAATATATTTCGAAAATGGCGCATTGTTCAGTCCATACCTTCAGAAGCTATATCGTTGCAAGCTTTATTTTATTGTATTGATTATGGCAAGTGATGGTGTAGTCGACACCCTGGATACAGACCACAAAAAACTGAATTTTCAGAGCTAACTCTTATTTTTTTGTTTCATTATTGTTGTATTATGATAATTTTGAACATACATAGGTAATAAGAACAATCGCTATAAGTAACTTTGCAATTTACGTGAAAAATACGTAACAATCAAATTTACACTATAAATTTTCTACAAGAAAGCTTTTATAGTTAACTGTAGATAAAGTTCGAGTTGAATAAGTCATTTTGAATGTTAAGTTTATTTGATCATTTCTGTTGTGAATCAACTTCTGCAAGACACTCGTGATGGCCAACAAGACAATGTATAGGCCATTTTGAATGCAAAGTTTATTTGATCACATGAGTTGTAAAGTTGCTTTTGGCATCTGAAATAACAAAATATATATAGTGCCTATAGTTATCGCATTCAAACCGCTATGCAATGGGAGTCTTATAAAATGGAAATATAAATATGAATGATTATAATTTAGATATTATGAGGTTATATTGTAGATTTATTAATAGCTAGGATAAATATTTTAAAATAAATGATTATACATAGCTTTTAGTTTTGTGTTTATTTTTGCCAAGCCAATACTAGTTACCAGTGGAAGCAAGAGGGGGAGGCCTTTGCCCAGCAGTGGGACAGTATTGGCGAGTAAAATTACTCATTAATATTCCATTATCTCTACAAGAAAATGTATACCACGTTCCGAATGTCTCCAGCGACTGGAGTCCTATTGATTAATGGACAGTTCCTATAAACATAGGTATCCAACCGATAACGACATGATGTTTTAAAAAGTGACAAACTTTACCAAATGCAAAAAGGTACTAAATGGCATCATATGGGAAGATATCAAATTGGTACTAAATTCTGGTGAAAATAATTTTTTAATACAGAAAATGGCGCCTCCACGTTTTTTTGCCGTGAAAAGCAACGGCGGCGGCGCTACGGCATGGTGCCGTATACGTTATATGCACCGCCGTATGTTATATACGCCGCAGTATACGTTATATGCGCAGCCGTATGTTATATACGCCGCAGTATACGTTATATACACCGCCGTATACGTTATATACGCCGCAGTATACGTTATATGCGCCGCCGTATGTTGTATACGCCGCAGTATACGTTATATACGCCGCAGTATACGTTATATACGCCAGGGTATAGGTTATATGCGCCGCAGTATACGTTATATACGCCGCAGTATACGTTATATGCGCCGCCGTATACGTTATATATGCCGCAGTATACGTTATATATGCCGCAGTATACGTTATATGCGCCACCGTATGTTATATACGCCGCAGTATACGTTATATGCGCCGCAGTATACGTTATATGCACAGCCGTATGTTATATACGCCGCCGTATACGTCGTGTCTGTCAACAAACTTCCAGTGTTCCATACAACACTGACGACCGTGGCTACACACGGCGAATCTAATCTGCTGAATAGACTTCCCCTTCTTCCAGAAGGACCGATCTTGTGCGGCCTGCACCCAACGGCTCCCATTATTATGCTGCATCTCCACTCAATACCACAAGGTCCCAACTCTAAAGTAGTCGAGTTTTGATAGATGAGACCTTTTCCCTACTTTAGTTTGCTTTAGTTGGTATTAAATAAAAAACAGTTTACTAATATCTGTATATTCAATGTTTGTTCTTACAATTCAATAAATAATAAGAATACCTACCGTTGGTACATCCTACGTTTACTAAGTACTTAAGCTAGTAAAAATTTACAGAAAAAGTTAATCTAAGGGCAATAAAATATATGATTGATTATCTACAAAAACTAAACTATTTTACCACAAAAGAAAAAAAAACACTGTTTAGAGCCTTCCTATACCAAAATTAGTAAAAAAAATTTAAAAATGCGTTTTTCTGTTGTTTAGCTTATTGTGGTAACAAGGAATATGACCAACAAACGGCCCTGCATACAAAAAGACATAAAAATTCTATAAGATCCTTATAAGAGATCCAATCTCTGATTTTTTTGGTACGAAATGAGAAGGCTCGTTTTCTACGAATCTCATAAAAGTCCATACACTCAGTTACATCATACATTTAATCAGTGAATACTGCATCATTTAATTTGTATTATATATATGTAAAAGTGTAGGATCTATGCCAAGTACCTACCTACTCTGCAAAGCGAAAACGCGATTCCATAGAATTTTCTCGATAGCAGATAATTCCATAGCCACGTACAAATCTTACAATACACCCGTATTCAATATTACTATAAATGAGATCGTGAAACTTTGTATAGCAATTTTTACATTTTCCAATAATTTTGCTAAAAATCACAACTAATAATATTCTAAAGAAAGAATCATATTTTTGCATGCTACGTTGTCACGTCTAAACGACTGGACCGATTTCGATGAAATTTTGTATATAGATAGATTATGACCGGGATTGAGACATAAGCTACTTTTTACCCAACTGCGCAGAAGGAGGGTAATGTTTTTATTTAAAAACTACTCGTGCGAAGCTGCGGATTGGTCAGCTAAGTATTATATAATTTTATTTAGTTTTCGCAACAGAAACAGTTGCACAAAGTAGTGTGTGCTCTTATGTGTAGATTTTCTACAGCTTCTGAACTGAAACGACGTTTCCAGGTTTGAGATCGGATCCTATACTACGGGATGTTGTTATGTACGGCATTAAATGAAAACACGGGTAGGGCTAAGAATACAAGAATACTAATAGATTTCCATGAATATTGACGACCTCCGTGGCGCAGTGGGCGCATAGCCGGATGAGACGCAGGAGGTAGTGGGTTCGATTCCCACCGCGGAACAAATGTTTGCATGACCTACAAATATTTGTTCCGGCTCTGGATGTTTTTCTATATATTATAAGTATGTATTTACAAAAAAAAAATGTATATAAGTATTCTATCAGTTATCTGGTTCCCATAGTACAAGCTCTGCTAAGTTTGGGGCTAGATAGTGCTGTGTGAAATGTCCATCAATAAAAAAAAAGTAAGATTGCTATCGCTATCATATTGGTCCATCGCTGGCAAGAACCTTAACAGACTACTGACTCAATTGTGTCTAGCGATCTACAATATAAATAAATAAGGTACCTATATAAGAGATCTATTTACTCTATGTACATCCTAATTACATACATATTTACAAAAATAATATTTTTCACACTTTCGCGATCACTTGTACTTAATTACTGATTAAAACGGGTATTTATCGCGCAGGAGTCTGCCCGCGACCACGGCTGTTGCAACACAATCGAAACGTCCGGGATAACAAATCAAACAGGTACATACGCGATAAATACCCGTTTATATGGGTAATTTAGATAGTATTAATTAGGTGATGCGCCATCGCGAGGCGACAGAGTCGCTCTCGTCGCGTTCCCTGCACGACTCCACGATGGGCATCTCATCGGTCTTCCGCTTTCTATTCCTGGAACAGTGCATTAATAATAAATAAGACTGTTTATTTCGGTAACTTTTAAACAAATTATTTTGACGGGTCGGTTTATAAACAAAAAACCCAAAGGCCGGTTTTAGTGGTCGATCGACCGTCGGTCGGTGCGTACGTCGGTCGCGCTTGTCATTTGTCATCCTGAACAGGAATAATCTTACTTGGCCTACATTCATTTAATTATTGCCTACTTTAATTTAACTTAAGCTACATTAACTCAATTTTATTTAACTTAAATTCTTTTATTGGTCCATATTGATATTTATTTATCAATATCGATATTTATTTTATTTGGATGGTATACTTAATCGGAATAACCGAATTAACGGAAGAGCGAGACCCTCTAACACAGGTATTTTATACTTAAAAGCGGGTCCCAAACCCATGAAATGTATATAAATTGAGTTTACTGAAATAAATATATTTAATTTGATTTGTATGAAAATACACAGGTCGTGACAGTGCTCGGCCGATCGTAAGCACGCGTATATTGCTACGCACCAGTGCCGGATTTATATTTTTTATGAGTGTAGGCGACTTTATTTCCGCCGCTCCATGTATCTTTCTAAAATAATAATTTACCATTGTATAATTATAGGTTGGCTCTAAAATGATAATGTAAACAAAATGTTTAAGTATTATCTATGTATATTTTATCTACCTACAATGTTCTGCATGCTCACTGAATATTTAATCTAAGTTTAAACCTATTGTTTCTCATAAAGTGAAATTTGTAATAATACTTTTGTGAATAAATTCTTTAACCACATTAACAGTTAGTTACCTAGGATTGATAATTTTCGATAGGAATGAGTTTATATAGGGATTTAACGTATTAGTCTAGAAACCATGAGAAAATCAGTGAACTTCTTTGACTTTTATCCTCTGAAATCTGCCGCCCCTAGGCCGCGGCCTATTGACAAATCCAGGACTGCTACGCACTGCGTACGAGGACCGTCGGTCGAGCGCGTCCGCATGCGTGCCGTCGGTCGACCGACGCGCTATGAAAACATAATAACGCGTTCAGAGCTACACCCACGGATGAGGGAAGTAAGGGGATAGGGCGAAGGGGCGTGACCCGTGTCTCAAAAACAAGACCAAACTATCTTGTCCGTCGAAATCGGGGACTAGTCGCGCATCATCTGTCTCAGACAAATTCACTCAAAATGCCAAGTTGTGCTGGTGATTACATGCAAAAACAGGAGTAACAAAGTGAATTACAGCAAAGACGGGATATCGTTCCATATGTAAGTACTCAAATTTACTTGTTTATATACGTTTTTATTTATAAAACAATCACAAGACGAAAATTATTTTCAACGTTATCAGTCAAGTTTGAAATCGGCGCGAAAAGCATTTCATATTCATTGTTTGAAATACATTGCTGCGTGTATGTTAAAACGAGTCACAATCCAAAAACAAAAGGCGCAATGGAATATATATCAAACGATACTCTCGATACCTTGTTCGTTGCGTGGTACGGCCACTGTTTTCAGCTGCGAGTTAGTGATGTACTAGTTCATTTCAACAAATGAATTTGTCGATACCTTTATAATGACCAAGACCGAACTAGTAATTAGATATCTAACTTTGTAAATAATAAAAGTAATAATATTCTCAAATAGAAGGGTTGTAATGTAGGTTTCTTAGAGGATTGCAATTCGATTCAATAGTGTAACTTAAACTTAAAAAAGATAGAAGCGGTTGGTTTAAGATAAGATAACTATTTATTGTACACCAAAATAAAATACAGAACATAATTCTTACAAATAGATTTAGTACAATGGGCGGTCTTATCGCTAAAAGCGATCTCTTCCAGACAACCTTTGTATGGACAGGATCAAAATGTAACACATGACGGCGGTGCATCTATATAAATTTAAAAACATATCTACATACTATAAACCTAAATTACCAATAATAACGTACCAGTGCGAGGCGAGACGTTATTCGTAGCGGATCGCGCTCACCCTGATGAAGGTTCACGAATTGAACCGAAACATTGTCGGTCGAAGCACAGATGCGACGGTACGTGATAAATCCCGTGTTTATAATAATAATAATAACGTATATTAGGTATTCAAAAACGATTGTATAACTTATAGAAGGGTGCACCTATACACAGAACACAAAAAACAATAGAAGTCGTAAGTAGGCGGGGCCCGCGTAACACCAAGTACGCGGAGTTCTGCGTACTACAAGCTTCGCTCACTTCAGTCGTGTTTCAATTACTGTGGGGTAAACGTACTTCAAAAAAATATAAAAATGCCATATTGTGCCGTTTTGGAGTGTAAATATTATAGCCGAACCAAAAATTTAACAAAAGGGGGCATATCCTATCACCGGTAAGTATTATTTTATTGTTTTTTGTTAGTTTTGTTTAAAATGCAAAATCATCAAACAAAATAGACTGTGAATCATACTCCTTAAGGTCGCGTTTCTCTTAAACCTCAACTTAATCTACTCAATTAGGGATGTGACTCCAATATACTGATGAATGTGTTATCGATAGATTTAATTAGTTACCCCTATTAAAAGATGTATAAGTTTTAGGGCGTTAATTCCTTGTTGTTTTATTGATGATTTTCTGAATGTATTTTAGACCTATGGTGTGAAATAATATAATAACTTCTGTTTTCAGTTTCCCCAAGGCGCAAGACATAAAAAAAATTAAAAAAACGTACAAATTATGAGTCATCCAGCATACAGAGTCATGACCTGGCACCGTGTGACATTTTTCTGTTCCCAAAAATTAAGAACCAATTACCCGATCAACGGTTTTCATCACCAGAAGAGGCTGTCGAAGAGTATGAATAACATGTATCTGACGTCACCACCGGAGTAGTGGCACAAATGTTTGCAAAATTTGTTCAATCTTATGAAAAAGTGCATTGACGCAAAGGGAGAATATTTTGAGAAACAATAAATTTATTTTTGACCATTATTAGTATTTTTTATTGATTCCGGAAACTTTTAGTGTGCCCCTCTAATAATAATTCAGTATACAAAGTGTTTTTTTTACTGTAACACAAAATGTTTGTAGAAGGAATTTTGTTTGTCCTGTTGTATGAGAATACTTTTTATCAAATTTGACTATCTTCCGCTGTTCAGATTGTTTTCATCCCATACAATAAAATGATCCTTACAAAGGACTGCATCGATCGGCATCAAAAAAAAATTACCAACTTGATTCATTTTAAGGCGCTACTCACAATTGACCAAAAAATTTTTAATGCGAAAATGTGTTTCTTCGAAACAGAGCTGATGTTTTAAAAGAAACTGCACCTGTATCTCCTCTGGTTATGGGTGCTGCCGTACTGTTACAGTTAAACCACTCTGTATAATATTACAGTAATATCATATTTTTTTAAGTAAGTATTTATGAGTTGGATACCTGTGATTATGTTAAGAAAAAAAAGAAAAGCTTTTTATTTCGACCACTACAAATATAACCTGACGTACCTATTTCGTTACCCGTAGTAGGTAGGTGATAATCGATATCGATACATTCGTCTTGTATACTCATTGGTACATCACTAAGTGAGTAGCGCTGTTATTTGAGCATCCGAATAACAGCCAATGCATTATCGATCTTATACTTTGCTGTTAGAGACTATAACAAAAATCGTTAGCGACAGCGCCATCTGTTGTTCAGTGGCTTTGTTTTGTGGGTAGCAAAGTAACAGCCATTGCATTATCAGTCTTATTTATAATTAATAGACTAAAATAAAAATATTTTCTAAAGCGCCATCTCTTACCGAGTAGAAGAAGTAAACTTTAATTTTTTGTTACTGTTTATTTTATTGAATTTTAAACCATGTTCCATAGTAGCTAAGGTTGTATATCCGTTAAATTGGTTTTATGGATTAAGGCCTCTTTGATCGTTCTCTTTCAACCAATTATAACTTTTATTTCTAAGTGTGCTAGTTTTTACATGTGTGAGTTTAGCTACACTGGTTTTCTTAGTAAAAAGTCATCATGCTAGTTCTATTGTTTTTTATGTTCTGTGCACCTATATACCAATAGACCATTATAGTTAATATACCGCCGTTTCTTATAAGCAAGCGCGCTCCATCTTAGACCATTGCATTGCTCTATCATCGGGCAATTTGTGGTCAAGCGCCTAAGATATCGATAACACTTTATCGATAATGTCAATCCCTAGTGTATGCCTAAGTTTTTATGGTAGTGTGACGTACGAGTGCTACGCATTAATAGGATGATTTGTTAGTGTGAGTTAGTCAAGTAGCCAACACTAGTGCTACGTTCAGTGTGTGTGTTGCGCAAGTTAATTATCGTACGTAAGTTTTATTTGTAGGTGTAGGCACGAGAGGGGGAAATTCGGGGACATTGGTTTCTTGAGAATTCGTATTTATCAGCCTGTCTCCTTATTTCTCATGTCTGTGGCTACACCGAACGGTGGAGCGACCGTACGGATGCGCGTATCATTAGTGTACGTGTTTGTTGCGACTGTACCAGTCCGGCCAGACAACTTGACGATCGGTTATGCGTATCGTCAGGAACGATGGTACTTACGCACCGACGGTCGGTCGACCACTAAAACCGGCCTAAACCAATTTATCATTATGATTTTCTTGTTTTATTTAAAAGTGCTGGGAGCCGTTGGGCGCAGGCTGCGGAAGATCGGTCACTGGGGAAATCTGCGGGGGACACAGTGGACGTCCTGTGCCGATATGATGATTAGTGTAGAGTGAGTGACTTGCCTCTTGTCAGTGCCAGTGTCTGAAGACAAAAGGCTTTCATCAGCGTGTGTTACCAGTGATGACGAATGACACAGAAACGTGGTCTCTCACTATGTGCCTCATAAGGTCGGCTCACGGTCGCTCAGCGTGCTATGGAGATGGCTATGCTTGCTGTTTCTCTACGAGATCGAACCAGAAATGAGGAGATTCCTAGATGAACCAAAATCACCGACATAGCAAGGATTACGCAAGCTGAAGTGGCAGTGGGCAGGGCACATAGCTCTCGCAAGAACTGCTGGGCTTTGGAGAAGAAAAGTTCTAAAGTGGAGACTGCGCACTGGAAAGCGCATCGTGGCACGCTTAAGGGCGCACTATACCTGGGGAGACGTTAAATCGCTTATTGAGAAACAATGTTTTATTCAACAAATTGTGTGCTTTCAATCTGTAATTAATATATGTTATAGTTAAGGAAACGTGCTAGAGCGCCTGTGTTGTGAAAACACGATTCCGTAAAATTTTCTCGATAGAAAAAAAATCCAAAGATGACTCCAAATTTATCTTAAAACCGTTCTTATGCGATGAATACTACAATTTAGATCTTGAAACTTTATACAATAATTCTACACAACATAAATAAGGGCACCTGTGTTTTAAATTTTCAAAATACCTTTTGATTTTTCCAAAGTTTTGCACCAATGAAACCATTCGCTCCGGACGCCCGGTCTACAATTCAGTCTGGCCTCGGCTTTCAGACGGGGTACCCGTAGCGCTTGTCGCTCCAAACGAACACGTAATTCTTAGGTAGAATTTATATTTAGTTGGTTTTTGTAAAGACGCAGTAATGAGAAATAAACACAACAAGATAATGAAGGACTGAATGATAAAAAACAGGCAAACATATGAACCACGGCGAGATAGGACGTGCAGCGGCGCGCGGAGAAGCGGGGGTGAAATTCGAGTTTGGGCTGAGGTATAGTCAACTCTTAATTAGTGTTACAATATGATTTTGTAGATTTTAATATTGCATGCCTTGAAAGGCAGAAATGTATTGATTCTGTATTTACTACTGACATCTTTGTAACATACATATATTTCAAGCAATAAATACATTTGATTTAAAATATAGGCTACTTTTTATTGACAGACCATGCGTGCGAAGCCGCTGGCGAAAGCTAGTTTACTATAATTGTATTGTAGGTACACTTATAACATGTTACTGCCATGGCTATAGGCGCGTTATATGAAGCGGTATCTTCTAATACAAGCATATTTTTTTTACCCCCCCATCTCGGAAAGAGTATTTTTGCTCATCGATAACTGAGTGCAAAAGCCGTTTTTATCCGCTAGAGGATAATGTAAACTGAATTTAGAACATCGTGTGCACTAAGTTTGTGAATTCAAAACATCATTAAACCTATTTACTTATACCTCCATGGTGCCGAATTTATCATACTACCTTTTTTAATTTATACAAACTCAGACTCTGAACTTTTTGGGTGTATTACTTTTTTTGCATTTAATAATTTTCTCGCTGAGGTGGGATGAAAAGTTACGTGTTGCACTCGAGTGCAAAAAATTTTCACCTCGTGCTCTTTTGAATCACTCGCTGAGAATCCTTCGCTTGCTCGGTCATCAAAATTGAGCACGCGGTTAAAAAGCAACTTTGCACTGTTGTATAACAAATAACTATTGCTTAAAAGGAGATACCTAACCTTAAATGGAGACCATTTATAAGTTTCATTCGTTTAGCGTAAGATTTCAGTTTTTTACACAAAACGAATGAAGCATCACCCAAATGAGCTAATGAAAAAAAAACCACGACCTTTAGTAAATTGAAGAGGACAGCCCCTCGAGACCTCATATAACACATAAATGGAAGATGGAAGTGCCACTGAGCTTATTCCGCCCATACCCACCGGGGGCAGGATGGGCAGGTTGCATAAGGAAACTAATAAAAAAATGGATGGTGACTTGCCTCTTGGGGTAAGGTTGCTTCAAGTGGAAGGTCCTGTAGTGCAGCTGCATGCTGTTCTTCTGCGTGAAGCGCTTCTCGCACAGCGGGCACGGGTACGGACGCTCTCCCGTATGCGTCTGCAAACCAACATTTTTTTAAAAATTAATTTTTTAGGGAAATTGCGTCGTTGTTTACGACGATGTCAGTTCCACAATTGACTACAGAACATCCTCTTTCAGCAGGTCGTATGTGGACCGGTAGAGCATGTTAGCTGAGTCAGATGTTTGTTCAGCTAACGTGCTCTGAAACAGGCCCACATCGACCTGGTTAACTTTAGCACTCTGTACAACTCCTCTCTCATAGATTGACTCCGGACACGCTCTGTTAAAAGGTGGTATACATCTTCAATTACTCCACAAGTATAACAAACAGCTAGAGTATCTATCTTTTAAATTAAAAATTTAAAGCTGTTCACAGCGGAGCGCAATCGCATTCCATTGCGACCCCCGAGGCGCAGTGCCCGGATACCCGGCTACCGGCGGGTTTCCAGCAAGCAACAAATCTTCAGCGATCACCAACATAAATAGGCTTATAAATTGAGTTTTTATTATCTAAATAAATCTGTAACTAGGCATTCTTTTCAACCAAATGCTTAAGCTGTATTGAAGAAACTTTAGCTCATTACTAACGTGGTATAACAACAAAAAAAACGCTAATGAAATCCGTAATTAAATAAATAAATAGTGCTGAACATTTCACACGGCGCTATCTAGTCCCAAACTAAGCAAAACATGTACTATGGGAACCAGATAACTGATGAGTAGTTATAAAGGTAAATTTTTATTGTAAATACATACTTATAATATATTGAAAAATACCCAAACCCGGAATATTATATCCATTGCATTGCAGGCCATGCAAACATTTGTCCCGCGGTGGGAATCGAACCCACTACCTCCTGCGTCTCAGCCGTCTATTCGCCCACTGCGCAACAGAGGTCGTCGGGACGAGATGGTGGCGAGCCTATTGTGAAGCCGTGGAGGGCAACCCGTTTTTAAGGAGTGTATAACTTACGACTTGGTGTCGATGGTGGCTGCTCTTGGATATGAACTGCATGCCGCAGACGTCGCACGGGTACACGTGCTCACGCGTGTGCCGGTTCATGTGACTCGCTATGCTGACGGCCTGGCGACAAACACACTTTAGAGCAAGGAATCAAAGTATTTGATTGGACGATAAACAAGGCTGTAGTGCAGAGTCACAAGACTTATAACTATAAGTGCACTATGTAAACCTTTCATCGAAATAAATACATATTTATTCATTCGAATATTGGAATATCGTCCTGTCAAAACGTCTGCCGCGGGTGCTCCGCGGTTGAAGTGCACTTGCAGCTAGAGATGCTCCGCATACTTCACAGATGTGTCTCTGGTCGGGTGCGTAGAACGTCTGCCGCGGGTGCTCCGCCAGGTGATGCTTCATGCACGCCGCTTGCGTGTTGAAGTGTACTTACAGCTAGAGATGCTCCGCATACTTAACAGATGTGTCTCTGGTCGGGTGCGTAGAACGTCTGCCGCGGGTTCTCCGCCAGGTGATGCTTCATGCACCCAGATTGCGTGTTGAAGTGTACTTACAGCTAGAGATGCTCCGCATAGTTCACGGATGTGTCTCTGGTCGGGTGCGTAGAACGTCTGCCGCGGGTGCTCCGCCAGGTGATGCTTCATGCACGCCGCTTGCGTGTTGAAGTGTACTTACAGCTAGAGATGCTCCGCATACTTCACAGATGTGTCTCTGGTCGGGTGCGTAGAACGTCTTCCGCGAGTTCTCCGCCAGGTAATGCTTCATGCACACCGATTGCGTGTTGGAGTGTACTTACAGCTAGAGATGCTCCGCATAGTTCACAGATGTGTCTCTGGTCGGGTGCGTAGAACGTCTGCCGCGGGTGCTCCGCCAGGTCATGCTTCATGCACGTCGCTTGCGTGTTGAAGTGTACTTACAGCTAGAGATGCTCCGCATACTTCACAGATGTGTCTCTGGTCGGGTACGTAGAACGTCTGCCGCGGGTGCTCCGCCAGGTGATGCTTCATGCACGCCGCTTGCGTGCTGAAGTGTACTTACAGCTAGAGATGCTCCGCATACTTCACAGATGTGTCTCTGGTCGGGTGCGTAGAACGTCTGCCGCGGGTGCTCCGCCAGGTGATGCTTCATGCACGCCGATTGCGTGTTGAAGTGTACTTACAGCTAGAGATGCTCCGCATACTTCACAGATGTGTCTCTGGTCGGGTGCGTAGAACGTCTGCCGCGGGTGCTCCGCCAGGTGATGCTTCATGCACGCCGCTTGCGTGTTGAAGTGTACTTACAGCTAGAGATGCTCCGCATACTTCACAGATGTGTCTCTGGTCGGGTGCGTAGAACGTCTGCCGCGGGTGCTCCGCCAGGTGATGCTTCATGCATGCCGCTTGCGTGTTGAAGTGTTTACCGCACTGAAAATATTATTCTTTTATTATTGTAAGTGCTGTTGTTCTGAATTCTCTACTCTTGCTGAGGAGAGAGATCGTCATACAGCGCTAATTGCTGTCACTACATTATATTAACACATTGACAGCAGAGCATCCCCCTAAACGCCGAATGTTTACGGCATTTTTGTAAATTCTGTTTTCTTCTTCTTAGTCGGCACTTGGCAGAGTAGTCGTGGTTATGTCAGGGCTTGGCTCTTGAGTAGCGGCTCTAGCGATGCGTCTACATTCAGCTATATTGAAGGCATTGCGAGAACATTCAGTCATGGTAGATTGTGGTCCATCTCGATAAAGAGCGGCCTCGCGGCCTCTTGCCCTCCACTCTGGCTTGCACTACTATAGACGTTCCATCGAGTTTTATTTACGGGCAACGTGTCCAAAGAACTTAATTACTCTTGTAAATTCTAATTCTATGTAAAAAAGAACTAAAATAGTTATGCTTTTTAGTACATTGTTATACAGGGGTTTAAGCGGGTGTAAATAATTGTACACCCGAGATATTTTGGCCTACGAACGAGCAAGCGAGGACGCTAATGCAGAGTATTATTGATTGCTTAAACCCAATGAGTAGGTATAACACATAACCTTTCATAACGTGGTACAGTGGGCGAATAGCCGGCTGAGACGCAGGTGGCAGCGGGTTCGATCCCCGCCGCGGAACAAATGTTTGTATGATCTACAGATATTTGTTCCGGGTCTGGATGTTTTTCTATATAATAGGTTAGGAAAAAAGTCTTTTCGCATTATAGTATGTATGAACTTGTAATAAAATCTCTTTGGCTATACTAATAGGTTGAGGAAAAAGTCTTTTCGCATTATAGTATGTACGAACTTGTAATAAAATCTCTTTGGCTATACTAATAGGTTGGGGAAAAAGTCTTTTCGCATTATAGTATGTACGAACTTGTAATAAAATCTCCTTGGCTATACTAATAGGTTGGGGAAAAAGTCTTTTCGCATTATAGTATGTACGAACTTATCTGTAACGTATCTGGCTGGTTTTGGTATCATTCAAAGTTTAAATTTTAAAGAAGATAATTCCAAATTCAAATTAGGAAAATGTGTGATTTTTATTTGTTTTTCGTACTGTAAAGATGAGTGAATCTAATGAAGAAATTCGATACATTTTAAAATTTTAATACAAAAAAGGTAAAAACAAAACGTAAGCCGCGAAAAAAATTTACGATGTTTATGGACCTAGTGCAGTGTCTGTGAGAGTAGCACAAATTTGTTTTAAGCGTTTTCAATCCGGAAATTTTGATGTCAAATATGCACGTCGCAATTTTATTACGGATAAAATTGATGCCATTTTTGAAAAAGTGGAGCAAGATCGGCATAGCAGTAGTTACGACGTAGCTGAAGAACTGGGAACTGACCACAAAACAGTTTTGACGCATTTGAAAAAAAACTGGGTACACAAAAAAGCTCAATATTTGGGTACCCCACGAGCTCACTGAAAGAAACCTAATGAACCGTGTACTCATTTGTGATTCTTTATTACGACGTAATGAAACCGAACCATTTTTGAAGAAGCTGAAAACTGGTGATGAAAAGTGGATCACGTACGACAAGAACGTGCGAAAAAGATCGTGGTCAAAGGCCGGTCAGGCTTCACAGACTGTGGCGAAACCTGGGTTAACTCGCAACAAGGTGATGCTGCGTGTGTGGTGGGATTGGAAGGGCATTATTCATTATGAGCCGTTACCACCAGGCAGGACCATCGATTCTGAACTCTACTGCGAACAACTGATGAGATTAAAGCATGAAGTTGAGAGAAAGCGGCCGGAATTAATCAACAGAAGGGGTGTGGTGTTTCATCATGATAACGCTAGACCTCACACATCTTTAGCCACTCAGAAATAATTAAGAGTTTGGCTGGGAGGTGTATGCATCCGCCGTATAGTCCTGACCTTGCACCTTCAGATTTCCACCTGTTTCGGTCTTTTCAGAATTCTTTAGGCAGTGTCAGGTTGACATCACGAGAGGACTGCCAAAACTAATTGTCCCGGTATTTTGATCAATAGCCCCAAAATTTCTATAGCGATGGGATCATGTACCTACAAGATGGCAAAAAGTAATCGAACAAAATGGTACCTACATACTTCAGTTAAATGTAAATAAACTATATTAAAAAATGTTTTGAATTTTCTTAAAAAATGCGAAGAAAGTTTTTCCCCAACCTAATATTTGTATCTGGCTGGTTTTGGTATCATTCAAAGTTTAAATTTTAAAGAAGATAATTCCAAATTCAAATTAGGAAAATGTGTGATTTTTATTTGTTTTTCGTACTGTAAAGATGAGTGAATCTAATTAAGAAATTCGATACATTTTAAAATTTTACTACATAAAAGGTATAAATGCAACGCAATCCGCGAAAAAAATTTGCAATGTTTATGGACCTAGTGCAGTGTCTGTGAGAGTAGCACAAATTTGGTTTAAGCGTTTTCAATCCGGAAATTTTGATGTCAAAGATGCACGTCGTCGCTCTGGTCGCCCTATTACGGATAAAATTGATGCCATTTTTGAAAAAGTGGAGCAAGATCGGCATATCAGTAGTTACGACGTAGCTGAAGAACTGGGAATTGATCACAAAACAGTTTCGGCCATTTGAAAAAACTGGGTACATAAAAAAGCTCGATATTTGGGTACCCCACGAGCTCACTGAAAGAAACCTAATGAACCGTGTACTCATTTGTGATTCCATATTACGACGTAATGAAACCGAACCATTTTTGAAGAAGCTGATAACTGGTAATAAAAAGTGGATCACGTACGACAAGAACGTGAGAAAAAGGTCGTGGTCAAAGGCCGGTCAGGCTTCACAGACTGTGGCGAAACCCGGGTTAACTCGCAACAAGGTGATGCTGTGTGTGTGGTGGGATTGGAAGGGCATTATTAATTATGAGCTGTTACCACCAGGCAGGACCATCGATTCTGAACTCTACTGTGAACAACTGATGAGATTAAAGCAAGAAGTTGAGAGAAAGCGGCCGGAATTAATCAACAGAAGGGGTGTGATTTTTCATCATGATAACGCTAGACCTCACACATCTTTAGCCACTCAGCAAAAATTAAGAGTTTGGCTGGGAGGTGCTAATGCATCCGCCGTATAGTCCTGACCGCACCTTCAGATTTCCACCTGTTTCGGTCTCTTCAGAATGCTTTAGGCAGTGTCAGGTTAACATCACGAGAGGACTGCCAAAACTACTTGTCGCGGTATTTTGATCAGAAGCCCCAAAATTTCTATAGCAATGGGATCATGTCCCTACCTACAAGATAGCAAAAAGTTATCGAACAAAACGGTACCTACATACTTTAGTTAAATGTAAATAAACTATATCAAAAACGTTTTGAATTTTCTTAAAAAATGCGAAGAAACTTTTTCCCCAACCTAATATTATAAGTATTTATTTACAAAAAAAACAGTATTAAGTATTCTATCAGTTATCTGGTTCCCATAGTACAAGCTCTGCTTAGTTTGGGGCTAGATGGCGTTGTGTGAAATGTCCAGCCACATTTATTTATTTATTTTATTTCATTACTAATGGGAGGAAATTAAAATGTCTTTTTACAACGGTTTTGCATTTCCGGTATCCATTTTTTTTTTTACTACTAGACTGTGGCCTCAATTATTTTTAAATAGAAATAAAGATTTTTCATGGACGTTGTATTTCATTCTAGCATTTTATTATGAATGTGATCTCCTATAATATCCTGTCAATGTAATGAGCCTCATTCTATTCATTCCTAAGGCCGATATCGAGTTTACAATATCATCTTTCAGAGCAGAATGATGTCAAAAATTTTTTTTTCTAACCCATCTCGTCCCACTGCAGGGCAAAGGTCTCCCCCAAGTCCCTCCAAGCATCCCTATCTGTCGCTATCTCCCACCATCCTCTTTGGAAGGTGTCGAAATCGTCCCGCCAACGCTTTCTCGGCCGACCCCGACGTCGCCTTCCGTCTTCAGGCGTCCATGGTGTTGCAATATGGACCCATTTCTCGAAGTGCATTCGGGCAACGTGGCCCGCCCATTCCCACTTAAGCCCAGCCGATCTCTTCCCTACATGTGCAATGCCGGTAAGTGAGCGCACCATAGTGTTACGCACTCGGTCGACACGCTTAAAGCCGAGAATGCTGCGATCCATTGCCCTTTGACAAATCTTGAGCTTTGACTTCTGGGCTTCAGTCAGAGACCATGTCTGCGCACCGAAAGTGATGGGCAAGATACACATGTCGATGAAAAATAAATTTAACTAAGAATAATACAAATCAATAGATAATTTAAATATTGCACACCATTAAAAATAAACAGACTAAAGAGAAATACACTATTAAATCATAGGAACAATGGGCGGCTTTATCGTTAAAAGAGATCTTTTCAGAGCAACTCTCTATTCTCTTCTAGAATATAATACATATACAACACAATAACACCCCTAACACAAGTATCTCCATACTTAAAAGGCGGCCTCGAACCCTATATTATACAACCTGTTTTGTTAAGTACGACATTAATTTAAAACACACATCCGGCATCGTATTAACTGATTTTAGAGATGGGTTTTAATACCTGTAGCTTGCATATTTATCCAGTAATCGATACATTTCCAATTTCAATCAGCGGCGCCTTTGTTTTTATTTAATGTCGTACATAACAAAACACGTATTATAAAGTATGGATTAAGTTAAAACAATAAGGGATCATAAAAAAAGCTAAACACTGTATATAGTGTTTAACAAATTACAATACAAAAATTGGTAAGGAACCTTTTAAAGAAGCGTTTAACAGTTGTTTTACTTTTTGTGGTAACAAGGTAAATATTGTCAATAAACTCACATGAATACAAGTAGTAGGTTTCTTTGCTTTCTTCACCTTCCTCATGCTGGAGCCAGCTCCCAGAGCCTTCCCTTTGTAATTCCTGCGCTTCACTTCCACATCTCTGAAAATATTATCTTCATCAAATTCCTCATTTTATTTTACTGCTTATAGGCACTTGTCTCACCGCCGGCGATGAGTAAGAAGCGAGTAGAGCTAGAAGTTAGAAACGAGTTTGTACTCGTAGTTCCTATAGTCTCGCGGAGCTATAAAGCGAGTGAGCGAGTGCGGCGGGCGATACTCATCATCTCACGGCGTGTGTTCTGAGCACCAAGCGAACATCGCTGAGCGCGTATCGCTAAGCTAGTATCGCTGAGCGAGTGTTGTAGTCGCTGCGACAAAATAGTGGAGAGCGAATTCTCGCCGCCGGCAGTGTGAACGGCAAGCGATCAACTATTAATATACGTGTCTTTGATACTGACACGGAATCTATATCTATTGTTCGTTTCTTGAGCGAGAAAATAGTTACTCGCCGGCGGTGAGACAAGTGCCCTAAGCTTCAGTTAAGAGTAAGGCTCAATTTACATTGCCGCGGAATGGAATGGAAGCGAATTTTTGTAACGATAGTGTACATAGCATCTAATTCTAGGGAGAGGGGGGGGGGGGGGATAATATCTGCACTGACGTCCCGCATAGGGGTGTTTTGGTTTGGTGGCAGCAGTTTTCCAGGGCTCCCAAGGTACTTGCTGACGTCGAAGATACAAAAATACAAAATACAAATACAAAATTTATTTAATTGCATCAAAATTACATCGAGTACAATTTTTTTTTGTTATTATACAGTACTCAGCTAGCATGCATTTTAAAGAAAAGATAAGTAGTAAGGTTTCATTATTTAAGTATGTAGGTTACATAAAATAATCATTATATTATATTGTTTGGTTGTTTTTTCCTGTTTTGCATGTAAGTACTGTTCAATAGTTATTCTATGTTATTTTAAATCATTATTTGTAAATATTTTATGTGTGCTATTTAGCAAATAAATGATTGTCTATAAAACAATAATACCCCCACACTAGGATACCCTGATGACTCGAGTTCATGCAGTCCCGTCTTCAGTCTGCTTCGTGTGTGGGCGTACAGAGCAGCAGCACGTGCTCTACTGTCTCTTCATCCTGTAGACATCCTCGATATAGCCCAATACATAGCATATTTGGGCTCATATTTAGTTTGTACGTCACACAATTGACATAAAGTTCAATATGCTATGTACAATTTTGTTACAAAAATTGTAAATTCGATTTAAATAGTTTATTCTTATAATAACAAGGTTTTCTAAAAGAGTTAGAAAACTAGCGTATAGTGAGATGTCACAGATTACTAAAAAGTTACTACGAGTCGTTCAACGACCCCGCCCAGTCAAGTCAATGGATTCCAAACTAAGTATAAAGAACAAGTACTAACCAAAATTATTCGTTACCTTTCTAAATTCAGCCCATGTGTCGGATAACAGTTAAAAACTATTGTGTACATTGATTTGTCACTTCGTTTTACATGCTGTAAGTATCCTAAAAATTGGAATAATATTATAGTGTCATCTCACTCACATAGCTCCATCAGCGTGCATGTCAGAGTGAGACAGATGCAGATCGTAAGCGCTTTGAGTTATAAACTTGAGATCGCATTTTTCACAGTAGATGTTCTTTTCGGGCGATTCTGATGAGACCTCCTGTAAACAAGTTATAAGTTAATATTTAATACAAAAATCTTTTAATGAAATATATACAGCCTGTTTTGTTATGTGCAACATTAATTTAAAACACACATCCGGAATCCGGTAGCTTGAATATTTATCCAGTCATCGATACATTTCCAATAATATTTTACGTAAATCGGCGGCGCCTTTGCTACGATGTTAATTTGTCAGTTTAACAGGTACCTACTTACATGATGAATAAATATTATTTATTTCCTTATTTGATACAGGCTTTTTCATTGATATTTCAGGACTTGATATTAAGGTTGGTTGAAAATTTAAAATTTTCTATGGTAATGAATTTAAAAAAAAATGAAAAAGAATCGCTGGAGCGATGACTTGGACGTCTTCCAAATAGACTGGCGGAATATGGCTCTGGACCGTGATAAGTGAAAGGAATAGGGGAAGGCCTTTGCCCAGCAGTGGGACAGTATGGGCTAGTAAAAAAAAATGCATATGAAAACTTTTACAACAATACTAGCCATCAGTCCTACCCGTGTTTTCATTTAATGTCGTACATAACCAAACAGGTAGTATTTATAGTTACAGTGTCGTTATCAAAATGCTTGATTCGCGAGTGTTGCGCCAGCCCCGCCTCGCTGACGAACGACACGCCGCACAGGCTGCAGATGTGACCGCTGCGGTGCGCCATGCGCATATGAGTGTAGAATGTTGAAGAGTGCCTAGAAAAAAAATACAAACAGAATATTTAAATTGTAATTTTGACATTATTATAATTGTATTATGTATGAATTTGACAATATAATACTTAAATTCAATTTGATAATACTTAATTTCAAATACTTATAACTTAATCTTTCCGAAAGATGTTAGTTGGAACCCCTTACTTATTTTGACACATAACACGATAGGGTAGCTTACTCGAACAAACTTCCCGTTGACCTAGAATTATTAAATTTGGCAAGAAGCAAGGTCTGAGAGCACAAGTAAAGGAAAAATCCGAAAACCGTACATTAGTAGTTATAATATTATAGTATATACAAAAAAAAAATTTTTTTCTTCAACGTTGTATAGCTTTACCCTACCTGTCCAATCTCACCGCACTTTCTTATATAAGTATACCCCTTTAAAATCTATATTTTAGAGGCTTTTTTTGTTATTCCTTTTTCATTTATTTGTTCATTAAACAATTAACCAATTGTATTTGAAACTATACTATACATTAAACTATACTAACTCTACATAAAATAATCATAAACATTATATACAAAAATAATCAATAATACCAACACAATTCAAAATACAAGCCATAATAAAAAAACAACACTTAGATTAAAAAGTCAGAGAGATGAATAAACAAAAAAAAACATGTCATAAATTAATTGTATAATTAAATCATTTTGAATTGCATTGTAACTTGAAATCATCCACTGAATAAAAACACCCTTCCAGCAAAAGTTTTTTTAGCCTAGTTTTAAATATAATTGGACTATCAATCATTTTCATGTCAATGGGGAGAGAGTTGTATAAATTAACTGCTTGATACAGAGAGCCATGCATCGCTACATTTAATTTTGGACATAGTGGAGCATCAAGATCTTTTATTCCTAGTGTACAATTCTAATTATACCCCTTTACAATCTATATTTTAGAGGCAATATTTTTTATTTCTAGTGTACCATTCTAATTATACCCCTTTAGAATCTATATTTTAGAGGCAATATTTTTTATTTCTAGTGTACCATTCTAATTATACCCCTTTAGAATCTATATTTTTGACGCTATATTTTTTTATTTCTAGTGTACCATTCTAATTATACCCCTTAACAAATCAATATTTTAGAGGCTCTATTTTTGTTATTCCTAGTGTACCATTCTAATTATACCCCTTAACAAATCAATATTTTAAAGGCTCTATTTTTGTTATTCCTAGTGTACCATTCTAATTATACCCCTTTACAATCTATATTTTAGTTATTCCTAGTGTACCATTCTAATTATACCCCTTAACAAATCAATATTTTAGAGGCTATATTTTTTATTTCTAGTGTAACCATTCTAATCATACCCCTTTAGAATCTATATTTTAGATGCTATATTTTTTTATTTCTAGTGTACCATTCTAATTATACCCCTTAACAAATCAATATTTTAGAGGCTCTATTTTTGTTATTCCTAGTGTACCAATCTAATTATACCCCTTAACAAATCAATATTTTAGAGGCTCTATTTTTGTTATTCCTAGTGTACCATTCTAATTATACCCCTTTACAATCTATATTTTAGAGGCTCTATTTTTGTTATTCCTAGTGTACCATTCTAATTATACCCCTTAACAAATCAATATTTTAGAGGCTATATTTTTGTTATTCCTAGTGTACCATTCTAATTATACCCCTTAACAAATCAATATTTTAGAGGCTCTATTTTTGTTATTCCTAGTGTACCATTCTAATTATACCCCTTAACAAATCAATATTTTAGAGGCTCAATTTTTGTTATTCCTAGTGTACCATTCTAATTATAACCCTTAACAAATCAATATTTTAGAGGCTATATTTTTGTTATTCCTAGTGTACCATTCTAATTATACCCCTTAACAAATCAATATTTTAGAGGCTATATTTTTGTTATTCCTAGTGTACCATTCTAATTATACCCCTTAACAAATCAATATTTTAGAGGCTCTATTTTTGTTATTCCTAGTGTACCATTCTAATTATACCCCTTAACAAATCAATATTTTAGAGGCTATATTTTTGTTATTCCTAGTGTACCATTCTAATTATACCCCTTAACAAATCAATAGTTTAGAGGCTATATTTTTGTTATTCCTAGTGTACCATTCTAATTATACCCCTTAACAAATCAATAGTTTAGAGGCTATATTTTTGTTATTCCTAGTGTACCATTCTAATTATACCCCTTAACAAATCAATATTTTAGAGGCTATATTTTTTTGATAATAACCCGTGCCGAAGTCTTCTATATAAATATGACTTACTTGAATTCTTCACCACAATGTTTGCATTTTCTTATCACGCCATTGTGAAAATCTTCGTGAAAAATGGCCGATGTCCTGAAAGAAAAATCACATTCATTTAACAACTTTTTTTGTATTCGTTAACATTTGATTGTATTTGTTGCCATTTTAATAATTAAAATTTCTACAAATACAATGCTACTTGGCGGCAGAATTAGGTATGATGGTAGTACTTCTCCAGAACTCTTGTACAAGGAGCTTTACTACCAGTGCATCGTATGGCACATTTCTAAGGTGCGTGGCCTACGAGGCAACTCTCTATCTATCTTATAGGCGATGTTTGCCACTTAACATCAGGTGGGTTATAAGCTTGTTCCATCTCCAAGTAGCAACAAAACAAAACGAAGGCCTACGTTCAGTAGTAGACTGCTATAGGTTATGATGATAATGATGATGAACGTACTGCATAATCCAAAATGTTATTAACTTGTAACTAAGGAAAGTGGCGGTGGAGTCAACATGTAGAAAGCTGAAAGATTAATACATGGTGGTACAATGGGCAGCCTTATCGCTTAAAGCGATCTCTTCAAGGCACCCTTTGGATGGACTGGATTGAAGAAAAGTGAGAGGATGCGGTGTATAGTACTTACTCAAGATAGAATCGCATATCGCATCGCAGGCAGTGGTAGACGGCATAATGTTGGATCATGTGTTTAGTGAGCATGCACTTCCGCTTGAACCGCATGTGGCAGAAACGACACTCGATTGGACCTAGTGACTGCAACAAATATACTAATCACTGATTGGAACGGGTACTTATCGCGTATGTACCTTTTTTATTTGTCATCCCGACGCACAGTATGAAAAATGACCCGCAAAACGGTCATCCACTTTTTATTTCTCCATTCAATAAAGAAAATGGTTTCAAATGCACGAGTAGAACACCCGAAGTTCAAATGTACGTAGATCCAAAGATATTATTTTTTTACTAAATATAATCTGTTCTTTTTTAATAGCCCATACTGCCCCATTGCTGGGCAAAGGCCTCCCTCTCTTCCTTCCACTTATCACGGTCTAAAGCCATATCCCGCCAGTCTCTTTGGAAGACGTCCAAGTCATCGCTCCAGCGCTTTTTAGGCCTTCCTCGGCGTAGCTTTCCGTCTTTAGGAGTCCATATGCTTGTCTTCTTGGCCCACCTACCAGGTTACATACGAGAGAAGAGACATGACCCGCCCAGTCCCATTTCCGCCCCCCCCCCCCCCCCAACCCTCGCCCACCGGCTTCACGCAGCGCCCCACATTTGACCCCGCGCACCACGAGAATCGGTAATTTTGTAAAATAATAATAATCTACAGTTTAAAACATGTGTTTGTATATGTATTTACTAGTGTACTCATATAGAGTTCTTCAAAGATAAGGAGTTAATCTTTTGATATGTTATTAACACATGTCAAACAATATATTAATTAAGATTTTGAATCCTATTACGGTAAAACCATTTTATACATTATATGCTTAGGTAAAATCTCTATATGAGGACAGTCTAGTGAATATACAAACACATGTTTTAACCTGTAGATTTTTACAATTTTACAAAATCACTGATTATTTAGAAAAAAAAAAATATCTCTGATTCTACGTACCTACATTTGAACTTCGGGTGTTCTACTCATGCATTTGAAACCATTTTCTTTATTGAATGGAGAAATAAAAAGTGGATGACCGTTTTCCTGGTCATTATTCACACTGTGCGACGTTTTGACCGTGTTGCAATGGTCGCGGGTGGAATCCACCCGCGACAAAAGGTACGCGATAAATACCCGTTTCAATCAATAAAAACCATTATGAAAAAACAATATAAATATTTGATTATTATATTATTTAATCATTGGTAACAACGTGCTTAAAATGAATAAACGAAATGAGGAAATTTATAAAAAAAATAACATTCATTGAGAATTAATAAGTGCGAATCCGGTTACTATTCAACTTATAATCAAAAGTCTGTGTCAAATATTTTTGTTCATTAAAATCACAAGGATCACTTTGAAACGTCAACTTTACTACCTGCTCCTTCGCGACCAAGCCAGGAAAGAAAGGCAAGAAACACGGCGCGTTGTCTTTTTAATGATCCTTTTAGAATACATACCAATAAAGAAAATAAATTACGTCTAAATTGTAACATTTCTGAACGAGTTGGAGAAATTTCAATCCCAAGCTTCTCTAATATCTAAATAATCCGATATGAAGTAGGCTTTTTTATAAAGATTTTGTTTAATTACGTTTTTAAATTTGTTAATTGTCAATTTTGTACATCACTTACCTCATCGTGCTTCATTTTAACATGCCGCATCAGCATTTCAAGCTTCGAGAACCCCTTAAAACAGTTATGACACTTATAGTTCGCTTTAACATACTTATCGCTGTATTCTTTCCTCTTAAACTCCACTTTAGCCTCTTCCTCAGTCAAGCGATACTTCTTCCAATAATCCAGAGACAAATACTCTTTTTTTCTTCGCATAAACTTTCTTGTTTTTGCCGGCTTATTACTAATAACAGGTTGCTTACCACCTTCTAAGAAGACTAGTTTATTTTCTCCGTTAACAGCCTTCTTAACAATATCAAGGAATATATTTTCATCATCGCTCGAAGCGTTCTCGGGGTCTATAGAGTAATTGTCATCTATAGTTATATCCTCATCAGCTGCAGGCTCCTCTTTAACTTCTACATTTTCGTTATCTTTCTCGTTCACTGAGATTTCTATTTTGTTTTGTATGTTCTCGTGTTTTATTGTGTTACTTTCATAGTAAACCTCGGCTGTTATTAATTTTTGTTTCTTTTTATGTTTGAAGGTGTAAGTTCTTGTGTGATTGTGGCTTATAACTAGGGAAATTTGTGATTGTAGATTTTCTGATAATCTGTTTATGTATTTAACTCTATTATATGTGATCTGTAACCAAATTAAAAATCATTTAAGAACAAAGCAAGGACCAAGTCAAGGCTAAGACAGCAGAACTTGACATTCGATTCAAGAGCCTGTTCTGGTTGCTCGGACCACAATCCCGACATTCTCTACTTAACAAGCACCTGGTTTACAACAGCATTCTTAAACTAGTGTGGACGTATGGGCTACAAATCTGGAGTACAACCAGCAAATCCAATCGTGCTATCATCCAACGCTGTCAGAACAAAATTTTGCGTTCCATTTCTAATGCCTCATGGTTCACAACCAACAAGGAGATCCATGATTACCTAGCAGTTCCCACAACTGACCAAGAAACGGGCTTCATAGGGAAAAGATACCTGGATCGCCTGAAAAGCCATGATAATCTGCTGGCAAGAGCGCTGGTGGAAAATCGTTCTGATACAAAGCGCCAGAAAAGAGTCCATGTCTTGGACAACCTGCTTGCTGCTTCTAAAGAAGGGAAGAGGGACTAATGTGTCCCGATCCCGAACGCCACAAATAAATCAACACATCCGCCTATAGTCCTCCAACTGATGGCGGATCACAATGAGAACAAAAAAAATTAAGATCAAGCAGTTCAAGAAGTAGAGATCTATAATTGAATGAAGGTTCAAGACATTGGGAATACGGGTTACGGAACTCCAATGGTCTTGGCCCTGGCGATTACGTCTGACCACTTTGCTAGATGTGGTATATTATAACTATTTATAACCAATTTAAAAATCCATACTAATATTATAAATGCGAAAGTAACTCTGTTTGTTTGTTACCTTTGCACGACTAAACGGCTGAACAGATCCGTAATTAAATTTGGCAAGGAGATTATATCCTGGAGAAGGGCATATGCTATCTCATAAAATAATATTGAAGAGTGAATTAAATTAAGGCTAAATAATAATGGCTAATTAAATTATATACATATATATATATATATATATAGTCCTCCTCATCGATTCGATGACGGCGACTCTAACTATATTTAAATTTAAAGAAAATGCTAATAAATGCATAAAAATTACAATTATTTTAATTATACTGCGTTTATATTTAAATTCTAGCGTGAGCCCTAATATGGCTTGCTAGACCAAACTTAGTTTTAAAAATCCTATCACAGGTGTCACAATAGAGTTGGCCTGCTGCGTTATAAGTGTCAGTATAAGAGGGCTTAGGTCTTTCTTTACGTATCTGGCGCTTTATATCGAGTGTATGAAGTCGGTTTTCTACGAAAGTTTTAATGTTATTATAGATGGTAGAGCGCCAGGACGACCTGTGTGAAGCGAGCTCCTCCCAACTTGCAGGGTCAATATTGCAGGCATTTAGATGTCTTTTGAACACGTCATTAAAACGCAGATGCTGACCACCGTGTTTACGCTTACCCTCTGCCATCTCAGAATAAAATACCGCTTTGGGTAGACGCTGGTCATCCATGCGGAAGACGTGTCCGCACCACCTGAGCTGTCGCTGCATAAGGAGAGCTTCCATGCCGTACATACCGGACAGACGCAGGACCTCAGTATTCGGCACGCGATCCTGCCACTTAATCTTAAGGATCGATCTTAGACATATTAGATGGTATGTGTCCAGTTTTTTATTGTCTGGCTTACATTACAGAGACACCATGTCTCTGCGCCATATAGGAGGACTGGGATGATTAGGGCCTTGTAGACACTAATCTTTGTCACTAACTTCAGATCATGGGATTTCCAGACACGATCGGTGAGTCGCCCGAAGTTGGCAGCGGCGTTTGCAATGCGCGATGGTATCTCCGAAGACAAGGTGTTATCATGATACAACTTAGTAAGGGGCCGTACAATAAGCACATAAACGAATGCAACTCAATACACTTCCTCAATAGCTTACGCTGCGCGCACAAACATACCGACTGGAATGCAATTCGTCTCGTTGCACCATTTCACTCAAACATAGCAAAAAAAAAAAAATTATGATAGAAGGGTCTAAATACTTTTGGTCAGTGCTAACAGATTTTAAATTTCAATAACCTACCTAAAATCATTATACTTAGTTTGAGTGTGTTGGTACATACTTTTGGAAAACCTTTGATGTACAAGTTTCTACAATGTTTTAAATTAAATACCTTCATGATGAATGCATGCTTTGTACACTAGCCTAAACTTACTGTTATAAATTAAATATATTTAAGCTCATTTTAAGTGAACTGTAATTTGTTCTTATGATAATAAACTCTTTAAACTGAAGGGTGTGAAATAGAGGTTGAAAGTTTGTATGGACAATCCAAAATTCCTCAAGTTAGGGATATAAATGGTATATAAATGGATTATGACCAAGATTAAGACATGAGCTAATTTTTATCCGACTGGGTAGAAGGAGTGTTATGTTTTTATTGACAAACAACGCGTGCGAAACCGCGGGCGAGTCAGCTAGTTTTAAAATAATGTTAAGAATGCTAGATCTAAAAAATAAAAAGTACATAAAGTAAATATTAAATAAACTTACTGGTTCTGTTGCATGTAAGCCTTCCAGCACTTTCTGGCCCTTGTGGCACTTTTCTTTGAATTTATGAAATTTGTGGAGCAAAGCTGCACACTCATAGCACACCCAGTGAGGTAATCCATCTTTAGAGTGTAGCTGGAAAATATATAATAATATAATCAACAGGGTTCGAAATTCCAAGATATTTATCCATTAATTATGAAACCACTACACACATCACTGAAACTAGACTAAGGGTGACTTGCCTAAAACAATGCCTAAACATATTTAGTGACTAAATAATTTTTATATTCATATTCATTTGTTCTGCTTACATGTACATATAAATTTTTCAGCTTAGATAGCAAGTAGTAGGATTAAGTACGTGTACCCTGTAGGAGCAGTGCATGTTGGGTTTATGCCATTTCAAAAAGTACAACAATTAAAAAATGTAACAAATAGAATTAAAGAATTAAACATGTCAAATCAAGCAAATTAAAATTAATTTACATCACATATGTCAAGTAATACAATAGAAAACATTTTAAGGAGTTGTCTGTCATACCATATTAAATAGATCAAATTTAAATATGTTTAGTCTGTAATATGTTTAGGGATCGTTGTGCAAGCCGGCCTAAAGTTTAGATTTATGACATTTTCTTGTTTTGTGACGACCTCTATGCTGTAATGTGTGAATAGTATAGCTGAGACGCAGGAGGTTGCGGGTTCGATTCCTGCTGTGGAACAAATATTTGCATGATCTACAGATATTTGTTTTCTGGTTCTGGATGTTTCTCTATAATTATATGTAGGTATTTACAAAAAATTAGATATAATAAGTATTAAATCAGTTATCTGGTTCCCCTAGGTGACAAACTTTGCTTAGTTTGGGACTAAATAGCACTGTGTGGAATGTCCAGCTTTATTATTATAATTGGAAGCTGTCGAAACATCTATACTTGATCAAGTCACACTTGAGCACAACTCTAGCATACGGACCCTAGTGTGGAGTGAGCATCGGCAACATCTAGATCTTGCCAAATTTCTGCTGAATATTTTACGTCCCCCAGCGGCAATTGCACCAGCACTTCTTGCGTCTCAGCCTTACAAGTCATGTACAAACTACATTTTTTTTAGCGTAAAGCAAATACTTATGGGCCATAGGTTTGTCTATTACCATATAAATTACTCGTAATTTAATAATGGTACAAGGTTTAATCTTAACGCTTTCCATCCACCCTAAAATGAGCCAAACATTGGCCGAAAACACCAGATATTAGATGGCGGGTGAAGCGAATAATTTTTTAGAAGAGTCAGGTATTTGGCAAATTAAATTGCGATGGTAGCCTTATTACTTACTTTTAGACCCGTAACATCTTCATAATCTCCTCGTAAGTTGTACAAATCGAAGGAATACCCTGTCACGTTCGTGTTGAGACAAACACGGCATATTTTCAATTCCGACATTTTATTGCATGGTGAATATGACACTATTGTTACACTTATAAGTTTTATTGTTGAGAAGCTATTGAAATCAAAATATGAAATACGATCATTTTTTGAAAAACCAAATAGAAACAACAAGACATCGGAATTTCTTTGATTTTTGTTTGACAAAGAAAGTGACAGTTTATTTGTCATGCATGTTTGACATATCATTCATTGCTTGCATATTGACGGGAGTAAGCATTTCTGAACGAAATAGGCTGAGTTGATACGGGAAACTCTATAAACCTCTAAACCGTAGATTGAGATTAATTTATCCTCCATCTACGCTCTAAACCATAGATAGATAACTCTTTATTGAATTACCACACAAACAGAAATAATAAAAAAATAAGTACTGGGTTAAAATAAATAAGGCAATACAATGGGCGGCCTAGATGGAAGATAAACTCTAAACACAACAATAATTTTTAATCTGTAAGTAGGTTTGTTCTGATTCTGTGTGTCAAATAAATATATTTTCTTTCTTTAACTATTAGCAACATAAAATTAATTAAAAAACTAATAAATGTAAGATTAATGGGCGAGAAGTGAGACAAATTTTGAAATTATGTCTTTGAGATTCTGGCATCATAACCATATTTTTTGGCTGCCTAACTCCAGACAGTGCTATCTATTACATTAGTTGGAACTAGTTTTTTTTAAATCGAAATTGGAAAGCCGTCATTTACATTTCACTTTACTTTGATTCTTTGTTAATCAGCCAAGGGCGGATCCAGGGGGAGGGTCATGGGGGTCACGACCCCCCACCCTGGGCTGGGTCCAGGACCTAGGTGGACCACTAATTAAAATTATTAAACATAATGTTTATATATATTTTTGTCACAATATAGATTTTATGTAAGTACATTCAGTATTTAATTAATTTAATATAATACTAGCTGTTGCCCGCGACTTCGTACGGGTTACACTACTAAATGAGTACTAATTTATCACAACGTATCACATTAATTTATGTGATGATGTTCAGTGAGGATGTTTGTTTATTTGTTACTCAATCACGTCGTAACGGCTGAACCGATTTCGATGAAATTAACCTGAATTAACTTACTACTACTAAAAATCTCTTTTAATCCCATAAATCAGGTAAAAAATTTGCAGCTACATAAACGTCATCGTGCAGTCCAATCCCTTTAATTTTAATATTGTCACAATGGTGTGTCATACAAAATTCTAGCCGTAGTGAGCCCAGCCCAGACTGGGCTGGGCTCACTACGGCTACTGCATGTTAGATATAACCACAATGATGAGTCATAAAAAAATCTTAGCTGTTACCAGCGTCTTCGCACACGTTGTTCTACGGTGTAAATACAGCTAATTTTAAGAGGCTCTAATGAAACTCTACCTAGAAAGAGGAGGGTTTAAAACTCAGCGGTAGCTGAAAATTGGTATAACTCCTCATTGCGACCCTATTTATTTTAAAAAGGGTGGGCTGGGAGATGCTGAGCTAGCTCCAATTTTATTGACTTATCATTCAACCCTGTGGTTAGATAGGTTATTGCTATTGTTGTGAATTGGTTAGGGAACGCTGCAGTTTTTACAATGTGTTATGGCTCATCATTGGGACCCTGGCGCGTGGGGCCGCTGTGTTGGCTGAAAACATCTATCACTATCATTACGATCTAATTAAACTTAAAAGCAATGGGCTACGGGACGCTGCGGTAGCTGATTATTTTATAGCCTTACCTAACTTGAAGTGGGTTTGGTGCGGCAAGATGCATTTTTTTATGCCTATTTATCTGAATGAGGGTGGCTGCGCTAGCCGATTTATTTTTATAACTAATAATTACGACCCAATTTATCTTATAAAGATTGGGCTGGTGGGATTCTGCGATATTCGATTTTTTATTACTTGTTGATGCGGCTCATGTTACTTGTAGTAAGTTGGTTCGGGGCGACGTTACGTAGCTGCACATTTTTACTATTCATCACTGCGAACCCTACTTATCTTTAAGAAGGTGGGCTCGAGAATGCTGCGGTAGTTGCAAATTTTTTACTCATCATTACTCTGTTCATCTTAAAAAGACCCCATTTTAGTTAAAGAGAGAGTGAACTGGGAGACGCTGCGGTAACTGGTTTTTTTATTTCTCAATTTTGCCACTCTATCTAATTTAAGGGAGTGGGCTGGGGGATGCTACGTTAGCTAATCCTATTTAAACTTGGGCTCGGAAAAGCTGCGGTAGCTACAAATTTATTATGACTTATCACTGCGACACTAACAAACTTAAAGAATCTGGACAGCAGGACGCTGCAGTATCTGTTTTTTTATTATTTATCCTTAAGACCCTATTTAAAAATTTTAACACTGTATCCCCTAGTATATACTGGGGGATGTTGCGTTAATTTTTTTTATGACTAATAATTGCAAACATTATAAATCTTAAAATGATTGGGTGAGTTATTTTTTATGACTTATAGTTGCGGCTCTATCTTTACTTGAAGTGAGTTGGTTGGAGGACGCTGCGGTAGCTGAAATTGTGTATAATTTATCACTGTGACCCTATTTTTATTGAAGAGAGTGTGCTGGCAGATGCTGCGGTAGCTGGGTTTTTTTATGACTTATCATTGCGCTAATAACTACCATGCAGACAATAGGCTGGGGTCACTACGATGGGTGAATTTGTATGGCTCACCATTGCATATATTAAATTTAAAGGGAGTGGACTACAGGACGCTTATGTAGCTGATTTTTTTATGAATTTACCTATATAAATGGATTTAGGACAGATAATATATCTCTATTTCTACATATTTATATCTATACTAACCTTGGCCTGAAGGCGCACTAAATATTATAAAAACTGATTTATGAGATAAAAAGTAACATATTAATTTAGTAATAAATAAACTAAACTTTTGCAAAGTTTGAACTCAATCCGTTCAGTAGTTTTGTCGTGAAGGGGTAACAAACGGCTTTATTTCGTAATCTGAATCAACTCACTCATTTCGACACTGGCGTGACAGAGCCCGGTAGCACAATTGGATAGTGCATCCTCGTATCAAGAGGAAGGTAGCCGGTTCAAGTCCCGTCTAGGCTTGAAAATTGTTGAGATGATTTTAAAATCTCCGGTAACAAAGACCAAATCATTTACCTATAGAAACTCTGACACACCATTTTTAGGACCTGATTTAGGAATTAAAAGTTGCATATGTGTTAATCTAAGTTATAAATTTACGTAAAACAAATTTTATCACGATTAGTTCAGCCGTTACGACGCTATTGAGTAACAAACAAATAAACGAACATCCCAAACTTAATATTAGTGTGATTCACTCCTGGCTTCATGATCTGACTCTGGTAGTCATTATCAGACCCTGGTATACATTACCGTCATACATCTCATACAAATAATTAAAAAAACCCAAACATGACCGTTCTCTCTTATTCATTAGGGAATTCTTTTGATCGCCTGTTGGCTCCTTATCCCTGATCCTCAAAACAAACATAAAAAAATAACATAATAATTTTATTTTTGACGACATTTTAAACGATACCACACTCAAGTTTTTCATATCAGAGGTTTTATTTTGACCTTGGATTTCTGAAAATATTAAAATTTAGTAACTACTACAAAACCTAACTTTTACTACGTACTTCGAAATACTCTGAAATCTGGCTTAAACGAAAAATGAGATTTGGTTGGCCAACAAAGTGGTCCTGTGCCTTTTTTCAGGAAAATTTCTGAAAGGGCTGAAATTTCTATTTGTTTATTTTATTAGAGGAATCTACATTTAAAATATGATCGGTCTACTATGTACCTGAAAAAAAACAGACTATTATCGTTTTATTTAAACTCTTATTTTGGAACTCTTGGGGTGCGAATGTCAAAAAATTATTTCTTAGTCCTCCCGTACACCCTAAAAAACACATCCTCTATATTTCAAGTCTCTAGGGTCAGCGGTTTAGGCTGTTCGTTGATTTTCAGTCAGTCTGTCAGTCCCGTAATGATAATTTAATATATTGATGATCGTTGATTAAGAACGGTCGATTTCCTCGTCTTCAAACGCTGTTAGTCAATTGTATCGTGAAACGTCTCGCAGAAATATTTTAATAGAACCCAAACACGATACATCTACTGTTATCCATTAAAGGGATCTGTAGATTCCGTCTTGGCTCCATCATCAGACCCTGGTGGTCTTACCATGATAAATTGTTTCATTATTTACTTACAGCATTATTTAATTCATTTCATTATTCACAATTGTCATATTCATAATTTCGTTATTTAAAAGCAATTACGCAAATTTTCCAGACATTTTTCCAGACCCTGAACAAATATTGGTTATAACGATTTGGTTTCTTGTGAACTGTTATGTTATTTCTAAGTTAATTAATAAATTGATATATACGTATATCATACAAACATTTGTTTTGCGGCGTAAATCGATCCCGCTACCTCCTGCGTTTTAGCCGATTGTATTTCCCACTGCGCCACGGAGATCGTCAACTAAACTTGCAATGTTTAAACTTGATCCGTTCAGTAGTTTGGTCGTAAAGGGGTAACAAAGATCAAAATAATTTTCCTATAGAAAGTTTGACACCCCATTTTTATCCCATGGGACCTGATTTATAAGATAGAAAGTAGCCTGTTTGTTAATCCATGTTATAATCTACGTAAATACTAAATTTCATCGAAATCAGTTCAGTCCTTACGACGTGATTGAGTAACAAACTAACAGACGATAAGCGATAAGACCGCCTGTTATGAGTAGTTTATATATATTTCGCATTCCTTTGTGTTGTAACGTTTTTATGTAGATATGTGAGAGTAGGTTAGTTTAGTCGCAAACACCATCATCGAGCGCACATGTATATCAGTGGTTTTCTTAAATAAAGTCCCGCAAGCTAAACTGGACCTTAGGCACCATCATCACCCACAGAACACAAAAAACAATGTTTTTTATGTTCTGTGTCATCACCGCCCATTGTACTATTATTGGCTGTGTGTTTTCTATGTTGTTTGTGATTTTTTTTGTTTATATTGGGTGTTTAGAATGCTTTATTACCTCATAAGAATTAACAATTCACTTACTGAGATAAACTTATACTAAATATACATTTACTGATGCCAAAAAGCGTAGTGATACAAAATAACAATAAAATTTAGACAATATAAACAAAAAACTTACGAAAATTACATTAAATTATTAAGAGGGTAGTTGCACAGTAAGCGGTGCAGTCGCTTATCGTTGAGCGCAAAACAAAGAATGTTGACTAAGGCCTGGGAACATAGTGATAGGCGGTAGCGTTTTTATGAGCAGTTCTAGTAATTAATGAAAATAAATATATTTGTAAACAATTATATGAATGAGTAAGAAAACAGAGCCTATGAAAAGTTCTTCAATATTTTCAACAGTTTCTTAAAAATGTTAAAAGATTTTATTTCTTTAATGTCTTTCGGTAATTTGTTGTACATTTGTGCCCCTTCAAACATTATACTTCTTTTTCCATAGTTTGTTCTAGGTTTTCCTAAACAAATATTGTTTGCTTGTCTCGTAATGATTTTTTGTACACTAATCTTTTTTGTGAATATTATTTGTGTATGTATGTCCTGAGTTAGAATTTTTCTTAATAGAATGCATGTGTTATACTTATATATTTGAGACAGATTCATTAGTTTTGTTTCCTTGTATATTTTAGTAGTAGGGGTTAAGTAATCATATCGGAATAGAGTTTTAATAACTTTCTTTAGAGTTGTTTGAAGAATTCGTAAGTTTGTTTTAGCCGCAGATCCCCAAATTTCAATTAGATAATTTATATGAGACTTTACAAGGGAATTATATATTGTATATCGTACCTGTTTGTCACGGAGTGTACCTGTTAGAGATATAATTTTACTTCGTATACTTTCAATATGCGATTTCCACGTGAGCTGATTGTCGAGAATTAAGCCTAGATATTTTTCTTGATCAACTCTATTTATTTGTACAGCATTGATATATAAAGGGTTGTGTTTGGCAATATTTTTGTTTTTTGCAGCGAATATTATATAATTAGTTTTAGATATGTTGATAGTGAGTAAATTTTATTGCAGCCAAACATGTAGTAGGTCAAGATCATGTTGTGCTTTTTTATTATGGAGCTTATAGGACATAACTTTGTTTGCTGATGATACTAGTTTATTCTACTCTGACCACTCTATAGTGGTCAGAGTAGAATAAACTAGTATCATCAGCAAACAAAGTTATGTTCCCTGTTAAACCAATTTTATGTATATCGTTTATGTAGACCAAAAATAATAACGGACGAAGTATAGAACCTTGTGGAACGCCGTATGTTATTAATTGAGGAACACTTTGAGTGCCTTCTATTTTAGTTATTTGAAAGCGATTCGAAAGATAGGATTGGAAAATTTTAAAGGCCGATCCAGTTATTCCCAGGGCTTCTAGTTTTGACAGAAGTATTTTGTGGCTAACAGTGTCGAAAGCCATTTTTAGATCGATGAATATGCCTAGGGTTATCTGCTTTTTATCGATACTGAGCTTTATCGAAGTTACTTAATCTATAGCTGCCATAAGAGTATTGGATTTAGCCCGAAACCCATATTGTTTTTTGAATAAGAAATTTGTCGATGCAAGAAATTCGCTTAGTCGATTATGTAGGATTTTCTCAAATACTTTTGATATTATAGGTAAAACAGATAAAGGTCGATAGTTTCCTTCGTCTGTTTTACTACCTGCCTTATAAATAGGACTTACTTTGTCTATTTTCAAAGAGTCAGGAAATTGGCCTATAATTAAGCATTTGTTAATGCAGTGAGTTAAATTTTCAACTATTAAATCTTTGACACATTTGAGCATTTTTGTAGTTATTCCATCTATGCCAGCACTTGTGTTTGAGTCAAAGTTGCTATTTATATATAAGTTATTTTTACTACTTCATCGACGGTGGCGGGCCTTATTTCAGCCAGAGTCAAGTGCGATTCATATTATTTAGTACAAGTGTTTGATGAAATGTATGATATTTTGTTGGAATTTGACTAGCTAGCTCACCTCCAATGTTTTGAGAAGAAAACGTTAAAGCATTCGCATATATCTTTAGAATCTGAAATTTGACCTGCAGGAGTGTTTAGTTTAAGAGGTATTGGATGTCTTTTTATTTTATTATTTGCCAAATTATTTATAAGCTGCCACATTTTTGAAGAATTTTTCTCACAGTTCCTAAAAGCGTTATAATAGTACATGTTTTTAGTTGTTTGAATAGTTACATATACTATATTTTTTTGCTTTAAGAACTCTTGTTTCAGTGCTTCATCCTCGGGTGACTGCTTCAGGTTATGACATAGAATGTTTGTTTTGTTTATAGATGCAATTAATTCCTTGTTGATCCATTCATTCTGAGGTGAATTTTGTACTTTGGTTTTGGTTATCTTGTTCTGAGATATCGCTTTTAAAAGGGCAGTCTCTAATGTTGTTTAGTCGTTACATATATTAGCTATAGTGGTGGTGTCTGTCATAGTTAGGTATAAGTTATTGTAATTTACGGCCTCATACTGTACTCGTCTTATTTGTTCGGGTTTGATTCTCTTCACTGCTAAGTAGATTTGTCTGTGATCTGAGAAGGCGCTTTCGATAATAGTCATATGAAAAGTGTTATCTTTGAGGGATGTACAAACGTGATCTATTATAGTAGCAGTGGTTTCTGTTTTGCGTGTGCAGTATTCCTTATCAATCTTATTTAATATTCTCATACCATTCTCCTTTATTACGGCTTTATATTCTATTATAGTATTTTCTTTACTGAGTAAATTTAGGTTCAGATCTCCGAAAACAATAACTCTTCTTCTTCTTGAAATATGGTTACTATATGTCTCTAAAAAGGTTTTTACATTAGAAGAAGGCTGTTTATATATGGCTCCAATGTCCAAAGAAAGGTTTTTCAGATGGATCCATAGGTAGTGGTTATAGTCTTCACATTGGTATTCTAGCAATTCATGCTTAAAATTGTTATGTACATAAATTAACACACCACCGCCTCTAGTTGTAATCCTATAGTTAAAGTAATGATTATATTTTGGAAAGTTTAGCTTTTTAGCCTCATCCTCATCTTTTATCCATGTCTCTGTTACAACTATAACATGCAGAGTTGTTTTAAAAGATTTTATGACACACCGAAGTTCATCATGTTTACCTTTCTTCACTAAACTGCGAGCTTTTGTATATAAAAAGTTTATCGTTTTCGATGTCTCTGTAGTTATTTGCCATTTCGTATGTTATTGCTTTACTATTTACTTATATTATAGTGTCTTCTCTAATATTTAGTTTTTTGTCTGCTGCTTAATAATTTTGGGAACTCCTTTGAAGTACTTTATGATGAGTTGTTGTTCTCCACTCTCTTGCCGTCTTTTTAGTTCACTTTTGAGATTCATCAGGTATTTTTGCTGTTGCGGAGTCTGATTGGAATAGATTCGTACTCTATCAAAATTAAAATTAACTTTATTACGTAGTATAGTTTTCGCTGTTTCCTCGGAGGCAAAACATACCTTCAGAGGGCGTACTTTTCTTCCATCATATTTACCAAGTCGCAGGATTATATTAGGATATATTATATACAATAATGTGTTTTCATTAAAAATAATAAACGAACATCCCAATTTTCTCATTTATATTATTAGTATGATTCCCTCCTGACTTTATGATCAGACCCTGGTAGTCATTATATAGTCTCGCAAAAACAATTTATTAGAACTTAAACACGATAAATCTACTGTTATGCATTAAAGAGTTATGTTGAATCCCTGCTGGCTCCATCATCAGACCCTGGTAGACGATATCGTCAAACATCTCACAAAAACAATTTAAAAGAACACACACATGACCGTTCTAGTATCCATTAAGGAGTTCTGTTGATATCCTCTTGGCTCCATCATCAGCTCCGGCAGACATTATATGTAATAACGTTATAAATCTCACACAAACAACTTAAAAGGAACCAAAAACGACCGCTGTACTGTTATCCATTAAAAACTTCTGTTGATTCCCTCCTGGCTCCATCATCACACCCTAGTATATATTTACCATCATACATCTCACACAAATAATTTAAAAGAACCCAAACATAACCGTTCTACTCTTATCCATTAAGGAATTCTGTTGATCACCTGCTGGCTCCATTTTATTTTTGACGACGTTTAAAACGACACCACACTCAAATTTTTCATATAACTTAAAACTAATTTTAACTATTTCAAAATACTCTTAAATCTGGCTAACACGATATTGTCAAACAAAGTGGTCCTGTGCGTTTTTTCAGAAAAAAATCTGAAATTATTTTATTAGGGGAACCTACATTTAAAATTTGATCGGTCTAATAACGATACCTGAAAAACAGACTATTTTTGTTTTATTTTATACTTTTATTTTGGACCCCTTGGGGTAAAAATGTCAAAAAAATCCTTTCTTAGTCTACCCGTACACCCTAAAAAGAACACACCCTCTATATTTCAAGTCTCTAGGATCAGCGGTGTAGGCTGTGCGTTGATTTACAGTCAGTCTGTCAGTCTCGTAAGTATTATTTAATATACTGATGATGATGATGATTGTTAAGAGCGGTCTATTTCCCCGTCTTCAGAAGCTGGTAATCAATTGTACCGTGAAACGTCTTGCAGAAACAATTTTATAGAACTAAAACACGATACATCTACTGTTATCGATGAAAGAGTTCTGTATATTCGCTCCTGGCTCCATCATCAGACCTTGGTGGTCTTACCATGATAAAATGTTTCATTATTTATCTTTAGGAAGCATTTATGCAAAGTTATACGTTCGTAAATGCAAATGACATTGTTTTAGAACAAACTACATCCCTTTTCAACCATATGAGGTGATTTTCAGATAGAATTACTATCACATGTTTCATTATGCACCTTGCTTAGTATTTAAGTAAAGTTTTAAGTCTATTAACCCTAGATATAATGTTTTGCCATACAAAGTTCAACACCCTTTTTCACCCACTCAGGGGATGAATTTTAAAAAATACCATTTCTCTTATTTTTGTTGAAGAATATGTTCGCCAAGTTTCAAGTTTATAAACTCAAGAACCACGGTTTTTCATACAACCGTAAAAACCTTTTTTGATCCCCTTGGGAATGAATTTCCAAAAATCCGTTCTTAGTGTTCACTTTCACACCACAAAGAACATACCCTCCAAATTTCAAGTCTCTAGGACCAGCGGTTTGGGCTGTGCGTTGTCTATATGTCAGTCAGTCAGGACAACGATTCTTATATATTAGAAGATTTTGATTTGAAAATTTGATTTTGTTATTTAAATATCGGTATTTTTAAGTACAGTATGTAAGTACATTAATAAAATAGGTACCTAATATTTACTTGTATCTATGATTATAAAATTAAATTATAACTTCTTGTGACTTGACCACGACTGTGTGACGACCCCCCCCCCCCCCCCCCCCCCCACCACCCCGCGTCAAAGCTCGATTCGCCCTTGTAATCAGCTTACCACAGGAGCAACGGCATCTGTTATCAATTAGATATAAAGCGTAGACAGAATTGATTCCTCTGCCTACGGATATGAGTCTAGTTAAAGATATCAGGGAAACTAAAGGTAATTAGAACAAAAACTTATTGCTTTACGTCGTTTACTTTAAAATACGCCACAGTTTTAAAACAAACAGGTTTCTAATCATAGAAACAGATCTAAAATCTAACAAGCCACAATACACAATTTCTCAGATTATTCACCCCACATTAAAGTAAATTCAACTTATGATAATATAATACCTATTCTGAAAAATATGTTGTAATTTTTTTTGTTTATAACTTCAAATGTGAACGGTCATAAATCATAATTTATATAGATATCAAATCACATCGCAATCGGTCCAGCCGTTTAGTCGTTGAAATGTATCAAACAGACAGTTACTTTGGAATTTTTAATATTAGTATGGATGGATTAGTCGACATATATTGGAAAAATGGCCCTGGATCAAATGCCCACCATTATTTTTATTTATTTACTGCTAGCTTACCAGCCAGCTTACCACTGGGTGCTAGCTAAGCGCTTTGGAAAACAAGTTTTTTTCAAACATGAATTTGGCGCCCCCTGTAATTGCCACCCGGGAGAGGCGCCCCGGTTTACTCCCACACCCTAGATCCGGGACTGACCGGTATACATGGGTACTTAACTTTTAGGTTAACGGGATGTCTTCATTGCAGGCATATGAGGCTTTCATGTGTTTTTATCATTATAAATTATAGCACTCAGCTCGGGGGTAGTTTATTCCATCAGAAAAAGAATTTCAGAATCGAATTAGTAGTGTCAGAGATTACCCGCTACAAAATATACCTTTATTATATATTACTTGACAATCTAAATCAAAAGCACAGGGTCTTACCAAAAAATTAAACACTGTTTAGAGCATGTTTAAAAAATCCTATACAAAAATTGCTAAGGAATGTTTTAAACACGCGTTAAACAGTTGTTTAACTTTTTTGTGGTAACAAGGACAATTTTTAACAAAAAAAAATTGTCTCCTGTAAAATTTGGTAAATGTCGCTTACGACGTACTTCCATATCAGGCTTGATAGGTAATATTAAATATAAATTTATATAGACGGGCAAAATCGTTTCTCAAATATTGTCGACTGTTTTTTCATCAATTTATCTTGTAATGAACCAATGACAATACAGATTATACTAGGAAGTTATGACACCCTAATACCTAACGACCAATGTCAGCCGACCGGCCCGCATATAGCTAATGTGTGCGTGTAATAATACTGTATTTACGAGAGTGCCGGTATCAGCCTCGGATCTACGATATTTTTTTTCGGCAGCTTATCCGAACTTTTGGCGAGCACAGATGGCGCTCAGCCCTGTAAGTTTTGTAGGCAACCAGCGCGGCTTAGCAAGGTACGAACCTCGGCTTAGGCCATTGTCAGGAAGGGGATAGGGGAGTAACGCCCGGGTACATGCTTGTACCTCGTAAAGGCGGCGACTGAAGGGACTCCTCGACCTCGCCGGTGTATCTGTGAAGTGTTTGCTCTGTCTAATATAGGTGACTCAGAAATCTCCTCGAAATTTCGTCATCCGGATCTCCGAGAACGTGTCTCGGTCGACGGAGGGTACGATATTTCCGAACCGGGGCAGTAACTTTATAGTGCACCCTCTCCTCCAGCGTTTGAGTGGGGGGGGGGGGGGGGGGGGGAGAGAGAGAGGAGGAATAATAATATGAGACACATATTTTTTACTTTCTGTCAAATGTCAAAGTTAATTTTTTTGGATACATTTTATGTGATTTTGGGACTATTTGGCTGGACTACATATTTACACTGATATCGGGCGTACCCAGAGGGGGATTTGGGGACTCAAATCAAATGAATAATCGATAGTACGACGTGCACTGGGTGCTAGCTAAGCGCTTTGGAAAACAAGTTTTTTTCAAACATGAATTTGGCGCCCCCTGTAATTGCCACCCGGGAGAGGCGCCCCGGTTTACTCCCACACCCTAGATCCGGGACTGACCGGTATACATGGGTATTTAACTTTTAGGTTAACGGGATGTCTTCATTGCAGGCATATGAGGCTTTACACCTTATGCCTCATGTTGATGGACGCAGTGCATCGTAGGGAACTTTTCTTTGTGTCCTACGAGGCAAAGCTTTGTTATAGGCACACTTACCATCAAGTGGGCCATTTGTTTGTTCCATCTCCAAGTTGTATAAAAAAAACGAATTATCAACTTATACTTGTGATTAGATTACATACATTTCTGTGTAAAAATAAATACATAAACAGTCTTTGTATCGAGTAACAAACATGATTTCTACATTTTAGCTGTCTTGCTTAATACTAAGTTTGTATTACAAATATTCTCTACTAAAATATCTCCTATTACTCCAGTCAAATTAAGGTTTCACTTCGGAATGTGAGGTAATAGCTGAAAACCTGTATACACCTTCATTTAGGCGTTCTAAAAGTTGTCTCAAAAGTCTCATAAAATATCGCGTCAGTGTCGTAAGTTATTATTTGCAAATTGAAAACGCCATTGTTTTTAAAATTATTGTTTTGTCAGTATCGTGTATGGAAACATTGTAGTTTCTTTGGTTGGCAGACCAGACAGATGGTCGGACGATATTCGCGACTTGTGGGAAGGCTCTTGCAAAGGGCTGGAGTGGCTATGTTTAGGTCTCTCACTATGGCCCTCATAAGAAGGCTCAAGATCTTTCAGCGTGCTATGGAGAAGCCAAGCTTGGGTTCTCTACGAGATCGGATCAGAAATCAGGGACAAAGGATTAGCAAGCTGAAGTGGCAGTGGGCAGGGCACATTGCTCGAAGAACTGACGGCCGTTGGGGGCAGAAAGGTTTCCAAGAGACCACACACTAGAAAGCGCAGCGTCGGACGGCCCCTCACTAGATTGAAAGACGTCCGGTTGCTGGGAGCCGTTGGGTGCAGGCTGCACAAGATGCCGTTGGGTGCAGGCTGCACAAGATGGATCGCTATGGAATTATATGGAGGCCTATGTTCAGAAGTGAACATCCTATGGCTATCAGCCCCTATTCACCTTGACAATCACCCGTTGAAAATGAAAACGCTTATCTATTGATCTTACTTTCATTGTGAAAATCACTGACCTTACTCTAACTGGGTGACGCAATAAAGAGAATAGCCAGGTCGTCTTTCCAAGCTAAGTCATCAACTATAAAAAAAAACAATGGGGGAAATTATGTTGACACAAACTAACATTTAAGTTTGACAACACTAATGCCACTTTCTGTTCACAAGAAACAGAAAATCATGGCAATTTAGGTACAGTAAAAGCTCCTTATTCGCGTTTTCACTATACGCGTATTAAAAAAATGCGACCCAATTCGTATATTCGCGGCGAAAGATTTCTTTATTCGCGGATCTAAACGGTATATCGGTTTATACATATTAATAAAAAGCATTCGGTATCCTCTGTAAATGCGTCGGCTAATGGACTAATAAAAAAGCAAAATAGACCTTATTACAACTACACCTAAAGTATGTTGTTAAATGCTATCGCCGTTGTATAATTTTTTGCTTAAATCACAAGATGAAAATTTGACTGAAACTGCCTTGGAGGAAATGTCAAATTCACAGCTGATTGAAGAAGCTTCAACAAGCACTGGAAACGTGACATTTAATTTATAAAAAATCTTAGTGAAGGTTTAAGAATAGCAAATGAGCTTTGTGATTTCATTATGAAAATTGATCCGTCTATGGAACGAAGTCTCATTTTTAAGAGGCAAATTGCTAATGCCACTGCTGAATATCAGTCTGAATTAAAGGAGCCTTTAAAAACTGCCAAGCAAGAAAAAATACAAAATCCTTTAAACCATTGCCTAAAGCCTGAAGATAATAATTAATCAATATGGTCAAAATCATCAATTAAATTGTTTTTTTTTTCATATTTATTTTTTATTTTGTCGCTTAGGAACGTATCCCCTATAATCCCATATAAATTACCATTCCATATTTACGGTTTCTGTATTCGCAGCATATTTACGGAACATATACCCCGCGAATAGAGAGCTTTTACTGTACATATATATGTATTTACAAAAAGTATTGCATCAGTTATCTGTTTCCCATAGTACAAGCTCTGCTTAGATACCTGTAATGCTATCTGTTGAGATCTGCCGGAACTAATTTTATTTTTTCGTGGTGAGACGTTATCGCTGTCAAACCTTAATTTAGTTTAATTTGTGGAAACAGAATTGGCTCCGATGTAAAACTAATAATATAATTGTAACTAACTATTTTTAGCTATACAAGTATAAATATTTCATTCCTTTTTCTTAGATTCTAATACAGATCTAGTTTCCTCATGGCCTTTTCCATATTGCAGAATGACAATTTAACGTTTTTAATGACTGACATTACTGTTTGATTAAGTCTTGATTTAGTTCTTACATTAGAGCTGCCATTATTTAATTGCTTGTTTTAGCGCCATCTATTGTAACTTTTCATGAAACTCTTTGAGATTAAATTTTTCTATGATCATATTCTTTTGGATATCAATATAATATGAATCTAGAATTGACCATTGATATCATTACTAGTTTCTTTAATTACTTGTATGGGTGAGCCGAGCGTTTTTGAGCTAAGGATATCAGTACCAGCTGTAAAAGTCATGTCAGGCCGACACCTCAATGCCTTTTAAACATAACTATTTGCGAGTATATTATATACAACCTGTTTTGTTATGTACGACATTACTTTAAAACACACATCCGGAATTGTATTAACTGATTTTAGAGGTGGGTTTAATACCGTTAGCTTTAACCCGCTAAATTATATTTTACCAAAGTACCAAGGCGAGCCTGTGGCTTTTCGCAAGATACGATTTTGCATTATTTGAATGGCATCAACTTGACGAGAGTGGGCAAAAACTACGAAGGTTCAGATTCTCAAAACACATCGTTTGCGAGATCTAGGATAGTTCTTCTATTTGCCGTTAGATGTCGCCGTTACAACGTCATATTAAGCCTCTCTGTTGGTTAACATGATAGCCGATAGATGTCACAACGATATCACTTTTTTCTTGTATTTGTGTCGCATTACTTGTTGCTTGTATTATGTGGGTTGATAACTGCATTTTCTGTTTCTTTCTCTACTTATCTCGCTAAGCAAATATAATATATTGTAGCGCCATCTATGAGTTGTACTTTGCACAAAGTTGTAGATATTGCGTTCAGCGCCATCTACCGATAGGGAAGAAATTGCTCTCGACGTCGCGTTCTCGACACGCCTCGTTCAAAGGAGTTTCGTCCGTTTTGCTTTTTCGGTTTCTGTGAAAAATAATAGTTATTTGTTATACAAGAGTGCAGTTTCTTTTTAACCGAGCAAGCAAAGGATTCTAAAATTAGAATCCTGAGCGTTAGCGAGGGAATTAAAAGAGCACGAGGTGAAAAATCTTTGCACTCGAGTGCAACACGTAACTTTTCATCCCACTATGACTAAGTGAGAAATGACTAAATGCAAAAAAAAGTAATAAACCAAGAAGGTTCCGAGTCTGAGTTTTTAACAAATTAATAAAGGTTGTATGATAAATTCGGCACCATGGAGGTAGAAGCAAATAGGTTTAATGATGTTTTGAATTCACAAACTTAGTGCACACGATGTTCTAAATTCAATTTACTTTATCCTCTAGCAGATAAAAACGGCTTTTGCACTCAGATATTGAAGGGCAACAATACTCTTTCCGAGTTGGGGGGGAGGGGGGGGGGGGGGGGGAAGGGGGGGATGAAAAAGTTATTTGATTTATGTATACTAATATTATAATGTAGTAAAGTTTGTTGTTTAAGCTGGTTCGATTTCTATACAAACAATCAGAGCACATTCACTGGATAATTGAAGAGTAGAAATGTCTAAAAATATGCGCGTCGAATTAGAAACGTCTTATTATTGTCAGTAAATCAATAAAATGGCACGCTTTCATTCGCAAATATCCAAATTATCATCACTTTGTTCACACTACATGGAGATGGAACATGCATAAGGCCCACCTGATGTTAAGTGGCAACCATCGCATAACAGAGAATCACTTCGTAAGTCACGCACCTTAGAATAGGGCACAAAAAACTTAAATTTAATGTCATTAAAAAAGTGTTTTTTTCGGGTTATTATGTATTTTAAGAATGAAAGTGCGCAATTTTATTTATTTGCCGACGATAATAAGCCGTCACCAATTCGCTAGGCATATGTTTAGACATTACTACTGCCCAATGAGGGAGGGTTTTCACGGCAATGTTTGTAACTGCTAACAGATGGCGTTGCTCTGTCATGCTCTGACTAACAAAGGAAAGTGAGTTGTCAATGTCAATTGCCACGTCAACATTATTCTCCGAGAAACTTGAAATAAAAAAACGAACAGTATTGTTTGTTTTTAGAAAGCGTTGGCGGGACGATTTCGACACCTTCCAAAGAAGATGGTGGGAGATAGCGACAGATAGGGATGCTTGGAGGGTCTTCGGGAGACCTTTGCCAAGCAGTGGGACGAGACAGGTTAGGAAAAAAATCGATCACGTCGTAACGGCTGAACATTTTGTAAGTACGTAGATTATAACCCGGATTACCACATAGGCTACTTTTTATCCCATAAATCAGGTCCCATGGGGTAAAACTGGAGTATCAAGTCAAGTTGCAACAGCGAATTTAGCTTTATTTCTAGGTTACCTACACATTTAGTAGTGTAACGCATATGAAGTCGCCATATTTTTTGGTGATGCATCTCCAGACAGCGCCATCTATTACGCTAGTTGGAACTAGTTTTTTTCTTTTTAAATCGAAATTGAAAATCCCTCCATATCTAGTGAATGTTCACTGATAGTTTGTATAGGAATCGAACCACCGTAATGGAAGCAAGTGTAATTATTTTTCAAAGCAATTCGTCTCTTACCTCGGCGGATAGGGCATTTTCAAGTGAAAAGTTCTGTAGTGTAACTTCATACTGTTTTTCTGCGTGAATCGCTTCTCGCATAGCGGACAGGGGTACGGCTTCTCTCCAGTATGCGTCTAGAATAAAAGTGACATTATTTAATAGTCTTCGTAATGTATGGTCCTGAGTGTTGGGTAACTATATAAGTGAGTGACTATATAAGTGGAGTTATATTAGAGGAAGCGGAGCATCTTCCTTCCGGCTACAAGCTGCAGTAGCCAATTTAGAAGTCCAGCACTCAAGTTGGCCGCCGCTGCCGAGACAATCTAGCCAAGTGGGGCTACATCGAACCAACCCGGAGCCAGTGCCACTGCGGGGCCACCTTACAAACAACGCCCCAACTGCCTTGTACACGAGAGGACTCGTACCAGGCAGCAGCGAGGGGTGTGGACGTTGCTCTCTATTGGGCTAATACAATTTAGAAGTCAAACAGCCATTGGCACGAAAGAAGAAGAGGTAGTCTGAAAGTAGCGCTAGTGATAGAAAAGATGAGGAGTAATAGGCTAGCGCGGTATGGACACGTCATGCGGAGAGAAGAAAATCATGTGTCTAAAAGAGTGTTATATATGAGTGTGGCTGGATATATAAGTAGAGGAAGGCCGAAGAAGAGATGGATGGACTGTGTGAAGAATGATATGGGTATGAAAGAAGTGACAATAGAGATGACAGATGATAGAGAGGTATGAAAGGACAATACATGTTGTGCCGACCCCACGTCATGTGGGAAAAGGGCAGCAAGAAGAAGATTTAATAACCTCCGTGGCGCAGCCGGCTGAGACACAGGATGTTGCGGGTTCGGTTCCCGCCGCGGCACAAATGATCATACATTTGTGCCATACAGAATTTGTTTCAGAAGGTAAACATAACATTTATTGATACGGATTTCAATTAATCTTTCGTACATTTTTATTGAAGTTTTCGTTTTGTTTGTGTATTGATTCTTTTCGTATATAACGCATATTCACCTCCTTAAAAACTTTCACAGCTAACGTCGCCACTCTAGTAAGCAGAGCAAACAGGTATGTATAGTCAATCGAGCGAAGCGAGATCTCCAAATCAATTTGGTCAAATCGGCCTTGTATGCATGTATGTATGTTTGTTTGTCCGTGGATAACTTTCGAAGCGTTGATCCGATCATCGTGAACTTTAGTATATAGGTAGTAATGGCACAATCCGGAATGAACTAATAATGTGTGGCGGGATTTGTTGAGATATTGGGGTTCAAGAGGGGTAAAAAAATGAGACTATCCGGTAAAGTGGGACGTCTAATGAAAGGTCTTTATTAGTACATTTCGGACCCGTTTTTATTTGTTTAAAACAGAACTTTGCCGAAATTCACAGAGTATATACACCAGTGACCCAACAGTGCTGAAATTTGGTAGTTGTGTTGTATACATGTATAGGGAAAAGTCCGAAATCCAGAATAACTGCAATTTCTACCCCTAAAAAGTATAACCAATTAACATGAACTATGAACTCCTGTTACTTGTAATAGGTAGGTCATGTAATCTGGTTGTGCATTTCGTGGCACTATTTTATTAGTCAAAGCTTATGAATAGTTTTTTTTTTGTTTTTTGGTAGACTCGCGAGATCTCAGTTCGGGGCGAACCAGTTACAAATCGATTTAGTACAATGGGCGGTTCCAAACAACCTTTGTCCGGGGCAGGATAATAGTTGAGTAGTACTCACCACTTGATGCCTGTCGTGGCTGCGCTTGGATATGAACTCCATGCCGCAGATGCCGCACGGGAACACGTGCTCGCGCGTGTGCATGTTCATGTGGCTCGTTATACTCACCGCCTGCGACACAACACAACTCGTACAATACGACTATAACGATTCTATATTTTAAAGTTGAACTAAATATATAAAACAAAGACGGATTAGTTACACAATTTATAACTCAAGAACGCACGGAAATATCTTGATGATCATTGATTTGTTGGATCTGCCTCCGCCTCGAATAGCAGAATAACTATTAAAATATAGGGAAAAATCACGCAAAAAAAAATGTTTTAAACAAATCAATTTTCTCATACATTGACGCAGCTAATGATGGCCGATTTACAATTCTACCGGCGACGTACATGGCAGCCCGCGATATGCATGTCAAGGCGGTACTAAGTTCAGCGGGTCAGATAGTTTATTTATAACATATATTACATGTATTTTACATAGTTGAAAATTGAATACAGAATTAAATAGAAATATTAAATACTGTATCTTATAGAAGATTATTAAAGCAGTGTGATGCGTCACGGGCGCTATATTGAATCCCAAACGTAACATAGGGTTCTAGAGTTAACGAGCGGAGCGAGGGAGTTACTAGAATCCTGAGTGCAGAGGGATATAAGCACGCCCAAGATGCAGACAGCTTTATCCACGAGAATACTTTTCACACTTTCTGCGAGACAATAAAAACCAAATCTGCGATGGTGCATTCTATGCAGTGGTTAGTTCGATTTACGAATAAGTTCTTATTGTGTATGTCTCTTTGGTATTTTTCAAACTTTCACGATTTATCTTACATCGGGCAAACCTAACGGACCATAGCCGAGCGTGTCAAAGAGCATATCGCAGCTGTCAAAAATCGCCAACAAGTCAGCGATAGCAGAGCATCTGGTAGACTCGGGACCGAATCATTGTATTGAACTTCATTATCCTAAGGTTCTCCCTAGTGAACGCCATTATTACAAGAGAAATAGTTCATGAAGCGATTGAAATCAAGAAATTTCCAAATATCAATCGGGAATATGGCTATAGACTCTCAGCGTCCTGGAACCCGGTGATTGCTAGGTGTGCGCGTCGTGATCGGTCCTCTCAGTGCGTAGATACGGTTAGTGTAGTGTGTCGTAATATGAACGCGGACATTTCTAATTCTGAAGACCAAGTGAGGGTAGTTGCTGCAGCTACCCACACTTCTCGACAGTAGCTCCAAGTACTCCAGTCAACCCGAGAGCATGACTGTTGCAACACAGCCGAAACGTCGGGATAACAAATAAAAAAGGTACATACGCGATAAATACCCGTTTTAATCGCTAATTGGGTCTCTTTGGTTCAAATTTTAATACAGACGAGGGTCCTAATTTTTTTTATTGATGTTAGTCAAGCGCTTGACCACTACCTCACTTGATGGTAAGTGAAGGTGTGATTGAAGATGGAGCACGCTTGCCTAGAAAGAACCTATTCACTTTGGACTTGAAGACTCCAAGATTATACTGGTTCGGAAAAACATACACCGGAAGTGAGTTCCGCTCCTTACTTGTGCTAACAAGAAAAGTGGAAGCAAATCGTTTGGTACGGCAAGGTGGTATGCCGACCGAAATTCAAATCATATTATGCCCGCGAGGGTATAATGTAATTCAGTACAAGTTTACTCCCGGCTCAGCCGTAGGGATTTAATCACCTGCCTTCGGTGAGGTTTATATGACATATAATATGACATTGTCGAGCAGCTGCTGTGAAAAATACATTAAATACTTAAAGGATTGCGTTGATCGACGCAATCCTTAAACCCCGAAACAAATTCACAAATTGGAAGGTAACGAAGGATTGAGGGGGGATTCTTAGCACTTACGAGAACAACAAATGTTCTACAACTTATGAAAATTCGATTCGATTTGAAGAATCACTTGGTAAATCTCAGCTGATTTCTGTTAAAATTCCGTTAGTGATTCAGCGATTGTTGATTAGTGTAAATGGTGAACTGACCGCAAGAGAAGCGCCGCATATCTCGCAGATGTGCCGCTGGTCCTGGAAGGTCTTCCGCGGATGCTCCGCGAGGTGGTGTTTCATGCACGCCGTCTGAGATGTGAAGTGCTTGCCGCACTGCATTTACAAATTCATTAATAACACTGGACATTTCACACAGCGCTGTCTAGCCACAAACTAAGCAAAGCGTGTATTATGGGAACTAGATAAGTGCTAGAATACTTATATACTATTTTTTGTAAATACATACTTATTCTTCTAATATATAAAAATCCCGTGTCACGCTGTATAAAGTCGCACTCGAAACGAGTCGACTGATTTTAATGAAATTTATTTTGTATATTTGATAGGTATCAGAATAGATCGTAAATTATTTTTCACCCTACTACGATCGATAAAAAAACGGGGGGGGGGGGGCTCCTAATCGCGATTTTTGTATGAACAATGTGTGATGATGGCCGATCGCCAATTGTACCGGCGACGGTACATTGGCAACCCGCGTCATATGCATGCCAAGGCGGTACGAAGTTCGGCGGGTCAGCTAGTACTTACATGAATACAAGTGGTAGGCTTTTTCCTCTTATAAGGGCCAGAAGCTAAATGCTTCTTCCCTTTCAAATTCTTCCTCTTAACCTCTGTATCAGTTATGACCTCGTCGTGCATGTTCGAGTGCACCAAATGTTCGTCGTACGCGCTCTGTGATACGAACTTAATGTCGCATTTCTCGCAGTAAATCTTCATTATCACTTGAGTTTCGGCTGATGTACCCTGGAACAATATCAAAGTCAAAATCTTTTATTCGTTTAACGTCAATTTTACTGTCTGTTCCTTCGCGACCAAGCCAGGAAAGACAGGCAAGAAACAAGGCTGGTTGTTTTTTAATGATCCTTTTAGAATACATAACAATACAGGAAATAAATTACGTCTAAATTGTAACATTTTGAACGAGTTGGAGACATTTCGATCCCAAGCTTCTCTATCATCTAATTAATACGATATTTTATAGTAGCCTTTTTTTATAAAGATTTTGTTTACTTGCGTTTTAATGATAATAGTAATGCTGGACATTTCACACAGTGCTATCCAGCCCCAAACCCAAACTATGCAAAGCTATGGGAACCAGACAACTGATAGAATACTTTTACTACGTGTTTAGTTATGTAGAACATGAAATGAAAACACGGGTAGGGCTAATGGCTACTATTGTTCTAAAATAGGTTTTATTCAAATCTATTAAAAAAAAAAAAAATTTCAAACAACAGCCTGTATAAAATAAGTAAACAAATAATATTCATTCATTCATGATGTAAGTAGGTACCTGTTAAACTGACTAATCGGCATCGCCGGAAAGGCGCCGCCGATTTACGTTAAAAATTGCTTTTTAATAGAAATGTATCGATCACTGGATAAATATTCAAGCTACCGGTATTAAACCCACCTCTAAAATCAGTTAATACGATTCCAGGTGTGTGTTTTAAATTAATGTCGTATATAACAAAACAGGTGTATAGATAAATACCCAAACTCGGAACATATATCTGTAGGTCGTCTATCAAGCAAACCGTTGTCCAGCAGCTACTGCGTTTCAGCCGGCTATTCGCCCACTGCGGCACAGAGGTCGTCGAGATGGAGATGATTCAAGAAGATGAACATTTATAAATCCATTCTTTAAATTGTTTATTGTAAAACCATATAATGTTGGAAGGTCTTACCGCCAACTCCTTATCAAAGTGTTTAATCCTTCTGTGCTGGGTTAGTCCGGTCTCGCTGAAGAAGGAGGCTCCGCACAAACTGCAGATGTGGTTGCTGCGGTGCGACATGCGCATGTGCGAATAGTACGTAGATCTGTGCCTGAAATATATATCAACATACCTGTAATGTTGTGTACGACATTAATTTGAAACACACATCCGGAATCATATCTACAGATTTTAGAGGTGGGTTTAATACCGATAAGTTAAATATTATTCCAAAAAACTGGCCAAGTGCGAACTTTTTTTTTGGGGTAGAAATTGCAGTTAAGTATTTTAGATTTCAGACTTTTAGCTATATATGTGTCACTAAAGCTACATGAATAACAAATTTCAGCACTGTGGGGTACCATATGAATTTCGTCAAAGTTCAGTTTTGATTATGGCTATTAACTCAAAAACTACAAAGATTAAACTAAAAATAATAAAATGATTCGAAATGTATTGATGAGGACCTTTCATTAGACGTCCCATGTGACCTAATTAGTCTTATTTTTAATAATAATAATTTTAACCCCCCCCCCCCCCCATTTTTAACTCCTTTAGTCACACCAGGATTGTGCCAACAATACATACCTATATTTCATATTTCAAGATGATCGGATAAACGCTTAAGTTTTTTTTTTTATACTATATAGACTTGCGTTTGACCACGATCTCGCTTGATGGTAAGCGATGATGCAGTCTACGATGGTACACGCTTGCCTAGAAGAAACCTATTCACTCGCGAATTAAAGATACCCAAGTTGTAGCTATCAGGAAACACAGACTCTGGCCAGGCGTTCCACTCTTTGGCGGTGCGGATAATAAAGGTCGAAGAGAACCGCTTTGTGCGAATGGGAGGTATTTCTACCATATAGCGGTGGCGCATCGCAGAGCGTCTGGTTGTCTGATGATAGAATGGAGATGGTGGGATTAGGTTGAAAAGTTCCGCCGCACACTCCCCGAAATGTACTCGATAAAAAACCGAGAGGCTAGCAACCTTTCGTCGATGCTCCAGGCTGAGGAGCCTTGCATCAACTAGCTCATCGTTGCCTATGAGCTTCTTGGCTCTTCTCTCAATTGATTCCAGAGCTTCAAGTTGGTACTTCGCTGATCCGTCCCAGAGGTGAGAACAGTACTCCAAACACGATCGGACTTGTGCTTGATACAAGTTGAGCAACTGTCCCGGTGTGAAGTAGTGTCTCACCTTGGCGAGTATACCAAGAGTTATCCTCGGACAAACTAACATACATACATACAACGCCGATTTGCCTAAGTTGATTTAGAGATCAAGTATAGCTTGGCAATGGATACCTACGGGCTGATGATAATGATGATATAATACTCACTTGAATTCTTCACCACAATGTTTGCATTTGCTCAATTGACCGCTGTGGTATCGCTCGTGGATGATCGCTGAATGTCTAAAAGAAATACATCATTTACTTATATGCTTCCATGCGCACGCGTTTACTGTCAATAATTAACACCTTCTATCTACGCAGTCTATCTATATACCAAATTACATCAAAATCGGTCCAGCCGTTTGGTGACAACCGTAACAAAAAGACAGACAGGGACAGAGTTACTTTCGAATTAATAATATAAGTATGGATTTATTTATATTTCTTTGACGTGAATTATGAGCTAGCGTTTGACCACGATGTCGCCTGATGGCGCGCGATGCTGCAGTCTACGATGGTACACATTATTGCTGATATGTCTACATCACACAGTGTTGAGTCTTTTACATGACGAATGAATATGATTTGTTTACCTATTGTATACAGACTGTTTTATTGATATTTTAGGACTTGCTGCTAAGGTTGTGTGAAAATTTTCAATTTTTATGGTAATAAAAATAAAAAAAAAATTAATAATAAATTTAAAAAAATTTACAACAATGTTAGCCATTAGCCCTACCGGTGTTTTCATTTAATGTCGTACATAACAACACACGTAAGTAGTATAAATTAAAATGAAAGAGAATGAACTTACTCTACACGGAAGCGCATGTCGCATCTGAGGCAGTGGTAGATGGCGTAGTGCTGTCTCATGTGCTGCGTGAGACGGCACTTGCGTCGGAACCGCGTGTGGCAGAAACGACACTCGAACGGACCCAGCGACTGAAACCATTACATAATTATCAAAACACTTTTTACAAATTACATTTTTTTAGGAACGAAGTTCCTTATTACGGGAACTATGACTTGGCGGATGGGGGGCTAGACAAAAAATAGTGTAAGAGTTTTCAGTCGCGATCCTTTCTTTAGTGTAGACCAGCCATACTCAAAGTGTGCTCCGCGGAGCCCTAGGGTTCCGCAAAGACTGTGGGGGCTCCACGAGAATACTAATAATAGTGAGGAAAACATCAAGAATACTCCAACAACTCTCTTCTAAAAACCTGATGTCAACCAGTTGATGAAAAATAAGAAACTGTTTCATACCTCCCATTAAATATTTAATTATTATGCAACTGTTACATTTTAAAATGAATGAATGTAAAACACACAAAATGAACAATTTATTATAAAAGCTCCGTCAAATATTTAGCTTTCTAAAAGGGTTCCGTACCCAAAAAAGTTTGAGAACCACATACATTTATTGACCTACAACAAGGCGTTATTTCTCCACGCGCTATTTTAAAACCGTGCAATTGTACTAACATAGTTACAGATTTTATTCTTTTGTTACTGACAAATTATGGATGTAATATCTGAATCCTACTAATATTATAAACGCGAAAGTTTGTATGTATGGATGTATGGATGTTTGTTACTCTTTCACGCCGGAACGGCTGAACCGATTGCGATGAAATTTTGTATAAATGTAGATTATAAGCTGGATTAACACATAGGCTACTTTTTATTGACAAACAACGCGAGCGAAGCTGCTGGCGGCAGCTAGTATTAAATAAATTGAACTGAAAAGCTTTGAAAACTTCGGTTTAGAACGCTATTTTGTCTTGCCAATTATTCTTCGACACGCGGGGTGTTTTTTCTACGCAGACGACTTAAAACTATACACAGCCATTCGATCCCTGTCCTACTGTGTGGCGCTTCAGCAAGACATTGATGCAGTGTTCAGTGTATCATTGGAGCATCCAAAACAAGATGGAATTTAATCCTTCCAAATGCTCAGCTATAACCTTCAAACGAATGTGGCATCCAATACCCTTCGACTACCGATACCTTCGCCACCTTTTAACAGAGTGTGTCCGGAGTCAATCTAGACAGGAGTTGTACAGAGTGCTAAAGTCAACCAGATCGATGTGGGCCTGTTTCAGAGCTTGTTAGCTGAACAAACATCTGACCCAGCTAACATGCTCTACCGGTCCACATACGACCTGCTGAAGGAGGATGTTCTGTAGACAATCATAGGAACTGACATCGTCGTAAACGACGCAAGTTCCCTAAAAAATAGAATTTAAAAAATTGGACAAACATTTAGGTCTTACCGGTTCATGTCTACATTTAGTGTGTCGTAACAGCATATGATGTTTGGAGAATCCTTTAAAACAGTTAGTGCACTTGTAGTTCGCCTTCAAGTACTTCTCGCTGTGCTCCTGGTTCTTAAACTCGAATAGCGCCTGCTCGTCCGACATTTGTATCTTCTTCCAGAAGTCGGCTGTTAAGTGTTCCTGTTTCTGACGGGCGAACTTCACCTTTTTCTCTTTTGTGTCGGATTTATCCTGAAATAAAGATTGTAGTTTTCTGTGTTTCAAAATTTTAAGTGGTAGAGCGAAGCGAGATCTACAAATCAACTTGGATGAATCGGCGTAGTATGTATGTATGTTTGTTTGTCCGAGGATAACTTTCGAAGCGTTGATCCGATCATCGTGAAATTTGGTATATAGGTCGTGATAACACAATCCTGGTGTAACTAAATGAGCTAAATATGTGGGGGGTTTGTTGAGATAATGGGGTTAAAGAGTAAATTAACCTAAAATTGGACTATCCGGTTAAGTGGCACTTTTAATGAAAGGTTTTTCTAAGTACATTTTGACCCCGTTTTTACTTATAGTTTAAACCTTGTAGTTTTTGTGTTATTGGCCATACTAAAAACTGAACTTTGACGAAATTCACAGGGTACACCAGTGACCCCACAGTGCTAAAATTTGGTATTCGTGTAGCTTTAGTGCCACAAATAAAGGGAAAAGTCTGAAATTTAGAAAACTGAAATGTGTACCCCAAAAAAATCACCACTTAACATGAACTCCTGTTACATGTAGTTTGAATGAAACGGTAGGTCCAGTAGTTAGTCGTGCATTTCGTCGATAATTTACACTTAAGTTTACATGGCACCACGTCGCGAACCCACAACCTCCTGCGTCTCAGACGGCTATTCGCCCTCTGCGCCACGGAGGTCGTCATTAATAATATACCCTTACAAGGAAAATAAAAAAATATAAGAAACAAGTAAATATATACAGGGTGTCCCAGAACTAATAATATATACAGGGTGTCCCAGAACTAATAATTATCCCGAGAATCCATTCTCGACACGTACGAGTACAATATGTTCTACGACTTTTGCGAATTTGATAATTTTCATTAAGAATCACTCGGTTAAAATCTGCTCATTTTGGTTACAATTCCGTTTACCTGCTGTGTTACGTTAAATAATCGATGAATAAATAGTTAAAAACATTATTGTTTATTTTAAGTAGATATATTGGGTGTCCGGTATGTCAGGCGTATGTCAGGTGACCAGTGGGCTAAGCTCACCACCGAGTGGAACCCCGACACAGCCCGAAGACGTCGTGGCAGACCAAAGAAGAGACGGAGGGATGAGCTCACTAATTTCCGAGCGGACTGGACCATCTTAGCGCTTGAAAGAGGTATCTGGAGGGAGTGGGGGGAGGCCTTTGCCCAGCAATGGGACACAGTGGGCTGATAATAATAAAATGTTTTAATTGTGGACGTGGGTATGAGGATCGCAGGATTGAGGTGGAGATGGGCTGGACACTTGGCTAGGAGGGATGACGGGCGTTGGACGAAGGCGATTACAGAGTGGTGGCAGACCACCCGCCCGATGGTCGAATGACATTGAAAGCGTAGCTGGGTGTCAATGGATGAGACTCGCAAGGGACCGGAAAGAATGGCGATATAAAGAGGAGGCGGGTGCAGACGGGCTGAGATGAATGAATATGTTTTAACGCTAAGGCTAAATTTTGGTGCAAGTTATACCAACCTTTTTATCATCCTTTATTTTATCACCAAAATCATCCTCACTCGATGACGGATCATCATCCATTGGGGGAAAATCATCATCTATAGTGGGCACATAGTCAGCGTCATCCAAATCCAGGTCAATATCATTTTTCTCGGGCTCCGTTATCTCAGGAATTACAGGAGAAGGTATGGGCTGATCCTGTACAGTGTCAGGGATAAGATCTAGGATCTTATCCGGCAGTGGAAGAACCTTTTCCTCTTCTTCTTTGATATCTATCTGTAGACAAAAATGTTTTAATTTGGGTACCAAAGATTTTCTTAAAATTCCTTCAAGAGAGGTGTAAATAATGCAGCTTGGTCGGCACTACAACCATACACAAATGTACTGGCGTGAGTGTTAGGCAATAAATAAATAAAAAAATATAAATATTGCTGGACATTTCACACAGCGCTATCTAGCCCCAAACTAAGCAGGGCTTGTATTATGGGAACCAGATAACTGATAGAATACATTTATTAACATTTTTTTTTGTAAATACATACTTATAATATATAGAGAAACGGATGTAGATCATGCAAACATTTGTTCCGCGGCGGGAATCAAACCCGCTACCTCCTGCGTCTCAGCCGGCTATTCGCCCACTGCACCAAGGAGGTCGTCGAGTATACATAATGCTGGACATTTCACACAGCGCTATCTATCCCAAAACCAAGCAAAGCTTGTACTATGGGAACCAGAGGGCTTAGCCAAGTTACATTCGATTAGCGAGGAGGCTAGTCGATAAGTCCGTAAATGTATGGGAATTGACGCACGCTATCGAAATATCACGTGATATATCGACCACAAGCCTATGTAGAAAACAAATCGATTCAAAGTGAATGTAACTTGGCTAAGCCCTCAGATAACTGATAGAATGCTTATATAATTTTTTTTTGCAAGTACATTCTTAGAATGAATTGAAAAATACCCAAACCAGAACAAATATCTGTAGATCATCCACACATTTGTTCCGCGGCGGGATTCGAACCCGCAACCTCTTGCATCTTACCCTGCTATTCGCCCGCTGTGTCACGGAGGTCATCATTTAGAATTATTATCTATACTTTACTAATATTATAAAGAGGAAAAATTTGTTTGTTTTTATTGAATAGGCTCCGAAACTACAGGACCAATTTAAAAAAATCCCTGGGTGACATAGGTTACTTTTTACCCAACTGCGCAGAAGGAGGGTAATGTTTTTACGTTTTAATGTTCTAGGCGTGGGAAGCTGCGGATTGGTCAGCTATTATTATATATTTATATAGTGTGATGTGTAAAAATCTTAAGAGTAGTTAGATGTTTACCGTTTCCAAATCCTTCTTATCATCAAAATCATCAACATCCTGTATATGATCATCTATAATCGTTAGACTCTCTTCATGTTTGATATCCTCGTTCTTATAATCCAACATCACCTCAATAGGCTTCGCTTTAAGTTTGGCCCGACTACGAGTTGTTCGTACAACTGGGTATCGGTGTTTAACAACATAGGTCTTCACATGTTTCGTTGTTTTCATTATGATGAGTGAGCTCTGAAGGTTTTCTGACACTCTGTTTATTTTTTGTACTGCTTCATATGTTATCTGTGGGCAATGTTAAGAAAAGGTGATTACTTCATAAACAACTGCCACGAAAGAGTGTAAAATGTATACAGAAAAAAACATATTCACTCTTTTTCTTGGCAAAGATATAGTTAAAATAACAAAATGTTTTTATTCATTAAAATCACAAGGATCACTTTGAAACGTCAATTGTACTGCCTGTTCCTTTGCAACCAAGCCAGGAAAGAAAGGCAAGAAACACGGCTGGTTGTTCTTTTTAATGATTCAGATCCTTGAGTGTTAGTGGTCGGTATAAGTATAAGAATAAATGTACTGAAAATGTTATGTCATAAGAGTTAATTATTAACTAAGTATATTACAGAAGTTCTGAAATGAACTCAGTTGCCTGCCATAAAGTACTAACTAAGTTAGAAATGAACTCAGCTGCCTGCCAGAGTACTAACTAAGTTAAAAATGAACTCAGCTGTCTGTCATAAAGTACTAACTAAGTCAGAAATGAACTCAGCTGCCTGCCATAAAGTACTAAGTCAGAAATTAACTCAGCTGCCTGCCATAATGAACTAAGTCAGAAATTAACTCAGCTGCCTGCTATAAAGTACTAACTAAGTCAGAAATGAACTCAGCTGCCTGCCATAAAGTATAAAGTCAGAAATGAACTCAGCTGCCTGCCATAGAGTACTAAGTCAGAAATGAACTCAGCTGCCTGCCATAAAGTACTAACTAAGTCAGAAATAATCCAGCACAATATTAATATTATCAGCCATTTGTTTCCACCCCTGAGCAAATGCTTCCTCTGTTCCTTCCAGACTTTGCCATCCAGCCTCTCTATTCCCTATGCTGAAACCCACCCATGTAAATTGGTTACAAAGTTACCTAATCTGTCCATTCTTGAGGGCAATTGATAGGTTTTTGAATGTAATTTTGAGCAGTTGATAAGTCTTTTACTTGTCAGTGTCATCTGGGTGATACTCAAGAGGCGGGAGAGCTGTTAACATTGATAGATTTTAAATGACTCAAGCTTTATACTAACTAATTATCACATAGGTACAAACATCTCCGTAAGCACTTATTGAGGTGTTGTAGTACTCACCGGGCCTCGCTTTAATAACTGATGTAGTACTTTCTGCCCTCTGAAGCACTTATCCTTGAACTTGTGGCATTTTTGCAACATTGCACTACACTCGAAACAAAACCAATGCGGCATGTCATCTGTATTTTTCATCTTTGGACAAGACAAAGAAAATATTATAAATTTAAACTTTTTCATGGTTGATAGGTAGTTACATATATACTTTGAAGGTAGCCCTGTTGGTTGCACAAAGGAACTAAAAAAAAGTGCCGAATACCATGCAATTAATGGAATATAGGGCAGATAGTGTGAGGTTTGTCTAATGTTAAATTAGGCACTAAAACTAAGAAAATTTACATTTAAATGAAAAATTGTGGAAAGCTAATGTAAATAACAAGTAGCAGTACTTACTTTTACCCCAGTAAGCTTTTCATAATGCTGTTTCAGGTTCAATTCATCAAATTTATACCCTTTTACGTTTTTGTTGAGGCAAATGCGGCATATTTTCAGCTTAGACATTTTTACAACGGTTCTATGAATTAACAATTATAAAAATTTTAACTGTACGTATGTGAAATGAATACCAGCTGGAAAATAGATGTATTTATTCAAAAATAGCCAATGCATCTTTGTAATCACAATCAGACATCATCACGAAATTCTCAATTTTTTTTTGTTTGACATTACTCTGAAACTGACAGTCAATCGATTTCTGAACGAGCCTGGCGGGCCCTCCCTTGGGCCCTATTCTCGAACTAAAAAAAATCGACACGGCTCCAGTCGTAGACAGAAGATCTGTTTACGGTTCCAGTATTTCAATCCTTTTAGATGCAGTTAAACATGGGTACTCTTTATTTCTCAAAGTGAATTTATTCTCTTATTCCGACTACGCCATCCAATCTGATTCCTCTTAATGATTCCTCTATTCCTTTGACTCTTTTACACCGGACGTCCATAATCGACCGTTAATCGTTTTTAGTAAGGTAGGTGTATGCGCGTGTGTCGTCTCGCTCTTGGCGCGCACAATAGTTTAAACCTTGCTTTAGGTTGGTAGATCACAGATTAAAGAAGTTTATATAAGAAGACTATATAGGAAATAAGTTGATGGACACAGGGCAGTGCGTCGTAGGGCATATTTTTAGCGAGCGTGATCTACGAGGCAATTCTCTGTTATAGGCGATGGTTACCACTTAACATCAGGTTGGCCAGAACTTGTTTCCTAAAGCATGTAATAAAAAATCGTTATTATGGTAATTGTATATAGGTAAAATAACACACTAATATCCTATTCTCAAATGTGAAAGTTAGGATGTTTGTTTATTATTTGTTTGTTGGTTACACAATCACGTCGTAATGGCTGAACCGAATAGTATATCAGCACCTTGCCCACGTCTACAAAATGTAAGACCATAGTCACGTTTTCACCATAAATCCTCTTTGCTTTAAAGAACAACTAAATTTAAAATCCACTGGAATTTCGGCTAACTAAAATGGTGTAATTATAAAAAACTTTTAGCGGCACAAGAATTTAATGGCCTTTGGGAATTAAATACTAACTTTGATTTAAAGATTGAAAATTCTTTATTGCACAAAAATACATAAATCTGTACATAGGCGAACTTAATGCTAGCAAGCATTCTCTTCCAGTTAACCCTTGCGTAGTGTGGAAAAAATATTTATGTAGATAGTGCGTGACATATGTAGCAAGAAAAAGTTAAGAAAAAATAAGACTAAGATATATTGTTAATAATACCCATACCAAACATCGTGCGACATCCATCATCGTCAATTTGAAATGTTCAATTTTTTTTTAGTTTTTGTTGGGGCATATGGCAACTTTCTTAGTATATTTTCATGTTTATGCGACATCCATCATCATTACTTATAAACATCCAATTTTTTTCCACTTCGATATCGTCTTTGATAGCTTCATTCACTTCAATATCCACTTTAATTGCTGCTTCCACTTGGTTAACCGCTTTGATTGCTATTTCCATTTCGATATGGTCTATGACTGCTTCTTCCACCTTCGATATACTCCTAAATTGCTTATTTAACATCAATATCCTATTTGATTGCTTCTTCCACTTCGATATCGTTGTTGATGGCTTCTTTCACTTCGTCATCCTCTTTGAATGCTTCTACCACCTCGGCATCCTCTTTGATTTTTGAATGTTTCTCTCACTTCGTTTTCGTCTTTGAATGCTTCTTTTACTTCGTCATCCTCTTTGAATGTTTCTTCCACTTTGATATCCTCTTTGATTAGTTCTTCCACTTTGATATCCTCTTCGGTTGCTAACTCTACTTCAATATACTCTTTTATTGCTTCTTCCACTTCGATATCCTATTTAATCTCTTCTTCCACTTCAAAATTCTCTTTGATTGCTTCTTCACCTTCGATATCCTCACAACAAACTTATAATTTTGCCTAAAAAACTTAAATCGCTCGTATCTTCTAAACGGAAAGTGAAATGCATAGCAAGCTTTTTAAAATTGGAATTACAAATTTTTAAAGGAATTGTTATTTTATTGTCATTATCACCCTTGACATCCTTTTTAAATGCTTTTCTCACTTCGTCATCCTCTTTGATTGCTTCTTCTACTTCGATATCCTCTTTGATTGCTTTTTTCATTTCGATATCGTATTTGATTGCTTCTTTCACTTCGATGTCTTCTTTGATTGCTGCTTCCACTTGGATATTCTCTGTCATTGCTTGTTCCACTTCGATATCGTCTTTTTAACTGCTTCTACCACTTGAATATTCTCTTTGATTGCTTCTTCTACTTTGATATCTTGTCAACAAAGTTATGATTTTTTCCTAGAAATTTTTAACCGCTCGAATCTTCTAAACGGAAAGAGTTAGTATGGCAAACTTTTACAAAATAATGGTACAAATTTTTGGTTGAATCTTTTGTTGAATTTATTGTCATAATCGCCCTTGACATCGTTTTTGAATGATTTTCTCACAGTATTTTCCTTTTTGAATGCTTATTTCACATCGTTATCCTCTTTGAATACTTGTTCCTCATTGATATACTCATTGATTGCTTCTTCAACTTCGATATCGTCTTTGATTGCTTCTTTCACTTTGTCATTCTCTTTGAATGCTTGTACCACCTTGGTATCCTTTTTAATCGCTTCTTCCACTTGGCTATTCTCTTTGATTGCTTCTTCCACTTCGATATCCTAATTGATCGCTTCTTCCACTTCGACATCCTCTTTGATTGTTTCATCCACTTCGATATCTTCTCAACAAAATTATGATTTTTTCCTAGAAAACTTTAATCGCTCGTATCTCCTAAACGGCAAGAGATAGGTATGTCAAACTTTTACAAAATAATAATACAATTTTTTGGCGGAATCGTTATTTTATTGTCATCACTCATCATTGACATTGACATCCTTTTTGAATGCTTCTCTCACTTTCTTTTCCTCTTAGAATGCTTCTTTCACTTCGTTATCTTTTTTGAATACGTCTTCCTCTTTGATAATACTCATTGATTGCTTCTTCCACTTGGATATCTTCAATGATTTCTTCTTTATTTTCAAAGATATACTCTTTGATTGCTTCTTCTACTTCGATATCGTCTTTGATATCGGTTTTTCGACTTCGATATCCTCGCGATCTCTAGTATATATATATATATATATAGTTAAAGAGTATTTTCAATAAACGTACTTTTTAATACTATACATCACTAAACACTAGTTGAAAATAATAGATTAACTAATAAATAGGTAGTTACAATGATGCCTAATAAACTCGTATGATATAAAGATAACATTGTGGATAAATAACAGAGCATCTGCAGGACACCACTCATTTTGTAGGCTTCGTTCATGAGAATGAGGTAGTGCTTGCACACTTTGGATCTGAAAACCTCAATAGAGGAAACTTGCCGAATCTCGTGCGGAATACTATTCCATAGTCGGATAGCAGTAATGGTGAATGAGTTAGAATAGAAAGTTGTGTTATGTTGAGGAGTCATTAACTGGAGATGTTGTGTGGAACGTACAAGACAGTCTGCATCATACAGGGTAGAAAACCGCTCTTTGAGGAGTTAGTCTGATTTGGGGTCATGTAGGATGTTATAAAGTAGACATAGTATATGTAAATCCCGACGCTCTCTGACCTCGAGCCACTGTAATTGAGCGCGGAAAGCAGATACGTGATCATATTTCCGCTAACCATGGATGCAGTGTTTTTGCAAACGATCCAGTTTGTTCAACCCATCCTCTGTAGCATCAGAATAAGTGACATCGGCGTAGTCAAGACTTGGAAAAAGTAGTGTACAGTATCCTCCTTGCAGATTGAGGCAGAAAGTTTTTCATCAAGTTCAGGGAATGCATGCTGCCATACATTCTCTTACTAACCAGAGCAATGTGACGGTCCCATGATAGGTCGTTGGTGATATACAGGCCCAGGTTTTTTACCTCTGTGCAGTATTGTAAGGGAGAACTATTGTATCTAACTGGGGGAGGGAACTAATGTTTAGTCTGGAAATGTGATACTTACCACCAACAATCATCACTTGTGTCATAGTAAGATTTATAAGTAGGCCATACTTCTGGGTCCACTCATACACAGCACTGAGGTCATTGTTAAGGTTTTCAATACCACGTATCACCAGATCGGGTTCAAAACTCAGGTATAGTTGGACGTCATCCGCGTACAGGTACGTGTAATGAGAAGCCAATGTTCGATACGAGAGTGTTTTTTTTATGTTATTTGTGGGGAAACAAGCTTACGGCCCACCTGATGGTAAGCGGTCACCGTCGCCTATTGACACCGGCAACACCCGGGGTATTATCGATGCGTTCCCTACACTGTAGAAACCTCTTTACATTTCTCTTGAAGCGTGCCATGTCGTACCATAATGGGAAAACCAAAAAACATAATAGAAAAGATCGCGTGAAGCGTGTGGTGCGTGATACCCAATTGTCGATGATATGTGGATGAGCTTTATTACGTTGTCGAGAAGTGCGTCGTAAATATTTACGACGGGATGAGATCAAATAGCTCCTCAGAACATTCGTGTTTATGAAAATGGAGAAATCATCGTTGATCATCATCATCATATCAGCCGTAGGACGTCCTCTGCTGGACAAAGGCCTACCTCATTGATCTCCAGGAACTGCGGTTGGAAGCGACCTGCATCCAACGCCGACCTGCGGTTCTTACCAAGTCGTCTTCCCATCTTGTAGGTGGACGTCCTACGCTGCGCTTGCCGGTCCGTGGCCTCCATTCGAGAACTTTCCGGCCCCATCGGTCATCTGTTCTGCGCGCTATATGGCCTGCCCATTGCCACTTCAATGTGCTAATCCGTCGGCCTATGTCGGTGACTTGAGTTCTCCTACGTATCTCCTCATTTCTGATTTGATCCCGTAGAGAAACCCCGAGCATAGCCCGCTCCATAGCTCGTTGAGCGACTCTGAGCTTATTCATAAGGCCAATAGTGAAGGACCACGTTTCGGTTCCATATGTCATCACTGGTAACACACACTGATTGAAGACTTTCGTCTTAAGGCACTGAGGTATGTTTAACGAAAAGACGTTGCGAAGTTTCCCAAACGCTGCCCATCCGAGTTGGATTCGACGATTGACCTCTTTCTCGAAGTTGGACCTACCTAGTTGGACTGTTTGTCCTAGGTAAACATACGCGTTGACAACTTCAAGAGCCAAGTTCTGGGGTAGGGACGACATGGACATTTGACATGATTTTCGTCTTATCCATGTTCATTTTAAGTCCTACCCGTCTAATTCATAATTCATTTATTTATTTGCAAACATGGGTAAATATGTATAAAAACAGGTGACAAATACAATATATAGGTTCCAGACATGTTTTACCATATTAGTTGGCATGCAAATGCAGTTAATATAATATAACTTAGTCTATTAGAAACATTTCTAGAATTGAATTCAATCAAAGTTTAATCTTTTTTCTTTCTCTTCTTCTTTCTTAAGTAAAATCTAAAATCAGCCGAATCTCTAAAAATTAAATAAATTACGCTATTATCGAGTTTGCATGTCTTTGTCAATAAGAAACTCATCCACAGTATAATAACATCTAATTCTCAAAAATTTAAACAATTCATGCTTGAATTCAGTCAAATTTAATTGTTTTATTCTATTTGGTGTTATATATTTTTGGAGCCATACCGCATACACTTTTATTAAGAAGAGCAGTGTTGCTTTTAACTAGGCACTAGGCATATGTCGTGTCTGCTGTGTGAATGGGTAGGTTTTTCAAATAAGTCTGGATTCATTTTGACAAAAATTAATATTTCGTAAATGTATAGTGAGGGTAAAGTTAAAATATTAAGTGATAGAAAGTAAGGTTTGCAGCTATCAGTTGTTTTGTGCGTGGTTGTGGGCGTGGGCGTAAGCGTGGCCGCGCCCGCGCCCACGCCCACACCCACGCCCACGCCCTCGCCCACGCCCACGCCAACGCCCACGCCCACGCCAACGCCCACGCCCACGCCCACGCCCACGCCCACGCCCACGCCCACGCCCACGCCCACGCCCACGCCCCCAAGCAAACTAACACGATTTATAAAATTGGATCGTACGTAGCGGAAGCGATTGTGGGAACTATTGCATAAAATTTAAAATTTATCGTTTATTGGTATTTTTAACTGAATGTTTCGATATTTATCGCTGGAGAAAATGAGGCGATTACCGGTAAATTACCGAATTTCTATTAGGTACCTGTGTGCATGCGCTAGTATATACGTAGATTATAATCTGAATTACCACTTTGGCTACTTTTTATCCCATAAATCAGTTCCCATGGGATAAAAATGGGGTGTCAAGTCAAGTTGCAACAGCGAGTTTAGCATTATTTTTAGGTCACCTCCTCATTTAGTAGTGTAACGCGTACGAAGTCACGGGCAACCGCTAGTTATTATATATTGAAAAGAGCCTTGTCATAATGTTAAATAATAATGTAAAAATCTTACATAATTTAAAGAAGATAATAGTCAATGTCAATTAAAATTATTTAAAAAAGCATTCATCCCTGCCTGCCTAGTGAGTGACGGAACGAACCCGAGTATACCCGAGCGCTAACCAACGATCGAACGGAGCCGGCCGAATCGAAGAAATAAATAATTCCTTGGAGTCGGAATCAAACATGAATCAAAGCAAGCAATAAACTAAACTGAACCCGATTTCTAATGATTCGAGCCGAATCGAAAGAATAATGAATGATTCCGGAGTCGGAGTCATTAGCAATTGCCCGGAAGCAATAAGATTATCAACTCCGCGTGCTGAATCGGGTCATTTTATTTACTTACTTTCGGAGTTACTCATCGCTAGATGCAGTCAACCAGTGAAGTAACATCATCAAACTGATCAAAGCAATCAACAATTTTATTTTAGCAAACAAGCAGTTCCAAACTATTTGTCTACTTCAAATTTAGTCAAAAAAAATAATTAAAGTATAACTACAAATCATGGTAAATATCCCGTTTTTAGTATAAATATAACAAATAAAGTATAATAAACTTGACGACTGGTCAAGACCAGTTTATAAAGAACTGGTTATAGTAAATTAGTAATTTTACAAATTTCATATGGTCCAAGGACATATAGGTACTAAATAGGTACCTATCCTGAAAGAAAAGAAAAATTTATAAAGAACTGGTTATAGTAAATTAGTAATTTTACAAATTTCATATGGTCCAAAGACATATAGGTACTAAATAGGTACCTATCCTGAAAGAAAAGAAAAATAAAAAAAGAAATCTGTCACAGTCAGTCATGCCAATGTCAAACTTATCAAACGTAAAAATTAAAAAAAAAACAAAAGTAAACAAAAGGGCGTAATTTCAATTCAATTTTAAATTTTTTATAGATTAAAGTAGTTGAATAACCAGTAGTTTTCTAAAAAGAAAAAGGGAAAAAGGTCTACACCGTTACGAATATGTCTGTTGTGAAAATATGCCGGATTTGTCTGCGAAAAGACGTGAAAATGTATGAATACGATCGATTCCAATTGAAATTCTATTACAAAGAAGTTACCGGCTCTAGTGTAAGAATTATGCATTTAATTTGGCACAATTTCAAATAATATAATTATAGATATTCTATTATTCTATAGAGCCTGGTAATCCTGCCAGGTACCCAATAAAAGAGGTCAATCTTAGCTACCGTGTCACCGCAATTTTTCGCAATTTTCATCAACCATCAAAGTCAAGTTCGTATGTTTCAGACTAGCACAGGAGCGGGACGAGTGGTACGAAGAAAGGCCTATATTCAGCAGTGGGTTGACACAGGTCGTAAATGATGATGATTCTAATAAGTGCTATTTGAAACCCATTTATCGCACAGGTTCTACTAATTCCCACTGATACAAGTAAGTTTGTGCTAGTGAACAACCTTGGTATTTTTTTGGGCCACCCTAGAACCTGGGACCAACATGTAATCATGAATTCCTCTTTGAGAAACTACCAAATACAATATCAATCAATTTTGAACCTTGTTGGGCTGATGACAGACAATACTTCGGTGTTTTTTTAGATATCAAAAAGAGATTGCCTACCAAAATGGTTTTGTTTTGAGTGTGCAGCATTGTTGTATAAATTCCATGAGTTCAAGAGGAAATGTCACGGAGGACAGAAAGCCTTCAAAAAGTTACTAAAGACAGGATGTGTAAGTGTTATAATTTTCAGTTTAGTTATAAAGAAGCTATGAAATGCTCCATGAGAACCTCAGGACTGCCAGCTGCCAGCATAATACACTGTATAGAAGGGCAAATATATATTTAAAAAGAAAACAAAAAACTATTCATACCTCCACAAGAAACAAAAACACTATAAACTAAAATTACAACTAACTGCTAAGTGTTTTGGCGAAAGGATCCTCCGCTCAGTATTTGCTACAGTATGTTACCATGCTGGAGCGCTGGTCTTCTGAGGTCAGTGTTGACCTCACATAATTTATATAACTTAACTAGGTAATTAAACTAATCGCAGTTGAAGAACTTAAAAAATAGACTAAACAGATATGTAGATAGAAAATTACAAGAATTTAGTAAGGTACAGGCAGAGCTGGGCAAAATACTTGCTTTGCGTTAATTAAAATACAAATGACAAAATACTATCTCGCACATATTTAAAATACGAAATATTAATGACATTTAGCGACCGCCATTATGCTTACGAATAGTTACGAAAACTAGGTATCAAGCGCTATTTCCTGTAGAACGCACCATTAACTATTATTTGACGACTATTATTAGTAGCGGGTTCGATTACCGCCGCGGAACAAATGTTTGCATGATCTACAGATATTTGTTCCGGGTCTGGATGTTTTTCTATATATTATAAGTATGTATTTACAAAAAAAAATAGTATATAAGTATTCTATCAGTTATCTGGTTCCCATAATACAAGCTCTGCTTAGTTTGGGGCTAGATAGTGCTGTGTGAAATGTTCAGCAATATTTATTTATTATTTATTTATTAATAAGATCGCTACATGTATTTATGTTCAGATGTATTGAACCTATTTGAAAAACTAACTATAAAATACCTCATCGTTAGGTATTTGAAATACCAATCATAAATTAAATTTGTTATATTTTATTACAAATTGAATTACAAATAAAAAATATGTGTTTATATTTAAATTACGTATTTTAATTACAAGTAATTCAAATACTGCCCCACCCCACACGTCACTGATTCAGTGCAGAGTTACCAATAAAAAACGAATGATTAAAATAATGCTTGATTTATTCCAGACAAATATAGAAAACTTTAACAGGAGATCCAAACTTACCAACATACAATCACACCTGCAAATCTTATCCGCATCAACAAACAAGAATATAAAAACTTATTCAGTAGAACACGGTAGAATTCATCATAAAGAGTCCAAAATATACAAAAAAAAGAAAAAATACAAGTCATTTACAGAGGTTTTTGTTGATGACGTCAAAACAGATTTACACACTGAAATAAATACAATAAAAAAAAGGATTTTTAAACATAAGAGACCAACTGTTATTAAAAGTTTAAATGAAGAGAAATGGAATCAATCGATTGATAATGATGATAGTCATGTACACAATGAAGATTCTAATGATAGTATACTTATAAATAACGAAAATGACTCTCAAAATGATTTTAAAGAAGAAACAATTGATACTGAAGCAAACATAAATGATGTTGCAGATATAACAAACAACATTGAACAACAAATAAGTTACGAGGAACAAACAAACCATGACAAAGAAAGAATTAACATCACTATAGAAATACCAAGCTATGACGAAGCAAAAACAAGCCCTGTCATGGACAGAACAAATTATGACGAGCAAAGAACAACAACCTGCGTCATAAAAAGCACAACTAACCTCAGCCCACTTAAACCTAATTTAGACAACAAATTCCAAAGATCAGTAAAAAAAAAGTTTTTAGACGAGAACCACTGGACTAAAATAACCTTGACTGATGAAGAGGCAACAAGGAGGTTTCAGTCGAAAGCGCTAGAACAGAAGTACTTAAGGGCTGATTTTAAATGTAAGGATTGTTATAGAACCTTCTCGCAGGAAGATATGATGAAGAGGCATGTTAAGTTGAGACATTGTGAGGTGAGTGAATTATGTTAGGGTCCTTAGATTTTATTGCATTTTTTTTTATCCCTTTGGGTCAGCTCACACCGAAGCTACGAAGCGTGCAGCTACTTAAAGAAGCGCCTCAAAGTATCTGCGCATATTTATTCGAAGACTGCATCGTCGGTTATCATCAGGCAAAATCGTAGTCAAACGCAAGCCTATAACAAAATACATCAAAAAATGTTCAGCAGTGGATGTCCTATAGCTAATTGATCGAGCGAAGCGAGATCTCTAAATCAACTTGGGCAAATCGGCGTTGTATGTATGTATGTTTGTTTGTCCGAGGATAACTTTCGTAGCGTTGATCTGATCATCGTGAAATTTGATACATAGGTAGGTAGTGATGGCAAAATTTTGGTGTGACTAAATGAGCTAAAAATATTGGGAGTGGTTGAGATATTGGGGTCAAAGAGGGATAAAAAAAATGAAAAAGAGACTATTAGGTTAAGTGGGATGTCAAATGAAACTCCCTTTTTATTTTTAGTAAAGTCCTTATAGTTTTTGAGTTATTAGCCATAGTAAAAACTGAACTTTGACAAAATTCACAGGGTATACCAGTAATCCCACAGTGCTGTAATTTGGTATCCGTGTAGCTTAAGTGACACAAATATAGGCAAAAGTCTGAAATCCAGAATAACTGTAATTTGTAACCCATAAAAGTATGCCACATTACATGAACTCCCATTACCTGTAATTTGAATGAAACTGTAGGTCAAGTTATTTGGTTATCTATTTCGATAGTTTGACACTATTTTGATAGTCAAAGATTACAATTAATAGTTTTTTGTTTTAATCGGAATTGTTTAACTCGCGAGTTTTCAGTTCGGGGCGAACCACTAGTGATTATGTCTAATAGTGGTATATTGTTAGTCCCTAGGTCCCAACGAGTGCCGGCATTGCCGCATGCGGTTCAAATGGAAGTCTCGACTGCAGAAGCATCTGAAGGAACATTACAACATCTACAAGTGTCTGCGATGCGAACTCTCTTTTCCTGTCGAGTAAGTCATTAATGGAGCGTACGTGGCTATACAATTCCAGTATTAGCTGACCTGTCATTGTGCGGAAAGCCTACACCATGCGAGGTCAGCTTATACTGGAAATCTGGCTTGATGTGTAGCCGAGCCTATTGGATTGTGTTCCAAACGTCGAGATACGTAGACGAACGAACCTTCGAAGACCAAAAAAGCATGATAATTCATTTATTGAATGACATATTAAGGTACGTTACATACTTTAAGCGCAGCTGCTGACAGCACGTGCAGTTGCCGCAGCGCTCGGAATGGTACCTAAATATGAACTAAATTGTTTTTATTTTAGAATATCGGCGTTCCAACACGATTATTCACACAATGGCGTTACGTGGACCTGTGCGCACTGCGGACAAGGATTCAGGCAAGTACCTACTCATCATCATATCAGCCAAAGGACGTTCACTGCTGAACATAGGCCTCCCCCATAGATATCCAGAGCGACCGATCTTGTGCGGCCTGCACCCAACGGCTCCCAGGAACCTTTATCAGGTCGTCTTTCCATCTAGTAAGCGGTCTTACGCTGCACTTTCCAGTGCGTGGTCTTTACTTTCTGCCCCAACGGCCGTCAGTTCTTCGAGCTATGTGCCTTGCCCACTGCAACTTCAGCTTGCTAATCCTTTGTGCTATGTCGGTGACTTTAGTTCGTCTATAAATCTCCTCATTTCTGATTGGATCTCGTAGAGAAACACCAAGCATAGCCATGTCCATAGCACGCTGAGCGACCGCGAGCCATCTTTCGAGGTCAAGGTTTTCAGGTTAAAATCTACGTACATACCAAATTTCCGATGTTACGACGTGATTGAGTAATAAACATCCACACTGAACAACATCATATAAATTAATGTGATATGTTGTGATAAATTAGTACATATTTAGTAGTGTAACGCGTACGAAGTCGCGGACAACAGCTAGCACTTGATAATTAAGTAAAAGGGGGTTTGAAATAGATTTTGTCATTGTCCTCCAGTAGTCCAAATGCAACTTTTAGTTTAGATTATATAATTCTTTATTTGCACACCATAAAACAATACAGATAAGAAAGAACAACGTAAATCTATGGATACAATTGGCGGTCTTATCGCTAAATAGCGATCTCTACTAGACAACCTTTGGATGGAATGGACGGTGTGGACATTACCTGTGGTGTATGGGGTATTGCATGTACTCGTACATACTAATGATATAAAAATAAAAAAATCATAAATGAATGAACCTAAATAACTAGTGGTTCGCCCCGAACTGAGATCTCGCGATCATCTCATAAAAACATAAAAAAAAAAATATTATTTGTAATCTTTGATTATCAAAATAGTGCCACGAAATGCACAACAAATTTACTCGACCTACAGTTTCATTCAAATTACAGGTAAAGGGAGTTTATGTTTCTCTTTTTTGGGGTAGAAATTGCAGTTATTCTGGATTTAACACTTTTCCCTCTAATTTTGTGTCACTAAAGCTATACGCATACCAAATACATTAGCTTATTATACATTGGATGAATTCTTGAGTGACAAAAATGTTATTTAATTTATATTATATCTAAATATAATTTTTACCTATTGTTCTGACATTTATCTATTTTGTTTTTAGTGGTTTATTTTATTCAGATCTGTAATATTCTTATTTTTGAAGAAAGAAAGAAAGAAAGAAAAATATTTATTTTGTGTCCATTTTTACACTCTACGAATACAACAATTATACTTATACCTAATACAAGACTACAAAATAGGTCGTCACTCAGCGGTGTGCCACTGTAACATATAGTTACTGTAGCGCTGGTATTATGTGACGCCTTTAGTGCGTGTGAACAGCAGAAAATAGAAACACGCGTTTACAATATTAATTAACATATGAAAGTATACAAGATTCACAAAAAACAAAAATTAAAATTTAAATAAATATTTTTACACAATAACTACTAAACATTGGACATACCTAACTTATAAAACAAGACAATTTATGAGATCAAAACTAAACAATAAATATAACAGTAAAATAAACAACAAATTTATGCAAATAATAAAATAAATAAAATATTAAATATTTTGTGGAATTATTAATTTAACATACATTTTTAAATTTGCTATGACATCCTCAATCACAATATTGTAATTTGTAATTTTTATGTGTCTCTATCTGTTAAGCTTTTTAGCCATCTATAATATAAAAATGAATCGCAAAATGTGTTGGTAAGCGCATAACTCAACAACGCCTGGACCGATTTCGCTAATTCTTTTTTTGTTGTATTTCTTATTGTCAGGAGAAAGTTCTTATGAAAGAAAAAATTAAGAAAATTGCGCGCAAAATTAGATAATTTAAGAATACTTAACCACCATATAAAATTATTTATAATCTAACCTTAGCGCTTTTATAATGTAACCTTATGACGTTTGACATAGAATTGACAGAATGTATGCTGCAAATATCGCCTCTTTGACGATATTTGCAGCACACATTCTGTCAATTAATTCAAGTAAAAAAAAATGAATATCGTTTGAAACAGATGCTCATTAAGATAACTGACGACATACGAGCTGCTATTGACGAGCGTAAACTTGCTCTGCTTGTCTTACTTGATTTCAGCAGTGCGTTTAACTGTGTCAATCACGACTTACTCCTGGCTGTCTTGCGATCATTAAACCTATCACAATCTGCCATCACTTGGTTGAGTTCTTATCTTACACTATAACACTATAACAGCTTACTCAATGTGGATCGTTCTGCTGACATAAACTATTTAGCATCACTTCCTGCCTTACCACAAGCCATAGATCTGGATCAGCCTCCTTCTCTTGAGGAAGTTATCATCGCCATCAAAGCGCAGAAAAACAATAAGGCTGTCGGCATCGATAACATACCAGGAGAACTATTAAAATATGGCGGAGATGAGTTGCACTACAAGATTTGGCAATTTTTCCAGCGCATGTGGGAAATGGAGTTCGTTCCTCCTAGTTTTGGCGTATCACTAATTTGCTCTTTGTATAAAAATAAAGGTGATCGATCTGTTTGCAACTCTTATAGGGGTATATCACTTCTGTCTACTCCAGGAAAAACTTTTGCCAGAGTACTCTTAAATCGTCTTATGGAGCTCTCTGAAAGTATATTGCCTGAAACGCAATTTGGGTTTAGACCCAATCGCGGCACATGCGAGGCCATATTCTCTCTTAGACAACTGCAAGAGAAAAGCAGGGAACAGTGTCAACCTCTGTTTCTCTGTTTTGTTGATCTGGAGAAAGCTTTTGACAGTGTACCTCGCGAAGCTTTGTGGATTGTGCTTTCGAAACTTGGTTGCACCGACAAATTTATACGCTTGATAAGACTTCTTCACGACAACATGACTTGTTGCGTAACCGTCAATGGTGAGCAGACAGAGCAATTCCCTGTCACTTGTGGTGTAAAACAAGGCTGTGTATTAGCACCCACTCTTTTTGCTCTGTACTTTTCCGTTGTCGTGAGGGAGACTTTACAAGCCAACACCGAAGGGATCCGCATACGTTTTCGCACAGATGGCAGTATCTTTAACCTGGCTAGGTTAAAAGCGCACACAAAGGTATCGTATGACCTCATTACCGAATTGATGTATGCTGATGACCTATGTTTCGTTGCGGAATCTTCTGAGGGACTCCAGGACTTGATGACTCGGCTTGACGCTGCGTGCTGTAGATTTGGCCTCAAAATTAATATTACAAAGACAGAGGTGATGGCCATGGACACTGTTAACCAAGCTCCACTGAATCTGCAAATCGATGGAAAGCCCATAAAACAGGTCGATACATTCAGATATCTGGGAAGCAGCATAACAACAAAATGCGACCTTGACTCGGAGATCAACAGCAGACTTGGCTCCGCTATGGCTGCTTTTGGTAAACTACGAGTCCAGGTATTTCGCTCCCATAACATCAAATTGAGTACCAAGATTAAGGTGTATATGGCTATTGTACTTCCTAACATCTTGTACTCGTCAGAGACATGGTGCCTGTATCGCAGACACATACGCACGTTAGACAGATTCCATCTGAAATGCCTCCGCGACATTCTTAACATCAAGTGGTCGGATCGGGTCCGTAATACCGATGTTCTACGACGGGCTAATGTCTGTGGCATAGAGGCATATTTGATGCGGCGTCAGCTGCGTTGGTGCGGGCACCTGTCTCGGATGTCTGATGAGCGAAGGGCGAAACGCAATTTCTTCTGTGAACTAGAACATGGTAAGCGGAAACGCGGAGGTCAGTTCCTACGTTTCAAAGACGTACAGAAGAGGCACATGAAGAGGTGTTGTATCGATCCGTCGCGCTGGGAGGCTCTCGCTGAAAAACGACCTGAATGGAGGCGTCATGTTCAGGATAAAGTGTACGAGTTTGAAGAAGAAAGGAGGCAAGAACTAGACTTAAAACGAGATCAGCTTAAAAGTCGACCGCCGGCTAATATCAATTACAACTACATTAATGGCGCCTTAACTTGTGTTCATTGTAACCGGACTTTTAGCGCAAAAATAGGGTACATCAGCCACATACAGGCTAAACACCTAGGCCAATAATCACAAAGTCAAGTCTCTGTAGCCGAAATCGGCTAGGAGGATTATTATTATTATTATCTTATCTCTGCGGGCGCCAGCAGTGTGTCAGGATTGATGAGATCACCTCGGACTGGTGCTGTGTTGATGCGGGCGTCCCTCAAGGAGGTGTTCTCTCACCCCTCCTTTTCTCCATTTTCATTAACACTCTCGTATCGAACATTGGCTTCTCATCATACCATCTGTACGCGGATGACGTCCAACTATACCTGAGTTTTGAACCCGATCTGGTGGTACGTGGTATTGAAGACCTTACCAGTGACCTCAGTGCTATGTATGAGTGGACCCAGAAGTATGGTCTACTTATAAATCCTACTAAGACACAAGTTATGATTGTTGGTAGTAAGTATCACATTTCCAGACTAGACATTAGTTCCCTCCCCCCAATCAGATACAATAGTTCTCCCTTACAATACTGCACAGAGGTAAAAAACCTTGGTCTGTATATCACTAACGACCTATCATGGGACCGTCTCTTACGTCTTACCGTTTCTTTACGTTCTCTTACTAACCTGAGCAATGTGACGGACATTGCTCAGGTTAGTAAGAGAATGTATGGAAGCATGCATTCCCTGAACTTGATGAAAAACTTTCTGCCTCAATCTGCAAGGAGGACACTGGTGAACGCACTGCTTTTTCCCATTCTAGACTACGCCGATGTCGCTTATTCCGATGCTACAGAGGATGGGTTGAACAAGCTGGAGCGTTTGCAAAACCTCTGCATAAGTTTCATCCATGGTTTGAGGAAATATGATCACGTGTCTGCTTTCCGCGCTCAATTACAGTGGCTCGAGGTCAGAGAGCGTCGGGATGTACATATACTATGTCTACTTTATAACATCCTACATGACCCCAAATCACCTAACTACCTCAAAGAGCGGTTTTCTACCCTCTATGCTGCAGACCGTCTTGTACGTTCCACACAACTTCTCCAGTTAATAACTCCTCAACACAACACAACCTGCTTTTCTAATTCTTTCACCATTACTGCTATCCGACTATGGAATAGTATTCCGCACGAGATTCGGCAAGTTTCCTCTATTGTGGTTTTCAGATCCAAAGTGTGCAAGCACTACCTCACTTTCATAAACGAAGCCTACAAAATGAGTGGTGTCCTGTAGATGCTCTGTCATTTGTCCACTCTGTTATCTTTATATCCTATGAGTTTATTTAGGTTTATTGTAACTGCCTATTTATTAGTTTATCTATTATTTTTCAACTAGTGTTTCTTGATGTGTAATATTTGAAAGTACGTTTATTGAAAATACTATATATATATATTTGATGTTTCGTTCGTATTCTCAATATATCTTAGTCGTATTTTTTATTATACATTTTTTCCTGCTACATTATTCATGCACTACCTACAAAAATATTTTTTCAACACTACGCAAATGTTAACTGGAAGAGAATGCTTGCTAGCATTAAGTTCGCCTGTGTACAGCTTTATGTATTTTGTGCAATAAAGAATTTTCAATCAATCAATCAATGCTTCGGCCGAAATATATTGTCTATATTATATAAAAATTAATTGCTGTTCGTTAGTCTCGCTAAAACTCGAGAACGGGTGGAGCGATTTGGCTAATTTTGGTATTGAATTATTTGTGGAAGTTATTCATTTTCTCATACATAATGATGGCCGGGGACAACAATTGACAATTCTACCAGGGTGACTTATATTGACAGCCCACGTTATACCTATGCATGTCAAGCCGATACGAAGTTCGGCGGGACCACTAGTTTTAAATATTTGTATACCTCTAGTAGGTGAAGCACAGTGATTCCTCTATAATAACACCATCTGTTTTGTACAATTTACCCGTGTTTCGTGCAAATAAATATCATGAATCTTGAAAATTTCAGCACTGTGGGGTCACTGGTGTACCCTGTGAATTTTGTCAAAGTTCAGTTTTTATTATGGCTGATAATTTAAAAACTACAAGGTTTAAAATAAAAATAAAAACGGGGTCAAAATGTACTCACAAAGACCTTTTATTAGACGTGCCACTTGACCGGATAGTCCCGTTTTGATTTTTTATCCCTCTTGAACCCCAATATCTCAACAACCCCCCCACACATTTAGCTCATTTAGTCACACTAAAATTGTGCCAACACTATGTTATATATGATGTGTATAACTATATGATGTGTAGGTGCCTATATACAAAATTACACGATGATCGGATAAACGTTTTGAAAGTTATCCTCGGACAAACAAACATACATACATACATACAACGCCAATTTGCCCAAGTTGATTTAGAGATCAATAACTACTCATAATAATTACAAAGAAACATATTAATCAATAATAAATACATTAATTGACGTTTCAAAGTGACCCTTGTGATTTTAATGAATAAAAGATTTTGACTTTGACTCAGATATTTAGCGACAAATACTCAGATAGTGGTGTCTGACCATACGTCTGACTGATACGTTTGATTGATTGATTGAAAATACTTTATTGCACTTATAAAACTAGTACAAAGGCGAACTTAATGCTAAAGAGCATTCTCTTCCAGATAACCTTTGTGTATTGTAGATAAAGATGTGTAGGTAGTGCACAGGAAATGGAACTAATGAACATTTGTACAGGACTAATAGGTACAAATAGCATAATATAGGTACATGTACATACTACATAAATAAACCTACTTAAATACTTTATATGATAGACTTAACTATACCAATCTATACTAATATTATAAAAAGGAAAGATTTGTATTTTTGTGTGTAGATATGTTTGTAATGATTAAACTCAATAACTACTGTGCCGATTTCAAAAAATCTTTCACCATTGGAAAGCTACATTCACCCTGAGTGACCCTGAGAGGCTATATTTATTGCTAGAAAAGATTAGGGATCCTTACTATAACTTAAGTAACATAACCCAAGGTGTAAAAAAATGCCCTAGAACGTATTTCGTCGCATGCGCTGCGGAAACTATTGATGATAGAACAAAAGTATGTTCTACAATATTAAAGAACATATCAATATCTACAAAAAACTTCGGGATACCATCTTTACTAATATTATAAAGAGGAAAGATTTGTATTTTTGTGTGTGTGTATGTTTGTAATGAATAGGCTCCGACACTACTGGGTCGATTAAAAAAATTCTTTTACTGTTGGGAAGCTACACTATCCCCAGGTGACATAGGCTACTTTTTACCCATTTGCGCAGAAGGAGGGTAATGTTTTTACACTACGCGTGCGAAGCTGGGGATTGGTCAGTTAGTATCAAATAAAAACACATACTTAACAATAGAAGAAGTGATAAGGAAAGATTAAATCGCTCTTTTTTGGTCGGTTTGACCGAGAAGGTGTCTATAGATTCTCAATCTGAATGCTTCCACTGAAGTAGCCTCGAAATAGTTTGGTGGCATATTATTCCAGAGACGAGTAGCGGTTATGGTGTAAGAGTCAGAGTAGCCGTGTTATGCTGTGGAGTCATCAATTGGTAACGACGAGACGATCGCACAGCTCTGTCCTCAGTTGATACTGATGCAAATCGCTCTCTGAGGTAGCTGGATGATAGAGGGTTGCGAAGAATACTAAACAGGAGGGATAGCATGTGCGCATCTGGACGAGCCATTTTAGCTTCTGACGAAATACCGAGACATGATCATATTATGCCGTGGGGCGCCGGCAATAGAATGTTGCCCCTCCGCTCTTGCCCGTGGATGCAGTAGGAGTCTGCTAAGGGATACCTCCGAAAGATGGGCAACAGCGTCTTTTCGTGTTTCAACACCTATACTGCGCTCGCCAACCCGCCTGCCAAGCGTGGCGAGTATGGCAACAACCCCCTCATGGATTTACAACATAAAGCCAGGCCCTGAGTCCCCTGCGGCCCCGCTAATCCTGGCTACGGTAGCAGTCACGGTAACGGCGGGGCCAGGGGTGCTAAGAATCCCCGGGAGACGATCGGCTACCAAACCCTACGACGACCACTGGCCCTGGTAACACACAACATCCGCACTTTGAGGACAGACGAAAAGATTGTTGAGCTGGAAGAAGAAATTAGTAGATTACACTGGGACATTTTGGGGTTATCAGAAGTTCGTAGAGAGGGCGAGGACACGATATCCCTTAAGTCTGGTAATCTACTATACTACCGGGAGGGCGACCAACAGTCCCAAGGTGGTGTTGGGTTTCTCGTTCACAAGTCACTCATCAACAACATTATCACCATCGACAGTGTGTCGAGCAGGGTCGCGTACCTGACACTCAGAATATCTAAGCGATATTCGCTGAAGGTCGTTCAGGTATATGCGCCGACCACTTCACACCCAGATGAAGAAGTAGAGTCTATGTATGAGGACATCAGTAGAGATGAGTATAGTAGAGACATACGAACAAAACTCACTTTATTTTTGTTATGGGGGACTTCAATGCAAAGCTAGGCATGAGAAGCGATGACGAGTTGAGAGTGGGGCAATTTGGATATGGGCAACGGAACCCCAGAGGACAGAGGCTGGCCGATTTTCTGGAGAAAGAAGGACTCTTTATGATGAATTCTTTTTTCCAGAAGCCGACTCACAGGAAATGGACCTGGATGAGTCCCAACGGTTCCACGAGAAATGAGATTGATTTCATCTTGACCAACAAGAAACGGATATTCAATGATGTCTCTGTGATTCACAGGGTGAAAACCGGCAGTGATCACCGAATTGTTAGAGCCACATTGAATATGAACTTTAAACTTGAAAGGTCCCGTTTTATGAAATCTACGCTCCGACCCACTCGCGCACATATCCAAAACCTCGAGAGCTTTCAACTCGAACTTGCAAATCGCTTAGACTGTCTAGAAGTAGATGCATCAGTGGACGAGATCAATAACAGGGTTCGTAGAAACCGTCCATACGGTGGGGTCCCAGTTCTTTAAGACCCCCCGTACCAATAGACCTCAGAAACTCTCTGATGACACCCTTAACCTCATGGCTGAACGACGTTCTTTGCAACTGCAGTCTCCCGATGATGCTCAGTCACATAGGCAGCTCAATAGAAAGATTAGGAAATTCTTGCGGCACGATATTCGTACCTTTAATACATCTCGTATTAAAGATAGGATAGAGCGGAATAAAGGCTCCAAAGTGTTCGCGAGAGATAATTCTATTGGGCAGAGCCGCATGGCGAAGCTGAAGAGGGAAGATGGCAGCATAACGTCAAGTAAAGCGGAAGTGTTAAGGGAAGTCGAAAGGTTCTATGGACGGCTCTACGATTCGGTTACTAAACCTGTTTGCAGTGCGGCCAACGACCCAAGAGCCAAACTGACCCGACATTATACCGAAGATATTCCGGACATCAGCCTGTATGAGATCAGGATGGCCTTGAAGCAGCTTAAGAACGACAAGGCGCCGGGTGAGGACGGAATCACTTCAGAGCTTCTGAAAGCGGGTGGATCACCGGTACTTAAAGTCCTTCAGAAGCTTTTTAATTCCGCCTTGCTTGAAGGTACGACGCCAAAAGCATGGAACGGGGGCGTGGTGGTTCTGTTCTTCAAGAAAGGTGACAACACCTTGCTTAAGAATTACAGACCCATCTCGCTTTTGAGCCATGTTTATAAGCTGTTTTCGAGGGTCATCGCGAACCGTCTCGAACGCAGGTTTGATGACTTCCAGCCGCACGAACAAGCCGGGTTCCGTAAAGGCTACAGTACCATAGACCACATACATACGCTGCGGCAAGTCATACAGAAGACCGAAGAGTATAACTTGCCGCTATGTCTCGCGTTTGTGGACTATGAGAAAGCCTTCGATTCGATCGAAACATGGGCAGTGCTTGAGTCTCTCCAACGATGCCGTATTGACTATCGGTACATCGAAGTGTTGAAGTGTTTGTATAAAAACGCCACTATGTCAGTCCGAGTACATGAACAGAGCTCGAAGGAGATTCCCTTAAAAAGAGGCGTAAGACAGGGAGATGTCATTTCTCCGAAACTGTTTACGACCGCATTGGAAGATGCCTTCAAGCTTCTGGAATGGAAAGGACTGGGCATCAATATTAACGGCGAATACATCACTCACCTTCGGTTTGCCGACGATATTGTGGTCATGGCAAAGTCGATGGAAGAGCTCAGCACGATGCTCGAAGGCCTCAATCGAGTCTCCCAACGGGTAGGACTTAAAATGAACATGGACAAGACGAAAATCATGTCAAATGTCCATGTCGTCCCTGCCCCAGTTATGGTTGAGAACTCGGCTCTTGAAGTTGTCGACGCATATGTATACCTAGGACAAACAGTCCAATTAGGTAGGTCCAACTTCGAGAAAGAGGTCAATCGTCGAATCCAACTCGGATGGGCAGCGTTTGGGAAACTTCGCAACGTCTTTTCGTCCAACATACCTCAGTGCCTTAAGACGAAAGTCTACAATCAGTGTGTGTTACCAGTGATGACATATGGAACCGAGACGTGGTCCTTCACTATTGGCCTTATGAATAAGCTCAAAGTCGCTCAACGAGCTATGGAGAGGGCTATGCTCGGGGTTTCTCTACGGGATCGAATCAGAAATGAGGAGATACGTAGGAGAACTCAAGTCACCGACATAGCCCGACGGATTAGCACGTTGAAGTGGCAATGGGCAGGCCATATAGCGCGCAGAACAGATGGCCGATGGGGCCGAAAGGTTCTCGAGTGGAGGCCACGGACCGGCAAGCGCAGCGTAGGACGTCCACCCACAAGATGGGCAGACGACTTGGTAAGAACCGCAGGTCGGCGTTGGATGCAGGCCGCTTCCAACCGCAGTTCCTGGAGATCAATGAGGGAGGCCTTTGTCCAGCAGTGGACGTCCTACGGCTGATATGATGATCATATTATGTTCGTAGGCCGTAGGTATAGCGAATACAGAGATTCTGCAGACGCTCCAACCTGCTCAGTTGCTCTTCCGCAGCACGTTTAAAAATAGCAAGTGACTTTTTTGAGTTAGATACTTTAGATTTTCAGATTTCAGATTAAATTATCACTTACATTACTTAAATGTAAAAAACATAAATTGTACTGGTTATGGAGACGGGCGCTGATACTACTATAAAGTTTTTTTTATTTTTTGCAGTTTGTCTATTTGGTTTGTTGTTTTTGTACGAAATAAATTATTTGATTTGATTGTCTGTAGGCACAGTTCTACATACTACACGCATCTGCGCAAGCACAAGAGCGCTCACGTGTGTTCGCTGTGCGGCGTTTCCTTCGTCAGCGAGTTTGGACTCTTCATGCACAAGAGGGTCAAACACGTCATCAACCAGGTGACCTTCTGACAAACATGCTCTTTTACATTTTAAAATAAATAATGCTAGACATTTCCCACAGCGCTATCTAGCTCCAAACTAAGCAGAGCTTGCACTATGGGAATCAGATAACTGATAGAATACTTATATACATTTTTTTTGTAAATATATATTTGTCATATAGAAAAACACTCAGACCCGGAAGAAATATATGTAGATCAATGCATAAATTTTTTTCGCAGCGGTAATCGAACCCGCTAACTCCTGTGTCTCAGCTTCGCCCACTGCGCCACGGAGGTCGTCGATAAATACGTTTTTCTGTTTACTTTTTCAAAAGAGTCTTATGAAATTCATGATCGGTACCGCAAGCAGATTCAAATGAGCCTAAACACTAGTAGCCTACTATAATCCGTTCAGTAGTTCCGTTGTCTAGCATCCGTCTCCATCGTGAGACCACCTCCATGGTATCATATTATTGCATTGTCACCAAAGTTATATGATGTGTCTGTGAGGGGAACTGGTTTAAAATTCAGTTGCAAGATTTGACCTAAACAAACCAACAAACATTGCAAGTAAAAAAACGTTTAAATACGAACCGGAGGAGATTGCAAGTGGTTGCGGGTTCAAATCCCTTCTGGTTCATAATCCTCCTTCGCAGTCAGTTAAAAAGTATGATGTCCCAATCTCGGTAATAATCTATCTGTTTGTATACCAAATTTCATCGAATGAAAATACTTTAAGGCGGGCTTGTTTCGGAAATTTAGGTATTTTACTCTACCTCAGGCCCCGCCAATCTAAACGTATCTGCACTGCACTAATTTGAAACGCGGGGGAATTTTTGGGAGACAAACGGCGTGCGTCCGACCCCGAAGACGTCTCGACGGGCACTGGCCGCCCGGTGCGAGCGACTGAACGAGTAGGTTTTGATAGTTTTCTTTCACAGAGATTACTAATAACTGAATTACATATTGTTTTTTCACAGTTCCTTAGTCAATAATAAGCTCTATCTTTTGGTATAAATTTGACATGATTTCAAGAAGAAACCTCTTACTATCGACCGATTAAATATCAATTTAGTGTCTAATTTATGATATTTTTTTATCGAGAAAAGTATTATTTTTCGCGTTTCTATCTTCACAAAGCGGTAGATTGTATGTTAAATTTTAATAAAATATGTTTTATTTGTGCATATTTTACATTTCAGTAGAGATACAGTTGTTAAAAAAACTAAAAGTCGTCACTCTTCAAACTTAATGTACACCATAAAAAATAAAAATTACTACAATGAGCGGTCTTATCGCTTTGAAGCGATTTATTCCAATCGAAATCCGTCATGAAAACGTAACTAATACACAGAGTTACGAGTACGTGACCAACCTATATAAACATACTTCATTTTCAATACAATAGGTATTATGAAAGATTTTAAAAACTGTCCTATAATGTTTGGAAACATATAATAATTATAATTATTAATATATTATAACATATTTCTGCAGATAATAGAGGTTTAGTAAAAAAAAAATACATTTTAATTTTTAGATTTAAAGTCCGCACCAAAACGCTTGCCAGTGTCATGGCGTTGCATGTGACGTCTACACTTGAGTAAACTAAGCGTAAACACTAGATTAACAGAGGTGCTCAAAAGTGACGTCATTCACTCTGATTGGTGTTCAACATATCATGGCAACCTTCCGTGTTTTATAGTTTTGATTTTATCAAAATAATTACCAATCCCGCTCAAAATAAAAAAATAAATGCCTGTTTCGTATTCCGTGACTCGTAAGTTTAATTAAATAAATACATGAATTTAGTGATTTTTAATTACTGTCATCATGCTTATTACTGATAATAAGAGTTAGGTATCGATAGACACTATAGTCTAACTTTTTATTAGCTGCAGTAAAATGACGTTTTGTGGGTTGCCGGTTTTTGAAGAAAAATAAATAGGGATGTAGCTAAATGAGTGAATCATAAATGAATAATCAGTTTGGTTTTTTTTTAGAGATTTAATATTAAGTTGTAATGTATTTTTTTAACCTATTATTATTACTATACTAGAGGATTGATCTTTTTTAGTGGAAGTATAGGGAGGTACATTCAAAATGAAACAAAAACGTCATAATAATGTTATTTAATTAATTATTGTGAACTGAATCACATCCCTATTGAGATTAGGCTGGCAACATTATTTTACGGAATGACATTTAGAAACGTCATTTTACTGCAGCTAATAAAAAGTTAGACTATAGGCGCATCACTAACGCGCCCGCAAGGGCTACAGGCGCGAGCGAGATAGCAATATCATCGTCGCTCGTCCCACGTTTTATGACCCCGCCCCGTCTGCCAGGAGCGTTGGCGTCTAGTATAGCAAGAATGAAAGAAAACGATTTGTTTTTCAGGATTGTAAAGAAGAGAATTCTAACACGTACTGCAAAGTGTGTGACATCAAGTTTGACACTCTCAAAGGATATGAGGAACATTTTGCTGAATCTGCTCTTCACGCCACGTGAGTCTAGTCAAATTTATTCTTTAATTCATTTAAAAATTTGACTAGTTATCATAAATAAAATAAAACATCCTCACCATCAATCTATAACAAACAGTCCACTGCTGCACGTAGGTCTCTCCCAGGGTGCGCCATTGAGCCCGATCCTCAGCTCTTCTCATCCAACCTTGCTAGCCACAGCGCGCAAATCGTCACTCCATCTAGCCGGAGGGCGTCCTACACTTCGCTTGCGTAGAATTCAGAACACGTTTACCCGAACGGTTATCGGTTCTGCGGCAGATATGACCGGCCCACTGCCACTTCAGCTTGCTGACCCTGACTGAAATAAAATAAATAATGATGGACATTTCACACAGCGCCATCTAGCCCCAAACAAATACACCTGTATTATTTTATTTTATACTACCTGGAGAAGGAACCAGCTTATGGTCCACCTGATGTTAAGTGTTTGACGATCTCCGTGGCGCTGTGGGTGAATAGCCGGCTGAGACGCAGGAGGTAGCGGGTTCGATTGCCGCCGCGGAACAAATGTTTGCATGATCTACAGATATTTGTTCCGGGTCTGGTTGTTTTTCTATATATTATAAGTATGTATTTACAAAAAAAAAAGTATATAAGTATTCTATCAGTTATCTGGTTCCCACAATACAAGCTCTGCTTTGTTTGGGGCTAGATAGCGTTGTGTGAATTGTCCAGCAATATTTATATTTATTTATTTAAGTGGTAACCATCACCTATACATAGTAATGCCTCGTAAGGTCACGCACTTTAAAAAGGTACTATGCACTGCCCGACGTCCATCAACTTGAGGCATACAAGTGTAAAGCCTCATGTGCCTGTAATTTCATTGGCAACCGTACTTTTCGAACCGAAACAGCAATGGCGGCAGAAATAGGTATGATGGTAGTACTTCCCGGGGCGAGTCCTTTCATTAGGAACTGTACTACACAATGGCACTTATGTTATTGATATTTTCTGCGTATACGTATAATTGTTATTTTCTGCGTATACGTATAATTGTTATTTTCTGCGTATACGTATAATTGTTATTATCTATGTATACGTATAATTGTTATTAACTGCGTACTCATATAATTGTTATTATCTGCGTATACGTATAATTGTTATTTTTTGCGTATACGTATAATTGTTATTTTCTGCGTATACGTATAATTGTTATTATCTATGTATACGTATAATTGTTATTAACTGCGTACTCATATAATTGTTATTATCTGCGTATACGTATAATTGTTATTTTCTGCGTATACGTATAATTGTTATTTTGTGCGTATACGTATAATTGTTATTTTCTGCGTATACGTATAATTGTTATTAACTGCGTACTCATATAATTGTTATTATCTGCGTATATGTATAATTGTTATTTTCTGCGTATACGTATAATTGTTATTTTCTGCGTATACGTATAATTGTTATTTTCTGCGTATACGTATAATTGTTAATATCTACGTATACGTATAATTGTTATTTTGTGCGTATACGTATAATTGTTATTTTCTGCGTATACGTATAATTGTTATTTTCTGCGTATACGTATAATTGTTAATATCTACGTATACGTATAATTGTTATTTTCTGCGTATACGTATAATTGTTATTAACTGCGTACTCATATAATTGTTATTATCTGCGTATATGTATAATTGTTATTTTCTGCGTATACGTATAATTGTTATTTTCTGCGTATACGTATAATTGTTAATATCTACGTATACGTATAATTGTTATTTTGTGCGTATACGTATAATTGTTAATATCTACGTATATGTATAATTGTTATTTTGTGCGTATACGTATAATTGTTAATATCTACGTATACGTATAATTGTTATTTTCTGCGTATACGTATAATTGTTATTAACTGCGTACTCATATAATTGTTATTTTCTGCGTACACGTATAATTATTATTATCTGCGTACACGTATAATTGTTATTATCTGCGTTTACGTATAATTGTTAATTTTCAGGGAGGTTGTGGAGGGCGCGACGAGTCTGCCGCTCAAGACCAGGTGCACCAAGAAACGAGTGCCGAGATTAACTACTAACTGTACTTCTGTAAGTTATATCTAACTATTGGTATGTGGTGGTGGGAAATTTGGTATGTGTGTAGCTTTAGTGACACAAATATAGAGAAAAAGTCTGAAATCCAGAATAACTGCAATTTCCACTCCTAAAAAGTTTATCTAATTCACATGAACCTCTAATTTGTATGAAACTGTATGTCATGTTAGTTGTTATGCATTTCGTGGTACTATTTTGATAGTCAAAGATTACAAAAAAATATTTTTATAGGAGACTCGTGAGATCTCAGTTTGGGGTGAACCACTAGTGTATGTATGTATATTTATATATAGTAGGTAAAGATACTATTACGAGCTGAGGGTTCGGGATAAAATAATTAAAATGAATCTAACCAAAATAACACTTTTATTCAACACTTAAACGATAAGTACACGATCTTAATCACAAAGATTCACAACACACTAAATCAAACAACTGTTACACAATAAACCACTAAAAGTCACCGAAATGTTCGCACGTATCGCCAAATCAAGACTCCCTCCTTCGGGCCTCTCCACGCCCTATTTATACCACACACAGTTACTAGAAACCTATTAGAACGTTCGAGAACATACCGATAGCAACTAGAACGGCATTCCACATGTCTACTATTTATTATTCTGTGATAGTTTATCCGCTACCGTCGAAGCTTCTTGATTAGGGATAGCAAACACTTCTGGCCATTTTGTGAAGTAGTCCATAACGACCATGAAGTACTTATTTCCATTTTTACTCACCGGGAATGGTTCTGCAATATATATGGCTATACGCTCCCATGGAGCTCCAACGTTATACAGTTTTAATGCTCCTCTGCTGCGCGTATGGGGCCCTTTCACTGCCGCACAAGTAGTACATTTTCGGCGCCAGTCTTCAACATCTTCTCTACAATGGATCCAGTAAAACCGCTCCCTTATTTTTAACAGTGTCCTTTTTACTCTCATATGACCTCCCAAACATCCTTCATGGTAGAGTTGTCTTCAGGGACCTTGGCTTTGGGAACCACCATTTGCAGATGACAGTGGTCTCTACGAGCGTTTTCCCATTTACGACACAACACACCGTTCTGGATAACCAGACTGTCCCACTGTGCCCAATAACTCTTTGTTGTTGTATTCATAGCAGCAACGTCACTCCACAAAGGCTTAATGATACCCGCTGTGATCCTTGCAATGATTGGTTTAAGGTCTTTGTCGTCCTGTTGTGCTTGCTGCAAAGTTTCCTCCCATTCGTCACTTAGGTCCGTTCTCAAACTTCTCAACAGTCTGATGGGCACTGCTTCCTTGGGCTCTCATTTTGCACAATTTTCAACGTTTTCATGGCAAGGTCTTCGTGACAACGGCCCCGCGCTCCCGTAATATTCTTCCCTTCGATGGCCTTTAATTGACAGACTATTTACATCATGAACTTGTGAGATCGTCATTCTTGGGGCTTTCTCAATACCAGCCAGCACTCGCCCCGTAGTTCTGACGTTTACTTGTTGCTGCGTTTGGTGGACGGGGTTCCCTGCAAAACCTCTTCTCTTTTTGGGCAATTGGACCTCAGATGCCCTTTCTCTCCACACTCGTAGCATCTAGGACTAAATTTTGGACGACTATAGCCAGTATAAGACTCCCTTACTTCTCTGATGCGGTGAGCTCGGTAGTCCTGACGCACAGCCTCCACCTCCAATGCATGAGCCAAGGCATTTTTCAGAGTATCATGATGTCCAAGCCTTACAGCAGCTCTCACTTCCAAATCACGTATTCCATCAACGAACGCCTGGACCAAATAACCGTCAAGGGGTGCTGGAGAGGTTTGATATGCCTTTCGAACCAACTTTTCTATCTCGAGGGCCCACTGCTGTAAATTCTCCGAGTTACGCTGGCTCCGGTCCTTTAACTGCGCTCGAAAAGCATGTTCCATATGTGCGTCACCATATCGTGACTCCAGCGCCTCCAACAGCTGTTCATAGGTGTATTCCTTCCCAAGAGCCTCCAAAACCGTAAGTGCCTGGTCACGAAGGCCCAGTGTTAAAGCTGTCATGGCCTGCGCCGTCGTCCATCCGTTGGCCTTGACAACCGCCTCAAACTGAATCTTATAGGCTAACCACGAAGAACTTCCATCAAATGGTGGCGTTTTAAAATCTCGCACTGAAGGTGTAGCAATTATAGGAGCCACATTGCCGTATCCAGACTTCAGGACACCCAGAGCTTTTTTTACATCAGCGATCTGAGTTTCAGTTTCCGAAATACGGCTCTCATGATGTTCTATCTGCTCTTTCACAACCTGGAAAGGAACTCCTTTCCAACTGAACCGAACAATTCTTTCATCAGTCGAGCCTGCTCTTCTTGTTGACGACGCTGCTCTTCCTTATCCTGACGGCGATGTTCCTCCTGCAACCGAGCCTGCTCTTCCTTCTCCTGGCGGCGCTGTTCCTCCTGCAACCGAGCCTGTTCTTCCTGCCAACGTCGCTGCTCTTCCTTATCCTAACGTCGCAGTTCTTCTTGCAACCGAGCCTGCTCTTCCTGCCAACGTCGCTGCTTTTCCTTATCCTAGCGGAGCATTGCCACAATAGCAGCTAGATCGCCTGTCAGAGGAGCTTGAACCATGGATGATGATGATGATAAAGCTCCCAATGATTCGGCGGCGGCTGACTCCATCTAAATAGGCTGACGACTCTGCCGAGCTTCTTGAACCGGAGAATCTCCAAACCGCCTTTCATCTATTTCTTGTTGTCGTTGACCTCTCGTCCTTACACCGTCCACGTTATCCTTTGGCAGAACCGGTATTATTTTATCCCACTTCTGACACCAAATTGTTACAGCTGAGGGTTCGGGATAAAATAATTAAAATGAATCTAACCAAAATAACACTTTTATTCTACACTTAACGATAAGTACACGATCTTAATAACAAAGATTCACAACACACTAAATCACACCACTGTTACACAATAAACCACTAAAAGTCACCGAAATGTTCGCACGTATCGCCAAATCAAGACTCCCTCCTTCGGGCCCCTCCACGACCTATTTATACCACACACAGTTACTAGAAACCTATTAGAACGTTCGAGAACGTACCGATAGCAACTAGAACGGCATTCCACATGTCTACTATTTATTATTCTGTGCAAGTGTAGATAAGAGCGGTAGTAGGTAACAATCATACCTAGTATTTCCTATTCTGTGACATAGTAGGTATAAATATAACTTCGAGATAGCGACCATTACTTATTCTGTAACAGCCTCGGCGTAACAATACCAACGAAGGGATTTCACGGCAATGTTTGTATAACTGCTAACAGATGGCGTCGCTCTGTCATGCTCTGAATAACAAAGGAAAGAAAATTGACAATGTCAATTGCCGTATCAACATTATTTTCCGTGGAACTTGAAATAAAAACAAACATTCCTGTTTTATGCCACCTACAAATGAGCTTGAAATACTACGTGTCATAAAATTTCTTAAAACACTCTCAGTACGGGCTATGATGGGATTACAACAAAAATAATGTCAGTTCTTATAGCACCCGTATTGGCTCACATGATTAATAAATGCATCGAAAATGGTATATTTCCCACTGTACCTACTAAAAACTAGTATCGTCATACCCATATTTAAAAAAGAGGATACAGAAGATATGCATGGGCGCCGGCAGAAATAATCTCCAGGTGGTGCAGATTTTAGTTTTCTTACAATCTTTGCCGTATATGATTGTTAATAAAAAGATGAAATTTTAGTCTGAATGTTCGAGACATTTACAAATTTCTGACTATTCATTATGAATTTATTATATAGGTACCCAGTCGTCACGGCTCACACCTATTTGTTCACGACGATCGAAATTTAAAAATTCTAAGTTGGTGGGCCAGGAGTACCGGGATCGATATTAATCGATTTCCATTACTTCTCCGAACGCACCCTTTAAAGTACCGCTACTCCACACCAGATGGCACCAGCATAAATGGGATGAACTTAACAGAGAAAGCGCAATACAGTTGCTAAGCAGTGCGAAAGAGACCGACTCTTGTCAAAGTCAATCGCGAATGAACTAGAAAGATCATAAATGTGAAAGAGACATAGATTATAGATGACAGGGACAGAGCTACGTTCGAGAACGTTTGGGAATCTGGAACCTTCCTTACATTTTGATATATAAGGGGGCTAGGTCGCGTTCCGAGTCTAGTCTAGAAGGGGAAAAAGGGCCCCGCCCAATGCCACCGCTGCCAAGCCTTCCGGCATAGCAGTCATAACTGCCATCGCCCCCTAGCCTGCGTACGGTGTGGAGGTCCACACTTCGCGGGCGACTGTCCAAGGCCGCGCGATATGCCTGCAACGTGTGCCAACTGTGAGGGGGCACACACAGCTAATAATAAATCGTGCCCGGTTTATAAGAGGGAGGCCAGGAACAAGAGAGCGGGAACCACGGCACATACCGCCGCATCCGCAGCCCCCCACCGAGGAGGAGGAAGAAGAGAACGCCCCCGCTCCGCTACGACCAGCAGAGCTCGAACCCCCGTACTACCCCAGGGCTCTACACCCCTACACACCACGACGGTACAAGAGACTGCTGGTCAGTCGCTGATAGCCCCCGCCAACAACCCGCAGACTGGAAAGGCGGCGCCCAGAAGGAAGCGGAAGAAGACCAAGTGGGTGCGAGTCACGGAGGAGGACTCGTCAGACTCGGATGCCCCCACCTCACGCCCCCCGCAGCCCCCTCGGATCACTCAGCCGGCGGCGATCGGAAGACAGACTCCCCGCCCAGGAGCTGCCCCGGCCCCCGCCCCCCAGGAGGAGGACCACCACCAACAACCGCAAGTAGTGCCACCACCTCAACCCAAGCACAAAGGGGGGAAAACGCACAGAACCGCACCCCCACCGCCCAAGAAGACCACCACTCACCGCTACGACAGCGACCGACTGGAGTTGCTGGACACGGCGCTCCAAATCTTGCAGGAGGTCCTCCAAACCCTGCGAACGGGGGGAGACCCGATCCCAATTGTGCTCAGCGGGATCGGGAAGCTCTTCAAGGTAGGGAATTGAGAGTCATGTTCTGGAACGCTCGGGGCCTCACAAGTAAAGATGGGATAGATACCATATTTGTTGTATAAGTTTAAATTTTAATTAATTTATTTATAAAGACATATAAATTTAATTTAGAGGGAACAAAGTTTTGCTTCTGAGGACCCTCCTGAAAGAGCAGAACATAGACGTGGCTCTCATTAACGAGACCCTACTTAAAAGTTCCGACAAGCCCAAGTTCCCAGGCTACCACATCTACCGTAGGGACGACCAGAGCGCGGACGGAAGGTGCATCAGGGGTCTAATGGTCCTGGTGAAGAGAAGACTGGTCCACCAACCTCTACCAGACCTGGACTTGGTGTCCATGAAGGCACTGGGGGTTGAGATCTGCATTGACGGCAACCCCATCCAAATACACGCCATTTACCATCCCCCAGGAAGTACGCCACTGGCACCAGCGGACCTCCGAAAACTGCTCCCTACCCCTCCGATAGGCCCGATGATAGCGGCCGGTGACTGGAATTGCAAACACAAGAACTGGAACTCGCTCAGGAGGAACAGAGACGGTGGTATCCTCCAGCGGTACGCAGAAACCCACGACTACGAGGTCGCAGGCACTGAGACACCTACACACTATCCTGACAATGAGAACCACGCACCAGATGTCATCGACCTCGCAGTCCACACACACCTACCGAATTACCCCAAGCTGGAGGTACTACTCGACGAAGTACAGTCCGACCACCAACCAGTTCTGTTGTTACTGGAAACCAGCCCGGCCGTCCTCAAACCACCGCCACCTAGACCTGGAATCGACTGGGCCCTGTTCTCGGAGGCCCTGCAGAACACAGCCCCCACGAGACCAGTGGAAAACCCCGCAGATGTGGACCAACTGGCCGGGGAGATCACGAGCGCAATACAAGGGGCACTCTCTGAAGCCTCAAAACTACCACGGCAAACCAGACTGACCAGAGCCCCAGCACACCTGACCAGACTCCTCTCAGAGAAGCGTAAGCTGAGGAAACAATGGCAGAGAACACGGGACCCACGTCTGAAGACCAAGCTGAACGCTCTCTGCGATGAGGTGAAAGCAGAGCTACAGGCTGACAACGCCCGACAATGGGAGAGAAGGATTGAAGACGCCACAGAAGACTGGGCGTCACTCCACAAACTCTGTAGACAGCTGAGGAGCACCGCAACACCCATTCGACCTCTAAGACACCAAGATGGTAACCCTAGATACCGAGCTGAAGACAGAGCGGAGATCTTCGCAGACAGCCTTGAGGATCAGTTCAAGCCCAACCCAGACAAAGACCCGGCACACACAGTAGAAGTGGAAACCTTTGTCCAAAACTACCTCAAGGCCGACACCCAGGAGGCAGACACCGCAGAAGGTATTTTCTTCTCTCCCGGGCAAGTCCAACGGGCCATACGTCGGACAAAGCCAAGGAAGGCACCCGGCGAGGACAATATCACGAACGCTGCCATCCGTCACTTCCCCTACAAAATGATCGCTTCCGTAACTCGGCTCTTCAACGGGATTATACGAAGCGGTCACTTCCCTACTCCCTGGAAATCCGGCCGGGTTATCATGATCCCGAAACCCGGCAAAAACATCCTTCTCCCGGAGAGTTATCGCCCTATTACCCTTCTTCCTAGCCTATCAAAATTATTTGAAAAGCTCCTCCTCACCCACATCAATCCTCACATCCCCCCGCGTCCAGAACAGTACGGATTCCGGTCTGAACACAGCACGACGCTCCAACTGTGTAGAGTACTGCATCACCTCACCACCGCCCACAACAGGCGCGAACACTCTGTCGCAGTATTTCTTGATATGGAAAAAGCGTTCGACCGAGTCTGGCACGCGGGACTCCTCTACAAGATGGCTACCTCACCAATACCACAGAAGGTTGTGAAGGTAATAGTTTCGTTCCTCCAAGGACGCACCTTCTCAGTGCGCGTGGAGCAAGCGACCTCCTCCAGAAGACCAATCGGGGCCGGAGTCCCCCAAGGCAGCTGCCTCTCCCCAGTGTGTTACTCACATTACACCGACGACATACCCAAAACAGAAGAAGCTCTGTTAGCCCTATACGCGGACGACACCGCATACATTACCAAATCAATGAACTTGAACCACACCGCCACCAAGATGCAAAGGGTACTAACAGAGCTCCCCGCCTGGCTGACAAAATGGAGACTGAGTGTCAATGTGAGTAAGACACAGGCCGTCGCATTTTCGAGGAAGCTCACCCTACCACCCAAACTCACCCTGGAGGAACAGCCGGTGGCCTGGTCACACACGGCCAAATACCTGGGGGTAACATTAGACCGCAACTTAACGATGAGGAAACACGCAAGGAACGTCCGTGGCCTGGCGAGTATAACCCGAGCTCTACTCAAGCCCGTCCTGCAGTCCAACCTACCGCTCCGAATGAAGGTTGGACTATACAAGACCTATGTCCGTCCGCGCCTTACATACGCGACCCCCGCATGGTATGCTTTGTTAGCCAATGGCCACAGAAAGATACTGCGAAGTCAGCAAAGCCTCTGCCTCAGGACCATCGTAGACGCGCCACGATACGTCCGGAACAGCACTATCCAGCGTGACCTAGAAATTGAGAGCTTAGACCAATTTATAGGCCGCCTAGCAACCAGGATGTTTGCGCGCCTGGGCAACTCCGCTTACTCTCACCTACGAGAACTAGCTCCTCTCACAGATAGACCCCCAAAGAGTAAGCCATATCCGCGGGAACTGGTCACAGAAAACGACCAGAATACGTCGACAGACTCAGACGTCGACATCCCTTCATCCCTCCCCACCCCCACCCCTCTTACCATCCAACCTAGATCCGCGCCAAGCAGCCGACCGCAAGTCACTCCGTCCTGCGGAGAGACCATCGGGCGGCCAGCAACGCGTGAGTAAATCACCTGAGGCTCCGCGAGCCGACCCGATGACCCCCCCGTAGAAACGGGGGGCGGAAAGAACTCCGCAGGAAAGGGCAAAAAAGCCCGGTACTGCTGCCCCACACCGGCTGCGCCGGTGTGTGAGAGCGAAAGAAGACACGGCAAAATCCGAGTCTAGTCAGTTTTCGATTGAAGTTCGAACAGTTCGTTCCGAGTGGTCAAATCGCGAGTAGTAATAGTTCCCGCCATATTCGTTTCCATAGATTAGTGTTTTTATAGTGTTGCCGTATTTTAATTTCGAAAATATATAGATAATTCATACAGTCCAATAGTTCAAGAATGATTGCTTGATTACATGTGCAAGAGCGAGCTAATTAGTCAGTGTCAGTGCGCGCCGTAATTAATTAATCAGTTCAAGCAAGCAGTGACAAGTGAGCTAACGTGTATTTCTTTTCTTTATAATTTTAAATATGAGTGACATAAGGCGATTTTTTGCAAGAGAAAAAAGATTGAAAATGAACAAAACTGAATTAACAACACAACAAACTTCAGTTAATATTTATGATGTGGGTTTATATCTGGATTCTAACGTACCTATCAGTGATGAAATACGGTTTAAAGTGCTCGAAATACCGTGGAAACCTCCGCAAGATTATGATTTCAAACAGGACATCGATCATAAAAACCAAACACAACAACGTGCATTTCGCCACGAGTGGCTCACAGCATACCCTTGGTTAGCCTATTCTGCTCAGGCTAAAGGACCACTTTGCCGTACATGTGTATTATTTCCCGCACAAATTCATCGAGGCAGTACTCAGGGGCCATTTATCGTTCGGCCATGCAAAAAAAATATCAAAAATTTCACGAGTGTGCGAAATCTCATGCAAATAGCCAGTGGCATCGTGAATCGGTTATACGTTCTAAAAATTTTCTGGAAATCATGCAACAAAGAAAAAAGAAAGACGTTTATGAACAGATAGATACTGAATATCACAGGGAAATTTTAGAAAACAGAAAAAAACTTCAACCCATTATAATATCTTCGGTCTTATTTTGTGCTACGCATGATTTACCCCTTCGAGGAAAAACAGAAGATGGGTCAATTTTCAAAGACTTGCTACATTTCCGAGTTGAGGCAGGAGATACGGTTTTAAAAGACCACTTTGCAACTGGTTCGAAAAATGCCCTCTATGTATCCCATCAAATACAAAACGAAATTATTGAAACCTGTGCTGATGTTCTTCGTGAAACCATTACTGATGAAGCAAAAGAAGCGGCATACTTTTCAGTCTTGGCTGACGAGACAGCGGATATAAGCGGGACTGAACAGCTTTCAATGGGCATAAGATACGTCAAGTTTGACCAAACGAAACACAGTTACGTAATACTTGAAGAATTTTTGGGGTACAGACCACTTCAAAAATTAGATGCTGCATCGATTTCTGAAGTTATAATATCTTTTTTGACATCATGTGGTTTAGATCTCAACAAAATGGTTGGGCAAGGGTATGATGGTTGCTCCACGATGGCTGGACATGTTGGTGGAGTTCAGAAAATAATTAATGATAAATATCCCAAAGCAAAGTATTTCCATTGTGCTAGTCACATATTAAATCTTGTTGTCAATGATTTAAATAATTTGAGTGAAATAAGAAATACTGCTGGAATGATTAAGGAAACTATAATTTTTATTAGAAAGAGCATTTTATGGCGAAAAAAAATTCCAAATATTCCCTTGTTTTGCGAAACCAGATGGTCTGCAAAGTACAAAAGTATTCGAATTTTCGCTCAAAATTTCACCAAAATTGTAGGAGCATTACAAGACCTCTCAGAAGATCAAGCCACTAATTCTAAGACAAAGGTTAGAGCTTACCAACTGCGCACTGTGGAACATTTTATTGTGGCATTGCATATTATTGCTACTTACTCGGCAAAGCCTGTCTGCAATCAGCTTCAACAAGTGGATATTGCAATTAATTCAGTGAATGACCACATTTGCAAACTCACTAAAATAATAGAGGGTCACAGACAAAACGCATCGCAGGAATTTACTGCTATATTTGGAGAAGCTAAACAAAGTTGCGAATACCTTAATATTGAGATTAAATGCCAACGAGTTACGAAACGACAGGCTCATCGATCCAACCACCCATCCGAAAACGTTGAAGAATTTTACAGAAGAGCTTTATACATCCCATACCTTGATTCGATCATTTCTTCTTTAAAAGACAGATTTTCTGAAACACATAAAAAATAATTTTCTCTGTTACAACTCTACACCCAAAAATAATTAAAGGCCTCAGTAAAGAATAATTTCTTAGAGCTGCAAAAGACATTGAAAATTTGTATGGCGATCTTTTACCTAATTTTATTTCAGAAATCACGACTTGGTTTGAAATGTGGAAATATTCACAGCCAGCGGCAAATGATATCAGTGAAGTTGATCGATATGAAAAACATCTTATAGACTACATCGACGAGGCAAAAGATTTCTTTCCTTCAGTAGCAGAAGCGATCAAGATTGGCCTTAGTCTACCCGTCACAACGTGCACAATAGAAATATCTTTTAGCACACAGAGAAAACTTGGAAGAAGTTAAAACTTGGAATAGGTCCACAACAGGTGACGAGCGACTGTCTGGATTATGCTTGTTAAGTGTCCACCGAGGCAAGATAACCAAGGACAATAAAGATAACTTTATAGAAAACGTCATTAATAAGTTCGGTCAAAAACCCCCCCGGCTGCAGTTGCTTTTTAAATGAGAATTGTGTAATTACTGCCTACTAATTATTGTGAATAAGAAATGATTTCCAACAGACGGCTTTTTATTTCAATAATTCCTGTTGATCCCGAGATTCCCAAGGGGTGCAAGTGCACCCCCTGGCACCCCCCTGCCGGCGCCCATGAGGGTAGCCATAATAAGACAAACACAACTATTGTTCAAATCAAACCATATTAAATACATGCATAACAAAATTAAATATCTAGATAGTTATGATTTTGTTGCAGTGCGGTAAGACGTTCTCGACGTACGCGGCGTTCACGAAGCACCACCTGGCGGTGCATCCCGCGCTCGCGCTGCCCAAGTCCCGCACCGACCGCGGCGCAGGGCAGAAGCAAGTCTGCGAAGTCTGCGGACTCACATTAGCGGTAACTACTATTATATGAGACGTATAGAATCAATGGCAGCTATATCCAATTCCGCTGATTTTTCAGCCTATTCAAAAATGCCTATTTCACCGTATTTTTGTCATAAATAAAAGAGAAAATCTCGTAAAAACTTACTGTAGGAATAAAAAACTATGACCAAAGCACTCCGACGTCCCTAATGGTGGTTTATATAGTTATTAAATAAATTAAAATCCATTCTCAAGTGAAATTAGACACAATACGGACTAAGCTGCCCTTGATTCTATACGCCACATATAACGATTTAAAACTATCTAAAAATTCTAGGGCGTAGGTACGGAACTTGCATTCAAGTTTTTGAGATGGTTTTTTAAGGTTCCAAAAGGTAAAAAAGGAGCCCTTATAAGATCACTCTCTTGTCCGTCTGTCTGTCCGTGTGTCACCACCGATTTTCTCAGGAACGGGTGGACCTAGCAAGTTGAAATATACCAGATACTGAGGTCTATAGTTCCTATTATGTGTATAAAAATCAGGTCCCTGAGTCAACACGATAAAAAGATAAGGGCAAAGTTAGATTGTTGCGAAAACTTGTAAGTACCAAAATTTACCTTAATTTTCAACTTTTTCCCTTTACTTGTGCTGTGAGACCTTGCTTTTGACCAAAATTGACAATTCTAGGTCAACCGAAAGTACTCTATAGGTTTTGGGTCGCGAAACCTATATGGTAGTTCCCGTTGACCTATAATCACGAAATTTGGCAAAAAGCAAGGCATTACAGCACAAATAAAGGAAACATTCAAAAAAATAAAAAAAATTGAAAATTACCTAAAGGGTGTCCCCATACATGGTTTACGCCAATTAAGATCATCTCGTAGAAGATGTGTGGGCGCTCATACAATTTAGAGGACTAGTTTAATCGGCAACCAACCTCATATAAGGCAAATAAATAAAATTGTACTATTGAATAAAATAAATATTTAAGTGGGGCTCCCATACTACAGACATTATTTTTTTGCCGTTTTTATAGATAATGGTACGGAGCTCTTTGTGCGCGAGTCCGACTCGCACTTGGCCGGTTTTCAAAATATAAAATTAATAAACTATAGAGCTAAGGAATGCGACATCGATCGTCAATTTACTGAACTTTTGTTTTACGCTTGCTTGTAGCGAAATTGGTATCGCATCCTCGTATCGAGACGAAAGTTGCGGGTTGAAATTCCGGCCAGCTCGAAATTTATTATACGACAAGAACTGACAAAGATATTGTCTTCAATCAATCATATGTTTGTTTTAGAGTGCATGGTCTCTAGTGAACCATCTCAACACTCACTCTCGCGATAAAGGCTACATGTGTAACACTTGCGGCATTCAGCTCAGCTCCAGAAGCGTACTGCAAAGACATCAGCTGGTAAGTACCATGCCCACTGCTGGGCAAAGTGACCTAACCCTTCAACGGGTTAGTTTTATAATCCCCATCGCTCCTGAAACCAAAAAATTTTTACTATGCTCATAATCCCCACCGCTTGAACACTGATCGCGCGGTGGGGAATAGGATAGCACGATATTTGTTCCATATTCCCCACTGGCACGTGCAGAACGGTGGGGATTATAATAGCACGATATTTGTTCCATATTCCCCACTGGCACGTGCAGAACGATGGGGATTATAATAGCACGATATTTGTTCCATATTCCCCACTGGTACGTGCAGAACGGTGGGGATTAAGAAACAAAGCCTGTATAGTATACAGGGTTATTCAATGATACAAGCCACGATGGGGTGCGTGAGTAAATAAATAACCCCCAATTTCCACATACAAATATATATCAATTTCCCTAAAGAACATGATTTTTTAGTTTTTATTTATTAATTTACTAGGAGTCACTACAACGTGGTCGGGTAGACACACAGACGTACTTGGTGAAATCATAGTTTTACTACAGAACCATGAATACGCGATAAATACCTCAATAATAAATACTAATATAATAATTCGAAAGTAACTTTGTCAGTCAGTTTCGATCCAAAGGTTTACAGATAGATCCAACCATTTGTTTTTCATCACTCATGCTCTGAAAGTTAACTCGAAAACTTCTACGAAAATCCTATTTTCGAATGGTTCATTACATTCATAATACATTACTACGATGAAAGACAATGTCTATGACAAACCCCTATTTATATTATTTATTTTTAGCAACACACTAAACTATGCTAAATTAAGCTGATGTAAGCAAGACTCAGCGAAAGTAAACTATAGTATTTCCATTTCTTTATTTTCTCGATGACAGCTCCTGTGAAAACTTGAACGAGCGTCTTTTTTACATTATGTACCTATGCATTATTTTATAAAAATATGACGCTTACGCACGTACAAGGTTATTATACCAGAGCCGGAGAAACTGATAGGGATGGAGCTATCGATAGAGGTAACACGATAACAGACCCGATATTTTTTATACAAAATGTAAGAAACTAAACTACTGCCGGATACTTTTGTACAAATTTATTAACTAATATTATATTTCATTACAAGATGTTACACGTATTAATTCTTGATTGATAATGCCAACTTCTTTAAAATTTACGAAGCTGTTTTGAAATAGGTAGGTACTCGACAATGAAACGAAATACATAATTACAAATACAAATAATTTATTTCAAATAAAACATGGGTAGAAAGAAGAGAGAGAGTTATCTGTCTTCTGTTTTAGTTAAAAAACTGTATTACAGAAGGCAGCTTCATCCCCGATACAATGCAGACACATAAAATTTAAAAAAAATACAATTGTATAATCATATATAACGACACGGAGGATCACAAAATACACGTAACGTAACTTATGGATAATGTGAAAAAACTCAGCGAAAAGAAATGTAGTGACTAGCACGATCGTCTTGTTGCGAGTGACAGATTAACACAAACAAAATGGCGGTGGGCCATTGATTGTTCCCATCTTGAAAAAATATATTTGAATGTTTTTGTTGTATTTCTCTTTGTTCAATAAATAATAAATATATGCGATCGATATCATTACTTATTTGGTCACGACACTACAACTATCAAATTAGAACTGTCATCGAGAAAATAAAGAAATGGAATTGGTATAATGTAAATTTATTATATAAAGAGTTTTTTTAAATTCCTCGCATTCGTGATGTAAAGTTAGGGTTATGTTCGGGTGTAAGCGATCAATAACACTCTCGATTGCCATAATATTCCGGGTGTAATTGATCGCTTTCAGCCTTTGTATAACTATAATACTATTGTTTGTCTTCCAGACACACACTCAACATTATGTATGCAACGAGTGCGGTAAGCCGTTTACTCACCGCTCCGGCCTCAGACTGCACATCAGGGCTCATAATAAAGATGCGAGGTACAATTTTTTTTATAAGATTTGGAGATGGAACAAAGATATTGGCCACCCGGGGGACAATTCCCGTAACTTAAAATAGTAAAATTCAATCAATCTAGTCTCCTTGTGTTAAATGTTGCGCACCGGCAAGGAGTGGAACGCCTTGCCTGAGTCTGTGTTTCCTGATAACTACCACATAGGGGTCTTCAAGTCGCGAGTGAATAGGTTTCTTCTAGGCAAGCGAGTACCATCGTAGACTGCATCATCGCGCGCCATCAGGCGAGATTGTGGTCAAACGCTGGCCTATAATTTATATAAAAAAAATTGTCCTAAACGGTATTCACGTAACTGACAATACAATGGTATGAGTTGACTGTCATGCGGTTATACACTTTGTTTATATCAAGCTAATATTGTAATATTAATGCAGCAGAATGCCAAAACATACTCAATTCATAATCCAATCTCATTTGGGTTAACTTTCGTTGTGTTTATTACGTTTGACCTCCTGATGTTAAGTGGTAACCATCGCCTGGAACAAAGTACCTATTGCCTCGTAGGTCATGCACCTTACGTGCCCTACGATGCTCTGCTCTGCGCCCAACTTGAAGCATACAGGTGTAAAGCCTCATGTGCCTGTAATTTCACCGACAACCGAAACACAGCAATGCAGCTTGGCGGCAGAAATAGGTATAGTGGTATTTCTAGCCCTTTCACAAGGAACTCTACTCTTAAAGTTATACTGATATTTATCTTTTTAGGGTTCCTGACCAAAATGGTAAAAAACGGAACCCTCAAGCCGGTGTCCCAATAGAACGCTTATTCGCGAATAATAGCTTGAAGGGATCTCAGCTGTAAAATGGAAATTTAATTACAGACTAGCTTTCGACCGCGGCTTCGAACGCGTGGTTTGTCAATAAAAAGTAGCCTATGTGTTAATCCAGATAATATCCTACGTACATACCAAAATTCATCGATATCGGTTCAGCCGACGTGATTGAGTAAGAAACGAACAAACAAACAAACATCCAAACTTTCGCATTTATAATATAAGTATTGTTATAAGGTTTTTATTGGTCGGATATTTTTTATTTTTTTTAAATTATACTTGTCTTTTCAGAAACAGAAAAAAGATGCCCGAAGCTCAAAATGTATTGGAATACTTTAAGAATTACGAAAGTTTAGCTAACTATGGAAGATAAAACGCAAAACTGTGCCTAGGCCTAAATTACAATGAGGGGGTTTGCACGGCCATGTTTGTATAACTGCTAACAGATGGCGTTGCTCTGTCATACTCTGACTAACAAAGGAAAGTGAGTTGTCAATGTCAATTGCCACGTCAACATTATTCTCCGAGGAACTTGAAATTAAAAACAAAATTGTGTGTTTATAAATAAATATTACTGGAAATTTCACACAGCGCTATCTAGCCCCAAACTAAGCATAGCTTGTACTATGTGAACCAGATCACTGATATAATACTTATATTAATTTTTTTGTAAATACATACTTATAATATATAGAAAAACATCCAGACCCGGAAAAAATATCTGTAGATCATGCAAACATTTGTTCCGCGGCTGGAATTGAACCTGCTACCTCCTGCGTTTTAGCCGGCTATTCGCGCACTGCACCATGGATTTCTTCAAAATCTGACGAAGTGACATTGTTTTAGACAAAATTTGATAATCTAAGATTTAGGCATATAAACCATATTTTTTGGCGGCGCATCTCCAGACAGTGCCATCTATAGGAACTATTTTTTTCTTTTTAAATCGAAATGAAACGCCATCATTATTAAATTGCGGACATGAATGCATTTACTTATACAGGTACAAGATTATATTAATCACCGTGATGGACATCCCCGGATCTCTTACTCAGTACAGACCCGTGAAGATATCCACAAAGGGTAGTCAGAGGCAAGTCCAAACATCACGATTGATACATGTCCACTTTTTGCATAGAAGTTAGCATTTACGTGACTCGTTACAAGCTCCAACGCCACTTATTACCATACTAATCCGAAGGCATATTGACATTTCAAAGTGGTCCGTGTGATTTTAACGAATAAAAACATTTTGATTTAATTTGGCACATGACTTCGAATTTTTGGATCTAGGACAGCCGGTTTCCTCATGATGTAAATTTTTAGAGTAGATAAAAATCATTTGTCAGGCCGTGATTCGAACGGACTCCGAATCGGATGTGGGAGTAGAACCCAACGCAACAAGGCTTTTAGTAGGTGATTTTTTTCATCACAAATTTATTTATGATGCTCCCCTTTTATGTGCGTATATTATCGAACATCCTATATACACGAAACGGTCTTATCGCTAAAAAAGAGATTTATTTACAACTCTTGTATTGCATTTTTAAGAAAATTATAAATCTTAAATTATTTAATGAATTGTTTTTTTAAATGTGTGAGAATATAACTGTACCTACTTAAAGTGTAAAATATGTGCAATATAGTAAGTAAATTAATGTTTTGTTTGATGTAAAAAGTAGATGAAATAAAAAATATTTTGACGTGAATTTTATTTTATTTATAACCTATTTAACAACTTATGCTATGAAATACATACACATTATCCACAAGCGCATTTATGGGGCGATTTGCTCCCCAATAGGTAGTGCCTAAGAAATAAATACAATACGCATACAGTACATACTATGCCATAAACAATACACATCAGCCTGGTATTAATTGTACAGTATTCTATTTAGAGAAATACTATCGGCCATAATCGCCTACCTTTGAATTTGTCAACGTGTAGCTATTATTTATGGCTTGGTACGTACAGCTACACATCAAGCTATACATTTCCAGTATAAGCTGACCTCACATTGTGTAGGCTTTCCGTACAATGAGATGTCAACTTATACTGATGCCACAATGATTTCAAATCTTTTGTGTTGCGTGTTTTCCAACTGCAGATCATTCGACCTTTACAAAGGAAGAGTTTTGGCCGAAACGTGTTGTTTCGTCGTTTTCGCGGGCGACTACACGACGCAGCGCAAGTGCGTCACACGTCGCAGACTTTACGTGTCAGCAAATAGTTTTAAGTATTGTATGCTAGTCACTAAGGTAAGTATATATTTATATGGGCCGTAGAATTAAGTTTTAACATCTTGTACTGTTCTTGAAATAAAGATTTATTATTATACTAAAATGTATAGCAGTATGTGTAGCCGTGTATAACAATATTACTAATATACAACATATTACATTTAACATTAATTCATCTACATTTATTTAATTGGGTTGCGAGGCGCACTAAATTCTTTAATCACACTAGTCCTGTTCAAACATGACGGAACCTTTCTCTTTAGAACAAGTTTGAATCTACCTGACATGCCAGTTCAAAAGACAAAGCACTGTTATTATACGTTACACCATATTTATTAGTAACAGGGTGATTTTCCAGCAGTCACTGGGCCCTTTACAGGGTCAATATACCTATCAGCTAGCGTGTGTTAGGTGGGGACTATGAGAAAAAGCAATAATCGTGCTATCATAATCCCCACTACGCGATAATTGGTGAAGCATGTAAATCAAGCAGTAAATATTGAGATTTATTTATGTAATTGCATATTCTCATAATTTCAACATTTCCTGCGCCCCATTGTTATTATTTATACATTTTGACCTTAATTAAATTGAATTTCGATCAAAGTTCGATCTGTCGATATATCACGTGATATTTCCATAGCATGTGTCAAATCCCATACATTTTCGAACTTATCAACTAGCGTCATCGCTAATCGAATGTAACTTGGCTAACTCTGGTATATTAACTGCATTTGCATGCCAATTAATATGGAAAATCATGTTTGGAACCTACATTATTAATATTTATTACCTGTTATTATGCATATTAACCCATGTTTGCAAATAAATAAATGAGTTACGATTGATCGCGTTGTGGGGATTATGATAGCACGATTTTTTGTTTCATAATCCCCACTAGGGCAGAGCGGTGGGGATAATGAAAATAAACTTGCTAGTAGGGTTATTTCCATATGAGGTACTCGCTTTCAACAAAACATCTGTTTTACGACTCACGACCTTTATAAGTACCGCTGAGTATTTTTGTATTGTATAAAAAAGGTAGTGACGAAAAGGTATGGTCGTATATGCAAGTCTGAAGACCCGCTTATTTATGCAATGTGTTCTGCCCACCATGACTTACGGTGCCGAGACATGGACGCTCACGCAGGAGGCTGTGTACAGGTTAAGAGTTGCACAGAGAGCCACGGAGCGTACCATGCTCGGCATCAAACTCTTAGATCGAGTTCCAAACGTCGAGATCCGTAAAAGAACGAAGGTCTATGATGTTAGGAATCGAGTTATGGAGCTCAAATGGTCTTGGGTGGGACACTTGGCAAGACGTGGTGATGACAGATGGAGCAGGGTAGCGACTGAATGGTGACCGAGGAATGGCTGTAGAAGGGTAGGACGTCCGGCAGCGAGATGGGTGGACGACATCGTTAAGAGTCGCGGGCCGTCAATGGGTGAGACTAGCGCAGGATCGTGGCGGATGGCACAAACTTGGGGAGGCCTATACCCAGAAGTAGGTGAAGTCGGGCTGTGGATGATGATGATGATGATAAAAAAGGTAAATTTATTCGAAATTAATTACTGAAATTCGCAAGCGGACTAAAGTTCAAGACGTAAGCAAGCGTATGTATATTGGGACTCAAATGGAGTTGGGCAGGACATGTGGCCAGGCGCGGTGAAGACAGGTGGAGCAGGGTGCTGACTGAGTGGTGGCCCTGAGATGGAACCAGGAACGCAGGTCGTCCGCCGGCAATATGGGTCGACGACATTATAAAAATCGCAGGTGGTATGTGGGTTAGAACAGCGCAGGACAGAGGCGAATGGCGACAACGAAGAGATACCTATGCCCAGCAGTGGGATGAGAAAGGCTGACGATGATGATGATAAAAAAGGTACACACACTGGAAAACGCAGCGTAGGACGGCCCCCCACTAAAAGGAAAGGCGACCTGATAAAGGTTGCTGGGAGCCGTTGGGTGCGGGGACAAGATTGGTCGCTCTGTAAATCTATGGGGGAGGCCTATGTTTAAGGACGTCGCCTTTGGCTGATACAATGATAAGTGATGAAATTGGCGGGACAAATCTGGACGCCTTTGAGAATAGTGGGATGGATAGCAAAGAAGATAATCAGAAAGGTTTGGGTGACCTTTGCCCAGTAATACGAGGGAGTTCAATGTATTCTCGGTATAGGCATGAAAGAATAAGCAGAACATTCTGAATAAAATTTATTTTTCAATGTAGTCCCCTAGGATCTGAACACTTATTTGTCCTGGAAAATACTTTTCAATTCCCTCCAAAAAATATTTTTCTTCATGGTCTGAAAAATGATCGTTAATTGCTGCCTTTAACTCTTCATCGTCGGAAAAATGCTTGTATCGAAGTTCTTTTTAGAGATTTGGGAACAGAAAGTAATCACTAGGGGCTAGGTCTGGACTGTAGGGTGGATGATTGATTTCTTCAAATCCGCAATCCCGCACATTCCGCACATCACGCATTGGCAATGCGCGCCTTGTGAACAGGCGCGTTGTCGTCCAGAAGCAATACACCTGCGGTCATGCCCCGTCTTTTTTCTTTTATTGCTTCCTTTAAATTGCGCAGGGTGTTAGCGTAAGTTGCGTCAGTAATACTCTCACCTTTTTTTGTGTACTCAATTAATAAGATTCCCTTGGAATCCCAAAACACTGTGGCCATGAGCTTTCCGGCGGATGGGCTGACTTTGAACTTTTTCGGTGGGGATGTTCCTTTTTTATGCCACTGCATAGACTCCTGCTTGCTCTCAGGATCATAGTGATGAACCCACGTTTCATCACCAGTAACAATCCGATCATAAATACTTTGCGGATTTTCACCACAGAGCTACAAAAACTCCTTGCAACAATCAACTCGCACTTGTTTCTAAAGCGCTGTGAGCATTCGCGGCACCCATCATGCACTAACCTTGGACAAATTCAGATGGTCATGAAGGATAGTGTGGATGGTACCCACGAATAGCTTGGTTCTTTCTGCTAATATTTTCACTCTCACACGGGCATCTTCGAGTACAAGTTTCTCAACAATTTTTACGTTTTCTTCAGTAGCGGCACTAACCGGCCCACCGGCACGAGGGTCGTCTTCAATACTCTCTCTACCCCGTTTAAATTCACTTGACCACTTCTGAATTGTAGATAATGAAGGGGCATAATCTTGGTAAACAACCATCATTTCTTCGTGAATTACTTTTTGAGTGTTTCCTTGTTTTGTGAGGAAATTTATCACAGCGCGATGCTCGATTTTTTTCAACATTGTCGTATCAGTCATCGTAGTTGCCTTTCCGAAATGATATTTTGAATATTAATCAAATACAATTTTGTATTTATACCCTCAATGAGTGTCATAAACTAATGAGATAATTTAAATACCCTCATCATTAGTATATTACCCCGATACCGAGAATACATTGAACTCCCTACCTACGTAGGACGATATAAGATAAATAAACAAAAAATGAGTGAGTGTTGTGGAACGGTTGGAATGAAGGTCCTTTCTTTTAAATAATAATATTAAATTAAATATTAATAATAAAATAAATAAACATATTTTGTTAATATTAATTTAATATTATATTATTATTTTACAGCGTACGCGTTTTGGATAACCGTCTACACCAGAGGTTCCTAAACTTTTTTCTCATAGACCACTTTCAAAATTTTGCTGGTTCCGGTGGACTCCCTGCAGCTAAATTTTTACCATATTCCCAGTCGACAAAACATGTGAAGATCAGATCTAACTATGGAAATTTGCGTTGCGGCGAGTTCCAGCCACGAGCTTCTTAAAATATTATCTGCCTATATTGTTAGATGAAGTCAAGCCAACATTTTAGTTCGTCACTATAACCAGATAAATTTTCGTGGACCCCCGCTTACGAATTGTGAACCCTCATTTTTTGGTCAAGCCAACGTAGACCCCCGTCGAGTCTCCCGCGAACCCATGGGGGTCCACCTGGACCACTTCGGGAATCAATGGTCTACACTAAAGAAAAGGTCGTGTCGGAAAACATACACTTTTTTCGCCTAGCCCCCATCTGCCAAGTCCGTACCGTGCGATAAGGAACTTCGTTCCTAAAAATGCAGTTGAAATTGCATACATTGCGATTTGTATGGAAAGGTGGATTTTTAACTTGGCACTAAACTGTGCTGGTTAGGTTGAAAATTAGTGACACAGAGAATGAACGATTTAATGAACTCTTTAATAATAATTGTACAATCTTAAAACTCTACAATACACCATTACATAATCTAATTTAGCTAACAAGATTAATTCATTGATTTTAAAAAGTGTTCCATATAATTTATTTTAGAAATAATCCCGTTCCAGAAGAAACATACATATGTAGTTATGAATAGGGGTCGGCGTAGGTAGTGCTATATTGGGTCAATGAACCTGAATGATAAGTTAATATGGATATGCCTCGGGATTTATTCCCCGATTCCCGGTAATATTTTTCTAAATGTCGATGTAAATGAAGTTAAAATGTCGATAAAATGTTAATGTGTGCGTATAGTGAAACCGAGTCCTCACCTCACCCGCGATAAGCTACAAAAGCGTGAGGGAAAAGGATGACTGTAGTGACCAATACAACATGTATTTGCATGAAGCTGAATAGTTTATTTAACAGGTTATTTACCCTGTTAAATAAAATAAAAATATATTTCCCGGGATTTCGAAGGCATATCCATGTTAAGTTAACGGTTACTAATTCCCGTGAATAGCACTACCTATGCTGATCAGTAGTTATGACATTTCACACAGCGCTATCTAGTCCCACAAACTAAGTCAAGCAAATAAGGGGACCATTTAACTGAAACAATACTTATATACTTTTTTTTTGTAAATACATACTTATAATATTATACACCTAGCTTTTGTTATGTACGACATTAAATGAAAACACGCGTAGTATTGTTGTAAACTAGGTCTTTTCCAAATTCCTTACCATAGAAAATTATAAATTTTCAAACAATATTAATATCAAGACCAAAAAAATCAATGAAACAGCCTGTATAAATAGGTGAACAAATCATATACATTTATCATGTAAGTAGGTACCTGATATACTGATTAAGAGGCATCGACGCAAAGGCGCCGCCGATTTACGTTAAAAATTGTTTATTGGAAATGTATCGGTTACTGGATAAATATTCAAGCAACCGGTATTAAACCCATCTCTAAAATCAGGTAATACTATTCCGGATGTGTGTTTTAAATTAATGTCGTACATTACAAAACAGGTTGTACAGAAAGATTGTTAAGTTTTAATTTATTTTCCTTTACTTTTTTAATATTTTTACTGAGTTGTTGCAAAATTTTTTTTATCATTGATTTTAGTATTTAATATTCTCCAACATTGGCATTAACAAAGTTTTGTATGAGAGTGTAATGTATTCTTGAACAAAGCTTGAACTAAATCAGTGAATCACATACAACCTTGTCACCCTCAACAGCTCTTGGAATCTTCTTTCTTCTTCTCTATGTGGCGTCCGAGTAAGTCGTGTTTACTGCAGCAATCTTCCTGGAATATAACAAAAAAGCATTTAATTGACTTATTATTAACACAATAGAAAGGAGGAAAGACGATGGACGAGGGCAGCAACCGAGTGGTGGCTGCGAGAAGGGCGCAGACCAGTTGGCAGACCACCAGCCGGTCGGACGACATCGCGAGAGTTGCGGGAAGGCAATGGATGCGCTTGGCACAGGACCGGTGAGAGTAGCGTGATAACGAGGCGGCCTATACCCCAGCACTGGGTGGATGCGGGCTGAGATGGTGATGATGATTGTTAACATAATTTAACAATCATCTCGCGAATCTCCAAAAAAACAAAAAAATATTACTTATAATCTTTGACTAATAAAATAGTTCCACAAAATGACAACCAAAAAACTTGACTTGAAAAAACTAGTTTCATTCAAATTACAAGTAACAGGAGTTTACGTTAATTGGTTACTCTTTTTAGAGGTAGAAATTGCTGTTATTCTGGATTACAGACTTTTCCCTATATTTGTGTCACTAAAGCTACAAGAATACCAAATTTCAGCACTGTGGGATCACTGGTGTACCCTGTGAATTTCGTCAAAGTTCAGTTTTTATTGTGGCTAATGCCTCAAAAACTGCAAGGAAAAAACTAAAAATAAAAACGGGGTCAAAATGAACTGATTTTGATGTTTTCCCCACCCAGTGAAATGGGCAAATGTTAACACCATGGCAGCTTGAGGGATGCGACGTCGGGCTCGGCCGAGGAAATATTGGTAGAACGACCTGGATACATTTAGAAGGATGTTGGGGAGATCTTGTGTGGGACGATGTAGGTTAAATAACTGGTGTGTAAGTGAAGTTACACCAGCCCACCCGACTTGTAGCGCTTTAGTGTTTTGCCTTTTATAAGTTATTTCATTAATTAATTTAATATCGTTGATTATTTGGACCCTACTCGAAATGCAGCAAAATGACCTCAAAATGGCGGCGCTTCCCCCTCCACCACGCGCGATGCGTCACAGTCCTCACTTAGCGTAATTAATTCTTTGATCCGTTAGCTGTCCAGTGGTGTAATTAAATTTTGGAAGGAGATGTTAGATATGTGGCTGCAACACCAAAACGCATCCCCCGATTTTATTATCATTAGTTTTTTTTTTAAATTGCCTCATAATATGAAAGCAATTTTTAAAACGTGTTCACGTCAAAATAAAAACAAGTCTTACGTACCACATCAGATTCACTTGAATCATCGGTATCGCTAGATGTGTCAGTATTATAGTGTCCGAGTCCGGGCAACACTCCTACACACGTCATCTTGGCAGCTGCTCCAAGGGGCTTCTGTTGCGGCGCTTTGCTGAGACCATTGGCTTTAGATGCGTTCTTGGCTGGTGTGGGCGTGTCTTGTTTATCTTCTATCTCGCTCGCTTTACGTTTTCGGACAACTACCTGGAAGATTAAAATATGTATTAAATATTCGGTTTCTTTTTTTTATATTCTGTTGCTACAAATCTTTAATAACAGAACGAACATTATTTACAATAAAATACAGAAGAAACGGTTGAATCATCTAAAAACTGTTGCAAACGATCTATAGTTAGCTCAACTGCTCCAGATCACTACCAGGCGGAAGCGTCCTCAAGACACTGGCTGCATTGCCCCGCTGAATTGCAACGATTATGCGTTGACCCAGATAAGCGCCAGCTCTCGGATCACACATAGCTTCGATCAAACCACCCAGAAAGAATTTTGAAAACAATAAATTTTAATAATTATTTTTATTTTTAAGTTTTATACAGGAATGTAAGTATACAGTTTTTATCGGTTCATAAAACGTTATCAATCGTTATTTTTAATAAATTATTGATATTATTGTATTTATTCCTATTCGCGATTACGCTAAACTCAAGGCTCAATTGTTCTTCCTTACGATGTTGTAAGAAAAAGCATCTGTTTTAATTAAAATATCCTGAAATCCACGAACAAAATACCGAGTAACTATCTAGGCCAATCGTCAAAACCTAATATGTGTGCCTACTGAGTGACGACAGGTACAAAAAACTTGGAGTCCTCCGTGCCAAACAGTATTTTACGGCACAACAACGGCTATTATTTTTAATTTTTAATTTTTTTTAAGTTTTTAATTTTTTTTTTTGTTTATTTGTATATTATATTCAGAATCACAGGTAGGATTATAAATTTGTTTCTTTGTATATACATAAAATACTAGGCTATATAAGTATGTATATTTATTTAAGTATTTTTAGTATTACAAGCTGTTATAATGTTATAAATTCTGAAGATGGTAAATATGTGGTTATGTGTATATATGTGTCATGTATATAATATATTATTTTAGACTTTTACATGGGTGGGTAGGTAGGTAGGTGCTACACATACCTACTTTCACTCAATCCCCGAGAGCAGTGCACGTTTCTGGCGTCCGTGACGACACTATCTGGGATCAGCAGAATACCAGCGTTAAGTAGCTAGGTTCTAGCCTACCTTCTTGGCACATGCTGAGCTGATGCCATTTTGGCATGATTGGCATGGCATGATAAGTGGCTAGAGCAGTACTGGCGTTTGTGACGACACCATCATTATTTGGGGTCAGCAAAAAGCCAGCGTTAAGTAGGTACGCTTATAGCCTACCTGCTTAGCACATGCTGAGCTGGTGCCATTTTGGCGCGACTATTTATAATTAGGTAGTTGAAAGTTGCGTGGGATGTTTCTGTTATCTAAGCATTTACTTATTAGAACTTCTTGAGGTCTGGCATTTTTGTCTTAATTTATGTACAAAATAACGTAATTAACCAGAAGTCAAGGTATCCCATCATTTGTTACTTTGTTGATTGTGTATGCCATGTCGTCGTGTCAAATAAATGTTTTTCATTTCATTTTCATTTCATTTCATTTCATTTATTACTGTACAAAGCGCAAGTTCGGCCGCACGTAGAATACTGTTCCCATCTTTGGCACGGAGCTCCAAAGTACCAATTGCTTCGTTTTGACTCCCTTCAAAGAAGAGCCATTAGAATCATCGGTGATTCCAAACTCGCCGACAAGCTGGAACCCGCTGAGTCAACGCCGTGATATCGGATCGCTCAGTGATGTATTCTACCGCCTGTATAATGGGGAATGTTCTGAGGAGCTATTTGTCTCATCACGTCGTCGAGATTTTACCACCGCACTTCTCGACAACGTAATAAAGCTCATCCACATATCATCGACAATTGGGTATCGCGCACCACACGCTTCACGCGATCTTTTCTACCCCATACTTGCAAGATGTGGAATGAGCTACAATCTGAGGTTTTCCCATTAGGCTACGACATGGCACGCTTCAAGAGAAATGTAAAGAGGTTTCTACAGGGTAGGGAACGCATCGACAATACCCCGGGTGTTGCCGGTGTCAATAGGCGACGGTGACCGCTTACCACCAGGTGGGCCGTAAGCCTGTTTCCCCACAAATAACATAAAAAAAAGGTACTTAACCTGACGTCGCTCAGTAGGTACACTTCCTTTTACCGTACATTTTTTTTTTGTAACGGTCCTAAGAGTGCAATGAAAACATAGTTTGGCTTTGACATAACGAATGTTATCGGTAAGGCAAGTAACATACCCCTTGCAGTTTACTCTTCTGCGAGTTGGCGGAGGCGTGCGTGGCGAGCGCGCGCGCCGGCGCGAGCTGAGCGCGCAGCCGCGTCATCTCCTCGCTCTCAGTCAGGTTAGACACGCGCTCCCTGCAACACCAACCATTCGTCTCGAAGCTTTTTCTTATTGACAACTCCTACTACGACATCAAATACTATCTAATTTGACTGATCTAAAACATGTACTGGCACTAATATCCTTATGTAAATTATGCCTACTTTAAATAACTGGTGGTTCGCCCCGAACTGAGATCTCGCGAGTCTCCGATTAAAACAAAAAAATATTATTTGTAATCTTTGATTATCAAAATAGTGTAAATAATATCCAAATAACTTGACCTACAGTTTCATTCAAATTACAGGTAACGGGAGTTCATGTTATGTGGTTATACTTTTTTGGGGGACAAAATGCAGTTTTTCTAGATTTCAGACTTTTGCCCATAGTTGTGTCACTTAAGCTACACGCATACTAAATTACAGCACTGTGGGGTCACTGGTGTACCCTGTGAATTTAGTCAAATGTTAGTTTTTATTATGGCTAATAACTCAAAAACTATAAAGACTACGAAAAATAAAAACGGAGTCTAAATATACTAATGAATACCTTTCATTTGACGTCCCACTTGACCAGTTAGCCACATTTTCATTTTTTTTACCCCTCTTGAACCCCAATATCTCAACAACCCCCGCACATTTTTAGCTCATTTAGTCACACCAAAATTGTGCCATCACTATCTACCTATGTATTAAATTTCACGACGATCGGATCAACGCTTCGAAAGTTATCCTCGAACAAACATACATTCATACAACGCCGATTTGCCCAAGTTAGGCAGAGATCTCGCTTCGCTCGTTCAACTAAAAAGTTAGTTTTTGACATATGTAGGTAAGTAATATTAATTTTAATAATTATAAGGTAAAAACTGACATCATGATATTTTGACATTATTTAGAAGAATAATAATTAATAAATACCAACTGACACATTCTATCTCTATTCACTTTCTTTATCTGTACTAATATTATAAAGAGGAAAGATTTGTATTTATGTAATTATGTGTGTATGTTTGTAATGAATAAACTAAAAAACTAATGGACCGATTAAAAAAAATATTTCACTGTTGGGAAGCTACACTATCCCCGGGTGACATAGGCTACTCTCTACCCAACTGCGCAGAAGGAGGGTAATGTTTTTATTGAAAAACTACGCGTGCTAAGCTGCGGATTGGTCAGCTAGTATAGTATAAAAAGAAATCGCTTCCGCTGTCTGTTCGCTTAGATCTTTTATAATACTCAACGGATTTTAAAGAAGTTTTCAGCAATAGATAGAGTGATTCAAGAGGAAGGTTTATATGTATAATACATACATAGTAAGTGCGAAAGTAACTGTTTGTTTGTTACATTTTCATAACTAAACGGCTGAACGGATCGTAATGAAATTTGGCAAGGAGATAGATTATATCCTGGGGAAGGACATGGGCTACTTTTTACCCGAGTGTCCAAAAGTAGGGTAATGTTTTTTATTGAAATACCACGCATGCGAAGCCGCGGGCGGGTCAGCCAGTTAATAATAAAGTATATAAATAATTAATGCGTTAAGTATCATACGATAAATTTGTAAAACTAAAAATGTGCTAAAAAAAATTACGAAAAACATGGTCCGCCTTCCTGCTGCTATAACCTGCCAGGGTTCATATGTGAAACTATCCGTAACAACTTTGTGCCACACCATGTGAAACCAATAAATGTATTGAGTATCTCTGCTCTGCATTATATGCAGAGCTATTTCCGAGGAATGTCACGATAAAACGTACAACTCCGAGTTTTAATGCGAGATCGATAATTTTATGCAAACAATTGAATGTAAATTTTACACCCGAGCGATCGGGATAAGCATTCCCTCCTCCTGCTCACATGAAAAACTAACATTACTTTGTTTACAAAAAGATCTCAAACAAAAAAATAAGAGTATAGAGAACACATTACATATTGTTACAATATTATGCGCGATCTACAGATATTTATTTCAGGTCTGGGTGTGTCTCTATTATTTTAAGGCTGTATATTATTAGCTCATACTTTCCCATCGTTGGGCAAAGGCCTCGTCCCATTTATGCACTTCAAAAATATATATAAGTATTCTATCAGTTATCTGGCTCCCATAGTGCAAGCTCTGCTTAGTTTGGGGCTAGATAGTGCTGTGTGATGTCCAGTAGTATTTTCCAAAGGCTAACTACCTGAACTCTTGTATCTCCTTCCGTTCCTCCATGTGGATCATCTGAGCTGCCTTGGCCTTGGTCTCCTCCACCAGGTCCAAGAAACCAACCTCATCATCATCTAGTCCTCGGATCATGTTTTCTGTAAAAAGGTGAAGCATGTTCCAAATTGTAGATAGATGAACACTTCATAGGACAAAACAACAATTACAAAACACAATACAAAAAACCTGCCAAGTGCGAGTCGAACTCGCGCACGAAGGGTTCCGTACCATTATCTATAAAAACGGCAAAAAATCACGTCTGTTGTATGGGAACCCCCCTTAAATATTTCTTTTATTTTAATTTAATTAGTTATTTATAAAGTGAATATGTAGGTACTTATCTAAATATTCTGTGAATATTTCAAGCGTTTACCTGTTGCCGTCGAGCAAAAAATCACGTTTGTTGTATGGGCTGTATCTCATGAACCGTGATAGTTAGACAGTTGAAATTTTCACAGATGATGTATTTCTGTTGCTGCTATAAGAACAAATACTAAAACAGAGTAAAATACATACTTAAGGGAGCCCCCCTTAAATAAGTATTTTATTCTGTTTTTGACCGTTTGACGTTTAGGACCGAAACTCCAGAAATGCTCGACATAACCTTCGTCTTGCCCATATTCATCCTGAGGCCCACTCTAAGAGATGCATTATAAACCTCATTCAACATGGTCTGCAGGTCGTCCATCGTCTCGGCAAACAGAACAAGATCATCAGCGAACCGTAAGTGCGACAGGTAGACACCATTAACATTTATACCACATTGATCCCAAAAAAGCGTTTTTACGACGTCTAAGACAGCTGTAAAAAGCTTGGGTGAAATTGTGTCTCCATATCGCACCCCCATTTTGATTGGTATGGGGTTAGTTAAGTGGTGTAGCCTCACTTGCCGAGCTATATATCTCCCGAAGGAGATCCACATACCGGGCGTCAATGCTGCAGCGATGGTTTATACAAAAATACTAAAATTGCGATTAAAAAATGGGATTGGGGGGGGGGGGGGGGGGGGGGGGGGGGTTAAGAGGGTATACTTTACGACCTATTCTCATACCTACCAAATATACAAAAAAAATTGATTCAAATCTGTCAACCCAATTCGGAGGAGTGCAACCATTAAAATTGTGACACATAAGATTTTTATATACCTTAGAGATTATATTTTAAGAACTTACTAAGCTTATGAGCCTCTTCATATTCAGCCTCCTTCTTCATCCTCTGCTCTTCCAGCCGCTGGAACAACGGCCGGGTGTCGTACGGATCTTCTGGTGCCTCTGAAATTTTTTTTAGTTTGTTTATAGACGAGCAGCATTATTGCTGATACTGCATTATTGTCTCCTAATGTTCACTTATTAATTCATAGGCAGTTTCTAATGAGTTTATTGATGTAACAGAAACATCTTTAGGTTGTTTCTTAATTTTGTTGATCCTTTTGCGTATAGTCCACAAAATAATAAAATCAATCAATCAATTGTTTTCAGGAAAAGTATCATAAACTTAGTAGCCTCTCTTCAAATCAGCTGTCTAATGGACCTTGGAGCTTAACATAAATGTGACATCTTGTACATTTATGTTAAGCTCCAAGGTCCATCATGTATTGCACCTAAAACAGCTGCTATTGTATGCTGATATATTTTTTCATGTTGTAGTATATGTATCCCCATTTTTATTGTTAACTTTTGAGTCGATGGCTTGAAATAAACAATGTATCCCCAACAATTTTATTTTTAACCCTTACGAGTCAATGGCTTGTAATCATTATTTTTTATTATAAATAAGTATTTAGGTTTCTAAAGCATTACAGAAACTATCAACTATTGACCCAAGGTGATGAGTTAAATAACAGTGATTCCACGAACTATAGGATTAGTGGATTACAAAAGCCACAAAATACAGCAGAAACTCTACAAATTGACCAATTCAAGGCTGATACTAAATAGAGTGAAAACTCATCGTTTCAGACAGAATAATGTTTATCAACACTAAAAACAAGATCTATCATCAGTGGAAGGAAATTATCAATTATCTCACCTTGAGGCTGGTCTGCCGTGCGGACTTTCTCCCATTCCTCTTGGCGGCGTCTCCGTGCCTCCACAATCTCGGTTTCCGAAATAAATCCGGAGCTCATGATTCACGAATAGAAACACGATTTGAGGAAATAAATTCACAAACACAGACCGACCGACCGCACTTCGTTCGATGGCTACGTTTTGTTTTCGATTTGACACTTGTTTTGACAGTTGTTTGTTGGTTAACCTATCCTCGCTGATACCGAATAGGTATTGTATGTAAATGATAAAATGCAAAACCTTGCATTTTATCTAAACAAACGTTATAAAAAAACGTAGAAAACGTAAATGCATATAACATGAAAATAGGTTTCAGATAAGTTCTATCGTCTTTCTTGGACAATGATCCTACAGAAGCGCAGGTTTTGGTGGAAGCAATATTCGTAAAATACTGTCAAATTACTCGCTCACTGGCTGTCACTCTCACTGTCAATGTCAGTCAGTTTTTCCAGTTGATTGGGCCGGTTCGTTTCTTCTTTTATCTTTCTTCGCTGTTTTGTAAAAGAAAGGGCATATATATAGCCATTTTCGCCTGGATTTCTCTTGAAACTTTGAATTCAAGATCATCCTAACATGTCTGAGATAGAATCTAAAGAAATACCCAACGGGGCTGTAGTTATCAAAAACCCGAATGTCGAAGACGGGAGGAACATGCTCCCAGTGAGATGCCAATTCTGCGGCTCAAAGATATTGGAAAAACAAATTGGACAATACGTGGTACTCGAGGTGTGTAATTTAAGCGAAATCTATTCTATAACTTCTTCAGAAACTGCTAGAATATTGCTAAAACTATAGATGTACAAAGTGGACTCAGCAAAAAATATAAATTGATTCGACCTTATGTTTTTTGTGCATCCTGTGTACTATCAAATGTCTAAATGCGTAAGCATTTTTTAAATAAGGTACCTACCTATTACATTAGAATGAGGTTACCTCTACTACCAAAAGGAAACCATTCTTTAATTCCTCCTGTCCTCCTAAATATTATTTTTAAACAATTTCAGAAAGAGCTGCCAGAAATCCACCAAGCCACCAACACTACAGATATCAAGAAGGAAGTCATAACTGAGTTCTACCACGTAAAAGACATGTACATCTTTGAGAATATAGGCTTTACCCACCAGGTTGATAATTGCAAATATCTGAGCTGTGCAGACTGTGAAGCCGGGCCGTTAGGCTGGTTTGATATCAACACTAAGCAGAGTTACCTCGCTTTAGCAAGGGTGATACACAAAACATAAACACATATCAGTCACTAATAAAACCAAATTATCCTTGGAATAATAATTACACTTTGTATTGTTCTTTGTAAGTTTAAAAAAGACAAAAAATTAAAAGGACAAAACAATAACTATTCTGAGAGGTAATCTGAATTTATTATTAGGCCTTAGGTTAACCCCAACTGCTCGACGCAGTAGCCTAAATGCTTGACAAAATAGTATTGGAGAAACAGTAATAAAAATGCTCTGAATGTGGTTGAATTATAATAGTAAGTACATAATATAAAATTAGAACGGCTTTTATGAATTGCACATTTTAAAGTTGGGGACTCAATATATTATTTAATATGCTTGACCTGCTGTCCTTTTCTCTATTTTGAAAGTAACCCAGTGAGACCGAATGACTCGGTGAATTGACAACCTCCGTCGTGCAGTTGGCAAATAGCTAGCAATGCAGGAGCTTGCATTTTCAATTCCCACCACGGAACAAATGTTTGCATCATCTACAGATATTTGTTCTAGGTCCGGTTGTTTCTCTATATTATATTATAAGGATGTATTTACACCAAAAATGTATTTAAGTATTCTATCAGTTATCTGGTCTCCATAGTAGCTTTGCTTAGTTTAGGACTAGATAGCACTGTGTGAAATGTTCAGCATTATTTACTTATTTGAAAGTAACATTGAATAGTGTCAAACGTTAATCACTGGGTGATTTGCAAGGTATAGAAAAGGGACTGAGTTGTATCAATGGTCCTACTTTTTAATACAGATTATACAATATATATGTTGCAGCCAACTAGCTTAATTAGCTATTCAATCAACAGCCTAGCCTTTTTACTAAACAGCGCCGCTCAACTAGATTCTTCAAACAAGGTTTGAGGTACATAATACACAGACACACCGTGTGGCAGTAGGTCGTTAGGTTTTTTTTTAATAAATAAAAAAGAATTATGTATTATATACCTTATTATGTATGAAAACTAAGAGTGCAGACTGAGAGAGAACTGAGAGGAATGCCTCCAACTCGAATTTAAATGTTGTAACAAAACCTACAGATGAATATTATTCAGGCTGCCAGTTGAACGGCGCTGTGTAGTAAATAGGCTAGGCTGTTGATGGAACGGCTAATTAAGCTAGTTGGCTGCGACATTTATACAACTTTATATTTCGTGGACAAAGAGGTTATATGATATATATCAATGTTTTATTGTAAGGTTTAGATAGGAAATGCTGAATAATAAATAACTATAATATGGTATAGTTAGTTATTAATATGTTTGGTATGCTGATATTATGATATACAAAAAAAATTAAGTAATAAATGTATATATCTAATTGGATAGAAAAAAATTATATAAACATATTATGTTTAACTAACTTATTTCCCTAGGAAAAAAATCTTGTGGGAACATCGAAATTCCCAAAAATGAGCTCTATTATGATCTTGTTTACGTTTTACATTGTAAGTATATAGGTTTTTTGTCGAAATACATTTACTGCATTCCTATATCTAGAAAAAATTGTTTTATTTATAAAGGGTGTTCCGGAACTAGTAATAGGATCATTCCAACTTGAAAATGATGAAAATTAATAACTTTTCATAGAAAAAAATAATTAATTAAACATTCAGGATACAGATTTGGAAGTGCTTTGTTTGAGTTTAAATCAGCTGTATTTTAAACTGCGCCTTCTCTAGAACTTACCTTGTTTATACAGCCGTAATTTTGAACTTATGGTATTTGACCTAGAAAAACTGCTGATGAACAAAATTTTAACCGAAATGAGTATATTTTCAATGAAAATCATCGAATTTATAAATGTAGGACATCGTTCTCGTGGAATTTTGCATAGGAAGAGCTCGAATCCGTTCTATATTTTCGACTTATCGTATATCAGTTTCCGTGGTGTAGCGGTTATCACATCTGCCTAACACGCAGAAGGCCCCCGGTTCGATCCCGGGCGGAAACATAGTTTTGCATTTTTACCTTTGTAAAAATCTTTTTACAATTTCTTCCTCATGTTATTATTCTGAAAAAGATAATTTCATAAGAATTTTATATATTTTTTCTTAAAAAAAATGAATCCACTTTACGAATCATCTTTTGCGAACATAATTTTGTTAGGCGTTACCGTGGTTTTTATTTCCTGCTCGTTCGAATTTGATATACTGACTTATGTTATCGCTAGCGCCACATATTGTTAGCTAACTCACGGTAGGTCAAATGTCACATGTTACTTTACATTGCACTGGTAGCGATGGCACAATATTGGTGTTTCTAAATGAGCTAAAAATTGGGGGGGGGGGGGGGGGGGGGGGGGGGGTTGTTGAGGTATTGGGGTTCAAGAGGGGTAAAAACAAAAATTGGACTATACGGTCAAGTGGCATGTCTAATACAAGGTCTTTGTGTGTTCATTTGGACCCCATTTTCATTTTTAGTATTAACTTTGTAGTTTTTAAGTTATTAGCCATAATAAAAACGGAACCTTGACAAAATTCACGTTTACACAATTTTGTCAAACTTCAATTGCTGTAATTTGGTGTGCGTGTAGCTTTAATAACACAAATATATGCAAAAGTCTGAAATCCACAATAACTGCAATTTGTACCCCAAAAAAATAACCAAATTACATGAACTCCCGTTACCTGTAATTTGAATGAAACTGTAGGTCAAGTAATTTGGATGTGCATTTCGTGGCACTATTTTATTAGTCAAAGATTAAGGCCGGCATGCACAATGATCCTTAAACGTATTTAGCTACTAAACATGTTTAAATTGTACTTATGATTTGACCACTCCTTAAATCATATTTAGCCACTAAATACGTTTAGGCATCGTCGCGAGTAGCCCTAAGAATATTTTTTTTTGTTTTGGAATACTCGCGAGATCTCAGTTCGGGGCGAACCACTAGTATAAAGCGACTGCTGGCAACACCGTCTATACTGACTTGCGGGGATTCCCCGTATTTTATTTTGTGCTTGGATTGTTTAAGACTTTGACAATTCAAAGAAAGTTTTATTGATGGATCGTCACTTCTCCACTTCACATCTTCTCGTATCGTAATATAGGTATGTTACTCTTTATAACTGTGATTTATGTGCAAGTACGTGTAGTGGCCGTGAAATTATTGAACTTTTTTTTGAAATTATTGAAAAATTGAATTTTTCCGTTACGTGTACCTACCTACATTGAGCTGTGTGAGTATTTTAGTATATTTATTTTTACATAGGTATTTTATTTATGTAATTGTATGTTGGACTGTCTGTTAAGTTGTTCAAGCTTTAATTTATTAAAATATAAAATAAACCGTTTTCAATCCGGAAATGTTGATGTCAAAGATGCACTTCGCTCTGGTCGCCCTATTACGGATAAAATTGATGCCATTTTTGAAAAAGTGGAGCAAGATCGGTATATCAGTAGTTATGACGTAACTGAAGAACTGGGAATCGACCACAAAACAGTTTTGGCGCATTTGATAAAAACTAGGTACACAAAAAAGCTTAATATTTGGGTACCCCACGAGCTCACTGAAAGAAACCTAATGAACAGTGTACTCATTTGTGATTCTTTATTACGACGTAATGAAACCGAACCATTTTTGAAGAAGCTGATAACTGGTGAAGAAAAGTGGATCACGTACGACAAGAACGTGCGAAAAAGGTCGTGGTCAAAGGCCGGTCAGGCTTCACAGACTGTGGCGAAACCCGGGTTAACTCGCAATAAGGTGATGCTGTGTGTGTGGTGGGATTCGAAGGGCATTATTCAGTATGAGCTGTTACCACCAGGCAAGACCATCGATTCTGAACTCTACTGCGAACAACTGATGAGATTAAAGCAAGAATTTGAGAGAAAGCAGACGGAATTAATCCACAAAAGGGGTGTGGTTTTTCATCATGATAACGCTAGACCTCACACATCTTTAGCCACTCAGTAAAAATTAAGAGAGTTTGGCTGGGAGGTGTTAATGCATCCGCCGTATAGTCCTGACCTTGCACCTTCAGATTTCCACCTGTTTCGGTCTCTTCAGAATTCTTTAGGCAGTGTCAGGTTACGAGTAACATCACGAGAGGACTGCCAAAACTACTTGTCGCCGTATTTTGATCAGAAGCCCCAAAATTTCTATAGAAATGGGATCATGTCCCTACCTACAAGATGGAAAAAAGTTATCGAACAAAGTGGTACCTACATACTTTAGTTAAATGTAAATAAACTATACTAAAAAATGTTTTGAATTTTCTTAAAAAATTTGAAGAAACTTTTTCCCCAACCTAATATTATGATTGTTTCTTGGAAATCTGTCAATGGCCTTACGTGAAATTGTTACTAATAATTTATTTATTTGACAAAATATACAATTTACAAAAACTAGGTACATTTAATAATAATTAAAAAGATTTGATTTATAATGTGCATGTACCGTATACCGCATGTCACATAGTGTTTTATATACCGCGCAAAGTTATAGTCTCAGTTGCCTAAACTAAACAACCACTATTGATTTTCCTTTCAAATCACAAGCTGTTGGTCAACTGACGACCTCTGTGGTGCAGTGGGCGAATAGCCGGCTGAGACGCAGGAGGTAGCGGGTTCGATTCCCGCCGCGGAACAAATGTTTGCATTATCTACAGATATTTGTTCCGTGTCTCGTTGTTTTTCTATATATTCTAAGTATGTATTTACAAAAAAAATGTATATAAGTATTCTATCAGTTATCTGGTTCCCATAGTACAAGCTCTGCTTAGTTTGGGGCTAGATAACGCTGTATAAAATGTCCAGCAATATTTATTTATATAACTTATGCGCTGACTGTACATCGAGCAGCGGCTTAAGTGGATTGACAATAGCTAAGCATAAATTTAGTGCACCAAATCCTTTTTCTGTAACAAAGCAAGCTGATAGTAGTAACAGTAGTAACCAGGTGGTTTCCAAGTAAACTAAAAGACATTTATTTAGGATAACAGTACAGCACAGACAAAACAGATGCTAATAAAATAAAACATACATTGAAAAAGACATTAAAAATAACACTGATTCTGAAAATGGTAGGTACCTTTAATAACACAGAGACAGATATGAAAACAACAGACTTGGGAGATTGTTATAATAGCGTACACCTTGCCCATTAAACGATTTACTAACTTTATGGAATTTACAAGGGGCAACAGCGAGTTTATCTTTATATAAAGTATTAAAATTATAATTATAGCTATTTTTCTTAAACAAATTAATATTTTTGTGAACATAGCTAAGGATTTTCATAGATTGACAAGGGAATGTCATAGTATTTATTTTTTTAAACTTATGGCGTAATGATTCTCTGGGGCCCATATTTTAAATTGCACGAACAGCTCTCTTCTGCAGCAAAAAAACGGTGTTTATATCTGCATCACTCCACCACAGCAGTATATCTTATGACATAATGCTGTGGAAGTAGCTGAAGTAAACTAGCCTAGCTGTGTCTACGTCTGTAAAAAGACAGATCTTTTTGACTGCGTAGGTATGCCGCAGAACTAAGTCTCTTCGACAACTTCAAATTCAAATTCGTTTATTTACACTTAAAACTATACAGAATGAATCAAATACGCTATATCTTAAACTAAGTAGGTACCTACTACAAGAAAAATTACAATTTATAATATACATTCATTTTCAAACTTACATATTTTAGGTTAAAAAGGTAAGTAGGTAGGTAAACAAAAAAAAAACAGATATAAATACAATATAGACTTAACATAACTAACTTGACATCGGTATACTTAACTTATTAGATACTCTCACATTAACTGATGCACGCTCGCTCGATTGTCTTCCAGCCAACACGTCAAAATGAGGATGGATTAATAAGCTCATTAAGGTTGCGCTGTGCACGGGAGATGGGTGACTGTTGGCGGTGCAACGTACGCGCTCACAGTGATTCCAACAAGCGCACTCGACCTGATCGAAATCTGGTACGTTGTTCGGGCACGCAAAGCCGGCTGGCTTCAGTCAGAAGAGTGGGACAATCAGTAACACCTTTCAACAAACTGCACAGAGTTATGATTTGGACATAGAGCCGCCTTGTTTCTGGGGAGTTATATCCTAAGCTAAGGACCTTGCAAAAACTTTGTAGAGTACATAAACGGATATTATCCGTAAAGCTTTATATATATATAAAACGCAAAAATCTTTATTGAACCTTTTCTAACATAAGTGAGTATGTGACTTCATACGGGTTCCAAACGCATGCACTAGGTTCAACTTTACATCGGATTAAAGAAATGTAAAGAGCTTTGGTGCCATTGGGTCACATAGTCACAAGAAGTTATAATTTAATTTTCAACACACTTGCTCGTAAAGTGAGCCGTAGTACAGCGTTATTAGCAGGGGCGTAGCTACCGCCGTATTTGCCGTATCAATTATACGGGGCCCCCGGGCCACGGGGGCCCCCAAAGTGTGTAAGGAAAAAGAATAAAAACTTTCTAATTTATTTTATTTACAAATGACAAAATTCTATAAAGCAATTCCTTTTTTTCCCGCCTTAAGCGTGCGTTCAAAAGTTGGCAACACTACATCGTTATGGCGGGCTGCGGGACTTCCCCGTTTTACTTACTTCATCTTCAACTCAGCGGGGAATCCCCGGGAATCCTTCATCGATATCGCGATGTACGTGTACGTTGTTGTACTTTGCATTGGATGTTAAACCACGGAGTGCAGTGCACTGTTTATTTACGCGCTTTATATAAATGTGCATTACATTGTAATTCAGTACAAACAATATTGTTCTTCTGGTTTAGCAGTATTAGTAACGATTTGTAAAAGAAATGAGTGAAAGGAAAAGAGATTATCCCAGCGGCGCTGAGAAAAGAAAAATTAAACAGAAAAGGGACGAGGTTATAAAAAAAGTGCCTTACAGAAATCTAGTATTTTATTAAGTAATCTTTTAAATAGACTGTGCCAATTAAGAAATCAGAATTCATTTAATAGTTTGCTAAATGAATCCAAAGATTTAGCAAAATAGTGGGGGGTAACAACTGTTTTTAAAAACAGTAGGCGAAAGATAACGAAGCGTTTTTTTGATGAGTTATCACAAGATGAGAGAATTTCCGACCCGGAATCCTATTTCAAAGTCAATGTATACTATTGCTGTTTAGATATATTAATTTCTCAAACTAAAGAAAGATTTCAGAGCCTTTGCAACCTGAGTAGTATATTCGAAATATTACAACCGGAGAAACTCCTATCTTCTTCAAGCGAAGAGATATTAAACGCTTCCGGAAAACTGTCTGCTAAATACAGTAAAGACATCTCACTTAATCTTTGTGACCTATTAAAGGCTCTAAAAACATGCTTAAATTCTGAAATTAAAAAAAAATTATTCTATTAAAGAACTCATTGAATTATTGCTAGTAAAATTCAATAGTCTTGCATCCAGTTTTCCCGAGGTAATCACAGCATGCTTTTTATTCTTGACCCTTCCAGTTACAACCGCAACGGCAGAAAGAAGTTTTTCAAAATTAAAACTAATAAAAAATTACTTAAGAACTTCGATGGGACAAGAACGGCTGTCAGACATCTCACTATTGTCCATAGAGGCAGAAACTTTAGAAAAACTAAAATCATCATCAGCCATAAATGATTTAATAAATCAGTTTGCCGATAAAAAGGCAAGGAGAGTGAATATTTAAAATTCGATTTTTATTTGTAAAATGGGTAAATTATGTGATAAATAAATATTACTTCTCACAATATTTTTTTTCTTTTGTGAAAAATCTTTACCTCCATATAAGGGCCTCCAAAAAAATTTTTATACGGGGCCCCGACAAGGCACGCTACGCCACTGGTTATTAGGGCCATAAACCGAACTATAACACACGCGTGCGTAATAATATAACACACTAGTACATAATAGAATTATCCCTACAAAGTTAAGTTAGTACCTAACTGCAAATTATATGCGAATAAACAGAGCATTTTCAATTTAACCGGGTAATACAGTTTTTGTAACAACAAAGAGGTTTTATGGCGCTGAAAATCTTATTACTTTTTGGAATAAATAAATGTTCCCTAATTAAGACGAAAAAACATTTATTAATATCAAATTACTTACAATTCACAATAATTTGTTACAAAATATTTGCATTTTATCACTAAAATTATAATTTTGAAGTAGGCTGTAGGCTATATGTAATCAATCTACTTACATTTGGCGCGTGCAAATAAAACAAACTTGCGCGCCATTTCCCTTTTTTTTTTTGGGTTGTATCGCATTTATTGCTGTTTGGTAAATAATTGTAAAAATGTCAAGTTTTAGTACAGAAGATTAACAATTGATAGATTTAACCCCGCCAGAGATACTAAATGCAGCACAAAATGCAAATGAAAACTTAATAGGTACCTGTAAGATCTAGAGCAAAGTACTTAGCTGCTTACGATAGTGTCATACAATGCAAAAGCAACAAAAAAACCCAGCCATTTTCTGAAAATGTGTTTTGTCGTATTTCTCTGAACTCGCCAATACATACAAACCCAGCTCCCTGTGGTGCATCTATTCCATGTTAAGAAGCATGGTTAAGTTCAAACATTGTGTTGATATCAAAACGTACTGTAACCCACAACCATGTACATCTCGTAGCATGAGTTATTTGGTGCCTTCTCCTTCCAGTAATTTGTATGATTTACCTTTGTCGCCGACATTTACACAAGAAGTAAATGAAGATACGTACTAAAGAAGTGGCAAGTACCAATGTAAGACAAACTGTGAAATCGCCATCAAAAACTATCCAATATCGTTTTGAAAATTGTACATTCACCAATTGTTTTAATTAACAACAACAATTAACAAGTTGGAACAATTTAACAAGTGTGTAATTACAACAAGTAACTTTTTAACAAAAATATAACCGACTTCAGTTAGCAGTAAAAACCAAACATGAAACTTCCATGGGATCAATTTAAAAGTATATCCTTTCAAATAAAAAAACCTATTTTCTAAATCGGTTGATATATAACGGAGTTCTGAGCTAACAAACATAACATAACATAAAAATTAAACAGATTTAAGACTTAGGTACTTATATGGTTTTCTCATGGATGTCATTGTCTGAACTGGACCAAATTAAAAATAACAGTAAAACCCAATCTACTCTCCCAATTTTGATGAAATTTCCACGGGATCAATCTAAAAGGATATCCTTTCAAATAAAAAACTTATTTTCCAAATCGGTTGATATTTAACGGACTTCTGAGCTAACAAACATAACATAACATAAAAATTAAATCGAGTCTAATGTAGCGAGTTGGTATTTGGCCGAACCATCCCAAAGGTGGCAGCAGTACTCCATACCAGATCGGACTTGTGCTTTGTAAAGACTATGAAGCTGTCCTGGTGTGAAGTAGCTCCTGTGACCCTGTTGTAATGTTGATTGTTAATTTATTTGTAATAAAAATATTTGTTTTTTTTTATACTACATATATGGCAAACGAGCATGCAGTCCACCAGATGTTAAGTGGCTACTGCAGCCCATGGATATCCACATACAATTCAACACAAGCTATTATGTTGTCTTGATCTCTATGTGGATACGTTGCCATACTATAGGACTAAGCTGTTATGCCTATGTGCTAGTAATTACAGGAACATACCATTCCCATCTAATTGGAATTTATTACAAAATTATTTATATTTTTTTTTTATATACATTATAGGCTTGCGTTTGACCACGATCTCGCCTGATGGTAAGCGATGATGCAGTCTACGATGGTACACGCTTGCCTAGAAGAAACCTATTCACTCGCGACTTAAAGATACCCAGGCTGTAGCTATCAGGAAACACTAACGGCGTTCCACTCTTTGGCGGTGCGTATAATAAAGGTCGAAGAGAACCGCTTTGTGCGAATGGGAGGTATTTCTACCATATAGCGGTGGCGCATCGCAGAGCGTCTGGTTGTCCGTCGATAGAATGGAGATGGTGGGATCAGGTTGAAAAGTTCCGCTGCACACTCCCCGAAATGTACCTACTCGATAAAAAACCGAGAGGCTAGCAACCTTTCGTCGATGCTCCAGGCTGAGGAGCCTTGCAACAACTAACTAGCTCATCGTTGCTTATGAGCTTCTTGGCTCTTCTCTCAATTGATTCCAGAGCTTCAAGTTGGTACTTCGCTGATCCGTCCCAGAGGTGAGAACAGTACTCCAAACACGATCGGACTTGTGCTTGGTACAAGTTGAGCAACTGTCCCGGTTATGTTTTATTTTACTCGTTATATAATCTACTTATATTGTAGAAGTTCCGGACGGTTTAGGATTCCCCCCGCATTCCGGACAAAGACCTATATTACCGGAAATGTCCGGAAAATACGGGACGAATGGCAGCCCACTTACAAATAACAGTCAAGTACAACTAAAATCTAGATCAATTTTTAGTTCCGCTCTACCTGTAGCTAGCGCTGCCCTACCCCCCCAAATTTAACTGAATGAATGAATGATGTAGATAAATAAGGCTGTACCTAGTGCAGAATCACAAGATGCAACTCCCTAGGTATCCTAGAAATAAAAGTATTTATATAAGTGCACTATGTATCCCTTTAATTGAAAATAAATTCATGTTCACTGCCTGTGTACCTATGTATATACCTAGTCAGGTCATAAATTCTGTCACATGTTTAATATAAAATAATTGAAACAAGTTTATTCATTATGTAACCATTTATATACAAAAATGAATTTAACAAAGCATATATTCTTATGACACTAAAGTTTATTCAAAATGACCTCCGTGATTTTGAATACAGGCCTTCAATTTGCGCGGCCAGTCGTCTATCGCAGCACGAACGAGGTCCATGTCAATATCGGCGGCTGCCTTAATCAAGGATGTCTTGATTGACTCCAAATTGGGATGAGGCTTTGAGCACGCCTTTTCCTCCAAGTGTTGCCATATCTTGTAATCTAACGGATTCAAATCTGGACTGGAGGAGGGCCAGTCTTCGTGCCGGATGAAGTAGATTTCACGCGCCGCCAGCCAGTTTTGTGTGCTCTTCGCTCTATGAGCTGGCGCCGAATCTTGTTGGAATACCCAGTGCCTGTTATTGAACATGGTATGAGAAACAGGTTCCACAAGGTTCGTCAGGACTGTATTTTGATACACAACTGCATTCGTTTTTACACCTTTCTCACAAAAATGTATCTCTGTTAAACCCTAATAAGAAACTCCCAACCATACCATGAGCGAGGATGGAAAATGACCTCGTTGAATACGCGGAATACGGTTGCTCGCTTCTTCACTACTGTGTGCGTACACCTTATCATTTTGTTTGTTGTAGCTCTCTTCTACGGTAAAAATTTTTTCATCCGAAAAAAGAATTTGCCAATATTTTTTTCCCGCGTACCGCTTCAATAAAGCGCGGCATCTCTTCAGTCTCAGGTCCATTAGACAAGCATTCAAACGATGTCCTATTTTCTTCGATATGCCCGAAGCCCTAAGTCTTCATTTAACACCCTTTTCACCGTGGTTCTGCTTAACCCCATCTGAAGGACCAACAGTTTCTGCTTACGTTTGGGATTTCTTTGAATTCGCGCCTTCATAGCTTTTATCACTGCTGGAGTCCTAACAGACCGAGGGCGGCCACTTCTTGACCTGTCATCTACACTAGAGTCTTCATTGTATCGTTTGATGGTGCGATAAACGAATCTTTTGGTTATATTAAAATTTTTCAGTATGTCAAAAATTTGAATTGGCGCGTAACCGCAACGATGCAACGCAATAACTGCAACACGGACTTCTTTAAGCGTCCACTCCATATTTAAAAATGAGTAAAATTCTAAAAAGTATACATTTTTATTTTCATGAACAATTCGAAATTCGAATTCTATAAACTTTTTTGTGGCCAGCATTCTAAACGAAAAGTTTTTACTGTGTGACAATACTTATGACCTGACTAGGTATGTATAATAGTTTTTAATAAGATTCATTTTGGTGAATGTGCGCATGATCTTTAAGACCGTATCCCTCCTTCTCCCTTCCACCACCGGACAAGCAGACGTACCGAGAAGTATCCATACCTGGTCGGCATACAACCTTACCGTTCCAAACGATTTGCTTCAACTTTTTATGTTAGCACAAGTAAGGAGCGGAATTCACTTCCGGCGTATGTTTTTCCGAACCAGTGTAATCTCGGAGTCTTCAAGTCCAGAGTGAATAGGTTCTTTCTAGATAAGCTCGCTCCATCTTCGATCACACCATCACTTACCACCGGGTGAGGTAGTGGTCAAGCGCTAAGCTATCATCAATAAATAAAAAAAAAAGATGCTTTGCTATCTAGCGAAAACTTGCAGTGCCCTTGCAGGGTGCATGTTTAAAACAGAATCACTTAAATTAAAACCTATGTAAAACAACATGTGACACAATGAATGTTTGACTTTGACGTTGACTAATAATACGTTTGTGCGAAACCAACGCTTGAGTTGAAGTTTTTTTCTGGCTACACAGAAAGCCAATGTTGTCTTGTCCAGACATCAGGACTTTTTTATTGTGGCTATCATCAATAATAAAAAAGAAGGATTAGATGTGGTTGGTTCCCAACAAATGATCCCTTGATGGGAATTTAATACAAAAAGCACTTTACAAAATCAAACATTAGGTAAAATAGGTAATTATGAAAAGTCGGAGGTAAGTTAAAGCCACAATGAAGGCAGTCATGGTTAGTTTCGCTACCATAACTAAAGTACTTTACATGCCACTTAAAACGTACTTAACGTTACTTAGCGATAAGACCGCTAATTATATAATAAATTCATTTGAATAATGTTAAGTTTAATTGTTTTGTTATTTATGGTTTTCAATCAATTCACTTTGAAACGTCAATTTTACTGTCTGTTCCTTCATGCCCAAGTCAGGAAAGAAAGGCAAGCATACAACGCTGGTTGTTCATTTTAATGATCCGTTTAGAATACATACAATATAGAAAATAAATTACGTCTAAATTGTATCAATTTCGAACGAGTTGGAGCAATTTCAATCCTAAGCTTCTCTATCATTTAAATAATCAGATATGTTATAGCCGGCTTTTTTACAAAGATTTTGTTTAATTACGTTTTTAAATTTGTTAATTGCAAATTTTTGTGCATCACTTGGGAGTTTGTTATAAAAGCGAACACATGGAGTGTACCTACAAGTGGCAACAGCAAGTTTATCTTTATCAATAAAGTATTATCTATCTTTACAAGCTTATATTTAAGTTCAGTTAAAATTAAAATTGTTACTCAAGGGCCAATTTCAAAAGACCTTCTCAATCCTCTCGCTTATCTGAACTTTTGCCTTTAAACAATATAAATAAATAACCAATGTCACAATATTTAATTGATTCGCGTTACTACGGGCAATTTTATATTTGTGTCACCATAATAATAATTTAGATTAGGCAACCCACCACAAGTTTCCAGTATACCTTTCATTCTACGAAAAGCCTACACAATGCGAGGTCAGCTTATACTGGAAATGTATAGCTTGATTTGTAGCCGTGTCTATGAATAAAACAAATGACTAGTTAATTGTTTTTTTTTTATGATAACTTTTAACCTTCGTTTAACAAAAGTTATTTGTTATACAAGAGTGCAACGTTGCTTTTTAATCGCGTGCTCAATTTTCATGACCGAGTAAGCGAAGGATTCTAAAATTGAATTCAAAAATTAGAATCCTGAGCGTCAGCGAGGGAATCAAAAGAGCACGACGTGAAAAATCTTTGCACTCGAGTGCAACACGTAACTTTTCATCCCACCTCAACGAGGAAATGATTAAATGCAAAATAAAGTAATACACTAAGAAGGTTCCGAGTCTGAGTTTTTAACAAATTAATAAAGGTTGTATAATAAATTCGGCACCATGGAGGTAGAAGTAAATAGGTTTGATCATGTTTTGAATTCACAAACTTACGTGGTGCACACGATGTTCTAAATTCAATTTACATTATTTATCCTCTAGCTAGCGGAAAAAAACGGCTTATGCACTCAGCTATCGAAGAGCAAAAATACTCTTTCCGAGATGGGGGGGATGAAAAATAACGGCTTATGCACTCAGCTATCGAAGAGCAAAAATACTCTTTCCGAGATGGGGGGGATGAAAAATAATTTGACAAGCGCGTGTCTTACCACGCACAATGAAGGGTTCCGTAGCCAGTACGGCTGTGGGTAGCTATATTACAATGTAAAGTTATTATACTTTATTTATTTTTACCTAAATAGTAAGTAGGTAGAGTTTATTCAGCTTTGATCATTATTTGTAAAACTACAGCATATGCTACTGTTATGGGCACTCTTTAGATATGCTTTTTAGGGTTCCGTACCCAAAGAGTAAAACGGCACCCTATTACTAAGGCTCCGCTGCCTGTCCGTCTGTCACCAGGCTGTATCTCATGAACCGTGATAGTTCGACAGTTGAAATTTTCACAGATGATGTATTTCTGTTGCCGCTATAACAATAAATACTAATAACATAATAAAATAAATATTTAAAGGGGCTCCCATACAACAAACGTGATTTTGTTGCCATTTTTATAGATAATGGTACGGAACCCTTTGTACGCGAGTCCGACACGCACTTGGCCGGTTTTTATGTATAATGAGTACGCGACTATTACGAAATTTGCTATTTTGAAGCTTTATATTTCATAAACATGCTTTTGTATAAAAAAAGAGTTTAGGAAACTTGAAGTGTTTTCGGAATATCTATTCAACGATACCCCTAACGATGGGGTACACGCGTAAAAAATAAACACCCATAATTTCTATATAGTGGAGGTAACTACAAGGCAATACACTAGGTATTTCTTAACTTCCTAGGGGTCACTAATGGCGGGTTCCTATATCCGTCGGTAACCAGCTACGACTCGTTTCTCCTTGAAAAAGTGTTAAATTAGTGTCAACATTTTGACATGTTTTCAAGGAGAAACGAGTCGTAGCTGGTTACCGACGGATATAGGAACCCACCATTAAACGTGTCATCATGGCAAACTTCAGCTTTTACAGCACTAACAGTCTACGAGTAAAACACTTCGAACACAAAACTGTTCGAACAGACAGACAGACCAACATGCCAAAACTATAAGCGTTCCTACTTCGAATTCGGAACCCTAAAAATCTGCCTTTTACGGTGATAATTCCGTCCGGCATACGAGTCAGTTTTTGATAGTCGATAGTCAAACGAGGTGTACCAATAGGCTTTTCACATCAAAAACCCCATTGAAAAAACTCAGGTACACTATTAAAGAGTTATGATGCTGTCTCTGTCACACTTCAAATCCAAATTGCAAAAATAAAATAAAAAGTAACTCCCGTCTCACTCTCCCGCTCGGCGTCAGTTGCTGGCTTTGTCTCTGGTAAGCCTGCAACCTGTCACACGGCTACACATCAAGCTAAACATTTCCAGGATAAGCTGACCTCTCATTGTACAAAAGGCTACACAATGCGAGTTCAGTTTATACTGGAACTGTGATGTGTTACGTACGTGCGTACACTTACCTGGTTAAATGATTATTTCATATTTTCCTTAAAAATTATCAATTTCACGGTTAATTATAAACAGTTAGGTACTCAAGGTCAAACTTGCACTTAATCACGAGTTCTAGGAATGGTATGAAGATGTTACAAAATAGTTTTTGGCGACAGAAAAAAAAATGCCAAGGTCTAGTGGACGCTGGCCTTTGTATAAGCCTACTGTACATTTAGGTACAGTCATGATGAAAATAAATATAAATATATTGCTGGACATTTCACACAGCACTATCTAGCCCCAAACTAAGCAGAGCTTGTACTATGGAAACCAGATAAAGAAGAATACTTACAAAATGAAATAAATAAAATAAAAATATTTTATTTCAAACAACAATACAGCCCATATCTTAAACTAAAAAACACACAGAAAATAAGATAAAAAACCGGTCAAGTGCGAGTCGGACTCTCGCACGAAGGGTTCCGTACCAATATCTATAACAACGAGCAAATAAAATAACGTTTGTTGTATGGGAGCCCCCCTTAAATACTTGTTTTATTCTGTTTTTAGTATTTGTTGTTATAGCGGCAACAGAAATATATCATCTGTCAAAAAAAATTCTGTTCAAAACAAAACTGTTTAACTAACACGGTTCATGAGATACAGCTTGGTGATAGATGGAAAGACAGACATACAGACAGACAGCGGAGCCTCAGTAATAGGGTGCCGTTTTACCCTTTGGGTACGGAAATCTTAAAAAATCTTAAAATATGTATTCTGAAGTGTATTAATCAGAAAAGATAAATATATTTAGAGAGAAAAATATATCATTAGAATTTTTAGGTTATTAATAAGTTCAGTTAGTACTTGTATCTGCGACTGTACTCTTATTAATTTTAACTGACCACGAATAGAATTGCATAATCATTAACACAACCATTTGTTAAGAAATAAAGGTTAATAATTGTTGTTAGTTTTATTCAATAAAAAAATTAATAAGGTCTTCAATTTCTATAGGCCTTTGAATATATGAAGAGTGTGGCGTAACTTCATGTTAGCTCGTTCTTAACAGACCGACTGGGTTTGAAACAGAATTCGTTGATTTGATTTGTAGAAATCCAACGCCTCCCAGCCTTTTTATAATTATCTAGCTGACCAATCCGCAGCTTCGCACGCGTAGTTTTTCATTGAAAATATTACTCTCCTTCTGCACAGTTGGGTAAAAAGTAGCCTATGCTACCCGGGGATAGTGTAGCTTCCCAACGGTGAAAGATTTTTTTAAATCGGTCCAGTAGTTTCGGAGCCTATTCAATGCAAACAAACAAACAAACAAATATTTCCTCTTTATAATATTATTTTTGTAGTTATTGATATGTTCTTTAATATTGTAGAACATACTTTTGTTCTATCATCAATAGTTTCCGCAGCGCATGCGACGCAAGTCGTTTTAGGGCACTTTTTTACACCTTGGGTTACGTTACTTAAGCTTTAGTAATAATCCCTAATTTTTTCTAGCAATAAATATAGCCTATATCACTCAGGGTGAATGTAGCTTTCTAATGGTGAAAAAATTTTTGAGATCGGTCCAGTAGTTTTTGAGTTTATTCGTTACAAACGTAAAAATCTTTCCTCTTTATAATATTAGTAGTGGTATAGACTAGTGGTTCGCCCCGAACTGAGATCTCGCGAGTCTCCTAAAACACAAAAAAATATTCTTAGGGCGACTCGCGCAACGAAGCCTAAACGTATTTAGTGGCTAAATATGATTTAAGGTGTTGTCAAATCATACAAACACGTAAAATTCAAACATGTTTACTTGCGAAATATATTTAGGGATCGTTGTGCAAGCCGGCCTTAATCTTTGACTAATAAAATAGTGTCACGAAATGCGTAACCCCATTACTTGACCTACAGTTTCATTCAAATTACAGGTAAGGGGAGATGTCATCATCATTTAATGTGGTTACTCTTTTTTGGGGTACAAATTGCAGTTATTCTGGGTTTCAGACTTTTGCCTATATTTGTGTTACTAAATCTACACGCATACCAAATTTGAGCACTGTGGAGTCACTGGTGTACCCTGTGAATTTGCTCAAAGTTCAGTTTTTATTATGACTAATAACTCAAAATTTATAAAGAGTGTACGAAAAATAAAAACAGAGTCTAAATGTATTAATAAATACCTTTCATTTGACGTCCCATGTGACTAGTTAGCTTCATTTTTTTTTACCCCTCTTGAACCCCAATATCTCAACAACTCCCTTATATTTTTAGCTCATGTAGTCACACCAAAGTTGTGCAATCACTACCTACCTATGTATCAAATTTCACGATGATCGAATCAATGCTTCGACAGTTATCCTCGGACAAACAAACATACATACATACATACAATGCCAATTCGCTCAAGTTGATTTAGAGATCTCGCTTCGTTCGATCAATAAATAAATCATTTATTTCAGGCAACAATAAAATAGTTACAGGATATGAATTAACTTATTCTAAGGCCCATAATAGCAGATTATTAAACGAGGGGATAAAACAGTGTCCTGCGTCACGGGCGCTATATTGAATCCCGAACTAAACGAAGGATTCTAGAGTTAACTCACGGGCGGAGCGAGGGAGTTACGAGAATCCTGAGTGCAGAGAGGGATATAAGCACGCCCAAGATGCATACTGCTTTATCCAGGAGGAGAATACACTACTTTTCACATTTCCTGCGAGACAAAAACAACCAAATCTAGGTTGGTGCATTCTATGCAGCGGTTAGATCGATTTATGAATAAGTTCTTATTGTGTGGGTCTCTTTGGTTCATATTTTAATGCAGATGAGGTTTCAAATTCAAATTAAATTATGCCCGCGAGTGCATAATGAAATTCAGTACAACTGTAGTCCCGGCTCAGCCGTAGGGATTTAATCACCTGCTTTCGGTGAGGTTTACATGACATATAATTTAACATTGCCGAATAGGTGGTGTGAAAATATATATACCTTATACTCAAATACATATCATAATATAAACATATACTAACTATATAAACACTTTGAGTTCTCTTAAGTTTAGTTTTATGCTACATGGAGATGGAACAAGCTTAAGGCCCACCTGATGTTAAGTGGTAACCATCGCCTAGAGAATTTCCTCGTAGGTCATGCACCTTAGAAATTTTCCCTACGAAGCACTGCCTTACGTCCGTCAACTTGAGGCAAACAGGTGTAAAGCCTGTGCCTGTAATTTCATCAGCAACCATACCCTTCAAACCAAAACACAGTAATGCTGCTTGACGGCAGAAATAGGTATGGTGATAATTCTTCCTTCTTGACCGCGATTGACGCGCTGACCATTATTTGTCTGAAAGTTGGTCTGTTGAGGCGTAGGTTATAACTAGGGTTATATATAGGTATATAAAGAAAGCTTAGTTTAGTAACTTTGTTGGTGCAACCGGCTACACGAACAATTGCTGAATCATTCGTGTACATGAACTATCAACTGAGTGCTTACGTAGTAATGATGAAATATTATCAAACTGATGCAAGCTAGATTGCTATCTATCACCTGTCAAATCTAGACCGTAAAAGTCGTGTAGATCATATCGCCCACCTATACACCTATAGCCCCGATGATGAGTTGCATGTGTAGGTAAAGCTGTGATACACATGTCTTGCCTGAACAGGCGTAGCCACAGCCTTAGATTTTAGGCTCAAGCTAGCCATGTCATCTAAACATGATAAAGGGAATTAACATTAATTCTTTTTTTCTTTAAATCTGTTGTGTCTAGCTTGTAATGTATAATAAAGAATTTTCATTTATTCATTCATTAATTCTATGTGGATATACACACATAAACACACACACACACACTCCAAATGCGATTGAGCAAACATTGCAGCTCAATGGGCACTTCTTCATTAATTTAAATATTTCAAAAAAAATTAATACTCATTTTTTTGTTGTAAACCATTTCTTGTAATTTTTATTTTTTGTAAAAATTTTGTCATAATAGGTATATTAAAGTGGCTGGATACTTTGCCGCGTCAAATTTATAAAAGTTTAGTATTACATAATGTAGATTCAATTTGGTTCAGTATTATGTTAATAAATGTATGATATACGGTAATGTTACCGTGAATCTAAGTATTATTAAATAAATAAATAAATATCCATGGGCTGCAATAGCCACTTAACATCTCGTGGACTGCATGCTCGTTTGCCGTATAAGTAGTATAAAAAAATAAAGGCAACTTTAAATTTCTTGTCTGCTTTAATAGTGTAAAAAAAAACAATAGAAGGATGAAAACTAAATTTATATCGTCACAAACTATGTGACGGGAAGCGGAACGAGCCGCGAAGAATGTATCGTATTGGGAATTACAGAAGTTGATGGTTTAGTACCTATCTATGATATAACTTTTGAAACGATCATGGTTATGAACATTATTTGTACTAAAAACGGGATATTTACCATGAGTTGTGAGGTTTTGAGTATCCCGGTATATCGATGCAGTTGCATGCGCCATGATCACGGTTAAACTATCTTTATTAGTAATGGACAGTGGAAGAGCGTAAACTACAGAGAGGAAGAGGGCGAGCAGAGCAAGCACCAGACAATTTACTGTTTGGGATGGAATGAAGAAGGGATGACGAATGTGACTAATTTAAGTATTCATCATTATCATCATCATCATATCAGCCATAGGACGTCCACTGCTGGACAAAGGCCTCCCTCATTGATCTCCAGGAACTGCGGTTGGAAGCGGCCTGCATCCAACGCCGACCTGCGGTTCTTACCAAGTCGTCTGCCCATCTTGTAGGTGGACGTCCTACGCTGCGCTTGCCGGTCTGTGGCCTCCATTCGAGAACTTTCCGGCCCCATCGGCCATCTGTTCTGCGCGCTATATGGCCTGCCCATTGCAATTTCAACGTGCTAATCCGTTGGGCTATGTCGGTGACTTGAGTTCTCCTACGTATCTCCTCATTTCTGATTTGATCCCGTAGAGAAACCCCGAGCATAGCCCTCTCCATAGCTCGTTGAGTGACTCTAAGCTTATTCATAAGGCATTATTCATTTAAGTATTATGCTCTAATAATTCAAAAACTGCATAACAATTAATTCACCAGAAGAAAATTTTGTCTATTGTTCACTGAAGGTGGTTTACTGATCGGTAAGCTGCCTCCAACGCAGCTTTTTTGAAAAATCAAATTGCCTTCAATAGCACGTCAGCAAGCTATACTACCCGCCGACCTCTGTACAGATGCTAGGAACTATTATGCATAACTATTATATATGGCACTTGCCATTATCTAGCATGCATTAAGCGAGCTATAAGTACGTGTAAAGCCAGCTTTATATTACACATAGGGCTTTCGTCAGTTGCTTTCTGTAGCTTCTATCATGTATACGTGAGTACTAAGCAAACACGGCAAAGGCTGTCACGTTAGACAGATAACTGATTCTGCAATATTCTGCGTGTAAACTTTACTCTCGCATTGGGATTGAAACCATCGAATAGCAACAGAATTAAAGCTTAGTATAACGAGCGGAAACAGCTATCTCAACTATCGATATCTCGGATCAATTTGTTCGAAGCTTCGACTGATTTGATCCGAGATCTTCGTGGCACGTTATTCTACGGCCCATAAAAAGAGAAGAGAGAGACGTTAGCCAAATAAATATTAAAATAAAAACATTACTACATTAGAACATTACAAATAGAAGTGAGTTCTCGGTGTTTGGTATCCGACCTAATAAACGACGAAATACCAACACCCTTCGGCCATAAATCTTCCTTCATGAAGGTCGGTAGATGTTGGATCGGCACTCACATCACAGGTGAAATAAATTGACCCTGTGGCGGGACTCTAACCACTCGACCCTCAAATTGAAGTTGGTCTTCATGCGCAAGTACTCCGCAACTTCTTCAGCCGTCACAGAGTAATGCACGCTAAGAGCTACTGATGCAATTCCTTTGTCTCGTTCTGAGGCGCTCTCTTTTACCTCCTTATACGACACGACAGCGATCTTCTTTATCTGGCTCATATAGCTTATTCGCACCTTCCATTTCATCCTTTTTTATCAGTGAGAGTCATGCACGTGTGACGGAGCACGCATGCCTAAAAATAACCTGTTCACTCTGGACTTGAAAACTCCGAGATTAAAAACATTACTACATTAGAACATTACAAATAGAATTAAAGCTTAGTATAACGAGCGGAAACAGCTATCTCAACTATCGATATCTCGGATCAATTTGTTCTAAGCTTCGACTGATTTGATCCGAGATCCTCGTGGCACGTGGTCATGAAAAACATACGCCGGAAGTGACATTGATTTTATTCTATTTTCTTTTGATGCTTGTTCTTATAAAACTAACATGTCGTTTATATAACCAAATATCTTTCACCTTCTATTTGTGCGGACACCCAACGGCTCCCAGCAACCTTTATCAGGTCTTTCCATCTAGTGGGGGATCCCACTTAACCATTTCCTTCTATAGAATTAGGTGTTTGAGTATTTATTTATTTTAACTTTCCACATAACCGCAGGCGTATTCGGATTATATAATAAGTTCAGATGTCAAGTTTATTTAATTTGAATACAATACAAAGTGTAGACCACCATTTTGAATAGTCTGATACATAAGCTTTCGCAGAAAGTAAGAGTGTAAGCAATTTTACTTAGAAAACTTTCGTGATTGATTTCAATCATTATTATAAATACGGGATTTATCGCGTACCATCTTATCGGTGTTTCGACCGACAATGTTTCGGTTCAATTCGTGAACCTTCATCAGGGTGAGTGCGATTGTGAGACGAAACATTGTCGGTCGAAACACCGATAAGACGGTACGTGATAAATCCCGTATTTATAATAATGAGTGTTGCAATTGGTAATTGGTTAGGATACTGGTTTTTAGAAAACTGGAAGATGAACTTCAGATTTTCATTTAAATTAATGTAATTTGTAAAATGTAGTTGTTGTGTAATGATTAAAATCAATCTATAATAATGGTCAGATACCTAAAGCTATGGGATTAGGTAATTTTATGATAAATACGTGTTTTTTCAAAAAAAAAAATTGCACAATGGAAGACTTTTATAACGATTGAGTGTTTTGTCTGTGCTTCATGTATACAGGGTGTTTGGTAATATACTGACGATATTCAAGTGACGGTTTCTCAAAACATAAAAAAAGACTCGAGAAAAACTACTAGTTATATTATCAAATTTTAAAAACTAAGTTTAGGTGATTAATTCGATATAAAACTTACTGCCTACTCTTGCAATCGACATCCAAAAGAAAGGCAGATGACTGCGGGTTTTGGGTTAGAAAGGGACAACAAGAGATATCTCGAGACGTTACCAATGCAGTATCTGTGGTTAGATGGCAAGCATTATGCAATAGCATAACTTAAAGTTAATAAAGTGTTTGTTTTTACGTGCCAAAATAAATTTCACATTTATATGGTAAACATTTTTTTCATTTTTGTGCGTACGAGTATATTATCAAATACCCTATATTTAATGCTTTTTCAAAAAAATGTATTGTACGTAAGAAAGAACTAATATTATATTAGAGTTATTGGGTACCTATTGTATGTCCGAAACAAGCAAAATGCTTATAACTTTTTTTAAATACCACCTTTCTTTAAAAAGTTTACAATAAAGATTTTTCTATTTCTTTTTCTATTACCTACTACCAAACTAAGCATAGAGTAGCGTAATCTATACTAATATTATAAAGAGGAAAGATTTGTTTGTATTGAATTGGCTCCGAAACTGCTGGACAGATTTAAAACAATCTTTCACTGTTGGGAGCTACACTATCCCCGGGTGACATAGGCTACTTTTTACACAACTGCGCAGAAGGAGGGTAATGTTTTTATTGAAAAACTACGTGTGCGAAGCTGCGGATTGGTCAGATAGTGTAATATAACAAAATATAAGTACTCTCCCTGCGTTTTTGTGTCATTTACATAACTCTCAGTATACATAACTTCAAAGAATGTATGTTTGTTTTAATGAATGTATGTTTCTAGAAATTAGTATTAAATTCTTACTGTACTAAAATCTAGTTAAAATAAGCTTTCTGATTGTATGACTTGTATGTTATTTTCTTAGTAATCAAAATGACAGGTAGAACACGCAAATCTTGTGGTTATTTTCGACGAGATTTTTTCCCGAATTGTGAGATTAAAATGCTTATGGATTGGAAAAGGAATACAAACTCCGTTGAAAAAAAAACTTATTAAGTTCTCTCATTTTTTTGACAAATGTTTACTCTAACTAGATCCACTAAGAATAAAAAAAAATGAATATTGCTGGACATTTCACACAGCGCTATCTAGCCCCAGACTAAGCAGAGCCTGTACTATGGGAACCAGATAACTGACAGAATACTTATATACATTTGTTTTTGTAAATATGTACTTATAATATTTATAGAGAAACAACCAGACCCGTAACAAATATCTGTAGATCATGCAAACATTTGTTCCTTGGCGGGAATCGAACCCACTACCTCCTGCGTTCAGCCGGTTATTCGCCCACTGCGCCACGGAGGTCGTCAAAAAATTACTTATCATCTTACCTATGGTTGGCCGTGTCAAAATCCCCATGAAATCGAATGCCATTGGCCATTTGTTACACGTTATAAGCGAACGAGCAGACGTATCTACCGCCATCGCCATTATGATAAGTTACGCCATAATCGCGGCGATTATAATGTGACGAAAAACGTAATTAATTTTACTTCCTCATTAATTATATTCGTCTCAAGATGCAAAAACAGGGACATTGAAATTAAAATTAAGATTATTTTAATATTCTGGAAAATTTACCAATACAGAAATACTCCCAGCAAATGAGAAGCAGGCGCACGGCTCAGTACCATCCGTACCTAGTTGATATACCACCCATTCGCACACACCGTTTTGGTTATTCGTTCTTGATGCGTACAGTTTTTGCTAAAGAATACAATACGGACCTCTTTAAGGTAAATAGGTTTATTCCAGATCTTCATGCTTCATCTTAGACCAAGCTTACCTGATTGTGGTCAAACGAAGTTCTATCCAGTTAAAAAAAACTGTACCTACAGCTTTATCATTACCACCCTGAACGTCATCGCCAACAAACTCGATTGTCCTCTGATGTGGAAACTCACGCAGAGGACTAAATCGCAATTAGTAATTAAGTACTGGTGGCGATTCTGTCATTTACGCTGACTAACTAAAATTGTGGAACGGTCTTATTTCCTTTACGCTAAAGATCAAATTAGAACGCGATTTAAAGTGACATTTCTAAAATTAAGTCATTTTTACTAAAATAGCGTGTTTCCGGGCTAGTTTTAATCAGCACCAATTTGACTGCTGACTAAAACTAGCCCAAAAACACGCCATCTTAGTAAAAAATACTTAATGTTAGAACTGTCACTTTAAATCTCATTCTAATTTGATCTTTAGCGTAAACAAAATAAGAGCTTTCGTATTTTACACAGTTTTAGTTAGTGTAAACAGCATAATCGCCACCACTAACTCCCCTAGATTCATGCGTTTTACTAAAATAAAAGCTGTCAAGTGCGAGTTGGAGTCGCCCATGAAGGGTTCCGTAGCAGCAAGTAACATAATATAAAAGTTCTTGTAGTTCGTTGTAACTTTTTTATATTTGAGTTGATTGAATGAAAGGTAAATTGCGGTTTACGATTTATGACGTATTAAAAAAAAACTACTAACTAGATCTCGTTCAAACCAATTTTCGGTGGAAGTTTGCATGGTAATGTACATTTAATATTTTTTTTTAGTTTTATCATTCTCTTATTTTAGAAGTTACAGGGGGTACACACATTTTACCACTTTGGAAGTGTCTCCCGCGCAAACTATTATAATTTAGAAAGAATGATATTAGAAACCTCAACATTATTTTTGAAGACCTATCCATAGATACCCCACACGTATGGGTTTGATGAAAAAAAATGTTTTGAGTTTCAGTTCTAAGTATGGGGAACCCCCAATTTTTTTTTCTATTTTGTCTGAAAATCTTAATGCGGTTCACAGAATACATCTACTTACCAAGTTTCAACACTATAGTTCTTTTAATTTAGGAAAAAATGGCTGTGACATACGGACGGACAGACAGACCGACATGACGAATCCATAAGGGTTCCGGTTTTTGTCATTTGGTTACGGAACCCTAAAAATAGATCCAACAATGGATCCATCTTAAATAAATAAATTATAGTTTCGCAACATAATTAATCATTTCTTTGATGTTCATATGTTTGTTTTTAAATATTGTACAATAAAGAAGTGAAAGTGTGAAGAAGTGTTTCCTATTCTATTCTAAGTATATGCAGATCATGAAAAAAATTGTCACACAAATTGTCAGCGGGAATCGAATCGAATATTTCGGTGGGGTATTCTCTGTGGTCTATCAGACTACCTCACCAGGATATAGGTTATTTATAAAAACAAAAACGAGCGTGCTTTAGACCCCACGACTGAAACAAAACTTCTTTTAAAAAAATAATGTTTTAAGGAAATTTCAACCTTGTTTCGAGGAGCATAAAATAAGTACATAAGTTTTTTTCTGCTGCTGCCTGCCATCTGTTTTGGAATAGCTGAACTTTTTCGTAAATCGAAGCTGGTAGATTCAAAATACGAAACGTCGTGAATACTTTTTGTTATCTATAGCAAAATGAACTCTATACAGCTACAGCATGAAGGAGTGTTTTGTTTTTGCAGTTTGTATAATTTAAGCTAATTTGGGATAGGAGATATGCGACAAATCAACTGGCTATGAGAGAAAGAGAGAAAGAAAATGTGTGCTAGCACCTCTCTCTCTCTTGCATCTACAGTAATATACGAAACATAACACTCTCTCTTTCTTTCTTCACTAACTTATATCTCCCTCTCAACTTCCGTTTGCACTTTTCGTAACGCATTCACCAGCTTACTCCCCAAGTCAAGCGTGCGTAAAGAAGTTTTACTTCAATAAAACACCCCTGACACTATAAAAGTGCTGATAGTCTTCGGATTGGCTGACCTGATCTTCATCAGACATAGCTAAGAACCAACCTAGTAGAAGAATCACTAATTATGCGGAAAAACCGAAAATAATTAATTGCCACGTGAAAGGCCGTCGCAGCACAGAATCATATGTTCAACTTGAAGGTAAAGTCTTTGTCCACATGTAGGCGAAAGAAAAATTACAAAATGTTATGTCGTTTAGAGGTTGAATCAAATTGAAAGTCGAAAACAGCTACATTATGTTATTTTTTTCCTCATAGTAAATAAACAGGTAGAACTTTTATGTATGTTCACTTTGCAGATAAAAGGTTAATGAATGACATATTTTTTTGAGCACTTAGAACTGATTCCTCTCTGAGGAGAAAGCCTCCAAATAAGACCAATCAGCTACTATATACGCCTTAATTTAGATAAGATACGGAATAAAACTCATTCACATATCGTCGACAAGACCGCGCACCACACGCTTCACGCCATCTTTTCTACCCCATACATCCAAGATGTGGAATGAGCTACCATCTGAGGTTTTCCCGTTAGGATACTATAAGAGAGGATACTGTAGAGGTTTCTGTAGGGTAGGGAACGAACAATACCCCGGGTGTCGCCGGTCTCCATAGGTGACGGTGATCGCTTATCACCAAGTGGATCTTAAGCGAGTTTCCCCACAAGGACATGAAAAAAACATAAGCTAATTTGCAAGTCTCATAATGATAAACGAGTAAATGCATGATCTTAGATTGTATAATGTTTGTTTCATTTATTTAGCCTCTAAATAGACTAGTGGTTCGCCCCGAACTGTGATCTCGCAAAAAACAAAATATTTATTATTCTTAGGACGACTTGCACAACGGTGCCTAAACGTATTTAGTGGCTAAATATGTTTTAAGAATTTGTCAAATCATACAAATACGTCAAATTTTAACATGTTTAGTCACTAAAGACTTTTAGTGATCTTTGTGCATGCCGGCCTTAATCTTTGACTAATCAATTAGTGCCACGATCCAATTAACTTGACCTAACGTTTCATTCAAATTAGAGGTAACGGAGGTTCATGTTATTTGGTTGGTTTTTTAGGGGTAGAAATGCAGTTATTCTAGATTTCAGACTTTTGCCTATATTTGTGTCACTAAAGCTACATGAATAACAAATTTCAGTATTGTGGAGTGTGTACCCTGTGAATTTTGTCAAAGTTTTGTTTTTATTATGGCTAATAACTCAAAAACTACAAAAACCAAATCAAAAATAAAAACGAGATTAAAATGTACTAACAAAGACCTTTCATTTCGCGTCTCATTTGACCTAATAGTCTCATTTAATTTTTCTTTACCTCTCTTGAACCTCAATATCTCAACAACCCCCCAACATTTTTAGCTCATTTAGTCACACCAAAGTTGTGCTGTCACTACCTATCTATGTTTCAAATTTTACGATGATCGAATCAACGCTACGAAAGTTATCCTCGGACAAACAAACATACATACATACTATATACAACGCCGATTTGTTCAAGTTAGTTAAAAACTTGGAGTCCTTAATTATGATTATGATTAACCGTGCCAAACAGTATTTTACGGCACAACAGTGGCTATTGCTGTACAAAGCGCAAGTTCGGCCGCACGTAGTACGTATACTGTTCCCATCTTTGGCACGGAGCTCCAAAGTACCAATTGCTTCGTTTTGACTCCCTTCAGAGAAGAGCCATTAGAATCATCGGTGATCCCAAACTCGCCGACAGGCTGGAGCCGCTGAGTCAACGCCGTGACATCGGATCGCTCAGGGTATTCTACCGCCTGTATAATGGGGAATGTTCTGAGGAGCTATTTCATCTCATACCGTCGTCGAGATTTTACCACCGCACTTCTCGACAACGTAATAAAGCTCATCCACATATAATCGACAATTGGGTATCGCGCACCACACGCTTCACGCGATCTTTTCTACCCCATACTTGCAAGATGTGGAATGAGCTACCATCTGAGGTTATCCCATTAGACTACGACATGGCACGCTTCAAGAGAAATGTAAAGAGGTATCTACAGTGTGGGGAACGCATCGACAATACCCCGGGTGTTGCCGGTGTCAATAGGCGACGGTGACTGCTTACCACCAGGTGGGCCGTAAGCCTGTTTCCCCACAAATAACATTAGAGATCTCGCTTCGTTCGATCAATGAAATAAACATTTTACAATCTAAGATCATCTAGAGCATCACAGACAGACACACATACAAACATAGGCGTCAACCTTATATAAAATTCATCTGTTTTTCTCGGGCGTTAGTAAAAAATAGAGTAGAGAGGCTTCATTTAAATCCAGCAGCCGTGTAAAACAAAGAAAGCAAATAGTTAGACACATCTTTTATGTTTGAATAATTGCTTATAATTAGCATTTTATATTATCTTAATACTTAGTTATGTAATATCTTAGTAGATAAACCTTAGCTGATCTAAAACTTTACAAACCTGAAAATGAGATATTTCACGGCCTTTTTGTCGTAATTTTTAGAATTTTTGTGCATTGATAATGTCATACTGCATCCCAGTATACTACACGTATTAATATATATATATTGCTGGACATTTCACACAGCGCTATCTAGCCCCAAACTAAGCAGAGCTTGTATTATAGGAATCAGATAACTGATAGAATACTTTATTATTGTAAATACGAGATTTACGAGTATCACGTACCGTCTTATCGCAGTGCGAGGCGAGACGTTGTTCGGAGCGGATCGCACTCACCCTGATGGAGGTTCACGAATTGAACCGAAACATTGACGGTCAAAACACCGATATACCGGTACGTGAAAATTCCCGTATTTATAATAATGATTGAAATCAATCACGAAAGTTTTCTAAATAGTTAGATACCTTATATACTTTTTTTTGTAAATACATACTTATCTTAAATAGAAAAACAACCAGACACGGAACAAATATCTGCAGATCATGCAAACATTTACTCTGCAGCGAGAATCGTGCTCACTACCTCCTGCGTCTCAGCCGGCTATACGCCTACTGCGCCACGGATGTCGTCTGTAAAGACGGTGAGGTTAGTTTAGATTTTCTAGACTTTCGCATGACGTCACCTCACCACGTCTCAATTGTACACACGGCTACACATCAAGCTATACATTTCCAGTATAAGCTGACCTCTCATTCTACGAAAAGCCTACACAATGCGAGGTCAGCTTATACTGGAAACTTATAGCTTGATGTGTAGCCGTGTGTACATAGCGATTATGTAAAAAACTGCATATTTTAGTAATAATGCGATAATAGGGCTTACGGAATCAAATGTACAGAAATTGCCCGGAACGAGACGATCTGACGAAAGATCATTTCACATGGTTAGAATTTATGAGTAGGCTTAAGTCAGATTTATAATTATAGGCCGCAGATCTATAAGTTCGTATGAGTATTTTACAAAAAATCATATATAATGTTAAGACGAAAGTCTGCAATCAGTGTGTGTTACCAGTGATGACATATGGAACCGAGACGTGCTCCTTCACTATTGGCCTTATGAATAAACTCAGAGTCGCTCAACGAGCTATGAAGAGGGCTATGCTCGGGGTTTCTCTACGGGATCGAATCAGAAATGAGGAGATACGTAGGAGAACTCAAGTCACTGATATAGCTCGACGGATTAGCACGTTGAAGTGGCAATGGGCAGGCCATATAGCGCGCAGAACAGATGGCCGATGGGGCCGGAAAGTTCTCGAATTGAAGCCACGGACCGGCAAGCGCAGCGTAGGACGTCCACCTACAAGATGGGCAGACGACTTGGTAAGAACCGCAGGCCGGCGTTGGATGCAGGCCGCTTCCAACCGCAGTTCCTGGAGATCAATGAGGGAGGCCTTTGTCCAGCAGTGGACGTTCTACGGCTGATATGATGATGATGATATATAATGTGCGTACGATATCAGAGAACTTACTTAAGTGATATTTCGTACAATCGACGGAGGCTGTACATAACGCACACAAATTACACATGTATTTACATAATAAAGGGGTGTGGCTGTACACAATGTAATTGTTTAGGCAATTTTACATAATACGAGAAAAAACCTGCAGTTTTTGCTTGTGTTGACTTCTCACCACGGAGGCTTCGGGTGGTCTAAAAACTTTGACACGGGAGCTTCCTACACGCACATACAAACTAAAATGAAGTGCGTCAGCAAATCATATCACCTCCTTCTTTATAGGATATACCTTCACTGAAATTTTGCCAAGTTTCAGCTTAACTGCACTCAAAATAAAAATATGTTTATTAATTTAAATCACAAGGATCACTTTGAAACGTCAATTTTACTGCCTGTTCCTTCGCGACCAAGCCAGGGAAGTGAGGCAAGAAACAAGGCTAGTTGTTCTTTTAATGATCATTTTGAATACATAACAATAAAGACAATAAATTACGTCTAAATTGTAACATGTTTGAACGAGTTGGAGCAATTTCAATACCAAGCTTCTCTATCATCTGAATAATCCGATATGTTATACTAGGCTTTTTTATAAAACTGATGTTTGATTTTTAAATTTGATATTTATCAATATTTGTACATCACTCGGGAGTTTGTCATAAAAGCGTACACCTTGCCCTATAAACGATTTGTAAACTAATGACGAAACTTTGTCGAATTTGTTTAATATTTATAATTTATTATACCGTTCTAATTTTAAATAACTGAATTAAATTACGAGTAAAATGGCTGTTAATAAACGTATACCTTATAACTAGTGTTGCCACTTGACTCGATTTTCAGGGGTCTGGTAACGTCCCAATTAAACCTTGATCGGGACGCCAAATGTCCCGACTTTGCACTAACCTCTTTAGTCCGAATTTGTTTCTTTATTCTATGTACCTACCTTAATAGAAATAATATACGATTATTTACATGATTATTTAAAAAACTGACTCGTGGATAAAACATAATGATGATTCACAAAAACCATTTCTTTTGTAGCCATTATAGCTGTCCCGCAAAACAAAAATCCCGATTATTTTGACCTTAAATTCCGAAACATGACACACCGAACCTGGCAACACTACTTATAACCTATCCAACATTATTGTAATGTCACAAAAGTCCTATCCATCCAAAGGTTGTCTGGAAGAAATCACTTCTAAGCGATAAGACCGCCCATTGTACTTGTAGCTTTGTGATTTTTTATTTTAAGTCTGTTTCTTTTGAAGTGTACCATAAAGTATTTTCATTAATTCATTCAACAATAAATAAACACATTCAAAGGAGGTTAGTGATTAATTGGCACTTTCGGCGTCCCGATCAAGAGTGAATCGGGACGTCTCGCGCAAATCGGGTCAACTGGCAACACTAGTTGCAAACGATCTATAGATACGTATGTGCCCCAGATCTTTACCGTAATGCAATAGAATTTATTTATGTCACTCGAAAACAGAAGAGACATTATACAATGCAAGTAAACTTGAGATAAAAAACAATACAATGAAATTACGTCACAGATAAGCAATAATGCAGTTAAAACAATAGAACTAATATGTGTGTGTGGACTGAGTGACCATATGGCTTTTTGTAGTTTTTATATTATAACTAAAAGGTTTAGTAAAAGTTATAACACATCTGTAAAACGAATATTGGAATTTGTAAAGAATTTAATAAAAAAGATATGCTACCTAATCTGTGGTCTCTCAGTTCAAACACTCGCCCTTCCAAATCTGGGTAAGTATATCGTTTACAGGCATGTTTTGTACCCAAATATTTAGTAAAACATGTATAAACGTAATTACAAGATAACAAAACATAATGTGGCTATGGTACACACGGCTACACATCAAGCTATACATATCCAGTATAAGCTGACCTCTCGTTCTACGAAAAGCCTACACAATGCGAGGTCAGCTTATACTGGAAAAATACAGCTTGATGTGTAGCCGTGTGTACATGGCATTACAAATTAATTTATATGGTCACTCAGAGACCACATGTAAATATCATATAACTTATTATTTATAACATAAAAACTGTAATATTTCTGTGCTAATATTTAGTAAAAATAGCATTGATATTTGTATAACATAAAAAAGAGCACAAGAACGAGCTAACTTCGTAAAATTCATATTTAATTGTGGTCTCTCAGTTCACACAAAGGAAAAACTTCAATTAGGCAATATATAAGCTCAGAGTCGCTCAACGGGCTATGGAGAGGGCTATGCTCGGGGTTTCTCTACGGGATCGAATCAGAAATGAGGAGATACGTAGGAGAACTCAAGTCACCGACATAGCCCGACGGATTAACACGTTGAAGTGGCAATGGGCAGGCCATATAGCGCGCAGAACAGATGGCCGATGGGGCCGGAAAGTTCTCGAATGGACGCCACGGACCGGCAAGCGCAGCGTAGGACGTCCAACTACAAGGTGGGCAGACGACTTGGTAAGAACCGCAGGCCGGCGTTGGATGCAGCCCGCTTCCAACCGCAGTTCCTGGAGATCAATGAGAGAGGCCTTTGTCCAGCAGTGGACGTCCTATGGCTGATATGATGATGATGATAATGGTGAGTACTTAAATTAGTCACATTCGTCATCCCTTCTTCATTCCATCCCAAACAGTAAATTGTCTGGTGCTTGCTCTGCTCGCCCTCTTCCTCTCTGTAGTTTACGCTCTTCCACTGTTCATTACTAATAAAGATAGTTTACCCGTGATCATGGCGCATGCAACTGCGTCGATATACCGGGATACTCAAAACCTCACAACTCATGGTAAATATCCCGTTTTTATTGCATCCAACGCCGGCCTGCGGTTCTTACCAAGTCGTGGTTAGAACCGCAGGCCGGCGTTGGATGCAGGCCTCATCCAACCGCAGTTCCTGGAGATCAATGAGGGAGGCCTTTGTCCAGCAGTGGACGTCCTATGGCTGATATGATGATGATGATAATGGTGAGTACTTAAATTAGTCACATTCGTCATCCCTTCTTCATTCCATCCCAAACAGTAAATTGTCTGGTGCTTGCTCTGCTCGCCCTCTTCCTCTCTGTAGTTTACGCTCTTCCACTGTTCATTACTAATAAAGATAGTTTACCCGTGATCATGGCGCATGCAACTGCGTCGATATACCGGGTTACTCAAAACCTCACAACTCATGGTAAATATCCCGTTTTTATTGCATCCAACGCCGGCCTGCGGTTCTTACCAAGTCGTGGTAAGAATCGCAGGCCGGCGTTGGATGCATGCCTCATCCAACCGCAGTTCCTGGAGATCAATGAGGGAGGCCTTTGTCCAGCAGTGAACGTCCTATGGCTGATACGATGATGATGATAATGATGAATACTTAAATTAGTCACATTCGTCATCCCTTCTTCATTCCATCCCAAACAGTAAATTGTCTGGTGCTTGCTCTGCTCGCCCTCTTCCTCTCTGTAGTTTACGCTCTTCCACTGTCCATTACTAATAAAGATAGTTTACCCGTGATCATGGCGCATGCAACTGCGTCGATATACCGGGATACTCAAAACCTCACAACTCATGGTAAATATCCCGTTTTTATTGCATCCAACGCCGGCCTGCGGTTCTTACCAAGTCGTGGTAAGAACCGCAGGCCGGCGTTGGATGCAGGTCTCTTCCAACCGCAGTTCCTGGAGATCAATGAGGGAGGCCTTTGTCCAGGAGTGAACGTCCTATGGCTGATATGATGATGATGATAATGATGAATACTTAAATTAGTCACATTCGTCATCCCTTCTTCATTCCATCCCAAACAGTAAATTGTCTGGTGCTTGCTCTGCTCGCCCTCTTCCTCTCTGTAGTTTACGCTCTTCCACTGTCCATTACTAATAAAGATAGTTTACCCGTGATCATGGCGCATGCAACTGCGTCGATATACCGGGATACTCAAAACCTCACAACTCATGGTAAATATCCCGTTTTTATTCCATCCAACGCCGGCCTGCGGTTCTTACCACGACTTGGTAAGAACCGCAGGCCGGCGTTGGATGCAGGCCTCTTCCAACCGCAGTTCCTGGAGATCAATGAGGGAGGCCTTTGTCCAGCAGTGGACGTCCTGCGGCTGATATGATGATGGTGATGACGATGAGGCTATATATCATCAATTATAGGAAATACAGAAATATTGGGCCTTATTATGTTTCGTAGAAAAGTTTTACTATAAAAATTCTATGTTTATATCCTTGATTCATTGCTAATTAATAAAGTTACTTCCTTTATAATATTTCTTATGCAATGTATGAAATTAGAATTATTATCTGTAACATACATATATGGTGTTGCAAAATATATGAAGGCAAAATGCTTTTAATAACAATAAATATTTTCATGTCTAAAATACAGAAAAAAAACAGTTTTATCATCTATAGACCGTTTCTAACGATCTATAGATAGCTCAACTGCTCCAGACCACTACCAGGCGGAAGTGTCCCCAAGACACTGGCTGCGTTGCTCCGCTGAATCGCAATTCAGAAGCGTTGACCCCGATAATTAAAATAATATAATTAATTAAACCAACCAGTACTAACTAGTCTTGCTCCATGAGTGTTTAAACTAAACAGGTCGTTTCAAAGGTTGCAATGCGACGACCACCGTGGCGCAGTGGACGTATAGCCGGCTGAGATGCAGGAGGCAGCGGGTTCGATTCCCGCCGCGGAACAAATGTTTGCATGATCTACAGATATTTGTTCCGGGTCTGGTTGTTTCTCTATATATTGTAAGTATGTATTTACAAAAAAAAATTATATAAGTATTCTATCAGCTATCTGGTTCCCATAGTACAAGCTCTTAGTTTGGGGCTAGATAGCGCTGTGTGCAATGTCCAGTAATTAGGGCATCCGATCCCGTATGTTATTTGTGATCTCGGTATTTGCGAATCCCGCAAGTGTTTGATGAACTTCCTATTAAGTGTTGTTTATTTATATTTTAATATAACTATCATAAGGTATGTAGTAGTACCATTTAGTACTTTTGATAAGAATAAATCAATAAATATTGCTGGACATTTCACACAGCGCTATCTAGCCCGAAACTAAGCAGAGCGTTGTACTATGGCAACCAGATAACAGATAGAAAACTTATACACTTTTTTTGTAAATACATACTTATAATATATAGAGAAACAACCAGACACGGAATAAATATCTGTAGATCGTGCAAACATTTGTTTTGCGGCGGGAATCGAACCCGCTACCTCCTGCGTCTCTGTCGGCTATTCGCCCACTGCACCACGGAGGTACTTTTAATAAGAATAAATAAATAAATATTGCTGGACATTTCACACAGCGCTATCTAGCCCGAAACTAAGCAAAGCTTGTACTATGGCAACCAGATAACAGATAGAATACTTATATACTTTTTTTGTAAATACATACTTATAATATATAGAGAAACAACCAGACCCGGAACAAATATCTGTAGATCGTGCAAACATTTGTTCTGCGGCGGGAATCGAACCCGCTACCTCCTGCGTCTCTGTCGGCTATTCGCCCACTGCACCACGGAGGTACTTTTAATAAGAATAAATAAATAAATATTGCTGGACATTTCACACAGCGCTATCTAGCCCGAAACTAAGCAAAGCTTGTACTATGGCAACCAGATAACAGATAGAATACTTATATACTTTTTTTGTAAATACATACTTATAATATATAGAGAAACAACCAGACCCGGAACAAATATCTGTAGATCGTGCAAACATTTGTTCTGCGGCGGGAATCGAACCCGCTACCTCCTGCGTCTCTGTCGGCTATTCGCCCACTGCACCACGGAGGTACTTTTAATAAGAATAAATAAATAAATATTGCTGGACATTTCACACAGCGCTATCTAGCCCGAAACTAAGCAGAGCTTTGTACTATGGCAACCAGATAACAGATAGAATACTTATATACTTTTTTTGTAAATACATACTTATAATATATAGAAATATACCCAGACACGGAACAAATCTCTGTAGATCGTGCAAACATTTGTCAGCGGGAATCGAAGCCGCCACCTCCTGCGTCTCATTCAGCTATACGCCCACTACGCCACCTAGGTCGTCTACATAATACTAACATAAAACTGAGTTGATTTGCATTATAATTTTTTTATATTATCTCTATTCGTTTTCATGGAAAACTCACGCTTGACCAATAAAATTAAATGTAAATACCAAAATTATTTCCATAAAATGATTAAATGGTTCCTCGGACCCTTTAGCTGTATCTGCTATGGTTTCGGATTTCCCCATACTGTCCCAATTAATAAAATACTCTGTACATGTAATACATTTTATACAGGTAAAGTTTGTTAGTTTGTTTGTAGGGGGTCATATCAAAAACTACTGAACCGATTGTGAAAATTATTTTACTGATAGAAAGTTACAATATCCGTAAGTGCTATATTTTACACAGACTTTAAAAAAAAGAGGAGGTTCTCAATTCAGTTGTCTTTGTTTAACATGTTTTTACAGAACTATCAGTTATCATCAATTAGGAAAATTCTGTTTTATTTGAAAGCATATACTTTCAGATTAGTTCTATAGAAATTTAATCAAAATCGGTTTAGTAGTTTGGTATTTTGTGTAATCAGAAGTCGGTTATATTTTTGATCTAAAGGTACTTGTAGTAATCTGAATATTATGTTATACTAGGCTAGCTGTTGCCCGCGACTTCGCGTTACACTACTAATTGTGTAGGTAACCTAGAAATAAAGCTAAACTCGCTGTTGCAACTTGACTTGATACCCAATTTTTATCCCATGGGACTCCATGGAATAAAATGGATAAAAAGTAGCCCATGTGTTAATCCAGGTTATAATCTACGTACATACTAAATTTTATCGAATTCGTTCAGCCGCTACGACGTGATTGAGTAACAAACAAACAAACATCCAAACTTTCGCATTTATAATAGTGTGATTATTATATTTTCTAAAATTTCCATGCTAAACAGGTTTGAATAGCTTGTTAAAAATATGAACATACGTAAGTACATGAACATAGCCGTATTTAGGCAGTTGGTAAAAATATATATATTAAATAAATAAATAAATATTCCTGGACATGTCACACAGCACTATCTAGCCCCAAACTAAGCAGAGCTTGTACCATGGGAACCAGATAACTGATAGAATACGTAAGACACTTTATTTTTATAAAAACATATTTATCATATATAGAAAAACATCCAGACCCGAAACAAATATCTGTAGATCATGCAAACATTTGATTCGCGGCGGGAATCGAACCCGCTACCTACTGCGTCTCAGCCGGCTATTCGCCCACTGTACCTCGGAGGTACTCATTATAATATTAGACCCGCACTGTCCATAAAAACATAGGTACATAACGTCTATGGTCTTATTTTTAGCTATCATCATAGGACTTCCACTGATAAACATAGGCCTCTAGATTTCCAGAGCCTAATCTTACCTAACAACTCTCCACAACCTTTTTAAGATCTCTAAAACCTTTTAGAGATCTTTACTTTAACCTTGTGTCCAAGCTTATTTACCATTACAGCTTAATTCTCTGACCTCAAAACGCCGCTAAATAGTCTAACCACTTTATTAAGCTCTTGGTAATCTGTAGACGTCTCAATAGTCAGACCTTCGAGCTTCTATTGTTTTCATTTACGAAACCAAATGTCTTATTCTAATTATTGTTGAAAATTCATTAATTTACTAGAGAATTAACGCCCAGAGAACACAGATCTCTGGTTCTGAAAGAAAGTAGAAGAAACGAAAGGTCATGTTAGGTCGGTGGTGTGGTAAGGGAAGACATATAAGTGTGGTCTATGGTTCACACGCGCGCATTCAACATTGTATAGTGAAAGAAAACGGAACGTAATTCGAATTTTAAATTCTAGTGAGTTATTGGATTTACTGGTCAGTGATACAGTGTGGTGTTTTTTTTGCTAAAGTTTTTTTTTATTTTAGCTTCGTCGGTTGTGAGAAAAAGGATTTTTTACGGTGAGTAATAGAAATTTAAATAATATTATTAAATAACATATTAAATCATTAATATGACACACATATTATTTAAATGTTATGTTATTAACACGTTCAATACATATTTTTAACGACTTCAAAAAAGGACGAGGTCTCAATTCGACAGCATATATATATATTTATGTTTGTTGCCTCAGATCTTTCGACTGGGTCAACCGATTTTGATGATTTTTTTTTATTTAAAAGCTGGTGCTTCCAGTGTAGTCACATTTACATTTAATCCAGTTCTGACAATGGCATGTATGAGAAAACCATAGTCTTAAATTTGTTAAATGTTATGTTTGTTAGTTCAGAAGTCCGTTATATATCAACCGATTTTTAAAATTAGTTTTTATTTGAAAGGATATACTTTTATACTTCCATGGAAATTTCATCAAAATTGATGCAGTAGTTTGGTTTTTACTGTTATGTGAAGTCGTTTTACGGTGATATTTTTGTTAAAAAGTTACTTGTTTTCAACATTTTCATATTTTTAATAAATTTATGAATAATCAAATAAAACTCTTTCGAAAACAGTTGAATAATAAAATAAAGAAACATACAATATTCTTCCATTCAAACTTATTGCATGGTCATTATGTAAATTCGTTTTTATTTCCACAAACATTGTATGTGGCAATTATTATGAGACAATGGCGTGTAGATTGAGAACGTGACATCAAATAATTAGGTAGGTGTTTTTTTGTCAACCTATATTGTCCCACTACTGGGCAAAGGTTCTCCACTCCTGCTCGAAGGCAACAAGATCGCCTCGCCAACGATTTCTTGGCCAACCCCGTCCGCGTCTTCCATCTAGTCTCCAGGTTGTGGCTAGATTAGCCCACCTATCGGGGTGCATTCTACTAATGTGTTCCGCCCAATCCCATAATAGGGTAGGTTTAAATAAATAACAAAAAAATTGTAAGTACCGAACACCGTTATTGATTTTTAATTTTATTCTATCCAGTTTGTCTTAAAGAGATTGATCTTAGCGATAAGGTTTTCGCATTGTATATTTTCCCTTAAGATTTTTGTTTCTTTGTGATAATTTTTAACATATATTATTTTCTTTGATAAGTATACACACATATCATCTATATCTATACTAATATTATAAAGATGAAAGATATGTTTGTATGTTTGCAACGAATAAACTCAAAAACTACTGGTTTGATTTCCAAAAATTCTTTCATCAATAGAATGCTGGATTATCCCTGAGTAGCATAGGCTTCTTTATACCCAATTACGCTAAATGAGGGTAATGTTTTTATTGAAAAACTACGCGTGCGAAGTTAGGTCAGCAAGTATTCATTAAAATGAGATTAACAATAATCATCCCGCTGTACACTCTTCTTCAAATTCATAACAAAAGTTTTAAATAATACCAGCATATAGTGTGGTTCAATTCCTATAAAAACGGTCAGTGGTGATTCACTACATATTCTTCACTTTCTAATGGTACAATTACAATTCAAAATAGGAACATTACTTTAATACTCATTGAATTTATGAATGAAAATACTTTGTTGTACACTTCAAAAGAAACAGACATAAAAATAAAAATTCACAAAGCAACATGTACAATGGGCGGGCGGCCTTATCGCTTGGTAGCAATTTTTTCTAGACATCCTTTGGATGGAGATGTAACATTACAATAATGGAGGGGGGTGTATCTACATTAACAAAACAAAAACTAAATTTTAAGAGATCTTATCACCTACAACAAATTAAAACAATATACATAAACATACATACATATATATAGCGATACTACGACGTTTCTGAGAGATAAAATCTTTTCACTCTTGTTTTAAATGTGGCTAATGATGGAGATTGCCGTATTGAGACCGGTAATGTGTTCCAAAGACGTGTTGCTTGAATGGTGAAGGAATCATCATAGAATCTAGTTATATTACTCATTTATAAAGCCAATATCTTTCATTATTTTAGCTGGCCAGCAATATTTGTTAAGGTGGTTTGATTACAATCGTTCCGTGGCAATTCACTAGATAACTGAACAGCAGAAATGTCTAAACATATGCGCATCGAATTAGGTACGTCTTAATATTCCCGCAAAATCAATAAATTTAATTTTTTTTTTCTAATTATCATTGTCATTTAACAACTTCGTGGCGGAGTGTGCGTTTAACCGGCTCAGACGCAGGAAGTAGCGGGTTCGATTCCCGCCGTGGAACAAATGTTTGCATGATCTACAGATATTTGTTCCGGGTCTGGATGTTTTTCTATATATTATAAGTATATATTTACAAAAAAAGTATATTAGTATTCTATCAGTTATCTGGTTTCTATAGTACAAGCTGCTTGGTCTGGGGCTAGATAGAACTGTGTGAAATGTCCAGTAATATTTATTTATGAATGAGAGTGTGCAAATGTATCGATTATACGACAAATTATGACGTAACTAATGCGATACGCATATTTTTAGACATTTCTTCTGTTGAATTGAATTGAATTGAACCACTTTAACAAATATAACTGGCCAGTTAAAATAAAGATTTTCTCTTCATCAATCAGCACTCAAGTAATGTTCCCATCTTAAATTTAACATTAGAAAATATTGCTACTACGATTAAATTTTACTTCGTTCGTAACGGTGCGAGCGCGTTGAAGTCTTTTCTATGAAAAAATAATCCGTAGACATTCGTAGCGCTCTACAAAACTACAAAAGAATATCTATACTAATACTATAAAGAGGAAAGATTTGAATCATTATTATAAATCCCGTATTTATAATAGTGATTGAAATCAATCACGAAAGTTTTCTAAGGAAATATTTATTTGTTTGTTAGTTTGTGTATTGAATAGGCTCCGAAACTACTGGACCGATTCAAAAAATTCTTTCACTGTTGAGAAGCTACACTATCCCCGGATGGCATAGGCTACTTTTTAACCAACTGCACAGAAGGAGGGTAATGTTTTTATTGAAAAACTACGCGTGCGAAGCTGCGGATTGGTCAGCTGGTTATATTCGTATATATAATAACATTTGATTTGGACTTTGAATAAATAAATAATGCTGGAAATGCTTGTAATAACCCTCAGAATTCAGTATTCGGTTTCAATAATTTTATTCTCATAAGAACAATTGGGCCTAGTAGACGCTGGCGTGATGACATCGATGCCTTCGGGACAGATAGGTGAGATTGACCTTTGCCCAGCACTGGGATGGCACAGGTTGAATAAAAAATAACAATTACAGTCCACACGCGATTAAAATATTGTACCGTAGGTTTGGGCTAGTGTACAAAGCATGTATTCATTTTATTATTTATTTAAAAATATAATGACATTGCAAAAACTGTTTAGGTACATATACTACGTGTTGTATAATGTACGACATTAAATGAAACACGGGTAGGACTTGTATTGTTGAAAAAAAAAAATCTCAAATTTATTATCATATAACATGTTATATTATCAAACAACTTCAATATCAAGACTTTAAATATCAATGAAACAGCCTGTATAGAAAGGGTAAACAAATCATACTCATTTATTATGTTATCCTGTTAAACTGACTAAGCGGCATCGTCGCAAAGGCGCCACCGATTTACGTTAAAAATAGTTTATTGGAAATGTATCGATTATTGGATAAATATTCAAGCAACCGGTATTAAACCCAACTCTAAAATTAGTTGCGATTCCGGATGTGTGTTTTAAAGTAATATCATATGTAACATATAAGTAACTTTTTAACAAAAATATAAAACCAAACTACTCTACCAATTTGGATAAAATTTCCATGGGATCAATCTAATCATCATCATCATCATATCAGCCGTAGGACGTCCACTGCTGGACAAAGGCCTCCCTCATTGATCTCCAGGAACTGCGGTTGGAAGCGGCCTGCATCCAACGCCGACCTGCGGTTCTTACCAAGTCGTCTGCCCATCTTGTGGGAGCTCAGCACGATGCTCGAAGGCCTCAATCGAGTCTCCCAACGGGTAGGACTTAAAATGAACATGGACAAGACGAAAATCATGTCAAATGTCCATGTCGTCCCTGCCCCAGTTATGGTTGAGAACTCGGCTCTTGAAGTTGTCGACGCGTATGTATACCTAGGACAAACAGTCCAATTAGGTAGGTCCAACTTCGAGAAAGAGGTCAATCGTCGAATCCAACTCGGATGGGCAGCGTTTGGGAAACTTCGCAACGTCTTTTCGTCCAACATACCTCAGTGCCTTAAGACGAAAGTCTACAATCAGTGTGTGTTACCAGTGATGACATATGGAACCGAGACGTGGTCCTTCACTATTGGCCTTATGAATAAGCTCAGAGTCGCTCAACGAGCTATGGAGAGGGCTATGCTCGGGGTTTCTCTACGGGATCGAATCAGAAATGAGGAGATACGTAGGAGAACTCAAGTCACCGACATAGCCCGACGGATTAGCACGTTGAAGTGGCAATGGGCAGGCCATATAGCGCGCAGAACAGATGGCCGATGGGGCCGAAAGGTTCTCGAGTGGAGGCCACGGACCGGCAAGCGCAGCGTAGGATCAATCTAATATATCCTTTCAAATATAATTTTCCTAATCGGTTGATATATAACGGAGTTCTGAGCTAACATACATAAAACAACATAAAAATTAAACAAATTTAAGACTTATTTGGTTTTCTCTTGGACGCCACTGTCAGAACTAGACCAAATAGAAATGGAAGCACACAGAAAGCACCAGCTATCAAATAAAAAAAAAATCAACAAAAATATATAAAAAAAATACAGTCGAATTGAGAACCTCCTCCTCTGTTGAAGTCGGTTAACAAAACAGGTGGTTTAAATCATAGGTTTTCTAAAAGACTTATCAAAACACTCTTGCGTTCTTTTATTATATTTATGCAAGAGTTAGGCTGAGTGTTGTTTGTGATTATACCTTTAATGTATCATTAATCCTGAGTGGAATTACTTTAAACACATCGAGATTCGACGGATTTTGAAACTAAAATGAAGATTGATGTATTTATAGAATGATTCGCCTTTTGCAGTCTTTAATGTTCTTGCAATGGTCTATGGCATTTCGATGTGTCAAATGTTTCGACATGCCAATTGTATGGGTTTGCTAATGGCGAAGGTAGCGGGGTCAATGGTAGAATGCACAAGACATGTGTCGTCAAAAATAAAGAATAAAACGAGTCAAGGTTACGGTTTTTTAAGAATTTTTAACTAATTTTGTGTGATGTACCAGAAAACACAAGATGCATCGGAATATATACAGGTTGTTTGGTAATATACTGACGGTATTTATGTTATGGTTTCTCAAAATATACATAAAAACCCTTCTCGAAAAAAAACTACTAGTTATATTATCAAATTTAAAAAAAAATCGACTAAGTTTAGGTGTTAAATTCGATATAAAACTTACTGCCTACTCTTGCAATCGACATCCAAAAATAAAGGCCGATTTGATATCTCTTGCGGAAATGCTGCGGGTTTTGGGTTAGAAAGGGAAAACAAGAGATATCTAGAGACGTCACCAATACAGTATCTGTGGTTAGATGGCAAGCATTATGCAATAGCACAACATAAGTTTAATAAAGTGTTTGTTTTACATGTCAAAATAAATTTCACATTTCTATGGTAAACATTTCACAAATTTATTTATTATGTTCATCAAAATAGCCCCTTTCGTCTTGGGGCGTATATTATCAAACACCCTATATAGCATCAAATTGTTATTACAGATTCTTACTGATTTACGTTTTCTCCGATCGTAGCATTTTATAAAAACGTATTTATTCAAAAAAATCGATTACTGCATAATCTCTTTGTCCGACTGGTGTTATAGTACTAATTTTAATTTAAAAATTGATCTTTTAATAACCAATTAACGTAGATGGGAATTAAAAAATGACACAGCTGGGAACAGTCCCAGTAAACTAGCTTTATTTAAAAAAAAACCGTGGCCTAATCGATCCATTTGCTTAGGCACTACGATGCGTGTAGATAGTCATAGGTGCCAAACTTATAACATCAATCCTTTAATAATGCTGGACATTTCACACAGCGCTATCTAGCCCCAAACTAAGCAAAGTTTGTACTATGGAAACTAGATAACTGATGGAATACATATAATACTTTTTTTGTGGTAAATACAAAGTTATAAGATATAGAAATCATCCAGACCCGAAACAAATATCTGTAGATCATGCAAACATCTGTTCCGCGGTGGAAATCGAACCAGCAAACTCCTCTCACACGGTTATTCGCCCACTGCACTACGAAGGTCGTTTTGTCTCGGCAGTTAAAAATACAAAGACCTTTGTAATAAACTTACACAATCAAATCTAGGAGGATACTAGGTCTGAATAATGACCTTCGATCACACAATGCTTTGATAATGCCTATTAAAGCTAATGATGAAATACTGTGTTTCAGTTGAAGTGTGCTAATCTTTGTGACGTTTCTTTTATGATTATTATCGTGTCATGAATGCAATATCTTATTAATGCGATTGCAATTATTGTTACAAATACGGGATTTATCACGTACCGTTTATCGGTGGGGCGAGATCTGGTGCAGAGCTGAACTCCACCATCTATATGAACTGAACTTCGTGAACTGTTGTTGAATGTCTGTTGTTAAAACGATAAAACGCTTAAAATATCTAGTATATTAGTATATTGAATGAATGAATGAAAACACTTTATTGTACACAGTATAAACAAAAAAAATACAAACAAAATAGAAAATATAAAGCAAATAGTACAATGGGCGGTCTTATCGCTTAGAAGCGATCTTTTCCAGACAACCTTTGGATGGAGAGGATTTATTATATTATATTACTATTTGGTATATCTAGTATATCAGTGCATAGTTTTGGAAAATTTGTTGACTTTTTATTAACTTGCAATATATGTAGGTATTACTCGTGCGCGATAACTTGGGACCTGCTAGGAATGCGACTCCACGACCGCTTCCCCTGCACTTCCCCGATGGCGCCCGTATTGTACCGTTCGCATCACTATTTTTTACTATATAGGGTTTTTAGTCTCGTACTGGCCTACGTCACGTAACGACGCGCTCTGGAATTCTTTTAGTTTTCGTTTGTGTTATTGTTTTGTTGTCTGGAAAAAAGAAGTCAACCATGTGGAGGCTTCGACAAAAGTTTGGGACGATGACCTCTTACAAAAGACGAATGAATCGCAATTAATTGTAAATTTATCGGATACCTCTTCGTCAAGTGATTATAGTGAGACTGAGGACGAAGAACAACTTCTAGAAGGCATAAATCCACTAAGTAGTGACGAAGATGAGATAATGTAAATAATAGATAAAATAAACTTAAACATTGTATTTTTATTTTATTCAAATAGTGTAAAAAAGATTAGATTAAAAGCAGCGTTCTCCCTGAGTAACATAATAAATTAGGTTAAAAAAAACAAAGACGAAGCTGCTTGTTATGTTCGCTTTTTTGCGGGCGGTACAAACACGCCAATATGACGTCACCGCGCTCAGGTCCCAACTTATCGCGCACGGGTAATATGTTTGTCCGGGTGTAATCTTGCAACTGAATTTTAAACCCGTTCCCTTTAACCGATTGAGCTGAAATTTGGAATACATGTGTAACTTCAGTGACAATGCAATAATATGGTACCGTAACATGATCCAGACGGATGCTAGACAACGGAACTTCTGAATGGATTATAGTAGGCTACTATTGTTTGGGCTCATTTGAATCTGCTTGCGGTTCCGATATTGAATTTTATAAAAGGATGTTTTAAAAAAGTAATTTTTCAACGAAAGACTTATTAAGCTTAATTTTTGCATTCGCCTCTCCTCTTTATTATAAAATTTAACTATGTCAAATCTTACACGCGTTCATATTTTGAAGTCTTCTAAAAACATTCTTCCAAACAAAAACTGTAGAATTCTATTATATGTCATTCTGTCGTAACTGCTCATTTAGCTATCTATGACGTAACTGACATTACATGTGTCATTAAAATTAAAAGGTGCTAATGTCAAACTATTGTGTCGTTTCGACATCTTATTGTAACTCATTTTCATATTAATGATATACCTTAATGTTTTTCTAGAAAGAAAAAGAGATAGCCTACATAAATTAAAATAGATTATATTACCTGTAGATATTATTAAATTTTATTCTTAGATTTATATAATACTAGCTGTTGCCCGCGATATCGTACGCGTTACACTACTAAATGTGTCGGTAACCTAAAAATAAAGCTAAACTCACTGTTTCAACTTGACTTGAAACCCCATTTTTATCCCATGTGAACTGATTTATGGGATAAATGGTAGCCTATGTGGTGATCCGGGGTATAGTCTGCATAAGCAGAAAGTTTGGGTGTTTGCTTGTTTGTTACTCAAGCACGCCGCAACGGCTTAACCGATTTCGATGAAATTTGGTATATAATACCAAATTTGGTATATAAATTTGGTATAATTTCGATGAAATTTGGTATATAATACCAAATTTGGTATATAATACCAAATTTCATCGAAATCGGTTAAGCCGTTGCGGCGTGCTTGAGTAACAAACAAGCAAACATCCAAACTTTTGCATTTATAATATTAGTGTCATACATAGGTATGCAAAGTGTTCTTATTATTAATATTAACATTTTAAAAACAGTCGGATAACGGAAACTAGGATAAAATCGTCATTAAATAAGAGACAGTAATAAAGTATGGCTTGTCTTGTATTTGTTATTAGCCTACGTTGTCTCACAATGGATGGAGAGGAGAATGGAGACAAAGGCCACCATTCTCCTCTCCATCCATTGCTATAAAAAAACAAATATCAATATAATTATTGCTTTTTATTATTAACTAGTGTCCGCCAGCGGCTTCGCACGTGTGGTTTGTCAATAAAAAGTAGCCTATGTGTGAATCCAGGTCATAATCTATCGACATACAAAATTTCATCAACATTGGTTTAGCCATTATGATATGAACAAACAAATAAACATCCAAACTTTCGCATTTATAGTAGTGTGATGTGATTCATATTCCAGAATAAATCATTGATAACTAACAGATCTCAGATTTAATTTTCTGATATTTTAACTATAGATATAAATCTATAATACTCAATTTCTCTCATTCAAATAACACGTTATATAAATGTAGGTATCATATAAATGCGAAAGTTTGGATGTTTGTTTGTTTGTTACTCAATCACGCCGTAACGGCTGAACCGATTTCGATGAAATTTGGTATATATGTAGATTATAACCTGAATCACTACATAGGTTACCATTTATCCTATAAATCAGTTTCCATGAGATAAAAATGGAATGTCAAGTTAAGTTGCAACAGCGAGTTTAACTTTATTTCTAGGTTACCTACACATTTAGTTGTGTAACGCGGTAAGTCGCGGGCAACAGTTAGTTATGAAATATTTCCATTCCGGTATTAAAATATCTATACTTATAAAAAAATTACTCTACCTATTCTTTCTAATTAATTAAAGACAATAATACATCAATTAATGATACAAAATAACTATAAGATTTAATGCATAGTTTTACGACCCTGATTTAATATAGCCTTTGCCGTGAAATCGCCCACGTAACCTTATACCTAGGCATACCTATAGCTCCATCCAAACCAGTTATCCTGTACCCTGTCTTCACTTTCCTCGACCTTAGACCTTCGATGCCAATTTCACTGGATTCTCACGACGGTCGACTATGAGTTCATTGATTTCTTGACTGTTACTTATGAACTTTACTTGGTAGTAGGCTGTATACAGGTCCTATTGTTCTGCCAGGGGATATTCTGGAAAGAAATTTGTTTTTGACGAAGTTCTTTATCGCACGTTATACTCAAGATATTTGACGAATGAGAGTTAGGTTGAAAAAATCGTCACGACACTTTTGCTATAGTACCCGTTAGATACCGGACTGTGACCTGTTCTATTCTTAAACAGTAATGAGGATTTATCATGGAGATTGTATTTCAATAAGCGTTATTATGAATGTGGCCAGTTCTATTTTCAAATAGAAATAAGGACTTGTCGTGGAGATTGTAAATTATTCTAACATAGAAAACAATATTTTCGTACCACTTGTTCAAAAATGTGACATTCTATGCCACAAAAAGCGAACATAACAATAGTCATTTTTAATCTGTTAAAAACAGGGAAAGAAAATTGTACTGAATTTCATTCATCCTCTAGGGGGAGAATGTGATTTAAATTTGGAATACTTACCGAAATTTATACTGAACTACATCTGTGTTTACACCATTGAGTTTGTATGTAAAGCATTATACATCTTTTTGAAAAAGGAATACGCATTTATTATGCAGTTATGATTCTTAAATAAAATTACGAAAACCGACGAGGCCGTATGAGCTTGATGTCTTTGCTTTTCCGACAAAAAAATATTAGTCTTGGAATTTGCCGCGTTGTTATTTTCTTCAAATACATAAACGTTAAGTTTATTTTAATTTATTTTTATAAATAAGTTAATGTTCTAAAATACTCAAATCAACTCATCAACAATAAAAGTACCAAACAAAAATGTAACTCTCTCTATCAATAATTGGACCAATGTTTCGAATGTTAACTTTTACTTTTAATTGTCATTATTTTTAATAAATGCTTATCTCATATTATTATTGTGTTAATTTTTTCGCAAATGGTACGAAAAGTAGAGTATTTTCCTCGGTGATAAAGCTGTCTTAGTCTTGGGTGAACTTAAATCCCTCGCTACACTCAGGACTCGTCTTAAATCACTCGCTTCGCTCGTGATTTAAGTTTTTAACACCCTCGCTACGCTCGGGAGTAAACCTCGAGTCCTTCGTTACGCTCGTGATTTTAATCGTCACCCGCGACAGAAGACACTGCTTTATCCCCTTGGTTAATAATCTACTATTAATTTTGCTAACCATATTCACTTACATTTGGAAATATAAATTTATTTGAAATGCAAAGATTATTTAAATAAATTTCGTTTAAAATTAGTTATGTTTTGACTAATTTTCAACACAATGCGCAAATGTCAAAAAAACAATATAGCAAACCAGAACCTTTCAAAATTCAGTACACTCAAAAAATCCGTTTAACCTGAAGACTGCTACAATAGAGGCTTATTATGCAACAAAATCGAACTGCATTATTGGAATAATAATTTACAAAAGAAAGTCACAAATCGCGCGGATAATGGGAAGATGAGTCGTTTCAAAACGTGCTCGCCTCAATAGGGTTTCTAGACATTTACCAACTTATTACGTGAGATCGTTTAGACTACTTTAGAGCAAGTCTAAGGTAAACACATAAATACATATTTTTGTTTGTCCCACACACTACGGAAGACTTTCTGAAGATTCTTGCTACTCGCCTACCTATGTACTTTATCTTTCGTTTCTTGTGTGTGTTTTCTGTTATATTTATGTACTTTGTACTATTTCCTGTGTGTATCATATAAATGTATGAACTTCCTTTATTTTTTATTGATCAATCGAAGCGAGATCTCTTCAAGTCAACTTGGGCAAATCGGCGTTGTCTGTATGTATGTATGTTTGTCCGAGGATAACTTTCGAAGCGTTTATCTGATCATCATGAAATTTAATACATAGGTAGGTAATGACGGCACAATTTTGCTGTGACTAAATAAGGTAAAAATGTGGGGGGGTTGTTGAGATATTAAGGTTCAAGAGGGGTAAAAAAAATGATAATGAGACTAACTGGTCAAATGAGACGTCAAATAAAAGGTATTTATTAGTATATTTAGACTCTATTTTTATTTTTCGTAAATTATTTATAGTTTTTGAGTTATTAGCCATAATACAAACTGAACTTTGACAAAATTCACAGGGTACACTAGTGACCCCATAGTGCTGAAATTTCGCATGCGTGAAATTAGGCAAAAGGCTGAAATCAAGAATAACTGCAATTTATACCCCTAAAAAGAAATAACAATTTACATGAATTCTCGTTACCTGTAATTTGAATGAAACTGTAGGTCAAGTTATTTGGTTTCTTATTTCGTAGCGTTATTTTATTAGTTAAGGCCGGCTTGCACAACGACCCCTAAACGTATTTAGCGACTAAACATGTTTAAATTGTACGTATTCGTATGATTTGACAACTCCTTAAATTTTAATTAGCCATTTAATACGTTTAGGCATCGTTGCAAGTCGCCCTAAGAATATTTTGTTTTGTTTCGTGAGACTCGCGAGATCTCAGTTTGGGGCGAACCTCTAGTACCTACAATTAAGATTTTATTTTATATAAAATCTTAATTGTACGTACGCCATTTTTTTCAAGTTTTGGACCAGTCCTTTGCCTCTGGGTCTGATCCAGAAGTAGTACCTATCAGGTAAGCAAATTATTGTTTTTTTTTTATAAAATCTAATGCAATAAATCCCTGTAATATTGACTTGAAAAATAAAGCAAAATACAAAAGCTCATTTACAAAACTCTCGGAATCAAACGAAATTCAATTACAATTTTTTTGACGACCTCCGTGGCGCAGTGGGCGAATACCCGGCTGAGACGCAGGAGGTAGCGGGTTCGATTCCCGTCGCGGAACAAATGTTTGCATGATCTACAGATATTTGTTCCGGGTCTGGTTGTTACACTATATATTATAAGTATGTATTTGCAAAAAAAAATGTATATAAGTATTCTATCAGTTATCTGGTTCCCATAGTACAAGCTCTGCTTAGTTTGGGGCTAGATAGCGCTGTGTGAAATGTCCAGCAATATTTTTTTAATTCTCAACATGTCCTCCATTTTGTAAGTAAACAGTATGTTAGTACTTACACAGATAATTGCAATTAAATAAACTATAATAACATAAAACTCGGTCATTCACGATAATAAAATCAAATTCAGACAATTAATAGCACTACCAAGATACGTCCTCAAATTCTCACTTTTAAAATGTTTAAACGTTCCGTAAACGGATCAGATTTTTGTTACGTCGAAACGAAACTTCCCGAAATATTAGATGTAATTTATAGGTTTTACGTATTTTTCGTCAATAATTTTTTACCTGGCAACCCTAGTTAACCTCCGTGCAATATTCAGTTTTGCTTCCCTTCCTACCGGTTTAAAGTGACGGTTGAAAGCACGAAACGTCAAGCCAATTACGAGTTAAAGTTGAAACACGTTGTGACAGCCGCTTCCTTTAGACATAATATCTAGAAAACTAATATAAACGGCCATTTTCTTCCGTATACATATGTGACTAGCTAAGGCTGGCTGGAGGTATGAAGTACTGTGGCATGAGTAACTACAATTTCTTCTCACAGAACGGATGTATTTGGAATTTAATAAAGTTTGTATGAGACAAAATCTATTAATCTGTCAAAATGGAATAAGCTCAAACTCTATTAAGCGAAGTCTATAGTTTTTCCAAACTTCCGAACATTTTGGTTGATTTTCTGTAATTTTTTTGCGCCTAGGTAGCGCCTTACTCGTAAAGTGCTTTGCTCACTTGAACTTTGCCCCTTATATACATTCTACTTTGTTATGTGATAGTAAGGGCCTCAGAGTTTTGCCTTTTACCATGGCCTGGCCTATAGCTCACTCTATAATTATATATACGGAAAGGGAGAGCTATAAAAACGAGAGTTGATATGTGATCAAAAACCATAGATAATTTTTTAATTTAGACATAAACACTCATTTATTTGCTACCAGAATACACGATACATTAAGAATTTGGTATACAAATAAGCAATCAAAATATCAGGAAATAACAGATTACAAACTTATGAATAATAGATGAAAATAGGTTATAAATTTACAATTTGCAATGTTTTTAAGCATAAAAGTAGAATGGGTGACCTATTCCTTTGCCTATTCATCATAAAACGAGCACAGTAGGAACAAAACAACTGTCAACGTCAAAAAAGTGAAGAATAATTATTATTTCATTGACATTATAAAGCGCGCGAACTCCCTTCGTATTGCGTTGCTCCCACGTTGCGCGGTTTTATTATGCAAAAATCATTCGTCAATTGTTTCGTGAATTTGATAGGCATCATGTTTTTATCGCGATTTGGTGTTGCATTTGTCTACTGTAGGTGTGAATATAATTAAAAAAATACCGACTTATTTCGTTGGAGATTTGCATGTCAAAATAAATTATGATAAAAATCACAGCCTGAGCAATTTACGGAAACAATAATAAATAACATATTTTAATGTATGTGCGGAACTTATGTACTTGTTTATGCAAACATTATATTAAATGATTCTGAAAATACATACTATTATATATAATGACGCCATTTTTTTATAAAAACTACTAGGTGACCCGCCCGCGGCATCGCGTGTTATTTCATTAAAAATATTACACTCCGTTTGCGCACTCGGATAAAAAGTAGCCTATGTCCTTCCCCAAGATATAATCTATCTCCTTGCCAAATTTCATTATGATCCGTTCAGCCGTTTAGTTATGAAAAGGTAACCAACAAACTAACAAACAAACAGTTACTTTTGCAGAAACTTTCTCAATTACTATGTGTGTATTATACATATAAACCTTCCTCTTTAATCACTCTATCTATTGCTGAAAACTGCATTAAAGTTCGTTGAGTAGTTTAAAAGATCTAAGCGAACAGACAGCGGAACCGACTTCATTTTATACTATGTAACGATAAAGTTATACAAAAACGAAGCATTTTGCTTAGTTTTGAAAAAAACTTGTCCATACAGTCTATTATAACCTGAAAATCAAGACCTAAAGTAGGTAAACTTAGACAAGACTGAAATATTTGCAAAACACACCCACGGAGATACCTTGACGATTTTATCTAAACACAAAGACAGATGTCGCAAAACTACAAGTGCGCACTTTTGTAACAATAGATCTAGGTTCATTGGAGTCATAATTAAAAGCATAAAACTGAGAAATTTGAATAGGCACATCAATCAAATGTACTATTGCAACTGGCCCAAATAATTTACCTAGTTAGTATGTCACTGCAAATCAGCTTGCAATGTAAAATGAACTTTAAATGTGTTGTTTTAGATTAATTATAGCGATGATTGTTATGTCGGATCTGTTTGAAGGCGTATCTCAGCGGATACAAAAATGTTGACCTATTGTGCTGACACTTCCTGGTATTAAGTTTTAATTTTTAAAGTGTAAACACTGAATCAATTAAAAAAAATAGAGGTGTCACTATTTTTGGTATGAATAGACTTTCACAGTTTTTTCAGTTAAAAAAACATTTATCTCAACTTTTTGGCCCAGTTGTAGGCAAAGTGACTAGTGAGCCTTGTTCATAGTAGTATTATTTAGTCTGTGGTTTATCCAACAATATGTTATGTGATGGTATCGGGTACAAAAAGCTTAGTATCACACGGTGGCTGCGATCAAATGAAGGTAAGTGGGCCGAATGGTTATCATTGTTGATGAATTTTAAATTTAAATGAATATCGAACTTTATAAGCCAGTGCTTCTAGAAATACTTCCGCCTAGTTATGTCCAGGAGTAGTTGAGCTACCTGTAAAATAAGATAAGATAAAGATAATATACATTTATTTGGGTAACAAACTACACAACATAGGTAGGAAAATCAGATTTAGTATTTAAATTAAATATTAAAACCTAGTTGGATGAGAAACATAGTTTCCAGAATTAGGAAGACTTGTGAAATGGCATGCCTAATCTATAGATCGTTTGCAACGGTCTTTAGATGATCAACTGTATATGATTTATGTTAATAAATGTATTTAAGTAGTTCTATTAACGAAAAAATCTCTAGATAAAAAATTAACTTTATCAATCAAAGTTTTCTATCGTGAAGTAAGATAATCTAGGGTTAAAAGTAAAATTGTATGCAGTTTAGGCCCACAGTTAGTTTTTACAAGCTTTTTTAACTTGCAATGTATGTAGGTGTGTTTGTCCGGGTGAAATCTTGCAACTGAATTTTAAACCCGTTCCCCTCAACCGATTGAGCTAAAATTTGGAATACTTAAGTAACTTCGGTGACAATGCAATAATATCGTACCATAAAGGTGGTCTCATGATGGAGACGGATGCTAGACAACCGAACTTCTGAATGGATTGTCGTAGGCTACTAGTGTTTGGGCTCATTTGAATCTGCTTGCGGTTCCGATTATGAATTAAATAAAAGCTTGTTTTGAAAAAGTAATTTTTCAACAAAATAACTGATTTGTGCTCCAGAGAGACCACAAAACACTGACACGATGAAAAAAAGCAGTAGAAACGAATATGAAATGAGAATTATATACTTAATGTTTTTAAAGTCGTCCTACATACAACACAATACGTTAGTGATACACAATTTTTAAGTTATTACGAAGAATCATTCAAATAATTAATGTCTAAAAACATAATTCTGCCATTGATAACCCCTTCTTTACAATTACGAAATAACCTAGATACAGTCATAATCATAGTAGATTTGCAGCTTAACAGTCAGATCATTCGAACAGTCATAATTGGAAGCTATTCCATTTTATGAGTACCATTTTTTGGAACGCTCATTTAACTCTTGGCTGTTAAGGTAATTTTGAGTTTAGAGCTGTTCAAATCATTAGTTGTAAAGCTATTTCTAATGGCTCTTCATTGCGTAAGATGCGTTTACTTGACTTCGAGGTCAATTTGAAAGGTAAATATGTTTAAATCATTCGGAAATTTGACATTTTGAGTGGACAAATGACTTGCGAATATGTGAAACTGTCGGACGTATTGGTGGTTATGTGTTAGATATGAGTATTGAGTTGCTTGTTTCATGCAATTTTTTTTTAAATAATCATGATCAAGACTTTTGTTGATCTATAAGGTCATTTTGGTTATGTCAGATGATAAGCAGTTTTGTCGCAAAAGAAGACTCAGTAAAAAGACTTATCTCATCCAACTTTTTTTTCCTACTTCCGACATTTGAGTTATTTATATAATTCCGTTGCGTCTGATAGTATTACCGAGGGAACCTTTTTTGTAATATAAATTTAACTAATTCTTTAATAATAGAAAGAATATACAATCAGTTACAATAAAAATACAGAAGAAACGGTTGAATCAGTAAAGACCGTTGCAAACGATCTATAGATAGCTCAACTGCTCCAGATCACTACGAGGCGGAAGTGTCCCCAAGACACTGGTTGCATTGCCCCGTTGAATTGCAATGCTTATGGGCCAGCTCTCGGATCACAGGTCACTTCGACCAGACGAAGAATTTTGCAAACACGATGGGCCCCGGTACCCCAAGGACCCGGGGTCTAGACCCCAAATGGCTCAAATACGTAAGCTCTGTCGAGACTTCCATATTTGCGCCGCTTGAGGTCTTCGGCTGAATTTGCAGCCGCACCGGCCCCAACTGCTATACCAGATAGATGAGATGGCACACTAAAGGGCTACCCTTCTCCCAAGGTATAAGAGTCATACCGTCAGGCCTCTTACCATCGTCACATATCAGACCGTTCGGTTCGAGAATAACCTGTTTATTGATTTAAATAAACCAATTATATATACATATATTTTTTGTACTTAACCTACTCGTATATGTATAACCTATTATCTAAGATAAGATAAGATAAAGAAAGATAAGAAGTAAGAAGATAAGTAGTGGAAGCCGATTTACAAAGTCTAGAGCACTGACGCCGGGTAGTTAGACTTTCAGTTTTTTTAGAAGATTCATTTTGGTAAATGTGCGCAAGATCTATAAGACCTTACTTCCCTCTTCCCTCTTCCCCTACTGGACAAGCAGACGTAACGAGAAGTACCACCCATACCTGTTCGATATACCACCATGCCGCACCAAACGATTTGCTTCAACTTTTCTTGTTAGCACAAGTAAGGAGCGGAATTCACTTCAGGCGTATGTTTTTCCGAACCAGTATAATCTCGGAGTCTTCAAGTCCAGAGTGAATAGGTTCTTTCTAGGCAAGCGTGCTCCATATTCAATCACACCATCACTTAGCACCAGGTGAGGGAGTGGTCAAGCGCTAAGCTATCACCAATAAATAAAAAAAAGATGGTTTGCTATCTAGCGAAAACTTGCAGTGCCCTTGCAGGATGCATGTTTAAAACAGAATCACTTAAATTAAAACCTATCTAAAACAACATCTGACACAATGAATGTTTGACTTTGACGTTGACTAATAATACGTTTGTGTGAAACCAACGCTTGAGTTGAAGTTTTTTCTGGCTACACAGACAGCCAATGTTGTCTTAAAACCTATGTTTGTCCAGATATCAGGTTCTCGATAACATGGGTTCCGGTCAGAGTCAAGAATTAGTATTACTAATGCCGCCCGAAAGCCTGAATATGACTTGGCGATGTATATAGCAGAAATCAACACCTTAATGCACTCTTCGAAGGATGGACCTTGGTATGGATTGTTTGATATCTAAATTACCTAACCATTTGTAAAAAATTAAGACCTAGCTCGCCATTAGGACATATTATCATTATTAGTTTTGATAGATGTAGTAGGCATATTCCGTAGGTATTATTATGATTTATGAATCTATATTTATTTAGGAATTACGTGCGTTTCGATATTCCTAGCTAACACTACGCTGCACCACCGCGACTAGGTACTTTTTACTCACTGTTTCAAAATTATCTACTATCTATAGATCATTTGCAACGGTCTTTAGATGATTCAACTGTTTCTTCTGTATAATATTATAATGTAAATATTTATTGTTATTAAAGGCATTTTGACAATGTTAAAAAAAGAAATTCAATATACTACCTATATTCATTACATAAATTGTCAAATTTAAAATCTCAACCAATAAATAAATCATTTCTTTATAAATACCACGCAATAATATAAATAAATTAATCAAATAATATACATAAAATATGTTCGCTTTAACGATAAGGCCGTCTATTGTACCACCGCGTATTAGTCCTTAAGTTTTATGTTTAAAAAAACCAGCTATCTGCACTAACCAGCAGCTATGACTTGATCATAAAACTTTTACACCGGCTCCAGACGTTGGCCCCAACGGCTTCGCTAGGCGTCCACGTTGGGGCCAAGGCTATTTTCTATATCCACACGTTGGACGAGCGGCGTTGGTACTCGTATTGGGGCCAACGTGTCGAGCCGGTGTTAGACCGGCTTGCACAACGACCCCTACATTGTATTTTACATGTACAAACGTATTTAGTGACTAAAAATGTTTAACTTTTACGTAGTTATATGATTTGACGACTCTTTAAATCATATTTAGCCTCTAAATACGTTTATGCATCGTTGCGCTTAAAAGCATTTACGATTCTTGGCAGTAACGTTGTCAAACGTAAGCCAGTGGGTTATTTACAAGATATAGAAAAGGGGGGAGAACTTGTTTTCAAAAATACGTTTATGAAACTTAAATAAATAAATATGGCTGGCCATTTCACACGGCGCTATCTAGCCCAAACTAAACAGAGCTTGTACTATGGGTACCAGATAACTGATGGAATACTTATATACTTTTTTTTTGTAAATACATACTTATAATATATACATAGAATAACATCCAGATCCGGAACAAATATCTGTAGATCATACACTTGTTCCGCGGCGGGAATCGAACCCGCTACCTTCTGCGTCTCAGCCGGCTATTCGCCCACTGTACTACGGAGGTCGTCTTATATGTACATATATATTTATACTTATATTAGCTACACCGAAGGCTGCAATCAATGCGCGTGAGTAGGATGAGGTATTAGGTAATACACTTTCGAATACTCGCTGTTACCATCATTTACAAGTAACACAACCGAAAGGTCATAAACTTCCGTGTGAAGGAAAGTCATGATTTAAGCTGGTGCTGTAACATTATGCTGAGCGATAGCGTGCGATCTACAAGTTGTAATAGGCGTTCGATTTTTAAATTATCTCAAAAAATACGGAACAGTCTTTGCTTTAACCCGTAACATTCTCTTTGATATGGAGACGCGATACCTATTTCAGCACAGGCTCACTGCTCGTCCAGTGCGAAATTATTAACATGTTTATTTTAGACTTATAGTCCTTTATCAATCTGTTCAATGATCAACTAACCATTAGTTTTTTTTGTTTCGGTTAGATAAAGTTGACAATATAATTTATACTTTTAATTTATGATTGATATCAATCACGAAAGTTTACTAGTAAAATATACTTGAAAGCTTATTTGATTTTTATTGTAAGCTACAGAAAGATTTGCTGTTTTTGACGTGATAACGTCTTATAAATTGATGAACGCCGGCTGCACGCACGAAAAAGCATGACTCATTGTCACGTTCCGGCTGAGCCGAGTGTGCAAGCGAGAGCGCGGAACAAGCAATAGAGAGGCACGATCGGTCTAAGCGTTCGGCTTGTGACGCATCTATCTCTCTCGTTATCACCTAAAGTTATCGTCCGTAAACCGACTTTACAGACAACCATTTTTTTTTATTTCAATGTTATATCGTTAAAACTATTTAAAATAATAAAAAAAAGTCAAGGTAAAAAGCAAGGAAACAGTATTGGTTACAATATAAACGGAACAGTGTAAAAAAAATTATATTAATTTTTAATTTTTTTTTTATTTAAATATAACTAGTTTTATTTGATTACAAATTATACAATCGTGTCTGGCAATTAATAAAGTCTAACGGTTAATAAAAATAGAACTTAATACATTAATATTAGGTATAAATTTCTTGCAAAATACATTGCTTTTAATAGCATGCAATATTTCACGATTCAAGTGGCCAACATGCTCCGAACTTAGCAGACTTTCATTACATCATCTTCGGTCAAGCGTTTTCCTATATTTACAAACAAACATTGCGTACGATAATATTTGTACATATTTAAAGTAAACGATTGAACTGATAAGTTAACAATGTTTACAAATTACTTATTAATACAAATTACCAATTATAAAAATTACCAGCGCTACAGTTTGTTTATGTTGCTAGTGGGGAAACAGGCTTACGGCCCACCTGATGGTAAGCGGTCACCGTCACCTATTGACACCGGCAACACCCGGGGTATTGTCGATGCTTTCCCTACACTGTAGAAACCTCTTTACATTTCTCTTGAAGCGTGCCATGTCGTAATCTAATGGGAAAACCTCATATGGCATGGTCATGTGGATGAGCTTTATTACGTTGTCGAGAAGTGCGGTGGTAAAATCTCGACGACGGGATGATATCAAATAGCTCCTCAGAACATTCCCCATTATACAGGCGGTAGAATACACTGAGCGATCCGATGTTACGGCGTTGACTCAGCGGTTCCAGTCTGTCGGCGAGTTTGGGATCACCGATGAGTCTAAGTACAGTAGCTATTTGGTTGTATTACATTGTAGCCGCACGGATGCGGCACGGCAACGACACAGCTGCGCCACAGCACCGCCTCAAATTTCGGCTCCCGTCGCCGCCCGCGAGGTGCCAGCTCGTTGGCAGCGCGTCGTCCGCGAGGTGCCAGCTCGTTGGCAGCGAGCCATCCGCAAAGTGTGTAGCTTACTATCACCGCGAACACGTATTCGTGAATGAACACGCCTAGGACACGGCTCGCAGTCGGCGCACTGTACGCACGCGGTCTCCTCGCTTACAGCGCGCGGGCTCCGCGACTAGTCGTATGGTAGCTGTAAGCGCGCTGCCTGCCCGCCGGCGGCTTTTTATATTGACATTACGAAATACATTATACGACACTGGTTTTAATGATCTAATTTGAATGACAAGTAAATTGCTGGGTTTGAGCCGTGCTGGATCCGTGCCGTTATAATGTTTACAACCTATACTTTACAGTGGCACACCCACCGCTGAGCGACGACTTATTTTGTTGTCTTGTATTCGGTATAACTGTTGCATTCATAGAATGTAAAAATGGACACAAAATAAATATTTTACTATTTCATGAAATAAATCCAAATTAGATTAGATTTTTTTATTTAGTTTTTATTTACAAATTAGATTTATCCAAATTACCTTAAGATTGGTTTACGATTAGGCTAGGTAGGTAAAGTAAATCTGGTAATCTGGAGTCGAATGTATTATTAAAAAGACTAAAATCTTCTTTTTAAACTTACCTATGTATCCTAACTAGGCTAGGTAATGAAGTTAGACAGGTAATTACAGTTCTTTGGATAGCACTAGATTGACACACCTACAATATCACACTATTCTTCTTCTTCTTCGTGTGAGCTAAGTGGCCAAGCTCTGGTGTAAAGAGTACTAAGACTTATCACACTAATATTATAAATGTGAAAGTTTGGATGTTTGTTTATTTATTTGTTTGTTACTCAATCACATCGTAACGGCTTCATTGATTTCAATTAAATATGGTATGTCGGTAGATTATAACCTGGATTAACACATAGGCTACTTTTTATCCCCTAAATCAGATCTCATGGGAAAAAATGGGATGTCGAGTCAAGTTGCAACAGCGAGTTTTGCTTTATTTCCAGGTAACCTAGACATTTAGTAGTGTAACGCGTACGAAGTCGCGTGCAACAGCTAGTCAAAGATAAATTTGAAAAAGTAACCATAAGTTAAGGTTAAGTATGAGTTAGGTTAAGTGTGCTAATAGCCGGCTGAGACGTAGGAGGTAGCGGGTTCGATTCCCATGCGGAACAAATGTTTGCATGTTTTGCAGATATTTGTTTCGGGTCTGGATGTTTTCTATATATAATAAGTATGTATTTGCAAAATAAAGTATTTAAGTATTCTATCAGTTATCTGGTACCCATAGTACAAGCTTAGTTTGGGGCTAGATAGCGCTGTGTGAAATGTCCAGTAATAATTTATTTATTTCAACTTACCTTTTACAATTTAACTTATTCATTAAAATCAGAATAATTTTGCGTTCATCAATTCTACGCTTGTATATCCGCGAGTAAGCTATGTAAAACCTTATAAAGAACAACACTTTGCCAAGCTTGCGTATTTAGCGACTCAACATGTTTAAATTTGAAGTATTTGTATGATTTGACAACTCTCTAAATCATATTTAGCCGCTAAATACGTTCAGGCATAGTTACGCAAGTAATCCTCAGTCTTGAAGTATTTTATGATACGTTTCTAAAAACGAACATTATTTTAAAGAACCGAATTTTATTTTTATATCATACTAGCTTCCGCCCGCGGCTTCGCACGCGTGGTTTGTCAAAAGTAGCCTATGTTTTAATCCTGGTTATAATCTACATAAATACCAAATTTCATTAAAATCCATTCAGCAGTGTTTGCGCGAAAGAGTAACAAATATCCACATATACATCCGTACAAACTTTCGCGTTTATGATATTAGTGGGATTGACAGTAGTTGCAACATGTCATAAAATATCAATTTTCGTATTGAATGAATGAATGAATGAAAATTCTTTATTATACCTTACAAGCTAGACACAACAGATTTAAAGAAAAAACAAATAAAAGTAAGCATAATGGGCGGTCTTATCGCTTAACAAAGCGATCTCTTCCTGACAACCTTTGGATGGAGAGGATCATTGCTTAATGGAAGATTGGCCGAGGTGTAAAAAGAATAAACTTAATAATAGAAAAAGAAATTAGTTATATACATACATATTAGGTACATAAATAACTTTAAATAAATAAATATCATATATAAAATTAATAAATATGTACTTACATACTTATACTTACAATAATAATATTAGAGATCAGATGAATCATGACTCTTCATGGAGATAAAAGTTTTTGAGTCTAGCTTTAAATACGGAAGGTGAGGGGGATTTCTTAAGGGAGACCGGCAAGGCGTATTGTTTCTCAGATCCGACATTTTGTTACCAAATTGAGATTTTTTTAAGAAATTACATTTTGTTTTATAATTAAGAGTTTAAAATTCATACTACCTACCTACTGAGTATTACGTAGTAGGTATATTTAAAAGCAGTACGTTACAAAAAAAAAAAAAAACAATACCCATTCTATTTTCACAAATTGTAAATTTATGTTAATCTAGTCTACATCTCTTGAATATTTAAATTTAAATTAGCATTCTCCTAATACCTAATTATACCTATTCACATAAGAAGTAAAGATTATCTGTTGTGTAAGAAAGTAATTATTGCGAGTTTAATTCTAACTAGAAGTTTAGTAGCAAAGGAATCCTAATTTAGATTTTAACTCATTAACAAGGTTAAATAAAACAGTTAACAAAACCCCCGACCTATAAAAACCTGTAATGAATTTCCATTTCACAGCTGAGATACCTTCACCATAGAGCAACACGGGCCACCGGCGGACCGGAGAAATAGACGATTGTTTTTGTGTGCGAATTTGAGAAAGTGTGCGTACCGCAAATTTCTCCCCGCAAAAAATGACAGAGAAGTTTTGTATTGGTAAAATACGCTATGGCTACTCCCCTCCGGTCCGCCGGTGGCCCGTGTTGCTCTATGACCTTCAACAAGTAGGATAATTGCTTTTAATCTTCGTATTAGCTGACCTGAGCGCTTACCCGAGTTACATTCGATAACTTACATACTTACTCATCCTCGCATGCACATGAACAAACACTTACACACACACGCACACACACACACGCACGTAAATCACGCAACGAACACACTCCCACACATACACATACTTTCACTGAAGATTCCATTATGACCATAGTCCGGAGGGAGGTATAGGTATGCCATCATACAGGTCCATCCTAGTTTGGGTACCTATGTTTTCCATCCTGAATTGTATTATACTTAGTAAACCATTGTAATTTTTGTTTGTGAAATACTGAAGTTTGTTGCTGAATAAATTAATTATTATTATCATTATTATGGAATTCAGAGATTTTCTCTACTCGATTTTCAAAGAATCGGTAATAACTGGGGGCCACGGGCCTAAGCCAAGTGCACCTCAGTGGTCCGAACTTTGCTAGGAAGCTCAGTCTGTAGGAACTTTCTCACGATCCTACACGTATTCAAAATAGCCGCTTTTTGTAGCAGAATGTAAGTGTGCTTCGGCAGGTCTAAATACTCTAAAGATTGGGATAGCTGTTTAGGAATAACACCGGTTGTGGACAACACTATTGGAACAATGGAAACTCTTTGCAGATGCCACATGCGAGTTATTTCGTTTTTGAGATCAATATATTTGGATAGTTTCTCTGCGATGGTGCTCTGAAGGTTGTGAGTGTTGGGAATGGCGATGTCAACAAGGAGTGCTGTTTTGTTGGTTTTGTCTATAAGGGTCAAATCTGGTCTGTTGAAGTGTGTGGTTTTATCAGTTAGGATGGCCCGATCGAAATACAGTTTGTGAGTAGCGTTCTCCAGCACGGTTTCAGGGGTATATTTATAATAGGGTGTTGGTTTTACGGTAGTGCCTACAAGTTTATATTTTATTGCTAAGCTTTGGTGGATTATGTTGACTACTTGATCATGCCTAAACTTGTAATCAGTTTGTGCGATAGCCTTGCAAGCCCCTGTCATGTGCTGGATTGTTTCCGAGCTGCTGTTACACCTTCTACACATATTATTATTATTACTTACTCCTATGGCTCAGCGATTCGAAGTGTGTCTTGGCCTCCGATAAAAGCCGTCGCCATTTTGGTCGGTCCTGTGCAGCTTCCCGCCAGTTCTCCGCTTGTAGCTCTCGCAGTTCCGCTTCCACTACATCTTTCCAGCGGTACCGCGGCCGTCCAACGGGTCGCCGGCCGGCGGGGAGACCGAGGTAGGCGTTGTGAGCTTATAGATCATCTCCCATTCTCTCTAAATTCATAATACATTAATTAATAATTAATTAATACATTTGATTAATTTTATTTTATTTATTTATTAAGGATTTCGAATGAGTAATACACAGACTTGCATTTAGATAAATTACAATAGAACCGCTCCCTGTGCTCACTCTGTGAAGGCAACCACACCTAACGCAGGTACACATCATTAATTCCATTAAAATAGTATGTAAAAAAAAATAACAATTATAATAGAAATTTATAAGTTCAAGACAGTTACAGAAATTACTAAGAGATAAAACATAATTGTAAAACTTTTTTAAATAATAATATCAACAGCATAAGTACATAATTTTGCAATATAAGAGCACTTATTTTATTTTAATCAGTTTTAAAGAAAAGATTAGCGATGACGCTAGTCGATAAATAAATAAATAAATATAAATATATATTGCTGGACATTTCACACAACGCTATTTAGCCCCAAACTAAGCATAGCTTGTACTATGCGAACCAGATAACCGATAGAATACTTACATACTTTTTTTTTGTAAATACATACTTATAATACATAGAGAAACAACCAGACCCGGAACAAATATCTGTAGATCATGCAAACATTTGTTCCGCGGCGGGAATCGAACCCGCTACCTACTGCGCCTCAGCCGGCTATTCGCCCACTGCGCCACGGAGGTCGTTAAAAATTATAATTTAAGATAAGTTCAAATTCAAAATTCAAAATTGTTTATTTGGAACTATTAACACAATATATACAAGCATGTTAATAAACGTTGGCAACTGCTATAGTTATATAAAACTGAGTAGCAGTGCCAGCGCCCTCCTCCTTACCATAGAGATAAGTTCCTAAAAGTATTACGGTACAAGATAGGGTACAGATACAGTACGGTACAGATAAAAGATATAAACAGATTAAGTAAAACGAGTAAAAAAAGGAATAAAATTACAAAGTAAAATCTTATAACTAAATAAAGAAATAAAATATTTACCATTTTGTGCGACAACAGCGGTATGGGAGTTAGGATTGGGGGAGGGATGGGATGTTGGAGGGATGGGATGTTGCGCGTAGGAGTAATTAGGTACATAATATTTATGAATAAATACATAATTATATAATATATTACGTTATTTGCCAATATTATTAATAAATTCAAATGTTTCGCAGCATTGCTGTGTTTCGGTATGAAAGCCGATCATGAGAATGATGCTGATGATGTTCCTATAATATCTGATAATCCTATGCGTAATCTGATGAGGTGACATATAGCTATTGTGTATTATGCAATCGATTCCTAGATCGCATCGAGATGACTCGATTGTGTTCCGATGACATATCGATCATTGCGTGAAGCTAGTAATGATGTCGGTGCAATATTGAGGTTTGTGGGATAGGAAATGATCTAGTTTAAATTTAGAGAAGTGACAAGTACAAGATCCTTCCATTTTCAGTCGCATAGAAACACAACCTCGTTTCTTTATCTTCATCATATCAGCCGTAGTACGTCCACTGCTGGACAAAAGCTTCCCTCATTGATCTCCAGGAACTGCGGTTGGAAGCGGCCTGCATCCAACGCTGACCTGCGGTTCTTACCAAGTCGTCTGCCCATCTTGTAGGTGGACGTCTTACGCTGCGCTTGCCGGTCCGTGGCCTCCATTCGAGAACTTTCCGGTCCCATCGGCCATCTGTTCTGCGCGCTATATGGCCTGCCCATTGCCACTTCAACGTGCTAATCCGTCGGGCTATGTCGGTGACTTGAGTTCTCCTACGTATCTCCTCATTTCTGATCCGATCCCGTAGAGAAACCCCAAGCATAGCCCTCTCCATAGCTCGTTGAGCGACTCTGAGCTTATTCATAAGGCCAATAGTGAAGGACCACGTCTCGGTTCCATATGTCATCACTGGTAACACATACTGATTGAAGATTTTCGTTTTAAGGCACTGAGGTATATTGGACGAAAAGACGTTGCGAACCTTGTTTGCTCTACCAATAAAATTATAAAAAAAATAAAAACACATACGATGTTGTATGACAAAGTCTTTTAGGAGTGACTGCTGCGTGTCGTCGCAGACACTGATGTAGCGAGTGGCCGCCACCGTGTGAGACAGTGCGGTTAATCAATACAAAACGTATGAAACAGCGCGTGAACTTTTTGTCGCTGGCCACCGCTGGCTGTGGCCGGTGCGGTGGCTAGTTTGATAAGCGCCATTATGCCAAAATGGATGACCAATAAGTTATTGAAAAAAATACCCAATTTTACTTGCTTGGTATTTTTTTTTCCAGTATGTATTACTCTGAATCAGAGTCAGGTCTCTTTTCGATCATCAGACAGTTTGTAGTAGACTGGCCGCGAGGTAATATTGATGATCTTATCATTGTGTTAAGATCATCAATATTATTTTTGACGACCTCCGTGGCGCAGTGGGCGAATACTCGGCTGAGACGCAGGAGTTAGTGGGTTCGATTTCCGCCGCGGAACAAATATTTGCACGATCTACAGATATTTGTTTCGGGTCTGGTTGTTTTTCTATATATTATAAGTATTTATTTACAAAAAAAAGTATATTTATAATAAGTGTGTTTTTTATGTATAAATTATAGTTTCGCGTTTAACCAATAACTCGCAGTGATGCGTCTGCGACATTCGTGCCTTGAAGACCCCTAGGTTGTAGTTATTAGGAAACTCAGACTCAGGCAAGGCTTTCTAGAGTCTGTCAAATGAAAGTAGACCCTGAAAAATCGCGGCAAATTCAAAAAATATCAGCGTGGCAACTAGCTATATAAAACTGATACTACACAAAATAATCACGATTTAGTGACCACTTTATTCCTAATATGGCCATAATTTAGTGTAAAAGCCTGGTAAAATCAACTTTCAATATAAATGCATTCACAAGAACACACATGAAAGATCTGAATCATGATACTTGTGTAATGGTCGTGACTTCCATACATGTGGAAGAATGCTACTAATGTATTCGAAAAGGAACCATTTCGACCTTTATTTGGATACACAAAAGCTTTATTAATGTCAGTTTCGACTATCGAATGTCAGAAGCCTTCGGCTGGCCTTCTTCTTCTTTCGTATCGATATATCAAGACTATAGCCATTTTGACCGGTACGTCGCCACGTTCATGGTAGCGTCGGAGCAGGTCATCAGTTGCCCCATCGTGCAGGTAGGGCAGGATGGGCATGCAAGGACGTGTGCCATTGTTTGGAGCTGGGCACCACATTGGCATTGCGTCGCCGATTTGTCTATAATACCCCATTTACTAAGATTACACCTGCAGCGGCCGACTTGGGTACGCAGTCTGTTGAGAGTCCTCCACAAGTTGGCCTAAACCATCAGAGCTTGGGGGCCAATTCATCATTATCATTCACAGCCCGACTTCACCCACTGCTGGGAATATCCCTCCCTATGTTAATTGGCCACGGCCATTTAACGTAACATACAATTTTAAAAACGTAACGAATTTTGAACCAAATGAGATTGGATTATGAATATAGTTTGGCATTCTGCTGCATTAATATTACAATATTAGCTTAATATAAATAAAGTCTATAATCGCATGTCATTGTATTGCCAGTTACGTGAATACCGTTTGATACTTAACATAACGAGACTAGATCGATACCTACTCGAATTTTGTACTATTTTAAGTTACGTACGGGAATTGGCCCCCGGACTGCTAGAATTAACGTACTTTTTACCTACTATAGTAAAATGTTTTGTCGAATAAAGTTTCAAACATACGTCCAGTAAGGGCACAACAATGATTAATCTAACTAGGTGTTCAGGCTAACGCCTTCAAAAATACCAGATTAACAATTTATATTTTCATTCTATAAGGAGCTTTGTAACTAACTCATTGAAGGATTCATTCAATCGTTCATTAATCTAGTTTTACCATTCATTCACTCACTTGCCATCGAACGATTGTACTGGACGCACACATATTTTTATTATATGTAATCCTGTCGCAATTTTGGGGTTTTATTTGCACCGGAATATCCTCCAAAGATAGGACTAGGTGGCCAAATTTAGATTATAGTGAAAACTGAGAAGTATACAATACGGTAACTAATAAAAAGACAAGTTTAATTATTAGATGTTAACTAAGTTTCTTCATCAAAAAACTCTTGCAGTGAGTAAAAACTATTAAAAAGCATAGTGAAAATTGCTTCTTATTTTAGTCGACACATTTGAACTTTGTGATCCAGCGTCGGTGTTACTGCGTAAATCAAATCAAATCAAATTGTATTTGTTGCTTAATATGGGTAATAACAAGGTGTTGTACAGTTTTTGGGAGCACGGCCATATTCAGCGTTTAACGCATGCAATGTTAACGCGCCGGCGCGGCGATACTTGGGCGCAACTTCAATTCGCCCGCGTCAAATACTTTGCCCTGAATATCGCTATCCCTGTTTAGTGACGATGTTTCACCACGCAGAGCGACAGTGATAGCAATAGAATGATTCTAAATTTGATTAGATTTTGACCGTGTTCCGTAATACCAAAAATGATGACTGAAAACTTGTTGTATTTTTCTCATTGTGTTGTGATTCTGTAACTAGACGATATAATCTATGTTCCCATGACTAGGATACGTAAGATGTTGTTGTTTTTAATACGAAACAATTAGGTTGAAAACAGGTCTTTCATGACGTAAAAACATGCAGAATGCGATACGCTTCTATTTAATTTTAGGTAAGTATTTTGATATGGTTGGGAACCTAGATAAATACTATTCAAATTAAAATAATACCTTATTATGGTAGAAATATGCTCCAATTAGAAACGATCTTGGTAGTACGTGTTGTATGGGCGATTGTCCCTCCGGTGTACCCTTAAAGCTTTATACATTCATTGTATTATTAACATTTTTGCAATGTCAGGGTTATTTAATTATAATATTTCTTTAAATATACATTTATATAATTTCTGTCTGACCTAAAGTAAAAGGTAAAATCTTGTTCTTGTATGTTATGTGACTTACAGACATTGATTGTCTTCTGTATGCCCTTATAATTTGTCAGCCCAATCTGTGGACACCGGGGCTGATTATACATAAAGAACCTTATTTAGTATTAGCATTAAGTAACCTACTTAATTGTATAATTGTTTGTTGTCCTTAATAAAAAAAAATAAAATAAAAAAATATAATAAATATAAATAAATAAATATTTCTGAACATTTCACACAGCGCTATTTAGCCCCAAACTAAGCAGAGCTTGTACTATGGGAACCAGATGACTGATAGAATACTTATATACTTTTTTTTTGGAAATACATACTTATAATATATAGAGAAACAACCAGACCCGGAACAAATATCTGTAGATCATGCAAACATTTGTTCCGCAGCGGGAATCGAACCCGCTACCTCCTGCGTCTCAGCCGGCTATTCGCCCACTGCACCACGGAGGTCGTCAATGAAAAAAAATTAAAATAATATTTTCAATTATTTTTGAAGCTCTTATCCCGTATAGAATTTAAAAGAATAATAAGCATTAATAATATTAGTCAAACTTAACATAAAAAATAAAATTATAATTGGTCAATCAAAATTGTCATCGGCTAAGTAAACAAAGTTCAAACTCCCGTGCCACACTGGACGACTGTAGGTGTTTGCGTATTTGCACATACATCTGGCGCCGGGTTTAAATTTACTAGAACCACAGATAACTGTTAGAAGCAATAACAGCTTGGCATTATGAGTCTTCAACACATGCTCAATCTTTACTTTAGGAAGCACGTAAAGGTCGGACTTGCGGAAAGTTATAAGACTGGTAATGCTGATAGCATTGGTATACGAACTGGGAAAGTCTACACCATCTTAAATCATGTCTCAGGTCACAACTACAACTTGCTGCTGGCCTCTAAAAAATATCTTTAAATAAAAACTTTAATAAGCATTAGTTAAAGGCCCCATTTTCATACAGGAAAATGAGAATTTAACAACAATGAAGTTAAACGTATGTATTAAGATATATAATTTATTACGGAAATTAGTTGGGATAATAAACAATGACTCATCTAAGGTGAACGGAAATATTAAATTAACGATCGTGTGAAATAGGAAATAGGGTTAGTCTGAAATTCTCATAAGTCTACTGGCATTGGTAGAATGATCTTAGCTGCAATAGCCATTTGTATTTTGACGTTGTCAATGTCAAAAGTTGTGTTAGAATTTGAAAATCTTGATCGTGTTCCGGTTGTAGTCGGACTAGTCGATCTGTGCGTTCTTCTATTTATGACGTCAAATAAAAACAATCCTATCCTACTATATATATTATATATAATATTATAAACGTGAAAGTTTGTATGTATGGATGTATGGATGTTTGTTACTCTTTCACGCCGGAACGGCTAAACCGATTGCGATGAAATTTGGTATGTACGTAGATCATAACCTGGATTAACACATAGGCTACTTTTTATTGGCAAACCACGCGTGGGAAGCCGCTGGAAACAGCTAGTATATAATAATTGCAATCTTAAATACCATTATGACACGTCGTACTGTAACGCGTAACGCCAAATCCCTTCCTATTTTTAAAACATGGATATTAAACATTATCTGTCGTCCATCGCTCACTAAGACTTTGCAACTTTAAATATATATATTTAAAGTATAATAATATATATATATATATCATTTTTTTTACTTATGTATTTAGAAGTAGATTATTCAATTATTATAAAAATATTGATATATATATATATATATATATATATTTATATATATATATATATTTATATATATATATATATTTATATATATCAATATTTTTATTAAAATATTGATATTAATATATAATTTTTATATAAATATTGATTGATTTTTATTAAAACTTGCTAATATATATATATATATATATATATATATATATATATCAATATTTTTATAATAATTGAATAATCTACTTCTAAATACATAAGTAAAAAAAATGATATATATATATATTATTATACTTTAAATATATATATTTAAAGTTGCGAAGCCTTAGTGAGCGATGGACGACAGATAATGTTTAATATATATATATATACCTAGTCAGGTCATAAATTCTGTCACATGTTTAATATAAAATAATTGAAACAAGTTTATTCATTATGTAACCATTTATATACCAAAATGAACTTAACAAAACATAGATTCTTATGACACTAAAGTTTATTCAAAATGACCTCCGTGATTTTGAATACAGGCCTTCAATCTGCGCGGCCAGTCGTTTATCGCAGCACGAACGAGGTCCATGTCAATATCGGCGGCTGCCTTAATCAAGGATGTCTTGAGTGACTCTAAATTGGGATGAGGCTTTGAGCACGCCTTTTCCTCCAAGTGTTGCCATATCTTGTAATCTAACGGATTCAAATCTGGACTGGAGGAGGGCCAGTCTTCGTGCCGGATGAAGTCGATTTCACGCGCCGCCAGCCAGTCTTGTGTGCTCTTCGCTCTATGAGCTGGCGCCGAATCTTGTTGGAATACCCAGTGCCTGTTATTGAACATGGTATGAGAAACAGGTTCCACAAGGGTCGTCAGGAATGTCTTTTGATACACAACTGCATTCTTTTTTACACCTTTCTCACAAAAATGTACCTCTGTTAAGCCCCAATAAGAAACTCCCAACCATACCATGAGCGAGGATGGAAAATGACCTCGTTGGACACGCGGAATACGGTTGCTCGCTTCTTCACTACTGTGTGCGTACACCTTATCATTTTGTTTGTTGTAGCTCTCTTCTACGGTAAAAAAAATTTCATCCGAAAAAATAATTTCCTGATATTTTTTTCCCGCGTACCGCTTCAACAAAGCGCGGCATCTCTTCAGTCTCAGGTCCATTAGACGAGCATTCAAACGATGTCCTGTTTTTCTTCGATATGCCCGAAGCCCTAAGTCTTCATTTAACACCCTTTTCACCGTGGTTCTGCTTAACCCCATCTGAAGGGCCAACAGTTTCTGCTTACGTTTGGGATTTCTTTGAATTCGCGCCTTCACAGCTTTTATCACTGCTGGAGTCCTAACAGACCGAGGGCGACCACTTCTTGACCTGTCATCTACACTAGAGTCTTCATTGTATCGTTTGATGGTGCGATAAACGAATCTTTTGGTTATATTCAAATTTTTCAGTATGTCAAAAATTTGAATTGGCGCGTAACCGCAACGATGCAACGCAATAACTGCAACACAGTCTTCTTTAAGCGTCCACTCCATATTTAAAAATGTGTAAAATTCTATAAAGTATTCATTTTTATTTTCATGAACAATTCGAAATTCGAATTCTATAAACTTTTTTGTGGCCAGCATTCTAAAAGAAAAGTTTTTACTGTGTGACAATACTTATGACCTGACTAGGTATATTATTTTAGTAATTTATGTACTTGTTTTGCTAGTTATTATTTGATTTACGCTGCCGTCCTCATTTGTTCACACATATCCTGTCCATCCAAAGGTTGCCTGGAAGAGATCGCTTTTAGCTATAAGGCCGCACATTGTACCTTTGATTTAATTGGGTATTCTCTTTTGTTTTTTATTTTTAATGGTGTGCAATAAAGAAATTATCTATCTATCTATCTACTGTAAGCAAATTTCAATAGCCGCGATTGAATCTACGAGTGCTGTTCAAGCTTCCAAAACTAAGGACTATTTTATATCAGGCCGACTTGGTGATTGAGTGGCGTTTTTATGTGAGCATTTTACATTTAGATATTGGTGCCGCCCTCAAATATGCTGGCAATGGGCTTATAGTATACATCTAACGGGAATTTAGACAGATTTAACCTATGGCCGAAACTTCTGAAACTTGAACAGAATAAACTTCTCGAACTAAGCAATCCTTTTTAAAGTTTCAGAAGTTTGGAGCATTGTTAAGTCTGTCAAAATTGAGAGCCGTTTACCCACATTTTCTAGCGTCATTGAGGGACCGAATGTATAATTATTTTTTACTCGATTCGATCTTCGTTGGTCCACAATCCCATCTGATGGTAAGCGATGATGTGGTCTAAAATGGAGCACGAAGATCTAGAAGATACCTAATGATATAGTTACCTAAATACTTAAGTGTCTGAACCGGTTAATCTGCTCTGCACTAAGGTTAGCTGGAATGCTAATTAGCGTTAAGTTTGCCTATGTATTGTGTGCGTGGATTTTTTTTTCTGATTTAAATATTTAGGCGACGGGTTTTCGGTAATTGTCTAGTTCTTTCTTCGATTACTACTTGTTAATTCAGTGCATATAAAGCTGACAGTTTCCGAGAGCCCTATCTGTGGCGGCGGCAGCTGCAGATGTATCTGCCAAGGCGGGGCTGAAAACCAGCGTAGCTGAGCCCTCGACCTTCTACCTAAGTGCTACCTACAATAATGTACTAATGTTTCTTAGAACTAGGCCTACTGTTGTACCTACCTAGCTTTATTTAGTAATTATTGTACCTACCTACTTCTGTTAGCTTAATAGGTGTGTGTGTAAATAAATGCCTTTTATTTATTTATAAATAAATAAAAAATATTAATAAATATTGCTGGACATTTTACATAGCGCTATTTAGCCCCAAACTAAGCAGACCTTGTACACACGGCTACACATCAAGCTATACACATCCAATATAAGCTGACCTCGCATTGTGTAGACTTTTCGTAGAATGAGAGGTCAGCTTATACTGGAAATTATAGCTTGATGTGTAGCCGTGTGTACTATGGGAACCAGATAACTGATGGAATACTTATATCCTTTTTTTTGTAAATACATACATAAAATACATAGATAAACATCCAGACCCGAAACAAATATCTGTAGATCATGCAAACATTTGTTCCGCGTTGGGAAACGAACCAGCTACCTCCTGCGTCTCAGCCGGCTATTCGCCCACTGCGCCACTGAGGTCATCATTTATTATTTATGAAATAAAATCGATGTAATGATAGAAGATGTAACTTTTCAAGCCAAGAGGCTAATTTTCTCCACGTAAGCAGATGATATGCAGTTATTATAGCCACTTACTTTCATATTTATACTAAAACTGACACACTGACATTGCAAAATATTCGGCACAGTTCACAGGTTAACAAACTAACTACGATAAGCGCCGTTTGTTACATCATTCGTAACATTCCGTTTATGTAAGTCGACGCGTCTGCTTTTGTAGGCGATACAGGCGATGGCGCTAAGCGTCGCCGCACACGAGCTACGTAAAACGCCCACAAAACGCTCCCGCATGAAGCTGGAAGCGGCCACTTAGTAGCCGAGCTCAAGTGGCTCCCCATCCGTCTTCACCGTAATGCACACATACTGCCCCTTTTGTTTAACATCCTTTTTAATCCTTTTTCTCCCTTCCATCTTAAGGAGCGTTTTGAGTTTCTCCACCAGGCTAATGATCGCAATTTGCGTTCTTCAGTTTCCCTCTAACTTAAAACTCCTGTCCATATGACAGTTTTATGGTCGATCCTTCACTGTAACAGCCGTACGATTGTGGAACGCTTTGTCCCTCTCTATAAGAACATCCAAGTCTATTAGTAATTTTAAAACAAAAGTGCACTCCCATTATCTGTCCCTGTGTTGAAGTTGTAACTGCTTGTTAATTCATCATAAGCATTTTAATAATTGCTTATTTTAAATAAAATTTGTGTTATTACTAGTATTTTAGGTTTATAGTATGTAGATATGTTTTTAATTTTATATAGATGCACCGCCGTCATGTGATACATTATAATCATGTCCATACAAAGGTTGTATGGAAGAGATCGCTGTTAGCGATAAGACCGCCCATTGTACTAAATCTATTTGTAAGAATTATGTTCTGTATTTTATTTTGGTGTACAATAAGATCTTATCTTAGAAGTTATCTTATCTTATCTTTATCTTAGTAGCGGAAGTACATGACAGCTACTTTTTTTTACTTTATTGTTCACTTTCGGTCGGTGGCGACCACACGACAAAACGAAGCGAGAAGTGGCGCGGCATCTCGTGGCGTGTAGTGACCACTGACGTCAACCGTGTGGTCACTCGGTGACGGCGTTTTGTGGCTAACTCGTGGCTCGTGTGCGGCGACGCTAACAAAGGATAAATAAACTTTTGTCGACATTTGTCATCAGAACTACAATGCTATCTGACAAAAAAAAAAACTGTATTGGAATGTGCAAATTGAGCTCACTATTATTATGATACCCGTAGGTAATCGTACCTAGTTTGACCTAGTAACTCTTTAATTATGGTCACACTGCCCCTCCTGATTACATACCACCAGCAGAGCATCTTCCTTCCGGCTACAAGCTGCATGCAGTGGTCAATTTGGAAGTCCCTAAACCGGTTGCGCACTCAAGTTGGCCGCTGCCGAGACAATTTACGTACGTGGGGCTACATCGACCCATTCCGGAGCCACTACCACTGCGGGGCCACCTCACAAACAATGGCCCACCTGCTCTCATGTCCTCTCTGCCCAACCACCTGCACACGGAATGACTTGTACCCCGGTAACAGAGAGGGGTGTGGAAGTTGTTCTCTATTGGGTTATTCAAATTTAAAAGTCAAATAGCCATTGACACGAAAGAAGAAGAAGAGTAACTCTATATTTAAAAATGTCGACTCCACCATTTTGGCCCATTTGGCAAACATGATGAAAATATTTTAGGTATTTTTCTAGTAACTACTCTTCTTTGGAGCCGTTAAAAACGCTGCGTTTTTCCACCGTCCGTTTGTTCATCTACATTGCATCAATGGTCAAATATCCAAAAAAATGGGTTCAGCGAGATTTATATAAATCGTTTCGTACATTCATTGTACACACGGCTACACATCAAGCTATATTTTTCCAGTATAAGCTGACCTCTCATTCTACGCAACGCCTATACAATGCGAGGTCAGCTTATACTGGAAATGTATAGCTTGATGTGTAGCCGTGTCTACATTACAATACTTTGATTTCACGAGTTTGTAGTTTCAATCGACCTAGTGTGGTAATATTGCTTACCTAGAAATTTGTTAATTTAACTAGCAAATCGCGCACCTGATGTTGTGCCCTTTAATCATAATTTTAATACTAGAAATAAAGATAAACTCGCTGTTGCCCCTTGTAGACTCCATAAAGTTAGTAAATCGTTTAAAAGGCAAGGTACGCTTTTATAACAAACTCCCAAGTGATGTACAAAATTTGTCAACAAATTTAAAAACGTTGTTAAACAAAATCTTTATAAAAAAACAGCCTTAGCATATCGGAGAAGCTTGGGTTCGAAATTGCTCCAACTCGGTCAAAAATGTTACAATTTAGAGTTAATTTATTTTCTTTATTGCTATGTATTCTAAAAGGATCATTAAAAAAACAACCATCCTTGTTTCTTGCCTTTCTGGCTTGGTCGCGAAGGAACAGGCGGTAAAATTGACGTTTCAAAGTGACGTTTTTTTTTGAAGCGGTAACAGTTCAATTCAATTCGTTTGTTACACTTAAATATAACTTTACAGCATTCATCCAATGCGCTATATCTAAAACTACTAAAATTACAAAGTACAACTGTAATTTGTATTTTTTTAAATTACTACAACCATCACCTATACAAAAGTATTGCCTCGTAGGTCACGCACCTTAGGAACGTGCCCTTCGATGCACTGCCCTGCGTCTATCAACTTAAAGTATACAGTTGAAAAGCCTCAATGTGCCGGAAACTCCCCCTTCCCAAACACAGCATTGGTAGTGGTATTTCCCCAGACGAGCCCTTCAAATGGAGCTCTACTAGATCTAGGTACTCTATTTTTTAGGTGAATCATCAATATTTCATCAGTAATTTTGTAACTAGATCATATTGTGTCCTCTACTCTACTAGTGTTTTTAGGGGTTCCGTACCCAAAGGGTAAAACGGCACCCTATTACTGAGGCTCCGCTGTCTGTCTGTCACCAGGCTGTATCTCATGAACCGTGATAGTTAGACGGTTGAAATTTTCACAGATGATGTATTTCTGTTCCGCTATAACAAAAAGTACTAAAACAGAATAAAATAAATATTTAAAGGGGGTTCCCATATAACAAACGTGATTTTTTTTGCTCGTTTTGGTCGATATTGATAACGGCAACAGGTAGAAGCTTGAAATATTCGCTGAATATTTCGTTATATATTCATTTTAAAAATAAATAATTAAGTTATATAAAACAAATATTTAATGGGGGCTCCCATATAACAAACGTGATTTTTTGCCGTTTTTATAGATAATGGTGCGGAACCCTTCGTGCGCGAGTCCGACTCGCAGTTGGTCTGTTATTTATGTGTTCGAACCTTCGGTATCGTTGATCGAAGGTCCGAACCTATAATATAATCAATATTCATTCACAAGTGTCTCTTTGAACATAACTTTTATTATGTTTTAACAGAAACGAGATATTTATCATGATTTGTGAGATTTTGAGTGACCTGATATTTCGATGCAGTTACATGCGCCATGATCACGGGTAAACTGAAGTATTTGCGAGTGGATTGCGTCAAAATATCGGGATACTCAAAACCTCACAAATCATAATAAATATTCAGTTTATAGTGAAAATAGTTTTTTTTATACAACTTATATGGCAAACGAGCATGCAGTCCACCAGATGTTAAGTGGCTACTGCAGCCCATGGATATCCACATAGAATTCAACACAAGATATTATGTTGTCTTGATCTCTATGTGGATACGTTGCCATACTATAGGACTTAGCTGTTATGCCTATGTGCCAGTAATTACAGGAATATACCAGTACCATCTAACCGGAACACAGCAGCACAAGTACTGCTATTTGGCGGCAGATAAAGGTAAGGCGGTGGTGCCCACTTTTTTAAGCTCGTTCACAATTGCTCGTCGTTGCAATTGATTTATAGTGTTCTTAACTCAAAAATTGTTACTCCGCGACCTAGCCACGAGAGAATCAGACAAGAAACGAGGCTTGTTATTCTTTTTAATGATCCTTTTAAAGGAAAAGTAGAACTACTAACGTTACTTTGTTAAGACTTACAAAATAGGTCTTCTAAATCTGCAGGCCATTTAGCATCGCTTGCAAAACATTCGTGCACACGTACATTCGTGACGTATACATTATTGTATTGTCAATGATTATGTGTTTGTTTGACATAATAGCATACGTTTTGCAAATTATTGCGATTGAGATATTAGTGAACTGTGTGAGTGGTGTTCCTCTTTTAAACCGACTTCAGTAAGGAGGTTCTCAATTCGGCTGAACTTTTTGTTTCTTAGTTTGTTATCTCAGAGCTCACTTGCCTCTTGTAGACTCTATAATTGAGTTTGTTGTTAGTTCAGAACTCCGTTATATATGAACGGATTTGAAAAAATAGTTTTTATATGAAAGGATACACTTTTAGATTGATTCCATATCAAAATTGGTAGAGTAGTTTGGTTTTTACTGTTATCTGAAATCGGTTATATTTTTGTTAAAGTTACTTGTATATAGTACCAACACAATGAACACTAAATATTGCAATTATAGGTATAGACAGTACTCCAATAGTTTCAACAAATTCTATTGCATGTTTAAATATTTGACATGCCATGGAACCATTTGCATTACCATTTCAAAAATACCTGCAAATTTGTCTAACAAACAGTCTTATCACAACTATTTATCTGGCTTGTCAATGTCCAAAAAATTAACAACGGTGTGTCAAGGATCAACATGTTAAAGCCTTAGTTAGACAGTGCGGTGCGTACGCGGTGACGATGCGTCATAAATCGCACACTTCCCAGACCCGCACAGCTTATGGGTAAACTAGTTTGGCAGATATTAAGTTCTTAAGTTCATTTAGATCCTGTAATTATTTTAGTGGTGCCTAATTAAATGATTTATTGTTATTATTCATTTTCTAAGAAAAACTAAGTTAAATTACAGGAACTTATTAGTTGAACCCTAGTACGAAACAAAACGAACCACTCTTTAAAACATAGATAGCGTTGCATAATTTCTGCATGTTAAAGTTTCATGTAAATAAAATATAACTTAGAATTGACCACGATGTCACCTGATAGTAAACACACTTGCATAGAAGGAACTTGTTCACTCGCGACTTGAAGCAAGGAGTTCCACAACCAAGAGGCTTGGATCTGCTAGTTCATATTGCAAATGAACTTTTTTGCTTTTGAAGTAAAACTTCTTTACACACGCTTGACTTGGGGAGTAAGCTGGTGAATGCATTACGAAAAGTGCGAACGGAAGTTGAGAGGGAGATATAAGTTAGTGAAGATAGAAAGAGAGATAGTTACGTTTCGTATATTTTTAAACGTTAATGTGCGAGTGCGAGTTGTGTCTGTCCAGAATAAACATAGACTGATCGACCTACAGACGTGTGGAGAATTTTGTAATTGAACTATTTTATTAAGTAGTTTTACTTCAGTCGTGTGGTCACAAAGTATACTCGTTTTTTTGGATTTACTATTAGGATTTTTACCAATAAATATGTATACCACTACTCTTTAAACATAATATGCTAAATGTCTATATCACTACTTCTGAGTCACGCTATCCAATGGATAATAAATATATGTATACGTCTATTGTTTTCACATGAAAATAGATAAACAGAGAGTGATCTTTATCAGTCAATTATAGTCACTCATAGATGGTAAAATAGGCACTTAGATAACTAATCAGACACTAGACCATAAGTAAATGAAAATAAAGTCTTAAGAATCTAATATGCATTATAGGAAACATATATAAAACCCCACCTCTTTTAGCGCCAATCAATTTATTCTAAACTAGCTGACAAATACGCAGCTTTGCACGCATAGTTTTTCAATAAAAACATTACCCTCCTGCGCAGTTAGGTAAAAAGTAGCCTATGTCACCCGGGGATAGTGTAGCTTCCCACCAGTGAAATAATTTTTTAAATCAGTCCAGTGGTTTCGGAGCCTATTCAATACAAACAAACAAACAAACAAATCTTTCCTCTTTATAATATTAGTATAGAGTAGCCACACCTCCAGCGTGCCGTGCCGGATTCACGCAGCTCCGTCGCACCGCATCGCCTAGCTGAGCCATAACAGATCAGCTTGCATTGTGCACGCGATAAGTTCAAACGTGTGAGAATTAATGCACAATAAACAATTATAGTAACGTGAGATGGATTGCGTTATCTTGATGGTTTGAAAAAATTGAGACTAGGTTTTACTGTGTGATCGGTTGTTGAAACGCCTCATTGGGTATGGGTGCCCATGTGGTAAAACAGATATTGGTATGGAGTTGGGGCAAATTAGTAAATTTTTTTTAATAATAATTGGACAAGGCATACATTTTTGATGCGAAACATCTATTAGCGACTCGTATGCCGTCACGTTGTAACGGCACGCGCCCAACACAGTTAAGATAAGATTTGTGATTGTTATTTTATTCAACTGAAAACTTTAGGCACGTTGGGCATTTTTGAGACGGGGAAAAAACCATTAAACTCGCAACACTGTTACCGCTACCGACACCTCTGTATATAAGTATCTCGTAATTGTTCAAGTTTTCACTTCTGTCGGCAATCCCGGAGTGCCACTTTTTTAAATTTTTTGGAGTAAGATGTCGTGTATCAGTTATTGTTGAAAGTCAAAAGTATGGTTAAACAATTATTTGCCGTCACGCGTATATATATTGCGTATGTTAAGATAAGGTTTTTTTAAACTAGATAGATCTTCATTTGACCACAATGGTCTGATGGTAAGCGATGATGTGGTCTAAGATGAAGCACGAAGATCTAGAAGAAACCTATTCACTCTTACCATAAAGAGACCCGGATTGTATTCTTTAGGAAAAACAGACGACGGTAAAGTGTTCAATATCTTAGCTGTACTCATCAAGAACGTAGAACCAAAACGGTGTGTGTGAATGGGTGGTATAGTAACTAGGTACGGGCGGTACTGAGCCGTGCGCCTGCTTGTCCTTTGGTGGAAGCGAGATGATTATGAACGGTTTTCTTTGATTATACATTCTTCAACCATTAATGATGTTCAGAGATGATCAGATGTTTCGCATCTGCCGGGCGTTCCGCGATGGCCACATATATTTTATCAGATAACATGTGTTTTACTAAATCGTGTCATCACTTACAACAAACACAAAACATTTTGAACATTTTGATTTGAAATCGAAAACAGTTCGATTTCAAACAAGTACCTACCCATACGTTCCTAGACATTACACTATCATCATTATCATCATCGTCAGCATTTCTCATCCCACTGCTGGGCATAGGCCTCTCTTCGTTGTCGCCATTCGCCTCTGTCCTGCGCTTTTCTAACCCACATACGACCTGCGATCTTCACAATGTCGTCGACCCTTCTTGTCGGCGGACGACCTGCGTTCCTGGTTCCATCTCGGGGCCACCACTCAGTCAGCACCCTACTCCACCTGCCATCACCGCGCCTGGCCACATGCTCTGCCGAACTCCACTTCAGTCCCAATATACGCTTGCTAACGTCTTGAACTTTAGTACGCTTGCGAATTTCAGTATTGTGGACTCGGTGTATCAGTGTCATGCCGAGCATGACGCGCTCCATGGTTCTCTGTGCGACTCTAATCCTGTGCACAGTGTCCTTCGTGAGCGTCCATGTCTCAGCTCCGTAGGTTAATGTTGGCAGGACACATTGGTTGTAGAGGCGGGTCTTCAGACATTGTGGAACATTACACTATATATTCTGAAAATTTCAGCTTAGCTAAAATGAAGTTGCTACATGCTAGACGACAAGACACGTAAATAATGTTCAACATTAATGATTTCACTAACCAATTCAAAACGTAAAATCGGCAAATTTCGATTTCACTAGATCAATAATATTGGTTCACTCTTACCTACAGGTTGCTATAGTGCTGGACTCTTAACTAGTCAATAAGACCTAACATGAAATAATGGCCTCATGACCAAGCTCAAGGTCGCTCAACGAGCTATGGAGAGGGCTATGCTCGGGGTTTCTTTGCGTGACAAAATCCGCAATGAGGAAATCCGCAGAAGAACTAAAGTTGCCGACATAGCTCTCAAAATTAGCAAGTTGAAGTGGCAATGGGCAGGCCACATCGCTCGTAGAACCGATAACCGTTGGGGAAGAAAGGTTCTCGAGTGGACACCACGGACTGGAAGACGCAGCGTAGGCCGGCCCCCCACAAGGTGGACCGACGATCTAGTAAGAATCGCGGGGAGCCGTTGGGCGCAAACGGCTACCAACCGCTCGTTGTGGCGATCTAAGGGGGAGGCCTATGTTCAGCAGTGGACGTCCTCCGGCTGATGATGATGATGATGATGTAATATAGTAATAATTTAAACCACTTTGTATGAACGCAATAAAATACTGAATACTGAATAGTTACTGAAGTAGATCTGGCGGCTCTGGATTTTGGTATAATACGAAAAACACAGTGTAGATATTACTAAGATACAACGAGTTTATTTCATTTCTCACAGCGCTATCTTGCCCCAAACTAAGCAGAGCTTGTACTATGGCATCCAAATAACTGATAGAATACTATTTTTTTTTGTAAATACATACTTAAAATACACAGAACAACATCCAGACCCAGAACACATATCTGTAGATCATGCAAACATTTGTTCTGTGGCGGCAATCGAACCCGCTACCTCCTGCATCTCAGCTGGCTATTAATATAGAAAATAACTGATGATTTTTTTATAATTTGGTTTCCTTTCTATTCCAGATGGCGCGGTGGTGCATTTTGTTAGCACTGAGCGGAGTGGTGGCCTGTGCGGCAGCCGCCGACTCTTCATCTCGATTCCGTAAGTTGCTATACCATTTATGAAAAAAACTTGTAGCAACGCTAACAAACAATTATTATTTTGTAACGAAATTTCTAAATAACTCTTTGTTGAATTTTAAGCTAGTGAATTAACTAATGTCAATAAAATAACGTAGAACTTACTAATTAATGATTAACTTGGCTATTGTTATTAACTTGTGCGGGGAGCACTGAATAACTAAAAGATAAGTATGTCACAAAGAAGGCGCCATCATTGAAAAACCTATACCTATGTGTCTAATATTTTCGTACAAAGTATTATTCAAACTTTCGCAATCACTGTACATAATTACTGATTAAAACGGGTATTTATCGCGCATGTAACGTCGGAATAACAAATGCAATAATGCACTACAAAGCTAGACTCCTTGCAACGCAGAGTCGTTCGTATCGTCGACGGCCCATTAGTATCTAAAGATCTGGAGCCGCTGAGTCTGCGCCGTGACATCGGAGCGCTCAGCGTTTTCTATAAAATATGTAACGGCGAATGTTCTGAAGAGCTGTTCAATTTAAACCCTGCTTCCCACTTCTACCATCGAACCTCCAGCAACCGGCAACGAGCTCACCCACATGTTGTAGATGCGTGGAAGTCTCACACGGTGCGTTTCACCCGCTCGTTTCTTCCACCTGCAAGATGTGGGACGACCTTCCTCTGGAGGTTTTTCCGGTGGGCTTCAAAATGAACGTCTTCAAGAGAGGTGTAAATAGAGTATGAAGTTGTAGGCAAAGCGACTGCAGTACCACGAGTGCGGCGGTGACCACTTAACATCAGGAGGCCCGTCAGCTTGTGTGTCTACAAGTTAAATATAAAAAAATACCCGTTTTAATCAGTAATTACTTTCGTAAATGTCATTTTCTTTATTCATGTTTGTTCGCATCAAACATTAGAAGAATATATTGGTGCACGGCCGGGGTTCCAACCCACAGCCACCGAATCGAAAGTGAGGGTACATTTCACTAGGCCACCATACATTTACATAACACTTTAAGTAAATAACTATTATGTCTTGCAGAACCAAGCAAGCCTCGATTGAGGAAGGGTACGTACACATGACACACATGATACATACATACTCGTACATCACCTTTTTGACTTCAAAATGTATTATAAAAAAGCACTAATGGGGAATTAGTATAAAAAAAACCGTCACATAACGAATATAGCATTAATTTCTAATAAATACAGCTAAACACTTTCATTCAGGGGGTTTTTGTGAACGGCTATATCCGTAATCAAGAAAATAAGCTGTGTTTTTTTCAATGCATTATTGAATTTGAAAATCCATTGTTTAAAGAAGTCGCAATGTAAGAACAAGTCATTTTTAGGGTTCCGTACCCAAAGGGTGAAACGGAATCCTATTACTAAGACCCCGCTGTCTATCTGTCCTTCTGTCTGTCTGTCCGGCGGTATCTCATGAACCGTGATAGTTAGACAGTTGAAGTTTTTACAGATGATGTATTTCTGTTGCCGCTTTAATAATAAATACTAAAAACAGAATAAAATAAGAGTTATATTATTCACTTTAAAAATAAATAATATAATTTTAAAAAGTAATGGCACGGAACCCTTCGTGCGTGAGTCCGACTCGCACTTGGTCGGTTTTTTTTTTTGTTTTTTGTTTTGTAACTTCGGGATAGAACTAGCATATTATGTGGTAACCATCTCCTATAACAAAGCTTAGCCACTTGAAGCATAGGGGAAGAGCGGAGACTTTACAGCTGTAGGGGAAGGGCGGGTAAGACGGATAGAGTGGGCAAGATGGATACTCGAAATATCCTGAAGACCCAGTGAAATTTTACGATCTCTGCATAACAACAGCGTGCCTAGGCGCCGACCGTGTCCGCGCTGTTGTTATGCAGAGATCGTAAAATTTCGCTGCGTCTTCGGGATATTTCGAGTATCCATCTTGACCACTCTATCCGTCTTACTCGCCCTTCCCCTACAGCTGTAAAGTCTCATTTTCCTGTAATTTCACCGGCAACCATACCCTTCAAACCGAATCTCAATGCTGCTTGGTGGCAGAAATAGGTATGGTGGAGTACTTCCTCGGGCGAGCTCTTTCTTTTGCCTTAAAAAGTCTACACTGCTTCACTTCACACTTTACTTCTATAAGCTTCTTTTTAGGTGGTTTTCGTGATTTTTTAGCTCGGGTTTCTTACGGGCTGGTAAATGTTGTAAATATGTATATTACTCGTAGAAAAGTAGTGCCGGATTAACCACGCAAAAGTAGCGATTGCTACGGGCCCGCGCAAAAAGGGGCCCCCAAACCAGCCCACCTCCGCCACTTTATACTTAATAACATAATAACCTACAGCAGATAAAGGGCCCCTAGATGCAATTTGCACGGGCCCCGCACTTGCTTAATCCGGCACTGTAGAAAAGGAATGATTTTGTAATAAATCCTTTTGAAAAAAGGTTTTTCGAATACATAGTCGTGAAATTTTAAAATTAAAATATCGATATGTTGCAAAATAATCATCTTTTGGAAGTAAGATTGGCAAGATATTTAAAACGCGAATATGTAACCCACAAACATTACGAAAAATAATAGAATCTTTAAAATTATTAATAACTAGCTGACCCGCCGAACTTCGTACCGCCCCTGGACATGCATATGACGCGGGCTGCCAATGTACGTCACCGGTACATTTTATTTTAAACGTCGCCGTCGTTCTTTTTAAACTATTCTTTCATTTTGATTTCTGAACGACGGGGGACACATCAAAGCAAAAACCAAATTGTTTTTTTTATTTAATTCCAAGCATTTTCATATTTATTCATCTTTTAAATCTTCTCTGGACTTCAACAAATAATTCAATACCAAAATTAGCCAAATCGGTCCAGCCGTTCTCGAGTTTTAGCGAGACTAACGAACAGCAATTCATTTTTATTTATATCACACGCGTAGTTTTTCAATAAAAACACTACCCTCCTTCTGCGCAGTTGGGTAAAAAGTAGCCTATGTCACCCGGGGATAGTGTAGCTTCCTAACAGTGAAAGAATTTTTTAAATCGGTCCAGTAGTTTCGGAGCCTATTCAATACAAACAAACAAATCTTTCCTGTTTATAATACTAGTATAGATATAGGTACAGATATAAAAACATATAAACGGGCTTATATAATACATTGCAAATGTAGTTTCATTATTATTTATATACAATTCAGAATTATTCATACTCTCATTTTTTACTTTCTGTTATCTCAAAGATTTAACCTAAAGCTCGCGAGGACCAAAAAACATAATAACCTATGTATAATCAATTATAATACATATATATACACCTTCATTCATTATATAATAATCATAATTATCAACGTTTATGTAAATAAGGTGAAAAATTTAAAAATTCAAGAACATAGAATAGAATACAATAATCATTTATTTGGCACACACAAAATGACACATGAAATAATTTAAAGGAACAGTAGATACAATTGAATCCAATAAAACAAGTTCGACTCGTGTGTCTGCGTAACAAAATGGCGTTCAGCTCAGCATAATGTTGGATGATAAGCATCCAACGCTGATAATATATACATGATAATAATATATAATATATACCACCTAACATATTTTTACTAAACAGTTTTGTTATTAATTTTATTTGTTTTTATTTTATTTATTAATCCACAAAACAGATTACAATCCACTCAGCACTAATTAAACCAAACATACAATTTTACATCTAGATTGTAATCAAATATGTGAATACAATAAAAAAGTATAGCAATCATTAAAATTATATTACCCTAAAACTAGAAACCGCAAATTTAGACAAGACATAATCTATACTAATATTATAAAGAGGAAAGATTTATATTTTTGTGTGTATGTTTGTAATGAATAAACTCAAAAACGACGGGTCCGATTTCAAAAATTCTTTCACCATTGGAAAGCTACATTCACCCTGAGTAACATAGGCTACTATACCCAACTGCGCAGAAGGAGGGTAATGTTTTTATTGAAAAACTACGCGTGCGAAGCTGCGGAGTGGTCAGCTAGTTAATAATAATTTAACAAAAGCATTCAGACAATTAAACAACATTACATACTTTTGCTATAATAAAGAAGCAGAAATTTATAGAACCCGTTTAAAGCTACGGGTATTAGTACTTACCAAAGATATCCACGTCATATAAAGCAACCAGCTCGTTATATAGTTGACACGTTCGAGGGAGGATGATTTATTTTGTGTTGTTAACTTGCTGATCTTCTGTCTTTTTCTATGCCATTTCCAACTATATCGTAGTTCATTTATAACAAACTTACTAATAGCAGTAATCCATGATATACCTGCTCTTTGTCTACACTGATCATAAGTGTTATAAAACCCTAATCTTTTCGAAAAAGAACCTATCCTATTTTCTTCTTAATCAACTGTTGATTAATCTTACAAAGTTCCCTTCTTTGAAATATAACCTCCTTCGAATTTCCAATAATCTTCATCCCTTACCTTTTTGGATATGGGCATTCTCCCGGATACTCCTGACCAAGACCTGGTTTTCAGCCGACTCGTCCCAGCTGTCAGATGATGAGATGGTCGGCGATTTCCTACATTGGATCCAGCAGAGCATACAGCAGAGGAACCGTAAAGGTCTGGTCTTATCGATGTATAACAAATATATACGATTTATTTAACAAAAGTAAATAAGCTTCGTAGTTTAGTGGCCAGTTGTGAGTAACTTAACAAAAGAAAAACGTTTACTTTTCGTATTATAGAATACATTTTTCACAAGAACTCTACTTTGAATTAGAAAGAAAAAGAAGGGAAGAGAAAGGAAAGGGCCGTAAGCGATGCATTAAACCGTAGATATTATGACGTACGAGCGAGCGAATCAGTCGAGGTTCTTATTGATTGCTTACACCCGATTATCACATATAATATTTTGGGTTCCGTACCCAAAGGGTATAACTCTATAACTAAGACCGCGCTGTCTTTTTGTCCGTCTGTCACCAGGCTGTATCTCATGAACCGTGATAGTTAGATAGTTGACATTTTCACAGATGATGTACTTCTGTTGCCGCTATAACAACAAATACTAAAAACAGAATAAAATAAATATTTAAGGGGAGCTCCCATACAACAAACGTGATTTTGTTTGCTCGTTTTTGCTCGATATTGATAACGATAACAGGTAGACGCTTGAAATATTCACAAAATATTTAGTTATGTATTCACGTAATAAATAAATAATTAAATTAAAATAAAACAAATATTTAAGGGGGGCTCCCATACAACACACGTAATATTTTTGCCGTTTTTGTAGATAATGGTACGGAACCCTTAGTGCGCGAGTCCGACTGCTCCATTTTCAAATATAAATAGTCACTTTTACAACTAGACGTCACAATTCCCGATCTTATCTCGATGCCTGTCGTTTGACGTAACCGAAAGGGAATGCCTGTATAGATTGTAATACGACCGAAAGTAGACCGAGGTTAATATTACAAGAATCAGGATATTGTTAGCTGGAATCTTAAGTTGTCTCCAAAGCTTAGAGCGATCAGGTACACAGTAACGATCATCACTTTAATTGTTGACCGTGGCAACCGTTTTACTAGGAATTATCAAACAGTAGTTCAGCCGCTTTAGTCCGTTTGTAAATCGTAATTTTAAAATGTCGTTATATTAGTAACGCTTATATTAAAATAGATACGTAGCCTTTTATTCAAGGAATATTTTAGTAAGTAGCTGGTATATTTTAGGACACGAGGAGATGGGATTATTTTATCAGCCATAATCATTAAATGACATATAGCACTGCTTGGGTTTCTGGTAAATTAATAATTAATTAATATGCGCCAAAATTTTTTGACCGGTCATGTTTTTCCACGACGTTATGGCCGATCATAGGGCTTGGCTCCATATTTAATTATGTAAAAACCACTGTAAAATAACCTCGCTATTTGTCTGGTTTATGGCTTTATGATACACTTCTGAATGCCAACTGAAGATTTGTAAATACACTCTTCAAACTAAAAAAATCAAGTTGCTAATGTGTTTTCTTTGGGTTTTCAGCTCGTCAATACTACGGAGGGAAACCAGAGAAACCCAGACCGTTTGAAGCCGCATCCTATCTTCCACCTATCACTGGCTACCCCGCCGCTGGATCCCGTCCCACTCCCAGCTACAATGAAGGGACCTCCCCCAGTCCGTCTTACACGAGCAAACCAAGCTACCAGCCCGGAACACCTGACAAACCTAACCAGCCGAGCTACCAACCCAGCAAACCGACCCAACCGTCGTACCAACCCAGCCAGCCGTCGTATCAACCCAGCCAACCATCATACCAACCCAGCCAGCCTACCTCATCATCTTACCAGCCTTCTCAACCAACATACCAACCAGATACCCAAGCGTCTTATCAACCAAGCCAGCCCACTCAGCCATCATACAAACCTAGCCAACCTAGTTACCAACCTCCTCCGACAGCACAGCCGTCCCAGCCTAGCTACCAACCCAGCCAGCCAACTTACCAACCTGAGGCAACTGCTGGAAGTTCCAGCGGAAGCAACGTAGAAAGCTCGAGTGAATTTACCCTTACCGTTAGCACATCATCATCAACAAGTACCTCCCAAACCGAGCTTTCTGATGACGACCGTCATCCTCCACACATCCACGAAATCACCGTCGACTGTGGCAAAGAAATGATGACGATCAACATCGAATTCAATAAACCTTACAATGGAATCATCTACTCTCAAGACCACTTCAACGAGCCAGAATGTATCTACGTTAGGGAAAACTCAAACCAGGCCAAATTTTCTTTTACCGTCAGCTTAAACACTTGTGGTACCCGCTTCTTCAGTGACTTCCAGAACGAAGGTCAAGCTTACTTAGAAAATGTTCTGGTACTCCAGAACGAGCCTGGTATCCAAGAAGTATGGGATCACATCCGCCGAGTCAGATGTCTTTGGGAAGGAAACCTGAACAAGCAACTCGTATCATCCCTTAGCGTTGGCATGCTGAATCAAATCACCAGCAATTTCAGCGGAGATACTGCAATGGCTAGGTTGGACATCCAGACTGGAAGAGGACCGTTTGCCCCTGAAACTAATGGACTGGTCAAAATTGGAGAAACCATGACATTGGTTGTCACCGTGACAGGAGATCCTGGTTTCGATATCTTCGTCCGAGAATGTGTAGCCAGAGACTTCGAAAGCCGACATATAGTGCCTCTAACTGACAGTAACGGCTGCGTTCTTAAACCTAAACTCTTCGGATCATTCCAGAAGACCAGGGAAACAGGAAACACAGGAGCTTCCATCATCGCCTTTGCTTTCTTTAACGCTTTCAAATTCCCTGATGAGATGGACCTCATCATTCAGTGTGATGTAGAGCTTTGCAAGACTGATTGTGACGTATGCCCCAACCCTGGGTCTATTGAGCCTAGGAGGAGAAGGCGAGACGTTATTCACATTGGAAACAGGACCTATGAGCCTTCAACTACCATTAGCAAAGGTTTTAAGGTAGTTTTTGTTGAGGATCTACCAGAGCCTGATGGTTTCTGTATTACCCCTTCTGCTGCGACTTGGGGGGGCATTATGGTGCTTTTAGGATCTTTGATGAGCAGTGTCATAGTATCGTACCTTTGGCAAAGATCGAGAGGATCTGTTAAGTTCACGTAAGGTTTTGTTTCTAAATTTTGTTCGTACTTAATTTTAGTGTGTTCCGCTGATTTTAGGGTAGAAATGTGATAATTTTAACACTGCCAAGAACTTTATTTATATTTAATTTTTAAGGTTTTCTTTGACTTTAAAAATAACTAAAATACGTACCATTAATTAATATTTCCATTCTTCAACATTAAACTTATTTTGCGAATTTATTTTCAATTAGTTCTGGTAAAGTATTGTTATACTTAGGGCTCTTTAGATTTGTAAATATAGTTAATTTACTGTAAAAATATTTAATAAATGTTTTATCCCACACGCTTTTTTTATTTCACACACTAGGAAGAACTAAGTCCCGGAACAAATAACCTGCTGCGGGACTCGAACCCGCAACCTCTATTGTCTTAGTTATTCCCCACTTCACCACATAGGTAGTTAAATTTAAACTAGTATTTAACTCTATACCAATTTTGAGTAGTGCAGATAGCATGACTGCAATTGAAAAGTTTAAATCTACGGAAAAATTGAGTTAAATGTCGTTTTAAGGCAGAGAGTGGAATTAAATACTATAAAATAAAACAATAAAAAATATACCACGATGTAACAAACACAACGCCCACCTGATAGTGGCAACCATCACCTATAAATAACTACCTCGTAGGTCACGCACCTTAGAAACGTGTCCTACGATGCACTGTCCTATGTCCATCACCTTGAGGCTAACAGGCGAAAAGCCTCTGTGCCTGTGATTCCACCGAATACCATACCTTTCACACCGAAACAGCAATGCTGCTTGGTTGCAGAAAAAGGTATGGTGGCATTACTTCCTCGGGCGAATGAATGAATGAAAATTCTTTAATATATTTATCTTACAAGCTAGACATAACAGATATAAAGAAATAAACAGATAAATGTAAGCATAATGGGCGGTCTTATCGCATAACAAAGCGACGATGGAAGATTGGCCGAGGTGTAAAAAGAATATACATAATCATAAGTAGGAAAAGAAGCAAAAGGAACTTTACTCCTCTTGTTTCTACTTTCGACGCTCAATGTAATTATACTGTCTATTCTGTCGTTTATGTTCCGTGGATATATTTTTTTCTAGAGTGGTCATGCTGACCCGCCCCGTTATTACCTAAGCCAAATTGCTCTCGCGTCGCTATTGCTAGTCAGGCCATCCCTTTCATACGCACAGTACTTACATACCTCACGTGTGAAAGGGATGACCTGACTAGCGATAGCGACGCGACAGCAATTTTGCTTAGGTAATAAGGGGGCCGGTTCTGTCTTCCGCATACATTATAATCAGCCATAGGTTGTCCACTGCTAAAAATCTATATCGATATTCATGTATTCATTAAAATCACAAGAAAACTTTGAAACGGAAATTTCACTCTTTACCAAGCAAGGAAAGTGTAAGGCAAGAAAAAACACTGGTTATTAAAATTAGTCCACAAATAAATATAACATTATAAATAATACAGAAAATTAAAGTAATATGAACCAATTGTAAAACAAAATGCCGTTGTTAAAATGTGTACTGATATTTCGACCTCCGTGGCGCAGTGGGTGAATAGCCGACTGAGACGCTGGAGGTAGCGGGTTCGATTCCCGCCGCGGAACAAATGTTTGCATGATCTACAGATATTTGTTCCGGGTCTGGATGTTTTTCTATATATTATAAGTATGTATTTACAAAAAAAGTATATATGTATTCTATCAGTTATCTGGTTCCCATAGTACAAGCTCTGCTTAGTTTGGGGCTAGATAGCCCTGTGTGAAACGTCCAGCAATATTTATTTATTTTATTTATTGCAAGTGGTTCGCCCCGAACTGAGATCTCGCGAGTCTCCGATTAAAACAAAAAAATATTATTTGTGGTAATCTTTGACTATCAAAATAGTACCACGAAATAACCACCAAACAACTTGACCTACAGTTCCATTCAAATTACAGGTAACGGGAGTTCATGTGGTTCATTTTTTTGGGGTACAAGTTGCAGTTATTCTGGATTTCAGATTTTTGCCTATATTTATGCCAATTAAGCTACACACATACTAAATTACAGCACTGTGGGGTCACTGGTGGTACCCTGTAAATTTTGTCAAAGTTTATATTTTATTACTCAAAAACTATAAAGGATTTATAAAAAATAAAAATGAAGTCTAAATGTACTAATGAATACCTTTCATTTAACGTCCCATTTGACCAGTTAGCCTCATTTTCATTTTTATTTACTCCTCTTGAACCCCAATATCTCAACAACCCCAGAATTTTTAGCTCATTTAGTCACACCAAAATTTTGCCACCAGTACCTACATACCTATGTATTAAATTTCACGATGATCTGATCATTGCTTCGAAAGTTATCCTCGGACAAACATACATACATACAACGCCGATTTGCCCAATTTGATTTAGAGATCTCTCTTCGATCGATCAATTAGCTATCGAGATACTGATTGACATCGGACCAAGGGTTTTAGATCATCGATATAGTCAGCTGTAGTGTATTAAGCATTCTTTCTAAGATTGCTTGAGTTTATTATAAAATCGCACAGAATTTTCCATATTTGACTTACGAGTTGACATAGGCCTCCCCCATACATTTCCAGAGTGACTTAAGCGGCGCCTAACAGCTTCCAGCAATCTTTATTGTCTTCCGGATTGTAAATATCTATTCATTTAGTTGCTCCAGCGCAAGATCAATGACATCTACGTACTTACTTATTATTATTCTATACAGGGTGGAAAATACTCCCGAAACTAATAAAAGAAAACTGTTGTATTTATACTGTGAGCACAAATATGCTATTTCATTTACATTATCAAAACCTACATAACATGCATAAATTAAAAATTTAATAAAACCTATGTCACAATTTTTTTTCTAGCCTATGATGTCCCAATGCTGGGCAAAGGCACCTGATCTCTCCACTTGTCTCGATGCTATACCAAATCCCACCAGTCCCTATAAGCGTCCAAACCATCACACCAACGCTTCTTAGGCCTTCCACGGTGTCGCTTTCCAGTTGGTAAAATTTTTGTTTGATGCCGATCGATGCAGTCCTATGTAAAGATCATTTTATTCTATCGGATGAAAAAAATCTGAGCAGCGAAAGTTAGTCAAAATTGATAAAATATATTCTCATACAACAAGACAAAGCAAAATTCCTCCAACAAACATTTTATTTGACTCTAATTGCACATTAAAGAAGTATTAATACTGTAGCGGTTAAGAAGTTTAGGAACTCCATGCTCTCATGAGCAATTCAAAAACATTTCCTATTTCATAACAATTTTGAATTTCGAACATGGTTTTTGCATCTGTCGAACTTTTATATCAGTCATTGCATCATGTTATTTGTCCTATCATGACATTGTCAAATACGCAAAACGTAGACTTAATTGAAGCATACTTCCTCAACCGACGAAGCCCAACTAATGCGTTGAAGTGGTATCAAGAACGCTACTCAGACCGCGATTGAGGAAGTATGCTTCAATTAAGTCTACTTTTTGCGTATTTGACAATGCCATGATAGGACAAATAACATGATGCAATGACTGATATGAAAGTCCGACTGCATCGATCGGCATCAAAAAAAAATTACCAACTTGATTCATTTTAAGGCGCTACTCACGCTTGACCATATGGGTGCTGCCGTACTGCCCAGTTAAAAAAACACTCTGTATAGACAATCAGACCGGGAACAAATATCTGTAGATCATGTAAACATTTGTTTCGTGGCGGGAATCGAACCCGCTACAACCTGCGTCTCAGCTGGCTATGCGCCCACTGCACCACGGAGGTCGTCCCCTAACAAATTTATATTTAATAGCGGGGATCCCTACATTCTTTTAAATCCGCAATGAGGAAATCCGCAGAAGAACTAAAGTTGCCGACATAGCTCTCAAAATTGGCAAGTTGAAGTGGCAATGGGCAGGCCACATCGCTCGTAAAACCGATAACCGTTGGGGAAGAAAGGTTTTCGAGTGGATACCACGGACTGGAAGACGCAGCGTAGGCCGGCCCCCCACAAGGTGGACCGACGATCTAGTAAGAATCGCGGGGAGCCATTGGGCGCAAACGGCTACCAACCGCTCGTTGTGGCGTTCTAAGAGGGAGGCCTATGTTCAGCAGTGGACGTCTTGCGGGTGACGATGATGATGATCCCTTCATCAAAAAAATAAAAGTGCTGATAATCTTCAGATCGGCTGAGCTGATCTTCATCACACTTAGATAAGTACCATCACAGTTATACAAGCTTTCTATTAAAAACCACGTCCAAATAGTTCGGGATAATCGGATCTTATGTTTTATACAACCAGGAGATGGAACAAGCATATGACTCACTTGCTGTTAAGTTGTCTTCTACTCTCATGTGAATGGTTTATACATTACATAACAGGTTAGAAACTAAATTGATATTGAGTAAAACCTGGCCACGTCTATTGCTGTTTTTTTATACTACTTATATGGCAAACGAGCATGCAGTCCACCAGATGTTAAGTGGCTACTGCAGCCCATGGATATCCACATACAATTCAAAACAAGGTATTATGTTGTCTTGATCTCTATGTGGATACGTTGCCATACTATAGGACTTAGCTGTTATGCCTATGTGCCAGTAATTACAGGAACATACCATTACCATCTAACCGGAACACAGTAGCACAAGTACTGCTATTTGGCGGCAGATAAAGGTAAGGCGGTGGTGCCCACTTCCTCGAGCTCGTTCACAAAAGCTCTAACACCAGTGAAGTGCTGTGTTGGTAGCCTTGTTAAGGTGCAGGTTATAGGGCACAGAGACATTGGCAGTGCATTGTAGAGCACGCTTCTAAGGTGCGTGCCTTTCAAGGCAATACTTTGTTATAGGCGATGGTTACTACTGCCATGTAGGAATGCCAGACCCTTCACTAACCAGCTGTGATTGCAGGCACCCCATCCAGACAACGCTACACTGCTTTTTTATTATACTCGATACATCTTCGTTTGACCACAATCTCACCTGATGGTAAACGATGATGTGGTCTAAGATGAAGCACGAAGATCTAGAAGAAACTAATTCACTCTTACCTTAAAGAGGCCCGGATTGTATTCGTTATGAAAAACAGACCACGGCAAAGTGTTCCATACCTTATTTGCACCAAGAACGTAGAACCAAAACGGTGTGTGCGAAAGGGTGTTATATCAACTAGGTACGGATGGTACTGAGCCGTGCGCCTGCTTGTCCTTCGATGGAAAAGAGATGGCGGAATCAGATCGCAAAGTTCCTGGGCACTTTCCCCGAAATGTATTCTGTAAAAGATCGATAGGCTTGCAACTTATAGGACAATTGGCGGTCTTACCGCTAAGTCGCGATCTCTACCAGGCAAACTTTTAATCTTTTTGCAGTTTGGACTGTGGTAGCTTCAGGCTTCAAGTTTAAGGGTAGGTATACCCTGACATCCTGTATAAGAGAAAAATGAACATTAAAATGTACGGTATTATCAGCTTCACACGGCTTCATTCTGTTTGGAGAAGGCTTAGGGTAAGTAAATGTTCAGAGATTGTAAAGTAGGGTAGATCACATAGTTCATGCCACTTATTTTTTTTTTTACAATAATGATGAATAACGTAAATCCTAAATCGAAATGATTATCGTAATTTTATTTAAATATATTTCCTGATCCCCATTATTGATATTATTATTAAACTTTGATCTTAATTGTGTTGAATTGTAGAAATGTTTCTAATAGACTAAATAGATTTATTAACTGCATTTGCATGCCAACTAATAAGGTTGAACATGCCTGGAAATTTTGTTTGTAATATTTGTCACCTGTTTTTATAATACAGGGTGTTTGGTACTATACTGGCTATATTCAAGTGACGGTTTTTCAAAACATAAAAAATGACTTCTTAAAAAAACTACTAGTTATAACATCAAATTGTAAAGAAAATCGACTAAGTTTAGATGATTAATTGGGTATAAAAGTTACTGCCTACTCTTGCAATCGACATCCAAAAATAAAGGCCGATTTGATATCTCTGAATGGAAATGGCTGCGGCTTTTGGGTTAGAAAAGGACAACAAGAGATATCTCGAGACGTCACCAATACGGTGTGGTTAGATGACATGCATTAAGCAATAGCACAGCATACGTTTAATAAAGTATTTGTTTTTACATGCCAAAATAAATTTCACATTTTTATGATATTTCACAACTTTATTTAATATGCTCATCAATATAACCTCTTTCATTTCTGTGCGTATATTATCAAACACCCTATATTTACCCATGTTTGCGAATGAATAAATGAATTATCAATTATTATATATGCAGGTTCGACATAGATAACGAGAACTATAGCTAACGGCCGATTACGATCGTAGCGATCACTTATGATGATGTACGACATTAATTTAAAATACACATCTGGAATCGTATTCACTGATATTAGATGAGCAGAGCTGTGACCCAGAGTAGAGCGCAGTGCAGCTGCAGATGCGTGCCGAGGAGCAGAGTGCAGATACCTGAGAGGGCTGCTGTCACGATCAGCAGCATCTGCAAGTAAAAACAACATAGAGTTTGCTTTGGGAATACATATTTTATAATACAAAAAATTACACAATAAAATTAAAAACAATTAAAAACTCCCCACCAACAAAAACTCAGTATTTTATAGTACCTCTTTTACTCTGCAGGCTACCAGACTCTGGAATGCCCTACCTGTCTCAACTCGTCATGCAAAATCTCTCCCTATCTTTAAAAATATGGTCAGACAACACTTTCTATCATCCATCGCTCACTAGGCCATTTATTTATTTAGACATTTTTATAATTTATGTATGTAGGTATGACAATATATATATATATACATATATATATTTTATGTATCTTAATATTAATATTTATGTTATTTTATGATTAAATTATGTAATATAATTAAGCATTTTATTTTATATTAACTATATTTTTTATAAATTGGTATATATACTTGTGCTCGGGATTCTAAAAAAAAAATTTATGCCGCCGTCCTTATTTGTTCATATAGATCCTGTCCATCCAAAGGTTGCCTGGAAGAGATCGCTTTTAGCGATAAGGCCGCCCATTGTACCTATGATTTAAAATTGTATTTTCTTTTATATGTTTATATTTAATGGTGTGCAATAAAGAAATTATCTAATCTAATCAAATTTTTTTTATATTACTTATGTAGCAAACAAGCACACGGCCCACATGATGGTAAGCGGCTATGGACGGTTGTAACACCAAAAGTATCAATCGCGAGTTGCCGATCCTTTAAAATTTTCAAAACACCCTTTTCGAAGAATCCTATACCCCTGGGGAAATCCATGGTAGGGAGAACATTCCACAAGCGAAGTGTTCGCGAGAGGGAATTCCTCTGGAACCTCACGGTACGCGACCACATCGTCTCCAAGGTGTGTGGATGGATTCCCTGCCGATGGCGAGCGATTTTTGAAGTCTTAAGTTTTCCGAAGCTATTATTATATACAACCCGTTTTGTTATGCATGTCATTAATTTACAGGATGGTTCATTGATATGTTTAGGACTTGATATTAAGTTTATTTGAAAACTTAATTATAGTAACTAATTAAAAACAAACCTATTTTAAAACAATACTAGGCATTAGCCCTACCCGTGTTTTCAATTAATGTCGTACATAACAACACGCAGTATAAGTATTCTATCAGTTATCTGGTTCCCGTAGTGCACACGGCTACACATCAAGCTATATATTTCCAGTATAAGCTGACCTCTCATTCTACGAAAAGCCTACACAATGCGAAGTCAGCTTATACTGGAAATGTATAGCTTGATGTGTAGCTTTACTAAGTTTGGGGCTAGATAGCGCTGTGTGAAATATCCAGCATTATTATTATAAGCATGTTTCTAACTTTAGACGCGGTTGAGCGAAAGTTGAGCAGACAATGTTGGAAGCATCGTGGTTTTAACCATGGATGAACGATAGATGAACCATAGATGAACCATTGGCAAGGAGAGGGAATGAGTGACGTCATGATGATGATGGGTTAAAAATATGGATGATGATGGGTTAAAAATAGAGCGGATCGGCAGAAACTAGTCAATCTATTTATAATCCTCGTATGTTATTGTGAGACAATAATGGTGTAATGGACATTATCTCATATTTAAATAAGTAATCTCCATTTTATTATCAGTTAATGTACAAACATGGTTTATCTATTTTATGTTATCTAAAAGCTATTAAAGCAACCCCTTAGTAAGAAACCCAGGAGAGTAATCTACAAACTCCTATTTTATATAGTTCCAATATAAATATATTTTCCAACACCCTTTTTCATAAAAAGAGCTTTGGCCGAAGGATCTGGCTTCATCGCCTCGGAGGATGGATAATAAACACTTACTACTTGCGCAGTGTTTCTATAAATTAAAATAAAAATTGTTTATTTCAAGTCATCGACACATACATGTTACAAATATTTGCGCAAGTTTGATCACGTCTCCATGTTTAGATCCCAGCTAAAATGGCTTCCCATTCGTCGTCGACGTGATCTTCATGTTGTAACTTTTCTCTTCAACACTCTTTTCAATCCTTTAGCTCCTTCTTACCTCCGTGAGCGCTTCGATTTTCTTGTCCTACCGGAGATGACTTGTAGGTCATCTAAGTCCCTCCTTCTCAAAACCCCTCCTCATTCCTCCAGTCGCTATGGCGGTTCCTTCACTGTCCATGGAGTCAACCTGTGGAATTCTCTACCACACTCTATCCGCGCAAGTCCATCACTAAGCACTTTTAAGCTTAGAGTCAAAGAGCATTACCTGTCCTTGTAAGCTTTTAGGTTATTTATTATGTATAAGTAGGTATATTATTTATATTTTGTATAATATATTATGTTTATCTCTAATGTAGGTATAGTATATAGGTATTATTATTATTTTTTAATATGGTTAAGTGTTGTATTTATTATAGTATATGCTATATATTAGTATTCTACTCCAATGTCATTCTCTGTGCACGTACCCACCACTATAATCAAATATCTCTATCTTCAAAGGTTTGCTGGAAGAAAACTCTTATTAGGGTTAAGCTCGCCTTTGTACATGTCCATTTTGTAAGCTATTTTTATCTGTAAATCTATTTGTGTACAATAAAGAATAATTATAATTATAATTATAATTATAAATTAAATAAAATTACCTAAATCAAATTAAATTAAATAATAAAATTAAATTAAAACAACAACACACAGAGAGACATACACATACATACATACACGTACGCGGACACGAGGGACTATCAGTTACCGGCGTTTATATGGGCAAAATATTTTTTTTGTTGAGTATAAGGGGTAACTAACGAAAGTGGGCAAAGTAGTAAGTAATCACGAACAGACCGGTTTAATTATATATATATATGTATTCTAAGTGCCGCCAAGCAGCATTTCTGTGTTTCAGTTTGGAAGTTATGGGAGCTGGTGAAGTTACAGGCACACGAAGCATTTACCTGCTTTTGTTAAAAAAAAACAAAAAATACGACGCAAAATCAAAGTCTTGGATGTGGGTAGAAGAATCAACCAGCTGAAGTGGAGTTGGGCTAGACACTTGGCAAGGACGAAAGACGGAAAATGGACGGGGGCAGCAACCGAGTGGTAGCCGCAAGAAGGGCACAAACCAGTTGGCAGACCACCAGACAGATGGTCGGACGACATCGCGAGAGTTGCGGGAAGGCAATGGATGCGCTTGGCACAGGACCGGAGCGAATGGTGTGAGAACGTGGAGGCCTATACCCAGCAGTGGGTGGATGTGGGCTGAGATGACGATGATGATTAAAAAAAATAATAAAGGTTTTATTTAAAATTTGTTAGTTTAATTATGCTTATAATTTGTATACCTTTGTACTATCCCTAACCTAACCATGTTTAACTAAGTTTTTGCCTCAAGTTAATGGATGAAAGGCAGTGCAACATAGGGCACCATCCGAAGGTGCTCACTGCCACTTCTGCTTGCCAATCCTTTGTGCTATGTTGCTGACTTTGGTTCGTTATGAATCTTCTCAATTCTAATTAGATCTCGTAGAGAAACACCAAGCATAGCCCTTTCCATAGCGCGCTGAGCGACCTTGAGCCTTCTAATTCTAATTCTAGGGTGGGGGGAAAAATAAGATCTGCACTGACGTCCCGCATTGGGGTGTATTGTGCGTCCCTTTTAACTTGACCCCAGCTATCCCAAATCCATGAAGTAACGGAGTAGGACTTTGGGTTGGTGGTAGCAGCCAGGGTCCCCGTGGATGTTGATGTGGTAGGGGTGTTAGTGGAGGATGAACTTTGAGCCTTATGAGGCCCATTGTGAAAGACCTCGTTTCTGTAGCATACGTCATCACTGGTACTTAATAAGGTAGTGTTTCTTACTGTGCTCATTCTGACTATAACCAATATAAAAGAGTCATGAGTGCTAACGAATTGACATAGCTTAGTTTATAAAAACATACTCGTAAAACATGAGTTCACTAAGTAACAATTTGATAGAAGTCTGGTTTGCCATACAGAGAAAGCTAGGAAAAGTCTATTAATAAAAATGCAGCACTGTATAAAAATACCAACATGGTAAAAACGGAATCCTTATAGTGCGACTTTATCTGTCTGTTGTGTGTTTAACTACTGAAGCTATCGGCTTGTAGAATCTATCAAATACAAAAAACGAGTGTGCTTTAGAACATTGCAGTAAAACTTCTTATTCAAAATATTAATTTATAAAATTGTTCAATTACATAATTGTCCACATGTCTGTAGGTCGATCAGTCTATGTTCACTCTGGACAGGCGCAACTCGCACTCGCACATTAACGTTTAAAAATATACCAAACTCTCTCCCTTTCTATCTTCACTAACTTATAAGTATCTCCCTCTCAACTTCCGTTCACACTTATCGTAACGCATTCACCAGCTTCATCCCCAAGTCAAGCGTGCGTAAAGAGGTTTTACTTCAAAAATACAATTAAATTATAATTATTCATTGATAAAGAGGCCAAAATGGGAGGCTTCAAAAATTCTTATGGTGACGTCTTATGGGATATCATTAAAAAAAACTTTATTTTCAAATGTCGAACCATTTCAAAGGATCTAGATCTTTATTTATATAAGTAGAGAAACGTCATTCTATATATATATATATATATATATATATATATATATATATATATATATATATATAGAGATACCATCACGGTAAATGTTGATCTTTCGAGACGTACGATCAGTTAATTGTTGATCCGAAAACAAATGTTGATCCGGAGGCCTTATGTTGATCCATTACGCTTTTTCTCATACTGATGTGGCTCCGATTGGATCAACATTTGACATTTTTGTCACGTGACTTGGCTACAAATTACACTTGTCAAATGTGGCTCCAATATACAAATCCGCACCGATAAATGTTGATCCGATTCAAACGGACCAATAAGGATGACGCACCTTATTACTTCCTCCGTGATTGGCCGACGGAGGTCAAAGCGGCGTTGCCGTTTCTCTTACTACAGTTGTTGATCCGTAGTGAATCGAAAATCGAACTTTTTATGAGAATGCATTCGTTAGAATTAAGTATAATGTAATGCAGTCAGTTAATTGATGGCTGGGATTTTCGGCGATACGAGTTATCAGTTATTGGAGGGTTGGTTGTTTGGAATGCGTGTATTTGGTTGGGATGGCTACTTAGCAAACATTTTAAGTATTTTTCTCTAAGACCATAAGTTTATTACCTAATTAAGTAAAAATTACGTTATGTTCACCACGTTTTGTTACTTCATAAAAAAATTTACTTACAAGTCTGAATATCAAATCAAATAAATTTTTTCAGTTCTACAAACCATAGAGAGTTAGTAAATTAATTACCTAATTGTGACATAATTTTACCGGTGTAATCTACCTCAATGAAAATTTACCTAATAGTTGAAAAATAATAGAGATATTTGTTAGAATCTACCTTCTTTAGTGACCACAAATAGGTCATGGACTTGAAAGTCAATTTTAGTACCCATTTTGTTCAAAATTTACTGTGACTAACTTTGTATGGAAAGTCGAAAATTCTTGAAGGTTCTCTGTTAACAAAAACTTACTCATCTAAAAAAAATCTTTTGTAATCTCGTTAACAACCCATCACGTCCCCACTGCAGGGACACGAGTCTCTTGCCATACTTTGGGAATGTTAGGCCATACTCCACACACGGGGGCCAAGTCCGGATTGGTGGAGGTTACGAGGCTAGTGGCCAACCCAGTGTCAGAAGTTTTCAAGCTGCCTATACGGCCTCTGACATGGCTTAACGACTGTGATCAGCTAGTGATAGCAATCGGCACCAACGGCTTAAGAGAAAACACAAGGGCCGTTTTTCCATACAAACATAGCCCCATGTTTCCTCCCTGGATAATGCCAGTACAGCAATAGTTTTTTTTCTCAAAAATCTATGGCCACTATTGGCATGTCCCTTTGTTTTCCTTTTTTTAATAAATTAATTATTAAAAGAGATATGAACATTCAAGAAATAAAAGCGGCCAAGTGCGAGTTGGACTCGCCCATGAAGGGTTCCGTAGCAGCAAGTAACATAATATTAAAGTTCGTTAGTTAGTAAAGTTCATAATATTAAGGTCGTATTTTAGTTCGTTGTATTTTTTTTTTTATTTGAGTTGATTGAATGAAAGGTAAATTGCGGTTTACGATTTATGACGTAATAAAAAAAAACACATACTAGATCTCGTTCAAACCAATTTTCGATGGAAGTTTGCATGAATGTACATCATATATTTTTTTTAGTTTTATCATTCTCTTATTTTAGAAGTTACATGGGGGGGGGGGGGGGGGGCACACATTAAAACACCTTGGAAGTGTCTCTCGCGTTAACTATTCGGTTTAGAAAAAATATATATTAGAAACCTCAATATCATTTTTGAAGACCTATTCATAGATACCCCACACGTATGGGTTTGATGAAAAAAAATTTTGAGTTTCAGTTCTTAGCATAGGGAACCCCCAAAATTTTTATTTTTTTTCTTTTTTGTGTGAAATCTTAATACGGTTTACAGAATACATCTACTTACCAAGTTTCAAAAGTATAGTTTTTATAGTTTCGGAAAAAAGTGATCCTGACATATGGACGGAAAAACAGACAGACATATCGAATCCATAAAGGTACCGTTTTTTGTCATTTGGCTACAGAACCCTAAAAACGTATAATATTTATCAGATTTTCCGCTGTGTTCAAACATCAAGAAAACAAATTTGACTAAATTATATAAAAAAAGGAAAACATAGGAACACGGTCAAAGCCTATCTTTAATTTATAATGAAGAAAGTAGTTAAATCGGTCAAGTTTTGGAGAAGGAGACAGGGGACTACGAATCGTAGATTTTGTGTAATTTTAATAGATATTTTCGGTCCTAGCTGCAGTTGTCTCTATCGTGCTTGTTCCGGCACTGCGCCATACTGCGCGACAGTAATAGATTTTACAAATACTTAGTTTTCAATTCTCTAGCCCTTGGTGTTTCCTCTTAACGTGCCTTGCAAAGCACGGAAACGGTCGAGATAAATGCCACTAACAGTCAAACCCATCCAAGTTATGACCTTGTTTGCAGTCAGTTAACTTGCGTGATCAACGCGACCACGCAAGCCGCACTGAGCTACGACCGCTTCTCTTTTGTAATATAACACTAATATTTGTAATATAGTCTGAAGGAAATCAAATTATAGACGGATGTTAGAATACCTACTCGAAAACCAAAAAAAATTAAATAACAACTTTATTTTTTTTTATTTTAATATCTATCAAAACATCCTTAATAACAACAACATGTGCCTTTAGACTTTAAAATAGTACTTTCAAAATTTCAAATAACATAAAAAAACTAAAATATCTTCTTATGGGGCTACACCACGCAAAACTAGCGCCACTTCACAAAAAAAATTAGTTACAGATACCAAAAGTGGAAAAAACGGCCGTTATTTGCACTTTTGGTACTTGTAACTACTGATGTAAACATTTATAGTTATTGAAGTATTCAAATTAATGTATTCGATTTGTTCTTCAAATGTATGAAGCGGAATCTAAACAAATAATGTTCTTACGGAGAATTTTTTTTTTGTGAAGTGGCGCTAGTTTTGCCCTTTAACAAATTCAATGCTCATCACTCAGTTCCGAGTGAGCGTCCCTTACATTTTATAGTAATTAGTAAAACAAAGACATTTGAAGCGAGTCAACGTTGCTTTGCGCGGCCACTCTGGCAATATAGTCAACTTACGAAAACGAGTATTTGTTTTATTTTTACAGGTAAAAACTGGTTTTGATTAGTTTCTTTGATTATTTTGATTAAGATTCTGGAATTTGATCAAAACACACGGGTTTGTCAAAATCTTGTGACATATTAGTATTACAAAAATGCAATCGTGGAACAAATATCTATAATATTAGTGAACTAAACCATTGCCATCCTTAGCGCTCGGATCCGAGTGTTCGGCACACAGCACGCTGGGTGCCGAAGACTAGGATCCTAAAAATGTGTTTTTTATTGAAATAATAATAATAACAATATACATTTATCCATATTTTCAAACATACATATGTACTTAATCAATATTCGCCTTAAAAAGTTTTGGCTCCCAGCTATTATTTTTATTCATTTTATAGGCACGGAATGTGTTAAGTAATTTGGCAATATTGATCAAAACAAATCCTAAGGACGAACCAGTTCATCATATCAGCCGTAGGACGTCCACTGCTGGACAAAGGCCAGTTATGGTGGTTGTAAACATTAAAGTACTTAAAAAATCTAAAATTACGATTTATTAATTAAGGGCTTGGAATTCGCTATCATAGTTTTTCGTGGTTTTTAATCTTTTTTCACTAAACTACTGAAGATGTCCTCCCCACTTTTGCAAAAATCATTAAAAATCACGAATGCCTGCGCTACAGGGTTATTTTTTTTAGCACCTGCAATATTTCAAGGGGTGACTCTACTCATGTAACTGAACAACTTTCCCCAAGGAACCTATAGTCCCTATAGTATAGTAAAGTACCTATAGACCCCCCAGGACAAGGTCCAGGACGTGTGCCCGAGGTACACATGAACGGTACAACCATTAAAATGGTAAAACAGTTCAAGTACCTAGGTCATTTATTTTACTTACTCACCGTTATCCAAACCTGAAGAATCTGTTTCCATCGTGAACACAGAACACGGACTAGCTAGCTTGAAGGTCGGCCCAGACTGACTCAACTCAAGTTGAAGTAGAAATACTCTCTTCAGTTAAAATTTATGCAGAAATGCGCGTCAGTATGTTGTCTCACTTTAACTTGAAGTAGGAACGTATGTTTGTTTCATTCGCACAATAGCGCGACGTTGCCGTACCTACCCTTCATATTCAGCTCCGGAGCCGCATTTACCACTAAAAATCATATATAAATCGGAGCCACATTATGCGCTTGTGTATAATTTTTTTGACCGTTATTGGATCAACAAAAACCTTAAAATTTTATTACGAGTATATCGAAAACAGGTAGACGCACATCCACTGACGTCACACGCTGAATTCATATATTCGACGTATACAGCCATAACTCAATCCGGAGCTGAATGTACACCCGAAATTGGTGGATCAACATTTGTTCTAAATCAGTACTGGATCAACTTTTACCGTAAAAGGTTGATTATATATATATATATATATATATATATGGGACGAGCCCAAAGCCCAGTTGTGCTTATGATACTTGCCCTAGATTACATTGCACTGCGTCCGTCACCCTAACGCATATAGATGAAAAGTCTCATGTGTCTGTAATTTCACTAGCACCCATACCCTTCAAACCGAAAGACAGTAATGCGCTTAAGCTTGGCGACAGAAATAACAAGTTAATATAAATATTGCTCGCCATACAATATATAGGTACATCAAAGGACAAGCAGACACACGGATAAGTACCATCCACACCTAGTTAATATACCACCCATTGGCACTCTCCGTTTTGGTACAGCTAAGGTATGGAACACTTTACTGTCGTCTGTTTTACCTAAAGAATACAATCCGGGCTTCGTGGTCAATCTTAGATCACATCATCGCTTACCACCAGGCGAGATTGTGGTCAAACGAAGATCTGTTCGTGATTACAACAAAAAAATGCAGGCTAATGTAAGATGAAAATCTAATATATAAAGTCTCGTATCACGATGAACGGCTTGACCAATTTTAATGTTTTCTGAAGTGATAACTTTTTTAGGCGCGTTGGGCATAGTGAAAACTTCTTTAGGCGCGTTGAACATTTATTGAGATGGGAAAAACAAACCTTGAAAAAAACCCATTGAACTCGCGACACTGTTACCGACACCTATCACTGACTACTGACACTGACTGTTACTGATACTGACACTTCTGTATATAAGTATTTGTAGTGACTAGTGTAGTCTGCTTTTATTTTTTTTTGACGACCTCCGTGGTACAGTGGGCGACTAGCCGGCTGAGACGCAGGAGGTAGCGGGTTCGATTCCCGCTGCGGAACAAATGTTTGCATGCTCTACAGATATTTGTTCCGGGTCTGGTTGTTTCTCAATATAATATTATAAGTATGTATTTACAAAAAAATGTAAATAAGTATTCTATCAGTTATCTGGTTCCCATAGTACAAGGTCTTCTTAGTTTGGGGCTAGATAGCGCTGTGTGAAATGTCCAAACATATATTTTTTTTTTATTCAAGTTTTCACTTCTGTCGGCACTAACGGAGTGCCACTTTTTTTGTATATTTGGTAGGTATGATAGTTGTTCGTAAAGTGTTTTTCCCCCTCCTATCCTCACTTCCTATTTTATAATCGCGATTGTAGTATTTTTATATGGACAATATCCATATAATTTAACCGTTGTTCGTTGACGTGACATCATTTACATGAAGTGTCCCGTCACTTTGACAAGAGTGTTTTATATAGTTTTTATCCCGAAGTTCCCACGGGAACGGGAAATTTCAAGCGTGCGAAGTTGCGGGCGGGTCCACTAGTAAGTATATATTATTTTTGCTGTGTGTGAAATTGGATTGGAACCATTGGATTTGCACGGCGAGCGATATTTTATCTTTATAGCATCTAGATCGTGTGTGACGAGCTTTACTTTGTGACAATATGAATATGTTGATACTAGTCACTTCTCCCTATCTCGTCATAACTTACAACGTGGCAATAAACAAATAATTATATTATAGGGATTACAATATACTATTTAGTTTATAGAACGACGGTATTACGCGTCAGTTATCGGTTCTTCTCTGAGGGGCAATCATTGTGCGATATTTTTTTTGAAGACAAGCATCAACTGAAACAAAAAATGATTTCGCAGAAGAGCAAATTCTAAATGTACTAAAATTGGGAATTGAAAAATCTGGGAAAATGCATTTGCTTATTAGGGTATATGCAAATGTTTTTTAAACGGGTTAGCGTATTCCAAATCATAAGTTATTTCACTAGATACTGTTTTAAAAAAGAAAAACGAACATTTTAGGAATAATTTTCGTAATTTTACTAGTTTTTTTTTTAATATTTCTTAACGATTGTTTGATGAATGGCATTTTTTTTTGGAACATAGTTTGAGGGATTAACACCAAATTTGGATATTGTGGGGGCGAAATTATTAAAAATGCAGCCCGAAAAAGTTAAGTTATCGGAAATATTGATACAATGTGCATCCACGTTGTGCAGTAAGTATTAATTTTTATTTTACATACTTAATATATAATAGTAAATATATAACAGCCATTTATCTAGGAATTTCTAAACTGCGAGCACAATGGCGCTACAACCATGTATACAATCATGTAAATATTGGTCTCGCAGTGGGAATCGAACCTGCATCTCGTGTCTCAGCTGACCAATGAAAAACCGTAGAGATAGGTAGGGTAGGTAGAGGTTTTGTCTAAATTGTAACAGAAAGTATTCCGTTTTATTAAAGCTATTTGTACACACGGCTACACATCTCCTGTGGGGCAAAGGTCTCCCCCACATTCCTACATATCTCACGATCACTCGCCAGCCAAAGATTATGAATTATTTATTTTTTGGGAGAGTCGTGAGATCTTAGTTCGGGGCGAACCATTAGTTAAGAAGAAAGGAAAGATGGTATAGTATACGCCAAGACTCGTGGCAGACGGGGCAAATCATTAAACATGTTCGTTTCTTTTTCAATAAAATTACTGGTAATTAGTGATATGGATGAAAGTCAAACTCAAAATCTTTTATTCATTAAAATCACAAGGATCACTTTGAAACGTCATTTTTACTGACGTTTGAATTTTCCTCCGCGACCAAGCCAGAAAAGAAAGGCAAGAAAACAAGGCTGGTTGTTTTTTTTAATGATCCTTTTAGAATACACAACAATACAGGAATTACGTCTAAATTGTAACATGATTGAACGAGTTGGAGCAATTTCTATCCCAAGCTTCTCTATCATCTAAATAATCCGATATTTTATAGTAGGCTTTTTTATAAAGATTTTGTTTAATTGCGTTTTTAAATTTGTTAATTGCCAATTTTTGTACATCACTTGGGAGTTTGTTATAAAAGCGAACACCTTGCCCTTTAAACGATTTACTAACTTTATAATCGATTAGTATAACTGATAGGTAATCGGCGCATTGTTCAGGCCTTTGCCTTCCATAATTTCAATGGCAATATCTCTCGGTTCGATAGATATCAAATCAGGGGGGAAATTGCGCTAATTTTGAACGATTGTGGATAATACCAAAGTTAAACCAAACCAAAAACGTTACGTTATGAACATTTCGTATTACGCTGATATGTACGCGTGACATCAATCACTCATATTTTAGATTTATGGATTTATTTATTTTTATCCTCCATAAACAGGTATTTATTGTAACACCGCCTCCTCACACGTCTTTTCAATCCAGTCCATCCAAAGGTTGCCTGGAAGAGATCGCTTTGAGCGATAAGGCCGCCCATTGTACCACCATGTATTAGTCTTTAAGTTTTCTAGGTTAAGTTATTTTAATTTGGTGTAACAATAAAGATTTATCTCTCTCTTTCTCACTCTCTCTCTCTCTCTCTCTCAATCAAACTAACGTGAGTTCTAATATATGTCACGTTGAATATACAATAATAATTGTAATTTTAGCCTTCTACGCATTTTATTTGGCTCCATTATTCCTCCAAAGGTATAAAAATATCTTGTATCACGTTGTATGACCCTGTCTGACAGGAGACTAACAATAAACTTAAACCATATTTTCTTCCAGTTTCCTTCCTGGCCTGTCAAACAGGCTTCATCTGCGCCTGGCCATCCTACACAACGGCTCTCTTCAGGTCTAATGAGACGGTCCTTTCAACGCCCATGTCTTCAATCCAGATCTCACTGCTGGGCAGTCTACCGAACGTTGGCGGACTCATCATCAGTCCATTTTGCAGCTACGCTTTTAACACTTTTGGAAGGAAATATGCGTCGATGCTGTTTGGATTGCCTTATGTGGTAGGTAAATCATGAATAATGAACTCACTTCTGCCGAGCCAGCATGATAGCCCTAGAAATATGTATCTATTTATGGTAGAATAGAGTAACATTTATATATATATTTTCCCATAATAATATTATTGTTTCGTTTTCACGACTAAACCAACCTGCTGGACCGATTTCGATAGAATTTGCTATATAGATAGATTGTGACCAGGACTGGTACAAAGGCTCCTTTTTTCCGACTGCGCAGGAGGGTATATTTTTATTGAGAAACCACGCGTACAAAGCCGCGTGCGGGTCAGCTAGTCTATACTAATATTGTAAAGAGGAAAAATTTGTTTGATTGTATTGAATAGGCCCCGAAACTACTGGACCGATTTAAAAAAAATATTTCACTGATGGGAAGCTACACTATCCCCGGGTGACATAGGCTACTTTTTACCCAACTGCGCAGAAGGAGGGTAATGTTTTTATTGAAAAACTACGCGTGCGAAGCTGCGGATTGGTCAGCTAGTTATTTATAAAGCGGAACTCTTTCATCTTTTTCATGCGCTGTTGTTACATGGTTTTCGCGGCCATGTTTGTATAACTGCTAACAGATGGCGTTGCTCTGTCATACGCTGATTATGATCGAAGGAAAGTGAATATAAAGTGAGTATTGTCAGTTTTATTGCCGTGTCAACGTTATTTTACGAGGAAACAACAATAAAACATATGATTTTGTTTGTCTGACGAAGTGAGATTGTTATAGACGAATTTTGATTCTTGTGTAATTGCGATTTTGGCACATAAACCATAGTTTTTGGTGGCTTATATCCAGACATCGCCATCTATTACGCTAGTTAGAACTTGTTTTTTTTAATATTGCTGGACATTTCACACAGCGCTATCTAACTCCAAACTAAGCAGAGCTTGTACTATGGGAACCAGATAACTGATATATAGATAAATCTAAAAAAATGTAAATATATACTTAAAAATATAGAAACACATCCAAACCCAGAACAAATATCTGTAGACCATGGAATCGAACCCGCTACCTCCTGCGCCTCAGCCGGTTAAACACCCACTGCGCCACGGAGTCGTCAATGAAAAGCCTTCGTTTTTCTAAGCAATGGTAACCTAAACATCAGGTGGGCCAAGGGTAGGAGGCGCAATCTTATTTAAAAAAATACAGACTTCTTTTTAGAGCACATTATCTTCTTAGACGACATTTGCTTAAAAATAATACCCCTGTAATCTAAGATCTAAGACAAGTTGCAAAACTCTGCTTGTCAACTTAAGCAGACGAAAATAGTAAATGTATACACAAAGATTATATTTATTACCATCATCAGAGGCTAAGATTTAAAATCTTTTTCAAACAGTAGATAAATTTTGTTAAGTCGACAGAGTTGAACATAATATCGTTCATATATATTATTATGCCTGTTTATTACACCGGTGAAGACAATGGATAAATAGTAAAGCAATATTTGATTATACAAAAATTCCAACTGCTGAAATTACTGCGAACTGCAAAAAGAATTAGGTTAACTAGATTGCAAATATTGATAATCGCAAAAACCTAGAAAGAAAGCTTTAGTAAACTCCTTTCTGTGGCAGCTACCAAATTATAACTCTTGTGGATGAATATAGGGCACTGGTAAATGAGGTTTAGAGTTATATCGAAGGACCTTTTTATTGAAAATAATAACTGTAGAATCTATGTAGATATGTTTTCAGAAGAAGGCTCGTTGATCAATTATATAAAGACGAACAAAGCATGCCACCTACTTTAGCCACTCCAATCCGCAAATTTCTAGACGTGAACTTGTTCAGCACAGGCGTCCTTATGATGGAAACGATCGAAGAGATTCTAAGGCACAACTGCGAACTATGACCTCGTAACTATGACCATAGGTCCTTCCTACTCATACAGCCCACTGTGTAGTGCTGAGTACGCCTTCTTGTTAATAAAAGTGTGTGTGACTCTTCTAGAATAGAATAGAATAGAATAATCATTTATTTGGCACACACAAAATGACACATGATATAATTTTAAGGAACAGTAGATACAATTGAATCCAATAATAGTTCGACTCATGTGTCTGCGTACCAAAATGGCGTTCAGCTCAGCATAATGTTGGATGTTAAGCACCCAACGCTTCTAGTTTCTAAAGCGCAATTTCCAACACAATAGAGTACGCAGACAAAACCTTTTCCTTAGATCTCTTTGGATGCCATCACTAACTTAAAACACTTTCTATCAAAAACAAAAATCTCCTAATTTCAATATCTTCCTTTCTCAGATAGCCTGGACCATCATTTCGATCACCAGCAATGTGACTCTGGTACTCCTAGCTATAGCGCTAGCTGGAGTCGGCATCGCAGGGCAGAACGTCTCTATCATCTTCATCTCGGAGATAGCCAATGACAAAATACGAGGCGGTCTTACAGCTTCGTCTGCTTCAGGATATTTTCTAGGTAATTTTTTTGTTGCTGGAGTAAAAATCGAGTCTACTCTAGGAGAACAGTTACTGAACGTTAGCGACAGCGGGTTTGATTGGTTTAACTTTTTCTTTTAAACTGTATAGATCTTTGTTTGACCACAACCTCACCTGATGCTAAGTGATGATGTGGTCTAAGATGAAGCACGAAGATCTAGGAGAAACCTATTTACTCTTATATTAAAGACTGGCCTCTTGTCAGGCTCTTATAATCCCACTCTCTTGCTACACTAATCACTCTAGTCGTTCTATTATTATCCAAGTAGGTAAATAGAGCGTGCAACATAGCTGGGATCATAATGGAATAAAACCATTGTTCTATGGATCCTTTTATTTACAATAGAAAGTAATGGTACTTTAAAGTTTTCTATGCCCACACTGGGAGCAAAAGAGTGGGATTGTAATGGAATAAGCCTCTTGTCAGTCGACTGAAAAGCAGCCAGTCAAAATTTTGATAACATTTTAGCCACGTCCCGTTCACGTTTCGATGTGCGATAACAAAGTCAAAATGACCTCCAACATAATATCTGTAATCTGGGTGGGTGACTCCAAAAGTGTACGAAAACAATGTTAGTTCGAAGACTTATCTAACATCTAAGTTTATTGTTGAAGATAATGTCATGTTAAAAATCAACTGGCTTCGCTGAATATACTGTTATTTCAGTCATCAGTGAATCTTTTATTGGTGCATAGCTTAGAATTTAACACCTTGAAAATTTAAGATAAGTCTTCAGACCGGCATATAACCTAAGAAAAAGCTGTGTAGGATTTCTTTATTGAAATTCGCTATAAATTATGATAATACGAACTTTTTTCTCCTTCATGATTAGAATCACCTCCTAACATACACCGACTACCCCGTAAAATATGCAGGAAGGTCTCCAATCCAATCTTCACTTCGTCTTCCAGGTATTCTGATCTCCCATATCCTGGGAGGCCACCTCAACTACATGCAAGTGGTGTACACTCATCTGACACTCTCGGTGCTGGCGATTGTTCTTCTGATGCTGTTAAAAGAATCCCCGGTCTACTTGGTGCTTGTTGGGAAAGAACAGGTATACTTACTCTTTCTTGATAGCTTTTAAAATGTCAAATCAATTTATTTGCTGACTGTATTAGGTACAGATAGCGTCACTAATTGGTAACTCCCATTTCCCACTAATTGGTACTAATCTTTAAAGATTGAAATAAAAACTTGTAGAAGGATGATTTCCAAAAAGTTTGGTTATATATAGATTTTATCTAAACACACGACGTGTGATAAAAACTTTTTGTAAAACGTCCTTCTACAACATTTTTTTTAGCTCATCGTTGCCTATGAGCTTCTTGGCTCTTCTGTTATTATTCTTATTATTCTTCTGTATTACAGGAAGCAGCAAAATCAATCTCCTTCTACCGTAGACTAGACGTGAAGTCCAAGGAAGTGGAGGCAGAGATATCCAAGATCAAATTCCAGCTTAATCCACGTCTGGAGATCATGTTGGAAACTACTAATGGTGAGTTCATATTATTAATAGGTATAGCTGGCTTTCTCCATGCTTATCATTTAGGTAGACTAGTAAAATAGCTTGTTTTGAATTCTATGTGGATATCCATGGGCTGCAGTAGCCACTTAACATCTGGTGGACTGCATGCTCGTTTGCCATATAAGTTGTATAAAAAAAAAGAAATAAAATGAAAGACAATGAATCTGAATGAAAGACTGATGTGGTCGTAAAAGGTCATTAGCTCGATGGGTAGATGACATAGGGGCCGTAGAAAGACCTGGATGCAAATAGCACAGAATCGCTTGGAGTGGCGTTTAAGAGAGGAGGCTTATACCCAGAAGCAACGACTTAAGATGCCAATGATGATGATAATGATGATAATGAGTTACAGGGGAATATTTGTTTTCATTACAGATCCTGAAGAGACCAATGAGCTGACGATAAAAGAGAAACTGGAGGTAGATGTGAAAATTAGGGCCGAACCCTCATGGAAATTTTTAAGTAAGTTGCGCCTAACCAAAATTAAATTGTAATGTCTAATAGTAATCAATAAGGCATTTTAAACTATTCCATACAGTATAGTATAAAAAAATGGAAGAGCGCCTGTTGGCAAGTTGGCAGTTCTAGATGACTGAATAGGCACAGCCACTGTAGTTTCTGCGACATGATTTTTCTTTACCATCCTCTCAGCTTCCTTGGTTTAATCATCATATCAGCCACAGGAACAAAGGCCTCGCCATGGACTTCCAGAGCAACCGATCTCGTGCAGCCTGCACCCCACGGCTTCTAGCAACCTTTATCAGGTCGTCTTTCCATCTAATAGAGGGCTATCCAGAGCTGCGCTTTCCTGTGCGTGGTCACTCGAGAACCTTTCTGCCCCAACGGCCGTCAGTTTTCTAGCTATGTGTCCTGCCCACTGGCACTTCAGCCTTTGTGTTATGTCAGTGACTTTGATTTGTCTACGAATTTCCTCATTTCTTATTATATCTCGTAAAGTTGTACCAATCGTCTGTAAATCCTAGGTATATCTTATTAGGATGAATAGGTATTTAAATCCTTATCTTCTTCATTCCAGTGAAATCCAAGTCCTCAAAACGTGCCCTCTTCACGGTCCTGACGATAATGACAATGGCAATCATGATGGGCTGCATCGTCATCCAGGTTTATGCGGAGCCGCTCTTCATAGAGGCAGTTCCGTCCATGCCTTCAAACATGTGCGCCATACTGGTGGCGCTTGACTTCCTCGTGGCCAGTATTGTGTGTGTGCTGGTGATTGATAGGTGTGGTAGAAAGGTAAGGGCTCATCATCATAATCATCGTTTCACCATAGGATGTTCAATGCTGAACATAGGCCTCCCACATATATTTCTAGACAGTCTTTCCATCTAGAGGGGGAGGGGGGGGGGGGGGGGCAGTACGGTCTCCACTTGAGAACGCCTGTCAGTTCTAGGGAGGTAATCCTCTAGGCTGTCAGTTACTTTAGTTTGACTACGACTAGTTTATCTCCTCATAAAGTAAGTAAGTAAAAGATTTATTTGACACACGATAACAGCGCAGATAACATAAAACATGATGTATAACTAAAAAAGTAAAATTAAACACACACAACTACTAGTGTGTGTTTAATTTTACTAGCTACGTACACACACATAGGAATTACGAAAAAAAAATTAGGAGGTAGTTAACTAGGTATATAAAACATTGGAAGACAGATGAAGAATAATGGTCATATCTTTTAAACTTTCACGATCACTGTACATAATTATTGATTAAAACGGGTATTTATCGCGCATGTACCTTTTTTATTTGTTATCCCGACGTTTCGGCTGTGTTGCAACAGTCGGGTTAACAAATAAAAAAGTACATACGCGATAAATACATAGGCTGCTATTTAAGAATCCGGAACTGGCCACTGCATAAATAATATTTAAAAAGAAATTATCACGTTTGAAAATGGAACTCTTTGGCTGTACAATGCAGGTTATTTCGTCCGTCTGTCAATTGTTTTCATTGTGTGGCGCGATTTCAAAAATTGCGTGTCATTATCACAATGGATTTATCTCGAGAAAATTTTCGTGCGATGATTTTTTATGATTTTCGACGTGGTCTAACTCAACAGCAGTGTATCGATCAACTCAGTTCGACTTTTGGGGATAAAGCACCATCGAAGACTACTGTGTATCACTGGTTTAGTGAGTTTAATCGTGGACGTCGTATGCTCACGGACGAAATTAAAGATGGTCGGCCTAAATCAGTTGTTGTGCCACGAAACATCGACGCAGTGCGTAAACTAATAATGCAAGATCGTCATGTGACATATCGAGAGATAGAGGCGATCTTGGGCATTAGTATGACGAGTATACATAAGATATTACACGAACACTTGGCTGCAAAAAAAGTTTGTTCGCGTTGGATACCGCACAACTTGACAATAGATCAAAAACAGGCTCGTGTCGATTGGTGCAAAAAAATGATAAAAAAATACAATCGTGGTGCATCAAAAGCTGTATATAATATCTACACAGGTGATAAATCCTGGATTTATGCATATGACCCCGAAACTAAGCAACAGTCAACAGTTTGGGTCTTCCAACATGAGCCGAACCCAACAAAAGTTGCTCGTGCGAAAAGCACTTTGAAGCAAATGGTCGCCTGTTTTTGTGGTATAGATGGACACGTGGCTACTGTACCCCTAGAAAATTGTAAATCTGTTAATTCAGAGTGGTACACGACCATTTGTTTGCCAGAAGTCTTTGCAGAAATCAGGAAGAATAATCCACAACGCAGAATCATTCTCCATCACGACAATGCAAGCTGTCACACTTCGGGTGAAACGACCCGATATTTGGAGGGTGAAACGGTGGAATTAACGGGTCATCCGCCATATAGCCCTGATTTGGCACCCAACGACTTCTTTTTATTCCCAACCGTGAAGAATAAATTACGTGGTCAACGATTTTCAACCCGAGAAGAAGCCGTTGAGGCATTCAAAAATCATGTTTTGGAGATACCGTCTTCCGATTGGAAAAAGTGCTATGAAAACTGGTTTCACCGAATGCAAAAGTGCATTGATCATCATGGCGAATATTTTGAAAAGCAATAAAACCATATTTAACAGTCAATGATAGTTATTTTATTTTATTCCGGATATATAAATAGCAGCCCTCGTACCCATTTTAATCAATAATTCATGGTCATATGTGATCTGATACAACCTGACTGCTGTTAGCATTTCCAGCTCATCAAGTTAGAGTTAGAATAAGTCTGGTTTTCTGTCAGCTGACGTTTTATCTTCCGAAATCCAAACCTTTCAAGCTTATCAATAAGAGTCTTGTGTGATCTCATAATGTACTTTTATTGCTAACTTATCGATTAGTCACCTACTGGCAAGGTGAATCATGACGGTGGTAGCACCAGAAGTGGGTGAAGGCAATGCTCTTAGGGTATTCTATAGCGGTCGGTAAATATCAAAGAATCTAAAATTTTATACGCGTTTGTATATGATTTCCAAATATTCGGTGTAAAACCAACGTCGGAAAACATCATTTCTGATTCTGATTCATAAGACCTAAAAATATTTGTAACCCTAATCGGTATCTATATTGCTGTGAAGGGTATATTTTTTATACTTTGAAAAGGGCATTGAGCCGCTTGCAACTATGTCAGCCCTGTTACATCTTGCAATTATATACTAACAACTAGACTTAATAAATTATCCACCTTTGTATAATAGTAGGTACATTATTGCAAAGGCCGTGTAATAGGCAATTGCAGGTCGAGTATGAGTTTGAAGGCCGAGCCGTAGGCGAGGACTACGAGACAGGCAATTGCCATTTCCGCCGAAGCAACTTATAGTGCTTTTCTCAAAAGAAACGTCCATAATTTTTCAAGTTAATGCCGTTTTTAAGATGAACTTGTACATTTCAGCATGGAATACATTGCCCATAATGTAGATGGCTTTTTAGTTTTAGCAATCTCATTAAAATACGCCAAAAATACTGTTTCGGAGAAAATGTTAATTTTTTCCTCGTTTTTCCAACTCATAAAATGTTCATATACTTCATGTATTTTTCTTTTGACTTCGCTGGAAGCAGGTATTCCATTGCCAGTTTGGCTTCTAATCTTAAATCTGGTGGAGTAGGTACAATCAATCTCCATTTCACTCTCTGAACCGTTGGAACTCATTTTAATTATTAAATTTATATTTTTAGATAACTAACAAATCAAGACGAAATTTCAGCTTTGCCGCCAATTTTTTATTTATCATCTATGCCGAAAGGCAAACGCATTTATGGCTATACAGCCAAGTGAACGCAATTTGTACTAAGCAAATAGACTTACTTTGGTATGCCAAGAATGATAAAAGAGATCCAATCAAATAGTATTTAATAACTCCAGCATGCCATTTCATACAATATTGTTGGAGCGTTCGCGTGTACTTTTATCGAAAATAATGACAATAATTCCATGCATGTTTGAGAAAATGACCCTTATTGGTTCTGCATGTATGTTCCTAGAGAGTCAAAGGCATGTTTTTATAAGCCCTGTTTAATGTAATTAGGCACATTTTGTGTAGTGTCCAGCTGCATAATTGCTTAATATTTTTTTAAGCAAATTCCTTGTTGTTTTAATTGCAGATGTTGCTGATCGTGACAGCAACCCTCTCAGGTATCTGCACTCTGCTCCTCGGCACGCAGCTGCAGCTGCACTGGGCTCCACCCTGGGTCACAGCTCTGCTCATCTATGTGTACAGCTTCGTATATACCACTGGCTGTGCCACTACACCGTTTGTACTCACTGCTGAGGTATTCTTGCCAGAGGTAGGTCCACGATCTTAATTTCAAACTGCTGAAAACTGTCAAAAAATTTTTTTTACTTGATTTAAAAAAAAAGAGGAGGCACTCAATTCAGGTTTTTTTTTTATTAAATTTTTTTATGTTTGTTACCTCAAAACTCCGTCATTTATCAACCGATTTGGAATTTTTTTTTTCAGGATATACTTCCAAGTCCCATAGAAATTTCATCAGAATCGGGTCAGTAGTTTGGCTTTTAAACAAAATAACAGGTTGCGATTTTCTGTTTTTTAGAGTCGCTCATATTTTTGGTAAAAAAAGCTACTTGTTAATGTTTGCAGATATGTTGGTTTTCTTAGAAGATATTTTCTCAAGCAGTGCACTAACTAAAGATGAATCCAGTGGCACAAACTTCTTACTGGACTATGCTGGGCGAAAAGCGGGAGCAAAATTCGTGTTTGCTCTCTTCATGCATGACTCACAACAAAGGAACATATTTTGGCCTTGCTCTTTATACATAATCTATCTTCCAGGTCCGAGGCCTCTGCAGCAGCATCACAATGGCCTTCGTATGGATCGCCAACTTCATCACCCTTCTAGTGTTCAACCCACTAGTGGAGAGCGTGGGTTTGGGTCCCGTATTCTACCTGTTCTCAGCCGTGTGCTTCTCTGGCGCCGTGTACAGCTACTTCTGCGTGCCGGAGACAAAGGGCCTCTCCATCACTGATATACAGAAGCTTTTCTTGAAGGACAGAAGGAAAAAATAAGATTTTTCGTCCGGCTGCTTTAATAGAGTTATTTTTTACGTGTAATTAGTTGGATTTTTCTATAAGAGAATTTGATGAGCCGCGGTTCTATGAGTCACGGTAAGATTTTACCGAAGATGTCTGTCTATGTCTATGTTTATGATGAGAAAGTTGATTGTGGCCAAGCTGTTTGTCAAGGTAGACTAAATTATAACCTAGTATAACCTGCTAACTCTAGCTTCACAGGATTGCTGGAAGAAAAAAACTAGCTATGGCTAAGCTCACCTTTGTTCTTTTTGTAAGCTTTTTTGTATGTTACCTATCTATTTGTGTACGTACAATAATGAATAAATAAACGAATAAGTATAAAACTAAATGTAGGTAGCTGTTTGTTGATCACATAATTATGAATTAAATTCTATTTTCATTTTAAGTCATTTTAATGACTGAGAATTTGTGACCATCATGACCGAGACTCGATGTGAAATAAATAATACACTATGACCTTGTCCAGAAGGGGCGAATTCGCCGCGAATCGATATGCGCGAATTCATAGTTGCGTTGGCGCCAATACACTGCGTCCACAAGCATCGCGCAAATTTAAAATACGCGCGTAAATCGCGTGCACTTCGCCAGACTCTCGACTCGCGCGTTATACGCGCGTGTTGCGCGCGAGTCGAGATACTAGAGACGCCTTATTGCGTTTAGACTACGCGCGAACTTCAGAGCGAGTGCACGTATCAAGAAAAATGGAGCGGTAAAATTTTGATACTGAATTGATTAATGCTTGCGCGTTGGTACGCTCCTTCTGGACGCAACAATCGCGCGTAGTACGCGCTTTCTGGACAAGCTCTATGATGCACACTATGCGCTAAATAAAATACGCTGATTGGTATTTGTAATAACTTTTATAATTACTTAAAAATAAAGCCAAAGTGAAAGATACTTAATTATAGAGATTGTATACAATTTTTACATCACAAGATACTCTAAAGTTAACAACTTACTTTGTACATAATTAACGTAAAATTACATTGAGATTATTTGTATAGTATTTTTATTAAATTAACTATTTGTCTACAATAGTTATTAATAAATAACGTTTTTTTTATCTTTATCTAGGTTTTTTATAATTCCATCTTACATTTTGACCCCGATTTTTGTGTCCTTGGGAGGAAATGGAGTATATATCCGAATTTTATAATAATATTATGGAATGTAAAAAAGGCAGGAGGTTTATATTTGCCTCGTCCAATACCTCCCATTATAGAATCTAGAACTATGCTCAAGCGCTTAACGAATGTTTATAATAAATAAATCGACACCAAAAAGTACCATTTAAATTACCCAATGTAAGACAAACCTTTTCTTTAACTGTCTAAACGTACTACGTCTAAACACACAAACAAAGACTTCGTGTGTTGCTTGTTCCATTAAACAACATTTTTCGTGCATAGCGTAAGCGATTGATTAAGAGCAGAATTTAGATTTTTTCTATGTTTCGAGCAATTAAGGATTTTGCAAATTGCTGAAGAAATGGCTCTTGAGTGTCGATTTGACAATTTAGTTCTGGAATGCGAACCTAACTTAGGTTCGCATTCCAGAACTAAATTGTTTGATGCGTGGTTACGTAATGATTATATCATACTATAGCAGTAATTTCGCTTTAGATTGAATCCTACCTCGCCGGAAAGCACTACTTTGGTCCCTAGCTAAACAATTTACTAAAACAGCCTGCAAGCTACTCGTACACAATCACAACTTTACATTTCCCTGCAAAATATCATCATACATTTTCTGTGTCAGTGGCACATACTCTCCTGTCTTATGGTCTAAGAAATACATCGGATCCCTATGTGCCAAGTTAAACCCTTGCTCCATTAATTCCCTTTTCTTCAGCTTGAAGGTAGCAGTTAGAGGCGTCTCAAGCAGGATTCTGATGAAGATGGGCCTGGCGTACGCGGGGAGACTCGACCTTAGACCTTTGGTTAGAAGGGTTAGGTCGAGCTTGTTTTCTGGGTCCATGATGGCTGCCATGCCAGCTTTTCCTTCTGTGTTAGGGACCTGAAAACGTGTTCAAACTAACTTATTGCAGTTTTATTTTACAGCAAACGTTGGCCTATGTTTGTAGTAGAGATGCCGCGAATACTCGGCTATATTATTCGTTATTTGGCATTACTTAACTTTTTTCTTATTGGTCGATTACCGAATAATAACTAGTATTATTCGATATTCCGTGAATAGTTCTCTAAAATAAACTTTAAATGAACAAAAAAACTATAGAATTAAAATCGACTACCTCCGTGGCGCAGTGGGCGAAAAGCCAACTCACACGCATGATCTACAGATATTTGTTCCGGGTCTGTTATTAACAGACTTCAAAAAAGGAGGGAGGTTCGGAATTCAACTGTATTTTTTTATATTGTTACCCTCAGTACTTTCGACAGGATGAACCGATTTCGATGATTCTTTTTTTTATTTGAAAGCTGGTGCTTCCCGTGTACTCCGATTTACATTTGGCCCAGTTCTGACAGTGGCATCCATGAGAAAACTAAGTCTTAAATTTGCTTAATTTTTATGTTATGTTATGTTTGTTAGCTCAGAACTTCGTTAAATATCAACCTATTTGGGAAATTAGTCTTTTATTTGAGAGGATATATTTTTTTATTTTATATCTAAGTATGTTATATTTTTGTTAAAAAGTTACTTGTTCTATATATGATAAATATGTAATTACAAAAAAAAGTATATAAGTATTCTATCGGTTATCTGGTTCCCATAGTACAAGCTCTGCTTAGTTTGGGGCTAGATAGCGCTGTGTGACATGTCCAGCAATATTTATTTATTATTATTTATTTTAAAAACAGTCGTAGTTTAACTTATTTTTTTAAAACAAAACACGCTTGATATTTTTAATATAAAAAGTTAGCCACAAATCAGTCATGACATGTTGAAGTTATTAAGTTAGGTTTTTTAATTAAAGTTTAAAGTCCAAAAGGGGTAGATTGTGGTGCATAAATACTTTATTTCTACACGATTGGGATCAAGTCAGTTGCGCTTATCTTCATAAATCAAAAGTGCCTCAGAAAATAGTCTATCTGAATAAACAGGTTGCTCCTACTCAAAGCCCACCATTAATTGTTTTCTTTTCTCATATAACCTTAGAAGTTTTTTAGATAACAGTAACAAATAAATGATTGGTAAGTTCAAGACTACTACAAACGTGATATCGTGATATTATTTGCGATTTTTTGAAGTGAAATCTTCTTTAGGCGCGTTGGACATTTTTGAGATTGGGAAAAAACCATTGAACTCGCGACACTATTAACGACACAAATACGCAAAAAGTAGACTTAATTGAAGAATACTTCCTCAACCGACGAAGCCCAACTAATGCGTTGAAGTGGTATCAGGTAGCGGTAGTGGTACATCGCGGTCTGGTTCCTGATACCACCTCAACGCATTTTTTTAAAATATTTTTTTTAATATATGTATTTTTATAAACATACATGTACTTATAAATTATTACACTTAAAAAACCTTAGTAGGTTTGTCCATTAGTTGGGCTTCGTCGGTTGAGGAAGTATGCTTCGATTAAGTCTACTTTTTGCGTACCTATTTGACAATGCCATGATAGGACCAATAAGATGATGCAATGACTGATATAAAAATCCGACAGATGCAAGAACCATGTTCGAAATTCAAAATTGTTCTGAAATACGAAATGTTTTTGAATTGCTCATGAGAGCATGGAGTTCCTTAACTTCTTAATCGCTACAATATTAATACTTCTTTAATGTGCAATTAGAATCTAACTAATAAAATGTTTGTTGGAGGAATTTTGTTTGTCCTGTTGTATGAGAATACATTTTATCAAATTTGACTTATCAAATTTGAACTTCCGCTGCTCAGATTTTTTTCATCCAGTACAATCAAATGATTAAATAAAATAAATTTAAGCAAATTGATTTATTTTAAGGCACTACTCACGCTTGACCAACAAAATTTAATGCTAAAATGTTTTTCTTCAAAAACGAGCTGATGTTTCAAAAGAAACTGCACCTGTATCTCCTCTGGTTATGGGTGCTGCCGTACTGTCCCAGTTAAAAAAACACTCTGTATAGTGAATATCGGTTGACGTCGGGATCTGACGTCCAAACTGATTTGATGGATTTTAAAAATTGAAGAAGATCTTTGATATTGAATTAAAATGTAACTACAACCGATCACCTAATGATGATATTTTATAGTCCGAACTTCAACGAACCCTCAAAAATAAAGATTACAACTCTATTTATAAATACCTATAGTTATGTAATTATGTATTATATTATATGTAGTAGATGCGTGTTTATCCCTAATGCGAATGTTATTGTGTCTGCCTAATGTTAACATTAAGGTGACACCCGGGGCGATTTGGGGATATTGGGGTGTGTTCAACCTCTATAAAGTATGGGAAAACGTTGAAACACAATACCGAAAAAAAATATATTATAGATTAATCTTTATTCTTTAATTGCTCACGAGGATTTTTTTGCTAAGTTTATAGTTCATTAGAAAAAAAATTTACCGTGGACATCGATTTTACTGCAAAATATGGATAAACTACGTAACTACGCGGCTTACATGAATGCAATTTTTTTTATATAATACAACTTAAATTGCACTACAATCGCTCACGAGGAATTTTCATTTTACGCATTGTGAGGTTTTTAATTATTGATTTCCTGTTTAGTTAATATTTTGGTGAGCGCGGCGCTCTGCGCGGGCGACGGGCGGCATACGGCCTCCGGCTCTCGTATGGGTAACCTGTGTCCGTTGTCGCTCTGCTCTGCTCTCGTCATTTGGCGCTCATTGAAATAATCGAGTCGGTTAATTTATTAGTTTCTAGTGAGAAAAACAGCAAAAGGACGCTTTATTTTGTTCGTACATTGTGAAAAGACACTCCTATGTACCTATCTATTTGGTACCAATAAACATAATTGATTATGGATTATTGAATATATAATCTTATAATGTCGTTCTTCATTCTTCATTAATATCGTTCTTCAAATGCGTACCTACTAAATGACCAAATTCCTTGAAAATTTAATGAATATACTTTTTTTTAAATAATTTTCTCTAGGTGACTAATTTCTTAAAAGTTAAGTCTATAAATTGAGAATATGTTATTAGCATTAAGCATTAGTTATAAGGATTGTTTACATTGTTAACAAGTGCTGTTGATTCTGTAATGAATAAATAAAATAATAATATATATATATATATATATATATATATATATATATATATAAAAGGTATTGCAATAAATCACAAAAGATTTTTAAGTAAAGTCAAGGTCAAAATAAGGACTTATCTAAAAATGTGGGTACGGAACTTACTGGCACTCCAAACACAACAGCATCCTTCAATCCAATCAATGTGCTGATCACACCTTCTACTTCTGCTGTGGAGACATTCTCACCACGCCACCTAAAAAAGTAAATAAAAGAATCAACATCGAACTTCGAGATCGCAAGTGAACAACCACAACGACGTTTGCATGTCAATATTGGAACTCAAGTAGAATTGAGTAGTTTATTAGTCAGTGTGTTGAAGGCAGGTGAAATAGTTGCTGAACGTTGGCATAAAGTCGAAAACCTACCTGCAACTCATTGCAGGGACGCTTAACATTGACTGTCACGTCATGGAACACTGGACGAGAGCGCACACTGTGCACGTCTGGTCTCCATATTCCATAGTTTTTTTGTGTACCAATTTTCTAATTTTATTGTTTTTTATTATATTTTACGGAATATGTACTAAGTACCTGCCTTATATTTAACTAGCTGACCCGCCCGCGGCTTCGCGTGCGTAGTATTTCATTAAAAACATCACCCTCATTTTGTCTTTCTCCAGGATATAATCTATTTCCTTGCCAAATTTCATTACGATCCATTCAGCCGTTTAGTTATGAAAAGGTAACAAACAAACAGTTACTTTCCCAGTTACTATGTATGTATTATACATATAAACCTTTCTCTTGAACCACTTTATCTACTGTCAAAAACTGCATTATAATCCGTTGAGTAGTTTAAAAGATCTAAGCTAACAGACAGCGGAAGCGACTTCGTTTTATACTATGTACGATAAAGATGTTGTGTTAGTGCTAGTCTGAAATACAGAATTGAAATGAATTGAAAAGTTAGGTTTATGACAATGGTCGCCAATATCGACTATTACACATAGGTTAGGCCAACACAGCAGAAACAATTTTAATCGAATGAATTGAAAAGTTAGGTTTATGACAATGGTCGCCAATATCGACGATTACACATAGGTTAGGCCAACACAGCAGAAGCAATTTTAATCAAATGAATCTCATCGATGCTTAGAGAGTCCTTTAAATACCAAGACCATTTTTAGGGTTCCGTACCCAAAGGGTCAAACGGGACCCTATTACTAAGACTTCGCTGTCTGTCTGTCTGCCCGTCTGTCACCAGGCTGTATCTCATGACCCGTGATAGTTAGACAGTTGAAATTTTCACAGATGATGTATTTTTGTTGCCGCTATAACAATAAATACTAAAAACAGAATAAAATAAATATTTAAGGGGGGCTCCCATACAACAAACGTGATTTTTTTTTTTGCTTAATTTTGATCGATATAAATATTGAGATATACGCTTGAAATATCCACAGAATATTGAGATATATATTCACTTTAAAAATAACTAATTAAATTAAAATAAAGCAAATACTTAAGGGGGCCTCCCATACAACAAACGTGAATTATTGATAGTTTTGCTCGATATTGATAACGGTAACAGGATAACGCTTGAAATATTCACAGAATATTGAGTTATATTATTACCTTTAAAAACAAATAATTATATTAAAATAAAATTAATATTGGACGGGGGGGGGGGGGGGGGGGGGGCTGCCATACAACAAATGTGATTTTTTGCCTTTTTTGTAGATAATGGTACGGAACCCTTCCGACTCGAACTTGGCCGGTTTTATTTAAATACCACCCCATACCAATTTCTTACAAGAAAGCTAACCAAGGAGCTCCAGGGAATTCTCACCTAAAAGTATCTCCTGTTCGGTCCTTGAAATAGAAGTATCCGAAATGGTCCATCACCAGGATATCTCCAGTATTGAAGTAACAGTCTCCCTCCTGCTTAACACTCCTCACTATCTTCTTCTCCGAGTCGGTTTTGTCTGCGTATCCTGCGAAGGTCAGGATTGCCTTCTTTGGATCTATCTTGCCGAGGAGTAGACCTGGGGATTGTAAGAGTTAAAATAGGAGAATAGTTAGGATAATCTGCAACTATTCAGGGTCTGGATAATGTGGTACCATAGAAGGTATTGGTTGTTCCTGATACCCACAAGTGACGACGACGCGGAGAATTGTAGAGTGGAACTAGCACGTGTTAGGTGTTATTTTTGAAGTAAGGGCTGATGTTATACCTGGCTCATGAGGTCCACAAGTGACACATCTTCCATTGCAATCTCTTAATATTTCTCCCGTGATTTCATCACATCTGAAACGACAATTTAGTTAGACCATGTTAAGTTAGTTTAGTAGAGACTGGTTGCGAAAGTCGAATATCGAGCTCTGTGGGGACCTTCGAAGATACCTATATCTAGCAGAGGACTGCTGTAGGTTGATGATGATGATATATAATGAAGAGTGGTGCAATTAAAAACCTTATAGCTAAACAAGTTCTTTCTATGTTGGGAACTTACTTGACTAGAGTGAGTGGATAGATAGACGAGACGAGCCGACTCAAAAAACCGATAGCGCCTACTTTGGAGTCCAAGTTTACTGTAACAAAAATGTTTTAAGATACAAAAGATACACCTACTCTAATCATACGTAGTAATGCATCTTCTACGGACTATTGGATTCTAATTTCTTTGATCGTATCTTTGCAGCCATGGTCATAGCAGGACCATAAGCCTAAATATTCTCTTCATCTTAAATGTTTTTGGTCTTCAATGGATACTATTAGGTTCGGATCTCAAAAAAGGCTCTGTGACATAATATAGCAAAAAGAACTAAGATTTAGTGTGACGCAGTTACAGCTTTATGCACAAGATTAAGTTCTAGAGTACGTAATTCTTCTTACCAAGATTGCTGTTCCCCTCAGTGGCTCCATAGAACTCGAGCACCCTAGAGATCCCGAACCGGTGGACGAACTCCTGCCAGATCTGCGGACGTAGTCCATTGCCGATGATCACCTTCACGTTGTGACCCTGGTCGCTAGGCCCTGGTGGTACCGAGAGGAGGTATCGGCAGATCTCGCCTATGTATTGAGTAGCCTGGAAACATTTATTTTTTAACATTAGATGTTCGTTTGGCCACAATCTCACCTGATGGTAAGCGATGACGTGGTCTAAGCACGAAGATATTGAAGACACCTATTTACTCTTACCTTAAAGATGTCCGGATGTAGTCTTTAGGAAAAACAGACGACGGTAAAGTGTCCCATCTTAGCTATATGATCGTAGAACCAAAACGGTAAGTACGAATGGGTGGTGTTGTTTGATAAATAATGTGATGATATGACACGTTATTATGAGGTATGATAATAATTTTGTAACATATTGAGTAGAAATTCATCTTTGGACACCTCTCTAGTCTAGCTGTTGTGAAAGATTTAAAATGATAATGAGAGAAATTGCTAAAAATCAGAAAGTAAGATATTAAGACATGAAAAACGATGTTGAGAAGTTACTAAAGATATATTTTCAAGACAATAGATCTTTCTAGTAACAATACCCTGGTAAGTGAAAGGCCCTGGATCAGGGTCTGCTGGATCTCAAATACCAATAATGAACAGCAAAAGTTGTTGATGTGAAATGTTGAGAGTTTAAAGTAAAAGAGTCTGTGTAGACGAGATGATTCGATAAGCACACACTTACTGTGCATCCATATTTAGCTGCATCACTCCAGTAATTAGAAGCTGAGAACTTTTTCCTTAACGCCACAGTGCAACCCAGCACTATGGCCTGGCCTGCCCCTAGCACTCCTCCCGCAGTGTGATGCAGGGGGAGCGGGTCGTAGATGACGTCAGAGGAGGAGAGACGAGCTGCTGTATGTACTCCAAGAGGGATTAGCAGGAATCTGAAAGAAATAAGGTTCAGTATAGTCGAATAGGTAAGCAAAAAGCAATAGGGGTGGCAGAGTATTAGCAAAAAATAAGTTGTTTAGTTTTTAACTTCGACTACGTTTTGATATCGCTAGAAGTTTATACTTCCAGCGAGTTAAATGTTAATGTAAAAACAGAATGTTAATGTAAACTTTCAAACCAAACGGGCCTTGAAATTGCAACTTTCCTCTTGATACGAAGAAGCACTGCCCATTATGCTACAGGCCCTTGTCACGTCAGGGTCGAAATTAGCTTGAATCATTATAGCGTTATTTATTTTTATAGAACATAGAGATGGACCAATCATGCTAAAGTTTTTTACGGATTCGTTTTCTTACTCAAAACACTATTTAAAAATTATTTCGGATCGACCATTAAGCTCAGATATACCTCTTTCCGACACTTATCAAAGATTGATAGTTTACGAAATATCGTTCTCTGATTCGAAATCGAATCCGAAAAAAGCTGTCAGACCGATCCGAGAGCTTTCCAACGTTTTAAAATAGTCCCGCTAATATAATAATAAGTTTATCACTTCACCATTGCCTTTAAAAAAGCATTGCCTCACAGGTTATGCACCTTAGGAACCAGCCATCATGGCATCCAGAGTCATAATATCGTTAACTTGCATTGCTTTTTCCATCTTCTATCTCACCTGATATTAGTAATGATAGCTGCCTTAGGGAACCCAGTAGTCCCACTTGTATAGATATACAGCAGTGTGTCCCTCGGCTTGGACTGCACCACTTCCGTAAACGGCTCTGACGTCATTTCCCGTAGCTCTGATGATAGGTGGACGGTGTCGTGCAGGACGGGTGCATTGTCTCGCTCTGCTGAGTTGCATTGGAAGAGAGGGATGTCTGGTATTTCTGATTGGATCTCCTTTATGGCTGGAATGAAAGAAGAATAATTTAATTAAAGTGATGTTTAGTACCGGAAATGTGTGATGGGTATTTTGTCTGTTAGTTTTTTAGGTACAGCATGGAGATGGAACAATATCCCACCTGATGGTGGGAGTCATGGCTTATAACAAAGGATTGCCTTGTAGGTCACGTAGAAATATGCTCTACTATGCACTGCCCTGCCATCAACTTGAGGCATACAGGTGTGAAACCTCATGTGCCTGTAATTTCACTGGCACCCATACCCTTTAAATCAAAATACAGCAATGCCGCTTGGTGGCAGAAAAAGGTACGTTGTTTGTACTCCCCCGGGTGAGCCCTTTCCCAAAGAACTCTGCAACTACTTTTCATGAGTATGCATTCCTTTTGTGTATTTTGTATTTTAATACCAAGGTTGTCCGTCAAATACCGGTATTTTACAAATGTGTGAAAGAGTCTTCTAAAACGGTGAGCATTTAAATTAGCTGATTCTAAGAATAGATTCATAAGAATCATTCAGGTCAAATGCTTTAATTAAACTGCACTTATAAAAACGGACAACATGCGAAGTTTGCGTGCAAACTTATTTTTAACTAGCTGATCGGCCCCGGCTTTGTACGGTTTGTTATTAAAATGAAATATAGCCCTCAGTATAGGGTAGCTTTCTATTAGTAAAAGAATTTTAAAAATAAGTTCTGTAGTTCCGGATCCATTAACTACATACAAACATACTTAAATTTTTACTTGCAATAGAGGTGGGTTAATATCACACCAATATTATAACTGTGAAAGTTTGTTTATTTGTACTAAATCACGTCGTAATTGGCTGAAACGATTACGATGAAATTTGATGTTATAGATTATGACCTGGATTCAAACATAGGCTACTGTTGACAAACAACGCGTCCGAAGCCGCTGGCGGAAGCTAGTTATTTATAATCAAGTCGATACTTCAGTTGCTGACATAATCAGCTGTGAAAGACGGTCACACCATATTTTACCAGTTTGGCCCTAAGAAGTAGACTTACCATCAGTCATCTCGTCCCCAAATATAACAGCCTTACATCCAGCGATTCTCAGCGAATGAGCCAGGGGCGCGCCTCGCAGGTTAGTATTCACGAGAGCCGTGGTAACCCTGAGCTTAGCCAGGCCGAGCCAGGTAAACGTGTACTCCGGACAGGTCTCCATGAAGAGGGCGATCACCTCTCCGCTCTTGAAGCCTTGCCGTTTGAAGTACCAGGCTATTCTGTTGCTGATTGCGTCTCCCTGGGAAATATATGGTTTTGGGTGAAACATGGTTAATCCAGAAATTTTGACTCCCACAGTTTTGGCTCTTATGGCCGTCAAAAAGAAAATATTTTTAATTTATTTTACTTGCTATAAAGGAAAGCCAGTATTATTCATAACTATTCCAAATTTCAAACCTAGGTTCATTAGTTGCTGAGATAATTAGCTGTCACTGACGGACAGACGGACAACGTCTCACCATAATAAAAATAGCTATGTATGATAAGTCAACACACAAAAAACTCACCCATTTATTCGTACACACAAACTGACACCCTCACACAAACTCACACCACACACCTACACCACTCACCCTTTCCCACACAAACGCTCACTACACATCCTCACATGCACATGGACACACAATCACTCACACACACACTCACACTTAAATCACGCAACCAACACACTCCTACACTCACACATACATTCACTGGACATTCCATTATAACCATAGTCCGGAGGGAGGTATAGGTATGCCATCATACAGGTCCATCCTAGTTTGGGTACCTATGTTTTCCATCCTGAATTGTGAAAATATACCTAGTAAACAATTTTAATTTTTTGTTAGTGAAATATTGAAGTTTGTTTGCTGAATAAATAAATTATTTATTTTTAAGGATTCCCTTTTTACCGTTTTGGTCTGAAGCCCTAATGAACGCCCCTCCATTAATTACGTCCAATCCAATTAAATTAAATTTTCAATTTCAGACTAGCACTAACACAAAATCCTACTAATATTATAAACGCGAAAGTTTGTATGTATGGATGTTTGTTACTCTTTCACGCCGGAACGGCTGAACCGATTGCGATGAAATTTGGTATACACGTAGATCATAACCTGGATTAACACATAAGCTACTGTTTATTGGCAAACCACGTGTGCGAAGCCGCTGGCAACAGCTAGTTAAATATAAGGCAGGTACATAGTCGATATTAAGTACAATATAACAACATATATAATTTAAAACAAAGGCGGGTTAGTTAGGTACACCATTTCTAACTCAAGAACAGTTAACCCGATTTTGATGACCTTTTATTTGTTGGATTTGTCTCCACCCCGAAAAGCAGAATAACGATTAAAATATCGGAAAAAATCACGCAAAAAAAAATTATGACGAAAATTCATTTTATCGTATATGCAGCTAATGATGGCCGATTGACAATTCTATAGGCGACGTACATTGGCAGCCCGCGTCATATGCATGTCAAGGCGGTACGAAGTTTGCCGGGCCAGCTACTACCTAATAGGTATTATGTTTATGTTATTTTTATGTACACACGGCTACACATCAAGCTATACATTTCCAGTATAAGCTGGAACTCTCATTCTACGAAAAGTCTACACAATGCGAGGTCAGCTTATACTGGAAATGTATAGCTTGATGTGAAGCCGTGTGTACACAAAAATAACATAAAACATAAGCATAACAGCCAGGTCGACATTGAACTATGGAGACACTAAACGTGCACTGTGCGCTCTTGTCCAGTGTTCCATGAAGAGACAATCAAAGTCCAGCCTCCCTGCAATAAGTTGCAGGTAGCTGTTGGGGCTGCCTACAGCATCAGGGTCAAAGCGATATGTTCTTTATGTACTGTAATCACAAGGCTCATTTTGAACTGTCTTGGTGTGGTGTTGACGCACCGTAATGAAGTACGTAACTGTTTATTCCTATTTTCTTTTGTTATTCTCCTGTCCTGTGATTGTACTAACTTGTTTCTTTTTATATTGTTATTCTCTTGTCCTCTATTAATTAAGTACTACTGTTTCAGTCTGTTCTGTGTTCTTGTGAAACGTTCATTCCATCATCATCATCATCCACAGACCGACTACACCCACTGCTGGGTATAGGCCTCCCCAAGTTTGTGTCATGCGCCACGATCCTGCGCTAGTCTCACCTATTGACGGCCGCGACTCTAACGATGTCGTCCACCCATCTCGCTGCTGGACGTCCAAACCCTTCTACAGTCATTCCTTGGCCACCATTCAGTTGCTACCATGTTTTCATTCCATTCATGAGTAAAAGAAGGACTTACGTCTCTAAACGTCAGTGACCTATCCCCCATAACGAAGGCCTTCTTGTCCCCGAACTGGTCGACCACCTCGGCCCAGCGGCTGACAACGGTGGTGCCTCGTCGCTCCCACCTCCAGATCTTGAACATGGTGACCAGGAGGACTCGGAGACCCCTGGAACAGAAAATAAAGGTAAATTAACATCCTCGAATGCTAATGCAGATGATAATCATTTTTATTGGTTATAGTCACACCGTTTCATCTGATGATTTGATGGTGTGGTCAAGGACGGGGTACGCTTACCTAGAGAGAACTTGTTCTTTGAGGACTTGAAGACTTCGAGATAACAGTGGTCCGGAAAAACATACGCTGAAAGTGAGTCCCACTTTCTCGAACTAACAATGAAAGTTGAAATGAATCATTTGGTACGGCAAGGTGGTATGCCGACCAGTTGGCCTAGCACAGTAACTGTAGAGAAGGGCTTTGTCTGGAGTCATTTTTCGGAAGAAAGAAGACACTTGTCGACAGTCTCGAGCACGGCGATTGCGAGAGTGAACGGGAAGAAACGTTGTCGTCACTTCCTCGGCAGTAGGCTACAATGCCGAGCACGATAGCCATCATCTTTGACATTTAAGGATAGACAACTTTCTTCCGAAATTGTCTAGGTCTTGCGATGCCTAGACAACGCTGACTTCTCAAATTGTTTCTTTCGCACACTGCTCAATCAGCGCTTGCCAACAATTTTTGGTTTGCATATTTAATTAATAATACCCTTACATACAACTTACGTTGCTACAGACAGAGTATCCATCTCTTGTTTACGAAGAAACCTTATTGAGCTTGCTTGGGGCAAAAGCAATTTCGGAAGAATCGATAGATAATAGAATATAATAGAATAACGCTTTATTATAACATTTAAATTTAAAAACTGTATATAAAACAAATAACAATACACGCAGAAATACAAGTTGCGGTCAGAGCCTTGTCGTCTCTTCGAAGAGTAGACAAGGAAATCGCTGTGCTAGCCTTGCTGGTATGGGTGGTCTTTTCATTACGTCCACAATGCTAATATTAGCGTATTCTACGTTAGCCTGCTGTAAGTACTGGTTGAAACAATTACATACATATCAATTTATAAATACAAATCGAACACTTGAATCAATAGCTGTTTTATATCTATCTACTCTAAAATGAGGAGATCCGTAAACAACCCAAGGTCACAGTCTTAACCAAGAGAATTAGAAAGCTGTAGTGGCAGTGGGCACATATCTCGAAGAACTAACGGACGTTGGGGCAGAGAGGTTCTAGACCAGAGACCACGCATTGGAAAGCGCAGCGCAGGACGGCCCCCCCCACTAGATGGGAAGACGATCTGATAAAGGTTACTGGGAGCCGTTAGGTGCAGGCCACACAACACCGGTCGCTTTGGAAATCTATGTTCAGGAGTGAACGTGCTATGGCTGATATAACGATGACGATACTTATGTCTTAAAGATCGAGCGAATCAACTTGGGAAAATTGACGTTGTATGTATGTATGTTTGTTTGTCCGACGATAACTTTTGAAGCGTTGACACGATCATCGTGAAACTTGATACATATGTAGGCAGGGATGACACAATTCTGGTGTGATTAAATGAGTTAAAAATGTTCGAGGGTTGTTGAGATATTGGGGTTCAAGAGGGGTATAACAATGGGACTATCCGGTCAAGTGGCACGTTTAATGAAAAGACTTTATGAGTAAATTTTGACCGGTTTTTGTTTTTATTTTAATCTTCGCAGTTATAATGTTATTAGCCATAATAAAAACGGAACTTTGACAAAATTCACAGAGTACAATTGAACCCACAGTGCTGAAATTTGGTATCTATGTAACTTTAGTGACCCATGTATGGGCAAAAGTCTGAGAATAACTGCAATTTCTATACCAAAACAATAACCAAAATACATGAACTCCCGTTACCTATAATTTGAATGAAACTGTAGGTCAAGTATTTTGGTTGATATTTCGTGTCACTATTTTGATAGTACAAGATTAAAACCGCGCGATCTCAGTTCGGGGAGAACTAGTAGTTATTGTTGTCACAAAATAACCTATTATTTATAAATCTTTTTTGTATTAGCACGCCAACCTATATTTTCTCAACCCGTTACGGATGACTGGTAGAAAATGCTGTTTAGCATGAAGTCCTCCTTTTGTAGATGTTTTTTTGTGCAATAAAGAATTAAATAATATATAAATAATTTATCTATGTAAAAGCAAACGTCAAACATACAAACATGGTCTTATCTCAAGGTAAATTCGTTGTATTGTAGTGGCGACCCGCGCGACGTTTGTCCAATTCCTCACATCCTCTTGCCAAAGGTCAATTATGTAACTTGTGGAAAAATCAGGAATAGGACGCGGGCCATCACGTCTTCGAGCGTATAGACCAAGAGCGAGCTTAAAATATCCCTACATTACGGGGTACCAGATTGTAAAAAAGCACGTCTGAATTCACAAAATGAAAATCATAAACTAGCTTGCACGTTTCGATATATCGGATCAACATTATTTTTTTATTAATTATTTTCTTCAATAAAGCCTATGTCACTCTCGTGATACAAACCTCCTACTGGGCAGTCAGGTAAAAACATTCTGACGACTAACGATGGACAACTTAGGATCTCTTTTTATCTGGTAATCGGGTTCTGAACCGAATAGTCTTTGTGAGAGACTATTGGCTTAGGACTTGAGGGAATGACTTTAACTTGAACTTTTATTGTAACCATTTTAATTGTGTTTAAAAGAGACAATCTGGACCACGATAGTGGGATGGTTCATAGTATAATTGGATAATAAAAATCGGTCTAACAAAAATAAAATTTAATGTTTATTTTTATTGATATAAGTACTTACTGTATTATTTTTTATTGCTAGTTTTGTATTAAGTGCTGTTGCAAATAAAATATTTGATTTAATTATGATTTGTATAAATCTACATCAAGTTCATAGCGTTTACCTAAATTTCAGTAAGAAGTTTCAAAGTGATTCTTATGATTGCAATGAATATAATATAATATTATTTGAATCATAATACCATTATTATTCACTATTCATTAATATAAATGCTAAAAAGTGAGTTTGTGTCTTTGTTACGTTGCTTACACGTCGTAACGGCTGAATCGATTTCATTGAAATTTGGTGTAAGATAGATTTTGACCTGGATTGAGCCATAGGCTACTTTATTGACAAACCATGCGTACGAAGCGGATGAAAGCTTATAATAACTCTATTCTATTTGATTTTATTAAAATTTATTATAGTGGACCTTTTTATAGAATGCAAATCTGTCCTATCGTATGTACAAATTAGTTATATAAATTCAATTTCAAATTATTTTTGGTCAATAAATCACAAGGATCACTTTGAAATGTCTATTTTACTGCCTGTTCTTTCGCGACCAAGCGATATAAGGTACAAAGCAGAATATAAAAAAAATAAAAGTTAATTAAAACAGACAATTAACTTATTTATATCGGCTATTATCACACAAATATTATAAATGCTAGAATTTGGATGATCGTTTGTTTTTTTATTACTCAATCACGTCGTAACGGCTGAACCGATTTTTACGAAATTTAGTATGTAATTAGATTATAAGCTGGATTACAACATGGGCTTTTTAGCCCGTAAATCAGGTCCCATGGGATAAAATCGACGTGTCACGTCAAGTTGCAACAGCGAGTTTAGCTTTATTTCTAGGTTATCTACACATAGTAGTGTAACGCGTACAAAGTCGCGGGCAACAGCTAGTAATATATTATTTATTAAACTTGAATTCGACGCAGTAAAGTGGGTGGAATTTAAGACTACACGATAAGGTAGGTGACCTACAGTGGCTCCTGGTCTATGATGGACGAGGGTCGAGGTATCGCTTCAACTGATTGAATGATTGTCCGTTGCTGGTTGTATAACATTGGCAACGAGATCCGTGTCAATTTTGACTATTTTTGATATAATATGATCACGATGTGTTTAACTTTTTTTTAGGGTTCTGGACCAAAATGGTCAAAACGGAACCCTTGTGGTGCGACTTTGTCCGTCCGTCTGTCTGTCACAGCTGATTATCTCAGCAACTACTGAACCTATCGGCTTGAAAATATTACGGACATACTAATACCTACCTACAAGTAAATAAATTAAAAAATATTTTCATTTTGATATCTACAAGAGATGGTGTTGGACGGGGGTCAATATAGGTATCAAAATAGGGTTACTAGATCAAGTGATTTACACTTTCTAATACCATTTCTTATTTTATTAATATTTTACAGTTTTGGAGCTATTATGAAAAATGCCGAAAAAATACCGTTCCCCCTTATTCAACAGGAACAAATAAAAACGGTACATACGCGATAAATAACCGTTTTAATCGGTAATTATGTAAATAATGCTGTATTCTTTTGTTATTAAAGGTATTTTGCCCTTATTTAAGTATGTTTTGATAGATAGATAGATAATTTCTTTATTGCACACCATTATATACAAACATTTAAAAGAAAATACACTTTTAAATCATAGGTACAATGGGCGCCCTTATCGCTAAAATATATATAAATTTTGTAATTTGTAATTTATTTATTTTCAGTGAACTTTTTTACATGTGATTAAAAACAATGGGAACACTGGAAACTGCATTAGTAAAATACTGTGTCGCAGTTTCCAGTGCCCGTACATACAATTTAAATGAGTTAGACGTTCCTGATTATAGGTAGGTTACAATTTGCATAGGAAAACCTAAATAAACTTACATGCTTTGTCATGGTAACTCGGTTTTTTGTAAGTATGACTGTGTGTGTGTGTGTGTGAATGTGTTTTAGAGTGATTTAGGAGAGTGGGTGTTTGTGAGTGAGGGTGTGGATGTGTGTATACGGGTGTCTGCGTGTGTCGAGGGTACGATGGTGTGTGAGTTTGTGGTTGTGTGTATGTGTGAGGGTTATGTTTGTCTGATGGGTAAGGGTGTAAATGAACAAATAAGGACGGCGGCGTATGATATTTTTAGATTTATTAGATATTAGTAGTTTTGTTTGCAATAAAGAGTATATCTACCTATCTATAGCATTGTAATTTTCACTTGTTGCTGATAGAATAATTTCATAGTACGATGAAATTGATAGGTGCTATTGAAAGGCCGGACGTGCCTTTGTGAAGTATCAACAATTTACTGAACCTTGGACAGCAGTGCGTCGGTAACTGTGGCTTCACTGAACGTCCTACAGATTTGGCATGTCTTTTGATTAGCTATAAGACGTCCACTGCCGAATACTTTCCATCTAAAGGTGGCCTGGAAGAAATCATTCAGTGATAAGACAGCCTTGTACCTACTATATTTAGTACTTGCTGACAGATCCGTAGTTTTTCAATAAAAACATTACCCTTCTTCTGCGCAGTTGGGTAAAAAGTAGTCTATACCACCCGGGGATAGTGTAGCTTCACAGTGAAAGATTTTTTTAAATCGGTCCAGTAGCTTCGGAGCCTATTCAATACAAAGAAACAACCAAATAAATCTATCCTCTTTATAATATTAGTATAGATACACTAGTTCTATACATCATTATTATAAATACGGGATTTATTACGTACCGTTTTATCTGTATAGTTCTTTACGTACCAATTCTTTTTTATTTTTTATACATTATAGGCTTGCGTTTGACCACGATCTCGCCTGATGGTAAGCGATGATGCAGTCTACGATGGTACACGCTTGCTTAGAAGAAACCTATTCACTCGCGACTTAAATACCCCTAGGTATCTATTAGGAAACACAGACTCAGGCAAGGCGTTCCAATTCTTGGCAGTGCGCTTAATAAAGGTGGAACAGTGCCGCTTTGAGCGTATAGGAGGTATGTCTACCTAGCTAGGACTGTCAACCCTACTATATTATATAGTATCCTACTAATTAGAGGACCAAATACTATAGGTAATTCTAAAAAAATAGTATAGTAGGCGAAGCTACTATATATTACGTAAGTGGAACGCAGCTTCAATCTTTTTTTAAAGCCCGCTCCGCTCTAAAATTGAAAAAAAAAAAAAATTATCAATTTGTACTCAGAAATCAATCAAATGAACTAAATTTTGGACATTGTAATTTCTGAATACAAATATTCTACTAAATGAACTGTTGAAAAATGGCACGGAGTTTTTCTCTTAAATAATTCTAACTAGCTTAACTAGCAAACAATTTTAATAATTGTATCATTTCTTCTTTCAATTCCTGCAATATCAGCATTCACAGAGCGCACATATTCTGTCATGAAGACGAAATGGAGAGATGAGCGTAACAGGACCAGTTTAAATTTAATAAAAGCCGAATTGTATAATATGTTCTTTAAAACAAAAAATGCTGGTGTTTGCATGGCTGTAACTCAAAACGGACAGACTTTTGGGGAAAGATCCAATAGTATATTTTGATGTACTATTGTTCGTTGCCAATTCGAAAATGTGCTGCTCATTTTTATTGGACTGTAGACCAGGATGCCCGTTCTCCTTTGGACTGGCATCAAGGATATGAATGCTTTCTTAAAAATAAAAAATTATGAATAAGGCACAGAGCAGCAAAAAATATTCATTTAAAAAAATATTTTTTTATCCACAAATTTACTCTATAATTTTTTTTATTGTTTTGACACATTTTTTGTGGTAACCGCTTCAAAAATACTGTATTTGATAGAAAAAACGTTGGTAACCCTACATGTAGCGGTGGCGCACCGCGGAGAGCGTCTGGTTGTCCGGTGATGATGAATAATAGTGTTCTCAATATTTTTTCGCTTCTATCTCTTTCACTCATTCTTGCTTACATTGTTGCCCAAGTATTGGACTTTGATCTCTGTACCTACTAGAACATTAATAACGGCAGGAGATATGACACCGAGCTATGGACTGGACGCGATAACCGCATCTGATACATGAGATTTTGTGTAATGTCTTGTGGTTTATAGACGGCACTAGTAAATGTGTCGGTAACTTAGAAATTAAGCTAAACTCGCTGTTGCAACTTGACAATCCATTTTTATCAAATGGGACCTGATTTTTGGGATAAAATGTAGCCTATGTGTTAATCCAGGTTATAATCTACGTACATATCAAATTTCATCGAACTTGGTTCAGCCGTTGCGACGTGATTGAGTAACAAAGACATAAATAAACAAACATCCAAACTTTCACATTTCTAATAATAGTGTGACTAGTTGCCTGCCGCCCGCGGCTTCGCACGCGTGGTTTGTCAATAAAACTCTGGATTGCCCATACAAACTTTTAACCCCTATTTCACCCCTTTCAAGATTATTTTTTGAGACAAAAGATAGCATGTCTTTTTCCAGGATATATGTAATCTCCTTGCAAAATTTCATTACGATCCGTTCAGCCGTTTAGTCGTGAAAAGGTAACAAACAAACAAACAGAGTTACATTCGCATTTATAATATTAAGTATGGACTAGCTGCCGCCTGCTGATTCGCACGCGTGGTTAGTCAATTAAAACATTATCCTCCTTCTGCGCAGTCGAATAAAAAGTAGGCTATGGCCTATATAAAGATGTTTGATGTAAGGAATAACTACGTAAAATATATATAAAATTATTTACAAGACTATTTACAGGAGAAACAATTAAATCATCTGAAGACTGTTGCAAACGATCTATAGATAGCTCAACTACTCCAGTTCACTACCAGGCGGAAGTGCCCCCAAGAATTGCTATGCTTATGCGTTGATCCAGATAAGCGCCAGCTCTCGGATCACAAGTCGCTTCAACCGGACGCCCAAAAAGATTTTTGAAAACGCGTTGGGCTCCGGTCCTCCATGGACCTAGGGTTTCGACCCCAAATAGCTCAAATACGTAAGCTCTGTCGAGACTGGAATAACAAATATATAAGATGTTAAATATATATGTCACTGTTTACTTATACAAATCGCTTCGACCAGATGCCCAGGAAAAATATTGAAAACGCCATTGGCTCCGGTACCCCATGGACCTAGGGTCTCGACCCCAAATAGCTCAAATACGTAAGCTCTATCGAGACTGAAATAAATAAATAATATATATATAATAGGTTGGGGAAAAAGTCTTTTCGCATTATAGTATGTATCCACTTGTAATAAAATCTCTTTGGCTATACTATTTGTATCTGGCTGGTTTTGTTATCATTCAAAGTTTAAATTTTAAAGAAGATAATTCCAAATTCACATTAGGAAAATGTGTGAATTTTATTTGTTTTTCGTACTGTAAAGATGAGTGAATCTAATGAAGAAATTCGATACATTTTAAAATTTTACTACAAAAAAGGTAAAAATGCAACGCAAGCCGCAAAAAATGGACCTAGTGCAGTGTCTGTGAGAGTAGCATAAACTTGGTTTAAGCGTTTTCAATCCGGAAATTTTAATGTCAAAGATGCACGTCGCTCTGGCCGCCCTATTACGGATAAAATTGATGCCATTTTTGAAGAGTGGCGCAAGATCGGCATATCAGTAGTTACGACGTAGCTGAAGAACTGGGAATTGACCACAAAACAGTTTTGGCGCATTTGAAAAAAAGTACACAAAAAAGCTCGATATTTGGGTACCCCACGAGCTCACTGAAAGAAACCTAATGAAACGTGTACTCATTTGTGATTTTTTATTACGACGTAATAAAACCGAACCATTTTTGAAGAAGCTGATAACTGGTGATGAAAAGTGGATCACGTACGACAAGAACGTGCGAAAAAGGTCGTGGTCAAAGGCCGGTCAGGCTTCACAAACTGTGGCGAAACCCGGGTTAACTCGCAACAAGGTGATGCTGTGTGTGTGGTGGGATTGGAAGGGCATTATTCATTATGAACTGTTACCACCAGGCAGGACCATCGATTCTGAACTCTACTGCAAACAACTGATGAAATTAAAGCAAGAAGTTGAGAGAAAGCGGCCGGAATTAATCAACAGAAGGGGTGTGGTTTTTCATCATAACGCTAGACCTCACACATCTTTAGCCACTCAGCAAAAACTAAGAGAGTTTGGCTGGGAGGTGTGAATCCATCCGCTGTATAGTCCTGACCTTGCACTTTCAGATTTCCACCTGTTTCGGTCTCTTCAGAATTATTTAGGCAGTGTCAGGTTAACATCACGAGAGGACTGCCAAAACTACTTGTCGCGGTATTTTGATCAGAAGCCCCAAAATTTCTATAGCAATGTGATCATGTCCCTACCTACAAGATGGCAAAAAGTTATCGAACAAATTGGTACCTACATACTTTAGTTAAATGTAAATAAACTATATTAAAAAATATTTTGAATTTTTTTTAAAAATGCGAAGAAACTTTTCCCCAACCTAATATGTCACTGTTTACCTAATGCGTGTTTTTCTGTACTAACTGAAATTATTTTTTTATTTTCAATCCCAGTCATAGTCTATCTGTACTAATAACAATTGAAATCGATCAAGCCGTTTAGTCATGAAAACTTAACAAACCGACAAACTTAGTTATTTTCGAATGTATAAATTATTATGGATATGGATGTAATAAATCGTAGAACGCGGTAGGAGTAAACAACTTACTATTAGAAAACTTTCGTGATTGATTTCAATCATTGTTATAAATACGGTCTTCATGATGCAAGTGACAGAAGAGTGAGTGAACCTGGTAGAGACATAGGGTTGTGTGTTTGCCTGTACCAAGAACTACAGAAGAGAGCAGCAGTGATGATAATGATGATGACACAGCGGGTCAACACACCCAATCCCCACCACCCCGCCCGTCCACTCGCGCGCAGAGAGCAGCGGCGCGCAGTGCGAGGCGAGACGTTATTCGGAGCGGATCGCACTCACCCTGAACGAATGTTTCGGTTCACGAATTGAACCGAAACATTGTCGGTCGAAACACCGATACGACGGTACGTGATTAATCCCGTATTTATAATAATGAACTTACTATTAGTGTAGGTATAAGAGGTGTAGTTATAGTTAGAAAGGTAGAATAGAATAATCATTTATTTGGTGCACACAAAATGGCACATGAAACAATTTTATGGAACAGTAGATACAATTGAATCCAATATGACAGTGAATAGGTGAATGAATGAATGAAAATACTTTATTGTACACCTCAAAAGAAACAGACATAAAAACAAAAATTCACAAAGCAACAAGTAGGTACAATGGGTGGTCTTATCGCTTAGAAGCCTTTTTTTTCTAGACAACCTTTGGATGGAGAGGACTTCTAAGCGATAAGACCGCCCATTGTACTATTTGCTTTTTATTTTCTATTTTTTTTGTTTATACTGTGTACAATAAAGTGTTTTCATTCATTCATTCATTCATTGTGTAACATTACAATAATGGAGGGGGGTGTACTACATTAACAAAACAAAAACTAAATATTAAGAGATCTTATCACCAACAACAAATTAAAACAATATACATAAACATACATACATATACATATATAGCGATACTACGACGTTTCTGAGAGATAAAATCTTTTCACTCTTGTTTTAAATGTGGCTAATGATGGATATTACCGTATTGAGACCGGTAATGTGTTCCAAAGACGTGTTGCTTGAATGGCGAAGGAATCATCATAGAAGCTAGTTCTATGAACTGGGGTTTTCAGCAAATGTTCAGACGATCGGAGCGAGTGAGGATTAGAGCAGTGAAGGAACTCAAAAATGCTCCTTTATGTAGAAAGGGGTTAAGGGGTTTCGGGTGAATAGGTCCAATCCAATAGGTGTGCTTTGTTTCATTATCATCATCATATGAGACGTCTACTGCTGAAAATAGGCCTACCTCATACATTTCCAAAGTGACTGATTGTATCATTTGTATCCGACCTGCACCCAACGGCTCCCGGAAACCTTTATTAGGTCGCCGGTCCTACGCTCTAGTACTTGGTCTCCACGTGATACCCTTTCTGCCCCAACGGCCGTCAGTTCTGCGGGCTATGTGCCCGCCCACTGCAACTTCAGTTTGCTAATACTCTGGGCTATGTCAGTGACTGGTTTGTCTACGGATGTCCTCATTTCTGATTGGATCTCGCAGAGAAATGCCAAGCGTAGCACTCTTCATAGTATATTCAGAGATTTTTACTCTGTAATCAATATTTATTATTTACTAGCTCATGCCCGCGACCTCGATCGTACGCGGCACAGTACTAAATGTGTAGGTAACCTAGAAATAAAGCTAAACTCGCTGTTGCAACTTGACTTGACACCCCATTTTTTCCTATGGGAATTGATATTTGGGATAAAAGGATATCCTATGTGGTTATCTAGGTTTTAATCTACATACGTATATACCAAATTTCATTGAAATCGATTCAGTTACGACGTGATTGAGTAACAAACAAACATCCAAACTTTCACATATAAAATATTAGTGTGAATTTTTAGGACAACCTCTGTGGCACAGTGGGCGAATGTAGCGGGTTTGATTCCCGCCGCGGAACAATTGTTTGCATGATCTACACATATTTGTTCCCGGTCTGGATGTTTTTCTATATATTATAAGTATGCATATACCTACAAAAAAAAGTACATAAGTATTCTATCAGTTATCTGATTCCCATAGTACAAGCTAAGCTTAGTTTGGGGCTAGATAGCGCTGTGTGAAATATCCAGTAATATTTATTTATTTCTACACGCGACTGCGCACGCTGTGTTTTCTCAACAAAATGTAGCTTAAGTCTCAATCTAGGTCATAATCTATGAACCAAAGAGGTTCGAACATTTTGTTTGGAGCCTGGCATATCTACCGTAAATTCCGTATTAAAAATGCTTCAGCCGTTTAGTCATGAAAACATAACTAACAGACAGATAGACAGTAGTTACTTTCGAATATTTCTTATTAGTACACACGGCTACACATCACGCTATAATTTCCAGTATAAGCTGACCTCTCATTCTACGAAAAGCCTACACAATGCGAGGTCAGCTTATACTGGAAATGTATAGCTTGATGTGTAGCCGTGTGTACCAAGGGACATAGGTAAGAGAATTACCTAATAAACAATTCAAGACAAAGCTAGTTGACAAATGTTTCTATACGATTAATGATTTCTTTGACATGAAATTCTGACATAAGTACTAATTTTAATTTATTAATTTCATGATCTTTATATATTTTTTTTATTGATTATTTTAAGGTCTTCACGATATTATTGATTTATTTTTATTAAACTGTAGAATTTTTATGAATAACTTAATTAATTTTTCAACACAATTGCTCGTAAAGTGAGCCATAGTACATCGTTATTAGGGCCTTAAACCGAACTAGAACACAAGCGTGCTTATTATAACACACTCGTGCATAATAGAATTATCCCTACAAAGTTAAGTTAGTACCTAACTGCAAATTACATGCGAGTAAACAGAGCATTTTCAATTTAACCGGGTAATACAGTTTTTGTAACAATAAAGAGGTTTTATGGCGCTGAAAATCCTATTACATTTTAGGAATAAATAAATGTTCCCTAATTAAGACGAAAAAACGTTTATTATTATCAAACTACTTATAATTCACAATAATTTGTTATAAAATATTTGCATTTTATTACTAAAATTATAATTTTGAAGTAGGCTGTATGGCTATATGTAATCAATCAACTTACATTTGGCGCGTGCAAAAAAAAAACCTGCGCGCCATTTCCCTTTTTTTGTTTATATCGCATTTGTTTCTTTGTGGTAAATAATCGTAAAAATTACAAGTTTTAGTACAGAAGATTAACAATTGATAGATTTAACCCCGCCAGAAATACTAAATGCAGCACAAAATGCAAATGAAAGCCTAATACCTGCAAAATCTAGAGCAAAGTACTTAGCTGCTTACGATAGTTTCATACAATGGAAAAGCAACAAAAAACCCCAGTCATTTTCTGAAAATGTGTTTTGGCGTATTTCTCTGAACTCGCTAATACATACAAACCCAGCTCCTAGTGGTGCATCTATTCCATGTTAAGAAACATGGTTAAGCTCAAACATTGTGTTGATATCAAAACGTACTGTAACCCACAACCATGTAGGTACATCTCGTAGCATGAGTTATTTAGTGCCTTCTAATTCCAGTAATTTGTATGATTTACTTTTGTCGTCGCCGATATTTACACAAGAAGTAAATGAAGATACGTACTAAAGAAGTGGCAAGTACCAATGTAAGACAAACTGTGAAATCGCCATCAAAAACAATCCAATATCGTTTTGAAAATTGTACATTCACCAATTGTTTTAATAATTAAACGATTTATGCAATATATGTTTGTTTTTTCCTCGCAAGTGTGTTGAAAAAGTGCATATGAAACTCGTGAGCAACTAGGTCACTAGACACTCGGCTGATTTACGCCCTAGTCTACGGCTCGGGCTGCAAACCACAGCCTCGTGTTTAATGAGCAACTTAGCTCACTTGTATCATACATAATATACTAATATGTAACTGTAATTTGGGAAGGGCTTTCCTTTAGGAACGGTTTGATAGAGGGATGGGGGAGGAGGGGAGGAGGAAGAGGGGGGGGACTTGAACACCCCCCCCCCCCGAAAACTTATAATTTTTTGAGAAAATAAAAAAAAAATACGTCGAGGTTAAATATGAAAAAAACATTTTTTTATATTGAAAAAAAGGCAGAGTCCAGGGGCTTGGAGAAAAAATTTGTTTATGAAAACGTTGCTCCACACGTTTTCATAGACCACTTTTTCTTCCAATCCCCCGGACTCTGGGTGGGCTCCCGCCAGAAGCTCTTTAGGTCGCCCCTGAATGATGCAAGTCATACGAGGCCAAGTGAAGCGAAGCGAAGCGAGCCTGCGACCTCCATAGCCGAGCGAAGGTCGAGTATGACTTGCTTCATTCAGGACCTCCCGGCGAGCTTCTGGCTCCCGCGCTCTTTATATACACGCTAGGGGTGTCACGCACAAGACCACGTGCGGTCGGGGTGCTCCGTGTCGATTCTGTTACTCTTTTTGAATCTAACCTACTCAAGTTGGGGTGCCCCGTCTCGATTCAGTGTACCATTTTTCATAGTTCAAAAGATAAGTTATTAATAAAAAAATATTAATAATACCATTATTATAAATATCCATGCAACAGTGAACGAATCTAATATAAACTTTGTAAAACAATGTCGAAATTCCCGCCAATAAAAATGTAAAACTTATGTCACTGTCATTGCCAAATTTGAAATTTCCGCCAATAAAAATGTAAAACCTATGAGAAAAGCCGTATTGTCACTGTCATGTCAATTTAGTGTCGCAATAATCGATAGAACGCAAACTGAATGGTCGGCCACTGATTTCCGAGCGAATTTCGCAATCGATCACGGATTTTCAAAAATTAATATCTCAAAAACTATAAGGTTGCGCAAGTTGCCACTTCACATGTAGGCTTTTTTTATGTATGTAAAACACATGAAAAAAAAAATTAAAATTCTAGCACAACTTTCCTAAATTTCAGCCGTAATTTTCACGCTGTTAATCGCTTAAGTATGTGAAACCTACTTATATACCTATAGCTGTAACAACTTATATACCATGCTTCTGGCAAATAAATGTCATTTCATTTCATTAGTGTGCACTAGTTTGGAATTCTCTAGGAAACCATTACATCATAGGATACTTGTTATAATAAGCTCTTCTCAAACTTTCCACAATTTAACAGTTCTTGATAGTGATTTTAGGCACCGATACCCTTATTATGTAAACCGGTCGCTATCGCCCGCCGTTCCGTAGCCTTAATGTATAAACCAATTGCTGTTGCTGATAACAGCTAATCGATTGACACCTAATTCATCAAAGTCGGATGAGTTTACGCGCTACGGGGAACATATGTAAATACAAACATCTATACGTAGACTGCTTAAAACATAACCTTTCCTTCACTTTGCCGTAGTTGGATAATAATAAAGTAAGTACTTACAGAAAATCTCGACTATGCGTCTTCTTCCATATATAAATCCACTGGTACCGATCCCCCGTCATCAAGTACGCAGCTATCACCCCAATCACCCCCACTAATGGGGGATACGCTCGTGATATCCAGACGAGGAGTGCGCAGACCAGCGCCACTGCTGTGAGGATGCTCCATTTCTGTCGTTCCGCTTCCTCGAAGCGAACTCCTTGCTTTTCTGTCATCCTGGTAGTTTAGGTGTTGTGCATAGTACTAGGCCTGGAATTTGGAGATCTCTTTATATAGTTATTTTTTTTGCTTACATCATGCTATCGTATATTTGTTTAGATTAAGACTCAAAGCTGATATTCTGTCAACACGGCTAAACCAACCGTAGTGGCAGTAGCTGAAGCTCACTATCTCTATCTCTTTCTCTCCCCGGTCTCCATGTCTTGTCTTAAATATACCAGTGAATTTTTTTTAAGTGTGATAGTTAGTAGTGGTAGTTTTATTGGTTTAAAATAGTAGGTATTTAATTTTGTTATGCATGTATTTAATATAGTTTGATTTAAACAATAGTTGTGTTTGTCTTATTATTGCTACCCTTGATCAAGAGGTACGTGAGGTAATGTAAACTGGACTCAGCGGAAGACCAGCAGAACATATCGTAGCATCATGCTGAGCCGAGTACCTTCATCTCCATACAGAGCTTTTAAGTTTGTTAGTTTGTTAGTTTGTTAGTGCTTAGGTTAGATTTTATTGTGGGTGTGTTTTATTTTCCTTTATTACTGTTTCCTTTATTGTTGAACAAAATGTTTTCTTTCTTTCTTTCTATCTACATGAACTAGCTTAGATAGTAATTACCGCGAGAGGAGTGTGGAAGTTGCTGTCTATTGGGCTAATAAAATTTTGAAGTCAAACAGACATTGACGCGAAAGAAGAAGAGGTAATTAGCACAGAACAAAAATACCCTAACGGAGTAAGTAAGTAGGTACTCGTACATGTACCCTGTAAAGGCATTGCAATTTGAGTATGAGCCGTTTGACAAAAAAATACAATTAATTAAACAATTAAACAAACAGAGTTTAAATAAAATAATAAATAACTCATGTCGCATCAAACAAATTAAAATAAATTTATGCGAAAAAAATGATCTGATAAATATACATTTAACATATTCATTTATTTTCTCAGACAAAGATGAATTAAAAACCTACCTTGTCCGAGATTGGTACCTGCGATTGAAATAAAAACCTGTGTTGCAGGTAGCTAGGGAAAACAATTTTCAATATTAAACTAGTGCCCGCGGTTCGCTCTCGTGTAATTGTCCGTTCCCGCGGGAACTCCGGGATATAAAGTATATAAATAAAATCACTTATATATAAATGCAACATTGTGTAAAAATTTAAAGTCAATCCATCAACTACTTTTCGAGTGTTGCGGACACAAACATACGAAAGCTGAAATTTAATGTTTTCCGACTGCAATTTTGACTTTAGCATTATGCTATTTTAGCGTAATAAATTACATAGGGTTTATAATTGTGTAAAAATGGACATTAAATATCCTTCTACGGACCTGAGATCAAATATACACAAACGACGAATCAACAGCAAAATACACACAAAGATAATGAAACCGACCACATTTCTCATTCCAATAACTTGTTTCGGAAAGTGTACCTATAAGTAAGCAAGATATTGTTTTCAAATTGTATTAAATAATAAACTGACCTGATCTTATTCCTCGATAATGAAATCCGCGATACACTAGCAACTGAATATATAAAACAGTAGATACACGACACGACCGGGACTCAGTAACTCGTAAACTGAAGGCCGCGGCTCGTGAGCTGAGGCGATGCACTGCGCGTATTAACTACTATTAACTAGCTGGAAAGAAGGATTTGCTGTCGATTCGGACAAAAAATATTGGGACGCAATGTCCCAATTGACACTTGATTTTAATATTTTTGTTAGGTACGGTCGATTCGGACACCATTAAAAATAGCTGCATTTTACAGTCAGTTAAATTAACAGGTTTTTACCGAGGCGCAGCGGCGGCACAGCAAGATGACGAAATAGATGCATATCAAGGTCATACTCTCTATCTCTTTATTTGAGATATTTTAAGTGATGATTATATAGATGCCTAAGTATACAAGATGTTGATTTATACCAAATATATGCTATGAATGAAACTTGTGGTTTTTTTAACATTAATGTAAGTCACCACACGCTCGCAAAGCAATTTGATTAGCTTTATCACATTATATTATATTTTGCTCAAACATTTTTTACCTGACTGTACTCAACAGCTTCAATAATTCGATGGTGTCCGAATCGACGGTAAAAAAAATAAAATCAAAAGTATCAGTTAGGACACTGTGTCCTAATAAATTTTGTCCGTATCGTCAGCAACTCAAGAGAAGTCGTCCAGTGGGACAAGTTGACTAATATAAGACCAGATATTTTATTGGCAAAAAAATATTCATGAACTAAGCGAAAAGAAAAGTATTATAATTATGAAGATTGGTATGGCTATTATTTGAAGAAAATTATTGAAATTTATTTAAAGAAAAATATACGGGCATTGATGATCTTACCGCGCAGGTGCAGGGCAAATGAAAAAAAAAACATTAAATGTCATACATGTGTAAATATGTCATACATGTGTAAATATGTCATACATGTGTAAATATGTCATACATGTGTAAATATGTCATACATGTGTAAATATGTCATACATGTGTAAATATGTCATACATGTGTAAATATGTAGCGTTACATTTAAAAGACAAAAGCTAGCGTGTTTGATAATAAAAAAAATCCGTAAATTGTACTAGTTAGACACTATCGTTACTGGGACTCGAAAACGGAATACTGGCTGTTTTAAGAAGTAAATATATATGAATAATGAATCCTTATCAGCACCGATCATAATCTCATAATTTGCATGACTTAGTGAGTCGAGTTCTAATAATGTACCAATGCACCTAAGGAAAAAAACGTTTCTGGAAATCATATTTTTAGAAGTTTTTCTTCATCCTTAAACATGCTGGGAGTTAGCGACGTTGTTTGTACACACGGCTACACATTAAGCTATACATTACCAGTATAAGCTGACCTCTCATTCTACGAAAAGCCAACACAATGCGAGGTCAGCTTATACTGGAAATGTATAGCTTGATGTGTAGCCGTGTGTACATAGGTACTTATGCAATTAAAACTACATATTTGTAATATATAACTAACTTACTATATATACATAAACTATAAGAAATGTGTTCGTATGACTGTCGTCATAAAATTGGAACTAGTTAAATAAATAATACTAAATAAATAAATATTGCTCGACATTTCACAGAGCGTTTTGTAGCCCCAAACTAATCATAGCTTGTATTATAGGAACCAGAAAACTGATAGAATACTTATATACTTTTACATGTCCATTTTGTGAACTATTTTTGTCTGTAAAGCTATTTGTGTACAATAAAGAACACTTTTTTTTGTAAATATATACTTATATATAATATACCTAGTCAGGTCATAAGTATTGTCACACCGTAAAAACTTTTCTTTTAGAATGCTGGCCACAAAAAAGTTTATAGAATTCGAATTTACAATTGTTCATGAAACTAAAAATGTATACTTTTTAGAATTTTACTCATTTTTAAATATGGAGTGGACGCTTAAAGAAGACCGTGTTGCAGTTATTGCGTTGCATCGTTGCGGTTACGCGCCAATTCAAATTTTTGACATACTGAAAAATTTGAATACAACCAAAAGATTTGTTTATCGCACCATCAAACGATACAATGAAGACTCTAGTGTAGATGACAGGTCAAGAAGTAGTCGCCCTCGGTCTGTTAGGACTCCAGCAGTGATAAAAGCTGTGAAGGCGCGAATTCAAAGAAATCCCAAACGTAAGCAGAAACTGTTGGCCCTTCAGATGGGGTTAAGCAGAACCACGGTGAAAAGGGTGTTAAATGAAGACTTAGGGCTTCGGGCATATCGAAGAAAAACAGGACATCGTTTGAATGCTCGTCTAATGGACCTGAGACTGAAGAGATGCTGCGCTTTGTTGAAGCGGTACGCGGGAAAAAAATATCGGGAAATTCTTTTTTCGGATGAAAAAAATTTTACCGTAGAAGAGAGCTACAACAAACAAAATGATAAGGTGTACGCACACAGTAGTGAAGAAGCGAGCAACCGTATTCCGCGTGTCCAACGAGGTCATTTTCCATCCTCGCTCATGGTATGATTGGGAGTTTCTTATTGGGGCTTAACAGAGGTACATTTTTGTGAGAAAGGTGTAAAAAAGAATGCAGTTGTGTATGAAAAGACATTCCTGACGAACCTTGTGGAACCTGTTTCTCATACCATGTTCAATAACAGGCACTGGGTATTCCAATAAGATTCGGCGCCAGCTCATAGAGCGAAGAGCACACAAGACTGGCTGGCGGCGCGTGAAATCGACTTCATCCGGCACGAAGACTGGCCCTCCTCCAGTCCAGATTTGAATCCGTTAGATTACAAGATATGGCAACACTTGGAGGAAAAGGCGTGCTCAAAGCCTCATCCCAATTTGGAGTCACTCAAGACATCCTTGATTAAGGCAGCCGCCGATATTGACATGGACCTCGTTCGTGCTGCGATAAACGACTGGCCGCGCAGATTGAAGGCCTGTATTTAAAATCACGGAGGTCATTTTGAATAAACTTTAGTGTCATAAGAATCTATGTTTTGTTAAGTTCATTTTGGTATATAAATGGTTACATAATGAATAAACTTGTTTCAATTATTTTATATTAAACATGTGACAGAATTTATGACCTGACTAGGTATAGAAAAACATCCAGACCCGGAACAAATATCTGTAGATCATGCCAACATTTGTTCCGTGGTGGGAATCGAACCCACTCCTGAGTCTTGGCCAGCTATTCGCTCACTGCACCACGGAAGTCGTCAAAATATATATTTTAATAAAATCGTAATCGGTGAGGTACCTCAACCATACAAAAATTTGAGATGATAAAAGATGTGTATATTATTATGAAATAAATCAAAATGTCTCAAAAAACCACTCACCCGAGTGGGACGAGATGGAGTATTGCAGGAATCATATTTCAATTCACATCTGGAGTAGAACTATTTACCTCAATTTACTACTGTTTTACGCATAACCATAGTAAGCGACCACACTTTTATTGTGACATATTACGAAGTATCAAGGTTGATTATTCCCTGGCTACTATTAATGCGGGTATGAATGAATTAAGGAGGTGAGCGTTTTTATGGGTCACCTATTATATATCAATTGATTTGTTATTGTTATGTCATCTGATAAGAATACGTTGGCCCTAATTTTCATTCTTTTGATGTTGACTCGATATTTGTCGATTATTTCTCGATATTTGTCTGTCAAACTTGTCCGTTATACAAAAGATATGTGAATTAACGTGAAATCTAAGGATTGGGGTTAATTTTTTTTTGTTGGAGTCTATACACGTTTACATTACTAGTTTAAAGGGCAAAGTGTCCACACAGCTACACATCAATCTATACATTTCCAGTATAAGCTGACCTCGCATTGTCTAGGCTTTTCGTAGAATGAGAGGTCAGTTTATACTGGAAATTTATAGCTTCATGTGTAGCCGTGTGTACACTTTTAAAACAAACTCCCAACAACATAAATAAATAAATAAATATTTCTGGACATTTCACACAGCGCTATCTAACCCCAAACTAAGCAGAGCTTGTACTATGGGAACCAGATAACTGTGTTAGAATACTTATATACAATTTTTTTTGTAAGTACATACATACTTATAATATATTGAGAAACACCCAGACCCAGAACAAATATCTGCAGATCATGCAAACATTTGTTCCGCGGCGGGAATCGAACCCGCTACCTCCTGAGTCTCAGCTGGCTATTCGCCCACTGCGCCACGGAGGTCGTCAAAACATAATTATTACACAAAAATTAAATATTAATATATTTCAAAACGTAATTAAACGTAGACTTTTTATAAAAAAGCTTACAATAGATATCGTATTATTTAGATAATACAAAAACTTAGAACTGAAATTGTTCCAAATTAAAAAAAATAGCAGTTTATATGTAAATTAAACCCGTCTAGAATCACGTCAATCATTTCTGTATAGCTGAGATACCTCACCAATTGCAATTTTATTTAATAAAATATATATTATGACTTTGACTTTGCCTCGTAGGTCACCTGTACAAGAACGTGCCCTACGATGCACTGCCTTGCGTCCATTAACCTTTCATTGTTCACAAAATGTTACAGATATAGCGTTCGCTCCCTCGTTCGCCAAAATGTTAGGGGTTATTATTTATTATTCATATTAAATATGGACCCTTAAGATAGTGGCAATAAAACCTGCATGGTGTGAGATTCCAAAGTGTTTTTTTTTCATACGATAACTATAAAATTCTAAATTTGAATACAAGTACAACATTTGATTGCTTGACTTTCAATTGTTTTTTCATTCAGATTTTAAAGTAAAGATGGGTACATCAAAATTAGAGTAATTTTGAGGATTCCTTACCTTACGTTTAAAACGGGACCCTATTACTAAGACTTCGCTGTCTGTCTGTCTGTTCGTCTACTTCGTCTGTGTCATCAGGCTGTATCTCATGAACCGTGATAGTTAGACAATTGAAAATTTCTCAGATGATGTATTTCTGGTGCCGCTATGTCAACAAATAAAAACAGAATAAAATAATTATTTAAGGGGGGCTCCCATGCAACAAACGGGATTTATTTGCTCGTTTTCACTCGATATTGATAACGGCAACAGGTAGACGCTTGAAATATTCACAGAATATTTAGTTATATATTCACTTTATAAATAAATAATTAAATTAAAATAAAATATATAGTTATGGGGGGCTCCCATACAACAAACGTGATTTTTTGGCGTTTTTATAGATAATTGTACGGAACCCATCGTTGGGCGAGTCCGATTCGCACTTGGCCGGTTTTTGAATACGAGTTCCGACTTGGTACTAACGCAGCAGTAACAGCTCTCAATATCAATGCCGTGTTTGGAGAGGATACGGCAAATGAACGCACTCTGCGTTTTAAGTTTGATCGCTTTCGTAGTGGAAACTTCAACTTGGGGAATGAACGCCGAAGAAGACCAGCCACTAAAGTAAACAACGACGAATTGAAAGTGATGGTGGAAGCCGATTCGTATCGAACTACCAAAAGATTAGCGGCGTGGTACCTATACCTATAACATTGACCCATTTGAATCAAATCTGCAGAAAGAAGCGCGAGTTGAAGCTTGCTTTACCTTGTTGAACTGATACAGAAATGAAGGGATTTTGGACAGAATTGTGACGTCTGATGTAAAGTGAATTCTTTAGGATAATTATGAGAGAAGAACGCAATGGCTGACTTTAAGTCAAACGGTGCAACGTAAAGTGAAAATTACCGATAGAAAAGTGATGGTAACTCTGTGTTGGTAACTTCATGGCGTAATACACTACAACTTCCTTAGATCCGGTCAGTCAATAACAGCAGATGTCTACTGCACAGAACTTCGAACACTTCGAACTTTCGGCGAAACCAGCAGCGAGGCAGCCCCGTCTCGTCAACCGATCTTCACCACTATTGCTCCATGATCATGCAAGACCTCGCACTGCTCGAGAAACCGTTTTAGCACTACAGGACCTGCAGTTAGAAACCATCCGTCATCAACCAGGATTTTTTTACATAGTAAAAAAAAATGTTTCACAGGAGCAGAACAAAATACCTTCACACAGTTTGTTGAGTCCTGAGGGCTTAGCCACGTTAGATTCGATTAGCGATGACGCTAGTCGACTAGTCGAACGGCCTCATTGCTAAGCAGAGTACGGGCCAGCTCCAACAGCATTATGCAGGCCATACCTGATAGATATGACCTGCCTGTGATTCAATCTTTCATTCGGATCCTGATCAAATAGCCTTATGGCTATTGGGTTGGGATGCGAATGAAAATTTGAACAAAATACATGCTAATAAATACATTATATACTAATATTACTAATATAGATGGTATTTAAGTTTTATAACCTAACCTAACTAACCTTACACAAATGGACTTGTAAATTGTCAGATCTAATAAATGAATCAAATACGGGCCCAGGTCCCCAGAGTTCTACCGCAAGGACATAAATGACCTTCCCATGAGATGGCAGAAATGTATAGACAGTGAAGGTAAATACTTTGATTAAATAAATATATTTTACCTTAGAAATAATATTGTTTGAATTTTTAGTACAAAATGGCATTTTCAGTCTTTAACCCCTATTATAACAATATAACTACTAATAACAGCCAACTTTGGGTCTCATTGTGATCTACATATAATGTGTTGCAATATAAACTAATAGAAATAAAGAGATCGCTTTTAGCGATAAGACCGCCCATTGTACTAAATCTATTTGTAAGAATTATGTTCTGTATTTTACTTTGGTGTACAATAAAGAGTTATCTTATCTTATCTTATATTATATTGAAGGGATAGTTTATACACAAAATATAAAAAGTAAATGCATCCATATTTTTTTTTGTTTTCATAAATAAATCTCGAGAAAATCCATAAAATACTGCTTAACGAAATGGTGTAGAACTAGCATATTGTCAATGCCGTAGATTACTAAAAAGTTACTAAGAGCCATTCAACGACCCCGCTCGTTCAATGCCATCGCCCAGTCAATAAACCGGTCCGGTCAACATACCCTACCAGTCAACAGCACGAATGGTGCGTACGGCAGGCGGTAAGTTCACATGCTAGACACCATAACGTAAAAATGAAATTCATTATCATCAGCCGGAACACGTCCACTGCTGAACATAGGCCTCTCCCTTAAATCGCCACAACGAGCGGTTGGTAGCCGTTTGCGCCCAACGGCTCCCCGCGATTCTTACTAGATCGTCGGTCCACCTTGTGTGGGGCCGGCCTACGCTGCGTCTTCCAGGCCGTGGTCCCACTCGAGAACCTTTCTTCCCCAACGGTTATCGGTTGTACGAGCGATGTGGCCTGCCCATTGCCACTTCAATTTGCTAATTTTGAGAGCTATGTCGGCAACTTTAGTTCTACTGCGGATTTCCTCATTGCGAATTTTGTCACGCAAAGAAACCCCGGACACAGCCCTCTCCATAGCTCGTGAAAATGATATTAAAAAACATTATTTATTTATTATTTAGGGTCTCAAAATATACTTCGTTAATATTTGTAATTTAAATGCTGATGAGGCATGACCTTCATGTAACATACGTAACGTCAAACGTTGCATTGATAACATCGAGATTATATCGAAACTGGAATTCGAATTATTTACGGGAATTGACCGAGCCACAATTTGTTTGGTCACTATTTATCTGACATTGGCACTATTCAACTTCATTATCAACTCATGTTTAAGTAGTTTTGATATCTAGTGAGTAGGGCAATGAACGATAAGCATTGAAATGACAATACCACTGTTGCATTTATATAAAATAATTATTTCTTCTTAGCACCTGCTTGAAAGCTTACAACATTAGTATTATTTGGCAATAGAGATTGCTCTATCCGTAAATGTAGGCGTTTAAAGAGAACAAAGTTATTGAATTGTATAAACTAAAAAAAAAAATATATAACGGTTTGAAATACTAGTTATTTTATGTGAAATTTATTAAATATTCTGTCACTACCCTCAAATGGTCTACAGAATGCTCTAGGGTGCGTTACCCATGCCTGGTAGATATACCTCTCATAAACACAAAGCGGTTCTCTTCCACCTTTAGGTACCTATAATGCGCACAGCCACACTGTGGGACGTATTTCAAGCTTCAGGTATATTTTGAATATGGACGCTCTTGGCCGAGGCCAAAAGTCATTATGGGGCCGTTATCTATCAGGTGCCTAATAATATAAGGAAAAAAAGTTAAAAACATACCTATTTTAGATACCTTTCCTCGTATGACAACATCACTTAAATATGCATTTTTAATTAATGCATATTTTTTATACCGGATCGTTTGCGATCAAGGTCAAAAATTATATTGCTTTAATATAGACCTAGTAACAATACCTGAAAGTTTCAGCTTTACCGCGCAAGATCAAAAGAAGTTATGAGGAAAAGAAATTCCATTTTCATACATTTAAAATATTCAAACTCATATTGAAACAGTTGTTATAAAAAAAAATCTCGTAACGTATTACATGTTTTCGACAAAACTGCATAAGTACATGGAACTGTAAACAAATATATTATCATTTTCAAAAATCCTATGAAATGCTTGAAATATGGCGCACTGTTGGAGTAATTTCCAGCTTCCCTTGCATAGGATTTTTGAAAATGTTAATTTATTTTTTTGTATCTTTTTTAAATCTGAAGTCTCTTCAATAGAGTAAATTCCATAGAAGTTAACACTTTTTATATAATTATTTGTCTATATTAAAATAATTTTGCCTCATTATACAAGGAGAGTTGACACAAATCCTAACATATTGAGCAACTCGAAATTCATGCACAAATAACGTTAGGGTACGAGTTGGTTACAATAACTAAAATGAAATATAGGTGCAATTACTATTTATACTGTTTTAATTTAGAATACAACTTAAATATTACCTACAATAAACTAGCATTAAATAGTTAATGCACTCAAAATCAACCATTCTTCGACAAACAAAGAACCCTACTTAGAAGAACCAAAACATTGTATCACAGCTGTCAAATAAAAATTGACATTGTAGGTAACGCATGTAGTAGGTATCTAGTACGTACCTGTTATTAAGTTAGGTAATAAAACAAGAAAAATATGTAGGTAGTCCTTAGGAAACCAATACAATATTAAGGTTTTGTTAAAACAATTTTTGCCATAACCGTATATTAACCTGAATATTAATAATTAATAGGTATATTTTGAATATAGACGCTCTTGGCCGAGGCCAAAGTCATTATGGGGCCGTTATCTATCGGGTGCCTAATAATATAAGGAAAAAAAGTTAAAAACAGACCTATTTTAGATACATTTCCTCGTATGACAACATCGCTTAAATACGCATTTTTAATTAATTCATATCTTTTATACCGGATCGTTTGCGATCAAGGTCAAAAATTATATTGCTTTATAGATCTAGTAGCAATGCCTGAAAGTTTCAGCTTTACCGCGCAAGACAAAAAGAAGTTCTGAGAAAAAGAAATTCCATTGCTATACATTTCAAATCTTCAAATTCAGGTTTAAACGAGTTTTATTAAAAAAAAGTCTTGAGACTGCTTGATTATTGAATGTTTTTGATAAAACTGCATACTTAGAACTGTAAAAAAATCAATTAACATTTTCATAAGTCCTATGAAAGGGAAGCTTGAAATACGTCCCACAGTGCGCCAGAGAGTGGAATGCTTTGCCTGAGTCTGATAACTACAACCGGGTCTTCAAGTCAAGAATGACCAGGTTTCTTGAAATTCAATTGTTTAATTGCTAGAAATACATAAAAAATACAATAAAAGGTCTTAAATCTATGTTTGTCAATGTATTCAACCTGCATGCAGAAGTGCTAATATTTGTCAGTTGGTATTTATTTAACAATGTCCATATCTTAAATTAACATTGAAAAAATCATAATATTGTAAAAACAATTGTCTAAAAGCTACAGTGTCAGTTTTTCTCAAATTAATTTCCTTGCAACACTTTCAGTTCGTCAGGTATTTTATTGAAAGTTTTATGGTCATTTTTCTTATCAATATCGTTATGGTATGGACTTTGGTATGGTCCTTATGGTATGGACCCTTTTTTGTCTGTGTGAAACACACAAATATCTCTAATGTACATTCTAGGCAAGCGTGTCCTATCGTAGACTGCATCATCGCTTACCATCAGGTGAGATTGTGGTCAATAATTTATTAAAAATGAACTAGAATAGGAGACCTAACACTAGCACCTAGGAATTGTTATTTCTTTATTGTTGGTGTTGGTAGCAGTGCTAAGCGTGACATCTTTTAATTGCACCCAATGTACACACGGCTACACATCAAGCTATATATTTCCAGTATAAGCTGACCTCGCATTGTGTAGGCTTTTCGTAGGATGAGAGGTCAGCTTATACTGGAAATTTATAGCTTGATGTGTAGCCGTGTGTACCATGTATTAGTCTTTAAGTTTTCTAGGTTACGTTATTGTGCTTTGGTGTAACAATAAATACGTACGTAATACGTTCAACCTCTGTCAGCTGGTAAGTGAGGCAACTAGGGTGCCTGATGGTGGGACCCATACTGCCAACTGCCTTGACCTCCTGCTGACAACTGATCCAGATCACCTTTAGGTAGTTCTGATCATTGTCTGGCGAAGTCCGTTTTATCACACTCCCCACATGGCCCCAGCCCCAGCGGCAGTCGGCGGATGTGGAAGTACAAATCAGCAGACTGGGACGAGATGCGACACTTTTTCGCATCATATCCCTAGCAGCCTCTGTGTTTCTCTTCAGACGACTCTACATCTTGTGCGAACGCCGTGGCGGAAGTGGTGTGTCAGGCTATGGAATATTTTATCCCATATTCTGAGAAACCACTTTCTTCAAAAATAGACACCTAGTTTGATGCTGAATGTCGATGTGCTAATGCACAAAAACATGATGCATATCTTGCCTGGGTAACAGCTCGTAACAACAAGGCTACAGATGTAGGGTCTAAGAAGCAAGCATTCAACAGGGCTGCAAGGTGTTGCAAAAGGGTGCTTAAGACGGCTCGCATCAATCATATTAGAAAAATAGGGACCAAGCTTGCTTCATATTCACCGGGAAGCAAAGCGTTCTGGTCTCTAGCTAAGTCGGTTGAAGCGAACTTTTGTCGCCCTTCTTTGCAGCCCGTGTTAAAGCCAGACGGATCGCTGGCCCACACGCCTGAAGAAAAGGCAAACTTGTTTGCACCTCTCTTTGCAGAGTCTGCACGCCTCGCTACCACTAATGAGTAGTTGTCAGGCAGTTATGCCTGAAGTCCGTATTAAGCAAAAGGTGATACTCAAAGTGCTGCTATCGCTTGTAGTGAATAAAGCCGGGACCACTGGGTCCCGATGGAATACCTGCAGTGGTGCTTAAGAGGAGCGCACCTGAGCTGTCTCCTGTGTTTACACGCCTGTTTCGTCTCTCTTGAGATACTGGTAAAGTACCAATACCCTGGAAGCTTGCAAATGTCCAACCGGTTCCGAAAAAAGATAGTAGAGACTGAACCCACTAACTACCGGCCAATCTCTATCACCTCCATTCTTTGCAAAACAATGGAGCGTGTCCTTAACTGCAAATTCCTTTCATACGTAGAAAATAACGACCTCCTTAGTGATCGACAGTACGGCTTTCGTCGTAAACGATCCACTGGAGATCTTCTAGTGTATGCTACTCACATCTAGAGTGAAGCCATCGAAAGGCACGGGGAAGCTCTTGCAGTTTCGCTCGACATCTCAAAAGCATTCGATAGAGTTTGGCACAACGGTCTCATTAGCAAGCTTTCCTCGTACGGATTGCCGTCTAACCTGCTAATGTGAATAACTGATTTCTTGAGGGAACGATCAATTCCAGTAGTCATTGGTGGATGCTCGTCTGATCTATTGGCTATCAATGCCGGGGTACCTCAAGGGTCTGTCCTTTCAGCAACTCTATTTCTTGTGCACATCAATGATCTGTTGAAACCCGGTATCTATGAGTATGCGGATGACAGTACAGTTGTTAAAAGGTATTTCTCTAGTCCACGTGCAAGTGCTGACGAAATCTGCAATCTACGTACAGATATGGTGGAGCGTTTGAATCTTGACCTGAAGTTTGTGTCTCACTGGGATGACGCAAATTTGGTCAAGTTCAACGCCTTAAAAACTCAGGCGTTTGTGTTTTCCGCAAAACCAGTTCTCCTTTTCATCCCATTCCCAACTTTTGTGATATCCCACTCGTAATTTCTGAAAGTCTGAGCTTGTTGGACGTTGAGCTCACGTCCAACCTGAACTTTGGTTCGCACATTGAATCTAGGGCCAAAATTGCTGCTATGAAGCTGGGCATCCTAGCTAAGGTTCGGCGGTACTTCTTACCGGGACAGCTGCTCAGTCTCTACAAAGCACAAGTCCGCTCATGTATGGAGTACTGCTGCCATCTCTGGGATGGCTCAGCCAAGTACCAGCTTGAAGCCCTTGATTCGATTGAGCGACGTGCTGCTAGAATCATTGGTGATGACTCACTAGTGGAAGCCAATTTACAAAGTCTAGAGCACAGACGCCGAGTGGCCAGACTTTCAGTTTTTTACAAGATACATTTTGGTGAATGTGCGCAAGATCTTCATAACCTTATTCCTCCTTCCCCCTTCCACCACCGGACAATCAGACGAACCGAGAAGTACCACCCATACCTGGTCGGCATACCACCTTGCCGTACCAAACGATTTGCTTCAACTTTTCTTGTTAGCACAAGTGAGGAGTGGAACTCACTTCCGGCGTATGTTTTTCCAAACCAGTATAATCTTGGAGTCTTCAAGTCCATAGTGAATAGGTTCTTTCTAGGCAAGCGTGCTCCATCTTCGATCACACCTTCACTTACCATCAGGTGAGGTAGTGGTGAAGCGCTTGGCTATCATAAATAAAAAAAAAAGTATCTATCTATATTTTCTCATCGACCCTAACAACTGGGAAAAAGTCTAAGACAACCGTGATAGTTGGTAGAACACTGTATTAGATAGGGTTGTTGTGCACAGCAACGGCTGGTTCGCTCTATTGTCCCAAAAGCTCTGCCAGTTGGGTATTCAACAACAAATTTATAAATTTTTAGGATTCCGTACCCAAAGGGTAAAACCGGACCCTATTACTAAGACTCCGCTGTCTGTCTGTCCGTCTGTCACCAGGCTGTATCTCATGAACCGTGATAGTAAGACAGTTGAAATTTTCACAGATGATGTATTTCTGTTGCCGCTATAACAACAAAAAATAAAAACAGAATAAAATAAAATATTTAAGGGGGGCTGTCATACAACAAACGTAATTTTTTTTGCTCGATATTGATAACGCAACAGGTAGACGCTTGAAATATTCACTTGAATATTTAATTATAAATTCATTTCAAAAATAAAAAAATAAATTAAAATAAAACAAATATTTAAATGGGGCTCCCATACTACAGACATGATTTTTTGCCGTTTTTATAGATAATGGTACGGAACCCTTCGTGCGCGAGTCCGATTCGCACTTTGCTGGTTTTTATTTTATGTAAGTATTTTAAAACTTTATTATAAATTATACTAAGACGATGCGAAAAAAAAATTGCTGTTTCTGTCATAAGCTGCCAAATTTTATGGTGTTATCATAGCAACGGCGGTCATTGAAAAAATATTGTGTTAGTAGAATACCAAAAGGTATCATAGTGACCATTTTGCGACGATACCATTGTAGCTGTCTTTATTTCGGGCGTACTGTACCTCTCTGTACTGTACACGTGTAGCCTGTGGGCGAAGTATACGCAGGCGACGTACAGCGCACTCCGCGTCCAGTATAACAATGCACTCAGGGCGTTGCTGGGGTTGTTCCGCTACTGCAGTGCATCAGGGATGTTCGCGGCGGCGCGGTTCCACTGCTTCCATACCGTTATGCGCAAGCGGGCCGCGTCCCTGGTGCGCAGGCTGCGGGCCCGCGCCAACACCGTCTTGGCAATGATAGCCGGCAGAGTAGACTGTCCGTACAGCGTACACCAGACATTGCTGTCACAGACATGCTCTCAAAAACCCTGTATAAACCTTAGCTTACCTATTGTGTTGTGCGCTTTCCTATATGAGCTATTTATTTGCTTGAATGAAATATATGTATTTTATTTTAATTTTATGATTGTCATAGTGAAACGATTAGTTTAGTAGAATTGGGCCCCAGTGTTCCGGGCCTATTATCGTAAAAAAATATTATACATGAAGTTCTTATGTAAATACAACTAAACGCAAGATAACATTGTTTACTTATAGATAATGTACATTATAAATTAATTTTAATCCATTAACAATATACATGAGTTGCTACGTTGAAGTTACATAATACTAATGTTAAACATCTGTTAGGGTTGCCAAGTTTTTACTCGACTACGGCAAAGCCGAAAGGAAGGGTTATGTTTTTAGCAGTCTATTCACTTTTATCCCAGAACAAACTTTGTTCAGACCATGTTCTACTAGACATTGTTTATTTGATGCTATAAACTTTATAGCATCAAATAAGAAAATAAAAATATAAAATCTAGACCTTTTCAAATAAGTCCAACTTTGTTCAATAACTAACCGTGACATAAAGTTCATTGGCACGCTACAAATAGCGTTTATTATTTTTTGTAATTTCATTTCGTTCTTGAACAATTTTATTAAATAATATTTGAAAAAGAAGTTTTACTTCAGTCGTGTGTTATCGTTTTTTATCCTTTGGATAGCGTTAATCAGAGGTAGTGAAATAGGCACTAAGCCACATGGCATTTCCAATCTGGCGCTCTTGTGACAATACGAATGAAGCAAAGTCTAAATTCGAGTAGCAATCAATCTACATTTAGCCCAGTTATTACAAAGCCACGGGGGTGAACAATCAGACCACGTAGGGAAAGTGGCCAGTTATTTATTTAGTGGCGATACGGCGGCTGCATTCAATGGGTGAACGTCAGACGTCCTGTCCAGTCTATTAAAAAAACTCTGTAGTTATGTCAAAAATCGAATTTAAATAATACGTAAAAATTGGAGTCGATGGCACACGCAGCGAATATTATGTGACCTAAGTTAGATACCTATACTTGAAAAAACATAGCTTGATCTCTGCGACATTTGTTAAACTGACATTCCTAGGGTTGTTATGATACAGAAAAAAATATCGATAGTAATAGAAGCTTTGCAGTAAAACCAATTGTTGGACTTTTGAGGGCTCCAACAACCCGTAACGACTGCCATTAGATATTCGTATGGCAGCCGGGACCGACGGCTTAACGTGCTTTCCGAGGCACGACCAGACCAGTGCAAAAACCCATATTCATGCATACAAATATTTGCACTGAGCGAGGATCGAACCCGCGACCTCCTGCGCAGCAGTCGTGTTCACTACCGCTTCGCCACGAAGGCGGTCTGCCATAATTATATGTATATTGGATTATATTATGATTTGGGTAATAAAATGAAACGAATATTTTAATACATACATTTATTTATTCCAAAGGAGTACACCCCAAATCAATATCCGAATCACTTTCAGAATCGCTAGAGCAATCTTGTAAATTTATAATGAACTCTTGTTCGCAAATATTATCAAATCGAACGTCCCGCTCCCAATCTTCTTCCATTAATTTTCTGCATTTGGTAACTACCTTTTTCCAATCTTCTACAGATACATTTTCAACCGCAGTGTTTAGTAACTGCAACATTTTATTTGCCGTGAAAGGCGGTGTTGTGTTATGTCTAGCAGCGTAACCTTGAAAGAAAAACATATTTTAATATCATAAATTATACAGGAGTTAATCCATAAAGAATCTGTCTAACTGAAATTTGAGCAAACAAACCTTCTACTTGGGCCCAGAAAAGCTCGATCGGATTATACTGGCAGTGATATGGAGGCAGTCTTATGACGTTATGACCCTTTTCTTGGGCTATGTCATCTAAGATATACGTTGGTGTGCTGGGTTTGTGCAGACCAACGAGTCTCAATAATTCGTTTTTAAGCATTGTTTCATTGGCTTCTATTCCTTTTTCTTGAAGCCATGCAATTATTTCTAACTTCCTGTTTGCCGAAGTTGGTGGTTTGTGCTTTTGGACCGAGTAATATGAGGCGTTATCCATAATTATATAATGTGGCTCCTTCAAATTATCTAATAATTTTAAAAACCGCTCTTTATATTTTTCAAAATTCATTTCTTCATGGTATTCATTGGTCTTCGTAGATTTGAAAGCCAATAGGCAATTAGGCACAAAACCAGATGACGTCCCAGCATGAGTTATTATTAATCTTTGACCTTTGCCTTCGGGTACTTTGGTGGTCGATTGTGCCGTATCATCGGTCCAAGCTTTGGATACGGTATGATTGGCGTTTAGCCATGTCTCGTCTAGAAAGACAACTTTGTCGCAATTTGTATTTTTTTTGACTTTCCGAAGAAAATTCACTCGAGCAATGTCGGTTCGTTTCATTATAATTTTTCTTTTGTCACTTTTTTTGTAGGAAAATCGAATAAGTTTCAAAATCTTCGATAGTGACGGCAAGCTTCATTTAAACAAGTCTGCGTCTTTTAGGGACGCCGCCAGTTTTTTTAATATAGGTAATTCGCTCCGTGTATAATAACCATATACATAGTTGCAAATCGCAGCGGCGTCAAAGTCGTCAATTTTTGTGACAGAAGCAGCCTTTCTTCTTTTTTTATTTGGCGTTGAAAGCTTTTTTTCCTCGTCTTCAGTCAATACTGCGGTTGAAGATTCGCCATATTTTTCTTTACAGATGCGAATTACTGTCGCACGTCCAATGCCAAGAGCATCTGCAACTCTGTCACAAACTTTTGCCATGGGTAATAGCGGTCCACCATTTTGGTTTTCTCGCTCAAAATATTCACGCAAGCGAATCACAAACTCACAACTTTGACTGTTCAAAACAGTTTTCTTCGTTCTCTTTGGCATTATGCCAACAAACAATGAAAACACACAATAATAACAAACAATAACAACAAAGAAACTAACAATAATAAATAAACTTAACAAATTAACAGCACTAGTAACAAAAACAAAGTGATGAGAACGGAAAACACGTGGCGTATACAAGGCGTGAGCACTCGTACTGAGGAGAATGGGTCATGTCAAACAAAATGGCGGCGCGTTGGCGCCATCTTGCGGAAGAAGACACGCCGCGGCCAAACTTCTCTCGAACCCCGAAATTGTCGGAAGGAATGTTACGAGTAGGTTAGAAATTAGATTTTATTTACTCACTATTGTAAATAATGTTATTTTTTTTAAATATTCAATAATGTTATTTTTTTAAATTAAATGATAAATTAATTTTGAATTAAGTTTTATACAAAATATCGATAGTTTATAGTCTGTGGTCACGATGATTCATCGCTCATCACTTTAATTAGCTCAGCATGCCCATAAAGTATGACATTGACTGGTACGTTTGTCCGTACTGTTAAATTCAGAACTTCATAGGTGCGATTTTACTGACAGCTGTCCCAGAGATCAAGCTATGTTTTTTCTAGTATAGTAGCTGCCGGCGAGCGCGCTATGTTGTTGAGCGTAACGTTAAAATAGACGTTTTAAGATCACAACTTTTTTATGTTTTTAAAGACCGATTTTGTTTTTTTTTTAAATTTGATGTTATAAACCCTTTGTAGGCCATGGTCTGAACAACGTTTGTTCTAGGAAAACAGTGATTTAAAGGACATCGTGTGTGTATGTATGTTGCACCTATGTTATACCGTAGCGCCTAATTTGATGAATGACCCTAAACATTGCGTTGTAATAATATTAGATAATGATCATGGACTCTTAACTCCTTTTCTCTTACAATACCAAATCTCTGCCTATTTTCAAAGTCAAGGTATACAATCATTTCCTTTCGTTGTCTGGTAACTGCTAGTTAGTGTTTATGTTATTTATCCTCCATATGTAGTGTAGTTTATTTATATATTATTTGTATGTATTTAAGTTTATGTTTATTATGTATAATCAATAGGTATATTGTATTTATGGGTTATGTTTATGTATGTTAAAAGTACTCTTACAACGCCGTCTTTTGATATTCGTTTATCCTGTCCATCCAAAGGTTGTCTGGAAGAGATCGCTTTTAGCGAAAAGACCGCCCATTGTTACCGTTATTTATTATTTATTTCCTTTGTTACCGTATTTTTGTTTGGTGTGCAATAAAAGGTATTTAATTCATTCATTCATACACCATCCCGATTTAGGGTTAGAGTCCCTGAATACCGTATCTATAGTGTAAATACGGCTTTAAATCTGAAAGAAAAAGATCTGAGATGAAATTTAATTCATTTGTATGAACGAAATAAAATACTTTTTTTTTGTTATAAATTATAGGCTAGCGTTTGAGCACGATCTGGCCTGATGGTAAGCGATGATGCAGTCTACGATGGTACACGCTTGCCTAGAAGAAACCTATTCACTCGTGACTTGAAGACCCCTAGGCTGTAGTTATCAGGAAACATAGACTCAGGCAAGGCGTTCCACTCCGTGGCGGTGCGCATGATAAAAGTACCGCTTCGTGCGTATGGGAGGTATGTCTACCATGTAGCGGTGGCAGAGTGTTTGATTGTCCGATGATAGAATGGGGATGGTGGGATCAGGTTGAAGAGCTCCGCAGCACACTCTCCGAAATGTATCCGATAGAAAACCGAGAGGCTTGCAACCTTTCGACGATGCTCGAGGCTGTGGAGCCTTGCATCTGCTAATTCGTCATTGCAAATGAGCTTCTCGGCTCTTCTCTCAATTGAATCTAGAGCCTCTAGCTGGTACTTCTCTGATCCGTCCCAGAGTTGAGAACAGTACACAGTCTAGACATGATCAGACTTGTGCTTGGTATAAATTGTGCAACTGTCCCGATGTAAAGTATTGGCTCATCTTTGCAAGTAGGTATATCAAGCTTTTTAGCAGCCAGCTGGGCTTTCGACTCAATGTGGGAGCCGAAATTGAGAGTCGGTGTTAATGAAGAAGCCAAGAAGCTCAAGACGGTCAGAAATCGGCACGGACACATTACGGAAAGTAGGAGCCAGATGAAATTGACTCCGTTGCGTGGAAAACAGACACGCCTGGGTTTTATTTGCATAAAACCTAACCAAGTTGGCATCGCCCCAGTCGGAGATCGCCTTCAAACTTATACAATACTGAAATACTGAAGTCAGGCTATTCGCCTGATAAAGTATGCCATTATTTATCTTCAGACAGGCAAAATAAAATTTGTTATTATGTAATTTATTTATTTATCTGAATTATAACGCTTAACCAATAATAATGATTGATGATGAGATTGAGATGAGATGAGAGATCTAAAATGAGATTGGGCGAGCCATGTAAGACGAATGCACCCGGACAGATGGGCAAAGATCGTCACCCAGTGGATGCCTGAAGACGGACGACGGCGCCGCGGCGCCGAGGAAGGCCTAGTAGACGTTGGCGTGATGATTTCGATGCCTTCGAGACAGATTGGTGGGATTTGGCACGCGAGCTAAAGTCCTGGAAGAGAGTGGGGGTGACTTTTGTCCTAAAGTGGGATGACAAAGTTTGAATAAAAAAAATGTAGCCATGAATCAACGCTAACAGAATTTGAGACATACCGATATATAATTACGTATATATTTATTACCCCAGAACTTTCAACAGAACCGATTTTGATGATTCTTTTTTTATTCAAAAGCTGGTGCTTCCCGTGTGGTCCCATTTCCATTTGGACCAGTTCTGACAATGGCATCCATGATAAAACCATATAAGTCTTAAATTTATTTAATTTTTATGTTATGTTATGTCTGTTAGATTAGAAATCCGTCATTTATCAACCGATTTGGGAAATTATTTTATTATTTGAAAGTACATACTTTCAGATTAGTCTCATAGAAATTTCATCGAAATTGGTTCAGTATTTTGTTAGGAGATTTTCCCCCCTATAGTTTTGGTCCAATCATCTCCAAAAATTTCAAGAACAAGGAAAGACTAAGGCAAATAAATGGTGCCAATATTATATTATCAAGATTTGATAAAAAATATTGTCTTTTCATTTTTGACACGAGGATTTTTATCTTACAACTGATTTCCATAAATCTTATCGATACACTTTGATATTGATTTATATCTCACTTCACTTCCGTGGTGTAGAGATTTAAAGTGACATTTGATGAGTAGTAGAGTTCCTTGCGAAAGGGTTCGCCAGCGAAGTACTAACACCTATTTCTGCCGGGTCTGCGGTCAACTAGCATTAGCCGGTGTGAAGGGTATGGTTTCCGGTGAAATTATGGCTTTACTGTATGCCTCAAGTGGACGCAGGGTGATGCATCGTAGGGCACGTTTCTGCTTGACCTATGAGGCAATGCTTTGTTACAGGCGGTGGTTACGACTTAATTTCAGGTGGACCATATGCTTGTAACATCTCCAGGTAGTTTATAAACATAATTACTGTTGTTTCAGGGCATGAATAAAAAGTAGGTGCATTTTAGCAAAGTTTATGAGTCCATAATACCTTCAGCTGTCTCTTGTAATCTCATTGACTACCTCCGTGGCGCAATGAGCGAATAGCCGGCTGAGACGCAGGAGGTAGCGGGCTCGATTACTGCCCCGGAACAAATGTTTGCATGATCTACAGATATTTGTTTCGGGTCTGGATGTTTTTCTATATATGATAAGTAGGTATGTATTTACAATAAAAAGTATATATATGTATTCTATCAATTATCTGGTTCCCATAGTACGAGTTCTGCTTAGTTTGGGGCTGGATAGCGCTGTGTGACACGTCCAGCAATATTTATTTATTATATTCATATGTATTAATTTTAATGACATAAGTTTAAAGTTATTTAAGAAATAATTTAATTTAAATATTCACTAATTTATCTGAAAAAAGTCCATGTAACATTTCTAAAGAGGAATTAAACGACTATGACTTTCATTATTAAAACTGTCACTCCGTGAGAAAATATGCGCAATGCGAGAGGGAAAATTTGAGGTGCCAGTGTTGCCAACCCTAGCAGAATGAAACACTGCATAATTAGCATAAAAATCAGTAGAATGGTGTTTTTGGAAGATAAGAGGACTTTTTATTCAGAATATGTCTAAACGAAGCTTGAATAATCTAAAAAAAGACATTGAAAACACAGTAAATCTTTTAAGTTAAAACTTTAAGAGTTGACTATACCTCAACCCAAATTCGAATTTCACCCCCGCTTTTCCGCGCGCCGCTGCACGTCCTATCTCGCCATGGTTCATATGTTTGCCAGTTTTTTATCATTCAGTCCCTTGATTATCTTGTTGTGTTTATTTCTCATTACTGCGTTTTTACAAAAACCAACTAATTATAAATTCTACCTAAGAATTACGTGTTCGTTTGGAGCGACAAGCGTCACGGGTACCCCGTCTGAAAGCCGAGGCCCTGACTGAATCGCGGAACAGACCTCCGGAGCGAATGGTTTTATTAGTGCAAAACTTAGATATTTTCATTTAATAGGAAAATCAAAAGATATTTTGAAAATTTAAAACACAGGTGCCCTTATTTATGTTATGTAGAATTACTGTATAAAGTTTCAAGATCTAAATTGTAGTATTCATCGCATAAGAACGGTTTTAAGATAAATTTGGAGTCATCTTTGGATTTTTTTTCTATAGAGAAAATTTTACGGAATCGTGTTTTCACAACACAGGCGCTCTAGCACGTATCCTTAACTATAACATATATGAAATACAGATTGAAAGCACACAGTTTGTTGAATAAAACATTGTTTCTCAATAAGCGATTTAACATCTCCCCAGGTATAGTGCGCCCTTAAACTATTCTCTTATTCTTTGTCCAACGCCCGTCAACCCTTTTAGCCCGTGGGGTGGGGCCCACGAATTTGAGAAAAGGCTAGGGGATTTAGGTTTCGTATTAAAGAGTAACAAACATCCATCCTAATTTTTACATATATATATTATTAGTGGAGGATTAAGTAGTATAGTAGCGTAAGTATTAGATACACCAGTGCCCAAAATATCTCAGTCTCATAAGACCAAAAGCCTTTGATCAGTGTGTGTTACCAATGATAACACATAGCACAGAAAGCTGGTCTTTCAGTATGTGTCTCATAAGAAGGCTCGCGGTCGCTCAGGAGAGGGGTATGCTTTGTGCTTCTCAATGATATCGAATCAGAAGGAGATAAACCAGAGTCAATGGCATATCTCAATATCCCAGCAAGCTGAAAGCAGTGAGCGGTGCACATAGCTTGAAGAACTGGTGGCCGTTGGGGCAGAAAGGTTCTCAAGTGGAAACATGCTCTGGAAAGCGCAACGCAGGCCCCCTCGCGAGTTTTATCGATTACATATGTAAATGCAGTATAAACAGTCGCTCGCGTGCGCTCTACGCGAGCATGTCAACGAGCGACGACTCGTATCTGGAAACATTGTTATATAACATTTTCTTTATAAGATGTGTATTTCCTCACAGGTAACCTCCAACAAAGTGCCTATTTCACCATCTCTGGGTAACTCTATTCAACGGGCAAAAAACATATACCTACGACTTTTGTTTTGACATGAAAACAGGTAGAGAATGATTTTGATCCGTCAATGAAAGTTACTCCGAGGTCATGAAACAGGCACTGAGCTACTCATATGAAAAGTCAAAGCTGAAAAGTCTCATATCCCTGCAAACTGGAAGAACTACTTGGCAAGGAAGGCCAAGAAACTTACTTGGAAGTAACGGTAGTGCTTGCCCGGTTGAACTCTTTCATAATTTCTTTTATTTTTTTCGTTAGATAATCAACAGCACTTGCTATCAATGTAAACAAACTATCCTAACTACTACTTAAAACTTCTACTACTAAAGACGAAGAACATGACGTTTCCGCTATAAATACTTCATCCAAATATTGTTTTATAGAAATATACAAATAAAAGTTGACATGTGTATCTATTTGAGAAGTGCTAAGTACCATTATCAAATAATTTATTAGTACTAAAAATACATATGTTATAATAGATGCAATAATTAGAGTTACACATGATTTTCTTGGGCAATACTATCATTGTTTTTGATTTATTTTTGTCTAAGACTGGTGTTTCCTTTCATTTTACCGAATAGGGTCTAGAACTTCGGTAAAACGAGATGCCAATTCTGCTTTCGCCGTTTTAATACAGCCAGGTCTTGGAGGGCCTAATAAAACCTAGCCAGACGAGTTTTTGCCGGGTGAGAAGAGAGATCTTTAAAAGACCATCAAAGCTGAATAAATACCGCCATTTTATTAATTCAGTTACTACATCATCATATTAGCTATAGTACCTATTTATATATCTATGTATATCTATAATTTGCCGTGAAATCGCCATGGACCAAAACGTTTGCCGCAGTCTTGTGTTGAAGACAAATACACATTTAGTTATGAGGTTATTCACCCGTTTGGATGCACGCACCTACAATCGACTGTTCTATCATCAAAGGTAAATTAGAAGTAATAAAAACAAAGATAATTATTTCTCTCACAAATTGTAACTAAAATTTTACGCTTAAAGGTATAATCTAAAATATTTTTCTTTTGTAAACCTGTTGAGTAAAAAACTGGTTCCCGTGATATATTAAAAATAAACCTGCGACACAGGTCACCATGTCCCCACTCCACGGATTCTACAGAAGATATCAAAAGTGTTCAGTTAGACAATAATCATGTACAAGTTCACCTTTGGTTATAATTACGCTGAGTGAAATATTTCAAGGAACATAGAACATGAAAACAAGTTAAAAGAAAAAAAAAAGTTGAGAACAACAAAAAAAATTGTGTGATTGTAGTGAGTGATTTTTTTAGTGTGTTAATGGGCGAGTGTACGCACAAGAGTGTATTTTTGCTTGTGCTAGTTTATCGCACACTAGTGTCGTTATTATTTCTATGGGCATAATACATCTTCCGTTTATAAGTAGCTGAGCGTTTTTAAAGAGCGAGAAAACTCGCTTTATTCACAAATCCTTTTAACTGTAATCGATTTGTATACAACAATTCATCTATTTGTGCACAGAACCCAATTTAATAATTTCGCGTGATAACGAAAATTGCAGAATATTATTATCTTCTGTAAAAATATTTGCGTAAGACTTATAGCGAATCTAGTACGCGCTGTTTGTTCATAAAAGTAAAGTTAAATTGTCAAAAGTATGCGGTGTAGTCAGTTATAAAACATTTATTGAAACGAGTGAACGAATTTCCTATCAAATTGGTGAAAAAAATAACGCAAAATGAAAGGGAAATTGTTTCAGCTGCAAGTGGCGTTAGCGAGTGAGTAGATTAGTTAAACTATATAAAGTATTCACTTGAAACTTTAATTGAACGTAATTATTATGGTTGGCCCGACAGCGCCCGACCAACCTACACACAATGCAATGTGGTTGTACGTGACGTCACATCATCGGGTGGTTGGGTCCAGCCAAACTGGGTCATCTGTTAATGCTTTTACTCCTTGTGTATATCATCATCAATCAGAAATTCTTCGTCCAGTATTGGACATACGCCTCCCCTAACTGCTTCCATATCCGGTCTGTTCCGTGCTTCTCGTCTCTTATTGCTGACCAGCTACGGTTTTTATATCGTCAGGCCAGTGCCTACTTTCTGCCGGGTTTTTGGCCTTCAGTCTGCGGTCTCCATTCGGCTAGCCAGCTCCATCTGTTATTGGAATAACGCAGAGGTGTTTTGAACACGTCTTGGAGAAGGTTTGTAAATAATTTGGGAGATAATGTCTCTCCTTGTGGTATCCCCCTCTTGATACGTATTGGGTTTGTTTTTTTCGCTACATCAACGGTTAGAGTAGCCTTATAAAAATGGTCTGGATCAGTTCTATGTAGCGTTCGATACTACATCGTTGCAATACCTGTAACATAGCAGAAATTTCCACTATCAAAAGCCTTTTCAAATTCAACGTAAGCCATAAACAGAATTCTTTCGAGTTTTGAATCAACTGTCTGATGGAGTGGACTTCTGAAGCCAGTTTACTCTACTGGCTGGAAAGCGTCTAGACGAGTTTTAAGCCTATTATAAATAATTTTCTTGTATAATTTATATTATACTACGGCAGTAACATCCTTCGGGATTTAATAAACACTTTCTAGTTTCACTTCTTATTATACTAGGCATTATATAATTTTTACAGCAGTAAAATTTAAAAATCTATACATATATAAAAAGAAAAATATATATTTATCAATAACAGTTGCTATATATACCCACCTCGCTTACGGTCAGTCGCTCGTTAGCTGCATTTTTTATAATTATTTTGTGCAGAATCTTACAGTAGATATTAATGTTAGTAAATAAAGATGGAAGAGCATACTGATACTTTGACGGAGTTCATCGTCTACAAGGTAAATGTTCTCTTTGTTCTATTAATCGCCAGAAAAATTTATTACTCATTTATATTAATTTATTACTACATAATAAAAATAATTTATGGTACACACGGCTACACATCAAGCTATACAATTCCAGTATAAGCTGACCCCTCATTCTATGAAAAGCCTACACAATGCGAGGTCAGCTTATACTGGACATTATAGCTTGATGTGTAGCCGTGTACATGTTTAAGTACATAACTATTTTCAGATGGATACTTTTGTGAGTACCTTCATGATAATTATCAATTTGTTTTCCTTAGATCGTTATCTTGTTTTGCTATGTTGACGATTGTATGTAGGTCAACTGATATCAATCAGGTTCCGATAAAACTATTCGGAACTGCGAAGATCATGCTAATTTTTAAATACCTGCCTAATACCTAACTGCGTTATACTCTGTGTCTGTGTTCACAGCTGATAACGACTAGTTTCGTGTAGTCATGTGATGACGACCAATGACATCAAAATACAATGTATGTTTTTTTGTATGTTACTCGATATCTCCGCCAATTGTTTGCCGATTTTGATGATTTTTTTTATTCTATAGGGTGTATAATAGACCTTCAGGATGGTCTCATATAAATTTAGTACGGATCCTATAATCGAGTACCAAGTAAAAATTTTTTTTTTTTTTTTTTTTTTTTTAAATTTCAAAAAATTGAAAATTGAAACATCCTTAACAGATGAGGCATTGTGATGGAGTAATTGAATTCGAAATCACAAGCAAATATCAATTTGGGGACCTGTCAACTGATCTGATCATGTACTTTGAAGATACCCCACAGAACTCCTAAGCGACAAACAATTCCATGTTGCGAAGTGAGATCTCTAAATCAACTTGGGCAAATCGGCGTTGTGTGTATTGTTTGTCCGAGGATAACTTTTGAAGCGTTGATCCGATTATCGTGGAATTTAATACATACCTAGGTAGATAGTGATGGCCCAATTTTGGTTTGACTGAATGAGCTAAAAATGTTGCTCATTTAGTCACACCAAAATTGTGCCATCACTACCTATTTATGTAACAAATTTCACGATGATCGGATCAACGCTTCGAAAGTTATCCTTGGTCAAACATACATACATACATACAACGCCGATGATTTAGAGATCGTTTCGCTCGATCAATTAATACCTACGTTATACTCCGTGTCATCTGAAAACTGTCGATTGGTATAATATTAAGGATATAATGTACTTACTTGTAATAAATAATTTAAAAAAAAAGATACTGGAACTGATAAGCGGTTGATGGCTATCACGCGATACGCGCTGTCGCGATCCAGTATCGCGGCGTAAATATTGATCGTATTGACAGTATTGCGATAATATTGATATATTTCCGGATGTTCTTAAGCCTTATCAATCAATCAAGTTTAAGCGTTTGATTGATTTTAATAATTTATGGCAAAATAAACCTTATTTTCTGCCAAAAAAACTGTCCTATGTGCTTTACTATTTGTAACTGACTTCAAAAAGGTTCTCAATACGACTGTATTTTTTAAATGTTTGTTACCTCAGAACTTTCGACTGGGTGAACCGATTCTGATGATTCTTTTTTTATTTGAAAGCTGGTGCTTCCCGTGTGGTCCCATTTACACTTGGTCTAGTTCTGACAATGGCATCCATGAGAAAACCATATAAGTCTTAAATTAGTTAATTTTTTTATTATGTTATGTTTGTTAGCTCAGAACTCCGCTAAATATCAACCGATTTGGAAAATTTATTTCTATTTGAAAGGATATACTTTTAGATAGATCCCATGGCCACTTTATCAAAATAGGTAGCGTAGTTTGGTTTTTACTGAATTCGGTTATATTTTAGTTAAAAAGTTACTTGTTTTATACCTACTTGGTACTTGGTAAACTTCATCATCATCATCCACAGCCCGACTTCACTTACTGCTGGGTATAGGCCTCCCCAAGTTTGTGCCATCCGCCATGATCAGGTAAACTTAAAGCGGTTTTTTTGCATGTTTATTAAAATACCTATTGATAGTGTGGTTCTTTTAAATTGTATTCAAACTTAGGGCCGGCGCTGACTGGCGGCATGGCATGGCAAAGGATGTTTGTACGCAGAAATGATTTTGAATCTTATTTTAATATCCATAGCACTCACATTCCGTTGATATCACACGGAGACCAGGGGATGCCGCGGCAGGTTGGGGCATACCGTGGAATTCTGTAATGTGAGCGCTAAGGGTGTTAAAATAAGATTCAAAATCATTAACTCGTATAAAAATCCTTTGCCATGCCATGCCGGCAGTGAGCGCCAGCCCTTACTCTACTCTACCCAATACTAAGTTGGTATGCTTTAGGGGCCAACTTTGGTGATGGAGTTTTTATTCCGGCCGGAAGTATCGGACATTCTAGTATAGATAACTCGTTTGACTATAATAAACACATTAATATTAGGTATAGAATAAATCAGCACCGTAAGGTGAAATCAATTATATTATTTAAATAACAAATAGGTAATTAGGTATCTCGTCAAGGATCACGCCAATACTTTTTTAATGTTATTTGTTAAACACGCTTACGGCCCACCTGATGGTAAGCGGTCACCGTCGCCTATTGACACCGGCAACATCCGGGGTATTGTCGATGCGTTCCCTACACTGTACAAACCTCTTTACATTTCTCTTGAAGCGTACCATGTCGTAGCCTAACGCGAAACCTCAGATGGTAGCTCATTCCACATCTTGCCCGTATGGAGTAGAAAAGATCGCGCGAAGCGTGTGGTGCGCGATACCCAATTGTCGATGATATGTGGATGAGCTTTATTACGTTGTCGAGAAGTGCGGTGGTAAAATCTCGACGACGGGATGAGATCAAATAGCTCCTCAGAATATTCCCCATTATACAGGCGGTAGAATAGATCACTGAGCGATCCGATGTCACGGCGTTGACTCAGCGGTTCCAGTCTGTCGGCGAGTTTGGGATCACCGATGATTCTAATGGCTCTTCTCTGAAAGGAGTCAAAACGAAGCAATTTGGTACTTTGGAGCTCCGTGCCAAAGATCGGAACAGTATTCTACGTGCGGCCGAACTTGCGCTTTTTGCAGCAATAGCCGTTGTTGTGCCGTAAAATACTGGTTTTTTCATGGTTGTAGTGCCGGATCGATTACGTTTCTTGCAGTTAGTTACGTCTTTTAAATCATAATCCTAGTGCACGTAACTAACACAGAACGACGTAAACACGACGTTAGAACTAACGTAAAACAGCTGCCATGAAGCTGGGCATCCTTAACAAGGTCAGTAGATACTTCACACCGGGACAGCTTCATAGTTTCTAAAAAACACTAGTCTGGTCTGGAATGTAGTACTACTGCCACCTTTGGGATAGTTCGGCCAAACACCAGCTCACTACATAAGACTTGATAGAACGTAGAGCTTTTAGGCTTATATGTGAGCAATATATGGTGGCGACTAAGACACAAAGTCTCGAACACCGCCGTAAAGTTGCAAGCCTATCGATCTTTTACAGAATACATTTTGGGGAATGTGCCCAGGAACTTTACGATCTGATTCCGCCATCTTCTTTCCATCAAAGGACAAGCAGGCGCACGGCTCAGTACCATCCGTACCTAGTTGATATACCACCTATTCGCACACACCGTTCTTGATGCGCACAACTAAGGTATGGAACACTTTGCAGTCGTCTGTTCTTCCTAAAGAATACAATCCGGGCCTCTTAACAAGGGAACAAACATCCAAACTTTCGCATTTATAATATTAGTGTGATGTGAAAGTTTAGATATTTGCTTGTTTGTTACTTAATCACGCCGTAACGGCTGAACCGATTTCGATGAAATTTGGTACATACGTAGATTATAACCTGGATTACCACATATATTACCTTATATCTTATACATCAGTTTCCATGGGATAAAAATGGACTTTCAAGTCAAGTTACAACAGCGAGTTTAGCTTTATTTCTAGTTACCTACACATTTAGGTGTGTAACGCGTACGAAGTCGCGGGCAATAGCTAGTCTTTTATAAATAATCCAATATCTACACTATAAACTCACAAATCATGGTAAATATCCAATTTTTTAGGACAAATAGAATCCAATATCTACTATCGAGTAGGAATGTACAATATATTATTTTTTCGAAGGCCTCAGTAAGTAACAACCATATTCCGCATTAAAAGAATGTTTCTCAAAGTTTACAACAAACGCTCATAGCAACCATTAGATCTCACAGCTGCTTTTCAGGGTTACAATACAATGTATGTAAAACCACAGCTGCTAGAATCCTATTAAATAGTTGCGCATTTTAATATTCATTTCATCTTTATTTCAGGCAACAATAGAAACGTACAAGATGATGAAACTTAATTTTACGGCCCATATAAATATATGTTACGGGCAACTTGAGAAGGCTGGTCACTATGAATAATGACCGGTCTGTATACATAACGCCCGTATCTAGTGGGCAATGTAAATAAAACTGCATCACTAATCACTTTTCCCGGTCAGTATTTATAATGACTACCTTATCTTGGGCAGTATAATAAAACAGATGAACTGCAGTGTACTTGTTTAATAATACAGTAGGTTGTTAGTTTTTGAAGTAAAACTTTACGCACGCTTGACTTGCGGAGTAAACTGGTGAATGCGTTACGAAAAGTGCGAACGGTAGTTGAGAGGGAGATTTAAGTTAGTGAAGATAGAAAGAGAGAGAGTTACGTTTCGTATATTTTTAAACGTTAATGTGCGAGTGCGAGTTGCGTCTGTCCAGAATGAACATAGACTAATCGACCTACAGACGCGTGGACAATTTTGTAATTGAACAATTTTATCAATTAATATTTTGAATAAGAAGATTTACTTCAGTCGTGTGGTCTAAAGCACACTCGTTTTTTTATCACATTGTCCGGCTAGAAGTAGGAAAGTATTCATACTGCCCGGTCCATGTGATAAATTTAAGCTATCTCAAACATTAATTTATTAATGGACCGTGGTCTATTGAATTTATGACATGGACCGGGGCCGTCGGGCATTATTGATATGGGTCAGCCAAAGCAATAAATTTATCAATTTGACCGATGCTCTTGGTCACTATTTATAATGATCAGTACTTATTAATACTACCCGGTTAATCAAGTTACCCGTAACATATGTACCTTAGCGACTAACATAGGTACATATTATAAATACTTAAAACTATTTGCTAACGTAAAGTCTGCGATGTGTGACGTGTGACGCACTTCGCTACATTTCCAGTATAAGCTGACTTCGCATTGTATAGGCTTTTCGTAGAATGAGAGGTCAGCTTATACTGGAAATATATAGCTTGATGTGTAGCCGTGTGTACCTTCCTTTGTTACTGTATTTTTATTTGGTGTGCAATAAAGGGTATATTATTGATCGAGCGAAATGAAATCTCCAAATCAACTTGGGAAAATCGGCATTGTATGTATGTATGTATGTTTGTTTGTCCGAGGATAACTTTCTAAGCGTTGATCCGATCATCGTGAAATTTGATACATAGGTAGGTAGTGATGGCACAATTTTGGTGTGACTAAATGAGTTAAAAACGTTGGGGGGTTGTTGAGATATTGGGGTTCAAGAGGGGTAAAAAAATTTAAAATGAGACTATTAGGTTGAATGGGACGTCAAATGAAAGATCTTCAATTTTAACTCCGTTTTTATTTTTAGTTTTTGTAGTTTTTGAGTTTTTAGCCATAATAAAACTGAACTTTGACGAAATTCACAGGGTACACCATTGACCCCACAGTGCTGTAGTTTGGTATGCGTGTAGCTTAAATGACACAAATATAGGCAAAAGTCTATAATCTAGAATAACTGTAATATGTACTCCAAAAAAGGGTAACTAATGAACATGAATTCCCATTACCTGCAATTTTAATGAAACTGTAGGTCAAGTAATTTGATTTCCATTTCGTGGCACTATTTTGATAGTCGATAACATACGCATCATATGTTTAGGTTTTTATGGGGGACTCGATGGATGGCACAAACTTGGGGAGGTCTATACCCAACAATGGGTGAAGTCAGGCTGTGGATGATGATGATGATGATGGGAGACTCGCGAGATCTTAGTTCGAGGCGAACCACTAGTTATTATCATTCACATATATTTATTTACACATATGTTAATACACATATGTTCAATATTATTATTATTTTATATACTATAAAAATGAGTCAAGCAGGGCGACCCACTCTCACCCAAACTATTTACATGTACGTTGGAAGAAGTTTTCAAACCATTGGCAGTCCTATGGGCAACAAAGGGTACTGAACTCGGCGGCCAGAGGCTTACAAACCTTCGGTTCGCCGATGACATAGTTCTTTTTGCCCCAAATGCATCCGAGTTACAAGAAATGCTACAAGAACTAAGCACAGCGAGCCTCGAGGTTGGACTAATGATGAATCGATCAAAGACTCAAATTATGACCAATAGCACGAAACGTAGGGTCGTGGTAGACGGGCAAGAAATACACTATGTCGATGAGTACATCTACTTGGGCCAGTTAGCTTCCTTCAAAAATAGGCAGGACAAAGAAATCGATCGTCGTATCGATAATGCCTGGAAGAGCTACTGGTCCATGAAGACATTCATGAAAGGCGACCTTCCATTATTACTAAAACGTCAACTCATCGACATGTGTATTCTGCCTGTTTTAACCTACGGCGCCCAGTCTTCGTCACTGACTGAATCTCAAAAGTCCAGGCTTGGGGTTTGCCAAAGAGCGATGGAGCGCAGCATTTTGGGTGTCAAAAGAATAGACAGGATTCGGAACACCTCACTGCGCTCAAGGACCGGGATCGCTGACGTCGGTATCAAGGCTGCCAAGTTGAAGTGGGATTGGGCGGGTCATGTCTCCCGCATGCAGCCAAATAGGTGGGCTAGGGTCGTAACTGGATAAATCCCTGTGGATGGAAAGCGACACCGTGGAAGGCCTAAGAAGCGGTGGCGCGATGATTTGGACGCTTTCTATAGGGATTGGCGGGATTTAGTACAAGATCGAGAAAAGTGGAGAGATGAGGGTAAGGCCATTGCCCAGCAAAGGGACAGCATAGGCTAGATAAAAAAAATACTATAGATATTAATATTTTAGCTTCTTAAAGGAACAACAAATTTATTTTATTAAATTGATTACAAACTACTATCACAAATAAAGACACTTTACTTGAAACTGGTAAATTTTCTGTTCACTTTTGCCACTCAAACATAATACCTACTATGACATAATATGGGAGACAAATCAGACAATAATTATCGACCAATCAGCCTCGTGTCCCATTTATACAAAGCCTTCATTAAAATCATCGAACATCGCATGTCAGAACAATTGGACTCAGAACAACCAGCCGAACAAGCAGGTTTCCACGACGGATCACCTCCAAGCACTTAATCAGCTCATACAAAAGTTCAATGAAAGCAACATGCCAGAACTCACGCTGCAATGTTCGATGCTTTAATATCAAAACATTGACTCAAGTTACATTAACCTCATTCGCCAAATTTACCCTAATAGTACAGCTGCAATAAAAATAAATTCATCATTTAAAATAACAAAAGGAGTGCAGCAAGGAGACCCCCTTTCCCCAAAACTGTTCACAAGTACCTTCGAGTAGATGTTCAGAAAGCTGGCGGCGGGCTGGGAAGGGAAGGGGATTGAAGTCGGCGGAGTGAGGTTAACAAACCTCCGCTTTGCTGACAACATTGTCGTTTTTCTTCTTCGGCTTCGGAGCTAAAACAATGCTACCAGACCAGCATCGCAATCCCTGAGATTGGATTAGGGATGAATAGGACAAAGACCAAGGTTATGGCTAACAGCGTTGAGACTAGAGTAACGGTGGATGGAGAACAGCTATCATTAAGGATCTTTAAGGGTGTGTTAAAGTATCGATATTTGGTCACAATTATGTAATAGTGTACCAGAAAAACAAAATACCCGACTAATTTAATTAATTGGCGCTTAATATTTAAAACTTACCTCTGGCAACACCAGCGGGGCTACGCGCCGCGCCGGAGTGGTGTGGAGGGGTCAATAGCCCATGTACGACATTGTACGACGTACAAAATTTGCCTATATTTGGGGTAAAAATCCAGATTATTCTCGAAATTAAAAATGAAATAACTTTCAATTTATTTGATATAGATGTTTTTTAAACATCTGTTCTACTTTAATTTCTATGTCGGAATACGCTCTTCGTGGATCTGACAGGGTTTTTGTTACATATTGTATACATTTTTTTTGTAAATACTGACATATCATATTATATAGAAAAACATCCAAACCCAGAACAAAATATCTGTAGACCAAGCAAACCTTTGTTCTGCAATGGGAACCGAATCCGCAACCTCCTGCGTCTCAGCCGGCTATTCACCAACTGCGCCACAGAGGTATTTGTTGCAATTACAGCTGAATTTATTTTCTTTTTGTTTTCAGCCAGCTTTGGCCAGTTAGTAATGGGCTTACTCAACACATGGCCTTCCTACACCTCCGGCATCTTGACATCTAACATCACCACACCGCTATCTGCACCCATGACACAAGCTGAAGTCTCACTGCTGGGCAGCTTACCTTCCCTTGGTAAGTTTCTAGCGACATCTATCGCCACACGGAAGAACTACTTTGTCATCAAGCTAACTTACAGAGCAAGCGTCAATACGTCACAGACGACATCTAACGGCAAATAAAAGAATTGTACTACATCGCGTAAACGAAATAATCTGAGAGCTGATATAAAATTTACTTCTGAACAAGACTTACAGGGCTGAGCGCTCTCTGCGATCAGTCTCAGAGGCCAACAGCAAAATAGACCGTTAGAAAAAGTAAAAAAACAATCAATTAGGACCCTGAGCCCAAGATCGCTCTATGGGAGATCTCCCACTTTTCTTTAATATGTCGTCTGCCAAAAACTTGTTCGAGCTAAACCGGATGGTTTCGTTACTTAAAATCCTAGTCGGTTAACCTCGGAGCAGGTACTTGGCCTCCGACATTAAAATACGCCATTGGCCCCATCTGCGCCAATTCCTGCCAGCCTGCCACTTGAAGAACGTGGAGTTCTTTTTCTACTCACTCAGAGACTAACAATCCCAAGTAAATCAAGTCACAAGTATCGTTTAGCAGTTGATTGTCTCCAATTCGCTCTTTATCCGGATCTGTGATTGTCTCCAATTCGCTCTTTATCCGGATCTGTAACTTCTGGAATCTTACCAGAACGAAATCTAGTCAAATTTAGTTTTTATCGTATCGTTTAGCAGTTGAATGTCCCCCATTCGCTCAATGTGACCGAGCCAGTATACTCTTTAAGATTTTATCCGGATCTGTAACTTCTGGAATCTTACCATAACGAAATTAAGTTAAATTCAGTTTTAATCGTATCGTTTAGCAGTTGAATGTCCCCCATTCGCTCAATATGACCGAGCCAGTGTACTCTTTAAGATTTTATCCGGATCTGTAACTTCTGGAATCTCACCGTAACGAAATCTAGTCAAATTCAGTTTTAATCGTATCGTTTAGCAGTTGAATGTCCCCCATTCGCTCAATATGACCGAGCCAGTGTACTCTTTAAGATTTTATCCGGATCTGTAACTTCTGGAATCTTAGCGTAACCAAATCTAGTCAAATTCAGTTTTAATCTAATCTTGATGCCTGTCAACAACGTGTGACGTATGCATGCAACGTGTGACTTAACTGAAAGGGATGGTGTCTCTGTAGATCGTTGCTACCGAAAGTTGACTGAACTTATAGTAACACGATTAAGGTATTTCTGAATCTGCCACGGCTACGTCGCCCGTCTGGTATCCAACGAGTAAGAAGATTTGCCCAATATTTTGGATACATTCGAGTCACATGAACATTATCCATTTTATGTATATACACGTGTAATACATGTGTATACTTACTTGTGGAGAAGAAGATTTCCCATCATTTAAAGATAACTCTATTAAACTAATCAATTTTTTTTAAATTTCAGGAGCAATGCTAGGAACGGCAATATGTGGGCTTCTCATAAATAAATTGGGCAGAAGAAATGGCGGTGTGGTGCTTGGTCTCCCTTTTGCGGTAAGTACCATATTAAACCTACTGACTGGCGAGCTAAACAAGCTCCGACAATAGGCACAATATTTTAAGATCAGTTACCAGCTACCATCTGAGGTTTTCCCATTGGGCTACGACATGGCACGCTTAAAGAGAAATATACATATAAAGAGGTTTCTACAATGTAGGGAACGCATCGACTATACCCCGGGTGTTGCCGGTGTCATTAGGCGATGGTGACCGCTTACCATCAGGTGGGCCGTAAGCCTGTTTCCCCACAAATAACATAAAAAAAGTTAAAAAAAAGTGTGGCTTTTGACAGTAACGATGAAATAATTTAAAATTTTAAAATCGATGGTCGTCTGAAAGTAGGTATACTCAAAAAGACAAGCAACGTGAGAAATCGTATCTATGTCTATGTAATGTTTTTCCCTCAAAAAGTGATTCATACGTTTCTCTAGTTTTTCATGGCGTATGCAACTATGCTGAAATATTACTCATAAACTGACAGTGTGTTCATAGCCAGTTAAGCCCTCAATTAACAAGATCCTACACCCCTACCCCTGTCACAATTTCACACTTAAAAGTTTACATCTTTTGCTTCAGATATCCTGGGCGATGATCAGCGTCACCACCTCCTCGAAGGTTCTTCTCGCAGCCAGGTTCCTGAGTGGAGTGTCCGGTGGAGGATACCTGGTCTTCGCGCCTATATTCATATCGGAGGTGGCTGAAGACTCTTTCAGGGGGACACTAGCTTCAGGTTAGTTTGAGAAGGCAAAGTTCTTTTGAGTGAACCCTTCCTAAATTTCTTTAAATTCCCGGACATTTCTAAGCCACCGCAATTCAAAATCTAGGAAAAAATGCAATTCTACCAAATCTGTATTGAGATTCTGTTTTATTGCGTTTAGTACGCTCATCTTTCGCCCACCAATTGGCGTTACTTTCTTTCTACCTACAAATGAAATATACGTATTTAATAAAAATAAAAATTGAACTTATTTGACACGACACATGGACAAAATAAATCACAAAAGAAGATGGTGACATAGAAGTAATGACGGAACTTGACTTCTGGCACTAAGGCACTTGTCTCACCGCCGGGGAGTAAGGGATTAGCTATCAACTATTTTCTCGTCCAAGAAACGAATAATAGATATAGATTCCGTGCCGGTAAAGGAGACACGTATAATATTTGTTGATCACTGGCCGTTCACACTGCCGCCGGCGAGAACTCGCTCTTCAATATTTTGTCGCAGCGACTACAACACTCGCTCAGCGATGCTCGCTTGGCGTTCAGAATACACGCTGTGAAATGATTAGTATCGCCCGCCGCACTCGCTCACTCTCCCAGCGTGACAACTATTAGGAACACACTCGCTTCTCGCTCAACGCCGGCGGTGAGACAAGTGCCTAAGAAGTAGGTACGTAGGATTAAATAGAAGGATAAGTAGGTACAAAAATACCAGAAGTGAAAGATTACAGGTTAATAAAAAATACAGAAACATCCCACGCAACTTCCATCAATAATCACAAAGTCGAGTTAAACCAAAGTTGACATCTTTTCATCCAATTATACTGCTTTTATCAAGAATTACTTCCCTCCCCCCTCAAATCGAATGGCTTAGTGATCTTAACTTTTGAATATTTGCATTTACGAGCTATCTATATTATAAGTATGTAGGTATTTAAAAAAAAAGTATATACGTGTTCTATCAGTAATCTGGTTCCCATAGTACAAGCTCTGCTTAGTTTGGGGCTAGATAGCGCTGTGTGAAACGTCCAGCAATATTTATTTATTTTATTTATCTTCCTATTGCAGCGCCAATGTTTTGCTACTGCTCGGGAACCCTTGTCTCATACATTCTCGGCTGGTTCCTGTCGTACCACGCCATCGTCTGGATGAACCTGTTGTTCGGCGTCACCTGCGTTGTACTCGTCATGCTTCTGACGGAGAGTCCTATGTATCTTCTCAGGCAAAACAGAGAAGAGGTAAAAACTATAATAATAATTTGTATGGAGTAATTAACCCTAAAGAATTAATGTATGAAGTATATTAGATAAGTACAATTATTTAATTTGTTATGAATTTATTGTTAGATTTAGAAATTATACAGTCTGTCACCGCATTCACGACATTAATTTAAAACACATATGCAGAATCGTATTAACTGATTTTAGAGATTGGTTTAATACCTGTAGCTTGAATATTTATCCAGTAATCGATACATTTCCAATAAACAATTTTGACGTAAATCGGTAGCGCCTTTGCACCGATGCCGCTTAGTCAGTCGGTTCTAATTCTAGGGTGGGGGGAATAAAAGATCAGCACTGACGTCCCAGATATCTCATAGTCAATCGGTTTCGACTTACATGAAGAATGAATATGATTTGCTTACCTTTTTTACTTGTTTTTATAAGTTGTTATAGGCTTGCGTTTGACCATGATCTCGTCTGATGGCGCGCGATGATGCAGTCTACGATAGTACACGCTTGCCCAGAAGAAACCTATTCACTCACGGCTTAAAGATACCCAGGTGGGTATCTACACCTCTATCTTACACCTGGGTATCTTTAAGACTCTGGCAAGGCGTCCCACTCTTCCTCTCTCTTACCTATTTTATACAGGCTGTTTCATTGAGATTTTACGACTTGAAATTATGTAAATTTAAAAAAATGATGATGAATTAAAAAAAAACTATTTTATGACAGTATTAATACCCATCAACCCTACTTGTGTTTTAAATTAATGTCGTTAATGCAGTGACACGCAGTAAATTATTATTATTTAAGCGGACATTGTTTATTCCAATTTGATATAAGATTATTGTAAAATTGACATAACTATGTGCAATGTAGTATGTGATTAAGAAGAAATAAAATTAACTGAACTGAACCACTAGTAAAATTCTTCCAGGATGCAAAAGCAGCCATCGCTCACTACCGAGGATGCTCTCCATCATCCAAGATTGTTCTCGACGAGTTCTCAAGGCTGAAACAGCAGCTTCACCCAGCAGTGGAGCTCATTTCTGTTACTGGAGGTATGTTTAATTTAGGTACTCGTATGTATATAATTTATGTACTGCAAAGTAATATATTAAAAAAAACATCTAAAGACCGTAGCAAAGAAAATTAACGAGATCTCGCGCGTCTCCCTTATAAACAAAAATATATCTTTGACCATCAATATAAATACCACGAAATTAATAACCAAAATACTTGACTACAATTTCATTCAAATTACAGGTACTGGGAGTTCATGTTAATGATTACTCATTTTTGGGGTACAAGTTGCAGTTATTCTGGATTTCAGACTTTTGCCTATATTTGTGTCACTTAAGCTACACGTATACCAAATTACAGCACTGTGGGGTCACCGGTGTACCCTGTGAATTTCGTCAAAATTCAGTTTTTATTATGGCTTATAACTCAAAAACTACAAAGATTTTTTTAAAAATAAAAAAAGAGTCGAAATTTACTTATGAAGACCTTTCTTTTGACGGCCCATTTGATCTAATAGTCTCATTTTAATTTTTTTACTCCTCTTGAACCCCATTATCTCAACAATCCCCCAACATTTTTAGCTCATTTAGTCTCACTAAAATTGTGCCACCACTACGTACCTATGTATCATATTTCACGATGATCAGATAAACGCTTCGAAAGTTATCCTGGGACAAACAAACATACATACATACAACGCTGATTTGCCTGATCAATATTAAAACGTTTATTTCGGGTAAAAATGAGCACATACAAAAAAATTATAAGAAGGCCCCTATTAAGGGAACTTAAAGACTAACAAACATAAAATAATAAACTTAAAAACTATTCACTTTTATTTATTTGGGGGAGTCTACTTCGTAGCCGCTTTCCTTTAGCGCCTGTAAACGATTCCGACTGGCCAGAAATCCAGATCAAGTAGCACATCCTTATGCTTCGCCAGAATTTGGAAAGTATTATGCTGGGTTATACCCTTCTGATACTCCTGGACTTGATTAATGCTATATCCAGGAACGATTCTATTCGTGTTCTGTCGCTGTCTTTCATGTGACGAATGATACCAAAAGACAGAGATATACAATGCCAACATTCGCCGTAATCCGACAATGTGTTAGATTAGTTTAAAATAATGAAACTGCTCAATGAAATGGATAAAGTACAAAATAAATAGGTACAGAATGCCAGCTCGGCCCGTTCTATATTGCAGTTATCTTCACTCAATTTTTATATATTATATTTAGGTATGTAATTTAATAATTTATTTATGTCTATTTATAATTTATTTAGTTATAAATTGCACTCCCTTCATTTATAACTTAAGTGCACCCCCGAACATCTTTGACATTGCTATATCCTCTCCATCCAAAAGTTGTCTAGAAGAAATCGCTTCAAAGCGATAAGACCACCCATTGTACTATTTTGCTTTGTGTCTTCTATTTAGTCTGTAATTTCTATTTTTTAATGTGTACAATAAAGTGTTTTCATTCATTCATTCAACCGTAGTGGTAGGGCACCTAGAATATGCTAGTGTTCAATAACCAAATACACAAAAATTTTGATTAGAACGTTCATTCGTTGTCACGTAAACATTTTAACATAAATAATTACATGTAAATTCACAACCAGCTAACAAATTAGGTCACACAAAACATTATATGCGTCTCGCCAAAGCGCAGCATTCGCGAGCACTCGTCTATGTGTTCGTGTACTTTTTATAGCTCGCGCCAGTTGTACTAAACTGACTTTCTGTACTATTCTGTTGACAAAGTGCGCACATCAAAATAGTATGGAATTTGTGTATGATAGCGTTTTTTTTTCAGAAAAAGAAGCTGAAGCTGAGAAACTGAACTCAGAGGACATTGCGCCTGAAGAGCAGAAGAAAATGTCCACCCTAAAGCTGTTATTCGTATCGCCGTCATCACGTCGCGCCTTCTTAGTTGTGCTCTTTGTTATTTCAATGCAGGTAAATAAATACAACAGAGTATATTGATGGGCATCCTCGGATGTCTCACTTTTTTATATTTTACTAGCTGTTGTCCGCGACTTCATACACATTACACTACTAAATGTGTAGGTAACCTAGAAATAAAGCTAAACCCACTGTTGCAACTTGACACACCATTTTTATACTATGGGAACTGATTTATGTGATAAAAGGTATGGTATGTAGTAATCCAGGTTATAATCTACGTATATACTAAATTTCATCGAAATCAGTTCAGCCGTTACGACGTGATTGAAAACAAACAAACAAATAAACACACATCCAAACTTTCACATTGATAAAATTAGTGCGATTGTGAAATATAAAGTAACACATAGGTATTACTCGTGCGCGATAACTTGGGACCTGCTAGGAATGCGACTCCCCGACCGCTTCCCCTGCACTTCCCCGATGGCGCCCGTATTGTACCGTTCGCATCACTATTTTTTACTAGGGTTTTTAGTCTCGTACTGGCCTACGTCACGTAACGACGCGCTCTGGAATTCTTTTAGTTTTCGTTTGTGTTATTGTTTTGTTGTTATAGTTTGTGTCATTGTTTTGTTGTTGTAGTTTTTGTTGTTATAGTTCAATAGTGTTGTTATAATTCAAATAGTGTAAAAAAGATTAGATAAAAAGCAGCGTCCTCCCTGAGTAACATAATAAATTAGGTTAAAAAAACAAAGACGAAGCCGCGGGCGGCTGCTTGTTATGTTCGCTTTTTTGCGGGCGGTACAAACACGCCAATATGACGTCACCGCGCTCAGGTCCCAACTTATCGCGCACGGGTAATACTTATAAAATAAATAAATTATTGTATTGTCTATACTAATATTATAAAGAGGAAAGATTTGTTTGTTTGTATTGAATAGGCTCCGAAACTACTGGACCGATTTCAAAAATTCTGTCATTGTTGGGAAGCTACACTATTCTCGGGTGACATAGGCTACTTTTTACCCAACTGCGCAGAAGGAGGGTAATGTTTTTATTGAAAAACTACGCGTGCGAAGCTGCGGATTGGCCAGCTAGTATTAAATACACTTAAAAAACCTTAAAAGGTTTGTCCTAAGTGTAACACAAAGTATTCCGCGTTATTATATAATTTGTACGTAAGATATTACCGTAAAAAATCCACTGTTTATTTTGCATTTTTCTAATGACTTACTAACGTCTGACTTTTACTTCAGAATACCATCTAATAAAAACATTAGGTTATGTAAAAAAGTATAAATCAATATTATTTGATAATACGTACTATTTGATAAACAATCTGCATACAATTTTTGCTACATTTGCAAAAAAGTCATAGCCGTGCGTGCGCCGGCGCCGGCTGACATTCCATCGTTATCTGCACGAATATACAGGTTGCTTCAATTAATGGCAAAATTTATAGAACAATTATTGAGCGAAGAACTGTGAAGTTATCCCAAGGGAGTGAAGGGAGAAAGTGCAAACAATACGTCCAATGCTGCGTCCTAAACGTACAATACGTCCACTTTTTGCATAGAACTGACGCATGCAAGCCCATCACTTCTAAATACTAATTTATAATTCAAATGCCTTCGAATTTTTGATTTTTTTATAGATAAATCCTTTTGTGCATGGCCGGGAAATTCAAATTATACAATAGGTAGCAAATAAGGGTTTAAAATCTCACATAACATCTCTCGGGAAAGTGAACCTAACCTGCAAGCGGTCCGCCCTGCCGATAAACGAACAAGGCTCTGACGAACACGCAACTGGACGAGAGTGGCGGGTTATGGTCCAAACTCCCTTATATAATTAAAAGTAAGATGGAAGAGGAGATGGGGAGTCCTTTGATCAGCAGTGAAACCATAGGTTAATTTAAAATAAAAAAGCTCTTAAGGGGTGGGGGGAGGGACAATCGCCCATACAACACGTACTACCAAGATCATTTCTAATTGGAGTACATTTCTACCTTAATAAGGTATTATTTTAATTTGAATAGTATTTATCTAGGGTCCCATCCATATATTAGATCAAAATACTTACCTAAAATGAAATAGAAGCATATCGCATTCTGCATGTTTTTACGTCATAAAATACCTGTTTTCAACCTAATTGTTTCGTATTAAAAACAACAACAACAAATCTTACGTATCCTAGTCATGGGAACATAGATTATATCGTCTAGTTACAGAATAACAACACAATGAGAAAAATACAACAAGTTTTCAGTCATCATTTTTGGTATTACGGAACACGGTCAAAATCTAATCAAATTTAGAATCGTTCTATTGCTATCACTGTCGCTCTGCGTGGCCAAACTTCGTCACTAAACAGGGATAGCGATATTCAGGCCGAAGTTTTTGACGCAGCCGAATTGAAGTTGCGCTCAGGGTTCGCCGGCGCGTTAACAAGTAACTCTACAATGAATGATTCAAACCAACCAACCCTGCGATTTGGAATGCTCAGAAGACACGACAAATTATTATTAAAAATACGGGATTTATCACGTTTTATCGGTGTTTCGACCGACAATGTTTCGGTTCAATTCGTGACCCTTCATCAGGGTGAGTGCGATCCGTTCCGAATAACGTCTCGCCTCGCACTGCGCACTGCCCTCTGCGCGCGAGCAGTTGAGCGCGGTGGTGGGGATTGCGTCAACGATGGCCCAGCGTGTTGATAGTCTACGTCATCATCATTATATTCACTGCTGCTCCCTTCGATAGTTCTCGGTACAGGCAAACACACAGCACTGTGTCTCTACCAGGTTCACTCACTCTTATGTCGCTTGCTCAGTCTTATGTCTATCGCCTCTCGGATCTTGCGAGGAACGAAAAACTTCTCTCTCGCTTACCCGGGCCTTGTAACGTATGTATGTATGGGAAACGTATGTAGTGCGTCGAATCAGAATCCAGTGCATGCTCCGCCACTGCAGAACTGTTGGAGTTGACATTCTTCATTGCACGTATGTGTTCAGTCAACCTGGTAGATACGTTACACGACAAATTGGAAATATTTCTATGTTCACGGGAAGGAAGTAGTGTTTTGCCAGTGAATTTATTAGATTTTGTAATTTTCTTACAGGTTTTGATGGGAATGGTCCCAGTTCAAGTATACGCAAAGACGGTGTTCACACAGACAGATCCTGCCAACGCTGACATGTACACTGTCATCTTCGCTCTGGTGCTGTTTTGTGGTAGTCTTGTATCGACTGTTATAGCTGATAAGGCTGGGAGACGGGTAAGATTAACCTGATGTAAATGGGTATTTATCGCGAATGTACGTTTTTATTTATTATCCCGACGCTTGGACTGTATTGCAACAGCCGTGATCGTTGGCAGACTAGACTACTTGAAGCTACCGTCGAAAAGTGATGGCAGCTGTAGCAACTACGCTCACTTGGTCTTCAGAAATAGAAATGTCCTCGTTCATATTACGACACACTACACTAACCGCACCTACGCACTGAGACGATCGATCACAACGCGCACACCTAATAATCACCGGGTTCCAGGACGCTGAGAGCTGGAAGTTTCTTGATTTCAATCGCTTCACGATCCATTCTCTTGTAATAATAGAGTTCACCTGAGAGAGCCTTATGATCATGAAGTTCAATCCAATGATTCGGGATATTCCAATGTAATAACAAATAAAAAAGGTACATATGCGATGAATACCCGTTTAGATCAGTAATTATGTACAGTGATCGCGAAAGTTTGAATAATAAGATTCCCTGTTTTACAAAATATGCTTTCTTAAATGATAATTTTTATTATTTATATTAAATGTATAGTACTATTAGGTTTAATTTTAATTGGCGGGGATTGGAATTGAAGCTTATTTGTATAACTAAAGTGTACATTGTACATAGCTTAATGCACTTTTTGTAATCGTACTCTAACTAAACTCGTCTCTTTTATTTTTATTATTAAAACCTTTATTTTCTTAAAATGTCTATTTATATTAGGAACACCTCTTTGAGTATAGGCCTCCAGTTTACTCAATGTCTCTCTATCTTTTGCTGTTGTCATCTACTGATTTCCAGCGATTTGTCAACCTGGTCTTCTTTGGTCTCTTAGACCAGGTTCTCATAATCATCTTATTTGATTTTTTCTAGATTCTTATCATAAGCTCCGCAATGGCCGTCTCTGTATTCATGGCTGGTCTCGGCTACCTACTCCAGAGCAAAGTGGCTCCCCCGTGGGTCACAGTGGTGATGATTATGTGCTACTGCTTCTCCTTCATGTTCGGAGCTGGATCAGTGCCGTATGTACTGCTCGCTGAGGTCTTTGTGCCTGAGGTAAGGAATATACATGACGTTCAATTATTTACTACTTATGCCCACAATAAAATAACATTTAGAATATACAGAGAAAAGATGTAATAAAAAGCGACTGGAATTAAGAACTGGAGGAGGCCTTTACCCTCAGAAAAATAATGATAAAAAAAATATTCACTTTTACATAACTGGTTATGAACCTTCGGTTTCGTACGCGGCCGAAGAGTATCTTATTAAAATAAAAAATATTATTAAATTACATATTATTAATTAGAAGTTAAATTATTTATTTATTTTTATTATTTATCTTATTTTTTTATAAAATTAACATTATAACAGAAATAAAAATATAACATTTAGATCTGAAATTACATGGCTTGAAAAATGTATCTAAGTTATGGAACAAACAGACTTTTTTATTTTGAGTTTATTTAAATTAGTACTTTTACTTAGAAAACTTTCGTGATTGATTTCAATCATTATTATAAATACGGGATTTATTTGAGTGCGAGGCGAGACGTTATTCGGAGCGGATCGCACTCACCCTGATGAAGGTTCACGAATTGAACCGAAACATTGTCGGTCGAAACACCGATAAGATGGTACGTGATAAATCCCGTATTTATAATAATGATTAAATTAGTACTAGCTGACGCACACACGGTATCGCACGCGCGGTTTTTCAAAAAAGCTTATATCCTTCCCCAGGATATAATCTTCTTGTCAAATTTCATTACGGATCCGTTCAGCCGTTTAGTCGTGAAAAGGCAACCAACAAACAAACTATTACTATCGAATTTATAATATTAATAATGATTTTAATGTAGAAATTTGTTCCCAGGTCCAAAGCTTGGCTTCGATGTTGATCGTCGAATGGGTATGGTTCTTAAATTTCGCCATCATTGCGATATTCCCGATCATGAACGGCCTCCTTGGAATTTACGGATCGTTCTACGTGTTCGCATTGGTGTCGATTACTAACGCCGTCATCAGCTACTTCATAGTGCCGGAAACTAAAGGGCTTTCCAATCTGCAGATCCAAGAAGTATTTTTAGGGAGGAAAACGAACTAAAATCAAGTTCATGGCGTAACTTGCCCCTTCGTTGTTTTTATAATCTAGGATTTGGTTATTGAAACTTCCGGACTACCAAGAAGATATTATAGCAGAATGATTGTAATTAATTTGTATGTGACTGTAATAGGTACCTGCGTGGCACAGTGTGGGAATAGCCATTTATTATGTAGGCATAATCTCTAATATATAAAATTCTCGTGTCACAGTGTTTGTAACAAAACTCCTCCAAAACGGCTTGACCGATTCTTTTGAATTTTGTGTATATTCGGCAGGTCTGAGAATAGGAGGTAAACTGTTTTTCATACCCCTATATGATAAGGGTGGTCGACCCCAAATTTTTATTTTTTTATTTTGTGGATAAAAGGTTTTATTTTTATTTTTTTATTCTAATTATTTTTCCCTTCTACCAGCAGCCCCTATTATTTAATAGCTATATTCGCACTTTAATAATTTTCTACTCAGCTGTTGTTGTCTGATCAGCAAACCTTTGAAGATAGAGATGGTTGTGAAGTAACAAACTAAAAAAAACTGAATTTAACTCAGTTAATAGGTATACACATAATTAATTAATTCTCAGGGGGTACGAAGTTCGAGAGGTCAGCTAGTAGATAAATATAAATAATGCTGGATATTTCACACAGCGCTATCTAGACCCAAACAAAGCAAAGCTTGTACTATGGGAACCAGATAACTGATAATATACTTACTTTTTTGTAAAATACATGCTTATTATAAAGAGACAACCAGACCAGAAACAAATATCTGTAGACGATAAAAACATTTGTTCCGCGGCGGGAATCGAACCCGCATCTTTCTGCATCTCAGCTGGTTATTCACCCACTGCGCCACGGAGGTCAACGAGTAATACCAATGTCTTGCCTGTAAATATTTGATGAAATTAAATTATGTTTTTACTGTGTAAATTTTGAACTTTTTTTGAACTCGTTTTTAATATCAAATATAAAATATTTTATTTTGCAACACACATTATACAAAAATAACAACAAAAAATAAAACAGTATATCAATAAAAACAACATAAAAACTTAAAACTAGGTACACAAATTGGTTGCAAAAAAAGGTCTCAACTCAGCGTCGATTTCGAACGTCTTTTTCGATAGGGAATTGTTTTATTGCCACAGAAATAAACCATACAAATAAGTAATAAGCTAAAATAAAAAGGCAATATAGTAGGCGGCTTTATGGCTAAGAGCGACCTTTTTCAGATAACTTTTGGATGGAGCAAAACTATAACGGAGTGCGATCTACTACAAAGAGTAATATTATAAACGCGAAAGTTTGTATGTATGGATGTTTGTTACTCTTTCACGCCGAAACGGCTGAACTGATTGCAATGAAATTTAATATGTACATAGATGTACCTGGATTAACACGTAGGCTACATTTTATTGGCAAACCACGCGTGCGAAGCCGCTGGAAACAGCTAGTCATTCATATACAGAGTGAAGTTTTTGAGCCGGTCCTAGAGGGATTCTAAAATTTAAATCCCTCTAGGACCGGCTCAAAAACTTCATAGAAACATCATGGAAACTCATGGAAACATTCCATTATTTTTAACAAAAAAAGCTTCAAAAAAAGTTCCATTACTCCGTCATTTATTAACCAATTTAGAAGATAGCATAGTTAAAGTTGAGGTGGAAAAGGACGGGAGAATGCTAAATTTAAGCACTAAAATATAACTTAGGTTGAATTTCGACCACTGTGCAGTGACAACTAGTAATAATATCGACCACTGTGCAGTGACAACTAGTAATAATTTCGACCACTGTGCAGTGACAACTAGTAATCATTATTTATAAATAAAAAAATCATATACCCACCATCGAAATACGACGCAAAACCAAAATCGTGGATGTGGGTAGAAGGATCGACCAGCTGAAGTGGAGATGGGCTGGACACTTGGCAAGGAGGCAGGACGGAAGATGGACGAGGCCAGCAACCGAGTGGAGGCCGCGAGAAAGGCGCATACCAGTTGGCAGACCACCAGCTAAATGGTCGGACGACATCGCGAGAGTTGCGGGGAGGCAATGGATGCGCTTGGCCCCCCAGCAGTGGGTGGAATTGGGTTGACAAAAAAAAACATTATTAGTGACACATTAAAAGCACTTTATTCATCCATACAAAATTATTAACATTGAATATAATTATTTACAAACATATTTATTGTGTAGATATCTATTTTTAAAATTTGGCTAAAATAATTTCTGTTTTCATTCTAAATTCTCGTGACTTTTCATACTTGTGCAAACTCTAATTGGTCACATCACAATAGACACATCAATTTTTTGTGTCATTATAATTATTAGCGGAATAGAGTACTCGAAGGACACTATTGGCTAAGGTAGATGTAATCCTTGATGTAAAGCCGTTTTTTTCCCGTCTTGAGTTAGGGTTAAACTCTGGTTTTTACGCTGTTGGGCATGAGCTTCGTCTTTGCTCCGTTAATTTTCAGTCCAATCTCAAGGCTTGCAATGCTTAGGTGCTTGACACACGGCCACGCACCACGCTGCATGTTGCGTGTCGACGCACCTACGCGCGTACTTGCGGGAGTGCAGATCTGCATCATCGTGCGGGTTCTTTACGCACTCGCGCGCGTAGCTGCATTTAGTGAATTCACGGCGACTCTGACTCATTTCATTTAAAGTTGTTCGCTAGTGCAGTTCCAAAATAGTTCGGTTCCAAAATCATGCACGGCACTGCGAGACTCGGCGTGCCATACCTTGCGTCTCGCCCCGCACCTCCGCGCTTGGATGCGTGATCTGCATGAACGCGCGTGGTGCGTTGCAGTGTGTTGATCACCTTAATCATTAAACATGTTCTGTAGCTTCGAAGAAGATGTAGAGAATAGGACATGTTATAGTCGAAGAGGAGGTTAGTTAACCTTAGTCATATATTTAATAATTATTATACGATTAAGTTTTATTTAACTTTATCAAAATATATTTATTAGAACATTAAACTATTAGTAACATCAACATTATATTGACTGTAAAGTGTGACACACACGATGAACATGCTATAATATTTAATGTTATCATAAGATAGTATTAGGGGAAACAAACGGGTAAGATATTGTGTTATAGTGTGACCATTAGTGCTGTGCACTCCCTGAGGTATGCGCGCGGCGAGACGGGGGGGAGAATCGGCTGCTGCGCTCTGTCAGTTCGCCGTCAACGCTCGTGGCGGCAGGTAGTGTTATTTGTATCGGACTGTCTATGTCAGACGCACATGAGATAGACAGTCCGATACGAATAACACTACCTGCCGCCACGAGCGTTGACGGCGAACTGACAGAGCGCAGCAGCCGATTCTCCCCCCCGTCTCGCCGCGCGCATACCTCAGGGAGTGCACAGCACTAATGGTCACACTATAATGCAGGGTGTTTGGTAATATACTGACGATAATCAAGTGACGGTTTTTCAAAGCATAAAAAAGATTTAAAAAAACTACTAGTTATATTATCAAGTTTTAAAGAAAATCGACTAATTTTAGTTGATTAATTCGATAACTTACTGTCTACTCTTGCAATCGCCATTCAAAAATAAAGGCCGATTTGATATCTCTTTCGGAAATGGCTGCGGGTTTTGGGTTGGAAAGGGACAACAAGCGATATCTCGAGACGTCACCAATACAGTATTTGTGGTGTAGCGTTGCATAATGGCAAGTATTATGCCACCACAACATAAGTTTAATAAATTGTTTGTTTTTACATGCCAAAAGAAATTTCACATTTCAATGGTAAACATTTCACAAATTTATTTATTATGCTCATCAAAATAACCTCTTTCATTGTTGTGCGTATATTACCCAACACCCTGTAGATGAAATCATTTCATTCTCTTGAAAGTCCGCTTAAGTATTCGTATATTAAGATATATTTCGTATCCATATCGCTCGGTATCTTGACATACTCTAAGATGAAAATATATATTATCTTCGTTGTGTGTGATGAATGACCCATTTGATTGTATGGCGAGCGCTATTTTATCGTAAAATAACATAACTAGTGGTTCGCCCCGAACTGAGATCTCGCGAATCTCCGGTTATAACAAAAAATATTATTTGTAATCTTTGACTATCAAAATAGTGCCACGGAATATATAACCATATAACTTGACCTACAGTTTCATTAAAATTACAGGTAACGGGAGTTCATGTTTAAGGTGTTCTTTTTTGAGGAACATAATTGCAGAATCTGGATTTCAGAATTTTGCCTATATTTGTGTCACATAAGCTACACGCATACAAAATTACTGCACTGTCGGGTCACTGGTGTAACCTGTGAATATTGTGGAACTTCAGTTTCTGTTATGGCTAATAAATAAAAAACTATAAAGACTTTACTAAAACTAATAACGGAATCAAAATGTACTAATGAAGCCCTTTCATTTGACGTCCATTTTGATCTAATAGTCTCATTTTTATTTGTTTTTACCACTCTTGAACACCAATATCTCAACAATCCCCTCACATTTTTAGCTCATTTAGTCACACCCAAATTGTGTCATCACTACCTACCTATGCATTTCACGATGATCGGATCAACGCTTCGAAAGTTATCCTCGGACAAACCCACATACATACATACAACTCCGATTTGCTCATGGGCTCCATTTGCTCCGATAATACAAACTGAACTTTGAAAAAATTCACAAGGTACACCAGTGACCCCACAGTACTGAAATTTGATATGCGTGTTAGTTTGGTGATTATCTAATCTAATCTTTAGTGACACAAATATGAGCAATAGTCTGAAATCCAGAATAACTGCAATTTGTGCCCCAAAAACAAACCAACCCCACATAAACTCCCGTTACCTGTAGTTTGAATGAAATTGTAGGTCAAGTCGCTTGGTTTTCAGTTTGTGGCACTATTTTGATAGTCAAAGATAACGCGAGATCTCAGTTCGGGGCGAACCACTATTTATTAATTACAAGCTTAGAAATTATAACAAATTCTTCCAACAGGTGCTTTCTTAAAGAAATGACGTGTGTAATGCCAATAAGGTAAGGACAGGTTTCACACAAGAAAGATTAATGGCGGGTTCTTACATCCGTCGGTAACCAGCTACGACTCGTTTCACCTTAAAACGTGTCAAAAGTTTGACACTTTTTCACAGATATACCTAGCTACGAGTCACATAATCGTTTACCGACGGATATAGGAACCCGCCATAAGTAGGTAAGATTTTAAAACCACCTCAAAAACTTTTGAGCGAGACGTAACCTGAACCCGAAACCTTCCTCTTGATACGACTAGATGAAGTTTGCGGGTCCCGTGCGACTGGAAAGTTTTTGCGAAGTTTTTTTAAAATCTTAGGATTTCCCGTAAGTCTAGGACAACACTTAAAAAATACTATTAAAGAGGCGAGCAGTAACTACTTAGTAGTCTTCAGTGCTGTGTGGGTAAAACATTCCCTATCTCAGTGTATTGCTGCTAACCATCCGAGGATGGTAAGCGGCGCTTGTCAGGCCTATCTATACCTATCTACTCATATATTTTGGCAATTACCACTCTGAGCTCAAAATCTATATTCATTATATCTATCTATAATTTGTGCAAAACATCAATTCCGAATAAATGACATAGTTTCATACCTTGAACACTTTGTAACACCTAATATACATAATTTTGTTACAAATCAATGAATATTTTCAGTCGATTATTCATCTTAGGCCCGACACAAATAAATATAAACTTATACAGATAAAACCATTTTGATATTAATAATGCTGGACATTTTACACAACGCTATGTAGCCTCAAATAAAGCAAATCTATATCATATCTATGGGAACCAAATAACTGATAACATAATACAATTTTTTTGTAAATACATACTCGTACTTATAATGTGTAGAGAAAGAACCAGACAAGGTACAAATATCTGTAGATCATGCAAACATTTGTTCCGCTATGGGAACCGGATCTGTCCTGATAGTAGAAACAACATTTAAGCGCGAAATATTTTTTTTTAATCCAATATATTATAAGGACCTTTATAAAGATATCTTTGTAAGATTCTCGAACCTATCGTATGTACAAATTAATTAGATCAAAGGTACAAAACAAACAAATATTACGAACAACAACTTATTTAAATCTGTCCGGAACCACAGCCATACAAAAATGTGTAGGTGTGATCCTTGAGAGATTAGCTTAAAAAACGATAATACCTATCTATATGTATGTCACTTGGGGCGACTTATAGCACTTAATAATGCATTAGCTGAATCTGATGATCGCGCTAAGATTTCATTGAAGATACCTGTACGGTTATGTACATCGATATAGTTGCGAATCCCTAAGATCAGCATTTCAATTGAACAGTCAGTAACCATCAACGCGCAGCGCGACTAAGACGCTAGCGCGAAGCGTGTTTAATATCGTGAATAAACTGCGTGAAATATTACCGTTTTCTTGTGGCACTCCAAAACATTACTAACTATACTTCGGCCGTTCAGAGAATGCGTTCCTGACACCTATCAGTTAGTCATATAAAGCGCTGACATAACCTTGTAATAGCGCAGTTTAGATTTATAAAAATATTGTTTACCAAGTTATTTGACACTCAGTTTGGCACAAAATTATAACATTAATTGATTATTGATATAATGATGTTGTTTTAATGCTCATCAATTGTTAAAACGGTAAACAACCAGCAATAATATTTTTATCGTAACTGCAACGCCATTACAAAGTTACGTCGTCAGTTCAATCGCGACGTGTCAGGAACGCATTCTCTGAACGGCCGTAGTATAACTACTTACTTCTACGGTGCTATACTGGGATTGTACACGTCGAATCAGTTCAAGTTGCAAGTCCAGTGACTGTCTTTCCCGCTGGAAGCGGACATGGTACACATCCTCCACCACTCCACATGTGTTACAATTAGGTGTGTCAGCCACGAAATAAAATGAGTAGAACTAATATTGTTAACATTTTTATGTTGATTACTGACTACCTAGTTGCTTTGTAAATGCGATTTTGTTCAAAGTGAAAATTTTATGGTAGTATTTTGTATTCTCTACATCGGTATAAAATAAAAATTATTTGTATCGCGCCTTATAATATAGATAAATATTTATTTACATTCTTTTTTATTAATACAAATATATTAAGATCCTTCGTCTGTGATTTTATAAATTCAGGATGAGCTGACACATATACAAAAACCCACATAATTTGTGACATCTTGCACTTAACGCTAGCCGTCAAAGTCATCAGTTCTTTAGTTCGTGTTTGGTCATCAATCAAACCACGCGTCTCATCATCTTATCATTTAATTATCATTCACCCTGGTACGAGATGATTGTTATATTAGTAAAAATAGAGATACATTTTAACTGAGGCATTATTATAATTTAGGCAGTTAGGTAATTAGTAGTTTTTTATGTCTATTTGTATTTTTGTTAGTACCTAGTTAAGCACGCCAACCAAGTTTTTTACCTGTCACGGTTGACTGGTAGAAAATGCTTTTAGCATTAAGTCCTCCATTTGTACAATAAAGAATTGTACAAATGTGCAATAAAGAATTGAAACAAACAAATAAACTGATATATTAAATTGATTGATAAAATTACAAGCTTTTTATTAACTTGCAATGTATGTATGTTTGTCCGGGTGAAATCTTGCAACTGAATTTGGAATACATAGGTAATTTCGGTGACAATGCAATAATATGGTACCACGGAGGTGGTCTCATGATGGAGACGGATGCTAGACAACGGAACTTCTGAATGGATTATAGTCGGCTACTAGTGTTTGGGCTCATTTGAATCTGCTTGCGGTTCCGATTATGAACTTTATAAAAGCTTGTTAGGAAAAAATAATTTTTCAACAAAACAACTTATTAAATGATATGATAATGGGCCGCGTGGCTTGATTGATGACCAAACGCGAACTTAAGAACTGATGGTTATGATGGCTGGTGTAAAGTGCAAGATGGAACAAATTACGTGGGTCAGTGTGCTTGCACACGCGGCTACACATCAAGCTATACTTTTCCAGTATAAGCTGAACTCTCATTCTACAAAAAGCCTACACACTGCGAGGTCAGATTATACTGGAAATTTATAGCTTAATGTGTAGCCGTATGTACAACAACAACTTTAATCTAAATACAAAGTAATCGTGCGCCGATGGTCGTAACCAAATTTTTACGTACCAAAATACATTTTTTCAATATTCTGATCGGACTCCGGTTCTCGACAGCCAATCCTATCTATCAAACCAGTAAGACCACGTGATTAAGAGGCTTTATCAACACTTATTTTAACTACACAGAAAGTTATTGTCATGATTCCTTACAAACAACCACCAACGGACCTTCTAACATCTTAACAATCTGTTCCTGTGACTTTCCTTTGGTCTCAGGAATGACAAGGAAAATATACACGGCGCCTAGAAGCGTTATGGTGGCTGATATGTAGTAGGTGCCGTGAAGGCCGATGTAGACGGCGAGGGGGCCGTAGTAGCGGAGAAGAAGGAAGCTGGAGAGCCATGTCCAGGATATGAGAAGACTTGAGGCTAGGCTTCGAACCTGGAAATTCAAAACGGAAATTGAAATACAAACATAGTTTGGATTAGGTATACCTTTTTTTAACTGTCTCATCGTGATAAGTCTTTTATAGACACAGTTTGGGGAAAAAACTGATGCAATATTGTACAACAGGATATTACTGTTTATTTATTGATCGTTTGTCAATTCAAGAAAAATTAGGATTTCCACTACACCATTAAGATTTTTTTTATACAACTTATATGGCAAACGAGCATGCAGTCCACCAGATGTTAAGTGGCTACTGCAGCCCATGGATATCCACATAGAATTCAACACAAGGTATTATGTTGTCTTGATCTCTATGTGGATACGTTGTCATACTATAGGACTTAGCTGTTATGCCTATGTGCCAGTAATTACAGGAACATACCATTACCATCTAACCGGAACACAGCCGCACAAGTACTGATATTTGGCGGCAGATAAAGGTAAGGCGGTGGTGCCCACTTCCTCGAGCTCGTTCACAAAAGCTCTATCACTAGATATTTCAACTTAATTGGTTGTATCCACATAAAATAATCCTGCACAGCCCCATATATTTACATTATCAGCATGACTTTACCTACTGCTAGTTATTAGTTGTTATTCTTCTTTAGTGAATGAGGCAAAAGAAGTATATCATAAAGGCTGGATAAAGGCGCGACATTATGCATGTATTCTTCTTTAGTATTGGGTGATTACCATCGACGGCCAACGTTACGTGACTAAGCCGTGACGTTGTTCTTTCGTTGACCCAATCCCCACCACCCCGCCCGTCCACTCGCGCGCAGAGGGCAGCGGCGCGCAGTGCGAGGCGAGACGTTATTCGGAGCGGATCGCACTCACCCTGATGAAGGTTCACGAATTGAACCGAAACATTGTCGGTCGAAACATCGATAAGACGCTCCGTGATAAATCCCGTATTTATAATAATTATTGAAATCAATCACGAAAGTTGTCTAAGTAAAATCATAAGTAGGTAGAGTTGGGTAGGCATGCAACTTGTATTATGATAATAAATAAGGCTCTCTTCATTGACGTCCGTGGCGTCAGTGCACCAGGTTTCATAGCTTAAAACCAGTGCTAAGCAATAAACTCGTTCAGCATAATGCTGAACCATACACTTTTATTGACACAGGGCTCATAGTGACTAAGTCTGATTCTGATTAAGTTTCATCATCATCATCCACAGCCTGACTTCACCCATTGTTGGGTATAGGTCTCCCCAAGTTTGTGCCATCCATCGATCCTGCGCTAGTCTCACCTACTGACGGCCCGCGACCTTGATTGATTGAAAATTCTTTATTGCACAAAATACATAAATCTGTACATAGGCGAACTTAATGCTAGCAAGCATTCTCTTCCAGGTAACCTTTGCGTAGTGTTGAAAAAATATTTTTGTAGGTAGTGCATGACATAATGTATCAGGAAAAATTTCGACCTTTACGATGTCGTCCACCCATCTCGCTGCTGGTCGTCCTACTCTTCTATACCCGCTGCTTGGCCACCATTCAGTCACTGTCCTGCTTCATCTGTCATCACCACGTCTAGCCAAGTGTCCCATCCAAGACCATTTGAGCTCCATTACTCGAATCCCAACGTCATGAACCTTCGTTCTTCTACGGATCTCGTCGTTTGGAACTCGATCTAACATTCTGATGCCGAGCATGGTACGCTCCATGGCTCTGATTAAGTTTACGTGTATTTAATCTCTCTCTGTAATTATACTAATTAAACAACGTATGCAGTTCCTTTGCTTAGAAAGCTTTCTAGATTAATTTCAATCATTATTATAAATATGGAATTTATCACGTACCGTCTTATCGGTGTTTCGATCGACAATGTTTCGATTCAATTCGTGGACCTTTATCAGAGTGAGTGCAATCAGCTCCGAATAACGATTAACTGCTTGTAACCTAATCTAACTTTCCACTATAAATATCATTCGATCATTAGACCTTATCGCAACCATAACTATAACTTTGAATCAAATAGGTAAGAGAAATACTTACATTGATCGAGAATAGCTCAGATATCAGCACATAAGGCACAGAACCCAACCCTATATTGTACAAAAATAGCATTATTGACAATAGCACCATTGGAGTCACCATCGTCTTATCTTCTCGATACTCGGTCAGATTCTTCGACCACTCCGTAATATTCTTTGACCACTCTATCACATCACCTTTGTAGACATCACTGGTGAAATTCTTCATCAATATTTCGCTTTTATAACTTTCTACTGCTAAATTGTTCAGCACACCAACATTGTGTTCAGTCAAGTTGGTGTTTTCATTCATTGGAGGTCGTCTGTAAGGCCACAGTTGGTGGAAGTACCAGGAGTGGTAGAGATGAGGGTCGCAGTAAACTCCCAGGAGGGCTAGACAGCAAGTTATGCCCGTACAGGACCACAGTAACAGCATCTAGAAGGAGATAAATTCACACTTATTTTGTTATATGCCATGTTTTTTGGTGTAAACACAGGAATCTCCAAATAACACTTATATTGAGGGTGATCAAGAAAAACGTGATTTTGTTATGCAACCAACTGTGTTTCCAGTTCTAATTTCATATAACAAATATTAAACTCTTAATATTACTTAATAATAGGTGCATGAACCGAGTATGGACATAATAGTAGATACAAAGGGGATGAAGAACGAAAGAAATAAACTAAAAATAATAAAAATATAGTTATTCCAAATTTAAATGCATAAACAAAATTTCGTGTCTGTGCTGTTGACCGTTGAAAAGTTCCTCTTTGGAAGCCAACCCTGAGTGCAGCAGCCATGTCATGGTGGAACTTTTAACTAAATCCGTATACAAAATTTAGTGTCTCTGATGTTGACCGTAGAGGCGTTCCTTCGTCTGGAGCCAATCCAGGGTGTAGAATCAGGTCATGCATACCATAAAACTGCATTGTCATCGGAACTGAACCAACAAATCAAATTTCAACTCTGTAGGATAAGAGGAAGTGGACTAACAAACTAACAAACTAACAAACAAACACTGCAAGCTAAATAAAAGCTTGTAATAATGTGACGTTATATTAGTTTTCGTGTTCTCTTCAGCAAGCCCTTTCATTTGACTCCCATACTGTGGTATTGCAGAAAAAATAACTAGTCCACCATCTTGGATGATCCGCCATATTGGAATTAGAATGACGTGAAATAGCTAAGCATGCATTGCTATCGAAAATAAGCGTGTATACCAAATTTCAGCTCAATCGGTTAAAGATAACTGATTTAAAATTCAGTTGCAAGATTCCACCCGGATCAATATAAACTTATGTACCTTGCAAGTTAATAAAAGCTTGTAAGAAATAAAATTGTTAGCATTTGTATTTGAGTGTAGAGAGCCAATATGAAGACAGCTTTATCCACGAGAAGAATACTCTACTTTTCACACTTTCTGCGATACAATTTATAGCAAATCTAGGTAGGTATTACTCGTGCGCGATAACTTGGGACCTGCTAGGAATGCGACTCCCCGACCGCTTCCCCTGCACTTCCCCGATGGCGCCCGTATTGTACCGTTCGCATCACTATTTTTTACTAGGGTTATTAGTCTCGTACTGGCCTACGTCACGTAACGACGCGCTCTGGAATTCTTTTAGTTTTCGTTTGTGTTATTGTTTTGTTGTCTGGAAAAAAGAAGTCAACCATGTGGACAGGCTTCGGCAAAAGTATTGAGACGATGATCTCTTACAAGAGACGAATGAATCGCAATTAATTGTAAATTTATCGGATACCTCTTTGTCAAGTGATTATAGTGAGACTGAGGACGAAGAACAACCTCTAGAAGGCATAAATCCACTAAGTAGTGACGAAGATGAGATAATGTAAATAATAGATAAAATAAATGTATAAACTTAAACATTGTATTTTTATTTTATCCAAATAGTGTAAAAAAGATTAGATAAAAAGCAGCGTCCTCCCTGAGTAACATAATAAATTAGGTTAAAAAAACAAAGACGAAGCCGCGGGCGGCTGCTTGTTATGTTCGCTTTTTTGCGGGCGGTACAAACACGCCAATATGACGTCACCGCGCTCAGGTCCCAACTTATCGCGCACGGGTAATAAATACAAACATATGGTGTCTAAGGCATCTGATTTTATGGCCTCCGGCAAACTTTCGGCACTCTCTCAACATTTTTGTTTTGTAATAGGATTCTCGGGAATGTTTCTTTGTTGAATTGAATTTGGATGGTGTTGACGAAGCTGTAGATGTTTACCTTTCGCCCCAGTTTGTCAACTGTGATGGTCGCCACAGCGGCTCCTAGCACCAGTGCCGTGCCGCACAACAGTGAGCCAGCTTCAGACATGTCAAAGAGAGGTCGTGCCACCGTTCTGAAATACGTAGAGGATTTGGTTTAGTTTGGTCGTTTTTTAAATTTTTTTATTAATAGAACTCATCAACATAGCATATACACTGACAATGTTTAGCGGTTATATGTACAGATGGCAAATCTTAGTGCTACTTTAGTTAGAGATGACAGACTGCATGGAGTGATTTTTTTTTTTTTTTATGTTATTTGTGGGGAAACAGGCTTACGGCCCACCTGATGGTAAGTGGTCACCGTCGCCTATTGACACCGGCAACACCCGGGGTATTGTCGATGCGTTCCCTACACTGAAGAAACCTCTTTACATTTCTCTTGAAGCGTGCCATGTCGTAGTCTAATGGGAAAACCTCAGATGGTAGCTCATTCCACATCTTGCAAGTATGGGGTAGAAAAGATCGCGTGAAGCGTGTGGTGCGCGATACCCAATTGTCGATTATATGTGGATGAGCTTTATTGCGTTGTCGAGAAGTGCGGTGGTAAAATCTCGACGACGGGATGAGATCAAATAGCTCCTCAGAACATTCCCCATTATACAGGCGGTAGAATACACTGAGCGATCCGATGTCACGGCGTTGACTCAGCGGTTCCAGCCTGTCGGTGAGTTTGGGATCACCGATTATTCTAATGGCGATTTATATAATATAGTAATTACTGGCAATTTAAAACACGTAGGTTATTTATTTATTTGTCTGTAGATTATTTTTATTTTAACTTACCTACTATGTTATAATATTGATTTAATTTAATGTAATTTGTTTTGATTGTACTTATTTTATTTATTTTAATTATTGTGATTATGGATTATAATTATCTGAAATAAAATGAATACAATACAATATTTTATGCCGAGCAAGTAAATTAGATAGATTTCAATAGTACAATAAAATGGAACACATTCACTTTTGCTTACAACGTTAAAAATTATACACATAAATGTAATTTTTATATAATATATTATGTATATATGTAACAAAACCCTGTCAGATCCTTATGGTTGTGAGAAAGTATCGATATTTAGTCACAATTAGGCAATAGTTTACTAGAAAATAAAAATACCCGACTAATTTAATTATTTGGCGCTTTAAACTTAAAACTTACCTCTGGCAACACCAGCGGGGCTACGCGACGCACCGCCGCCGGGCGGTGTGGAGGGGTCAATAACACACGTACAAAATTATACGACGTACAAAATTTGCCTATTTTTGGGGTAAAATTCAGATTATTCTCGAAATTAAAGATGAAATAACTTTCAGATTATTTGATACATATGTTTATAAAACATCGGTCCGGCTTTAATGTATGTCGTAATACGCTCTTCATGGATCTGACAGGGTTTTTGTTATATATTGTATTACATTAAAAAATAATTTTTAAATTAAAGTTAGTTCATTAATTGCTATTTATTAGTCTTCTTCTGTACATAACCTAATAATAACGTTAAAAATAATAACGTTCTAAATCTTCAAAAAAATATTAACTACGTTTCGTAAGAATGTAAAAGGAAGGAATGTAGAAGGAAAAATTCCAACACGTCCAGATTGTAATATTACAAAAGTGAAGTTCCAGGTCATCAGGTCATCGAATTTTACTATAAATAGTTACAAAAGTGCATCATACAGTTTGACAATTAGAAGTTTTCATCAATTACGGCCTCCTCTCTCCATAGTATTGTTGTGCCCAACAAGGTCCATAATGACCTATCAATTACCGCCTATTATTAGATTGTGGAATACAATACATGATTGAGTATCGAAACACTTCATCTACTGCCAACAGTAACTCCTACTCAGGTAATAGGCTCCCTAAGTTTGGCTGGTTTTCTTCTCATGTCGATCTTCGACGCCGACCCGTCAGTCGTCAGCTCGAGTTGGGCTGATCGTCGCGAAGTATACTTGTCGACGCGTGCATTCAGTAAGCAAGGAATCGATTGCTACTTGTAAATATGATTATTTTTTATCACTGCTATTTCACATGTAGCAGACCCGAATGACTGCGACCGGTATACGATGAAAACCAAAAGTGATTACATTTGAATGATTTTTGGCAGGTTATGCACAGGAAAATAGCAGGTGTGACTTATGATTTTTAATTTTATATGATTTTTCATATGCTACTCATGAAACGTTCTAGTCCTAGCGTTCAGCACAAAACAAAAACGCTTACTCTAAAGGCTCGTCGTCGGCGCCTCACTCAGTGGCGTCAATGCGCCGCGCGTACGCCCGCGTACAGCTCAGCGCTAACGCTCATCAGTGCCGACCGGTCCGCGTTATTCAGAAACGCCTAATAATACATACATATTGACTTATCTGTGCCGGCGGCGGCGGTCAACGTGAGAAATAAATATTGTGCTTTAGAGCACACGACTGAAGTAAACTTCTTTAGCTCCATCTAGTATCCTATAACATTTTAATGAAACCCAAAATCGGGTCCAATCTATCGATGACAATATTTTGTGTCACCGCACTGGCTGAGTAGCGGTAAAAATAATGTTTTAAGGAAATGACAACCTTATTTCGAGGCGCGTACAGTAAGTGCATAAGTTATTTTCTGCTGCTGCATGCCATCTGTTGCGGAATAGCTGAACTTTTTCGTAAATCGAAGCTGGTAAATTCAAAATACGACACGTCGTAAATACTGTTTTTTATCTATAGCAAAATGAACTCTATTATACAGCATGAAGGAGTGTTTTGTTTTAGCAGTTTGTATAATTTAAGCTAATTTGGGATATGAGATATGCGACAAACCAACTGGCTATGACAGAAAGAGAGAAAGAAAATGTATGCTCGCACCTCTCTCTCTCTCTTGCCGCAACAGTAATATACGAAACGTAACTCTCTCTCTTTCTATCTTCATTATCTTATATCTCCCTCTCAACTTCCGTTCGCACTTTTCGTAACGCATTCACCAGCTTACTCCCCAAGTCAAGCGTGCGTATATTAAAAAAGTTTTACTTCAAAAACCAGCCTTTGCACCATCCACAGCGAAGTGCCGTAAATCATGCGCTACTCTCACTTATGTCGTCCCTCCTTCATTGGATCAAAGTCCAGATGAAGATCCTTACCCATTATAAATAGTGTAGTTGTATAGAGTGAGGTTGAGCTTTGGCACCGTGTGAGCGGAGTGCCTCAGCATAGCGGCTGCGAAGCTGTTGACTGCACCGGCGCCGCTTCCAGCTGCAGCGCATGTGATCACGATGCAAGAGAACAGGGCTCGGCGGGATCGACGGTGGCGGACTGAAATAGTCATTGCTTACAAAAAAAACTAATTTCTAAGTCTTAACATTTCCAGATGGCCAGTGCCACTGCGAGGTCACCTTAAAAACAATGGCCCACCTGCTCTCATGCTCTCTATGCCGAACCACCTACACACGACATTTCAGTGACTTCAGTGGTTTATTGTGTAACAGCGGTGTGATTTAGTGTGTTGAGATTACTTGTGATTAAGTTCGTGTATTTATCATTTTAGTGTTGAATAAACGTGTTATTTTATAATTATTTTATACCGAATCCTCAGATCGTAACATTATTGTGGTCCGTGTCTTAGTTGGATGATACTTGTAATGTAATGCAATTCTTAAAGGTACAGGACTTGCGCCACTATCTCATTCCGATGCCGATTTCTCCCTCATTTGCGCATCTCTTGGTACGCGTGTAGTTTATGGGTTTCTTTTAAGCACTTCAGTTTATGAAACTTGAAAGACAAATACACATTATTTTCATGTTTTAATATTTGATGGTTAATAAAAGGTCTGCTGTGGAGGTCTAAAACAATTTTAGGTCTTCTGGTTAGCTCTTTATCGAAAAGTATGTGGTCTACACGATCATCAGCATTATCAGTCCACATTAGTCCACTGCTGGACATAGCGCCATTGCTTGGCTCTGCTCATCAACTTTCTGCCGCTGCCTTCTTTAAATCATCGCTCCACCTAGCCGGTCTACTATGCTAAGACGGAAAGATTAGGCATGACTTACAAAGCTCCCTGCAAGCTGAAAGCTCAGTCTTCTCGCTCTTCTTATCAGAGTTGGAAGTGGAATCCAGTCCACTACTCCTTTTCAGCATCGGTTGAAAGGTGTCAGAGTCCTGTCTCCTCATCTCTCGTCTTCCTCCGTAGAAGTCTGAGGTTCGTATCCTAACTTCCTGCTGTTCTATAACGTCAGTCATATCCTCTTGGAAGTCGGAGCCGTCGAACCAGCAGATTATTTTAGCTGCATCCTGATATTGAGATTTTGAAAATTAGGAATTATATCAGACAACAATCTTAGGAAACGTACCCATACTTCCTACGTGACCCGTTGAGAGAGGAGGAGGGGGAGGGTGGTCTTCTTCAAAATACCACGCTTGGTGACAGGGGCAAAAGAAGGGGCTTAGCTTTTCGTCACATAGTCAATATTCTCTAGGGAAATATCGCGCTTTATCGAGCTACGTTCAATTATGGCGCAGCGTTTAGAGCTTTTTAAACTTGTAATTATAGGTATGCACGCACTCTTGGCGTCACGCGGCAAGCGCCGTATTAATACAATAAAAAGTTATCGAAATCGGTTCAGTCGTTGTGCGTGAGCTACGAGGCAATGCTTTGTTATAAGCGATGGTTAGGTACCAGTTAACATCAGGTGGACCATTTGCTTGTTCCATTTTCATTTTGTATGAAAAAAAGTCTAGTGTCCTAAATATATTCGTATGGACAGTGACCCAAAAATGTTTGTCTGTTTGTCTCATGATGAACGACGCAGTGCAATCGGTGCTATGCAATGCTATGTAGTTTAAGCTCACACCAAACTGTATTTTTCCCATTGTCTTTTAATCTAGAAAGTGGTAGGTTGTTGCTCATATAGGGGATCTTTTCAATAACTAAGGCACCCTTTAATACTAGTATCAACTTTTGAAACTAGATTTTCTAACAATTTTCTTGTTCAAAGTAAAGCTTTATTAGGTTTCCATATAAATATTACTTTCACGTTTAGGTAAAGTTAAATAATATTACTAACAAAAACAACATCAGTAAAACGATTTTTTGTATAGCTGTCTACTAGCTTTAACTACAGAGGATCTATAAAGCACAAGTCCGCTCATGTATAGAGTGCTGCTGACATCTCTGGGATGGCTCAGCCAAGTGTCAGCTTGAAGCCCTTTATGCGATTGAGAGACGTGCTGCTAGACTTATTGGTGATGACTCCCTAGTGGAAGCCAATTTACAAAGTCTGGAGCACAGACGCCGAGTATCCAGACTTTCAGATTTTTACAAGATTTTGGTGAATGTGCGCAAGATCTTCATGACCTTATCCCCGCTTCCCCCTTCCACCACCGGACATGCAGACGTACCGAGAAGTACCACCCATACCTGGTCAGCATACCACCTTGCCGTACCAAACAATTTGCTTCAACTTTTCTTGCTAGCACAAGTAAGGAGTTGAACTCACTTCCGGCGTATGTTTTTCCAAACCAGTATAATCTTGGAGTCAAAAAGCCCAAAATGAATAGGTTCTTTATAAGCAAGCGTGCTCCATCTTCGATCTCACCTTCACTTACCATCAGGTGAGGTAGTGGTCAAGCGCTTGACTATCATCAATAAAAAAAAGAAAAAAGTCTTTATAGTTCCTACTATTTACAAAAAAACAGCTTTCATGATTTACCTCAATCATTACAAATACGGGAGTTACACCGATAAAACAGCACGTGGTAACTCCCGCATTTAAAATAAGTACGTACTTCTATCCAATGAAAAGAAAGCAGGGGAAATAGTAAGCAGAACACAATAGTACCTGTACCCTTCCGATGCTGATGAGGAACGCGGGTGTCTCCGGAAGCCATAGTAATGAGAGCAAGAGAACCATTGGAGGGACCGCCATGGAGAGGGCCAGCGCGTGGGCAGACATGATGCCACCAGCTGCGTACGCGAAGAGGATGCCGCAACTGAAACATCCCATCATCAACATCATTATCACCATCTCATCATCACCATCATATCAGTCATATTACATCCACTGCTGAATATAGGCCTTCCCATAGATCTCTCAAAAACCCGATCTTGGGCGGTCCTCGCTCAATGACTCCTGGCAACCTTTTTATAAGCTATTGCCATTTAGTTCATCATCATCAGAACTTTTTTATTTTTACAATCTTCAAATGCATACTTTCTAAATTGTTGTGCGTCAAAACATCTTTGTGTAACATTGTTGTGCATTGAAGAAACATTCGTAAAAAATCCGACAGTTCTAAATAAAAATATCGGAAGGAATTGGTTTGTTATTTTTCAAAACGTCGAAGTAATGTTTGAACTTGCCTCTGTCAAGACAGTGCACTCTTCAATGTAGCTACTTCTAAAATTTACAACAGGAGTTTCTACCTGGAAGGCACGCCACTAAAAGACGCAAGTAGCAAGTTCAAGTAGCACAAAGAACTGACCTGCAAGCCAGTGCTGGCATCGCAGCAAGTCCCCTAGTCCGGGGAGCGATCTCTGCGCAGTAGACGGGGGCAAGTGCAAGTGCCCCAGCCCCTCCAGCCCCAGCCGCCGCCCTGGCAGCCCACACTCCCCTCGCTCCACACCATGCTGCTAGGGACCAGCTAATCTGAAAAAAAAGCGAAATATTTGACACCCACATAAATACACACCCTCGCACATGATCTCACCCACACATACAACGAATTTATTTCATCATCATCTAATTCTAAGCTGAGGGGGAATAATATCTGTACTGACATCTTGCATTAGGGTGTGTTGTGCATTACCCCCCTTCTAACCTGACCCCAGCCATCCTAGCTCCTTGAAGTAACGGACTTTGGTTTGATAAATGCAGCTTTCCAAGATCGCCGTGGATGTTGTTGTGTTGTTAGCGGATGAGAATTGGATGAGCTCCTGCAGACTAACATCTTCTCAGTCTGACAGAACAGGCGCGCTAACGGTGCCGGAAAGGCGAGGCGCGGGCGAATACAGTGGATGCATTTGGCGCATTCTAGTGTTTGATTTTATCACGAACACATGACGTCTTCTTCGTCAGATGAAGAGGATCTGCAAACTAGGTGCATTTGGAGAACTTACAAAAAATCAGAAGATATGCGGTCCACCCTGTCTGGCAAGCAGGACAGGAGCATGCCACTGCTAACTGCGGGTGCGCCGATGGCGAAGAAGCGGCGCCCGCGCCACGCCCGCGCCCCACCTCTTCTATACATTTTGTATGAAATATCAAAGAAGTGGCGCCGCGCCCGCACTGCGCCCGCGTCTCGCCTTCGCCCTACGCCTGTTGTATTTATCTCGCCAAAGCTTATTGCGCGTACAGAGAAGTTTGAGATTTGGCATAGTTAAAATTAAGCTTACAAACATTTATTACGTGAATATAATTTATGTAACTTTATACGTTCCGCAGAAACGTTGTATTTATTAATTTAAGATAATAACTGTGGAATATATTATACATGAGGTTTTTTAAATTTAATTTATTTCTTAACAAACAGTAACGTATAAAAATAGCTCACTAAGGTTTGTAGAGATAATGCTATCTTAAAAAGAGTCTACATCATAAAAAACTGAAGCTCGGAAGCGCTCAGCCGAAAAAAAAAATAATGTCACTAATAGATATTTAGGTAGGTAGACAAGTAATTTAACTTAGACTTGTTTGGAATCAGGTAAGTACAAGTGTGTAAACAGGGAGGATTGGTGGAATTATGGTGAGGAACTTCAATACCTATCGATTGAAATCCTTATATCGATTGAATGTTTAGCAGTATTCAATAGTTACTACCCTACACTACTACTGTGTTCTGTAGTCGTAGTTAGAGCACTGACGCCGAGTAGCCAGACTTTCAGTTAACCAGATTCATTTTGGTGAATGTACTGTTTTACTGGTGGTAGTGCTTTTGTGAGCGAGCTCGAGGAAGTGGGCACCACCGCCTTACCTTTATCTGCCGCCAAATAGCAATACTTGTGATGCTGTGTTCCGGTTAGATGGTAATGGTATGTTCCTGTAATTACTGGCACATAGGCATAACAGCTAAGTCTTATAGTATGGCAACTTATCCACATAGAGATCAAGACAACATAATACCTTGTTTTACATCTGGTAGCCACTTTACATCTGGTGGACTGCATGCTCGTTTGCCATAATTATAAGTTGTATAAAAAAAATGTGCGCAAGATCTTCATGACCTTATCTCACCTTCCCCCTTCCACCACCGACCAAGCAGATGTACCGAAAAGTACCACCCTACCACCCATACCGTACCAAACGATTAGCTTCAACTTTTCTTGTTAGCACAAGTAGTGGAACTCATTTCCGGCGTATGTCTTTCCAAACCAGTATAATATTGGAGTCTTCAAGTCCAGAGTGAATAGGTTCTTTAGGCAAGCGTGCTCCATCTTCGATCACCACTTACCATCAGGTGAGGTAGTGCTCAAGCGCTTGACTATCATTAATAAAAAAAAGTTTTTTGCTTTTAGTATGTAAACTCACAATAAAACTAATGCAGATACAAAAAGCACCAGCCTTCCTCCCTCTTGCATCAGCTAGTACTGCGAAGAATGGCGCCGCTGGTAGCGCTACCAGGCACGGGAGGGCAGCAAGCCACGCGCCTCCAGTGAGCGCTTCAGTGCCCAGCACGCCGGACACCCAGCCCGTGCTACACCCGTGCGTGAAGCAGGATAGGTTATCTGGAAGATATTACAGTTACTTTTAGGGAAAAATCCCACTAATATTATAAATGTGAAAGTTTGTATGGATGTGTGGATGTTTGTTACTCATTCACGTAATAACGGCTGGACAGATTTCGATGAAATTTGATAGATAGATAGATAACTCTTTATTGAATTACCACACAAACAGAAATAATAAAAAAAAAATAATAAGTACTGGGTTAAAATAAATAAGGCAATACAATGGGCGGCCTTATCGCTAAAAGCGATCTCTTCCAGGCAACCTTTGGATGGAGCGAAATTTTTAAAAATTACGGAGTGCGGTGTACTTTAGCGGATACATTACATTTACACATAATATATTCTAAGATATAATAATAATATGAAGTTTTAATCCTAATACTTAATATACGAAATTTGCTATGTATGTAGATTATAACCTGGATTAACACATTGGCTACTCTTTGTGGACAAATTTACATACACCAAAATTAAAACTAGAACTATTTTGGTGTGTTTTAGTGGAAGTTTATTTTTATTTGTTGGTTGCAATGGCCGCTATGAAAGTTTCCAGGCTATGAGACAGCGCCATCTAGAAATAATACAGGATTTTGAGCTTTTTGCGGGCTACGATTTCTTATATAGACATTAATAGTCTATTGATATTACGGGTCTCTGGTAATAGGGTGCCACTTTACCCTTTAGCTACGGAACCCTAAAAACGATTAGTAATTGCAAAATAAGAATATTACTAAATTCTAAATAAAAATAAAGAACTCTTTATTGTCTACTATAGACTGACCATTAGTGCTGTGCACTCCCTGAGGTATGCGCGGCGAGGTGGGAGGCAAAGAAAAAACTGCACGAGTTCACATGAGATCAATACATGTCGGACATATCTTACGATATCAGTTTGCATTTCTAAGGCAAGACTTGTGGCGGGACGATGGTCGGAGGCTATCTATCTGTAATATATTATACTTACTTAGTTGATTAAAATGTAACTTAAATATACTCATATTTTATTAAAAATATGCAGGTGATAAATAAGAACTAAACTTATAATTCAAAGGACTTGTTTTATTGAACATTTTTTATATTTACAAACAATTATATATTCTAACGAAAGTTATTCTGACATAGATTCTGTTTCAACTTCATCTTCCATTTCATATCACGAGATAACGCACGACCCATCTTTGAATATTTATCCCGTGTGCGTCTGACATAGACCGTCCGGTACAAAAGCTACCTACCGCCGTGAGCGTTGACGGCAGACTGATAGATCGGAGCGGCCGACACATCCCCCCCGTCTCGCCGCGCGCATACCTCAGGGAGTGCACAGCACTAATGGTCACACTATAATATAAAATACACAACGAAATTTAAACAAATTGATTTAGATAAATGATTTTAGATTGTTCGTCTGTGAACATGTATAATGTGTGTGACAATAAATGCATTCTTTACCCGCCTTCTTCGCAGTCGGGTAATGTTATTAAGGTGTTCATTTAGAGCATCGTGTAGTCAAAACGGCTTGTCGGATTTTGACAGATGAACTATCATCGGAATCTCTGAGATTGGAATCCTCCAAATCACGAGAATTACAATGCCCACATGAAGTTCCAATATCGCCATATTAGAAGATATCAAAAAGAGGAAGCTTGTTTACTTCTGTTCATCCGTTTTGTAGTCAGGTTTTTGTATTTAAAGTGAAAACTTCTTTAGGCGCGTTGGGCATTTTTTGAGATGGGACAAAACCATTGAACTTGCGACGTTGTTACCGTTACCGACACCTATAAGTATATACAGTTATAAGTATCTCGTAATTGTTCAAGTTTTCACTTCTGTCGGCACTACCGGTGTGTCATTTTTTTCGGTAATATTTTTTTAAATAAAATATGTAACTAGAATAGAGAAAGTACTTCAAGTTTTATCATGTACACACGACTACACATCGAGCTCTACATTTCCAGTATAAGCTGACCTCTCATTCTACGAAAAGCCTTTACAATGCGAGGTCAGCTTATACTAGAAATGTATAGCTTGATGTGTAGCCATGTGTACCTAAATTTTTTAAGTGAGCTGTATGTTACTAATTTCTCTGGCTAACATAAAATCCTTATATAAATGTGGCCATCAAAAAGATCTTCGTTCTAAGAAGTCTTCTCAGTGAAAGAGTTGAAAGGTTGTATGATTGAAGAGGGTAGTATTTTTAAGTCATAAGGCTTTATGACTTAAAAATACTACCCTCTTAAGGCTTTATGACTTAAAAATACTACCCTATTCAATCATACAACCTTTCAACTCTTTCACTGAGAAGACTTCTTAGAACGAAGATCTTTTTGATGGCCACATTTATATAAGGATTTTATGTTAGCCAGAGAAATTAGTAACATACAGCTCGAATAAAAAATTTAGGTACACATGGCACTTTAAATACTACCCTCTTCAATCATACAACCTTTCAACTCTTATAACTACCAGGCTTTCAGAACTTGTTGGTTTCCTAAAAAGCGGCAAACGTGATATGAATTCCGTAATGAGGTACATGCGGCTTTACACCTGTATGCTTTAAGTTGATGGACGCAGGGCAGTGCATTTTGGGGCACGTTTCTAAAGTGCGTGATCTAATAGAGGCCGCACACGTCAGCGATTTCTTTGCGTAAATCTTGCACAAGTCTACAAATTTAAACAAATTCTTACAACAGATGCGCAAAGAAATTTGGAATATATAAATAATGCTGGACATTTCACACTGCGATATCTAGCCCCAGACTAAGCAGAGCTTGTACTATGGGAACCAGTTAACTGATATAATACTTATATACTTTTATTTTGTAAATAAATACTTAACTATATATTATATATAAAACAAAGTCGTGTTAGTTACACCATTTATAACTCAAGAACAGATGGACCGATTTTGATAATCTTTGATTTGTTGAATTTGTCTCCGCCCCAAATAGTAGAATGACTAGTAAAATATCGGAATGCTGACGAAAAACGAAATTATGAAGACAATTAATTTTCTCATACATAGATGCAGCTCACTATTGACAATTCTACCGGCGACGTACATTGGCAGCCCGCGGTATATGTATGTCAAGACGGTACGAAGTTCGGCGGGTCAGCTATAGTGTGACCATTAGTGCTGTGCACTCCCTGAGGTATGCGCGCGGCGAGACGGGGGGGATGTGTCGGCCGCTCCGATCTATCAGTCTGCCGTCAACGCTCACGGCGGTAGGTAGCTTTTGTACTGGACGGTCTATGTCAGACGCACACGGGATAAATATTCAAAGATGGGTCGTGCGTTATGTCGTGATATTAAATGGAAGATGAAGTTGAAACAGAATCTATGTCAGAATAACTTTCGTTAGAATATATAATTGTTTGTAAATATAAAAAATGTTCAATAAAACAAGTCCTTTGAATTATAAGTTTAGTTCTTATTTATCACCTGCATATTTTTAATAAAATATGAGTATATTTAAGTTACATTTTAATCAACTAAGTAAGTATAATATATTACAGATAGATAGCCTCCAACCATCGTCCCGCCACAAGTCTTGCCTTAGAAATGCAAACTGATATCGTAAGATATGTCCGACATGTATTGATCTCATGTGAACTCATGCAGTTTTTTCTTTGCCTCCCACCACGCCGCGCATACCTCAGGGAGTGCACAGCACTAATGGTCACACTATAGTAATATATAAATAAGCAACCACACCCGGAACAAATATCTATAGATCATGCAAACATTTGTTCCGCTGCGGGAACCAAACCCGCAACCTCTTGCGTCTCAGCCGGCTTTTCGCCCACTACGTCACGGAGGTCTTCAACGTTTTTGACGTGTATGGGGCCCATTAGAGGCAATATTTTGATAAAGAAGATGGTTACCTCTTCTATAGAGGTTTTTTTTTGGTTTAGATTACAATCTTACTTTACATCGGTCATCTGCGTTAGGTCTAATAAAGGCCGATAAATAACGTCCAACGCTTTTTATAAAACAAAAGTTTTGGAAAAGGTGGATGATAAATGCCTCTATGAAGCTCGGAGACAATTTCACCGTAACGAGGTAAAATTGTGTTACTTCTGCCATGAAAATCTTTCTAAGAATTATGCTTGAAATTGCGTCATCTCAAGACGGAAGTGGTGTACGTACGTACGTACCTAATGAACTCTAAGAGTATAAATGTAAGCGTAAGTGCGAGTCTGACGTGCGCATCGATGGTTCCGTAATTTTTTTTTGTTTGATCTAGAAACAAAGTATAATTTTTTGAATGTTTTCTTTAACTTTACGTTATTTTTATTTTAAGACATTGCTTCTTGAATTTCATGATTCTAAATAGGTTTACATACAGGTTACATACAGGTGTACACTCTACATAGCTATTTGTATTACCCCGACACAGACACACTCTGAAATACGGGTAAATATCAAGTTCCGGTAGATGGCGCCAAATTCTATTTGATTGTGGTCGTCGCTCGGGTGATGCCGCTATTCGATGACAGATGGCGCTGTATGCAGATCGGGAACAAACAGTCAATAAAATTGATATAAATCTGTTACGCAGCGCAGACTACAGTGATGTACCTAAAGCACTATGGGCGCGCACTTTCAAGGACGGCGATACTGCGAGATGTCCAGACACTGTTTATAATTGACTTTGTTCACTTTTTTTGAAAGAGAGGGTACTTAAACACTTTTATCAATCAAAACAAATTGTTTATGTTAATAATACTGTTACCTCTTATTAAATACGCGAAAAAACGTCACCAGATCGACGCAACACTGTAATCCATGTACCAAGAACGTCAGCGGCACTTTCCGAATAGTATTACTTATAAAATAAATAAATAATCGATAGATCAACTGAGCACTTGTCAGTTGTCGTGACGTCACTCATATTTATAATGTTCATTGATTAGTATATTTTATTGTTTTTCTTATAAAAAAAGCGCCCTCAGTAAAAAATTATATTTATTCAGACCATCACAAATGGATACAGAAACAAATAACACAAGAAAAAACGATTACTACATTTACTAAAATTATAAACTAAACGAAAAATTATAAGTGTGGTGGCGCAAGGGTCCTCAGCTCAGCATTTGCTACAGCATGTCGACATACTGCAGCGCTGGTCTTCTGCTGAGGCCAGTGTTGACTGCACGTTAACGCAGTTCACAATAGTTTGCGATTGACGATGCACGTAAAGGGCAAATATTACCCGTTTTTAAGACCTTATACACACATGTATACATGTTTATATAGGTACACATGTTTATTCAATTAGATATCTAATAAAATATCTTAAAATATATTAAATTTAGAATCAAGCTTTGTATATAATCGAGATGCGTTATAGTTATATTGTCTACGAGCCAGAGAACAAATCAAATTGGGAATAGGGTAACGTTTAATTCTTCTTTCGGGTAAATTTAATGTTGGAACCGTGAAGCGGTGATATCTGCGAATGCACTGAAATATATAGGTACAATTTACGAAAGCTAAAAACTCTAAGTTTTTTATACAAGAGATTTGTAGGATACCTGTATGGCATGTACATCATTACTTTAAGAAGGGCGCTTTGGGCTCTTTCAACATCCAACATGTATGTTTTAGGATGATAAGGTTCGGCTTATAATTTATGTAATATATTAAGGTAAATTATGAGAATGTTACATTTTAAAGTAGTACAGTTGACTTGAAGTGTTTGCTCGTCTTGCTACGGAATTGAAAAAGGTGGGGACGTGGTGACCCGACATCTCGAAGTGAGAGATGTCGGCTGGCCACACCACTCTTTTCTGAACTTGCGAACTGGAAGCATCTCCTAAGGCGGGTTGTTGTGACTTTGTATAAATAGATATAACTATTAAGATTTATTCACGTACTGGTTCTGGCTATTTTACTCATTGTTTATATTTTATTAAACTATGTAGATTGATGATATAAAGTGTTTATTTGGACTGTAATTTGGAGATATTTCCTTATTTGATACCTTTCTGGTAGGCTTTTGAAAAAATAAAATTAATTGTTGTTAAAAGTTTTTGTTTTATTTCATACTAAATTGAGTAGGTAGGTATATTGTTTCTAACAAGTGCAACACGTAACTTTTCATCCCACCTCGCGCGTAAAGCAAATAAAAAAAAAGTTATACCCCAAGAAGGTTCAAAATCTGAGTTTATAACAAATTAAAAAAGGTTGTATGATAAATTCGGCACCATGGAGGTAGAAGTAAATAAATAAATAAATATAAATAAATATTGCTGGACATTTCACACAGCGCTATCTAGCCCCAAACTAAGCAGAGCTTGTATTATGGGAACCAGATAACTGATAGAATACTTATATACATTTTTTTGTAAATACTTATAATATAATAGGTTTAATGATGTTTTGAATTCACAAACTTAGTGCACACGAAGTTCTAAATTCAATGTACTTTATCCTCTAGCGGATATAAACGACTTTTGCACTCAGATATTGAAGAGCAAAAAAAAAAAATGGGTGAATGAAAAATATATTGTCTAACAGAAACTAATTGAAATTGTATACTCACAGACCGCCGCCGCCACAACCCTCCTTAACGACCCCCTCCATCGCTTGGAGGCGGTTCGCTCGATTCGGCTCCTGTAATTACATCATTACTTCCGATTGGATGCCTTCAAGGAATCTTATTACTTGGGATTTCAAGTGGGTCGAGTAAACTCTTCGAAATCTGAACTTCGAAATTAAAGAAGATCCGGATTTATTAGTTTTCGAAGATTTCTCATATGAAAGTTGGCGCATAGCATTGCAATTCAGCGGGGCAATGCAGTGTCTTGGGGATACTTCCTCCTGGTACTGATCTGGAGCAGCTGAGCTATCTATAGATCGTTTGTAACGGTCTTTAAATGATTCAACTCTTTTTATTTGTATTTTATGGAGACTAGCTGACTCGCTTTTATGAAATTTACTAACAATTTTTCACTCCATTACTATGAAATAATACTAATATGCAAGGGCGGATCCAGGGGGGGGGGGTGTCATGACCCCCCCCCCCCCCCCCCCTGGGCTGGGTCCAGGACCTAGGTGGACAGCTAATTAAAATTATTAAACATAAGGTTTTTATATATTTTTTTGTCACAATATAGATTTTATGTAAGTACATTCAATATTTCGTTAATTTAATATAATATTTTGATTTGAAATATTGATTTTGTTATGTAAATATAGGTATTTTAAGTACATTATGTAAGTACATTAATAAAATACCTACTTTTTACTTGTATCTATGATTATAAAAATTAAATTATAACTTCTTGTGACTTGACCACAACTATGTGACCCCCCCCCCCCCCCCCCCCCCCCTGGCACCAAAGCTGGATCAGCCCTTGCTAACATGAAACTGAATTGAAACGCATTATAAAAAAAAAATTTAAACTTTATCATTTTAATGGAAAACTCACGCTAGATGAAAAAAATGAACTATACCAAAATTATTACCATAAAAAAAAAATGGTTCTTCAGACAGGTTCTATATATCTGCTTTTTTCTTGGATTTTACCATACAGTCCCAGTAAAAAAAAGTACACTGTAGGGTTATACATAGATATTGTAAATCCATACTTCCATATCCATACTATAAGTTTGTTTGTTTGTTACCTTTTTACCACTAATCGGCTGAACGGATCGTAATGAAGTTTGGCAATGAGATAGATTATATTCTGGAGAAGGACATAAGCTAACTTTTGTCCCCAAAAATAATCTTGAAAGGAAATAGGGGGTTTGAAAGTTTGTATGGCCACTCCATAATTCCTTAAGTTAGGGATCTGAAAATTCATATGTAGGCTTTTGGTAAGCAATTTTGAAATACGTGTTTTAACTTTTTTGCTAAATCATCCCCAGGGGGGTGAAGTAAAATAATTAGGTATTCCTTAGATGCACTCCCTTAGTAGGTGTATGATAAATGATAATAGATACACCGCCGTCTTTTTGATTTTGTTTTCTCCTGTCCATCCAAAAGTTGTCTGAAAGATATCGCTTTTAACGACGAGACGGTGGTACTATCCTTTATATTTGTGTATTTCTTTGTCTGTTTGTATATTTTGTTTTCGTATGCAATAAAGACTATATCTATTTATTTATTTCTGTTATAAATGTATTTTTCTAAGGGAAAGGTAGTTTATACATAACGCCTTTTTGTATACAAAAAGGGATATCGTGAGGGATAGCGTTATATCCATTTATGAGGTGGTGAAAAATTAAAATTTTTTTTACAAGCTTTTTATTAACTTTCAATGTATGTATGTATGTTTGTCCGGGTGGAATCTTGCAACTGAATTTTAAACACGTTCCCCTCAACCGGCTGAGCTGAAATTTAGAATACATATGTAACTTCCGTGACAATGCAATAATATGAGACCATGGAGGCGGTCTCACGATGGAGGCGGATGGTAGACAACGGAACTTCTGAATGGATTATAGTAGGCTACTAGTGTTTGGGCTCATTTGAATCTGCTCGCGGTTCCAATTATGAATTTTATAAAAGCTTGTTTTGAAAAAGTAATTTTTAACAAAATTTATTAAAATCACAAGGATCACTTTGAAAAGTAAATTTTACTGTTCTTTCGCGACCAAGCCAGGAAGGAAAGGCAAAAAACTAGGCTGATTGTTCTTTGTAATGATCCTTATAGAATACATAACATTAAAGAAAATAAATTATATATAATTTGTAACATTTTTGAACGAGTTGGAGCAATTACAATCTCAAGCTTTCTACCGTCTAAATAATCCGATACGATAAAGTAGGCTTTTATATAAACATTGTGTTTAATTACGTTTTTAAATGTGTAATTGTCAATTTTTATACATAATTTGGGAGTTTGTTATAAAAGCGTAAACCTTGCCCTTTTAACGATTTACTAACTTTATGGAGTCTACAAGTGGCAACGGCGAGTTTATCTATATTTCTAGTATTAAAATTATAATTATCGCTATTTTTCTAAATCAAATATATATTTTTGTGAACATACATCAGATTTTCATTGATGTATTGACAACGGAACGTCACAATATTTGTTAGTGCTAAATTAGATTAAGTATAGTTTCAATAGATTATGTAAATATTACCTACAGATAATACCCCTCTTTGTGTGTCAAGGTTAACCTAGTAATCCCTCCTTTTTTCGCAAAAACGGCATTATTTGAACAGTAAAAGTTTTCCCTAAAGTTCTTACATAAATCTTTGCCGCGAACTCTGATCTCTCAAGATACGTAAGATGGGTTGTAAACTAGCATTGGCACTTGGCTTTGCACTATATCCCGGAACAAATATCTGTATATCATGCAAACATTTGTCCTGCAGCGGGAATCGAATCTCCTGCGTCTCAGCCGGCTATTCGCCCACTGTGCCAGGGAGGTCGTCAAATAACGTTACATGGTACTAAATTGTTTCATCATTATCATATCAACCGCAGGCGTTCACTACTGAACATAGGCTTCTCGCATAGATTTCCAGGGTGACCGATATTGTTCGCCCAACGACTCCCAGCGACCTTTATCTGTAAAATCAATGTATTAGTATAATATTTAAATTTTAATAAACTGTGAGGCGCATTTTATTGCTCACCATTTTACCACCCTCATGACAAAGAAGTAGTTGGTAAAATTGACATTTAAAATTGATTCTGTTGCATTTAATTATATTAAATTTAAATTATCTATGTAAATCTGCTTAACCGTTATCGGTGTGTACCGAAAACGACAAATATACAAACTTTCGAATTTTATTAGGACGATGGATTTTTCTTAATATTTCAGTTCAAATGGACGTGAGCATATTGTGTTACAACTTACGATACCCCAGAGGCCCCAGCATCGATAAAATACACATCACTAATGTAAAAGTTCGATAAGGAGAAATCGAAGAAGACAGAATGGTCTAATACTAGACGCCAGCGCCCTTGGCAGACGAGGACATAAAACGTGGGACAAGCGACGATGGTATTGCTATCTCGCTCGCTCTTGCAGACCTTACGGGAGGCGTTAGTGATGCGCCGAGTACCTATCGATAACACTAATACCAGAAAATGTATTGAAAAGGAACAAACATGTTTATTAGTTGGCCCCGTCTGTTTCTATCTTAAAACTCCCTCTCAACTTCCGTTCGCACTTTTCGTAACGCATTCACCAGCTTACTCCCCAAGTCAAGCGTGCGTAAAGCAGTTTTACTTCAAAAACATCCCAAAATAAGATACCATCGCTATCCCAATTTAAATGTGGTGGTCAGTTAAAACGAAATAGTGTTATAAAGCCGCGCTAAGTGAGACTTTTATGGAACCATATCGCTTTAATGAGTCGTAACTAGAATATAATAGTGGTATACAAAGCCACGCTGCTACTTAATGTTACGATTCACAAAGGGTTTCGAGATTTTCGAGTAATGTCATTTTAATGTATTAAGGTTTGTTGTATAACTGTGTTTGTAGTCTAGTATATGTATAATTTAAGTAAGTCGTAGGGATCGTATCTGTATTGATTGTATTAGATATTTAGCTGATACAACACGGTCTCGGGCTTGCGTGAGTAAGACGGCGCGGGAGTTTCACGGGGGCCGCGGGCGAGTGAAGCCGTGTCCGTCTGTACTCATCGCTTGTTGTCGAGCCTGTGTCCATCTACCTAGCAGCTAAGTACCTACCCTCGGTCAACGAGTACTACATGTAGCGACGGGATAAAAGGCCAGTAAAATAACTTTAAAAAAAAGAGAGGTGATAATAACACCTACCTTCCTGTATGAGAATGAAAACATTGTATTACTCGTAGTTAGTTGTTTCTAAGCAAGTATGATCAATCTTATTATTATCACCTACCTTGCGGTACGAGAATGAAAACATTATATTAGTTAGATGTATCTAAGCAAGTACGACAATGTTATTGTCTAGACGCTCGTCTGAGTATAGAATAAGAATAAAATAATTTTTATTTGCCAGAACTTAAAAAAAAAACAGTTGTATTACCCGTGCGCGATAAGTTGGGACCTGAGCGCGGTGACGTCATCTTGGCGTGTTTGTACCGCCCGCAAAAAAGCGAACATAACAAGCAGCCGCCCGCGGCTTCGTCTTTGTTTTTTTTTAACCTGATTTATTATGTTACTCAGGGAGGACGCTGCTTTTTATCTAATCTTTTTTACACTATTTGAATAAAATAAAAATACAATGTTTAAGTTTATACATTTATTTTATCTATTATTTACATTATCTCATCTTCGTCACTACTTAGTGGACAGGTAAACAAAACTGTTTGTTCCGTTTTTCGTTTTCAAAAAACTCTAACACTTTTAGCACGAGGTTTCTTTCTCCGCTATGTAAAGGTTTACCCTTGATAATGATAACAAAAACACTTAACAAGAACTATAACAACAAAAACTACAACAACAAAACAATAACACAAACGTAAACTAAAAGAATTCCAGAGCGTGTCGTTACGTGACGTAGGCCAGTACGAGACTAAAACCCTAGTAAAAAATAGTGATGCGAACGGTACAATACGGGCGCCATCGGGGTAGTGCAGGGGAAGCGGTCGGGGAGTCGCATTCCTAGCAGGTCCCAAGTTATCGCACACGAGTAATAGGTGTAAATAACTAGACGGTTAGTTATCTTTCTCGTTGATATTTCATACTTGGGTACTCATTTACATTGACTACGTTGACTAGGACTAGGAATCTAATAGAACCTACCTATTAGAATAAACAAAAGTAAAGGCTATTACTAGCAGGGTAATTAGATTTATAGTTCATGTTAGTAGTAGTAAATAGTTAGGAAAAAAATGTTGGCTAGAAATAGGTAAGTTAATAAAAAGTTGACAAAAGTTTAAGAAGGAACCCACTAAACTGGGATCGTTGGTTAAAGTAATACCTTCATTGTTTTGAGAAATGTACTTAAGGTTGACAAAAGTTTAAGAAGGAACCCACTAAACTGGGATCATTGGTTAAAGTAATACCTTCATTGAATTGAGAAATTTACTAAAGTATGACAAAAGTTTAAGAAGGAACCCACTAAACTGGGATCATTGGTTAAAGTAATACCTTCATTGAATTGAGAAATTTACTAAAGGTTGACAAAAGTTTAAGAAGGAACCCACTAAACTGGGATCATTGGTTAAAGTAATACCTTCATTGAATTGAGAAATTTACTAAAGGTTGACAAAAGTTTAAGAAGGAACCCACTAAATTAGGATCATTGGTTAAAGTAATACCTTCATTGAATTGAGAAATTTACTAAAGGTTGACAAAAGTTTAAGAAGGAACCCACTAAACTGGGATCATTGGTTAAAGTAATACCTTCATTGAATTGAGAAATTTACTAAAGGTTGACAAAAGTTTAAGAAGGAACCCACTAAACTGGGATCATTGGTTAAAGTAATACCTTCATTGAATTGAGAAATTTACTAAAGGTGGACAAAAGTTTAAGAAGGAACCCACTAAACTGGGATCATTGGTTATAGTAATACCTTCATTGAATTGAAAAATTTACTAAAGGTTGACAAAAGTTTAAGAAGGAAACCACTAAACTGGGATCATTGGTTGAAGTAATAAGATAAGATAAGATAACTCTTTATTGTACACCAAAGTAAAATACAGAACATAATTCTTACAAATAGATTTAGTACAATGGGCGGTCTTATCGCTAAAAGCGATCTCTTCCAGACAACCTTTACAGTAATACCTTCATTGAATTGAGAAATTTACTAAAGGTTGACAAAAGTTTAGGAAGGAACCCACTAAACTGGGATTATTGGTTAAAGTTATACCTTCATTGAATTGAGAAATTTACAAAAGGTTGACAAAAGTTTAAGAAGGAACCCACTAAACTGGGATTATTGGTATAAAATACCTCCATTAAATTGGAAACGCAGCTCCCACTAAACTGGGAAGATTGAATAAAGTAATATCTTAAATTCATTACGCTTCATTACGCATTCCAAAAAAAATGAGAAATTTAGTGCTACCCACTAAACTGGGAAGATTGGTACAATTGATAACTTCAATTAAGTGAAAGGTTTAGTGTTACGGTACCCACTTAGCTGGGGACATTGTTACTAACAAGCACCTCTATTTAATTGGGAAATGTTGAAGTGCTCCACATAAAGGGAGTGTAGTAAAACCTAGGTAAGGATACGGCGTTACGCTTGGGTGTTTTAAATCTGGGACTTGGGATTGATCAAATTAGAAATCAGCCTTATCCAAAGTTTAAATGTTTGGCATCTCTTCCGCACCAGAGTTATTCCAGAAATTACTGGACCACTGATCAAAAGGATGCACTCTATCACCTTAAGGAAGCACTAGCAAAAATAAACACTCTGGGTTACTATGACGTAAAAGACAGAACTCACGTAATCGCGGATGCAAGTCCTGTGGGATTGGGAGCTGTACTGGTGCAGATTGATGACAAAGGACCTCGGAAAATTGCTTACGGAAATAGGACGCTAACAGGGTGCGAGCGCAGATATAGCCAGACTGAGAAGCTTTGACTTTACTATGGGCCATAGAACACTTAAATGTTTTTTTTATTTGGAAAATAATTCGACCTGAGTACCAACCATAAGCCATTAGAGGTGTTATTCGGTCCAAAATCCAAACTATGTGCATGTATTGAGAGAGTCAGTCTGGATTTGGCTATACGTGCGAACATTTCGGTGAGTTTTAGTGGTTTATTGTGCGATAGTGTTGTGAATTAGTGTGTTGTGATTACTTATGATTAAGTTCGTGTATTTATCGTTTTGTGTTGAATAAAAGTGTTATTTTGGTTAGATTCATTTTAATTATTTTATCCCGAACCCTCAGCTCGTTACAATACGATAAAGATTGGGACGAATTAGCCAAGGGATATAAAATTCTCGAGAATGAGTTAGGCTTTTACAGCAATGTGTTGTTACGTGGGAGCAGACTTATGATACCTCGCGCACTGAGAAAGAAGGTGTTGGATACAGCACATGAGGGTCACCCAGTGATCGTGGCACTTAAAGGTAGACTAAGATCAAAAGTTTGGAGGCCAAGAATAGATAATGATGCAGAAGGATTAGTAAAAATTTGCAAAGGTTGCAAAAAGGTTGCACATTGGTTGGCCTACCAAACTTACCGGTACCTATGAAGCACAGAGATATCTCTGCTGCACCATGGCTAGATATTGCTATGGATTTGTGAGGACCTTTACCCAACCATGACTACCTGCTTGTAATGATTGACGACTAAGGTTGATACAAAGAAGCCAAAATCACAAAATAACAAGTGCGCAAATAATAAAAATTCTTAAATAAATGTTTAGCCGGCTAGGCTATCCAAATTCAATCACAGCAGATAATGGGTGGCAGTTCTTAAGCAAAAATTTAAGTCCTTTTGCCAGGAGTGCAATATTAAACGCTTTAACTCTGTACTATACTGGCCACAGCAAAAGCCACTGGCGAAGTAGTAAGGCAGAATCGGCATATCCAAAAAAGGCTTAAAGTAAGGCAGTTAGAATGACGTGGTTTAAACGAAAATGTGGGATTATTTAATGATGTACAACTCAACACCACACTCTGTGACAGGGAAAACACCGGCAGAGTTTTTCTTTAAAAAACAAAACCGAGACAAAATATCATCAATACAAGATTTAAACGGAAACAACCAAGAAGATGACTCTGAAGTAAGATATGTACATGGATAAACAAGAAAAGGAAAAAGGAAAACAATATGGAGATAGGAAGAGGAGAGCCCAAGAAAATACTTTAATTGAAGACGACAAAGTTTATGTTACAGAAATGGAAAAGGTAAACAAACTTACTGCTAATTACAATCCTTCAGGATTAGCATAAGGAGCAAAGTGATTTGAGTATCTAAAGGACAATATGCTTATTATTATTAGTTGATTTCCATGTAAAGATAACTGGTATTATTTAATAAATTTAATAAGATAGAGATGTAGTGTTTGTATTAGATGTTTAGCTGATACAACACGGTCTCGGGCTTGCGGGGAGTAAGACGGCGCGGAAGTGTCACGGGGGCCGCGGGCGAGTGTAGCCGTGTCCGTCTGTACTCATCGCTTGTTGTCGAGCCTGTGTCCATCTACCTAGCAGCTAGGTACCTACCATCGGTCAACGAGTACTACAGTATCTCTGCCATCAGTTCTGGGGCCGAATCTAATAAACCAATCGCTTCACTATATGAATACAAATACAAAAATATTTTTTGTGTCCATTTTAGGGGTTCGTACTTCAAAAAGGCCCAGGATCTCGAGATTTAATCCTTTTCAGCCAAACTCTTCTAAATCCAATCTCGGTATTAATGCGCCTCTGAACAGGATAGTCCGCCAATATAATTGTGTGGCTAAGAGCAAGGGAGCGGACATGTTTGTTGGAACTGTAAGAATGTTTAAAAACAGCTTATCCCAGGTTAATCTGTGAATTATTCTTGTACTTACCTGTATGACCTGTATAAACATTTTATAAATAAAATATTGTGATATTATTAATCCTAATCTAATATTAAATCTTTTTTTAATAATTAACATAGTTATGCAGTTGATAGGTACATATATAATTTTATTGTGTTTTAAATTTGTAAATAGGAATCATCAACATCCGGAGGACGTCCACTGCTGAACATAGGCCTACCCCTTAGATCGTCACAACGAGCGAATAAATATATATGATACATAATAATAATACTATAGAATAAATATGTGTAAATAGGAATGAATTAACTTATTTGATTTTTTTTTATTCTTTATTGTACACAAATAGATTTACAGATAAAAATAGCTTACAAAATGGACATGTACAAAGGCGAGCTTAACCCTAATAAGAGTTTTCTTCCAGCAAACCTTTGAAGATAGAGATATTTGATTATAGAGGTGGGTACGTGCACAGAGAATGACATTGGAGTAGAATACTAATATATAGCATATACTATAATAAATACAACACTTAACCATATTAAAAAATAATAATAATACCTATATACTATACCTACATTAGAGATAAACATAATATATTATACAAAATATAAATAATATACCTACTTATACATAATAAATAACCTAAAAGCTTACAAGGACAGGTAATGCTCTTTGACTCTAAGCTTAAAAGTGCTTAGTGATGGACTTGCGCGGATAGAGTGTGGTAGAGAATTCCACAGGTTGACTCCATGGACAGTGAAGGAACCGCCATAGCGACTGGAGGAATGAGGAGGGGTTTTGAGAAGGAGGGACTTAGATGACCTACAAGTCATCTCCGGTAGGACAAGAAAATCGAAGCGCTCACGGAGGTAAGAAGGAGCTAAAGGATTGAAAAGAGTGTTGAAGAGAAAAGTTACAACATGAAGATCACGTTTTTACTTTTTGTAGTTGTTATAATATATTTAAATGTATTGTTAGCAAGAAGTTAGTGCACGCCATCTTAGTTTATCATTAAAATCCAATTAATTTACTCGCTCGGCATAAAATATTAATGCATGCAGTCATAATCTGTGATTATAGCAGCACTAAGTTCTACCATTTATAATTCTAACCGCTGGATATTGTCAGTGTATGCTGTGTTGATGATTCTTATTAATAAAAAAAAAAGGTAAAAACAGGAACCCTTATAAGATCACTCTCTTATCCGTCTGTCTGTCCGTGTGTCACCACTGATTTTCTCAGGATCGGGTGGTCCTAGCAAGTTGAAATTTATAACAGATACTGAAGTTTATAGTCCCTATTAGGTGTATAAAAATCAAGGTCTTGAGTCAACACGATAAAAAGATATGCGTAAATTTAGATTTTCGCGGAAACTTGTATGTACCAAAATGTATCTTATATTTTTTATTTTTTTTTATTTTTTCGTATTTTCAGTTTACTTGCGCTGTAAGGCCTTGCTTTTAGCCAAAATTGACTATTCTATGTGAACCGGAAGTACTCTATAGGTTTTGGTTCGAAAACCTATATGGTAGTTCCCGTTGACCTAGAATTACGAAATTTGGCAAAAAGCAAGGTCTTACAGCACAGATAAAGGTAAAAATCCAAAAAATAAAAAAGTGAAAATTAAAGGGTGTCCCCATACATACATAGTTGACGTCAATTAAGATAGTTCTCTGAGTTGTATGGGCGCTCATATAATTTAGAGGACTAGCTTAATCGGCACGAACCTCAAATAAGGTAAATAAATAAATTGTGCTATTGAATAAAATAAATATTTAACGGGGGCTCCCATACAACAGACATGATTTTATTGCCGTTTTCATAGATAATGATCCGGAACCCTTCAAGCGCGAGTCCGACTCGCGCTTGGCTAGTTTTTTTTAAATATAAGACAACAAAATAGGTCGTCACTCAGCGGTGTGCCACTGCAACGTATAGCTACTGTAGCGCTGGTATTATCTGGCGCCTTTAGTGCGAGTGAGCAGCAGAAAATAGAAACATGCGTTTACCTAATTATTAAACATTTTAAAGTTTATAAAAAATATAAAATTTTATTACGTAATAGTATGACAATGATATAATATATGATCTTATACCTTTTGGTATTACGCTATATTATAACACAATATTTATTCAATGGCCGCCGTTGCTATGACAACGCCATTGATAATTTGTCAGCTTATGACAGGAAGCACAATCATAATCGTTAATTAATGGTATAGCTCCACAATCATTTTTCTTATAAATTATAGCTCTGGAATCAATTGAGAGAAGAGCCAAGAAGCTCATGAGCTAGTTGATGCAAGGCTCCCCAGCCTGGAGCATCGACGAAAGGTTGCTAGCCTCTCGGTTTTTTACCGAGTACATTTCGGGGAGTGTGCGGCGGAACTTTTCAACCTGATCCCACCATCTCCTTTCTATCAACGGACAACCAGGCGCTCTGCGGTGCGCCATCGCTATATGGTAGAAATACCTCCCATTCGCACAAAGCGGTTCTCTTCGACCTTTATTATGCGCACCACCAAAGAGTGGAACGACTTGCCAGAGTCTGTGTTTCCAGATAGCTATAACCTGGGTATCTTTAAGTCGCGAGTGAATAGGTTTCTTCTAGGCAAGCGTGTACTATCGTAGACTGCATCATCGCTTACCATCAGGCGAGATCGTGGTCAAACGCAAGCCTATAATATATGTATAAAAAATGTCAATGCTATTTTCATTCATTGAAACCTTTCGGTATTCTGAATTTTGAAATCTTGACAACTCTAAAACAAAAGAGACAACACAACATATTATAAAACAGCACAATGTTAGTTGTTAGTACTATTAAAGATAAGAGAGGTTAGTGAGCTAGTAAGTGATTTTCACACCACCTGCTTGACATTTATTCATTTTATTTTGTTTGTTTTTATTTTCTGTTTTATTGTACTAAACATGTCCGGAACTAGTAAAATGGCATTAACGGAAGAACAGCGCTGGTTGTTGCAACCAGCACATGCTGAGTTAAGGACCATTTTGCAACTACACTTTGTGCATAAGTACATTTAGATTTGTTTTGTGTTATGTGATTTTTTACTATACTTGTTTCTTTTATTGTTTTTATGTGTTAACTCTGTATTGTGCAAATAAAATATTATTCTATTCTGTTCTGTTCTATTCAATGTCAAATTATATTTCATGGAAACCTCACCGAAAGCAGGTGATGAAATCCCTGCGGCTGAGCCGGGAGTAAAGTTGTACTGAATTTCACTATGCCCGCGCGGGCATAATGCGTTTTGAATTTGGAACCTCATCTGTATTAAAATTTGAACCAGAGTCCCAATAAGAACTTATTTGTAAATCGAACTAATCTCTGCACAGAATGCATCAACCTAGATTTTGTTTTTATTGTTTGGCAGAAAGTGTGATAAGTAGAGTATTCTCCTCGATGGATAAAGCTGTCTGCATCTTGGTCGTGCTTATATCCCTCTCTGCACACAGGATTCTAGTAACTCCCTCGCTCCGGTCGTGAGTTAACTCTGGAATCCTTCGTTACGTTCGGGATTCATTATAGCGCCCGTGACGCAAGACACTGCTTTATCCCCTTGTTTAATAATCTACTATTATATATTAATATTGTTATCATTTATAAATTTACTTGTAACATAATATATTTACCGTTGTTTTGTGAATATCTGTAGACGTCAAGTGTTGTAAAAATGTCATTACTGACAGTCTGAGCTGAAAGACCGCCAAGGATATGTTTGAACGATATTTGTTCTTGAAAATTGAAAACCGACTGAATTTCATCGAAATTGGCCCAGCTATACGTAAAAACGTAACAAAAAGATAGATATATAGTCATATTTTCGAATTTCAAATATCAGTAAGATTAATTTCTTCTTCTTCTCATTTGTCTATTGTAAATTTTCTACCTTGTTTATGTACCAAATAAATTAATTTTGAAATTTTAATTGACCATTCATTTAATCTTTTGCTAATGGAGAACCAAATACCTCAAAGGATCTCCATGGATTTACTAAGTAGAAAAGTACAAAAGATTTATAAATATGTTAAAATCATTCTGCCTTGACGATTTCTCTGTATAAAACGGACAGCAACGTGGTTTGAACATAGCATCGTATTGTATAGCGAGCACTTAGAGAGCATCTGGGAGATAATCTTCTCTGTTTTATTACGCCCTGGTACTTCGAGAATGATATCCGTTTTTAGACCTGGGGCCCAATTCTGCTTATTTATAAAAAAACAATTATAGAGTCTTACCATTATTTAAGGATTAAGACTTGTTCCTGTCAAAAGCTTCTAAATTTTCAAGGGTGCTGTTTGTGTGTGGCAATTTTGGGAGTACAATGAGATGGATCTATTAAAATATAAATAAATATTTCTGGACATTTCACACAGCGCTATCTAGCACTAAATCAAGCAGAGCCTGTATTATGGGAACCAGATAACTGATAGAATAATTATATACTTTTTTTTTGTAAATATATACTTATAATACATAGAAAAATATCCAATCGGAACAAATATCTGTAGTTCATGCAAATATTTGTTCCGCGGCGGGATTCGAACCCGCTACCTCTGTGTCTCAGCCGGTAAAACGCCTACTACGCCACGAAGTCGTCATTCATTCATTTGTTTAATCTACAGACAATAATAAAATATACAAACGGACATATATGTGTATGTACTACATTTATATTATTTTATTTAAATTAATTTTTATTGTAATTTAACATTTATTATTTAGAATAATTAGTTTAAATTTAATTGTAAATTATTTTACCAATAAATTGATTATTCTATACAAAGGCGAGCTTAACCCTAACAAGAGTTTTCTTCCAGCAAACCTTTGAGGATTAGGGCTGAGTACGTGCACAGAAAATCTACCAATTGTTCATCCGTCGTTCCCCAACAATACAGTTCCGTTCAGATCCATTAGTTACAAAACCTTGAAAATAGGTCACCCAGAAACAGTTCCTTATAATGACCATGAAAGTGTACTAGTCATATAAAATTCATTAAACCTTACATCATGACTGTCAGTCACAAAAGTTGATTAACAGAGATTAACTCTTGATTATCAGCTGTGCGAGGCGAGACGTTATTCGGAGCGGACTGCACTCACCCTGATGAAGGTTCACGAATTGAATTGAAACATTGTCGGTCGATACACCGATAAGACGGTACGTGATAAATCCCGTATTTATAATAATGATTGAAATAACAATATGGATATATATTGATTTATTACTGTACTAACTAGGTACTCATTTCTGGGTTATTTTTAGCCATTTCTTGTACATGAAATTAAAAAAAAATTGTAGTCAAAATTACCGCAAAATGTACTATTCTTGCAAATGATTACTACAAAGTCAATTATAGCTTTCAGATTTTAAAATTTTTAGTTATTTATGCCATATTATATACAGTGTTTTTTTAACTGTAACAGTACGGCAGCACCCATGACCAGAGGAGATACAGGTGCAGTTTCTTTTAAAACATCAGCTCGTTTTCGTATAAAAACATTTTGGCATTAAAAATTTTTTGGTCAAGCGCGAGTAGCGCCTTAAAATGAATCTAATTGGTAAAAAATTTTTTTGATGCCGATCAATGTAGTATTTTATAAGAATCAATTTATTGTATCGGATGAAAAAAATCTGAATAGCGGAAGTTTGATAAAAAGTATTCTCATACAACAGGACAAACAAAATTCCTTCTACAAACATTTTATTAGATTCTAATTGCGTATTAAAGAAGTATTAATACTGTAGCGATTAAGAAGTTTAGGAACTCCATGCTCTCATGAGCGATTCAATAACATTTCGTATTTCAGAACAATTTTGAATTTCGAACATGGTTCTTGCACCTGTCGGACTTTTATATCAGTCATTGCATCATCTTATTTGTCCTATCATGGCATTGTCAAATACGCAAAAAGTAGACTTAATTGAAGCATACCTCCTTAACCGACGAAGCCCAACTAATGCGCTGAAGTGGAATCAGGAACGCTACTCAGACCGCGATTGAGGAAGTATGCTTCAATTAAGTCTACTTTTTGCGTATTTTACAATGCCATGATAGGACAAATAAGATGATGCTGATATAAAAGTCCGACAGGTGCAAGAACCATGTTCGAAATTCAAAATTGTTCTGAAATACGAAATGGTTTTGAATTGCTCATGAGAGCATGGAGTTCCTAAACTTCTTAACCGCTACAGTATTAATACTTCTTTAATGTGCAATTAGAGTCAAATAAAATGTTTGTAAAAGGAATTTTGTTTCTCCTGTTGTATGAGAATACTTTTTATCTAACTACTAACTTCCGCTGTTCTGATCTTTTTCATCCGATACAATAAAATGATTCTTACAAAGGACTGCATCGAACGGCATCAAAAAATAAATTACCAACTTGATTCATTTTAAGGCGCTACTCACACTTGACCAAAAAAAAATTATTGCCAAAATGTTTTTCTTCGAAAACAAGCTGATGTTTTAAAATAAACTGCACCTGTATCTCCTCTGGTTATGGGCGCTGCCGTACTGTTACAGTTAAAAAAAACACCCTGTATATACCAATAAAATGATTCTTACAAAGGACTGCATCGAACGGCATCAAAAAATAAATTACCAACTTGATTCATTTTAAGGCGCTACTCACACTTGACCAAAAAAAAATTATTGCCAAAATGTTTTTCTTCGAAAACAAGCTGATGTTTTAAAATAAACTGCACCTGTATCTCCTCTGGTTATGGGCGCTGCCGTACTGTTACAGTTAAAAAAAACACCCTGTATATACCATACATACATAGACATTTTATTATTTTATGAGGTAAGTACAAGCTTCGCATGCGTGCTTTCTTAAATATATGTACATCCTTCTTATAGGCCGTCGAGGTAAAAGTAGCCTATATTTCTGAATCTCGGTCATAATCCCTATCTATTTATATCCCAAACTTCATCGAAATAGATCCGGCTGTTTAATCGGATTTAAACTAAAAACATAACAAACACACAGACAGAGCGAAATACAAACAGAGAGATAGAGTACTTTAGAGATACAGTATGGATAAGTATTCAAATATTAATATTTAGGCTCCGCGCAGACAGAGAGCGTTCTGCGTTCCGCGGTCTTTGTAATGCGAAGGATCTATAGCGCCCGCGCACACAGAACGCAGTCAGACCGCGGCGGTCATTCGGAACGCTTGCGTTCTCGCGTTCTATGCTCAGAAATACAAAGAACTCGCGTTCTCGCTATGGCTGGTCCGAGCGTTAAGATTTTTATTATTTCTTATATTATAATAAGATATAAAATTAGTTAAACGAAAAGCAGGTAATCAGCACAGTTTAACTAGGAACCTAAGAATTAGGCTCCTAGGTAACCTTATTCTACCTTTTTTTAAGTGAGGAAATGCGTCATGGATACCTTCCGCTTTGGGGTGGTGGTGGCGGAAGGTTATATCAGACTCTTACTGACTAAAACATCACGGGGTTCCTTCTGAACACCTTTGGTCGAGGCTGTGGGTACGTCTTGCATTCTTCCATGGCTTCATCGGTGTTGGCTCCTTGCGAGTCCCATATGGTTTAAATTCGTCGCCTTATCTCTGGTGTGAGAAGGCTTTGTGTTAGCGGGCAACGGACACTCCACAGTGCGTCGCCCAAGCCTTTAATATGGGGGACGGATGTCGTGGAGGTTTCTCCTCCTACCCCTGACTCTCTTTCTATAAATGGGATTGGTACTTCGGATTTCTCTATCCCTCTCCGCAGCCTCTTTGGCGGTTCAAACTACCACGCAAAAAGCCAATATGGCTTTCCAGGCCTCCTCACTCCCGACCATAGTCTTGATTAAAGCTGGGAATGAAAGGTCTGTCACATTGACGAGTTAACCTAATTCTACCTAGATCTACCTAATCTACTCTATCTGCCGTATATACACGAGACAATGGCGTCTATCTAAATATTGATAAGGCAGTCCGAGATCTCCTGTTATACAAATAATGTATTGATTAAATTTTAAAAATAAACTATTTAGGTATTTGTATTATAAAGTGAATGTATTTTCGTAGCTGAGTGTACGTTAGCGTGCGCGTTCATTATTTACAAACTACTACGGTAACGTGTACGTGAGTTATTTTTAACACCATTATCGTATTTGAGGGTAGTTATGAACAAAGACTTTAAAGACGGAATTACATATTTTAGACTTAGGATAATACGGTAGTATTGATAAACTAGTGTTTCGCCCCGAACTGAGATCTCGCGAGTCTTCCAAAACACCAAAATAATATTTTAACGATGCCTAATCGTATTTAGTGGCTAAATATGATTTAAAGAGTTGTGAAATAATACAAATACGTAAAACTTAAACATGTTTAGTCGCTAAATACGTTTAGGGATCATTGTGCAAGCCGAGCTTAATCTTAGACTAATAAAATAGTGCGTCGAAATAAACTAAATAACTTGATTTACAGTTTCATTCAAATTACAGGTAACGGGAGTTCATGTGTTGTGGTTTTGTTTTTTGGGGTACAAATTGCAGATATTCTGAATTTCAGACTTTTGCCTATATTTGTGTCACTAAAGCTACACGTATACCAAATTTCAGCACTGTGGGATCATCAACGCATAATTTTTTGATGCGTTGATGATTTTTTTAATTATTGGTCTAGATGAGTGGGAGAACCGACACTGAGCACACCGGCTCTAGGCAGTCTTGTGCGTGACACCCCTAGAGTGTTATAAAAAAGCGCGGAGCCAGTAGCTCGCGTGGAAGGTCCTGAGTGGAGCAAGTCCGCGAAGCCGAGCGGAGTGAAGGTAGAGTGGGTGAAGCGACACTCAGGGGCGATCACGTGAGAGTTCTGGCGAGAGCCCACCCCAAAACACTACGTAGGTACCCATTTGGTACTTACGTATTGACGCCACCGCAGCCACGGATTTGGCGGTTTTTAAGTGCCGCCAAAGTTAAAAATGTATCGAACTTTATTATTAAATGCTTATTTTTCTTAGTTTTGGGACCCAACATGGATCTATGAAGTTTAATTTCTACATTTCAAATTTTTTTGCGTAGCTGCAAACAGATCAAAGCATCGTTTGTTTAATTTATTTTATGTCTACCTAAAAGAGGAACAATCATTAAAAAGATGACCCCTTATATTTTTTTGCTTACTGTTTTTTCAAAATTAATATGTTCATTTATATACATGCCGTGCTCAAGAGGGCAAAGCAGTACTTAGTGTAGTGTGCGGGGCAAAAACTGCTTCTTTATAAGGCACAAGTCCGGCCCCACATGGAGTACTGCTGTAATGTATGGACAGGAGCACCTGGATACCAACTAGGGCGGTTTGACTGTGTTCAAAGACGAGCTTTGAGAATTGTTGACGATCCCATTCTCACAAGCGGTATTGAGAGATTTTGCATCCCTGTGTGTGTTCTACCGCTTGTATAATGAGCTGTATTCTGAGGAGTTCTTTGACATGGTGCCTGCAGGTTTCTTTTATTTTGACACCGCTCACCATCGGCAGGGAATCCATCCACACACCTTGTGATGTGGTAGCGCATCGTGAGGTTCCAGAAGAATTTCCTCCCGCGAACACCTCGCTTGTGGAATGGTCTCCCTGCCCAGGGACTACAGTTTGGGGTTCTACAAAAAGGGCATTTTAAAAATTTTACATGTTCGGTTGGCAACGCGCGAGTGTTACCTTTGGTGTTACATACGATACGTCCATAGGCTACGGTAAACACTTACCACCAGGTGGGCCATAAGCTTGTTTTGGTACTTTAATAGTATAAAAGGTGGCACTCCGGGAGTGTCGACAGAAGTGAAAACTTGAATAAAAGCAGACTACACTACAGATACAATATATATGTATACAGAGGTGTCAGTAACCAAAGAGAATATAATACCTTTCAGTAACAGTCAGTGTCAGTAGTCAGTGACAGGTGTCGGTAACAGTGTTGCGAGTTCAATGGTTTTTTCCCATTTCAAAAAATGTTCAACGCGCCTAAAGAAGTTTTCACTATGCCCAACGCGCCTAAATAAGTTTTCACTTCAAAAAAACTAGCTGACCTGACCCGGCTAGCACACGGATTATAAAAAAAAATAGTAAAGGCAGCCTATGGCCATTCTGTGCTACTTGGGTCTATAGTGTGTAGCTTTCTCAATGCTACACACTTGTCCACCCACAGTGATAGAATCGGTTCAAACAGCCTATATCGCAATTATTTTTATATTCGGTTCAAATAACTTGAAGTACTTATACAGTATTCAGTATTGATTGATTGATTGAAAATTCTTTATTGCACAAAATACATAAATCTGTACATAGGCGAACTTAATGCTAGCAAGCATTCTCTTCCAGTTAACCTTTGCGTAGTGTTGGAAAAATACTTTTGTAGGTAGTGCATGGTATAATGTAGCAGGAAAAACTTTATAGTAAAAAAAATACGACTAAGATATATTGAGAATACGAACGAAACATCAAATATATATATTTTCCATAAACGTACTTTCAAATATTACATCTCAATAAACACTAGTTGAAAAATATTAGATAAACTAATAAATAGGCAGTTACAATAAACCTAAATAAACTCATATGATATAAAGATAACAGAGTGGACAAATGACAGAGCATCTACAGGACACCACTCATTTTGTAGGCTTCGTTCATGAGAGTGAGGTAGTGCTTGCACATTTTGGATCTGAAAACCTCAATAGAGGAAAGATGCCGAATCTCGTGCGGAATACTATTCCATAGTCGGATAGCAGTATGGTGAAAGAGTTAGAATAGCAGGTTGTTTTGTGTTGAGGAGTCATTAACTGTAGTATCCATTTATTCACCATTTTATTACATTTCATAATATTGGTATGTCAAATATATTACGAATTATGTCAGTTATGTAAGTAACTATAGAATAAATAAAAACCAATACAGAATAATTAGAATTAAACAGTGGCTAAACTAAGAGCTTACATCATGCAGATGAGAAAATGAACACCGCATATATTAATTTAAATGATAAAATGGGTGGTTTTCTCAAACCCTCCGTCGTCCGAGACACGTTCTCGGAGACCCGGATGACGAAATCACTTCCGCTAATGCGGGTGAGTCATCCACATTAGACAGAGCAAACACTCCACAAATACACCGACCTCGCCGGCGAGGTCGACGAGTCCCATTAGTCGCCGCCTACACGAGGTACAAGCAAGTACCCGGGCGTTTCTCTCCTATCCCCGTCCCGGCAACAGCCCAAGCCGAGGTTCGTACCTAAGTGGTGCCCTTGCGCTAGTTGCCTCATCAAAAATAAAATTATAGGGCTGAGCGCCTTCTGCGCTCGCCAAAAGCTCGGTTAAGCTGCAACGGCCTCAGAGGCCAACAGCGAGATAAGTCCATAAAAAAAAAAAAAAAAAAAAAATGGGTGGTTTTCTAAGAAAGTTTTTAGTTTGAGTATAAATCCTTTCAAAGGAAGTCGTGTTATTTCTAACGGAAGCTTGTTGTACATAGCGAGCTTTATACAGGTGCCTTGTTTTTAGGTTTTGAGAACTCTAGTTCTTGGTATGTATAATTTTTCTCTGTTTCGAGTATTATAATTATGTATGTGCATTTTCATAGGTAGTTCGCCTTTAACTACATGTATTTCTATCAAGGAATTAAGTACACAGCCTGTAATTTTAACCCATTTTTTTTTAAATCGATATTCTAGCGAGTTTTATAGAAGTTGTTGATCTGATCACAGGTAAATATAGGTCTAAGCTCGTTTTGTAAAAGATCCCTAAACGTAATTAGCGCCTAAACACAAATCATAATTCTTGATTGTTTGCGAATCTAGGTTACAATGTAGGTACAAGATGTTCGTAGCGCCAGATCCTACCTTACAGCAAACAAACAGAACAGAGGAAAAACGTATTATTAGCCACATACTAAAAATCAACTAACTGTGGCGTTGTCAAATCATACGTTTATCTTTGAGCATTGATTACAAATAATGGAGAATGCATTGATGAAATCAAAAGGCGTTTGGCGATTTCTAGATCAGCAATGGACAAACTGAAGAAGATATGGATATTACGAAAGGAACAGGAATATTACGAAAGCCACCAAGACTGGTCTCGTAAGAGCGCTAGTGTTTCCCATATACTTATACGCTTGAGAGACATGGACTCTCCAGAAAAGTGAGAAAAAGAAGGTAGACGCTCTCAAGCTGTGGTGCTGGAGAAGAATGCTTGAGGTATCATGGACAGAATTCCGTACCAACCAGTCCATACTTCCAGAACTCGGCATCAAGCAGCATCTCTCTTCCACGCTACAATCTCGCATCCTCACCTTTGGACAAGTGTCGCGGCGCGGGCTCTCCGTTGAGCGCTTGGTGGTGCAGGGGAAGGTTGACGGCAAAAGAGCACGTGGCAGATCGCCTATGAGATGGACGATTTCAAATAAAGGCTGCCATAGAGGTTCCTTTGAACGAATGTGCCAGAAGAGCAGCGGTGCGAGAAGAGTGGCGAAGGGTAGTTACGCGCCACAACCCTGACATGACGACCACGACCACTCTGCCAAGAGTGCTACGACTAAGAAGAAAAATCAATTAAAATTCAATTTTTGAACTACGAACTAAATTTCAATTGAACACATGTACACATAAGTAAAAATATCAATTGATGTTTGTAATCGTATTTGTATGATTTGACACTTTTATTAATCATAGTGGAGCTAAATGCACTATAGCATCGTCATATACTCACTACTCTCCAGTTGAAAACTCCATCCCATAATTTCATCTTCTTTAGTAACTCGTTTACGGTACGAGCTGTCGGATTATGGAATGACTTGCCCGTTTCCATCAGACTTGCTAAATTTTTACCTATTTTCAAAAATGAGGTTTTCTACAAACTATACTTAGCGGCTTCTTTAGAGTAAACATTGTATTTCCTTTCGATATTTATTGCAAAAGTACATATGTATATATTATATATTTATTTATGTAAGTATATGTAGGTATATTTTAAGTTTAGATATTTATTTATTTTTATCCTACATAAATAGGTATTTATTGTAACACCGCCTCCTCACACGTCTTTTCAATCCAGTTCATCCAAAGGTTGCCTGGAAGAGATCTCTTTGAGCGATAAGGCCGCCCATTGTACCACCATGTATTAGTTTTTAAGTTTTCTAGGTTAAGTTATTTTAATTGGGTGTAACAATAAAGAATTATCTATCTATCTATCTATCTATATACGTATTTTCATTCTCTCAGTAATTCGGCTATCACAGCCGGGCTGAATAGCTATCATATAAAGTAACTCGACGCCGTGAAAGTCCTCAAAGGAATTGAATGAATTGAGATGACGTGGAGAAGCGACATAATAGAACTCCTAACGTTCATAAGGAGCTTATTATACAGGTGGAGTTGAAGACATCAAAGGCAACTTTTAATAGAAGTTTTCCTATAATAAGTGTTGCAATTTAAATTTAATATAATAAGTATATTTTTGAGACAATAAATCTATATAAATAAAACATAGTCGGGTTAGTTACACCATTTATAGCTCAAGAACGGCTGCGGCTGGACTGATTATGATGACCTTTGATTTGTTGGATTTGCCTTCGCCCCTAATAGCAGATTAACATTAAAATATCGGGAAAATTATGAAGACAATTCATTTTCCCATACATAGATGTAGCTAATGATGGCCGATTGACAATTCTACCGGTGACGTACATTGGCAGCCCGCGTCATATGCATGTCAAGGCGGTACGAAGTTCGCCGGGTCAACTAGTACTGGCGCACCTCATAATAAAAAAAAAAATATAAAAATAAAAAAGAAAATGATTAATTATTAATTACTGTCTAATTATAAATTGTTTTATATAAAGTAAATCCGTTTTTGGCCGTATGCTACGCTTAGTATAAGTTTGTATCTTACATAATAAGGCTGTGGGTTTTGTTAAATAAATAAAATAGAATAAAAATAGTAAGTAAGAAAATCATAAATATTTTAATTCTGATTGGCAATGGAGCAAAAATTTTATTCTAAATTTAAAAAATAGGTAGTAGGTAAACATTCCAAAATAAATCATATAAATCGTATATTTTTGGTGTTAAAAAATACCATATTACAAACCGTACCAACTTCAATTCTCGTTATTAATCAACTTGGGCAAATCGGCGTTGTATGTATGTATGTATATATGTATGTATGTTTGTTTGTCCAAGGATAACTTTCGAAGCGGTGGTCCGGTCATCGTTAAATTTGGTATATACGTAGGTAGGTAGTGTTGGCACAATTTTGGTGTGACTATGAGCTAAAAATGTGGGGGGTTGTTGAGATATTGGGGTTCAAGAGGGATAAAAAAAACCAAAATGAGACTAAATGACACGTTTACTAAAAGGTCTTTGTGAGTACATTTTGACCCCGTTTTTATTTTTAGTTTAAACCTTGTAGTTTTTAAGTTAGCCATAACAAAAACTGAACTTTGACAAAATTCACAGGGTACACCAGTGTTTGTGTTAACCCCACAGTTTTGAGTGTAGCTTGCAGCTTTAGTAACACAAATATAGGCAAGTCTGAAATCCTGAATAACTGCAGTTAGTACCTCAAAAAAGAAGAACCATGAACTCCCGTTACCTGTAATTTGAATGAAACTGTAGGTCAAGTATGTTGGTTTTGCATTTCGTGGCACTATTTTATTAGTCAAAAATTAAGGACGGCTTGCACAATGATCCCTAAACGTATTTAGCGACTAAACATGTTTCAATGTTACGTATTCGTATTATTTGACATTTCCTTAAATCATATTTAGCCACTAAATACGTTTGGGCATCGTTGGGAGAGTCTCCCTAAGAATATTTTTTTTTTGTGTTTTGGAAGACTCGCGAGATCTCAATTCGGGGCGAACCACTAGTTTTTACTTCATTCAATTTTCGGTTTTGACCTAGAACCGGTGACGACAGTCTTCCAATTCCTATTATTAGAAAATAGTGATTGAGCCATTCAAAAAACAATCTACACCAATAAGAAAAGGTTTCTTTACTTATTTTATTTCTCCCAAAGAATCCTAAATGGGCCTTGATGGACCCATTCATCCTTTCCCGAATATACCCGAATCACGCGCCAACTATACATCTCCCATATCTACGGTAATTAAGATGTAATGGTTACATCCATATAGATTATGCTAGCCTAGTACCAGTGAGAAAAATATGGGTTACAAAACGGAGTTATCAGGTTGTTTTTATTAAATTAACTCTTATGAAGGCTCAGGGTCACTCAGCGTGCTATAGAGAGGGCTATGTCTAGTGTTTCTCTACGAGATGTGGCAGTGGGCAAGGCATATAGCTCGAAGAACTGACGGCCGTTGGGGCAAAAATGTTCTTGAGTGGAGACCACGCACTGGAAAGTGCAGCGTAGGACGGCCCCCACTACATGGAAGACGACCTGATAAAGGTTGCTGGGAGCCGTTGGGTTCAGGCCACACAGGATCAGTCGCTCTGGAATTCTATGGGGGACTATGTTCAGCAGTTGACGTCCTTTGGCCGATATTATGATGATGAGTTGTTTTTAAACCGATTACGAATAGGAAAAACCCGAGAAGTTCAACGCCTGCAGTATTTTGATATTTTACAGACGGTATTTGGGTAAGAACTCCTAGTTTCTGATATCCATAAAATTATAGAACCAATTCACGCGCCAAACATACATCTCCCGTTTCAATGAAGATGTAATGGTTATATCCTTACGCATTATGATGTCCTGGTACCCAAGGCATTTAGAGTTACAACACAGTACTAAGTTACTTGTTAACCTACTTTGAAAAAGGAGGTCTTTGTGACTATGTAGGTGTGTAAGATGAGTAGGCGGTTAAAACGCGAAAGGTAACGGGTTCTATTCCCACTGCAGGCCTTTTAATTACAATAGGGCCTCGCTTATTCGGACGGGGGAAAATTGCCTATTGGCGGATTACTGTAGCGTCCAGATTGTCGTCTGCAATTTATTTTGAAGATAGAAAATCATATATATCCAATAAATAAATGAAACATCTATATGTTTACTTCGTAATTTTGATAACTGTAGGATACACTAGTGAGTAATCTGGTATACCTACTCTTCTGTTTGAGATTTTCGCACTTAATGTCGAAAGTGCGGTCTCTCAATCGACGAAGGAACATCCACCGCCGCCCTCCGGATTATCACGATTACCAAATAAGCGGGGGTCCGGATTAGCGAGGCTCTACTGTAGTTATAGTGTGACCATTAGTGCTGTGTACTCCCTGAGGTATGCGCGGCGAGGTGGGAGGCAAAGAAAAAACTGCATGAGTTCACATGAGATCAATACATGTCGGACATATCTTACGATATCAGTTTGCATTTCTAAGGCAAGACTTGTGGCGGGACGATGGTCGGAGGCTATCTATCTGTAATATATTATACTTACTTAGTTGATTAAAATGTAACTTAAATATACTCATATTATATTAAAAATATGCAGGTGATAAATAAGAACTAAACTTATAATTCAAAGGACTTGTTTTATTGAACATTTTTTATATTTACAAACAATTATAACGAACAACTAACGAAAGTTATTCTGACATAGATTCTGTTTCAACTTAATCTTCCATTTCATATCACGAGATAACGCACGACCCATCTTTGAATATTTATCCCGTGTGCGTCTGACATAGACCGTCCGGTGCAAAAGCCACCTACCGCCGTGAGCGTTGACGGCAGACTGATAGATCGGAGCGGCCGACACATCCCCCCCGTCTCGCCGCGCGCATACCTCAGGGAGTGCACAGCACTAATGGTCACACTATATATATAATATACGTTTCTGATACCTACGATTTGCAGAATCCTTGTAATGGTTCAGATCTATTAGACCCAATTCACGTTTCCAACTAATGTCTCCCCTAACAAAGGTAACGAAGATAATGAAATTAGGCATACCCTTTTTAATTATGCTAGCCTAGTAATCACAAGAAAATAAACAGTACATTTTTATAAAACCACGAGCCGACTTGCCAGAGGCTTCACACGCGAGGGAAAAAATTGTGTTTGTTATTCTTCTCATAAACGGCTTGACCGATTTGTATGAAATTTTTTTGGGCACCTTGATGGTTCATAGTAGTTTGAAAAATTTGGTCGGATATTAAAATAAAAAATCTGAATCTCGACAACAGCCAACTATCGAGTCCAAGAACCATCCAAGTGACCCTTGACGTAGATACAAAAAAAAACATCAAAATCAGTCAAGCCGTTTAGACGAAGAAGCACTTATTACGAACATACACACACCGGCATTTTATAGATAAAGATTATGTGATATGGCGAGTGAGTTGGTTCGATTCCCGAATCAGTTTTTTTATCTGCAAAAAATTATTCCGAGTTTAGAGGATACGCGAGCAGAGTTTAGTCCATACAAACGTACTTCCCTTTTTCTCTCCTGGATAGTCACATTAGAGTATATATTTTTTAGCATAAAATCTATAAGTACAGCTATGTGTCTCTATGTTTTGTTTTCCTCCATAAATTAATAATTATACTAGTAAATCTAAAATCACATACCTTGCTCAGTTTTACCACCCTTTTCAAACGTCCAGCAAACAAATTTGATGACTATAAAAAATAAAAGAAAAATATATTACAGGCATTAGTTTTGGTGGAGAAAACTGGGGAATACGAAACAGTGATTTCGTTTATTTTAATCTGTCTGAGCTGCAGTTGTCTCTATCGCTTTCTATTCGGGAAGCAATAGATTGGCGCGTCAACAATAGATCTGTTAAATGTGGTATATCTATCTATAGTTATACATGTATAGTGTCTTGCTCCTATATTAATGTCCGCCAAATTGCTGTGTATCAAAATCAGGTATTGAGGCCGGGAGTAAATGTTAACGCGGTGACTGACCGATAACTGCTTTATTTGACAGTAAGCTGACATTAATATAGGAGCAAGACACAATACCTGTATAACTTTATACACAAAACATCTATAAATATTTTGACATTCCCTTGTCAATACATCTATGAAAATCTGATGTAAGTTCACAAAAGTATTAATTTGTTTAAGAAAAATAGCGATAATCATTATTTTAATACTAGAAATAATGATAAACTCACTGTTGCCACTTGTAGACTCCATAAAGTTAGTAAATCGTTTAAAGGGCAAGGTGTTCGCTTTTATTCACAAACTCCCAAGAGATGTACAAAAGTTGACAATTAACAAATTTAAAAACGCAATTAAACACAATCTTTATAAAAAGCCTACTATAAAATATCGGATTATTTAGATGATAGAGAAGCTTGGGATTGAAATTGCTCCAACTCGTTCAGAATGTTACCATTTAGACGTAATTTATTACCTGTATTGTTATGTATTCTAAAAGGATTATTAAAAAAAACAACCAGCCTTGTTTTCTTGCCTTTCTTTCCTGGCTTAGTCGCGAAGGAACAGGCAGTAAAATTGACGTTTCAAGTGATCCTTGTGATTTTAATGAATTAAAGATTTTGAGTTTGACTATAGATAGGTATACCATATTAAACACCTATTTTACAAATTTCTTGCTGCCGGCGTTTTCTTTTAATTATTATATTTTTCCTGCTTATATTACAATCTGTGACAGGGTTCCTTAATAGGATTACGTACTCACATATCTCTCTCTGTGATATGACTACGCCATCTCGTTATCAAGTCGTGCAGTCGTGCATAGGGTCTCGAGAGTGTATTCAATCGTATATTGATCGTGTTTCCATCCTCCGACCGAGCTAATCCCATCTTCCAGCTTCTTGTATTTACAATTTACGTTATGATATAAACTGAGAAATTGTGTAATACAGTAATAAAGTCTATTTATAATATTTTTTTAATTATATTATAATGCGAATACAGAATTTGTTTGTGTATATTTGCAAAAAGATAACTCGACCGTGCGTTAACTAACCTCAAAAAGTAAAAAAAGAACCCTTATAAGATCACTCTCTTGTCCGTCTGTCCGTGTGTCACCACCGATTTTCTCAGGAAAAAGTGGACCTAGCAAGTTGAAACTTAGACCAGATACTGAGATCTATAGTCCCTATTAGATGTATAAAAATCAAGCTCCTGCGTCAATACGATAAAAATTTATGAGCAAATTTAGATTTTCACGAATAACCAAAATTTTAACCAAAATTTACCTTAATTTTCCACTTTTATTTATTTTTGAGATTTTTTTCTTTATTTGTGCTATAAGACCTTGCTTTTAACCAAAATTGTCAATTTTTGGTCAACCGAAAGTACCCTATAGGTTTTGAGTCGACCTATATGGTAGTTCCCGTTGACCTAGAATCACGAAATTTGCCAAAAAGCAAGGTTATAGCACAAATGAAGGAAAAATTCCAAATCATAAAAAAGTTGAAAATTAAAGGTGTCCCCATACGTACATACATAGTTGACGCGAATTAAGATAGTCCTCTGAGTTGTATGGTGGTTGTATGGCACCAACCTTAAATAAGGTAAATAAATAAAATTGTGCCATTGAATAAAATAAATATTTAAGTGGGGCTCCCATACAACAGACATGATATTTTTGCCGCTTCTTATCTCCAGACAGCATCATCTATAACGCTAGTTTGAATGGGTTTTTTTTTCAATCAAAAAATAAATGCCCTCGCTGATAAAAAAAGTCTCGGCCATTGTATTCGCCGCTATGTACATTATTAGCATATTAAATATTTCTTCATTTAATTTTTTTGAAACCAAACTATATAGTTCTCGTTGCAATTTTACAGCGATGAATAAATTAGAGAGAAATTTAAATTAAAAATCGTGCTACTTATAAATTATTCATAATGCAGTGCCAAAGGCGGAAGTATTAAAAATTTAATAAACATCCAAGTTATTCAAAACCCTTTTTGCATTTGTCGGGTTAATATTTACTGTGAACTGACTGACATTACACACTGATGGTTTTCACGCCCGCATGCGAAAACAAACTGCATTGCTAAAAAATCTAGGGAGTGAAATCATACAATGACGTCCAATTTAAACATTTTTAGTCGCTAAATACGTTAAGGCATCGTTGCGTAAGGTCAACCTTATAGTTTACAAGTAAAACGGCTTTACACGTACAAATAAACAGACAGACACGGTAAAAGAAGTCTTTCCGGCTAATAAGAAGCGTCAATTTATAAATAAAATAAATATAGTTATTTTATTTTAGGCAACTTAATAAAGCATTTATACTAAAACACACAGATAAAATAAAACCGGCCATGTACGAGTCGGACTCGCGCACGAAGGCAAAAAATTCACTTTTGTTGTATTTCAAGCGTCTACCTTTTGTCGTTATCAATATCGAGCTAAAACGAGCAAAAAACCTCGTTTGTTGTATGGGAGCCCCCCTTAAATATTTATTTTATTCGGTTTTTAGTATTTGTTGTTATAGCGGCAACAAAAATACATCATCTGTCAAAATGTCAACTGTCTAACTATCACGGTTCATGAGTTACAGCCTGGTGACAGACGGACATACAGACAGATAGACAGTGGAGCCTTAGTAAAAGGATGCTGTTTTACCATTTGGGTACGGGACCCTAAAAATCACGTATGTTGTCTGGGAGCCCCTCTTAAATATTTATTTTATTCTGTTTTTAGTATTTGTTGTAATAGCGGCAACAGAAATACATCATCTGTGAAAATTTCAACTGTCTAACTATCACGGTTCATGAGTTACAGCCTGGTGACAGACGGACATACAGACAGATAGACAGTGGAGCCTTAGTAATAGGATGCTGTTTTACCATTTGGGTACGGGACCCTAAAAATCACGTATGTTGTCTGGGAGCCCCTCTTAAATATTTATTTTATTCTGTTTTTAGTATTTGTTGTTATAGCGGCAACAGAAATACATCATCTGTCAAAATTTCAACTGTCTAACTATCACGGTTTATGAGTTACAGCCTGGTGACAAACGGACATACAGACAGATAGACAGTGGAGCCTTAGTAATAGGATGCAATTTTACCATTTGGGTACGGAACCCTAAAAATCACGTATGTTGTCTGGGAGCCCCTCTTAAATATTTATTTTATTCTGTTTTTAGTATTTGTTGTTATAGCGGCAAACAGAAATACATAATCTGTCAAAATTTCAACTGCCGTTTTACCCTTTGGGTACGGAACTCTAATAAAAACAAGTATTATCTAACAGTATCTATATGGTACTTTAAAATAAACAGTAGAAAATAGTTAAAACTTCAAAAAAATGTTCTCTATCAATCATTCAATCCATTTATAATAACTGTGCAAACTCAAAGAAGGTATTGATTTACAAATCTTGGAAACCATAATTCGCCCATGTGAGTTGACGTGCTTGTATAATGACGCACTGTGCATGCAAACTCGGGTGTGGCGCTAGTTACAGCGGGACAATAAATAATTGAGGCCTTTTCCCACATTAAGTGGGATTCGCTAAACATGTATTGACTTTCAAATCTCTCTATCAGCCGTCATCTCGACGACCTCCGTGGCGCAGTGGGCGAATAGCCGGCTAATACGCAGGAGGTCGCGGGTGCGATTTCCGCCGCGGAACAAATGTTTGCATGATTTACAGATATTTTTTCTGGGACCGGATGTTTTTATAACTATTTACAAAAAAAATTTAGGTATGTAAGTATTCTATCAGTTTTCCGGTTCACTTAGTACAAGCTCTGCTTAGTTTGGGGCTAGATAGCGCTGTGTGAAATGTTCAGCAATATTTATTTATTAACCGACTTCAAAAAAAGGAGGAGTATTTCAATTCGTCGGAATCTTTTTTTTATATGCTCCCCGATTACTCGAAGACGCCTGGGACCGATTCGAGAAATTCTTTTTTTGTTTAAAAGGGCTTCCCAGGTGGTCCCATTGGCACCAAGTCAGGATCTGAAAATTGAGGGCAACCCTCAAATTTATCGGGACGCAATTCAGTTTTATGTTTGTTATTACGTCAGAACTCCGTCACTTTATCAACCGATTTGTAAAATTCTTTTTTTATTTGAAAGGATATGCTTTCATATTGGTCTCATAGAAATTTCATCAAAATCAGTTCAGTAGTTTGGTTAAGTTGGTTATATTTTTGTTAAAAAATACTTGTTATTTTAGTAATCACTTCTTTCTTTCCCTACCCATATCAATCTTTCACAAATCATTACAAATAATTTTTATTTTAGGAAGATTTACAAAGCTTACAATGCTGTTAGGATATAGTGCTAAATTACAAGTTTGGTGGTTACATACATTGCTTACCGAGCTTCAAGCTAAGCTTAAAAAAAGCTTGTGTCTTGGCTCTCAGAGTACAGAAGCACAAACTACAGAATTGCTTGATTTTTTTATTGATAGAGAAGCGAGATCTCTAAATCAACTTGGGCAAATGGGCGTTGTATTTATGTATGTTTGTTTGTCCGAGGATACCTTTCGAAGCGTTGATCTGATCATCGTTAAATTTAATTCATAGGTAGGTAGTGATAGCACAATTTTGATATGACTTAATGAGCTAAAAATGTTGGGGGGTTGTTGAGATATTGGCGTTCAAGGGGAGAAATGAAAATGTGACTATTAGGTCAAATGGGACGTCAAATGAAAGGTATTTATTAGTACATTTAGATTTCGTTTTTATTTTTAGCAAAGTTCTTATAGTTTTTGAGTTATTAGCCATAATAAAAACTGAACTTTGCGAAATTCACAGGGTACACCAGTGACCCCACAGTGCTGAAATTTGGTATACGTGTAGCCTAAGTGACATAAAGATAGGCAAAAGTCTGAAATTTAGAATAACTGCAATTAGTACCCCAAAAAAGAGTAACCAAATAAATGAACTCCCGTTACCTGTAACTTGAATGAATTTGTAAGTCTAGTAAATTGGTTATTATTTCGTGGCACTATTTTGATAGTCAAAGATTACAAATATTATTTTTTCTTTTAATCGGAGACTCGCGAGAGCTCAGTTCGGGGTGAACCACTAGTATTTCCTGTAGATGGAACAAGCCCACTTGAGGGCTTAGCCAAACTAAATTCGCTTCGAACCGATTCGTTTTCCACATAGGTTTGTTGTCGATATATCACGTGATATTTCTATAGCATGTGTCAATCCCATACATTTTCGGACTTATCGACTAGCGTCATCGCTAATCGAATGTAACTTGGCTAAGCCCTGTGATGTTATGTGGTAACCATCGCCTGTAACAAAGTATGCCTCATAGGTCAAACATGCCCTATGATTCACTGCCCTGCGTCCATCAACTTGAGGCATACGAGTGTAAAGCCTCATGTGCCTGTCATGTCACCGGCAACAATACCAATCAATTCGTGACACAGCAATGCTGTTTGGCGATTTCTTTTGAAGTAATATCTTTTTCCTGGTAAGTATCTATTTAAAGAAGGTAAAGAACAAATCGTTAGTATATCCTTACAACTTCGTATTTATACAACAGGTCTATGAAAAATTGTACAAACTCTAAAACAAGCGAAAAGCGATCGTTAGGCGCCGCCTGCCTAGCCCCCTTATTACCTAAGCCAAATTGCTGTCGTGTCGCTAGTCAGGCCATCCCTTTCACACGTACAGTACATACCTCACGATGGAAAGGGATAGTCTGACGAGCGATAGCAACACGACAGCAATTTGGCTAAGGTAATAAAGGGGCCGGTATGATAGATTGCGGTAAGGATCGCTTAGAGGCATGTCGGTATGTCCTGTCCGGGTGTACAGGGTCACTGATGACTCATATTATTTACAAAGACATTTTAAGCTAGTGTAAGCCTAGCGAGATGAATGCCATTGCCAGACATACGGACAGACTGAGTTATTATCGAATTTATGATATAAGTATGAGATAGATTGCGGTAAGGATCGCTTAGAGGCATGTCGGTATGTCCTGTCCGGGTGTACAGGGTCACTGATGACTCATATTATTTACAAAGACATTTTAAGCTAGTGTAAGCCTAGCGAGATGAATGCCATTGCCAGACATACGGACAGACTGAGTTATTATCGAATTTATGATATAAGTATGAGTTATTTAATATATTATATATAGCTCGATTATCTATTTATACAGTCTGTCACCGCATTCACAACATTAATTTGAAACACAAATGCAGTATCGTATTAACTGAGTTTAGAGATAGATTTTAGAGATTGGTTTAATACCGGTAGTTTTAATATTTATCCAGTAATCGATACATTTCCATTATACAGTTATTAACGTAAATCGGCGGCGCCTTTGCGTCGATGCCGCTTAGTCAGTTTAACAGGTACCTACTTACATGATGAATGAACATGATTTGTTTACCTATTTTATATATAATTATTGATTAAAACGGGTATTTATCGCGCATGTACCTTTTTTATTTGTTATACCGACGTTTCGGCTGTGTTGCAACAGTCATGGTCTCGGACTGACTGGAGTACTTGGAGCTACCGTCGGGAAGTGCGGGTAGCTGCAACATCTACCCTCACTTGGTCTTCAGAATTAGAAATGTCCTCGTTCATATTACGACACTACACTAACCGTATCTACGCACTGAGACGATTATTTTATACAGGTTGTTTTATTGATATTTTAGGACTTGGAATTAAGCAAGATTGTAAATTTAAAAAAAAACATGATAATACAAAAAAAAAACTATTTGACAACAATACTAGCCCTGATGGTTGGTATTGTTGTAAAATAGTTTTTTTTTTGTGATTTAATTTAATGTCGTAAATGCAGTGACACCCAGTATACTAAATTTTATTGAAATCGGTCTAGCCGCTTTATTTTGAAAACGTAACAAATAGACAGACAGAACGACAGACAGACAGAGAGAGTTTTACTTAGACAACTTTCGTGATTTATTTAAATCAGTGTTATAAATACGGGATTTATCACGTACCGTTTTATCGATAAATCCCTTATTTATAATAATAATTAGAGATTACATTATAATGAGAGAGAATTACTTTTAAAATTATCATATCATTAGCATAGTAGACGACCTCCGTGGTGCAGTGGGCGGTTCGATTCCCGCCGCGGTACAAATGTTTGCATGATCTACAGATATTTGTTCCGGGTCTGGTTGTTTCTCTATATAAGTATGTATTTACAAGAAAAAATGTATATAAGTATTCTATCAGTTACCTGGTTTCCATAGTACAAGCTCTGCTTAGTTTGATGCTAGATAGCGCTGTGTGAAATGTCCAGCAATATTTATTTATTTTATTTTTTTATAGTAATGTATTTAGTGTATAGATAGATTATGACCGTGATTGGGACATAGGCTAATTTTTATTGAAAAACCATTCGTCCGAGGCTGAGGGTGGAAGCTATATATATGTATATAATGTCTAATACGGTGTAGTATAGATGGAACATACTTTACTGCACACCATATAACAAAAAAATAAAGAAGAAAATTAATTTAATTATGTGATACAATAGCTGGTCTTATCGCTTATTAGCGATCTCTACCAGACAACCTGTAGAAGAAATGGACTGTGTCCTCAGACCTTGGGCATAGAGTGAAAATTAATTTAGTTTATATATGCATGAATTAAAACATCATTATAAAAATAAGAAGCATTTCCTTCCAACAATCCGACCACAACTTTACATCAATAGGCATTTGGTTTTCACTACCGTATGTAAATGCAAAATGGCGGTGGTTTTTCTTACGGTTATAGCGTAGACAAAGATTACATTCTGGATTAAATTAGTTTTTCCATTTCCCTAAGACAAGAGAAGACATCATCAGCCATTGGATGTCCCCATGGATTTCCAGATCGACCGGAATGGTGCGGTCTGCTCCGGCTTCCAGCAACTCTTGTCAGACCGCCTTTCCATCTAAATGGGGGTCGCCTACGCTTGGCAGTGCGTGGCCTGCTCTCGAGATCCTTTCTGCCCCAACGGCCGCCAGTTCTTCGAGCTATGTGCCCCGCCCACTACCACTTCAGTTTGCTAATCCTCCCGACTATGTATGGCTATGGTTATGTGACCACGGTTCGTCTAGGAATCTCCTCATTTATGTTTCAATCTCGTAGAGAAACATCAAGCATAGCCCTCTCCATAGCACGCTAAGCAAGCTTGAGTTTTAAGATGTGGCTAAATAATAATTAATGAAAATATTTCTGGGCATTTCTATCAGCGCCATCTATCCCTAAACTAAGCAAAGCTTGTACTATGGGAACCAGATAACTGACAATAAGAAACATGAACGCGAGTAGGGACACACATTTTGATTCCAAGTCTGATAGGCAACGAGGCCTGCGACTTCATACAACGACCTGCGTGGCATCCAATGCATGCGATCTGTCATCCAAGTAGATGTTCAAAACTGAGGATAGGTAGGTTGAACTTTATTTTTGTCCAAGCCTTCCACCAGCTCACTGTGATATCAATATGCATGATTTCTTTTGAGAATATTCACGCTTTCATTCATGATTTTATATAATATTGAAATCATTAAATACATATATTCAGTTAGTAACAAAACTTTATCCTAGAGATTTATTCTAACAGTTAGCACTCTAAACTCTAACTCCAAGAACATGCGTATAGTTTTAGCAAGCTGGAGGTTGTACATGCTAGCTAGTTTATACTTGCTTATTTTCTTAGCCTTGAACATTTACGTTATAGGCACCACAACCATATTATAAAAATGTCTCGGCGATATCGTCAGTTAAAATAATCGAAATAACTGACTGCAATTGTATGATAAGGTCAGTTATACAATAATATAATATCTATCAAAAACATTTATCTTGATTTTGATACCCTTATTTCTGTAATAAAAAAATGTTTACATGGGAACCAACGTTTCTTTTTATTGCAAGCTTTTTATTAACATGCAATGTATGTACATATGTTTGTCCGGATGGAATCTTGCAACTGAATTTTAAACCCGTTCCCCTCAACCGGTTGAGCTGAAATTTAGAACACATGTGTAACTTCGGTGTCAATGCAATAATATCGTACCATGGAGGTGGTCTCGTGATGGAGACGGATGCTAGACAACGGAACTTCTGAATGGATTATAGTAGGATACCAGTGTTTGGGCTCAGTGGAATCTGCTCGCGGTTCCGATTATGAATTTTATAAAAGCTTGTTTTGAATAAGTAATTTGTAACAAAAAACTTATTTACTCTATCATTTATCTAATTCTTCCTTATAACTTGGTTACTATGAGATTATAATGAGAAGCTAGGTAGAATACACGCGCGAAAAACATATGTTATCTTTATTGTACAGTTTATAAAATTTAAATTACAAAGGCTAAATTAACCCCAAAAGTTTACTCTTCCAGCAAACTATCTATAATATAAAAATGAATCGCAAAATGTGTTGGTAAGCGCATAACTCAACAACGCCTGGACCAATTTGGCCAATTCTTTTTTTGTTGTATTTCTTATTGTCAGGAGAAGGTTCTTATAAAAGAAAAAAATGAGAAAATTGCGCGCAAAATTACAAAATTTATGAATACTTAACCACCATATAAAACTATTTATAATCTAACCTTAGCGCTTTTATAATGTAACCTTATGACGTTTGACATAGAATTGACAGAATGCGTGCTGCAAATATCGTCAAAGAGGATGTAAAAAAAATGAATATCGTTTGAAACAGATGCTTCGGTAGGAGTTATCCCGAGATATATTGTCTATATATATAAAAATTAGTTGCTGTTCGTTAGTCTCGCTAAAACTCGAGAACGGGTGGAGCGATTTGGCTAATTTTGGTATTGAATTATTTGTGGAAGTCATTCATTTTCTCATACATAATGATGGCCGGGGACAACAATTGACAATTCTACCAGGGTGACTTATATTGACAGCTCGCGTTATACCTATGCATGTCAAGCCGATACGAAGTTCGGCGGGAACACTAGTTAAGGATATAAAGGATATATAAATACTATTGGAAAAGAGTTATTACACACTAGACGACTTTTTAACGACAAGACGTGTAAATCATTTTCTACATTACCGATTTCACTAACCAATAAAATCTAAAACATAAAATAGCTTAACCTCAATTCCACTAGAGCTGCCTAGTTAGCTTTAGTATTGATACACCCTTACTTGCAGGGTACAGTACATATGAAGTGCTGGACTCTTTGACTGGTCAATAAGATCTGACATGTAACATTTTAATCCACTTTGTATGAACGCATTGTAATACTGAATATAGATAGGTGATTATAGTGGTGCAGTGATGCATGCACAACAAACGAAAACGGCCAAGTGCGAGTCGGACTCGCCCATGAAGGGTTCCGTAGCAGCAAATAACATAATATAAAAGTTCTTGTAGTTCGTTGTAACTTTTTTATATATGAGTTGATTGAATGAAAGGTAAATTGCGGTTTACGATTTATGACGTATTTAAAAAAACTACTAACTAGGTCTCGTTCAAACCAATTTTCGGAGGAAGTTTGCATGGTAATGTACATCATATATTTTTTTTAGTTTTATCATTCTCTTATTTTAGAAGTTACATGGGGGGGGGGGGGGGGGGATACACATTTCGGTTTAGAAAAAAAAAATATTAGAAAACCTTAATATAATTTTTGAAGACCTATTCATAGATACCCCAGACATTGAGTTTCAGTTTTAAATATAGAGAACCCCCAAAATGTATTGTTTTTTTTTATTTTTGTGTGAAAATCTTAATGTGGTTCACAGAATACATCTACTTACCAAGTTTCAATAGAATATAGTTCTTATAGTTTCAAAAAAAAAGTAGCTGTAACATACGGACAGACAGACAGACAGACAGACATGACGATTCCATAAGGATTTCTTTTTGTGCCATTTGGCTACGGAACCCTAAAAGTGAATAAAAAAAATTAAATAAATCTACCTACAGACTTCTATAACAGGTAAAGTAATACAAAAAACATATGTATTTCGTGAAATCGCCAAGTTTTGCCTAAAGCACTACACGTGAATACTGAGACAACTTTACTAGCAGCATTTGCAAGTCGAATTCGGATCTCCATAAAACACGTATATCGCATCGTGATTTACATTTTAAAGGCGCAACCGTACATATAATTCACGGTTCATGACGTGGAACAAAGCTATTTCCCTTTATCTAGTCCGAAACTGCAATGATGTTACGTAAAGCAACAGAATGTTACCATGAACGTTTTTAGGGACTTATCACGCCGGCGAATTGTGAGCGTTTCCAGCGAGGCGATAATGTGCACGTGTTCGCCGCGAGTGCTTCACGAATTCGCGTTTAATACTTTTTCAAATAGAAATAATCTAGGTCTAAAAGTTGATAGTTATATTTTGTATCTGTTCGATTGTCACAATGTTTTGATTCATTACATAATCATTAAAATTTCATCACACAATATTAATCACTAATACAAACTGTATCACTAATCACCTTGATTTGATTTAAATGTGTTTCCACAGGGTCTAGTGGTTGATTAAGTGGTCTCGGCAGAACAATAGCGTCCACTGCTAACCCAGTTGACATAATGCTGAGTCGAGGCCCTTTTGCTACACAACATAACCTCATGTTTAAAATTAATTATTATATAAATGTTTCTGTTTTTACTATTAATATGTTTTTAATTTAAATAATCTTTCTTTCTATCTTGTGTCTAACTGTGTTATGTGCTCCGTTAGTCTGAAAGTGTGCTGCTGAAAACCCCAGTTCATAGAACTAGCTATGATGATTCCTTTACCATTCAAGCAACACGTCTTTGGAACACATTACCGGCGTAATACGACAAGCTCCATAAAATTTAAGCTCCATTATTAGCCACATTTAAAACAAGAGCTTAAAACACATTTAAAAAAAGCTTTTATCTCAGAAACGTCGCAGTTTCGCTGTAGATATGTATGTATGTTTATGTATATTTTTATTTTATTTTATTTGTTGTAGGTATATTTAATTATGTATATTGTCTTATTTTATTGATGGTGAGCTACGCTCTCCTAAAATTTAGTTTTTGGTTTGTTAATGTACCCTCCATTATTCTAATGTTACAAAAATATCTCCATCTAAAGGTTGTCTGGAAGAAATAGCTTCTAAGCGGTAAGACCGTTCATTGTACTTGTTACATTGTGAATTTTTATTTTTATGTTTGGATGTTTTGTTTTGTGTGGTGTTCAAAGTTCATAAAGTGTTTTCATTCATTCATTCAATGTTGTTAATGTATTATGTGTGCTAGTTAGCAAATAAATGGTTGTCTATGTATAAACATAATACAATAGACATAGGTATATTGTATTCTGTTTTGTGTGCCATAATAAATCAATTAAAATTAAATTAAATAAAAAAAATCGTTGACGGTTATCGACGGACATACGAAACCGGCCACCAGTATTACCTATTGGTGGCCGGTTTTGTATTCGTTACAAATGGCTTTTGACACATGTATTAAAAATCTAGGTCTACAAGTTGATAATTATATTTCGTATCTGTTTGATTGCCGTAATAAATAAATTAAAATAAAAGGAGTTGTTGACGGTTACCGACGGATATAGAAACCGGCTATCACTTCAACTTTCTTTCTTCAACCATATTCTAAAATCTATTTTAACGTATAATTCACTTTTTGTAACCACGCGGCGTGCATGTTCGCAAATCGCCTCGTTGGAAACACGCTCGCCTCGCCAGTGTGATAACGCTCTTAACACTAAACACGTAGGTAAGTAACTGCTTAGTCTTTTTGTACATTAAAACACACAAACGCAACCTTTTCTGTAACACAGCTCGCCGGTTGTTTTTCAATTAGCTACCAACGAGGGGCACAGTCCTGTAACTGGCACCCACAGTCAGTGGTAAAATTTTAAAACTCGTTTCTTTAAATTATCTACGTAAGTACGCTTTGGCCTGGATATTATACAATTGACGAATGTTTTAATGACAAATTTTGGGTACTTATTTTGACAATTAGATTTGAATGTTTTAGGTTTAAAATGATTATAAACTAACAAGAAGAATGATGTCCTCCGCTAACTATAATATTGTTGTGCCCAACAGGGTTCATAATGATCATGAATCCATCAATTACAACAAATTATTATTATTATATATACGGGGTTTATCACGTACCGTCTTATCGGTGTTTCGACCGACAATGTTTCGGTTCAATTCGTGAACCTTCATCAGGGTGAGTGCGATCCGCTCCGAATAACGTCTCGCCTCGCACTGCGCGCCGCTGCTCTCTGCGCGCCAGTGGACGGGCGGGGTGATGGGGATTGGGTCAACGAAAGCACAGTGCGTTGACCCGCTGTGTCATCATCATTATCATCCCTGCTGCTCTCTTCTGTAGTTCTTGGTACAGGCAAACACACAACACTAACTATGTCTCTACCAGGTTCACTCACTCTTCTGTCACTTGCATCATGAAGACATGGCCTCCAGGCCGGCGGTAGAACCCATCCTCTATCCCTGTTAATGTTCGGCACACGACTTATTTCTATCGCCTCTCGGATCTTGCGAGGAACGAAGAACTTCTCTCTCGCTAAAACCCGGGCCTTGTCGAAACGTATGTAGTGCGTCGAATCAGAATCTAGGGAATGTTCCGCCACTGCAGAACTGTTTGAGTCAACATTCTTCATTGCACGTATGTGTATGTAACAAATTATTACATTGGAGTATTGGGTATTAATTAGGATTTTTGATAGTTTAACCCGTCAAGGGCGATCACAATAGTCCTCATGCCGCAGTGATACTAAAGCCGCAAAACATAATTTAAAAAAACCCGTCAAGGATCCCGCCAATACATTTTTGTATGGTTATGGTGCCCGACCGATTTTTAATTAATTATTAATTAAATAAAATAATGAATTAAGATAAGATAACTCTTTATTGTACACCAAAGTAAAATACAGAACATCATTCTTACAAATAGATTTAGTATAATGGGCGGTTTTATCGCTAAAAGCGATATCTTCCAGACAACCTTGGTATGGACAGGATTATAATGTATCACATGACGGCGATGCATCGATATACAATTAAAAAAACATACCTACATACTATAAACCTTAAGTACATTAACACAAGTTTAATTTAAATAAGCAATTCTAAAAGTGGTTATGATGAATTAACAAGCAGTTACAACTTCAACACAGGGACAGATAATGGGTGTGCACTTTTGTTTTAAAATTACTAATAGACTTGGATGTTGAATTACCTAGGTAACAGTTTAATCATTCAGTTGATAAAACGCCACTACCGTGCTTTCCTTCCACAGTCTTCTCCATCATAAGGATATTTTTAAGCGATAGAACCACCCACTGTGCAAATCCGTAGTTTTTTTTTGTATTTCATTGTGATAATGGATTCTGATCTTTCATACTAATACTATAAATTCGAAAGTAAATCTGTCTCTCTGTCTGTTTGTTATGTTTTTGCGGCTAAACGGCTTGACTAAGATGGATGAAATTTGGTATACATATATATATTTACTGGTTGTAGAGCTTTTGTGATCGAGCTTAAGGAAGTGGGCACCACCGCCTTACCTTTATCGGCCGCCAAATAGCAGTACTTGTGCTGCTGTGTTCCGGTTAGATGGTAATGGTATGTTCCTGTAATTACTGGCACATTAGGCATAACAGCTAAGTCCTATAGTATGTCAACGTATCCACATAGAGATCAAGACAACATAATAGCTTGTGTTGAATTCTATGTGGATATCCATGGGCTGCAGTAGCCACTAAACATCTGGGGAACTGCATGCTCGTTTGCCATATAAGATGTATATAAAAAATACAGATAAGTTATAACCGGGATTGGGCTATAGGCTACTTTTTATCCGACTGTGTGGAAACAGGGTAATGTTTTCAAATCAAATCAAATAACATTTATTTGTGACAGCACCAATAGTACGAACAGAACACACATACACAGGAGACATAACAACAAGAACAAAGCAATAATAGCTTAAAGAACAAATTAATAAACATTAAAAATAAAAATAAAAATGTTGCAGTGTGTGTGTCTTATTGTACTCACTGCTTGTGTCACAAAAAGGTTCCAACTCAGCATGTGCTGGGTTGCACTGGCTACCCAGCGCTGGTCCTCCGTTAGAGCCTCTTTGAGTGGATTTAATTCTTTACTTCAAACATACTTTAACAATAGCAATTTGTTTTCAAATAATTAGGTAAGAAGTTGCCGTATTATTGGGGTGTTCTCGGAAAATCTTTTTCCGCAAGAATAAGTGAATTTTTCAAAATAAGTGTATTTGATTAAAACGGGTATTTATCGCGTATGTACCCTTTTTTATTTGTTATCCCGACGTTTCGGCTGTGTTGCAACAGTCAACGGAGGCCTGTAGAAAGCCAACGTTTTTGCCATACTTGAAAGGGGTGACGGATAAAATTGGAAATGTGTTGAAGAGATTTTCAATAAAGTCGGTCTTCACTCCTCTCTTAAAGATGGCCAAGCATTTACGGACTCCAAAGGATGTTATACCTCTGCAGATGCCTGGTGTTTATAAGATAGACTGTAGCTGTGGCCGCTCTTACATCCGTCAAACCAAACGTACCATAGCCGAGCGTGTCAAAGAGCATATCGCAGCTGTCAAAAATCGCCAGGTAAACAAGTCGGCGATAGCGGAGCATCTGGTAGACTCGGGACCGAATCATTGGATTGAACTTCATGATCCTAAGGTTCTCTTTAGTGAACGCCATTATTACAAGATAATAGTTCGTGAAGCGATTGAAATCAAGAAATTTCCAAATTTCAATCGGGAAGATGGCTATAGACTCTCAGCGTCTTGGAACCCGGTGATTGCTAGGTGTGCGCGTCGTGATCGGTCGTCTCAGTGCGTAGATACGGTTAGTGTAGTGTGTCGTAATATGAACGAGAACGTTTCTAATTCTGAAGACCAAGTGAGGGTAGTTGCTGCAGCTACCCACACTTCCCGACGGTAGCTCCAAGTACTCCAGTCAGCCCGAGACCATGACTGTTGCAACACAGCCGAAACGTCGGGATAACAAATAAAAAAGGTACATACGCGATAAATACCCGTTTTAATCAATAATTAAGAATAAGTGTAGGTAATATTGTGAGAAAACTAGTTAAAATTCAATGTTTCTCCACAAAAATATGCCGCCTTGACATGCTTATAACGCGGGCTGTCAATATACGTCACCCTGGTAGAATTGTCAATTGTTGTCCCCGGCCATCACTATGTATGAGATAATGAATTTTCTTCGTACCTAATTTCTTTTTGCGTGAATTTTTCCGATATTGATTCTGCTATTAGGGGCTGAGACAAACCCAAGAAATCAAAGATCATTAAAATCGGTCCAGCCTTTCTTGAGTAAATGGTTTAACTAACCCGATTTTTTCATATGTATATATTTACAACCATACTTAACCATAGACAAAATTACGTTTAGCTGTCATTTGCGTTTTTATTAAACCACGTTTTATCAGACCTTATAACTTACTACTAAGTAAGGTATAAGGTCTTTGCGTTTTATAGTGACTTGTATTCTCTTTGACGTTATATGTCAGTTTTATGTCGAACGGGATAAAAAGTATTCTATGTCCGTCTCCTTGGTTCTAAGCTAGCTCCTCACCAATTTTCAGCCAAATCGGTTCAGCCGTTCTTGAGTTATAAATAGTGTAACTAACACGTCTTTCTTTTAATTGGTTCCAGTCTTGAGTCAGACTCTTGAGACCACGTGAACCTCCGTGGACTGAACTAGAGTGAATATTCTTTTACGAATTTTAGTAGTTTCTTTAAAAATATTTTATTGTAGTATTATATTTACTTATCAGTAGTACCGTGATCAGAAAATCTTAGTCTTAACTAAGCTTAAATGGAAAAAATATTATAAGGAAAATATTTTTTTCTAAATAAATCTAATGCAATCAAGCACAGATTTAACTTATGTACATTAAAAATATGCATTTTCAAAAATTTCACGCCCCCTTGCTGGGAGCCGTTTGCCATATAATCGCTCTAGAAATTTATGGGGGAGGTCTATGTTTAGTGGTGAACGCCCTGTAGCTGAATTAATGATACTATAGTACTTGCTAAGGGGCCGTTCAAGTGTTACATCAGATTTATTACAATTATTTACCTCCCCCCCTTTGTCAGCAAAAGTAAGCAAAGCTCTCAACATAGAGTCATCATCATCATCATCATATCAGCCGTAGGACGTCCACTGCTGGACAAAGGCCTCCCTCATTGATCTCCAGGAACTTGAATCAGAAATGAGGAGATACGTAGGAGAACTCAAGTCACCGACATAGCCCGACTGATTAGCACGTTGAAGTGGCAATGGGCAGGCCATATAGCGCGCAGAACAGATGGCCGATGGGGCCGAAAGGTTCTCGAGTGGAGGCCACGGACCGGCAAGCGCAGCGTAGGACGTCCACCCACAAGATGGGCAGACGACTTGGTAAGAACCGCAGGTCGGCATTGGATGCAGGTCGCTTCCAACATAGAGTAAGAAACAAATATTATATAACGAACAATATTACTGCTGCCGTAATCACCATTTAGACCCCCCTACCCCCCATGTCATCAAAAATAAGCAAAGCATAGCCCCTCTGCCCCCCCTATACTGCTTACGTAATACTTAAACGGTATCTAAGCCATATCAAAAATCATCTGATAACCTATAAGCTTCACTAGGGTTTCTCTCTACCATTATTACAGATACCTTTTTCTCGTTATAGCCTAGATTGAAATTGGCTATTTGGAGCAACACAAAACAACTGCTAAAAGTAGTTAAGGGCTCACTGCGATCGACAGCTCATCCGTGGCAGTTCACGGAAACTTTGTAGCCTTATTTTTAGTATATCGACTTGGTTTTGTACTGCCAATGTCGTTTTCTGAACATGGTCTTAACATTATAAAGTTGAGCTTGTTTGCATTGTGTGATAAGTGTGTTATCAAAATTCCAATACAAAAATTAAAAAGGATTTTTAACCACGCTCTAAACAGTTGTTAAACTTTTTTTTGGTATCAAGGACTGGGTTTTAGGCTTACATACATCAAAAGGAAAAATGAAGTAAGAGTATTAGAGTTACTTGTTAAAGGGCATGCCCGGGGACGTACTATTTCTGCCACCAAGCAGCATTGCTGTGTTTCGGTTTGAAGGGTTTAGTTACCAGTGAAGTTACAGGCATACCTGTATGCCTCAAGTTGATGGATGCAGGGCAGTGCATCGTAGAGTAGAGCACGTTTCTAAGGTGCGTGGTCTACGAGGCAATTCTTTGTTATTGGTGGTGGTTGTCAGATGGACCATATATGCTTATACAAAAAGAACCCTTATAGGTTCACTTCGTTGTCTGTCTGTCTGTCTGCCTGTCGAACCCCTTTTTCTTAGGAATGCGTGAAGATATCAAAGTGAAATTACTCACACTAATATTATAAATGCGAAAGTTTGGATGTTTGTTTGTGGTGGATATGAATCCAGCATTTGTATTTCACGCCAAAACTATTCCTTTCTTCTTTCCGCATGCACAACGCCATATTTCGCCGTCTCATTCTGACGGGGATGACAGTCGCTCGCGAAACGCCAAATGTATTGGCCGCTTTGAAAATGAGACGTTCTTCAACCGCCGTGCAATACGAAGAGAACACGCGCGCCTGCGCTAAGTTTCATATATTTGATGGAATCTTACAACCTCCATCAAACTTTCGCTATTTTATGTGTTAATAACCTAGACGTGTCAAGAAACAGTGATATACAAGTCCGTGAAGTGTAGAATTGACCATCCCTTCAAACGTGGCGCTGAGGCTCGAACAGTTGACCTTGGCGTGGGGTATCCAGAGAATTACAGGTACGTGCATGACCCGCTTCCCTAAACCGCTGCTGTGATCCACTCCTGTGATTTATCCACTTTGCAGCGTGGTCTTTCTATCATCAGAAAATCGTTACAAATGGTTTTGTGTGATTTAGGCATCATCATCATCAGCCGGAGACGTCCACTGCTGAACATAGGCCTCCCCCTTAGATCACCACAACGAGCGGTTGGCAGCCGTTTGCGCCCAACGGCTCCCCGCGATTCTTACTAGATCGTCGGTCCACCTAGTGGGGGGCCGGCCTACGCTGCGTCTTCCAGCCCGTGGTCTCCACTCGAGAGCCTTTCTTCCCTAACGGTTATCGGTTCTACGAGCAATGTGGCCCGCCCATTGCCACTTCAACTTGCTAATTTTGAGAGCTATGTCGGCAACTTTAGTTCTTCTGCGGATATCCTCATTGCGGATTTTGTCACGCAAAGAAACCCCGAGCATATCCCTCTCCATAGCTCGTTGAGCGACCTTGAGCTTGGTCATGAGGGCGTGAGTAAAGGACCACGTTTCAGTGCCATATGTCATCACTGGCAACACACACTGGTTGAAGATTTAGGCATAGTAAATGTTTATCTAATTCGCATAAAGAGTCCACTCCATCAACCCTAGAAAGTTATCGATCCGTTAAATCAATCTCAACTATGGTGTGAAAGTGATTTAAACCAGCTACGTTCCCCCAGTTTGTTTGTTTAATAATAATCCTCCTAGCCGATTTCGGCTACAGAGACTTGACTTTGTGATTATTGGCCTAGGTGTTTAGCCTGTATGTGGCTGATGTACCCTATTTTTGCGCTAAAAGTCCGGTTACAATGAACACAAGTTAAGGCGCCATTAATGTAGTTGTAATTGATATTAGCCGGCGGTCGACTTTTAAGCTGATCTCGTTTTAAGTCTAGTTCTTGCCTCCTTTCTTCTTCAAACTCGTACACTTTGTCCTGAACATGACGCCTCCATTCAGGTCGTTTTTCAGCGAGAGCCTCCCAGCGCGACGGATCGATACAACACCTCTTCATGTGCCTCTTCTGTACGTCTTTGAAACGTAGGAACTGACCTCCGCGTTTCCGCTTACCATGTTCTAGTTCACAGAAGAAAATGCGTTTCGCCCTTCGCTCATCAGACATCCGAGACAGGTGCCCGCACCAACGCAGCTGACGCCGCATCAAATATGCCTCTATGCCACAGACATTAGCCCGTCGTAGAACATCGGTATTACGGACCCGATCCGACCACTTGATGTTAAGAATGTCGCGGAGGCATTTCAGATGGAATCTGTCTAACGTGCGTATGTGTCTGCGATACAGGCACCATGTCTCTGACGAGTACAAGATGTTAGGAAGTACAATAGCCATATACACCTTAATCTTGGTACTCAATTTGATGTTATGGGAGCGAAATACCTGGACTCGCAGTTTACCAAAAGCAGCCATAGCGGAGCCAAGTCTGCTGTTGATCTCCGAGTCAAGGTCGCATTTTGTTGTTATGCTGCTTCCCAGATATCTGAATGTATCGACCTGTTTTATGGGCTTTCCATCGATTTGCAGATTCAGTGGAGCTTGGTTAACAGTGTCCATGGCCATCACCTCTGTCTTTGTAATATTAATTTTGAGGCCAAATCTACAGCACGCAGCGTCAAGCCGAGTCATCAAGTCCTGGAGTCCCTCAGAAGATTCCGCAACGAAACATAGGTCATCAGCATACATCAATTCGGTAATGAGGTCATACGATACCTTTGTGTGCGCTTTTAACCTAGCCAGGTTAAAGATACTGCCATCTGTGCGAAAACGTATGCGGATCCCTTCGGTGTTGGCTTGCAAAGTCTCCCTCACGACAACGGAAAAGTACAGAGCAAAAAGAGTGGGTGCTAATACACAGCCTTGTTTTACACCACAAGTGACAGGGAATTGCTCTGTCTGCTCACCATTGACGGTTACGCAACAAGTCATGTTGTCGTGAAGAAGTCTTATCAAGCGTATAAATTTGTCGGTGCAACCAAGTTTCGAAAGCACAATCCACAAAGCTTCGCGAGGTACACTGTCAAAAGCTTTCTCCAGATCAACAAAACAGAGAAACAGAGGTTGACACTGTTCCCTGCTTTTCTCTTGCAGTTGTCTAAGAGAGAATATGGCCTCGCATGTGCCGCGATTGGGTCTAAACCCAAATTGCGTTTCAGGCAATATACTTTCAGAGAGCTCCATAAGACGATTTAAGAGTACTCTGGCAAAAGTTTTTCCTGGAGTAGACAGAAGTGATATACCCCTATAAGAGTTGCAAACAGATCGATCACCTTTATTTTTATACAAAGAGCAAATTAGTGATACGCCAAAACTAGGAGGAACGAACTCCATTTCCCACATGCGCTGGAAAAATTGCCAAATCTTGTAGTGCAACTCATCTCCGCCATATTTTAATAGTTCTCCTGGTATGTTATCGATGCCGACAGCCTTATTGTTTTTCTGCGCTTTGATGGCGATGATAACTTCCTCAAGAGAAGGAGGCTGATCCAGATCTACGGCTTGTGGTAAGGCAGGAAGTGATGCTAAATAGTTTATGTCAGCAGAACGATCCACATTGAGTAAGCTGTTATAGTGTTCTGCCCAGCGAGTAAGAACTTCTCCTTTGCTTACCAGGAGGGTACCTGAAAGTGATTTCAGTGGTACGTTTACTCGATGTGGACCTCCTACTAACTTTTTAATCTCGTTAAAGAAATCGCCGAGTCTATTCGAATCAGCAAGCCACTGAATATAGCGAACCTTGTTCAGCCACCACTCATCTTTTGCGTTTCGAGTTAGTCTCCTTATTTGGCTCGTACTCTCCTTTATTTTTTCAGAAGCAGTTGTCTGATTTCCCTTTCGAAGGAGCTGGCGGTGTTTTTCTAGGGCGACTGTCAATGTATTATCATTTTCGTCAAACCAGTCTTCACAGACACGAGGTTTTTGGCCTAAGATCTCAGTAGCCGCATTGATGGTATTTGTAGTTAACAGTTTCCAGCCCTCGTCTAACTGTTCATCTTCGGGGTGTATGCCTGCTGTAAAGGTATTGACAGCTTCCCTGTAATTTGCCAATATTTCAGCAGACTCTAGCTTTTTCAGATGAAGACAGTTAGGCTTAGCCCTGCGAGGTCTACGGCAAGGGCTAAGACGCAAAAATAGTTTTGTAACAACAAGTCGGTGATCCGACCAACAGTTTGCGCCCCTCATTACTCTCGTTACTTTGACATCCGCTATATCCCGTTGACGGACTATAGCATAATCAATAAGATGCCAATGCTTGGACCTTGGGTGCATCCAGGTAGTTTTGTATTTATTTGGGAGTCTAAACATGGTATTGGTAATACCCAGATGAAATTGGGAACAGAGGCTTAGTAACAGTTGCCCATTACTGTTCATGTTACCAATGCCATGTCGCCCTATCACCCGAGGCCAAGCTTCAAAATCACGTCCGACGCGAGCATTAAAGTCGCCAAGAAGCAAAACTTTCTCACAGCGCCGGATTTTAGTCAGCACTTCTGACACTTCCTCATAAAATTTGTCCTTGACGTCATCACTTTTGTCGAGTGTTGGCGAATATACGCTGATAACATTTAAGTATTTATTGTTTCGAAGATGGAAACGTAAGGACATGACACGATCAGAGATAGCAACTGGATGTTCTTCCAACTTAGAGGCTAAAGTAGTTTTAATAGCAAAGCCTACTCCTGACCGTCTAGGCTCAGAAGCTGGTGTGCCTTTCCAGAAGAAAGTGTACCCACCACCACGTTCAACAAGCTCACCTTCGTCAGCTAGATGTGTTTCGCTGAGAGCGGCTATGTCGACGTCATAGCGTTTGAGCTCGCGAGCCACAATGGCGGTTTTACGTTCTGGGCAGAGGTTGTTGGGTCGGTCTAAAAGAGTACGTACATTCCACGCACCAAAAGTCATATTCATCTGCATGTTTTTAGATTTATTCTTATTGCGAGGAATGAGCGTTTGTTTGGGGCACCTTTTCTAGCCCCCTCCCCGGCTGAGCGAGGAAAGCAGTGCCTCTCTAAATAAATAATAATGCAGTGCTAGAGCGACCACTCTCCTCTCCTTAGGCCACCCGTGTCCAGGTATTAGACCAAGCCCAGGACTTTTTTAAACTCGGAATGACAAAGCCAAGTCAGATGCGCAGGATATATTAAGTTGCATAAGTGTGCGCGCCGTACACAGATGCACCCTCTCCTCCTTACTCCCCTTGACCCAGTGGAACGGAGAACCGCTACGACTGGAAGGGAACAGGACGCAGTATCTGGCAACGATAAAAACTCCTATCGCTACCTTCAGGCCTTCTACAGTTGCCTGGTTGCCTCGCCACTTGAGGTGGATTGCGTTGACGCCGAAGCAACGAGCACTAGCACGGGGAGTGACCGTGCCGACTCGAGGGCCGAAACACGCCGTTGCTACAACAAAGTGTTTCGGCACTCGAGCCCCCCTCTACCAGCCTAGGTTCCTAAGGTGTGGCCGCTGCATGCTATAGCGGCGACCACTAATGACGATCGAATGCGTGCCGCGCGATCTGAGGAGCCTTTTATAGGCGATGTTGCCTCGACCACTAACGACGATCGAATCTTCGTATATTCAACGGGCAGCGTAACGACGCCCCAGAGACGTCCGCACTGTACGACGGCTCGAGCACGACTCGAAACGTTTGTTTGTTTATTACTCAATCACACCGTAAAGGCTGAACAATTTTCATGAAATTACATATACAGAGTGTTTTTTTTAACAGGGACAGTACGGCAGCACCCATAACCAGAGGATATACAGGTGCAGTTTCTTTTAAAACATCAGCTCGTTTTCGAAAAAAACATTTTGGCATTAAAATTTTATGGCCAAGCGTGAGTAGTGCCTTAAAATGAATCAAGTTAGTAATTTATTTTTTTAATGCTGATCTGTGCAGTCCTTTGCAAGAATCATTTTACTGTATCGGATGAAAAAAATCTGAGCGGCGGAAGTTAGTCAAATTTGATAAAATGTATTCTCATACAACAGGACAAACAAAATTCCTCCAACAAACATTTTATTAGATTCTAATTGTACATTATAGAAATATGAATACTGCAGCGATTAAAAAGTTTAGGAACTTCATGCTCTCCTAAGCAATTCAAAAACATTTCGTATTTCAGAACAATTTTGAATTTCGAACATGGTTCTTATTTTTATTTTATTTATTTGTTTAGAGAAACCAACGGCGATACAAATTGTTTGGTTAAATAGCTTAGAACTAAACGTAAGGCTAATAACAGATTAACAGAGACAGAGAGAACGTAAGAAAAGATGTCGGGAACAAAAACAAAAGAAAAACAGGCTATATTAGTTAGCCTATTAAAAAGTTACAATCAAAATAGTATTATTCAGTTGTACACTGCACTTATAATAAAAAGAATCTAATGTGAAATTATTGTTTTAGAAAATAAAGACTGAGCGTAGGAAAAAGAAAACATTCGTCTCTAAAAGTTGAAATATGTACCAAAAACACGTTTCAATTTACCCAAGGTTGGTAGGTATTGTAGAAAATTCAAAATAAAACGCATGCAATTTCATCGGTAGGTATTATAAAAAACATGTTAAAAAAAATTAGGCAAATCCTCCCCTCCACCGCACTAATTAGGCAAATCCTCCCCTCCACCCTTCTTGCATCTGTCGGACTTTTATATCAGTCATTGCATCATCTTATCTGTCATATCATGGATTGTCAAATACGCAAAAAGTATAACTTTTGAAACTATCATGGTTATGAACACTATTTATACTAAAAACGGGATATTTACCATGATTTGTGAGTATTTGAGTATCCCGATATTTCGGCGCAGTTGCATGCACCATGATCACGGGTAAACTGAAGTCTATTGCGAGTAGGTAGTTATTGGCAGATATAACGATCTACCCTCTTTCTTAGTCTCTTGCTAGGAATTAATTCGCTAATTCTACTACTACCACCGGCTTCATTCTCGTTCATAACTCGATTCCGACACACAACACTCACGCAAAAAGTAGACTTAATTGAAGCATACTTCCTCAACCGACGAAGTTTTACCAACTTGATTCACTTTAAGGCGCTACTCACACTTAATGCACTTAAAAAATTAATGCAAAAATATTTTTCTTCGAAAACGAGCTGATGTTTTAAAAGAAACTGCACCTGTATCTCCTCTGGTTATGGGTGCTGCCTTACTGTCCCAGTTAAAAAAACACACACTGTATAGATAGACGTATATTATGATAGGGCTGATAGTCCTTGATTAAAACATAAGCTACTTAATAGTGACAAAACATGCGTGCGAAGCCGCTGGCGGAAGCTAGTATCAAATAATTGGGTCTGCGCTCCCCTTGGAGCAATCAAGCTTCTAAGTCTAAGCAATCAAGACGCTCGCAAATAAATCAAAGCCAATTGGGTACTTCCCGTTGACCTAGAATTAATATCACATAAAACAAAATATTTTCTTGGAATCTGGTTTATTATTTTTATAAATAAAAAAAATAGATATTTGGATATCAGTTATCTGAGCGCTAACATAATATTTTGTGGTTGATCACAACAAAGTGTACAAAAGTTTCAATGTTATTTTAGTATAAGTCATAATTTCTCATAATAAATGTTTATTCAGTATAATCAATAGGTATTAAAACCTATAAAGCTGTTGCCCGCGATCTCGTACGCGTTACAACACTTAATGTGTAGGTAACCTAGAAATAAAGCTAAACTCGCTGTTGCAACTTCACTTGACACCCTATTTTTAGCCCATGGAAACTAATTTATGGGATAAAAGGTAGCCTATGTGGTAATCCAGGTTATAATCTACGTATATACCTAATTTCATCAAAATCGGTTCACCCGTTACGATGTGATTGAGTGACAAACAAACATCCAAACTTTCACATTTATAACACTAGCTGTTACCCGTGACTTCGTACGCGTTATACTACTTAATGTGTCGGTAACCTAGAAATAAAGCTAAACTCGCTGTTGCAACTTGACTTGACACCCTAATTTTATCCCATGGATACTAATTTATGGGATAAAAGGTAGCATATGTGGTAATCCAGGTTATAATCTACTTATATACTAAATTTTATCGAAATCGGTTCAGCCGTTACGGCGTGATTGAGTAACAAACAAACAAATATCCAAACAAACATCCAAACTTTCGCATTTATCATATTAGTGTGATTTTCAAGTATAAGTTTCAGGGTAGTAGAGTTCCTTGTGAAAGGGCTCGTCCGGGGAAGTACTACCACCATACCTATTTTTGCCGCCAAGCAGGATTGCTGCGTTTCGGTTTGAAGGGTATGGTTGCCGGTGAAATTACAGGCACATGAGGCTTTACACCTGTATGCGTTAATATGTATGCGTAATAAGAAAATGTGTGCTCGCACCTCTCTCTCTCTCGCCCCAACAGTAATATACGAAACGTAACTCTCTCTCTCTTCACTAACTTATATCTCCATCTCAATTTCCGTTCGCACTTTACGTAACGCATTCACCAGCTTACTCCCCAAGTCAAGCGTGCGTAAAGACGTTTTACTTCAAAAAACTAACGGCTACCGTCCCACAAGTCAGTGGTGAACCTTACGTAGCATAACCAACAAAAATAAACTAGGATCCTTACAGTAGTCGCATGTAATGTGTAACATCTGACCACCGCGCGCGCTCATTGCTCAAATCAAATAGCGCGCACTTCCCCGGTTTCCTGTTACATATTTCCGTCCCTTTTGCCCAAATCACTCCCACAAACCGAGAGGAAAGATGTTACACATCAAAAAATCACCCCACGAAAATAAAGTGAGCAGTTTTACTGGTGGTAGAGCTTTTGTGAACGGGCTCGAGGAAGTGGGCACCACCGCCTTACCTTTATCTGCCGCCAAATAGCAGTACTTGTGCTGCTGTGTTCCGGTTAGATGGTAATGGTATGTTCCTGTAATTACTGGCACATAGGCATAACAGCTTAGTCCTATAGTATGGCAACGTATCCACATAGAGATCAATACAACATAATAGCTTGTTTTGAATTGTATGTGGATATCCATGGGCTGCAGTAGCCACTTAACATCTGGTGGACTGCATGCTCGTTTGCCATATATATAGTATAAAAAAAAATTAAAGAAATATGATCATAAATGCATAAGCCACGTACTGACAAAGTTATTCGTTGTTTTTAGGGTTCCGTACCTCAAAAAGTAAAAAAAGAACCCCTTATAAGATCACTCTCTTGTCCGTCTGTCTGTCCGTGTATCACCACCGATTTACCAGATACTGAGATCTATATAGTCCGTATTAGGTGTATAAAAATCAAGGTCCTGAGTCAACGCGATAAAATTATATGAGAAATTTAAATTTTCGCGAAAACTTGTAAGTACCAAAATTTACCTTAATTTTCCACTTTTTTATTTTTCGGAATTTTCCCTTTACTTGTGTTGGTCGAAAACCTATATGGTAGTTCCCGTTGACCTAGCATCACGAAATTCGGCAAAAAGCAAGGTCCTTACACCACAAATAAAGGAAAAATTCAAAAAAAAAATATAAAAAAAGTTCATAATTAAAGGTTGTCCCAATAAATACATAGTTAACGCCAATTAAGATAGTCCTCAGAGTTGTATGGGCGCTCATACAATTTAGAGGTCTAGCTTAATCGGCACCAACCTCAAATAAGGCAAATAAGTAAAATTTTGCTTAATAAAATAAATATTTGAGTGGGGCTCCCATACAACAGACATGAGTTTTTGCCGTTTTTATAGATAATGGTACGGTACCTTTCGTGCGCGAGTCCGACTCGCACTTGGCCGGTTTTTATTTGTCTTTCGTCTTGGGAATTCATACTATGTGGTTTAATTGGCGCCCAACATGGAGTTAATACAATGAATGAATGAATGAAAATTCTTTATTATACCTTACAAGCTAGACACAACAGGTTTATAGAAAAAAACAAATAAAAGTAAGCATAATGGGCGGTCTTATCGCTTAACAAAGCGATCTCTTCCAGACAACCTGTGGATGGAGAGGATCATTGCTTAATGGAAGATTGGCCGAGGTGTAAAAAGAATAAACTTAATAATAGAAAAAGAAATTAGTTATATACATACATATTAGGTACATAAATAACTTTAAATAAATAAATAAATATCATATATAAAATAAATAAATATGTACTTACATACTTATACTTACAATAATAATATTAGAGATCAGATGAATCATGACTCTTCATGGAGATAAAAGTTTTTGAGTCTAGCTTTAAATACGGAAGGTGAGGGGGATTTCTTAATGGAGACCGGCAAGGCGTTCCATAATCGGACAGCTTGGACGGAAAAGGAGTTTGCATAGAAACTGGTTCTATGTATCGGGGTTTTGAGAAGGAGGTTTTCAGAGGATCGGAGTGTTTGGGAATTTGTGCAAAAAAGGAATTCAAAGCGTTCCTTCAGTTATAATCTGTTCTAACGTTACGTTATTCGAGTAAAGACCTGAATGGCGTTTCAAGGCGTTAGTTAATAAATTATCGTGTTGCAAATAGTTTCTATGGAATAAAAGTAAGTAGGTTAAGTTATAATTTTATGGGAAAGTAGCAGTTGTTTATAATACCATTTAAATAACACATATCAAGTTTAATTATGTCATCGTTACACTTTCCTTTTTTTTTAAAAGCTTATTTTTTCCAGTCATTGTGTCGAATCACAATGGATTATGGATCGATATTGATAATGATTTAAAAAAAAATCGTAAGTGAACAACTAAATTTAAAATTTTACAAGACGAATGCCACAGATCCCATATAACTTTTGCTCAACAGAAAATAAAATCTAATCCAAAAGCTTTCTGGAGTTATGTAAAGTCAAAACGTAAAAATACTACTGACTATCCCCAGCAAATGACGTACGGTGATTCCCAGCTAGATAACCCGATTGATATATGCTCTGCATTTAATGAATTCTTTAAAGGGAATTTTAGTGGTCGTTTCAATAATGATTCTTGCTCTTCTAGCACATATGCAAATTGCTTGCACCCGAATTTAATACATAGCATCACGATATCTCCCGAAGAGGTCCAAAAGCTCATGTCTAACCTGGATAGTGCGAAAGGCCCTGGTAATGACAACTTACCTCCTATATTCTTCTTGAATTGTGCGAAATCACTTGCAGTTCCAATTGCTCTGTTATTTAACAGATCCTTCCGAGATGGTTATTTTCCTGATATATGGAAAAGAGCTCATGTCGTCCCTGTCTATAAAAAAGGTTTCAAGACCTGCATAGAAAATTATCGACCTATATCAATACTAAATGTACTTAGTAAGTTAATGGAGAGGATTGTTCATATGAACATTTACCCCATCGTATCACACTCTATACCCTCAGAGCAGCACGGTTTTATGAAGGGTCGCTCTACTACAACAAACTTAGGAGTATTTATTGATTATGTGGCTACCAACATGGATGGTGGTTCTCAGGTGGATGTTATCTACACCGACTTTGAGAAGGCTTTTGATCGTGTAGACCACATCATATTACTACGTAAGCTTTACGAACTAGGTATTCGGGGTAATCTGCTACGTTGGCTGGAGTCCTATTTATGGAAACGATCCCAAGCAGTTGTGGTGGGAGGTTCATGTTCTAATTATATAGAAATTACATCAGGCGTGCCCCAGGGTTCCATCCTGGGCCCTATCTTGTATGCTTGTTATTTGTACGATGTTGGTAATTGCTTTCACCACTCTAGGTACCTTATGTATGCAGATGATACAAAAGTTTTTATGAAAGTCACCAGTCACTTAGACTGCCAGAATCTTCAAGCTGATCTTGATCGGCTCGGACAATATTATAAAATTAATCGTATTGGTATCAACATTAATAAGTGCCACTTTGTCTCATTCACTAGAAAAAGTAAACCGGTTAAATTCGTTTATCAACTAAGTAAAGTTAAAATTGATAAAGCGGAAATAGTTCGAGATTTAGGCATATTACTTGATACAAAACTATCTTTCTCTGAACATATTGATACAATCGTAAATAAATCCTTTAAAGCCCTTGGTTTTATCTTGCGCATTAGTAAACCTTTTTCTGATATCACCTGCATAAAACTGCTCTATTTTTCGTTTGTCAGAAGCATTCTCGAATACGGTTGTACGGTCTGGAACCCGCATTACGTAACTTATATCAGCAAATTAGAACGCATTCAACACAAGTTCATTAAACACCTTAATTATAGGAAGCATATTTATCCACAAAGCTATAAAGCATCGTGCAGTTACCATAGTCTCACAAGCCTTCAGGATCGACGAACTCTTGCAGATATGGCATTTCTTCATGGTCTATGCAATGGTCATATGGATTGCCCTGAACTTACGGAAAGAGTTTTGCGCTTCTGTGCGCCGAAATACCGCACTAGACATACAAAGTTATTTGCTGTATCGCACTCATCAACTAACTATGCACAACATTCAATCGTTAACAGACTACAAAGAGTTTACAATAAGGAGTTCTTCTCGATTGATATTTGTCATAACAACAAGGGAACTTTTAAAAGTGAAACTTTAAAATTAATAATGGAGGATGACACATATGCATGATAACAACGCAACAAAATACTGGTTATTATGGTATATATATATATATATTTATGAATTTATGATGTAACTACTTATATATGTGTATTCAATGTATTTTATCAACCTTTTTGTGTTCTTACACGTAATTTGTTTTGTTCGTATTTTTAGTTTAATTAGACTGTCTATTTATAAATTATTTTTTATATAAAGTAAATCCGTTTTTGGCCGTATGCTACGCTTAGTATAAGTTTGTATCTGACATAATAAGGGCTGTGGATTTTGTGATATAAATAAAATAAAAAATAAAAAATAAATTACACACATTTTTGATCGTGCGAAGCGAGATCTCTAAATCAACTTGGGCAAATCGGCGTTGTATGTTGATCTTGCAGTATCCGTAAGATTTTGGTATCCGAATAATTCGGATAGTAGTGAACTTTACTATTCGGATATCCGAATATTACGGATAATTCGAATAGTTTTGGGAAAAGCGTCAATAACGAAAATAATTGTTATTAAAATAGCTATAAACAATGTTTAAGTTATTCCAACATTCACTATTAAAATATAAATCACTTTTGACAATAAGGAAACTCGATAGGTATACTTTAGATCACGTTTTCTGTCACAAAACTTAAGCATTAAGGAAGCAAATTGTCCGTCACAACTTTCTGAATGTTTTATAATGCGACAAATATTAAAAATAAAGGATAAACAGTATTTTAAATTCAGATTACTTTTTAGATACATGTACTGCACATAATTATGAAATTATGATTTTGATGTAATTAATTTCATGTTAAAATCGTGATTTTTTAATGAATTTTACTATTGGTTTTATTCGAATTATCCGAATATATTGATCGTCACTATCCGGATAGTAAAATCACACGGATATCCGAATATTACGGATATTAGGATATCCTAATTGCAAGCCTTAGTTGTATGTATGTATGTATGTGTGTTTCTCCTAGGATAACTTTCGAGAATTTAACCGTTCATCGTGAAATTTGGTATATAGGCAGGTAGTGATGGCACAATTTTGGTGTGACGCAAATAGATAAAAATATGGGGGGTTGTTGAGATGTTGGGGTTCTAGAGGGGTAAAAAAAAACAAAATGGGACTATCCGGTTAAGTGGCACGTTTAATAAAAGGTCTTTGTGAGTACACTTTGACCCAGTTTTTATTTTTAGCTTTATTTAAGTTATTAGACATAATATAAACTGAACTATGACTTAATTCACAGGGTACACCAGTGACCTGCTCACTGTGCTGAAATTTGGTATACGTATAGCTTTAGGTATAGGTTTAGGCAAAAGTCTAAAACCCAGAATAACTGCAATCTGTACCCCAAAAAACAGTAACCTGACCAACATGAACTCCCGTTACCTGTAATTTGAAGAACGCTGTAGGTCAAGTTATTTGGTTATTTATTTCGTGGCACTGTTTTGATAGTCAAAGATTATAAATAATATTTTTTTGTTATAATCGCGCGATCGCGAGATCACAGTTATTATGTTAATTTTATATGACAAGTACTTGTATATGTAAATAAATGTCTGTCTATGTCTATATTCCATTTAAATAAAATTGATTGTATACTATTATTGATTTGTTTATTCCATCATGTGTATTTGTTTGTATAATTTTGTATTAATTGTTTTTGTGTTTTATTGTTATGTTGCCCTGGGTTAGTGTAATTAGTTATTATATCTCTTATCTAATTGAGTACCTATCTTCTTCCTGCCCTTTCTCCACATTACATGGGGTCTTCCATGTCTCTCTATCAGCAGTTATTTCCGTTGTCACTTCCCTCCTACACATATCATTCTTCACTCAGTCCATCCATCTCTTCTACGTACGAGTATATACGAGGGGCGTTCAATGTATTCTCGGTATAGGCATGAAAGAATAAGCAGAAAATTCTGAATAAAATTTATTTTTCAATGTAGTCCCCTAGGATCTGAACACACTTATTTGTCCTGGAAAATAACTTTTCAATTCCCTCCAAAAATATATTTCTTTCTTCTTGGTCTGAAAAATGATCGTTAATTGCTGCTTTTAACTTTTCATCGTCGGAAAAATGCTGGCCTCGAAGTTCTTTTTTGAGATTCTTCAGTAGCGGTACTAACCGGCCCACCGGCACGAGGGTCGTCTTCAATACTCTCTCTACCCCGTTTGATTGTAGATAATGAAGGGGCATAATCTTGGTAAACAACCATCATTTCTTTTTGAATTACTTTTTGAGTCTTTCCTTGTTTTGTGAGGAATTTTATCACAGCGTGATGCTCGATTTTTTTCAACATTGTCGTATGAGTCATCGTAGTTGCATTTCCGAAATGATATTTTGAATACTAATGGCGACATTCAAATAAAATTTTGTATTTATACCCTCAATGAGTGTCTTAAACTAATGAGATAATTTAATTACCCTCATCATTAGTATATTACCCTGATACCGAGAATACATTGAACTCCCCTCGTATCTATCCACACATATCATGTCTAACACTCTTTTAGTCACATTCTAGTTTAGCCATTCTCTTTTAGTCACTTTTAGTTACACATAGTCACATGATTTTCTTTCCTCCGCATGACATATCCATACCACGTTAGCCTCTTACTCCTCAACTTTTCTAGCACTGCCGCTACTTTCAAACTTCCTCTAATACACTCATTCCTTATCTTATCCATTCTCATTACCCCATACATCTATCGCAGCATTCGCATTTTCACCGCGTGCACTCTTCTTTCATCCGATTCCAAGATTAGAGATTGCACTCTTCTAATTAAATATACGAGTATAAATTGAAATTAAAGGGTGATAGTTAGTTGCTTTGTACCAACCGGAGTATTGCCACCGAAAAGTATCAATAGTTCGGTCAAGCGGACTAATAACCGGACTACTGGCAGTCAAGGGTTATTTATTTAGTTAATTTTTTCATACCTATAATTTTTAGTTCAGTAAAAAGTATCTTGTAGTAAATTTTGTTATGACTCCGTAAATGTTACATCAGTATAGCTCTAATATTTTGTCTCTTGTCGCAAAGTTATAAAACATCCACATAAACCTTACATATTTCCATACAAACTTTCATCCGCTATTCCCTATTGTTATTTTAAACCCTTGAGGGTAAAACTTTTATAAACTTTGAATGTCATTTTTATATTTACATATCGAATCAACAGCCTAAAGAATGAGTTTCAACGATCTAGCTCTAAAAATGACGATACTTCCATATAACTTTTCAACCCCCCTTTCAACCCCTTACAACCATTTTATCGCATTAAAAAGTAGCCTATGTCCTTTCTCAGGCTCTAAAATATACTATCTGTGTACCAAATTTCATTTAACTGGGGTACAAATGAAAAAAAATTAATTAAATTGTCTATAACTATTTTACTATTTAACGGTTTGTATCGCGCGTTCGTGTATTTACGCGGGGCGGAGGGGCCCGCTGATACACCCTCCGTCGTCCGAGACACGTTCTCGGAGACCCGGATGACAAAATCACTTCCGCTAATGCGGAAGTAATGCGGAAGAGTCATCCACATTAGACAGAGCAAACACTCCACAAATGCACCGACCTCGCCGGCGAGGTCGACGCGTCCCTTTAGTCGCCGCCTACACGAGGTACAAGCACGTACCCGGGCGTTTCCCTCCTATCCCCGTCCCGGCAACAGCCCAAGCCGAGGTTCGTACCTAAGTGGTGCCCTTGCGCTAGTGGCCTCATCAAAAATAAAATTATAGGGCTGAGCGCCTTCTGCGCTCGCCAAAAGCTCGGTTAAGCTGCAACGGCCTCAGAGGCCAACAGCGAGATAAGTCCATTGGAAAAAAAAGGGCCCGCTGATACCTCAGCCGGACGCTAGTCCTGCTAGCCAGTGGACATGGTGCGTGTGGGGTACACCAGCACCCCAGGTACTACAGCTACACAGGTACAAATAAGTATTGGAGATATATTGGGGAAAAAGCGATCATTAGCTGCGGTAACTACCGTAAATCTAAAAGGTGTTCTTTCTGTCCAAGGTCCAAGGACCGTAAATCGCGCACACAATGTGTAACGTGCAAAACTTTCATTTGCAATGAGCACCAAAACCAAATTTGCCAAAATTTTATAAATTCCTAATTTGATCTGCCTTAATTGTATTAAATGAGACTGAAATTAATGTAAGAAAGCATATGTAAGTTGATTTTTAATAAACGTTTAATTTCTTATGAAATATGTGTATTTTTTGTTAGGGGTGTGCCTGTACCCCAGGGTACCGTTAATGAATTTTTTATATGGGTACGGTTCTAAGGTTAAATCGGTTTAGTAGTTTTGGCGTGAAAGCGCGACAGACAAACAAACAGAGCTACTTTCACGTTTATAATATTAGTAAGGATTTAAAATCTGAGTGTTGCGTTTAGAGAGAAAATTACCGCACATAATTTGAAATGTTGGCAATTAGAAACTGCCATACTATTTAGCGCAGTGACTCAATATTCGTGATGAGGTTTCTGTTGCTTTAACATCGCTACAAAAGTACTGTACCTATTGGTATTCTGGATAACTTTCGAAATGCAAAAGTTTTCTTTTTGTAAGTAGAATTAATGTAGCTAGATATGTGACTATTTGTGCCTCGAATTGCGAAAGAGGTGTGGTTAAATGGTGATACAATAATTAGGCTCTTAGGCATCTCATTAAGGGCGCACTAATCCTGGGGAGACGTTAAATCGCTTATTGAGAAACAATGTTTTATTCAACAAATTGTGTGCTTTCAATCTGTAATTCATATATGTTGTGCACGACAGCATCATAAGGACTACATGCGGCGAGAGGGGTGCCAGTATAGTGACCGTCGCGACCCATGACCATAGTATGAAAATTGTATTATTTTACCTCGTTTACATATTAATCAATGTACTTTACGAATAATCTTGTTTGTAAATAGATAGTAATAATAGGAATAATTAGATAAGAATAATATTCTTCAGTTATGATGCAAATAAAGTTACGTATATTTGTTGTTTTACTATAAAATGGGTAAATGTAGGTAGGAGGTAACACATTTTTATGTAATAAAAGTAGAAATGAGTGCGCATACGCCCGTTCCGACGCTCGAATTGAAAATAACGCACGGCCGCCACTTAGGGCGAGTATATATAGTAGTGAAGCGGGGGACAGGGTAGTATTTATAGCGCCGCACCGAAAAAGCGCCGCCATTTCTAAACCGAGCGGAGCCGGATGAAGACGCATGTATTATTCATAAGTAATAATCATAGTCTATAAGATAAATATAGTAATATATAACAAACAGTATGTAAAGTATGAAAAAGTAATAAATAAAGGCTAGAGGGGGTGAGGCAGTGAATGTTCTAGAAAATTGCGAGGAATAGTATAAAAAACGGCGCCTATTAGCCGTCAGCAATTCAGTGCTCGGGCAACATCGGAAAAGGAAGCAACAGGAAGAAAGAAGAAAAACAGGAAGAAAATCTGCCTCGCCGCCTCGCTACCTATTTGATCAAGACTGGTGTTTTTATTTTCTCGTTCGCAAATACGGGACTACGTAGACACTAACCCTCGGCAATCTATACACAACATCAAATGGTCCTTCGTAAGCCGGATAATTTTTGAAGACTAACAGCGCGGGTTATCTACGTATTTTTGCGAACGAATTATTCAAGATGCCTGTTACGCGATCGAAGAAAGGAAGCGTCGCCGACTTGACAGAACAACGACCAAGCCCGACGAATCAAGAACCCGGCAACACAGAGGGCGCTACTAGCGCTCCGCGAAGTACCGGGATGACGACACGAAGTACTACGAGCTCCGCGAGAGTTCCGCCAGCTTCTGCACGTCAAGAAAAATCTGCGACAACGTCGGAAGGCACCGCGACTACGGAAACCACGGCCACAGAATACACGACGTCAACAGAGAAAACAACAAGTACGGTGACCAACGTCACGACACAACGGGCTGAAGACTCCAACACATTGAAGCCGTCGAAGCGCGCCAAGTCACACCGCTCCGAAGCGCGTCGAAGAAAATTATCGGAGTTAGAAGCGCAAGAAAAATTGGCCGAATTAAAATTAGAAGAAATACGCGCGTCGCTCGCACTCGCCCAGCTGAAGTTACAAAAACAGCGCGCCGCCGCCGACGATGGTGAAGCAGCTTCTGCGTCAGAAGATGAAGAAGAAGAGGAACGATCAAGTCGAGTTCAAGAATGGTTGGATCACACGAAGAACGACCCACCAGAAGAAGAGAAGAAGCCAGAAGAGGGGGAACAGAAAGGACGAGGACAGGGAGTTCACAAGGAAAAGGAATGTAAACACCGGGGGGACCATGAAGAGACCCGGCCTGCGCGTCAGCCACAGAACGTGGACGTCACCTCACTGGCAGCAGCCCTCACTCAAGCAGTACGGATGACCAGGGATGCACCGAAGTACCTACAGGAGTTACCTGTTTTCAATGGACAATGTAACGGCTGGCTTGCGTTCCGCGCCGCCTACTACGAAACTGAAGCTTTATTCTCGAAGACCGAAAATGTAGCAAGACTAAGAAGAAGCGTCAGGGGGGTAGCATGGGAAGCAATCAGCAGCCTCCTCATCAGCCAACCGGATCCAGCAGCTATCATGGAAGCTCTGGAAAGAAGATTTGGACGACCGGATGCACTGGCGATGAACGAGATGCAGAAGATTAAGGCACTAGGAAAACTCAGCGATAGTCCACGTGACCTATGTATATTCGCAAACAAGGTGGCTAACATCGTGTCTACTATGGAAGCCCTCAAGAAAATTCACTACCTGTATAATCCAGAGTTAGTGAAGATCACCATCGAGAAGCTTACGCCGATTATGAGAAGCAAATGGTACGACTATGCCGCGAAGATCAAAGAAGATGTACCCGACTTGAAGAAACTCACCAGCTTTTTGAATGAAGAGGCTGACAAGTGCGGAGCATACGCGCAACCCGAAGACATCGTCACAAATACTACGCAGGAGAAACATCCAAGAAGAAGATTCGAGCACACCTTCGCTACTGATACCAAGAAAGAACAATGTCCAGCATGCAAGCAGAGTCATCACTTACCTGAATGCAAGAAGTTTCAAGACACAGATGTCAACGAGCGATGGGAAATGGCTAAGAGACATCGCATCTGCTTCCAATGCCTACGAAGCACGCATCACCGCGGTACCTGCAGAGCAAAGAGGTGCGGACAAGACGGCTGCGCGATGGCTCACCATCACCTCTTACACCATAAGAGGTCAAGAAGGACATCATCACCATCACCACCAGCAACACAAGAAGTGACATCAGCAGTGGAACTAGTGAAGAACATCGATTGCATCAGAAGCCGTCAAGCCTACCTGAAGATCGCACCAGTAACACTCATCGGTCAAAATGAAGCAAGAGTGGACACCTACGCCTTGATGGACGACGGAAGCACTATCACTCTCGTTGATGAAGGATTGGCAGAGATACTGGGCTTGGATGGCCCACGCGATCAGATGTGGGTGCAGGGCCTGAACGAGACAGTGAAGCATGAAAATAGCAAGAGAGTCGACATCAAAATACGGGGAAGATACAGCGAAGAAGAATACACAATGCGCAATGCACGCACAGTACAGCGGCTGATGTTCACCAAGCAGAATATAGAACGGAGAGATCTTCAAGACTGCACTCATCTACGGGACATCGAAGACCAGCTGATCTACAAGGACGCCTCACCCAAGATACTGATAGGACAGGACAACTGGGAACTTCTAGTGGCACTCGACATAAGAACAGGAAGACAAGACCAACCGGTCGCAACTCACACGCGACTGGGCTGGGTGCTACACGGATACCGTACGTCTTATCAGAAACCAGTAGCCTTCTGCGGACATACCACCATAGCGGCTAAAGAAGACTCGATGGAACATATGATGAAGAGGTTCTTCGACCTGGAAGCGCTTGGAATAGAACACAAGAAACAGAAGAACGATCCAGAAGAACGAGCAATGAAGATTCTGCAAGAAAAAAGCAGAAGAATGCCCGATGGCCGTTTTGAGACTGCACTTCTGTGGAAAGAAGACGAGTGCCAGATCCCAAACAATTATGAAGACGCCTACAAAAGATTGCGGACGCTGGAGAAGAGACTAGATCGCGACCCAGACTTGAAAACAAAGTACGAAGAAAGGATAAACAACCTTCTCACGTCGGGATACGCGGCTCCAGCCACCACACCTGCACCTAAAGGCAAAACATGGTACCTGCCACATTTTGCAGTGTGCAATCCTTCAAAACCGAAGATACGCCTGGTACATGATGCAGCAGCAAGATCACGCGGGAGGAGCCTGAATGACATGCTACTCTCCGGCCCTGACCTTCTGCAGTCACTACCCGGAGTCATTATGAGGTTCCGGCAGCATCCATTCGCGGTCTCTGCCGACATTCAAGAGATGTTCATGCAGATCAAGATCAGACCAGAAGACAGAGACGCGCTGAGGTTTCTATGGAGAGGAGACTGCAGAGGAGAAACGAAGCCGAAGGAGTTTCAGATGACATCAGTGATCTTCGGAGCAACGTCCTCACCGTGCACAGCGTTGTATATAAAGAATAGGAACGCAGAAGACTTCGCAGAAGCATTCCCCAGAGCAGTGAAAGAGATAAAGAAAAATCACTACATGGACGACTACATCACAAGCTTCCCGAGTGAAGAAGAAGCAATAGAAGTATCGAAAGAAGTGGACCACATTCATCGTCAAGCTGGCTTCGTTCTGCGAGGTTGGGTGTCGAACCGACAGACTGTATTACGTCGCTTCGACACGAACAGCAAAACCGCTACAATACCCATAGGTGGCACCGACGTCGAGAAAACCCTCGGACTGCTGTGGGAAGTGAAAGAAGATTGTATCGGTTTCCACTTGAACGATAAGAAGACTCCGCCAGAGGTGCTGTACAACAATCGCCCACCTACGAAGAGAGAAGCACTGAGCGTGATAATGTCGCTGTTCGATCCGCTCGGACTGGTATCACCCCTGACAACACCTGCCAAGAGACTGATGCAAGAAACATGGCGATATGGGACCGGCTGGGATGAACCAATCCCTGAAGAGCTGCAACCGCGCTGGACAACGTGGCTGAACAACCTGCGCGCCATAAAAAAACTTCACATTCAGCGATGTTACGACATGCAGCAATCAGTGGCTTCGAGAGAATTACACACGTTTGTCGACGCGAGTGAAGAAGCATATGCAACAGCGGTCTATATACGTACGCAACACGTCGATGGGTCAGTGAACGTCGTATTGGTAGCAGCCAAGAGTCGCGTCGCACCCCTGAAGCCCACGTCTATACCACGACTTGAGCTGCAAGCGGCCCTGATAGGCGCGCGACTAGCGAAGACTGTGGCCGAAGAACACGACCTGGAGTTCGAAAGGAAGACTTATTGGAGCGACTCACGCACTGTCCTCGCGTGGATAAGAGCGGAACCGCGTGCCTACAAGACGTTCGTCGCACATCGCCTGGCTGAGATTGAAGACCTCACCAAAGTGAACGAGTGGCGTTGGGTCCCCACCAAAGAAAACGTTGCAGACGACGCCACGAGAGAAACGCCGAGCGACTTCACAGCGCGGCACCGATGGTTTCAGGGTCCTGAGTTCCTAAGACGGCGAGAAGAAGACTGGCCAACAGAAGTAAAGGTCACCAGCACAGAAACTGGGGAAGAAAGATGCCACGCGTCGCAAGACATAAAGACACACGAACACTTGCCGAACATAGACAACATAGCTAAGTGGCAGATACTTATACGCGCCACAGGAAGAGTGCTACAATTCATAGATCTGTGTAGGATCAAGAAACACAGAGCAGCTGCAACAAGACACAAAAAGACTAAAAAGAATGCAGAAAAAGATGCCGCATGGAGCCGCGGTAAGAAAAAGACCGCCAAGAATAAAGGAACGACATCAACCAAGAAAACAGAAAAAAGAAAACTAGTGTGCCTGGACGCGAGCTACCTGTTACGAGCGGAGAAGATGTGGATAAGGAAAGTACAGGATGACAGCTACGCCGATGAAAAGACGCGAATAATGCACGGCGACACGCCCTCGTCAAAGGACCGCCTTGCCACTCTGAGTGTGTACATAGGTGAAGATGGATTACTACGCCTACGAGGAAGAATCGCCGCGACGCCAGGTATACAGGAGGAAACAGCCAACCCTGCCCTGTTGGACGGACAGCACAAGTATACAAGAATGTACATCCAACATGTACACGAGAAGATGCTCCACGGGGGGGTAGAAACCACAGTGAATGAAATAAGACAACGGTTCTGGGTGACAAGAATACGACCCACAGTGAGGAGCGTAATAAGAAGATGTCCACAGTGCCAAATGAGAAAAGCGAAGCCCGCGATCCCTTCGACAGGAAACCTACCTCCAGCACGTCTCACCCATCACGCGCGTCCCTTCTCCTACACAGGACTGGACTACTTCGGACCGCTGGAAGTCACCGTGGGAAGACACCGTGAGAAGAGGTGGGTCGCCCTCTTCACTTGCCTCACGACAAGGGCCGTCCACCTAGAAGTAGTGACATCATTAAGTGCGGATTCTGCCATCGCCGCGCTAAGAAGATTCATCGCGAGGAGAGGACAACCGACTGAACTGTGGTCAGACAACGCGACGTGCTTCAAGGCAGCAGATAAGGAATTGAGAGAAGCCCAGCAAGAAGCTTGGGAAGCAACGCGAGAAGAGGCCAATGCACGCCGCATCAACTGGCGTTACATTCCCCCCGCCTCCCCCTTCATGGGCGGCGCCTGGGAACGACTCGTGCGTAGCGTCAAAGAAGCCCTACGCGTCATCCTGCATGAGAAGCACCCAAGTGACGAGGTCCTGCACACACTCCTCGTGGAAGTCGAGAACATAATTAATTCGCGGCCGCTCACGCATGTCGCTGTGACGCCAGAAGAACCCGAGGCCTTGACCCCGAACCACATCCTGCTGGGGCCAAACAGTCACGTGCCAACACCGGGCAGCTTCACTCAAGAGGATCAATCCGCACGACAACTCTGGAAGCGCGCACAACTTCTGGCCGACGAATTTTGGAAGAGATGGGTGAAGGAGTATCTCCCTTTGCTCCAACACCGGCGGGAGCCCAGAGCCACCGGGACCGCCCCGAAGGTCGGTGACCTGGTGATCATCTGCGACCCAAACCTGCCGAGGAACGTCTGGCCAAGAGGAAGAGTGACCAGAACCTACCCTGGAGAAGACAACGAGATACGAGTCGTGGACATCACTACGAGCAACGGGCACGTCCTGCGCCGACCATGCAAGAAGATCGTCGTGCTACCAGTGGAGTCGCGTGCTGCGACGGCGGGAGAAATGTGCACGACAGCATCATAAGGACTACATGCGGCGAGAGGGGTGCAAGTATAGTGACCGTCGCGACCCATGACCATAGTATGAAAATTGTATTATTTTACCTCGTTTACATATTAATCAATGTACTTTACGAATAATCTTGTTTGTAAATAGATAGTAATAATAGGAATAATTAGATAAGAATAATTCTTCAGTTATGATGCAAATAAAGTTACGTATATTTGTTGTTTTACTATAAAATGGGTAAATGTAGGTAGGAGGTAACACATTTTTATGTAATAAAAGTAGAAATGAGTGCGCATACGCCCGTTCCGACGCTCGAATTGAAAATAACGCACGGCCGCCACTTAGGGCGAGTATATATAGTAGTGAAGCGGGGGACAGGGTAGTATTTATAGCGCCGCACCGAAAAAGCGCCGCCATTTCTAAACCGAGCGGAGCCGGATGAAGACGCATGTATTATTCATAAGTAATAATCATAGTCTATAAGATAAATATAGTAATATATAACAAACAGTATGTAAAGTATGAAAAAGTAATAAATAAAGGCTAGAGGGGGTGAGGCAGTGAATGTTCTAGAAAATTGCGAGGAATAGTATAAAAAACGGCGCCTATTAGCCGTCAGCAATTCAGTGCTCGGGCAACATCGGAAAAGGAAGCAACAGGAAGAAAGAAGAAAAACAGGAAGAAAATCTGCCTCGCCGCCTCGCTACCTATTTGATCAAGACTGGTGTTTTTATTTTCTCGTTCGCAAATACGGGACTACGTAGACACTAACCCTCGGCAATCTATACACAACATATGTTATAGTTAAGGATACGTGCTAGAGCGCCTGTGTTGAGAAAACACGATTCCGTAAAATTTTCTCGATCGAAAATAAATACAAAGATGACTCCAAATTTATCTTAAAACCGTTCTTATGCGATGAATACTACAATTTAGATCTTGAAACTTTATACAATAATTCTACACAACATAAATAAGGGCACCTGTGTTTTAAATTTTCAAAATACCTTTTAATTTTACTATAAAATGAAAATATCTAAGTTTTGCAGTCTGGTCTGGTCTATCTAAGTCTGGCCTCGGCTTTCAAACGGGGTATCCGTGACGCTTGTCGCTCCAAACGAACACGTAATTCTTAGGTAGAAGATAATGAAGGGACTGAATGATAAAAAACCGCTGCACGTCCTATCTAGCCCGGCAAACATATGAAATGTTTGCCGGGCTAGATAGGACGTGCAGCGGCGCGCGGAGAAGCGGGGGTGAAATTCGAGTTTGGGCTGAGGTATAGTCAACTCTTAAAGAACCAATATTTCAAAAATCGATAGCAAACCTTGATTAGGGATGCAGTCCAAAATTGTACGCCTTTTTACTGCGTCTACATAAAGTATTGACAGTCAGACATTTCAAAATTATCTTTATAGATTATTAAGCCAGTGCTCGCTCTTAGGTCACTGGTTTTTATTTCACACTGTCCTTTCCCAGAAGCATTAACTGCTGGGGCATTAATCGACGACAGAAATAAAACCCGCCACATAATACACATAATCGTCATTTTTCACTGACCGTACCAATAACTTATCGATATGATTCGATATAACTATTTATAGTGAGCCGGCTTAGGGTACAGTATAAATATGGAGCACAGTAGGATTAGTTTGTTTTTGATCGATCGAAGCGAGATCTCTAAGTCAACTTGGGCAAATCGGCGTTGTATGTATATATGATACATAGATAGATATCTTTTTATTGAATTACCACACAAATAGAAATTATAAAAAATAAGTATTAGGCTAAAATAAATAAGGCAAAACAATGGGCGGCCTTATCACTGAAAGCGATCTCTTTCAGGTAACCTTTGGATGGAGCGAAATTTACAAAGATACGGAGTGCGTATTTATGTTTGTTTGTCCGAGGATAACTTTCGAAGCGTTGATCCGATCATCGTGAAATTTGATACATAGGTAGGTAGTGATGGCACAATTTTGGTGTGCCTAAATGAGTTATAAATAATTAGGGGTTGTTGAGATATTGGGGTTCAAGAGGGATAAAAAAAATGAAAATTAGGCTATTAGGTCAAATGAGACGTCAGATAAAAGTTCTTCATTAGTACATTTAGACTCCGTTTTTATATTTAGTAAAGTCTTTATAGTCTTTGAGTTATTAGCCATAGTAAAAACTGAACTTTGACAAAATTAACAGGGCACACCAGTGACCCCACAGTTCCGTAATTTGGTATGCGTATAGCCTTAGTGACACAAATATAAGCAAAGTCTGACATCCAGAATAACTGCAATTTGTACCCCAAAAAAAAACCATAATACATGAACTCCCGTTACCTGTAATTTGAATGACACTGTAGGTTAAGTTATTTGGCTCTTGATTTTGTGGCACTATTTTGATAGTCAAAGATTACAAATAATATTTTTTTGTTTTAATCGGCGACTCGCGAGATCTCAGTTCGGGGCGAACCACTAGTTCAATCAGTACACAGTAGTTAGACGTCTCGGCAACGTTTGTGTTTCCTAATTAGTATCTACGATTATTCAACCAGTCACCAACGAGATAGATAAGTAGATAATTCTTTATTGTTACACCAAATTACAGTAACTTAACCTAGAAAACTTAAAGACTAATATAACGTGTTGGTATAATGGGTGGCCTTATCGCTTACAGCAATCTCTTTTAGATAACCTTTGGATGAACTGGATTGAAAAAACATGAGAGGAGGCGGTGTTATTTATATATTTATTTAAGTAGAATAAAAAATAAATAAATACCTAGATCTAAAAACATACATACCAACTTAAACTTACATAAATAAATATAAAATACATATATACTTTAAAATAAATGTAAGTATATATCGAAATAAAATTTAACTTTTACTGTAAAGCTGCTGCGAAGTCGAGTTTATAGACCTCTTTTTAAAAATAGGTGTTTAATAAGTTTTAAGTTGAAAAATTCCCTTTTCGAAACAAGCTTTTATAAAATTCATAATCCGAACAGCAAGAGAAACAATAGTAGCCTACTATAATCCGTTCAGAAGTTCCGTTGTCTAGCATCCGTCTGCATCATGGGACCACCTCCATGGTACCATATTATTGCATTGTCACCGAAGTTACATATGCATTCCAAATTTCAGCTCAGTTGCCCTCAACTGTTGCCAATTCAGTTGCAAGATTCCACCCGGACAAATATACATACATTGCAAGTTATTAAAAATCTTGTAAAAACGGGCAAGTCATTCCATAATTCGGCAGCTCGTACCGTAAACGAGTTACTAAAGAAGTTATAGGGGCTATACGAGTTATACGAGCTTCAGAGGCAGAAGATAGATTCCGATATATTCCGCATTTCCGATGATCGAGATGTATCGATGCATCTAACCACTCTGAGTAAGTTTATAACAGCCAAAGTCGATGTTCGAGTTTTCGAAGTCCGTGTAAGGATGTCAATACACTTGTAAAAATACGGTATTTCAGCCATGTCCCTAGCACTAGCCATCTCCCTTTCATTAAAGGACAAGCAGGCGCACGGCTCAGTACCATCCGTACCTAGTTGATATTACCACCCATTCGCACACACCGTTTTGGTTCTACGTTCATGATGCGTACAGCTAAGGTATGGAACACTTTGCCGTCGTCTGTTTTTCCTAAAGAATACAATCCGGACCTCTTTAAGGTAAGATAAGATAATATAACTCTTTATTGTACACCAAAGTAAAATACAGAACATAATTCTTACAAATACATATAGTACAATAAGCGGTCTTATCGCTAAAAGCGATCTCTTCCTGACAACTTTTGTATGGACAGGGTCAAAATGTAACACATGACGGCGGTGCATCTATATACATTTAAAAACATATCTACATACTATAAACCTAAAATACTAGTAATAACAAAAATTAAATTTAAATAAGCAACTCTAAAAATGGAATAGGTTAGGTAAGAGTAAATAGGTTTCTTCTAGATCTTCGTGCTACATCTTAGACCACATCATCGCTTACCATCAGGTGAGATTGTGGTCAAAAACAAAAAATAAACTTAAGTTTCCAGTTCTAATTCCCAGAAACCGCCCAAGTGGTAGCTCATAAGACTTTAAATTAATTGCTAATAATTTCTTATAAAATAAGGTCTTTTTATTGATGAATAACTAGCTGACCCGCCCGCGGCCTCGGCATGCGTGGTATTTCAATTAAAACATTACCCTCCTTTCAGTCTACAATCAGTGTGTGTTACCAGTGATGACATATGGAACCGAGACGTGGTCCTTCACTATTGGCCTTATGAATAAGCTCAGAGTCGCTCAACGAGCTATGGAGAGGGCTATGCTCGGGGTTTCTCTACGGGATCGAATCAGAAATGAGGAGATACGTAGGAGAACTCAAGTCACCGACATAGCCCGACGGATTAGCACGTTGAAGTGGCAATGGGCAGGCCATATAGCGCGCAGAACAGATGGCCGATGGGGCCGAAAGGTTCTCGAGTGGAGGCCACGGACCGGCAAGCGCAGCGTAGGACGTCCACCCAGAAGATGGGCAGACGACTTGGTAAGAACCGCAGGTCGGCGTTGGATGCAGGCCGCTTCCAACCGCAGTTCCTGGAGATCAATGAGGGAGGCCTTTGTCCAGCAGTGGACGTCCTACGGCTGATATGATGATGATGATGATTACCCTCCTTTTGCGCACTCTGTTAAAATTGTACATATAAACCTTTCTCTTTAATCACTCTATCTAACAAAAAAACCGCATCAAAATCCGTTGCGTGGTTTTAAAGATCTAAGTACACATAGGGACAGACAACGGGAAGCGACTTTGCCTTATAATAAGTAGTGATAGTGATAGCACCTAGGTAAATGATCTTTGAAGAAAAATATTATATATATTGCTGGACATTTCACACAGTTCTATCTAGCCCCAAACTAAGCAGAGCTTGTACTATGGGAACCAGATACCTGATAGAATACTTATATACATAAAGAAACGTGCAAACTACGTCTCAAACGTTTTTAACATTTTACAATCGACTCGCTAGCAACATATTAACTTTATAGACGGAATGAACTTTAATGGGAGCTTGTCTTCTGTATTTCATTTATACTGTGTTTAGGGCGCTTTCACACTATCGATCGTGTATTAAATATTCTCAGTAACCTGTACTTAGACACTCGTATTATTGTCTAGGGACTCTATAAAACTTTTGTACGTAGCTTCACTGTCTGTGTGATGTTATTAACTCGTCTCTCGGTCTATCTGTCTGTTTATAACTTTTTTAGAGTTAATAGTTACTCAAAATTTAACCCTGTTAACCCCGGGCAGGGTACTCACCACCTAATGGTGTACTTAAATAGGTATCAATATTATAAATTCTAAAGTCTGTCTGCTTGTCTCTCTACCGGTTTGTTACGTTTCACGACTAAACGGCTAGACCGATTCCGATGAAATTTGATATACAGATAGATTATTAATGTTTTTATTTTTTTAATTATTTGGTACTACCTGGAGATGGAACTAGCATATGTTCCACGGTCCACCTGATGTTAAGTAGTAATCATCGCCTATAACAAAGTATTCCCTCGCAGATCACGCACCTTAGAAATGCCCTGCGTCCATCAGCTTCATGCATACAGGTATAAAAAAAAAATAAAAAAACGAGTGTGCTTTAGACCACACGACTGAAGATAAACTTCTTTTTCAAAATATTAATTTACAAAACTGTTCAATTACAAAATTGTCCACACGTCTGTAAGTCGATCAGTCTATGTTCATTCTGCAAAGAGGCAACTCGCACTCGCACATTAACGTTTAAAAATATACGAAAAATCTCTCTCTCTTTCTATCTTCACTAACTTTTATCTCCTTATCAACTTCCGTTCGCACTTTTCGTGACCCATTCACCATCTTACTCCCCAAGTCAAGCGCGCGTAAAGAAGTTTTATTTCAAAAAGGTGTAAGGTATATATCTGTAATGTTACAGGAAACCATACCTTTCATACCGAAACACAGCAATGCTACTTGGCGGCAGAAATAGGTATATCTATAGTAATCCCTCGGGCGAGTCCTTTGACAAGGAACTCGACTACTCTTGATTGGGACATAGATAGATAGATAGATAGAAAACGCTTTATTGTATACCACACTTAAATTAACAAATCATAATTAAAACACTTAAAACTAGACACGCGATAGTACAATTGGCGGTCTTATCGCTAAAAGCGATCTCTTCCAGGCAACCTTCGGATGGACTGGATTTTACGAGAACGTTAAAGGACGGTAGCTTTATAACATAAGCTTTATATTTAATTGTAGGTATACTTACATAAGCAAAACAGAAGAAATAGATACCAGGGTAGGTAATATTAGTATAAATATTATACATAAACATTCTATGATATTAAATATACTAACAATAAATAAAATATGAAACAGCTGTAATACAAACAGTAACAACGACAACATATATGATAACAAAATAAAATTACTCAGCTCTCTGATGCAGACAAATAGTGCTTAAACAATAGCGTTTTAAAGATAGGAAGGGATTTGGCAGATCTAATAAAAGAAGGAAGAGAGTTCCATAAACGGATAGCTTGTACAGTAAAGGAGTTGTCATAAAAGTTAGAAGAGTGGATAGGAATTTTAAGTTTCAAGGACTTAGAAGAGCGCAACGGACGAGGATTAGATAGATGGAGATATTCAAAGCGTTCTCTAAGATAAGAAGGACTAGAAGGATTGAACAAAATACTGTACAAAAGAGTGAGGATATGAGTATTCCTGCGGTAGCGAATGGGTAGCCACTTGAGCTAGACTTGAGCTTGACATAGGCTACTTTTACCCGACTGCGCAGAAGGAGGATAATGTTTTTAATGTCAAACGCGTGCAAAGCCGCGGGCGTATCAGCTAGTAGCGTATAACTATTGTCTATGACCTGAATAATCATAGAGGCTTCAATTTGTATTAAACGTCATTACTGCTAGGCTGTGTATAGTTTCCTTTAGATATGACATTGTGTCTAAATTGTATGGAATATTAATACTGGCCTCCAATATGTATTTACAAGCTACCCCCCGCGGCGTCATACGCGTGGTTGCTGAATAATAAGTTTTATGTTGAGAAATTACTTTTCAAACAAGCTTTTATAAAGTTCATAATCGGAACCGCGAGCAGATTTAAATGCGCCCAAACACTAGTAGGCCCAGCCTACTATTATCCATTCTGAAGTTCCGTTGTCTAGCATCCGTCTCCGTCATGAGACCACCTCCATGGTACCATATTATTGCATTGTCACCAAATTTACAAATGTATTCCAAATTTCAGCTCAATCGGTTGAGGGGAACGGGTTTAAAATTCAGTTGCAAGATTCCACCCGGACAAACATACATACATTGCAAGTTAATAAAAAACTTGTAAAAAAAACCTTAGTCTCTGTTCAGACATCATCCCAGAAAAAAATGTGTTCACATCTTGGCCATAATAAAGGTTGATATATGGCAATATAAGGGAAGCTGTAAGCCATACTTTTCTAAGCTTAAAATACTGACTTTAACCTCAAAATACGTAATTCAGCGGGGCAATGTAGCCAGTGTCTTGGGGACACTTCCTCCTGGTAGTGAACTGGAGCAGTTGATCTATAGCTCATTTGCAACGGTATTTAGAGGATTCCACTGTTTCTTCTGTATTTTATTCATGTAAATAATTATTGTTATTAGAGAAATTTTGCCCCCCTGTTATTCTTATGAGAATAAAGTTTCACATACGTACTAGAAATCTGTAAATTCGTGAAAAAAGACTGATCTAGTCGCTTCCAATGTAGGTACAAGTACAGCTTAGAACTGCCTACATCAACATTAAAAATGCACAGCTCGGGTCCTAATGTAATGGCAGTAAAAATATATAACAAAATACCAGAACAAATTAAAGCCCTATTAAACGACAACATCTTTGAACATAGACGACTTCTTTAACGACAAGACATGATTCTTTAAGATACCCAAGAAGATTGAGCACTTTATGTAGATATATTTATGTATTTCGTGTATTATTATTATTTTGTAAGTTTATTTCTAAGCTAAAGTTTTTTTTTACATTTTCATTTTCTGGCACTACCATTTTCACCACATTACACAAAGGTTCATCATCATCATCATCATCATATCAGCCGTAGGACATCCACTGCTGGACAAAGGCCTCCCTCATTGATCTCCAGGAACTGCGGTTGGAAGCGGCCTGCATCCAACGGCCTGCCTGCCGTGGGGCGCCGGCAGTAGAATGTTGCCCCTCCGCTCTTGCCCGTAGATGCAGTAGAAATCTACTAAGGGATACCTCCGAAAGATGGGCAGCAGCATCTTTTCGGGTTTTCAATACCTATACTGCGCTCGCCAACCCGCCTGCCAAGCGTGGCGAGTATGGCAACAACCCCCTTATGGATATAGTGCAACACAAAGGTTAGCTGGAAGAAAATGCTAATTAGCATTAAGTTCACCTGTGTATTTTATTATTAGTGCAATAAAGAATTTTTTAATCTAACCGAATTCATTTTCTTTAATAATGATTTTACTAACCAATAAAATTCAAAACGTTAAATCGGCCAAATTCGATTCCACTAGACTTTCCTAGTTAGCTTTAATATTTCAACACCCTTACCTACACAGGGTACATATAATGTGCTGGACTCTTGACTATTCAATAAGATCTGACATCTAACTTTTTAATCCACTTTGTATGAACACTATAAAATACTGAATACCGAATTGCTGCGCAAGTAATTACTTAAATCTACATTATCCTCAAAATTATCTTAGATCATGTTTTGAAAGAAAACTTCTTTACAATTTCATATTATACAGAAAGAATAAACAACTAGCTAGTAACAAAACTCATTATAATTTTGTAATCAGAATGTAAATGTATTGTAATGTAATCTTATCTAAAGAGTCCGCTGGATCCCATTTCTGAATTTATATAAATTATCCACAGCTCGATTTCACCTACTGCTGGGTATATGCCTCCCCAAGTTGAGTGAGACAAGGAGACACCATTTCTCCTAAGCTTTTTACGGCTGTCCTTGAAGATGTCATAAAAACGATTGACTGGGAATATCACGGAATAAACATTAATGGTGTCAACTTGTCCCATCTAAGATTCGCCAATGATCTCGTACTATTTGCCAAAAATTGTGATGATCTCCAAGTAATGCCAAAACACTTTTATAATGCTTCTTTGAGAGTAGGCTTGAGAATAAATATGTCCAAGATGAAGGTACTGTCGAACGTCTCTGGCATCACAAATCCTGCGGTAACAGTGGGAAATGAGAAGCTGGAGATGGTTGACAAGTATATTTATATTGGACATATTCTATCCTTTGGTAAAGAGCATCAACAAAAGGAGATATCTAAAAGGATTCAATTGGGATGGGCCGCGTTCTGCAAGCTGAACGACATCATTAAGTCGCCTAAAACTCCACAGAGTCTGAACACCCGCTGATTTAGCCAACAATGTGTTCTGTTCACCATGACTTACGGTGCCGAGACATGGACGTTCACGCAGGAGGCTGTGTACAGGTTAAGAGTTGCACAGAGAGCCATGGAGCGTACCATGCTCGGCATCAAACTCATAGATCGAGTTCCAAACGTCGAGATCCGTAGAAGAACGAAAGTTCATGATGTTGGGATACGAGTTATGGAGCTCAAATGCTCTTGGGCGAGACACTTGGCAAGACGTGGTGATGATAGGTGGAGCAGGGTAGCGACTGAATTGTGGCCGAGGAATGGCTGTAGATGGGTAGGACGTCCGGCAGCGAGATGGGTGGACGACATCGTTAGAGTCGTAGGCCGTCAATGGGTGAGACTAGCGCAGGATCGTGGCGGATGGCACAAACTTGGGGAGGCCAATTTATATAAATATTAAATAAAATCTAGAGACCGTTTAAAACGATCGAAAGATAGCTTATCTGCTCTAGAACAACAGGTGTAATTTTCCTCTAAACAGTGACTGCATTGCCTTGCTATGGAAATAAATAATTTTACATAATAAACTTTCGTGATTTATTTCAATCATTATTATAAATACGGGATTTATCACGTACCGTTTTATTGGTGTTCGACCTACAATGTTTCGGTTCAATTTGTGAACCTTCATCAGGGTGAGTGTGGTCCGAAACACCGATAAAACGGTACGTGATAAATTCCGTATTTATAAAAATTATTAAATAAATAAGCTTGGGTTTATCTATGTATCGTTTTACTCTTAGAATAGGAATCAAGAGTTATTCATCATCATTATCATAAGCATAGGACGTCCATTGCTCAACATAGCCTCCTCCATATGATAGATTAATAGAGTGACCGATCTCATGCGGCCTGCTGCAACGGCTCTCAGCAACCTTTTTTTATCAGCTAGTGGATGGCTCTTTCTCTGGATTTTCCATTGCGTGGTCTCCACTTGCAACCTTTCTATCCCAACGGCCACCAGTTCTTCACACGTACCGGCCTACTACCACTTCAGCTTTTAAATCCTCTGGGTTATCAGTGATTTTGGTTTGTCTACAATCTCCTCGCGTTTGATTTGATCTCGTAGATAAACACTATTATAACCAAAACTTTTAATCATAGCTTAACTAAACCAGGGCCAAGTCGCATTTATAAATATACCGGCTAGAAGTTTCGAGAACGGTAAACCGATTTGGATAAGAGCTTAATTATTCGAAGTAACAATGTGGCGCCCTTTTGTAAAGTACTAGAACAGCGTTACCTTAGGCCCTGTCAGAAAACCAGCCCTGCATCGTATCCAACGTGGTACGAAACAGCTTATGCTGAGACAGGGACCTTTTTGTCCCCACGCAACACCAGTATTGTCTGTCTGAGTGAATCTTGACTTTGCCTTTGTTTTTATTGTGTGTGATGTCAAGTGGGTTCAAATAAATATATTTTCTTTCTTTCTTTTAAAATGTTTAAACTCTAGAATAACAATGGGCAAAGATTAATCTCATCCTCCAGTGTAACCCCGCGGCCACATTACTCGCCTTGGCGGGAGGAAAGTGGGCAGGGACGTAATGTGGCCGTGTTACTTCTCATGCTCCTCGTCATGCCCTACCGCACCACATTTTGTCGGTTGGGTCCAACTCGCACTTGGCCGGTTTTTTAATATAATAGGTAATGGTATGGAACCTTTAGTGCGCGAGTCCGACTCGCACTTGGCTGGAACTTTATACCTTTTTTCTGTTACATGCTTTGTTTGTATGTTTCTAAATTGTTTGTTAATAAGTATTTTGTTAATAATATGTTTGTGTGTAGAACTTTTTAAATTTTCGCTAACTATACTCATGTTTTTAAGACAAAACGGGTCTTTTCGCGCACTGATTTATATCAAAATTATAATTTTGACCAACCTCGACGTTTCGGCCAAGTTACATCGGCCGTGGTCACGAGAGATTGTCAAAATTATAATTTTGATATAAATCTGTGCGCGAAAAGACCCGTTTTGCCTTAAAAACATGTTTGTGTGTGTTCGATATCCTACTAATATTATAAACGCGAAAGTTTGTATGTATGGATGTTTGTTACTCTTTCACGCCGGAACGGCTGAACCGATTGCGATGAAATTTTTTATAAATGTAGATTATTACTTGGATTAACACATCGGCTACTTTTTATTGACAAACAACGCAAGCGAAGCCGCTGGCGGCAGCTAGTTACAAATAAATGCTATATCAATATCAATAAAATAAATTTACGAGTTGACTGAGGCGCAAACAATATACACTCAGCGGCACAATTAACCGCCCACCTTGATTTTTTACAATTTTTGGTTAAAAAAAAAATGTTGGCCTTACTTGTGAATGTTATTTTATAACATAGGTATATTGAAGTAAAATGAAAGATAATATTGTTTTTAATTATTACGTTTTTGTATAAAAATGTCTGAAAAACACTTTGACCGTAAATTAACAAATGTGATGAAATGGCTTAAAAATAAAAATATGCTGAATAAATGAGTTCTAATAGTGCGTATTTCCACCTCTAGCCCTCATGACTTCCATCAAACGGTTTGGCATGCTGTCGATGACATCTTTGATCTGTTGTTGTGGAATGTTCTGCCACTCCTCAATCACGGATTGTTTTAATTCATCTATGGTGGTTGGAGCTGGTACGCGGCTTCGAACACGTCTTTTTAAATTGTCCCATATGTGTTCAATAGGATTTAAATCTGGGCTCCGGGATGGCCATGTTAATTTTCGAATGCCGACGGTATCCAAGTACGCGGTAACAACTCTAGCAACGTGGGGGCGAGCGTTGTCCTGCATTAATAAAAAAATTTCGCCAATAAATGGAGCAAATGGCATTACATGAGGTTCCAACACTTCTGTTACATACCTCTGAGCATTTATTCCACCTCTTTCGAAGATAACCAAGTCGGTGCGTGCTTCGTAAGTAATGCCGCCCCATATCATGATAGAACCACCTTGGTAACCTACTGTTTCCACAACAGTACATGGTGCAAACCTTTCATTCTTGCGTCTGTATACACGCTGGCGACCGTCAGGACCGTGCAAGCATATTCTTGTCTCGTCAGTAAACATAACATTCTTCCATTGTTCCATATTCCATTCGGCGTGCTCTCGGGAAAAACGAAGTCTTTATCTCCGGTGGCCTACGAGCAATTGTGGCACTCGAGATGGTCGAAAAGCTCCAAGGGCATTCTCTCCTAGTCTTCTTCTCACTGTTCTTTCACTCACTTGAACATTGCGAACCTCACGAAGTTGGTTTCGTGCCTCAACAGCTGTAGTGAACCGATTTCTTAGAACATTGGTCACAAGAAATCGGTCGTCACGAGCGGAGGTGCATCTTTTTCGGCCCTGTCCTGGTCTTCGCTCATAAGAGCCAGTTTCCCGAAACCGTTTCACTGCATCCCTTAAGGTGGTACGTGCGACATCAAGCTTCCGCGCCACGTAACGCTGACTAAACCCTTCGTCGATAAGAGCGACGGCTCTCGCCACTGAATTAGCATCAAATGGCATGTTTGTGATGTCCAAACACTAGCTTTAAGTTACGAAACCAAAACAAACTCAAATTGTTTACTTTTAATGCCACTGAAGCAATGTAAGCAGTATGGCAACGATAACGATAATGAGACGAAGTTCGATATTTATCCTATTCACAACTTATGCGTAAAAAAAACAAAGTTAAGTGGGTAGTTTGTAATTTTTTCGTCACTACATTTCTTTCACACTTGACTTATTTATGCCCAATAACTTACAACTGCGATAACATCAAAATTTGCCACTTTAAAAGGGTGGGCGGTTAATTGTGCCGCTAAGTGTATATCAAAATTTCCTTTTGATATATATTGTTAAAGAATATTATGTATTTTATGTATACTAATATTATAAACGCGAAAGTTTGTATGTATATATGTATGGATGTTTGTTACTCTTGCACGTCGGAACGGCTGAGCCGATTGCGATGAAATTTTGTATATATGTAGATTATTACTTGGATTAACACATAGGCTACTTTTTATTGACAAACAACGCGAGCGAAGCCGCTGGCGGCATCTAGTTACAAATAAATGCTATACCAATATCAATAAAATAAATTTACGAGCTGACGGAGGCACAAACCTTCGGTGTCAATTTCCCGGGCTGAGAAAAAATATTCAGCATTATTTATTTATTGAAATAAATTTTTTTAAACTTTTATAAGATAAGATAATTTTTTATTGTTATTACCACACCAAAACATTAAAACACTAAAATCAAACTAAAATTGCAATATAACCAATTGCAGTTAATTAAGCCAAATAATTAAAAAAAAAACACATGCAAGATAAACTTGTATCTAGCCATTATTTTAATTTTATTGACACTTGTGTTATCACTATTTAACTAAATTAACTCTGACTGGAAAGACGACCTGTTAAAGGTTGCTGGGAGCCATTGGGTGCAGGCCGCACAAGACCGGCCGCTCTGGAAATCTATGGGGGAGGCCTATGTTCAGCAGGGGACGTCTTATGGCAGATATGATGATGATAATCTGATCCCGTCGTCGAGATTTTACCACCGCACTTCTCGACAATGTAATACCACAACACGACACCTAATGGTCGACGATATGTGGACTACATATCGTCGACATATCGGGTGTCGCGCACCACACGCTTCTCGCGATCCTTTCTACCCCATACTTGCAAGATGTGGAATGTCATGGTACGCTTCAAGAATAAAAAAAAATCAAAATCAAAATGTTTTTATTTCTGTCAAATATAAAACTTTAACAAAGTTGTTGGGATCTTCTTTTAAGTATAATTTACTTGTGTCAGAAGACCCCGCTCTACAATAGCCACACAATTTATTTATATAAGTTACCGATTTTTACATGGAATAGGTTATCCAACAGTAGCGAGCACATACGGTGGGTGTATGGGTAGAATGTGTATGTACGTGTGTGTGTATGTCAGTGTTTGTGTATGTGGATGTGTGTGTGCTACCATCTGAGGTTTTCCCGTTAGGCTACGACATGGCATGCTTCAAGAGAAATGTTAAATGGTTTCTACATTGTAGAGCGAATCGACAATACCCCGGGTGTTGCTGGTGTCAGGCGACGGTGACCGCTTACCATCAGGTGGGCCGTAAGCCTGTTTCCCCAGAAATAACATATAAAAAAAATTATGTATGCGACATCAGGGTCATCATCACCATTAGCCAGAAGAATGAATGAATGAATGAAAACTCTTTATTGTAACACCTTAAAAATAAAAATTACAGACAAAATAGAAGACACAAAGCAAAAAGTACAATAGGTCTTATCACATACTACGATAAAGTCTATAATAAAGTTAGTTTTTATAAGACGTCCACTGACTTCTTTCCATCTAGTACAGGAGAGTCCTAGTCTTTGATCAGTGTGTGTAGAAGACGTATGGTACAAAAACGTAGTCTTTCACTATGTGCCTCATAAGAAGGCGCAAGGTAATACTACTAAATTGTAAAAAAACCGGCCAAGTGCGAGTCGGACTCGCGCACAAAGAGTTCCGTACCATCTATACTAATATTATAAAGAGGAAAGATTTGCATCTTTGTGTGTATGTTTGTAAAGAAGAAACTCAAAAACTACTCTACCGATTTAAAAAATTCTTTAACTTTTGGAAAGCTACATTCAACTTGAGTGACATAAGTTATATTTATTATTAGAAAAGATTAGGGATTCTTACTAAAATTTAAGTAACGTAACCCAAGGTGTAAAAAAGTGCCCTAAAACGTCTTTCGTCGCATGCGCTGCGGAAACTATTGGTGATAGAACAAAAGTATGTTCTACAATATTAAAGAACATATCAATATCTACAAAAAGTTTTGGGATACCATAGGTCCAACTATTATCGTTATGTCACAATAACTTATTACATTTTAAAAGTTGATAGAAATACCGACCAAAATTATAATATTATAAAAGGAAAGATTTGTACTTTTGTAACGATTAAACCAAAAACTACTTGACCGATTTAAAAAAATCTTTCATCATTAGAATGCTACATTATTTTTGAGTTAACATAAGCTACTTTATATCCGATTGCGCAGAAAGAGGGTAATGTTTTTATTGACAAACCATGCGTACGAAGCTGCAGGCAGGTCAGCTAGTTATCTATAAAACGAGCAAAAAATCTAGTTTGTTGTTTGGGAGCCCTCCTTAAACATTTGTTTTATTTTAATTTAATTATTTAATATATAACTAACTATTCTGTGGATATTTCAAGCGTCTACCTATTGCCGTTATCAATATCGTGCAAAAACGAGCACAACAATCACGTTTGTTGTATGGAAGCCCCCCTTAAATATTTATTTTATTCTGTTTTTAGTATTTATTGAGATAGCGGCAATAGAAATACATCATCTGTGCAAATTTCAACTGTCTAACTATCACGGTTCACGAGATACAGCCTGATGACAGACGGACAGACAGACAGCGGAGTCTCAGTAATAGGGTGCCGTTTTACCCTTTGGGTACGGAATCCTAAAAAAGTGGTTGTCTGTAAATTCGGTTTACGGATGATAATTTTACGTGATAATGAGTGGAAGAGAGATAGATGCGTCACAAGCCGAACGCTTAGGCTGATCGCGCCTCTCCATCACTTGTTCCGCGCTCTCGCTTGCACGCTCGGCTCAGGCGGGTCGTGACACTGTTTCGTGCGTGCAGCCGGTGTTCATCGATTTATAAGACGTTATCACGTCAAAAGTTATTCACTTGGAATAAACACTAATATATTTCAGCTCTCACTTAGAATTCAATTTATAATATTTATTAATTTTACAACGCAATATCCCTACATGTATTTTAAATCTCCCTACATTTTAATAAGTTCACTGGAAGCCAAATTAATTTCCGATAATTTCCGAAATGCTTTATTTTATTATTATGATTAAAACCTATTGCAATAACATTGTGCATACAATTTATGTACAAAGCAGGGATCCGCATCTATTGGTCATTTGCATCTACATCCGCATCTGTAATAATCGATGCGGATGTTCATGCGGATGCAGATGTATTAGCGAAGGTCGCGACAAGAAAGAAATTGGGTGGGGCCTGCGAGTGGCGCGTACCGTGGTCACGTGCTGATTGACCAAATTTTGATTGATTGATTGATTGGTGCAAAGATTTTGTTGATAAAATCCGACGCGTTTGTTAGTTTATCATTTGTATCTCGTAAATCAATCTTAACCCGTTTACTTGCGCTTGTCGTATGGACATTGCAGGTTTTGTGTGTTATTAAGAGTATTGTATGTTAAGCGAGTTTTCTGCAGTTATTAGTATATATTTTTATTTTATTTCGGCACCAAAACGAAGGTTCTTAAAAAAATGCCCAACGCGCCTAAAGAAGTTCTCGCTTCAAAAAGTGGCACTCAGAGAGTGCCGAAAAAAGTGAAAACTTGAACAATAACGAGATACTTATATACAGAGGTATCGGTAACGGTTACAGTGTCGCGAGTTCAATGGTTTTTTCCCATATCAAAAAACGGCCAACGCGCCTAAAGAAGTTTTCACTTCAAAAATTTGAAGATCCGCATCCGCGGATGTGAGCCTTCAAAATTCACATCCGCATCCACTTCCGCTTCTGAAAAATCTACTTCTGCAACATTCATAGTACAAAGTAATGTAGCATAGTGGTATATTTAGGAGAATCATCATATCTTTCAAGCAATTCCATTTCCATAGCTTGATGACTTCATGCCTTATGAAGCCACATTAGGGACCACGTTTACGTGCCATATGTCATTACTGGAAGTGTAAATTGGTCAATGAATTTGTTTCTCCGCACATAAGTATTTTGGAAGAGATAACGTCTCGTATTGACCACAATCTCACCTGATATTAAGCGATGATGTGGTCTAAGATGAAGCACGAAGATCTAAAAGAAACCTATTCACTGTTACCCGGATTGTATTCGTTAGGAAAAACAGACGACGGCAAAGTTTCATACCTTGATGCGCACAGCTGCGCATCAAGAACGTAGAACCAAAACGGTGTGTGCGAATGGGTGGTATATCAACTAGGTACAGATGGTACTGAGCCGTGCGCCTGCTTGTCCTTTGATGGAAAGGAGATGGCGTAATCAGATCGTAAAGTTCCTGTGCACATTCCCCGAAATGCACCGAAATGCACAAGTCCAATGTATCTTGTGAATAAGTAAGTCCATAATTCTCGCTTCTTTTGAATTCAAAAAGAAGGTACTCAGGCTGAAAAAGCGTAAAACACTTAGGTACCTACATCTGTACTAGTATCGCAAAACCCTCTGTCAATTCAATTTTCCGCGCCGACACAAAGTGATTTCCCCTCGCGCGTAAACGGATATTGGACTTGCTCTTCGGATTTATGTTGCCCTGGTAGGTATTTGTTGAATTTTTAGAATAAATTGTTGGTTTTGAATTTAAATTTATGATTATGTTTTTTTTGTGTACTTATGTACTTTTATTTATTACTTTACTGGCTACATTAAAAAAAACGAGTGTGCTTTAGAGCACACGACCGAAGTAAAACTTCTTAACTCCATCTAGTATCCTATAACAATTTAATGAAACCCAAAATCGGGTCCAATCTATCGATAATGACAATATGTCATTGCATGCATGTGCAAATGATAATGTCACCGCACTGGCTGAGTAGCGGTAAAAATAATGTTTTAAGGATATGTCAACCTTATTTCGAGGCGCGTACAGTAAGTACCTAAGTAATTATCTGCTACTGCCTGCCATCTGTTGTGGAATAGCTGAACTTTTTCGTTAATAGAAGCTGATAGATTCAAAATACGAAACGTCGTAAATACTTTTTTTTATCTATAGCAAAATAAACTCTTTTATACAGCATGAAGGAGTGTTTTGTTTTTGCAGTTTGTATAGTTTAGGCTAATTTGGGATAGGAGATATGCGACAAACCAACTGGCTATGAGAGAAAAAGAGAAAGAAAATGTGTGCTCGCACCTCTCTCTCTTGCCCGTACAGTAATATACGAAACGTAACTCTCTCTCTTTCTATCTTCACTAACGCATATTCCATAAACACTCTCAACTTTCGTTCGCACATTTCGTAACGCATTCACCAGCTTACACCTCAAGTTAAGCGTGAGTAAAAAATATATACTTTAAAAACAACCTGAAAGTATCTAATAGGTACGGACGATGATTATAATTGTGTGAGGGAGTACCTACTCAGCTTTAGTAATCAATTTCAGTTGTCCAACAACGAATAAATTAATTTGGTTCGAAGCCCTAAAAACGAAATATAATCAATTATTTTGGCCTACCCTTGGGAGAAGGGTAGGCCTTTGGTATGGAACGCCACGTGCGTCGATACCCTTGCGACATCTCATCGGTCTGGTACAGACAGAGCTTACGTATTTGAACCATTTGTGGTCGAGACCTTGGGTCCAAGAGATGCCGGGGCCAATCGCGTTTTCAAAATTATTTCTGTGCGTCTGGTCGAAGCGACGTGTGATCCGAGAGCTGGCGCTTATCTGCATCAACTCATAAGCATTGCAATTCAGCGGGGCAATACAGCCAGTGTCTTGGGGAGACTTCCGCCTGGTAGTGATATGGAGCAGTAGAGCTATCTATAGATCGTCTTGCAAATAATTTTATATTCTTTCTGTAATTAAAGGCAGTTTGCCCATTATAAAAATATTTCTGGGTACATACAAAATGACACATGAAAAAATTATAAAGAACAAGGGACAATTTACTAAATTCAGTTAGATTAATAAATCCAATCACACTAATATTATAAATGCGAAAGTTTGGATGTTTGTTCGCTCGTTACTTAATCACGTCATAACGGTGGAACAGTATTCGATGAAATTTGGTAATGTTCGTAGATTATAATTTGGATCAACGCATAGGCTACTTCTTGTTGACAAACAACGCGTGCGAAGCCGCTGGCAGAAGCTAGTCAATCTACAATAAATTATTAAGTTTTTAATGGAGTTGTAATACATCAAGGGTTCATATTAACCAGGCTGGTTCTAATTATTTCTCATCCAGAACTGTTCAATTGTTATTGAACAACACTTAGCTCAACTTTCTCTCATAATATACCTAATAATTGTATTTAGTAGGATCCTGCAAATTAAAACTTCCGGAACATGAACTATGTTCATGACAACTTTATTAGCATTTTGTATAAGCTCGGCTGCCGAGTTATTTTAAATGTAAGAAACTGCAGCTTTCGCAGACATCGCAATGGACCGCAACGTCTAAGAACCGCGAGTGAATGAACGCTTCGTTTGAGTCAACCGTTCACTCGCTCGCTGCTAGCTCCGGCTAAGTTGCAAGCTTTTCAGTCGCAGACGCAGTCCATTGCAAAATTAGATAGCTATTCTAGTGTTTTTTTACATCGCTCAACTTTCGTTTCGTTATTTGAAAAAGCCTCAACGACACATCGCTAGTATCGCTACTACAGCTATGTAGGGTTCAGTAATATATAGAAAGGAAGACATAGAGGAAGATGATATGATAATACATAGATAATACACGAATGTGGTATCCATCAGTTACTTTATTTCTTGTGTATGTCATGTCTTGTCAAATAAATGTTTATCATTTTTTTTTCATTTCATTTCAATGTTTCGCTATTTTATACTTAGTATTTTTACTCGTAGTAACTGTTATTTAATTTGGCATTATTGTATAATTTTGGTGAATAACGCCTTGTATGGCACAAATAAAACAAAGAGGAACTCCGGGAGTAGGACTCCAATGGGCAGGTCCCATTGGAGTTTATTTATGGGATAAAAAGTGGCATAATGTGTTAATCAAGGTTATAATCTATTTTCGTACCAAATTTCATCGAAATCGGTTCAGCCTTTACAACGTGACTGCGAGTAACAAACGAATAAACCAACATCCAAACTTTAACATAATAATATTAAATAAATGTGATATGTTGTGATAAATTAGTACACATTTAGTAGTGTAACGCATACGAAGTCGCGGGTAACAGCTAGTTATTGCTTAATTCGGTAAATAACGCCTTGTATGACATAAATAAAAAAAGTGTCACTCCGGGAGTGCCGACAGAAGTGACAACTTGAACAATTACGTGTGTATTGATTTAATCGTCAAGAAACATTTTTTGAATCGTCAGAAACGGTGTCGGTAACGGTAACAGTGTCGCTAGTTTAATGGTTTTTTTCCAACTCAAAAATGCCCAACGCGCCTAAAAAAGTTTTCACTTCTTATTAAACAGAGATTATGTATTATGATTAAATATGAACTGTTTATAGATCGAACTAGCTGACCAATCCGCAGCTTCACACGCGTAGTTTTTCAATAATAACATTACCCTCGTTCTGCGCAGTAGGGTAAAAAGTAGCCTATGTCACCCGGGGATAGTGTAGCTTCCCAACAGTAAAAGATTTTTTTAAATCGGTCCAGTAGTTTCGGAGCCTATTCAATACAACAAACAAATATTACCTCTTTATAATATTAGTATAGATTATGTCAGAATTTAACGATATTTTCCGGGTGTGTTTAATTACAAACGTAAGTATTTAGTCAGTTCCCCACTAGTACAAGCTTTGTTGGGGCTAGATAGCGCTGTGTGAAATGTCCATCAATATTTACTTATTTATACTTAACATTAATCTTTGCGGCATGTGTAACAATCTGGCACTGACAAGTTTATGAAAATCCGTGAATTTATTACGCACCTCTAAAATGGACGCTGAAAACTAGTTTTCACGAAGGCAGATACGATTTATGTGAATTCCGGGAACATGGCCGCCGTATACGAAATTACGATTACGATTTAATTGTTGAGTTCTATCGTGAAATCCTATCCTATATTCAAAGTTTGCGCGGATTAACCCCTCTATTAAACTGGGTAGTGACGATAACAGTGACAGTTTTTAAGTACTTAGGTGAATATGTTGGGCAAAGGCCTCCCCCCATTCTTTCCAGACACTTCTTACAAGCGCTAAGATGGTCCAGTCCGCTTGGAAATTAGTGAGCTCATCCCTCCATCTCATCTTTGGTCTGCCACGACGTCTTCGGGCTGTGTCAGGGTTCCACTCGGTGGTGAGCTTAGCCCACTGATCACCCGACATACGGCATACATGACCAGCCCAGTCCCACTTGAGTTTGGCGGCTTTCTTAGCTACATCAGAGACCAGTAATATCAATAGACTGTCAATGTCCTTAGAAGAAATCGTAGCCCGCAAAAAGCTCAAAATCCCGTATTATTTTGTAGATGGCGCTGTCTCATAGCCTGGAAACTTTCATAGCGGCCAATGCAACTAACAAATAAAATTAAACTTCCACTAAAACACGCCAATATATTTCGAGTTTATTTGGAATAAGTAATATTGTCCATAAAATAAGATTAACGATTTTATTTTATATTGTTTATTTACCACTTTCATATGCTTAATCACAGATGGCGTGGGAAGGTAGCACATCGTTTTTACCTAGATGGCGTTTAATACAAAATTAACACAAAGTCCGAAACAAAAGGAACGAAAGAGAACTGTGAACTGAATTACATTGACAGCCGGGAAGCAAGCAAAGTCACGCTTTTTGTACCTAATTTTGTTACATGCTGTGTTGCCAAACCTCACTTCTCAAAAGTCGCGACTAGCAAGTCGATATTTTGTTGTACATAATGTATGTATGTACATATTGTGTACGTATTGTATTCATTATTTTAGTAGTTATGTTTCCAGTTCAAATTAATAGAACGTATTATCTTGTAGTAGGTATGCATTTTCCGGGTACTTACAAATTAATTTTATTTTGTTTCAAAAAGTGTTCTACTTATCTGTACATCACTATAAATACGTATTCTTATTTTACAAATATGTAGGTATTTCCGCATTTATACATTGATGTGTAGCCGTGTGTACAAGTTCCTTGGTCTCGTCACACCATTTCACTCACAAATAACCAAAAAAATAATTTATAGTAGAAGTGTCTAGATATTTTTGGTCAGTGCCAACAGAACAGAATTTTATTTTATTTCAATAACCTACCTAAAATCATTATACTTAGTTTGAGTGTGATGGTAGCTACTTTTGGAAAACCTTTGATGTACAAGTTTCTACAATGTTTTAAATTAAATATGTACCTACATGATGAATGCATGCTTTGTACACTAGTTTAAACTTACTGTCATATTAAATTTAAGTTCATTTTAAATTAACTGTAATTTGTTAATAAGAGAATAAACTCTTTAAACCGATATACGATACGAGTCAATAAAAATATAAAAAAGTATGTAAGTATTAAAAAGTATTCTATCAGTTATCTGGTTCCCATAGATAGATAACTCTTTATTGAATTACCACAGAAACAGAAATAATACAAAAATAAGTACTAGGCTAGAATAAATTAGGCAATACAATGGGCGGCCTTATCGCTGAAAGCTATCTCTTCCAGGCAACCTTTGGATGGAGCGAAATTTACAAAAATACGGAGTGCGGTGTACTTTAGAGGATACATTTACACATATATTCTAAGGTATAATAAAAATATGATGAAGTTTTAATCCTAATACTTAATATACTTATAAAATAGAACAATATATAGGTATATACATATAGCAAACTATACTAACAGATAAAATAAGTACATAAATAGTAAATAAATAACGCTAGGAAGATGACATCTTCAGGTAATGATGTTTCACCTTCAACTTGAAGGTGAAAGTAGTACAAGCTCTGCTTAGTTTGGGGCTAGATAGTGCTGTGTGAAATATCCAGCAATATTTATTTTATTTTTTAATATCGAGCACCCCTAATCTACGGTCGACCATCGCTAGTTATTGCTTAATCGTGTTCTGCGCAGTTTATTAGTCAATTATCTGTTATCCGATATATATATTGCCGTTTGATATCCGATTTACAGCTTGCAAGAATTATTGTCTAATCATTTTAGATTACTAGCTTTGACAAGCTTTGGTCAGCTTATTTTGATTTATTTTATGATTGTCGTCCATTTTGATTACCACCGGGCACGGTCAAAATTGCACATTAAGGCGAAATGCGCAATCTTTTAGATCGTTAAGGTCCTCTGCACAGGGCGTGTTTTATAAGCACAGACGACGCCACCGTAAAGGCCCAAATAGCAGGTTGCAGAATTTTTATCATAATATGTCGGTTGGTTGACTCCCTTTTCCGCATTTGAACTCTTAAGTAGTCTATTATGTGTCAGAGAGTTGACAATATGGATACCCAGCCTAATTTATAAAGTTTTTTTGTGTCTTCGCAGTCTTCACGGAGTGAAGACTGTGTGTTGTTACCCCCACGCATTCCAGGACGACGTGGGCAGCTGATTTTTCTTTGGTGAGACATCCCCTGCAGAGTGGGCTGTCTGTTGCTCCGATGATGTAGAGGTGTTTGTTCAGGGGACAATGTCCTGTAAGCGTCCTCACGATGATTCGAAGGTCCAGTCTCTGAAGGTTGAGCAGTCGACGTGTCAGTCGTGGCGAGACGGCCGGCAGAGCCACCCTCGACTGTGCAGTCCATGGTCTGTGGCCAACGTTCGTTGCGTAGGTTTAGAGTACGATGTCGTATCCAAGTTCGTAGTTGTGTAAAAGGTGGAGGGAGGAAGGGAGGTGGGCTTATAGTTGTGGTTTCTGATCCTCTGTTCATCTGCAGCATCGTCGCCCAGTGATCCACTATTCCCCTTGATATATTGTAAGATCACCTTGTTTTACGTCGCGATTCTTTCTAGGGCTAAGTGGCATTCGTAAACAAATTTGGAGTAACAGCTGAGCTCTGAGTGTTGCTGTACTGTCGGAGAAGATTCGCATATTGTAGTCTTCGATCTGCCTCCTGTTTATTGCGGTAGCTGCTTCGGTAATAGTCATGCATTCACATTGGAAGATGGAATGCGCCCGTTTCCTGTTTGGTTTTTGAGCCGTCGGTCTAAACGCGGACTTTATTCATTCTTGATTGATTGAAATATCTGTTGTCTTGGGATATTATCGCACGGGGCGGCCAGTAGTTCGTAGACCATCGCTCGCTCTAAAATATATAGTTGCGTGCAGACTACACGAACCAGTGGGGCGCAAATTCAGTCACTCAGAGAGGCTATGGCTGAACGCTTAAAAACTTATCCTTGAAGGTGACCTTCGACTGGGGCGATGCCAACTTGGTTAAATTACCAAATAAAACCCAGGTGTGTCTGTTTTCCGCGAAACAAAGTCAATTTCATCTGGCTCCTACTTTCCGTAATGTATCCGTGCCGATTTCTGACCACCTTGAGCTTCTTGGTATCTCATTATTACCGACTCTCAATTTCGGCTCCTACATTGAGTCAAAAGCCCAGCTGGCCGCTAAAAAGCTTGGTATCCTTGCAAAGGTGAGGCAATACTTCACACCGGGACAGTTGCTCAACATACACCAAGCACAAGTCCGATGGTACTGTTCTCACCTCTGGGACGAATCAGAAAAATACCAGCTAGAGGCTCTAGATTCAATTAAGAGAAGAGCCAAGATCATTTTCAATGACGAGTTAGCAGACGCAAGGCTCCACAGTCTCGAGCGTCGTGGAAAGGTTGCAAGCCTCATGGTTTTCTATCGGTGAATGTGCTGCGGAGCTCTTCAATTTGATCCTACCTTCCCCATTCTATCATCGGACAACCAGACGCTCCGCGGTGCGTCACCGCTACATAGTAGACATACCTCCCATACGCACAAAGCGGTACAAAGCGGTACGGTAAAAAAAAAAGACTCCTGATTTGTATCTTATCGGATAATATTGAAAATTGCGTTGTATTTTCGCGATTGTAATAGTAGGACTAAGCAAGCCATATGGGTCAATGATTTGCGACACATAAGATACTCTTAAGGGCGCACTATACCTGGGGAGACGTTAAATCGCTTATTTTGAAACAATGTTTTGTTCAAGAAATTTTGTGATTTCAATTTGTAATTCATATATGTTATAGTTAAGGATATGTGCTAGAGCGCCTGTGTTGTGAAAACACGATTCCGTAAAATTTTCTCGATATAAAAAATATCCAAAGATGACTCCAAATTTATCATTAACTCGTTCTTATGCGATGAATACTTCAATTTAGATCTTGATCTTTTTACAGTAATTCTACACAATATAAATAAGGGCACCTGTGTTTTAAATTTTCAAAATATCTTTTGATTTTACCATAAAATGAAAATATCGAAGTTTTTCACTAATTAAACCATTCGCTCCGGAGGCCCGTTCCGCGATTCAGTCTGGCCTCGGCTTTCAGACGGGGTACCCGTGACGCTTGTCGCTCCAAACGAACACGTAATTCTTAGGTAGAATTTATATTTACTTGGCTTTTTGTAAAGACGCAGTAATGAGAAATAAACACAACAATATAATGAAGGGACTGAATCATAAAAAACCGGCAAACATATGAACCACGGCGAGATAGGACGTGCAGCGGCGCGCGGAGAAGCGGGGGTGAAATTCGAGTTTGGGCTGAGGTATAGTCAACTCTTAAACCATTACATACGCACACGAACTCTGTAACTAACTATTAAGTTGGTTATATGAAAATACTATAAAAATCAGAAGACTTCGTCATTACAAACGCCACCTGAGGAACTCCTGTCTCGGCGCGGACGTAATTTGGTTATTACGATGCCATGATGTAGGGTCCGTCTGCAATTCAATTCGTTTATGACACATAAATATACATAACTTTACAACAATAATCCAATACACAGATATTTGTTCCGGATCTGGGTGTATAATGTATATTATAGACCCAGATATATATTAACTATAAGTATTCACAAAAAAAAACATAATCTATTGACATACCAATTTTTATTGAAATCTGTTCAGCCGTTATGACGTGATCGAGTAACAAACAAACATCCAAACTTTTGCATTCATAATATTAGTGTGATTTGATTTGGTCGGTCGAGTTCGGCCGTCGACGCCTGTGCTTACTACAGCCGACGGCGGATTTGGCGTATCTGATGGATTGGTCTGGGTCTCGGCAGAATAACAGCACCCACTGCTAACCCAGAGTTATGGCCTTTTTGCTGCTATATCACACCACATACATACCTCATTTTTAAAATTAATTTATTACATACAAATCTCGTGTCACGGTGTTTGTGGTCGCACTCCTCCGAAATGGGGCGAGCGATTTTAATGTTTTTTTAATTAAAACTTCTTTACGCACGCTTGACTTGGGGAGTAAGCTGGTGAATGCGTTACGAAAAGTGCGAACGGAAGTTGAGAGGGAGATATAAGTTAGTGAAGATAGAAAGAGATAGATTAGATATATAGATTTCGTATATTTTTAAACGTCAATGTGCGAGTGCGAGTTGCGCCTGTCCAGAATGAACATAGACTGATCGACCTACAGACGTGTGGACAATTTAGTAATTGAATAATTTTATAAATTAATATTTTGAATAAGAATTTTTACTTCAGTCGTGTGGTCTAAAGCACACTCGTTTTTGTATATTTGGTACGTATGAGATTAGGTCGTAAAGTATTTTTCACCATCCTACCCCCACCCCCATTTTTAAATCGCGAATTTAGTATTTTTGTATGAACAATATCCATATAATTTAACCATCGTTCATTGACGTGAAGGCATTTACATAAAGTGTCGCGTCACTTTGACTAGAGTGTTTTATATAGTTTTTATCCCGAAGTTCCCACGGGAACGAGAAATTTCAAGCGTGCGAAGCCGCGGGCGGGTCAGCTAGTTAATATAAAAATGTTTGTTTCTGTTTTTGTATGCACTGTTTAATTATTATTTTTATGTTCATTATTTTAAATCTTCTGGTCAGCTAGTTATATATATACCAGCTAGCTAGTTTATATATAACTAGCTGACCCGCCCGCAGCTTCGCACGTTTTTTTTTCAATAAAAACATTACCCTCCTTCTGCGCAGTTGAGTAAAAACTAGCCTATGTCACCCGGGGATAGTGTAGCTTCCCAACAGTGAAAGAATTTTTTAAATCGGTCTAGTTATTTAGGAGCCTATTCAATACAAACAAACAAATCTTTCCTCTTTATAATATTAGTATATATTTATCGGTTGTGAATGTATTATGTGTGCTATTTAGCAACTAAATGATTGTCTATGTCTCTATGTTTATGACTAACCCTAAAAAGGTCATAACGGCCCACGCCATTGCTTATCCATTTTACTAATAGCCCATATTGTCCCATTGTTGGGCAAAGGTCTCCCCGCATTTCCGCCACTCACAACGGTCCTATGCCACTGTATGCCAGCCCCTCTTAAAGGCGTCCAGCTCGTCCCGCCACCCCTTTGCTGCCTCAGGGCTCCACTTCGTGGTAATTTTGGGGCACAGCTCGTCAGGCATGCGGCAGACGTGACCGGCCCACTCGCACTTCAGCCTGGCGGCTTTCGCCCCTACATCGGCGATTTTGGTTTTGGAGCGCAGTATGGTGTTACGAACGCGATCAGTTATTTTAAATTTATAAATACTACGCTCCGTCGCCCTTTGGCAAACCTTGAGTTTTGATTTTTGGATATTAGTCAAAGTCATCTCAAGAACAACTCCAAGAGTTTGCGCTTCAGTAATCCATAATCATTTCATTGGTAAGAATATTACACGTCATTTATAATGGTACCTCGTATTGGTACACACTGGTTACAATATTGAATAATATAACCATAACATAAAATAATAGAGGTTATTTAAATTAATAAAACATAAACAAAATTGGATATTAATATAGAATTACACCAGTCAATTATAATATAAATAGTCATACAAAATAGTCATACAAAATAGTCATACAAAATAGTCATACAAAATAGTCCAATAAAATTATAGTATTCATTCGTCATGTCAATAAACTCGTCATAACTGTAGAAAGTGTTATTCAGGAGCCAGCGCTTTAGTTTGAGTTTAAATGTATAGCAACTGATTGCCTCAGTTACAGTACAGGGTAGTCTGTTATATACTGTCGGTCCCAGCAAGCCTGACAGCTCGTCGAGTGTTTAAATGTATGAGTATATGTATGTATGTATATGAGTGTATCGCCGAGTACTATTAGAAGGTTGCCCTTCATCCATTTCAACTATATAAATATGCAAATAAATGATGATCCCGATTACCATTCATCCAAATAAACAGTGAAGCAGCCTATAACATCAAATGTAAACAACTCTATGTTAATTGGGAACGTGCGTGGAAAATTTTGTCTCGTTTTCCTTTAATTACGTGTAAATTTACGAGGGATAAGGACAGCCGGCGGGCACGTTTTAGGGAGATTTATTATTCGTACTGTAGCCTTGATAAAAAGTAGAAAAATGTTTACTTTTTTCTTACTGGCAAGGACGCCTATCTCTGTCTGTGGCAGCTTAATTCCCGAACGGATGTACCGATTTGGATACGGTGTTTTTAATACAAAGCTGGTTTAACTGGAGTGGTTCTTAGCAAAGTGTGATGAAGATCTAGAATGAAGACTATTAATGAAGACTCAATCAGCACTTTTTTTTTTAGTGAAGGGATATCAGATGTAAAATGTTTTTACCTTTGAACGGGTTCTTAGAGGGACTTGCGCAATGATGCTTATACGTGTTTAGTGGCTAAATATGATTTTAAGAGTTTAGAGATCGTTGTGCAAGTCACCCTTAGTGTCGGTGTTTTTTTTAGGTGGAAAGGCAATACGGTGACAAGCAAGCATACCGCCGGTGTCAAGCGGTTACCATAGCCTATGGCTAATATGGAAATACCAAAGGCAGCACTCGCGTTCTTCTCTTAAGACTGGTACAGGTGATAAGTGCTCATGTGCTTGTAATTTTATAAATAACTAGTGTTCCCGCCAAACTTCGTATCGGCTTGACATGCATAGATATAACGCGGGCTGTCAATATAAGTCACCCGGGTAGAATTGTCAATTGTTGTCCCAGGCCATCATTATGTATGAGAAAATGAATGACTTCCACAAATAATTCAATAGGTACCAAAATTAGCCAAATCGCTCCACCCGTTCTCGAGTTTTAGCGAGACTAACGAACAGCAATTAATTTTTATATATATAGACAATATATCTCGGGATAACTCCTACCGAAGCATCTGTTTCAAACTATATTAATTTTTTTTACATCCTCTTTGACGATATTTGCAGCACGCATTCTGTCAATTCTATGTCAAACGTCATAAGGTTACATTATAAAAGCGCTAAGGTTAGATTATAAATAATTTTGTATGGTGGTTAAGTATTCTTAAATTTTCTTATTTTGCGCGCAATTTTCTTATTCTTTTCTTTCATAAGAACCTTTTCCTGACAATAAGAAATACACCAAAAAAAGAATTGGCCAAATTGGTCCAGGCGTTGTTGAGTTATGCGCTTACCAACACATTTTGCGATTCATTTTTATATTATAGATTGTCCTTCTTGGAATAAAATGGCTCTTCGCGGAATCCCTCCTTTTAAGGCATAACCCTCCAAGCTGAAACAATGCGAGTGCTGCTTGGTGGCTGGATAGGCTTGTTATGATTAAAAAATAGACAAAAAAATGTCGGCCGCCAGCTATAAAATGCAAAATCTATGAACATTTTTTGCAAATGTAGTAAAAAGTACCAGGCGCACATAACACGTAGCAGGTGATCCGTCACGTTCGTGAGACGCAATAAAAACGCCTCCTCAACTAATATGGAGCCCTGGTGCTTTGAATTCATAAGTGCCGAATTCGGTAGGGATTTTACGAGAAATATTGAAGATGTTTTTGAGATGGGTAGCAGAGAGTTTTTGGGTTCAAGGACTTTCTTGGTGAAGTGGATATATAAAGAATAAAATAAGAATTCAAATTTTTTTTTCTGGTTGATTCTCTATATATTATAAGTATGTATTTACAAAAATAAATGTATTTCAGTATTCTATCAGTTATCTGGTTCCCATAGTACAAGCTTTGCTTAGTTTGGGGCTAGATAGCGCTGTGTGAAATGTTCAACAATATTTATGATTATTATTTAATGCGCAATACCTACTTATATAATTAGAAGCAAGGAACCTCTGATCCCATACGAAAACAATATGATATGAAATAGATCTTCCTAACCTAACACGATTTAGTCCTTCCTGCCAGAACAGAATCAAACATTGGTTGGTTGAATCAAACAAGTCGTATCCACGACTGTTGTAATCTCTATGATGGTCAAAAATTAAACTAGTGGTTCGCCCCGAACTGAGATCTCGCGAGTCTCCGATTAAAACAAAGAATATTATTTGTAATCTTTGATTACCAAAATAGTGCCACGAAATAATTAACCAAATTACTTGACCCACAGTTTCATTCAAATTACAGGTAACGGGAGTTCATGTCACTTGGTGTTCTTTTTTGGGGTACAAATTGCAGTTAACCAGAATTTCAGACTTTTGCCTATATGTGTGTCACTTAAGCTACATGCATACCAAATTACAGCAATGTGGGGTCAATGGTGTACCGTGTGAATTTTGTCAAAGTTCAGTTTTTACTATGGTTAATAACTCAAAAATTACACACCTTTAGATATTAAAAATAAAAACGGAGTCTAAATGTACAAATGAAGAACTTTTATTTGACGTTATCCCGGAGTTCCCATGGGAACGGGAAAATTTCAAGCGCGCGAAGCCGCGGGCGGGTCAGTTAGTATTGTATAATATTGGGCCCCAAACTCTGTTTGCCGGAGGGCCTAAGACGGCCTTTTTATCATACCTAGTTCTTTATTTCTAAAGATTTATATTCCTAAAATTTCGAGGCTTCAAAACTCAAATAACTTTCACGCCCTAAGGCACCGAAACATTTAACGCCGTACGCTGATTTAAATAGCGTTTTAGTGAGTGAATTGAAATAATAGATACTTCCCGGAATAGGGTACTACACTTTTTTTTATCAACAAGCTTCTGCCCACAGTTTTCAAATCAAATCATATCATATCATAATCATTTATTGCCAGATTATAGGTTAAACAGAAAGATGTCACATTTAATTGATAGAGCGAAGCGAGATATCTAAATCAACTTGGGTAAATCGGCATTTTGTATGGTATTTTTCAAACTTTCGCGATCACTGTACATAATTATTGATTAAAACGAGTATTTATCGCGTATGTACCAGTGTAGTGTGTCGTAATACTAGACGTAGACTACGTAGACTTTGTTAGTAATACAATTTAATGGCTGGCTATAGGATCACTGTGACATTTATGGAAGTTTTAATTAATTATTATTTTTGACATTTTAGACATGATTTATATTTGGACATTTTTTTTTTTAAATTTATTGTATTATTAGCTATTTGGTATTATGGAAGTTGTTTGAAATTAAATTTGTTTTTTTATTATATTTTGTTGTTAGTTGTAAGCAAATATCAGTTCAAACACGATTTTAGAAATTTTTTATGAACAAATGAATTATAAAATTATAAATAAATATTACCCGTGCGCGATAATTTGGGACCTGAGCGCGGTGACGTCATATTGGCGTGTTTGTACCGCCCGCAAAAAAGCGAACATAACAAGCAGCCGCCCGCGGCTTCGTCTTTGTTTTTTTTTTAACCTAATTTATTATGTTACTCAGGGAGGACGCTGCTTTTTATCTAATCTTTTTTACACTATTTGAATAAAATAAAAATACAATGTTTAAGTTTATACATTTATTTTATCTATTATTTACATTATCTCATCTTCGTTACTACTTAGTGGATTTATGCCTTCTAGAGGTTGTTCTTCGTCCTCAGTCTCACTATAATCACTTGACGAAGAGGTATCCGATAAATTTACAATTAATTGCGATTCATTCGTCTCTTGTAAGAGGTCATCGTCCCAATACTTTTGTCGAAGCCTGTCCACATGGTTGACTTCTTTTTTCCAGACAACAAAACAATAACACAAACGAAAACTAAAAGAATTCCAGAGCGCGTCGTTACGTGACGTAGGCCAGTACGAGGCTAAAAACCCTAGTAAAAAATAGTGATGCGAACGGTACAATACGGGCGCCATCGGGGAAGTGCAGGGGAAGCGGTCGGGGAGTCGCATTCCTAGCAGGTCCCAAGTTATCGCGCACGAGTAATAAATATGAACGAGGACATTTCTAATTCTGAAGACCAAGTGAGGGTAGTTGCTGCAGCTACCCACACTTCCCGACGGTAGCTCCAAGTACTCCAGTCAACCCGAGACTATGACTGTTGTAACACAGCCGACACGTCGGGATAACAAATAAAAAAGGTACATACGCGATAAATACCCGTTTTAATCAATAATTATGTATGTATGTTTGTTTGGCCGAGGATAACTTTCCAAGCGTTTATCCGATCATCGTGAAATTTGGTATATAAGTAGGTAGTGAAAGCACAATTTTGGTGTGACTAAATGAGCTAAAAATGTAGGTTGTTGAGATATTAGGGTTCGAGAGGGGTAAAAAAAACAAAATGGGACTATCCGGTCAAGTGGCACGTCTAATAAAAGGTCTTTGTAAGTTCATTTCTACCCCGTTTTTATTTTTAGTCTAAACTTTGTAGTTTTAAAGTTATTAGTCATATTAAAAACGGAACTTTTTAAAATTGACAGGGTACACCAGTGACCCCACAGTGCTGAAATTTGGTATGCACAGGAATCGAACCCGCTACCTCCTGCGTCTCAGCCTGCTATTCGCCCACTGCGCCACGGAGGTCGTCATACCTGTCGATGACCATAATAACGAATCGATTGACGTCAGATTCATTAAAATCGGACGAGTAGTTTAAGCACTACGGTGACACGTACATACATAGACTGCTAAAAATATACCTAAACCTTCCTTTTAACTTTACTGCAGTCAATAACAAAGCGATTGACACCTCATTCATCAAAATCGGATGAGAAGTGACGACCTCCGTGGCGCAGTGGGCGAATAGTCAGCTGAAACGCAGGAGGTAGCGGGTTCGATTCCCGCCACGGAACAAATGTTTGCACGGTCTACAGATATTTGTTCCGGGTCTGGATGTTTTTCTATATATTATAAGTATGTATTTACAAAAAAAAGTATATAAGTATTCTATCAGTTATCTGCTTCCCATAGGACAAGCTCTGCTTAGTTTGGGGGTAGGTAGCGCTGTGTGAAATGTCCAGCATTATTTATTTATTTAGTTTAGACGCTTTGTGGAACTAGGTAAATATACCCAAAGTCTCGAACACCGCCGTACAGTTGCAAGCCTATCGATCTTTTACAGAATACATTTCAGGGAATGTGCCCAGGAACTATACGATCTGATCCCGCCACCTCCTTTCCATCAAAGGACAAGCAGGCGCACGGCTCAGTATCATCCGTACCTAGTTGATATACCACCTATTCGCACACACCGTTTTGGTTCTACGTTCTTGATGCGCACAGCTAAGTTATGGAACACTTTGCCGTCGTCTGTTTTTCCTAAAGAACACAATCCGGGCCTTTTTAATGTAAGAGTGTGTAGGAGATCGTAGGCGCGGCTTAGTCATGGAATGATATACGAGAGATAGATGTTTTTAGGATGATCATCTTGAGCTTAACGTTACACTAATGATAATGGTTATGAGTGGCTCGACCGCTAGCCGATTGTGCACTGATTAGGTGAACCGCGCGTCGCCTCGTGCAGGCGGCACTCGACCTACATAGTCAAAATTGCTGGCTGAGCTAAGGGGTTTTTTTTTATTTTCGCGAACTATACTCATGTTTTTATGAAAAAACGGGTCTTTTCGCGCACAGATTTATCATATTATATATCAAAATTTTGATTTTGACTAACCTCGACGTTTCGGCCAAGTTACATCGGCCGTGGTCTCGAGAGACGGTCTTTTGGCTTTGCCGTAGTCGTGTAAAAATTAATCCATATCTCAATCCATCTCATAATTTATCTTTACTTTATCACTTATATTATAAATACGAAAGTTTGGATGCTTGTTTGTTTGTTACTCAATCACGACCTAAAGGCTGAACCAATTTCTATGAAATTTGGTGTGTCGATAGATTATGGCGTCCGTGGTGCTGTGGGCGAATAGCCGGCTGAGATGCAGGAGGCAGCGGGTTCGATTGCCGCCGCGGAACAAATGTTTGCATGATCAACAGGTATTTGTTCCGGGTATGGTTGTTTTTCTATTTAATATAAGTATTTACAAAAAAAAAGGATATAAGTATTCTATCAGTTATCTGGTTCCCATAGTACAAGCTCTGTTTAGTTTGGGGCTAGATATAGCTGTGTGAAATGTCCAGAAATATTTTTTATTATTGTTATTGATTATGACCTGGAATGGCACATAGGCTACTTTTTATTGACAAACCACGCGTACAAAGCCGCGGGCGGAAGCTAGTTTCATATGAACGTAATAAACAGACAGAGAGACAAAGTTATTTTCGAATTTATAATATTAATATGGTATGGATTCTAAAAAAGGCTTTTGTCTTCAGACACTGAGGTTTGGGACGAGATGACGTCACGTAGTTTCCCGAACGCTGCCCAGCCGAGCTAAAAACGAATACAAATCAATAAATAAAAAGATAGAAAGAAGCTGAGGGCTGCCGCGCGTAGCACGAGGCGAGACGCAGTGCGGAGGGGATCGTTCTCACCCTGACGGAGGATCACGAAATGAACCGAAACATTGGTCGGTCGAAACACCGATACTAATAATGATTGAAATAATTCACGAAAGTTACGAGTATATGTAAAATAATTAAACATTGGCATATTTACATCTTTGTTTCTTTCTATCGGATGTGAAACATAGCGTAGCATAGTTCTACTCCAGAAACATGAACTTATCATGCAATCTAAAGGATTTGGATGAAATACTAAACCACTCAAAAGGTTTCTGAATTTGTTAATATACCTAGTCAGGTCATAAGTATTGTCACACAGTAAAAACTTTTCTTTTAGAATGCTGGCCACAAAAAAGTTTATAGAATTCGAATTTCGAATTGTTCATGAAAATAAAAATGTATACTTTTTAGAATTTTACTCATTTTTAAATATGGAGTGGACGCTTAAAGAAGACCGTGTTGCAGTTATTGCGTTGCATCGTTGCAGTTACGCGCCAATTCAAATTTTTGACATACTGAAAAATTTGAATATAACCAAAATATTCGTTTATCGCACCATCAAACGATACAATGAAGACTCTAGTGTAGATGACAGGTCAAGAAGTGGTCGCCCTCGGTCTGTTAGGACTCCAGCAGTGATATAAGCTGTGAAGGCGCGAATTCAAAGAAATCCCAAACGTAAGCAGAAACTGTTGGCCCTTCAGATGGGATTAAGCAGAACCACGGTGAAAAGAGTGTTAAATGAAGACTTAGGGCTTCAGGCATATTGAAAAAAACAGGACATCGTTTGAATGCTCGTCTAATGGACCTGAGACTGAAGAGATGCCGCGCTTTGTTGAAGCGGTACGCGGGAAAAAAATATCGGGAAATTCTTTTTTCGGATGAAAAAAATTTTACCGTAGAAGAGAGCTACAACAAACAAAATGATAAGGTGTACGCACACAGTAGTGAAGAAGCGAGCAACCGTATTCCGCGTGTACATCGAGGTCATTTTCCATCTTTGCTCATGGTATGGTTGGGAGTTTCTTATTAGGGCTTAACAGAGGTACAGTTTTGTGAGAAAGGTGTAAAAACGAATGCAGTTGTGTATCAAAATATAGTCCTGACGAACCTTGTGGAACCTGTTTCTCATACCATGTTCAATAACAGGCACTGGGTATTCCAACAAGATTCGGCGCCAGCTCATAGAGCGAAGAGCACACAAGACTGGCTGGCGGCACGTGAAATCGACTTCATCCGGCACGAAGACTGGCCCTCCTCCAGTCCAGATTTGAATCCGTTAGATTACAAGATATGGCAACACTTAGAGGAAAAGGCGTGCTCAAAGCCTCATCCCAATTTGGAGTCACTCAAGACATCCTTGATTAAGGCAGCCGCCGATATTGACATGGACCTCGTTCGTGCTGCGATAGACGACTGGCCGCGCAGATTGAAGGCCTGTATTCAAAATTACGGAGGTCATTTTGAATAAACTTTAGTGTCATAAGAATCTATGTTTTGTTAAGTTCATTTAGGTATATAAATGGTTACATAATGAATAAACTTGTTTCAATTATTTTATATTAAACATGTGACAGAATTTATGACCTGACTAGGTATATTAATATGGTTTCATAACTCTGTTCTAGTAAAATATTCGAAGGACTTTCTGTACCAACGCTCTATGAGTTGGCCTCTAGACTCTCTACGAGCGTTCGTAAGCTTTGCGTAAAAACAAGTAAAACCATTGAAAAGTAATCTGGGAAGTGTTTTTCAACCCCCAACATAGGAGGGGTGCTATAAGACCTATAAGTTTGACAAATTCGGATGCAGTATTAAAAGATCGGGAGTGGTTATTAGCTATGTCAATTTTACGTAGTTTTACGAGTTTGGGAAATTCCCAGCAGTTTTACTAGTAAGATTACATGGTAAGACTACATGGTAAGACTACATGGTAAGACTAAATGGTAAGACTACATAGTACATTGTAAGACTGCGTGGTAAGACTACATGGTAAGACTACATGGTAAGACTACATTGTAAGACTACATGGTAGATAAGACTACATATTCTTTGAAATTGAATCAGCAAAATTGTGCTGAAAATGTTTGTCTGATAAATAAGATGGACCACACCACCATAGCTGGTTGGCCTGTAATTTTTGTGGAGCAATACCCCTTGACAGAAGGTCAGCAGGGTTATCAACCCCTTTGATATATGACCACATGAAATCTTTGGTTAGAAGTTAGATGTTTCTAACCCGATTGGAGACATATACCCCTTTTAAACTGTTGGAATTTTGCGAGGCTAAAACTACTTGAGAGTCCGTGTATATAATAACTTTCAAATTTTGATACCTATGCTGTAACGTTTTATAGATTCTTGATGCAGGTTCTGCAAGAAGTAGAGCCCCATTGAGTTCTTTTGAAATGGTAAGTTTCCTGTTAAGAGGAGCTACGCGGTACCTAGAGCACAACAAATTGACCTTGACTTGTCCATCTTTTAATAACACTTTAAGATACAGACAACAAGCGATCGCATTTAAAGATGCGTCAGAGTAGCCCACTAGTTCTACTGACTCTATGTTCTCAATAGCAGTATTGACTGCTCTAGGTACTTGAATTGTTCCCATCTCATTTAAACTTTTTTGAAACACTTTCCAGCAATGAAGTAAATTACTAGGTAATACAGAGTCCCGGTCAACTTTTGAATTCCAGATCTCTTGCATCAATAACTTGGCTTTTACCACTATTGGCCCCATCAGACCAAGAGGATCAAATATCTTTCCGATGAAACTTAGAGTTTCTCTTTTTGTTTGAAGATTGTCATTACTGTTCATAGGTTATGAAAATAACAAAGTGTCAGAGAGTATATCATACTGAACACCTTATGTTTTATAATATTGTCCCTATTGAGGTCAATTTTGTCAAAATACTTGACATTGTTGAGTAAGTCATTGAGCGACTCTGGAGAGTTTGAACACCATTTGTGTAAATTGAAGCTGCCTAATTTCATCAATTCAACAAGTTGATTTTTAAGTTCCTGTATGAGCTCTACACTATCTGCTCCGCAAATGATATCATCAATATACTTATTTAATTGTAGAGGTTCTGTAGCTAGTGGGTACCTGTCATGATAGAGATGAGCTAGCTCTATGAGACATCTTGTGCTCAAAAAGGTAGAGGCTTTTAGACCGTTTTATGTTTGAATTAAACACTACATGGTAAGACTATATGGTAGGTAAGGCTTCATGGTAAGACTACATGGTATGACTACATTGTAAGACTACGTGGTACGATTTGTATGCTATAGCTTTAATTTTTTAATATTGTATTAATTGTTGTATGTACTAGTGACAACGCTTTGGTTTTTGTAAACTGTTATGTTATTGCTGGAGTATTAAACGAATTTGAATTTAAATTGTAAGACTTCAGGGTAAGACAGGGAACGACTTGTTTTTAAATACTACCAAGATGCGGGAAAAAGGAAGTTTATAAAACTTAAGGGAATGATAAACTCTTTCCTGAGATAATCAAAAAGCGTCTAGTGTTATGAAGCTGTCAAAGTGGCCGTATAAGCGAGTAAATCTATTGTTTCGCGTCTCGGCCAAGGGCACTCAAGTGGAACAGAGGTTACCAGCTTTTAGAAAATACTAGGATATTGGGGAGATTTTTTCTAGGCCACATGGAGATGGAACAAGCAAATGGTGGGTCATAATCTCTAGAAGACTCCTATTCTTATCTCTTATCCATACCTCACTCACTCGCTCCATACAAATCCAATAATTATAAACGCTAAAGTTTGTATGGATATATGTGTGGATGTTTGTTACTCTTTTGCGCAAAAACTGTTGAATGGATTTTATTGAAATTTGGTATGTATTTAGATAATAGCCTGGATTAACACATAGGCTACTTTTTATTGACATAATGCGCGAAGCCGCAGGCGGAAACTAGTATTAAGTATATATAATTGAAAATGAAATGATTTAATCATATTTTAACTGTAATTATCTCCTTGTTGAGTAAATCTTCCACGAATCTCATTTTTAGGGTTCCGTACCCAAATGTTAAAACGGCACCCTATTACTAAGGCTCCGCTGTTTGTCTGTCTGTCACCAGGCAGTATCTCATGAATCGTGATAGTTAGACAGTTGAAATTTTCACAGATGATGTATTTCTGTTGCCGCTATAACAACAAATACTAAAAGCAAAATAAAATAAATATTTAAGGGGGGATCCCAAACAACAAATGTGATTTTTTGCTCGTTTTTGCTCGATATTGATAACGCTACAGGAAGACGCTTGAAATATTCACAGATTATTTAGTTATATATTCATTCAAAAAATAAATAATTAAATTAAAATAAATCAAATATTTAAGGGGGGCTCCCATACAACAGACATGATTTTTTTTGCCGTTTTTATAGATATGGTACGGAACCCTTCGTGCGCGAGTCCGACTCGCACTTGGCCGGTTTTTGCTTTTTTATGCTACTTTGACATGGAAGAAGCTTGCGGCTCAAAAGAGCAAATATTTGTCAATAGATATTTGTTTATTTATCTGGCTGACCTGCCCGAGGTTTTGCAAGCGTAGTTGGTCCATAAAACATTACCTTTCTTCTGCGCAGTCAGGTAAAAAGTAACCTATGTTTCAATCCCGATCCTATTCTATCTATATTCCTAAATTTAATAGAAATCGGTACAGCCATTCTTGAGTTATAGATGGTGTAACTAACCCGACTTTTTGTTTTATATATTCAGATGTCCTGATCTTAAGTGGTAACCATCGCCTATAACAAAGAATTGCCTCATAGGTCACGCACCTTAGAAATGTGCCCTATGATGCACTGCCCTGCGTCCATCAACTTGAGGCATACAGGTGTAAAGCTTCATGTGCCTGTAATTTCACAAGCTGCTGGACGGCAGAAATAGGTATGGTGGTAGTACTTCCCCGAGGTGACTTGACTCAAATTGACTCAATTTAATTTGACTTTGACTTGGAAAATGCGCGAATGATGATTTTGGTGTTAAAAACGTAAGGTAAAAAAAATCGCATAAACTTCTATCCCAGTTTTTACAAATAAGTTTTTTTTTTATTTTAGCAGGTAAATGGGGTAGTCTTATCGCTAAAACTGCTTCCAGACAACCTTTGGATGGACAAGATAAAACATTATCCCATGACGACTTACTTATATCCCGACAGTTTTATAATATGTGAAAATATTGAACAGTTTTTCGAAACACATCTTTGCGTTACATATAAACATTCACCAGCATTTTTTCCCATTAATCAGTCCACATTCTAAAAACAAAAGGTTTCCAGAAGACCACAGAAATCTCGTTACGAGGGAAGAACAAAGAATTCGTCGCAGAGCTAGTAAGCTACTAGTAGCTTAGCTAGTAAGTAATTAGTTAGATTCAGTGGCCTAGCAGAACTCTGACACTCCACGCAAACGAACTGATTTACCTATTACCTCTACAGGCGCAACGGCCTGCCCGCACGAGGCTTAAAAAACTTTACTGAAAATGTTACTAAGATACTGATAAAAAAAATGTTTATGTTTTCACCTATGTACACAGAAATGGAATGAAAACATAAAACTAGGCTACATTGTGACAAAAATGGCCGCCACTCATCATGTGCTATGGCAGATTCACTCTGCCAAACCGCTGGTCTTCCATGGTCACGGTAGCTGTAAATAGTGGATAGTTTGTTTAATACGTGGTTTGTTATGTACACACGGCTACACATCAAACTATACATTTCCAGTATAAGCTGACCTCTCCTTTTACAAAAATCCTATACAATGCGAGGTCAGCTTATACTGGAATTGTATAGCTTGATGTGTAGCCGTTTGTACGACATTACATGAAAACACGGGTAGGGCTAACGGCTAGTATTTTTATATTTATAGTGTTATCCGAACACTTACGGATAAAACCAAGATTTTAGAAACCATTTCATAAAAATGTAAGCTTTACATTTATTTTTAGAGATGGTTTTAATAAATTTGGAATTTGCCGTATATGTTCGGATAACACTATAAAAATACTACTTGAAATAAGCAACGCGACATCTCTTGTCAATGTACTAAACTGCAACGTTTGGCATTTATCAGCTCAATAACTATATAAGTTTTCCTGTAGATGGAGCTAACGGCGCTTTAGTCGTAATCTGAATCATCTCACTAGTATCGTCCCTGACGTGACAAGAGCCTGTAGCACAATTGGTAGAGTGCTCGCAAGATAAGTCTGCGCGCGACTGATGGCGTACTTAATGTTGCCAGCTAAAATATTTTTTGTTTTCCCTAATTTAATCAAATATAATCCTATGATACATATGTAGGTAATTCATTTCTGGTAATTCATGTTCTTACTAATTTATTTCCGATGGCATTTTAACTAATATTATAAAGTAAATTAAAAAGGAGACCACATTATGTAATAAAGGTAAAGTAATATTTTAAAGGAAATTAAAAGTCAATAGGAACCTTGCAAGTCTTTTATTGAATACCTAGTTGTATTGGTAAATTTTGTATAGGAATGGTCCTGCAGAGGGTTCATGCCTTCCATTTGGACATCTTCATCCGAATCAATTATAGAATCTTCATCAGAAGAGTCTGATGTGTCGCCTGTAACATTAATAATAAACTTTGCCATTTTCATGTTCATAAGCCTATCTGATTCTAAATATTTGTCTTCTATTTTTTCGATATTAATACAAACATTCAGCCATTCTTCTGCCGTAACAGTTCTAAACGCCGCCTCAGTTATTGCAGATATTTCGCTAGCAGCTTAAGCGACATTTTTTTCAGCAATGCACCTGTTTACAATTGCCCAAATCTTTTCAATCGGATTTAAATCACAATGGTAAGGCGGTAAACGAAAAACCTCATGTCTATATTCGTTTAACATCTGTTTTATTTCATACTGAGGGTCGCCTTTGTGTCTTTTGATTAAAACGAATAATTGCGCAACAATCGTCAAATTCAATGCCATTTTTCGTAAGCCACTCTTGGAGCTCTGCTTTTCTATTGCCAATTGTAGGCGCTTTGTTAACTTGTGTGCTGTGGTATGACGCATTATCCATCACTACAACGCTATTTGATGGTAGATTCGTCATAATTTTTTCATTCATCCACCGCATAAATTTCGCAGAATTCATATCGTCATGATGAGTCACTCAACTTGAATTTGGACTTGAATAGCAGCAGTCCGTTTTCAACAAACTCAGTTTTACCTCCAGCATGAGCTATAATCCATCATGCACCGACGCTTTCAGAAGCAAGAATACCAGGCTCTTCTTCCGATTGCCAACATTTTTGGAGGTGGTACGAGGCATGTATATATGTTTCGTCAAGATAAATTACGGGTCGATTTTCCTCGTGACGATTCTTGCGCAGCCTTTGAATATACCTCGCTCTCCAAGCTGCAATATCACTGCGTTCTATTAATACTTTTCTTTGAGACTGGCACTTTTTGTATTTGTAGCCCATAGTCTTTAAAATACTCCTCAAAGAGGTTCTGCTATATTTAAAATCAATATCTGCTTTCAATGCCAACCAAAGTTTATTTATGGTAGGAGTCTCCTTCTTCACGACGTAAAACGATTGAATTGTATGCCTTATAGCGCACTTAACAAAATCGTCTAATTCATCAATTTTTCTCTTCTGATTTCTGGTTTTTCCCGGAGTCCCAATTTTTGAAGATGAAGCTGATGCTACATTACCCTCTTGAGTAATTTGGGTGACGGTGCGTTCGGAAACGCCTAAAACAAAATAACAACAATGCTTAGTACTCATACAATACCTAATTACATAATAGTCATTATTGATGACACGTTGAAAACTACAAACGAATCTAGGAAATGCGGAGAGCTTTATTGTTATGGCAGGCAACCCTAAAATTGCCTGTAAAATATGCCACGCGAGCTTTGGAAAACGGTACTGTAGGCCCGTTATTGTCTCGTTCTTCTTCACAAGCACGTTTGACCTTTAAGATAATATCCCTGCCAGCACTTTTGGCATAGCGATGGCGATTATTTACTTTGCAAACGAATAAAAACACGGATCACAACACTCACTCCTGACGCCTGACATAAACGACAAGATGGTGGTTTACGATTAGTTCAGATTTCGGCTGCGCGCAGAGTTATCTTGCGGGCACTCTAGTACACCCTCGTATCAAGAGGAAGGTTGCGGCTTCATGTCACGTCTAAGCTTGAAAGTTTTTAAGATGTTTTAAAAAATCATAGCTAGTATTGTTGTACAACCTCAATATCGAGTCCTAAAAAATCAATGAAACTGCTTGTATAAAATAGGTAAACAAATCATATTCATTCATCATGTAAATAGGTACCTGTTAAACTGACTAAGCGGCATCGTCGCAAAGGCGCCGCCGATTTACGGTAAAAATTGTTTATTTGTACTTTATTGATTACTGGACGTCCACCTACAAGATGGGCAGACGACTTGGTAAGAACCGCAGGTCGGCGTTGGATGCTGGCCGCTTCCAACCGCAGTTCCTGGAGATCAATGAGGGAGGCCTTTGTCCAGCACTGGACGTCCTACGGCTGATATGATGATGATGATGATTACTGGATAAATATTCAAGCTGGTACTAAAACTACCTCTAAAATCAGTTAATACGATTCCGGATGTGTGTTTTAAATTAATGTCGTACTTAATAAAGCTATATAAGTTTGACTACTATGTCTGATTGGTTGATTATACTCTTAATGATTGATATACGCACACCAAATAAAAATACAGTAACAGAGGAAAATATACAATGGATAACGGTTCAATGTGCGGTCTTATCGCTAAAAGCGATCTCTTTCAGACAACCCTTGAATGGACAGGATAAACAAAAATCAATGTAGAAATGTCTGTTTGTATGTCTGTCCTTGGCATCCTAGTTCCCAAATGGACCGATTCGGATGCAGTTTTGTAAAGCTATGTCAGTTTTCATCCCCCGACGAAAGAAACATAAAGATTTTTTGAAATTGCTTATTTATACTTTTATGCTTAAACGTAATATGATGACATCTGTGGCAGAGTGCGCGGATAACAATAATATTATTTATTAAATATTGCTGGATATTTCGAACAGCGCTATCTAGACCCAAACTCAGCAGAGCTCGTACTATAGGAACCAGATACCTGATACAATACTTATATACTTTTTTTTTTTGTAAATTCATACATCTACACTAATATTATAAAGAGGAAATGTTTATATTTTTGTATGTTTGTAACGAATAAACACAAAAATTTCTGGTCCGATTTCAAAAATTATTTCTCCATTAAAATGCTACATTATCCCTGAGTAACATAGGCTATATGTATTACTAGAAACAGTTAGGGATTTCTACTAAAATTTCAATAATATAACCCAAGGTGTAAAAAAAATTTAGATATAAAATGGTAAAAAATAAATGTCCATGTGCGAAGTCGGGTCGGGCCGCTAGTAAAACATCCAGACCCGAAACTAAAGCTAGTAAAACATTTGTTCCGTGGCGGGAATCGAACGCGCTACCTCCTGCGTCTCAACCGCGCAGATAGATAGGTTTTTGTCAGTAATCTTCAAGATCGGATACTGATGATGAAATCTTTAATATTAAACAATGACCTGAAAATGACAATGATGTTGTTTTCTGCTAATAGTGAGTATACTTTGCTAATTTCCTTCGTGTGGTCACCCTGTGTAGAGATGTATGGCGTCGGTGGAAAGGGTTGGAGAAGAGCAAGAGGATATGTCTGTTTTCTTACGTCATCGTTTTTTTATTGAAGTGAAAACTTCTTTGGGCGTGTTAGGTATTTTTTGAGATGGGATAAAACCATTGAACTCGCGACACTGTTACCCACACCTCTGTATTAGATTTTTTTTATTTACAAGATAATTTTCTTTAAATTTGATGTTTATGCGACATCCATCATGATCATTTTTACACACCCAATTTTTTTTTAGTTTGTGGAGGGGCATAAGACAACTTAGTAAATTTTTATATTTATGCGACATCCATCATGATCATTTAGACACATCTAAACGGCGGGACCGATTCCTATGAAATTTGGTATATAGATAGATTATGATTGGGATTGAGACATATATGTACCACTTTGTACTCGACTGCGCAGAAAGAAAGTAATGTTTTTTTGACTAACCACGCGCGTGAAGCCGCGGGCGGGTCAGCTAGTAATAATTAAATAGTGCTGAATATTTCACACAACTCCACACTAAGGAAAACTTGTTTTCATTATTCCAGGAATAACAACGTACTATTAATGCGCTCTTATTAACTAACTAGTAACCATTTAATTTATTATTTACTAGCGAATGCAATCCCGATCCCGATCTCGCGAGATCTCGTGTAATTTTTCGGGATCAATCCCGACGCATCATATGACGAGATCCCGTTCGAGATTGACGGGATTGGGCGGCAGTGGTCAGCGACACTACACACGTCCACTCGGGGCGCAAGCGGCGCGCTGACTGACGGCCGCGAGCGGCAGGAACGCCAAACAGCGTTAAAAAACTATTCCGACTATTTCCGAATATTAGCGACAGGTGACGATAATTATTTAGTTGGTAAGATTAAAGAATAAAGATTTTTATTTTCTTTCGAGTAATATGTTATTTAAGTTAACCTCACTATCACAAACAAGCAGTTATTAGCTTTTTCAGTCATCCGAATTTAACATTTTTTTTAAACTAGACGGGATCCCAAAAATTCCGGGATCCCACGGGATTGATATTTCTAATCCCGCGGGATCTCGAATTTGCAATCTCGAGTCGGGATTGCATTCCCTACTAGCGACCCGTCCCGGGTTCGCACGAGTGGACATTTATTTTTAAAAAAAATTTTAGCTAATATTTTTACACCTTGGGTTACATTATTGAAGTTTTAGTAGGGATCCCTAATTATGTAGTAATAAATATAGCCTATGTTACTCAGGGATAATGTAGCATTCTAATGGTGGTATAATTTTTGAAATCGGACCCGTAGTTTTTGAGTTTATTCGTCACAAAAAAAAAGAGTTTAGTCGTTTCCTCTTTATAATATTAAAATATTACCATCATTATTACTCGTGCGCGATAACTTGGGACCTGCTAGGAATGCGACTCCCCGACCGCTTCCTCTGCACTTCCCCGAAGGCGCCCGTATTGTACCGTTCGCATCACTATTTTTTACTAGGGTTTTTAGTCTCGTACTGGCCTACGTTACGTAACGACGCGCTCTGGAATTCTTTTAGTTTTCGTTTGTGTTATTGTTTTGTTGTTGTAGTTTTTGTTGTTATAGTTCTTATGAATTATAACATCAAATAAGTTATCATTATGAAGGGTAAACCTTTGCATAGCGGAGAAAGAAACCTCGTGCTAAAAGTGTTAGAGTTTTTTGAAAACGAAAAACGGAACAAACAGTTTTTTTTACCTGTCCACTAAGTAGTGACGAAGATGATAATGTAAATAATAGATAAAATAAATGTATAAACTTAAACATTGTATTTTTATTTTATTCAAATAGTGTAAAAAAGATTAGATAAAAATCAGCGTCCTCCCTGAGTAACATAATAAATTAGGTTTAAAAAAACAAAGACGAAGCCGCGGGCGGCTGCTTGTTATGTTCGCTTTTTTGCGGGCGGTACAAACACGCCAATATGACGTCACCGCGCTCAGGTCCCAACTTATCGCGCACGGGTAATACAATCAATGCGACTATGCGAGATACGTTTATATAATGTTGCATATATAACAACAATAACTGAAATAAATCACGAGATATTCCGTAGTAAAGCAATTTCTAAAGCATCGACGCAACCTTGTCGTTTCTTCGATTATGCAAGAAGTCTCTAGTGATGATGATGAATACAAAAGTACTTCTGTCTCTTACACTATACAGCCTCCATAGTTAAAATAGAACGGAGTGGATCCGTCGCGGGTGCCACAAGGCAGGCTTTGGCGTCACTTTTATAGTGAAGCACTGTGCTCTAGGCTTTGATACTGATGCCGCGGAATGACGTTATCCTGTTATTTAAACCACATTCTTGGAAATCAATCTGTTCGATAGCAATAAAAACGAGTGCGCTTTAGAGCACACGACTGAAGTAAGACTTCTTTTCCAAAATATTATTTATAAAATTGTTCAATTACTTACAAAATTGTCCACACGTCTGTAGGTCGATTAGTCTATGTTCATTCTGGACAGACCCAACTCGCACTCGCACATTAACGGTTAAAAATATACGAAAGGTAAAACTCTCTCTCTCTCTTTCTATCTTCACTAACCTATATCTCCCTCGCAACTTCCGTTCGCACTTTTCGTAACGCATTCACCAGCTTACTCCCCAAGTCAAGCGTGCGTAAAGAAGTTTTACTTCAACTATAGTCTTTCCATTTCTTTATTTTCTCGATGACAGCTCCTGTGAAAACTTGAACGAGCGTCTTTTTTACATTATGTATGCATTATTTTAAAAAAATATGACGCTTACGCACGTACAAGGTTATACTAGAGTCGGAGAAACTGATAGGGATGGAACTATCGATAAACGTAACACGATAACAGACCCGATATTTTTTTACTAGAAACTAAACTACTGCCGAATACTTTTGTACAAACTTATTAACTAATATTATATTTCATTACAAGATGTTACACGTATTAATTCTTGATTGATAATGCCAACTTCTTTAAAATTTTCGAAGCTGTTGTAAAATAAGTAGGCATAGGTCTCGACAATGAAACGAAATAAATAAAACGACAGGTAATCTTTATTTATTTATTTTAATCAAAATCTGATGAATCGTCACTGTCACTCGATGAGCTCTCCCCATGAGGTCACAACACTACAACTATCAAATTAGAACTGTCATCGAGAAAATAAAGTAATGGAAAGACTATAGTTTGATTCATCCTTTCATTTAGCCAGAAAACCACTGTAAACGTACTAATAATAAATTTGAAATAAGATCAGTTATAAACTCTATTCGAACGCATTAGGGTTGAAATTTATGCTTCTTCATATATACTGTACTGTTGTGCACGAAAGTGAATAGCTGTGTTTATTACGCGGTTTATCTAAACGTGTGGATTTGTGTAGGTAAATATAACTTTAATCAGCTTGTTTATTTATTTCATTTTATTTATTTAACAAAATCCACAGCCCTTGTTATATAAGATACAAACTTTTACTAAGCGTAGCATACGGCCAAAAACGAATTTTCTTTATATAAAAAAGAATTTATAAATGGACAGTCTATATTAAACTACTATATTGCCTACCTATTGTTTAGTGTATTAGTTTTTTGTCATTTTTTTGTATAAATTTTAGTTTATATTACCTATTTACACTTAGTTTAGAAAATATATGCTCACCGGTTTCATAAGAAATTTTATTAAGTTAGCATTTAGTCTTTTTATTCATAATTAATATAACATTTATTATTTATTAAGGCAATAAACATTCTCTAAACCGAAACTGAAACTAAAAATACGAACAAAACAAATAACGTGTAAAAACACAAAAAGGTTGATAAAATACATAGAATAGATTAGATTAGATAAGATAATAATTTATTGCACACCACGAATCAAATACATATAAAATACAACTACGTAAATCTATGGATACAATTGGCGGTCTTATCGCTAATTAGCGATCTCTACCAGACAACCTTTGGATGGAATGGACTGTGTAGACATTACCTGGGGTGTAATGGTGTACCTAACATACTACATGTACATACATACTAATACTAATTATATAAAAATAAAAAAATAAAACTTACATAAATGAAAGTTACATGAATCTAAATAATAACTACTCATAATAATTTATAGATACATACTTAGACTTATTTAAGAAACAAATAATTAATAATAAATACATATATATTTAGCGACAAATACTCAGATAGTGTTCACTGAGCATACGTTTAAAAATGGCAAGTAACTTGGCACATCTGATAATACATATATAAGTAGTTATATCAATTCTTATTTTAATCGCAACTAATTAGATTAGATATGTCCTTTGGATAAAAACTGCATGGAAAATCAACCACTGTAAACCCTTCTATTCTTTCGTGCTGTTACGTCACTTGCGTGCTGTGCTAACTGCTGATGGTGAATAGTTATCAAGCAGGTATCTAAACTACCAACTATCTACCTAAAATGTTATTAAAACAGAAATGTCACAAAGTCACAAAATGTACTGACGATATAAATATACAGTAAGGTGTTTCTAAAAAATGTTTTAGACATCTCTGGGATGGCTCAGCCAAGTACCAGCTTGAAGCCCTTGATTCGATTGAGCGACGTGCTGCTAGACTCATTGGTGATGACTCACTAGTGGAAGCCAATTTACAAAGTCTAGACCACAGACGCCGAGTAGCCAGACTTTCAGTTTTTTACAATATACATTTTGGTGAATGTGCGCAAGATCTTCATGACCTTATCCCTCCTTCCCCCTTCCACCACAGGGCAAGCGGACGAACCGAGAAGTACCACCCATACCTGGTCGGCATACCACCTTGCCGTACCAAACGATTTGCTACAACTTTTCTTGTTAGTACAAGTGAGGAGTGGAACTCACTTCCGGTGTATGTTTTTCCAAACCAGTTTAATCTTGGAGTCTTCAAGTCCAGAGTGAATAGGTTCTTTCTAGGCAAGCGTGATCCATCTTTGATCACACCTTCACTTACCATCAGATGAGGTAGTGGTCAAGCGCTTGGCTATCATTAATAAAAAAAATATAATTACTTTCGTGCACAACAGTACAGTACATAAGAATAAGCTTCAATTTCAACCCTAATGCGTTCGAATAGAGTTCATAATCGAACTTAATTCAACTTTAGCATTAGTACGTAGAAGTTTAAATTAATTTTCTGGTTAAATGAAAGTATGTTCCTTATATTTTTGTCTCTAAAGCTACACGCATACCAAATTTCGGCACTGTGGGGTCACTAGTGTACCCTGTGAATTTCGTCAAAGTTCAGTTTTTAATAAGGCTAATAACTTAAAAACTACAAGGTTAAAGCTAACAATAAAAACGTGATCGAAATTAACTCACTAATACTTTTTATTAAACGTGCAACTACACCGGATAGTCCCATTTTGTTTATTTTACGCCTCCTGAACCCCAATATCTAACTACCCCCCAACAATTTAATATTGTGCCATCACTACGTACCTATATACCAAATTTCACGATGATCGGATAAACGCTTCGAAAGTTATCCTCGGACAAACAAACATACATACATACAACGCCGAATTGCCCAAGTTGATTTGGAAAAGGATAAATAAGTCGTGTGGTTTCAAGGACACGCGTTTTTTTTATATAATAGTAGGTTCCGCCAGCGGCTTTGCAGGCACTAAAATTAGCCTATTTGTTAATACACTATATAATCTACGTACATACACATCAAATTTCATTGAAATCGGTTCAGCCGTTACGACGTGAAAGAGTAACAAACATCCACACATACATCCATACAAACTTTTGCATTTAAAATATTATTATAGTGTGATTTATCACTATTTGAGCACAGCTTTTTGGCATAGATATTACCATCAAATTCTATGGTGAGGCTTCCAACTTGTTGGATACCCTGTTCCTCTGCAGCATAACTTATGTTGCCCTTTCAATTCAATTCAATTCTAAACAAACCAATACAAATTGAAACACCAAAATACATCAATAGTCATTGAATTATGAAGTCCAAGTTTAGGGTTGAGGGTAAAGAATTCAAGTCACGTGCCAACCCTACGTGCCTTGTTGAGAAGGGAGCCTGTAAAACCACAGAGCAAAAGGTAAGCTTAGCTATAGGGAGGTAGATACCGTCTACTCTAAAAAATGAACGCGTTTCCACTTCCACCATTGTAGTTGATCGAGCGCAGCGAGATCTCCTATAGCGGGTTCCTATATTCGTCGGTAACGCCTCGTATCTCCTTAAAAAAGTGTCAAACTTTTGACAGGTTTTCAAGGAGAAACGAGTCGTAGCTGGTTACCGATGGATATAGGAACCCGCCATTAATCAACTTGGGCAAATGGGCGTTGTATGTATGTATATTTGTTTGTCCGAGGATAACTTTCGTAGCGTTGATCCGATCATCAAGGTAGGTAGTGATGGCACAATTTTGGTGTAACTAATGAGCTGAAAATATTGGGGGGTTGTTGAGATATTGGGATTCAAGAGGGGTAAAAAAAATGAAAATGAGAGTATTAGGTAAAATGGGATGTCAAACGAAAGGTCTTTATTAGTACATTTAAACTCTGTTTTTATTTTTAGTGAAATCCGTATAGTTCTTGATTTATTAGCTGTAATAAAAACTGTATTTTGACAAAATTCACAGGGTACACCAGTGACCTCATAGTGCTGAAATTTGGTATGCGTGTAGCTTAAGTGACACAAATATAGGCAAAAGTCTGAAATCCAGAATAACTGCAATATGTACCACAAAAAAGTTTAACCACAATACATGAATTTTCGTTACCTGTAATTTGAATGAAACTGTAGGTCAAGTCAGATGTATAATAGGTATATTTCGTAGCACTATTTTGATAGTCAAAGATTACGAATAATTTATTTCTGTTTTTATGGGAGACTCGCGAGATCTCAGTTCGGGGCGAACCACTAGTTACTTATTTACCTAAATTTTATTATTAATCTTTAGTACACACGACTACACATCAAGTACACATCATAGACCTCGCATTGTGTAGGCTTTTCGTATAATGAGAGGTCAGCTTATACTGAAAATGTATAGCTTGATTTGTAGCCATGTGTACTATCTAAAGGTTGCCTAGAAGAGATCGCTCTCAGCGATAAGGTCGCCCATTGTATTGCATTTTTAGTTTTATATGATTATGTGTAGAAATAACAATAAAGAGTTATCTTATCTTAATAAGGCGTTCAGGGCACTGCGCTGTTGCGGCTCCCGCGCGGTGGTACAGTGCATCGGGAATGTTCGCGGGCGCGCGCGTGGACAGCTTCCAGGCTATTTAAATTTTCGCGAACTATACTCATGTTTTTAAGACAAAACGGGTCCTTTCGATTTAGATCCACGCGTAACTTCAGATACTGTTAGTATTGCACGTCGAAACAGTGATACGTGTGATTCAGAAAACAAAGTGCGGGTAGTTGGTGACAACATTCGCGCTTCCCGGCAATGACACCCGCCCGCTTTCAGTCTCTCGTGACCAGGGCCGATGTAACTTGGCCGAAACGTCGAGGTTAGTCAACATTATGATTTTTATATAAATCCGTGGCTTTTCTGCGGCTCACTGCGTCGTGTGCGCGCCAGCCGCTACAGCCTCCTGGCTGGTAGGAAGGCTGGAAAGTTCGATGGGAGCCTTATACCATACGGCACTGGACAGGGATGCCTTGAGTGGTGAATCTGGACCTGCGTGCACCTCTAGGAGCTACTTGATTAGAGTTTAGGTTAGGTTTGTTATGTTTCGGTTTGTCCATTGGCACAACAGAAGAAGCCTTTGATTAACAAACACACCATGATCAAAGGAAGAAGCTAATTTTGCTTTTATATTTTATACTACCTATACTTGATGATGGAAAAAGCATATCGTCGGCCTAAATACCAGAGTTCGTAAGTCCATTTGGGCAAATTTTACAGGAGCAACAAAAAAACTGATATTCTCACTAAGATTAAGAGATTTTTATTAAGGCGCTAACCGTAGCCGATGACCTTGAGCGAATGGGCGTAGTTATTGTTTTAACCCCGCACCTTCCGCCACCTGCATCTAACCGACCAGAAAATAGGTGAGCGCGAGGGAGACGAGCACAACCCTCCCGTACGACAGTCAGCGGTACACTGCCGCCCGTCGCCCGCGCAACCACCTTCTAAGGACACGCCCGCTAATTATTCGGAAAAGTTTAAAATAATTAAATGCCACGTGAAATACCGTCGCAGCACAGCACCATTTGTTCAACTTGAATAGTCTTTGCCCGCATTTAGGTGAAAGAAAAATTACAAAATTTTACGTCGTTTAGAGGTTGAATCAAATTGAAAGTCGAAAACAGCTACATTTTGTTTTTTTTTTCTCATAGTTAATAAACAGGAAGGAATTTTTTGTATGTTCACTTTGCAGATAAAAGGTCAGTGAATGACATATATTTTTTTGAGCACATAAAACTAATTCCTCCCTGAGGAGAAAAACTTCAAATAAGACCAATCAGCTACTATATTCGCCTTAAGTCACTCTTACTATAAGGTATAAAAAATACCCTCATGGTGTACCTAAAGCCACTCAATATATATATATGACAATATAAACATTGTCAGAAAAAAAGTTTTCTGTAGCTATAGTAAAACTTACCCAAATTGACTTACGAATTCTGATAATTAGGTCAACGATATGCCCCCCTATTTTTTTAAATTAATTTTGGCCAGCGTTTGCGCACGATCTCGCGTGAGATGGCGCGCGATGATGCAGTCTACGATGGTACACGCTTGCTTAGAAGAAACCTATTCACTTGCTACTTGAAGACCCCTAGGTTGTAGTTATCAGGAAACACAGACTCAGGCAAGGCGTTCCACTCCTTGGCGGTGCGCATAGTAAAGGTGCCCTACGATTCTTTAATTCGTAGTAATAGATATTAACTGTTTGATAAAGTGTGTTCATACCTTGATTTAGCCTATAGCTGCCGGCATATATCTCTAATACAATTTACTCAGTATTTCGCCCGGTCATAATACAGTCGTGAATCGTACTTTGATTGTAAATTGTGAGTTTTGAAACTGCTTATACTTAAGATTAGACAAGAGGTTCCCAACTTTTTTTCTCATAGACCACTTTCAAAATTTTGCTGGTTCCTGTGGAGTGTGGACCCACTGCAGCTACATTTCTACCATATTCCCAGTCGACAAAAAATGTGAAGATTAGATCTAACTATGGAAATTTGCGTTCCAACCATGAATTAACAGTTTTCGCTTTGCAAGTCTCACATGTCGCGACTTGCAAAGCGAAAACTGTTAATTGAATATGAAATATGCAAGTTTTTACAAGTAACAGTCGCTGAGCCTACATTGATAGGTGAAGTCAAGCCAACATTTTAGTTCTTCACTATCAAAACCAGATACATTTTTGTGGACCCTCGCTTACGAATTGTGACCCCCATTTTTTTGTCAAGCCAACGTCTACGTTGGCTTGACAAAAAAATGGGGGTTCCCCCCTCGAGTCTCCCGTTGACTACTTTGGGAAACAATGGATTAGACGAAGCGAAAATATATTTCCAGATGTTAAAACACAATCAAGTTAATTTTAATACATGACGAAATGGAAGAATTATGCATATTATTGATGTGTAACATCTTTCCTCTCGGTTTGTGGGAGTGATTCTGGCAAAAGGGACGGAAACGAGTCAAAGTCAAAGTCAAAATCAAAATCTTTTATTCATTAAAATCACAAGGATTACTTTGAAACGTCAATTTTACTGCCTGTTCCTTCGCGACCAAGCCAGGAAAGAAAGGCAAGAAAACAAGGCTGGTTGTTTATTTTAATGATCCTTTTAGAATACATAACAATACAGGTAATAAATTACGTCTAAATTGTAACATTTTGAACGAGTTGGAGCAATTTCAATCCCAAGCTTCTCTATCATCTAAATAATCCGATATTTTATAGTATGCTTTTTCATAAAGATTGTGTTTAATTGCGTTTTTAAATTTGTTAATTGTCAATTTTTGTACATCACTTGGGAATTTGTTATAAAAGCGAACACCTGCCCCTTTAAACGATTTACTAACTTTATGGAGTCTACAAGGGGCAAAAGCGAGTTTATCTTTATTTCTAGTATTGAAATTATGATTATCGCTATTTTTCTTAAACAAATTAATATTTTTGTGAACATACATAAGATTTTCATAGCTATATTGACAAGGGAATATCATAATATTTATTTCTTTAAACTTATTGCGTAATGATTCTCTGGGGCCTATATTATAAATTGCACGAACAGCCCTCTTCTGCAGCACAAAAACGGTGTTTATATCTGCAGCACTCCCCCACAGCAGTATGCCGTATGAGATAATGCTGTGGAAGTAGCTGAAGTAAACTAGTCTAGCTGTGTCTACGTCTGTAAAAAGACGGATCTTTTTGACTGCGTATGCCGCAGAACTAAGTCTCTTCGACAAGTTATCAATGCGAGGGCCCCATTGAAGCTTATTATCTAGGGTTATACCTAAGAATACGGTGGTGTTCACAAGAGCCAACTCCTCGTCTTTGATTTTTATATCTGCTTTAACTTGTGTAACATTAGGTAGTATAAATCTAATACACTGTGTTTTTTTTGATTTAGAAGTAGATTGTTTACATTGAACCATTTTACGACCTTAGAGATTGCATTGTTTACATCGTCATAATCGGTTTGTCGTCGTGTCGTGTTTTTAATTTAAATAAAAGTGGCGTGTCATCTGCAAACAATACAACCTCATGATCGACACGATGATTATAAGATGGGGAAGATCATTAATATATACTAAAAACAAAAATGGTCCCAGTGGTCAGATGTTACACACCATAAACAACTACTTTAAGGCTCGTAGTTTTTTATGTATTTCTGTGTGTCTATCATTGTCTGTGGAATACACACTTGGCAACCAAACTTTGGGACCGATTGATTTATATAACATAACTAGCTTCCGCCAGCGGCTTCGCACGCATTGTTTGTTAAAAAAACTAGCCTATGTTTGAATCTGTTAACGCATCAAATTTATTCGAAATCGGTTCTGCCATTAGGTACGATGTGATTGAGTAAAAAACAAACATCTAAACTTTCACATTTATAATATTACTGTGCTGATAATAGAATAATTTATATGAGTTAATGTCCATAGGAGTAATAATTACAATTATAAAACTTACTTACATTATGTCAAATTATAATCATACAAAATAATAATATTTAAAATAGGATTTTAAAAATAAAATTAACGTTTTAACAGAAAAATAATACAATTCAATAATTTAGATTCTCGTTGGAAAAACTTGGACAAGATTTTTTTTTATACTACATATATGGCAAACGAGCATGCAGTCCACCAGATGTTAAGTGGCTACTGCAGCCCATGGATATCCACATAGAATTCAAAACAAGGTACTATCGTTGTCTTGATCTCTATGTGGATACGTTGCCATACTCTAGGACTAAGCTGTTATGCCTATGTGCCAGTAATTACAGGAACATACCATTACCATCTAACCGGAACACAGCAGCACAAGTACTGCTATTTGGCGGCAGATAAAGGTAAGTCGGTGGTGCCCACTTCCTCGAGCCCGTTCACAAAAGCTCTACCACCAGTAAAAGGTGCGAGTGATCGCGCACCGATGGTTCAGATTTAGTATTATGCGATTTTCAAATGTTCAAGGAACTTTGTAGATAACGTTCAGACGGTGTGCATGGATTCACGTTTGGCTGAAGTCGATTAGAGCAGAGTTACCGATTCAGCGCCACCGGCCCGAGCGTGACGGCTCAGTTTCGTTCATTGCCTTGAACAAGTTACTTTTTAACAAAAATAAAACCCATTTCAGATAACAGTAAAAACAAACTACTAACCCGATTTCGATTAAATTTATATGGGATCAATCTGAAAGTATATCCTTTTATATAATAAAAGAATTTTCCAAATCGGTTGATAAATGATGGAGGTATGAGGTAACAAACATAAAAAAGACAGTCGAATTGGGAATTTTCTCCTTTTTTGAAGTCGTTTAAAAAGTGTGCATGATGGCCAAAAAGTGACAATATATCATCATCATCATCATATCAGCCGCAAGACGTCCACTGCTGGACAAAGGCCTCCCTCATTGATCTCCAAGAACTGCGGTTGGAAGCGGCCTGCATCCAACGCTGACCTGCGGTTTTTACCAAGTCATCTGCCCATCTTGTAGGTGGACGTCCTACGCTGCGCTTGCCGGTCCGTAGCCTCCATTCGAGAACTTTCCGGCCCCATCGGCCATCTGTTCTGCGCGCTATATGGCCTGCCCATTGCCACTTCAACGTGCTAATCCGTCGGGCAGTGTCGGTGACTTGAGTTCTCCTACGTATCTCCTCATTTCTGATTCGATCCCGTAGAGAAACCCCGAGCATAGCCCTCTCTATAGCTCGCTGAGCGACAATATATAAAGTTAGTTAAAGCGTTGGCTCATCGAGCAGACTTTCTATATCGTCGATGAGTTCACTAGCGAGTTCCTCGATGAGTTTTTTTATACTTCCTGTAGATTGAACAATCGCTGATGTTACGTGCCCACCTGATGCTACATGGTAACCATCGCCTATATATAACAAAGTATCGCCCCATAGCTCACGCACCTTAGGAACTCTAGTATCTATCCCCTTGCATGTTTCATTACGATCCGTTTAGCCGTTGAGTCGTGAAAAGGTAACAAACAAACAAACAAATTGAGTTAATTTCGCATTTATAATATCAGTATGGATGATGCTATGAACAGAGACACAGACAAAGATTCACACTAATACCATTTTTGTTTAAGTATGTTATATTTTCAACCAATGTGTCCTGCCTATCCTCACATACGGTGCTGAAACATGGCTGCTCACGAACGAACTTGTTCACAGGATTAGAGGTGCTCAGAGAGCTATGGAGCGTGCCATGTTAGGCATCTCGCTGTTGGACCACATACCCAACATCGAAATACGACGCAGAACCAAAGTCGTGGATGTGGGTAGAAGGATTAACCAGCTGAAGTGGATATGGGCTGGACACTTGGCAAGGAGGAAAGACGGAAGATGGACGAGGGCAGCAACCGAGTGGTGGCCGCAAGAAGGGCGCAGACCAGTTGGCAGACCACCAGCCAGATTTTTATTTTATTTTATTTTGAACAAAATCTACAGCTCTTAGTATATACCAGGTATATCTTATGCTAAAACTTACAACCAATAAAGGATTTACATTTTATAATACAAATACTTATAAATTGACGACGTAAATCACTTATCGCACTAAATAGGACCATTATTTTAAATATACAGAATTACAGTATAAAAAAATAAATCTTAAGATAAGTATTACTTACACAAGAACCATAACCACACACGCACACTAAACATTAAAGATATACATACACATAAGATACACATTCATACATCACCTATACACCTACAAATAAATGGACATGCTTAATTAACTATTCAATGTACCTAAGTACGAGTAAGAGTAGTGTAGTGTACACTTAAATACTCCGTCCACATCTATACTGCCTGTGTGAGCATTAGAGAAGTAGGTATGTTTATTTAGTTACGATGGTCTAAGACAAGATGACGAGATGGTCGGACGACATCGCGAGAGTTGCGGGAAGGCAATGGATGCACTTGGCACATGACCGGAGAGAATGGCGTGATATCGAGGAGGCCTATGCCCAGCAGTGGGTGGATGTGGGCTGAGATGATGACGATGATGATGTTATGACATCGGTTAGAAGGGTTATTCACTAACTCGACACAAGAGACCAGTGGACACACGTGTGTCCAGTTGGTGAAAATTAGTATCACTTATTATTTGTGGTCACGCCAAGATTTTTACGTGTGTCCACATAGTGAAACTTAAATTAAATCACTTTTATGTTTTCACCAACTAGAAATCTCTAGAAATACCGATTAATTTACCGAGTTCTCTTTTGTTTGTGTTTTGAACACTTCTATTTCATTGTATACTTTTTCAGTCTTTGTATTAAATAACTGATTGTCTATGTATATGTCTACACAATAATACGAGGTTTAATCAGCTCTCAAGTGAAAAATCCTTCCTGAAATTCTAAGGAAAATATCAGAATAACTCAGAATTCTAAAAAGAATTTCATAATAATGCCAGCATCCGTAACCATCTGCGTTCTCTCACGATGGGAAGCATTTCAGGTCACAGAAAATCTTTACTGAGAGGCATTTTTTATCTAAGAAATATCATAAAATGACGCAGAAACGTAGTCTTTCACTATGTACCTCATCAGGGGTAGGCGGTATTTAAATTACTTGTAATTAAAATACGTTATTGAAATACAAATACGTATTTTGTATTTGTAATTCAATTATTTCGTAAAATTGTATTTTGTAATTGGTATTTCAAATACCTTCTAAATACATCTGAACATAAATACATTTAGCAATCTTATTATTACTGCGTTCTGCAAGAAATAACGCTAGATAGTGTTCGTAAGCAAAATGGCGACCGCTAAATATGTCAATCTTTATTGTTGGTAACACTGCACCTTTACTGTACGTCAAATTCTCAAGTACCTAACATCTGACTGTATTTGGTAATTTGTATTTTAATGAAAAATAGTAAAAATACTGTATTTTTTTATTTAAAATACACGACTTAAGACGATATGAAAAAAAATTGAGCCGCTTAGTAACTGTCGTGTTCAATAACGAAAAATTGTACTGATTTAATATTTAAGCAATATTTACTTGAGGATTTGAACTACATAAATGAAAGCCAGAAACGCAATTGGTGAAACTTTTCTTGATACAATTATGTGTCTAAATCGGCTCTTCTAAAACACTAATATCGTTCATTCTCCGAATCTAGAAAAGATTTCAAGATTTTTTCTACATAGTTATGTAGGTAATGATGGTACCTAAATTAAAGAAAAAACATTGTTTTGGTAATTTGTTGGTTCTCATGTAATTCAAGATTTTATCTTTTATCACTTACGTCATTTACTCCTGCGACAATCCGGCGCGGCTATGATACATGTTTGTCTCGTTCTTCACCTAAGCAAGTAAATAGCACTGTCACTTTTTTGCATTTCCGGATTTCCAATCGTCATCGAAATTAAATTTGTATATCGTCTTAAACATATTTTGAATTTCGTATATTAAATACGTGTGAGATAGTATTTTTTAATTTGTATATTAATTTACGCAAAGCATGTATTTTTCCCAGCTCTGGGCCTCATAATATGATTCATATTATGAAGGCTCGCGGTCGCTCAGCGTGCTATTGAGAGGGCTATGTTTGGTGTTTCTGTACGTGATTTGATCAGAAATGAGGATATTCTTAGATGAACTAACGTCACTGACATAGACCAGAGGAATAGCAAGCTGAAGTGGCTGAGGCGGGGCTTATAGGCGACTGACGGCCGTTGGGGCAGAAAGGTTCTCGAGTGGAGACCACGCACTTGAAATCGCAACGTAGGTCGTACCTCCACTTGATGGAAAGACGACCTGATAAAAGTTGTTTGGAGCCGTTAGGTCGCACAAGATAAGTAGCTCTGGAAATCTATGGGGGAGACCTATGTTCAGCATTAAAGTGAACTGAATTTTTTTAGGTAATGGAAATCTAATAGCTACCAATTAATAGAAAAGAGAACGCAAGCAATACACTTCTTTATTGCGGTTTTGTGCTTTTTAGGGTTCCGTACTCAAAGGGTAAAACGGGACCCTATCACTAAGACTCCGCTGTCTGTCTGTCTGTACGTCTGTCACCAGGCTGTATCTCACGAATCGTGATAGACAGTTGAAATTTTCACACACGATGTATTTCTCTTGCCGCTATAACAACAAATACTAAAAACAGAATAATACCTATAATGATTTAAGGGGGCTCCCATACAACAAAGGTGTTTTTTTTGCTCGTTTTTGCTCGATATCGATAACGGCAACAGGTAGACGCTTAAAGTGTTCAGTTATAGGTATATTAACTTAAATAATAAATATTTATTTATTTTTCTCACTGCGCTATCTAGCCCCAAACTAAGCAGCGCTAGTACTATGAGAACCAGTTAACTGATAGAATACTTACATACATTTTATTTTGTAAATACATATATAAAATATATAGAGAAACAATCAGATCCGGAACAAATCGTTGTCGAGTCCGACTCGCACTTGGCCGGTTTTTATTTGTGACTACTTTTAAGAGTAGTCTCTACTACTCTTAAAAGTAGTCAGAAATAAAAAGGGAAAAAAAGGGAAAGGGCTCGCCCTACAGCATTGCTGAGTTTCGGTTTGAAGGGTATGGTTGCCGGTGAAATTACAGGCACATGATGCTTTACACCTGTATGGGTATGCCTGAAGTTTATGAACGAAGGCAGTGCAACATAGGGCACATTTCTAAGGTGCGTGACCTACGAGGCAGTTCTCTGTTATAGGCGATGGTTACCACTTAACATCAGGTGGGCCATACGTTTGCTCCGTCATGTAGCATAAAAAATCTATTTCTATGATTTAACGTGAGGGGTGAGGGTTTATATTTAAACGACGAATCCAACTTGGCTGGCCAGCGGTGGGGAAATCTTCTCGTCCAAAAGTCGTCAGTGTCCTATGACAAAAACCAAAAAAATATATTAGATTTTACAACATTCCAAAAATTACGAACCAGTATTAATTTGAACCCGCAAAAATATTAGGGGTCACAAAAAAGTGAAACCCCGTTGAACATCTGTTTAGAAGATCCTTAGATAGTATTTAAAAAAAGTGAATATTTCCAATAGCTAACATAACGCTCTCAGAGAACGAAAGCTTGACAAAAACCTAAACATTTTAAGCTCTTACAAAGGAGACATTTGAAATACTTACAAAGACGCCGTGGAATCTTGTAAAAGCATTTTCGAATGGTGTGTCGTAGTCCGGGAGATTGATGTTAACAAAATCATGTAATAGGGTACTAGAGAAACCGAGGTCCTTTTTGTTACTGCATTTTATTTGGTGTGCAGTTAAGAGTATATTATTTTTATTCGCATATTTTTTATAAAAAAAATAAAACTCTTATAAATAATACTTTTTAATAACAAAGTATCTTAAAAAACATTATTATTATTAGAGGGTAACCCAAGGTGACTCAGGCGTAGTATAAATAGTCTTCAATGAAGCTTTTCATCTAGCTCAGAGAAACATCACAGCATCCAGATCATTTTTAGGGTTCCGTACCCAAAGGGTATGCGTTACCTATTACTGAGGCTCCGCTGTCGGTCTGTCCGTCTGTCACCAGGCTGTATCTCATGAACCGTGATAGTTATACAACTAATTTATCTAACTAATTTAGCTAATAAACTTATATCGCTTATTAAACTTTTAACTTGATTTCCTTGCGTTATTATTTCGTCATGCTACTAAAGTGTTTTGGAATTCGATGATATAGGGGTTTCAAGAGTACTCTCCCAGACTAAACGCTCAATAAGCTGACACAAGTCTAGCTGTCAAGTGGTGAACAGTTGTCAAGTGGAATGAAGGTTCTAAGAGGTGTCTGTAATCTAGTAAAGAGCACTTACAAAGAGCTTGCAAAACCAGAAATGGTAGAAAATTTGTAAATCGCTTAAAGGGCAAGGTATACGCTTTTATAACAAACTCCCAAGTGATGTACAAAAATTGACAAATAACAAATTTAAAAACGTAAATATACAAAATCTTTAAAAAAGCCTACTATAAAATATCGGATTATTTAAATAGTAGAGAAGCTTGGAATTGAAATTGCTCCGACTCGTTCAAAAGTGTTACAATTTAGACGTAATTTATTTTCTTTATTCTATGTATCCTAAAAGGATCACTAAAAATAGCAACCAGTCTTGTTTCTTGCCTTGCTCTTTTTTTCCTGGCTTGGTCGCAAAGGAATAGGCAGTAAAATTGACGTTTCAAAGTGATCCGTGTGATAAAACATATGAAAATTAGCAATTTAAAAAAAGAAAAAAAAGTATATATAAGTATTGTATCAGTTACCTGGTTCCCATAATACATGCTTCAGTTAGTTTGGAGCTAGGTAGCGCTGTGTGAAATGTCCAGCATTATCCCATCCCACTAATAATATAAACGCCAAAGTTTTTATGTTTGTTTATGTGGACATTTGTTACTCTTTCACGTCATAACGGTTTAACCTAAAAGTTTTGCGTAACTTAGAAAAACAACATGTTATAACCAAAATCTTATGTTTATTGCTTTTCAAAATACTCTCCTTTACATTTTAAACATTTTTTCAAGCGATCGAACCATTTTTTAAAACAGGAGGACCACAGATCTGAAGGCATATTTTCTACGTGCTGATTGAACGCTATCACTGCCTCTTCGGAGTTGGTAAAAGTGTAACCTCTCATCAAATCTTTGATTTTGGGGAAAATACAGAAATCACAGGGTGCTAGGTCGGGGCTATGTGCAGGATGAGTGACGAGTTGTACCTTTTTCGGAAGCTAAAAATGACTTTGTTTTGTTGGCCGTGTCTGAAGAAGCGTTGTCATGATGTAGGAGAACGCGGCTTTTTGGTCGTCTTTCGCGAATTTTTTCTAACACCCTGGGTAAACAAATGGTAAAATACCACTCGCCATTAACACTCTTTTGATCTTCAAGTGCAGATGGGCCCGTAGCTGAGAAAAAAACGCGATCATTTTTTTACCAACGTTTCTCGCCTGCCTCACTTTTGTTGGCCTGTTCTCATTTTCAGACACCCATTCACAAGATTGCTGTTTTTTTCGGGTTCAAAACCATACATCCAAGTTTCGTCTCTTGTGACAATGTCATAAACAGCATTAGAATGTCCGTGGTCGTACCTCAGTAGCATCTGTGAGCATCATTCCACGCGATCCCGCTTCTGCTCCGCTGTCAGTTCATGAGGGATCCAACGACAACAAAGTTTCCAAACTTTCGATTCATCGTATAAAATTTTCTGAATTTGGCTCATACCAATCCCCAATAGTCCTCCAATTGTCTCATAGGTAATCCGCGGGTTTTCTTCAATTAGCCGCTTAACAGTAGCCACATTATTTTCGTTGACGGCAGTTGAAGGCCGCCCTTCACGACATTCGTCATGTAAAGAAACCCGACCTCTCTCAAATTCAGCAAACCATCGCCTTACGCGCTCAAACAAAGTGCTTCTCTCCCAAAAGCATTTTGAAGACGAGCGGCACAGTCTTGCGGAGAGAGAGAACTTTAAAATCATAAAAAATCATCGCTCTAAAATCTTTTCGCGTTAATTCCATTTTCGTTGCGTACGTAGAACTTTGATGTATGATAAAAAACAATTGACAAATGATTTCCCGCCAATTTCTTTTTTTACTAAGACGGGGTTGCAACGTTTCAAAAATATAACATTCGAAATTCAAATAGTTCCGATTAGTTAGAAATGCAAAACTTTTAGTGCCCCCATGGACCTGGATGTGGATGGTGCACCTGGATTAACACATTGGCTACTTTTTGTTGACAAACCACGTGTGTGAAGCCGCTGGCGGAAGCTAGTTAGTAATATTATTATTAATTTATATGCAAGAACAGACCACTGCTCAATTTCTGGCGAGCTAAGACGTTGATTTAGTAGAGCTAACGTTGCTTTGCTAGGTATATCTATTCTAGGTAAACGTTTACATAGCATAATGTATTGTTTTGTTTTAATTATCATCATCATTAACGACCTCCGTGGTGCAGTGGCCGAATAGCCGGCTGAGACGCAGGAGGTAGCGGGCTCTATTCCCGCCGCGGAACTAAATGTTTGCACGATCTACAGATATTTGTTCCGGGTCTGGATGTTATTTATATTATTATAAGTATGTATTTACAAAAAAAGTATATAAGTATTCCATCAGTTATCTGGTTCTCATAGTACACAAGCTCTGCTCAGTTTGGGGCTGGATTGCGCTGTGTGAAATGTCCAGCCATATTTATTTATTTATTGGCACAAGTGTGCTTAGATAAGTCCTTTAGTGAAAAGGCAGTTTAAACGGCATTGGGCGGGGCACAGCTCGAAGAACTGATGGCCGTTGGGGCAGAAAAGATATCGAGTTCCACGCAACGGAAACCGCAGCGCAGGGCGGCCCCCAACTAGAAAAAAAACTACCATACCTATTTCTGCCGCCAAACAGCATTGCTGTGTTTCGGTTTGAAGAGTATGATTGCCGGTGAAATTAGAAGCACATGAGGCTTTACACTCGTAACCCTCAAGTTGATGGACGCATGGCAGTGCATTTTAGGGCATGTTTCTAAGGTGCGTGACCTTTTTTTATGTTATTTGTGGGGAAACAGGCTTACAGCCCAACGGATGGTAAGCGGTCACCGTCGCCTATTGACACCGGCAACACCCGGGGTATTGTCGATGCGTTCCTTACCCTGTACAAACCTTTTGACATTTCTCTTGAAGCGTACCATGTCGTAGCCTAATGGGAAAACCTCAGATGGTAGCTGATTCCACATCTTGCAAGTATGGGGTAGAAAAGATCACGTGAAGCGTGTGGTGCGTGATACCCAATTGTCAACGATATGTGGATGAGCTTTATTACGTTGTAGATATGTGAGACCTAAGAGGCAATACTTTGTAATAGGGCCTATAACAAAGTATTGCCTTTAATATAGGCAATGGTTACCACTTAACATCAGTTGAGCCATAAGCTTATTACATTTCAAGGGGAAAACACTGATAATGGTAGCTAGGAGCCGTTGGGTGCAGCAGGCCGTACAAGATGTTTAGTCTATGATCATGCCTCAGTATATTTTGTCTATTTTTTCAGACTATTAACATGTTTAACAATATTTTATCTACAAAGAAAATGGATAAGAGTTATTTGAAACTGCATAACAATATGTAAAATCTCGCTTCGGAAACTTTGATAAAGCCGATTCAAACCACAATACAATGTGAAATAACCTTTGTTCCCGGGATATAAAGTACAGGTTTGAATGGAGGGTGAAATTTATTACAATTTACAGTATTGTTGTGAAATTGAGTACAGGAAAACTGAAAACAGCTGGGAAAGATATGCCAGCTAGCGACGCTGTCGCCTGCAACTGGCGACTGCACCACGTACAGCTGCCGCAGCGCTCGGAACGTCTTTCATAGAAATACATATAACCGGGCAAAATTCTGCTAATGTATAAGAAAAACAATTATGAACGCATACCATTAATTTAATTGTATATAGTATTTTTGTGCATGTTAGACTTGGGACCGAATCATTGCATTGAACTTAATGATCCTAAGATTATATCTAGTGAACGCCATTATTACAAGAGAATGGTTCGTGAAGCGATTGAAATCAAGAAATTTCCAAATCGAGAAGATGGCTATAGACTCTCAGCGTTCTGGAACCCGGTGATTGCTAGGTGTGCGCGTCGTGATCGGTCGTCTCAGTGCGTAGATACGGTTAGTGTAGTGTGTCGTAATATGAACGAGGACATTTCTAATTCAGAAGACCAAGTGAGGGTAGCTATACACATTCCTCGACGGTAGCTCCAAGTATTCGAGTCAACTCGTGACAACGACTGTTGTAACAGTCGAAACGTCAGGATAACAAATAAAAAAGGTACATACGCGGTAAATACCCGTTTTAATAAATAATTAATTATATTTGTTTTATTTTTGTATTTATGTATTAGACGCACTCTCTTCATCAATAGTTGAGCCATCAATGTTTACTCCCGACCGTTATTTTAGTTACAAAAAAATCCTCTCCATCCAAAGGTTACAAATTAGGTTAAAAATTATTGAAAAAGCCACACAGTAAAAAGAAGTATAAAACACAAAAACAACAAAATCTAACCTAAGCACTAACAAACTTAAAAGCTTTGTGTGGGGATAAATTGGTACTCAGCTCAGCATGATGCTACGGCATGTTAATATGCCGCAGAGCTGGTCTTCTGCTGAGTCCAGTAGGCAATAATACCGATAGATATTCGTTCATTACTTAACAATTAAGATTGTTGTTCCTGTCATAAGCTGTCAAACTTTCAATTGTATTGTCATAGCAACGGTGGTCATTGACAAAAGATGTTTCAGTAGAATACCTAAAGGTTTATTAGAATTGGGCCCCTGTAGCGTGCAGCCGCGGCACTTGCAGTTTGCAGTAGCAGTTGACCACGTTGCTCGGTATTCCGAATACTAACAGAGTTGTTTAACCGATCACCATAAAAGTTGACACATCTAAGTGTTTTTAAACGTTTTTTTATTATTTTATTGACAAACTACGAGGATGAAGCCGCGGGTGGGAGCTATTTTATTATTATTGTTCTGGCACACACGTTATAAGCATCGACTGATCTATCGTTTCTGATGTAGCTGTGACTAGGATGCTATTTATAAAGGGAGTAGTTTCATCGGAGTTTGATAGTTCCCGACTTTGATGTATCGGTTAGCCACAAACCACTATCTCGCGTTTCCAAGCCTTGAAGAGATCACTTTTAGCGATAAGGCTGCCCATTGTACCTATGATTTCAAAACTAATTTTTGTTTTGTTTATTAATTTTTTAATGGTTCACAAAAAATACATTTAATTATATATCTATCTAAGCGCATGGTAGTTAGAAATAAGCAAGTAAGCTGTGATTAAACACAATATGAGCAAAAAAAGACAATGAAAAAAAATTAATGAAAAATACTTGGACAAAATAAAATCAATCCGTGCATAGGCTAACTCAATCCTAGATAGCATTCTCTTCCAGTTAACCTTTGTATAATGAGGACAAACAGTTATTATAGGTGGTACATATTATTTGTAGAGTGAGACGTTTCATTTATTTTATTTATTTAGGTCAACCAACGATACATTCAATTAATATTTTACATTACATATTAGAGATGATTGCACAATCAATTACAGGTCAATACTGCATGCAAATGAAAATAAACCTAAGAATAACTATACTATAAAATAGAACTAAGACATAAACTAGGTAATAAATACATTGTAATCTGAATTTAATTGTGTAAGTTCTCATCTAAGTAACGACGGAACTTATTTAAATCTACAGAAAAAAACCTTAATGTCCTTGCAGTTATTCAAGGCTTTGCAAATCCTGGGGATTGGGGAGTTGCTACCAAGGACTGTAGTGCGGAGCGGAGGGACAAGTGGTGCAATCGGTTGGCGAGGCCTTCTGCGTGGAGCTCTAAAGTCAAACATTTGCAGTAGTTGAGGAGAATCTGTTTGTGAATTCAAAATTTTATATAGAAATGTGAGGTCTAGCTGCGTTCTACTGGTTTCATTTAAATTCCAAGACACATAGACCTATAACTAAAAATAGACAAACACAAGGTATTTCAATATAATAATATGTTATTATGAAAGATAACAATTCAAAAAATCTCCATCCTAGGGCTGCCTAAAATAGATCGCTTTCTTTAGCGGTAAGACCGCCCTCCTTACGTTTATTTGTTATATTATTTTACACTTTTTGTTTTTGAGTATAGCTTTTAAGATTTTAATTTATAGATTCAGAATTTTTTGAAGTAAAACTTCATTACGCACGCTTGACTCGGGGAGTAATCTGGTGAATGCGTTAAGAAAAGTGCGAACGCAACGGAAGTTGAGAGGTAGATATAAGTTAGTGAAAATAGAAAGAGAGAGAGAGAGTTACGTTTCGTATATTTTTAATCTTTATTGTGCGAGTGCGAGTTGCGTCTGTCCAGAATAAACATAGACTGATCGACCTACAGACGTGTGGACAATTTTGTAATTGAACAATTGTATATAATAGTATTTTGAAAAAGAAGTTTTACTTCAGTCGTATGATTTAAAGTACATTCGTTTTTTATTATTTTTATCACTGATGCGCCATTGCTATAGTCTGAAACTGTAGCCAGTTATCTGATAAACAGTTAGTTGTCTACGGACCTATCAAAACTCGAGAGAAAGAGGGTCTACTCTGTCTACACTAACTCTGCATAACGCTAAGACAAGAAGATAAAATAATATATCATTGTCCACATGATAAGACTCGCAAGGGACCGGAAAGAATGGCGTAATAAAGAGGAGGCCTATACCCAACAGTCGGTGCAAACGGGCTGAGATGATGATTGTCCACAGCCTGACTTCACCAACTGGCCCTAAGTTGGTGCCATACAAAACGATTTAAGAAAACACAAAACCAGGCTGTTAAAAAACTAAATATAGGTAAATAAGTTTGCAAATTTTGATTATTTCCACCTTTATTAGCTCATCTTTCGGCCTAGTGGGAGGATGCCCTATCAAAAAGTAGACAGGTATTTAAGCTTTTTTTATTAGAACGATCAAAAATAGGAGCACGCGCCCGTATGAGGATCTCGGATCAAGTCGATCGAACTTAACTTCTGTATCTATCGATTTAGTAATCCTACGCTATGCTTTCCGGTGTGGTCTATCCTGATAAAGATTAATGCAATTATACCTTCTTCATAATTGTTTCATATGTATTTTTTAGGGTTTCATACCCGAAGGTTCAAACGGGACCCTATTATTGAGACTCCGCTGTCTGTCTGTCTGTCTGTCCGTATATCACCAGGCTGTATCTCATGAACCGTGATAGTTAGACAGTTGAAATTTTCACAGGTGATGTATTTCTCTTGCCGCTATAACAACAAATACTAAAAACAGAATAAAATTTAAGAGGGGCTCCCATACAACAAACGTGACTTTTTTGCTCGATAATGATAACGACGACTTATAGACGCTTAAAATATTCACAGAATATTTAGTTATATATACACTTTAAAAATAAATAATTAAATTAAAATACAGCAAATATTTAAGGGGGGGTTCAGTACAACAAACGTCATTGTTTTGCCGTTTTTATAGATAATGGTACGGAACCCTTCGTGCGCGAGTCCGACTCGCACTCGGCCGGTTTTATTTTATACTACATTGAGATGGAACAAGCTTATGACCTATCTGATGTTTTATTTTATACTACATTGAGATGGAACAAGCTTATGACCTATCTGATGTTTTATTTTATACTACATTGAGATGGAACAAGCTTATGACCTATCTGATGTTTTATTTTATACTACATTGAGATGGAACAAGCTTATAACCTATCTGATGTTTTATTTTATACTACATTGAGATGGAACAAGCTTATGACCTATCTGATGTTTTATTTTATACTACATTGAGATGGAACAAGCTTATGACCTATCTGATGTTTTATTTTATACTACATTGAGATGGAACAAGCTTATGACCTATCTGATGTTTTATTTTATACTACATTGAGATGGAACAAGCTTATGACCTATCTGATGTTTTATTTTATACTACATTGAGATGGAACAAGCTTATGACCTATCTGATGTTTTATTTTATACTACATTGAGATGGAACAAGCTTATAACCAATCTGATGTTTTATTTTATACTACATTGAGATGGAACAAGCTTATGACCTATCTGATGTTTTATTTTATACTACATTGAGATGGAACAAGCTTATGACCTATCTGATGTTTTGTTTTATACTACATTGAGATGGAACAAGCTTATAACCTATCTGATGTTTTATTTTATACTACATTGAGATGGAACAAGCTTATGACCTATCTGATGTTTTATTTTATACTACATTGAGATGGAACAAGCTTATGACCTATCTGATGTTTTGTTTTATACTACATTGAGATGGAACAAGCTTATGACCTATCTGATGTTTTATTTTATACTACATTGAGATGGAACAAGCTTATGACCTATCTGATGTTTTATTTTATACTACATTGAGATGGAACAAGCTTATGACCTATCTGATGTTTTATTTTATACTACATTGAGATGGAACAAGCTTATGACCTATCTGATGTTTTGTTTTATACTACATTGAGATGGAACAAGCTTATGACCTATCTGATGTTTTGTTTTATACTACATTGAGATGGAACAAGCTTATAACCTATCTGATGTTTTATTTTATACTACATTGAGATGGAACAAGCTTATGACCTATCTGATGTTTTGTTTTATACTACATTGAGATGGAACAAGCTTATGACCTATCTGATGTTTTGTTTTATACTACATTGAGATGGAACAAGCTTATAACCTATCTGATGTTTTATTTTATACTACATTGAGATGGAACAAGCTTATGACCTATCTGATGTTTTATTTTATACTACATTGAGATGGAACAAGCTTATGACCTATCTGATGTTTTATTTTATACTACATTGAGATGGAACAAGCTTATGACCTATCTGATGTTTTGTTTTATACTACATTGAGATGTAACAAGCTTATGACCTATCTGATGTTTTATTTTATACTACATTGAGATGGAACAAGCTTATGACCTATCTGATGTTTTGTTTTATACTACATTGAGATGGAACAAGCTTATGACCTATCTGATGTTTTGTTTTATACTACATTGAGATGGAACAAGCTTATGACCTATCTGATGTTTTATTTTATACTACATTGAGATGGAACAAGCTTATGACCTATCTGATGTTTTGTTTTATACTACATTGAGATGGAACAAGCTTATGACCTATCTGATGTTTTGTTTTATACTACATTGAGATGGAACAAGCTTATGACCTATCTGATGTTTTATTTTATACTACATTGAGATGGAACAAGCTTATGACCTATCTGATGTTTTATTTTATACTACATTGAGATGGAACAAGCTTATGACCTATCTGATGTTTTGTTTTATACTACATTGAGATGGAACAAGCTTATGACCTATCTGATGTTTTATTTTATACTACATTGAGATGGAACAAGCTTATGACCTATCTGATGTTTTATTTTATACTACATTGAGATGGAACAAGCTTATGACCTATCTGATGTTTTGTTTTATACTACATTGAGATGGAACAAGCTTATGACCTATCTGATGTTTTGTTTTATACTACATTGAGATGGAACAAGCTTATGACCTATCTGATGTTTTATTTTATACTACATTGAGATGGAACAAGCTTATGACCTATCTGATGTTTTATTTTATACTACATTGAGATGGAACAAGCTTATGACCTATCTGATGTTTTGTTTTATACTACATTGAGATGGAACAAGCTTATGACCTATCTGATGTTTTATTTTATACTACATTGAGATGGAACAAGCTTATGACCTATCTGATGTTTTATTTTATACTACATTGAGATGGAACAAGCTTATGACCTATCTGATGTTTTGTTTTATACTACATTGAGATGGAACAAGCTTATGACCTATCTGATGTTTTGTTTTATACTACATTGAGATGGAACAAGCTTATGACCTATCTGATGTTTTATTTTATACTACATTGAGATGGAACAAGCTTATGACCTATCTGATGTTTTGTTTTATACTACATTGAGATGGAACAAGCTTATGACCTATCTGATGTTTTGTTTTATACTACATTGAGATAGAACAAGCTTATGACCTATCTGATGTTTTGTTTTATACTACATTGAGATGGAACAAGCTTATGACCTATCTGATGTTTTATTTTATACTACATTGAGATGGAACAAGCTTATGACCTATCTGATGTTTTGTTTTATACTACATTGAGATGGAACAAGCTTATGACCTATCTGATGTTTTATTTTATACTACATTGAGATGGAACAAGCTTATGACCTATCTGATGTTTTGTTTTATACTACATTGAGATGGAACAAGCTTATGACCTATCTGATGTTTTATTTTATACTACATTGAGATGGAACAAGCTTATGACCTATCTGATGTTTTGTTTTATACTACATTGAGATGGAACAAGCTTATGACCTATCTGATGTTTTATTTTATACTACATTGAGATGGAACAAGCTTATGACCTATCTGATGTTTTATTTTATACTACATTGAGATGGAACAAGCTTATGACCTATCTGATGTTTTGTTTTATACAACATTGAGATGGAACAAGCTTATGACCTATCTGATGTTTTGTTTTATACTACATTGAGATGGAACAAGCTTATGACCTATCTGATGTTTTGTTTTATACTACATTGAGATGGAACAAGCTTATGACCTATCTGATGTTTTGTTTTATACTACATTGAGATGGAACAAGCTTATGACCTATCTGATGTTTTGTTTTATACTACATTGAGATGGAACAAGCTTATGACCTATCTGATGTTTTATTTTATACTACATTGAGATGGAACAAGCTTATGACCTATCTGATGTTTTATTTTATACTACATTGAGATGGAACAAGCTTATGACCTATCTGATGTTTTGTTTTATACTACATTGAGATGGAACAAGCTTATGACCTATCTGATGTTAAGTGGTAACCATCGCCTATAACAGAATATTCGTAGGCCTTGTAGATCACGCACGTTAGAAATGTGCCCTACGATGCACTACCCCGCGTCCATCAACTTGAGACATACAGGCGTAAAACCCCATGTACATGTATTTTCATCGGCAACCATACCCATCAAACCGAAGCAGCAATGCTGCTTGACGGCAGAAATAGGTATGGTGGTAGTACTTCCCTGGACGAGCCCTTTCACAGGGAACTCTACCAATCTTACTCGATTTTGTGAACCAAATAAATGACTCTTATATTGGTTCCAGGATTTTTCGAAGCACTTTTCTCTCTTCTACTAAAATCTTGTGAATCTAGAAGATCTGGTGGCCGAGTCTAACATCAGACTCGGCCAACTAATGCGAATGGGTGAAGATCGAAGCGTCAAGCCGTCAATACTTGATCCGACCGACTGACCGCCGACCGCTTGGTGGTCCCATGTATCGCTGGAGTGATAGGATGGAGGCTGAGCTGAGCGACCTTGGAGCCGACGACTGGCAAGATATGGCAATGGACGGAGGAAAGTGAAGAATTGTCATATTGAAGGCCAAAACTAACAATGGGTCCCTGCGCCAATGGAGTAAGTAGGTAAGTAAGTAAAAGATTATTCTATTCTATTCTATCTGCCCCAAAGGCCGTCAGTTCCATGCAGAATTAGCGTGGTCGGTCTATCTGTCCCATAGGACAAGTAGGCCCGTAATAAAACTATGGGCGATAAAGTTGAGATGGGCTATGCTCTGGTAACTCTTGAACCTTTTATGTCATAGGTACAAGGCGCTTTGACATAAGTATATAATCAGGAACGAGGTTCATTGATCTCACTAACGAGCATAATATGTGTTAATATTATTTCTTTATTTCACAAACAAAATATGCTAGCTCCACAAGCTTTTTTTAATATTTTTTTTTACTGTGTACCTTAGCTTACTATATTATTGGATACTTATGGCTTTCTACCTAGTCAGGTCATAAATTCTGTCACATGTTTAATATAAAATAATTGAAACAAGTTTATTCATTATGTAACCATTTATATACCAAAATGAACTTAACAAAACATAGATTCTTATGACACTAAAGTGTATTCAAAATGACCTCCGTGATTTTGAATACAGGCATTCAATCTGCGCGGCCAGTCGTCTATCGCAGCACGAACGAGGTCCATGTCAATATCGGCGGCTGCCTTAATCAATGATGTATTGAGTGACTCCAAATTGGGATGAGGCTTTGAGCACGCCTTTTCCTACAAGTGTTGCCATATCTTGTAATCTAACGGATTCAAATCTGGACTGGAGGAGGGCCAGTCTTCGTGCCGGATGAAGTCGATTTCACGCGCCGCCAGCCAGTCTTGTGTGCTCTTCGCTCTATGAGCTAGCGCCGAATCTTGTTGGAATACCCAGTGCCTGTTATTGAACATGGTATGAGAAACAGGTTCCACAAGGTTCGTCAGGACTGTATTTTGATACACAACTGCATTAGTTTTTACACCTTTCTCACAAAAATGTACCTCTGTTAAGCCCTAATAAGAACCTCCCAACCATACCGTGAGCGAGGATGGAAAATAACCTCGTTGGACACGCGGAATACGGTTGCTCGCTTCTTCACTACTGTGTGCGTACGCCTTATCATTTTGTTTGTTGTAGCTCTCTTCTACGGTAAAAATTTTTTCATCCGAAAAAAGAATTTCCCGAAATTTTTTTCCCGCGTACCGCTTCCTCAAAGCGCGGTATCTCTTCAGTCTCAGGTCCATTAGACGAGCATTCAAACGATGTCCTGTTTTACTTCGATATGCCCGAAGCCCTAAGTCTTCATTTAACACCCTTTTCACCGTGGTTCTGCTTAACCCCATTTGAAGAGCCAACAGTTTCTGCTTACGTTTGGGATTTCTTAGAATTCGCGCCTTCACAGCTTTTATCACTGCTGGAGTCCTGACAGACCGAGGGCGACCACTTCTTGACCTGTCATCTACACTAGAGTCTTCATTGTATAGTTTGATGGTGCGATAAACGAATTTTTTGGTTATATTCAAATTTTTCAGTATGTCAAAAATTTGAATTGGCGCGTAACCGCAACGATGCAACGCAATAACTGCAACGCGGTCTTCTTTAAGCGTCCACTCCATATTTAAAAATGAGTAAAATTCTAAAAAGTATACATTTTTATTTTCATGAACAATTCGAAATTCGAATTCTATAAACTTTTTTGTGGCCAGCATTCTAAAAGAAAAGTTTTTACTGTGTGACAATACTTATGACCTGACTAGGTATATATGTATATATCTGACTATCTCAAGGCTAACACAGTGATTTCCTTGTCTACTCTTCGAAGAGACCACATGGCTCTTGTATTTCTGCGTGTATCGTTATTTGTTTTTTCATCGAGCGAGGCGAGATTTCCAAATTAACTTGGGCAAATCGGCGTAGTATGTATGTATGTATGTTTGTTCGAGGATCGAAGCGTTTATCCGATCATCATGAAACTTGATCTAAAGGTGTTGTCACAATTTTGGTGTGACTAAATGAGCTATTGTATTAAATTGTATTAAACTTCACGTTGATCGGATCAACGCTTCGAAAGTTATCCTCGGACAAACATACATCCATACAACGCCGATTTGCCCAAGTTGATTGAGATATCTCGCTTCGCTCGATCAATTAATTAAATATTCAGCCAAAAATTGTTGCCAGACGCGCGATTGAGAAGAGTGCAAAAGAGACAACTTGAGAAGACAGCTTTGATTAAATGTCAAAGATAGAGTAAATGATGACTATTGTGCTCGGTGTAGCAGACTACTGTCGAGGAAGTGTCGACAACGTTTCTTCCCGTTCACTCTCGCAATCGCCGTGCTCGAGACGGTCGACAAGTGTCTTCTTTTTTCCAAAAAATGACTGAAGTCAAGACCCTTCTCTACCAGTTACTGTGCTAGGCCTACAGGTAAAAAACTTAGATTGGCGAGCATAACTACGAGTAGGTACTACAAGTAATTTTTTAACAAAAATGTAACCGACTTCAGATAACAGTAAATAATAAATAAATATTGCTGGATATTTCACACAGCGCTATCTAGCCCCAAACTAAGCAGAGCTTGTATTACAGGAACCAGATAACTGATAGAATACTTATATACATTTTTTTTGTAAATACATACTTATAGAGAAACAACCAGACCCGGAACAAATATCTGTAGATCATGCAAACATTTGTTCCGCGGCGGGAATCGAACCCGCTACCTCCTCGTCTCAGCCGGCTATTCGCCCACTGCACTAAGGAGGTCGTGAAAACCAAACCACTCTACCAATTTCGATGAAATTTCTATCGGATCAATCTAAAGTTATATCCTGTCAAATAAAAACCGAATTTTCTAAATAGGTTGATATATAACGGAGTTCTGAGCTATTAAACATAACATAAAAATTAAACAAATTTAAGACTTATATGGTTTTCTAATGGATGCCATTGACAGAACTGGACCAAATGGAAATGCGACCAAACTGGAAGCACCCTGTCGAATTGAGAACCTCCTCCTTTTTTGCAGTCGGTTAAAAAAAAGAACAAATGGAAATAAAAAAACTACTTACTAATATGTGTTCCCATAATACAAGCTTTGCTTAATGTGGGGCTGGATAGCGCTTTGTGAAATGTCCAGCATAGTGCCTACTCCGTCAGGAAACCCCGTGAATGTATTACAAAAACATAGTTGTGTAGGTTATTAATAAAGTTTTCTAGTATGAAATCCCAGATACTCAGATATTCTATTTAGACCAGGGAGATGTAGTATAAAACCTTACCTTATTGAGTCATTATCATCATATAAACCGAAGGACTGCTGAACCTAGACCTCCCCCATAGATTTCCAAAGCGACCGATTTTATGCGGCCTCCACCCAACGGCTCCCAGCAAAAAAACTGTTCTAAATAGGAGACTTCGTGATAATCCTGTAATCTCTGCATCTCTATCATAACTATTTCAGTTTTTTCACTTTGCAAACTTCGAAAATAATGGCGGCATTAATTTTCTACTCTAAAGATATACAAAATAAAAAAATAGTTTTGAATGTGTAAATCAATCTCTTTGATATGATATGATACCACTTTTGATCTCAATTCCTATTCAAAAAATTTATCAAAAACATGTATTTCTTAAATCAAGCAATAGGTATACATTTAACAGAACATATTTATGTTAAATTTAATTTATATATTAATATATATTTTGAAATATTGGCTCATTTGACCAAGAATGGCTATTATGAAAAAGAAAATATTTTTGATATATTTTACTTTCAGTAGATGAAGGCCAGTATTATTTATAACTGTTCCAAATTTTAAGCGGATAGGTTCAGTAGTTCCTGGGACAATCAACTGTAACAGACGGACGGACAAAGTCGCACCAAAGTCGTTACATTTTTACCATTTTGGTCCGGAACCCTCCGGAAGTCTGGAACAGACATAAATTCTCGTTTCACGCGCCGTACATATTCATAAGGCACGCATGTTAGCTCAGCTGGGTGGTGTTGCTGCTCTTTTGTTATTATCACTTTTATTCCGGGTATAAAATTAGGTAGGAACAATGACCAAAGCTCTTAGACTATCGGGCTAAAAGTTCGTCGTATAACTTTGAGCGATAAAGTTGAGTTGAGACCACGCTCCAAATGCTTCTGATGCGACTTCTCGTGTGTTTGGTACAACATCATTACGCCCCTTCCTGTTTTATTGATCGAGCGAAGCGAGATCTTTAAATTAAGTTGGGCAAATCGGCGTTGTATGTATGTATGTTTGTTTGTCCGAAGATTACTTTCGAAGCGGTAATTCGATCATCAGGAAATTTGATACATAGGTAGGTAGGGATGGCATAATTTTGGTGTGACTAAATGAGCTAAAAAAGTTGGGGGGTTGTTGAGATATAGGGGTTCAAGAGGTGTAAAAAAAATTTAAATGAGGCTATTGGGTCAAATAGGACATTATATCAAAGGTCTTCATTAGTACATTTCAACCCTGTTTTTATTTTTAGTTTAAACCTTGTAGTTTTTGAGTTATTAGCCATAATAAAAACAAAACTTTGGCAAAATTCACAGGGTACACCAGTGACCCCACAATGCTGAAATTAAGTATTCGTGTAGAAGCTTTAGTGACACAAATATAGGCAGTTATTCTGAAATCCAGAATAACTGCATTTTGTACCCCAAAAATTTCAACCAAATTACATGAACTCCCGTTACCTGTAATTTGAATGAAACTGTAGGTCAAGTGTTTGGTTGTTTATTTCGTGGCACTATTTAGATAGTCAAAGATTACAAATAATATTATTTTTGTTGTTATGGGAAACTCGCGTTCGGAGATCTCAGTTCGGGGCGAACCACTAGTATATAAAGGTCAGTACCTACTTATAATCAATGTAGTATTAATATACAGATACAGAACTACGGTTTAAGTTAGGCGGATAAATCATCATATATAAATACATAATGGATATTTCACACAGCGCTATCTAGCCCCAAACTAAAAAAAGCTTTTGTTGGAATCAGATAACTAATCTAATACATAAATACGTTTTTTTTGTAGATATATACTATGTGTTTTGTTATGTATGACATTAAATGAAAACACAGGTAGGGCTAATGGCTAGTATTGTTGTAAATAGATTTTTTCAAATTCATTACCATAGAAAATTTTAAATTTAAATTTTTCAATCAACCTTAATATCAAGTCCTAAAATATGAATGAAACAGTCTGTATAAAATAGGTAAACAAATCATATTCATTCATCATGTAAGTAGGTACCTGTTAAACTGACTAAGCGGCATCGTCGCAAAGGCGTCGCCGATTAACGTAAAAATGGTTTATTGACAATGTATCGATTCATCATCATCATCCTCAGCCCGACTTCAACCACTGCTGGGTATAGGCCTCCCGAAGTTTGTGCCATCCGCCACGATCCTGCGCTAGTCTCACCCATTGACGACTCTAACGATGTCGTCCACCCATCTCGCTGCCGGACGTCCTACCCTTTTACAGCCATTCATCGGCCACCATTCAGTCGCTACCCTGCTCCACCTGCCATCACCACGACTAGCCAAGCCTAGCCCAAGACCGTTTGAGCTCCATAACTCTATTCCCAACGTCATGAACGATTATGTATCGATTACTGATATTCGAGCTACCGGTATTAAACCCACCTCTAAAATCAATACGATTCCGGATGTGTTTGAAATTAATGTTGTACATAATAGTACAAGTTGTATAGGGGATGGCTTTGTTGAACAGAGGAAGTACACGAAGGCAGCTGATATTCAAATCCGTGACAGTTCTAAAGTCACATCTAATTATCCCAGCATTCCGAATCACGACATAATCGCTGCTAGCGTTCACGTAGTTATTTTGCGTACCGATTCAGTTATCGCGCTGATGACAGTTGAGTGCCGTCAAGGCTCCGGAACGCTCATGAATGCGCTGCAAGTCAGTGTTCCTTTATTTTTATAACAACATTAAAACCAACCAACCACAGAACACTTTTACTCACAAGCAACCAAACAACCAGCTGTCACGTCTCTTTTGACAGGGAGGCTCACAGTGATATTATCGCACGCGATATGTACCTAAATAGAGTTCGTTGAGTTTAGTCGTTCATATATCAAATAGGCCAACGAAAAGCTCCGAAGAGTCACCTGTCACAAGCCAGGAAGGCCACACAGAGCTGAGCCCAGAGACCCGGAGATAGTAGTATCCGCGAGTTGAAGCCAGGGCGATAGGCTACTCACTTGAGGCCCTTACCTGCAGCTCAAACGCAATAGTTGTGCGTCCACCACGCACACTACTACGCGATCGAGCCTGTAGACGACCAGGATTGATCGGTTTGGAGCATGGACATTGTACGCAACATGGTGGATATAATGACGTCATCTATGACGAATTACAGGACATCATTGTCGCGCTCACGGTGACTCGGAACGCTTGTTAGCGCAATGATATAGATTTTAGCGTGATTCGGAATGCATCCTATGTTACTCTTGTACGCTGTAACTTCCGTCAAGAGCTAAACTCGTTACTAACTCGAAGTTTAAGTTCGATTAAGGTGTTAATCTAGAGTTTGTTCCGACTGTGAAGATAAAGAGGTATTCATCGCTTTTACGAGATCTTTAAACGTAACTTTTTAAATTGAACATAATGGGGCATACCACATATAAAATTAAACACAGTTTAGTGCGTGTTTATAAATATCTAAATAATATAAATTGTTAAGGAAATTTTTAGACACGCGTTAAACAGTTGTTTAAAGTTAAAGTAAAATTAAGGTTGCAGTAAAACTTATTTACGCACGCTTAACTTGGGGTATAAGCTGGTGAATGCGTTACGAAAAGTGCGAACGGAAGTTGAGAGGGAGATATAAGTTAGTGAAGATAGAAAGAGAGAGAGCTACGTTTCGTATATTACTGCAGAGGCAAGAGAGAGAGAGAGAGAGAGATGCGAGCACACATTTTTTTCTCTCTTTCTCTCATAGTCACTTGATTTGTCGCGTATCTCCTATCCCAAATTAACTTAAATTATACAAACTGCAAAAACAAAACACTCCTTCATGCTGTATAATAGAGTTCATTTTCAAAAAAAGTATTTATGACGTTTCGTATTTAGAATCTACCAGCTTCGATTTACGAAAAAGTTCAGCTATTCCACAACAGATGGCAGGCAGCAGCAGAAGTTTTACTTCAGTCGTGTGGTCTAAAGCACACTCGTTGTTTTATGGTAACAAGGTATCTGTTTATTTTTAGGATACTATGCTGCCGCTTGTGAACCTAACCCGATGGCTCAAAATTTCGAATATTTGGGATATGCCGTACCTCATGCTTTCTTTCACTATACTAGTGGTTCGCCCCGAACTGAGATCTCGCGAGTCTCCCAAAACACAAAAAAAAATTCTCAGGGCGACTCTCGCAACGATGCCTAAACGTATTTAGTGGCTAAATATGATTTAAGGTGTTGTTAAATCATACAAATACGTAAAATTTGAACATGTTTCATCCCTTAATATATTTAGGGATCGTTGTGAAAGCCGGCCTTAATCAATTACTAATAAAATAGTGCCACGAAATGAATGACCAAAATACTTGACCTACAATTTCATTCAAATTACAGGAAACGGGAGTTCATGTTATATGGTTTTTTGGGTAAAAATTGCAGTTATTCTGGATTTTAGACTTTTGCTTATATTTGTGTCACTATAGCTACACGCATACCAAATTTCAGCACTGTGGGATTACTGGTGTACCCTGTGAATTTTGTCAAAGTTCAGGTTTCTTATGGCTAATAACTTAAAAACTACAAGGTTTAAACTAAAAATACAAACGGGGTCAATATGTACTCATAAAGGCCTTTTATTAGACGTGCCGCTTGACCGAAAAGTCTCATTTTGGTTTTTTTACCCGTCTTGAATCACGATATCTCAACAACCCTCCCAGATTTTTACCTCATTTAGTCCCACCAAAACTGTACTATCACTACCTATATACCAAATTTCACGATGATCAGATAAACGCGTCGAAAGTTATCCTCGGACAAACAAACATACATACATACAACGCCGATTTGCCCAAGTTGATTTAGATATCTCGCTTCGATCGATCAAAAAATACTCATGTCATAAGTATGTCTTTTTCACACATCATTTTTTTGAGTACAAAAATTCATTCGAACCTTCAACCTCCGAATTGAAAGTCGATGATGCAGATATCAATTATTGTAAAAGGGTTTTGGCCCCCAAATTTTCATTTTACGGGCTCTCTTTTACATTTTTTTATGGTTAATGTTCTACCACAAATAATAGGGTTTCAATTTATTCCTAGGGCAAAGAGCTTTCATCTAACGTAACATTGACACCTCACTTGAGGATATACTACTGAGGGGTAGTTAGACAAGTCCAAATATTACGGTACACGGCCTCTTTCGCATTGAATAGCATAGAAAACGCTTTATTCTACACCACACATAAATTATTAATCCATTTAACCAGATACGTGATCGTACAACTGGCGGTCTTATCGCTAAAATCTATCTCATAGATTTAACTTATCATTTATTTAACTATACGTGAATGCTTCACTTCTATGTTCTCGTAAAATCCAGCCTACCCGAAGGTTGCCTGAATTTTACGAGCACATATTATAAGTTAAATATTAAGTGCTTGTCTGAGTAATTGTTGTTCGTAGTTTTTTCTGTTCTGTCACAGAAACAAATTACATTCCGTTCGCTGGAAGAAAACTAAAGAAAAACTCGATTTGAAATGGAAAGAACAGATCGCCAATTGCATTAGCGATTTCCACATCACAAAGATTAACTGGAAGAGAACGCTTAATAGCAATAACTTTGCCTATATACAATATATGTATAATCATCATCATTATCTCAGCCCGTCTGCACCCACTGTTGGGTATAGGCCTCCTCTTTATTACGCCATTCTTTCCGGTATACATAGTATACATATATATATATATATATATATATATATATACAGAAATCCGACGTCGCACAAAGATTGTGGACGTGGGTATGAGGATCGCAGGGCTGAAGTGGAGATGAGCTGGACACTTGGCTAGGAGGGATGACGGGCGTTGAACGAAGGCGATTACAGAGTGGTGGCCAAGGGGTGCTCGTAGACCAAGAGGCAGACCACCCGCCCGATGGTCGAATGATATTGAAAGCGTAGCTGGGTGTCAATGGACGAGACTCGCAAGGAAAGAATGGCGTAATAAAGAGGAGGCCTATACCCAACAGTGGGTGCAGACGGGCTGAGTCACGATATATATACAGAAATCCGACGTCGCACAAAGATTGTGGACGTGGGTATGAGGATCGCAGGGCTGAAGTGGAGATGAGCTGGACACTTGGCTAGGAGGGATGACGGGCTTTGGACGAAAGGCAAAAAAATTATGGCTGAAGTATGGGAGCCCCCCCTTAAATATTAATTTAATTTAAATTTAATTATTTATTTTTAAGTGAATAATAAAACTCATTATTCTGTGAATATTTCAAGTGTCTATCTGTTGCCGTTATCAATATCGAGCTAAAACGAGCAAAAAAATCACGTTTGTTGTGTGGGAGCCCCCTTTAAATATTGATTTAGTTCTGTTTTTAGTATTTGTTGTTATAGCAGCAACAGAAATACATCATCTGTCAAAATTTCAACTGTCTAACTATCACGGTTCATGAGATACAGCCTGGTGACAGACGGTATTAGTATAGATTATATTTCGCATTTATATGAACTAAATCAATATTTAAAGTGGGCTCCCACACAACAAACGTGATTTTTTTGCTCGTTTTAGCTCGATATTGATAACGGCAACAGATAGACTCTTGAAATATTCACAGAATAATGAGTTTTATTATTCACTTAAAAATAAATAATTAAATTTAAATTAAATTAATATTTATATATATATATATATAATATATAAATGCGAAATATAATCTATACTAATACCATCTGTCACCAGGCTGTATCTCATGAACCGTGATAGTTAGACAGTTGAAATTTTGACAGATGATGTATTTCTGTTGCTGCTATAACAACAAATACTAAAAACAGAACTAAATCAATATTTAAAGGGGGCTCCCACACAACAAACGTGATTTTTTTGCTCGTTTTAGCTCGATATTGATAACGGCAACAGATAGACACTTGAAATATTCACAGAATAATGAGTTTTATTATTCACTTAAAAATAAATAATTAAATTTAAATTAAATTAATATTTATATATATATATATATATATATATATATACATATAAATGCGAAATATAATCTATACTAATACCGTCTGTCACCAGGCTGTATCTCATGAACCGTGATAGTTAGACAGTTGAAATTTTGACAGATGATGTATTTCTGTAGCTGCTATAACAACAAATACTAAAAACAGAACTAAATCAATATTTAAAGGGGGCTCCCACACAACAAACGTGTTTTTTTTGCTCGTTTTAGCTCGATATTGATAACGGCAACAGATAGACACTTGAAATATTCACAGAATAATGAGTTTTATTATTCACTTAAAAATAAATAATTAAATTTAAATTAAATTAATATTTAAGGGGGGGCTCTCATACTTCAGCCATAATTTTTTTGCCGTTTTTATAGATAATGGTACGGCACTCTTCGTGCGCGAGTCCGACTCGTACTTGGTCGGTTTTTTTATTTTTTGCCATTGCAATAGTTTTCCATAGCCATTTGCTAGCGCGATCGACGGGCAGACACTATTCATCTTATTCAAGTATTCCGGAGCGCGTTTCCAAAGAACCACTTAGGCATCTACAAACTCTTGATTACTTCTGCTCTCCTGGTAACTTAGTTAATGGGGGGGTATTAATTTGCGTGTTATTTGGGGCCTGAATAACTGAATAGTGTTATACCCTGTTAATTAGGGACCCTAACCCCTTTCTCTTATTACACCATCCCGATTTAGGGTTAGGGACCCTTTAAGACAAGTCTCGTACGTAAATAAACAACATTATAAAATGATTGTTTATTTTCGGTTATTTTTATTTATTTTAGACAACAAATAATTATGCCTAAATATAACTAGACTTACTAGTTATTACAAGATGTCTTACAGGCACCGTGGTCCACAGATTAAATTAGACAGATGGTTGGCATGAGTGTATACAATATTAAATACATACAAACATAAATATATAGATGAACCTATATTATGCAGGCAAGCAAGTGCCTAGGCACCTACGTACCTACACAATACAGGTTCATATTTAGTAATGAGTAACTTAGTCCGCGGTGCAGTAGGCGAATAGCCGGCTGAGACGCAGGACGTAGCGGGTTCGATTCCGCCGCGGAATAAATGTTTGCATGATCTACAGATATTTGTTCGCGGTCTGGTTGTTTCTCTATATATTATAAGTATGTATTTACAAAAATATAAGTTTTCTTTCAGTTATTTGGTTCCCATAGTACAAGCTCAGCTTAGTTTGGGGCTAGATAGCGCTGTGTGAAATGTCCAGCAATTTTGTTTTTTATTTATTTATTGTCTGATTGATTGTTTTCTTAAATAAGGCGGGTGAGTTTGCAAAAAATTCAATTTATGGGTCAATTTATTCGGTTATATTTATTAAGGCTTCTATTGGGTCATCATCATATCAGCCAAAGGAAATACAGCTGAACATAGGCCTCACCCATAGACTTCCAAAGCGACCGATATTGTGCGGCGTCCCCCCAACGGCTCCCAGCAAAAAAAACTGTTCTAGGTACACACTTCGTTTGCATCTCTATCTTAACTATTTCAGATTTTTCTCTTGCAAACTTCAGAGATAATGGCTGTATTTTTTTTCGACATTTTCTACTCCAAAGATCTACAAAACAAAATATACTTGTGAATGTCCATCGATCTCTTTGATATAACCCTTTTGATCTCAAACCCTAAAAACATTTTCCTATGTAATGTGGTATCTATCATCCACAGCCTATAATTAAACGATCTCCATGGCGCAGTATGGAAATAGCCGGCTGAGACGCAGAAGGTTGCGGGTTTGATTCCTGTCGCGCACCGTTTGTATGATTTACAGATATTTATTGGGTGTTTTCTAAATTAAAAAGAATTAAAAAGTCTCTCTTCAGCCTCTTGCAAATTCACTAGCATTCATTCCATAGCGATTGCAGATCATCCGTTCGGGAACTATGCTGCCACTGACAGACAGACACACAGACGGGCTTAACGTCAAGTTACAACATCCTTTTTGCGTCGGGGGGCTAGAAATATAGATAAAATATGAGATGCCTTGTATTTTTATCACACTTTAACTACCCAACCTAAATCGTCTTTTCTCACTGAAACTAGTTATAATATTTGCGAAGAAAATCGTCAATTCTTTTCCTTTAGTTTTGGGTATGGAAAAAAGTCCCCAGTACGTTCATAAATCGTATAGTTTGGGAATTGGCTGACCCTCCCAATATGAATAGACTTATTTGTCAGACTATGTAAGTATACCTACAGAAATTGGTTTCAGGTGGTAGTAGATTGTGTCATAGGGGACCAAAATAATGTATTGAGGGCGAGAGCGATTGATTGAATCTAGAGCAACAAAGGACGAGCAATTGAGGAGCAACAATTGTACTGGTTTAGGAGACGGGTGCTGACACTGCTACACAGTTTTTCTAACTTTTTGCAGCTCTCAACGTTCACTATATGTTCTTGATTCCTATGTGTTTTTGAACCTAATAAATATTTTGATTTGATTTTGTTTTTGAGAGCGAAGCGAAGGATTCTAATAGAATACCAAGGAGGGATTCAAAGTGCGTCGCATTTTGGTACCATGTGGCGCACTCTGCTTTTCATCCCCCCTCTTTGAGATAAATAAATAAGAGATGCGTTTAGTAGTGACGAATATATAAAATAAATAGTTAAAATTCAAAGAACAACTAAATTTTTCCATGTAATTAATTTTTCATAGGATATTTTTCTCTTGATTTATTTGGTAGTACCTAAATCGTTTATGTCTGTTCTGTCTGGGTTTAATTTTACACTTTCTGGTGTTAATATTTCACTTTCACTGCTAGAACTCATCTTTTATTCAATTTGTGTGAATCAAATTAAAATTGTCTGTAATATTTTGATAAAAAGTAATAAAAAAACGAATGAGAAGTTCCCTCGTATTTTTTTTTTAAATTGGTTAAGCAATGCCGCGTTGGCAGGCGCACTTTTTTTGTTGCCGGCGAAATCAACTTCGATTCGAATGCGACCAAATTTTTTTAAGTAAATAGTGTTCCATATTCAAAAGTATTTTTGTCACTGGTATTAAGTGCGCCGGAATGAGCCATTTTGCTCGCACTTATCGAGGAACCCTTCGCCTCTTTTCGAAAAATATTTATTATAATTTTTGTGCTAGATAAGAACACTAAACATAAATTCTAAATCCAAGTTTTTAAGATAAGCTGAAAGACATTGTTAAAAATGTTAGGGTTCCACGCAGTTATCAAAATAAATAAACGGAACTCACCTGTCACGATTTAAAGACCGCATGTCGTCCTTCATAAGTCACTTGGTTTTTTTTAATTGATGATAGTCAAGCGCTTGACCACTACCCCACTTGATGGTAAGTGGTTAAAAAGGTATCACGGATTAATAAAGTCCCCTATTTTATTATAGTTAAAACTTGTAAAGAAGATATTTGAAACAGACGATCACAAAATGCACTGTTTTTCTGTATATTAATTTATATTATAAAAAAATCCTTTATTCCTTACAATATAAAAACTGACAGTAGTTTTAAAATCACCAACATATCTTAAAATAAACGTCACAAAAACTGTATTGTACTCATCACAAAATATGTCCCGCTGTTTAGAGTGGGATGGATAGTCCCAGGCGAAGGAAGGTAGTAAGGTACCGTATTTGTTTATGGTAAGGTTCACGGGACGTGAGTCCGCGACCAAGGCCCGAGGCTTACTGACGCCTGTTGGTGAGAGGGTGGTATGTATTTTTGTGAGTTGATAACACCCTCTGTAATAAGGTTATGAAGGGATGTGTTTTCTTTTAATTTGTGTTTTAAAAGGGTAATTTGAAAATTGAGCTCGACCTCCGTGGCACAGTGGGCGAATAGCCGGCTGAGATGCAGGAGGTTGCGGGTTCGGTTCCCGGCGGGACAAATGTTTGCATGATCTACAGATATTTGTTCCGGGTCTGGTAGTTTTTCTATAAATATAACCTTTGGGTATGCAGACGACAGCACCGTTATGGAGAGTTACACATCTACTGCACGAACCAGTGGGGCGCAGCTTCAATCACTCAGAGAGGCCATGGTTGAACGCTTAAACTTATCCTTGAAGGCTGTAACAGTGTGGTTTATATAATATATATATAAATGAAACTAGATTTGTTTTTAGTACATATAATAATAAAAACAAGAGAAGTCGGTAGAGCGAGTAGGTTCGTTAGATTTTACTTCTTATACATGTGGCAAGATAAACAGAGGTTAATCACAAATGACTTGGTTTAACGATGAATATATACTTAGATTAGAGATTAGGTATTTTACAGTAAAGGTAGTACAGACAGACGCTGGCTTGAAGAGCTTAAAATCTTAGGGCTTATGGCCTATAGTGCAGCAATTACAGAATGTTGAGCACCTGGTACAACAGATTTATCTAGTTAAAAGAAGTGGGCGCCATCTGACGTTAGCGTCAGAAAAGATAGAGGAAGGTTATTAGGGTTAAACCCGGATAAAATAATGGAATAGATACACCTCGTGTTATTTTCGTCAAAGGTCCCTGGCGTCTGCTCGGAGAGATGGAGCGGGTTTTGAGCTGGGTGGTAGACCTCGTGGGCAGGCGTGGTCCCTGGCGTCTGTCAAGGCAGCAAGCAGGTTGTTTGGCGAACGACCTTGTGGCGGTAGGCTTTGTGTGAAGGCGTGGTCCCAGCCAGCAGGGTGACGGAAGAATCACCACGCTTCTCGACGGCTCCGGTGGTAAGTTTTGACGGGCGTCAGGTGTAGATATCGAGAAGTAATCGGAAAAACCAGCAGCAAAGACCGTGAAAGACTTCCCGACTTGGAAGTAACTGCACGAATTTACAATAAAAAGTCACGGGAATTACTGTCCAGAGAATAAATTTGTAGCACGTTGATAAGAAGTTTTACTGTTGAGTCCAGGCGTGGAAAAGAGAGCGAGCAAGCTTTACACTTGCCTTATATAAATACGAGATCCAACCGTTTTTTCACAATTCTTAAAATCCAATTTGTTCCAAGACCTTCTAGAATTGGATGATGCAATACTTTTTGGTGATCCCATAAAGAAAAAATCTGACACATCCGGTGTCACTCAAGATAAAGATGATGTTCCCATCAGTTTTTGCTTCAGTCAAAGACACTAATATGAATTCGGTCTTTTATTATTTAAGATTTTTATTTTTATAATGTTATAATAAGAAAATAATTATTTAATATAAGTATTTAAAAATGTTTCCGATGATTAAAATTGATTATCGATCAATAAAAATAGGTATTGAATTTCTTCAAGATACATACTACGCCATCTGCCGTAAACTTGGCGAACTGTGTTGAGAAGACGCTTGGATTTCGGTATTTAAATCGAGTGTTTGGGCAGTGAGTACGCCGCCATGCCGCTAGATATCGTGGTATGTTGTTTGTTTATCAGTGTAATGGTATGTTGTTTTTTTTATTTATTAGTGTAAATGTTAAGTTAAATTAAGAATGTAACGCGTCATAAAATTGTCACGTTACAAGGCAATCTCCGACTGAAGCGAAGCCAACTTGGTTAAGTTTAATGCAAATAAAACCCAGGCGTGTCTGTTTTCCGCGAAACGGAGTCAATTTAATCTTACTCCTACTTTCCGTAATGTGTCCGTGCCGATTTCTAACCACCTTGAGCTTCTTGGTATCTCATTAACACCGACTCTCAATTTCGGCTCCTACGTTGAGTCAGCCCAGCTGGCTGCTAAAAAGCTTGGTATACTTGCAAAAGCTTCACACCGGGACAGTTGCTCAACTTATACCAAGTCCGATCATGTCTGGAGTACTACTGAAAGAAACCTAATGAACCGTGTGTTGTGATTCTTTATTACAACGTAATGAAACTGAACCATTTTTGAAGAAGCTGATAACTGGTGATGAAAAGTGGATCACGTACGACAAGAACGAGCGAAAAAGGTCGTGGTCAAAGGCCGGTCAGGCTTCACAGACTGTGGCGAAACCCGGGTTAACTCGCAACAAGGTGATGCTGTGTGTGTGGTGCGATTGGAAGGGCATTATTCATTATGACCTGTTACCACCAGGCAGGACCATCGATTCTGAACTCTACTACGAACAACTGATGAGATTAAAGCAAGAAGTTGAGAGAAAGCAGCCGGAATTAATCAACCTAAGGGGTGTGGTTTTTCATCATGATAACGCGAGACCTCACACATCTTTAGCCGCTCAGCAAAAATTAAGAGAGTTTGGCTGGGAGGTATAAATGCATCCGTCGTATAGTCCTGACCTTGCACCTTCAGATTTCCACCTGTTTCGGTCTCTTCAGAATTCTTTAGGCAGTGTCAGGTCAACATCACGAGAGGACTGCCAAAACTACTTGTCGCGGTATTTTGATCAGAAGCCCCAAAATTGCTATAGCAATGAGATCATGTCCCTACCTACAAGATGGCAAAAAGTTATCGAACAAAATGGTACCTACATACTTTAGTTAAATGTAAATAAATTATATTAAAAAAACGTTTTGAATTTTCTTAAAAAATGCGAAGAAACTTTTTCCCCAACCTAATATATACCTTGGTCGACACTAATATTAAAAACTGGAAAGTTCTGTATTTTTGTTTGTTTGTAACAAATAAAGTTAAAAAGTACTGCTCAGATTTCAAATATTCTTTCACCATTAGAATGCTACATTATCCTTGAGTAACATAGGCTACTTTTTACCAGACTGCACAGAAGGAGAGTTTTTTATAATTTTTAAACTACATAAATGGCAAACGAGCATGCAGTCCACCAGTTGTTAAGTGGCTACTGCAGCCCATGGATATCCACATAGAATTCAAAACAAGCTATTATGTTGTCTTGATATCTATGTGGATACGTTGCCATACTATAGGACTTAGCTGTTATGCCTATGTCCCAGTAATTACAGGAACATACCATTACCATCTATCCGGAACACAGCAGAACAAGTACTGCTATTTGGCGGCAGATAAAGGTAAGGCGGTGGTGCCCACTTTCTCGAGCCCGTTGGCAAAAGCTATACCACCAGTAAAGGGTCATGTTTTTATTGTAAAACCACGCGTGCGAAGCTGCGGATTGGTCAGCTAGTATATTGTAATGGACGTACCATAAAAATCTACTCTATGGTATTATCATCTCTGTAAACATCCCACCCAATCAAATAGTAGCTTACGCGGTATGATTGGTCCACCCCTGCCGCCGCCCAGCAACAGTTTGCTGGTGTTGCCAGATACTTCTCCTGAAATACCCGAAAACCAAATCTCTACGCTTAGCAAACTGAAGTGACAGACGACGGGGCACATAGCTTGAACTGACTGCCGTTGGGGCAAAAAGATTCTCTAGTAAAAACCACGCACTGAAAAACGCAGAGAAGACGCCCCCCACTAGATAGAAATACGACCTTTCTGGGTTAGGTGCAGGCCGCACAAGATTGGTGCCAGATACAATATCAGTCTCAAATTACTTCTTCAAATAAACAATTTCACTTCGTCAGATAAACAAATTTAAATGATTTTTTTACAATTTCGTGTTTCTCGGAAAATAATGATATGACATTGACAATTCATTTTCCTTTGATAAATCAGTGTATGACAGAACAATGCATCCTGTTAGCCCAGCTATAAAAACCGACCAAGTGTGAGTTGTATTCGCGCACGAAGGTTTCCGTACCATTATTTATAAAAATGGCAAAAAAACTCACGTTTATTGTATGGGAGCCCCCCTTAAATATTTGTTTTATTTTAATTTAATTATTTATTAGACAGACAGTGGAGCCTCAGCTATAGGGTGCCGTTTTACCCTTTGGGTACTAACCTTAAAAAATTGGCCGTGAAAACCTCTCATTTATAACTACTATTTTTACCCGTCTACGACAAAGCCAAAAGGAAGGTTTTTAGACAAAGACATAGACATACATTTATTTGCTAACATAGCACACAGAAATTCACACAATACAATCAAAAGGTATATCATCAAAGAGAAAGCACACGTAAGAGAAAACAGAAAATTACGTACAACTAACATAAGAACAATATAACGTAATAATAAATATACAATGAAGTGAGGAAAAATTAAAAAGAGGCAAGTAGGTATGTATGTGGTACAGCAGCAAATAGATTTCAGCTCAGTATTATGCCTCGCCACCTATCGACAGCTCGGCGCTGTTATTCTGCCGAAACCTTTTTAGGTAAGTCATTAGAACTCGTAAGAACGAATAGGCACTAATTGGTGTTTGTATACAATTCTGATAGGCATAATTATATGCCTATCAGAATTTTATGTAGAATTATATGAGTACTTCTATCTATAAATATAATATAATAAATATATTATGTAAATAAATATAAATATAAGTATAAATATACTAGCTGTTGCCAGCGGCTTCGCACGCGTGGTTTATCAATAAAAAGTAGCCTATGTGCTAATCCAGATTATGATCTACGTACATACCAAATTTCATCGCAATCGGTTCAGCCGTTCCGGCGTGAAAGAGTAACAAACATCCATACATACAAACTTTCGCGTTTATAATATTAGTAGGTATCGTTGGTCCGGGTGACATAAGCAACCGTCGACATAAGTACTGCGTAGTCTGTTTTCAGTTTTTAAACTTAATTCCTAAAACAAAGTTTCATACCAAATTTTCCCGTAAATTCTCCACTTCTTGCAACCCGAAAACTTCATAAGAAGAGACAGTATAATCCTACCATTTCAAATAGTCGTTACAATATTTCAAAGTCACAGAGATCCACTCTTACTTGGCCAGCTTCCCAACTACTAGAACCGTATTACTATATAGTTAGGGTTGATTTCAGAATTGCTAAGTGGTGAAGATTTCCTGGTGTCTATATAAAAGTGCGTTTTGATTTTGTTCGGGCTTAGACGCTGGATTGTCGATCTGTTGTTGTGAATGAATGGTCACGTATTTTATTCGTATTTCTCAGACGAATAGTTCGTGTTGATTGTATAGTTTACAATTCCTTTGCTTGAAACTGATTCTAATTGATGAAACTGACTGATAATTTCAGCTTACGTCGGCGACGTTAGGAATTTAAAGTATTTTTGTAAATTTATTTCATTTCATTTATTCCTCGCGATAATGGGTAGGTACAGTTTTATAGCAACAGATGATAAATATATATCAACTAGAATCTCCATAATCAACTTATTATGAGCGTGCAATATTAAACTATGTCTATGACAAAAACACGATTATTAAATAAAAAATGGAGAATGCCAATTGATAAGAAAAAATTAAAAAGCGTGCAATTATGTCAATAATTATTAAATAAAAAAACGATTATTAAATAAAAAATGGAAAATGTCTGTTGATAAGAAAAAAAATAAAATGTCTCCGAATACAATACAATGTCAGCAAATACAAAAAAAATATCAAGAGTACAATAAAACAAAAAAATATCATTATTATAAATACGGGATTTATCACGTACCGTCTTATTGGTGTTTCGGTTCAATTCGTGAACCTTCATCAGGGTGAGTGCGATCCGCTCCGAATAACGTCTCGCCTCGCACTGCGCGCCGCTGCCCTCTGCGCTCGAGTGAACGGACGGGGTGGTGGGGATTGGGTCAACGAAAGCACAGTGCGTTGACCCGCTGTGTCATCTTCATTATCATCACTGCTGCCCTCTTCGGTAATTCTTGGTACAGGCAAACACGTACGCAAGACGGTACGTGATAAATCCCGTATATATAATAATGATTAAAAAATACCATTGAAATTTAACTCGAAAATATCTAAAATCTTACACTAAAATTAAACAGGCATTAAAGTTTGTCATTTAGAAATTCGTCAATGGAGTAGTATACTTTTTCCTCTAACAATTTCGTCAGCGATCAATGAACAAGTCATTGTGTTAAATAAAAAGATTTGTTTTGACGATAGTAATTGATTCTGTAGCGTGCAAATCGAAGATATAAATAGATACAAAATTACATTTATGATAAATACAAATTTAGAAGTCACATATGGCATTAAATAGCATTTAAATATTTAAAAAAAAATTGCCTAGAGCTGATGGTAATGATTTTGTAACCTGCTTTTACAGCAATTACACAATTCGACCAATCATAAAAACTATTCACCTAATGAAATGTCAACACAGAACATTTCATCTAGCTAATAGGAAGTGAAACTCTACCCCAGAGACCGGGCGGGCCTTATTTAACCTCTATTAGCGTTATGGACTCTTGGTACTTTTGTAATTGACCGTCTTGTTTTTTTGGAAAATAATTGTCGCTTTGATTGCCCTTTTCGTCCTTATAGTATCTAAAATACGGGGCGGATTTATATAAGTGTGTTTCTAAAGTTTTTTTGGAGTCTTGCAATGGGTATAAGTATCAAAAAATCTGCATACAGCTCCCAGCTACCTAGTCATTTTACAATCTAGTAGGCGTTTCTACGTTATGCATTGCAATGTGTGTTCTGTGTGTGTTCTGTGTGTGTGTCTGTGTGTGTGTGCGTTCCACACGCACACACACAAAGACACACACACAGAATAGGCATATGACCCATATGAATTGATAGATAACCAACGCCTTAACCAATAGTATTAAGATTAGTAGAGTTCCTTGTGAAAGGGCTCGCCCGGGGAAGTACCGCCAAGCAGCATTGCTGTGTTTCGGTATAAAGGGTATGGTTTCCGGTAAAATTACAGGCACATGAGGCTTTACACCAGTATGCTTCAAGTTGATGGACAAAGCGCAGTGCATCGTAGAGCACGTTTCTAAGGTGCATGACCTACGAGGCATTACTTTTCTATAGGCGGTGGTTACCACTTATTATCAGGTGGAACATATGCTGTTCCATCTTCAGGTAGTATAAAAAAAGATTACAAATATATAAGTGTGAGGTGAGACGTTATTCGGAGCGGGTCGCACTCACCCTGATGGTTAACGAATTGAACTGAAGCATTGTCGGTCGAAACACCGATGAAACGGTACATTATAAATCCCGTATCTATAATGATGATTAAAAAAATATATATGACTTTAAAAACAAAACGCAGCAATGCTGCTTGACGGCAGATATAGGGTATGATGGTAGCACTTTCCCGTGCGAGCCCTTTCACAAGGAACTACTACTAATCTTCCTTTTCTTTTTACGACGCGGAGAACCTTTTTCCCCAACAACCGCTGTGTGAATATCACTTTACATGGTTAAATCCTCGGGACTGTCATCTATTTCAGGGCTTATTATCAAGTTCATTGCAACAAGAAAAAAACAGCTTCTACCTTCATCATTTCATACTAGAGTAGTACCAGCAAATACCAAGTAACTCCACAAAACTTATAACCTTAAGTACCAGGGCAGCAAAAATCTCAGAGCAGTTATTTTGAGCACAACATAGATGACAGAACACCCAGTCCAAGCCCCTGTCCTCGCTAAAATATGCCAGAATGTCATCAGAGCGAAGGAGGAAGTAGTGTTGGACTAACTTCCAGACGTAAAAGAGGGAGCATTCAAGTAGGATGATTGAAGTTGGTATCTGGAAAAGGGAGAAAGATATAAAGGAAGAATGAAACTGCTATCGCGTGATGGTTATTTCTAGTGTTATTGGTCACTCTGATCAAAGTAGTTTGCATCAATTTTTCTTAAGATTATAAGCAAATATGAAATACAAAAGAACACCCGACCCATCTAAAGACCGTTCAAACGATCTCAGCTCAACTGCTCCAGATCACTAACAGAGATGATAGTATCCCATAAACGCTTGCATTGCCCCGCTTAATTGCAATGCTTATTCGTTGACCCAGATTAGCACCAGCTTTCGGAAAAACTGTCGGGTTTTTAAAGAAGCGTTTCAACTCTAAATGGCTCAAATACATTGTCGAGGATTTCGTCTTTGTTATATTTGCGCCATTTGAAATCCTTGGTCGAATTCAATGCTGCAGTGGCCCTAATTGACTTCCCATTCCATCATAATCATTATTACATCAGCCATAGGATGTCCATGCTCAACATAGCCTCACCATAAATTGACATAGCAACCGATCTTGTTCGACCTGCGCCCAGCAGCTCTCAGCAATCTTTATCAGTCTTCTTTCCATCTAGTGGAAGCCGTCATACTCCATAGCATGTGGCATTTAGGGCCCCAGTACCCATTGACCTTCTAAGGTCTTGAGAACCTTACCTCTAAGACAGTGCATAAAATAGCACATTTTCTCCTTATAATACATGGAAAAAAATCGATTACTCTCAGAAGCAAACTTGTACTCAGCAAGTGGACTAGATTTGATTCAAAATATTGATCTTTTAAAATGTTGTCTGAAAAGTAAAAAACAGTTAATATTTGCCTAAAATGTCGATTTTTTCTAACTTAGAAAACATTTTTAGTTCGGTTCTACCAAGGAAATTTAGACAAGCGATAAATTATACCCAGCCCCAACAGAATAGGTAAGTAGGTAGGTAGACTTATATATAGCCCTTTAAACCCAGAACTGGTAAATTGATGTCGCGTGCTTTCTAACAGAACACATTGGTTTTCTCACGGTCTCCCTTTTAGGAAATAACAAATATTTCATACATAATTTAACTCTACTCTTACTTAAATTAAAAATACGTATTTTTTGATTGTTATAAGTAAATACACGAATGGTCGAGTTCCCAACACCGAAATTCACAAGCAGACTAAAGTACAAGTACAAGACGTCAGCAAGCGAATATTGGGGCTCAAGTGGCGTTGGGCAGGACACTTGGCCAGACGTAGTGACGACAGGTGGACTAAGGCTCTAACTGAGTGGAAGCCGAGAACTGGGCATCGAAATAGGGGACGTCCACCAGCGAGATGGGTCGACGACATCCATAAGACCGTGGGTCGTACGTGGTTCAGACTGGCACAGGATCGGGAAGAATGGCAAAAACAAAGTGAGGCCTATGCCCAGCAGTGGGTCGACTCGGGCTGAAAATGATGAAATGATGATGATAAGTAAATACTTAGAAACGCTGTTACGGATTATAATAGATATAGAACAGAATAATCATTTATTTAGTACACACAAAAAGACACAAGAAACAATTATAAGGAACAGTAGATACAATTGAATCTAATAGAAACAGTTCGACTCATGTGTCTGCGTACGAAAATAGCGTTCAGCTCAGGATTAGTTGATTTAGTTAAATTGCTATACTCAAAATTACTTTATTTTAAGTCTGTTTGTTATTTTTACAGTCAGCTTGATCTACAGATAGCTTACCATTAAAGATTAGGCGTACGTTGTATATCAAAAAAGTAAAAGCCAGGACTATAGCGACTGTTCCGGTCATAGCATTATGATTGCTTCTCTTATATAAAGTGGGGTAAAATTAAAATAGTGAATAATGTTAATAAACCGGTATAAAAAATCTTGCATTGTCTAGCTCTAACATTACTATTTGTCATTGTCAAATTCAGAAAACCAAAACGTTTATAGGTTCTTGTTGTTTTGTATTGCACTCATTTTAACGCTTCTGAACTTTTTATCAGGTCGTATTTTCCATCTAAGCGGAGATTCAGGATGTTGCACGCGCTGTTTTAACAAACTCCCAAGTGATGTACAAAAATTGATAAACGTAATTAAATAAAATCTTTATAAAAAAACCCTGCTATAACATATCGGATTATTTAGATGGTACAGAAGCTTGGGATTGAAATTGCTGTAACTTATTCAGAAATGTTACTTTGTTATTTTCTTTATTGCATGTTGTCTAAAAAGATCATTAAAAAAGAACAACCAGCCTTGTTTCTTGTCTTTGTTTCCTGGCGTGGTCGCGAAGGAACAGGCAGTAAAAGTGACGTCTCAAAGTGATCCTTCAAAATCCTCGGTCTCCTTGCTATCTTAAAGAACATTTTTCTCTTCTTTTTCCACCCGATTGTCCTTCTCGTTCTTCTCAACATCTTTTACTCAAGACGACAGGTGTCTTGAAATAAAATTTCTTACTTCACTAACTCTTTCACTGTGACTGCTATCTGTTTGTGGAACTCTCTTCCAGTGGAAATCAGCAAGGCCGCCTCTATGGGAATCTTCAAATCCAAACTCTTTAAACACTTCATCTCTCTTCAAGATACCCAACAAAATTGAGCCCTTTATGTAGATATATTTATGTATTCCGTTTATTTATGTGTATTATTCTTAATTTTTGTAAGTTTATTTCTAAGCTAAAGTTTGTTTAACTTTCCATTTTCTGGCACTACCACTTTCTCCACACTACACAAAGGTTAGCTGGAAGAACATGCTAATTAGCATTAAGTTCGCCTATGTATTATTTTATTAATGCAATAAAGAATTTTCAAATCTAATCTAATCCTTGTGTTTTTGAAGAATAAATATTTTGATTTTGCAGGTTTGATTCCCGCCTCATGACAGATGTTTGCATGATCTGCAACTACCTATTCTGGGTATGGGTGCTGGCTGTGGTAGGTACGTAAGAATATGTAGTTCCTGAAATTATAAAACATAAATATAATATTTAAACATGGAAATTCAGTATGAGGTAAAGAGGGTACTGACTGTGTTTATGAAAATAAATAAATAATGTATTTAATGATTTTATATATGTAAAACTTCTTTACGCACGCTTGACTTGGGGAGTAAGCTGGTGAATTCGTGACGAAAGCGGTACGAAAAGTGTGATCAGGCGAGGCAAACGAAAGTTGAGAAGGAGATATAAGTTAGTGAAGATAGAAAGAGAGAGAGTTACGTTTCATATATTACTGTAGGAGTAAGAGAGAGCAGTGCACGCGCACCTTTTCTTTCTCTCTTCTTCTCATAGCCAGTGCATGAAATATATAGATATATATATATATATATCTCAGTCAGTAGTTTGTTTGCGAGTTTGCTAGCGTTACACGAACGGTTATTTCTGGATTATTTTTCGTAATATAATTTCGCCCTTGAATAATTTTATGAATTAATATTTTGCAAAAGAAGTTTTACTTCAGTCGTGTGGTCTAAAGCACACTCGTTTTTTATGTAAATTAACTTCGTTCTTTCATACAGTAGATAATGATACTTTCCTTACAGACACGCCTTCTTTGAATTTTATTTTGCACACAAAATTCGTAAGATTTCTGAGAAATTTAAATTCCATGATTGAAGTTATTTTAATTGTTTAGATTTCTCACAACCTGTTTTTGTTCCTGGCCTTTTTCCCACTACTGAGAAAAGGGCTCCTTCATAATTTTTAGACCTCCTGATCCTGTGCCACATTTCTTAGTCCAGGAAGTTGCCCAATTCTTCCCCCCATCATCTTGTCACCTTCTCAGTCACCTTCTTGCTGAGTCATGGCATCTGGGGTTTCAGCACTGGCACCTGTCTATAGATTTCGCGAACCTAAAATATAAAACTCACTTCAAAATACTGAGTAAGATTATTGCTAATAAGATTTCTTTTAGCTATCAACTTGATATTATGTCGAGAGAAATGAAACAAACAGTAGGTACCGACACAATACGATACAATAATTTATTTATAGCACTATAGTTACACGTCATTGTTTTTATTAATACAAATCACAATATAGGTATATAATTTAATTATAATCAAATGTATATTAGTCCTGGTGCGATATTCTACAGTTTAGGTAGTTCATAAACCTCATCTATACTAGAATATTCCACCCAACAACCATTTTTAATCCTTTTCTATTTTATGATTCTCGCTAGAGTCATAAATTCACCGATAAAAATATATTGAATCGAAGAATTTCATGCTTTGTTAACTGCAAAAACTTGAGAAAATGGTAGAGCTAATCCAGAGATGAATTTTAAAAAATGCATATTTCTTAAAATAGTTTTTTGTAATACAGTTGTAGTGCTGACAAACAGGAAAACAGATGACGTTTTTAAGCAAATTGATTTAGCACCAGTGCACCAACTAAATGCACCTTTTAACCCTTACCATATTGCGCCAATTGAAACCTACAATATACCACAAGATCATTTCAATACAGATTTAAAAGACTATCACGATGAAGACCCTGTTCCAATTCTGAGGGTGAAACCAAATGATTTGGACGACGATGAAGATATTAAAACATTATTCGAAGAAAAGTATAAGTTTAGAAATGATGAAACATCGACACGGTATAGGATAGCTAATGATGGTACAGATTATCCAGGTGAGGCTGAAATCACACAATCGCAATCAAAATAGTTTATGTGAAATATTATTAGGTTGGTTTGTGGTTGTCTGGCAAAAAATGTAAGGCAAGTGTGAGATGAAACAGAATCCAGGACAGCTGAGTATCGATTTTAATTTGTTTATTACCTATATTTTTATTATTATATTAAATATAAACCTTCCTTTTGAATCACTTTATCTATTTCTGAAAACTGCATTAAAATCCGTTTAGTAGTTTAAAAGATCTAAGCGAACAGACAGCATAAGCGATTTCTTTTTACACTACGTAAAGATTATACTCGATAAAATATCGTAAGATATTTTATACTCTTTTCCAGTGGAAATCCGCAGGGCCGCCTCTATCGGAATCTTCAAATCCAAACTCTTTAAACACTTCATTTCTCTTCAAGATACTCAACAAAATTGAGCACTTTATGTATTTCGTTTATGTATGTGTAATAATGTTATTGTTAATATTTATACGTTTATTTCTAAGACAACGTTTGTTTAACTTCTGTTTTCTATCTATTATTTTAATAGTGCAATAAATAATTTTCTAATCTAATCTAAAGAACTTTAGTTTAAAGCTTAACTTTAGTTAACAAAAAGTTACATGTCTTCTAGATAGTTGAAAATTGAGCTCAATACAAAATTTAAAAAAAAATGTTAAACACAATCGTATTATAGGATTGATGACTGTACAATAAACAATTTTTAAAGGATTGCGTTATTGTGCATGAATACGAAGAAAGGTTCTCGAGTGGAGACCACGGACTGGAAGACGCAGCGTAGGCCGGCCCCCCACAAGGTGGACCGACGATCTAGTAAGAATCGCAGGGAGCCGTTTGGTGCAAACGGCTACCAACCGCTCGTTGTGGCGATCTAAGGGGGAAGCCTATGTTCAGCAGTGGACGTCTACCTGATGATGATGATGTGCATTAATAATGTACATTGGTAAACGATTGTAAACGGCGGGCCCCAACACTGTACACACGGCTACACATAAAGCTCTACATTGCCAGTATAAGCTGACCACGCATTGTGAAGGCTTTTCGTAAAATGAGAGGTCAGCTTATACTGAAAATTAATAGCTTGATGTGTAGCCGTGTATACCACTTTCGACGTTTTGGTAAGGCGCCTCGGCACGGCCCTTAGCTTTTGTATATACCTATGAGAATCACCGAGTTTCGGGTACTTGCTCAAGTGATTTTATGCATAGGTAGCGGCATGGAAGATGACGAGATCTGGGACTGTCATGATCCTATATCCATCGGAAAGTTTAGTTGCCTTCATTATCCAAATATCAGCTTGCTGTAATTTAAACACGGATTTGTAATAGAAAATAATGAGTGCCTGTGCCAGGTTATGACAGGTCCCCCCCCCCCCCCTCCCATTGACCCACCTTAATTACACATTCTGTACATTTCTCTTGTTTCTAATGTTGAGACAATTGATGGAAAGACGACCAAGGTTGCTAGAAACCGGCCTGCACGGCCGCACAAGATTGGTCGCTCTGGAGATGTAAGAGGGAGGCCTATGTTAAGAATTGGATCTCCTATTGCTGACATGATATCGATGATGAGGTAACAAGTGTTCGAGGTAACTTTGCGAAAGTAAGCCATTTGAGGGTAAAGTTTTCCAAAGAGTTGTGCCAGATAAAACTATTATTCTCGTGAAGATCTAATGGGTTGGATTGAATACTACCAACGAACAGCAAAACCAAATTATACAACATTGGAATATCATCCTGTTGAAATATTGATCCAGGAGTAAATAGACTTTCGGGGTGCAATTTTTCAGTAGGTATATAGTGAAACTTAATTAATTATTTTATACTCATTGTTAAAATTGTTCTATGTACGCTAAATCTTGCAATCGTATATTCGAATATCCGACAGATTTTTGTATTCGAATAAGTGTAATAGCCGTTATTCGAATATTCAAATAATTTTATCTATGAGAGTCAGCCGCGTAGCCGTCGTCTACCAATGATAAACAGTAAAACCTAATGTTTGTTTTTTATTCGTAAATCATTTTTACACATGTTGTGGTTTTGATACCAAGGTTTCACCTTTTTGGAATATTTCTAAATGGTTTTGTGATAAAAACGTGTTAAAATTGTCAATTAAAAGTTTCGAATAATATTCGAATTCCACCTAAATTGCTCAAACACTATTCGAATACCAAAGTTTCGAATATTTGAGAACTCTCACAGCTCATACCTTGCTTTCAGTATTTCCAGAGAACCAAGATGACCGGCACATAGCCTGGGCATTCCGCTCGTACGCCGTCCGCCGCATCGTCGGTGGTATGGAGACCAGCATCAGCATGTACCCTTACAACGTGGCCATCAGCAGAAACGGGAAGCATTGGTGTGGAGGATCTGTTATTGATGAGCAGTGGGTGCTGACTGCGGGTCATTGTTTAGAAGTGTGAGAATTTTTGGTATTATGTATCTGTTGTTTTTTTTGTTTTTCGAAGCCGGCAGGCCGAGGAAGGACCAAACCACTGGATAGAACTTCACGATCCCAAAATTCTCTCCATCGAACGCCAATATTACCCAAGAATCATTCGAGAAGCCCTCGACGGCTTCTCGAATGATTCTTGGGTAATATTGGCGTTCGATGGAGAGAATTTTATTAATATTACCCAAGAATCATTCGAGAAGCCGTCGAGGGCTTCTCGAATGATTCTTGGGTAATATTGGCATTCGATGGAGAGAATTTTGGGATCGTGAAGTTCTATCCAGTGGTTTGGTCTTTCCTCGGCCAATATTACCCAAGAATCATTCGAGATGCCGTCGAGATAAAGAAATATCGCAATTTTAATCGTGAGGACATCTTTTCTGGATTTTCTGCATCGTGGAATCGCGATTTAGATCCACGCATAACTTCAGATACTGTTAGTATTGTATGTCGAAACAGTGATACGTGCGATTCAGAAAACAAAGTGCGGTTAGTTGGTGACAACATTTGCGCTTCCCGGCAATGACAACCGCCCGCTTTCAATCTCTCGTGACCACGGCCGATGTAACTTGGCCGAAACGTCGAGGTTAGCCAAAATTATGATTTTGATATACCTAAATCTGTGCGCGAAAAGACCCGTTTAGTCTTATAGTTCGCGAAAATTGAAAAAGATCTTGATGCTTTTCAAGATAGCTGGTGGGATCTGGCGAGTTATCGCGAGATGTGGAGTAATATAGGGGAGACCTTTGCCCAGCAGTGGGAAAGTATAGGTAAAGGAAAAAATATTTTCTGCTTGAAACTCAGTTCTAAGTTTCTTGGCGCTAGCGATCGTAAACGTTAATTTTAGTTTGATAACTGTTAGTTCCTCTAACCGCTGCGGTATTTCTTTTGTAGAAAAGACTATAATACTACTTTTGAGTCACTGATTCTTGGTTACGTCTTGACTTCTGGATACAGGAAGTGTAAGTATTATAGACGATCTCCGTGGTGCAGTGTCCCGAATAGCCGGCTGAGTCGCAAGAGGTTTGCGTGACCTACAGATATTTGTTTCGGGTCTGGTTGTTTCTCTATATATTATATGTATGTATTTACAAAAACAAAGTATTTAAGTATTGACGACCTCCGTGGTGCAGTGGGCGAATAGCCGACTGAGACACAGGAGGTAGCGGGCTTGATTCCCGCCGCGGAACAAATGTTTGCATGATCTACAGATATTTGTTTCTGGTCTGGTTGTTTCTCTATTATGTATTATAAGTATGTATTTACAAAAAAAATGTATATAAGTATTCTATCAAATACCTGGTTCCCATAGTACAAGCTCTGCTTAGTTTGGGGCTAGATAGCGCTGTGTGAAATGTCCAGCATTATATTTTATTTATATATAAGGCTTTTACATCTGTCCAGTCAATAAAAAATATAGTTAAAGTGCCTGGTCCCAAGCAATACTGCTTGGTGAAGGGCGCAACAGTTGTTTTAATACGATTTATGCTGTGATCTCTGGTCCGATTTTAGACTGTTCCTGAGTCGGTAATGATTGCAAAGTGGTCCCTAAATTAACATGCAAATCGGATAGTCTCTTGGAACTATTAATTTTAAAACATTTCCATACATTTTTGCTGGTTTGAATGAAGGATCTTGTGCAAACTGCACTCAACAGCTTGGAGACACCTTTATTAGGTGGTATTTCTATTTAAGGTATATATAGTAGCTGATTGGTCTTATTTGGAGGCTTTCTCCTCAGGGAGGAATCAGTTTTATGTGCTCAAACAAATATATGTGCATACAAAAAAGTTCTACCTGTTTATTTATTATGAGAAGAAAAATAACAAAATGTAACTGTTTTCTACTTTCCATTTGATTCAACCTCTAAACGACGTAAAATTTTGTAATTTTTCTTTCACGTAAATGTGAGCAAAGACTATACCTTCAAGTTAAACATATGATGCTGTGCTGCGACTGTCTTTTACGTGGTTATTTTCAATTTTTCCGAATAATTAGCGGGCGTATCCTTAGAAGGTGGTTGCGCGGGGGCGACGGGCGGCAGTGTACTGTTGACTGTCGTACGGGAGGGTTGTGCTTGTCTGCCTCGCGCTCACCTATTTTCTGGTCGGTTAGATGCGTGTGGCGGAAGGTGCGAGGCCGAAACAACAGCTACGCCCATTCGCTCAGGGTCATCGGCTACGGTTAGCCCCTTAATAGGGGACCGTGCGTAGTTTCTACTCAAGACAAGATGTATGGGGAAATCTATGGATGTGGTTATTTAGCATAGACATCCTATAGTTGATATGAGGATGTTAACGTAGAAAGGTACGTTGTCGATTTTTTTGATTGATTGTTACAGAGCCATCGATGGAGACAAAAATAATTTACAGTCATTCATCGTGCGAGCCGGTAGCTCATTCCACAACAGAGGCGGTTATCAAGCCAGGGTAAACAAGGTTAGTTTACTTAGAAATATTGTCGGTCGAAACACCGAGAATAGGCGATGGTTACCTTATAACAACGGGTCGCCAATAAGCATATTCCATCTTCTGGTCATCTATACTCTATACTAATATTATAAAGAGGAAAGATTTGTATTTTTGTGTGTTTGTTTGTAATGAATAAACTCAAAAACTACTGTGCCGATTTTAAAAATTATTTTACCATTGGAAAGCTACATTCAGCCTGAGTGTCATAGGTTATATTTATTGCTAGAAAAGTTTAGGGATCCTTACTAAAACTTAAGTAACGTAACCCAAGGTGTAAAAAACGTGCCCTAAACGTCTATCGTCGCATGCACTGCGGAAACTATTGATGATAGAACAAAAGTATGTTCTACAATATTAAAGAACATATCAATACCTAAAAAAAACTTTATAATATTATAAAGAGGAAAGATTTGTTTGTTTGTATTGAAAAGGCTCCGAAATTTCTGGACCGATTTAAAAAAAAATGGTTTCACTGTTGGGAAGCTACACAATCCCCGGGTGACACAGGCTACTTTTTACCCAACTGCGGAGAGGGGTAATGTTTTTATTAAAAAACTACGCGTGCGAAGCTGCGGATTGGTCAGCTAGTATATAATAAAACTAAAATGAAAAGTTTTACGTTCTCGTGTTATCTATTACTACATAGTGTAGATATATTGCCAACTTCATGATTGCCTAGTCTATCGGCTGGTCGGCGGATCTAGGCAATCATGAAGTTAGCTGTTATACAGCGCAGCAGACAAATTACGACCAGAGAACGAAACAACACCATTTTGCAGTCCCACGTTCAACTTCACGCTTGTTCAGTTCAGCACCGTGTTTGACAAATTTTCTGATTTTTCCAGGTATTCTTTCCGAAGAAGTACGTACCAGGCAACGCTGACTTCGACTACTCCTTGCTCCGGCTTGACCGTCCAATGCCTATCGGCAGGAATATAGCTGTGCTGAACCTGCCGTCCAGAGACTACGCTACTAAAGAGGGGGATATACTCATTGTGACAGGGTGGGGCAGCACTGATGTGAGTATTGTATCATTTATCATCATCATTGGTGGTTCATATAATATTTTCACTAATTTTAATTTTATTTAAGTATTCTCAAATAATAAACTATTGTGCCAGGACATTCGTCATTTTATAGGTATACTAGTGACTTCGTATCGGCTTGACATGCATAGGTATAACGCGGGCTGTCAATATAAGTCACCCTGGTAGAATTGTCAATTGTTGTCCCCGGCCATCATTATGTATGAGAAAATGAATGACTTCCACAAATAATTCAATACCAAAATTAGCCAAATCGCTCCACCCGTTCTCGAGTTTTAGCGAGACTAACGAACAGCAATTAATTTTTATACATATAGACAATATATCTCGGGATAACTCCTACCGAAGCATCTGTTTCAAACGATATTCATTTTTTTTACATCCTCTTTGACGATATTTGCAGCACGCATTCTGTCAGTTCTATGTCAAACGTCATAATGTTACATTATAAAAGCGCTAAGGTTAGATTATGAATAATTTTATATGGTGGTTAAGTATTCTTAAATTTTCTAATTTTGCGCGCAATTTTCTTAATTTTTTTCTTTCATAAGAACCTTTTCCTGACAATAAGAAATACAACAAAAAAAGAATTGGCCAAATTGGTCCAGGCGTTGTTGAGTTATGCGCTTACCAACACATTTTGCGATTCATTTTTATATTATAGATTAGAATAATATTTAATAAATGACCCGCCGAACTTCGTACCGCCTTGTTATGACGCGGGCTGCCAATATACGACGCCGGTAGAATTGTCAATCGGCCATCATTAGCTGCATCTATGTTTGAGAAAATTAATTTTCTTCATATTTTTGAAGTAAAACTTCTTTATGAATGCTTGACTTGGGGAGTAAGCTGGTGAATGCGTTACGAAAAGTGCGAACGGAAGTTGAGAGGGAGATATATGTTAGTGAAGATAGAAAGAGAGAGAGTTACGTTTCGTATATTTTTAAACGTCAATGTGCGAGTGCGAGTTGCATCTGTCCAGAATGAACATAGACTGATCGACCTAATACATATGTACGTGTGGACAATTTTGTAATTGAACAATTTTTTATATTAATATTTTGAAAAAGAAGTTTGTCTTCAGTCGTGTGGATATTTTAATAGTTATTCTGCTATTCGGAGCGGAGATAACTCCAACAAATCAAAGATCATCTAAATCGGTCCAGCCGTTCTTGTGTAATAAATGGTGTAACTAACCCAACTTTGTTTTATGTATGTTTATAGATTTGAAAGAACAACAGATTTGGTATGTAGGTACTACATAAATGTAAAATGATAATGATAGGTACATATATATATATATATATATATATATATATATATATTTACATAGATTTTAAATTAATAAAGTTGTTGAATCACACTTTGTTTCTAGTCCATTTGATTTATCCAATGATTTATTTACCTTCTCGGTCAAACTTCTATTGTTATGTATATATGTATTTTTATTTGATGTTGGTATAGTTTAGTATATGATAAAAAGTATTTAAGTAGTATGTACCTATGCTATTTTTATTAGTCCTGTGCAAATTTTCATTAGTTCCCTTTCCTGTGCACTAGCTACACACATCTGTAAAGATGTGACAGGTAACTACAATACACAAAGGTTATCTGGAAGAGAATGCTCTTTAGCATTAAGTTCGCCTTTGTACTAGTTTTATAAGTGCAAAAAAAGTATTTTCAATCAATCAATCAATTTATTTCCGTAATGGTAATACGGATACCAAAAAAACCATCTGTCATGGTACCATCGATAATGGTACCACAGCGAAATGAATTGCCACAGTACCATTAATGGAACTGACTAATGGTAGGCCCACCACTGTAAAAGAAGAATATTTATATTATTTTCTCAGGTGTCAGGTTACGGACACATCCCTGACCGGGTTCGATTCGTCCCTGTCCCGATTATGCCGCTCGAAGACTGCCAGAAATCATATCGCTTCTACGTCACACAGAGGATGGTGTGTGCTGGGTACGCCACTGGTGGGAAGGATGCTTGTAATGTAAGTATTCTACACAGAACAGGAGTTTCGAACTTTCCGTTTGAAACGCACGCCACAAAACCATGAATTGTGTGCGTGAGTGGCACTTTTTACATTCGGCGTAATGCTGCAAACGGATATACACTTTCACCGTACAAATCGTTAATTTAATCACTTCGACTGCGCCATAGATAAGTAATGTACAAAACTTCTTCATGGTTGCGTGGGAGTCACTCAAGTTTAAACAAAGATAAAACACGATTGTGTGTATTTATATACGCGCGTAAGAAGTTATAACTCTTTGGCGTAACAGAACAAAAAAAGCTAAACATTTCATCCCGTATGCCAACACTCTTTGTTTGTAGCTAACTTCGTCATATCGCTTTTTGGCTGTCGGTGTGCGCGCGCATTAGACAATTATCAGCTTAAGCTTACTTCATCATGTCGCATTTTGGCTGTTGGTGTGCGCGCGCATCGTAAAATTTTTACTATGATAACTTTTTCCAAAGAATATTCCTTGTGATCCTTGTGATTTTAATGAATTAAAAGATTTTGATTTTGATTCAATCAATAGATGAACGCTTTTTTGTACATCATACTTGATAATTGATAATTGGTGCTGTTATCATTTTTAACTCTAATATAAGTCCACGCGAACTAAGTCCAGTTAAACAGCTCGTCTTCTATAAAACTCTTCACAGCACGACTCAGGCGGCCCAGCAGTAAGAGACGGTGTCCTAATCGGCATTGTCTCGTTCGGAGGCAAACAATGCGGAGACCCTCGCTCCCCCGGAGTGTACAGCCGAGTGTCCGAGATCACGGACTGGGTGGAGAAGACCATCACCAGTAATGAGGCGATTGACGTGCCGGAGCTGAGACCGAAGATTGAGAAGGCTAGGCAGAGGGAAAAGGAGTTGCAGAAGTAAGTATCGCATGAAGCGCCACCGCTACATGGTAGCCATACCTCCCATACGCACAAAGCGGTACTCTTACACCTTGATTAAGCGCACCGCCGAGGAGTGGAACGCCTTGCCTGAGTCTGTGTTTCCGGATAACTACAACCTAGGGGCCTTCAAGTCGCTAGTGAATAGGTTTCTTCTAGGCAAGCGTGTATCTACTATCGTAGACTGCATCATCGCCTACCATCAGGCGAGATCGTGGTCAAACGCTAGCCTATAATTTATTTAAAAAAAACAGGGTTTCATCATCATCATCATATCAGTAAGGACGTCCACTGCTGAACATAGGCCTCCCCCAAAGATTTCCAGAGTGACTGTTCTAGTGCGGCCTGCACCCAACGCCTCCCAGCATTCTTTGTCAGGTCGTCTTTCTATCATGAGGGGCGGTCCTATGCTGCACTTTCCGATGCGTGGTCTCCACTCTAGAACCTTTCTGCCCCAACGGCCGTCAGTTCTTCGAGCTATGTGCCCTGCCCACTTCCACTGTAATTCGTCTAGGAATCTCCTCATTTCTGGTTCGATCTCATAAGTATAGAAACAGCAAGCATAGCCCTCTCCATAGCACGGTGAGCGACCGCGAGCCTTCATAATCAGGGCATACTTTTTTGTCATTGTTTTGTTTGGAAGTATCTACCTAAACTTTTTTATACTTAACTAACATTCCCCAGCAGCTTCGCACGGATGGTTTGCCAATAGAAAATAAAACAGCCTAAGTGCGAGTCGGACTTGCGCACGAAGGGTTAGATAGATAGAAAAAGATCTCTGTATTGTAAATCACACTTAAAATAAAAAACAATATAAAAAAAACAAATAACAATACACGCGATAGTACAATTGGCGGTCTTATCGCTAAAAGCGATCTCTTCCAGGCAACCTTTGGATGGACTGGACTTCACGAGAACGCTATAGGACGGTAGCTATTAATAAAAATAATAATTGAACCGGAAGGGTTCCGTACCATTATCTATAAAAACGGCAAAAAAATATTGTTGTATGAGAGCCCCTCTTAAATATTTGTTTTAATAATTTTAATAATTTGTTGTTATAGCGGCAATGGAAATAAATTATCTGTGAACATTTCAACTGTCAACCGAAAATATCACGGTTCATGAGATACAGCCTGGTGACAGACGGACAGACAGACAGACATCGGAGTCTTAGTAATAGGGTCCCGTTTGACCCTTTGGGTACGGAACCCTAAAAAAGTAGTATGATGATAATAATGATACTATGATTAACAAAGTGATTCGAAATAAGTAGGCAAGTGAGTGTGTTAGCCTGAGAGTGGTAAAAATTCACTTTAAACAAATATACTTAGTAGTAGGTAATAAGTAATTTGATTTTACTAAATAATTTTTTTGGACGACATCGCGAGAGTTGCAGGAAGGCAATGAATGCGCTTGGCAAGGACCGGAGAGAGTGGCAGGATAACGAGGAGCCCTGTACCCAGCAGCGGGTGGATGTGGGCTGAGATGATGATGATGATGATAAAATAAATTATGTTTGTATGTAAAATAAAAAAAATATTTTTCCAGATTTAAGGCTCGCGTTGAAGAGAAAAAGGACAAAATCAAGAACTGGCTCCGAGAAACACTCAAATCACCTTCCTTCATAGAACTAGCAAAGAAAAAACTGAATGACGCTGGTTACAATACCCGGAGACTAAATCCACTGAAAGAATACCACAACACTAGCAATCTCGATGACAAAACCATGGACGAGATTAATCTTACCAATATGATACAAGAAAGAATCCTGGGAGATGAGGAAACTAATGAATCAGAGAGATTGTTGAGGACCTTGGCTATGCAAGAGGTGATGTTGAATGAAGAGAAAAGGGCTTCGGAGACCGATGAAGGTTTCAATACGTTTGTAGAGTACATCTCAGGCATGACATAATTTACAATTTAGCAAATAAAATTACAGCGCCATCTCTGTGTTTGTAATGTAACTAAATGAATGGATAAATTTTTCAAACTTTCGCGATGACTATTACATAGCATACTGATTTTAAAGGGTATTTAAATGTCAGGATAAAAAATAAGTTACATATCTACACGATGAATACCCCCCGTTAAAATCAGTAATTATGAATTGATTACACATGAGATTTTACAACACGTAAATTATTCTGAAATGTAGGTATATCTAACTGAACTTGATGTTAATTTATCACACTAATAATAAAAAATATGTGAATATTTTGATGTTTGTTTAGTAGTTTGTTACGAAATCACGTCGTATCAGCTGAACCAATTTCAATGAAATTTGATATGTTGGTAGATAATGACCTGAATTCAAACATAGCGTACTTTTATTCAAAAACAACACGTGCGAAGCCGCTGGTGGAAGCTAAGCTTAGTAATAAATATACTAGAGGGCGGTGTATGAAGTTTGCAACAGCGACATCTATGAAATATAGAGCAAACTTTGCTAACAACCTAAAAGAGAAGTTACTACAATATGTAGTACTGCTACCCGCCGCTAGATGTCCACAAAACCAGTTAGATTTTTTTTATTTTAAAGTGGTATATCTGTCTATTTATTTTGTTATGTTTACGTTAACTAACACTTACAGAAACATGTACTAACTACTAACCTTACCAGCAATAAGCCAGTGGTGAAATAGCATCGCGTTCCAAGGGAAAAGTTGCGATTTCTTATTTCATTGGAACGAATATAAAAATCTTTAAATAAAAAAAAAACAGGAAAAATATTTTATTTCTAAACAAAAGGCACATCTTATTACTTATATTTTTAACAAAACATTTTTAAGTGGACTTAATGTTGAGAGGGATTAAGTTTGCGTTCTTAAGCTACTGTCCGGTAGATGGCAGTAACTATGAGGTGGTTTTAAGTAGAGTAACATTAATAGAATTGTAAAAATAATTAAGAACAACAGAATTTGTATTTTTTTTAATTAGATGTCTCACTATTTTATTATAAATTAAAATACCAATGTTTTAATACTATCAAAGTAAGTTGGTTCACGTTAAATTGGTCCGGGAATGAATAATACTCTAGTTAAATAAATAAATTGCTGCATAACCACTTACGTCTAGATCATCATCATCATAACAGCGCCAAAAAAGTCCACTGCAGGACATCGGCCTCCCCCAAAGTAAGTGTCCAATAGGGGGGATTTGCCATAATCACAACGCTTAGCAAGCGGATTGGTGATCGCAGTATGGGTCTAGAGACACAGGTAGATGCTGCTGCCCATCTCATGGTATATTCCATTAGTCGCCTTTTACGACATTCACGGGAAGAAAGGAAGTGGCCCAAATTCTATGCCGGAGCCGCCACGGCGTACAGCATATAGGGTGTTTGATAATATACGCACAGAAATGAAAGGGGTTATTTTATTGAGTATAATAAATTAATTTGTGAAATGTTTACATACCATAGAAATGCGAAATTTATTTTGGCATGTTTAAAACCAACACTTTTTATGTTGCGCTATTGCATAATGCTTGCCATACTGTATTGGTGACGTCTTAAGATATCTTTTGTTGTCCCTTTCTAACCCAAAACACGCAGCTATTTCAGAAGGAGATACAAATCGGCCTTCATTTTTGGATGTCGATTGCAAGAATAGGCAGTAAGTTTTATATCGAATTAATCACCTTAACTTAGTCGATTTTTTTAATTTGATAACACAACTAGTAGTTAATTTTTTTCGAGAAGTCTTTTTTATGTTTTGAGAAACCGTCACTTGAATATCGTTAGTATATTACCAAACACCCTGCATTGGTATTCATATCATAAATTATCTTGCTATCCCCGCACTAGGCGGCAACTGTATCGCGGGAATCTGTTTACTGAACGTATCCAGGTTATCTTAAATTATTTTTTAAATAACCTACCTATAATTTGTATTGCATAGAGAGATTTGGACAGAGAGCCATAGCGCGTACCATGCTCGGCATCAAACTCTTAGATCGAGTTCCAAACGTCGAGATCCGTAGAAGAACGAAGGTTCATGACGTTGGGAATCGAGTTATGGAGCTCAAATGGTCTTGAGCGGGACACTTGGCTAGACGTGGTGATGACAGGTGGAGCAGGGTAGCAACTGAATGGCTGTAGAAGGGTAGGACGTCTGGCAGCGAGATGGGTGGACGACATCGTTAGAGTCGCGGGCCGTCAGTGGGTGAGACTATCGCAGGATCGTGGCGGATGGCACAAACTTGGGGAGGCCACCCCAGTGGGTGAAGTCGGGCTGTGGATGTGATAATTTATAATTAAAAATTATCCTTAGCGATAATAAATAAAACAAATAGACAACTGATCATTAAAATAGCAGACTGTTGTGTAATGCGCATAATGTTAAAAAAATGCTTATTATGTGTGTAATCGGTCTACACAAATGGCCACTATGTGTACTATTCTGCCTATGATAAGTGTATACCTATGTACTTGTAACAAGATCTAGTTCCGGTTGATAGCGTTGACTCATCAGCTGTCAAAACTAGTAATTTATTTTATAGTCAAGCTAAAGCTTTCAAGAGGTTAGCAAGCGTATATTGGGACTCAAATGGAGTTCAGCAAGATGTGGCCAGGCGCGGTGATGATAGTTGGAGCAGGGTGCTGACTGAGAGGTGGCCCCGAGATGGAACCAGGAACGCAGGTCGTCCGCCGGCAAGATGAGTCGACGATATTATAATAATCAGGTAGGGCAGGTTGTATGTGGGTTAGAACAGCGCAGGACAGAGGACAATGGCGACAATGAAAAGAGGCCTATACCCAGCAGTGGGATAAGAAGGGCTGACGATGATGATGATGATGAAGGTCAAGCTCTTTACCAACTAAATAAATGATAATAAATTAATATGACTGGACATTTCACACAGCGCTATCTAGCCCCATACATACATAAAATATATAGAAAAACATCCAGACCTTTAACAAATATCCGTAGATCATACAAACATTTGTTCCGCGGCGGGAATCGAATCCGCTCTACCTGATGGTAAGTCACAGAACATGTTCTGTGTGGTAAGTGATGGTGTGGTCTAAGATGGAGCACGCTTGCCTAGAATGAACCTTTTCACTCTGAAGAATCCGATATTTTACTGGAAGTAAAATTAAAGTTGTTGGAATAGTGTAAAGAGTTGGAAGTTGTTAAATTGAATTATATTTATATTATTCTGTTTTTTTTATTTCAGGTTCGCGAGGTATGTCGTCTACTAATGGCACTCCTCCTGATAAGGATTTAAGAATATTTTCGTTTGTATTTAAATCAGCTAAAATGCAAAAAAACTATCCTTATAATAACTGTTACAAGTAGATAAACACTCATTATTATATTTACCTTGCAAATATGCTTATCAGGCAATGAGTTTTCAGAAAAAAGTGCAAGATCGTTGCACGATAAAAATGCAGTGACTGATAATGCAAGCTTATCGTGCAACGGGGTTAGCAAACTGTGATTTTTATTCATTTTTAACCGAGTAATAAATAAGGAAGGGCATCGAATATAAATTTATATTCACACCACCTGCTCGGCAATGGTAAATTATCTATATGTCATGTAAACCGCACCAAAAGCAGGTGATTCCTGCGGCTGAGCCGGGAGTCAAGATGTACTGAATTTCATTCATAATGTGATTTGAATTCGGAACCTCATCTGTTTTAAAATTTTAACCAAAGATACCCATACTTCGACGACTCCGTGGCGCAATGGGCGTTTAGCCGGCTGAGACGCAGGAGGTAGCGGGTTCAATTCCCGCCGCGGAACAAATGTTTGCATGATCTACAGATATTTGTATAGATATATTAAAAAAAAAGGATTTAAGTATTCTATCAGTTATCTGGTTCCCATAGTACAAGCTCTGCTTAGTTTGGGGCTAGATAGCGCTGCGTGAAATGTCCAGCAATATTTATTATTATTTTATACAATAAGAACTTATTTGCACAATCGAATTAAACTTTGCACAGAATGCATCAACCTAGATTAGGTTTTTATTGTCTCGCAGAAACTGTTAAAAGCAGCGTATTCTCCTCGTGGATATAGCTGTCTGCATCTTGGGTGTGCTTACATCCCCCTCTGCACTCAGGTCTCTAGAATCCTTCGTTACGTTCGGGATTCAATATAGCGCCCGTGACGTAAGACACTGCTTTTGTGTGGTGTAAAAACCAATTACATTAATTAAACAATCTTGGTCAATAATCAGAAACGGTCTACTGGGGATCTTCTTGCGTATGCCCCATCAAAGGACAAGCAGGCGCACGGCTCAGTACCATCCGTACCTAGTTGATATACCACACATTCGCACGCACCGTTTTGGTTCTACGTTCTTGATGCGTACAGCTGAGGTATGGAACACTTTGCCGTCGTCTGTTTTTTCTAATAAATACGATCCGGGCCTGTTTAAGGTAAGAGTGAATAGGTTTCTTCTAGATCTTCGTGCTACATCTTAGACCACATCATCGCTTACCATCAGGTGAGATTGTGGTCAAACGAAGTTCTATCATGCGTAAAAAAAAAGTAATCCTGGTACATAATATCAAACAATTTATTTGAATACAGTTCAGTGTTCTGTTAATTATCATGTCACAGCGAAATACAAATCAATAAAAAGATATATGAAATAAAGTCATAACAAACAATGAGAGATCCGTAGGCAACTTATAGTCACTGGCATAGCCCAGACAATTAGCAAGGTTCGAAGAACTGATTGCCATTTCGGCAGTAAGGTTGTCGAGTGTAGACTACGCACTGGATAGCACAGCGTAGGACATGGCCCGAATAGATGGAAAGATGACTTAGTGAGGTAGCCGTTGGGTGCAAGCCACACCAGATCACTCTGAAAATCGATGGGGGAGGCCTTCGTTAAACAGTTGACGTACTATGACTACTAGGATGATGATGATGATACAAATATGGAAGTTCTCAATTTTATCTGTAGTTACATTTTTCCGCGCAGTGCGTTTTTACCTTTTGTATTAATTTATTATCATCACTGTATTAGGCATTGCCAACGCCGTCTTAGGCTATGCCGGGGCCCCTGGGCACACAAGAATGTGGGGCCTTGTTGGAAAGTAAAGTGAATGAAAAAAAAAATTGTGCTATGATCTGATATTTGAAGTGGTTTGTGTCGGTGACCGCTAGTTGTTGTAGTTAATTAGTTCCAATTTCTAGGTACTTTTTAGGTATTATTTATAATTAATAAAATGTTCCTATTTATAAAATCATTAAAGTAGAACTGTTCTGGTGTCCGATTAAAATTCGCTAAGCTACATATAAAAACAGAGTTGACAGAGGATTGTTGCTCTCAGGGTTTCCAGAAATTCGCTAACAACGCCCATATATATAATCTATGAACTTTTGTCATAAGAAAGAAAGAAAGAAGGAAAGAAAATACATTTATTTGACACACACACAGGACAGACCATTCAGAACAGAACAAATACAAAAAGATACCTACTTACCTAAAGATTATAATAATAAAAAAAATATTAGTTGTAAAGTCATAGTTTGTCTTTTACATTTGTCGGGTTATATCTACCTAAAAGAGAAAAAAATGTATAGTGTAAGCGAACATATCGGCCATTACGGGCCCCCGCGACGATAGGGGCCCTGAGCACGGGCCCCGTGTTCCCTTATGGTAAAGACGGTACTTCCCATAAAACGACAATTGCTGTACAGAGGCCTCCTCCATAAGACTTTTAAATTCATACAAGTATTCGTTTAATATATAATTATATAAAACAACCAGTGTTGCCAGTGATGACATATGGAACTGAGACGTGCTCCTTCACTATTGGCCTTATGAATAAGCTCAGAGTCGTTCAACGAGCTATGGAGAGGGCTATGCTCGGGGTTTCTCTACAGGATCGAATCAGAAATGAGGAGATACGTAGGAGAACGCAAGTCACCGCATAGCCCGACGGATTAGCACGTTGAAGTGGCAATGGGCAGGCCATATAGCGCGCAGAACAGATGGCCGATGGGGCCGGAAACTTCTCGAATGGAGACCACGGACCGGCAAGCGCAGCGTAGGACGTCCACCTACAAGATGGGCAGACGACTTGGTAAGAACCGCAGGTCGGCGTTGGATGCAGGCCGCTTCCAACCGCAGTTCCTGGAGATCAATGAGGGAGGCCATTTGTCCAGCAGTGGACGTCCTATGGCTGATATGATGATGATATAAAACAAAGCCGGGTTAGTAATACCATTTGTAACTCAAGAATGGTTGGATCTTTGATTTGTTGGATTTGTGTGTAATTGTAAATTGGATTGTGTGTGAATATTGGAAAAATTATGACGAAAATTCATTTTCTCATACATAGATGCAGTGATGGCCGATTGACAATTCGAAATTGCAATTGGTGACGTACATTGGCAGCCCACATCTTAAGCATGTCAAGACCGTACGAAGTTCAGCGGGTCAGCTAGTAATAAATAAATATAGCTTTGTTTAGCGATAAGACCGCCACTTTTGTCATTTATCTATTTTTAATGTTGTTTTGTCCTTCTAATAAAGAATTCTCATTCATTCGTTTAAAAATAAAAAAAACAAAAGATTCGCGGTGAACAAATAATTATTTCGAGTGAAGTAAAAAATATGAATATTGGTTCAAATCATCTCGAATTCCATCGTGACTCCTACAGTAGTAAACAAGCTTTCTCTCGATACTAATCTTTAGGACGTGGGCAGCCAAATAATATAACCCACAAACACTTCTGTGTAGGAATTACGAAGAAAATTTTCCCTGTAATGGTCTCATCATCATATCAGCCAAGAAGAGATCCCTATACCTAGGATATATTGAACCTAGGCCTCCCCCATAAATATCTAGAACGACCGATCTTGTGCAGCACCAAATGGTAGCCAAGTGGTATTCGCAAGGGGTTTTCGATATAGATTTAGTTAAACGGTAAACCAGTAAAATAAGACAATATACCTAATAAATAATACCTAAAGTAAACATTAAAATTATTAAAAACAGAAAAGAGATAGTTCATGTCATAAAATAATGGATATTTGGTATAACAAGCTCCCAAGTGATGTACAAAAATTGACAATTAACAAATTTAAAAACACAATTAAACACAATCTTTATAAAAAGCCTACTATAAAATATCGGATTATTTAGATGATAGAGAAGCTTGGGATTGAAATTGCTCCAACTCGTTCAAAATATTACAATTTAGACGTTATTTATTACCTGTATTGTTATGTATTCTAAAAGGATCATTAAAAAACAACCAGCCTTGATTCTTGCCTTTTTTTCCTGGCTTGGTCGCGAAGGATCGGGCGGTAAAATTGACGTTTCAAAGTGATCCTTGTGATTTTAATGAATAAAAGATTTTGACTGCACCGCGGAGGCGCGGAGGTTGTCAATTATGTCAAAATAAACCCTTTTCTTTTATCGGTATGGTATTAGTCAACGCAATAATAAGCTATTCACGTGTATCGTGTATTGAAGAAGGGATTGGCCGATAAGTGTTCCACAGGGCAGTATCCTGGGGTGAATGATTGCCATAGCCTTATCTGTCAAAACGCTTATGGATGGTGAAAAGTTTTGTGAAATGTGGTGAGTGTTATAAATTGCAATTTCGAATTACTTATTTGCCGATTGATAGTTCGAGGTTGCGGGTTCGATTCCCGCCGCGAAACATATGCTTTAATAATCTACAGATATGATGTTCCGGGTTTGGATGTTTTTCTCTAAATATAAGCATGTGTTTACAGCAAAGTAACGGATTTAGGTAATATATAAGCTACCTGGTTCCGATAGGGATAGTTAGCGCTGTGTGAAATACCCAGCATTATTTTATTCATTTATATAAATAACTTATTTTTGTATAATTTGCAAACTCGTGAATATACACATATAAAAATAGGTAACCGCTAGTGTCATTAACGTTAGGTACTTATTTCAAATCAGCCACAAGACTTACACGGCTGTACATGGGCTTCCGTCATAGATCTTGCTGCCAGGAGCCTTTATTAGTCGTCTTCCATCAAGTGGGGGCCTACGTTACTACTCTCTGAACTTGGGGGGCAATAGCGCTAACTTCGAACGTGTTTCACGTTGGTTTGACTGATGTAACGCGAACGAAATGTGCGTAACGTAACGTTTTTGTTTTAGTTTTGCAATAAAACTTCTTTACGCTTGACTTCAGGAGTAAGCTGGTGAATTCGTGACGAGAGCGTTACGAAAAGTGTGATCGGACGAAGCGAATGGAAGTTTTGAGGGAGATTAGTTAGTGAAGATAGAATACATACATATAGATGGAGATAAAGCAGTTTTACTTCAGACGTGTGGTCGTTTTTTACTTTGGTATTATCGTTCCAAATTAGCGTGATTACCCCTGGTCGGGATTCAACTCTACAACCCCCGAATCGGAAGTTAGGGGTAGCTTGTACCATGAATAACAATATTCATGAAAAGTCTTTGAAAACACAAATGAGTTGATATTTTGCGTTTCTCTTTCTGTACATTTTGTAAGGCTATGTTAAAATTCACAAACAATAGTTTTTGTTTAAACTGGGTTAAAATGACGTAACAAGGAAACATACACGCGTAAAAATGAATGAAATTAAGATAATGACGATCGCAATGAGACACCAGTTGAGACGCAGGAGATTGCAGGGTTTTTTTGATGTTACTAGCTGAGCTGCCCGCGGTTTCACTCACCTGGAATTGCCCGTTTTCGTGGGAACTTCGCTATAAAAAGTAATTAAAAAAAACTTATATATCGAAACACGTAGTGTGTTTCGTTATTTACGACATTAAATGAAAACACGGGTACTTAGGGCTAATAGCTAGTATGTTTATGTTGTAAAATAGGTTTTTTCCGAATTCATTTACATAAAAAGTTTTAAATTGCCAGACAACTTTAATATCAAGTAAATATCAATGAGACAGCCTGTATGAAATAGGTAAACAAATCATATTCATTCGCCTGTAAATAGGTAGGTACCTATTAAACTGACTAAGTTGCAACGTCGCAAAGGTGCCACCAATTTACGGAAAAAATTGTGTATTGGAAATGTATCGATTACTGGATAAATATGCAAGCTACAGGTATTACACCCAACTCTAAAATTGGTAAATATGATTTCGGGTGTGTGTTTTAAATTAATGTCATACACAACAAAACAGGTTTTATAGAAATTCAACGTTCTGTAAAATTTTTATTTCAATCCATTGACTACTTTTCGAGTGGTGTGGACACAAACATACGGAAGCGAAATTTTTATATATAAAGAAGAGAAGAGAAGGCTCGTATTTGACCTCATCTCGCGTGATGGCGCGCGATGATGCAGTCTACGATGGTACACGCTTGCCTAGAAGAAACCTATTCCCTCGCGACTTGAAGACCCCTAGGTTGTAGTTACCAGGAAACACAGACTCAGGCAAGGCGTTCCACTCCTCGGCGGTGCGCATAATAAAGGTGGAAGAGTACCGCTTTGTGCGTATGGGAGGTATGTCTACCATGTAGTGGTTGCGTACCGCGGAGCGTCTGATTGTCCGATGATATAATAGGCGATAGTGATGGTGTCTAGATAGTGTTGTGTTAAATATCCAGCGTTATTTAATTTTTATAATATTTGGACTTGCTTCCGACTACCCCTTTGTAGGATATCTTCACGCATTTGCGTTGTAAGAGATCTACGGCCACCATGGGAATCACTAGAGTCGGGAGCCTATTTATTAATGACACCTTTGAGCCAATTGAATAGAATAGAATAGAATAATCACTTCTATAAAAAAAACTCCTATGCACTCTTCTAACTTTTATGACAACTCCTTTACTGTACAAGCTATCCGTTTATAAAACTCTCTACCTTCTTTCATTAGATCTGACAAATCCCTTCCTATCTTTAAAACGCTATTGCCTTGTTGTTAAAGCACTATTTGTCTGCATCAGAGAGCTGAGTAATCTTATTTTGTTATCATATATGTATGTCGTTGTTACTGTTTGTATTAAAGCTGTTTCCTAATTGTATTTCATTTATTGTTAGTATTTTTAATATCATAGAATATTTATGTATAATATTTATATTAATATTACCTACCCTGGTATCTATTTATTTTGTTTTGCTTATGTAAGTATACAGTTAAATAAAAAGCTTAAGGGGGCACCGGAGGGACAATCGCCCATACAACACGCACTACCAAGATAATTTCTAACTGGATCATATTTCTACCTTAATAAGGTATTATTTTAATTTGAATAGTATTTATCTAGGTTCCCAACCATATATTAGATCAAAATACTAACCTAAAATGAAATAGAAGCGTATCGCATTCTGCATGTTTGACGTCATAAAAGACTTGTTTTCAACCTAATTGTTTCGTATTAAAAATAAAAACATCTTACGTATTCTAGTCATGGGAACATAGATTATATCGTCTAGTTACAGAATAACAACACAATGAGAAAAATACAACAAGTTTTCAGTCATCATTTTTGGTATTACGGAACACGGTCAAAATCTAATCAAATTTAAAATCGTTCTATTGCTATCACTGTCGCTCTGCGTGGCTAAATTTCATCACTAAACAGGAACAGGCCGAAGTTATTGACGTGGCCGAATTGAAGTTGCGCTCAGTGTTCGCGGGCGCGTTAAGTTATAAAGCTATCGTCCTTTAACGTTCTCGTAAAATCCAGTCCATCCAAAGGTTGTCTCGAAGAGATCGCTTTTAGCGATAAGACCGCCATTTGTACTATCGCGTGTCTAGTTTTAAGTGTTTTAAATATGATTTGTTAATTTAAGTGTGGTATACAATAAAGCGTTTTCTATGTATCTATCTATAATAATTTATTTGATACACACAAAACGAAACAATTATGAAGAACAGTTGGTACAATTGCATCAAGGTGATGTGAGTTTGAGGTTTTGTGTATGCGAGACGCGTCTATCCGAGGATGCGCCGTCTCGCTCTTACAGCTTATACTATAACAGCTTGTCTCTTTCATAATTCATAATAAAGTAATATTAGGTACAAAAAATGGGAAAGTGCGTTTGTGCTTCTTTCAACAGTGAACTATCTATCAATATCTATCAATAATCATCATCAATAGTCATAGAATGTCCTGCTATACACAGGCCATCATAGAGATTTGAACTCTGCAATTCAGTGTCGGTTTTCTAAGAGTAAGTTCTGACTCCCGTGCCACACTTGGTGACTACTAAGTATCAAGCCATTTTAAGAGTTGACTATACCTCAGCCCAAACTCGAATTTCACCCCCGCTTCTCCGCGCGCCGCTGCACGTCCTATCTCGCCGTGGTTCATATGTTTGCCGGTTTTTTATCATTCAATCCCTTCATTATCTTGTTGTGTTTATTTCTCATTACTGCGTCTTTACAAAAACCAACTAAATATAAATTCTACCTAATAATTACGTGTCCGTTTGGAGCGACAAGCGTCACGAGTAACCCGTCTGAAAGACGAGGCCAGACTGAATCGCGGAACGGGCGTCCGGAGCGAACGGTTTCATTAGTGCAAAACTTAGATATTTTTATTTTAGGGTAAAATCAAAAGGTATTTTGAAAATTTATAACACAGGTGTCCTTATTTATGTGGTGTAGAATTACTGTATAAAGTTTCAAGATCTAAATTGAAGTATTCATCGCATAAGAACGGTTTTAAGACAAATTTGGAGTCATCTTTGGATTTTTTTTCTATCGAGAAAATTTTACTGTATCGTGTTTTCACAACACAGGCGCTCTAGCACGTATCCTTAACTACAACAAAATATGAATTACAGATTGAAAGCACACAATTTCTTGAACAAAATATTGTTTCTCAATAAGCGATTTAACGTCTCCCTAGGTATAGTGCGCCCTTAATAGGTTTGACGTCTGTTGACGTCTGTCAGTTCTCGCTTCAGAACTCGTTCTCGTATCGGTCATTATTACAAGAAATATGTAATCGTTATTGAAAAAAGTTAAGCAATTGTTCAGTTATAACAAAACGAAACAATATATTATTTTTTTATGATTTTTTTTGTTGAACTGTCAAATGTTAACTATTAAAATGGCCTGAGTTTATGTAGGTATTTGCGTAGTTGAAGCCAAGTCTAGCGGCCGGCGTGCCGGCAGCTTTATTACAGCGGATAGTGCGGCGGATTACAGGCACGTTCCGAATGTCTTTCCAGTATCAGTTCAACTCGTGTGTCCGAGTATCAAACAGGCGTTCAGCGCAGCATAATATTGTATGTTTTATACGCAACGCTGATTTTCAGCTGAAACCAGAAGCAAAGGTAAATTGGGGTCGAAACCCTGGGTCCATGGGGCACTCGAGCCCTTGCGTTTTCAACATACTTCTGAGCGTCTGGTCGAAGCGATGAAGAACGCGAGAGCTGGCGCTTATCTGGGTCAACGCATAAGTAAGCATTGCAATTCAGCGGGGCGATGCAGCCAGTGTCTTGGGTGCACTTCCGCTGTAGTGATCTGAAGCAGTTGAGCTATCCATAGACCGTTTGCTTGTCTTTAGATGATTCAACTGTTCCTTTTGTATTTTTAGAGAAATGTCAATAATTGAATATTCTTTCTATTTTTTTTTTTGCGATCTAACATATTTCCCACCTGATGTTAAGTGGTAACTATCGCCTATAACATAGCATTGCATCGTAAGTCACGCGCATTAGAAACGTGCCCTGCACTGCCATGCGTCCATCAACTTAAGGCATGATAATTTTATTATGGCCATTGAAAGATCTATCAACAATAGTTTTTGCAATCTGGGTTATAATGACATAATGAGGAAGCGAGACATGTTTCTTCTCATTTTGCACGCTGTGGCGTAAAAATGAATGCAATTTTTAGATTAAAGTACAGGGTGTTGTAGAAGGTAAAGGGTATATATATATATATAAATACTATAAATAAATTACTTTTAAGACTGCTAGAATACAACAGGGACTGTGGTTAAGCAAGACTGTAATATAAAATAAATAATAAACCGGCCAAGTGCGAGTCGAACTCGCGCGGGTTCCGTACTATTATCTATAAAAAAAGGCAATAAAATCACGTTTGTTGTATGGGAGCCCCCTTATATATTTGTTTTATTTTAATTTAATTATTTATTTTTAAAGTGAATATATAACTAAATATTCTGTGAATATTTCAAGCGTCTAGCTGTTGCCGTTATTTATAAATAAAAACGAGCAAAACATTACGATTGTTGTATGGGAGCCCCCCTTAAATATTTATTTTATTCTGTTTTGATAATATAGCAGCAACAGAAAACTGTGAAAATTTCAACTGTCTAACTATCACGGTTCATGAGATACAGCCTGGTGACAGACGGACAGACAGACAACGGAGCCTCAGTAATAGGGTGCCGTTTTACTCTTTGGGTATCCTAAAAAATATGATAATTCATAATTCATTCATTCCATCTAAATTTTGGTAGAATATTAGGTGATAAGTAGATTTTACATTATTTCACAATAAAATGTAAAAAGGGAGTACTTCACGCTAAACAGCGTTCCTATGATGGCCGTGACGGGTTGTAAAAGCCAAACCAATCATATAATATGAAACAATATATAAAAATAATTTAAAAATATAAAGCTTTAGTTTTAGCATTTAGTTCGCTTATGCACAGATTTAGTATTTAGGAATTTTTAATTACATCTATTTTTACAGGCCTAAACTTAATACAATAACTTAGTTAACCTAATTAACTTATTTTTCTCCAATTAGAGGAAGTTTAAAAGTAGCACCATTTATAGGAGGAGTAATACAAAAACTTAGTTAACCTAATTAACTTATTCTTCTCCAATTAGAGGAAGTTTAAAAGTAGCACCATTGATAGAAGGAGTAATACAATAACTTGGTTAACCTAATTAACTTATTCTTCTCCAATTAGAGGAAGTTTAAAAGTAGCACCATTGATAGAAGGAGTAATACAATAACTTAGTAAACCTAATTAACTTATTCTTCTCCAATTAGAGGAAGTTTAAAAGTAGCACCATTGATAGAAGGAGTAATACAATAACTTGGTTAACCTAATTAACTTATTCTTCTCCAATTAGAGGAAGTTTAAAAGTAGGACCATTGATAGAAGGAGTAATACAATAACTTGGTTAACCTAATTAACTTATTCTTCTCCAATTAGAGGAAGTTTAAAAGTAGCACCATTGATAGAAGGAGTAATACAATAACTTAGTAAACCTAATTAACTTATTCTTCTCCAATTAGAGGAAGTTTAAAAGTAGCACCATTGATAGAAGGAGTAATACAATAACTTGGTTAACCTAATTAACTTATTCTTCTCCAATTAGAGGAAGTTTAAAAGTAGCACCATTGATAGAAGGAGTAATACAATAACTTGGTTAACCTAATTAACTTATTCTTCTGCAATTAGAGGAAGTTTAAAAGTAGCACCATTGATAGAAGGAGTAATGCAATAACTTGGTTAACCTAATTAACTTATTCTTCTCCAATTAGAGGAAGTTTAAAAGTAGCACCATTGATAGAAGGAGTAATACAATAACTTAGTTAACCTAATTAACTTATTCTTCTCCAATTAGAGGAATTTTAAAAGTAGCACCATTGATAGAAGGAAAAATACAATAACTTAGTTAACCTAATTAACTTATTCTTCTCCAATTAGAGGAACTTTAAAAGTAGCACCATTGATAGAAGGAGTAATACAATAACTTGGTTAACCTAATTAACTTATTCTTCTCCAATTAGAGGAAGTTTAAAAGTAGCACCATTGATAGAAGGAGTAAGAGGCTAGCGTGGTATGGGCAGGTTTTTCATTTTATTTATTTTCCACTGTATGTACATTGTAGAACACGAAGTTACGTCATATTTAGAATATATCAATAAAATTAACATTATACAGACAGGTATCGGGACTAATTATGTTATTATATCAAAAAATGTCAAGCTAAAATAATAAAAATAAAATAAAAATCAATAAAACACAGAACAAAACAATGTCAAATAATGTATTTTATGTCAAAAAAGCGGCTGTAAAGAAGCCTTGTCATTACAATAATTAATAATAATTACAAGATGTTAAAAAATCTATAATTTAAAGAAAATAATTGTCATGTCATGCGTAGGGAAGAAAATCATGTGACTAAAAGAGTGGTAGATATGAATGTTGATGGATATAGAAGTATAGAAAGGCCGAGAAAGAGATGGATGGACTGTGTGAAGAATGATATGGGTAGGAGAGAAGTGACAACGGAGATGACGGCTGATAGAGAGATGTGGAGGAGGAATACATGTTGTGCCTACCCCGCGTAGTGTTAAAAATGGCAGGAAGAAGAAGATTCTTCTCCAAATTACAATTCATTATATTACTAGATTTATTTATAAACTTAAAATAAACAATGTGGCATTTGCAAATTACTTTGATGAGTTGATTTATTTTAATATAAAAAATTATTAATTTTTTTGTCAAATGTAAATTTCGTTTCATTTTCTTTTTATTTATTTATCTTTTCACAAATTACATATGCTTGGACAAGTCAGATTAACAAACAGATATAAAATATGTCACATAATTACAAATCTACAGACATACCTACATCTTAAAAAAAGTCAAAGGTGTGGAGCGAAAACTTCACAATAAAAATAATAACATGTACAAGTACTTACTTCTTTATAACGTTTTTATTAGCGTATTCGCCTAGTTATTTCAATAAGTCACACCCTGTACAGTGCCGCGTTCCGGTCTACTTGCCCAGTTGCTTGCGGCCGATTATGTAACACCCTGTAGCAACGATAGACAATTTTATTAACATTTCGATCGCCACCTAATTTTATATTATTTTATAAGCTTCCGCCCCTGGATTTGCACGCGTGGTTCGCCAAAATTAACATTATCCTCCTTCTGGGAAGTGGGATAAAAAGAAACCTGCCTCAATCCCGGTCGTAATCTAACTACATACTGAATTTCATCGAAATCGCTCAAGCCGTTTACTCGTGAAAACATTGTTACTTATGTCCCACAGCTGGGCAAAGGCCTCCCACCAAAATTAATAATTAAGGAAAAAATAGTACACACGGCTACACATCAAACTATAACCGCCCTCCGTGGTGCAGTGGGCGAATAGCCGGCTGAGACGCAGGAGGTAGCGGGTTCAATTCCCGCCGCGGAACAAATGTTTGTATGATCTACAAATATCTGTTCCGGGTCTGGATGTTTTTCTATTTATAATAAGTATGTATTTACAAAAAAAACAGTGTTATAAGTATTCTATCAGTTATCTGGTTCCCATAGTACAAGCTCTGCTTAGTTTGGGGCTGGATAGCGCTGTGTGAAATGTCCAGCTACATTTATTTATTATTATTTATTATACATTTCTAGTTTATGCTGACTTCGCATTGTGTAGGCTTTTCGTAGAATGAGAGGTCAGCTTATACTGGAAATGTATAACTTGATGTGTAGCCGTGTGTACAACACACAATAGGAGAAAATTATATTGCGCTCGGGTTAATGCTAGCAAGTATTCTCTTCCAGTTAACCTTTGCGTAACATGGAAAATATATTTTGTAGTATTTTCGACTCTTTAAATACAACTGCTTTGTAAAGTGATGGTAGATGGGTGGTCAATGACTAATTTATCACGAAAACATTCTTTATAACAATATTCTCTGAATCAAATTTTCTGAGAACAATCGCCTTTGTCGAAATTTGCTGAGTTGAAGGAATTTTAGCTGTTTTTAGTTCATTCACTTTTTATAGTCATTATCATCGCCAAAGGACGTCTTGCTGCACATAGGGTCAATTTACAGAACTCATCGACTCCTTGGATTAAAAGTAACTTGTAAAACAGGACCCCTGAATGTTTTGTTTAGTTTGGGGCTAGATAGGGATGTGTTAAATGTCCAGCATTTATTTTATACACTTGGAGGTGGAACAAGCATATGGCCCATCTGATGTTAAGTGTAACAGAGAACAGCCTCCTAGGTCACGCACCTTAGCAATGTGCCCTACGATGCACTGCCCTACGTCCACCAGCTTGAGGCAAACAGGTGTAAAGCCTGTGCCTGTAATTTCACCGGCAACCATACCCTTCGAACTGAAACACAGCAATGCTGCTTGGCGGCAAAAATATGTATTAATATATGTATGAGGTATGTAGAAATATATGGTAGTATATATTACAGTGTAAACTCTATATAACGACACTCAAGGGACTGAGCATATTTTGACGTTATAAAGAGTTGTCGTTAAATGGAGAGAAGTAAAATCTGTATTTAAAAAAGAAAACGTTTATTTCTGATTTGTCTTGTTAAATAGTACCTACAATAAAAATCTGTTTTAATTTGAACGCTATTGCGTATAGTCTGTTATTTTCGTGTGACGTCTTTTGCTACTAAGAATATGACAACGTATAAATAAAATCCATCACTTCTACTAACAACAGTCTGCAGCTACACGTGCAAGCAATCCCATTTTGTAAACAAAGTGAAACAAGAAACAGATGAATCATCTAATGACCGTTGCAAACGATCTACAGATAGCTCAACTGCTCCAGATCACTACCAGGCGGAAGTGTCCTCAAGACATTGGATGCATTGCCCCGCTGAATTGCAATGCTTATGCGTTGACTCAGATAAGCGCCAGCTCTCGGATCACACGTCGCTTCGACCAGAAATAATTATGAAAACGCGATGGGCCCCGATACCCCATGGGCCCAGGGTCTCGACCCCAAATGACTCAAATACGTAATCTCTGTGGATGGATATGATATATTATTATGATGATATGCTGAGTCGAGTTCCATTTACTGTTGTAGCACACAGTATCTACCAAGTTCTTCCTTATTTTTGTTTATGTTTTACGGTTTAATTTTAAGTTTTTCCTCTCTCTTAAAATGTAACTATATTGTATATTGTGTGCTAATGTAGTGAATAAATGATTGTCTATGTCTAGGATATAGAAGTAGAGGAAGACCGAAGAAGAGATGGATGGACTGTGTGAAGAATGATTTGGGTAGGAAAGAAGTGACAGCGGAGATGACGGCTGATAGAGAGGTATGGAAGAAAAATACATGTTGTGTAGGGCAGAAAGAAGAAGACGTCAAAATGTTTAGTCGCTAAATACGTTTAGGGATCGTTGTGCTAGCCGGCCTTAGAGATAATATGGAGAAGGAATGGTGAATGATAAAATTAAGCAAAAAAAGAAAAATATGCATTACGGTCGACTTTCGACCTCTGTGCACTAGCAACTATTTAAAATATATACCGAAAATCTTTACTGAGCGTTGACAGATTAGGTAATCATAGTTCTTACAAAGTTATGGTAGCCTAGTACTTTGGACTCAAACGCGTGCATAACTCGTAATATTTCAAACAGTCCGGCTTGCACAACGATCCCTAAACGTGTTTAGTGACTGAACATGTTTAGATTTGTCGTATTTGTATGATTTGACAACAGCTTAAATCATATTATTTTGCAAACTTGTACTTATTATTTAAAATCTCTGTTGTACAATATTTTAACAATAAAATATTTATGACTAGCTGCTTCACTACTAAGTGAACAGGTAACCTATAAATAAAACTAAACTCGCTGTTGCAACTTGACTTGAAACCCCATTTTTATCCAATAGGACCTGATTTATGGGATAAAAAGTAGCCTATGTGTTAATCCTGTGTTAATCCCGGTTATAATCTACATACAAAATTTCATTGAAATCGGTGAATTAGTAACAAACAAATAAATAAACAAATATCCAAACTTTTGCATTTATAATATTAGTGTGAAGTGTGATTCTGATTCTATTTAGCCACTCAATACGTTTAGGGATCTTTACGCAAGTCGCCCGAAGAATGATTTTATTCGTTATGCTTTAACGTTCTATGCTATCCTAGTACACATGCTCTACATTTCAAAGACGGTATTCGATGTTTGCCTGGTACTTTCCTTAATAGCTATAGGCCTAACATTCTTATGAAATTCAGTTGATCGGTTGTTTAGAAAAAATCGCTTTAAGCGGTAAGACCGTCATCGCGTCTTGTATTTACGCGTATCTAGTGATTTATTTTAATATTATTTGATAAAACATATCGTTTTTACTTTTTTTAATAACATCTTTGTTGTCTGATAACCTGGTACTTCTGGTTCATGATTGCTCATATCATTAAACCCGGCTTACACAACAATCCCTACACGTATTTAGTGACTAAACATGTTTAAATTTACGTATTTCTATGATTCGACAACTTCTTAAAACATATTTAGCCACTAAATACGTTTAGGCATCGTTGCGCAAGTCTCCCTAAGTCAATATAAGTCATAATTTGTTAAATAAGGGTTTTCTTTTAGATTACTTAGCCCACCACAACCAACAAATATACTTTTGTCAATAATTGTATGTTCTAGAGCTGTTATTACGTTGTTCCATTCACTCTCTATACGTAGACATGTGTGATAGCGACTGAAAATAACCTTCTTACTATTGTGCTCTCCTGGTATTAATGTAGAACAGTTACCTATGTTTCTTTTCCATTTCTCCGTGGCGCAATGGGCGAATAGCCGGCTGGGATGCAGGAGGTAGCGGGTTCGATTCCCACCCCGGAACAAATGTTTGCATGATCTACAGGTATTTACAAAAAAATGTATATAAGTATTCTATCAGTTATCTGGTTCCCATAGTACAAGCTCTGCTTAGTTTGGGGCTAGATAGCGCTTTGTTAAATGTCCAGCAATATTTTATTATTTATTTCAAACTATTTCAAAGAATAGGCCATTACTTTGATAAATATCTGATATTAAGTCCAATTATGTAATTGCATGTCTCTTGCAATGAATTTTGATACATATAATCAAATTTATTAGAATTATGTATAATAATCCGTTAGTTGCCGTGGGGTGCCGGCAGTAGAATGTTACCCCTCCTCTCATGCCCGTGGATGCAGTAAGAGCCTGCTAAGGGATACCTCCGGAAGATGGGCAGCAGCGTCTTTCCGTGTATCAACATACCGTACTGCGCTCGCCAACCCGCCTGCCAAGCGTGGTGAGTATGGCAACTACCCATCATGGAGATCCATGGAGGCCTGTGTTCAGTAGTGGACGTTTTACGGCTGAAATGATGATGATGATGATGAATCCGTTAGTTAAAACCAATTACAGGCAAAACGCATTTGTTATTCGAGCAAGCGCCTCGCTTAACACTTTGGCAGATGCAGATATTGATATATTCAATACTTCGACAAGCAAGTTAAAAAGCTTGCTTGCAGATAAGTTCTTCTGTAATAATTAATGTATTAAAAAAAATACCTACCTAAAACTCTTAAGAACGAATATTGTAATGTCAAACGGTTTTCGTCCACCGTAGCTGTGTTTTTATATAAATCTTTTTTTTTAAATTATCTGTGGAAATTTGTAATTGGCTCTAAGAATAAATGTATGTTTTGCATGTATTATAATTTATTTAGTTATCTCTGTACCTAGTTGTAAGTTTCCTTAAAATAATAAAAATAAAAAAAATAATTCTTGATATTTCAGCGCTATCTAGCGCTAAATATGAAAAGTTGAGGAGTAATAGGCTAGCGTGGTATGGGTATGTCATGCGGAGTGAAGAAAATCATGTGACTAGAAGAGTGTTAGATATAGGTAAATGTGGTTATATAAGTAGAGGAAGGCCGGAGAAGAAATGGATGGACTGTGTGAAGAATGATATGGGTAAGAAAGAAGTGACGACGGAGATGACGGCTGATAGAGAGGTATGGAAGAAAAATAGATGTTGTGCCGAACCCAAGTAATGTGGGAAATGAGCAGGAAGAAGATTAGGAAGCGTAGATGCGCTTACCGGGAACCATGATAGCGGATGATTCAACGGCGAATGATATCAGTGTTGTTTCCTTATCGGTAGTCCTTTGATGATGATGTATAGAGCCTTATCTGTCCGCGCATAGATCTCGGCTGTAGCGGTCACCGACCCAGCGGCCTTGCGCGTGCCCCGTGCGACGAACGATAAAACGGAACTTTGTTATCTAGGCTTTTGACACCATTTTAATATGCATTAAGGAATTTAAAAAAACGGACAAGTGCGAGTTGGACTCGCTCACCAAGGGCTCCGTACAAATTTGTAGGTACATATTACAAATAGTTCAGGAATCGAGTCTCGCGACATGCACAATTATGACCACGCATACTGTTGCTTAACCTCGATGAATGATGTACTTAAATTAAAGACTATATTTTTTATGATTTAATTTTAAATGTATAGTTTTCAGATTTTTCCCTGTACTTGTAGTATAAGACGATATTACTTGCCAGCTTCCATAGTTCTAAGTCAACGAAAAGTACCCTACAAATTTTGACTCCCTTGAGAGTGTCGTAATATACGTTTTTTGCGGGATAAATACGGCCGTATCTTTTTTTACGTTAACTTTGACCTCGATACCTCTACACGTTTCCGAGATAAAGGGTCTTGACAGACAGACAGACCGACAACAAAGTAATCCTATAAGGGTTCCATTTTTTTCTTTTGAGGTACGGAACCCTAATAAAAAATGAGGAGTTTCTCAAATCGATTTTTTTTTATTATTATGCCCTTGCGTATTTTTTTTATTGGGTGAGCCAATTTTGATGTAATTTTGAATGTACTTTCCATTGAGGTAAAGCAGTGAGGAAACATAAGTAATATTGTTGGAAAGCTCTTTAAAATTATGAGTTCTACCACAAATAAAATACTATTTAGTGCCAGTTTCAAAAAATCCTATAATAAAATTAATAAGGCATTTTTAAACACGCGTTAAACAGTTGTTTAACTTTTTTATGGTTACAAGGTAAGTCTTGGTTTTATTAACCCCTTTCCATTTTAGAGTAAGTACATTTATTTTCGATTTTCATTTTTGAAGTTGTTTTTTTTATTTGCAATCGTTTGACCACAACCTTACATGAGGTTTTATGTTATGTAATCCTTAAACGAACTGATATAATTGCCTATACTTCTAATACTTGCCTATACTTCTAATACTTTACAGCTGCAGCAGCATATCTGCACGCGGTTTATATGTGTGGCAAGGCTGAGATAAACTAACCGTGTGGGACAAGGACAACACTATACGTAGGCAACTTAGAAAATATCTCTCTGTAAATGTTTAACAAGTATTGATGAATGTTCACGATCGATACAGGAAGGTATTTAAACAATTTTGATTTTTGTTTAGGTACCTACTAACTATATCTATTTTTTGTTATTTTAGTCTACCTTTTTACAGACATATTAGGACAGTTTAGTTAATAAATTAACGCTGCAAGGCAGGGCTTCCCGAACTGTGCGTCGCAACATTGTCCCAGGGGCGTCGCAGCGTTGTCCCAGGGGCGTCGCAGCGTTGTCTCAGGGGCGTCGCAGCGTTGTCCCAAGGGCGTCGTGTGTCGATGCGACCGAGTCGAGTCGACCGACTTTGTACTTGTGCGAAACGGGCTTTTCTGCAGTTCCTGTAATAAAGAACAAGTAAAGATTAAAAATAGACATAGACAATCATTTATTTGCTAAATAACACACATAATACATATACAATAGATAATTTAAAATAATTAACAAAAAATAACCATTATACAGTTCATTATTATAAATACGGGATTTATCACGTACCGTCCCATCGGTGTTTCGACCGACAATGTTTCGGTTCAATTCGTGAACGTTCATCAGGGTGAGTGCGATCTGCTCCGAATAACGTCTCGCCTCGCACTCGTCGTACGAGGCGAGTCAAATAATATTAAATATCTCTTTTCATTTTTATGCTTTTGTTTTGTTCTTATTTTCTAATAAAAATTATAAATGTCAAAATAGAGTTTCTTTGATAACCGGTTATGGTATACTAGCTGTTGCCAGCGGCTTCGCACGCGTGGTTTGCCAATAAAAAGTAGCCTATGTGTTAATCCAGGTATTGATCTAGTATATACCAAATTTCATCGCAATCGGTTCAGCCGTTCTGGCGTGAAAGAGTAACAAACATCCATACATCCATACATACAAACTTTCGCGTTTATAATATTATATATACCTATATAAGTAGGATTAGTAGGAAGGATAGGATTAAAATTGGTGGGTATTTTTGGCCCTTGGGGTGGAAGGGGGGGGGGGGGGGGGGGGGGGTGCGGGGGTTTAAGGGGGTTAAGGGGGGGAGAGGTGGGGTTGAATAGGGTGGGGGTGAGAGGGGGGGGCGTAAAAACATGGCAAACTCTCAAGGGCGTCACAGTACAAATAAGTTTGGGAAACCCTGCTTTAAGTAGTACACTAGTATTACGTTACTTTAAAGTTTTCTCTGTAAGTGAAATACTAATTTTTAAACGAAATAAATATCTTCAAGATAAATATTTATTGATTTAGTTTTCACAAAAATCGCCGATGTCACGCCAAACACAGATAAATCGAAGTGGGACTGGGCGGTACACGCCCGGCCCAGGCGGAGATGCCGGGACGAACTTGCGAACAGTGCGAACTGCTCGAAAGAAGCCCTAGACCGGGATGAATGGAAGAATGGAAGGAGGATAAGATTAGTTTTCACACCCACCAACACTTATAATACCCTCTTTAGTGCTGGGGGTTAACTGGAATATTCTATGATCCACAATCACTAGCGGCGATACAATGCGCTTGCGCAGAGTGCGTTGACACCGCTGCAGTTTTGGAGATCGGATGTTCGCTACCTGGTCTACGGCCTTGATATTATGTACTATGTGAGTATCTAGACTTCTATGCAGGGAGTCCCAAAAAAATTATAAAAATGCAGAATGCAAAAATGTTTATTCATTCAAATTAGAAGGATCACTTTGAAACGTCAATTTTACTGCCTATTCCTTCGCAACCAAGCCAGGAAAGAAAGGCAAAAACAAGGATGGTTGTTCTTTTTAATGATCCTTTTAGAATACATATCAATAAAAAAATAAATTAATTCTAAATCGTAATATTTTTGACCAAGTTGGAGCAATTTCAATCCCATGCTTCTGTATCATCTATCCAATATGTTATAGTAGGCTTTTTTATGAAGATGTTTAATTACGTTTTTAAATTCATTTGTCAATTTTTGTACATCACTTGGGAGCTTTTAAAAGCAGGTCACATAAAACAGAGGATAGCTGGGGCTACGCCAATCACCCCTACGTATGTTAAACGATATTTATAACTGATTTCGATGAAATTTATTACCGGTCAAACGGGTCATCTTTACCCAAAAGGATCAACTTTACCTTAGTCTTCCTTGCATGATAAAAACTCAAATTAGACAAAATGGCAATAGGGTAGAATTTTTATTACTATTTTAGTAGCTTTCTAATGAACAACTGGTATCCCAAAACTATTTTCAAGCTGGTAATATAGACCGTTGTCAAAATCTTGACGGTAATATAACTAACAGGCCATGTTGGCAACAAATACTACATCAACGAATACTATCTTTGACGACCTCCGTGGTGCAGTGGGCGAATAGCCGGCTGAGACGCAGGAGGTAGCGGGTCCGATTCCCGCCGCGGAACAAATGTTTGCATGATCTACAGATATTTGTTCTGGGTCTGGTTGTTTCCCTATCTATTTTAAGTATGTATTTACAAAAAAAGATGTATCTATGTATTCTATCAGTTATCTGGTTCTCATAGTACAAGCTTTGCTTAGTTTGGTGCTAGATGGCGCTGTGTGAAATGTCCAGCAATATTTTTTTTTATTTATTTTAATTTTAGCTAATTTGCTTAGTTCTAGAAGGATCCAAGGAGAAAATAGTAGTAGGTAAAGTTGCCAAAATTGTGTCATCTTTTCCAGATTGTTATTTTCCGTGGTAGTGCCGTAACTATGAGGCTCAGGAACACAAATTATGAATAGAATTAAAGGGAAAAACTGCTTAATATATATTTTTTTTTATACTATATATATGGCAAACGAGCATGCAGTCCACCAGATGTTAAGTGGCTACTGCAGCCCATGGATATCCACATACAATTCAAAACAAGGTATTATGTTGTCTTGATCTCTATGTGGATACGTTGCCATACTATAGGACTAAGCTGTTATGCCTATGTGCCAGTAATTACAGGAACATACCATTACCATCTAACCGGAACACAGCAGCACAAGTACTGCTATTTAGCGGCAGATAAAGGTAAGGCGGTGGTGCCCACTTCCTCGAGCTCGTTCACAAAAGCTCTACCACCAGTAGCGTAGTTAATTACGTAAAAACTGAATATTAAACCCCCCTGGTAAAACAAATACGCAATATAGGTATTTTCTTATTAAAATATGGTTAAGATGGCCTACTTGAAGGTATGTACGTAGATTATAATCTGGATTAACACATAGGCTACTTTTTATCCCATAAATCAGGCCCCATGGGATAAAAATGGGTTGCCAAGTCAAGTTGCAACAATGAGTTTTTGCTATATTTCTAGGAAACCTACACATTTAGTAGTGTAACGTGTACGATGTCGCAGGCTATAGCTAGTTTATTTATAATTTAGGATGTACAATAAAGATTTTCTATCTATTATCACTTAAGTTCTAGCGAATAAATAAATTTCATTTAATTTCAACGTCAATTTCCCGGATAATTTTCTTGTCAAAAAAAGTGTACGATTTTGACAGTTCCCAAGTTTATCGTTTGTCACAGTACAATAACAAAAAGTGGGTACCCAGTGCCTCGCCGGGGCAAGGGCCGTTAGGGCTTTGCCCTTCTTGGTGAAAGTACCATAGAGGCTTCTCTTATTTAGTTCATTCACTTCGGGATAGCGCAGGAGAAGGGTGGAGTGGAAGAAATTTGGCATTTTCAACACGCTTTTATCAGCTTGAAATGTATGTATATAACGGAATCTTTGATCTTGTTTGTCAACCAATTCAAATGTCGAATTAAGTTGAAATTTTGCACACTTATCAAGGACCGATGACAATAGCATAATTCATAAAAATATATAAATAACATTATAAAATAAAGTTAAATTAATACGAACGCTTTTATAGAAAACCGAACTGAAATGTAGAAAATAATCTATAATAATACATTTAAAGAGGAACGATTTGTTTGGTTGGATTGAATAGGCTCCAAAACTACTGGACCGTTTTAAAAAAATATTTAACTGTTGCGATGCTACACTATCCCCGGGTGACATAGGCTACTTTTTACCCAACTGTGCAGAAGGTGGGTAATGTTTTTATTGAAAAACTACGCGTGCGAAGCTGCGGATTGGTGAGCTAGTTTTCAATAAATTTAAATTATGTATAGTGGGATTACCAAAAAAAATATTTTATAGTAAAATAAGCTTGGGTTGCTTTATAAGATATTTTCAAAATGTTTCTACTTTTATCTGTCAAAAAAATTTTATTTTATTTTATTAATTTAAAGATACACCAACAGTACTCATATTTTAAAAATAATATATATATATATATATATATATTGTTATTTTTAAAATATGAGTACTGTTGGTGTATCTTTTTAAAATATATATATATATGTATAGCGTGCGAAGTCGCTGTCAGAAGTTAGTGTAGTATAAATAAATAATATTACAAAAAAACTAAAAAAAAAAAGTTTTATATATATATATATATGTATATATTTATTACAATTGACATCAAGCACCACAAAAACTTTTTTTTAGTTTATATATATATATATATATTTATTACAATTGACATCAAGCACCACAAAAACATTTTTTTTTTAGTTTATATATATATATACATACATATATAGTGGACAAGCTTATGGCCCACCTGATGGTAAGCGGTATACATCGCCTATATCAGAGAATTGCCTCGTAGGTCATGATCGATACGCTGTTCCGCGTCCATCAACTTGAGTCATACAGGTGTAAAGCCTCATGTCCCTCTAATTTCACCAGCATATCCTTCAAACACATCAATGCTGCTTGGCGGCAGAAATAGGTATGTCCCCAGGTGAGCCCTTTCACAAGGAACTCACAAAGCATAGAATTACCATTTCGATTCGTCAAATTACTGATCTTCAAGGAAAATGTTGCCACCCGTCTTTTGTTCTTATATACTGACCAATCCGCAGCTTCGCACGCGTAGTTTTTCCCTACAAACATTACCCTCCTTCTGCGCAGTTGGGTAAAAAGTAGCCTATGTCACCCGGGGATAGTGTAGCTTTCCAACAGTGAAAGATTTTTTTAAATCAGTCCAGTAGTTTCGGAGCCTATTCAAAACAAACATACAAATCTTTCCTCTTTATAATATTACTAGCTGACCTGCCTCCGGCTTCGCACGCATGGTTTGTCAATAAAAACATTAACCTCCTTTTGCACAGTTGGGTAAAAAGTAGCCTATGTCACCCGGGGATAGTGTAGTTTCCCAACAGTGAAATAATTTTTTAAATCGGTTCAGAAGTTTTTGAGTTTATTCATTACAAACATACACACAAAATACAAATCTTTCCTCTTTATAATATTAGTATGTTATATAGATAGAGATGTGTTGTTAATAGGTTATCTGGAAGAGATCACTTTAAGCGATAAGGCCGCCCATTATATTGCCTTTTTTTATTTTAGCTTAGTACTTATTTTTGTATTATTTCTGTTTGTGTGATAATTATGTAATTAAATAAATCTCTATGTGTATTTTTTTTAACTCCTTATTTTCTTGGAATCTGCCCATCAAGGCATTGAGCTAGAGTTTGGTGAATAGTTCGCGTTGGCCTCGAGCGCTATCTGAGAGCTTCATAACCGAACACACCATCAATTATCATCAGAAGACGAAGACGTCAAACGCTTATCTATCTATCTATCTATATATAAAACAAAGTCGGGTTAGTTACACCATTTATAACTCAAGAACGGCTGGACCGATTCTGATGATCTTTGATTTGTTGAATTTGTCACCGCCCCGAATAGCAGTCACTATTAAAATATCGGAAAAATCACACAAAAAGAAATGATGAAGAAAATTAATTTTCTCATACATAGATGCTGTTAATGATGGCCGATTGACAATTCTACCGGGAGCGTGGCAGCCCGCGTCATATGCATTTCAAGGCGGTACGAAGTTCGGCGGGTCAGCTAGTGAAATGAATTCCTGTTTCCCTTAGTCACGCCATGATTTTTTTTTTTGTGTGTGTTTCAGTGGGTTCCTGGATGGTAAAGATTCACCTGACCTGGTAGGTGACGCTGTTGTCGAGATCCAGAAAATTGCAGACAAAGTCGCTCACATACAACTAGTCTATAAATATAAAAACAACGCATGTCTCCGCAGATTTCCCTGTTCCAAATTTTCAAGGCTTTGGGAAGAAAGCTCGGAAAGCGATAGTGGAATGCCGGCGCCTGCGCATCCCTCCCTCTCCCCTTGCCTAAGGAGAGGGGGCCGGGATCAATGCCTCCGGATCTTAAGGGAAAATAGAAAAAGACGGAGACTTTTGATTTTAGCTCGTTTATCATATGAATTGAAAATGAAATCAAGGTATTGAAATGAGTTTCAAAGTCGCGTAGCTTATTCGTTTCAATTAGATGGGTAACTTTTAGTGGCTTTAAACAGATAAGTAGCGTAGCTCGTTGGTTTTTAAAACATCGACTAGGTTCTGCAACGTTTTAGAAGGTCTACATTTAGATGGGGGACCGTTAAAACAGTTTAAAAGTGGCGTAGCTTGTAAGTTTTTAACAGACCGAGAGGATAAAAAGATGAGCAACGTTTTGCAATATCTATATGCGGATGGGTGCTCGTTTAATAGATAGATAGACTCGTGGTTCGCCCCGAACTGAGACCTCGCGAGTCACCCAAAACAAAAAAAAATATTCTTAGGGTGACTCGCAACGATGCCTAAACGTATTTAGTGGCTAAATATGATTTAAGGAGGTGTCAAATCAAACAAATACATAAAATTTAAACATGTTTAGTCACTAAATACGTTAATAGTACAATAAAATATTGCCACGAAATACAGTACCAAATAACTTGATCTACAGTTTCGTTTAAATTACAGGTAACGGGAGTTCATGTTATTTGGTTTTTTTTTGGGTTAGAAATTGTAGTTATTCTGAATTTCAGACTTTTTCCTATATTTGTGACACTAAAGCTACACGCATACCAAATTTCAGCACTGTGGGGTCACTGGTATACCCTGAGAATTTTGTTAAAGCTCCGTTTTTATTATGGCTAATAACTTAAAAGATACAAAGTTAAAAATAAAAATAAAAACGGGGTCAAAATGTACTCACAAAGTCGTTTTTATTAGATGTGCAATTTGACCTAATAGTCCCATTTTGTTTTTTTTTTTTCCCAATATCTCAACAACCCACTACATTTTTAGTTCGTTTAGTCACACCAACATTGTTATACTTATAGGCGATGGTGGCCACTATTAACATCAGTCAACATCATCATTGGGGATCCTCAACCATTAGGTTATGGCCCACCTGATGTTAATAGTGGCCACCATCGCCTATAACAAAGTTTTGTCTCGTGGGTCACGCTCCTTAGGTGCCCTACGATGCAATGCCCTGTGTCCATCAACTTGAGACGTACAGGTACTTATATTAAATTCGAAAGTACGACTAAACGGAGGCAACGATTTAGATGAAGTTTATTTGTGATTATTATATTTATAGACCCGGATTGAGACGAGCGAGACCGCCGGCGGAAGTATGTAACTAATAAATAAATTTTTTTTTAGTTAAAAGATGCAAAGTAGTCGCAACAATACGAATCGATTTATTGATCGAGCTAAGCGAGATCTCAAAATCAACTTGGGCAAATCGGCGTTGTATCTATGTTTGTTTGTCCGAGGATAACTTTCGAAGCGTTTATCCGATCATCGTGAAATTTGGTATATAGGTAGGTAGTGATAGCACAATGTTGGTTAAACAAACTTACTCAATTCAATACACATAAATTCGAAGTATTTCAAAGCACGGAAAATACAAGGAACGCATGGTAATTTGAACTTAAATGCACTTGAAATTAATATATAGGTCAGAACAGAATTATCGAACACACAAGTGTCATTATTGCTTGTTTTTTGTAAAATCACTGCGACCGATCGCGTGAGAGAGTTCTCAGTACAATTACCTCTAATTATGTGTGATATAGCTCTTTGGTTCTCTGTAAGCCTGGTACTTGAATGTCGATTACTGTAGGAATTATTTGCTTTTCACCCGGTCTTTTCTTGGTTTAGAGTTTTGAGGCATCTAGCGGTCACCTATTCAAGCGGAACGTTGTTTTATGAGCGACAAGCAAGGTAAAAATTGTGGATTTTTTTCCACGATAGTTGATTCCTTTGGTGTATGGCCTTTGTCCCTTGACAAAATATGTATGTAAGTATGTATGTATGGTATGTATGTTTGTTTATCCGAGGAATAATATTTTTTTTGCTATTATCGGAGACTCGCGAGATATCAGTTCGGGGCGAACCACTAATATTAATTAAACATCCTAATGTCATCTAGTTATGTGACCGCCAAGTAAACTTATGGTGTACGATTCATAAACTAATAATCATTTGCAATTCACTAGATAACTGAACAGCAGAAATGTCTAAACATATGCGCATCGTATTAGTTACGTCGCAAAATCAATAAAATTGCACACCTTCATTCGTATATCTTCTTTAATATAAAAATGAATCGCAAAATGTGTTGGTAAGCGCATAACTCAACAACGCCTGGACCAATTTGGCCAATTCTTTTTTTGTTGTATTTCTTATTGTCAGGAAAAGGTTCTTATGGAAGAAAAAAATAAGAAAATTGCGCGCAAAATTACAAAATTTATGAATACTTAACCACCATATAAAATTATTTATAATCTAACCCTAGCACTTTTATAATGTAACATTATGACGTTTGACATAGAACTGACAGAATGCGTGCTGCAAATATCGTCAAAGAGGATGTAAAAAAAATGAATATCGTTTGAAACAGATGCTTCGGTAGGAGTTATCCCGAGATATATTGTCTACATATATAAAAATTAATTGCTGTTCGTTAGTCTCGCTAAAACTCGAGAACGGGTGGAGCGGTTTGGCTAATTTTGGTATTGAATTATTTGTGGAAGTCATTCATTTTCTCATACATAATGATGGCCGGGGACAACAATTGACAATTCTACCAGGGTGACTTATATTGACAGCCCGCGTTATACCTATGCATGTCAAGCCGATACGAAATTCGGCGGGACCACTAGTTATATCTAAATATTACGCCTCATAGACACCACAGGTGACCAAAGAGCTGGAATTTACCTCGGTCAACGGATCAGCCTAGCCATTCAATGAGGTAATGTTGCCAGTTTTTTGGGCACCTTACCTGCAGATGGAGACTTAAATGCAGTTTTTTTATTTATAGGTTTATTTTAAATTTAGTTTTAGTTATTTGATTTAATTGTAGTTTATATTGTTAATATGTTTGATATTATTTTGTATATTGCATAATAAATAAAAATATAGAAAAATTCTGAAAATTTTACTAGTGGTAGAGCTTTTGTGAACGAGCTCGAGGAAGTGGGCACCACCGCGTTACCTTTATCTGCCGCCAAATAGCAGTACTTGTGCTGCTGTGTTCCGGTTAGATGGTAATGGTATGTTCCTGTAATTACTGGGACATAGGCATACCAGCTAAGTCCTATAGTATGGCAACGTATCCACATAGAGATCAATACAACATAATAGCTTGTTTTGAATTCTATGTGGATATCCATGGGCTGCAGTAGCCACTTAACATCTGGTGGGCTGCATGCTCGTTTGCCATATAAGGAGTATAAAATAAAAGAAAAAAATTCATAGTTTTCACTTATTTGAAATGACATTAAACAAGCGACTTTTGCGAAGTCTTTTATGAATGAAAGTGTGCAAATTTATTGGTTTTGCAGGAAATACGGAACTGATTCGATATGCATAATCTTTAGATATATCTGCTGATCATTTTTCTAGTGAATTGCCACTGAACATTTTGTATAGAAATTCTAAATAAAACCGGCCAAGTGCGAGTTGGACTCGCGCACGAAGGGTTCCGTGCCATTATCTATAAAAACGGCAAAACAATCACGTTTGCCCCCCTTAAATATTTGTTTTATTTTAACCAAATTATTTATTTTTAAAGTGAATATATAACTAAATATTCTGTAAATATTTCAAGCGTTTACTTGTTGCCGTTATCAATATCGAGCTAAAACGAGCATAAAAATCACGTTTGTTGTGTGGGAGCCCCCCTTAAATATTTATTCTATTCTATTTTTAGTATTTGTTGTTAAAGCGGCAACAGAAATACATCATCTGTGAAAATTTCAACTGTCTAACTATCACGGTTCATGAGATACAGCTTGGTGACAGACAGACAGACCGACAGACAGACATAGAGATAGACAGACAGCGGAGCCTCAGTAATAGGGTGCCGTTTTACCCTTTGGGTACGGAACCCTGATAATTACATTAATTTCAGATTGTTCGCTTTGCAAACTCCGGAGCTATGGAGCCGGTATTTTTTTCAAAGTATTTCATCATAACTCCAAAACCACGCGACACAAAAAAAAATGGTTTTGGTATGTGTTATTAATTATTCAAAATTTCAAGTGACAGACAGACGGCTTTTTAGGCTATCTCTTCTATACGGAAGTTAAAATAAATAATTATATATTGCTGGACATTTTCACACAATGCTATCTATCCCCAAACTAAGCAGAGCTTGTACTATGGGAACCAGATAACTGATAGAATACGAATATACTTTTTTTTTGTAAATACATACTTATACTAATCATTATTATAAATACGGGATTTATCACGTACCGTCTAATCGGTGTTTCGACCGACAATGTTTCGGTTCAATTCGTGAACCTTCATCAGGGTGAGTGCGATCCGCTCCGAATAACGTCTCGCCTCGCACTCAAATAAATCCCGTATTTATAATAATGATTGAAATCAATCACGAAAGTTTTCTAAGTAAAAGTACTAATTTAAATAAACTCAAAATAAAAAAGTCTGTTTGTTCCATAACTTAGATACATTTTTCAAGCCATGTAATTTCAGATCTAAATGTTATATTTTTATAACGTAGAACTTTAATGTGTCGAAGACGCCTGCACCGATTCGAGAAATTATTTCCTTGTTTAAAAGGGCTTTATAGGTGGTCCCATTGGCACCAAGGATCTGAAGATGGGATCCCAAAAAATCGAGGGCAACCCTCAAATTTTATCATCATCATCATCATCCACAGCTTCGCTGTTCGACTTCGCCCATTGTTAGGTATAGGCCTCCCCAAGTTTGTACCATCCAAGACTGTCCTGCGCTAGTCTCACATACTGACGACCCGCGGCCTTTACGATGTCGTCCACCCATCTCGCTGCTGGTCGTCCTACCCTTCTATATCAAATTTTATAGGGACACATAAGTGTTTTATAGCTATAGCTGTTAGCTGTATATTTAGCTGTTCTTCTTTGTTGTTTCATTTTTTTGTGTGTATTCTAGTCTTAAGATATGGACTCTAGTTGTCTGAAAAAAAAAAATTTTTTTTTTATATTATTTATATACTTTATGTAAGGATATACTCTCAGATTGGTTTCGTAGTTTGGTTTTTTCTGTTAATTGAACTCTATTAAAGGGCGCCGTTAAATTTGGCGCAACGTGCCGCGCGGAGGTAGCGCGTCTTTGTAAATCCATTATAAAAACGCGCGACTGCAGCGGTACATCCACGTTCGACTAGTGACTCCAAAATCCTTTTTCGTTTTTAAAGTTAGTTAATTTACACTAAGAGCGGTGTTTCTTCGTCAGAGTCCACGTGCAACCAAAAGTACGACACTACGATTCTCGAGCCTAGCGACGGCAGCGCTGCAGACGAGCTGCCTCCGCGCGGCAATTTGCGGCAAATTTGAAGGCGCCCATATTTTTGTTAAAAAAACAAGTGTGCTTTAGACCACACAACTGAAGTAAAACTTCTGTTTAAAAATATTAATTTAGTAGGTCGATCAGTCTATGTTCATTCTGGACAGACGCAACTCGCACTCGCACATTAACGTTTAAAAATATACGAAACGTAACTCTCTCTTTCTATCTTCACTTACTTATATCTCCCTCTCAACTTCCGTTTGCACTTTTCGTAGCGCATTCACCAGCTTACTCCCCAAGTTAAGCGTGCGTAAAGAAGTTTTACTTCAAAAGTTTCTTATTGATTACTTGTTGAGACGTTCTTACAAAGTTAATACTCAATCGTTGTATTCCAATATAGGAATATTCCAGTTCAATTATAGGTGGTAATTGATATGTACAACAAAATTTTGGAGAGAGTTATCACGGCATGCAAAATGATTGACGTCTGATTGGACCTTTACATTTCCATTAGTGTAGATCCTTAAAAAACAAAGTTCTTGTCAAATTGATTTCATAATGCAACTCGTGGATCGGCATAAGGCTCTGAATCTCTCTCAGTACCACCGCACCCCCTGCTAAAACATCCTCACCACCGCTCTTCTTCAATTTAAACTGGCTTTTACCACCAATATATAGAGATTCATTTCTCCTAGCAAACACATCTTCACTTTCGACGTTTGTCGCTTAGATTTTTGAGTCACACAAGGTTCCACGGACGAAAGTGCTCTCTAATATCGATCGTAGCGTTTGGATATAAAGTTGAAGTTACCTTGCAGGAGGTAGTTAGAATTGTGTGGTAGTAAAACATTTGTCCTACTGAAAGTGAAAGTGTGTTTCGAGCCTCTAAAGGTGGGAAGGGGGGGGGGGGGGGGGGTGAGGGGGACTGTACCTAGAATTGTTAACGTGGTTTTGACGATCCACATCACGTAGGTATCATAATCTGCTTTATTTTGGTCATGTTCTGATGAAAGTTGTAAACTAGGATAGCAAGAGATTGAAGATAGTAGATTGAATAATTATGATTTTTTTATAAGTATACCTACTTAGATACAGCCATTAGATATTTTGTTACCTACTATAGTAATAAAAAAAAACAATAAACTGAAGACAATTAAAATATTAAAATAATTATGACTGACGGTTCGTACCGAACTGAGCGACTCTCGCGAGTCTCCTATAAAAACTATAAAAAAATTATTTGCAATCTTTGACTATCAAAATAGTGCCACGAAATATATAACCAATAACTTGACCCACAGTTTCGTTCAAATTACAGGTAACGGGAATTCATGTATATGGTTATACTTTATTGAGGTAGAAATTGCAGTTATACTGGATTTCAGACTTTTCCTTATTTATTATGATGGCTAATAGTAATAAGATATAAACTACCAGGTAGTTCCATTTCGGTTTTTTTTAGACACCAGAATTGTGCCATCACTACCTACCTATATATCAAATTTCACGATGATCGGATCAACGCTTCGAAAGTTATCCTCGGACAAAAAAACATACATACATACAACGCCGATTTGCCCAAGTCATTTAGAGATATTGCTTCGCTCGATCAACTAGCTGACGTAAGTACTATTTTCTAACGTAAAAAACTATTTTAAAATGATCATAATGAGGGGTTTTCACGGCTTTGTTTTTGTAATTGGTTTGACTTTGAGATTTTGGCATATAAGCCATATTTTTCGCCGGTGTATCTCCAGCCATCGCCATCTATTAGGTACGCTAGTTAGAACTAGTTTTTTTTAATTGAAAATGAATAGATAACATAACAAAGATAAAATTTAGTTACCATATACTGAACAGGATATATAAAATCGAGAACAGTGTTTCGCCGAATTGACAATCTTACGAAGTTTAATCCCAAAATAAAACTACCGAAAAATTGTATCCAAACTGTCACCATTATTTATTCCTTGAAATTCTTTTAATATTTATGTAACGGGTCAGGATCCGTTTATGAATAAAAATGAAAATAAAACAAATTAGCAGAAAGTGAAGACGGCCCACTTCGCAAGGGTGACTCATAAAAAACCCGTTATAGCTCGACCGCCTGTCACACCGAAACGAGCAGTTTTTTGCGAGCTAACTTCGCATCGAAAATAACTTCAAAGTAAATAAAAACAAAGAAACGGAAGAGTATGAACACGACCTTTTTTGTATTTTTTTAATATAATAAATAAATATCTATGGCTGGACACTTCACACAGCGCTATCTAGCCCCAAACTAAACAGAGCTTGTACTATGGGAACCAGTTAACTGATATAATACTTATATGTATACCCTTTTTTTTTGTAAATATATATATGGAACATGCTTTTAATATACACAATAATGCTTTTAATATATGGAAAAACATCCAGACCCGGAACAAATATCTGTAGATCATACAAACATTTGTTACGCGACGGAAATCGAACCCGCTATCCCCTGCGTCTCAGCCGGCTATTCGCCCACTGTATTCATATTATTTACTTGCGACACGAAATCAGTTACATACAAACAACTTAAGGTTAAAGTATGGTGTAGTAATCTAAATGACATGTACACACGGCTACACATCAAGCTATAAATTCCAGTATAAGCTGACCTCTCATTCTGCGAAAAGCCTACAAAATGCGAGGTCAGCTTATACTGGATGAGTATAGCTCGATGTGTAGCCGTGTGTAACCTGTTAGGGCGTGGCAAAATCCATAATTGCATTTTAAAAATGCGCATTAACACTTAAACTTATGTATACTTTATAATATTATGTAATAAATGATATTCTAATATTAGTATTGTACCTACTTATACAAACTTAACGGGTATCTATTGTACTACGGAGGTCGTCAATACGTATCGTATAATAGGGGGTATAATAAGGGGAAATAAGTATAAAGAGCTATTATCAAGTTTAAAAAACCTTATCAAACTTATATATGCAGATACAAAAGTATATAAGTATTATATCAGTTATCTGGTTCCCATAGTACACACGGCTACACATCAAGCTATACGTTTCCAGTATAAGCTGACCTCGCATTGTGTAGGCTTTTCTTAGAATGAGAGGTCACCTTATACTGGATTTTAATAGCTTGATGTGTAGCCGTGTGTACAAGCTCTGCTTAGTTTGGGACTAAATAGCGCTGTGCATTGTTTTTATTTATTTTTGTGTTTTTTAATGAGTTATATTAATATTATTTGTATATATTTTATAAACTTATTGTATAATTACGTTATTTTATTTTAAATTGTTATGATTTATGGTGTAAAATAAAGTACCTATTTGCTAAATTTATTTATGTAAATAAAAAATATACATCATCATTACTACTATATCAGTCAAAGGCAACCACTGCTGAACATAGGCTTCCCCTATAGATTTCCTGAGCGACCGATCTTGTACGGCCTGCACCCAACGGCACCCAGCAACCTTTATCAGGTCGTCTTTCCATCTAATGAGGGGCCGTCCTACGCTGCGCTTTCCAGTGCACGCACTGGAAAGCGCAGCGTAGGACCTATCTCGAGAGTCTCGAGAACCTATCTGCCCCAACGGCCGTCAGTTCTTCGAGCTATGTGCCCTGCCCACTGCCACTTCAGCTTGCTAATCCTTATTGGTGATTTTGGTTCGTCTACGAATCTCCTCATTTCTGTAAGTAACGTGTGATTACACAAATAATAGAATAGAATAGACCACAAAGAACACACAAAGAAACACAGAACGAACAATAAACAAAATAAGTAAAGAAACAGGGAAAAAATAACAACAAAGGAATGAGACAATTATTATAGTTAAGTACTACATAGGTACTACCCACTCAACCATTAGGTAAGTAGGTACTAACCATTCATTAATTTCGACCCTGACGTGACAGAGCCCGGTAGCACAATTGGTTGGTGCATCCTTGTATCAAGAGGGGAAGGTTACGGGTTCAAGTTCCGTCTAGGCATGAACATTTTTGAGATGGTTTTAAAATCTTGGATTTTTCCGTAAGTGTTCAGATAACACTATAAAAATAAAAATACAATTTTAAATAAGCAACGTGACATCTCTTGTCAACGTACTAAACTGCAACGTTTGGCATTGAACAGGTCAAAAACTATATAAGTTTTCCTGTAGATGGAGCTAACGGAGCTGTAGTCATAATCTGAACCCTGACGTTACAGAGCCCGGTAGCACAATTGGTTAGTGCATCCACGTATAAAGAGGAAGGTTGCGAATTCAAGTCGCGTATAAGCTTGATTTCTTTTTAATGGTTTTAAAATCTTAGGTACTAACCAGTCCCAAAACAAGGCATTACAAGTCCGTGTGACCCCGCCCCAAACTTGCAAACTGCGTAACATAACACCGGATTCAGGATATGCTTTTGGTAGTCCATTTCGCTTTCATCTGTACGGCGGCGGCCGTGACCTAGAAAGTGATAAACGGATCTTCCTATAACCTCTCTTTTATTGAAGTGGGCTATTATTTTGTGACGTTATGATAAACCTTTTTTCTCGAAGAACGGTGAGTAATACGGCCTAAGATACCTCTCTAAGGACAAACGTTAGCCATGAATGTCCATGTCGAACGAAACATGTATAATCAGACGTATTCGTATGATTTTACAACTCTATCTTATACATAATTAGGTACTGAATACGATTAACAATCGTTGCGCAAGTTACCCTTAAATTATGATTTACGATGTTTTGATCGATGGGAAAAACCAAATCAATTTTTAGGGGAGGGTCTCACATTAACAAATGCCTATAGATTGTTTTTGCAATAAGTATTCGAACAATCGATTATTTTCTTGATTTTGTTGAAAGTAATGGCTTTTGGCACGGACCGGCAAGCGCAGCGTAGGACGTCCACCCACAAGATGGGCAGACGACTTGGTAAGAACCGCAGGTCGGCGTTGGATGCAGGCAGCTTCCAACCGCAATTCCTGGAGATCAATGAGGGAGGCCTTTGTCCAGCAGTGGACGTCCTACGGCTGATATGATGATGATGATGATGAATGGCTTTTATTCGTTTTCTGAAACGCGTCTACCGTAATGACGTTTTTCAAAATGGTGTAACGTCATTGAATCTGAACAAGCCACAAAATAAGAAGCGCAATTCTTCTTTTTTCTTCTTTCTCCTGCCCACTTCCCCCTTTTATTTGGGGTTGGGTCTCCTTGTGCTACTGCGGCAGGATATTCGATCCTTGTCGTAAAGAGATGTTGTGGGTTTGTATGTCCCTTTCGACATTGGTCCACCAGGTAGCGGGGGGCTTACTCTACCCCGGGGTTCTGTTGGCCTGTTTAGGGCAGTTTTGACGGAGTAGCCATCATCCCTGTGGATTATACGAGTATGGCCATACTATCTGAGTCTGCTCTCCTTGAGCTAAAATAAGAAGCGCAATTGGTTTTCTTTAAGTTGAATGATGTCTAAAGTGACCAGTTTATTTCTTTTTTCATCAGCAGCTTTGTAAGCAAATTATATTGTACCTTTATTATTGAAAGAGTGAAACATTTTACGACCTCTGTGTTCGTTTCAATAGAATCCATTTTACAAAAATAGTCCAGGTCTCTTTAAGATAAGAGTGAGCAGGTTTCTTTTAGATCTTCGAGCTTCATTATCATCGCTGACCATCAGGTGAGACTGTGGTCAAACAGATATCTATACAAGTTAAACAGAAAACCAGAAGACCAGTGGCCATTGAGTAACTAATGGTTTTCAGACGAAAATAAGGTAGGTAATACATTTCACAGAAATTATATAAAGTTGAATAAACTAAAAACTGTTGCAAATTATCTATAGATAGCTCAACTGCTCCTGATCAGGAAGTATCCCCAAGACACTGGCTGCATTGCCCCGCTGGATTGCAATGCTTATGTGTTGACCCAGATATAAGTCAGCTCTCGGATCACACGTCGCTTCGACCAGTCGCTCTGAAATAAATTTGAAAAAAATAAGGTTCCGGTACCTAATAAGTTAGGAAACTAGGTTTCTGATAGCATATTTGAAACCAGCGCATATACCAAGGGACATAATTTGTAATACGTACGCATGCGCACAGGCACCTTTCTAACCATTCTTTATTAAGTTCATCTTCACATCCAAAGATCTTATCTAGATATTATCTAGATAACAAAAGGCCAGTTAACTTCCTGAAGTGGGAAACTCCGAAACTGGGGTAGAACAATTGGTTACGTAACCAGAATGTCGGTCAGGAGGTTGCGTAAGAGTGAAAGGTTGCATAAGAAACGGCTTAGACGAGATGAGGCTGGGCTTGCGACATGCCAAAGAGTTGGTAGCTGTACAGATATACCTTAAACGAAAAAAATCTATGAATATTTTTTTTGTTCTGCGAACCGCTGAGTCTGCGCCATGACATCACAGTGCTCTGCGTAGTCTCTAAAATATATAACGGCAAATGTTCTGAAGAGCTGTTCAATTTAATCCCTGCTTCCTACATCAAACCTCACGCAACCGGCAATGAGCTCACCCACATATTGTAGATGCGTGGAAATCTCACACGGTGCGTTTCAACCGCTCGTTTCTTTCAAGCACCTGCAACATGTGGAATGACCTTCGCCGGGAGGTTCTCCCGGTGGGCTTCAACATGAACGCCTTCAGAGGGGTGTAAATAAGGCATTTCATTTTAGGCAACGCCACTGCAGTATCTCGAGTGCTGCAGGAGTTTATAGACGGCGGTGACCACTTCACACCGGAGGCCCGTCAGCTTGTGTGTCTAAATCTGTATCTATACTAATATTATAAAGAGGAAAAATTTGTATTTTCGTATTTTTGTGTGTATGTTTGTAATGAATAAACTCAAAAACTGCTAGACCGATTTCAAAAATTCTATCACCATTTGAAAGCTGCATTCACCTTGAGTAACATAGGCTACTTTTTACCCAACTGCGTAAAGGACGGTAATGTTTTTATCGAATAACTACGTGTTCGAAGCTGCGGATTGGTCAGCTAGTGTTTAATAATAATGGTTCGCCCCGAACTGAGATCTCGCGAGTCTCCGATTAAAACAAAAAAAATTTTATTTGTATTCTTTGACTATCAAAATAGTACCACGATTTAAATAACCAACTAACTTGGATAATTATTCTATAGTATCAGTTAATATTTAAGCATTTCACAACTAATAGTAATTATACGTATATTATAACAGATATTTTAATTAACATAATATATAAATACTGATTAGTAGATTTATAAGACATACATCAATAATCTAACTAAAAAGTTCAAATTCTTAAGTCGATAGCACTATATGGAAGAGCAACGACGCCCTGCCGTCATACAGTGAAAACTAGTACGGAGGGTAGTCACTTGACTATGTATTCATCACTAGGAAACATGAATGTATATAGTTTAAGTCTAGTTGTTTAGTTTGTAAACTTACTTTTATGAAACAAATTTTACTGTACATTACTTTACTTGACCTACAGTTTCATTCAAATTACAGCTAACGGGAGTTCATGTTTTGTGGTTAAACTTTTTTGGGGTACAAATTGCAGTTATTCTGGATTTCAGACGTTTGCGTATATTTGTGCCACTTACGCTACATGCATACCAAATAACAGCACTGTGGGACCAATGGAAACCTGTGAATTTTGTCAAAATTCCGTTTTTGTTATGGCTAATAACTCTTAAACTATAAGGACTTTACTAAAAATAAAAACGGAGTCTAAATTTACTAATGAATACCTTTCGTTTGACGATTTTTTTACCTCTCTTGAATCCCAATATCTCAACAACACCCCAACATTTTTAGCTCATTTAGTCACACCGAAATTGCGATATCACTACCTACCTATACACGGTGTCCTTTAAATCACTGTTTTCCCAGAACAAACGTTATTCAGACCATGGTCTACTAACAGTTTATAACATCATATTAATAAACAACACGAGATCGGGCTTTGAAAAATATATAAAGTTGCAAACTTAAAACATCTATTTTAACGTTACGTCCTACAACATAGTCAGCGCGCTGCTGACTGGTAGCTAAGGAGTAGGTAATACACTACGCCTAGCGTACCCATGAACTTCATGTCACGGTTAGTTTTTGAACAAAGTTAGACTTATTTATGAAGGTCTAGATTTTATTTTCTTTATTCTCTTATTAGATTTTATAAACAGTTATGAGACCACGGTCTGAGCAATGTTTGTTCTGGGAAAACAGTGATTTAAAGGACACCGTGTATTTCAAATTTTACAATGATCGGATCAACGCTTCGAAAGTTATCCTCAGACATACATACAACGCCGATTTGCCCAATTCCGTGAAAATTTTAAAAAGTTTATTATATCGACAAAAATAACTTGTTTTATTGTTGACGCCCGAAATTGGGTTGTATTTTGCATACCCCCCTTTAACCCTTATCCCTACCAATTTTGAGTTGATGTTTTGCAGAACCCGTGAGGCCGACTATTATCGATCTACTTTATATCATTTTGTTAAATATTTTCAAAACGGCACGTAATTTCATTATTGCGTAGTGATAAGGAATTCGTGCATTATCTTTTCTCTATATATCTTTACTCTTGTGCAACTCGAAGAAATTGAAGTACGTGCTAATAGAAATACTTATTAATCTTAGAAAAAGTATTTTGAAATAAAATTTCGTAAAAAAACGACTGGCACTGCTGAATAAATAACAAAATTGTGAATACAAGAAAATGATTGCTAGACACAATATAAAAAAATATAACATATAAATAAATAAATAAATATTTCTGGACATTTCACACAGCGCTATCTAGCCCCAAACTAAGCAGAGCTTGTATTATGGGAACCAGATAACTGATAGAATACTAATAAACTTTTTTTTTAAATACATACTTATAATATATAGAGAAACAACCAGACCCGGAACAAATATCTGTAGATTGTGCGAACATTTGTACCGCGGCGGGAATCGAACCCGATACATCATGCGTCTCAGCCGGTTATTCGCCCACTGCAGCACGAAGGTCGTCAGTATGTCAGAATTGTTATATTTTTTTTATTGATGATAGCCAAGCCCTTGACCACTACCTCACCTAGTGGTAAGTGATGGTGTGATCGAAGCACCACGCTTGCCTAGAAAGACTCCGAGATTATACTGGTTCAGAAAAATATTAATAAAATTTTAATAAATAAATATATTTCAATAAAATATTCAAGCCTCTCTAAAAAGTAATAATGAACATGTAAAAAAAATGCCATATTTCTAAATTCAATTCTTAAACCACTTGCAAAGATACAAGAAACGATTGTCCTCTACTCCTAAATTTAAATTCATAAATTTAAGAAAATAGCTATTAGAAAATGTTTTCTGTAATCTTGGAGAATTTTATGACAGGTAAATGATAAAATGTATGTTAATATAAATAAAAAATAACATAATATGTTTTGTAAGTACCTGATATAAGTTAAAATTTTGATATCTCAAGTTACACGTAAGTAATTCTTTGATAAAAAAGGTTTCAAACTTGACAGAATCTGACTTCCTCACTGAGGCAAATCTATAATTTACCTACAACTATTCTTTGTCTCATCTAGACTTGTAGAGGGAGGTATGTAGGTTGCTTTGTGCCCCTCCACCGCTGGGCTAGTGGCCGGTATGCTTACTCGACTGAGCAAAACGAGGGTTATGCTTTAACAGTATGAGGATTGCGGAGAAACAATAAAATAGACGATCTCCGTGGCGCAATGTGCTAATAGCCGTCGGAGATGCAGGAGGTCGCGGGTTCGATTCCTGCCACGGCACACATGTTTGAATGATCTACAGATATTTGTTCCAGGTCTGGATGTTTTTCTATATATTTTAAGTTCCTATGTATTTCCATATATTAGTATTCTATCAGTTACCTAGTTTGGGACTGGATAATGATGTGTGAAATGTCCAGCAATATCTATTTATTTATTTAATTGACGATTCAAAATAATAATTAATAATTCCCATAAGGATATCCTCAGATCTTTTACTCATTACGCAGACCTAAAAAAGGTTTTCTACTAGGGGTCAATTAGACTCAAGTTCTTAAAGCAGCATTGCTGGTTTCGGTTTGAAGAGGTTACCGGTGAAATTACAGTCACATGAGGTTATACACCTGTATGCGTCAAGTTGATGGACGCAGTGCTTTGTACGAGTAGTAAAGTTCTTTCTGAAAGTACTGAAAGTGAAAGTACTATATTTTAATTAATAAAAGATTTTGACTTTGACTCGTCCGGGGACGTCAAAGTCAAAATCATTAAAATCACAAGGATCTTTTTGAAACGTCAATTTAACTGCCTGTTTCTTCGCGACCAAGCCAGGAAAGAAAGACAAGAAAACAAGGCTGGTTGTTTTTTTAATTACCTTTTAGAATACATAACAATAAAGAAAATAAATTACGTCTAAATTGTAACATTTTTGAACGAGTTGGAGCAATTTTAATCCCAAGCTATCTATCTACATAATCCGATATTTTATAGTAGGCTTTTTTATAAAGATTTTGTTTAATTACGTTTTTAAATTTGTTAATTGTCAATTTTTACATCACTTCGGGTCCGATTTAAAGAATTCTTTCACTATTAGAGTGCTACATTATTCAGGACTACTTTTTACCTAACTGCGCAGATGGATGGTAATGTTATTTTTGAAAAACTACGCGTGCGAGGCTGCGGATCGGTCAGCTAGTATCAATAACATACTTTTTTTTATTTATGTTTGTAAGTTTTATGTCATAACATAATTATACTTTTGGAGTTGAAGATGAAAAGTTGGAGGATGAAAAACGTCGGAAAAAATACCGTCCCCTCCACTTATCACCAAAGTCTGATTAGATTAGATATACTCTTTATTGCACATCAAATAAAAATACGGTAGGGCGATCTTATCGCTGAAAGCGATCTCTTCCAAACAACCTTCGGATGGACAGGATAAACGAAAATCAAAAGACGGCGGTGTACACACGGCTACACATCAAGCTATCCATTTTCAGCATAAGCTGACCTCTCATTCTACGAAAAGTCTACACAATGCGAGGTCAGCTTATACTGGAATTTTAGCTTGATGTGTAGCCGTGTGTACGAGTACCTTTTACATACATAAACACAACCTATAACATATATTATACTTATATATTATTGTACATATATTATTAATTATACTTAATAAATATAAACTTAAATACATACAAATCAATCCATACCTTCTAGTATTATAAATGCGAAAATAATTCTGTTTGTTTATTAGTTTGTTTGTTACGACTAAACGGCTGAACGGATCGTAATTGAAATTGGACGAGGAGATCGCATAAATCCTGGGGAAGAACATAGGCTACTTTTTACCCAACTCCGCAAAAGGAAGGTAATGTTTTTAATGAAAAAACGAGCGTGCGAAGCTGCGGGCGGGTCAGCTAGTTATATAAATAAACTACACTATATATGGAGGATAAATAACATAAACACTGACTAGCAGTTACAAGACAAAGAAAGGAAATGGTTGTATACCTTGACTTTGAATATAGGAAGAAATTTGGACGACCTTACGGACAAAAGTAAGGCGTTCTACAGTCACACAGCTTGTACTGTTAAGGAGCCACCATAAAATCAACTTTTGCATAACGAACAATCTCTTTTTTCTTTTTTTTATATTAAACTTGTAGACACACAAACCGACGGGCCTCCTATAAACTCCTGCAGTACTGGTGGTACTGCAGTCGCGTTGTCTACCACATATTACCACCGTATTAGTCCACCGGAAAAACCTCCAGAGGAAGGTCATTCCACATCTTGCAAGTGTGTGGAAGAAACAAGCGGGTGAAACGCACCGCAATCTAAAACGAATATTACCTAAATCAACTGCATAATTAACTTTTCATCCCCCCATCTCGGAAAGAGTATTTTTGCTCTTCGATATCTGAGTGCAAAAGTCGTTTTTATCCGCTAGAGAATAAAGTAAATCTAATTTAGAACACCGTGTGCATTAAGTTCGTGAATTCAAAACATCATTAAACCTATTTACTTCTACCTCCATGGTGCCGAATTTATCAAACAACCTTTTTTAATTTGTTAAAAACTCAGCATTTAGTCATTTCCTCGCTGAGGTGAGATGAAAAGTTACGTGTTGCACTCGAGTGCAAAAATTTTTAACCTCGTGCTCTTTTGATCTCCTCGCTAACGCTCAGGATTCTAAATTTTTTATTCAATTTTAGAATTCTTCGCTTGCTCGGTCATCTGAGCACGCGGTTAAAAATCAACTTTGCACTCATTGTATAACAAATAACTATTGTATTTTAATGACTGAGATACAACAGTACTGATTACAGAACCCTTCACGGTACGTGTTCCTACACGCACTTGACCAATTATTTACAAAAGCTTACATAACGAAAACCTCATTATATGTATCAAAAACATTTAATTGCCTTTATACAATGACTGTCACCCACTAACACAGAAGCCGAGATAACATGATCTTTATGTAAGAGAGGAAATAAAAACTATTATGCAAGAAGCTTCTGTTCGGCGATTTTATATTCAGTTGTGTCGATTTGGAAATTTATATGACCTGGAGATGGAACAAGCCTATGGCCCACCCTGATGTTAAGGGGACACCGGAGGGACAATCGCCCATACAACACGTACTACCAAGATTATTTCTAATTGGAGCATAGATATATACCTTTATAAGATACTATTTTAATTTGAATAGTATTTATCTAGGTTCCCAACCATATATTAGATAAAAATACTTACCTAAAATTAAATAGAATCGTATCGCATTCTGCATGTTTTTACGTCATAAAAGACCTGTTTTCAACCTAATTGTTTCGTATTAAAAACAACAACATCTTACGTATCCTAGTCATGGGAACATAGATTATATCGTCTAGTTACAGAATAACAACACAATGAGAAAAATACAACAAGTTTTCAGTCATCATTTTTGGTATTAAGGAACACGGTCAAAATCTAATCAAATTTAGAATCGTTCTATTGCTATCACTGTCGCTCTGCGTGGCTAAACTTCGTCACTAAACAGGGATAGCGATATTCAGGCCGACGTTTTTGACGCGGCCGAATTGAAGTTGCGCTCAGGGTTCGCCGGCGCGTTAAGTAGTAACCATCGCCTATAACAAAGTATTGCCTCTTAGGTCATGCACCTTAGAAATAAGAAGCTTCTGTATATTAAATATTCATGCTAACTATGTACTTATCTATAGTATAATATTGTATAATATAATATTTATTCTACAGTCTAACCTTGTGCCCTTTTATTTGTTTTTATTTTTGTATTATTTTATTAGGTAATAACTTTATTGTTGGCTGCGTTTTACTACAGTGACATATATAGTACCCGTGCGCGATAAGTTGGAACCTGAGCGCGGTGACGTCATATTGGCATGTTTGTACCGCCCGCAAAAAAGCGAACATAACAAGCAGCCGCCCGCGGCTTCGTCTTTGTTTTTTTTTAACCTAATTTATTATGTTACTCAGGGAGGACGCTGCTTTTTATCTAATCTTTTTTACACTATTTGAATAAAATAAAAATACAATGTTTAAGTTTATACATTTATTTTATCTATTATTTACATTATCTCATCTTCGTCACTACTTAGTGGATGTATGCCTTCTAGAGGTTGTTCTTCATCCTCAGTCTCACTATAATCACTTGACGAAGAGGTATCCGATAAATTTACAACATTTACTATAACAACAAAAACTACAACAACAAAACAATAACACAAACGAAAGCCAAAAGAATTCCAGAGCGCGTCGTTACGTGACGTAGGCCAGTACGAGACTAAAAACCTTAGTAAAAATAGTGATGCGAACGGTACAACACGGGCGCCATCGGGGAAGTGCAGGGGAAGCGGTCGGGGAGTCGCATTCCTAGCAGGTCCCAAGTTATCGCGCACGAGTAATACATATAGCATCTAAGCATATATACTCGCCATCTTAAGTAGATAGGTACAATTGGTGGGGCAGGCAACTTTTTTTTTTAATAAATTATTATTGTTATTTTTTTTTTAATAAGGCACTTTAACTGACGTCCGTGACGTCAATGAAGGTTTGATGGCTGAAAACCAGCGCTGAGCAATAAGTGTATTGCTCAGCATAATGCTGAGCCATTCTCCTTTTTCGGCACAGGGCTCATAGTGACTGGGTACTCATCTTATGTTTTTTATTTTGATTTTATTGTTTATGTTAACGTGTCTTTAATTATCCACTGTATGTAGTTTCTGTGAGTTTGTTATTTGTGTCGAAATAAATGTCTATATATATTTATCTATCTGTTCAGCAGTTTTTGTATTCCATTGTGGCGATTTGGTTATTTTTATGCCCTGGAGATCACCTTCACATAGAAGCAACTGTACTGTACCAACATTGTTTTTTTTTATTACGCCCAAATACAAACACTATACTCATGCACATACTCTGGCACATACATTCACACACATGTACTCATGCACCTACTCACGCGCTCTCATACACACACCATCACACTCACGTACATACATACGTACACGTATGTATCACACTCAAACACGCGCACACACACCCACTCACACATACTTTTTCAGTGTACACTATGTATGTTAGTAGTGGATTTAAAATTAATTGCTTTCTGAAATATTTGTTTTTGTAAACCTTAAATGTTTTTCTTGTTATATAAGTTACGCCTATTTTTATATGACGGAAAAGCGAAATCTCCTAATACAGGTATGATTTACTTAAAAGGAGGTTTTAACTACTAGTTAAGATATTGTAAACACAAGTTATGGAAATAAAACATTTGTATTTGTATTTGGAGATGGAACTAGCTTATGGCCCCAGCTGATTTTAAGTGGTTACCATCGCCTATAACAAAGTATTGCCTCTTAGGTAATGCACCTTAGAAACGTGCCCTACGATGCGCTGCTCTTCGTCCACAACTTGAGGCATACAGGTGTAAAGCCTCATGTGCCTGTAATTTCACCGGCAAGCATACCCTTCAAACCGAAATACATCAATGCTGTTTGGCTGCAGAAATAGGTATGGTTGTAGTTCTTCCCCCCAGGTGAGCCCTTTCACAACAAAAAAAAGTAATGTTAGGCTTTAGATATTATCAATAAATATTATTTCTATAAGCTTACCTACGTATATGAACCGTTTGGGGTCGAGCCCTAGGTCATTGGGATACAGGGCCCCTTCCCATTTTCAAAATTACTTCTGGGTGTCTGGTCATCGTCAGATCCGAGAGCTGGCGCTTTGTCAACCCATAAGCATTGCCATTCAGCGGGGTAATGCAGCCTGTATCTTGGGGACACTTCCGCCTGTGGTAAACAATTAAGATCACATTAACTTACATTCTGATTCCATTTGTTGCAGGCCGGCCAGGGATAAAAGTCAGCAACTGACCCGAGTGGGAGAGAGAGACGGAATATGGTTTTCTTGTATTTTAGCTGGATCTGTAGTGTGACAGAGACAGGACCATAGCTCTGCTGCGCTGCTGGTAATGCATATAATTTAATCGGTCAAACATTACAACCATTCCAACTGATTCCAATTGGCGTGATGCTTGAGGGCTTAATTTTTATATTTAGCAAGAATAATAAATTGATCAAGCGCATGTCTGATCTGATCACGGACAGTAAAGATTTCCATAAAGCATTAACAGACGACCCTTTTGGCTGGACCCAACCATATGTACTAAACACGGGATATTTACTACGATTTGTGAAATTTTGGGTGCAACTGTGTCGAAATATCGGGATACTCAAAAACTCACAAATTATCTATACTATCTATACTAATATTATAAAGATGAAAGATTTGTATTTTTGTGTGTAAGTTTGTAATGAATAAACTCAAAAACTACTGGTCCGATTTCAAAAATTCTTTCACCATTGGAAAGCTACATTCACCCTGAGTAACATAGGCTAATTTTTACTCAACTGCGCAAAGGAGGGTAATGTTTTTTTTTGTAAACTACGCTTGCGAAGCTTGGATTGGTCAGCTAGTGGTAAATATTCCGTTTTTAGTACAAATAGTGTTCATAACCATGATCGTTTCAAAAGTTATACTGTACAACCATGTTGCATTAGCTGGTCGACTTCATTATTTTCACTGCTTGTGGTTAAGTCCAGAAACTGGGTCATCTATTGATGATTATCTTAATCTGAATTACTATAACAGGTACAAAGAGAGAACCCCAAAAAAATATTTTCCGACGTTACATTAACTCGTGTATACGTTTCTGCTTGTGTATGATTTTTTTTTGCAAAATTTTCGTAGAGGCTTGAAAAAGGGCTTTTCATTTCATTTATTCCTTGCAAAAATGTGTACAGTTACATAGACACAGATGGTAAATATTACCTACAATTTAGAATCTCCATAATCAGCTGAACGTGCAATATGAAATAATGTCAATTATAAAAACACGATTATTATATAAAAAAATAGAAAATATAACTTAGACTCGGTAACATTCAAAATCTTACACTAAAATTTAACAGGCATTAAAATTTGTCAATGGAGTACCTAGTAGGCTTTTTCCTCTAACAGGTCAGCGTTTTTTAAATGCATTCAAACTATCCTCGTCACGAATTGACATAGGGACATGATTGTTTAAGATAGGCGCCATACAGAAAGACGTAACAGTGCTGTCTTGCTTAGTTGATGACGTAGACTACCTTCCCGCCGACTGCCAGGGGGATAAGTCAAAAAATTAGGCTATCCAGGTTCTTTCACAGTACTCAGTTTTTATAGCTGACTGAAGTTATTTTTTTACCCCTAAAAATTGGAACTTGTTATGTACGTACCTATTGAAATAGAGAAAATAGATTTTCAAAGGTTTCTGAATGACAGTCTCCTTTTTGCAATAATCTATCTGCTTGTAAAAAAACATCAGAGACAAATGCTACGACGTCACCAGGGCAGCAGAATTAGGCAGTAGATGTGAGGGCGTTGTCCGCGGTGAAATTCGGCGGCGGACGGCCTTCGCGCCGCTTTCCATTACCACCTTCGTTTTCTGTGCGCCTGGTACCGCCGCACGGTCGAGCACAAAAAACGCTGGGCTGTTTATTTTTTATGTCGATTAGAAATTGATTTATGTAGGTTGTGATGTAATCTGAGGTAGAATTTATATGGTTAATGAAAAAAATCCAAAAATAAATGTTATTAGATAATTCTTATTCATTTTTTTTTAATATGAGCTTAAATACATAAAGAAACACCCACTTGGAACACATATCGTAGATTATCCAACCATTATTTGGGCGTGAATTGAACCAGTAATCTCCTGCGTCAGCAGACTATCCACACTGCTCCAAGGGGTTATCGTTGAGTTTATCTTCCTTTCAAGGACCGATATTCTGCGGTCTGCACCCAACGGCTTTAACAGGTCTTTCTTCTCCAAAGGCCGCCAGGTCTTTCGAGCTATGAGCCTCAGTGCCACTTCAGCTTGATAATCCCCTGGGCTACATCAGTAATTTTACTTTGCCTGCGGATCTCCTCAATTCTAATTCGATCTTGTAAAAAAACGCCGAGCATAACCCTTTCGGTAGTCTTATTACATAAGCCAATTGCTGTCGTACCGCTGTCGTTAGTCATGCCGTCCCTTACACACGTGAGATACGCACTATAGATGTGAAACGGACGGCCCGACCCGCGACAGCTATGTGCCAGCATCATAAGGCTACGGGATAACACTTTAGGAGTACCCTATATATTATGTTCTATAGGACATAAGGTCTATTATGTCCCTGAGGTACTTCCATTTTCCTTTTGTGTTGTCGAGGCGCGGCGGGTGAACGCTCTCCGCGCTATCGTCCGCGGCGCGAGCGCACGGTCCTTTATTGCTGTGCTCGAAGGGCCGAACTTGTAAAAATTATAATTCATGATTCGTTTACTGTCTGTAAACATAGGTACATAAGATGGTTGAGCTTATTATAGAACTATATTAGGTATCGCCATTTTAGCGTACTAACATTACAATTTAGTCACAAATAGTCATTTATCTAATGCTGTGGGTCGTTATCGTATAGATATGTTATTCCGACTGTATGTGACCAACCATATCTATATGATTGGTCACATACAGTTGGGTTCCGTTTCGGAACATGGAATCGGAATATCGAATGCAGAAAATCCATACACAATCTAGGACCTTTATCTCACACGTACGTAATTTTCCGTTCAACTTTTTTCCGCATTCTATTGATTCGCTACCTTTGAAATACCGATTAGATATTCTGAAACGGATTTCCGACTGTATGTGACCGACAGTCTATTACAACCACATGTTACAAATAAATTTAGTATTAAATTTAAATTTCATGATTTTAGTTTTTATTTATTGCCACATTTATTAATCAAAATAAGAACTAATTAATAAATAGAAAATCCTCTAAACTTAACCAGCTAAAACACTAATCAAACATATACACTTTTTGCTGAAAATTAACAATGAATTTCGATGACAATTTTCACGCAATAAAACACTAAGGGCCGCTTGCACAACGATCCCTAAAAGTGTATGATTTGACAACTTAAATCATATTTAGCAACTAAATACGTTTAGGCATCATTGTGCAAGCCGGCAAGCTTTTATTTTTAACTTCTAAAACTGTTTTTTCTGAAAATTTTAATGGGATACTTCAAATTCTACATCATTCAAACATGATTTTGCGTAACTCTACGTTCCATAAGAAATTGTAAAAAAAATGAAATTTATTAACCATAGTTCATAAACTACCCAAATTGGTAGATATAATGTTCTGTACAATCATGTTTTATCTAGCCTATGCTATGCCAATGCTGGGCAAAGGCTTCCCCCTCATCTCTCCTCTCAACTTATCTTGATCCTGTTCCAAATCTTGCCAGACCCTGTAAAAAGCGTCTAAATCATCACGTTAACGCTTCTTAGGCCTTCCAAGGCGTTGCTTTCCATCCACAGGGATCCATCCAGATACAATATAGTGGGAGGCAATTCAAAAAATGAATGATAACAAAATCTGGGAATATAGTTCGGTATTGCAGTTGCATATCTATAATCTCCATCCAAAATTTAATTACACCACTGGATAGCTAAGGGATCAAAAAAATTCGTTACGCTAAGTGAGGACTGTGACGCATAGCGCACGGTGGAGGGAGAAGCGCCGCCATTTTGTGGTCATTTTGCTGCGTTTCGAGATTTCCATTTAGTATGATCCGAAGGACTTGTTGGTGTTCAAACATAATTATAATAGAGAATATTACCTGTTACGTACACGTGTTCACGTACAACACACGACCGTGTCCATGACACAGCCACACCCCATTTTTGTTTGTTTTTTGTATAAACCCAAAATGAAGTACAGCAACAAAGGGCCAGCCCTCTACACGTGTCTTGCCTATCTCTGTGACCCACTTACCCACACATAAACAGACGTAGATGCATCCGCGCTGTTCCTGTGTGTGTGCCAAATAGTTTGGGTGTGCTGTAGTGGGAGTTTTTCTTTAGTTTTTCTGCTTTTTTAAAATCAGTTATTCTTATTCTTCTCCATCATCATCATCATTTCAGCCATAGGACGTTCAACGCAGAACATGCCCCCCCTGTAAGGCCCGGCTGGGAGACGACTATACACAGAACTAGAAACAGTTGAATCATCTAAAAACCGGTGACCGGTGATTAGATCGTCTTTTCATCTTGGGGGGGGGGGGGGGGGGGGGGAGCCTACAGCGCACTTTCCAGTGTAAGTTTTCTGCCCCAACGGCCGTCAATTCGAGTTATGTGTCTATGGGCCATGACCGTGACTTCTGCTTCCATCTATTAGAGATCTTCTTTACAAGTTCACATTAAATATAGTATAGCCCTGATGATTTGTGAGTTGAAGTGACTGTTTGCGGGAGGGGTGTAGACCCCCTACTAGATGACAAGACTTACCATTTTTGGTGAGATTGTGGTCAAACGAAGATCTAAAATTAATATCTAGGTTAAAAATAAAGAAGGACATTCAAAAGAATATGTAGAACCCCTTCTCAAAATTAGATCCAATATGAAAAAAATATTGTAAATTTGAATGCTTAACATAGAGAAATACGACTATTCTCTATGGGTCGTACAAAAAACTATTTTATTAGATAACTCTTCTCATCATATAATTATTCGATAAATGCATTTTGGATGTAAACTAAACTGCGATAAAAAGTATTCCGTATAAAGAAATTACATATGTGCTAAATTAAATAACTCTGTCTCATGTTATTCATGTTTTTACATACACAACATGAACACAGATGACACAAATCTATTCAATAAACAGTAAATTCGAGCGTGTATGTCAGTAAATAGTTTGAATGTGTGCGTTTAATAGGAATTTCCCGGGCTTAGACTAGAATTTTCTTTAAAATGTTGTTGTTATCTGATATATTTACGTTTTTAATCTCTGCAGCGCAGTTGCGAATAGCCGGCTGAGGCGTAGGAGGTCGGGGTTCGATACCCGACGCGGATCAAATGTTAGTATGATCTACGGATATTTGTTCCGGATCTTGTTGTTCTACATGACCAGTGCGCGACTTCGTTCGCGTGAAGTTAAACACAGGTTGTGATAAAGGGAAAAGATTAGCTTCGTACACAACACCGTATTAGGTAGGTACACGGCAAGCCCGTCCCCGTGTACGTGAGCGACCACCTGACATCGTCCAATAAGGCCCTGCTACGGAGATGTAAGGAGCTGGCAGCTGCAAAGGAGTACCAGTTCGTATGGGTCAAGAACTGCCATATTCACGTGCGGAAGAACCCAGGTTCTCGTTCTCAAAGTGTTACGGTAAACTCGGAAAAAGACCTTCAAAATTACTTGAGATCATATTAATGCTTCGAAAATTATCCTCGGAGAACCAAACATAGGAACATTTTGTACAAACATACAACACCGATTCGTCCAAATTGATTTGGAGTTTTCGCTTCGCTCTATCAATAATCCATTCCGTTATGTATTGCGCCATCTTTTGACCTAGTTTTTAACTAGACATAAGTATATATGTGGGTTACAATTAAAAAAACAGACATACACGAATGCGAGCAACTTAAAAGCAAGACCAAGCGGGTGGGTGGTACGGTGAGAAGCAAGTCAGTACATATCACGAGATCCCTTCTATGTCTTTTATCAAAGCACTGCAGCAGAAAGCTCTGCGCAGTAAGTTTTACTTGTTTCCTCATCTATGAGGAGAGAATTAGAAAAAGAGCATAGCACAGCAGAGCACAGCATAGCACAGCATAGCACAGCATAGCGCAGCATAGCGCAGCATAGCGCAGCATTGCGCAGCATAGCTCAGCATAGCGCAGCATAGCGCAGCATAGCGCAGCATAGCGCAGCATAGCTAAATGTTGTTTAGTCCCCCTTAAGAGGCAACAATACCTTTCAGTTACATCACACGTTGCATTGACGTTGTGTCGACATGAAATGGAAATTTATAATTTGACTTTAATGAGGGGTTTTCAGGGCCATGTTTTTATAACTGCTAACAGATGACGTTGCTCCGTCATAAGCTGATTATCAAAGGAAAGTGAATTGTCAATGTCAATTGTCGTGTCAACATTATTTTCCAGGAAACTTTAAAAATAAAAATAAAATTTCGGCCAAGTGCGAGTCGGACTCGCGCACGAAGGGTTCCGTACCATTATCTATAAAGACGGCAAATAAATCACGTTTGTTGTATGGGAGTCCCCCTTAAATATTTGTTTTATTTTAATTTGATTATTTATTTTTAAAGTGAATATATAACTACATATTATGTAAATATTTTAAGCGTCTACCTATTACACTTATCAATATCGAGCTAAAACAAGCAAAAAAATCACGTTTGTTGTATGGGGGCCCCCCTTAAATATTAGGTCCTTACATATGAAATTAGCGTTTTGTCGTACAGCACTTTGATCTGAAATATCTCCTCTTTGGTTAGGAATTCCAAATTCATATTTAAAAATTCATTTAGCTGGTACATTTGAGTTTTGAAAACAGTTATTTATTTGTTTTTTCCTAATTATTTGTTTCTTTGGCGTCGCTTATTACCGCACAATGGAAAACATGAAATATCAGTATATTTACGAGTACGAGCTCTACCGTGGCATCAGTGCTGCAGAAACAGCTCGAAGGAGTAATGATGTGGACGGCGCTGGTGTCGCAAAAGAAAGCATGGTACGTTTTTGGTTTCAACGTTTTCGTTCTGGAAATTTCAACCTTCAGAACCAACCCCGTGGACGGCCGGAGATCAATGTGGAAAATGAAGAATTAAAGGCTATTGTGGAAGCGGATCCATCACAAAGCACTTCAGAGATAGCTGCAGGCTTCGGGGTAAGTGATAAAACTATATTAATCCACTTGAAGAAAATCGGGAAAGTAACTTGAACAATGGGTACCTCATGAATTGAGTGAATCGAACTTGCAAACACGCGTCGACTGCTGTGTTACTTTGCTCAACCGACACAATAATGAAGGGATTTTAAATAGAATCATTACTTGTGATGAAAAGTAGATACTGTACGATAATCGGAAGTGCTTGGCGCAATGGCTGAACCTTGGAGACCCAGCCAAATCCTGCCCGAAATGAAAATGTACTCTGAAAAAGTTACGTGTGAGTGTTTATTGGACTAGCGCCGGTATCGTTCACTACAGTTTTCTAAAATCTGGCCAAAAGATTACGGCAGATATCGATTGTCAGCAACTGCAAACCATGAAGGAAGAACTAGCTGCTAAACAACCGAGATTGGTCAATCACTCTAGACCACTGCTGCTTCACTACAACGCAAGACCACACACTGCACAACACACAACCACTAAGTTAGATGAGCTACAACTTCTTACAAGGAAAAAAATCAACTCCGATGCGGCAATCAAAACCACCTTTAAAGAGTTTATTGATTCTCGCCCCTATGGTTTTTTTAGTAAAGGGATCAATGAACTACCTATGAGATGGCAAAAGTGCGCAGATAACAACGCTGCATACTTTGATTAATAAAATATATATTACAAAAAAAAATTGACGTTATATTCCTCCCGTACAAAACGCCAATTTCATATGTAAGGACCTAATATAATTATTTTATTCTGTTTTTAATATTTGTTGTTATAGTGGCAACAGAAATACAACATTAGTGAAAATTTCAATTGTCTAACTATTACGGTTTATGAGATACAGCCTGGTAACAAACGGACAGACAGACAGACAGCGGAGCCTCAGTAATAGGGTGCCGTTTTACCTTTTGAATACGAAACCCTAAAAATTAATTTGTTTTTGTTTATTTGACTAAGTGAGATTGTTTATGAAGAAGTTTGATATTCTGTTTGAGAGTTTTGGCATAAAAACTATATTTATGGCGACTTATCTTCCGACAGCGCCATCTATTATTGCGCTAGTTGGAACTATTTTTTTCTTTTTAAATCAAAACTGAAAAGTCCTCGTTACGAATTGACCTTCATTGGCCTTCGACGGTCACTGGCCAAACACAGACTGACTAAAACAAGCAAAATTTTAACAAAAAAAACCGACTTCAGATAACAGCAAAAACGAAACTACTGAACCGATTCTGATTAAATTTCTATTAGACCAATCTGAAAGTATATCTTTTCACATAAACAAAAAGATGAAACTGCCATCATCAGCTCACTTGAATAACTCAAAGGAACATAAGTAGCGATCTGTACAAGCATATTTAAAGAATTATCCACTAACTCCTAATAGTTAAGGAGTTATATTTTCCATCATCAGCTCAGCAACAGCAGATGATCAGTACCAGACGCAAATACTTGAATAGTTTTATTATAGACTAGCTGACCAATCCGCAGCTTCGCACGCGTAGTTTTTCAATAAAAACATTACCCTACTTTGCGCAGTTGGGTAAAAAGTAGCAATGTCACTTAGGGTGAATGTAGCTTTAGCTTGTGAAAGAATTTTTGAAATTGGAACAAGAGTTTTTGAGTTTGTTCATTACAAACATACACACAAAAATACAAATCTTTCCTCTTTATAATATTAGTATAGACCAGTAACGTTTTAACAATAACAAACGTAAAACCGAATTACGCCGCAATAAAATTTGAGGGTTGCCCTCGATCTTTTTCGGATCCCATCATCAGATCCTTACTTGCTACCAATGGGATTACCTGGAAAGTATAGTATAAACAACTAGCTGACCAAACCATAGCTTCGCACGCGTAGTTTTTCAATAAAAACATTACGCTCCTTCTGCGCAGTTGGGTAAAAAGTAGCCTATGCCACCCGGGGATAGTGTAGCTTCACAACAGTGAAAGATTTTTTTTTAAATCGGTCCAATTGTTTCGGAGCCTATACAAACAAACAAACAAATCTTTTCTCTTTTTAATATTAGTATAGATAAGGAATTTCTCGAATCGGTCCAGGCGTCTTCCAGTAATCGGGTAACAAAAAAAAATAGTACACTCCGGGAGTGCCGACGGAAGTGAAAACTTGAACAGACTACACTACAGATACATAAATACAGAGGTGTCAGTAACAGTGTCACAAGTTCAATGGTTTTTTCCCCATCTCAAATTATAGGTGTGTATACAGAGGTGTCGGTAACGGTGTGCTTTTTACCTGCTACACAGTTTTTAGGGTTCCGTAGCGAAATGGCAAAAACGGAACCCTTATGGATTCGTCATGTATGTCTGTCTGTCTGCCGGTCCGTATGTCACAGCCACTTTTTTCCGAAACTATAAGAACTATACTGTTGAAACTTGGTAAGTAGATGTATTCTGTGAACCGCATTAAGTTTTTCACACAAATATAGAAAAAAAACAATAGTTTTCGGGTTCCCCATACTTAGAATTAAAACTCATAATTTTTTTTTTCATCAATCCCATACGTGTGGGGTACTATGGATAGGTCTTCAAAAATGATATTAAGGTTTCTAATATAATTTTTTTCTAAACCGAATAGTTTGCACGAGAGACACTTCCAAAGTGGTAAAATTTCCCCCCCCCCCCCCCCAATGTAACTTCTAAAATAAGAGAATGATAAAACTAAAAAAAATATATGATGTACATTACCATGCAACCAAATTTCACCGAAAATTGGTTTGAACGAGATCTAGTAAGTAGTTTTTTTGAATACGTCATAAATCGTAAACCGCAATTTACCTTTCATTCAATCAATTCCAGTATACAAAAAGTTACAATGAACTACAAGAACTTTTATATTATGTTACTTGCTGCTACGGAACCCTTTAGGGCGAGTCCGACTGGCACTTGGCCGATTTTTATTACTAACTTTTTGCAGCTGTCAACGCTCACTATTTGTTCTTGATTCCTAAGTGTTTTTGAACGAAATAAGTATTTTGGTTTTTTTTACCATCTCAAAAATGCCCAACTAAATAAGTACAAAAAAAACTGACGAATTAAGAACCTCCTACTATTTTTAAAGTCTGTTAAAAATAAAAATAGCATGATGATGATCAACGAAACCCTTGCGTTAGTTGTATCCTGTCTCATCTAGGTACATACCTACTGATTGGCGTTTACTAAGTATCCACTGAGATGACTAACATCCTGACCTTTATTTTAAATACACTTGCCGTAGACACAGAGGTAAGATTTATGCGGTGCATTAAATTCATAATTAAATCAATGCCGTCTGTTCATAGAATCTGTATCTCTAGTAAGGCTAAAGAGCTGTTAGATAATGATTTATTGCGGCTTATGGGCGCACTATATTGTATACCTGGGGAGACGATAAATCGCTTATTGAAAAACATTGTTTTGTTCAAAAAAATTTGCTCTTTCAATTTGTAATTCATATATGTTATAGTTAAGGACACGTGATAGAACGCCTGTGTTGTGAAAACACGATTCCGTTAAATTGATGAGATGACTCCAAATTTATCTTAAGGGGACACCGTAGGGATAATCGCCCATACAACACGTACTACCAAGATCATTTCTAATTGGAGCATATTTCTACCTTAATAAGGTATTATTTTATTTTTAATAGTATTTATCTAGGTTCCAAACCATATATTAGATCAAAATACTTACCTAAAATGAAATAGAAGCGTATCGCATTCTGCATGTTTTTACGTCATAGAAGACCTGTTTTCAACCTAATTGTTTCGTATTAAAAACAACAACATCTTACGTACCCTAGTCATGGGAACATAGATTATATCGTCTAGTTACAAAATAACAACACAATGAGAAAAATACAAGAAGTTTTCAGTCATCATTTTTGGTATTAAGGAACACGGTCAAAATCTAATCAAATTTAGAATCGTTCTATTGCTATCACTGTCGCTCTGCGTGGCTAAACTTCGTCACTAAACAGGGATAGCGATATTCAGGCCGAAGTTTTTGACACGGCCGAATTGAATTTGCGCTCAGGGTTCGTCGGCGCGTTAAAACCGTTCTTATGCGATGAATATTTCGATTTAGATCTTGAAATTTTATACAGTAATTCTACACAACATAAATAAGTGCACCTGTGTTTTAAATTTTCATAGTACCTATTAATTTTACCATAAATTGAAAATACCTAACTTTTGCAATAATGAAACCATTCGCTTCAGACGCCCGGTCCGCGTTTCAGTCTGGTCTCGGCTTTCAGACGGGCGAGGTACCACGGCGAGGTAGGACGTGCAGCGGCGCGCGAAGAAACGGGGGTGAAATTCGAGTTTGGGCTGAGGTATAGTCAACTCTTAAGGTCTTAGCAGATATATCAACTCGGAAAGGGATCGTCACCGTATCGTCTTTCGCCTCGTCGTCAACCTAACGTAAGCACGTAATGAAAGCGGATCAGCAGTTCCTTGGCTGCGGCTAGGCGACGCGACGCCGCGCTCACGGCTCGCCGCCCGCTGGTTGACGGCTAGGCGGCACCAATTGCACTACTCGGGTAGTGCAACGGACGTAAGCGTGCTTGCCCCGAGGCGAGGCGATTACGTTATGATTCCGGTTAGTGTGCGTTGCAGTAGGGAGTTTCATACAAATAATACTGAACGGCTCCAGCTGATACAGTGACGATCCCTTTCCGAGTCGATATAGTAAAGTAAAACACATTTATTTAGGACAACAGACAGACAAAACAGAAGGTAATAAAATAAAATAAAACATTGAAATAGACATTAAAAATAACATTATGAAAATGGTAGGTACCTACCATGTACATGTAGAAAGACATACAAACAACAGAATTAGAAAAGATCATTATAGGCAGCTAGTCAGGTACCTAACAAGAGCTACATAAATACGTGGGCGCTAAAAGGTTCTGTACTGTGTGGTGTCCGAAAAAGGATCAGTCTCAGTTTTGTGTCGGTCCACGTTTAGGCACTAAGTGCAGACCAACGTTGGCTTTCAGACTGAGCCTGTTATAGTGGCCTCACGACCAGAGAGAGACACCGAAGAAACATGAAAAAACATATATGTGTGCACCTTTATTGTCAATCAACAGACAGTGATGGTCCTAGAAGAGATTGATTTACGTAATAAGATGATCCTGTAAGGCAGTGATTTGTTTTAGGTGATGGTTATCACATAACATCAGCGGGGTCATTTGCTTGTTCCCTGTCCAAGTATTATAAAAAAAAACATATCTCTGCATCTCATCAATTGTATGCTTTTGATTTTTCTGTATATTCAAATAACGTGACAGATCTACCCGATGATCATGATGATGATGTGATTTTTTGAAAGGAAGGTATACATTCTGGCTGTAACTCCAACGGAACATAATTTAATACGTTTTTTTAACGAAATCATGCCGATAACACACGCCGTAAAACAAGAACTTATTTGTTTTGAGTTTAATAGTTTTTGTGATTTATATTTTCATTATGGCACAAAGATCTTTTATAATAATTTATAGTGAAATGGGCTATAAGTACATTAAAATGAAAGACCTTTGTGTTATATATAAATGGGTTTGTTTTATAAAATAATGAGATGCCAAGAAAGAAACCATTGAGACAATATTTTCTCCAACTATTGGGACGGCGTCCATACAAAATTGATCATAGTCTTTTCTATACTTACTATCTTACAAATATTATAAACGCGAAATTTTATATGTACGGATGTATGGAGGTTTGTTACTCTTTCACGCCGGAACGGCTGAACCGATTGCGATGAAATTTTGTATAAATGTAGATTATAACCTGAATTAACACATAGGCTACTTTTTATTGACAAACAATGCGAGCGAAAACGCTGGCGCAGCTAGTAATATTATAAAGAGGAAAGATTTGTTTGTTTGTATTGAATACGCTCCGAAACTACTCGACCGATTTAAAAAAATCTTTCACTATTGTGAAGCTACACTATCCCCAGGTGACATAGACTACTTTATACCCAACTGCGCAGAAGAAGGTTAATGTTTTTATTGAAAAATACGCGTGCGACGCTGCGGATTGGTCAGCTAGTAATTTATAAAGGAACTAGCTGCCCAATCCGCAGCTTCGCAAGCGTAGTTTTTCAATAAAAACAGTACCCTTTTTCTGCACAGTTGGGTAAAAAGTCTATGTTACTTCGGGATAATGCAGAATTCTTAAGGAGAAAGAATTTTTGAAATCGGACTAGTAGTTTTTAGTTTATTCGTTACAAACATACACAAATACAAATCTTTCAAATATCCATCAATGGATGTTAGTGGACCTATGGAGGAAGGCTTAGATTCGTTCGACCGTCGTGTGATTTTTTATGATTTATGTACTAACTCCTAACTTTCTTTACAATGGATTTTAGTGGACCTATGGAGGAATGCTTAGATTCGTTCGATCGTCGTGTGATTTTTTATGATTTATGTACTAACTCCTAACTTTCTTTACAATGGATTTTAGTGGACCTATGGAGGAATGCTTAGATTCGTTCGATCGTCGTGTGATTTTTTATGATTTATGTTCTAACTCCTAACTTTCTTTACAATGGATTTTAGTGGACCTATGGAGGAATGCTTAGTTTCGTTCGATCGTCGTGTGATTTTTTATGATTTATGTACTAACTCCTAACTTTCTTTACAATGGATTTTAGTGGACCTATGGAGGAATGCTTAGATTCGTTCGATCGTCGTGTGATTTTTTATGATTTATGTACTAACTCCTAACTTTCTTTACAATGGATTTTAGTGGACCTATGGAGGAATGCTTAGATTCGTTCGATCGTCGTGTGATTTTTTATGATATATGTACTAACTCCTAACTTTCTTTACAATGGATTTTAGTGGACCTATGGGGGAATGCTTAGATTCGTTCGATCGTCGTGTGATTTTTTATGATTTATGTTCTAACTCCTAACTTTCTTTACAATGGATTTTAGTGGACCTATGGAGGAATGCTTAGTTTCGTTCGATCGTCGTGTGATTTTTTATGATTTATGTACTAACCCCTAACTTTATATCTACTAAAAATGAGATAATTACCATGATTTGTAGGTTTTTGAGTATCCCGGTATTTCGACGCAGTTGCACGCGCTATGATCACAGGTAAACTGAAGTCTTTGCGAGTGGGTGGTTATTGGCTAATATAACGATCTACCCTTCACAGATGGATTTTGTATTTGCCATTATGGGATATTTTTATTTAGTTCATATTTGTGAAATCATTTGATTTTAAACTAGTGGTTTGCCCTGAACTGAGAATTCGCAAGTCTCCCATAAAAACATAAAAATATTATTGGTAATATTTGACTATCAAAATAGTGCCACGAAATAAATAACCAACTTACCTACAGTTTCATTCAAATTACAGATAACGGGAGTTCATGTTTTTTTGGACTTCCTTTTTTGGGTTAGAAATTGAAGTTATTCTGGATTTCAGAATTTTCGCTATATTTGTGTAACTAAAACTATACGTATACCTAATTTCAGTACTGTGGGGACACTGTTGTACCCTGTGAATTTTGTCAAAGTTCAGTATTTGTTATGGCTAATAACTCAAAAACTACAAGGTTCAAATAAAAACGGGATCGAAATGTACTTACAATGAACTTTTATTAAACATGGTCTTATTTTTTTTTTTTTTACCCCACTTGAAACCCAATATCTAAACAAAAATTGTTAGCTTATTTAGTCACACCAAAATTGTGCCATCACTACCCACCTATATAGGCTGTTTGGTATACGCACAAAAATGAAAGAGGTTATTTTGATGAGCATAATAAATAAATTTGTGAAAGGTTTACCATAGAAATGTGAAATTTATTTTTGCATGTAAAAACAAACATTTTAATAAACGTATGTTATGCTATTGCATAATGCTTGCCATCTAACCACAGATACTGTATCGGTGACATCTCGAGATATCTCTTGTTGTCCTTTCTAACCAAAACTCGTAGCCATTTCCGAAAGAGATATCAAATCAGCCTTTATTTTGGATGTCAATCTCAAGAGTAGGCAGTAAGTTTTATATCAAATTAATTACCTAAACTTTGTCGATTTTCTTTAAAATTTGATAAATAACTAGTAGTTTTTTTTCGGGAAGTAATTTTTTATGTTTTGAGAAACCGTCACTTGAGTATCGTCAATATATCCAAATACCGTGTATATTAAATGTCACGTTTTGAAAGTTATCCTCGGACAAACAAACATACATACATACAACGCCGATTTTCCCAAGTTGATTTAGAGATCTTGCTTCGCTCGAAATATAATATATTTTCAGCTACATCTTCTTCTTCTTCCTGCTCTTTTCCTAAATTACGTGGGGTCGGCACAACCTCAGCTCGGCTTTTCTTCCATACCTCAGCCTATTTGATCCATTTTATTATTTCCTATTTTAGATACATACACTTCTCATCAAAAGAAATCTAAACACTTCTGAAGTTTGGTTTTGAATGAGTTTATGTGTTTTTTTGTACATTAAACAATAAAATAATAATGCCCGTTAATTGCGGATATTATATGGTATAGTTTAGTAAAAATTAATGTTCCAAATTAAAATTAAATTTGTTTAACTATCGTGTTTTGTTCAACAGATATGTTTTACCATTAAAGAATAATTTCTAAAATATTAGAAACAAAGACATAAAAACAAAAAAAATATAAAAAAAGTTTATTCACTATCTTGCATTCCCTCCCCGGGCTCTAATGACTGCTTTCATGCGGTTCCTCATGGAACGGATGAGAGACACAATCTTGTGTTGTGGGATATTAGCCCACTCTTCTTGTATAGCTGTTTTAAGCTGGCCAAGCGTCTCCAGAGCAGGATGTCTCGCTTTGACTCATCTCTTCAACTCATCCCATAGGTGTTCTATGGGATTCATATCCGGGCTTCTTGCTGGCGAGCCTATAACCGTAATACTGACTTCACTCAGGTATTCATTTAGAATGCCTGCGGTACGAGCCCTGGCATTGTCCTGCATAAAAATGAACTCTTCGCCAATAAAATGTGCGTAGAGTAACACACGAGGCTCCAAACAATCTTCGATATAACGTGACCCATTTAATGACGGTAAGCGAGGTCCAGATGCAAAAGCAAGTTCGGTTTTTCCTTCGGCGCTTATGCTTCCCCAAACCGTCCATGAACCGCCACCGTAACTGACTCTTTCTTCAATGCAGCACTCTGCAAAACGCTCTCCCTCTTTTCGATGCTTTTTTTTTCTTCCGTCGTTACCATACAGCATGATCTTACTCTCGTCAAAAAAGAGAACTTTGCTCCATTGAAGGTATAACCAATTTAAATGCTCACGTGCAAAGTTAAGGCGCGCTCTTCGGTGGTCTACCGTTAATTTTGGGCCAGTAGCTGGTTTATGAGGTTTCTGGCCACGCTCCGCCAATCTTCTTCTAATGATAGAATTGCTCACAGCTAATCCTTGAACCTCACGGAGCCGCCGCTGCAGTTGAACAGAGTTAAAGTGACGATTTCTTTAGAGAAACTGACACACAGTGGTGGCGTAGCACCCGGGGCGACTTTCTATTCAGCACCCTCAAAATAAAACGGATTATACTAAACGTGCTTACGTGACTTTATGTTGCTAAAATATCCGATGACATTATCAAAATTTACTTTTCTGTCCTTTTCAATGGACAATATGGAAAGATTCGTAAGTCGTGTTTGGCTCATTGTAGATCTTAAGTAAGATTTTATCAACCTTAATTTGGAGAAACTCCTTTCACAAGAAGCTACCGAAACACAAATGGTTAAAAAAAATCTTAGACACAGCGCTAGACGTGGAAAGGATTCAGAATAGTCCCATTTTACAATAAATTTCAGAAGCTCCAGGGTAGTCCATTGGACCGCTACTTGAATAGAAATGCTGGTGGCTTCCAAGTGGCGCATCAGTCGTAAAATTTCCAAAATAATGTCCTCAGCAGAAAGTTCATCATAGAAACTTTCGTAAGATTTGGAACTATACCACGAAGTTCTTCTTCTGTTGACGTAAGCTGAGTTTTAGGCTGAAAACACCAAATGTTATGAGAATATCATCCATTGCTCTGTAACGATGCTCTAGTTCTTCGTAAAATCTATCAAGATATTCTAACATAGCTCTCTGCAACTCTTCTGGCAATGTTAGTCCAGCGTCTTGGGACATTTCTCCTGGCATACGTTTTCTCAATCTCTTCCTTCCTCTTCTTTCAACGGAAATATCCAAGTCATCACATTTTTCAGTTGCGTAGGAAAAAGCTATTTCCACTATTTGGATACGTTGAGTTTGAGGAAAAACTTTTAGGGCTTTGATTTTTATGACACACTTTTTGAGCGTTAGCCCAGATGTTTGCATATAATTTTGTGTCTGGATTAACTTCTTCTAAGACTTCTCACCAAAAAGAGAAGTATCATAAAAACTGAAGTCACACAAAGCTGATAAGAGTGTGGATGCTGCTTCTCTTGTATCGACGTTTTCTCTGCTGCTGCTGGGATCACACATGTCTTCGAGTGTTGATACAAGTTTCTCAAAATTATTCTTCAGTGATTTAACATCATCGTGGTGAGCACTCCATCTTGTCTCTACTAGTCTTTTGACCGATATGCCTACACTTTTCATTAGCATTTCCCATCGATGTGTGGATGACGAAAAGAACGCGTAAACTTTTTCTATTGTTCCAAAAAATATTACACATGAACTAACTCTCCCGAAAGAGTCCACCCCACATAGATTTAGCGAGTGATTAGCACAAGGCATAAAGAACGCTTCAGGATTGTGTTCTTTAATGAGTGCTTGTACACCACCATGAACTACTGCCATGGTTGCAGCGTTATCATATCCTTGTGCCCGACATAAATGAATGTCTAAGGTATCACCCTCTGACTGCGTAAGGACTGCGTCAGTAAGTTCGACTGCACAGTATTTTCAGCTATACGAAAGAAACCTAGAAATTATTCCTTCACTTCGACTTGATCGCCTTCAATATGAACATATCTGATTACATAACTCATCTGATCAACATGTGACATGTCTGGAGTACTATCGAAAATAATTCCGAAATATTTAGCTTTTTTATGTCGTCCAAAATGTTATTCTTCGCCGCTTTCCCCAAAATACTGATGAACTCATTTTGAATGTCTTTGGATAAATAAGAATCTACCCGTTTACTTTTTGTACAGGCGATAGCGTGTTCAATTCTTAGCATGTGCTCTTTTAACACCGGGTCATATTTTGACAATAGATTAACTAATTCTTAGCATGTGCTCTTTTAGCACTGGGTCATATTTTGACAATAGATTAACTAATTCTAAGAAATTATCTCTATTGTCTGATGAAATACCCTCTCTATGTCCTCTTAAAGGAAGATTTTGGCGTGCCAGGAAAAGAATAACATCTAAAAGGCGACTCAAAAAAACACGGCATTTCTTTTTTTCTTGGTCTAAGACCATTTGATGTTCATGGTCGATAGTTTTTTGCAATCTTAATCCATTCTCCAAGATTTACCATTTTTTGAAACAGGAGAGATGCCCTCAGAGTTCTCGTGTTCAGACACTTTAGGATATACATAGTTTCCACCATGAATTAAATCAGTTGACGAAACTCTGTTTTGTTTCATGGTACGTAAACAGTTTGCAGCAAAAACAGTATAAACGTTTTTTTATTGGAGAGTATAATCATTCATTTTCTGAGTACTTTTCTCCATTTGGTAACGCTTTATAAAACCATTCTAAATGGAAATGTCAGCTCTTTCCTTTTATTTTATCTCCTAATCTTTGGACAGTATCTACAAATGGGCCATCTCTGTTTTGATATGGTTTACTTTCCGCTTTAACGATTCCATCTCTCAAATCATCAGGCATTGGTGTTGGCCAAGTAGCAACATCGAAATGAGTGGTGTCATGCAGCTTTTCTTTACCGTTTTCAATTTGCTGGGATTCTTCTTCATTGTCGTTATTCCGCCCTCTTTCTTGGTCATATTCTTCTTGGTGCTGATCTCCACCTTGTCTTTCGTCTTGTGTATCAAGATTGTCAGGCTCTCTTCCCAGCGTCCCTACATTCAATGCATTTTTAGCTACATCATCTGTTTCATTAAGAAGGTCACTTTCAACACTTTGTACAGTAGAAACCATAATTCGTGAGACAAATTTAACAGTTCGTTTTGCACAAGTATTGCCCTAGTTAGCATATCGTTAATTTAAAAAAATACTGTTCTGTGGTTATAAACAATAACACTGACTGACCAACTGTTAACTGTGATTGATCTGATTGACACATTGTGTAGCGCGGCGCGAGCGGCAACGACGCGGGTGGGGGAGGGGTCGAAATCACTTGCCCCTTCCGCCCGCGCCGTCCTTGTTGTGCAGATGCTCCAGTGGCTACTAATCTGCGTGACTGAGTTGGCATTCCGTTGTCACCCCTTGATGCTTGGCACCTGGGGCATACCACCCCCACCTTCCCCCCTTGCCTCTGCAGACACAATATACCGGTCATCTTGCTCAGACTTGACTTGATATCTACCAGATCCTGGACGGCGAGTTAACATACCAGTCCCCCGATAACGCTGATATACTATATTGACAGCAGAGAGACTAAGATGCAATCGTGCAGCCACAACACGCTGACTGTGCCCTGAATCCAGCAACGCCACGACTTGGGCGGCTTTCATTACGGGGTATCCATATTTGTTAGGAAAAAATCTCTTTGGTAGGATGTCACAGAACTTAGTTTGCAACCACGCTCAGCTCAGTTTAGAGCTCAGTTAAAAAAACGATATTTTATGCAAAAAAATGTGATTAAATGCAGAAATTCCGACGGACTACACATTGAAAAACAATCTATACACTAATTTATTGTATGAAAATTCGAAAATTAAAGTTAAAATTTGAAATTGTGCTTCACCATTGTGTAGACTAAATTGCCAGCTATTTATTGCCGTATTTTTTTCCTTGATATCAATCCTCTTTTTTATAAAAATTCCACCTGAATGGTACTTGCAGTACTGTTTCGATTGTTTTGATGAGAAGTGTATATTTATTAATATTTTATATAACTATTTATTTGTCAAAGCAACTATGTGGGACTCAGGGTTAACCGTTTGGCAGAAACCCCACTGAACGCACGGTTAAAAATAACCATAGTTAAATAGGACATCGTGCGGTTAACGGAATGCTATTTTATTGCAGGAATTAATATTTCCTACATACGCTGTAGGCTACGCTGTAGGCATCTACCTACAGCGTAGATCAAAAGTGACACCAATAGAAAAGTGTGTGGTCCGATACGTGCTACATTCTAGGAAAGAACAAAACAAAATGAAATGCAGTTGTATATACGAGTATAAAGCCCTATAACTTTTAGCCAGTACTTATCATTCATTCATTTTCAGCCCGTGTCGACCCACTGCTGGGCATAAGTCTCTCTTTGTTTCTGCCATTCTTTCTGATCCTGTGCCTGTCTGCACCACGGTCTTATGGATGCCCAGTTCTCGGCTTCCACTCTGTTAGGGCCTTAGTACACCTGTCGTCACTACGTCTGGCCAAGTGTCCTGCCCAACTCCACTTGAGCCCCAATATTCGTTTGCTGACGTCTTGTACGTTAGTCTGCTTGCGAATTTCAGTATTGGGAACTCGATCTAAGAGTGTGATGCCGTGCATGGCGCGCTCCATGGCTCTGTGCTACACTTATTTTGTACACAGCCTCCTTCTTGAGCCTCCATGTCTCGGCACCATATGTTATAGTTGGCAGAACACATTGGTTATAGAGACGTGTTTTAAGGCATTGTGGAATACGAGTGGATTTTATTATGTCAGCTAGTTTGCTGAATCTGCTGCTGAATTTACCGAGCTGCCCATCTAAGTTGAACACGCCTGGTGATTTGCCTCATCTGATACTCCTTGCCAAAACAAAAACGTGGCCAAGATAAACGTATGAGTCAACCATTTCTAGTTTCTCGCTTCCAACAACGACGTTTGGGACCGAAACTCCAGAAATGCTCGACATAACCTTCCTCTTGCCCATATTCATCCTGGTGGGCCTCAGCCAGTACTTATAACAACGATTATTTTTAGAATATATATATAAAAAAATATATATAATATATTTGCCGTAAAATTTTAGGTTTAAACGCCCATTCTCCTTTATCACTCAAATCAATCATAAAACGCACGCTTGGCTTGGGGAGTAAGCTGGTGAATGCGTTACGAAAAGTGCGAACGGAAGTTGAGAGGGAGATGCAAGTTAGAGAAGATAGAAATAGAGAGAGTTACGTTTTGTATATTTTTAAACGTTATTGTGCGAGTGCGAGTTGCGTCTGTCCAGAATGAACATAGACTGATCGACCTACAGACGTGCGGTCAGTTTTGTAAAAGAAGTTTTACTTCAGTCGCGTGGTCTAAAATGTCTAAAGCACACACATTTTTTTTTATTAGTAAAGCTTAACCAAAAAAGTGTTACCAGGCGCACATAAGACATAAGTAATGGAATAGCGATGTCAATAAAATAATGAACCGGTTTGTGAACGGCACGGTTAGCACGCGTCCGGCAAACTGTAACACAGGGCTGTCACTAGAAGAAATTTTAATGTACCTATTACTTATGATCCATAACATATACTAATAATATTATAAAGAGGAAAGATTTCTTTGTTTGTTTGTTTGTATTGAATAGGCTCCGAAACTACTGGACCGATTTAAAAAAAATCTTTCTCTGTAAGGAAGCTACACTATCCCCGTTTGACAAAAGTCTACTTTTTACCCAACTGCGCAGAACGAGGGTAATGTTTTTATTGAAAAACTACGCGTGCGAAGCTGTGGATTGGTCAGCTAGTAATATATAAATGCGAAAGTAACTCTGTTTGTTTGTTACCTTTTCCAGACTAAACGGCTGAACAGATCGTATTGAAATTTGGCAAGGAGATAGATTATATCTTCGAGAAGGGCATAGGCTAACTTTGTCTCAAAACATAATCTTGAAAGGCGACAAAATAGGGGTTGAAAGATTGTATGGGCAATCCATAATTCCTTAAGTTAGGGATCTGAAAATTAATATTTAGGCTTTTGGTATAAAATAAAAAAATACGTGTTTCAACTTTTTTGCAACATCATCCCTAAAGGGGTGTGGGGCCGGATAAAGTAAGGGATTACAATTATTAGGTATTCTTTAGATGTGCTACCTATGTACCGTTGGTATATAGCTAGATTGAGACCGGGATTGGGACTTAGGTTGTATTATCTGACTGCGCAGAGGGAAAGTAATGTTTTTATTGACAAACCACGCGTGCGAAGCCGCGGGCGGGTCCACTAGTTTTTAATAAATTATGGTTATGATCATACACCGGGACTTTTTACAGCGTTAGCCTTTTAGCTGCTGCTGTATGAAGACTCGACAGAGCTGACATATTTGAACCATTTGAGAACCATGAGGATCGTAAGGCCTAGTTGTAGCGACGTGTGATCCGAGAGCCGGCGCTTATCCGGGTCAACGCATAAGCATTGCATTTCAGCGGGGCAATGCAGCCAGTTTCTTGGGAACACTTCCGCCTGGTAGTATCTGGAGCAGTTGAGCTATTCATAGATTGTTTGTCTTTAGATGATTCAACTGTGTCTTTTGTATTTTATGGATAGCGAATGAATTGACTGGAAATATTTTTTGTACATCGCAAAAGAAATAATCATAAATTATAATACACAAAACCACAAGTACTAACAATGGGCGGTCTTATCGCATTGAAGCAATTTTGAATAAGCACATCTTTTTTCATTGTCTTAGTACTAAGATTACGTTACGGATTAATATCTAATTATAGGTAGCGCACATTTCACATTTCTGGTCGAAGCGACGTGTGATCCGAGCTGGCGCTTATCCGGGTTAATGCATAAGCATTGCATTTTAGCGGGGCAATGCAGCCAGTGTCTTGGGGACACTTCCGCCGGGTAGTGATCTGGAGCAGTTGAGCTATAGATCATTTGCAACGGTCTTTAGATGATTCAACTGTTTCTTCTGTATTTTAGTCATGTAAACAAGTAACAAGAAAAAATATTATGAACTGCATACTTTTTTTCAACTCAAATATAATTGCCTACAATTTTCAGCTGTAGCAGCCCTGTTCAGTGCAAGTGCAGTGCGTATTTATAATCGGCCCAAATTCTAAAGTGGGATGCGTTTGTGGGCCAGCCCTTCCCTCCGCACCTACCGGCGCGCTCTGCTCTCCTGGTACCAGACGACGCTGCAGCTTCCAGTTTATAGTTTCCTGGTAGTTTACGGATTACATCTGGTAAGTTTGCCTCAAGATATGAATAATTTGTATTTATTTTCAAAGGTTTACATAGTGCACTTATATAAATAGTTATATTTTTATATTTATATATAATACTTTGATACCTTCCTCTAAGTTTAAAAACTTGTTTAGACGCAAGGGATGTCTGCTTCGGCTCGATACACATAGGATGGGTATGACAATGTAAGTATGATTGACTTCAGATATTATCGGTATAAAATAGCTAGACTAACCTTAATAATATTTATTTTACATATTTATTTATTAAAATACTTTCATCATCATCATCATCGTCAGCCTTTATCATCCCACTGCTGGGCATAGGCCTCTCTTCGTTGTCGCCATTCGCCTCTGTCCTGCGCTGTTCTAATCCACATACGACGTCCGATTTTTATAATATCGTCGACCCATCTTGCCGGCGGACGACCTGCGTTCCTGGTTCCTTAATACTAATTTTAATACTTTATTGCACAAAAACACAAATTACATGTACAAAAGGTGGGCTTAAAGCTAATAGCATTTTCTACCTTCCAACCTCAGAGGTAACAAGGTTGGCGTGCTAACTTAAAAGAACATTAACTTAATGATACTTAAAAAAACAAAAGAAACACAAATAACAATAAACTCCGATCACAGTAAGAATAAATACATAAACTTACTTGATACAATAATAATAAAACAAAAACATAGAATATATACATATATATATACATTTTTGACGACCTCCGTGGTGCAGTGGGCGAATAGCCGGCTGAGACGCAGAAGGTAGCGGGTTCGATTCCCGCCGCGGAACAAATGTTTGCATGACCTACAGATATTTGTTCCGGGTCTGGTTGTTTCTCTATATATTATATGTATGTATTTACAAAAAAAATGTATATAAGTATTCTATCAGCTAGCTGGTTCCCATAATACAAGTTCTGCTTAGTTTGGGGTTAGATAGCGCGGTGTGAAATGTCCGGCAATATATATACATATAACAAAATATAAATATAATAAAATTTAAAACAGTAAAACAAAAAATACTATTATTTTATTTTTATTTTATTTTATTTATATCACAAAATCCACAGCCCTTATTATGTCAGATACAAACTTATACTAAGCGTAGCATACGGCCAAAAACGGATTTACTTTATATAAAAAATAATTTATAAATAGACAGTCTAATTAAACTAAAAATACGAACAAAACAAATTACTTGTAAGAACACAAAAAGGTTGATAAAATACATTGAATACACATATATAAGTAGTTACATCATAAATTCATAAATATATATATATACCATAATAACCAGTATTTTGTTGCGTTGTTATCATGCATATGTGTCATCCTCCATTATTAATTTTAAAGTTTCACTTTTAAAAGTTCCCTTGTTGTTATGACAAATATCAATCGAGAAGAACTCCTTATTGTAAACTCTTTGTAGTCTGTTAACGATTGAATGTTGTGCATAGTTAGTTGATGAGTGCGATACAGCAAATAACTTTGTATGTCTAGTGCGGTATTTCGGCGCACAGAAGCGCAAAACTCTTTCCGTAAGTTCAGGGCAATCCATATGACCATTGCATAGACCATGAAGAAATGCCATATCTGCAAGAGTTCGTCGATCCTGAAGGCTTGTGAGACTATGGTAACTGCACGATGCTTTATAGCTTTGTGGATAAATATGCTTCCTATAATTAAGGTGTTTAATGAACTTGTGTTGAATGCGTTCTAATTTGCTGATATAAGTTACGTAATGCGGGTTCCAGACAGTACAACCGTATTCGAGAATGCTTCTGACAAACGAAAAATAGAGCAGTTTTATGCAGGTGATATCAGAAAAAGGTTTACTAATGCGCAAGATAAAACCAATGGCTTTAAAGGATTTATTTACGATTGTATCAATATGTTCAGAGAAAGATAGTTTTGTATCAAGTAATATGCCTAAATCTCGAACTATTTCCGCTTTATCAATTTTAACTTTACTTAGTTGATAAACGAATTTAACCGGTTTACTTTTTCTAGTGAATGAGACAAAGTGGCACTTATTAATGTTGATACCAATACGATTAATTTTATAATATTGTCCGAGCCGATCAAGATCAGCTTGAAGATTCTGGCAGTCTAAGTGACTGGTGACTTTCATAAAAACTTTTGTATCATCTGCATACATAAGGTACCTAGAGTGGTGAAAGCAATTACCAACATCGTACAAATAACAAGCATACAAGATAGGGCCCAGGATGGAACCCTGGGGCACGCCTGATGTAATTTCTATATAATTAGAACATGAACCTCCCACCACAACTGCTTGGGATCGTTTCCATAAATAGGACTCCAGCCAACGTAGCAGATTACCCCGAATACCTAGTTCGTAAAGCTTACGTAGTAATATGATGTGGTCTACACGATCAAAAGCCTTCTCAAAGTCGGTGTAGATAACATCCACCTGAGAACCACCATCCATGTTGGTAGCCACATAATCAATAAATACTATAAATATAAATTAATATAATATTACATATAAATATACATACATACTACGTTTTCATATTTTTTAACAGCTTGTAGAGGACTGCAAGAAATGACAGAGTTCCATAGACCAACATCTACCACCTCAAAAGAGTATAGGTACTATTGTAAGTTTATGCAATTTATATTGCTTCTTCATTTTATCACACTAATATTATAAATGCGAAAGTTTGCATGTTTGTTTGTTACTCATCACGTCGTTACGGCTGAACCGATTTCGATGAAGTTTGATCACGTAGATTATAACCGGGATTAACACATATACTACTTTTTGTTGACAACCAACGCGTGCAGAGCCTCCAACCAAGAATAATAATTAAATTTTCTTTGTTTCATAGTACATTAGAAATTACAATTTAGCCCTGCTTACCAAACTAAGTACTTAAAAATACTTGTGTTTTGGTAATTACTGCTAGTCCTTTTGATATCATTATATTGTTCATGGAAGTGACATATTTATAATACATCATCATCATCCACAGCCTGACCTCACTCACTGCTCGGTATAGGCCTACCCAAGTTTGTGCCATCCGCCACGATCCTGCGCTAGTGTCACCCATTGACGGCCCGCGACTCTAACGATGTCGTCCACCCATCTCGCTGCCGGACGTTCAACCCTTATATAATACATAGTTACAATATATGAAGATATTATAATTAAAATTCCAAATGATCCATAGATTATTGTATAGTTATAGCTAAAATCTACAAATACAAATTAACAACAACATGCAAATAACCGAAAAATACATATATAATATAAATATATTTAATACAATACACTGAGATTCTTAGCCCGGCTTGCACAAACGATCCTCAAACACATCCACTGACCAAATCATGTTTAAATTTGACGTATTTGTAAGATTTAATAACTCCCCAATACACATTTAGCCACTAGAAACGCATAGGCACCGCTGCGCAAGTCGCCCCCAGTTACTAACATACTAATTATATATAATTTTCATTTGACATATATTACATTAAAAGATTTAAATTAAGTAATGGTATTTTTATAAGTTTAAATAAGGAAGCTGGCGGAAGCTAGTTAGGAAATAAAGCAAAAAAAAGAAAAACTATAAACTATAAACTAACTATGACTAGCTATGACTAAACGAGCCAGTGTTTTTTTAATTTAACGATCAAGCAATTGAATTATTATTTTATGAATTATAATTTCAGTCGTCGAGATTTTACCACTGCACTTCTCGACAACGTAATAAAGCTCATCAACATATAATCGACCATTGGGTATCGCGCACCACACGCTTCGCGCGATCTTTTCTACTCCATACGGGCAAGATGTGGAATGAGCTACCATCTGAGGTTTTCCCATTAGGCTACGACATGGCACGCTTCAAGAGAAATGTAAAGAGGTTTGTACACGGTAGGGAACGCATCGACAATACCCCGGGTGTAGGCGACGGTGACCGCTTACCATCAGGTGGGCCGTAAGCCTGTTCCCCACATATAACATAAAAAAAATAATTACTAGCTTCCGCCAGCGGCTTCTCACGCGAATGTGATTTCGTTTCTCAGTGAAAAGTAGCCTATGAGTCAATCCATTATCTATCGACATACCAAATTTCATTGAAATTGGTTCAGCCGTTATGACGTGATTAAGTAACAAACAAAGATCCAAACTTTCGCATTTATAATTTAAATAAATGTTGCAGAACATTTCACACAGCGCTATCTAGTCCCAAACTAAGCAAAGCTTAAACTATGGGAACCAGATAACTGATAGAATACATATGTAAATAAATACATTTTTTGTAAATACATACTTATAATATACTAGCTGACCAATCCGCGGCTTCGCACTCTTGTTTTGCCAATAAAAAGTAGCCTATGTGTTAATCCAGGTTATGATCTACCAAATTTCATCGCAATCGGTTCAGCCGTTCCGGCGCGAAAGAGTAACAGTTATCCATACAACCATACATACAAACTTTCACGTTTATAATATAAGTGGGATAGAGAAACAACCAGACCCGGAACAAATATCTGTAGATCATACAAACATTTGTTTCGCGGCAAGAATCGAACCCGCTTCCTCCTGCGTCTCAGCCGGCTATTCGCCCACTGCACCGCGGAGGTCGTCAATTATATTGGTGTGATGTTATTTATTTGTTATGAGTATATACGCATGGTGCCCCAGTGTTAACTTTAGTCATCTTACGATCTAAAAAGGCCTTTTATTACGACTAACGATGTATGTACTGGCATCAAGACTAGAACAGAACTTTAATTTACGAGAATTAGATTAGATTTGTATTCATATGCAATATTTTAGTTACATCACTATTTTTACTAAAAACGGAAAATTTTAACACAGTTTTCATTAAACTCCGAAATCATATTTGGGAGTTTAATGAAAACTGTGTTCTTTCGTAGTAGGGTTCCTTGTGAAAGGGCTCGCTCGGGGAAGTACTACCATCATACCTATGTCAACCGCCAAGCAGCATTATGTATCGGTTTGAAGGGTATGGTTGCCGGTGAAATTACAGGCTCACGAGGCTTTAGGGCATCGTAGAGCACTTTTTTTATAAATTTATAGGCTAGCGTTTGACCACGATCTCGTCTGATGGCGCGCGATGATGCAGTCTACGATGGTACACGCTTGCCTAGAAGAAACCTATTCACTCGCGACTTGAAGACCCCTAGGTTGTATTTATCAGGAAACACAGACAAGGCGTTCCACTCCGTGGCGGTGCGCAACTAACGCGTTTTTGTAACGTGCGCGACCTTACGAGGCAATACTTCGCTATAGGCGATGGTTACCACTTAACATCAGGTGGGCCATATGCTGGTTCCATCACCAAGTCGTATAAAATAATGCTAGTGGTTCGCCCCGAACTGAGATCTCGCGAGTCTCCCATAAAAACAAAAAAATATTACTTGTACCTAATCTTTGACTATCAAAATAGTGCCCCGATATAAATAACCAACTCACTTGATCCACAGTTTCCTCCGTAGTACCTGTAAATACAGATAACGGGAGTTCATGTAAATTTGGTTACTCCTTTTTGGGGTAGAAATTGCAGTTATCTACAAGTTTTAAACTAAAAATAAAATCGGGATCCAAATGTACTCACAAATATATTTTATTAAACGTGCCACTTGACAGAATACTCCCATTTTGTTTTTTTACCCCTCTTGAACCCCAATATCTCAACAACCCCCCTTTAGTCACACCAAAACTGTGCTATCACTACTTACCTTTATACCAAATTTAACGATGATCGGATAAACGCTTCGAAAGTTATCCTGGGACAAACAAACATACACATACAACGTCGATTTACCATAGTCGATTTAGAGATCTTGCTTTGCTCGATCAATAAAGGTTGCTGGGAGCCGTTGGGTGCAGGTCGCACAAGATCGGTCGTTTTCTAAATCTATGGGGGTGGCCTATGTCCAGCAGTGGGCATCCAGTGGCTGATATAAAAATGATAGTCCCTCATTAAAGAAATAAAAGGCTATAATTACCCGACTGCTGAAGAGATATTTCCAGTCCAAAGCAAGTACGTCACGTTCGCGTGTTCGCAGATATTCTATTGTTTTAGCAATTTATAGGTTATCCAAGGCAATATCCGGGTTTGATCCTAGTTTTCCTTAAAAACCTAAGTTCTAGGTCCTATGCTGCAATTGACCTTTGTCATTTCTATTGTGATCTAATTGGTTACGATTAGACTTCCTGATATTGTTTTTCAGATAATCAGTGTTACTAGACTTACTAGTGATGAGATATGGAACAGATACGTGGTTCTTCACTGTTGATCTCATACTCGAGGTCACTCAAGCTATGGAGAGGGTTATGCTGTGTTTCTCTATGAGATCAGCCGGCCTGGCACTATAACTGTAGAGAAGGGGTTTGACTTCAGTCATTTTTCGGAAGAAAGAAGACACTTGTCGACCGTCTCGAGCACGGCGATTGCAATAGTGAACGGGAAGAAAGTAGCCTACAACGCCGAGCACGATAACCATCATTTTCTTTAACTAACATTTAAGATAAATAGCTTTCGTCTGGAATTGTCTAGATCTTGCGAGGCCTAGACATCGCTGTCTTCTCAAGTTGTCTCTTTCGCACTCTTCTCAATAGCGCGCTTGCCAATAAGTTTTGCCATTGACAGAATTATTATTCTCTTGTCTATGAAGAAACCTTATTGAGTCTGCTCGGAGCAAAGACAATTTCGGAAGAATCGACAGAGAATAGTATAGAACTACGCTTGTTTGTACATCACACTTAAATTTAAAAATAATATAAAAAAAAAATTACGATATACGCAGTAATACAAGTTGCGGTCAGAGCCTTGTCATCTCTTCGAAGAGTAGACAAGGAAATCGCTGTGCTAGCCCACAACATAAGCAAGCTGAAGTGGCAGTGCGCGGGATACATAGCTCGAAGAACTGACGGCCGTTGGGGCAAAAAGGTTCAATAGTCAATAGGCAATCATTTATTCCACAAAATATGTGTTTAAAAACATTCTGTCGAATGGAGTTTCAAACATACACCCTGTAAGGGCACATCAATTATTACATAAAATTAGGTGGCTATATTTAGACTATACTAACTGGCTCAATTTGGAGGAGGCCTTTACCTGCAGAGGGGTTCTTACAGAATAATTTTATTAAAAACAGGTATATACTCTAAATACGATAAAAATGTATGCAAAATTCTTAATATAAATCTGAAAATACTAACCATTACTTATTAAACTACAAAAAAATCCTGATACTAACAAATTTGTAAAACTTGTATACTAGCATTTTCTGGAAGAAATAAAAGGCTTTTTTATTGTATTTTTATTTTTTTTATTATTTAGACTATAACGAGTACTGAGAAGTAGGTATACTAGTGAATAAAAAAAAGTTTAATAGTGAAATTAGATATTACTAGCTTCTGCCAGCGGCTTCCGTTATTTGTCAAAAAAAAGAAGCCTATGTATTAATGCAGGTTATAATCTACGTACATATCCAATTTCATCGTAATCGGTTCAGCCGTTGCGACGTGATTGAGTAACAAATACACTTGAGAGCAATAAAATCGCACATCCGCACATTTTTACTTAAAAGTTAATTTTTTTTTTATTTGGAGCTTACAGCAAATTAAAATCAAATTAAATTAAAGTGCATAATCTAGGCATTCGCAGAACTGATAAAGGGTTGACATTTACCTTTAAAAACAACTCATTAGCAACAAAACAATAGACCCCCTTATGTCGCTCGATCCAGGTAAGGCCGGCGGCGGGATTTATCGCAGGTATAAAAGAGTGCATATTGAGGGAATGGTCATCATTTGCATACCAACGTACAGTGTGAAAGGTTCTCTATTGATATTGGCTTCAAACGGAACACAAAAATGGATACTACACCAGAAGTAGCCGCTCAAGTGGTTGCCCTTGTTGAATCGGGGCTTAAGCAAAGTCAAGTGGCTCGACAATTGAGTTTGAGCCGATTTACCGTTCGGCGTGTATACCAGAGGTATCAAGAGACTGGTGGCTACCAACGGCGATAAGGATCGGGCCGTCCCCGTGCTACAACAGAGCGTGATAACCACTTTCTTATAACGACATCTTTAAGAAATCGTCGTTTGAACGCAGTTCAACTGGGCCAACGACTTCAAGAAGTTCGTGAAGTAGAAGTTAGCCGGTGGACAGTCAGAAGACGATTGAGAGAAGGTGGCCTGACTGCACACAGGCCAGCAAACGGGCCGAAATTGACCCCAGCCCACCGAGAAGCCCGCCTTCAGTTCGCTCGAGACCATTTGAATTGGACCGAAGAGCAGTGGAGTGCAGTCCTGTTCTCTGATGAGTGCAGGATGTGCTTGCATGGCAACGACGGACGGGGGAAGGTGTATAGAAGATCGGGAGAGCGATTTGCCCAATGCTGCATAACAGAACGTGTCGCCTATGGCGGTGGATCAATCATGTTTTGGGGAGGCATGTCTATGGAAGCAAAAACCGAGCTTGCCTTCATCACCGGACCGAATACTGGTCGCCAATCAAGAGGATTGACTTCCATACGATACATTGAGGAAGTACTCGAGAGCCACGTCGTACCTTATGCTGGGTTTATCGGCGAAAACTTTCTGTTTATGCAAGATAATGCAAGACCGCATACTGCTGGCATAGTGATCGAGTACCTTCAAGAGGTGGATGTGACCGTTATGGAGTGGCCAGCTCGAAGCCCAGACCTCAATCCCATCGAACATCTATGGGACGAGCTGAAAAGAAGAGTTCGAGGCCGAGATGCTCCTCCATCGACTCTACAGGAGCTGCAACAGGCGATCGCAGAGGAATGGGAGGCTATTCCTCAAGACTTTATCAAAAGTCTAGTAACATCAATGAAAACACGGATGGAGTCAGTGATTCAGGCTAGGGGAGGGAACACTCGGTATTAATAACAAACTTTTAATTAATTTTATCTTTTAATTTCATAACTTTGACACCAATACTTGAATAAAGAATTTTTTACTAAACATGCATTTTTGTTATTGATCCACAAAAGCATTTTTATGTAATGATTGAAAGACAAATCAGATACCACTGGATAGGTATTAAAATAGACTATGGATCTGCATTACAGAAACATAATATTTTTTGTTTTTTTTTAGTTATGTCAAAAAATCATGAATGTGCGATTTTTTTGCTCTCAAGTTTAGATAAACAAACATCCAAACTTTCGCATTTATAATATTAGTGTGATAGTGTGATATATGTTGTTTACAGTAATACAAGTATAACAATGGGTTATACAATAGTTATTATTATAAATAAATATTGCTGGACATTTCACACAGCGCTATCTAGCCCCAACCTAAGCAGAGCTTGTATTATGGGAACCAGATAACTGATAGAATACTTATATATTTTTTTTGTCAATACATACTTACTATATATATATATATATATAGAATATATTACTATATTACTTATATATATAGAGAAACAACCAGACCTGGAACAAATATATGTAGATCATGCAAACATTTGTTCTGCGGCGGGAATCGAACCCGCTAGCTCCTCGTCTCAGCCGGCTATTCGCCCATTGCATCACGGAGGCCGTCAAATTATAAATACAGGATTTATCACGTACCGTTTTATCGGTGTTTCGACCAACAATGTTTCCCGTATAACGTTCGACCGATAAATCCCGTATATATATTATTAGAATGTAATATAATACTCTTTAATGCACACCATTAAAATTAAAAATACAACGACATACACAAAAATAAAGGTAAGTACAATAATAGGTCTTATCGCTAAAAGCGATCGCTTCCAGACAACCTTTGGATGGACAGGACAAAACCAAAATCAAAAAGACGGCGGTGTATATATGTTCATAAACCTACATAAACTACTTACACCTACTTACTAATAAACTAAAAATATATACAAATATAATAATATACATATACATATGTGTATATAAACTACAAACAAGGGGATATACATAACGATAAACTAGCAGTGCGTAGACAAAGAAAGGAAATGGTTGTATACCTTAGCTTTGAAGATGGAAGAGAGTTTGATGATCTGATAGAGAAAGGTAAAGCGTTCCACATCCGCACAGCTTCAACTGTAAAGGAGTCGCCATAAAATTGAGAATTGTAAACAGGGGTTTGGAGACTTAGAGCTTCAGATTCAAGAAGGATTGAATAATGATTGAAATATATCATGAAACTTTTCTAAGGTTAAGTATACAATATGTTTTTGAGTGGTGACCACGCCACGGACCTCGGTTACCGGATGGAGGATATAGTTCGGCGGAGCTGTAGGGTGCTGGCCGAACTAGATCGGTCGCTCTGAAAATCTGGGGCAGGCCTAAGTACCTACAGCAGAGGACTTCGTATGACTAATATGCTGCCCTTTAAGGTCATATTACCCATTTATACATGTAAATATATAAGTGGAGACAATTTATACTAATATTATGATATCGAAAGTAGCTCTGTTCCGTTTTCAGGATTCGACCGATTTTGATGTAGATTATGACCTGGATTGAGGCTACTGTTTATCGACACGCGGTTCCAAGCTGCTATATATTCCGTTGTTAATATTCTCTGAGTCATCTTTCAAAAAAATATGACTGAATATTTCTGCTAACAGTTTTGTATTGTATAAGAATGCATATCGTTGCATTTTTGCCACCTGTCGGTAGATTATACGTCATCATATTGCAGTTTTGAGAACATTTGGTATACTTTTGCATACTTGCTGAGACAATTAAATTATCAATCCAAAATTATTGTATAGCAGTATTGGGTGGAGATTACAAGACAAAATTCTTGGAACTCAAAAGAGCACAGAGGTCTCTATTAGAAGTGATGTTTTTAAGCCCTACCCATACACTACACAGACTACTAGTGGTTCCCCCCGAACTGAGATCTCGCGAGTCTCCGATTAAAACGAAAAAATATTATTTGTAATTCTTTGATAATCAAAATAGTGTCACGAAATAATAACCAACTTACTTGACCTACAGTTTCATTCAAATTACTGGTAACGGGAGTTCATGTACGTGGTTACTCTTTTTTGGGGTACAAATTACAGTTATTCTGGGTTTCAGACTTTTGCCTATATTTGTGTCACTTAAGCTACACGCATACTAAATTACAACACTGTGGGGTTACTTGTGTACCCTGTGAATTTTGTCAAAGTTTAGTTTTTATTATGGCTAATAACTCAAAAACTTTAAGGAATTTACGAAAAATAAAAACGAGGTCTAAATGTACTATACCTGAATACCTTGCATTTGACGTCCTACTTGATCAGTTAGCCTCATTTTCATTTTTTTTTTACCCCTTTTGAACACCAATACCTCAACAACCCCCCCCCCCCCCCCCCACATTTTTAGCTTATTTAGTCACACCAAAATTGTGCCATCACTACCTACCTATGTAATAAATTTCACTATGATCGGATCAACGCTTCGAAAGTTATCCGCGGACAAACATATATATATACAACGCCGATTTGCTCAAGTTGATTTAGAGATCTCGCTTTGCTCGATCAATTATCAGTCAGGAAACTCTACATCCTTAATGCCGTCTTGAGGTTGCATGGATCTCTTGTGTACAACCCCGAAAATCTCTATAAGCGAAGAAAAGATAGAGTAGTTACTAAAATTACTGCTCGGTCTCAGTATGCATCTCGACAATATGCCACGCAATCTACCTACCTCTACAACACTGTAAAAACAACTTTTAATATCTACCCTATTATTAGGAAGGGAGGAAGGGGAGGCCTTTGCCCTGCAGTGAGACAGTACAGGTTCCAAATCTATCCTATGCATCATTATATCAAATGCAAAAAAATAACTTAATGAATGGCCATTGTCACTAAGCTACGAGGAAGCTGAAAAACTCCTGGAAATTGTTTCGTAACATACACATACACACCAACTTCACACAGTTTTCAATTCACACCTGGTTGCTCCTGAAATATCCATGCTCCTATGAGATCTGGTGATCCGGACCACCCACTCGCGCTCATACATGCACACAACACACACTTGGATACTCCTGTAATACTCATCCTTATTAGCAGACTGTTGATCAGGAAACCCCACACACTACACACATAAATGCATAAATAAAAATGTAACGTACATATTTAATTACTTTATCTTATCTTAAACAGGAATAATCTTACTTAAACTACACTAATATATTTTTTTTCTTAAATTCTTTTATTTGTCAATATTGATATTCATTTATCAATATCGATATTTGTTTGTATTAAATACTTAATCAGAATAACCGAAATAACGGAAGAGCGAGTTCCTTTAAAACAGGTATTTTATACTTAAAAGGGGGTCCCAAACCCATGAATTGTATAGACTAGTGGTTCGCCCCGAACTGAGATCTCGCGAGTCTCCCATAAAAATTAACAAATATTTTACGTAGTCTTTTGACTTTCAAAATGAAGCCACGAATTAAATAACCACTTTACTTGCCCTACAGTTTCATTCAAATTACAGGTAACGGGAGTTCATGTAATCGGTTAATTTTTTTTGGGGTAGAAATTGCAGTTATTCTGGATTTCAGATTTTTCCATATATTTGTGTCACTTAAACTACACGTATACCAAATTTCAGCACTGTGGGGTAACTGGTGTACCCTGTGAATTTTGTCAAAATTCAGTTTTTATTATGGCTAATAACGTAATAACTTAAAAACTACAAGGTTTAAACTAAAAATAAAAACTGGGTCAAAATGTACTCACAAAGACCTTTTATTAAACGGGACACTTGATCAGATAGTCCCATTGTGGTTTTATTTAACCCCCTCACACTCTCCGAAATGTACTCGATAAAGAACCGAGAGGCTTGCAACCTTTCGTCGATGCTCCAGGCTGAGGGTCCTTGCATCAACTAGATCATCGTTGTGTATGAGCTCCTTGACTGTTTTTTCAATTGATTCCAAGCTTCAGCTTAAGCTGGTACTTTAATTGTCAAAATCCATCAAGCCGTTTAGCCTTCAGGATGCGGCAGATGAGATATATATATACATCATCATGTCAGCTATAGGACGTCCACTGCCGAACACAGGCCTTTCCCATATATCAGAGCGACCTTGCGCGGCCTGCACCCAACGCCTCCCAGCAAACTTTAACAGGTCCTCTTTCCATCTAGGGCTGTCTTACACTGTGCTTTCCAATGTGTAGTCTCAACTCTAGAACCTTTCTGCTCCAACGGCCGTCAGCTCTTCGAGCTGTGTGCCCTGCCCACCACCACTTCAGCTTGCTAATCCTTTGTGCTATGTCGGTGACTTTGGTTCGTCTACGAACCTCCTCATTCTTAAAGTGCTTTTATGACATTGTTTATGAATGTTTTAAGACAAAACTGGTATTTTCGCGCATAGATTTATATCAAAATTGTAATTTTGACTAACCTCGACGTTTCGGCCAAGTTACATCGGCCGTGGTCACGAGAGACTGAAGCGAATTGTTTATGAAGTACATAACTGAATATGCTTTTTTAATACCTACGAATCTTTACATAGTATAAAATGAAGTCGCTTCCGCTTTCTGTTCGTTCAGATCTTTTAAACTACTCCACGGATTTTAATGCAGTTTTCAGAAATAGATAGAGTGATTTAAGAGGAAGGTTTATATTTATAATACATACCTAATAACTGCGAAAGTAACTGTTTGTTAGTTTGTTGGTTACCTGTTCATAACTAATGGCGGGTTTCGTCGGTAACCAGCTATGACTCGTTTCTCCTTGAAAACCTGTCAAAAGTTTGACACTAGTTTGACACTTTTTCAAGGAGATACGAGGCGTAGTCGGTTACCGACGGATATAGGAACCCGCCATAAACGGCTAAACGGATCTTAATGAAATTTGGCAAGGAGATAGATTATATCCTGGGGAAGGACATAGGCTACTTATTACCTGAGTACGCAAAAGGAGGGTAATGTTTTTATTGAAATACCACGCATGCGAAGCCGCAGGCGGACCAGCTAGTTTAAATATAAAACATAGTCGACCTGACTACCATAACCTTTGTCCTATTGTGAACATAATCTATGTTTCAAACAAATAAAGAAATTTGTATTCCCGATTTGATCTCGTAGTGAAATACCAGGTATAGCCCTCTCCATACCACGCCGACATACATAAAACATACGCCCTAAAAAAACTACCGTCCTGCATCAGTAAAAGATACGAATGACAAATGAAGTGTGGATTAAGTTCATTGTCTGCATCGATCAGCTGTTCGACCTGGCGAGAGTAATTGGCAGATACCTGCGTTAGTGTATCCCTGGTCGCCTTGACCAGCTATAAATACAGACCCAGTTACATTTAGACAGCAGGTCTTGCATTTCTTTGTTTGATATATTGACTCAAATCTAATCTCGCTACTAAATCCAGTCAAATTTATGTTCTTAAAAAATAAACTAAATTTATTTCAAGCATTTATGTAGGTTATTATAAGGAGTAAGAACACAGCAGAAAACGTATATATCCACCTATACTAGTGTTTCGCCTCGAACAGAGATCTCAGCAGTCTCAAAAAAATATTATTCATAATCTTTGACTTATAAAATATTGCCACGAAATACACAACCTAACTATTTGACCTACAGTTTAATTTAAGTTACAAGTAACGGGAGTTCATTTTATTGGTTAAGCTTTTTAGGGGTAGAAATTGCAGTTATTCTGGATTTCAGAATCAGATTTCTTTTCCCTATATTCGTGTCTGTAAAGCTAGACGAATACCAAATTTCAGCACTGGTGTACTCTGTGAATTTCGTCAAAGTTCAGTTTTATTATGGCTAATAACTCAAAAACGACAAGGATTAAATGTTAGACGTCCGATTTGACCTAATAGTCTCATTTTGTTTTTTTTATCTCTCTTGAACCCCAATATCTCAACCCTCATTTTTAGCTCACACCAGGATTGCGTCATCACTCCGAAATCCTCGGTCAAACAAACATACATACATACAACGCCGAACACATCAATGTCTGGTGTACGGTCTACTCTGCCGTCTATCATTGCCATGAAGGTGTTGGAGTTAGCTCGTACATTTAGCGGTAAACTACTTTTTTATATCCGAATATGTTTCTGCAATAATTTGTCATGGTAGCAGGCCTCCTTTTATTGATTTTTTAGGATTAGGGTTGTCAAAAAAACACAGAGCTATATTAAATAGTTATATATTAAATTTAATTGCACCTATAACATCGAAATGGTTGTCCCATCAACATCTACTTACGAGTAACTATATTGTCAGAACATCTCTAAGGAAGGTCTCTTAAAAAGTATTTTACGAAACACCATAAAGGATTTTGCATTATACTTGGAATTTGTAATGATAGAGAATATTTTACCTATAAAGATTTTAAAAAATACAAAAAACATGTTTTAGCAGTGTACATTTTTGAAATATTGACAATGGAAAAAGAAAAAATGTCTTTGGCTCAGAAAACAATTGAAAGATTTCATCTTTTAGCACCATCTGGACGACGAAATAAAAAAAATACTTAAAATAAAATCAACAAATTTTCAACGAAATGCAAAGAAATAACAGGAAAAATATATACACACTGTATTATGTTTTACAAAACCTGTTTTTTTATAATATTTTATATCATCAGTTCTTTTGGAGTAAAACTTCTTTACGCATTATACAAACTGCCAAAATAAAATACTCATTCGTGCTGTTTATTAGAGTTCATTTTGCTATAGATAAAAAAAAGTATTTACGACGTATCAACCCGCTTCGATTTACGAAAAAATTCAGCTATTCCACAACAGATAGCAGGCAGCAGCAGAAGTTTTACTTCAGTCGTGTGGTCTAAAGTACACTCGTTTTTAATATTTCAAACAGTTTTTCCTTGAGAAAATCCGGAAGTTATGTTAAGTTTAAGAGTTCACAGATTTGTATTTAAGTAGTGAATATGTTCTCTTACTATAATCCTAAAAATATTACAATTTTAAATAAACGCAGGTAAATCGGGACGGAGTGAAGTGATTATATATTTATTAAAGTTATAATGACGTCTACACGTATAAAAATGTAGAAAATCACTAAAAATATGTCACTCAAATCTATATTATGACAGTTTCCAAAATGACAAGTGAAGATGTCATTTTTAACTATTTCTTAAACTGTAGGATACATTCTGGTAACTTCTTGTTGCGAGACCCGTTTACAATTGACTGCTAACCCTAGTTTATAAATAAACACCAAAAATATACATTCCATTTACATCGGCCTAGGGTTACCACTCAATACATTTATGCGTTTTGTTTTTATTATATTCCTCGGTAAGCAGCCTATAACCCGTGCTTGTAGCTACCTTCAATGTTAAGTAGCAAAATAGAACATTCACATTAATGTTTCTCATAAATAACTCCTTGTACTTCCAATATTATCCTCAAACATGATTTCATCATTTAACTAAGCAATAACATAAGTAGACAAATGTATTTAAAAAAAACTAAAAAAAGGTACTTTTATAGGAATAAAATTTTTAGAAATTCAACAAAAATAATAACTTAAAGAAATTAGCTGTTTTTAAACCTAATCGCTAAGCGTACGTTAACATTAACATTTAAATTATTTACAAAAGTTAAGTTATTTTTAATTATATTTATGTTGAAAAAAGGCATTTTTCTTTTTTGTAATACACCATTTTGTTAATTAATTTTTATAAGATTTATCATCAAAACTGTACCTAAAATGTTCGACAACTGATACCAAATTATTATTTACAACAAATATACACTATAACTCACAATAAAATAAGACTTATATTTACACTACAACACTTAATTGAATAACAAAAATGTATTTTGTCTGTGAACAAAAATTACCATCAGTCAACTTTGAAATAATGTTTTAAGTATGAAAATGATTTTAATATATATATAGTTATGATTGTCTGAATGTCTAAATATATTTTTATGGAGGTATGATTCTTTTCTAATGATTTCAGCCTTTATTTTTCATTCTCGAGACAATGGCAGTGATTATTGTAAGCGAGTTTTTTCCACTGCTTTGAGATCACTTCTTTGCGGTCAAAACTCGCTTTCAGATGTCAAATATTAATATAGTATTAACAAAAATATAAAACGTTTTGTTTAAAACATTCATAAAGTCTGAATTAAAAATATAGGTACCTACTAACTTATTTGATTTTAAAGGTTGCGACAACCCTAATAGTTTTTTTAGAGATAGCAAAATTATTTTGTTTAAAACATTCATAAAGTCTGAACTAAAAATATAGGTACCTACTAATTTATAATTTTTTAAGGTTGCGACAACACTAAAAGGTTTTTTTAGAGGATTTTGTTTTCGGTTTTTTTTTGTATGAATGTTTTACTCAAAAATGACTGCACAATTTTTAACATTCAAATCTTAAATCTATCTAAGATGTATATTTATATAGAGTGTAAACAGTAAAAATCACAAAGTCATAATTTCGCTAACTAAACATATACGACACTATGTTATAGTTAATGCACTTTTAAATGTATCACACGCTTGCAGACTTCAGAATACCACGCTTGCTACCGTCCTGAAACAACAGAAAAAATATATTATTATATGACAACATAATATCGGTAATCTTGATTCCGTCTTCAGGTCTAAGATTTCGCAATGCTTTAAGATAAAGGTTTTCAATCAATGTGTCCTGCCTATCCTGACATACGGTGCTGAAACATGGCTGCTCACGTACGAACTTGTTCACAAAATTAGAGTTGCTCAGAGAGCTATGGAGCGTGCCATGTTAGGCATCTCGCTGTTGGACCACATACCCAACATCGAAATACGACGCAGAACCAAAGTCGTGGATGTGGGTAGAAGGATTAACCAGCTGAAGTGGAGATGGGCTGGACACTTGGCAAGGAGGAAAGACGGAAGATGGACGAGGGCAGCAACCGAGTGGTGGCTGCGAGAAGGGCGCAGACCAGTTGGCAGACCACCAGACAGATGGTCGGATAACATCGCTAGAGTTGCGGGTAGGCAATGGATGATCTTGGCATAGGACCGGTGAGAGTGGCGTGATAACGAGGAGGCATATACCCAGCAGTGAGTGGATGTGGGCTGAGACGATTATGATGATATGATAACATAAATGCTCTCCATCCGTCTTCGCCGGAATGCACACATACTGTCCCTTTTGTATAACATCCTTTTTAACCCTTCTTCTCCCTTCTATCTTAAGGAGCGTTTTGAGTTTCTCCACCAGGCTAATGATCGCAATTTGCGTTCTTCAGATTCCCTCCAACTTAAAACTCCTATCCATACGACAGAGTTTTATAGTCGATCCTTCACTTTAACAGCCGTACGATTGTGGAACGCTTTGCTCCTCTCTATAAGAACATCCAAGTCTATTAGTAATTTTAAAACAAAAGTGCACACCCATTATCTGTCCTTGTGTTGAAGTTGTAGCTGCTTGTTAATTCATCATAACCACTTTTAGAGTTGTTTATTTAAATTAAATTTGTGTTATTACTGGTAATTTAGGTTTGTAGTATGTAGATATGTTTTTAAATTTATATAGATGCACCGCCGTCATGTGTTACATTTTTATCCTCTCCATACAAAGGTTGTCTGGAAGAGATCGCTTTTAGCGATAAGACCGCCCATTGTACTAAATCTATTTGTAAAAATTATGTTCTGTATTTTACTTTGGTGTACAATAAAGAGTTATCTTATCTTATCTTATCTTATAAATAAAAATATACATTTATTTATACATTTTAGGCTTGCGTTTACATGGCTCTTCAGCATGGGGTCCACATTTTACATACAACCTGTTTTGTTACGTACGACATTAATTTAAAACACACATCCGGAACCATATTAACTGATTTGGATATTAACTGATAAGAGATGGGTTTAATACCGGTAGCTCGAATATTTATCCAGTAATCGATACATTTCCAATAAATAATTTTTAACGTAAATCGGTGTCGCATTTGAGACGATGCTCTTAGTCAGTTTAACAGGAACCTACTTACGTGATGAATGAATATGATTAGTTTATCTATTTTATACAGGCTGTTTCATTCATATTTTAGGACTTGAAATTAAGGTTGTTTGAAAATATAAAACTATTTCTATGGTAATGGATTTGAAAAAACCTATTTTACAACAACTAGCTATTAGCCCTACACGTGTTTTCATTTAATGTCGTACTTATCAAACCATGTAGTATTCAAAAAATGCTTTATTCTCGAAAACCCCACCGGTACGTCCCCACTAGTGCAACTGCCTTGTAACTTGTCCAAAATAATTAAATTTAAAAAATCCTATACAAAATTGGTTAGGAATTTTTAAAGCACGCGTACACACGGCTACACATCAAGCTATACAATTGCAGTATAAGCTGACCTCTCATTTTACAAAAAGCCTACACAATGCGAGGTCAGCTTATACTGAAAATGTATAGCTTGATGTGTAGCCGTGTGTACATCAGTTGTTTAACTGTTTCTGTGGTAAGAAGGAGGTACTTTAATTTATAACATTAGTGCATCTACAAATTTTAAATCCGTTTTTGGCTGTAGGATAGACACATAAGCATTGTACATTTTTATTTGATTAAAAGCTGTGGATGTTGTTGTTATATAAAATAAAATAAAATGGTTGAGCCAGAAAAAAATGATTATCACACTAAATAAATGTTAAAGTTTGGATGTTTGTTTATTACTCGCTCACGTCGTTACGGCGAAACCGATTTCGATGAAATTTGATATATAAGTAGAATACAACCTGGTTTACGACATAGGCTACCTTTTATTCCATAAATCAGTTCCTTTTGGATAAAAATAAGCTGTCAAGTCAAGTTGCAATAACGAGTGTTGCTTTATTTCAAGGTTACCTACACATTCAGGAGTGTAACGTGTACGCAGTCGCAGGCAACAGCTAGTTTTACATAAATTAATGATGAACAAATAAAATAATAAAACTCCCATTAAAATGTAGGTATCTAGTTTGATAACCCACTTGGAATAGCCCGCCGCGCGGTCCAAAATCTATGCCGCTTGCGCAACACTCGGAACAATTTCGACCGACTTTCGAACATTATGTAATGCCAAAAACCGCTTACGCAACAACCTAATGTCCCACTGAGTTATGTCATAGTTTTTTTTTTCACCTTTGAAGTGGCGCGTGAGAAGTGTTATGACATAGTTCGAAAGTTTAGGGGGGAAGCAGTTCAAGTTGAGGCCGATCAAAGTTCAATTTGTATAATGTTAGCTACTAGCTCAAAGGGTCAGCAAGCTAACGTGCCACTAGGCCGGTTAAAACCGAAAACACAATTATGGCTGGTTCCTATAAATATTGGTAGATTGATAACGACACTTCTCTTTGAAAAAGTGTCAAGCATGACCCTTTTTGGTTACCGACGCTTATAGGAACCGGCCATTGATTGACACATACAGCAGTACAGATACTCGTCACTTTATTCTTCTTATAAAAAATTAAACGTGTCTTTGGCGGTTAACTACGATTATAGCAATCTCGCCTGATGATAAACAATGATGCAGTCCACGATAGACCACACTTGCCTAGAAAAAACCTGCTCCTTATCGGCTCAACCGGGGAAAAACTACCTCCATGCCTATTTCTGCTGCCAAGCAGCATTGTATTTGAAGGGTACATGTGCAGGTGAAATTATAGGCAAATGAGACTTTACACCTGTATGCTTCAAGTTGATAGTCGCAGGGCAAGACATCATAGGGCACGTTCCTAAGGCGCGTGACCTACGAGAGCTTTGGTGTAGGCGATGATTACCATTTAACATCAGGTGAAATCGTATTTCTGAATTTATATAACACAGGTTTTTTTTTCAACCTATGTCATCTCACTGCTGGGCAAAGGTCTCCCCCACTGTCTTCCAGGACTTTCGCTCGCGTGCCAAGTTCCACCAATCTGTCTCGAAGGCATCGAGATCGTCGCGCCAGCGTCTACTAGGCCTTCCTCGGCGCCGTCGCCCGTCTTCAGGCACCCACTGCGTGTCGATCGTTGCACATCTGTCCGGGTGCATTCGTCTTACATGGCCCGCCTAATCCCATTTTAGCCTGGCAGCCTTATTTCCTGCATCAGCCATGCCGGTTTTTAAACGCAGCGTGGTGTTACGGATTCTGTCAATCCTCTTTACTCCAAGCACGCTGCGCTCCATTGCTCTTTGGCACATCTTGAGTTTGGATTTTTGAGCCTCGGTTAAAGACCACATTTGGGAACCATAAGTAAGGACAGGCAGTATTCACAGGTTTTTTAATGGAGAAAATTGTTTGGTTGTCTTTTTATCTATGATGGTACCGGGTGGACACTTTAAATTAATTAAAAATGCTAGACATTTCACACAACACTATCTAGCCCCAAACTAATCAGACCTTTTTCTATGGGAACCAGATAACTAATGAAATACTTATATCCTTTTATTGTAATAGCCGGCTGAGTCGCAGGAGGTTGTGGCTTCGATTCCCGATATATATATCTGTATATATATATAGAGACGATACGAGATAAATATCTGTATGGTCTACCGATATTTGTTCCATGTCTAGGCGTTTTTAAGTATTTATTTACAAAAATATATAATACTATAAGAAAGTAATCTATCAGTTATTTGGTTCTCATAGTTGCTTAGTTTGGGGCTAGATATTTCTGTGTGAAATATCTGGCACTTGCGTTGAAAATGTTGAAATACAATTACATACACCCCCGACCATTATCTTTGTTTTAACAATATCCGTACCATCCAAAGGTTGTCTGGAAGAGATCGCTTCCAAGCGATAAGACCGCCCATTGTACTATTTTCTTTGTGTTTTTTATTTTGTTTGTATGTTTTTTTGTTTATATTGTGTACAATAAAGTGTTTTCATTCATTCATACAATGGCCAAATTCTAACAATATATTTTTAATTGTGTTCATTAAATGATTTATTTACATAATCATTCTCAAAAAAAAAACAATTATCACTTACATGAGACACGTACACATAGAAAAGATATTGTATTTTGTTCGAGTTATGTAGGTAGGTACTCAATTAACGCATTCAGGTAGATCGTTCGTTGAGCGAGTTTAGTTTTAAATGCGATGAGTCAATTGAAATGATTTACGGCCGACCGATTGGTCAAAAAAATACTATTTCTGTCTTCCCAAAATAAATGCAAGGTCAACAAAACACCCAAAATTGGAATCAATGTACCAGGATAGCATAAAGCTGCAGCGTTAGAAAGTTCACACACACAGATGAGTCCAGAGTGCATTTACCCGGAGTTTCGGGCACGGAGATCGTTGACCCCGGTGCACTGTGATTTTTTTATGACTGGCTCTTTAGTTGGCATTGTACAGAGTAGATAGAGTTTGCTGACATTGTGATTAATAAAAAAATACTAAAATAATAGTAGGTAGATTGAGGTAAAATGCTGGTTTTAAAGGTTGCGTACTTCAAAAGTAAAAAAGGAGCACATAGTATCACTTCGTTGCCCTTCTGTCTTTATGACCGTCTCTCGTAAAATTAGGTAAGAAGCAAGGTCTCACAAGTAAAGAAAAACATCCGAAAATTGTTAAATTGTGAAAAACCCTCCCCTATAGGGAAGTTGGGGGTGTTTTTTTCAATAACGCACCCCATCTTTTGGGTTGTGTCCATACCACCACCAAGTGGATCTACAATTAATGTAGATAGTACAAACGTTTGATCTGTGACGGGAATCGAACACGCAACATCCTACGTCTCAGTCGGCTATTCGCCCACTGCGCCACGGAGTCGTCAAGGTTTGTTTGTATACAGTAAAGTGATTTTAATTCTATTTTAATTTCGGAGGAAGAGTCTAGTCTAGACTATGGTTATAAATAGCACTTTCAATTCAAGTATGACGCCTTAAAAAGTCTCCAACGTCAGTTTAAGTCTCTTAAGGAGTCCTTTTTGCACTCGAAATAACCGGACTTTTTCCGCTTTACCAGCCCAGGTTCTTACAACTTGCAGACGCTGAGTTGAGACCTTTTTACAAGCTTTTTATCATCTTGCAATGTATGTATGTATGTTTGTCCGGGTCGAATCTTGCATCAGAATTTTAAACCCGTTCCCCTCAACCGATTGAGCTGAAATATGGAACACATATGTAACTTCGGTGACAATGCAATAATATGGTACCACGGAGGTGGTCTCACGATGGAGACGGATGCTAGACAACGGAACTTCTGAATAGATTATAGTAGGCTACTAGTGTTTGGGCTCATTTGAATCTGCTCGCGGTTCTGATTAAGAATTTTATAAAAACTTGTTTTGGAAAAATAACTTTTCATCAAAAAACTTATTGCAACCAATTTGTACACTTATCTTTAAGTTTTATGTTGTTTTAATAAATTGACGAACCAAAGTCACTAAAAGATAGATTATGATTTTGGGACATAGGCTACTTTTTACCCGACTGCCCAGAAGGAGGATAATGTTTTAATTGACAAACTTAATTGCGTAGCCGCAGGTGGCACCTATTAACAATAACAAGAATATAAATATAGTACTCGATAGATGTACGATCATCGGTATGATGTCAATGCTTTCTATGAATAACTACGAGAAAAATGATAAACGTAATATCATATGCGCGCTAGAAAAGGGCCATTTAGGTAAAAAAAACACTATCACTATGTGATGTTGAACCCTAAAACAATTAAAGTGATAAGTTATATTATAAAAAACAAAGGAACATTTAAAAATAAAATTATAAAAAAAATATGTACATATGTAGTTTAAGCAAGTTGATCGATTTCACATTGAGGGTGATTTAGTAAAAAAAGGTCTAAATAAAATATGGCAATTCTAGAATTATAGAGATGCATTAAATTGTTTATGTTAATTTTATTAATAAATAAAATCGAGTCTCCCAACGGGTAGGACTTAAAATGAACATGGACAAGACGAAAATCATGTCGAATGTCCATGTCGTCCCTTCCCTAGTTATGGTTGAGAACTCGGCTCTTGAAGTTGTCGACGCGTATGTATACCTAGGACAAACAGTCCAGTTAGGTAGGTCCAACTTCGAGAAAGAGGTCAATCGTCGAATCGAACTCGGATGAGCAGCGTTTGGGAAACTTCGCAACGTCTTTTCGTCCAACATATGTACCTCAGTGCCTTAAGACGAAAGTCTACAATCAGTGTGTGTTACCAGTGATGACATATGGAACCGAGACGTGGTCCTTCACTATTTGCCTTATGAATAAGCTCAGAGTCGCTCAACGAGCTATGGAGAGGGCTATGCTCGGGGTTTCTCTACGGGATCGAATCAGAAATGAGGAGATACGTAGGAGAACTCAAGTCACCGACATAGCCCGACGGATTAGCACGTTGAAGTGGCAATGGGCAGGCCATATAGCGCGCAGAACAGATGGCCGATGGGGCCGAAAGGTTCTCGAGTGGAGGCCACGGACCGGCAAGCGCAGCGTAGGACGTCCACCCACAAGATGGGCAGACGACTTGGTAAGAACCGCAGGTCGGCGTTGGATGCAGGCCGCTTCCAACCGCAGTTCCTGGAGATCAATGAGGGAGGCCTTTGTCCAGCAGTGGACGTCCTACGGCTGATATAATGATTAATAAATAATTTATTTTATCAGACATGAGATCTATTTTGTTATCAAAAAAAGTTTTACATAAATTAAAATTTACAGTCCACTGGGAATATTAAAGAAAACTATTAGGTATACGTATTCAGTCCACAAATGATTAATAACTTGATACTTGAAAACTTCAAAGTAAGGTAATTAATTTAGCCTGAATGCAATGACATTGCCACTACAAACGCAAGCTTCCTACATCGCTGCATGCATGACGTAACGCATCCCAAAAGTGGGCCAATTTAATAAAAAAACGCCCCGCCCACTGCGCGCACGCACACAGAATATTTATTCTGTGGTACTAGTGAAAGTGCGTGCGTGAAGCCGAAGCGTCATTCCGAACGCGACAGTCGAGCCGGCCGGACGTTAGATAACTGAGGTCAACGATTGCATTTACTCGTAAAATTGATAGCACACATTTTTGTATCAGGAACTGTAGATTTTGAATGTTTTCCTGTCTACCTGACCTAGATATAAGTGTAGAAAAAAATTGGGCTAAAAATGGCGTCAAATCTTGGATAAAACTATTGATTTCATAAGGCTTCGAGATCGTTCAGTTTTGTGGAGTAATTTGATATTTTCTTTAACAGTTTCATTGCAAAAAAGTGTATTGATTACAATCAGAACTCAAACAAATATCAGAGGCATTCCACGAAGAGCATAGATTTAAGATCACGTATTTTATGAGCACTAATTTTATTCCACGGAGATCACAGATTTATATATTGGCATTATTTAGATAATAGAGAAGCTTGGAATTGAAATTGTTCCAGCTCGTTCAAAATGTTACAGTTTAGACGTAATTTATTACCTGTATTGTTATGTATTGTAAAAAGATCATTAAAAAAACAACCAGCCTTGTTTCTTGCCTTTCTTTCCTGGCTTGGTTGCGAAGGAACAGGCGTTTCAAAGTGATCCTTGTGATTTTAATTATGTTGATCCGTAGGTTTGCTCGATGTACTGAAGAAGTCAAGCTGACACTTTTTAAAGCTTATTGCCAGAGCTTCTACACGGGTAACCTATGGGTCAACTACTCCAAAAAGCCTTTGGACCGGCTCCGTGTCCAATATAATAATATTTTCAGGATGATGTTAGGGCTGCCTCGCTTCTGCAGTGCGTCAGGGATGTTTGCAGAATACCAGACGGATGCTTTCGAAGCCATACTACGTAAGAAAACTGCATCTCTGATTCGCAGAGTGCGGGACAGTCAAAACAGCATCCTGAAAACTATATCGGACAGGTTCACCTCTCCGATCTGGAAATGTTTTGTGCGGAGGGCGATTTAAACCGCCGGCGCCGTATGTTTCTAATTAGTTCTAAGTTTAGTTTTTAAATATTTTATTTTATTGATGTGTTTATGTGATTATTTTTATAGTACCTCTTTTACTCTGCAGGCTACCAGACTCTGGAATGCCCTACCTGTCTCAATTCGTCATGCAAAATCTCTCCCTATCTTTAAAAACATGGTCAGACAACACTTTCTGTCATCCATTGCTCACTAGGCCATTTATTTATTTATACATTTTTATAATTTATGTATGTAGGTATGACAATATATATATAGTTATATATATATATATATATATATAACTATATTTTTTATAAATTGTAATATATGCTTATTTAAAAAAAAAAAACTGATTCTAAAAAAAATCTTATGCCGCCGTCCTTATTTGTTCATATAGATCCTGTCCATCCAAAGGTTGCCTGGAAGAGATCGCTTTTAGCGATAAGGCCGCCCATTGTACCTATGATTTGAAATTGTATTTTCTTTTATATGTTTGTATTTAATGGCGTGCAATAAAGAAATTATCTAATCTAATCTAATCTATGTGATTATTTGTTTTTTTTATATATATTGTAATATGGATTGTAACTATCTGAAGTTAAATGAATTTGAATTTAATTAATAAAAGATTTTGACTTTGCTTTTTGTAGAATACTAAAAAATATTTACAATGTTTTCACGATGGGCACATACAATGTAATAGCTTCTAGTGATGGGATATTTTATATTTTTGGTATCAATAATTATGATGGCTTGTAGCAATTAAAACATAATTTTGATAAAAATAAATATGTTATCATTGTGAGGCATTCCACCATGAGCACTAATTGTATTCCACGGAGATGATCGACATCAGTCCACGAAGCACAAAAGAGTTCGATTTTATTGGCATTAGCGGCTACCCATCAAATGAGTCATATGTTTTTGAAAAGTAAAGATAATGACCACTTCAGATAACATTCCTAATGTTTTTCGAGTTTTTCCGATGACTCAAAACTTTCTCACGAGACGGTAGATCGATAGCGATTCATATCACTCGATAGCGTCAAAATCGATAGCAAATATAAATGAGTCGCAAAAAAAAAGATATTGACTGAACTTTGGTTTTCTTCATTTGGAACTAGCTGTTGCCAGCGACTTCGTACGCGTTACACTACTAAATGTGTAGGTAACCTAGAAATAAAGCTAAACTCGCTGTTGCAACTTGACTTAAGGCGACACCGGAGGGATAATCGCCCATACAACACGTACTACCAAGATCATTTCTAATTGGAGCATATTTCTACCTTAATAAGGTATTATTTTAATTTGAATAGTATTTATCTAGGTTCCCAACCATATATTAGATCAAAATACTTACCTAAAATGAAATAGAAGCGTATCGCATTCTGCATGTTTTTACGTCATAAAAGACCTGTTTTCAACCTAATTGTTTCGTATTAAAAACAACAACATCTTACGTATCCTAGCCATGGGAACATAGATTATATCATCTAGTTACAGAATAACAACACAATGAGAAAAATACAACAAGTTTTCAGTCATCATTTTTGGTATTACGGAACACGGTCAAAATCTAATCAAATTTAGAATCGTTCTATTGCCATCACTGTTGCTCTGCGTGGCTAAACTTCGTCACTAAACAAGGATAGCGATATTCAGGCCGAAGTTTTTGACGCGGCCGAATTGAAGTTGCGCTCAGGGTTCGCCGGCGCGTTAACACCCCATTTTTATCTTAAGGAACCTGATTTATGTGATAAAAACTAGCCTATGCGTTAATCCAGATTATAATCTACGTACATAGTAGCAAACAAATAAATAAACAAACATCCAAATTCGCATTTTTAATATTAGTGTAATTGCCCATTTGGTTTTAAATTACATGTATCTAAGACTCGAGCTAATTACGGAAAGAAAACGTTTTTGTTTGAGGGAGCACAGCTGTACAACAAATTACCTATCAACATAAAAGAGTGTATTATAAAAATATATAAAAAACAAACTTAAGAAGTATGTACAAACTTTATAGAATGTAAGCACTAACCTTAAATAATAATTATAGTTATAAGGCCCCAGAGGATCTTCTTGTTCTTGTTCTTATGAGAAATAAAGTTCTTCAAACCTATTACTCGTGCGCGATAACTTGGGACCTGCTAGGAATGCGACTCCCCGACCGCTTCCCCTGCACTTCTCCGATGGCGCCCGTACTGTACCGTTCGCATCACTATTTTTTACTAGGGTTTTTAGTCTCGTACTGGCCTACGTCACGTAACGACGCGCTCTGGAATTCTTTTAGTTTTCGTTTGTGTTATTGTTTTGTTGTTGTAGTTTTTGTTGTTATAGTTCTTGTTAAGTGTTTTTGTTATCATTATGAAGGGTAAACCTTTGCATAGCGGAGAAAGAAACCTCGTGCTAAAAGTGTTAGAGTTTTTTCAGACAGGCTTCGTCAAAAGTATTGGGACGATGACCTCTTAAAAGAGACTAATGAATCGCAATTAATTGTAAATTTATCGGATACCTCTTCGTCAAGTGATTATAGTGAGACTGAGGACGAAGAACAACCTCTAGAAGGCATAAATCCACTAAGTAGTGACGAAGATGAGATATTGTAAATAATAGATAAAATAAATGTATAAACTTAAACATTGTATTTTTATTTTATTCAAATAGTGTAAAAAAGATTAGATAAAAAGCAGCGTCCTCCCTGAGTAACATAATAAATTAGGTTAAAAAACAAAGACGTAGCCGCGGGCGGCTGCTTGTTATGTTCGCTTTTTAGCGGGCGGTACCAACACGCCAATATGACGTCACCGCGCTCAGGTCCCAACTTATCGCGCACGGGTAATATATACATTAAGACAACACAGAGCACTTCCCTATAGCACTGAAAGTACTAACAAAAGACGAAAAGATATCGTCCGCACTAACAACAACCCAGTTAAGCATGCTTTTGCATCCAGATTTATAATGTTCCTAGGACCATTGCTGACTAAATCGTATATTGAGCATCCACTCAATGAACTTTTCAAACTGTAAACTGTTGCCTTACAGACTGCTATCCAATCTATCTTACGAGGAAACTGAGGAATTACTAAACGTAATAAAGTAAGATTTTAAAGATTGTATAGTACGTAAACTCATACCTTCCATGTTTGCACTTAGTTTATTTCGTTATTTTTATTTTTCTTCATTATGTAAATAGATTCTAAGTTTTGTTAACTTGAGTATTCATAAGTTACGCCAGTCCAGCCTTTTTCGCCTGAGATACTGGTTTTCCTAGTTCAGGCAATGTATAAAATCTTACCTATAAGTAGATATTAATCCCTAATGTATACTTAGCAATATGAAAAATGAATAAATATTTATTTATTTTATACATTCATCATGTACCTAAGTATGTACCTGTTAAACTGACTAAGCGGCATCGTCGCAAAGGCGCCGCCGATTTACGTTAAAAACTGTTTATTGGAAATGTATCTATTAGTGGATAAATATTCAAGCTACTGGTATTAAACCAATCAGTTATTACGATTCTGCATATGTGTTTTAAATTAATGTCGTGAATACGGTGACAGACTATACGAAATGTCATCGAAATCGGTCTCACCGTGTAGTAGTTTGGAATTTATAATATTAGATGTTATATTAAGTATGGGTAGTTGTTAAAACCTTGTAGTTATCTTTAGGCCTACACATATTTAGTGACCAAACATGTTTAAATTTAACGTAGTATGATTTGACAACTCTCTGAATCATATTTAGTCACTATATGACGAGCGACCTCCGTAGTGCAGTGGGCGGATACCCGGCTGAGACGCAGGAGGGCTCGATTCCCGCCGCGGAACATATGTTTGCATGATCTACAGATATTTGTTCCGAGTCTGGATCTTTTTCGATTTATTATAAGTATGTATCATCATCATTTCAGCCCGTGTGCACCCACTGTTGGGTATAGGCCTCCTCTTTATTACGCCATTCTTTTCGGTCCCTTGCGAGTCTCATCCATTGACATCCAGCTACGCTTTCAATATCATTCGATCATCGGGCGGGTGGTCTGCCTCTTGGTCTACGAGCATCTATTGCCCACCACTCTGTAATCGCCTTCTTCCAACGCCCATCCTCCCTTTAGGTATGTATACAAAAAAAAATTATAAGTATTCTATAAGTTATCTGGTTCCCATAGTACAAGCTCTGCTTAGTTTGGGGCTAGATAGCGCTGTGTGAAATGTCCAGCAGTATTTATTTATTTATTTACTATATAAGTTTAGGCATCGTTGTGCAATGTCTATATTTTTCAAAATAATCGATCGCTAGTTCTCAACAATATACAAGTCTCGTCTCAATCAATATCAGATAGTTTGTTTGTTTGTCCGTTGATAACATAATCGTGTCATTGCTATCATGTCCTAAATAAATCCACTTGACTGGAGTTTTAACTGGTTAGTTCAACTGTAACACTTTCCTTAGAAGCTGAATATTTCAGGAAAATCTTTTATTGTTTGCAAGGTCTACAAATATTTTATGGGTCTAGATGGTGTGAGTACTCACATCTAGGCATCAAGCTGTACGTTCCCAGTAAGTATACTTTTTATACCCGCTGCTCGGCCACCATTCAGTCACTGTCCTGCTCCATCTGTCATCACCACGTCTAGACAAGTGTCCCGCCGAAGACCATTTGAGCTCCATAACTCGAATCTCAACGTCATGAACCTCCGTTCGTCTACGGATCTCGACGTTTGGAACTCGATCTAACAGTCTGATGCCAAGCATGGTACGCTCTATGGCTCCGGGTATAGAAGGGTCGACCAGCAGCGAGATGGCTGGACGACATCGTAAAGGTCGCGGGCCGTCAGTTGGCGAGACTAGCGCAGGATCGAGGTGGATGGCACTAACTTGGGGAGGCCTATACCCAACAATGGGTGAAGTCAGGCTATGGATGATGATACTTTTTATACTAATTCTAATTAATAAAACTTACAAATAAATTTCACTAAAAACTATTCTTATTACCTTCCTGCTTTCAAAACACGAGTTCTGCTGAATTTACCTGAACTCGTGCGCTTATGCGCGTGTAGCAAAATGCGTATAACTTGTTCCTTATAGTTTCCTATAAAGCGGTGGCCAAATACGGTCGTAATACAACGGTGACCGAGCCAGCCGTAATAAGGTATATAATTTTTTAGGTACCCCAGTATCAGTTGGAAAATTCAAATCTCCAACATAACAAATTTATACGTCGATAGTATACCAAACTATAGTGAACTAAAGTCGAAGATGTAAGTATACGAATCGCGAAGCATGGGCAGGACACTTGGCGGAATGGCAACAGGTGTACCAAAGCAGTCACAGAGTGGTGGCCAAGAGATGGACGTCGACCGCAGGGCAGACCATCGACCCGATCTCGTAACGGAAGTTGGACAACGACTGGCAACATAGAGAGGAGACCCATACCCAACAGTGGGTGCTGGAGACTAGATAGATAAAAGAATATAACAAATTTAAGAATATCATGGTTATGAACACTATTTTTACTAAAAACGAGATATTTTCTATGAATTTTTAGTATCCCGATATTTCGATCGGGTGAATCTACAAATAACCATCCACTCGCAAAGACTTCAGTTTACCCGGCATGCAAACAACGAAATATCGGTATACCTAAACGTGTTTAGTGTGAGTTTTTACGCTCACTAAACACGTTTGGACATATTTAAATAAATAAATAAATATTGCTGGACATTTCACACAGCGCTATCTAGCCCCAAGCTAAGCAGAGCGTGTACTATGGGAACCAGATAACTGATAGAATACATACCTAATACAGTTTTTTTGTAAATACATACTTAACATATATAGAGAAATAACCAGACCCGGAACAAATATCTGTAGATCATGCAAACATTTGTTCCGCGGCGGGAATCGAACCCGCTACCTCCTGCCTCTCAGCGGCTATTCGCCCACTGCACCACGGAGGTCGTCAAGTTACGCAAGTCGCCCTTATAATTATGATAGAAATAAACCACGAAAGTTTTCAAAGTAAAAAAAGCTACAGTAACAATTGAAGCCAACGAGTGTTTACAAAACCACGTGACGTCGAAAATCTTTAGGCGTATTAAAAGTTGGACATGCCCGAACCCTCGTGAGCTTTTCAGCATTGAAACCAACGTGACTAGGCGTTTGTGTATTTTAATATTTCTTTCAAACAAGGAAATAATATGTTCATATCCACATCCACTGCTGAACATAGGCCTCCCCTATATATTTCCATACATACAAATACAAACACATTTAATCACTAAAAGTTTACAAAAGATTTAAGTGTAGACTTAAGTGGTTAATGGCCTCCGCACTAGGTCTAGCCTTTATCGCGGGAAACCGGATTACAATAAAAACACTTACCGTCTATTAAGAAATAACAAAACAAGAATCTAATAAAATTACAAGAAAACAAATGAAGAAAATAATACAATTTAAAAAATGTAGTGTGATTAGAGGGGCGCTAATACGGGAGCGTGTGTGGGTAAGTGTGTGTACAGTATAAATGTGTGATTGCGAGTGAGTGTAAGTGAGTGGGAGAGATGGGAACGGAAGGGTGAAAGAGTAAAGAAATGACGAAACAGCCAGAGAAGATTGTCAGACTTGGATTTCCAAAAGACGTTCTGTTCCGTCGTAATCCATGGTAAGAAACCACTTTCTTATTCTTACCTTTATCCCATATAATAAGCAGGAAAGGTCACAGTGCTTGCATGCGCAGCGATATATAAAGGGAAAAGAAAAGTATTTGAAGCGTATTGCAAAAAAAGTTTTACCTGCTGGTACTTTAACTTTCATTCTACGATTAATAGATAACAATTTTATTGGTAAAGGATAAATACACGTCATACGCTTTTTTTAAATAATGACCAATTTAAATTAAATTTTTAATAATATTTAAAATGTTATTTTTATTTTTTACGGGTCCAATTGGGATGGGCTGCATTCGACAAGTTAGACGACATCCTTAGATCGCCTAAATTTCCACAGTGTCTGAAAACCCGCTTATTGATGTAAGATGTAAGATACTAGTGCAGTTTAAACTGTTGCATAGATATTATTTGTATAATACTTTTGGACGGTCGATCAAAAGGTGCTTATTATATGTGTTCTGCCCACCATGACCTACGGTGCCGAGACGTGGACGCTCACGCAGGAGGCTGTGTACAGGTTAAGAGTTGCACAAAGAGCCATGGAGCGTACCATACTTGGCATCAGACTGTTAGATCGAGTTCCAAACGTCGAGATCCGTAGACGAACGAAGGTTCAAGACGTTGGGATTCGAGTTATGGAGCTCAAATGGTCTTGGGCGGGACACTTGGCTAGACGTGGTGATGACAGATGGAGCAGGACAGTGACTTAATGGTGGCCGAGGAGCGGGTATAGAAGGGTAGGACGACAAGCAGCGAGATGGGTGGACGACATCGTAAAGGTCGCGGGCCGTCAGTGGGTGAGACTAACGCAGGATCGTGGTGGATGGCACGAACTTGGGGAGGCCTATACCCAACAATGGGTGAAGTCAGGCTGTGGATGATGATGATGATTTAAAATGTACAAAATTGTAAAATATTAAAATTCATATATTTTTATTATATTGTCGTCATCAAAAACTCTTCTATTGAATAGAACGCTTTTTCGTGCTGCCAGCGCTTAAGCCGGTGTTTGAAGGTATTGTCATTGTCTATCGAAGTTATTGCAACAGGGAGACTATTGTAGACTGATTATCAAATGGTGACCGATCTTGTGCGGCCTGCGCTCAACGACTTCCAGCAACAGGTCCTCTTTCCGTAGTAGGGGCCGCCCAACGCTGCCCTTTCCAGTGTGCGGTCTCCACTCTAGAACCTTTCTGCCCCAACAGCCGTCAATTCTTCGAGCTATGTAAATAAACCGTAACCAGAAAATATAGGAGATTGTCGAAAACCTGCCGTTTATAGCCCTAAACATCACGACCAAATCCACGTGAGAAGAAACTTAGAGTTATTTTTTTCACATTGTTGCCATAAGTAACTTTTTTATTTTCCTCAAAAGTTTCCAGGAAGTGACTGACCATGTGACATTACTCGTGGTGTTTATTAAATAAATAATGCTGGATATTTCACCGTTATCTAACCCCAAACTAAGCAAAGCTTGTACTATGAAACCTAGATAGCTGATATAATAATAGAATACATTTTTTTTTGTAATAATAAAATTTATAAATTAAAATTAGTATCATTATTTTTAAAGTTTTATCCGACACGGGAAATCCTAAGATTTTTAAAACCATCTCAAAAACTCTTGAGCTGACGTGACAAGGGTCTGCAGCATAATTGGCAGTGCATACTCGTATCAAGAGGAAGGTTGCTGGTTCAAGTCCAGTCCGGCTGAAAGATTTTGAGATGGTTTTAAAAATCGGTAGACAATGATTTAAAAAAAATATGTTATGATACGCTAATGGAAAACCCTTATTTAGGAGCTTTAGGCCCCAAAGACCTCCTTTAAACTAATCTAAATCTAAAGAGTCCGTTGGATCCCACTGCTTGGTAAAGGCCTCCCTTCCTATATTCATTCCGGTCTAGGTCTGTCGACCAGTTCGCTCTGTGCGCGCCAAGTACGTCCCGCCATCTCCGCCTGGGCCGGGCACGCGGTCTCGCGCCTTGTGGGAGCCACTCGGTGGTTATCTTAGCCTTCAAGTCATCGCGCATTCGACTTACGTGTCCCGCCCAGTACCACTTCAATTTAGCTGTCGTTTGCGTCTTTTTCTTTTCCTTTAATGCTATGAAAAAATATTTTCACCGTATTCACTTCATTTGCTCAAAATAATACAGATAAATAAATTACAGTAAAATTTAACGCCTTATCAGGCACGTAAATGCTACTATGTCAGTATTACAAGACCACAGTTCAATTCATAGTTACTATGCGCAAGGTCACAGATACACACACAGTTACTACGTAATGACAAGGTCACAGGGTAGCAAACAGTTACTATGCGAGGTCGATGACTTTAGAGTCAATAATTAGTCGTTTCTCACGATTGCTGCTGAATGGGGTAATGAATTGAATAGTACAGTTCGAATATTGGATCCAGTGCGTTATCAATTTTTGTTTTTTTATTTCTAATCTGTTGCTAGCGTATTTGATAGAGCGAAGCGAGATCTCTAAATCAACTTGGGAAAATTGTATGTTTGTTTGTCCGAGGATAACTTTCGAATCGTTGATCCGATCATTAAAAAATAAAAAATTCAAAAATCTGTAAATAAAGGTGTTATGCAAAATCTAGCAATGAAAGTTTACCAGTTCAATATGCGTAAGAATAACTTATATCAATTTGAAAATATAATCTCAAAAATTGGAAGAAAACTCTTTAAATGTTATGCTTGCCTTTGGGTTGGATCCATTATAGAATAAAGAAGGCTGGACACACAGGAATAAAATGAAATGAGGATTCTTTGCCCAGTAGGACACTACAGATTATTCACAAAAACGTGACTCACACAAAATCAATGGCTGTTTATTCCACAAACATTGGGATTTACATAAATCATTCCAACAGTACTTTAGGTACATTTACTGTACCTGGGTTACAACCTAAAATGTAGGTAAGCTGCCGACAAGTTAGCAATAGTATGTTAATAATAGTTTGCTCCCACACACCAAGCTTTACGATGAAGCCAAATTTCAATAGTAACTTAGCTAGATTTATGATTATTAATAAGGGTTATAAACAAGAAAAACATAAATCTAAATTCTTGTAGTTTTTTTTATAAATTACAGGCCAGCGCTTGACCACGATCTCGCCTGATGGTAAGCGATGATACAATCTACAATGGTACAAACTTCTCTAGAAACCTATTCACTAGCGACTTGAAGACCCCTAGGTTGTAGTTATTAGGAAATACAGACTCAGGCAAGGCGTTCCACTCCTTGGCGGTGCGCTTAAAGGTGGAAGAGTACCGCTTTGTGCGTATGGGAGGTATGGCTACCATGTAGCGGTGGCGCACTGCGGAGCGTCTGGTTGTCCGATAATAGAGTGGGATCAGGTTGAAAAGCTCCGCAGCATACTCTCCACCAGTTAGCTTATAATACTGGATGTTTGGAAGGCAGAGCGCTATAAAATCAAAGTTTTTTATTTATACAAACCGCAAGGATCTCTCTGAAAAGTCAATTTTACAGCCTGTTCCTCCGTGACCAAGCCAGAAAATAAAGGCAAGAAACAATGCTGGTTGTTCTTTTTAATAATCCTTTTAGAATACCTATCAATAATTACGTCTGAATTGTAACATTTTTGACTGAGTTGGAGCTGGACAGTGTGTCCAGTCATCCAGTCATTTCCGTGTTTTTTGGGTATTAAAGTAGCCTCTATCATCATCATCATCATCAGCCGCAAGACGTCCACTGATGAACATAGGCCTCCCCCTTAGATCGCCACAACGAGCGGTTGGTAGCCGTTTGCGCCCTACGGCTCCGCGCGATTCTTACTTAGATCGTCGGTCCACCTTGTGGGGGGCCGGCCTACGCTGCGTCTTCCAGTCCGTAGTCTCCACTCGGGTTCCTCTAAAAGTATTTAAAAGGAGTATCATTAACTAACTACCTTTAAGTGCCTCAATAAATTTCAAACTGAATTATTTAAAATTGTCACTGAGTTTAATCAGTTCTTCCGGTCGGCTATCAAACGTTAATAATGTTACAATTTTATGTTAATATTTAATTACTGGAGTATGAGGATCACAGGGCTGAAGTGGAGATGGGCTGGACACTTGGTTAGGAAAGTTGACAGGCGTTGGACGAAGGAGATTACAGAGTGATGGTAGACCACCCGCCCGATGGTCGAAATAATGGCGTTATAAAGAGGAGGCCTATACCCAACAATGAATGCAGACGGGTGATGATGATGATTCGATTACTGAGAGAACTTTGAAAAATATGTCATTAGCTAAATGGAAGAAGTTTTCTTCATGGAAATAAAAACTCAAAAATCGTCGGCACACAAAAGGAAGATTTTTGTGTGCGCGTATCCACCACTATATCAAGTGTATATTTTTTATACTACTAAGCTAGCAAACAAGCTTACGGGCCTTACGGCCCACCTGATGGTAAGCGGTTACCGTAGCCTAAGCACGTTTGTAACACCAAAGGCATAACTCGCGCGTTGCCGACCCTTTAACATTTTCAAAACGTCCTTTTTGAAGAACCCCTTACTGTAGTCCCTGGGGAAAACCTCGGCAGGGAGACCATTCCACAAGCAAAGTGTTAGCGGGAAAAAATTCCTCTGAAACCTCACGGTGTACGACCACATCGTCTCCAAGGTGTGTGGATGGATTCCCTGCCGATGGCGAGCGGTGCGATGATAAAAGGAACCTGCAGGCACCATGTCAACTCTTATTAGGGTTAAGCTCGTTTTTGCACATGTAACTTTTATAAGATTTTTTTATCGGTAATCACTAATCAGTAAGAGAGGGGTGTGCAAGTTGCTCTCTATTGGGCTATAGTGTGACCATTAGAGCTGTGCACTCCCTGAGGTATGCGTGCGGCGAGACGGGGGGGATGTGTCGGCCGCTCCGATCTATCAGTCTGCCGTCAACGCTCACGGCGGTAGGTAGCTTTTGTATCGGACGGTCTATGTCAGACGCACACGGGATAAATATTCAAAGATGGGTCGTGCGTTATCTCGTGATATGAAATGGAAGATGAAGTTGAAACAGAATCTATGTCAGAATAACTTTCGTTAGAATATATAATTGTTTGTAAATATAAAAAATGTTCAATAAAACAAGTCCTTTGAATTATAAGTTTAGTTCTTATTTATCACCTGCATATTTTTAATAAAATATGAGTATATTTAAGTTACATTTTAATCAACTAAGTAAGTATAATATATTACAGATAGATAGCCTCCGACCATCGTCCCGCCACAAGTCTTGCCTTAGAAAAGCAAACTGATATCGTAAGATATGTCCAACATGTTTTGATCTCATGTGAACTCATGCAGTTTTTTCTTTGCCTCCCACCTCGCCGCGCATACCTCAGGGAGTGCACAGCACTAATGGTCATACTATAATCAAATTTAAAAGTCAAATAGCCATTGACACGAAAGAAGAAGAAGAAGATTAGTAATCTATTTATGTAAAAAAATAAACCATTGTAGATTCAGAAGTCAATTGCTGTGATGATAAGATAATAAGTTATTTTTTAATGTAATATTCTTTATTTTTTAAGATATTGCCATTCAAATGACCTCATTTTCCAATAAACAATCCACATTAATATCACTGATAATATAAATTCGAAAGTAACTTTGGTTCCTATCTCTCTGTTTGTTCATGATTAAGTGGCTGTACCGATTTCAATGAAATATGTTAAATAGATAGTTCATGAACGGGATCGAAACAAAGCGAGACAAAAAATCGATTTTTTTTTTAATAACAAACCACGTGTGAAGCCTGGGGAGAAGCTAGTTCTCTATAAAATCTTGCAATGCAGATTTTTTTTGAAAACTGGATGGTAAACTGCTGGGGGCCGTTGGGTGCAGAGGCAGACTGAATAAAATCGATCACTGAAAATCTTGAAGGGCAATTCGTCGACTTTCCATCTAGTGGGGGGACGTCCTAACCTGAGCTTTTTTTTATACAACTTATATGGCAAACGAGCATGCAGTCCACCAGATGTTAAGTGGCTACTGCAGCCCATAGATATTCACATAGAATTCAAAACAAGCTATTATGTTGTATTGATCTCTATGTGGATACGTTTTCATACTATAGGACTTAGCTGTTATGCCTATGTGCCAGTAATTACAGGAACATACCATTACCATCTAACCGGAACACAGCAGCACAAGTACTGCTATTTGGCGGCAGATAAAGGTAAGGCGGTGGTGCCCACTTCCTCGAGCCCGTTCACAAAAGCTCTACCACCAGATGTCCATTCGAGCATCTTTCTGCCCCAACGACCGTCAGTTCTTCGAAGTATATACCCCGCCCACTGCCACTTCAGTTTGCTGATCTTACGATACCTAAATAGAGTCAAACAGAGCTGTTCAAGTGTATCTGCTTTATAATCCACTTCATAAAAGTCATTATATTTGTGTCAGTGTTATAAGTGATTGATTGTTGTTTCTTTTTGTTATTTTAAAGTATACCCACATGAGCTCTAAAGCCTCCCCGGACACGAGCTATGCGCCACAGCCACAATTCGCCGACACCGAGCTGCGGACTACATTTTATATGAACTTGCTGCACAGGGTTGACGCCAGTGGTCGCTACACGCCACGAGTCGCCGTTTCTCGCTTCGTGTGGTCGTGTGGCCGCCACCGACCGAAATAAGTAAAAAAAAGTGTTTAACGAGGCCGCTTCTATTCAATTTTTTAATAACAATTTAATAAGATCGTGTTTGATCTGAACTTATTACTAACAATAAGGCTAAGTTCATATGACCGCGCGGTACCGGGCGGTACAAGATCAAACTATACAGTGTTTATCGTCTACATTAGGTGCCGCGCGCTACGGTAGCGCGCGGCAGACCTTGCACTATTGGAACCAGATAACTGATATAATACTTATATACATTTTTTTTATAAATACATACCTAGGTACTTATATTATACTAGCTGACCAATCCGCAGCTTCGCACGCGTAGTTTTTCAATAAAAAGATCACCCTCTTTCTGCGCAGTTGGGTAAAAATTAGCCTATGTCACCCGGGGATAGTGTAGCCTATTCAGTACAAACAAACAAACAAATTTTTTCTCTTTATAATATTATTTTTGTAGATATGTATTGATATGTTCTTTAATATTGTAGAACATACTTTTGTTCTATCATCAATAGTTTCCGCAGCGCATGTGACGAAAGACGTTTTAGGGCACTTTTTTACACCTTGGGTTACGCTACTTAAGTTTTAGTAAGGATCCCTAATCTTTTCTAGTAATAAATATAGCCTATGCCACTCAGGGTAAATGTAGCTTTCCAATGGTGAAAGAATTTTTGAAATCGGCACAGTAGTTTTTGAGTTTATTCATTACAAACGTACACACAAAAATACAAATCTTTCCTCGTTATAATATTAGTATAGATAGAAAAACAACCAGACCCGGAACAAATGTCTGTAGATCATGCAAACATTTGTTCCGCGGCGGGAATCGAACCCTCCTGCGTCTCAGCCGGCTATTCGCCCAGTGCGCAACGGAGGTCGTCAAATGTTACCTGTATTATAGTTTTGAGAGGGTGGTTATCGCTCAATTATTAATAAGTAACCGAATACCGACAATGATGTATTACAATTTATTTACAACATTTAAAAGTATTAAAACACCTGTTACTTTTTAAATTGAAGCCTTTATAGGATTTAAAAATAAATGAAACGATTTCCCCTTCGCCGCCAAAAACTTTCCAAGATGGCTCCTCCACGCGTTATGCAACACGTAACCAGTTATGTTTACTGATATTTATTTTTGTTACCTGATCGATATATTAATGAGGTATTATTTTAGTATGACCGATTTGTTTTACAACTAGGCTCGTCCCATTTTTGATAAGAATCGTTAAATAGTTTTGAATGAAGAAATTTCAGTTTGATTTAAAGAATATAAATAAATAATGCGCATTTCACACAGCGCTATGTAGCCCCAAACTAAGCAAAGCTTGTACTATGGGAACCATAACTGATAGAATACTTAATTTTTTTTTTAAATACATGCTTATAATATATAGAGAAATAATCAGAACCGTAACAAATATCTGTAGATCATAGTGGTTAAATAAGATTTAGAGAATCATCAAATCTTACAAATACGTCCAATTTAAAAATGCTTAGCGGCTAAATACGTTTAGATAACGTTGTGCATGCCGGACTTAGTGTGAATACAATAGGCAAAAATAAATATGTATTGCTCTAAAATGGCATTTTAATGATTTGTCAGAGATTGACTAAGGTTTTTTAACTTCGAATGTAAACTTCACTGGGTTAAGGGTGGGGAGGGGGGGGGGGGGGGGGGCACCCCTTACCCCTATATTTTTCTTGCACACAAGAAAATACATTTTAAAATACAGAAATAGAGGTCATGTACAAAGGCGAGCTTAACCCTAAGAAGAGGTACATAAAAATAAATAAATTTATATACCCAAAACTTATATGAACTATACCTAAAGTATGATATAATATTATAATTATAATAAATAAATTATATGGAATAATAATACATATTATATACCTAATATAAATATATACCTTATAAAAAGCCTTTATAAAAAAGCCTACTATTAAATATCGGATTATTTCGATGATAGAGAAGCTTGGGATTAAAATTGCTCCAACTCGTTCAAAATGTTACAATTTAGACGTAATTTATTTCATCTATTGTTATGTACTCTAAAAAGTTTTTCTTGCCTTTCTTTCCGAACTTGTTCGAGAAGGAACAGACAGTAAAATTGACGATTCAAAGTGATCCTTGTGATTTTAATGAATAAAATATTTTGATCTTGAATTTGATAATATAAAATTACAGATACAGATCTCTTTAACTTTGCGTTTGAAAATGTTGAGTGATGGGCTAGCTAAAACAATATCTCAAATAATGGTGTCAATTGATTGGAAGTTCAATGTAATTAGGTTATATTTGCTAGACAAAAGCTTGAAATTAATTTTCAAGAGTCATTGAAATTATCGATGTACTGTCATTATATCAATAGCACTTCAGAGCAATCTAATAATACAAACACAACATAAAATTACACGGACATTTTGCTACCTTACAAGTTATCAACGTTATTTAAACTCTCCAATAAAACGTAACACCTACTTATAATTAACATTAATAGTGAATTGGTTTGATAAATCGATGAACGCCGGCTGCACGCACGAAAAAGTGTCACGTTCCGCCGGAGCCGAGCGTGCAAGCGAGAGCGCGGAACAAGAGATAACGAAGCACGATCGGCCTAAGCGTTCGGCTTGTGACGCAACTATCTCTCTTCTATTCGCTATCACATAAAATTATCGTCCGTAAACTGACTTTACAGACAACCAATTTTTTTAACTAAAACTTCTTTACGCACGCTTGACTTGGGGAGTAAGCTGGTGAATGCGAAAAGTGCGAACGGAAGTTGAGAGGGAGTTAGTGAAGATAGAAAGAGACAGAGTTACGTTTCGCATGCCAGTTGCGTCTGTCCAGAAGAACCATAGACGGATCGACCTACAGATGTGAATTTGATTGGACAATTTTTGAATTGAAAAATTTTACAAATTAATATTTAGAAAAAGAAGTTTTACTTGAATGGTGTGGTCTATATCACACTCGTTTTTTTAATATTAATTTTGCATTTAAACACCATTTACTATTAAAATCACAATATCAATAATTATATCAGTAAAATAATAAACAAAATTCAATAAAAACCGTCCATCGACATTCTCTCATGACATAAGGCGATCGGCTGACACACATACTGCTTGCGAAACTCCCGCGCATGGCACCGACTGTTCTGGGCTCTGTTTTGTAAGCCGCGGATGCGTTCTAGAATCTAACTTACAAAACTTGTAATTGGGTTCCGGAGGATGTAGAGAAAGGTTAATGTTAGGTTCTTAAGTTTTTAGTATGTACCTTGGTTTTACGACTTTAATATTCGAACTTAGTCGACTTGTCAAACTTTAAATAGAATATCTGCAACCCCCTAAAACTTAAACCACCTACCTAAAAACACGTGATATAGGTTGATAGGTAAAGCACGTTTACGGGTGTGCTTTTGTTTAAGTGATACGGGAGATCAAAACTCAAGATCAATTTCAAATGAAACATACTACGTAACCTTTTTTTAAAATTAGTATTCACAAGTTTTATCTTGGTTATTAATTTTTAGGGTTCGGTACCTCAAAAGGTATAAAAGGAAACCTTATAAGATCACTCTCCTATCCGTCTGTCTGTCCGTGTGTCACCACCGATTTTCTCAGGAACGGGTGGACCTAGCAAGTTGAAATTTATACCAGATACTGAGGTCCTGAGTCAACACGATAAAAAGATATGGGCAAGTTTAGATTTACGCGAAAACTTGTAAGTACCAAAATTTACCAGAATTTTTAACTTTTTTATTTTTCGGATTTTGCCCTTTACATGTGTTATAAAACAAAATCAAAAATGGACGCTCATACAATTTAGAGAACTAGCTTAATTGGCACCAACCTCAAATAAAGTTAATACTTATATGAAGTAGTGCTATTGAATAAAATAAATATTTAAGTGGGGCTCCCATGCAACAGGCATGATTTTTTTGCCTTTTTTATAGAATGGTACGGAACCCTTCGTGCGCGAGTCCGACTCGCACTTGGCTGTTTTTTTTAAATTAACCTATAGTGTCTCATTGCTGTGAAAAGTAGTTAAACGATTTACTTAATATTCAAGCTAAACATTTTCCAACTTCACTTCACATTTCATTTTCCATGTTTATGTAACTTTGTTTTTGTTTTCTTTTAGTTCCAGACAATGTTCCAAGCTAATTTATGTAATAACATGAATTTTTTTACGTATTTCTTAAAAAGCCCGGTCCAAAATTGCCATAATTAAACGAGTTTTTGTTATTTAAATCGTGACTGCATACGACGTAACACCATCCTAAACACAAAAGGCATATCGACTAAAAAGTGAAAGTGGCTAACATACGCCCACACATTATACCATAGACAAAATAGTTTTGCTTATAATTTGACTCATAGCGTGTAGGCCGTATTGTCCTAAAATTAAATTAGCTATAGAATTTGATTCATCATCATCATCATATTAGTTACGGACATTCGCCGCTGAACAAAGACCTCCCCCATAGGTTTCCAGATCGGTCCTGTGCGGCTCCCATCAATCTATATCAGGTCACGCTGCGCTTTCCGTTGTGTGGTCTCCACCTTTCTGCCCCATCGGCCGTCAGTTCTTTGACCTATGTGTAGAATTTGTTTAACTTTAGTAAATGATTAGTTATTTCGGTTTGAATCAGAATTGTGAAGATTCGTTTACAAACCAGTCAGTGACATAGCCCAGAGGATTAGCAAGCTGAAATGGCAGTGAGCTGGGCACATAGCTCGAAGAACTGACGGCCGTTGAGGCAGAAAAGTTCCCGAGAGACGATGCAGTGGAAATATCAGCGTAGGATGGCCTCCCAGTAGATGGAAAGATGACCTGATAATGGTTACCTACTGGGAGCAGTTAGGTGCAGGCCGCTCAAGATCGGTTGCTCTGGAAATTTATGGGGAAGGTCTATGCTCAAGTGCTCAAGTAATGTAATTACTAGTAACACATTCTGATCAAAGACTTGTCTTCAGACACTGAGGTATTTTTGACGAGAAGGCGTCACATAGCTTCTTGAACGCTGCCTAGCCGAGTTGAATTTGTCAACTGACCTCTTTCTCGAAGTTGGTTCTACCTAAGGTGTCCTTTATATTACTGTTTCCCCAGAACAAACGTGGTTCAGACCATGGTCTACTAACAGTTTATAACATCAAAGTAAAAAACAAAACGAAATCGGTCTTTGAAAAATATAAAAAGGTGCGAACTTAAAACGTCTATTTTAACGTTACGCCCTACAACATAGTCAGCGCGCTGACCGGTAGCTACTAGGTGATACTAAGGAGTAGGTAATGTGCTACGGCTAGCATACCCATGAACTTTATGTCACGGTTAGTTTTTGAACAAAGTTAGACTTGTTTGTGAAGGCCTAGATTTTTTTTATTAGCTTATTTGATGCTATAAATAGTTATTAGACCATGATCTTAGCAACGTTTGTTCTGGGAAAACAGTGATTTATAGGACACCTTGTATAACAAACAGTCGAGTTATGTAGATCGAACTTCATAGACGTACTCGGCAAAAACTATTAAAAACATAGTCGAGTTTGAACCCACGACATAAGGATCGAAAGTCAGGGTATCTACCACAAATCCAACGATTTAAAAATACTAAACCATTGACAAAAACATCGTAATAGCTAAAATCAACAATTCAACGGAAGCCTAAAAGGCTAAAACTAGGGCGAGCGAAGCGAAAATTTCGACCGCGCGTACCGATAACAGAACTTATTGTGTGAGCGATAAGGCCCAGTTTTGGGCACAGCGGTGCCGGTGAAAATGAAAGTTATGCTTGAGGTTTTGCACCAACGAATTTGAATACTGAATTTCGATACAATGTTCTTCTTGGTTCACTCTTGCTTAAAGCAGACGTTATCAATCAACCTACTGCTGAACATAGGCCTCCCCATACGGCCCAACGGCTCCCAGCAACCTGAATCAGGTCGTCTTTCCATCTAGTGGGGGCCGTCCTACGCTTTCCAGTTCATGGTCGCACTTTGAGAACCTTTCTGCCCATTAGAATACTAATCCCATCCCCCCCCCCCACCCCCCGGTTTCGCACAGATTGCTGTCAAAATCGAAAATAGCGCCTCACAACTCAGAGATAGTGTAGTTTTTATCAGTAAAAGAATTTTCAAAATCGGTTCTGTAGTTCCGGATATTACCCTCCACAAACAAACTAATAATATTCGCACACTCTCTCTTTAATATTAGTAATTAACCCGATGGCATATTATTATGCCTTCTAATTTTAGAACGCGCAACGATGCCTAAACGTATTTACTGGCTAAATATGATTTTAGAAGTTGTCAAATCATACAAATACGTCAAATTTAAACATTTTTAGTCGCTAAGTATGGATCTTTGTGCGAGCCGGCCTTAGATTCTGGCATATGGTTTCCTCTCTTCACCGTATTGTATTCAATGTAGAAAAATCTGAAAATTATTTGGTAGATTCGAACCCACAACCTCCCAATCGGAAGTCGAGGCATCCCACTAGACCACAATGATGTATTAAAAAAAAGTACTAGGATGATCAGAAATCTCAGCAAAACGCATACAACAGTACCAGGGCAGCAGAACGCCGCAGGAGCTAGTCGGCCGCGGCCGTAGGATGAATAATGAATGTTGAAAAGCGAAAGTGGATCGACCGGCTTAGTGTACTAGTAATCCTGCCTAAAACGAGTGAGACGGAGATAGTTTATGCCGAAATTATAATTGATTTAGACAGAATAGAGAAAACTAACAATAATAATGCTTGAGATTTTGATGATATCGATTTGTAAGTTAACATAATTTTATGTTTAATTCTTAGATTTTATTATGTTAAATATACAAATTGGATGACACAATGTCTGTTAAATAAATGAATTGAATGAACTAGTCGGTGAAAGTCAGTGAAAATGTATTTTTTATTCAAGATCGTGATATTTTTCGAATTCGTTTTATGTATTTGAACGCCGAACTAAAATTCTATAAATGTCATTTTATTTTTTATTATTCTTGTACAGTTCCCAGACATTATACTTAAATTTTTTATGTGATTTTTCATTGAAAGCACGTACGAGGAAATAGGAAAGTTGTAAGCAAATTCTTGTCTTAGGTATGAATTAATGATTTTTATGCTAAGTACGTGTTTTGTTAAGTACTACATAAATGATAACACGGGATAATGCCTAGTGTTGTTGTCAAATAGGTTTTTGTCAAATTCGTTACCATAGAATTTTTTGAAGTAAAACTATACGCACACTTGACTTCGGGAGTAAGCTGGTGAATGCGTTACGAAAAGTGCGAACGGAAGTTGAGAGGGAGATATAAGTTAGTGAAGATAGAAAGAGGGAGACTTACGTTTCGTATATTTTTAAACGTTAATGTGCGAGTGCGAGTTGCGTCTATCCGACCTACAGACGTGTGGACCAATTTTGTAATTGAACAATTTTATAAATTAATATTTTGAAAAAGTAGTTTTACTTCAGTCGTGTGGTCTAGAGCACACTCGTTTTTTTTGACGTGATAAACGTCTTATAAATCGATGAACGCCGGCTGCACGCACGAAAAAGTGTCACGTTCCGCCTGAGCCGAGCGTGCAAGCGAGAGCGCGGAACAAGATAGAGAGGCACGATCGGCCTAAGCGTTCGGCTTGTGACGCATTTATCTCTCTTCCACTCGTTATCACGTAAAATTATCGGCCGTAAACCGACTTTACAGACAACCAATTTTTATTTTAAAACCCTAAAAAAGTGTATTTTGTATCTTACTATGCGTTACTGAAACGTAGTCAAATAAAACAGATGTAATACACACATGGCGAAACTAAGGGTTCCTAGTTTGACCACGGAACCCTGAAAAGGCAAATAAAAAAAGATTTTAGTACCCTGGAAATGATTACAGATGAGGTAAAGCCAGTTTGGCCCAGTTCGGCTGGACACAACCACCCGGCAACGTGACGGCACGACCACCCAACAAGTAAAATGTTTAACATGGTTGGCCCGACTGCATAACCAGCCTACACACAATGCAAATGGTTGTACACACGGCTACACATTAAGCTATACAATTCCAGTATAAGCTGACCACGCATTGTGAAGGCTTTTCGTAGAATGAGAGGTCAGCTTATACTGGAAATTATAGCTTGATGTGTAGTCGTGTGTACGTGACATTTAAGAGTAGGAGAGTTCCTTGTGATAAAGGGCTCGTCCGAAGAAGTACTACCATTCCTGTTTCTGTCGCCAAGCAGCATTGCTGTTTCTGTTTGAAGGGTATGGTTGCCGGTGAAATTACAGGCACATGAGGCTTTACACCTGTACTGCACTGCCTCAAGTTGGTGGACGCAGGGCAGTGCATCGTAGGGTAGGTTTCTAAGATGCGTGACCTACATGTTTTTTTTATTTATAGGCGATGGTTACCACTTAACATTAGGAGGGTCATAAGCTTGTTCCATCGCCAACAAAAAAAGTGGCAGTCCGGAAGTTTACAGTCCGGGCAATTACGAGATACTTATATACAACGGTGTCGGTAACAGTAACAGTGTCGCGAGTTCAATGGTTTTTTCCCATCTCAAAAAATGCCCAACGCGCCTAAAGAAGTTTTCACTTCAAAATAACCTCAAAGCTTAGTCCGCAAATAAAATGAACAATGAAAGGATAAGTAATTATGTTAATAAATTATTATAAATACGGGATTTATCACGTACCGTTATATCGGTGTTTCGACCGACAATGTTTCGGTTCAATTCGTGAACCTTCATGAGAGTGAGTGCGATCCGCTCCGCACTGCGTCTCGCCTCGCACTTGATAAATAAATTTCGTATTTATAATAATGATTGAAATTAATCAATAATGTTTTCCAAGTAAAATCTTGCAATAAATAGAAAACAACTTAAAATAAATCTATGTTTTAATACTTGAAGAGAAAACTTCGTAAGCTTACTGTGCATTTAAAGTTTTAATGAAGAAGAAAGAGCTAATGCGAAATTTAAATGATAAAAAAAGCAAAAAAAAATGGCACTCCGGGAGTGCCGACAGAAGTGAAAACTTGAACAATTACGAAACACTTATATACAAAGGTGTCGGTAACGGTAACAGTGTCGCATTTATAAAAGTTTAGATTCAATTTGGTTTAAGTTTAGTATTATGTTAATAAATGTATGATATACGGTAATGTAACTGTGAATCTAAGTATTATTAAATAAATGAATAAAGTGTAACGGTTTTTCCCATCTCAAAAAATGCCCAAAACGCCGCAAGAAGCTTTCACTTGAAAAAAAATCGTTCGAATTACGGCCACTGATGCACTGGCTAAAATAAAATAGGAATTTGTAAAAACAATGCTTAACTGATATCAAATTACGATAGCCTCATAAGGTAAGGATCCTCCGATACATTCACCTGAGGCCATGATTGATAAGGATTGAGTTCAAAAATCTCAATACTTTGCATTTTCATTATCAACTAGCCAGGAAATAAAACATTTTAAAAAGACATCCTCAAAAGACACTTGAATTACGACTTACAAACCACATTAAAATTATCAAAAAATTGAGCTTTTGTTATTTGGTAGATACATTGGCATGCTATTAAAAGCCCAATATATATGTACTAATAATAATAATGCGAAAGTAGCTGTTTGTTTGTTACCTTTTCACGACTAAACGGCTGAACGGATCGTAATGAAATTTGGCAAGGAGATAGATTATATCTTGGGGAAGGACATAGGCTATCTTTAGTATCGAAACATAATCTTGAAGGGGTGAAATAGGGGTTGAAAGTTTGTTTGGACAATCCCTAATTTCTCAATTTAGGGATCTGAAAATTCACATTTAGGCTTTTGGTCAGAAATAAAGAAATACATGTTTCAACATTTTTGCAAAATCACGTGCGAAGCCGCGGGCGGATCAGCTAGTTATCTATAATTGTATAGTGGTATGTAAACTTGAAAAAAAAAACGAATTGAGAAGTTTTTAAAATCTAGAAAAATAAACACCAAAATCAAAAAAAGCTCAATCAAAACTTGCGCAACTTTTCCTCTACCAGTAAGTTAAAGTACTAGGACAACATAAATCAACAGCAGGTCGCAAAGAGGACCACGTGCGTTCGAAAGTGACAGTGGCTCGCAGGATGAATAACATCAGTTATGATGATTTCATCCTTATTCTCAGGCGTTAGAGTCTAAAATACCCGTAAAGTAGAACTTGCGATTCGTCACGTCAGTAATTACGAATTCAGAATTGTATTACGTGTAATCAAAACGGAACTTAAAAATCGGTATGGGAAGTTATATTTCGCAGTGTTCTGAGAATTATTTGGGTTTAAAATCCTGGCTTTTGAAATGTTGTCTCTAGAGAATTTGATAAACATCTCCATATAAAAATACAGGTAACATTTTTTTGACACAGGTCTTTTAGTTGACCTATTTAAAAAAATATATAAAAACTCTGTAGTACTTAAAATACTAATTATTTATTAATAAACACCTTAATATATGGATATTTGCATTTCAAAAATGACGCTAAGCAAATTCTGATAAAATTAACATGAACTTACAACAAATTTCATGGTCATAATGTAAAAATTTTCATTCATTACATTTTCACCATTACAAATGATTTTCCCACGGCTTCACAACTAAACTAAGCCATTTCCAGTTCTAGATGGAAAGGCGATCTAATAAAGGCTGTTAGGAGCCGTTAGGTGCAAGCAAGAAAGAGATCGGTCGCCCTAAAAATCTATGGCCAAAGATAATTTTTAGTGTTCCGTAAAACTATGTTAGTAATAGGGTGCGGTTTTACTCTTTGGGGGTAAAAAGGCACCCTATTGAATAAATATTTGTTCTTTCTATTACTAACGCTCCGCTGTCTGTCCGTCTGTCACCACGCTGTATCTCATGAACCGTGATAGTTAGATAGTTAAAATTTTTACAGATGATGTATTTATGTTACCGCTATAACAACAAACACTAAAAACAGAATAAAATAAATATTTAAGGGGGGCTCTCACACAACAAACGTGATTTTTTTTTTGCTCGTTCCAGCTCGATATTGATTACGGCAACATGTAGACGCTTGAAATATTCACAGAATATTTAGTTATATATTCACTTTAAAAATAACAACAACGAACGTGAAATTTTTCGCCGTTTTTATAGATAATAGTACGGAACTTTCGTGCGCGAGTCCGACTCGCACTTGGCCGGTTTTTAATGTTTAGCAGTGGACGTCTTATAGCTGATATGGATGATGATGAATTCCAATACTGACTCATTCCTCGCGACGTTATTATGCAAAACCTCCATAACGATTTCCTCATAACGATTCATCAACTCATAACGTTATCGTTATAATAGAAATTATAAACATCCGACTAACGACACGTGATTTGAAACGTGAAACAAATGATTCAAAAAAGAAAGTTGAAATTAAAAAATCTAGAATGTCGAATTTGATGACGTTTTGTTTGCATATCGCTAATGATAATGATGAAATAATTAACGTAATTAACGGTAATAAGACTTATTATATAAATATTTTTTGGGTTATATATATATATTTTGTAATCTATATTAAACAAACAATACTTTCACGCAACATACTAGGAGGACATAACCCTAATAGCATTATTTATTAAATCCAAACAAACAAATAAAAGAATATTATAATATGTAACAATAATTTCTATGTAAGATGTTTAATGTTATTTAAGATATAATTAACTTGGATTTGTTAAAATTTTATTATTGAATTATAAATTATGGAATTTATAGAATTCTGAAACTAATAAAAGTCTTATAGTTTTTACTAACTAAAAGTTATCATTATATCTACTACTCATTTTAAAACAAGATAAAAGTATGAATAAAAGTGAGACTTTACTACAAAACGATCAATAAACAAAAATGCACTTAATCAAACAAGTTTGTTCCAACAATAAAATTGTGTAACACATACATAATAAAATAACAAAACTCCTTTCTGTTTGTGATTTACGACCACGCATGGAAACACATAAACTTGTATTGTCAACTAGGTTAAAATCTTTTCTGCGAGATTTCGCATTTTAAACAGCTTATTTCGTATTCTGCTAGTGACATAAATATAGAAAGTACAGATATTTTAAGCAAAGTCTGAAAAAACTGAATTACTTATTATTTAAAATGAAAAATTCACTAAAATAATTCCTAGCAAGCTGACATGCAGATTTCGTAATCTTACATCAGGGAATTCGCAACACTTGTTGATTCAACCATCTCCTTATTTTAAACTTTTCCCCGAACTTTTTAAGATTTACCAAAAAAGTTACTCAGTTGACAATTATGCAACACTCGAAAAATTCCGCTCACGAAATAACATAGAGAATTATATCGATACAAAACACTCACCTATAATGGTCAAAGATTGTGATCCTGTGAATGCGGAGCTCCAAGTTGCAGCATCGATCGACAGAGCTCCGTGATCTCCGGTAGGTTCAGATTGATCAGATGCACATACATCTGCTTGTGAAGACTCAGTTCTCCAGACACGGCTTCCAACCTCTTTAGCAGTGCATCTTTTTCCCGCAACAGCGATTTCACTTTTTCCTCCACCTCCCTGGAGCGAACCTTTGCTTTCTCGCGTGATTTTCTCACAGCTATATTATTCCGTTCGCGCCGTCTCCGATACTCATCTGTGCCTTTATCCAACTGTTTCCCTGAGGATCGTCTCGGGGGAGGCACGGTGTTCTTGTGTTTAAGTAGCGGAGGTAGCAAAGGTGCTCCCAGAGGAGGCAGGGGAGTAAACCCACCACCGTACGGACCGTTCACACCGATCGGGGGTTGAGGGTTGTACTGGCCGGTATACTGTGCGCAAGTCACGGATCGTCGAAAATCATGAGGTTCTGGGGGCTCTTCCTTGATCGGTGGCGCTCCTTGCTCATGTCCAGAGTTCTGAACGGGAGCGTAGGACGCTCCAGAGTGAACCGCCTGGGGCATATAAGCCAGCGTCGTTCTCTGAAACGATCGCTGCTGCGGCGATCGCCCTCCCGGCAGAATCTCTTGAAACAACGCCATCGTTTCCTCCCCTCGGAACTGGTCCTCAATGAGGTGCTGTAGATCCAGAGATATTTCCTGTCCATTGAGCTCGTCTAAGTCCGAGGGTGGGTAGGAAGACCGTTTGTCGTCAACGGTTTTCTTGAGCTGGTCGGGTTGTGGTGGCGGCGGAGGCGCGGCCGCCGCGTCGTACATCTGAGGGGACTCCATGCCGCCGCTCGGGCCTAACACTGGCCCAGCGGCCCCTGAGGCCCGAGCCTCCACTTCAAAGCACCGGTTAGCCGTCACTAAAGCACTAGCACGGTAGTAAAATACATCCAAAATCCAGTTATAACACTCCGAGAATTGTTTAAGTCAGTTGTCGCGATCGTGTTTGTTGAGGAAGGGGTGACGCGTGCGGTCGATACGGCGGGTGAGCGCGGACTGGCGCGCCGGCGGCGTCGGCGACTGCGCAAGGTTGACCGCGTTCCGGAAGGAAGTCTCTGAAAGGCCTGAATGCTGAAAGTTCGCAAGTAAAAGTTTAGGACACGGTTTAGCACAAGCCGGGGTCATGTGCCGGAGGTGAGTTTTGATTTGAGTTATTTTGTGGATACGTTTGATTTGTATTTATAGGTTTTTTGTACTATTGATTTATAGTGAAATATTTCAGCGTCGTATATATTATTTTTAAGAATTATTTTATTGCACAATTATAAATTAAATCCACGTTTTAACATTGGAATACAACATAGTTAATGAAGACAGAAAATCCAAGTAGGTACTTAGTAATGACAAAACTTACCCAGGTACTCCAAAGTTCCCAATCCTTAAATTATTAAATCAGATATTGTGGGCAGTTAATGATGATGGATATCGGTTATGCCTACGTGCAGTAAATGGGTCCTAATAATTTGTAATGCACAGAATGTGAGTCATTCTGTGCTTCTGCGAAAACTAAATTGCGAATTATTTTTTAACTATTTGGAAAAATATGTATTTTAGTTATTTGTCTTTGCTGACGATCTTTAGTATTAGAAAACTAAGTTATTTAGATATGTTTTTACAGAGCTTCATTTAGGAGAGCGAAAAGTTATTTGTTTATTTGCTTCTGTTCTTTGGTGGGCGAATAACCATCTCAAAGAAATGATTGCAAAGTCTGCAAATATTTGTTGCCATAATTATCTTTTACGATAAAAACCTATAAGTCAACAATAACGACACAATTAATAATGTAGTAATGTTATACCTTGTTACCACAAAAAAGTTAAACACTGATTAACGCTGTCTAAGAAATCTAGATTTTTTTGGAATAAAATGTTTAGTGGGTGTTAACTTTAACTGTAACAACCATAATTTCTAACTTAACATCTAAGCATACTTATATTTGAATATATATATATATATATATATATATATATATATATATATATATATTATACATTTGAAAGTAACTATCTCTCTTGTCTATTTGTCAGACGATTTTTCACGACTAAAACAGCTGGACCGATTTCGATGAAATTTAATATATAGATAGATTATGACCGGGATTAAGACATAGCGTACCCGACTGCGCAAAAGTAGGGTTATGTTATTGAAGTAAAACTTCTTTACACACGCTTGGGGAGTAAGCTGGTGAATGCGTTACGAAAAGTGCGAACGGAAGTTAAGAGGGAGATATAAGTTAGTGAAGATAGAAACAGAGAGAGTTACGTTTCGTATATTTTTAAACGTTAATGTGCGAGTACGGGTTGCGTCTGTCCAGAATGAACATAGACTGATTGACATACAGAAGTGTGGACAATTTTGTAATTGATCAATTTTATAAATTCATATTTTGAAAAGAAGTTTTACTTCAGTCGTGTGGTCTAAAGCACACTCGTTTTTTTTATTGGCCGCGGGCAGGTCAGCTACCACATTTATCTAACACCAAAACTACAATCTATGTAATCAAATAAATAAATGCTTCGCGGATTGTCCAAAGAATTGCAGAACTCTTCTTTTCTCGTTTTGAGTATGACATTTTTTTCGTTTCATATTTTATCATACTAATATTTTAAATGGTAAAAGTTTCGATGTTTGTTTAATAATAATAAAAAATATTCATCCAGAATTGTTCACACAAAAAGTTAGTAGGCACGATATTATATTAAATTAGTAGGTATACATTTAGGTAGGTACTTCTTATAATAATTAACACTATAGTCTAACTTTTTATTAGCTGCAGTAAAATGACGTTTTGTGGGTTGCCGGTTTTGGAAAATAAATAAATAGGGATGTACCTAAATGAGTGAATCATAAATGAATAATCAGTTTGGTTATTTTTTTGAGATTTAATATTAAGTTGTAATGTATTTTTTTAACCTATTATTATTACTATACTAGAGGATTGATCTTTTTTAGTGGAAGTATAGGGAGGTACATTCAAAATGAAACAAAAACGTCATAATAATGTTATTTAATTAATTTTTGTGAACTGAATCACATCCCTATTGAGATTAGGCTGGCAACATTATTTTACGGAATGACATTTAGAAACGTCATTTTACTGCAGCTAATAAAAAGTTAGACTATAGCTCCCACACTAGGATTCCCTGTGTAATATATAATAATATAAATAACCTATGTAGTAAAAATATTTATTACAGAGTTAAACGTTTCTAGTAGCTCTAGTTTAAAATTATGGTTGAAATTACAAAACAACAAATAAGGTCTAAATTTATTACATTTGATAATCATAATCATAATCATAATCATCTTACAAAGAGCTATGTTATTAGTAAAGTACACACAGACACACATACACGCACCCTGCGTGTATGTGTGCCCGGAGTGTGTAATCGAAGAGCGATTGCAGTGGAACGTGAGCGTTTGGCGACACAACAATATATTGTATTACACAATCACGTCGTAATGGCTGAATCGATTTCGATGAAACTTGGTTTATTAATAGATTATAACCTGTATTTAAACATATGCTACTTTTTGTTGACAAACAACGCGTGTGGAGCCGATGGATTTCATATCATTTTATTAATTTTTAGACATGGTATCATGCACTTAGACTAGTCAACGTTTAAAAATTACTACTATGAATTCTCTGTTACAATATATTTGATTGCAACCTACAAATCAATTAGATAAAAACAAAAAAAGATTAAACTTATACTTACATTGCTTAGGTCTTCGTTGGACCACAATCTCTGACAGGATTTGAAGCACGAAGATCTAGAACTCTTACTATAGACAGACGTAAGAAGTTTAGATTTTAATGAATTACTTCAAATTTACCGTCTAGTGAATGAAGTTTTTATTAAAGAAATTAATTAATAATAATTATATCACGTGCTATGACTATCAGTACGTGTTTATCGTTTCGATTACAATTCGATATCGAGTTGTAATCGAGACATGGCACGGGGAGTACGTGGGTAATCGATGCTAGGGGGTTGTGTAAAAAATCGATAAAAAGAGTGAAGATTGTGAGTCGAAAATACTAAAACAGCTTAGGCTAAAATATATATAAATTTAACAATAATATATTTTTTTTACACAATGGGTGCCTGCAGATGGGCGTCAAAGCCGGGGCAGGCCGAGGAAGCGTTGGCGCGACGACCTCGATACGTTCCAAGATGGCTGGTGGGTCGCGGCGAGTGATTGTGAGATATGGAGGAACTTAGGGAGACCTTTGCCAGTGGGGAAGTAAAGTTAAGAAAAAAATATTAATTTGGGGAATTGTTTTTATACATTATAGGCTTGCGTTGACCACGATCTCGCCTGATGGTAAGCGTTGATGCAGTCTACGATGGATCACGAAGATTCCTGGAAGAAACCTATTCACTCGCGACTTGAAGACATGGTTGAGGAGTGATTTAAGGTTAGGGAAGGGCAGTGGAGCTTCATACTGATAACCCTCTGAGGCCCACTGAAAGTCGCATCGTTGGAGGACTAGTCTGGAGACTGCGGGGACACCTGCCCCCCCCCTTAGGATGTTCATGTTTCTGTAAAAACGTTACCTTTGATAGCGATCTTTTGAAATTTATTTGATATATCGACTTTAAAATAAATATTATAATGAGGAAAGATTTGTTTGTTTGTATCGAATAGGCTCCGAGACTACTGGATTGATTTAAAAAAATCTTTCACTGTTGGGAAGCTACACTATCCCCGGGTGACATAGGCTACTTTTTACCCAACAGCGCGGAAGGAGGGTAATGTTTTTATTGAAAAACTACGCGTGAGAAGCTGCGGTTCGGTCAGCAAGTTAAATAATAATAATATAAGGCGATTCACCAAAGTCACTAACACTTCAGTTTGCTAATTGCACGAAATTGTAACAGTCGTTTCATCAACTATTCGTCGTTATACATTTTTGTATAATAAAAAAAATTTTAATTAATGTACTCATAACAATGAATAATTTACCAGTAACACGTGTATACTGACCTAGTGGTTATTTTTGTAAATTTTAGCAACCTACTGCAATTTTTGTAGTTGTTTTTGCAAAACTGCATTTTAAATATTACCATCGCGTAATATGATATGCGGACGATAATTCCTATTATCGACTTTGTGATTGTTTTACAATTCTTTATTTATGTTGTAAATAGTTCTTCCAAATAACTCTATATTGTGAATAATATATACATAATTCACAAATATCCTCTACAAAGGGAAGATTAGATTAGATAAATCACTATTTTCAAAGTCAAGGGATACAACCATTTCCTTTCGTTGTCTCGTAACTGCTAGTTAGTGTTTATGTTATTTATCCTCTTTATGTAGTGTAGTTTATTTATTCTTATATTATTTGTATGTATTTAAGTTTATGTTTATTAGTATAATTAATAGGTATATTTTATTTTGTGGGTTCTGTTTATGTCTGTAGGTACTCTTACACCGCCTGTCTTTTGATTTTGTTTATCCTGTCCATCCAAAGGTTGTCTGGAAGAGATCGCTTTTAGCGATAAGACCGCCCATTGTACCTTTATTTATTGTTTATTTCCATTATTGTATTTTTATTTGGTGTGCAATAAAGAGTATTTCATTCATTCATTCATTCATTATTGTACATCAAAATTTCAGAACGTATAAGGAGTAAGAGGTTAGCGTGGTATGGGCATGTCATGCGGAGAGAAGAATATCATGTGATTAGAAAAGTGTTGGTTATGATTGTGGATGTATATAGGAGTAGAAAAAAGCCGAGAAGAGATGGATGGACTGTGTGAAAAATGATATGGGTAGGAAGGAAGTGACAACGGAGATGACGGCTGATAGAGAGATGTGGAGGAGAAATACATGTTGTGCCGACCCCGCGTAAAGCAGGAAGAAGAAATATATTTAGTAGGTACAATGGTCGGTCTTATCGCTAAAAGCGATCTCTTCCAGTCAACCTCTGGATGGACAGGATAATAAATAATTACATGGGAAGTGATTTATTCCAGTAAACCTTTGGCTAGAGAGACAGAGTTGATTCGAAAGATAATACTTTAATACTTTGGTTTAAGAAAATGTTCTACGTTATTGATTTTTTTCTACAACCTCGAAAAGGAAGAAGAATATGGCCCACCTGATGTTAAGTGGTAACCATCGCCTATATCGGGGTTAAAATGCCAAATTTACCGGCACAATATATATCTAGTGATTGTTTGAAAATCCCACTAATATTATAAACGCGAAAGTTTGTATGGATGTACATATCTATGTGTTGATGTTTGTTACTCTTTCATGCAAAAACTACTGAATGAATTTGAATGAAACTTTACAATACTATAGCTCATACATCAGAATAACATATAGGCTATAAGTTATAAAGCTATTGAGTAAATTTGACAAAATATAACAATAATGGCTCCCAGATAGATTTTTTCCAACTTACGTGAAGTTGGAAAAAATCTATCTGTGAGCCATTCTAGCGTGTGCTGCAAAAGCCGTAAGAGTTACATGAATATAATGTACAAGGTTCCGCCCGCGGCTTTTAACGCGTGGTTTGCTAATAATAAGTAACCTATGTCTTAATCCAGGTTATGATCTACATCTCAAATTTCATAAAAATCCATCAAAACATGAAAGAGCAACAAACATCCATACGTACATACAAACTTTCGCGTTTACAATATTTGTGGGATGTGGAAATATATCTCTTAACTAGTTCTACAAAAAAATCCGCAACAGCATATCTATCTAACATACATTACTCATAGATCAAGGGCCTCTCAAAGTAACTCTGTGCGACTGTTTTTGATGAATTTTGGTATAAACATAGATGGGACCTAGGAAATGAAAATATGCTACTCGAAGTACTAATCCTGAGTAGACGAAATCGCAGTTACAGTCAACTGCAACTCATTGCAGGAAGGCTGGACTTTGACTGTTCATGGAACACTAGACGAGACACTGTGCACGTCTGGGTGTCTCCAGAGTCGAATGATCCTGTCTGTTATTGTTTATGTTATTTATTTATTTCATTGTTTAAAGTTGTATTGTATTGAATACTAGCTGACTAATCAGCAGCTATGCACGCTTAGTTTTTCAATAAAAACATTAGCCTTCTTCTGCGCAGTTGAGTAAAAAATAGCCTATGTCACCCGGGGATATTGTAGCTTTCCAACGGTGAAAGATTTTTTTAAATCGGTCCAGTTGTGTCGGAGCTATTCAATGCCAACAAGCAAACAATTAAATCTTTCCTCTATAAATTATTTGTATAGATTATAGATGGACTAGGCCTTGTATGTTAGTGCAAGTCTGAAATAAAGAAGTTGAATTGAGTTGAATAAGGCTGTGCCTATTGCTAACTTTCATAAAACATGATACAACTTGTCGATGAACACGAACTAAATACTATGTGATTCATCAATCTCTGAAACGGTAAATGTAAAAAGTAAGAAGACCTAACTCTTCTAAAGTACACTAGAAATGGTAATAAAGTCACGCTTAATTTTTTAAGCGACTTCAAAAAAGGAGGAGGTTCTCAATCCGACTGTATTTTTTTACGTTTGTTAAGTACCTCAAAACTTTCGACTGGGTAAACTGATTTTGATGATTTTTTTTTATTTGATAGCTGATGCTTCCCGTGTGGTTCCATTTGCATTTGGTAAAGTTCTGACAGATGGGATCCATGAGATAACCATTTATGTCTTAAATTTGTTTTATTTTTATGTTATGTTATGTTTGTTAGCTCAGAATTCCGTTATAAATCAACTGATTTGGAAAATTCGTTTTTTATTTGAATGGATATACTTTTAGATTGATCCCATGGAAATTTCAATAAAAATTGGTAAAGTAGTTTGGTTTTTACTGTTATCTGAAGTCGGTTATATTTTTGTAAATAGTTTCTTGTATTGTTGATAGTTAAGTGCAGCGTAGGACATTTATTGTCTTTACATCTAGTGGGTGGCTACTAGATGGGGAAACGATCTGATAAAGGTTGCTGGGAGCCGTTGGGTGCAGGCTGTTCAAGATCGGTCGCTCTGGAAATCTATGGGGGAGGGCTCTGTTGAGCAGTGGACGTCTTGGGCCTAATAAGATGGTGATATGTCAAGCGGATAACCATGATGGTCATGGTCGCCTGATGGTAAATCATTGTGTGGTCATAGATTTCCTAGACAAGCGTGCACCACGCTTGCCTAGAAAGAATCTGTCTTTCTATCTGTGAGGAGTCCGAGATTATTAGTGGTCCAGCAAAACTGACGCCCGAAGTGATTTCCACTCCTTCGTACCTACTAACAATGACAGTTGTTATACTGGCGATGATATAGAATAATCATTTATTTGGTACAGTCAGTGACAAAAGTTGATTATCAATTTGAGATTGAAAAAATATTTTTTCTAGGGTTATATAAAAAAAGATGTTTTTACACGATATTAGTAAAGAGTTAAAGTGTATCTTCAAACACAGTGTAAACATTTTGTTGAAAAACGCCTAGTTCCAATTCAATTTAGATTTAAAAAACTCAAACTGTTACCAATTTATGTTGCTGACCATACACAGAAAATTACACATGAAACAATTATAATAATAACAGTATAATAAGTACAAATGTATTTATTTAGACAGTTAGAACCAAAATGGCGTTCAGCTCAGCATAATGATGATATTTCTGATGGCAATGATTCCAGCAGTTTTTGAGTCTTGGAGGTTAACCAACAGCTTTACCGACAGGGGAAATGTCTTGTTCTTGACACCATCTGGCCATCAGAGATTTTAGTGGCGCTGGTGACTGAGTTGCCTGCAGTAGTCTAGGAGTCTAGCACGGTGGCTGTTTGTAGACAGTTTGACCTACCATCCTACCGACCTATTTAACGATTTCCTAAGGTTGTCTGGAAGAGATCGCTTTTAGCGATAAGACCGCCAATTGTTCTATCGCGTGTCTAGTTTTAAGTGTTTTAAATATGATTTGTTAATTTAAGTGTGGTATACAATAAAGCGTTTTCTATTCTATTCCTACAAGGTGGTTAGGGCTCACCAACAGTTTCTTGATCTACCATCCAATTTCCCTCAATATGACTGTCTCCTGCACTGTGGCTAAGTTACACCAGCAGTTTCTTGATCTACCATCCAATTTCCCTCAATATGACTGTCTCCTGCACTGTGGCTAAGTTCCAACAGCATTTTCTTGATCTACCATCCAATTTCCCTCAATATGACTGTCTCCTGCACTGTGGCTAAGTTCCACCAGCAGTTTCTTGATCTACCATCCAATTTCCCTCAATATGACTGTCTCCTGCACTGTGGCTAAGTTCCACCAGCAGTTTCTTGATCTACCATCCAATTTCCCTCAATATGACTGTCTCCTGCACTGTGGCTAAGTTCCACCAGCAGTTTCTTGATCTACCATCCAATTTCCCTCAATATGACTGTCTCCTGCACTGTGGCTAAGTTCCACCAGCAGTTTCTTGATCTACCATCCAATTTCCCTCAATATGACTGTCCCCTGCACTGTGGCTAAGTTCCACCAGCAGTTTCTTGATCTACCATCCAATTTCCCTCAATATGACTGTCTCCTGCACTGTGGCTAAGTTCCACCAGCAGTTTCTTGATCTACCATCCAATTTCCCTCAATATGACTGTCTCCTGCACTATGGCTAAGTTCCACCAGCAGTTTCTTGATCTACCATCCAATTTCCCTCAATATGACTGTCTCCTGCACTGTGGCTAAGTTCCACCAGCAGTTTCTTGATCTACCATCCAATTTCCCTCAATATGACTGTCTCCTGCACTGTGGCTAAGTTCCACCAGCAGTTTCTTGATCTACCATCCAATTTCCCTCAATATGACTGTCTCCTGCACTGTGGCTTAGATCCAGCAGTAGTTTTTTTATCTACTATCCAACCATCCTCAATATGCTAAGGTCTACTAGCAGTTTCTTGATCTACCTTCCAATCACCTTCAATATTACGGTCTCTTGCACTGTGGCGAAGGTCTACAAGCAGTTTCTTGGCTACCATCCACCCGAACCAGCAGATAATCTCAGAGTATTGCACGTTGGTAAGGTTACGTAGACAGTTTCTTGATCTATCATCCAACCACCCTTAATATTATGATTTCCTGTATTGTAGCCAAGGTGTACCAGCAGTTTGTTGGCTAGCATCCGACGGTCTGAGACGGTGTCGGGCTGGTACCGCACGGTGACTGGGTTACCAGCGCGGTTGCGTCACTAACCACTTTCTGCGCTGTCGTTCGCCTACTTACCCACTCACTGGCACGCTGCTTCGCTGAGAATTGGCTGTTGCGGGTTTTTTGATAGATTCGCATGGAAAATTTACAAAAATAACATGAAAATCAAACGGTATTCTATAATAGACGGGAAAATGCTTTGATGTTAGAATAATGTAAATCTGTTATAAAACTGGCTGTCTTATCGCTAAATAGCGATACAACCCTGTGGATGGAATGGACAATCTTATATAGGGTGTTTGATATACTCACAAGAATGAGAGGGGTTATTTTGATGAGCATAATAAATAAATTTGTGAAATGTTTAATAAAAATGAGAAATTTATTTTGGCATGTAAAAACAAACACTTTATTAAACTTATGTTGTGCTATTGCATAATGCTTGCCATCTAACCACAGATACTGTATTGGTGACATCTCGAGATATCTCTTGTTGTCCCTTTCTAACCAAAACCCGTAGCCATTTCCGAAAGAGATATCAAATCGGCCTTTATTTTTGGATGTCGATCGCAAGAGTAGGCAGTCATTTTTATATCGAATTAATCACCTAAAATTGTCGATTTTCTTTAAAATTTAATAATATAACTAGTAGTTTTTTTCGAGAAAATTATTTTTTATGTTTTGAGAAACCGTCACTTGAATGTCGTCAGTATATTATTACCAAAAACCATGTATTATCTATTTTATCCAGTAAAAAGCGTCTTCATTATCATAATTTATCAATCATAGGACGTTGCTAAACAACAAATTAACACACACACGAAAAAATCACATTACCTAGTGAAAATAGTACTATGAAGGCAATTGAGGTCATCGCAAACTGGTGATTTTTACTCAGAAAACTTTCGTGATTGATTTCAATCATTATTATAAATACGGGATTTATCACGTACCGTCTTATCGGTGTTTCGACCGACGACGCACTACATACGTTTCGATAAGGCCCGGGTTTTAGCGAGAGAGAAGTTCTTCGTTCCTCGCAAGATCCGAGAGGCGATAGAAATAAGTCGTGTGCCGAACTTTAACAGGGATAGAGGATGGGTTCTACCGCCGGCCTGGAGGCCATGTCTTCATGATGCAAGTGACAGAAGAGTGAGTGAACCTGGTAGAGACATAGTTAGTGGTGTTTGTTTGCCTGTACCAAGAACTACAGAAGAGAGTAGCAGTGATGATAATGATGATGACACAGCGGGTCAACGCACTGTGCTTTCGTTGATCCAATCCCCACCACCCCGCCCGTCCACTCGCGCGCAGAGAGCAGCGGCGCGCAGTGCGAGGCGAGACGTTATTCGGAGCGGATCGCACTCACCCTGATGAAGGTTCACGAATTGAACCGAAACATTGTCGGTCGAAACACCGATAAGACGGTACGTGATAAATCCCGTATTTATAATAATGGTGATTTTTAACGTTACTAGCGTAACCCCAGATTTGATCACGACTTTTAACAGTGCATAAATAACGAGTACCCTAGATTTCTTATCTAAGTGTCACTTAAATAACATAACCTTTTTATTACGCCACGAAGGCAGCAGCAAAAATGCACAGATCTTATCACAATTCAAAACACACAATTCGCGTTCGCGTATACTGAAGTCTTAGAAGAAAACCTCGGTAGGGACTATCCCACTAATATTTAAAACGCGAAAGTTTGTATATGTATCGATGTTTGTTACTCTTTCACGTCGGAACGGCTGAACCGATTTCGATGGAATTTGGTATGTACGTAGATCATAACCTGGATTAACACATATGTTACTTTTGATTGGCATACCACGCGTGCGAAGCCGCGGGCGGGAGCTTGTTCCACATGAATGTTCTCTGAAAACTGCTGTCTTAATGAATAAATAAAACGTTTTTTTTCCCATCGCAAATAGGTTTTTTCAAAAATAAAAATAAGTTATGTTATAGTAGGTAGGAAGTTAAGTTAATAATTACATATCTTTATATTGAATAAGCCCTCACAAAACCTGTTTTGTGAGGGAATGGTGCCTGAGATACCTAGGTTTAGAAAAACCTGTATTACAGGTTAACAGTGCTCTCTCTCCACGGATTAAACAAAGGGTTTCTCTTTACTGATGACTTATACATTTTGAGTTGGCAAAAAGTTACTATATTGAGCATACGATTAGGTACAAGAAAAGTGTAAGTTAGATCTAAGTAGCCACCGCCAATTCTCCGCGTTCCTAGTACAGTGCGCCGGCGCATTGCGTCATACCGCAAGCCGCTCACTGCCCCCACCGCTGTTACTAGGGCTACAGAGTACTAGGGGGAAATTCGCACACCTTTGCCGTAAAGGTATTCGCTCTTTGATTTGCCTTCTATGTTGTTCTTAGAATATAACTAGCTGGCACGCCCGGCTTCGTACGAATTTTTATTCACTCAGGGATAATGTAGCTTCCTATTAGTGAAATTATTTTCAGAATCGATTGTTCCGCGGCGGGAGTCAGTAGATTTTTATCAAGTGAACGAAGGTTCTTGATGTTGGGAATTGAGTTATGGAGCTCAAATGGCCTTGGGTGGGACGCTTGGCTAGACGTGGTGATGACAGCTGGAGCAGGGTAGCGACTGAATGGTGGCCGAGGAATGACTGTAGGACGTCCAGCAGCAAGATGGGTTGACGACATCGTTAGAGTCGTCAACCCATCTCGCTGCCGACGACCCATTGACGGCCCGCGGGCCGTCAATGGGTGAGACTAGCGCAGTATCGTGGCGGATGGCACAAACTTGGGGAGGCCTATATCTAGCAGTGGGTGAAGTCGGGCTGTGGATGATGATGATGATTCTTAAATGAAAATCATCGAATTCACAAAAGTCATAGTTGTTATCACAACTGTCGAGAATCGGTTGAAAAGATGGCTGTCTATCCGCGAGATGGGCGTCTAATCTGCATGAGGCTGGTACACACGGCTACACATCAAGCTATACATTTCTAGTATAAGCTGACTTCGCATTGTGTAGGCTTTTCGTAGAATGAGAGGTCAGCTTATACTGGAAATTATAGCTTGATGTGTAGCCGTGTGTACGAGTACATGACCATGTAGAGTGGCAAAGACTGGCCTTTACCCAGCAGTGGGTAAAGTCGGGCCGTTGATGATGACGATGGAAAAAAACTGCTTGCTCCAAACCGGAAAGTATTGAGAAATTGATATCAAAACCATCAAAAATTACCAGGGCACCATAAATACCGCAGCGCTGACCTATCACGTACTTTTGATTTCCATTTAAACGACAGATGGCATTGCTGTCGCCCGGGCAGTACTTAAATGCGCCTCAGAATTTCTTCTCGGAAAACAGAGTTTCACATTACATTTTTATTCGGTGAAAACGGATTGGTAGGTACCTAAAGAGAAGTTTTTGTTTAAAAATATTTTTCAAGCATTTCATGATATTATGTCCAACTAACATGTATATTATAAAGAGGAAAGATTTGTATTTTTGTATTTTTTGTGTATGTTTGTAATGAATAAACTCAAAAACTACTGGTCCGATTTCAAAAATTCTTTAGCCATTGATAAGCTACATTCACCCTAAGTAACATAGGCTACTTTTTACCCAACTGTGCAGAAGGAGGGTAATGTTTTTATTGAAAAAATACACGTGCAAAGCTGCGGATTGGTCAGCTAGTATCATATAAAGCGGATAATTGATATTTTTGTAACGAATAAACTCAAAAACTACTTGTCCGATTTCAAAAAGTCTTTCACCATTAGAATGCTACATTACTATTGAGTAATATAGTTTACTTTTTACTTAACTGCGCAGAAGGAGAGCAATGTTTTTATTCAAAAACTACGCGTGCGAAACTGCGGATTGGTCAGCTAAGTGTCCAAATAAATGCAATATAAAATGCAGTCATAAAACGTCTGTAAACGTAAAATTATTGGTTAATTACACTTAAGAAATATGATATAGTACAAATGCGTCTTTAAAGTTGCGATCCAGCGGGACTCGAACCCACATCTCAGGCATTCGTTTTATTTCATATGAACGGCATGACCTCCTCATTGATGATTTGTTCCTCAGATAATGATATGGTACATTTTTTTGTTTATTTGTATATAATATTCAGAATCACAGGTAGGATTATAAATTTGTTTCTTTGTATATTTATTTAAGTATTTTTAGTATTTCATGCTGTTATAATGTTATAAGTTCTGTATATGGTATATTATGTGTATATATGTGTAATGTATATAATATATTATTTTAGATTTTTACATGGGTGGGTAGGTAGGTAGGTGCTACACATACCTACTTTCACTCAATCCCCGAGAGCAGTGCACGTTTCTGGCGTCCGTGACGACACTATCTGGGGTCAGCAGAATACCAGCGTTAAGTAGCTAGGTTCTAGCCTACCTACTTGGCACATGCTGAGCTGACGCCATTTTGGCATGACTCGACATTGTAGTTATGATGGAAGTTGCGTGAGATATTCCTGTTTTTTTTTTTGATTAATTAAGTAATCTTTGACTTTTGGCATTCTTGTCCTTCTATCTCTTCATATCCTTGTATTTACACCCATCACCTACTTCTTAGAGCCAGAAGTCAACATTACTACTATGTCACCTTCTTCTTTTGTGTTTTCGTTTTCATTTGTCATTTTTTTTAACAACATACCAAACTTAATTACGATAATAGTTTGTTAAGAGAAGATATTTATTTGCATAAACATGTGTACAATGAGGTCTTAAGATTAGGTAACGGCATTCCCCGCACTGGCTAGAAAAAAACTTACCCTGTTTAATAACTAAATATTTAGTAGTAGAAGATTAGCGTGTTATGTAACCAGCAAAAGACAATGATTAGTATCTGTCTCCAAACTATCCAAAAATAAAAATAAAAACAGTTTAACGCGTTAAACAGCTGTTTATCTTTTTTTGTGGTGACAAGGTTTGAGTTTAGATTTTTGGAGTGTGGACCAAGTGGAAAGTATGTCAATATCAGTTGCATAAAGTTATGAAATGAGCGGGCAATTCCAAGAGACGTGATTCAGATGTCTAGAATAGGAGCCCCCCACTCCCCCTTTTCAGTTGTTTGTTATTGTGGTGTATAATAAAGTGTTTTGTATTCTATTTAATCAAAAATCCCGTTGCAATATTTTTTTAAGTTGAATTAGGATCACAAAAAATAAGGCGACATACTAAAGATAAAGATACGTTTATTTGCTTAGAGATAATGTTAATTTAAAGGTCTTAGAATGTACATTAGTATCAATTTACCTCCGACGACCTCCGTGGTGCAGTGGGCGAATAGCCGGCTGAGACGCAGGAGGTAGCGGGTTCGATTCCCGCCGCGGAACAAATGTTTGCATGATCTACCTACAGATATTTGTTCCGGGTCTGGTTGTTTCTCTATATATTATAAGTATGTATTTACAAAAAAATATATATTAGTATTCTATCAGTTATCTGGTTCCCATAATACAAGCTCTACTTAGTTTGGGGCTAGATAGCGCTGTGTGAAATGTCCAGAAATATTTATTTATTTTATTATTATTTATTTATTTATGTTTTACATTAACTAGTATTCAAATTACAAAAATACAACGGAAATGTCATCAACTATACATCTATACTAATATTATAAAAAGGAAAGATTTGTATTTTTGTATGTGTGTATGTTTGTAATGAATAAACTCAAAAACAACTTGTCCGATTTCAAAAATTCTTTCAACATTGGAAAGCTACATTCACCCTGAGCGACATAGGCTATATTTAATGCTTGAAAAAATTAGGGATCCTTACTTAAACTTAAGTAACGTAATCCAAGGTGTAAAAAAGTGCCCTAAAACGTCTTTCGTCGCATGCGCTGCGGAAACTATTGATGATAGAACAAAAGTATGTTCTACAATATTAAAGAACATATCAATATCTAAAAAAATAATATTATAAAGAGGAAAGATTTGTTTGTTTGTTTGTTTGCATTGAATAGGCTCCGAAACTACTGGATAGATTTAAAAAATTCTTTCACCTTTGGGAAGCTACACTATCCCCGGGTGACATAGGCTACTTTTTACTCAACTGCGCAGGATATTTTTATTGAAAAACTACGCGTGCGTAGCTGCGGATTGGTCAGCTAGTAATATTATAATGAGGAAAGATTTGTAATTTTGTAAGTTTGTAACGAATAAACTTAAAAACTTCACACCCCATTTTTATCCCATGTGACATGATTTGGCTAAAAAGTAGCCACTATGGTAGTCTAAGGTATAATCTACGTACATTCTAAATTTCATCAAAATCAGTTAAGCCGTTACGACGTGATTGAATAACAAACAAACAAACATCAACGTTTCATTTCTTGCAGTCCTCCACTGGCTGTTAAAATATATGAAAACGTAGTACCTATGTGTGTTGTATGTAATAGTATTTTTTGTTTTATATCTATAAATATATATATATATATATTTGTTATATTTCTCATATATATATTCTATGTATTATTATTGTTATATCAAGTAGGTTTATGTATTTATTCTAACTGTAATCGGAGTTTATTGTTATTTGTGTTTCTTTTTTAATAAACGTTAATATTGTTAAAAGTTAGCACGCCAACCTTTTTTGTTACCTCTGAGGTTGGCAGGTAGAAAATGCTATTAGCATTAAGCCCACCTTTTGTACATGTAATTTGTATTTTTGTGCAATAAAGTATTAAATAAATAAACGTTTGATGACTGTAACGTACTAAGTTAGTACTAAAGTTGTGCACGACGAGCGAAACCCCCATTTCCAACCTTCCGTCACGTCGGTCGCGTCGGCTAAACACTAAAACTCTAGGCATGGTAGACTAGCTCGGTACCAGGGCGTCAGCGGTTACGCAACCAACCACTCTCACTTTCGTGAGGCCGCGACTCGCGAGCTTTGCTTATATCATCAACCTACTGCGCGCCGCTGGTGCCCTGGTAGTTTCAATTTTGATTTTATATTTATTAGAGCGTGCACAGCTAAATTATATTAATTCATTTATGTCACAACTCGACGAGCTCCGTAGCGCAGTGCGCGAATAACCGGCTGAGGTAGCGGGACGCAGGTAGCGGGTTCGATTCGCGCCGCGGAACAAATGTTTGCATGTTATTACAGATATTTGTTCCGGGTCTAATTGTTTCTCTATATATTATAAGCATGTATTTACAAAAAAAATATGCAAGTATTCTATCAGTTATCTGGTTCCCATAGTACAAGCTCGGCTTAGTTTGGGTCTAGATAGCTGTGTGAAATGTCCAGCAATATTTTATTTAATTTGGGGATTTAGCTTTAATTGTTTGCTCCAGTTTTTGTGTTTTTTTCTGATCATTTTAAAATAATAGGTAATCCAGAGTATTTGACTCTTGAAAATCAATGTATTATATACTGACCAATCCGCAGCTTCGCATCCGTAGTTTCTCAATAAAAACACTACCCTCCTTCTGCGCAGTTGGGTAAAAAGTAGCCTTTGTTACTCAGATATAATGTAGCATTTTAATGGTGAAAGAGTTTTTGAAATCGGATTAGTAGTTTATCAGTTTATTCGTTACAAACATACAAAAATATATAAATCTTTCCTCCTTATAATATTATGGTATAGTATAGATATTGTATATGGTATAGTATTACTATAGAAGACAATATTTTGAAAATAAGCAAAAACGAACTAAAGTAAGTCACTACAAGGGAAATGATGTTACATCTAATCTTAATTCTACGCATCCATTTTTAAAAATCAGAAAATAAATATCCTTCAAAAAAAACGCTGTAATCACACATTATCTAAATATCTGTAATAATATAATATATATATCATAAACACATTATCTGTTTTTTTATGTGTCAAGAGTGAGTGATTTTTAGTAAATGGATCCCACGTTCATAGACCAGTCTTCTTAAAAACATACCTAATATTGTTCCAAAAATAAAACGCGCCACACAAAGAAATAAAACGAAAGTCCGTGCCCAAAGGCTTCTAGGCTCTCCCCGCCACTTGACACACTTTCGCGATACGTAGCTCACCTCACCTCGTCAGCTCTGTTTGAATATCCTGCTTTTGATGGAGATAAAACATCGAGCAGACGTTGTTTCTCGCTTTTCTCACAGGGAATAATAGTTTGGGTTCAGGACTGTGTGCCTGTGAGCCTACCCGACGTGCTACCTACTAATATTTTTAAGATGCTTTTATGTAAGTTTAAGTTTTTGCTCTAAAGATTTTTGTATATGTATTTACTTACTAAAAATGGGATAATTTTATGATTTGCGAGTTTTTGAGTAAAATATTAATTTATTCACGATTTTATTACATTGCATATTAATGGTATGTCAAAAATATAATAAAAATATTAAATAGAAATAAAGAAAAATATTTATTGGCCTCATGAATAAGCTCAGAGTCGCTCAACGAGCTATGGAGAGGGCTATGCTCGAGGTTTCTCTACGAGATCGAATCAGAAATGAGGAGATACGTAGGAGAACTCAAGTCACCGACATAGCCCGACGGATTAGCACGTTGAAGTGGCAATGGGCAGGCCATATAGCGCGCAGAACAGATGGCCGATGGGGCCGGAAAGTTCTCGAGTGGAGGCCACGGGCCGGCAAGCAAAGCGTAGGAGGTCCACCTACAAGATGGGCAGACGACTTGGTAAGAACCGCAGGTCGGCGTTGGATGCAGGCCGCTTCCAACCGCAGTTCCTGGAGATCAATGAGGGAGGCCTTTGTCCAGCTGTGGACGTCCTATGGTTGATATGATGATGATGATGAAATAAAAATACACTAATTACAACTAAGCAGAGCATTAAATTACTAGAGCTGGTGCTTATCTGGGTTAACGCATAAGCATTGCAATTCAGCGTGGCAATGCAGCCAGATTCTTGGGGACACTTCCGCCTGGTAGTGATCTGGAACAGATGAGCTACAGATCGTTTGCAACGGTCTTTAGATTATTCAACTGTTTCTTCTGTATTTTAGACAGTCATGTAAATATTTATTGTTTATGGCTAGTATTGTTGTAAAATATTTTGTTTTTTAAATTTATTACCATGAATTTTTTTAATTGTCAATCTACCTTAATTTCAAGTCCGAAAATATCAATGAAATAGCCTGTATAAAATAGGTAAGCAAATCATATTTGACGACCTGCGTGGTGCAGTGGGCGGATAGCCGGCTGAGGCAGGAGGTGGTACGATTACCGCCGTGGAAAAAATGTTTGTATAATCTACAGATATTTGTGCCGGGTCTGGTGGTATCTCTATATATTATAAGTATGTATTCACGAAAAAAAATGTTGATAAGTATTCTATCAGTTATCTGGTTCCCATAGTACAAGCTCTGATTAGTTTGGGGCTAGATAGCGCTGTGTGGAAGTTCCAGCCATATTTATTTATTATTTATTTATATTCATTCATCATGTAAGTAGGTACTTGTAAATATTAAACTGACTAAGCGGCATCGGTGCAAAGGCGCCGCTGATTTACGTTAACTTGTGGTACGCCCCGAACTGAGATCTCGCGAGTGTACCATAAAAACCTAAAAAATATTATACGTAATCTTTGACCATCAAAATAGTGGCAAAAATATATAACCAAACTCTTGACCTACAGAGGTATTCAAATTACAGGTAACGGGAGTTCATGTAAATTGGTTACTCGTTTTTGGGGTGTAAATTGCAGTTATTCTGGATTTCAGACTTTTGCCTATATTTATGATACTTAAGCTATACGCATACCAAATTACAGAACTATGGGGTCACTGGTGTACCCTGTGAATTTTGTCAAAGTTTGGTTTTTATTATGGCTAATACTCATAAACTACAAGAACTCTACTAAAAATAAAAACGGGACCAAAATGTACTAATGAAGACCTTTCGTTTGACGTCTCATTTGACCTAATAGTCTCATTTTCGATTTTTTACCCCTCTTGAACCCAAATATCTCAACAACCCCTCCACCATTTTTAGCTCATTTAGTCACACCAAAATTGTGCCACCATTACCAACCTATGTATAAAATTTCACGATGATCGGAGAAACGCTTCGAAAGTAATCCTCGGACAAACAATCATACATAAATACATACATACAACGCCAATTTGCCCAAGTTGATTTAGAGATCTCGCTTCGCTCGATCAATAATTAAATAGTAATTATACCTACATATATACATTTTTTGTGTGAAGGGGATCCTCCGGCTAGATGGAGTGACGATTTGCGCGCTGTGGCTGGCAAGGAATTGGATGAGAAGAGCTGAGGGTCGGGCGCAATGGCATACCCTGGGATAGAACTAGGTCCAAAAGTAGACGTGCGTGCGTTAGTCTAGCAAAGCTCGAAACGACTCGACAGATTTGGCTGATACTTATTGTTGTATTTTTAATTTTCAGGATAAGATTTGTACATTCCTTTTACTAGATAAATCCTCTAGGATAACACAACATTTATAAATATGTATTTAAATTAATAATAATAAAATAATAAATCCTAAACATAGCAAAATTAATAGAAAAATAATCTTCTTCTTCTTCTTAGCGTGTCAAGAGTTTTAATTTATACTATGTTGGATAGATGTTTGGCCACAACAATAGCATTAGGTGAGGCGGTTATTAGGTCCTCCATCGTGCAGGTGTTCGGACACAAAGGGCACTTTAGCAAGTGCTGCATTGAATGCGCGGGATCACCGCACTCGCACTGCGTTAAGTTAGGGTCCCTGAATCCCCATTTGCACATATTAAGTCTGCAGCGGCCAACCTGAGTGCAGAGCCTGTTTAAGGAGTTCCAGACTGGCCACGGCAGATTGTGCCCGGGTTATAACTGTTCCGGTGGGGTGATAAAATCAGGTGGTGGGGAGTTACTTTTTATCCACAGTGTGCGTCTAGCGCCAGCCGGGTCATGGCTCGTGGCCCTTGTGGAGCGTCATATAAGGGGTGTTGACAATCATTCTCTTGTTTGTGCTTTTCAATAGAGGAAGCCTCATCTCGTCGCACTCCAGGGGGTGATATGCCTGCTAAAGGGTATACCAGGTTTAGAGAAATATAATAAAAGTCACCAACAAATAAAAATAAAAATTATTTATAATCATACTAATATTATAAATGCGAAAGTTTGAATGCTTGTTTGTTTGTTTGTAACTAAATTACGTCGTAACGCCTGAGCCGATTTCGATGAAATTCGGTATGTTTACGTAGATTATTACCTGGATCAGCAGATAGGCTACTTTTAGTTGACAAACAACGAGTGCGAAGAAGCTCGTTACAAATACATCTCCTATACATGTACATCTCATCTCCAATACATCAATAGTGTAAATTGAAATGGCGTTCCTTCCCGCGAAAAGAGGTCGGATTTTTTTAAATGCGTCTTACTTTAAATGGTACCAAGGCCGGGTCTAAGTTCAGTAGGTCTATGCAATTGACCAACTAATTCATTATTGTATGTTAATACATGTCTAGTGTTTAGGATTAGTCAACTTAATTGGGTTTCGAATTTTAGCAATAGTTTTTAGGTCACTGTTCACGTGGTTGTTGCCCTCATTCCTTTATTTAATACTTTATTTTACATTCATCATCATCATCATCATATCAGCCGTAGGACGTCCACTGCTGGACAAAGGCCTTCCTTATTGATCTCCAGGAACTGCGGTTGGAAGCGGCCTGCATCCAACGCCGACCTGCGGTTCTTAACAAGTCGTCTGCCCATCTTGTAGGTGGACGTCCTACGCTGCGCTTGCCGGTCCGTGGTCTCCATTCGAGAACTTTCCGGCCCCATCGGCCATCTGTTCTGCGCGCTATATGGCCTGCCCATCGCCACTTCAACGTGCTAATCCGTCAGGCTATGTCGGTGACTTAAGTTCTCCTACGTATCTCCTCATTGTACATTGTGTAACAATAAATAAATAATGCTGGACATTTCACACAGTGCTATCTAGCTCCAAACTAAGCAAAGCTTGTAGTATGGGAACCAGATAAATGATAGAATACTTATATGGTTTTTTTTTTGTAAATACATACTTATAATATATAGTGAAACAACCAGACAATAGGTGAGCTTGATGCTTGCATATTTCTGTAAGTAGCTTACTTTTTAATCGATCTTTATACCAAATTTCATCAAAATTGGTCCCGCAGGTTAGTTTTTATTTTATATTAAAAATACAGACATACAAGCTGACGGGCCTCTGATGTTAAGTGGTCACCGTGGTAGGACTCGAGGTACTGCAGTCGCGTTGCCTAAAACTTAATCTCTTATTTACACCTCTCTTGAAGGCGTTCATGGTGAAGCCCACCGGGAAAACCTCCGGGGGAAGGTCATTCCACATCTTGCAGGTGCGTGGAAGAAACAAGCGGGTGAAACGCAGCGTTCGAGACTTCCACGCATCTACAATATGTGGGTGAGCTCGTTACCAGTTGCGGAAGGTTGGTAGAAGTGGGAAGCAGGGATTCAATGGAATAGCTCTTCAGAACATTCGCTGTTATATACATTACTAGCTGATCAATCCGCAGCTTCGCACGCGTAGTTTTTCAATAAAAACATTACTCTCCTTTGCGCAGTTGGGTAAACAGTAACCTATGTTACTCAGGGTGTATGTAGCTTTGCAATGGTGAAAGAATTTTTGAAATCAAACCAGTAGTTTTTGCGTTTATTCATTACAAACATACGATTCAGCAGTTTCAGGTGTCCTGGGTCGTCGACAATACGAGCATCTCTGCGTTGCAAGGAGTCTAGGGGATGGAGTTGGTATTTCAGTGCACGGTCGTGAACCGTCATGAAAACGTAACAAATAAACAAACTAACTTTCGCATCATCACTATCACTACATAGTATAAAACAAAGTCGCTTCCTGCTGTCTGTCCTTATGTATGCTTAGATCTTTATAACTATGCAACGGATTTTGATACGGTTTATTAAATAGATAGAGTGATTCAAGAGGAAGGTTTATATGTATAATATATGCATAATAACTAGAGAACTCGAGAAACACTGAGAATTTTAGAGGTTAATACTCTTTCAAGAGTAACCTCTAAAGAAAACATGTTTGTATAGTATAATGACAAAAAAGCTGTGAACGTTGTATATAAAGACATTCTGTAGTATATTTAGTATCAGCATTGCACTCGTGCGAAGCCAGGGCGGGTCGCTAGTTTATAATATTAGTATGATAGTATGGACTAGCATCTGCGCGCGGGTTCGTACGCGCGGTTTGTTAATAAAAATGAGCCTATATCTCAATTCAAGTCATAATCTATCTACATTCCAAATTTAATCGAAATCGGTTCAGACGCTTAGTCATGAAAACGGTAGAACGAACAAACAAACAGATAGACAGAATTACTAGCAAATTTATAATATTACTAGCTGTTGCCCTCGACTTCGTACGCGTTAAATTAAATGTATAGATAACCTATAAATAAAACTAAACTCGCTGTTGCAACTTGACTTGACACCCCACTTTTATCACACGGGAACTGATTTATTGGATAAAAGGTAGCCTATGTGGTAATCCAGGTTATAATCTACGTATATACCAAATTTCATCAAAATCGGTCCAGCCGTTACGACGTGATTAAATAAGAAACAAACAAATAATTATCATTCAAACTTTCAATTTATAATATTAGTGTGATTTGATTAGGAACGAGGAAAAAAAATTAATGTTAGTTTTGAATATTGAAGCATATTACTTTATTTCTTTACTTTTTATACATGAACTTAGCCTTATTATTGAAATTATTTATATAAATAATTTCAATAATAAGGCTAAGTTCATATGAACGCGCGGTACCGCGCGGTACAAAATCAAACTGAATAGTGTTTAGCTCGGGGTATGAACGAATGAATGAATGAATGAAAATTCTTTATTATACCTTACAAGCTAGACACAACAGATTTAAAGAAAAAAAACAAATAAAAGTAAGCATAATGGACGGTCTTACCGCTTAACAAAGCGATCTCTTCCAGACAACCTTTGGATGGAGAGGTTCATTGAAGATTGGCCGAGGTGTAAAAAGAATAAACTTAATAATAGAAAAAGAAATGTAGACGAGCGGTAATGTAGACGATAAACACTATTTAGTTTGATCTTGTACCGCGCGGTTACTAGTTCCGCGCGGTATCGCGCGGTCTTAAGAACTTAGCCTAACATGACAATAATAACAAATTAATAACTTGTAAAGATGATTTGATAAAATAGGCTGATTTAAATTAGGCATTAGAATGAAGAATTATTGTTAAAATAAAGGACTTACCCATTTTTACATGACGACCTCCGTGGCGCAGTGGGCGAATAGCCGGCTGAGACGCAGGAGGTTGCGGGTTCGATTCCCGCCGCGGAACAAATGTTTGCATGATCTACAGATATTTGTTCCGGGTCTGGATGTTTTTCTATATATTATAAGTATGTATTTACTAAAAAAAAGGTATATAAGTATTCTATCAGTTATCTGGTTCCCATAGTACAAGCTCTGCTTAGTTTGGGGCTAGATAGCGCTGTGTGAAATGTCCAGCATTATTTAATATTTTAATATTATTTTTTAGGTTCAAATATCATTAGTATGAATTAGGTACACCGTTACACCTGGGGTAATATCCATTCCATCCAAAGGTTGTTTGGAAGAGATCGCTTTGTTAAGCGATAAGACCGCCCATTATACTTACATTTATTTGATTTCTTGTTATTTTTATATCTGTTGTGTCTAGCTTGTAATGTATAAAAAACGAATGTGCTTTAGACCAAACGACTAAAGTAAAACTTCGTTTTCAAAATATTAATTTATAAAATTGTTCAATTACAAAATTGTCCGCACGTCTGTAGGTCGATCAGTATATGTTCATTCTGGACAAACGCAACTCGCACTCGCACATTAACGTATAAAAATATACGAAACGTAACTGTCTTTCTTTCTATATTCACTATCTCTCTCTCAACTTCCGTTCGCAGTTTTCGTAACATTCACCAGCTTACTCCCCAAGTCAAGCGTGCGTAAAGAAGTTTTATTTCATAAATAATTTTCATTCATTCATAGATTTTTATAATTATATATCTGCGATAATTCTAGTGTTTTATGATGTAAAATAAAGAAATATATATCTGTCTACCGGTTAAATACTATCTACTAATATTTATTATGATGGATGTAATGAGTTATCATATTAATACACACACACTGATATAATATGCGACCTAAAGCTAAAAGATGTAGGCAATCTATAAGTTTTTTGATACCAGAGATGGACTTCAATACTCAATCATTTATTGTCAAATCCGATGTAAGTATTAGATTTCCACAAGTATCATAGTTATCTGGTTCACACAGTACAAGCTCTGCTTAGTTTTTAGCGAAGTGTGATATGTCCAGCATTATTTATTTACCATGTACTCGTATAAGAGAGCTGAGATCCCGAAAACCAGTAATTCCTCGCTTCTCGATTCTCGCTGGCGGAAGCTAGTAGATAATACATTTTTTTAAACATGAGGTATGTTGCAGCAAAAAGGCCTCGACTCAGCATTATGTCAACTCAGATCCATTAGAATCATCAGTGATCCCAAACTCGCCAACAGGCTGGAACCACTGAGTCAACGCCGTGACATCGGATCGCTCAGGGTATTCTACCGCCTGTATAATGGGGAATGTTCTGAGAAGCTATTCGATCTGATCCCGTCGTCGAGATTTTACCACCGCACTTCTCGACAACGTAATAAAGCGCATCCCATGTCATCGACCATTGGGTATCGCGCACCACACGCTTCACGCGATCTTTTCTACCCCATACTTGCAAGATGTGGAATGAGCTACCATCTGAGGTTTTCCCATTAGGCTACAACATGGCACGCTTCAAGAGAAATGTAAAGAGGTTTCTACAGTGTAGGGAACGCATCGACAGTACCCCGGGTGTTGCCGGTGTCAATAGGCGACGGTGACCGCTTACCATCAGGTGGGCCGTAAGCCTGTTTCCCCACTAGCAACATAAACAAACTGGGTATTTTCGGGGACTAAGCTCTCTTTAATAATTAATATTTTATTTTGTTGTTTTTCCTTTTGAACCTAATATATCTTAACTTATCAAATGTGAATTTTAAACTAGCGTGCTTTGACAACTCATACTAATATTAAAATGAGGCCAATTTTGTAGTTTGTATGTTTGTAGGGGATAATCACAGGAACTATAAACCAGATTTTAAAGAAATTTCACTGAGACAAAGCTAGACTATTCCTAAATTCTATATGCTATACGTTATTTGTATAGGAGTTTGTGTAAAGCCAGGGGGCCAACTAGTATTTAGTATTTATTTATTTAATTAGAACAGATTACCGACTTACACAAAACTTCGAAACGTGAATTACATAAATTGTCAAATTAAATCTAAATCATATAATAAATCTTCATTATACAAATTATTAACAATAAAATTCAATTATAATAATACACAATCATACAAATTAATTCAACAAATAATACACATAAATTATCATCATCATCATCCACAGCCCGACTTCACCCATTGTTAGGTTAGGTATTGGCTTCCCCATGTTTGTGCCATCCGCCACGATCCTGCACTAGTCTCACCCACTGACGGCCCGCGACCTTTACGATGTCGTCCACCCATCTCGCTGCCGGACGTCCTACCCTTCTGTACCCGCTCCTCGGCCACCATTCAGTCGCTGCATCTGTCATCACGACGTCTAGCTAAGCGCCCAGACCATTTGAGTTCCATAACTCGAATCGCAACGTCATGAACCTTCGTTCGTCTACGGATCTCGACGTTTGGAACTCGACTTAACAGTCTGATGCCGAGCATGGTACGCTCCATGGCTCTCTATACAACATACAGGGGTACCACAACAGTGGCAAAATGCCCTTAATAAACAAAGAATATACAACTTTAAATACCAAAATACAGAAGAAATACTTAGTTGAATCATCTAAAGACCGTTGCAAACGATCTATAGCTCAACTGTTCCAGATCACTACCCGGCGGAAGTGTCCCTAAGACACTGGCTGCATTGCCCCGCTGAATTGCAATGATTATGCGTTGACCCAGATAAACGCCAGCTCTCGGATCACACGTCGCTCCAACCAGACGCCCAGGAAGAATTGTTAAAACGCACACAAAAAAACCGCAATAAAGAAATTGAATTTTTAAATACAGTGGTTTAACAAATACACTTTAAATCCATGGGTATATCTGAAGCCAGCCCTGTGTCTTTCTATTAGTGTCTCTCGACCTATTTAAGGGATTGCAACATAGGGCCACACACACAGGCACAGCGTGCGCACACGCATCTTGTAGATACCAGACGCGCACTACTTCACTTATATATTAATATCAACAGATTAGGGATTACCTGTTTCTCTAATAGATTGTAGATTTGATTCCCGATTATGTATCATTAAAATTTCCAATGGATTATTAAAATGTATCGTGTATTACAGATTGTGCTTCACCTTCTGATCTTCTGAATTAGTGGTTCACCCCGAACTGAGATCACGCGAGTCTCTGATTAAAACAAAAAAACCAGCCAAGTGCGAGTCGGAGTCGCACACGAAGGGTTCCGTATCTATAAAAAGGTAAATTGTGGTTTACGATTTATGACGTTTTAAAATAAACTACTTACTAGATCTCGTTCAAACCAATTTTCGGTGGAATTTTGCATGGTGCATCATATATTTTTTTAGTTTTATCATTCTCTTATTTTAGAAGTAACAGGGGGAGGGGGAAACATTTTACCACTTTGGAAGTGTCTCTCGCGCAAACTATTCAGTTTAGAAAAAAATGATATCAGAAACCTCGATATAATTTTTGAAGACCTATCCAGAAGTACCCCACACGTATGGGTTTGATGAAAAAAAATGTTGAGTTTCAACTCTAAGTATGGGGAACCCCCATTTATTGTTTTTATTGCTATTTTTCTGTGAAAATCTTAATGCGGTTCACAGAACACATCTACTTACCAAGTTTCATCAGTATGGTTTTTATAGTTTCGGAAAAAAGTGGCTGTGACATACGGACGGACAGACAGACGGACATGACGAATCCATAAGGGTTCCGTTTTTTGCCATTTGGCTACGGAACCCTAAAAATATTTTTTGTAATATTTGACTATCAAAATAGTGCCACCAATAAAAAACCAACCTACTCGTACTTAACCTACAGTTTTATTCAAATTACAGGTAACGGGAGTTCATGTATTGTGTTTTTTTTTCTTTTTTTCTTTTCACTTAAGCTACACGCATACCAAATTACAACACTGTGGGGTCACTGGTGTACCCTGTGATTTTCGTCTAAATTTCCTAATGAATAGTTTTCATTTAACGCCCCATTTGACCTAATAGCTTCATTTTCATTTTTTTAACCCCTCTTGAACCCCAATATCTCAATAACCGCCTAACATTTTTAGCTCATTTAGTCACACCAAAATTGTGCCATCACTACTTAACTATGTATTAAATTTTACGATAATCGGATCAATGCTTCGAAAGTTATCCTCGGACAAACAAACATACATACACAATATATATTACATACATAATACATACATACAACGCCGATTTGCCCAAGTTGATTTAAAGATCTCGTTTCGCTCGATCAATAAAGGTCGTGAGTTTGATTTCTGGTCTTGAAACCATAAATTTTCCATTGGGAAAATGTGCTAGGTGCTATTAGAATGGAAAATATTGCGAGGATATCATTAAAATGGCACAAAGTTAGTGAAACAGCTGTTATTTAAGCATCTTCTACACACAGATTGCAGTCTACATTTGACGACCTCCGTGGCGCAGTGGGCGAATAGCCGGCTGAGACGTACAAGGAAGCGGGTTCGATTCCCGCCGTGGAACAAATGTTTGCATGCTCTACAGATATTTGATACTGGTCTGGTTGTTTTTCTATATATTATATGTATGTATTTACAAAAAAGTATATAAGTATTATATCAGTTATCTGGTTCCCATACTACAAGCTCTGCTTAGTTTGGGGCTAGATAGCGCTGTGTGAAATGCCCAGCAATATTTATATATTTAACAACATTGAATAGTCCGATAATGAAATAACTAATGAGTGATGACTACTGACACAGAACTGATGGCCGTTGGGGCTAAAAGCTTCTCGAGTGGAGACCACGCTCTGGAAAACGCAGCGTAAACGGCCACTAGAATTAAAGACCACCATAAAATTTTCTAGAAGGCGTTGGGTGAGGCCACACAAGATCTGTCATTTTGGAGATCTAAGGGGAAGACCTATGTTTAACAAGGATATACTACGTGTTGTGCTATGTACACACGGCTACACATCAAACTATATAACTATCCAGTATAACCTGACCTCGCATTGTGTAAGCTTTTCGTAGAATGAGAGGTCAGCTTATCCTGGAAAAATATAGCTTGATGTGTAACCGTGTGTACGACATTAAATGAAAACACGGGTATAGCTAATGGTTAGTATTGTTATAAAAATATTTTTTAAATTCATTACCATAGAAAATTTAAAATTTTCAAACATCCTTCATATCAGGCCCTAAAATATCAATGAAACGGTCTGTATAAAATTGATAAACAAATCATATTCATTCATAGCATAAGCGGCATCGTCGCAAAGGCGCCGCCGAATTACTTAAATTGTTTTGAAGTAAAACTTCTTTACGCACGCTTTACTTGAGGAGTAAACTGGTGACTGCGTTACAAAAAGTGCGAACGGAAGTTGAGAGATATAAGTTAGTGAAGATAGAAAGAGAGAGAGTTACGTTTCGTATATTTTTAAACGTTAATCTGCGAGTGCAAGTTCGCGTGCCTAGAATGAACATAGACTGATCGACCTACAGACGTGTGGACAATTTTATAATTGGAATTTTTTTTGTAATAATATTTTCAAAAAGAAGTTTTACTTTAGTCGTATGAACTAAAGCACACTCGTTTATATTAATTATATGTAAGAATTATTCCATTTTGTAATTAGTATTACTGGCCAAGGCCGTTCTAATTGAATAAATGAAATAAATAGCTAAAAAAATATGAGCTAAATTTGACATGTTTATGTGAAATAGTTTTTGAGTTATGAGGTCAAACGTGGCTCCAAATGGTTCGTGTAATATTACACACGATGCTGCTCGCCAGTTCTGTTACCTTGAACTTGGCTGGACACGCTACCGCGTGTCTAGATCAGACATATGATATATTCACGTATGACATTAACGTAAGTAACAAGGATAAATAACGAGAATTACCATCGGTCTCGTGAGATCACACCAATCAAGTGCTAATTAAATTGCTGATTATAAATGGTCAAACATTTTTTTTCCTTTTACGGAAAGGCATGATAATCCTACATTTGTATGAAACGTATGCACTGAGAGATATGCGATAATAGCAGTGGGCAGGGCACATAGCTTGATGAAGTGACGGCCGTTGGGGCGGAAATTTCTCGAATGGATACCACGAACTGGAAAGTGCAGGGACTACTACCTACTAGATGGAAAGACGAACTGGTGAAGGTTGCTGAGAGCCGTTCGGTGCAGGTTGCACAAGATCGGTCGCTCTGGAAATCTATGGGGGAGGCCTGTATTTAGCAGTAGACGTCCTTTACTGATATGATGAATATGCATGGCAGTTATAGATCGTTAGGGTTCTTTTCTTTCTTTTAATATTTTCTTCTTCTTAATTTCGTTTGTACAGTCGGGTAAAAAAACCTCCTAACTCCTGTTCATACTTCATCTGTATACCAAATTTCATCAAAATCGGTCCAGCCGTTATGCCGTGAAAATTAGGAGTTACTTTCGAATATATAATTTTAGGATTACAACATCACATTAGCCACAGCACGTCCACTGCTGGACATAGGCCTCGACCATATATTTCCAGAGCGGCCGGTCTTATGTGGCCTGCACCCAACGGCTGTCAGCAACCTTCACCAGGTCGTCTTTTTATCTAGTGAAGGGTTTTCCTACGCTGCGCTTTCCAGTGCGCGGTCTCCACTCGAAAACGTCTCTGCCCAACAGCTGTCTGCCCAAACGAATTACAACATATTAGTAGATTATTAAACTAGGGGATAAAGCAGTGTCTTTCGTCACGGGCGCTATATTGGATTCCGAACGTAACGAAGAATTCTAGAATTAAATCACGAGCGGAGCGAGGAGTTATTAAAATCCTAAGTGCAGAGGGATATAAGCACGCCCAAGATGCAGACAGCTTTATCCACGAGGAGAATACTCTACTTTTCACACTTTTTGCGAGACAATAAAAACCAATTCTAGGATGGTGCATTCTGTGCAGAGGTTAGTTCGATTTACGAATAAGTTCTTGTTGTGTTGGTCTCTTTGATTCAAACTTTAATACAGATGATGTTCCAAATTCAAATCATATGAAGCCCGCGAGAGCATAATTAAATTCATTACAACTTTACTCCCGGCTCAGCCGCAGGGATTTAATCACCTGCTTTCGGTGAGGTTTATTTGACATTATCGAGCAGGTCGTGTGAAAACTTTTGTTATTATTATTGCTTGTATTAAAACACAACCTTTACTGACTTATATAATAATTTATACACTTATTATCTACTCCTAATTAAAACATTGAAGGAATGATTAAGAGCCATGATACCTAACGTCTGAAACAAAGGTCGTAGGTTCAAATCTATACCTAAAGATTGGACTTGCCTGTCCTTAAAAATCCTTAAAGATATGCCGCTTCCACTTTAATTCAGTGAAAAAACCGTAAGAAGTTATACTTCTTTGGCGTAACAGAACAAAAATAGGTAAAGATTTCATCCCGTATGCCAACACTCTTTGTTTGTAGCTAACTTCATCATGTCGCTTTTTGGCTGTCGGTGTGCGCGCGCATGAGACAGTTATCAGCTAACTTCATCATGTCGCTTTTTGGCTGTCGGTGTGCGCGCGCATGAGACAGTTATCAGCTAACTTCATAATGTCGCGTTTTGACTGTCGGTGTGCGCGCGCATGAGACAGTTATCAGCTAACTTCATAATGTCGCTTTTTGACTGTCGGTGTGCGCGCGCATGAGACAGTTATCAGCTAACTTCATAATGTCGCTTTTTAACTGTCGGTGTGCGCGCGCATGAGACAGTTATCAGCTAACTTCATCATGTCGCTTTTTGACTGTCGGTGTGCGCGCGCATGAGACAGTTATCAGCTAACTTCATAATGTCTCTTTTTGACCGTCGGTGTGCGCGTGCATGAGACAGTTATCAGCTAAACTTCATCATGTCGCTTTTTAACTGTCGGTGTGCGGGCGCATGAGACAGTTATCAGCTAACTTCATAATGTCGCTATTTAACTGTCGGTGTGCGGGCGCATTGTAAAAATTTTACTCGCTTAATTCTTTCTAAACGAGTGAAAAGGGGTATAACTTCAAAAATCCATGGATGGTGATGGATTTGTTCCAATATAATCCGGCGTAATGAATTAATTATGAGATTAGCGATCACTACCCTTTAGATAAAAATTGGGTCTGAATGTTTCTCACAATCTTTTAAGTACGTATTTAAAAAAAACTGACACTTGCGGCTTCGCCTATATTAAGCCATAACATCATCATCATCCACAGCCCTTAAGTACCCACTGCTGGGTGTAGGCCTCCTTTTGTAAACACCGTCCTTCCCGGTCCTGAGTTGCGTGCATCCAGGAGTTGCCTGCGACTTTCTTCATGTCGTCGACCCATCGCGCCGATGGACGTCCTGGACTTCTTAGGTCTGTTCTTGGCCACCATTCGGTCAAAGGTTGGCCATCAAGCCATAACATTATCTATTTATATTAAAAATTGCATCGAATTCAGTTCAGCCTTGCGTCGTAATTTAGTGTGATAGCGTGATTCCGTTGTTAACAGTGGCTTATAAATCAATTGTTCAGATATTTGGTAAAAGTAGCCTATTTTTGATTATTTACCATATTTAGCTAAACGTTCAAATATGGCTGACGACCTCCGTGGCGCAGAGGGCGAATAGCTGTCTGAGACACAGGTTGCGGGTTCGATTCCCGCCGCGGAACAAATGTTTGCATGATCTACTGATGTTTGTTCAAGGTCTGGTTGTTTCTCGATTTAATACAAGTACGAGTGTCTATTTACACAAAAATGTATTATAGTATTCTCTCGGTTATCGGTTACATGCTTTGTTTAGTTTGGGGCTAGATAGCGTTGTGTGAAATGTCCAGCTTTATTTATTTTAAATACGGTCAGGGGCCCATAGACGCCAAGACTAGGTCAATCTATTTGCATGCGAAATAGGTGTATTCTTCCACGGACTATTCCTTTGTTATTGTGGGTCAGCGGGAACTCTAGATCCATACCTAATTAAATGGAGTGAATCATTCTACGATTTCAAATAACTTATAGTTTATGTATACCTACGTGTTGCTAGGCTGTTAAATGCTTACCAAATGAAATGATATTTATGATTTTAATGTGTTTAAATTACGATATGTCAATTGTAGTTTAGGTTCAACACTTTCGCTTAAGCTAAGCATACCATTTTAATTATATATGAATTTATATAATGTACAATGTCAGAAGTGAAATTTAATAAATAGGCTATTGTATAACTTTTGAAACTATCATGGTTATGAACACTATTTATACTAAAAACGGGATATTTACCATGATTTGTGAGTATTTGAGTATCCCGATATTTCGGCGCAGTTGCATGCACCATGATCACGGGTAAACTCACAAAATAAAATAAAAATACTAATATAAATACTAAATATAAATACTCACAAATCATGGTAAATATCCCGTTTTTAGTATAAATAGGCTATTGTACTCCAACATGTTATAATAGTGGTAATTGATACAAAGGATTAGGAATGTCAATAAGTAATAATCTTCTTCTTCTTCCTGCCCTTTTCCCACACTACGCGAGGTCGGCACAACATGTATTCCTCCTCCATCTCTCTATCAGCCGTCATCTCCGTTGTCACTTCCTTCCTACCCATATACTTCACACAGTCCATCCATCTCTTCTTCGGCCTTCCTCTACTGCTATACTATCCACACTCATATCTAACACTCTTCTAGCCACATGGTTTTCTTCCTTCCGCATGACATGCCCATACCACGCTAGACTCTCACTCCTGAATTTTTCATTCACTGGTGCTACTTTTAAACTTCCTCTAATATACTCGTTCCTTATCTGACCCATTGTTTCAAAATGTTTACGATGCGCGCGCACAGCAACAGCCAAAAAGTGACATGCTGAAGTTAGCTGATAACTGTCTCATGCACGCGCACACCGACAGCCAAAACGAGACATTATGAAGTTAGCTGATAACTGTCTCATGCACGTGCACACAGACAACCAAAAAGCGACATGATGAAGTTAGATAATAACTGTCTCGCAATTTTCCGTGAAAACACATATTTATTAATTTATCATTCCTTTTACAAACAAAGAGTTGTGGCATACGAGATGAAATTTTTAGCTATTCTTGTTCTGTTACGCCCAAAAAATGTATAACTTCTTACGCGCGTAGGTACATACGGACCCACGCACGTTTTTTTTATCTAGCATATGCTGTCCCATTTCTGCGCAAGTTTTCTCCTCATTCCTCCACTTATCTCAATCCTGTGCAAAATCTTGCCAATCGCTATGATAAATAAGCATTGAAGTCATCGCGCTAATGCTTTTGGGACTCTCACGTATGTACTTTAATAAAGGGTTTATTTTACAAGCTTTTTAATATATTGCAATGTATGTATGTTGGTCCGGATGGAATCCTGCAACTGCATTTTAAACTCTTTCCCCTCAACCGATTGAGCTGAAATTTGGAATACATGTGTAACTTCGGTGACAATGCAATAATATGGTACCATGAAGGTGGTCTCATGATGGAGACGGATGCTAGACAACGGAACTTCTGAATGGATTACAGTAGGCTACTAGTATTTGGGCTTATTTGAATCTGCTTGCGGTTCCGATTATGAATTTTATAAAAGCTTGGTTTGAAAATGTAATTTTTCAACAAAAAACTTATTTAATACGTTTTTTTAATCTATTGCTCTCCAAAAGTCTCTCCAAATCCTTTTTACTTCCAGTCCCTGTCTTGCGCAATGTTCTCAATCACATCCAGGTCGTCTCACCGACACTTTTCTTGCTGAATCCGACTGCGTCTTCCATTGGCCTTGGTAGTGGTCACCTCACGGAATGCGTTCTACTGACGTGATCCCCGCCGCGTATAGCTTGTACGAGTGGTAGTTCGGTCGTTAGTCTGGTTTTTTTTATAATACACAATTCTTTATTGTTTCTACGTAATTTTAGGTACACACGGCTACACATCAAGCTATATTCCAGTATAAGCTGACCTCTCATTCTACGAAAAGCCTACACAATGCGAGGTCAGCTTATACTGGAAATTTATAGCTTGATGTGTAGCCGTGTGTACATAATTGATCGTTCAACTTATAACATAGAACTATTCTAGGTTCTGCCATTTTAGCGTACAAATATATAACAATTAGGTACTTATTAAATAAACTTGTCACAATAGTACATTATTTTTTCCTTAATAAAACTAGTGTATCACCCCGAACTGAGATCTCGCAAGTCTCACAGAAAACAAAAATAAACGTTATTCATAATATTTGACTAAAAATAGTGTCACGAAATGCATAACCAAATTACTTGACCTACAGTTTCGTTCAAATTACAAGTAACGGAAGTTCATGTAAATTAGTTACCCATTTTAGGGGTAGGAATTGCAGTTATTCTGGATTTCAGACTTTTGCCTATATTTGTGTTACTAAAGCTACACGCATACCAAATTTCAGCACTGGTGTACTCTGTGAATTTTGTGAATTTTGAAAATCTAATTTACATGAACTCCCGTTACCTGTAAATTGAATGAAACTGTAGGCCAAGTTATACAAATGCGTATTTCGTAGCACTATTTTATTAATCAAAGATTAAGGCTGACTTGCGCAACAATCCCTAAATGTATTTAGCGCCTAAACATGGTTTAATTTGTTTGAATTGACAACTTAAATCATATTTAGCCACTAAATACGTTTAGGCATCGTTGCGCGAGTCGCTCTAAGAATATTTTTTTGTGTTTTGAGAGACTCGCAAGTTCTCAGTTCGGGGAAAACCACTAGTAATAATAATTTAAATAAATCTCGAAAGTTTTCTAAGGAATAAAGTAACGTTTTTTTATAAAGTGTTTGTTGCTTTTAACTTAATGTTGTAAATTTTTTTACATTAACAAAGACAATCTTAGCATACGCACTCCCTAAGTAACGCCTATTTATTTGAATAAACGTAGTTCGTTAGTGACCAATTCTAGCGTAGGAGTTTAAACTCTTACTGCCTTTAAAATGACGATTATTTAAGTTTTCAAAATGGATGAGTAAAATAGTAAAATAATATTGAATATGGACGAACGATGTTACAGCCAATCGCTTAAATGACTCTCAATACGGAAGTGCTAACTAGTACACCCCAGTAACGGTCACCCATCCCATGGCTAATGCATCCCAGCGGCCTAGATAAACGTAGCGTTGAACGAAACAGTAGTGAAGTTTAGAATCAATAGGTAAACTCTTTCTTTCTGCCAAATCAGAACTTTTTAGATTTCCAAGAGCTTGCTAAAAGTAACCTTAAAAATGGTCACTTAGTTATTAACTTTGTAAGGTTTTTGGTTACTAATAACTATACTTATATAATTTTATTTTTTCATGGCTGGTTTGACTTAAATACTTTGATAAAAATTACTGGAACTTTAAAGTAGGATTATTACAGATCCTTAGTAATAACTAAACATTATTTATTAAGTTTATTTTATTATTTGTTTGGTAAGATTTTTGACGGTATCAAAATGTAGAGCAAAGCGAAAATAGAGACAGCTTGCGCCATCTAGTAGAGAGTAGTTGTACTAAATATACGACGACGCACTTTAGTTCAGTGTGTAATGTTGCTACTTGTCAACAGATGGCGCACTAAGAGTTTTGTGATTAGTAAAATAATAATGTATCATCTTCGTTGAAAAAATGCAATAAAAATGTATAATCTAGAAAAAATATCTTATTAAAATAGATAAGAAAAAGACGATTTTATTTAGTATTATATTTTTCTTTTTCTATGATATTATGTTGTAAGTAATGGTTAAAGTTACTCCTGGAACGATGTTTGATTTTGATTAATAAACTAAAGAAGAAAATCATGTAAGTTTGATCTGTGTTTGTATTATTATAAAAATATAAATAAAATTATGAGAAAGTGAAAAAGTTGAAAGAAAATGCAAAAACTATGTTTCCGCCCGGGATCGAACCGGGGGCCTTCTGCGTGTTAGGCAGATGTGATAACCGCTACACCACGGAAACGATGATGCAAATGCTCGAATTATCAAACAGTCTATTTACTTACTATATATTTTTCTTGCAATAAAAAAATAATCGAATGAATAAAAAAGTACAATGAACGATATTTTTCGCGCTACGTAGGTAGGTACAGTAGATTCGCTAATATTAAGTAATGTTCTTGCATCCGTAATTGTCTCGAGAAAATGGGCGATATTGGACCCAGGCAATATAAACCAAATAGATACTCTTTTTAGGGTTCCGTACCCAAAGGGTAAATCGGCACCCTATTACTAAGGCTCCGCTGTCTGTCTGTCCGTCTGTCACCACGCTGTATCTCATGAACCGTGATAGTTAGACAGTTGAAATTTTCACAGATGAAGTATTTCTATTGCCGGTGTAAATACAAATACTAAAAACAGAATAAAATAAATATTTAAGGGGGGCTCCCATACAACAAACGTGATTTTTTACTCGTTTTTGCTCGATTTTGATAACGGTAACAGGTAGACGCTTGAAATATTCTTAGAATATTTATTTATATAATCACTTTAAAAATAAATAATTAAATTAAATAAAACAAATATTTTTAGGAGCTCCCATAACACATACGTGATTTTTTTGCCGCTTTCATAGATAATGGTACGGAACCCTTCGTGCGCGAGTTCGACTCGCACTTGGCCGGTTTTTTTACTTATGACCTGGAGATCAAACAAGCATATGGCCCAACCCGTACGCAGTGGGCTAGCCGGCTGAGACGCAGGAGGTAGCGGGTTTTATTCCTGCAGCGGAACAAGTGTTTGTGCGATCTACAGTTATTTGTTCCGGGTCTGGATGTTTCTCTATTAAAAGTATGTATTTACAAAAAAACCCATATAAATATTATAACAGTTATCTGGTTGCCATAGTACAAGTTTTGCTTAGTTTGGGGCTAGATAGCGCTGTGTGAAATGACCAACTTTATTATTATTACTAGCTGACCAATCCGCAGCATCGCACGCGTATTTTTAATAAAAACATTACCCTCCTTCTACGCAGTTGGGTAAAAAGTAGCCTTCGTCATCCGGGGATATTGTAGCTTCCCAACAGTGAAAGAATTTTTGAAATCGGTCCATTAGTTTCAGAGCCTATTCAATACAAACAAACAAACAAATATTTCCTCATTTTATATTAATAGTATAGATTTATTAGTGTGTGTATTACACTAATAAATCTATACTATTAATATAAAATGAGGAAGTATTTGTTTGTTTGTTACACACACTAATAAATCTATACTATTAATATAAAATGAGGAAATATTTGTTTGTTTGTTACACACACTAATAAATCTATACTATTAATAGAAAAAGAGGAAATATTTGTTTGTTTGTTACACACACTAATAAATCTATACTATTAATATAAAAAGAGGAAATATTTGTTTGTTTGTTACACACACTAATAAATCTATACTATTAATATAAAATGAGGAAATATTTGTTTGTTTGTTACTCACACTAATAAATCTATACTATTAATATAAAAAGAGGAAATATTTGTTTGTTTGTTACATACACTAATAAATCTATACTATTAATATAAAATGAGGAAATATTTGTTTGTTTGTTACACACACTAATAAATCTATACTATTAATATAAAATGAGGAAATATTTGTTTATTTGTTACACACACTAATAAATCTATACTATGAATATAAAATGAGGAAATATTTGTTTGTTTGTTACACACACTCATAAATCTTATACTATTAATATAAAATGAGGAAATATTTGTTTGTTTGTTACACACACTCATAAATCTATACTATTAATATAAAATGAGGAAATATTTGTTTGTTTGTTTGTATTGAATAGGCTCTGGAATATAATAGGAATATAACATCATACTAGTAGGTATACACACTATGTATACCTACTAGTATGATGTTATATATCGATAGTCGATAGTATTTTTTATGTTACTCGCTCAATAAATCGCTTAATGCAGTCTTCACCTGTAATTATGGTAACACTAGCTGTTGTCAGCGGCTTCGCACGCGTGGTTTGCCAATAAAAAGTAGCCTATGTGTTAATCCAGGTTATGATCTACGTACATACCAGATTTCATCGCAATCGGTTCAGCCGTTCTGGCGTGAAAGAGTATCAAACATCCATACATACGAACTTTCGCGTTTTTAATATTAGTAGGATTTGGCTAGTAGAAATATTCTTTGATTCATTATACAGTGTAAACTCCATATAACGTCACTCGTTTTAACGAAAAACTCTCTAAAGCGTCGAAATCACTCGGCTTTCGTTGGTTTAGCTTGTCTTGCATACAATGGTACACTCTGTATAGCATTACACCCACTCTCAATAACGACAACAATTTGTAATAAAAAGTTCTTTTTAAGTTGCCAAATTAGTGAAAACTGCGCAGCTGTGTATATTCTTTTGTCGTTTTATTATCCTAGACCATAATAAACTCAACTGTCGGCATCATACACACCAAACTTTCTAAGAAATCCGTTCTTTTGTTTACAAAATAGGATTGCTTGCACGTGTAGCTGCAGATTGTTGTTAGTAAAAGTGATGGATTTTATCTATACGTTGTCATATTTTTAGTAGCTCACAAACTTTCAAATTGTAAACATGGCTAGTAAGAGAATATCACTGTGACACACACAGATTTTACTTCTCTCCATTTAACGACAACTCTTTATAACGTCAAAATATGCTCAGTCCCTTGAGTGTCGTTATATAGAGTTTACACTGTAATTGTGTTGCCGTATTTATTCTAATCTAGTACTTATTTTTGTATTATTTCTGTTTGTGTTGTAATTCAATAGAGAATGTTATGTTGGTGTTCAAATTAATAATAATATTAATTACATTGCCGCACATTACGCTATTCGTACGAATATCATCTATCTAAATCACATGAAAGCTTAGGAATTGAATTTGCTAAAACGTGGACCAATCCAAACAAGTGCAAACAGTGCCCCTTTCACAATAGCTCCACGGTTCCAGGGCATTCCTCTCCCCGTCTCGGCGAGTATAGGGATTCTGGGAGTCGAAATTTCTAATGAGGTCCAGTATGGGAGTCACTTAGAAGCAAAAGCTGTGCTCACCTCCAAAAAACTTGGAGTCCTTAACCGTGCCAAACAGTATTTTACGGCACAACAACGGCTATTGCTGTACAAAGCGCAAGTTCGGCCGCACGTGGAATACTGTTCCCATCTTTGGCACGGAGCTCCAAAGTACCAATTGCTTCGTTTTGACTCCCTTCAGAGAAGAGCCATTAGAATAATCGGTGATCCCAAACTCGCCGACAGGCTGGAACCGCTGAGTCAACGCCGTGACATCGGATCGCTCAGTGTATTCTACCGCCTGTATAATGGGGAATGTTCTGAGGAGCTATTTGATCTCATCCCGTCGTCGAGATTTTACCACCGCACTTCTCGACAACGCAATAAAGCTCATCCACATATAATCGACAATTGGGTATCGCGCACCACACGCTTCACGCGATCTTTTCTACCCCATACTTGCAAGATGTGGAATGAGCTACCATCTGAGGTTTGCCCATTAGACTACGACATGGCACGCTTCAAGAGAAATGTAAAGAGGTTTCTTCAGTGTAGGGAACGCATCGACAATACCCCGGGTGTTGCCGGTGTCAATAGGCGACGGTGACCACTTACCATCAGGTGGGCCGTAAGCCTGTTTCCCCACAAATAAAAAAAAAAAAAAAAAAAAAAAAAAAAAAAAAAAAAACAATATAGACCGTAAGCCTGCCGGGTTCGTTGCCTGTGCTCCCGGTCGCGAGGAACAGGCGTAAATTACGACCTCCGTGGTGCAGTGGGCAAATAGCCGGCGGAGACGCAGGAGGTAGTGGGTTCGATTGTTCATTGTGGAACAAATGTTTGCATGATCAACAGATATTAATTCCGGGTCTGGTTGTTAGATAATAGGATAGAATAGATAATAGGTATAACAAAGTTATCAAAATCATAAACCAAAATTTCTTTAATAATTGAATCGTTTAGATAACTTTGACTAAATAAATAAATAAATAATTATTGCTGGACATTTCACACAGCGTTATCTAGCCCCAAACTAAGCAGAGCTTGCACCTACTATGGGAACCAGACACTACTTGAACCATATAACTGATAGTATACTTATATACATTTTTTTGTAAATACATACTTATATAAGTACAGCTCTGCTTTGTTTGGGGCTAGATAGTGCTGTGTGAAATGTGCTGCAATATTTATTTATTTATTCAAAATGATCTAAACGAGTCAATTAATAAAGAAATCTTTGTTTATGATTTTGATAAGTTTGGTAGATCTATCGATGATGTAACTGAATTTCAACTTGAACTATCGATACGGTAACGATTGATAGTTTAGCATCACTACTTCACACATCGATTGGGCAGGTAGTGCGTCATTAATCATTAAAGGTACATACCGTATATCGCTCCATTAACCTGACACTTCCACTGACGCATACTTATCCAGGCGTTAAAGGTAGCCTTAAGATATTGTTATGACCCATAATAAGATATATATAAAAAATATTTTTAAACATCCTAGAACATTTTAAGAAACATCTATTTTTATTATTTATTTATTAAGGCACACATTACAAATAATAAAAATAAAACTTAACTAAAATTACAATTTGATGTGGCTTGAAACGTAACAGAAAATAGAAATATAATCGTCGAGGACACTAAAAGAAAAGCATGTCCAAGGACATAACTACTGCTAAGTAATTAAAATAAACATACACATAACAGAAAAGCAGAAAAAAATAATAAATAATAGTTAATACATACAAAATACCAATATATATTATCAACGGACTTGGTAGCTCACGACGCTACTATGAGCGTCTGAATCCCCGTTAAAATGGAGGATGTCTTTAACTTGTGTGACAAATTTAATCAACTTAGAGTTAAAGATGGAGAGATGAAAGAACAATAAGTTAGCCTTCGCTAACTCATTGTACTGCCGAGACATTCTTGTTAATGGATAATAAGATATTATGTTGTTTTTATAAGTAAGGCAAGAATGTTACCTACTTCAATTGGATCTACGAGCGCTAAACATAAGAAGAGAAGGAGATTTGCGACAATAGTTCTGGGGAATCGATTATGGAGTGCAATGTTTTATACAGATATACCAAAGTAAAAATTCTTCCCACAGTAGCTTGCGCACGCCTTGCACAAATCTAGAAATTTGAACAAATTCTTCCCACAGAGGCTTGTGCAACGCTTCCACATGCCAAGCTTGCACAAAGCTTCTTACCTCTTATCTTATTGGACGCATGCCGTTAGGACTTGGCGGCATACGACTCGGTCTTACCCTCAAAACTGGTCAATAGATGTTTCATATTAAAAATTATAATAAATGGGTATAATGAATGGACAGCTGACATCGCGCGAGTTGTGGGAAGGTAATACAGGACCGGAGAGAGTATCATGATAACGAACAGGCCTTTACCCAGCAGTGGGCGGATACAGGCGGAGTCAATATAATATATTAGTGTTGCCGATCGATAGTGGATTATCGATAGTCTATCGGTAGTCTGTCGATATTCACGAAAGTTCAATAGTATCGTTAGGTGTATCGATATTATCAATACTATAGATACTATCAATAGCGTGATATGAGGCAATAGTATCGATTTCGTCCAATACTATCGATAGTATTAAACGTCAATGGTGATGAAACTACTATCGATAGTATCGATAGTTGTGTGCTATCGATAGATATCAACTTGTATATAATGACAAATACTATCGACAGTACACAAATATCGATAGTAATGATACTATCAATAGTGTCGATAGTTTTTATGCATTACTATCGATAGTATCGATATTGTCGATAATTTAGGCACTATTGACGTTTAATAATATCGATACTATCGATAGTATTGAACGAAATCGATACTATTGCCTCATATCACGCTATTGATAGTATCGATACTATAGATAGAACAATCGATAGTGTAACTGATTTATGACGTCAACTATCGATAGGGAAACTATCGATATTTCGGCAACACTATAATGTATAGATAGATAATAAATGACCCTATACGTATGTATATGTAGTAGGTATCTGCAAGATGCAAGGTCCCAATTAGCTCCAATCTACGGGACTATTATTCAATCGATGGGCGCGGAACAATTGTGCTGTTTGTGACGTATGCGGAATTTGCATTCAGGCGAATTCAGCACAGAGAAATGTACTTGGAATGGTATCGTAATGCATTTATAAACTTTGGAATCTTAATCCTATTTATCAGGTTTGAGAATTAATCAATGTAAATTTGCTAGAAAGCACTCATTACAATTTTATGTTTTAATTAATTTCCCGAATTAATTCAGATTTTTCAAGCTTTTACAGAGGTGAAGTTTTTTGTTTAAATAAGTTTGTAAGGCTCTCAGAAACTACTAAACCGATTCTAAGCATTCTTTCATTGATAGCAAGCTACACTATCCTTGAGTGCGACTTTTTTGAGATCATGCTCAAAAATTCAGTTTCACTTATTTATTACGCAGGATTCGAGGAAGCACCAATATAATATAATCCTGAAGATGACAGGGCATTAACATCGACGGGGAATGCATCTCGCACTTACGATTTCCTGACGATATCGTCATAATTGCAGAGTCGATGCAGGAACTGCGACAAATGCTGAGTAGCCTAGCAGCTGCTTCTAGACGCATCGGCCTGGGAATGAACTTAGATAAAACCAAAATCATGATAAATGATCGTGTTACCCCAGAGCCGATTGCAGTCGCTGGAACTCCTCTCGAGGTTGTGAAGGAGTATGTCTATCTTGGGCAGACTCTGCGATTGTACGCCCTCCGGCTAGATGAAGTGACGATTTGCGCGCTGTAGCTGACAAGGATTGGATGAGAAGAGCTGAGGATCGGACTCAATGGCGCACCCTGTGAGAGACCTACGTCCAGCAGAGGACTGCTATAGGTTAATGATGATGATGATGACCCACCGAACTTCGTACCGCCATGACATGCATATGACGCGGTCTGCCAATTACGTCGCCCCAGTAGAATTGTCAATCAGCCATCATTAGAGAGAAGAGAGAATTAATTTACTTCATAATTTTTTTTGTTTTATTAATGGTGTAACTAACCCGACTTTGTTTTATATATACAGGCTGTTTGGTAATATACTGACGATATTCAAGTGATGGTTTCTCGAAAAAAAACTAATAGATAAATTATAAATAAATTTTAAAGAAAATCGATTAAGTTTAGGTAATTAATTCGATATAAAACTAACTGCCTACTCTTGCAATCGACATCCAAAAATAAAGGCCGATTTAATATCTCTTTCGGAAATGGCTGCCGGTTTTGGGCTAGAAAAGGACAACAAGAGATATCTCGAGACGTCACCTATGCAGTATCTGTGGTTAGATGGCAAGCATTCGGCAATAGCACAACACAGATAAGTTTAATAAAGTGTTTGTTTTTACACGCCAAAATAAATTTCACATTTCACAAATTTATTAAGGTCATCAAAATAACCCCTTTAATTTTTGTGCGTATATTATCGTTCACCCTATAAAGAAGATAGATAGATTACATTTTATTAGGATAAAAATCCGTGCAAAGCTGCGCGGATCAGCTAGTAATGAGGCGTTTTCAGGGCCATGTCTTTATAACTGCTAAGAGATGGCGTTGCTCAGTCATGTTCTGACTAACAAAGGAAAGAAAATTATCAATGTCAATTGCCTTGTCAACATTATTTTCCGAGGAACTAGAAGTAAAACAACAATCATTTGTGTTTGTTTATCTGAAGTGAGATTCTTCTTCTCCTTCAGGCCTTTCCCCATTTTTACTTGTCTCCAGATATATCTTTTTTGGATCGTCATTGGGTTTATATTGTCACTCTCCAGGTCTTTCCTTATTACAGCCATCCAAGTTAGTCGGGTCTTCCGCGCTTTCTCGGTTCGATTTTAAAGTCCAGAACTTTTTGAGTCTTATACCGGCCTCCTCAGGACATGGCCGTACCATCGTGGTTCGCGTTTGAGAATGTTTGAGAGAAATTGTTGAGAAAAACTTGAGATTGTTTTAAACAAATTTAAATATTGTGTTTTTGAGTTTTTCCATCTAAACCTTATTTTCTGGCGGCGCATCTCCAGACAGCGCCATCTATTACGCTAGTTGGAACTAGATTTTTCTTTTTAAATCGGAATGAAAAGCCCTCATTTATATAAAAGCTTACTACGCGTATTGCTATAAATTAATTTCTGTTTCATTACTTTGTGAATTTTAAGAGACATGTTTTTTCTTGTTCTAAAATTAGATTCGTAATTTAATGTTTTAGCCACACATGTACTTCAAGTGACAGTGATCGATCGGCTGAATATACTTCGCATATTATACCAAAAGCTTACAAAACCGGATGGACGCAGAATTGAATAAGCATATTCGTGCATTATTTTAAGTACTTGTTTCTCATTATGTTGTATCTAGCTTCTAGGTTAAATAAGATTCATATCATAATAAAATATAGCCTACTAGCTGTTGCCCGCGACTTCGTACGCGCTACACTTTTAAATGTGCAGGTAACCTAGAAATAAAACTAAAATCCTTGTTGCAACTTGACTTCACACTCCATTTTTATCCCATGGTACCTACCGGATTTATGGGTTAAACGTAGCCTAAGTGTTAATCCAGGTTATAATCGACGATTATAAACAAACAAACAAATAAATCACACTAATATTGTAAATACGAAAGTTTGGAGATATGTTTGTTAGTTACTTAATCACGCCGTAACGGCTGAACCGATTTCGATGAAATGGTATATACGTAGATTATGACCTGGATCACCACAAAGGCTACCATTTATTTCATAAATCAATTTCCATAGGATACAAATGGGATGTCAAAGTTTATATATGTATTTTGCACCCCAGAACAACGCGGGTGAAGCAGCTGGCAACAACTAGTAAATAATAAACATCCAAACTTAAGCGTTTATAATATTAGTGTGATAAAGCTCAGGTATAATAAAGCTGTCTAGTAGTGAATGATTTTTCAAAATCGGTTCAGTAGTTCCGGTAACTCATTTTACACAAACTTACCACCTTAAATCCCCATCAACAAAGATTCAAAAAACACTGCGTCATATAAAAAAAGATTTGGGTGCATCAAATGATTTGTTTAATAGATTAGTTTAAAATTAATTTCAATATAATAAAAACATTTTTTAAAAAAACGAGTGTGCTTTTGACTAAAGTAAAACTTCTTTTTCAAAATATTAATTTATAAAATTGTTCAATTACAAAATTGTCCAAACGTCTGTAGGTCGATCAGTCTATGTTATATACAGACGCAACTCGCACTCGCACAATAACGTTTAAATAAATACGAAACGTAACGCTCTGTCTTTCTATCTTCACTAACTTATATCTCCCTCTCAACTTCCGTTCGCACTTTTCGTAACGCATTCACCAGTTTACTCCTCAAATCAAGCGTGCATAAAGAAGTTTTACTTCAAAACATAAGAAAAGCCAGTGCATGGTCTCCATTTGACCAATTAGGTAATGGTAATCCTTATTATCTCAATAACAAAAAACCCACCTTGATCTTTAAATCATATTTATCTAACCCGGTCTAATGGAAGACAAATACAATTTGGATTACTAGGCAAACATGACCCGCCCCCGATTCACGTAAATTAATCGTAATGGATTACAAGGTCTGACTTTACGGACGTTGATGCAATTTATATTATGAACCCCAGAGAATCATTACGCCATAAGTTTAAAAAAATAAATATTAGGGCATTCCCTTATGTATATGTATGTTCACAAAAATATTAATTTGTTTTAAGAAATATAGCGATAATCATAATTTTAATACTAGAAATAAAGATAAGCTCGCTGTTGCCCCTTGGAGACTCCATAGTGTTAGTTAATCGTTTAAAGGGCAAGGTGTGCGCTTTTTTGTCGAACTCCCAAGTGATGTACAAAAATTGACAATTAACAAATTTAAAAACGTAATTAAACAAAATCTTTATAAAAAAGGCGATATATAACATATCGGATTATTTAGATGGTAGAGAAGCTTGAGATTGAAATTGCTCCAACTCGTTCAAAAATGTTACAATTTAGACGTAATTTATTTTCGTAATTGTATGTATTATAATAGGATAATTAAAAAGAATAACCAGCCTTGTTTTCTTGCCTTTCTTTCCGGCTTGGTCGCGAAGGAACAAGCAGTAAAATTGACGTTTCAAACTGATCCTTGCTATTTTCATGAATAAAAAGATTTTGATTTTGGACAAAAAATTTAGTAAAATGGTAACCCAAAGTTATAATATAGGGTCTGGATGTTTTTCTATGCAATATAAGTATGTATATACAAAAAAAATAAGTATTCTATCATTAAACTGGTTCCCAAAGTACAATCTCGATTAGCTTAGTTTAGGGTTAGATAGCGTTGTGCGAAATGTCCAGGAATATTTAATTATAGTCAAACTTATTGCAATAATTGGTTATTAATTTGGTCAAAATCCGTTGACATTAAATAATAATATCTATTCAAAATGAAAAACCCATTAGCTTGTGTTTAAATTAATTAACATATAGGTATATAACTCGTCATACATTTACAGATATGTGATCATATAATCAGTTAATAAAATAAATTTAACACCATTATCATTACAAATGATTGCACGAAAAAATAGGTTGTCAAATGGTTAGCCATAGTTTTGTTTCTAATAACCACATCGCTGCTGTAATTGGGTAACTCTTGACGCATGCGCGGCAGACCGTGCGAGGACGACGCCGATCATGCGTAGAGTGTCATGTGGACTACATTCTGCGTTTGCGCAGGTGAGGAAAAAAATAATGTCCGTTTGTAAAGTAAAGTAAAAAAGTTTTTATTTCTCACAGAAAATATACACTGGCAATCAACTCGAGCTAATATAGATTTAAGAAAAGTTTAAGAATAAGAGTAATTTTTTAAACAAAACATACATAAACAGTTCTACTTCATCATCATCATATCAGTCGTAGGACGTCCACTGCTGGGCAAAGGCCTCATTATTTATACTAAAAACGGGATATTTACCATGATTTGTGAGTATTTGAGTATCCCGATATTTCGGCGCAGTTGCATGCGCCATGATCACGGGTAAACTGAAGTCTTTGCGAGTAGGTAGTTATTGGCAGATATAACGATCTACCCTCTTTCTTAGTCTCTTGCTAGGAATTAATTCGCTAATTCTACTACTACCACCGGCTTCATTCTCGATCATAACTCGATTCCGACACACAACACTCACGGTATCAGGACGCGTAATTGACACTTCACTTCTTCTGTTCTTACACATTCTCACCACAGGATTCCAGGCTCCAGATAATTGAAAACCATCTTCACGATTGAAATTCTTGTGTTTGGCAATTTCAATTGCCTCTTGAACCAGTCTTGGCATGTAATGTCGCTCAGTTGAGATAACTTGTGGGTTGTGTAGCTCGATCCAGTGGTTTGAGCCTGAGTCCAGCAGATGTTCCGCTATGGCAAACTTTTGTCTGTCAACATTCTTCACCGCCCTGATATGTTCCTTCACCCGACAAGCTATAGTGCGTTTGGTTTGACCAATATAAGAACTCCCACAGCTACAGTCTATTTTAAACACATAAAAAAATCGAGGGTAACTCTCAAATTTTATAGGGACAATTTGAGAGTTACCCTCGATTTTTTCGGGATCCCATCATCAGATGCCTATGGGACCAGTGGGAAGTATATAACAAAAAAATAATTTCTCTAATCGGTCCAGGCGTTTTCGAGTGATCAGAGAATATAGCGACGAATTGAGAACCTCCTCCTTCTTGGGAAGTTGGTTACAAATAAATAAATATTGCTGGACATTTCACACAGCGCTATATTGCCCCAAACTAAGCAAAGCTTGTACTATGGGAACCAGATAACTGATAGAATACTTATACTTATACTATACATATAGTATTTTTTTGGAAATACCTAGGCGAATAGCCTGTTGAGACGCAGTAGGTTCGATTCCCGCCGCGGAACAAATGTTTGCATGATCTACAGATATTCCGGGTCTGATTGTTTTTCTATAATTATATTATAAGTTTTTTGAACTACCTCCCATGCGAGGGGGGTAGATACTGCCCTTAACGACACGTTCAGGATCATTCCAGGCTGCCTAAAACCAACCCCACTCAAAATGCTCTACCATAATGCATCTATACTAATGCAGGCATTGCATCACCAAGCGTCCGCTGTAAGGTTGCTTGCAGTGTAGAAAAAAGTAAGCAGGAAACTGACGACCGGCACCCACAGTATGCCCATCAGCCACCATCGGCCCGACTGAAAAGCCGTAAGAGCTTCCTCCGATCCACCAATCCCACGGACAAAAGCCCGGCAGTAGCGAGACTTGAATTATGGTCCTCCCATCACACTGCCCCTCCTGATTACATTCCACTAGCGGAGCATCTTCCTTCCAGCTACAAGCTGCAGTGGCCAATTTGGATGTCCCTAAACCGGTTGCGCACTCAAGTTGGCCGCTGCCGAGACAATTTAGGCAATTGGGGCTACATCGACCCATTCCGGAGCCAGTGCCACTGCAGGGCCAACAATGGCCCACCTACTCTCATGTCCTCTATGCCCAACCACCTGCACACGGAATGACTTGTACCAGGCAACAGAGAGGGGTGTGGAAGTTGCTCTCTATTGGGCTAATCAAATTTAAAAGTCAAATAGCCATTGACACGAAAGAAGAAGATAAGTTTTTTTTATGTTATTTGTGGGGAACAGGCTTACGGCCCACCTGATGGTAAGCAGTCACCGTCGCCTATTGACACCGGCAACATCCGGGGTATTGTCGATGCGTTCCCTACACTGTAGGAACCTCTTTACATTTCTCTTGAAGCGTACCATGTCGTTGCCTAACGGGAAAACCTAAGATATTTATTTTTCATTTGCTCATTCCACATCTTGCATGTATGGGGTAGAAAAGATCGCGTGAAGCGTGTGGTGCACGATACCCAATTGTCGATTATATGTGGATGAGCTTTATTACGTTGTCGAGAAGTGTGGTGGTAAAATCTCGACGACGGGATGAGATCAAATAGCTCCTCAGAATATTCCCCATTATACAGGCGCTAGGCGGTAGAATACCTACACTGAGCGATCCGATGTCACGGCGTTGACTCAGCAGTTCTGAGTCCTGTCGGCGAGTTTGGGATCACCGATGATTCTAATGGTTCTTCTCTGAAGGGAGTCAAAACAAAGCAATTGGTACTTTGGAGCTCCGTGCCAAAGATGGGAACAGTATTCTACGTGCGGCCGAACTTGCGCTTTGTACAGCAATAGCCGTTGTTGTGCCGTAAAATACTGTTTGGCACGGTTAAGGACTCCTAGTTTTTTGCAGCTTTTGCTTCTAAGTGACCCATATCCTCATTAGAAATTACGACTCCCAGAACCCCTATACTCGCCAAGACGGGGACAGGAATGCCCTGAAACCGTGGAGCTACTGTGTAATAATAGTGTTTTTAAAAAAATGTATATAAGTATTCTATCAGTTATCTGGTTCCCATAGTAGGTACAAGCTCTGCTTAGTTTGGGGCTAGATAGCGCTGTGTGAAATGTTCAGCAATATTTATTTATTTACAAAGGTCGCTAATCTAATAATAATAAGGCCGTTTTTTTGCAAAATTGGTACATATTTACCTGTCTAAAGAAGTGGATAAATATACTGATATTTTATCGAAACATTATAGATATGTGCTTATTATAAATTGAACTCATTTATGTTATCATTAATCAATGTTTCATTTATCATTTACGCAACACATAATAGCATAGATTACTAGCTACTGCCCCCTGTTTCGTTTACGTCCACTGCTGCTATCATAGATTTCCAGAGCGATCGATCTTGTGTGGCCACTGGCCAGCACTCCAGGACTCCCTCTCTCTGTCTTCCTAGCTATGTATTCCACATGGTGGTGGGGTCAGCTTTCCTGGTCGTTCTTCTCCTCTTCGCTCTATCCTCGACGTCGTCATTAGAAACTTGGCACTGTCTCATGCCTTTTGACAGCACATCTCCCAACCTTGTCTTGGTCAATCTCTCAGCCTACCTTCGACCGGGGATGGAAAGTTGCAGTGCCAAAGTAGTCAGGTGGCCCAGTAACCACTTACCATTGTGACGTATACTTAGATTTTTATTCACGCACAGAGAGTTCTATCTCTCTTTCGTATTCAACAGCTTCGATTATGTCAGTGCAACTGATGAAACTCCCTCCATTTGTCTCGATTTTACGAAGCTTCCTTGTTCTTTTCAAGCTTTCATGTAGTTAATGATGACCAATCAACAACTTATTATTATTTATAACTAGTGGTTCTTCTCGAACTGAGATCTCGCGAGTCTTCCATAAAAACAAAAAAAAATATTTTTTGTAATATTTGACTTACAAAATAGTGCCACGAAATGAATAACCCGATAATTTGCCCAACAGTTTCATTCAAATTACAGGTAACGGGAGTTCATGTTGAGTGCTTTAATTTTTTTGGGGTAGAAATTGCAGTTATTCTGGATTTTAGACTTTTGCCTATATTTGTGTCACTAAAGCTACACGCATACCAAATTTCAGCACTGTGGGGTCACTGGTGTACCCTGTGAACTTTGTCCAATTTAAGTTTTTATTATGGCTAATAACTTAAAAAATACAAGGTTTAACCTAAAAATAAAAATGGGGTCGAACCATTTTAATTTTTTTTACCCTTCTTGAACCCCAATATCTCCACAACCCCCCCACATTTTAGCTCATTTAGTCACAATTGTGCCATCACTACCTATCGATATACCAAATTTCACGATGATCTGATAAACGCTTCGAAAGTTATCCTCAAACAAACAAACATACATACATGACGACCTCCGTGGCGCAATGGGCGAATAGTCGGCTGAGACGCAGAAGGTAGCGGGTTCGATTCCCAAAATCAAATGTTTGCATGATCTACAGATATTTGTTCCGGGTCTGGATGTTTTTCTATATATTATAAGTATGTATTTACAAAAAAAAAGTATTTATGTATTTTATCAGTTATCTGGATCCCATAATATAACCTCTGCTTAGTTTGGGGCTAGATAGCGCTGTGTGAAATGTTCAGCAATGTCCAGCAATAAATATTTTAATAAATACATAAAACGCCGATTTACACAAGTTGATTAGGAGATCTCGCTTCGCTCTATCAAAAATATAAAAACATCCGCATCAAGGCCGCGATAAAATCAGTTCTATCGCGGATTAAAATAACTATTGCCGATATCTGTTTTAGGCTTAATGATAAACTTAGCTGATAAGATAAGGAGTGAGGAGGTCTCAGATATTGACAAATATCTATGCTGCAATATCTATTGATTGTTAAATTTGATCAGTTAGTGTTACCAGTGATGACACACGTCATAGAAATGTGGTCTTTCACTATAGGTCTCGTAAGAAGGCTGGCGGTCGCTTAGCGTGCTATGGGAGAGCTATGCTTGGTGTTTGTCGATGAGATCAAATAAGTAATTAGGAGATTTGTATAAAAACTAAAGTGATTGACATAGTCCAGAGGTTTAGCAAGCTAAAATGACAGTGGGCAGGGCACATAGCTTGAAAAACTGACGGCCGTTAAAGGCAGAAAGGTTTTCTAGTAGGGATCATGCATTGAAAAGCACAGCATACAATGCCCCTCCGGGTAAGATGACCCGATAAAGGTTGCTATGGAAATTTATGAGGGAGGCCTTTATTTAACAGTGGACGTCCTTTGGCTGATATGATGATACTTAGTAGCTCTGGTTCTCTCCAGCACAGTCGTAAAGTTGCTAGCCTCTCGATCTTTCACAGAGTACATTTCGGGGGATGTGCCCAGGAACTTTACGATCTGATTCCACCATCTCCTTTCCATCAAAGGACAAGCAGGCGCACGGCTCAGTACCATCTGTACCTATTTGGTATACCACCCGTTCGCACACACTGTTTTAATTCTACGTTCTTAATGCGCACAGCTAAGGTGTGGAACACTTTGGTGTCGTCTGTTTTTCCTCAAGAATACAATCCGGGCCTCTCTAGGGTAAGAGTGAATAGGTTGCTTCTAGATCTTCGTGCTTCATCTTAAACCACATCATCGCTTACATCAGGTGAGATTGTGACCAAACGAAGATCTAAATCACTCCTTCAAAGTAATCGATCTTCAGGAAAGATTCTGATTTCTTCCCCTTCTTTAGTGTTCCGTATTCACCTAACGATAATCAGTCAGTGAATATTGGGGCTCAAGTGGACTTGGGCAGAACACTTGGCCAGGCGTAGTCACGACAGGTGGACTAAGGCACTAACAGAGTGGAGGCCGAAAACTGGGCATCGAAGTAGGGGACGTCCGCCAGCGAAGATGGGTCGACGACATCAATAAGTCCGTGGGTCGTACGTGGATCTACTAGCTAGTACTACTACTAGCTAGATCGATACTAGCACAGGATCGGGAAGAATAGCAGAAACGAAGACAGGCTTATGCCCAGCAGTGGGTCGACACGGGCTGAAAATGATGAATCAGTCAGACACCACAAACATACACAAACACTTTGACGACCAGTGGGCGAATAGCCGGCTGAGACGCAGGAGGTAGCGGGTTCGATTCACACCGCGGAACAAGTGTTTGCATGATCTACAGATATTTGCTCCGAGTCTGGTTGTTTCTCTAGTATGTATTTACAAAAAAAAAATGCATGTAAGTATTCTATCAGTTATCTGGTTTCCATAGTACCTACAAGCTCTGCTTAGTTTGGGGCTAGATAGCGCTGTGTGAAATGTGCAGCAATATTTATTTATTTTATTTATACAAAATGTATTGGCGTGATTCTTGACGGATTATATTGGTACAATTCCGAAGTAACCTACATCATAGTTCCCAAGACACTAAGCCAAATCGTCTATCAATAAACAAGCCAGCTGAAAGACTGGTCAGGAAGCATCCTAATCAGGGCGTCAGACAATTGTCGTAAGTAATGGCTTCCAAGAGGGTCCGACCCTTGAGATATTGCGAATGGATCGAAATATGTTCCCTTTAGAAGCAGAGAGAATCAAAATTACTCGCATTTTATGACAGTCCAGTTTGCAGAACTGTAGATGGTCAATTTAAATATTGGATTAAAATAAACACAGATTATTTTGTTCAGGTAAACAGAGCCGATGCTGAAACATACTGTTTTTAAATTCAGTAATGGCGGGTTCCTATATCCGTCGGTAACCGACTACGCCTCGTATCTCCTTAAAAAAGTGTCAAACTAGTGTCAAACTTTTGACAGGTTTTCAAGGAGAAACGAGTCGTAGCTGGTTACCGACGGACATATGAACCCGCCATTAGTAGAATCGTGGTCATTAACCTATAATCTTCGACTTCTGGCATTCTTGTTACTTATCCTTCTATTAACCCCTACTTCTTAGAGCCAGAAGTCAAGATTCGACATTACCTCTTTATCACCATCTTCTTTTGTGTTTTGTATGTGTGTCGTGTCAAATAAATATTTTCATTTTCAGTTTTGAAGTAAAACTTCTTTACGCACGCTTGACTTGGGGAGTAAGCTGGTGAATGCATTACGAAAAGTGCTATCCTCCTGTGTAGTATTCTTCGCAACCCCCTATCTTCCAGCTACCTTAGAGAGCGATTGGCATTCGTATCAGCTGAGGACAGACCTGTGCGATCGTCTCGTCGTTTCCAATTGACCACTCCACAGCATAACACGGCTACTTACTCTGACTCTTACACCATAAGCGCTACTCGTCTCTAGAATAATATGCCACCAAACTATTTCGAGGCTACTTCAGTGGAAGCATTCAGATTGAAAATCTATAGGTACCTTCTTGGTCAAAACGACTTAATCATTCCTTAACAATTTTCTTTGGTAAGTATGTATTTTTATTTGATATTGGTATAGTTAAGTATATAATATAAAGTATATAAGTAGGGTTATTTATGTAGTATGTACATGTACCTATATTATGCTATTTTTATTAGTTCTGTTCAAATTTTCATTAGTTCCCTTTCCTGTACACTACCTATACATCTTAATCTACACTACACAAAGGTTATCTGGAAGAGAATGCTCTTTAGCATTAAGTTCTCCTTTGTACTAGTTTTATAAGTGCAATAAAGTATTTTCAATCAATCAATCAATCAAAAGTGCGAACGGAAGTTGAGAGGTATATATAAGTTAGTGAAGATGGAACGAGAGAGAGTTACGTTTCGTATATTTTTAAACGTTAATGTGCGAGTGCGAGTTGCTTCTGTCCAGAATGAACATAGACTGATCGACCTACAGACGTGTGGACTATTTTGTAATTGAACAATTTTACAAATTAATATTTTGAAAAAGAAGTTTTATTTCAGTCTCAAGTCAGGTCTAAAGCACACTCGTTTTTTCATTTTTATAATACGACTTCCACTGCTAAACATAGACCTCCCCCATAGACCCCCAGAGCCACTGAACTGGTGCGACCTGTACCCTAAGGCTCCCAGCCATTGTTAGCCGGTCGTCATTCCATCTAGTGGGGGCCATCCTACGCTGCGATTTCCAGTGCGTGGTCTTCTCGCAAATTTTTCTGCCCCCATCGGCCCTCAGTTTTTTGAGATACTTATATATGCTTATATACAAATATATATCTTTGATTTGTTGTATTTGTCTTCGGACTGAATAGCTGAATAACAATTAAAATATCGGAAAAATTTACGCAAAAAAAAATCACGAAGAAAATTCATTTTCTCATACATAGATGCAGCTAATGATGGCGGATTGACAATTCTACCGGTGACGTACATTGGCAGTACGCGTCATATGCATGTCAAGGCGGTGCGAAGTTTAGCAGGTTAGCTAGTTGTAGATGAACTAGCTTTCTATTAAAAAAAACCGCATCCGAATTGGTCCATCCGTTTGATCTGAACTACGATGCCACAGACAGATACACAAACACCTAAACAAACTTAAGTTTAACACCTAAGTTTGCCATTGAGGATTTTATACGTTTTGGCAACTATAGTTGGCATAGAGGAGCATTTTTAGGGTTCCGTACCCAAAGGGTAAAACGGCACCCTATTACTGTGGCTCCGCTGTCTGTCTGTCTGTCCGTCTGTCACCAGGCGGTATCTCACGAACCGTGATAGTCAGGCAGTTAAATTTTTTACAGATGATGTATTTCCGCTATAACAACAAATACCAAAAACAGAATAAAATAAATATTTAAGGGAGGCTCCCATACAACAAACGTATTTTTTTTGCTCGTTTTTGCTCGATACAGATAACGGCAACAGGTAGACGCTTAAAACATTCAGAGAATATTTAGTTATATGTATACTTATTTACTTTAAAAATAAATTAATTAATTAAAATAAAACAAATATTTAAAGGGGGGCTCCTATACAACAAACGTGATTTTATGCTCATTTTTGCTCGATATTGATAACGGCAACAGTAGACGCTTGAAATATTCACAGAATATTTAATTATTTATGCACTTTATAAATAAATATTTCAATTAAAATAAAACATACATGTAAGGGGGGTTCCCATACAACAGACATGATTTTTTTGCCGTTCTTATAGATAATGGTACGGAACCCTTCGTGAGCGAGTCCGACTCACACTTGGCCGGTTTTATCTTATTAAGCAATTCAGTTGTATCGTGAGTTATAAAGCGACAAATTACCAAAAGAAACAGATATGTCATATACAAACCAAAAGACTGTAAATAAATGACTAACCAACCAAATATTATCGCAAAAATAAATCTCTATTTTTTACAAATACCACTCACTTAATACCAATTAATTATTTTTAACGTATGCTCTTGACGTTTTTTTAGCCAGACGGTTGATTAAACACTTAGATTTTTGTGCGCATTATTTTGTGCGCATGATTAACATACTAGTGAGCAACAAACAGTAGGTACCACGTACCTACCTAAATTAATAAAAAATGTATTAAAAAAATAACGCTGGGTATTCCTCACAGCGCTATTTAGTCCCAAACTAAGCAAAGATTTCGTCGGGATACTCATATACTCTGCCTTCTTTATAACATCCTTCAAAATCCTCGGTCTCCTTCCTATCTTATAGAACGTTTTTCTCTTCTTTTTGCACCTGATCGTCCTTCTCGTTATTCTCAACATCTTTTAATCAAGATGCCTGAGCATAAAACTTCTTTCTTCACTAACTCTTTCACTGTGACTGCTATTCGCTTGTGCAACTCTCTTCCAGTGGAAATCCGCAGGGTCGCCTCTATGGGAATCTATAAATCCAAACTCTTTATACACTTCATCTCTTTTCAAAGATACCCAACAAAATTGAACACTTTATGTAGATATATTTGTGTATTTCGTTTATGTATGTGTATTATTATTATTATTAATTTTTGTAAGTTTATTTCTAAGCTAAAGTTTGTTTAACTTTCCATTTTCTGGCACTACTTACCACTTTCTCCACACTACACAAAGGTTAGCTGGAAGAAAATGCTAATTAGCATTAAGTTCGCCTATGTATTATTTTGTTAGTGCATAATAAAAAAAAAATCTAATTTTATCTAAAGCTTGTACTATAGGAGCCAAATAACTGATACAGTACATATATACATATAATGTAAAGAGAAACACTCAGAACAAATATCCTGTAGGTAGATCATGCAAACATTTGTTCTGCGTCGAACTTCCTGCGAATCGAACCCTCCTGCGGCTCAACCAGCTATTCGACCCCTGCGCCATGGCACGGCGAGCGGTTGCCAGTTTATCTTTCGGGGTACGTTGGCATAACCCTTTCTAACAAAAAAAATAACCAGTGATTTCGGACAACGCGGAAGAATTATCGCTAAAAATAAAAAAATAATTAGTAAAAACTTTTTTCTTTGTAATTCTGTTAAAAATATAATTGTTATAATTCCTCACCATCCAAAGGTTGTCTGGAAGAGATATCTCTATTTTTTTTTTTTTTTTTTGCGATGTGACCGCCCATTATGCTTGCATTTGTTTCTTTTTTATTGTTGATGTGTCTAGCTTGTAAGGTATAATAATTATAATTATAAGTATCTGAGATAGTATTGACATTTAGATCATGCAAACATTTGTTCCGCGGCGGGAATCAAACCCCCTACCTCCTGCGTCTCAGCCGGCTATTCGCCCACTGCGCCACAGAGGTCGTCAAATAAATACAAATCCAAAATAAACGAAAAACGATGTCATAACATCATTTCGCTCGGATTGTAGTCTTCTTTCTGTTTATCATTTAAGTGCGCATCTCGTAGTACACTAATCACTTATTTATGTGTCTCTGCTTGTAATGTACTGGTGTTCGTAAGTGCTCATACCTATACTGCTAACGATAATCGACTTATCAAACAAGTACATGGATCTTGTTTATTTTATCGTATCTGTTTAAACCAGGTCTAAAACCGGTGTCTGCAATCGCAAATATTTAAGGCGTACATTTACTTACTATTTTAATAAATAAAACCGGCCAAGTGCGAGTCGGACTCGCGCACGAAGGGTTCCGTACCATTATTTATAAAACTGGCAAAAAAATCCCGTATTTTGTATGGGATCCCTTAAATATTTGTTTTATTTTAATTTAACTATTTATTTTTAAAGTTAATATGTAACTAAATATTCTGTGAATATTTCAAGCGTCTACCTGTTGGCGTTATCAATATCGAGCAAAAACGAGAAAAAAATCACATTTCTTGTATGGGAGCCCCCCGTAAACATTTATTGTATTCGCTTTTAGTATTTGTTGTTATAGCGGCAACAGAAATACATCATCTGTGAAAAATTCAACTGTCTAACTATCACGGTTCATGAGATACAGCCTGGTGACAGACGGACCGACAGACAGACAGACAGCGGAGCCTTAGTAATAGGGTGCCGTTTTACCCTTTGGGTACGGAACCCTAAAAAAATGTATACATTTAAGTAACTTTCACAAATAACAAGTAATTCTTTCACAAAAAATAATCGACTTCAGAAAACAGATATAGAGTTCCTTGAGAAAGGGCTTGCCCGGGGAAATACTAGCATACCTATTTCTACCGCCAAATTTGAAGGGTATGGTTGCCGGTGAAATTACAGATGGTTGCCGGCTTTAGATCTGTATGCCTCAAGTGGATGGACGCAGATCATCGTAGGACGCCATTCTAGGGTGCGTGACCTACGAGGCAACACTTTGTCGTAGATGGTTACCACTCAACATCATATGCTTCTTCCATCTAAAGATTGTTTAAAAAAACAACAGAAAATCTAAAAAATATGTAGATTCCTATGCAAATTGAAGAGTTTGATCCATCATCAGCTTTTGACCAAATATAATGGGATTACTCCTGAGGTACACTTTCTTTTTATTTTACGTGAGCAAATCCGTTATGGATACCTTCCACCTTGGAGTGGTGGTGCCGGATGGTTAGGTCAGACTCTTACAGACCAAAACCTTACGGGGGTTCCTTCTGAACACCATTGGTCGAGGCAACGGCGTAGCGTGGGTGTCTGTCGCCCGGGGCGGAAGAACTAAAGAACTTTTCGGCAAGAGCAAAGTCTTTTAGTGCACTATGAATGTCTATAGCATCACACACCTCTTACTCAATAGACAAGATAGCCAGATTAGTTAGCCTTAAAATACTCATTGTTGATTTTAAATAATTATGGATCTATTTAAATTTTTAAATACTTCACTCACAACTGGCATTACTTATGCGACAAAAATATGAAATGGTTCAAATATTTACAAGATATTATTATTATTTATTATTAAATTTAGCCGCCCCGTAAAAGTGCCGCCCGGGGCGGGCCGCCCCTGCCACCCCTACTACGCTACGCCACTGGGTCGACGCTGTGGGTATGCTTTGCATTCTTCCATAGCTTCAACCATCTGGTTCCAATTTATTCGCCTTATATCTCGTTTAAGAGACACTCGGAACCTCCATTCGCGCCTCCTCTAGGCTTTAGGTTAGCAGGCGACAGAGACTCAACTGTGTCGTTGCCCAAGCCTTTATTATGGGGGATGGATATCATGGAGGTTTCTCCTCCTTCCCCTGACTCTGTACGAATGGGATTGGTACTCAGGATTTCTCTATTCTTCTTTGCAGGCTCATTAACGGTTGAAACTTCCTCGCAAAAAGCAACTATGACTTTTCAGGCCCCCTCACTGCCTACTATAGCATTGATTAAAACTGGGAGTGAAAGGTCTGTCACATTGACGTGTTGCTGACGTGCTGCACCGTCTCTACGATATTGTCACAATGGTGATATGCGCAGGTCAGCTCCCTCCCAATTTGATACAGGTACCCCTAAGGTACCCTAACGTAACGTAAGGCTAACGTGTTAGAATCAAAATAAAAAAATATTTTTATTCAATAAAATCACAAGATCACTAAATTGTAACATTTTTATTTCAATCCCAAGCTTCTACATCTAAATAATCCGATATTTTATAGTAGGCTTTTTTTAAAAATTTTGGTTAATTACGTTTTTAAATTTGATAATTGTCAATTTTTGTACATCATTTGGCAGTTTGTTATAAAAGCGAACACCTTGCCCTTTAAACGATTTACTAACTCTATGGAGTCTACAAGTGGCAACAGCGAGTTTATCTTTATTTCTAGTATTAAAAATATAATTATCTCTATTTTTCCTAAACAAACCGATTTAGGCTTAAACGTTATTCGCGGGCGTCAGTGGTCGGGCCACATAGCTCGAAGTCGAAGTTAGTCGAAAGTCACGATCTGGCTATGATCTGGCGAATGTAGGTTTTTAACATAATTCTGTAAAACATATAAATACCAGCCAACTTAGTATCACGAAGGTGAGTACCTATTGTACCTGCTATCTGTAAAAGGGCCAAACTTTCAAGCTAAGTATTTACTCTTCCAATCTTCCTTTTAATAATACTCCTCTTCACCCAAAGGTTGTCTGGAAGAGATCGTTTTCAAGCGATAAGAATAAAAATATTTGATGTTTTTTATTATGTATATTTAATACTAGGTATAATAAAGAATTTTCATTCATTCATTATTCTAAATAGATTTAAATCTAGCTGTTCATCAGCTGTTGGGGCAGAAAAGTCTCGAGTGGAGAGTAGACCACGCACTGGAAAGTGCAACGTGCAATGCCATGCCCCCCCCCCCCCCCCCCCACTAGTTGGTAAGACGACCTGATAAAGGTTATTTATACTAAAAACGGGATATTTACCATGATTTGTGAGTATTTGAGTATCCCGATATTTCGGCGCAGTTGCATGCGCCATGATCACGGATAAACTGATAAAGGTTGCTGGGAGTCGTTGGGTGAAGGCCGCACAAGATCTGTTTATCCACTGGCACCCAACTAAATGTACCAACTGAAATTTACTTTCCCTACTAGATTTGTTAATAACCAGACTAGGAAAATCCATGATAAATGATACTGATTAAAATGATAAACACAGATAAATGGGGGCGAAATACTTTTAATAACAGATATAATATATGTACATTTACTACTACAATAAATAATATACTTTACTGGTGGTAGAGCTTTTGTGAACGAGCTCGAGGAAGTGGGCACCACCGCCTTACCTTTATCTGCCGCCAAATAGCAGTACTTGTGCTGCTTTGTTCCGGTTAGATGGTAATGGTATGTTCCTGTAATTACTGGCACATAGGCATAACAGCTAAGTCCTATAGTATGGCAACGTATCCATATAGAGATCAAGACAACATAATAGCTTGTTTTGGATATCCATGGGCTGCAGTAGCTACTTAACATCTGGTGGACTGCATGCTCGTTTGCCATATATATAGTACAAAAAAATAACATTTTTTTTAAATAAAATGCAGAAGAAACAGTTGAATCATTTAACGATCTATAGATAGTTCAACTTCTCCAGATCACTACCAGGCGGAAGTGTCCCCAAGACACTGGCTGCATTGCCCCGCTGAATTGCAATGCTTATGCGTTGACCCAGATAAGCGCCAGCTCTCAGATCACACGTCGCTTCGACCAGACGCCCAGAAAGAATTTTGAAAACGCAATTGGCCTCGCCCCGTAGGTACCCTATGGACCCAGGGTCTCGACCCCAAATGACTCAAATACGTAAACTCTGTCGAGACTTCCATATTTGCGCCGCTTGTGATCTTCGATCTTCTTCTATCTTGTATAAGTTAAGTCAGAAGATCGTAAATTAGTGTTTGTTCCATATATTTAGCCTGTTAGGAGATATCCGAAATATCTTATATTGTTATATCAACTAAGTGTACATCAGCTATTCGATGTATATAAATGATTGATTGCTGTTTACGTTGAAAACTTCTAAAGTCTATTATTGGAATCGATCGCAAAACATGGAACATTCACTGATCAATGCAGTACATATTGGTTACAATTTCGATGTCCATTCGACTGGAATCAGTAGGTACTATTGTAACTCACTCTTCCGAGATGACGATTCATTATTCATCGTCAACAGCGTCACTTAGGAATTAAAGATAAAACCCTACATGATCTAGAAAACCGTATTAACACATCATTAACTATTTTATGTAGAAAACTTTCGTGATTGATTTCAACCATTATCATAAATACAGAATTTATCACGTCTCGCCTCGCACTCCGACTCGCACTGACAACTCAGTTCGAGGCGAGACGTTATTCGGAGCGGATCGCACTCACCCTGATGAAGGTTCACGAATTGAACCGAAACATTGTCGGTCGAAACACCGATGAGACGGTACGTGATAAATCCTGTATTTATAATAATGATCATTAACTATATTAAAAAAGCAGCCAAGTGCGAGTTGGACACGCCCATGAAGGATTCCGTAGCAGCAAGTAACATAATATAAAAGTTCTTGTAGTTTGTTGTAACTTTTTTTATATTTGAGTTGATTTAATGAAAGGTAAATTGCGGTTTACGATTTATGACGTATTAAAAAAAACTACTTACTAGATCTCGTTCAAACCAATTTTCGGTGGAAGTTTGCATGGTACGAAACAATACGAGGTCAGCTTATACTGGATATGTATAGCTTGATGTGTAGTCCTGTGTACATCATATATTTTTTTTAGTTTTACATTCTCTGATTTTAGAAGTAATAGGGGTTAGAAGTTTTTAGAAAAAAAATATATTAGAAACCTCAATATCATTTTTGAAAACCTATCCATATATACACGTATGGGTTTGATGAGTATTTTTTTTTAGTTTTAGTTATAAGTAAAAAAGTGGCTGTGACATACGGACGGACAGACATACAGACAGACATGACGAATCCATACCGTTTTTTGCCATTTGGCTACGGAACCCTAAAAATGGTTTGAGGTATATGGTATTATTCTAAACTTTGATAAGAGTGTAATATTTAAACACCAATGCAGGAAAAGTATAGAGAGGAAAGACAAGACAGAACATTTGTTCTTAGGATACAAAGTGGATTACACGGTCAGCCACACCTAATACGTCAATAAAATCTGTAGTAAACTAGCAAGTGTAGACTATGCTCTTTTAAAACTAAAATCAACTTCAAATAAAAAAAGTTTGGTCTCTTTTTACTATGCATATGTGAATTCAGTCATAAGTTACGCTATAATTTTGTGGAGAAATAGTGCTGAAGTAAAAAAAGTTCTAATGTGTCAGAAGAGCTGTACGCATTATTTGTGGACTAACAAGGAGAACTTCGGCAACAAACCATTTTGTGAAAAATAATATAAAGACGATAATATCGCTATACATTTTTAAGAATGTATTAGAAATACACAAACACAAACCCCTATATAAGAAAAAAAATGGATACACATATAAAGAAATAAAGAAAAACTAATCCAACCTAAAACAAGACTAGCAAAAGTACAAAAACTAGGAGAATGTTATTAGTGTAGGTACACACGGCTACACATCAAGCTATACATTTGCAGTATAAGCTGACCACGCATTGTGTAGGCTTCTCGTAAAATGAGAGGTCAGCTTATACTGGAAATCTATAGCTTGATGTGTAGCCGTGTGTACCTACAATAAGTTGCCTATTCAAATTACAAACCTGGAACAGCCCTCTGACTTCAAACGAAAAATCAAATGCTTATTAGAAAATGCTCTCTTAATTTATATTAATTTCATTCGTTCATTCATTCATCTCATCCCGTGTGCACCCACTGTTGGGTATAGGCCTCCTCTTTATTACGCCATTCATTCCGATCCCTTGCGAGTCTCATCCATTGACACCCAGCTACGCTTTCAATATCATTCGGCCATCGGGCGGGTCTGCCTCTTGGTCTACGAGCATCCCTTGCCCACCACTCTGTAATCGCTTTCGTCCAACGCCCGCCATCCAATGAATTTATGAACATAAAAAAAAAACTAGAATGCTCTTCTTTTCTCAATAAAAAAAAACTTAGCAAATTTTGACATCATATTATATATTTAAAGCAAATTTTTGTTTAGATTTTAATGAATTAACATTATTTTGTATTATTTTCTCTGTCATTTTTCTATATTGTATTGTGTTTTCACTTGCCTTGTAATATCACTGTTAATATGGTTAATAAATAAATAAATTGAAATTGACTTGATGTTAAGGTAGTTTCAAAGATTTAAATTTTGTATGGTAATACATTTTATAAACTCCTATTATACAACAATATTGTTTTATTTATAATAGTATTAGCCCCCCCCCCTCCGATTTTTTATTTAATGTTCAAAATAAGAAAACACGATTTTATTATTAGGGCACACAAAACAGAATACAACTAAACAAATTCAAAGTATAGTTACTCTTAGACATAGATTGTATCATTTTTTATAAATACGGGATTGAAATCAATCACGAAAGTTTTCTATAGATTGTATCCTAAAGCATGTGAACACAGCATGACAACTCTAGCGCAGTTCTGTGTAGACCAACTGAAAGGAAATATTTACTTACATAAACAAAACAAGATAAGAAAAAAATAGCGTACAATAACGAGATATGTAATTAAAAATAATATTAATAATATATGAATGTTTAGAGAATTATGGGCGAAGAACTCTTTTTAAGGGGACACCGGAGGGACAATCGCCCATACAACACGTACTACCAAGATCATTTCTAATTGGAGCATATTTCTACCTTAATAAGGTATTATTTTAATTTGAATAGTATTTATCTAGGTTCCAAACCATATATTATATCAAAATACTTACCTAAAATGAAATAGAAGCGTATCGCATTCTGCATGCTTTTACGTCATAAATGACCTGTTTTAAACCTAATTGTTTCGTATTAAAAACAACAACATCTTACGTATCCTAGTCATGGGAACATAGATTATATCGTCTAGTTACAGAATAACAACACAATGAGAAAAATACAAGAAGTTTTCAGTCATCATTTTTGGTATTACGGAACACGGTCAAAATCTAATCAAATTTAGAATCGTTCTATTGCTATCACTGTCGCTCTGCGTGGCTAAACTTCGTCACTAAACAGGGATAGCGATATTCAGGTCGAAGTTTTTGACGCGGCCGAATTGAAGTTGCGCTGAGGGTTCGCCGGCGCGTTAATATGAGTGGCTTCGATATCTTTTTTAAATTTAAATAATTTAATAATGGCAAAGTCAAAATTATTATTATCACTATTAACTAACAGATTATTGTAAAGACGACACATTCTGACTATCGGATTATAAAAGGACTAAATTTTAAATAGTATTTATAAAAGGACTAGGCTACTTTGGCCGACAAGACGACACCTAGTTTTCCGCTGTCCAGTCGGGTTGGATTTGTCAACTAATTTCTGTCGTAGGTAGACGTACTCGTCAAATTCAAATTCATGATTCATTCTATGAAAGCTGTTTATTTTCATGGAACGCGTTAGTATTCAAAAGTGCATAAGGAATTGATCTGTTAGGAAGCTGAATCGATACTGGAATATTTAAGCGTTGAGGGATTTTCAAAATAGGAATGATAATCACAAGTACTTTAAGAAGAAATGGCTATTTATAATTTTAATAGTTCGTGAATATTTTGTGAGTTTCACAACCTTAGTAATCTTTTAAACTACCTTATCGGTATAACTCAACCAAATTAAAATTCAGTATGACTAGTCATGTTTGTGTATGTGACATCGCTTTTTTACATAGTCAGATTGTGTTCCCTATGTGTGCAACGAAAGGCCCTCAGTTGTTAACTTATTTTAGTGACGTACAGACGTACAGGTTATATAGAATTTATGTGCGGAATATATCTGGAACAATTTGAAAACTTCTGTTTCATTGTTTGTGTGATTGATGAACTTAAGTGTCATATGTGAACTTCTAAAAGTGCTGCTTATTAAAAATATATTTTTTTAACGAAAAAATATGTTAAACATTTACAGGAGTTTTATTAGTTCTATTTTTAATATATTTTTATTACAATAAACAGTTTATAATATACAGAAAATAAGATGCATCTAAAAACGTATTGGTGTACCGTGAGATGAGCTGACGATGACGTGGACCAGAGAGCTGGATGAGGCTGCCGTGCTGGCTACTCGCAGCGGGCACTGGCATGTCCTGATGTTCTACCTGCTTTGCGGACTGGCAGCCATACCCACTTCTTTCCTCGTCTTCTCTCAGGTATTTCTACGCTTACTCCCAGGTACTCTTACTGGTGGTAGAGCTTTTGTGAACGGGCTCGAGGAAGTGGGCACCACCGCCTTACCTTTATCTGCCGCCAAATAGCAGTACTTGTGCTGCTGTGTTCCGGTTAGATGGTAATGGTATGTTCCTGTAATTACTGGCACATAGGCATAACAGCTAAGTCCTATAGTATGGCAACGTATCCACATAGAGATCAAGACAAAATAATATCTTGTGTTGAATTCTATGTGGATATCCATTGGCTGCAGTAGCCATTTAACATCAGGTGGACTGCATGCTCGTTTGCCATATAAGTAGTATAAAAAAACCCTTGTATAACATGCTTCCGCTCGCGTGATTTGTCAACAAAAACATAATCCTCTTTCTGCGCAGTCGGGTTAAAAGTGTCCTAATCCCGGCTATAATCGAAATACCTATTTCTGCCGCTAAGCACGATGCTGTGCTGTATTTTGATTTGAAGGGTATGGTTGCCGCTGAAATTACAGGCGCATGAGGCTTTACACCTTCAAATTGATGGACGCAGGGCAGTGCATCGTAGGACACATTTCTAAGATGTGTGACTTAAGAGGCAATTCTCTGTTATGGGTGATGGTTACCACTTAACATCAGGTGGGCCAAAAGCTTGTTCCATTTCCATGTAACAAAAAAACATACAAAGGAACAACACCGCTGCGTTAGCATCGACACCCATCGACCCGGGGATAGTAGTCCTTGGAGATGACTTTCCTGAGATGAATTGTATGGTGACTCCTTCACAGTACACACAGCTACACATAAAGCTATACATTTCCAGTATTAGCTGACCTCGCATTGTATAGGCTTTTCGTAGAATGAGAGGTCAGCTTATTCTGGAAATGTATAGCTTGATGTGCAGCCGTGTGTACAAGCTGTGCGACTGTGGAATGCCTTACCCTTTGTCCGTAAGGTCGTCCAAATCTCTTCATATTTTCTAAGCCAAGGTATACAACCAATTCCTTTCGTTGTCTCGTAACTGCTAGTTAGTGTTTATGTTATTTATCCTCCATATGTAGTATAGTTTATTTATTTGTATGTATTTAAGTTTATGTATATTATGTATAATCAATAAGTATAATTGTATTTTATACTAAGAAGAACCTTTGAAGTCCTTTAACATACATAAACATCACCTGTTTATGTATGTTAAAAGTCTTCACGCCACCGAATTTGGATTTTAGTTTATCCTGTCCATTCAAAGGTCTGTCTGGAAGAGATCGCTTTTACTAAGACCGCACATTTTACCGTTATTTATTGTAAATTTCCTCTGTTACTGTATTTTTATTTGGTGTGCAATAACGAGTATATCAATCATACGCGAGGGTAGGGACCGAAAAGTCGAGGTCCTATCCAAGGTCCCTAAAAGCGATATTGCTGAAAACCACTCAATCGTGAAATGTGGCCTACAATGCACTGCCATCAACTTAATTGCCTGTAATTTCACCGGCAACCATACCCTTCAAACCGAAACACATCACTGCTGCTTGGCGGCAGAAATAGGTATTGTTGTAGTATTTCCCCCGGCGAGCCCTTTCACACAGAACTCTCTACTACTCTGTCTGCGCAGTCGGGTTAAAAGTAGCCTATGTCCCAATCCCGGTTATAATCGATCAATTAACCAAATTTCATCGGAATCGGCCAAGTCATGTAGTCGTGAAAGCGTAACAGAGAGAGAGAGAAATATTGAAAATATTATTTGTAATCTTTGACTATCAAAATAGTGCCACAAAAAAAATTCAATTGACTTGACCTACAGTTTCATTCAAATTACAGGTAACGGGAGTTCATGTACTGTGGTTTTTTTGGTACAAATTGCAGTTATCCTAGATTTCAGACTTTTGCCTATAGCTACACGCATACCAAATTTCTGCACTGTGGGGTCACTGGTGTACCCTGTGAACTTTGTCAAAGTTTAGTTTTTATCAAGGCTAATAACTCAAAAACTATAAAGAATTTAGGAAAAATAAAAACGGAGTCTAAATATACTAATACCTTTCATTGGACGTCATATTTGACCTGATAGCCTCATTTTCATTTTTTTTTACCCTTCTTGAACCCCAATATCTCAACAACCCCCCAACATTTTTAGCTCATTTAGTCACACCAAAATTATGCTATCACTACCTACCTGTGTATTAAATTTCACGATGATCGGATCAACGTTACGAAAGTTATCCCCGGACAAACATACATACATACAACGCCGATTTCATCATCAGCCGGGAGACGTCCACTGCTGAACATAGGCCTCCCCCTTAGATCGCCACAACGAGCGGTTGGTAGCCCTTTGCGCCCAACGGCTCCCCGCGATTCTTACTAGATTGTCGATTTGCAGATTTTGATTTATGGCGGGTTCCTATATCCGTCGGACACTAGTATTGACACTTTTTCAAGGAGATACGAGGCGTAGTCGATTACCGACGGATATAGGAACCCGCCATTAGAGATCTCGCTTCGCTCAATTAAAATATCTTGAGTGGTTCTAATTTATTGTGATGATAATAGAAGAAATCTCCGAATTGAGATATAATTAAATTCCATTCATTATTTAAATATTTTTTCATTCCAAATTAAGTTTGAATTTATCTACTCGAGATAACACAAAAATTTGGACGTTCTACTCATTAAAAATTTTAATCAATGCTTCTGTAGATAAACTTTTATACTGTATATAATCTATAGATATGCGGCCTTATCGCTTCAAGAACTTGTAGGTAACCTTTGGAAGAACAGTAAGCGAAGTAGTAAGGACGGTGGTTATAAGACCACTCATTTTCACAGAGTAAACTGTATAGATTGATAGGCCCACATGATAACACTACCATCGGCTTCACAATATTTGTTTATCGTTAAAATATTTCGATATAGATAATGAATAAATCAATATTTATCATTGAACGCTCGTCTACAACTCGTTGATAAGATTTTGTAGTCAAAACAAAGATAAATACTCTAATATTATAAATGCGAAAGTTTGGATATTTATTTATTTATTTGTTTGTTACTCAATCACGCCGTTACGGCTATACCGATTCCGATAAGTATGTACGTAGATTAAAAGCTGGATTAACACATAGGCTACTTTTTATCCCCTAAATCAGGTCCCATGTGATAAAAATGGGGTGTCAAGTCAAGTTGTAATGCGTACGAAACCGCGGGCAACAGCTAGTCAAAAACAAAATCATAATGTGTGACGAGTGCCTAACTGCACATGACGACAGTGGTGTAGTGGACGAAAACCCAGCCAAGAACGCATGGTCGCGGGTTTGATTACCACCGCGGAACAAATGTTTGCATGATCTCCAGATATTTGTTTCAGGTCTGGATGTTTTTCTATATATAATAAGTACGTATTTACAAAAAAAAAAGTATATAAGTATTCTATCAGCTATTTGGTTCCCATAGTATAAGCTCTGCTTAGTTTGGGGCTAGATAGCGCTGTGTGAAATGTCCAGCAATATTTATGTACTGCCTTTTCTGTGATCGAACTTCGTCTTCTCCGAGTTTCTTTTTAATGAGAAGGGTTCTAGTGAGAATAAGATTGACCTTCTAGAATCTAGATATTCGTGCTCCATCTTCGTGACCACATCGCTTAGACGAGAAGGTCAAACGAAGATTTCTCTCTCTGATCATCGATTCCTCGCTGCAGGTCATGACTTTTTGTTATGATGTTCTCTCAAGCTTCTTCCACATATTTCAATGTCAAATAAAACGGATTACCTTATGAAGTTGAGCTAAAACTAATTGGTCAAGCGCGAGTCGAACCAACCACACTGCAATGAAGAGTTCCGTATCTATTGTTAATAACAGCTAAAGACTCTAGATTCCATTGAGAGAAGAGCCAAGAAGCTCATTTGCAATGACGAGTTAGCAGATGCAAGGCTCTACAGCCTTAAGCATCGCCAAAAGGTTGCAAGCCTCTCAGTTTTTATATCGGATACATTTCGGAGAGTGTGCTGCGGAGCTCTTCAACCTGATCCCACCATCCCCATTCTATCATCGGACAACCAGACGCTCCGCGGTGCGCCACCGCTACATGGTATACATACTGCCCGAACGCACAAAGCGGTGCTCTTCCACCTTGATTATGCGCACCGCCACGGAGTGGAACGCCTTGCCAGAGTTTGTGTTTCCTGATAATTACAACCTAGGGGTCTTCAAGTCGCGAGTGAATAGGTTTCTTCTAGGCAAGCGTGTACCATCGTAGACTGCATCATCGCGCGCCATCAGGCGAGATCGTGGTCAAACGCTAGCCTATATGGTATAAAAAATGCAACTTTTGCGAACACTTTTGAGGTATAATAAAAGCGGGTTGGCACATTGGGAGAAGTAAATAATCTGTAGTAAGAATTATCAAAGCAGAGTAGAAGACTCTTAGTTTACTAGCTAGAACATATGTATGTAGTAGGGTTTGCAAACAGTTTATAAATAACTAGCTTTAGCCCGCGACTTCGTTTGCGCAGGATTAGCACTTCGAGTAGCCTATTGCTATACTAATATTATAAAGAAGAAAGATTTGATTGTTTGTTTGTTTGCATTGAATAGGCTCCGAAACTATGGACCGATTTAAAAAAATCTTTCACCGTTGGTAAGCTACACTATCTCCGGGTGACATATGCTACTTTTTACTCAACTGCGCAGAAGGAGGGTAATGTTTTTATTGAAAAACTACGCGTGCGAAGCTGCGGATTGGTTAGCTAGTTCTTTATATTCGTCTAACTCTTACGGTTTTTACAGCGCACGCCAGAATGGCTCGCAGATAGCATATTTTTTTCCGACGTACGTGACACTTATGGTTATATTCTGGCCAATTTAAACAACAGCTTTATAAATGATAGCCTATATGTTATTCTGATGTATGAGCGACAAGTAAAGTAGTTGTAACGTTTCATTAAAATCCATTCAGTGGTTTTTGCGTGAAAGAGTAACAAACATCCATACAAACTTTCGCGTTTATAATATTAGTGCGAGTGGGATGTTCATACAAAATGACCAAACTCAACTGCAAACGTCTTCTTGTTCAAAATATGTATCTCAGTGTCTTAAGACGAACGACGTCTTTGTTCAGTGTGTGTTACTAGTGATGACATATGGTCAAGAAATGTGGTCTTCCACTATGGCCCTCATAGAACATACATACGTTTACTTACACATACCCTATCGTTCTTACCCTCGAGAGACTCACAAACGTAATTTGATTGCGCCTATTCCCTGCAAAACTAACGCCGGTGAGCGCGCACCCTTAAACAGAATCATGAAACGCCATAATGATCTCTTTACTGGTATCGAACTGTTTGCAACCTCGCCCGGCTCTTTCAGAAAGAGTGTATCTGATGTCATAATATTGGATACACTATTTCTGTCTGACCTAAAGCAAAAGTTAATTTTGTTCTTGTATGTAATGTAACCTACAGATATTGTTTGTCTTCTTTCTTAAGGGGACACCGGAGGGACAATCGCCCATACAACACGTACTACCAAGATCATTTCTAATTGGAGCATATTTCTACCTTAATAAGGTATTATTTTAATTTGAATAGTATTTATCTAGGTTCCCAACCATTTATTAGATCAAAATACTTACCTAAAATGAAATAGAAGCGTATCGCATTCTGCATGTTTTTACGTTCCTATCTTACGTATATATCTTACGTATCCTAGTCATGGGAACATAGATTATATCGTCTAGTTACAAAATAACAACACACTAAGAAAAATACAACACGTTTTCAGTCATCATTTTTGGTATTACGGAACACGGTCAAAATCTAATCAAATTTAGAATCGTTCTATTGCTATCACTATCGCTCTGCGTGGTAAACTTCGTCACTAAACAGGGATAGCGATATTCAGGCCGAAGTTTTTGACGCGGCCGAATTGAAGTTGCGCTCGGAGTTCGCAGGCGCGTTAAGCATGCACTTATAATTTGTCAACTCAATCTGTGGACACCGGGGCTGGTTATACGTAAAGAACCTTATTTAGTATTAGCATTATTTAACCTAATTGTATACTCGTTGGTTGTCTATAATAAAGAAAAATAAATAAATAAAAGGCTTAAGGTCGGTGTTATGTTTGGTGTTTCTCTACGAGATCGAATCAAAACTGAAGAGATTCACAGATCAATGAAAGTTACCGACATAGCACAAAGGATTAGCAAGCTGAAGTGGCAGCGGGCACAAAGCTCGAAGAACTGACGGCCGTTGGGGCAGAAAGGTCTCGAGTGACCACGCACTGGAAAATGCAGCATTAATAAATAAAAAAATAAAAAATTAATGGACATTTCACACAGCGCTATCTAGCCCCAAACTAAGCAGAGCTTGTATTATGGGAACCAGGTAACGGATAGAATACGTATATACATTTTTTTTTGTAAATACATGCTTATAATATATAGGGAAACAACCAGACCTGGAACAAATATTTGTAGATCATGCAAACATTTGTTCCGCGGCGGGAATCGAACCCGCTACCTCCTGCGTCTCAGCCGGCTATTCGCCTACTACCCCACGGAGGTAGTCAAAGGATCTAGGACGACCTAGCATAGGACGATGCCCCGCTAGATTGAAAGAGAACCTGATAATGGTTACTGGGAGCCGTTGGGTGCAGGCCGTACAATATCGGTCGCTCAGGAAATCTATGGTGGAGGTCTATGTTCTTTATGCTTTATCCTTTATTGTACACAAGAAAATACATTAAAAAGCACAGAAATATAGGTCATGTACAAAATCGAGCTTAACCCTAAGAATAGTTTTCTTCCAGCAAACCTTTGAAGCTAGAGAGAGAGATGATTTTAAATGTAGGTGCATGTTCAAGAATCATAAATATGTACATACATATATCTTAAACAAATAAAACGAGATCAGCAGTAGAGATCCGTTTGTTGATATGACGGTGATAATGAACTGTAAAGTTAACTTTGTACCTTAAAATGACTAAAAAACAGTCGTACTGACTACGAAACCCTTCAAAACTTTCATGGCCCGACACGCGCTTGACCAATTATTGTTTATGTAAATAGGTGATCTAGATGTTTTGTCTTCGTAGAGTCACGATGATATTGTACCTAATAACTGTATAGGTACACACGGCTACACATCAAGCTATACATTTCCAGTATAAGCTGACCTCGCATTGTGTAGGCTTTTAGTAGAATAAGAGATCAGCTTATACTGGAAACGTATAGCTTGATGTGTAACCGTGTGTACAATTCATAAGTACCTTAAATAACGTGTCACGCCTTTCGTTCATGTGCTAAATAATGACTCAGAATGTTCGTGAGCTAATTCGACGTTGACGGATCTTCAGGCCCCTCCTGAAGATCACGTGATAATAAATTCACAGGAGTAACTTTAAACGCTCTGTTATCGCGCAGGAAACTCACCGTAATCGCTATAGCTATCCATAAGCATCATCTTATAATAGTAAATTTAAGAATCCCAAAGTCCAAAAGCAATTTTCAAACGTCGATTTTATCTCAGCATCAGCATCTTGTTTTTTTTTTAAATAAATATTGCTGGACTTTTCACACAGCGCTATCTAGGCCCCAAACTGAGCAGAGCTTGTACTATGGGAACCAGATAACTGATAGAATACTTATATACTTTTTTTTTTGTAAATACGTACTTATTATATATAGAAAAACACCCAGACACGGAACAAATATCTGTAGATCGTGCAAATATTTGTTCCGCGGCGGGAATCGAACCCGCTACCTCCCGCGTTTCAACCGGTTATAAGCCCACTGCGCTCGTCCTTCTAGTCTTCTAGTATTATCTTCTAGTCTTATGTAAATTAAATACTTATTCATTTTAATCTCAAGGACCGCTTTCAAACGTCGATTATACCTTCTGTTCCGATAAAAAATCAAAAAGAGAATGCACTAAAAACTCGATGCTACAAACTTGAGAGACGATTTACAACGTAGATGACACGCGTTCGAGAAACGCTACGTCTATAATCGTTGTGTGTACATGGTTTTTTGCTGTAGACAGGAGTTAGGTAGTTCAAATAAATTAAACTTTTATGAGCTTAAATTATTCTGTTTGATTGATCATTCTGTTTTGAGAATGAACACTTATGAATATAGTCCAACCTCCACCATCCCGACTAAAAAGCCGAAAGAGTTTTATGCGTAGAACTCTCGCCGCTAGTGACCACCCGGCCGCATAAAAGTTGAAATTGTGGAAGAGGCACTTACCACCACCTGACTAAGCACCACACGAAAATCTTCCCCCTGGGCATGACCTTATCTGGCTGGTCTGGAAGTCTAGTAACTAACTCCGGACTCAGGTTGGGCGGTGTAGGAAAAAACCTCTGTAGATGGGGAATGTGAGAGCCTTCGCTAACTAGCTGTGATTTTGGGCACCCCATCCTGACCACCTGCTTAACTGTCCTCATTGCCCTACGATTTACACAAGGGACGATCTTAATAAGGCTACCATAAATGCAATAGACATGGCCAGGTTCTACTCAACGCTAATTATTATAATTAATATTTAAAAAAAAAAAAAATTAATTATTAAAACGCAAAAAATTGTTAATACGTTGTAGGTAAGCTATTGGCACGAAAGAAGAAGAATGAATGTAGTATTTAAATGGTAAAATAATATTATTAACTACTATATTCAGGTGTTCACAAACGCAACGCCGGAGCACTGGTGCGCGCCGCAGTCGGAGCTGGACGCATTGGGCCTACCTGAGGACCTGCTGAAGAACCTGACGATACCAGGAGATCAGGCTTACGAGGAGTGCCGAGCTTACACAGTAGATCTGATTGGACTGCATGATCTGCTCAATGATTATGTGGAAGAAAGGTAAACACTGTTAGTTTAGCAATAATAAAGACGAGTAACTTTTTAACAACAATAAAACCAACTACTGCCATCTCCGCCTGGGCCTACCACACGGCCACCGCCAGTTTGGAATTCATTCTGTAGTGGTTTTCGCCCATAGTTCTTCTGGCATACGACAAACGTCGCACTTCAATTTTGCGGATATCAGCTGTGATTTGGAGCGCAGTGTTGAGTTTCTTATACGGTATGTGAGCCTGACTCCGAGGATGCTGCGCTCCACAGCTCATTGACAAACACCGAGGCGGGACTTTTGAATATTGATGAGAGACCTAGTTTGTGCACCGCATGTGGAATGCACATGCCCATTAGTTTTCGGTTTAAAGCTAGTGGCAGATTTCCTTTTATGAGGTCTTTCATTGACCAAAAGCTTTTCCATGCGTTTTCTGTGCGACGAGTAATCTCCTTATCCTGTCTCGCCTGGAAATACACTATTTGGCTCAAGTAGATATATAGACATATAAGGAAACGGATAATTTCTAGGATTATCATATTAGAATTTTTCCAGACAAATGAATCAGTAAATTTTAAAGACCATTTTTTACCATTATTATCAGAATAAATATACAAATGTTCACTTAAGAAACAGTTGAATAATCTAAAGACCGTACGTTAGATCACTATTTATAACTATATTTAAGACCATGGTTCACGTCATAATATTATTTTCAGTTCTGCTTCAGTCAAAGTTGGAGGTGTATTACGAATAGTCAAAATCCATCAGTTGAATCTGATTCCAGCGAAGGGAGAAAGGGAGAAAGTCGAACAAGTTGGTAATCCTTTTTTAATTTTATGGAACTATTTGGTAAAATTTTGGATACCAGGAGTTTGGGACTGAATAGGGATTGAAACGACGACGTCATGCGAGTTGTAAAAAGACAATAAAGGCCTTTATCTGGCAGTGGAAGAAAGTAAGCTGACATACATATAAATACAAATGTTGTTATTTAATTCACTTTATATAAGTATATGTAGATAAAGGACGCTGATATATAAGATAAGATAAGATAACTCTTTATTGTACACCAAAGTAAAATACAGAACATAATTCTTAAAAATAGATTTAGTACAATGAGCGGTCTTATCGCTAAGAGCGATCTATTCCAGACAACCTTTATATGGACAGGATTATAATGTATCACATGACGGCGGTGCATCTATATACAATTAAAAACATACCTACATACTAGAAACCTAAAATACTATAAGTAAATTTATATTAGTATATTAAAGTGCGCTGATTCACTGTTACATTACTGAATATTATAAATTTATAAACTAATAAACACTAAGAACATATAACTGAATTTAAACCAAATTGAATCTACATTAGAGGTAATGCTAAACGTTTATAATCTGACGTCGCAAAGTACCACACCTGTTTACTCTAACATAGCTACGTAGAAATAAACTAACAAGAAACGGTTTACAAGAAATAGTGGCACTTCAAGTAACTGAGTATAGGTAGATCTAAAGATATTGGAACAACGAGCTGTTTCGAACCTAATCAAGAGGTTTTATTGCCCAGCAGCTGTCTCCAATACCAGTGCAGCTTGCTACCACTTTTATAATTAAACACTTCTCATCAAAAAAATCGAAACACCTCTGAAGTTTTGAATGAGTTTTTGTGTTATTCTTTTATATTAAACAAAAAAATAATAATGTCAGTTAATTGCGGATATTATATGGTATAGTTTAACAAAAATTAATGTTCCAAATTTAAATTAAATTTCTTTAACTATCGTGTTTTGTTCAACAGATATGTTTTTACACTTAAAGAAAAACTTCTAAAATGTAAGAAACAAAGACGTATAACCAAAAAACTATAAAAAAAAGTTTATTCAGTATCTTGTATTCCCTCCCCGGGCTATAATGACTGCTTCCATCCGATTCCTCATGGAATGGATGAGAGACACAATCTTGTGTTGTGGGATATTATCCCACTCTTCTTGTATAGCTGTTTTAAGCTGGCCAAGCGTCTCCAGAGCAGGATGTCTCGCTCTGACTCGTCTCTTCAACTCATCCCGTAGGTGTTTTATGGGATTCATAGCCGGGCTTCTTGAAGGCCAGCCCATAGCCGTAATACCGACTTCACTCATGTATTCATTTAGAATGCCTGCGGTCTGAGCCCTGGCATTGTCCTGCATAAAAATGAACTCTTCGCCAATTAAATGTGCGTAGGGTACCACATGAGGCACCAAACACTCTTCGATGCAACGTGATCCATTTAATGACGGTAAGCGAGGTCCAGATACAAAAGCAAGTTCGGTTTTTCCTTCGGCGCTTATGCCTCTCCAAACCGTCCATGAACCGCCACCGTAACTGACTCTTTCTTCAATGCAGCACTGTGCAAAACGCTCTTCCTCTTTTCGATACACCTTCTTTCTTCCGTCGTTACCACACAGCATGATCTTACTCCCGTCAGAAAAGAGAACTTTGCTCCATTGAAGGTGACCAATATAAATGCTCACGTGCAAAGTTAAGGCGCGCTCTTTGGTGGTCTACCGCCAATTTTGGGCCATTAGCTGGTTTGTTTCAGGCCACGCAACCAATCTTCTTCTAATGGTAGAATCGCTCACAGTCAATCCTCGAACCTCACGGAGCCGCTCCTGCAGTTGAATAGAGTTAAAGTGACGATTTCTTAAAGAAACTGACACAATATACCGGTCATCTTGCTCAGACGTGACTCGATATCTATCAGATCCTGGACGGCGAGTAAACATACCAGTCTCCCGATAACGCTGATACACTCTATTGACAGCAGAGAGGCTAAGATGCAGCCACAACACGCTGACTATGCTCTGAATCAGCAACGCCACGACTTTCGTGGGCGAGGTATCCATATTTGTTAGGAAAAAATCTCTTTGGTAGGATGTCACAGAACTTAGTTTACACTCACGCTCAGCTCAGCTCAGAGCTCAGTTAAAAAAAACTATATTTTATGCAAAAAAATGTGATTAAATGCAGAAATTCCGACGGAATACACATTGAAAACAATCTCTACATTCATTTATTGTATGAAAATTCGAAAATTTAAATTCAAATTTGGAATTGTGTGTCACTATTGTGTAGACTAAACTGCCAGCTATTAATTGGCGTATTTTTGTATTGATATCAATCCTCTTTTTTTATAAAAAAGCCACCTGAATGGTACTTGCATTCTTCTTCTTCATTCTTCGATTTTTTTGATGAAAAGTGTACTTTACTTTTATATTATACCATCATCAGAACTTTCAAGATTGAAGCTGCTATTTAAAAGAATCGTCAGACAAACATGTGATCAGCAGCGCGCGAGTAACGCCTTACAAACATACGTAGGCTACGGTAACCGCTTTTCATCAGGGATGATCCCACCATCCCCATTCTATCATCGGACAATCAGACGCTCCGCGATTCACCACCGCTACATAGTAGACATGCCTCTCATACGCACAAAGCGGTACTCTTCCACCTTTATTATGCGCACCGCCAAGGAGTGGAACGCCTTGCCTGAATCTGTGTTTCCTGATAAATACAACCTAGGGGTCTTCAAGTTGCGAGTGAATAGGTTTCTTCTAGGCAAGCGTGTACCATCGTAGACTGTATCATCGCTTACAATCAGGCGAGATCGAGGTAAAAAAAATCAGGGGAGCTATAAAAATAAGATATACAGCGACGATTCGTCTAACTGAACTCTGATACACTGTTATCAGAAGTGCACCCCTATCGAATGTGTAAAAAATTATCAAAATTTGATACGAATAAATCTAATTAGACAAGATAAAGAGGTTGATTTTAGACGATGAAAACTATTTGTAAGAATACCCCACAAGCTCACTAGGGACTGGGTACTCTCAGACATCAGACATCAGAACGTTTATTTGCCATAATATACGTAGGTACATGAATTTCGATGTTACATTTTGTTGATCATATATTCTAGCATCGAGATGGTGTGCAAATATATATTTTCAGTGAGACATTATAAAAGACCAGTCTATTTTATTCACTATGTCTATTCACAGATAAAACGAGTCACACAAGCAATTCTCGCTACGAGGAGCAAGGAGCCGAAAGCTTGCACCAATGGATGGAGGTACAGCACAGAACATTACAGAAGAACTCTTGTTACAGACGTAAGTTCATTGTTACAACTATCCTACATAAGTGTCTCAAACATAGTCCTTAGCCCCCCCACATTAGGGTTCTCTTTGTAGTGACTCGTGACTCATCAACTATTAGTGAAGGAAATCCTATTGTTTTTGTCCGGAATGCTAATGTAGAGGGTAACTTTTTATTTAAATTCAAATCAAAATCAAAATGTCTTTATTTAGTACATAAACAGCGTACAGAGACAATATGAAAACTGTTATACCTGCAGGAGTAAAAAATACTGTGTCGCAGGCATCAACGCCCTCGTCCATAAACCATAACAAATAATGAGTTCAATATTTAGACTAAAAGAGAAGCTAAGTTAACGAAAGACTAAAGTTAGTTTAATGTTAAACAGACAATTTTAAAAATTCGAGTATCTATACGATTACAAATATATAATAACAAGAATAGACATAGACATAGACAGACATTTATTTGCTACCATAGCACACACAAATTCACACAATACAATCAAAAGGTATAACATCAAAGAGAAAGCACAAGAGAATACAGAAAATACAACAAACATAGAAACAATAGAATGAAATAATAAATTTACAATGTAGTCAGGGAAAAATTAAAAAGAGGCAAGTAGGTGTGTATGTGCTACTGCAGCAAATGGGTTCCAGCTCAGCATTATGCCTTGCCACCGATCGACAGCTCGGCGCTGTTATTCTGCAAACCTTTTTTAGGATAGTAACTATGATAAATTTTAATTGTCTAAATCATATTTTATTTTGAATTTTAAGTAATAACAGAGTAGATTCCATGCGCGTGTGCAGTGTGTAAGAATGTAGGGGTGTGTAAGTGTGTGTAAGAATGGAGTCTAAGGTGTGTATGGTGAATGTGTGTTATTCAGCAAAAAGCAGAAGATTTTCAGTGTCATCGTAGGATAAGGATATCAGCCATTCTAAACATTTCAACTTGCATTTGTAGTATGGTAATGGATAAATGTTAAGCAATTGGTTTAATCTGTTGTACAGTGATGGACTTATGCAGTGGAAGTGAATTATAGTCATCGTTTTAACCATGATCTCGCCAGATGGTAAGCGATCATGCAGTCTACGATGGAACATGCAAGGTGTTCCGCTCTTTGGTGGTAATAATGGGCCCTGAACAAATACTTTCAGTTACAGATAGCTAAATCAATTTTATTGTTCAGCAGGAATTGAAGACGCACTTCCCTTTTACCATTTCAATTTGCGATGGTTCACAGGTCTATTAAAAATACAACTAAAGTTTAAAAGTTCAAAAAAAAATATTTTTATTTCAGTTCTCTCTATTTTGCGATAAGGATTGGATACCGCGGATGAGCAATACTCTCTTCTGGGTTGGCTCCGTCTTTGGGAATCTTTTCTTCGGATGGATGTCAGACAGGTAAGCCCATAAAACACTGATAAATTATTTATAGCCTGTTCTGTGCTGAGTGACCTTGAGCCTCTTATAAAGCTAACGGTGAGGGACTGGTTAGGGATCCTGAAAGTATGCTGCCATTAACCCTAATTCTGTTCCGCTACTTTATGGAGTTTAGATGGTTGGTTTAGGTTAGAAGAGGAGACAATTCACAATACAATCCAATGCAGGTCGTCAGTGCAGATCTTACTCCCTTCTAGAATTAAAATTAGATACACTGGTCAGTTTCTCTGTTTAAGACACTGAGGTCCTTTGGACGAGAAGACGTCACGTAGTTCCCAGTTTTTCTAGTTCGTTTCCATAATACCGATTTTATTACTATTCCTTATCATGCCTAGACCCTAGACCCTGTGTTACCGGGTAACTAGACCCGGTAACACAGCGTCTAATATAATATAATATATATATATATATACATCTGACTAATATCTTTACCACAATGGCTAAATCTAAAAAAACCCCTCCCAGAGCCAAAAACCTGCTCTGACTGTAATATCCATCAATATAGAAGGTTTCTCCAATCGAGCTCCTCGCAATGCTTTGTCGGGAATCCCAATGCATAATTATTTGTTTCCAAGAGACGCACTTCGTCACCGGCCAACAAATACCACAAATTCCTGAAATGGTCCAAGCCGTGGAAACGCCACGAACACACACAATCCACTTCAGCCTTTATAATTTTCTCGTATCTTCTTTCAGATATGGCCGCAGACCCTCAATCCTTTTCATGATCTTCTTAGAAGTGCCCCTGGCAATCGCTGCATCCTTCTCTACCACCTATTGGGGCTACGCAGCGTTGAGGGTAGCTGGTGGGCTATTCTTTCCAGCTTTGTACCAGCTGCCGTTTATCCTGGCTTTGGAGCTAATGCCTCCGAATAAGAGAACCTATACTGGTATGAGTTTTTTGCTACGAAGTTTAGTGGTACGAAAAATAATATATTGTTGTCAAAATTATTAAATTCAAGATTTAATCGACTTTCAAAATTAATATTTGACGCTGTTTAACATTTCTTTAATATGATATTATTTGTATTACATTCGATTTTTATATTATATTTAATCCCACTAATATTATAAACGCGAAAGTTTGTATGGATGTATGTGTGGATGTTTGTTACACAATCACGTCGTAACGGCTGAATCGATTTCAATTAAATTTGGTATATACGTAGTTTATAACCTGGATTAACACATAGACTAATTATAAACCACGCATCCGAAGCCGCGGGCGGAAGTTAGTTATTATTATAAAACTTAGCACATTTATGCAACTTAGTACATTATGAGCTTGCTTTAATATTCTGGTTTAAAATGTGTACGCCTTGTACACTAATTTAACATCGCACCTAACACTAATTTAACATCATTATGCCTGTGTTTCACAAATAAATATTGTAATGAATTGAAAAATTGAATCCTAGTTTTATACACAGATACTCTGTGTTTTGTTTTTTTCAAATTTGAAACCGCCTGTCAATGCATGAGATAAACAAAATATTAGGACAAATTACAGTGTATTAGTTTTGCGGTTAAGATATTAACGATTTTGTAGTATAGGCTTCCTGCGCATTAGACCCCTTGGCTGCAGCAGCTAATCTGACAAAATACAGCTCATTGAAGCCATGGTGCATCAGGCACTGGGCAGCCAAGAATATTCATATATGTAAGTTATGTAACTGACTGGCAGCCTAGCACGCGGTCTGCTTGAGAGTGTATATCTTCTCTACAGGCTGAGATGTTAATGATTATTTCTTTCATTTTCAGGTATCGTGGTAGGCATGCTGTTTGCCACCGGCATGTGTATACTGTCAATGCTCGCCTATATCTTCAGAGACTGGTACCATCTCTCTCTGGCCACCAGCATACCCTTTATATTACTCTACAGGTAAGTTTGATCATCTGCCTTTATTATCTTGAACACGGACCCTATAATTGGCAGATTATCGTTAATAGCAATCTCTTATACCTACCTCTCTAACCTTTGGGTGGGTTGGATAGCAAAAGACGGAGGTAAAAATGTAATATTGTTTGTCAATAACTAGGATGCCAATATATAGAAATTAGTCCCTGAATCTAGAGATCTACATTTCAGTAATTCTATTAGAATACAAACGACATTGCATTATTTCTCAGTATTCTTAACTTTGCACTAATTGTAACCTGTTTGTACTAAATACAGCTACTATTGGCTGATCCCCGAATCTCCACGTTGGCTGGTGGGTCGCGGTAGAATCGCCGAGGCAGAGAAGGTGCTCAGGAATCTCGCGAGGAAGAACGGGATAGAACTACAGAGAGGATTTCTACTAGAGTTACACGTGAGTACAGATAATCTTTCTTGGGGAAATCTAGCAGTTGCCACCAATTTTACTTTGATTGACAATGTACCAGTCTCAGACCTAACGTTACTTTGAAAGAACTGTGTGAGTGTGTTTGCTATTGGCATTGTTTTGGACTTAGAACATTAAACGTTTTGGACATAAATCAATCTGGTTCAGGTTAAAGATAAGGTTGAGGTACAAAGTGAGGTTACCCCAGAATCATAAATACGAAGACATGTGCATAAAATGAGATTCTTAGAAAGAGGAAAAGTAATATCAAAGGTTCAAGAAATATGTTACTATTCGTCATAAGTCCTTTTAAAATGTGGTAAAATAATTTAAACTGCTTAAATTTTTGTTTCTCGAACATGCCTCACGAAATTTCCCCCCACTTTTGATAAGGCGTATAAATCGATACAAACAATTTATATATCCACAGAAAAAGATGAAAGATGAAACAGTTGAAGCTGAAATAGCCATGCTGCCAAACATGAATGGTCACGTCGCCGGCCTGACCGACAAAGAAGAATACGATAGACGAATAAGCAATATGCTCACATTCAAACCAGACCTCTCAAAGATCACTGAGGCAGATGAGTCTAAAGATCTTGAAAGAATAATCGCCCTAGAAGTAGCTGATATAGTTAATAAGAAAGCTAGAATAAGAGAAATAGATATAGATGAAGAAGAAAGATTCAATTCTGAACCTAATCAGAAAGCAACACAGACGGATTTCGCGAAATCTCCCAGTAATACGCTAAGAAGGAAATCTATACAACTTGTTTCTAAGATATTTATACAAGAGGATGCAGAAGAAGATGTTGCAGAAAATAAGAAGATGGATGACCAGAATTCAGAAGGAGATTGTAAGGCATCACCTTTGGATGTGTTTAGGTATCCCAACATAAGGAAGAAGTTCTTTATATTGACGTTCGACTGGGTGGCGCTAGGAGTTGTGTACAACAGTTTGAGTTATAATACGCCAAACTTGGGAGTTGATGATTATTTGGCGTTTTTTATTGGTAAGTAAAAACTTTATTGTCAAAGCACTTGGGGCGAGTTTACTTACAGTACATAGTTCTATTTCTATTTTTACGTATTTTACATATTTTCGTTAGACGCGAGCGAGGCGGTGGTTACATTATAAACAGTATTCATTGGTGTTTCAGCCAATTATAGATTAATGATATCGTCTTGTGGCCTCAGGCTATGTTGTAAGTACTCGTAAAATTAAGTCACTCCCACTGGTCGTTATTTACAGACAAACCAGGTTACTTGAGCATTGTCAGCATTTGGATAAATAGGTTATATTACAAGTAACTTTTCAACAAAAATATAACCCACTTAACCAAACTACTAAACTGATTTTGATGAAATTCCTAAGAGACTGATATGGCCTATATTCTTTCAAATAAAAAAAAATCCAAATCGGTTGATAAATGACGGAGTTTTGGGGTTAAAAATATAACACCGAATTACGTCCCTATAAAATTTAAGGGTTGCCCTCGATTTTTTGGGATCCCATCATCAGATCCTGACTTGATGCCAATGCGACCACCTGAAAAGTATAACTCTTTAAAAAAAGGAATTTCTCGAATTGGTTCAGACGTTTTCGAGTAATCGGGAACATTTTTTTTCCTAACCTGTACTGCTGGGCAAAGGTCTCCCGCAATTCTTTCCACCCCTCTAGATTCCTAGCTATTCCCAATCGCTGTTGTATACATCTAGGTCATCGCGCTAGCGCAGCGTGAAAACGAAGATTCCGAAGAATTGAGAACTTTTTCTTTTTTTAACTCCTGTTTTTGAAGTCTGTTAAAAACAAACTCTTCTAATTATTAGATCGTTTACCACAGATTGGTTATTTTGGTACACCTGCCACCTACCACTTTAGTTAGAGCAAATTTAGACAAATACCAAATGTATTGTTCGTAATTCATTTCAATTCATTTATTAGATCAGACAATTTACAAGTCCATTTGTGTAAGGTTAGTTAGGTGAGGTTATAAAACTTAAATACCATCTATATTAGTAATATTAGTATATAATGTATTTATTAGCATGTATTTTGTTCAAATTTTCATTCGCATCCCAACCCAATAGCCATAAGGCTATTTGATCAGGATCCGAATGAAAGATTGAATCACAGGCAGGTCATATCTATCAGCTATGACCTGCAGAATGCTGTTGGAGCTGGCCCGTACTCTGCTTAGCAATGAGGCCGTTTTCTTACGGATTATGGCATGGAAACCATCGACCCGCGCCTCAGTAAACATGGTAGATGCACTGCAGTATCGAGGTAACAACATTCTGAAGCCATTGTTGTATTGAACGCGTAGGGCACTTAGCGATTTTTGAGTATAGCTGAACCAAAAACTGCTCGTGTAGAATGATTGTAATGTCTCTGACTATGCTCTACTGCCATGGTAGTTAAGAGATAAAAATTTATTATTTTACCGTTAACCTTGAGGATTGAACTGTCTTCATCATGTGCCCATCGGTTTTTAATATATGCCGGAAACGATTAGGGATGCAGCGTCCGTGTCTATGTTTAAAAGTAGGCTCAAACATTAAGTTCAGATATTCTATAGTTTAGTTGAATTTTGTGAATTACCTAAAGTATAGAGTATTGTACTAGGAAGAAGAAAATTAAATGAAATCAACTAAACATATTGTGATTTTCTATAAAATTTGATGTGATTCATGTCATGTATGACATAGTATATTGACTTGTATATGGAGTTATTATTATAGTACTGTATTGTATTGAAACCCTAGAGCCTATAATTTAAAAAAACCAGCCTATTCCGAATTGGAAACGAGGGACGAAGGGTTCCGTACATTATCTATAAACACGGCAAAAAAATAATATTTGTTGTATGTATGGGAGCTCCCCTTAATTATTTGCTGTATTTTCATTTAATTATTTATTTTTAAAGTAAATATTAAGTAAATATATATATACGCTGTGAATATTTCAAGCGTCTACCTGTAGCCGTTATCAATATCAAACTCAAAAGAGCAAAAAAATCACGTTTGTTGTATGGGAGCCCCCCCCCCCCTTAAATATTAATTTTATTTTGTTTTTAGTATTTGTTGTTATAGCGGCAACATAAATACATCATCTGTGAAAATTTCAACTGTCTAACTATCGCGGTTCATGAGATACCGCCAGGTTACAGACGGACAGATAGACAGACAGCAAAGCCCCAACAATAGGAAGCCGTTTTACCCTGTGGGTACGGAACCCTAAAAATCAGATAACTTAAGCGCTACTATCTACACATCACATCACTACACATCACAGCCCATATCTAAAACTAAAACACACACAATAACTGAAATAAAAACAAGAATAATTTTATATACAAGAATAAATTGGGCTACATAAAAAGGATTGTATGTAAAATAGAAACTACCATTTTAGAGCTTACGAATATTATAATGATAAAATAAATAATGAGTTAAGGACCATTATTATAAATACGGGATTTATCACGTACCGTCTTATCGGTGTTTCGACCGACAATGTTTCGGTTCAATTCGTGAACCTTCACAGGGTGAGTGCGATCCGCTCCGAATAACGTCTCGCCTCGCACTGACGCCAGTGCGAGCCAAAACATTGTCGGTCGAAACACCGATAAGACGGTACGTGATATATCCCGTATTTATAATAATGATTGAAATCAATCACGAAAGTTTTCTGAGTTAAGGACCATTCTGCAACTACTTATACTTTGTGTATTCATTTAGATTGATTGCAAATCAATTCTAAAATTAATTCTATTTTATTTAGTAAAATTCAAATTTCCAGGCGGTGCAGTAGAACTGCCTTCGTATTTCATTGCGTGGCGTTGCATGGAGAGGTTTGGCAGGCGCTGGGTGCTCTGCATCTTCATGTGTGTTGGTGGCCTGGCCTGTCTCAGCTGTGTGCTGGTTCCAGAATGTGAGTATCTGCTTGTAAATCTTAATATCCAAATGTAGAGGGCGTTGGGTGCTCTGCATCTTTTCGTGCATCGGTGGCGTAATGGTTTTTTTTTTTTTTTTTTTTTTTTTATGTTATTTGTGGGGAAACAGGCTTACGGCCCACCTGATGGTAAGTGGTCACCGTCGCCTATTGACACCGGCAACACCCGGGGTATTGTCGATGCGTTCCTTACACTGAAGAAACCTCTTTACATTTCTCTTGAAGCGTGCCATGTCGTAGTCTAATGGGAAAACCTCAGATGGTAGCTCATTCCACATCTTGCAAGTATGGGGTAGAAAAGATCGCGTGAAGCGTGTGGTGCGCGATACCCAATTGTCGATTATATGTGGATGAGCTTTATTACGTTGTCGAGAAGTGCGGTGGTAAAATCTCGACGACGGGATGAGATCAAATAGCTCCTCAGAACATTCCCCATTATACAGGCGGTAGAATACACTGAGCGATCCGATGTCACGGCGTTGACTCAGCGGTTCCAGCTTGTCGGTGAGTTTGGGATCACCGATTATTCTAATGGCTCTTCTCTGAAGGGAGTCAAAACGAAGCAATTGGTACTTTGGAGCTCCGTGCCAAAGATGGGAACAGTATTCCACGTGCGGCCGAACTTGCGCTTTGTACAGCAATAGCCGTTGTTGTGCCGTAAAATACTGTTTGGCACGGTTAAGGACTCCAAGTTTTTTGGAGGTGAGCACAGCTTTTGCTTCTAAGTGACTCCCATACTGGACCTCATTAGAAATTTCGACTCCCAGAATCCCTATACTCGCCGAGACGGGGAGAGGAATGCCCTGGAACCGTGGAGCTATTGTGAAAGGGGCCTTCTTTGTGGTGAACGCACAGACTTGCGTCTTGGTTGGGTTAAAGGTGACCAGATTAAGGTTACCCCAATCTGACACACGCTCCAAAGAGCCTTCAACCTCAGACACAAGTCTTTGTCTGTTGTCTTCCACTTCCGACCGAGAGACATTAGGGCGACCAGTGTAGAAAGTATCACCCGTACTGTCATCCGCATAACAATGAAGGCCGCTTATGTGCAGCATATCATTGATGTGAAGAATAAACAGTGTGGGCGATAGCACTGACCCTTGGGGTACACCAGAGTTAATGGGCATTGAGTCCGAGCAAGAACCATCTACAACGGCTCTTATGCTCCGCCCGGATAAGAAACTGGCGACCCAGCTGCAAAGTCCCCCGGGGAGGCCGTATGAGGGAAGCTTCGAGAGAAGCGCCTTGTGCCACACCCGATCGAACGCCTTCGCGATGTCTAGACTAACAGCTAGAGCTTCCCCCCTACTCTCGACGGCTTCCGCCCAGCGGTGAGTGAGGTAAACTAGAAGATCACCAGCTGATCGCCCATGACGAAAGCCGTATTGGCGGTCACTGATCAGCTGGTGTTCCTCAAGATACCTAAGAAGCTGAGTATTAATTACTCGCTCCATCACTTTACAGAGTAGGGAAGTAATTGCTATAGGCCGATAGTTAGACGGATTGGTTCGATCCCCTTTTTTAGGGATTGGGTGGACATGGGTCACTTTCCAAGAAGACGGCACGATACCAGTGGTATAAGACAATTCAAAGAGGGACGTTAAGACAGAACACAACTCAGGAGCACACTTTTTGAGCACAATGGCTGGAATGCCATCCGGCCCACTCGACTTTCTCACATCAAGGGAAAGGAGTTCCTTCCGTACCGCTTTCTGATGAAAACGTACCTCTGGCATGGAACTCGGACACCGAGGTATAACCGGTGCTGCAGCATTTCCGTCGAGGAGGGTCGAATTGGAGGCAAAAAGAGATCCAAGGAGATCGGCTTTCTCTTTTGCACTATGGGCCAGAGATCCGTCCGACTTGAGTAAAGATGGTAAGCGGGACTGGCAGAAGTTACCCTCAGCAGCTTTGGCAAGAGACCAGAAGGCTCTACTTCCAGAAGGATACCCCATTAACTGGTCGCCAATTCTGCTGATGTGCTGCTTCCTCGCTATAGCCATGACCTTTTTGCTCTGTCTGGAGGCAGCATTGAATTTTTTCCTCAAACGGGAAACTTCGGGATCCTGGCACTCACGCGCTACAGTCCAGTTCTTGAAGGCAGCCAATTTGCTGCTGACTGTAACGGCACAAGCCCGGTTGAACCAGGGTTGACTCCGGCCACCAACACGCACCACAGAGTTGGGGATGAAACATTCCATACCCTGAAGTATGACATCAGCGACGGAGTCAGCGCAAGTGTTTGGATCGTCCGTTGAGAAACATAGCTTCCTCCACTGGTAGGATGCGTAGAATTCGCGTAATCCATCCCAGTCGGCTGTTCCGAAATGCCAAACCCTTCGTTTCCCGGGTTTACTAGATAAACTAGGACGAACGGTCGGCACTGACGTGGTTACCAGGCAATGATCAGAGGATCCCAGAGGAGCCTCCACAGAGACCTGGTATTTATCCGGATGTGAAGTCAGCACAAGATCAAGCAAGGATGGTACATGGTTATCAACATCAGGAATCCTAGTTGGACAGGAGACCATTTGGGTAAGGCCATGAGAGATTGCAAAATCATAGGCAGTTCTCCCAGTATGATCAGTGTATCGGGAACCCAGCCACTCAACGTGGTGAGCGTTAAAGTCCCCGAGAACGATCAACTCTGCATTGGAGTACTGTCCGAGTGCACACTCTATCCCCTCAGCGATGTGCTCAAATAGTCGAGTTGCGTCTGAATCACCACTATGTGATCTATAAAGGCAAGCGTAAATACGGGTTCGACCCCCGTAATCGACGCGGGCCCACAGACACGACAGATCTGTAGCTTCAGATCTCAGCTGGTTGTCGGTGAAATTACAGGCACATGAGGCTTTACCTATGCCTCAAATTGATAGACGTAGGGCAATGCATCGTAGAGCATGTTTCTAATTAATAAGGCGATGGTTATCATTAACATCCAGTGGGCCTTTATTCTTATTCCACCTTCGTTTAAATATTAAAAAATAACAAAATATTTGCTTCAACATTACACAATGTTGAAGCAAATATTTTGTTATTTTTCTAAGCACTCTAAAACAGTCGATATATTTTTAAGGAACATGCAATTTTAATAATCATAATAGATTATTTAATAATAGATTATAGTAATTGCTTGAAACCCAGTAGGGTTTTCTAACGGTAGAACTTAATGTAAAGGTAAAGCTGGATATTTCGCACAGAGCTATCTAGTAACTAAGCGAAGCTTGTATTATGGGAACCAGATAATTGATTGAATACAGTTTTTTATTTAAACATACATAATATTTAAGGAATAATACCCAGACCTGGAACACACTACACAAAGGTTAGCTGGAAGAAAATACTAATTAGCATTAAGTTCGCCTATGTATTATTTTATTAATGCAATAAAAAACTTTCTAATATAAATATCTGTGATCATGTAAACATTTGTCCCGCAGCGGGAATCGAACCCACAAACTCCTGCATCTCAGTTGGCTATTCGCCCATTGCGCCATGGAGGTCATCTATAACTTTATTGATCCTTTAAATAGTATGTTTCATTGCAGCCTGGCCCTGGATAACAGTTTCCCTAGCGATGCTGGGTCGGCTCTGCGCTGCCTCGTCATTTGCGGTCTTCTACGTGCTGATCGGCGAGCTCCTGCCTACTGTACTTCGAGCTCAGGCCATGGGAGCAGCTTCCTTCATAGCAGGGTTGGGGCTCCTTGCCGTTCCCTATATTGTGCATCTGGTAAGAAGGAGCATATTTTTCATAAACCATATTTTCATAATAACACCATGATGTGCCTGTAACAATAGTATTACCTCACAGATCTAACTGAGACTTCACCTTCATGGCATTGCCTTACGTCTGTCACCCTGAGTTACCACCGTCATCACAAGGAAGTCTCATGCGCCTGTAATTTCAACGGCATCCATACCCTTCAAACCGGAACATAGAAATGCCCTATGTCCCCCTACATCCCAGATAATAGACTTTCCCGTGAATTATAATTTCTTGAATCCTTTTTTAATATATTTAATATGAACGAGGCAATAGATTTGTCATGATCGTAGCAAAGAAAGTTTCGTGGTCTTTGTCCGGTCTCCGGGTTATAACGTTTTTAGTATCTATGCTACAGGCACTATCCAGGCCAGGCCAGCCAGGCCTTAATCCAGGTATATTTTAGGTATATACCTAAAATATGTATTGTAAACTGGGAAGGCCTATGCCCTATACCTAAAATATGTTTATCTCTTAAATAATTTTACGTGGTTTTAGGATGGTATTTAAATAATATAATCTCTTGAATGATTTAAACACTCTTAGGATGCATATATGCGGTCATTATGGTGTCTGTGACAAATTTTAATATGGAGTATCCCTCCCCATACTTACAATTAGCTCGGCCAACCTAATATGCAAGAATGACATACTCAATACGTTATACCAAAAAAAAACTAATTTGATATTGTTTGTTCTTTACAGGCCATGTACTCTAGAGCATTACCTCTGACCATTATGGGTTTTCTCAGCGTGCTCGGAGGAGTCACCTCTCTCTTCCTCCCGGAGACCTTGAACCAGCCCCTACCACAGACTCTGGGAGATGGCGAATTGATGGGAAGGAATTTTAAGATTTTGAGTTGTGTAGAAAGGCAAGATACGCAATGAACTTGAACTTAAGTTATGTTAAGGGCAAAGTCGTTGGAAAAACCCAGGATCAAATTACAATATATTTGCAATAAATAATACATTTATTAACAGAAAGAATATACAATTATCTCATCATCATCATCATCATATCAGCCGTAGGACGTCCACTGCTGGACAAAGGCCTCCCTCATTGATCTCCAGGAACTGCGGTTGGAAGCGGCTTGCATCCAACGCCGACCTGCGATTCTTACCAAGTCGTCTGCCCATCTTGTGGGTGGACGTCCTACGCTGCGCTTGCCGGTCCGTGGCCTCCACTCGAGAACCTTTCGGCCCCATCGGCCATCTGTTCTGCGCGATATATGGCCTGCCCATTGCCACTTCAACGTGCTAATCCGTCGGGCTATGTCGGTGACTTGAGTTCTCCTACGTATCTCCTCATTTCTGATTCGATCCCGTAGAGAAACCCCGAGCATAGCCCTCTCCATAGCTCGTTGAGCGACTCTGAGCTTATTCATAAGGCCAATAGTGAAGGACCACGTCTCGGTTCCATATGTCATCACTGGTAACACACACTGATTGTAGACTTTCGTCTTAAGGCACTGAGGTATGTTGGACGAAAAGACGTTGCGAAGTTTCCCAAACGCTGCCCATCCGAGTTGGATTCGACGATTGACCTCTTTCTCAATTATCTCTTTCTTATACAATTATCTAATAGACTAATATATAGGGGATACAGTTGAATCATCTAAAGACCGTTGCAAACGATCTATAGATATATATATTTAATTGTTATGTTTCAATATCGAGTTAGCTGTCTCAGATGAGCTCACGAGTAAAAATTTCACGATAGGCTATAGGGTCACCAGTGTGACCAAAATTAACTAGTGACATCAGCTTTAAACTATAAGTGTAAATTGGGAAATCTAATATGTTTACATAAATTTCTATAAAAAATGCTTTATTCTATATATCAATGTTTGTTGTCAATTGGTCAATAATGATCAATTGACAGCAAATGTACGCAACATTTACTCAATGTCACAAATGTTTAGCTTTAATAGTTTTAATATTAAAGTACGCCGTTAAAAATATAATTTAATTAAATATAGGGTGTTTGATAATATACGCACAAAAATGAATGGGGTTATTTTAATGAGTATAATAAATAAATTTGTAAAATGTTTACTATAGAAATGTGAAATTTATTTTGGCATGTAAAAACAAACATTTTAATAAACTTATGTTGTGCTATTGCATAATGCTTGCCATCTAACCACAGATACTGTATCTGTGACATCTTGAGATATCTCTTGTTGTCTCTTTCTTACCCAAAACCCGCAGCGATTTCTGAAAGAGATATACATTTTTTTTCGAGAAGTATTTTTTTATGTTTAGAGAAACCGTCACTTGAATAACGTCAGTATACAATCTATATACCATGTATAAGAACTATTAGTCACAAGTAAAAGAATGAACCGTAGTATCTAGGTAAGGTAAGATCAGGAATAATTTAAAAGAATAATAAATATTTGTATAATTTTGTACAATTATTTTATTTCATTTTAATCCTATGAGCTCAAACATTTTAAGATTTAATACCAGAACATAATATGTATTTAAAAGAATAACTTTTCATCATCATCATTATAATATCACCATTCCGATCCACCTGCTGTAGGTACATGAATGTAACATTTTTATGGGATATAGATATAACTTTTAATAGAAGAGTAGTTGACAAAAACCATATTCATGAAATTAAGCAAAATGTCTGTTCTAATTTTATGCTACTTGAAATAGAAAGAAAAAAACTATTTAATGTATAGTAAAAATAGCAGCGGGTCTAAAATGCTAAAACTAAAATTTAAATTAATAAATTAATTTAAAATGATTTCAGTTGTCTAAAGATTTCTGAGACCTTTGTAATTATTAAATAGTGAATAACAAGTTTTTAAGCTGCCTTATTATAAAATAATTGTGTGCTAATAGTGTAAAGTTGAGGGTTAAAGTTTCAGGTCAGGTTTTAATTGTAGGATAGCATCCGTCACCAGGGGTTTCCTGACATATTATTATCTCCCAAATTATCGAAGTCATTATTATTGTATCTAAACTATTTATCTAAAGGTTATTATAATGGATTCAAGAGATGGTTTTCAAGAGGGAACAATATCAACTAAGGTAATAGTTGATATTGTTCCCTCTTGAAAACCAATCTACATGATTTTACTAGGGGTGAACCAAAAGTAGTGATAATCAGTTATTTCTAGTGCACACAAAAATACAAAAAAATATCAGGCACTTGCTCAGTTACCCACTAGTTCAGGAAAAAAAAATCATATAAATAGGCCACGATTCCCGGGAGCTACATTCATTTGAATACGGACTGTCAAGGAGTGAACATAAAAATGGAAAAACACGAAATCAGAGCTGTCATTAAATACCTCTGCTTGAAAAAAATGTGTACCAAAGACATACACAGCGACTTGGTGGAAACATTAAGGGACTCTTCTCCTCCATATTCCACAGTTGCACGCTGGGCTAAGGAGTTTAAGCTGGGAAGAACATCGACAGAAGACGAACACCGCGAAGGACGCCCATCGACGTCCCTCACTGAAGAAAATGTGAAAAAAGTTGAAGAAGTTGTATTGGAAGATCGAAGAGTGACTATCAGGCATGTAGCTGAGGTCACAGGGATCTCATATGGCAGCATTCAAAGAATCCTTGCGAACGAATTGCATATGAGAAAGGTCTCCGCGCGTTGGGTACCGAAAATGTTAAACGACGAGTAAAAGAAGAAACGAGTCGACATGTCAAGAGCAAATCTCGAAAAGTTTCAGGCAGACAAAGATAATTTTTTGTCACGTTTTGTGACCATGGACGAGACCTGGATCCACCATTTTGATCCTGAAACAAAACAACAATCGATGACATGGAAACGATCCGATGAACCGACGCCGAAGAAATTCAAAGTGTCAAGCTCAGCAGGGAAGGTTATGGCGTCTGTTTTTTGGGACGCTAAAGGAATAATCATGGTGGACTACTTGGAAAAGGGGGCCACTATTACAGGCTCCTACTATGCAGAACAAATAAGAAGATTGCGGGAGGCTATTAAGGAGAAAAGGCGAGGCAAACTGCGGGCTGGAGTGCTGTTCCATCAAGACAACGCACCGGTTCACAAAGCTGCAATTGCCATGGCTGCCATTCAGGAAGCGGGCTTCGAGCTAGTGGAACACCCCCCCTATTCACCAGATCTAGCCCCCAGTGACTTTTATCTCTTTCCACGACTCAAGGAGCACCTCCGAGGCAAGAAATTTGACGATGATAGCGACGTGATGGCCGCGGTTGAGGACTTTTTTGAGAGTCAAGATAAAGATTTTTTTTCTAAGGGAGTTTTAGGTTTAGAAAAGAGATGGACTAAATGTATAGACTTGCTAGGAGACTATGTTGAGAAATAAATTTATTTTTTTATTTTATTCATTGTGTTTATTATTGATTATCATTACTTTTGGATCACCCCTCGTAGTAACGTTTACACAACTAAATAGCTGGAGCTATGGCTCTATGGATAGAAATAAGAGAGTCGCTATAGTCCTTACTAACGAAGAGTAAGGACTACAGCTTTTTTATAAAAAGGAAAACATTTAACACCTGCATACTCTCATGTCTTACATATGGGTGCGTTGCATGGTCACTAAACCAAATCCACAGGGATAGACTTCAACGCTGCCAACGAGGGATGGAAAAAAGTATACTATGATAGGAAAAAGTTATAGGATAAACAGTATAACTGTAAGAGTTAAAACAAAACTAACTGATATACCCACCAAAGTAGACCAACAAACATGGCGCTGAACAGGACATATAATCCGTAGCCAAAACGAAAAATGAAGCAAAATAGTAACAAATTGGTACCGTAAAATGGGGTAAATAGGGATCCAGGTCTAAATTGGGACAAAACTCGGGAAGATTTTTCAAATGGTAACATAGAAGGTATGCTCGATTCAATATTTGGCGTGATTATTTAAATTAGTAGTAGAATAACAAAAAATACTGTGGCAACACCGAACAGGTGTGAAGTTAGCCCCTAAAAGCAGTCAGACTCAGTTGAAAATCACGTTCTGGAGAGAGATGTTTTGGTTGCCGTCAAAACTTTGTTCTATTGAGCTATTTTCTGATATTTATTGCAAAACTTCGATTGAATTGTGTGCTTTAATGTTATGGGAACACTTTCACTAAGAATCAGGTACGTAATATTTCCGTATGTGTTGTTTTTATTGACTAAAATTAAAGGCTATAAAATTGGACTTTTTTGGGGGAAATTGGAATGTAAACAGTCTAAATAGGGACAGGAACGGCTAAATAGGGACGACAATTGTTATAATAGAAACGAGAAGTGTGTTAATTGGACTGATTTCCTAGGGTTGTCACTAAGAATGATAAGGTATCAACTACCTATTTAACTATTTATTACCTATCTAACTATTTATTTTCGTTGCATATTTTGAACTTTTTTTATGAATTACCTATTTGATTGTTTACAGAAATGCCACGATCATACACAAAAAGTCGAAATAACCCATATAAAAAGTATGATTCTGAATCAATACGAATTTGTAAAAAGAAAAGCATTATTGGAAAATAAAAAAAAGATAAACAAAGTTACAAGCGATGAAAAGAAAAAAATAAAGCAAAAATTGGCGAACGAGATAAAAGAAAACAATATGCCTGAAAATATCAGTCTTGATCAGGATGATATTTCTCAACTGGAACTAGATTTACAAGACAATTTAGACGTCAAAAGCATGCCGATAATTTTTGAAGACATTCCATTTTCCGATGATGTAACAGACACTGATAACAACTGCAAAGTGATAACGATTTTCAACGAGGAACAAAAAGAAAACAACAACAATTTAAAAAGAAATAATCCAGCAGTCAAAGGCAAAGGTGTGGGAAAAAAATCAATAAAACAGGAAAAATGCAGTGAAAATAGGGAAAAAAAAGTCAAAACATTTGATAATATAGACAAGATACTTGTTAAAAACTGTAATGATACGTTAGAAGAGAAAATAAAGAAAGCTAATAGTGCAGAAGTTAAAGAAGATGTCAAAACATACAAAAACCAAAAAGGAATGTTAAATGAAGAAACAGAAAAAACTGTAGAAGCCATACCGGAGAAAAAACACAATCTTGGAAATCAGAATCTTTGGCAAGAAAATAAATTGATGGTACAGGAAGAAAAATCTTATAGTTTGAATGATTTAGAAATTTACAAAATGCCTCTCATTTCAGAAGAAAACATTTCAATTAGTGAAAATGTGACAATTGAAAATAGTAATGAATGTGAACAAATGCTAATTACGGACAGTGACAACAAATTAGAAGAAAGTTTGAATAAGAAGCCGGGTGAAATTGAAAAATATAAACAGTATAAGAACGAAAGGAAAATATTTAAAACAGAAAAGGAAGAATTTACAATTAAAATTAACCCTGGAAAATCTTCAGATAAAAAAATTGAAAAGAGTCGATTCAAAGAATGGCATTCAGAAGAACCTGAAAAGAAAAAAATACGAATCATATCAAACAAATTAATAACCATTCCTACCCATGGATACGGTCATAAACATTCCGAACTAAGTAAGTCTGATTCTGGTCAAATAAATAAATCTATGCCCAACAGGAAATGTCAAAGATATTATAGAAATGATGCAGAAATTTTTAAAGATTTAACGGAAGATTGATGAAAAATGTAATTTTATATTTAAAAGTGACAATTCTAATCAAACTGGATCTCGTGGTCTTATATGTAGATGTTTATAAAATTTAGTTATTTTACTATTGAACATGTTACATTACTATTGTTATTGTTTATGAGTAGAGATTTAGAATGCTTTATTGTGAGCAGATACAGTTAGTAAATACTGCATTAATGTAAGCCTCTCATTGCCTTTATTATGATAAATACTCATATTTTTATATTTCTACGTAATTTAATGATGTAATTGAAGAGAAGTAAAACTTTGATTATTAAATGTGTATTCTTTCTTCTTCTTATTATTATTTCCAACTGTCCAACTCTCATTCTCTTACAGTAGGTAGGTACCTAAGTAGAAAATCTTAGTAGGTAGATAGGTACCCATCTAGTTTATTGGTATTGAGAAGGTGATAGCCCTGACGAATTTCCCTATTTAGCCTTGCCGCGTTCCTATTTACCCCAGTTGCAGTGTAAATTGGGATGAGCATTATTTTGGCGTTTTTCACTAAGAATTCAATAATTACAGGTATTTTCCATAGTTTGTCGTCTAAATACCATCAAGACTTAAATTTTGGCGTAGAATATGTTGTGTTTTATACCAAGGTATCGGTCAAAACTCAATTCAAAGTTTGATTTCGTCCCTATTTACCCCATTTTACGGTACCCAAAAGATGGAAAAAGATAAAAAGGAAGGCAATTCAAAAGATGGGAGGATGCAATAAAATTTACTGCCGGTCCCTATTGAAGAAGAGCTGCTACTGACAGGCTTTATTGGAGAGAGCTAGAGGAGGCCTTTGCCGATCGGCACTCTGAACTAATAGATATTATATGATCTAAATTTTAACCTACTTAATGAAAAATGTCAGAATAAATTCAATTCATTTATTTTTCAGATATGTCATCCATTTTGTTAGTAAACAATAAAACAAGCTTAGAATTATGCTAGTAAGTAATTGCAATTAAATTAAACATATAACAACATAACATAATAAAATCGGTACATACACAATAATCAAACAAAGAATAATAATTTCAAATTCAGACAATTAATATTTTGGTCAAACAAATCTATACTAGTATTATAAAGAGGAAAAATTTGTATTTTTGTGTGTATGTTTGTAATGAACAAACTCAAAAACTACTGTGGCGATTTCAAAAATTATTTCACCATTTGAAAGCTATATTCACCTTGAGTGACATAGGTTATATTTATTGCTAGAAAAAATTAGGGATCTTTACTAAAACTTAAGTAACGTAACCCAAGGTGTAAAAAAGTGCCCTAAATCGTCTTTCGTCGCATGCACTGCGGAAACTATTGATGATAGAACAAAAGCATGTTCTACAATATTATAGAACATATCAATATCTACATACAAACAACTTCGTAATATTATAAAGAGGAAAGATTTGTTTGTTAATTTGTTTGTATTGAATAGGCTCCGAAAATACTGGACCAATTTAAAAAAAATATTTCACTGTTGGGAAGCTACACTAGCTCCGGGTGACATAGGCTAATTTTTACTTAACTGCGCAGAAGGAGGGTAATGTTTTTATTGAAAAACTACGCGTGCGAAGCTGCGGATTGGTTAGCTAGTTCTTTATATTCGTCTAACGCTTACGGTTTTTACAGCGCACGCCAGAATGGCTCGCAGATAGCAGATTTTTTTCCGACTTACGTGACACTTATGGTTATATTCTGGCCAATTTAGACAACAGCTTTATTTCTGATGTATGAGCGACAAATAAAGTAGTTGTAACGTTTCATTAAAATCCATTCAATGGTTTTTGCGTGAAAGAGTAACAAACATCCATACAAACTTTCGCGACACAGGCTACTTTTTACCCAACTGCGCAGAAACTACGCGTGCGAAGCTGCGGATTGGTCAGCTAGTAAATGATAATATAAAATAATTATTGAGTCATAAGCTGGGCGACTGGCTGGTGTTTTAAATCCCAGCAGCCAATGATGCCGGAATTAAAATTAATAAAGGCTTATTATTATTATTATTTAGAAAGATATAAATTGATCCTAATAAAACTACTTCTGAGATCCTCGTACCAAGTAATTTAAGCAATTGATTAATAATAAAAACATGGAAATAAGAAAGTCTCGACAGAACTTCCGCAATTGAGTCTTTTGGGGTTGAGACCCTGGGTTCACGGGGTACAGGGGCCCATCGCATTTGCAAAATTCTTTCTGGGCGTCTGGTCGAAGCGATGTGTGATCCGAGAGCAGGTGTTCATCTGGGTCACCGCATAAGCATTGCAATTCAGCGGGGCAATGCAGCCAGTGTCTTGGGGACACTTCCGCCTGGTAGTGATCTGGAGCAGTTGCATGGGATCTGGAGTATAGATCATTTGCAAAGGTCTTTAGATGATTCAACTGTCTCTTTTGTATTTTAGTCTTGTAAATAAATTAATATTAGGTATAATTGGATAAGATTTTTTTTTTCTTATATAATTTAGTTAAAATACTGTATTTTAACTTAATAATGCAAATTGCAGTATTACAAAAGTGTAGGTAGTTATCTGCGTGGTGATCTCCATTAGAAATGTGGCGTCCAAATGAAACAATCCTCGAACATTCGCTTTCTGCAAAGAGTAGCGGTGCATGCGGACGATGTTCTTGAACATTCTTCTTTTAACTGCTAATAGAGAAACAAATATCAAGCCTTATATAGCAACTATAAATTTAATTTACCCAATTTTTCTGTCAGAAGAGTCTAATATTTTAATTACAATTCATTTTGTAAATAAAATCCTGAAATACAGACGTTGCCTAGTGCTGGGATCGTAAGGTAACAATATAGGTAATGTAGGTATACGTGTAATACTATTATTTTGTCTAGTCTGTCGCAGCGCCTAACGTAGGTAAGCCGAGTTAATCAGATCTTTTTTCTGATTACTAATACAAATGAATATATTTGTTCCAAACATAGGTATTGGTATAGGTCATAAAATTCAATAAACAAAAATAAATGAAGGGAGAAAATGAAAGAATGAATGGAGATTATTTACAAGCTAGTTACAACAACTGCAAATGAAAAAAGTAAGAATAATAGTCGGATTTATCAGCAGAGAAAACTATCTCTTCTAGACAACAGCTGGATGGAGCTACTTACTTGAGAATCTTCTTGTATCACTTAAGTAATATTGTATTTTCTCCATAACTAAATGAATTCTCTCTATCTCCAACACCAGAATTACAGTCAGGGCTGTTTGTTTTATATACCACGTAGATAAAATAACAAGAGAGATGTTAAAGATTTCCTGAAAACACAAACTGAGTAAATATATGAATAAAATCACTATAAAATACGACGAATATACGAATATTGATCACGACAAAATAAACAAACATAAATATAAAAAAAAATGTGTTTCAACTCCGACGCACGACTGGAGTTTACTCCTTACGAACGATTATAAAATATATAGATATCAGAGTTATTTATATTAATTAATATTCATCAAAATACATTACATAGTCATGGAAACATTAAATAAAACAAGTGTTACCATGCAGCCGAGAGTACTCTGTGCTGGAAGCTGCGCACGATACGTTGCAAACGAACATAATTAACACCTATCGTAACGGAGAAAGTTTGACTTTATACCCCATAAGTTTTCATAACCCGGGCTTTTATATGAAAAGCGATTCATAAGGAGTAAACTCCAAAAACACAAAGCCACACATGCAGTAATTTAAATTCTTATGATTTATAATCTCCCCAAAGGAATCACACGGATCATACGAATCACACGGGAATTAAACCTGCCCTGTGGGAATGGGATATCAATTTCACCACTAGGCTATCAGTGTGGAATTCATCATCATCATCATATTAGCCATAGGATTTCCACCTCTAAACATAATATGCTCCTGAACTATGGCTTCCCCATAGATTTCCAGAGCGGCCGATCGAGCACCACGACTCACCTTTATTAGGTCGTCGGAATGAGAGCTTTTTTAACCATGTTTTTAGAACTAGAAACAGAGAGCTGCTCTGTCATAGTCAGACAATGTTGACATAGAGAGGGAGCGCAGGGCACTATCGGTTCGAGAGAACCTGATAATCCGTAGGTTTACACGCTGTACTGAAGAGGTTAAATTAACACTCTTCAAGGCACTTTGCCAAAGCTTCTACACGGGAAACCTATGGGTAAGCTACACCAGAAAGTCGCTAGAGACCCTGCGTATTCAATATAATAATATCTTCAGGATGATGTTGGGACTGCCTCGCTTCTGCAGTGCATCAGGGATGTTTGCAGAATATCAAACGGAGGGTTTCGAAGCCATCCTACGCTAGAAAACTGCATTACTGATTCACAGAGTGCGGGGGGCAGTGAAAACACCATCCTGAAATCCCTATCGGACAGAATTACCTCTCCGATATGGAAGTGTTTCGTATTAAGAGTGATCAAACTGACCTAGGTAGGTCACTCAGCGCGAATAGCTTTTGTCCTTTGTTTTGTGTGTTGTATTTTAATTTCATTTTTTTATTGTGTATGTAACTACTAATCTAGTCTACTGACTACAGCAAGTGTTTTGATCGCATTGACCACTTAGTCTTATTAAAGATGCTGCAACAGATGGGCATCAGAGGTCATAATCTTTTCAGGTAGTTCACGTCTTATGTCCAAAATAGATATTAAACGGTCTATTTTAGCGGGTATTCTTTTTGCCAATGTTTATCCCTTCAGGAGATCCTCAGGGATTGGGCCCCTTGCTTGTTACACTTTTTGTGAATGACATCTCATCATGCTTAGTTTATTGAAAAAATCTTCTTTACGTAGACGACACGAAAAACCTATATAAAATTAACACTATAAATGATGCATATCATTTGCAGGACGACCTAATCCGTTTTCAAAATTACTGCATAATTAACAAGTTAGATTTAAATATTTCCAAGTGCAATATCTGCTCTTTTACACGTAAGCCAATTACTATCAAGTTTAACTATACCTTACACAACTTACCTCTTACAAGGGTAGACACAGTTAGGGACCTTACTGTTTTGTTTGACAGTAAACTTCTATTTGACGATCATATTGATAATATTGTGAACAAAGCATCTCGTGCGCTTGGTTTTGTTTTTAGAATGTCTTCTGAATTTACGAGTATTAAGACCATCAAAATCCTGTATTGCGCGTATGTGTAGTCACTTGGAGTTCGCCTCTCAAGTCTGGAATCCCCGCTATGATGTGTTTAGAAGGAATACAAAATTATGAGATTATGCGGTACTTCTGAGCATTGCAAATGTCAGGGTTGACGGCTCTGAGTTACCGGAGCTACTGGAATTACGCACTTATAGAGTCAGAATAAGGAGACCGCACATTTTACATGTTCCGTTAGTTAAAACCAATTACAGGCAGAACGCATTTTATTATTCGAGCAAGCGCCTCACTTAACACTATGGCAGATGCAGATATTGATCTACTCATTACTTTGACAAGCAAGTTAAAACGTCTGCTTGCGGATAAATTCTTCTCTGATAATTAATGTACCTAAAACTGTCATGAATGAATATTGGAATTTCAAATGGTTATCGTCCACTGTAGCTGTGTTTTTACCTAAATAATTTTTAAAATTATCCTTGGAAATTTGTAATTGGCTCTAAGTATACATGTCTGTTTTGCATGTACTATAATATAATTAATTTTCTGTGTACCTAGCTGCAAGTTTCCTGAAAATAATAAAAATAGAATAAAAGATGCAACTAACTAACAATGTATGGATTTGTGTAATCTGATATAAAATATTTTCATTTAATTTTTTTTATTTATAAGCTGTTATCAAGCATGTTGGGCGTCAGGAGGAAACACCGAAAGCGGAACACAGACAGACATACGGAGCGAGACCAAGGTGACTGACGTGTTAACTAAAACAAAATCACTAAACTGGAGATGGGCAGGACACACAAAGAGGTGTTGACAAGTGCAGTAAGAGAGTTACAGTTTGGTACCCATGAAATGGGAAAAGAAGTAGAGGACCATACAAACGTTGGAAAGACGACATTGAAAATACGGGAGGCAAACTATGGACAATAAAAACAAATTGCAGAGAGAAATGGAAGGAATTGGAGGAGGCTTAAGCCAAAGCGCACACAGATGATAACAATTACCAATGTATCTTAGTTTGAGAAATTGTAAAATCTGAATAAACGGTTTATTAATTTTATTTATTAGAAAATAAGTGAATTGTCAATGTTAATTGCCGTGTCAACATAAAAGTATTTTATTTATTTACAAACTGACGAAATGAGATTGTTTTATGGCGATATTAGGTACACGGTTCACTTATGTCTTTTAATTTGCATAAGGTAATCAAAATTATTCATGTAAACATAAAAGTGAATCATTCAATGTCATTGAATAACAATGTTTTCTTTAATTTCGTCAAAGTGAATCAATTTGTTTGAACCGTTTAATATCGCCATTTTGACTTTGAGACTTTTACAGTTTAGAATATAAATCATCTTTTGAGCTGCTTTCTCCAGACGCTAGTTGCGAATAGTTTTATTTTTAATTTAAAATTTAAAACCCTCATTATTAGGACGATATTTACAGCTATGTGTGCAGCTGGACTACAGGTGGAACATTATTCAGTTTTCGATCTGTCTAAAGATCAACGTTACAGTTAATTACAGTAAATTAAATAGAGAGGGGCAGACGACTTGATAAGAACCGCAGGTCGGCGTTGGATGCAGGCCGCTTCCAACCGCAGTTCCTGGAGATCAATGAGGGAGGCCTTTGTCCAGCAGTGGACGTCCTACGGCTGATATAATGATGATGACGATGAATCATATTTAGGCTCTAAATACGATTAGGCATAGTTGAACAAATCGCCCTAAGTAACTACAAACTGATTTACCGTAACTTGAATAACTTTGGTATACATTTCATAACAATTCAAAATACAAACATAGGTATCAAACATCTTCTTGCAGTACTGCTCATCTGCAATTTCCATGTTCGAACTCGTACCATTTTGATGTCCTCGTATCACTTCAAGATAATATTCTTCATTAGAACACCTAACCGGACTGCGTTTAGAGAATTAGCATCGAAAATGATGAAACTACAGTCAGTGATAAAGTCAATTACTAAAAAATCGTCATATGATACGTAATATAGAATATGCAAACCGAGAGTGCATATAAATACCAATATATAATAAATCCAGTTACAAGTACTGAGACGCTTAATGGTGCTCTTACTGAAACTGAGACGTGTTAAAATCTTTTGAATATTCAGAACTAGACGGATATTCATAACACTGTTTCTGATATTAGCGATGAAGGTTAGATGAGACCGAAAAAATATATGGACATATTCGCTGCTCTGCAAATTTCTAAAGCCATGCTAAGGGATTGGCTCTCTTCATCAGAAGTCATTCAAATACTCGTATTCCGAGAAGCACACCTATAACAAATACAATGATCAATGACATTATTTTGGCTTTCAAATTGATTGGGAATATAAATTTGTCGCATATTTTATACTTTAAACTCAGCCATATATTTTGCAATATATTTAGAGGTCGAATAAAACTTTGCAAATCTTTAGACACTACATTATCTAACAAGACTTCAGTATTGTGAAGTGGTGTTATAATTATTGTTTTTCCTGATGTTAATTTTTAACACCATCTTCAAGAAATATTGAGTCGTGAATAGCCTGGGTACGTTATGTCACCAATAGTTTCAATTCAGTCAATTATTTTTTTATACGATAAAAGAGTTATAATAACATAAATCAGACTGAGAGTAACCACCGGCCCGGTCAGCTTTTAATTGTAGGGTTGACTAACACACACACAATATTATTGAAAAATAGATAAGGAAACAGAAGTTGAATTGAGTGATATGTCACTTACTGAATATGTTTATAATACGTACCTTTTTTAAACGATATACCAAGTATATACCAATTTGTATTGAATACGTGCTCTTTACGTGTCTTAAATAAAGTGCATGTACCGTGGTACAGTGGAAGAGTAGCTGGCTGAGATGCAGGTGATTGAAAGAAAGAAAGAAAGATAATATCATTTATTATGCCAACCACTAATAACAATAATTGATATTAGTTATTAGTAACCGCCACAAAAAGGTTCCTACTCAGCATTTTGCTATGTCACAGCAAGGTAACACAGCGCTGGTCTTCCGTTGGAATCTTTGTGTGAGTACACCGAAGTCTGCTAACACATACAAATATGTAAAAATAAACAAGTACTTATATTAAAACCCAACTAGCATAATACATACAAACAAAAATATACAAGTAACATAATTAAAATTAATTAGTGCGCTTAGTGCCAAAACTTACTATAAAACCCTAAATATATTGTTAACAAGGAGTTATAGGCAGGCAGGACATTTAGATCAATCAGTCAATCAAATGCATCACGTATACGGGTGATTGGTGGTTCGATTCCCGCCCCGGAACTATTTGTTTGCATGATTTACATATATTTGTTTCTCTATATGATGTTCAGTATGTATTTAAAACAAAGTATTTTATCCGTTTTCTAGTTTCCATAAGTCTAGAGTTAATCTTTGTTTCGTTAGGAGCTAGCGGTTTGTGAAGCCAATGAGTAAGAGGTCTATGAGAGTATGCTAAGATGCGGGTGAGACCAAGGGCGGATCCAGCTTTGGTGACGGGGGGGGGGGGGGGGGGGGGGGTTCACGTAGTCGTGGTCAAGTCATAAGAAGTTATAATATAATTTTTATAAACATAGATACAAGTAAAAAGTATTTTATTAATGTACTTACATACTGTACTTTAAAATACCTATATTTAAATAACAAAATCAATTTATCCAATTATAATATTATATTAATTTTATTTAAATATTGAATGTACTTACATAAAATCTATAATGTGACAAAAAATATATAAAAACATTATGTTTTACAATTTTAATTGGTCCTGGACCCAGCCCAGGGGGGGGGGGGGGTTGACCCCCGTGACCCTCCCCCTAGATCCACCGTGAGACAGATGGTTGTACTATTGCATTGCAACACATGGATTAGAGTTCGGGCTATTGTTAGAGTAATGCTTATGAAATAGAGTAAGGAGTATCAGAGAAATGAAATACGGCACCAGCCAATCCTGTAATATTAATTAATTATTATTATTATTACGTACACTTAGCTAAACTTATGCTTTCTACATTTAGTTGACAGACACGAGTAATGGTTTCGATATCTCTAGTCTACTAGCTCATGGAAGAGCATATTTGTGCGCATTGGGGGATATTTTAAATTGCACAAATGTTTATTTATAAAATCTTAATACTTTATATTAGAAATACATTTGTTGAACACATAAACGATTTTAAAATGCCATACTACATTAATAAAGAAATTAAATACATCGTAATGTTTTCGCAGTTTTACCACCAAGTATAAATTATTGAAATGTGTTAGAATACTCGCACACAAAAAATCAGAAACTTTGTTATACATTTTATAGCCATTTTAAAACATATTTTTTTACAATTCACACAATTTTTTATAATATTTTTTAAATTAAAATGGAGGTGCGAGTAGAGAGCCTCCCCGCGGCGCATCTTGGAAGCAGCTAGGTCACGGTAACGCAGTGATCTAGGCTGACTAATCTCTACAACACAATGGTTCTACGAAACAACAAACACGACCAACGGCACTTTTCAGTGCCACCCCTCTTAAAGCCAGCTCTGAAAGTAATCTCAATTAATATTGAAGGATTCTCTGAGAACAAATCAGCAATGCTCGCAGAGCTTGGCAGTACGACATATTGCGACATCTTATGTGTCCAAGAAACACACCGTGGCCACGAACACCAAAGGCCACATATACCTGGATGGGTCCTAACGGCTGAGATACCGCATGGGAAGCACGGAAGTGCTATTTTCACCAAACCCAACATAAAAGTCTCGTCCGTATCTTGCAAGAGTGATCATTGCATAGAACTGATAACAATTGATATTGGAACTTGCACAATTACATCCGTTTACAAACCGCCAAACAAGCCATTCGAATTTAGTAAAACCTCGAACTTTGACGACCGAGACGTAAAAATAATTATCGGCGACTTTAACAGCCATAGCCTATCGTGGGGATATAGAGAAACCAATTCTGATGGTATTGCTGTAGAAAAATGGGCGGACTCCTTAGACCTCGCGCTGCTCCATGACCCAAAATTGCCTCCATCTTTTAACAGCTGTCGATGGAGAAAGGGTTACAATCCTGATCTCATATTTACCAGCTCAAACATCAGTTCTCTCTGCTTAAAATCAACATGTTCTCCGATTCCCAACACACAACATAGGCCAATCGCATGTCAAGTTCAAGCGGCCATCACACCGAGGCAAGTTCAGTTTATTCGCAGGTTTAACCTCTCAAAGGCAAACTGGGACCGTTTTTCAAAGTGCGTAGATTCAGGCCTCAATGAATTAGATCCCTCGCCTGATAACTACGATAAGTTTATTGAAGTTATAAGAACGGCATCCAGGCAAAACATTCCGAGAGGCTGCCGTAGCTCATACATTCCAGGGCTAACGAAGGACTCTGCTATTTTGTTGCAAAACTACGAGCCGTCGTTCTCAGAGGAAACGTTGACGGCTGGCAATGAGTTGATGATCATGGTCAGCGAAAGCCGGAGAGAAACATGGATGTCTACAGTCTCCAACATTAACATGACGCACAACAGTAAAAAGGCCTGGACTACAATTAAGAATCTCACAGGGGACCCACTTCCTGCTACAAATCAAGGCCAAGTAACAGCTAATCAAGTAGCTCATCAACTTTTACTTAATAGCAAACCACCGAAAAGACTACCCAGATTACAAAAACGTAACGCATCAGTAAGCAATAATAACTCAATAGACATCAGCAAGCCATTCACAATCAACGAAGTAACAATTGCAATTAGAGCCTTAAAGAATGGAAAGGCTGCAGGGGTGGATGATCTACTGGTTGAACAAATAAAACATCTCGGGCTACTTGCTGTGTCCTGGTTTCTAAAGTGTTTCAACAAATGCCTCGAAACACAAAGAATTCCGAAAATATGGAGACGAGCTAAAGTAGTGGCACTTCTAAAACCTGGGAAGTCCCCCGACGATTCTAAAAGCTATAGGCCTATTTCGCTCCTGTGTCACCTATATAAATTATTTGAGAGGCTTCTCCTCAACCGTCTTACACCGTTTATAGAGCCAAATCTCATTCCTGAACAAGCAGGTTTCAGACCCGGGAAAGCGTGTTGTGGTCAGACCCTCAAGCTAACCCAACATATCGAAGATGGTTTCGAGGCAAACAGTATCACTGGTCTGGTTCTTGTTGATCTAACTGCCGCTTATAATACAGTCAATATTAGAAGACTTCTCCGTAAAGTCGAAGACCTGACTTGCGACATTGGGTTCGTTCAAATTCTGGGTGAACTTCTTCGTAACCGTCGCTTCCAAGTTCATCTCTTATCAGACAAAAGCAGATGGCGCTGCCTTAATAACGGTCTTCCCCAAGGGAGCGTGCTTGCACCAACTTTCTTCAACATATATACAAATGACCAACCCAGCAGTCCATCTACTACTCGCTTTTTGTATGCGGACGACCTAGCATTGACTACCCAAACATCCACTTTTGAAGAGGCCGAAGTCAAGCTTATGGCAGCGCTGACTGAGCTAGAGGAGTACTACGAAGTCAATGGTCCCAGACCAAATCCGTCAAAAACCCAAACCTGTGCCTTTCACCTGCGCAATCACCATGCCAAGCGGACTTTAAACATAACCTGGCAAGGAGTAACTATCAAACATGAAAACCTCCCAAAATACCTGGGGGTAACGTTAGACCGGTCTTTAAATTATAAGGTTCACTGCCACAAGACCAAAATGAAAGTGGGTGCACGAAACAACCTCCTCCGTCGATTAACATCTACCAAATGGGGAGCAGCTCCAGAGGTCCTACGCACGACGGGTCTGGCATTGTGCTTTTCAGCCGGCGAATATGCTTGCCCAGTCTGGAATCGGTCCGCACACGCTAGGGTCGTCGATGTTGCGCTGAATGACACATGCCGTATTATAACAGGATGTCTGAAGCCAACCCCTCTAAACCTCATCTACCCTTTGGCAGGCATACCACCCCCCGGAGTGCGTCGGGATGTGGCCTGCTCCATAGAAAAATATAAGCAGGAGCATGACAGTCGACACCCTCTATATAGCCATCAAATTCCACAAGGCCGCCTGAAAAGTCGTAAGAGTTTTCAGCGTTTCACGCAGGCCACCAGCGACGACCCATTCGTTGCTAGACGCGCACTGTGGATATATAGTAACCCCCCACCACCAGACTTCATTCCCCCTCAAGAACAGCTTCCACCAGGGCACGACCTGCCGTGGCCAGTGTGGAAGTCCTTAAATAGGCTTCGCACACAGGTTGGTCGCTGCAGAGTCAATATGTGCAAATGGGGGTTCAGGGATTCCAGACAAACGCAATGCGACTGTGGTGACCCCACACAGTCGATGAAACCCCTGTTAGTGTGCCCTCTGTGCCCGAACACCTGCACAATTGTTGATTTAAAAATGGCTTCTCCTGACGCCATCAATGTAGCCAAGTACCTATCTAACACAATATAAGTAGAACTATTGACACGCTAAAAAGAAGAAGAATTAAAATATGTATATGCAATTAACTACTAATTTAAAAGGTATGCAATAAAAACATGAATGTAGTTTCCAGCCTGGCTAGTATGACCGCCCTAGAAAAGTCTACAGAAGATAATCGTAGAGCAAAATAACATTTTAGAGTAGACAGTAAAACCATTTCTATGGTTGCAGTTGTGTTTCTATTCTACTCTCTAAACTAAAATGTCATTTAACTCTATTTTCCAATAAAGAGAAACGTTTTTATAAAAGTCATATTAGGTACTAGGGTTGATACTACAATCGATAACCATGATTACGTTAACACGCCGGCGAACCCTGAGCGCAACTTCAATTCGGCCGCGTCAAAAACTTCGGCCTGAATATCGCTATCCCTGTTTAGTGACGAAGTTCAGCCACGCAGAGCGACAGTGATAGCAATAGAACGATTCTAAATTTGATTAGATTTTGACCGTGTTCCGTAATACCAAAAATGATGACTGAAAACTTGTTGTATTTTTCTCATTGTGTTGTTATTCTGTAACTTGACGATATAATCTATGTTCCCATGACTAGGATGCGTAAGATGTTGTTGTTTTTAATACGAAACAATTAGGTTGGAAACAGGTATTTTATGACGTAAAAACATGCAGAATGCGATACGCTTCTATTTCATTTTAGGTAAGTATTTTGATCTAATATATGGTTGGGAACCTAGATAAATACTATTCAAATTAAAATAATACCTTATTAAGGTAGAAATATTCTCCAATTAGAAATGATCTTGGTAGTACGTGTTGTATGGGCGATTGTCCCTCCGGTGTCTCCTTAAACATTTTTCTCTAACCCATTTTAATAACACACTCTGTAAATCAAAGTTAAGCTTTACTGAACCAATATTTAAGTTCAAGTTGCAGTATCATGATTGTGTAGGTGGCCAGGAAATGGCACATGTTGACAGGGAGGCAGGCGTCGAGACTGTAGAGGCCGCAGACGCGGACCTTGCTGAACCCACGACTCAGACGCACCACGTTCTTGCAGATTTTAGGTTTCTTCTCTAAATGAAATTTATTTATTTTGGTTGAATGGTGGCCAAGGAGTAGCTATAAAAGAGTAGGATGACCGGCAGTGGGATGAGTGGACGATATTAATTAAGTGGTGGGCCGGCAAGGAGTGAAATGAGAGTGGCACAGGATCGTGGTGGATGGCAGAAACTTAGGGAGGCATATATCCAATAGTGGGTGAACTCGGGCTGTAAATGATGAAGATACTTGCAATAATGCCTAATCGTCTTTAGTGCATGACAGATGGCGAAACATGGCTTATCTAATTTATTATGACTACGACCTGTACCGAAGGGATGCTCGTAGACCAAGAGGCAGACCACTCGCCCGATGGTGAAAGGTCATTGAAAGCGTAGCTGGGTGTCAATGGATGGAACTCGCAAGGGACCGGATAGAATAGCGTAATGGAAGAGGCATATATCCTACAGTGGGTGCAGACTGGTTGAGATGATGATGATGATGACCTGAACCATAACCTATGTTTTGAACAAATAAATTAAAGATAAGATAGTAAGTAAGATATTTTTAAAGCCAAATCTGAGCAGATTTTTCGGTGGCCAATATAAACAATGACCCAGAGTTGACCAAAAGCTCAAAATCATAAATGGTAAACATCCCGTTTTAGTGGAAATATAGTTCATAACCATGATAGTTTACAATTCAAATTTTAATCTTTATTGACAGGATATAGATTAAACAGATGTCAGATTAAATTATAATAAGTTTCACTCTACTCCATCCTACATACAGGAGCATGCAATAAGATTGTATCGCTTCCAGATTATTCATATTTATTTTATTGTGACATAAACATTATTATAAATTATTATTGAATTTATCATTGATACAAAATTATTCTAGTTCAAGTCTAGTTTTAAAAGGTATGCCAGTCAATTTCAGAACTCACCAGTTTTAGTAGAGTTAATTAATTTGATGCATGTCAACTCGGCATTTTCAATTGCAATATAGAACCTCTTACATTCTATACCGAGAATTGTTTGGAGTAACCAATTCTTTAATATCCACGATACTAAATAGACCACAAAATGTTTGGTTTTATCTGAAAAAAAAATATAAAGCTTATACCGTAATTATCTACTTCGTTATGGGGTGGGGTTTTGAGTAAGCGAGTTATTATCATAACGATGGCAAGTTATCATTTATGTTAATAGATGATGATAATTGTTTTTTTTAATAGTGCATTACGTGCATCCGTTCATCCGTCCGTCCATCCGTCTGGCACAGCTGATTAATTCAGCAACTACTGAATCTATCCACCTGAAATATGAAATATCTAAAATATTTTCATTTTGATGGCAATAGTGTTACTAGGTAAATTAGGTTTTTGTATCAAAGATATTGATTTACATATTCCAAAACCATTTTTTATGTTGTACAGTTTTGGAGATATGATGAAAAATTGCGAAAAATTATTGTCCTTTTCTGAAGGTGATTACATTTTTGTTAAAAAAGTTACTTGTTTATGATGGGGTTAAAGATGTCGATGATCACTCAAACACCTGACCCAGTGTCCAAGTTCTTCCAGATATTTGTCCAAATCTAGAACAGTTTTTTCGTAAAGCAAAGCGTGTATTGTTGTTTCTACTGTGTGATGTAGAATCTATAAAAAAAATGTTTTAAAATTTAAATGCGCTTTACTCTCTTGCCTGGACTTAGAACCGCTGAGTCTGCGCAGTGGAATCGGAGTGCTCCGCGTGTCTATAAAATATATAACGGCAAATATTCTGAAGAGCAGTTCAATTTTCCGCAACTGCCAACAAGTTATCCGCAGATTGTAGATGCGAGAAAGTCTCACAAGGTGCGTTTCACCCGCTCGTTCCTTCCTGCAAGATGCAAGATGTGGAATTACTTTCTCCGGAGATTTTCTCGGTGGGCTTCAACATGAACGCCTTATGGCGCTAACCGTAGCCGATGACCTTGAGCGAATGGGCGTAGCTATTGTTTCGGCCCCGCACCAACCGCACCTTCCACCACACGCATCCAACCGACCAGCAAAAAGGTGAGCGCGAGGCAGACGAGCCCTCCCGTACGACAGTTAGCGGTACACTGCCGCCCGTCGCCTGCGCAACCACCTTCTAAGGGTATGCCCGCTAATAATTCGGAAAAATTGAAAATAATTAATTGCCACGTGAAAGACTTGAAGGTATAGTCTTTGCCCACATTTAGATGAAAGAAAAATTACAAAAGTTTACGTCGTTTAGAGGTTGAATCTAAATGAAAGTCAAAAACAGCTACATTTTGTTGGTTTTATTCTCATAGTAAATAAACTGGTAGAACATTTTTGTATGTTCACTTTGCAGTTAAAAGGTCAATGAATGACACATATTTTTTCTTGAGTAAAAATAACTGATTCCTCCCTGAGGAGAAAGCCTCCAAATAAGACCAATCAGCTACCATATAAATAGGGGTGTAAACAAGGCATTAAGTTTTTGCTTTTTGGCATGTTATCACGAGCGCCGCAGGAGTTTATAGGCGAAGTAGACCACTTAACATCAGGAGGCCCTTCATCTTGTGCGTCTGTGTTTAATAGAAGATAAAAAAACTCAGGTTCTTATTTTTTTACATTGCCATTAAAGTGTAACGCCAAAGCGTTAATGAAAAACCTTAATATCTTGTACTTTTGAGAGCCATAAAACAAATACCCGTAAATTAATTTCCAATCATCTTAACAGCCGTAAGACGTCCGCTGCTAAATATCTCCCGTAGGTTCCATTACATACATAGTTTGAGTAAGTAAGTTCTTACCATTTCTTGCATAACTTCCTTGAAATAACTATAAGCTTCGAGCAAGTTCACATACGTTTTATACACCGTTTCAAGATCTTCCGACCTTGTTACATCACATAACATAAAATCCTTTATCCACATCTCCACATGAATCCTCAGAAATGTCATCATAGATATCCCATATATCATGTGCATATCAAAACACATATAAATAAAATCATGTATCACTTGAATAACTGATTGTGTAATAAAGTCTGTAGAAGTGTATTGAAATATATAGTAAAGAAATAGAATGGTGAATATAAAGAAATAGTTGAAAATGATGATTCTATAACTGGTACATTTGTAAATCGTGAAGATTTCGTTAATTCTGATGATTAACATGACGTGGTGCTGGCTTTTGAGGATATTCAGAATAGAATTGATAGCATAACCAGCGCTGTAGAAGTAGGCATTGAAAAAAACAGTAAATTTGAAGTAAGACCTGAACCAATTATCAAAAATGTCATACACGGCAATATTGTAAATATTAATATTAACAAATACGATAGCACCTGCAACTGTTATTGCTTTAGTAGTTAAACTATTCGATGTTATAAAGTTATCACTGATAATATATCTGAATGAACATGTAAAAACTTGTGACAGGCGAAACGGTAGTAATATTTTTTGGAAATCTTTATCGAGTGCATTATTAATCAAGACTTCATCGTGATTAAAATTTAGGGGATGTTTTAATTTGCTAAATTCTCGCATTTCGAACACGTTAGTTATATCGATAGACTTTTCGAAGTATGGTAATCATTTAAAATACTAATTAGATAAATTATATTGATTGGTTGGAATAGGTAAGTCATATTATTTAACATAACATTACTTTCTCATTAGTTAAAGTAATGCTGACATTAGTCATGAACATTACTACTAGTAACTAGCTTCCGCCCGAGGCTTTGCATAAGTGGTTTGTCAATAAAAAGTAGCTTATGTCTCAATCCAGGTCATAATCCATCTATATACCAAAAATATATGGGTCGTGAAAACGTAAAATCAGAAAACTTCCCCCGCGGCTTTGCTCGCGTAGTTTTTCATTGAAAAAATCTATGTATGTCTGGATGTACGGAAGGGATAACGAATTGATAATATTCATCACACTAATATTATAAATGCGAAGGTATGAAAGTTTGTTTATTTATTTGTTTGTTACACAATCGCGTCGTTACGGCTAAACGGATTTCGATGAAATTTAGTATGTACGAAGATTATAACCTGGATTACCACATATGCTACTTTTTATCATATAAATCAGGTCCCATGGGATAAAAATGGGTCATGTCATCTTGCAACAGCGAGTCTTTGACGTAGGTAGGTATGCAGGTAGTAGTAATCTTTGATTATCTAAATAGTGCCACGAAATAAACCACTACATAACTTGACCTACAGTTTCATTCAAATTACAGATAGATAACGGGAATTCATGTTATATGGTTAATTTTTTTTGGGGTATATAATGCATATAATGAACTTAATGTATATGTATGGTTTTTCTGGATTTCAGACTTTTCCTTATATTTGTGTCACTATAGCTACACGAATACCAAATTTCTGCGTTGTGGGCTTACTGGTGTACCCTGTGAATTTTGTCTAAGTTTTGTTTATATTATGGCTAATAACTCAAAAACTACAAGAATTAAACTTAAAATAAAAACAGTGTTGAATGTACTAATGAAATGAATTACTACTAATAAACCTTTGACGTCTCACTTAACCTAATAGTCTCATTTTCATTTTTTTTTACCCCTCTTGAACCCCAATATCTCAAAAACCCCCCCACGTTTTTAGCTCATTTAGTCACACCAAAATTTTGTCATCACTACCTACCTATGTATCAAATTTTACGATGATCGAATCAACGCTTCAAAAGTTATCCTTGGACAAACAAACATACATACATACATGCAACGCCAATTTGCCCAAGTTGATTTGGAGATCCCGCTTCGCTCGATCAATAAAAAACCGGCTACCTCCTGCGTCTTAGCCAACTATTCGTCCACTGCGCCACCGAGGATTATTAAGAACATGCTTATGACAGACATGTCTGGTCATGGACAGTCCACTCTGCCGGTGGAAACGGCGTGCTTGCGCATGACGGTGTATCAAAGTCTAAGTCAAATATTTTTATTTGGACGGCTGTTAAAAACATCGGTAACCGATAACAAGTCTCCTTGAAAAGTTGCCAAATATTTGACACTTTCAAAGACAAATGTGTCAGCTATGTTTAAAGTTTGTCATCTATTTTTAACCGACCGACGTATTTTCTTGAAATTGTCTGTGCATGTATCTATACGTTAGACATAAGAACTGTTATTTGTTATGCTTATAAGTTACAAATGTATAGTAAACTTTGTTGTTACACATATTACTGAATAAATACAATGTGTTTTGATTTGATTTGATTTACACTGCTATTATAAAATTTGTATTATATTCTACTACTCTAAATTAACTTCAAAATGAAAATCTTTTATTCATTAATATCACAAAGATCTTGAAAGGACTTTGAAACGTCAATTTTAATGCCTGTTCCTATGCGATCAAGCCAGAAAAGAAAGACAAGAACAAACTGGTTGTTATTTTTAATGGTCCTGTTAGATTACATAACAATAAAGAAAATAAATTACGTCTAAATTGTAACATTTTTGATAGAGTTGGAGCAATTTCAATCCCAAGCTTCTCTATCAAATAAATAATCCGATATTTTATAGTAGTATTAGTTATAAAGGTTTTGTATAATTACGTTTTTAAATTTGTTAATTGTCAATTGTTGTACATCACTTGGGAGTTTGTTATATAAGCGTACACCTTGCCCTTTAAACTATCTACTAACTTTATGAAGTCCATGGTCAAGGGGCAACAGCGAGTTTATCTTTATTTCTAGTATTAGAATAACGATTATCGCTATTTTTCTTAAATAAATTAATATTTTTCTAAACATAGATCATATTTTCATAGATGTATTGACACATCAACTAACAAATTAGCAGACATCTATTCGCATTTATTAATATAAAATAGAACTCTGTTTTATTTATTTAAAACAACGGGAACACATTTGAACACTTGGTTGTGTCATAAAAGTTATATGTATTTACGTAGTGGTACCATTCTTAAGCAAAAAGTCATTTTACACTGATACCTGAACAGCAGAAATCGACAGCAGAAACAGAACAGAATTATTCATATCAAATTAGTTAAAAATGTAAATTAAAGTGAAAGCATTTATTTGACACGAGACACGTACATAATAAAAACACAAAAGATGATGGTGACAAAGTTGAAATGTAGAATCTTGACTTCTGGCTCTAAGAATTAGGTGGGTGTAAATACAAGGATATGAAGACATAGAAGGACAAGAATACCAAAAGTCGAAGATTACAGTTTTATCAAAAAATACAGGAATATCTCACGCAACTTCCATCATAAATCACAAGGTCGAGTCATGCCAAAATGACGTCAGCTCAGCATGTACTAAGTAGGTAGGCTAGCTAAATACTAAGGCTGGTATTCTGCTGACCCCAGATAGTGTCGTCACGGACGTCAGAAGCTTGCACTGCTCTCGGTTAGTTAGTTGCGTCTCATTATTCCCCGTAAAATCAATAAATAGCAGCAGTTGTGGCCGGCAAATCGAGCCAAAGATATCAAGCAGCGCAAATATCGAAGTCTCGACAGAGCTTACGTATTTGAGCCATTTGGGGTCGACACCCTGGGTCCATGGGGTACCGGGGCCCAACGCGTTTTCAAAATTCTTTCTGAGCGTCTGTTACGCATATCTAAGCATTGCAATTCAGCGGGGCAATGTAGCCAGTATCTTGGGGACATTTCCGTCTGGAACAGTTGAGCTATAGATCGTTTGCACCTGTCATTAGATGCATCAACTGTTTCTTCTGTATTTTATTGTAAATCATTGTATGTTCTTTCTGTTATTAAAGATTAATAATTAAAAAAAAATAATCAATTGCATACTTTCAAATTTAAATATCTAAATAAGGGCATAATTAAATATTGTATATTAAATATCTAACTGCGGGCAATCACCCATCGGCTGACCAAAACGTCGAAACTGGCGCATTTTATGGCTCCCAATATTTACAACGGAGATGGCGTGACGATTTGAATGTGCATTTACCAGACTGACCCACTACAGCAGGGGACAGAAAAAACTGGAAAGAAGGGAGAGAGGCCTTTGCCCTGCAGTGGGACAACACAGGTTAAAAAGTATAATAATATCTACAACAGACTACCTAAGAACATTAGAAACGTCTGCTCGACACAATCCTTCAAAGATAAACTCAAACGGTGGTTAGTCGAACTGACGCCATATGAGGTTGACCAAACGTGATAATTGAATGATAATTGTAATTGAATTTTATATATATTAATCATTATTATAAATACGGGATTTATCACGTACCGTCTTATCGGTGTTTCGACCGACAATGTTTCGGTTCAATTCGTGAACCTTCATCAGGGTGAGTGCGATCCGCTCCGAATAACGTCTCGCCTCGCACTATTATATATATTTTTTTTAAAGAATACCTAATTATATTATGATTGTACCAACCTCTGGAGATACCAATTTTATTTTATGTTATGTTAAATGACTTGTAATATATTTTTATTTTAACCAATAAATAACTATAAACTATTCATCATTTTCACTGATTTGAAATGTCATTAAAAGTGTTTTTTTTTTGTGAAATGAATGAGAGTGTTTAATGAATGAAAGCATGGAATTGTGTGTGCTCCCTAACCGTATTTAGCAACTAAACATGTTTAAATTTCACGTATTTGTATTATTTGACAACTCTCTAAATCATAGCCATTTTTACTCAGAAAACTTTCGTGATTGATTTCAATCATTATTATGAATACGGGATTTATAACGTACCGTCTTATCGGTGTTTCGATCGACAATGTGCGAGGCGAGACGTTATTCGGAGCGGATCGCGCTCACTCACTCACTCATAGGCATAATACCTTGTTTTGAATTATATGTGGATATCCATGGGCTGCAGTAGCCACTTAACATCTGGTGGACTGCATGCTTGTTTGCCATATATGTAAGTAGTATAAAAAAAAACTCACCCTGATGAAGCTTCACGAAAAGAACCGAAACATTGTCGTTCGAAACACCGATAAGACGGTACGTGATAAATCCCGTATTTATAATAATGATCATATTTAGCCACTAAATATGTAGCGCAAATCGCCCTTACTTACTTATTTACATAGTTATTTGTCGGATACCTAGCTTAATGCACTCTAATTTTACAGTTGCTTGAAACAGATAAGCATATAATATACACTATCTTGAACACTTGCTATGTACTAAGGATTTTAGTTCCTGTATATGTGCATTGAAGAATACATATTGTAAATTGCAACATAAGTGTCATTGTCATTAAATTAAACATTATGATGGTATATGAATGTCACAGCCAATACTTTAAACCGCTCAAAACTACTATTATCTGCAAAAAAACAATCAAAATTACGACTTCCGCGGCGCAGTGGGTGAATACCGGCTGAGACGCAGGGCGCGCGTTTAATTCCCGCCGCGGAACAAATAATTACATGATCTAAAGATATTTGTTCTGGGTCTGGCTGTTTCTTTATATATTAAAGGATGTATGTAAAATAATAACGTATTTAAGTATTATATCAGTTATCTGGTTCCCATAGCACAAGCTTTGCTCAGTTTGTGGCTAGATAGCGCTGTGTAAATGTCCAGCATTATTTATGCCTTTACTAGTTTTGACTGAATCCCCTTTGTGTGCTGGAAATCAATTATTAGATTAAAAAGTCCAGAAATTCCCTTAACCCTTTATTAATTTAATAAACCTAACTGCTGCTGTCAACTAGGCACACTAGATTTACTCGTACTTAACTAACTCCTGCTTACCTAACTTCTTGTATTTAATGTATTTTTTCACACCACCTGTTTGACAATGTCAAATTAAATGTCATGTAATCATCATCATCATCATATCAGCCGCAGGACTTCCACTGCTGGACAAAGGCCTCCCTCATTGATCTCCAGGAACTGCAGTTGGAAGCGGCCTGCATCCAACGCCGACCTTCGGTTCTTACCAAGTCGTCTGCCCATCTTGTAGGTGGACGTCCTACGCTGCGCTTGCCGGTCCGTGGCCTCCATTCGAGAACTTTCCGGCCCCATCGGCCATCTGTTCTGCGCACTATATGGCCTGCCCATTGCCACTTCAACGTGCTAATCCGTCGGGCTATATCGGTGACTTGAGTTCTCCTACATATCTCCTCATTTCTGATTCGATCCCGTAGAGAAATCCCGAGCATAGCCCTCTCTATAGCTCGTTGAGCGACTCTGAGCTTATTCATAAGGCCAATAGTGAAGGATCACGTCTCGGTTCCATATGTCATCACTGGTAACACACACTGATTGAAGACTTTCGTCTTAAGGCACTGAGGTATGTTGGACGAAAAGACGTTGCAAACATTCCCAAACGCTGCCCATCAGAGTTAGATTCGACGATTGACCTCTTTCTCAAAGTTGGACCTACCTAATTGGACTGTTTGTCCTAGGTATACATACGCGTCGAAAACTTCAAGAGCCGAGATCTCAACCATAACTGGGGCAGGCACGACATGGACATTCGACATAATTTTCGTCTTGTCCGTGTTCATTTTAAGTCCTACCCGTTGGGAGACTCGATTGAGGCCTTCGAGCATCGTGCTGAGCTCTTCCATCGACTTTGCCACAATTTTGACCGCAATATCGTCGGCAAACCGAAGGTGAGTGATGTATTCGCCGTTAATATTGAAGCCCAGTCCTTTCCATTTCAGAAGCTTGAAGGCATCTTCCAATGCGGTCGTAAACAGTTTCGACGAGATGACATCTCCGTGTCTTACGCCTCTTTTTAAGGGAATCGCCTTCGAGCTCTGTTCGTGTACTCGGACTGACATAGTGGCGTTTTTATACAAACACTTCAACACTTCGATATACCGATAGTCAATACGGCATCGTTGGAGAGACTCAAACACTGCCCTTGTTTCGATCGAATCGAAGGCTTTCTTATACAGTGTGACCATTAGTGCTGTGCACTCCCTGAGGTATGCGCGGCGAGGTGGGGGGCAAAGAAAAAACTGCATGAGTTCACATGAGATCAATACATGTCGGACATATCTTACGATATCAGTTTGCATTTCTAAGGCAAGACTTGTGGCGGGACGATGGTCGGAGGCTATCTATCTGTAATATATTATACTTACTTAGTTGATTAAAATGTAACTTAAATATACTCATATTTTATTAAAAATATGCAGGTGATAAATAAGAACTAAACTTATAATTCAAAGGACTTGTTTTATTGAACATTTTTTATATTTACAAACAATTATATATTCTAACGAAAGTTATTCTGACATAGATTCTGTTTCAACTTCATCTTCCATTTCATATCACGAGATAACGCACGACCCATCTTTGAATATTTATCCCGTGTGCGTCTGACATAGACCGTCCGGTACAAAAGCTACCTACCGCCGTGAGCGTTGACGGCAGACTGATAGATCGGAGCGGCCGACACATCCCCCCCGTCTCGCCGCGCGCATACCTCAGGAAGTGCACAGCACTAATGGTCACACTATAGTCCACAAATGCGAGACATAGCGGTTTATTAAGTTATACTCTTCGGTCTTCTGTATGACTTGCCGCAGCGTATGTATATGGTCTATGGTACTGTAGTCTTTACGGAACCCGGCTTGTTCGGGAGGCTGTAATGTCATGTAAACCTCACCGAAATTAGGTGATTAAATCCCTACGGCTGAGCTGGGAGTAAAGTTGTACTGAATTTCATTATGCCCTCGTGGGCATAATGTGATTTGAAATTGGAACCTCATCCGTGTTAAAATTTGAACCAAAGAGACGGTACGGTACCCACACAATAAGAACTTATTCGTAAATCGAACTAACCTCTACACAGAATGCATCAACCTAGATTTGGTTTTTATTGTCTCGCAGACAGTGTAAAAAGTAGAGTATTCTCCTCATGGATAAAGCTGTCTGCATCTTTGACGTGCTTATATCCCTCACTGCACTTAGGATTCTAGTAACTTTCTCGCTCCGCTCGTGAGTTTCACGTGATTCAATAAAGAGCCCATTACGCAAGACACTGCTTTATCTCCTCGTTTAATAATGCTTTTTTACTATTTAATGCTTTTTTGTGTAACAATTATACTTTCATAATTATGTCATTTTTACATAAGTTACCTATTTTGGGTGACAGCCATCTGTCAAAATAATTTGAATTAAAAAAAATACATATCGATGTAAATTAAGGATAGCACCAGCAGAAACCTGAGTGGCTTTATGTTGCTCTAGTTCTAAACATTTAAAAAAAATCTTTGTTAAAATTGTTAAATAAATCTCTCTTTCCTAGCTTAGTCGTGAAAGAAAAGGTTGTAAAGTTGACGTTTCAAAGTGATCGTTTGGAGGGTGTGCTGTTTTACGTCCGTAGGTTTGACTTTATACGTGCCTACACGTGCTCTCTGGGTAGTGCCAAAGAATAGCTATCCGTAGGGGAGACGGAGAAATAATACAAGTTACTCCCCTGCCGGTCAATCGGTAGCTGGTGGTAGGACTCTTCCTAAACTTCAATAAGAGTCCGCCTGGATCGCTACCACCCTCCTGTATAAGCGTGTCGCCATAATGTACGGTAACGTATGTGTTCCGACACAGGTTTGGGAGAGCCAGTCCTAGTGAGTTGTGGTCTGCCTATCCTCTTTGGGACTCCAAGTAGAGAAAGGGTTAGTTCGATGATGATTTTAGTGGCAAGTTGGCGCGGGGGCCAGGGAGACCCGATGAAACGGCTTATCGCTGGCCGCCCGCAGATCAGTAGGCGACCCGAACCTAGGGATCACTTATAAACTCCGCCCTGGGAGGCTGTCCCGCCAGTCTGTGTAAAATCCTGTCTAGCGGCTGTCGTGCCGGAGTAGGAAACCGGAATGGATCCCGGCTACTGCTAACAGGGAGGATCGGGGGCCCTTCCGTCCCCCGCGCCAGCTTTCCACAATTGTGTTAAAGTCGAGTAGCCTAATTCCACCGTTAATTTTCCGAATAGTATAACGCACCGTACCTCACCACCACATCCCTTTTTAAACCAATAAATGACAAACAAAAAGAAGACAAATCGAAACACAGCGGTTTCTTATTCCAATTTTAAAGTAGACTTCTGCAACATCCGTGGTCTTCATTCTAACATTAACTCCGTCCACTTTCACTTGGAGACAGCTAAACCTGCCCTCTTCTTTTTGACGGAGACACAAATTTCCAGCCCAGCCGACTCAGCGTATCTGCATTACCCCGGCTACACACTTGAACATGTCTTCCTACGACGAGCCGGAGTGTGTCTGTTCGTTCGGGAGGATATTTGTTGTCGCCGCTTGAACAACTTTGAAGCCCCAGACCTTTCAAATCTGTGGGTGCGTGTGGACTATGGGGGTGTTACCCGAGTTTACTCGTGCCTATACAGGTCTTACAGTGGAGATACGGAAACAAATCGGCTTTTTGAGCATGTTTCTACGGGAATAGACAGAGTACTAGAACAATATCCGCTAGCACAACTAGTGATCCTTGGAGATTTTAACGCTCTCCATGCTGAATGGCTTAACTTCCGTGCCACCGATCATGCTGGCAGAGTCGTCCACGATATGGCCATAACATACGATCTATCTCAGCTCGTGTCTGAACCTACGAAACTACCAGATGTTGAAACCCACTACGCCTCTACTTTAGACCTTTTACTTACTACACATCCTGACTCGTACCAGATCTCAGTCGAAGGTCCTCTTGGGTCTTCTGACCATTGTCTGATCAGAACCACTGTACCAATTGTGAGACCTAACAAACTGTCCCCACCTAGTATGCGTAAGGTTTGGCATTATAACTCCGCTGACTGGGATGGAGTGCGGGAATTCTTTTCCTCATACCCATGGAAGGCGATTTGTTTTCCATCAGACGACCCCAGTGTTTGCGCTGACTTAGTTGCCGACGTTATACTGCAGGGAATAGAATGCTTCATTCCATCCTCAATAGTTCGGGTCGGTGGCGCCAGTCGACCGTTGTTTAATAGGTCCTGCGCCGTAGCGAATAAAGTTAAGACGGCGGCATTCGAATTATGGTCGGAAGCGCGAAGTCGCAGGGATCCAAAAACGGCTGAATTTAAAAGAGTCCTGAACGCAGCCTCCAGATCGGCAAAAAGAGCCATTGTCATTGCCAAAAATCAGCACATTGCGCAGATAGGAGACAAACTAGCTCGATACCCCTCGGGAAGTCGTGCTTTTTGGTCGCTTGCAAAAGCTGCTGAGGGTAACTTCTGTCGATCCACACTGCCTGCCTTACGTAAGCCGGACGATTCCCTGGCTCATACTGCAAAGGAGAAAGCCGACCTTCTTGTTTCCCTTTTCGCATCAAACTCTACTCTCGATGATAAAAGTGCCTTGCCGCCTACACTGTCACCGTGTGAAAGTCCCATGTCAGATGTACACATATCACAGAAAGCGGTACGTAGGGCTCTTATAACATTGGACACACGGAAGTCGAGCGGGCCAGATGGTATCCCTGCAGTGGTTCTCAAGACTTGTGCTCCGGAACAGACCCTAGTGCTCACAGAATTATTCTCCCTCTCTCTCAACACCAGCATAGTGCCTTCATCTTGGAAGGTAGCCTTGGTCCACCCCATCCCAAAAAAGGGCGACCGAACGGATCCGGCAAATTATCGACCTATCGCTATCACTTCGCTTCTGTCTAAGGTAATGGAACGAGTGTTGAACATTCAACTTCTCAGGCACCTGGAAGAGCACCAGCTGATTAGTGACCGTCAATACGGTTTTCGCCATGGCAGATCAGCTGGTGACCTCCTAGTTTACCTTACTCACCGATGGGCAGAAGCCATTGAAAGTCGCGGTGAAACATTGGCGGTAAGTCTCGACATTGCCAAAGCATTTGACCGGGTCTGGCATAAAGTGCTCTTTTCCAAGCTCCCATCATATGACCTACCCGCGGGGCTGTGCAATTGGATCGCTGGCTACTTGTCTGACCGCAACATCAAGGTCGTCGTCGATGTAGCTTGTTCCGAGATTGTGGCAATTAATGCGGGCGTGCCCCAAGGCTCCGTGCTATCGCCAACACTATTCATTCTCCACATCAACGATTTACGGAAAATCTGTAACTTGCACTGCTACGCAGATGATAGTACTGGCGATGCTCGTTATACGGGTCGTGCAGGTGCCTCTCGGAAAGCTATGGAAGAGGGACGCAATATAATTGTGTCTGAGGTTGAACGCTCATTGGAACAGAATGGGGACGACTAAATTTAGTCCAATTTAACCCGACAAAGACTCAAGTCTGTGCGTTCGCCTCTAAAAAAGCCCCCTTTTTGACAGCTCCTTTATTCCAGGACATTCGCCTCAGCATGGCCAACACTCTCTCAATCCTGGGCGTCGACATCTCTAGCGAAGTGCAGTTTAGGGGTTACTTGGAAAGCAAAGCTTCTCTTGCCTCCAAGAAACTCGCTGTACTAAACCGATCAAAGCGGTACTTTACGGCGGGGCAGCGTCTTGTGCTCTACAAAGCGCAAATCCGGCCCCTCATGGAGTACTGTTCTCACATCTGGAACGGTGCACCGAAATACCAACTGCAGCCCCTAGACTCCTTGCAACGCAGAGCCGTTCGTATTGTCGACGACCCAGTAGTATCTAAGGATCTAGAGCCACTGAGTCTGCGCCGTGACATCGGAGCGCTCAGCGTTTTCTATAAAATATATAACGGCAAATGTTCTGAAGAGCTGTTCAATTTGATTCCTGCTTCCCACTTCTACCATCGAACCCCCCGCAACCGTCAATGAGCTCACCCACATATTGTAGATGCGTGGAAGTCTCACACGGTGCGTTTTACCCGTCGTTTCTTCCACGCACCTGCAACATGTGGAATGACCTTCCTCCGGAGGTTTTTCCGGTGGGCTTCAAATTAAGCGCCTTCAAGAGAGGTGTTAATAGGGTATTAAGTGCTAGGCAACGCGACTGCGGTACCTCGAGTGCTGCAGGAGTTTATAGGCGGCGGTGACCACTTAACAACAGGAGGCCCGTCAGCTTGTGTGTCTACAAGTACAATACAAAAAAAATCCTTGTGATTTTAACGAATCATTTTGATTTTGAAAAAAAAAATGATTAGGTTAGAAAATTCCTAATTGCACTAATAAAGTTATAATAAAGCGAACTTAGTGCTATTTAGCATTTTCTTCCAGCTAACCTTTGTGATGGCAGTAGGTCGTTGAAATAATTTTCGACCGACAAGTTTTTAGTAAAAACTAATATTGTTTAGAATGCTTTTTGCAGTCAAAAGTAATTATGACCGGTTAAGTGTTTTGACTGTGATAAATACTTCTATAATTAAGTGGTAAAGTATGTTTGTAGGGGGTTATCCCAGAAACTACAGAACCGATTTTGAAAATTATTTCACTTATAGAAAGCTACACTATCTCTGAGTGATATAGACTATGTTATATGTGATATAAACTTGTTAATGGCTATTAGATGTATATCTGGATAATTAATTAGTCAATAATTCCATTTTTTTCTCACACATGCCATCAATTTTGTAAGTAAACAATAATCAAACCTTAGAATTATGTTAGTAGACAGGTAAATGGAATTAAATAAACTAAAATAACTTAAAAAAAAATATGCTGTCTGTTGTATTAAAACATATATTTCTTTGTTTTTCTTTTAATTTTGATAATAATCCGCGCAAAACGTGGGCGGGTCGGCTAGTTCTCAATAAATTACGTCATTAAAAGTATATATGTTTTAGCTTTGATATGACTGACACTGATAATTCATCAAGAACTTTTATTTGCATAATTATCAAATATGTATAATTTACCTAATTAAAAGTGTAAATATAAGTATTAACTCACGCGCAGAGTATTTTTATCAAATTTGTTATTAAAGCTTAGGAAATTCCTATATTGCTAATTTTTTTGTAAATTAAAGATAACGTAAAAAGATCATGACTAGTGAATTCTTTTTTATTTTAGTTATAAATAGTATAATGTTATACTAGGGCTGAAAGCGATAAATTACACTCGAGATATTTTAGCGTACGAGCGAGCGAAATCGAGCAAGGACGCTAGAGTTCGAGGGTTTTCGCTTACACCAGGGTAGTAAGTATTCAACCAGTGCGTCCTATGATGATCTATGCAGCCGAAACGTGGACACTTACGGTGGGATTGGCCCACAAATTGAAAGTCCCTCAGCGAGCTATGGAAAGGGCTATGCCCGGATTTCTCTGAAGGATAGAATCCGAAACGAGGTTATCCGACAGAGAACCAAGGTGATCGACATAGCTCCGAGGGTCAGCAAGCTGAAGTGGCAGTGGACTGGCCATATCTGCCGCAGAACCGATAACCACTGGGGTAAACGTGTTCTGGAGTGGAGACGACATCTAGGCAAGCGAAGTTTAGGACGTCCTCCGGCTAGATGAAGTGACGATTTGCGCGCTGTGGCTGGCAAGGATTGGATGCGAAGAGTTGAGGATTGGGCTCATTGGCGCACTCTAGGAGAGACCTACATCCAGCAGTGGACTGTGATAAGTTGATGATGATGATGACACCTCAGTATAAAAGATAGCTTTTAACGCAAGAAAATTTGCGTTCTCTATGTTCATTTTTTCCCCAACTGAACTATGGCCAGTTCCATTTTTAAATAGAAATCAGGATTTGTCATGGAGATTGTAATTCAGTATGGCATAATTTATGGACTTATTTAGCCGCGTTTTCAGGTCTCCTCGTCTAAAATACCTCGGTATCATAAGACAAAAGTCTTTGACCAGTAATGAAATATGGTACAGAAACGTGGTTTTTCACTATGGGCTCCATAAAAAGGCCCAAGGTCAGTGCAGCGTGCTATGGAACAGGCTATGCTTAGTGATTATAAACGAGATCGAATCAGAAATGAGGAGATTCGTAGACGTACCAAAGTCACCGACACAGCTCAAAGGATTAGCAAGCTGGAGTGGCAGTGGGCAAGTCACATAGCTCGAAGAAATGACGGCCTTAAGGACAGAAAGGTTCTCGAGTGGAGACTACGCACTGAAAAGTGCAGCGTAGGACATCCCCCACTAGATGGATAGAAATCTTCCAATTATTAGGAAAATAGCAGAATATAATTACGTCCGACGTTTCGACTATCTGCCCGCAACCACGGCTGTTGCAACCAGTCTAAAAGTCGTGATAATAAATAAAAAGTTCGCCAAGTGCGAGTCGGACTCGCGCACGAAGGGTTCCGTATCATTCTATAAAAACGGCAAAAAATCACGTTTGTTGTATGGGAGCCCCCCTTAAATATTAATTTTATTTTAATTTAACAATTTTTTTAAAGCTAATAATATAACTGAATATTCTGTGAATATTTCAAGCGTCTACCTGGTGCCGTTATCAATATCGAGATCGGACAAAAACTAGCAAAAAAATCACGTTTGTTGTATGGGAGCCCCCCTTAAATATTTATTTTATTCTGTTTTTAGTATTTGTTGTTATAACGACAACAGGAATACATCATTTGTGAAAATTTCAACTGTCTATCACTGTTCATGAGATACAGCCTGGTGTCCGACGGACAGACAGACAGACAGCTGAGTCTTAGTAATAGGGTTCCGTTTTACCCTTTAGGTACGGAACCCTAAAAAAGGTATATACGCGATAAACACCCATTTAAATCAGTAATTATGTACAGTGATCGCGAAAGTTTGAAAAATACTAATAGCAGAATAGTTACTTCGCCTCAGGAAAGACATGGTCAATACCATATGCCATAAAATACAATTATGCAAGATAACTTAACCTCATTGGTAGGGATTCTAACAATATTTTCCTTACCGTTTAGCAGAAAAAAATGTGCACTTACATTCTTCAAATGGGAAAATCCATGGGTAGAAATATCTTACTTAATAATATATCTCACGACTGTATTAATCCTCATTGGACATTTTAGGATCTAAACCCCGTGTATAAATCCCACAAAGGCTAGCCAGAGGCAAGTCGTCACATAACGTTTAAGGTAAACGACTACACCCCAAAAAGATTTTAGATACTGTCTAATGGTCAAAAACAACAGATTTCCAGAACTTAGGGCGACATGCGCAACGATGCATGATTTGAAGAGTTTTTAAATCATACAAATACGTCAAATTGAAACATGTTTAGTCGCTAAATACGTTTAGGGATCGTTGTGCAAGCCGGGCTTAATCTAGGTTTGTTTTGTTGTTGTTGACTGGTTTAAAAATGTGGAAGACTGTAATATAAACTAACTTTATTTACAAAAAACTAAAAACTGACTTCACTGTAACCCGGGATATTTACCTGAATATTTCGGAACCCTTAAAATTCCGCCATGCGCGTGGAGGTGATATTTTTTTATCTCACGTTCTCCATCCTTTGGTGTGTCGTTAAAAAGGTCACCATCATAAAAGTCGTGCCCCCCCCCCCCCCACTACCAGCCAAACTGCTCTTGTTGGATTCCATCTAGTGGAAGGCCATCCTACGCTGCGCTTTCCAGTGCGTCTCTACTATAGAACCTTTCTGCCCTAACGGCCGTCAGTTCTTTCAGCTATGTGCCCCGCCCGTTGCGCTAGCGCTGTGTGAAACACCAAGCATAGCCCTCTCCATAGCATGCTGATAGCATGTAGCATGCTGATCGACCTTGAGGTTTCTAAAGAGGCCCATAGTAAGATACCACGTTTCATTTCTAGTTGACAAATACTTAATGAATGACAGTCGGTACATATTTGCTATTACCATACATAGTTTTAGACATAAGTAAATAATCTTCGAATATGTAGGTTGATTATATCTCTATTAAATACCACCTTATCTTAGAAACATCTTATTTAAATATATTATCTAAATAATATAAGACATCTGAATAATATATATTAGTTCATGTTGTAATCAGCGGCGCAGTCAAGATGGCACCCAAGTAGCGAACACACTGCTCTTGCAGTACTTTTCAAGACCCCGCAAATGATACTCGCGTTATAAAAAAGTCGAGAAAAATATACGAAAATGTAAATAAACCTTCTTAGGTTAAATAAAAGTGAATAACTTTTATAAATTTCTATATAATACCTAAATAACGTTTTAGATTCTGTGTATCAATTTGTTGAGGATAAACACATTCAGTGGTATTTTCTTGTGATATATTTAATTCTTTAAATTCACAATGAAACATTATTTGTTATTTGCGGAAGGGAGTAGAATTAATCAGATAATATGTGCTGTTATGAGTGAGTATATTTTATTTTATTTCAACCTTATTAATTATGATGATTAAATCTTACAATTAACATTGGAGAAAACGCTTTATTGCAAATTAACAAACAATATTCAAAACATGTTTAACTAGAGACGCGGAAATAGAAGTAGCGGGCTTATCGCTAAAAGCGATCTCTTCCAGACAACCTTTGGACGGACATGATTTCACGAGAACCTTAATTAAAGCTAACGGTAGCTTTTATAAATAATAAGGAATTCTCATACACCTGACTTGTGATACAGGTTTTTTAAAGCAATATCAGGCACCAGTTCCTTACCAAACTGGTTTAAAACTAAGCCTTTCTCAATCTAATGTGTACCTTATATCTTACCATTTTATTGGCACCTACTAATAACATAAAGTAGGTACCTGGTATTAGTATGAAGTAATTAAATTAACATCCACCTATATTTTATTGTCTATTTATTTGGCACCACAGAAGACCAGCGCTATAGTGGTATAAATATGCTACTGTAGCACAATGGTGAGTGATGACCGTTCTTGCTCACAGAATTTGCTCTATAGTTTACACTCATTTGTCTAAGCTCTCTTCACTTGTGGTGCAAAATAAACGTGTTTCTATTTAATTCTATCATTCTAACTATTGAACCACATTATGTATTTACTTATGCCATTTAATGGAAACAAACTGACTCCTGACATACAGCTCACGCTATCAGGAGTCAGGAGGAGAATACTCTACTTTCACACTTTCTGCTAGACAATAAAAACCAAATCTAGTTTGGTGCATTCTGAGTTCGGTTTGCGATTAAGTTCGTTATCTCTTCGGTTCAAATTTTAATACAGATGAGGTTAACAATTCAAATCACATTATGCCCGCGAGGGCATATTGAAATTCAATACAACTTTACTCCCGGCTCAGCCGTAGGGTTTAATCACCTGCTTTCTGTGAGGTTTACATGACATATAATTTGACATTGTCGAGCAGGTGGTGTGTGAAAGCCCTTTTTCACACCACTATGGCTGAGCCGGGAGTAAAGTTGTACTGAATTCCATTATGCCCTAGCGGGCATAATCTGATTTTGTTGAGGTAACTCATCATGCGTATAAGTAGCAAACAAGCGTCTTCCTGATGATAAACAGTGACCATACCCTATGAACGTTAGTAATACCAATGCATTCACGCCTTTAAAACCTACCGACTTGTCTTTATATGCATAATATTGAATTTGATTCATGCTTATGTTCAGTATAAGATTGAAGCTATTGCTTTGACCTGTAAGGCTTTAAGGTAATTGTAATTTGATTTAACAATCGATTACCGGTTTATCTTTTTGCAGTAAATATGCCGGTGTTCGCATATGGCGCCAGCATCGGATGGATGTCGCCGATGACTTTGCTGCTGCAATCCGAAAACTCACCTCGGGACCCCCCACTCTCGGACTTTACAGTAAGTTAAAACACCCAACAATCCCACTAGTATTATAAACGCGAAAGTATGTATGTATGGATGTTGTTAATCATTCACGTTGGAACGGCTTAACCAATTTCGATGAAATTTAGTATGTATGTACGTATATCATAATCTGGATTAACACATAGGTTACTTTTTATTGGCAAACCACGTGACCAAGAGCGGAACTATCTGTAATTAATTCTTTCATTCGGGCCCTATTGCCAAATCTCCATAGAATATAAATCCTAAGAAGAAATAAGTATCGGGCCTCCATTCCCCAGCAGCCCCGCTATTCCTGGTATCAATGCGATGAATCACTCGCAGAGGTCCAGCTGCCGACTAATGGACCATCCTATATATTCAGGAGAGGGCGTCCTGTGGCTGACATAATGATAACTCCTTATCTTTAAATCCAGGTGTCAATGATGGGGGCAGCATCGTACCTCACCTGCATAATAGCTGATTTCTTCATGGCGTGGATGGGAGACAAGTATGGAAGAAAATTGTCTTTGCTGTTCATATCTACAGTAGCAGCGGTAAGACCATTTATTATAGACTAGCAGCTGCTGCTGTACTTAAAGCTGCCCATGGTGGTTAGATGAGAAAAGTTTTTAGCTTTGACTACAGATATGTTGCCCATCACGTAAAGCCCTCGTTACGCCCCTCTTGAAGGCGTCTACGTTAAAGTCTTGCAGGTGCGTAAAAGAAACGAACGCGTAAAACGCATCTTTTAAGTTACATTAAGCAGGTGAGCTCGTTAGCTGTGGCGAGAAATGTTGGGTTACGTCCAAAGCTTAATTAAAAGGAAAACCATGAAGCCCAAATCAAAAACAAAAAGTGGTTTCTTCCGAAAATATTACATTAATACAGCTCCTAATAATACAGTGTACACATATTTTTAGCTAAGGTCAAAAGTGGTGACCTTTAACTCCGACCACTAAATGACCGCTCATATAAACTTACTAATCCTAAATTTTTTCTTTAGATAGCCTGGATCATCAAACTATCGTCCATGGAGCCATGGGCCTTCGTGACCGCCCGGGCTCTCATGGGGATCCCCATGGCTGGAGCTTACGTAACTTGTCCTATGTACACCAAGGAGATCAGCGAGAACTCTATTAGGGGAATCTTGGGGTCTATGGTGAGTAGACGTGAGATAAACTACTGATCATCATCATCATCATAATCATTGACTTCTAACATCTATTGTCTGCTGGTTAACGTATCTGTGATTATTACTGATTTAAACGGGTATTTATCGCGTATGTACCATTTTTATTTGTTATCCCTACGTCAGTGTCGTGTGTCGTAAAATTAACCAAATTCTAATTCTGAAGATCAAATGAGGGTACTTAGTTGCTGTAGTTGCTATCACTTTTTGACGGTAGCTCCAAGAACTATAGTCTGCCCGCGATCACGGCTATTGCAACACAGTCGAAACGTCGGATAAAAAAAGGTACGCGATAAATACCTATTTAAATCAGTAATTACTACTGTGATCGCGAAAGTTTGATAAATACTTTGTCTGTAATTGGTAACTCTGAGTGCCACGGTGAAGTAATTTTTTATAATAAAATATCATCCTTTCATCATCGGAAATCATCATCATCATTTTAATTAAGAAAAAAAACGAGTGTGCTTTAGACCACACGACTGAAGTAAAACTTCTTTTTCAAAATATTAATTTATAAAATTGGTCAAGAAGGAAATGAAATTACGGAAAATAATCCAACGAACTACTGACTGTATCAGTCTAGACTATATATATATCAGTCAGTAGTTCGTTGGATTATTTTTCGTAATTTCATTTCCTTCTTGACCAATTTTATAAATTAATATTTTGAAAAAGAAGTTTTACTTCAGTCGTGTGGTCTAAAGCACACTCGTTTTTTTTCTTAATTAAAATGATGATGATGATTATATATATATATATATATATATATATATATATATATAAATCATGCACTGGCTATGGTAGAAGAGAGAAAAAAATGTTTCTTGCTTCTACAGTAATATACGAAACGTAACTCTCTCTCTTTCTATCTTCACTAACTTATATCTCCCTCTCAACTTCCGTTCGCACTTTTCGTAACGCATTCACCAGCTTACTCCCCAAGTCAAGCGTGCGTAAAGAAATTATACTTAAAAAACATTTATTCGCAGATATAACAAAACATAGGCATACACAGTATATAACAAAGATAGGTAAATAAAATATAAATGTGAAATAATTGATATACTACGTATCAGTTATTTAATATTTATATTTTTATATAGTTTAGGTTAGAAGTAAATCTTCTTCTTTCTCCTGCCGATTTCCCACTTTTATTAGGTTCAAGCCTTCTTCGAGCGAAGCGTTGATCTCCAAATTAATTTGGGAAAATTGGCTTTGTATGTACTCGTATGTACGTTTGTTTGGTCGAGGATAACTTTCGAAGCGTTGATCCGTAGTGAAAGGTAGCGATGGCATAATCCTGGTTGAATGAGCTAAAAATGAGGCGGGGTTGTTGAGATATTGTGGTTCAAGAGAAGTAAAAAAATGGGACGATCCAGTCAAATAGCACGTTTAATGAAAGGTCTTCATAAGTACATTTCTACCCGGTTTTTAGTTTTAGTTCAAACATTGTAGTTTTTAAGTTATTAGCCATAATAAAAAGTGAACTTTGACGAAATTCACAGGGTACACCAGTGACCCGACAGTCTAGAAATTTGGTATGCGTGTAGTTTTAGTGACAAATATAGGGAAATGTCTGATACCCAGAATAACTGCACTTTCTACCTGAAAAAAGTATAATGAAATCCTGTAATTTACCCAATTTTCTGTTGAAACTCAGTATCTATGGATGTGCGAATGACAGTACAGTTGTTGAAAGGTATTTCTCTAGTCGACGTGCAGGTGCTGACGAAATCCGTAATCTACGTGCGGATATGGTGGAACGTTTGAACCTTGACTTGAAGTTTACGTCTGACTGGGGTGATGCAAATCTGGTCAGATTCAACGCCACTAAAACTCAGGCGTGTGTGTTTTCCACAAAACGGCCTCCCTTTCATCCCATTCCCATTCTTTATGACATCCCTCTCGTAATTACCTACTGAAAGTCTGAGCTTGTTGTGCGTTGAGCTCACGTCCAACCTAAACATCTTGAAGCTGGGTATCCCAGGTAAGGTTCGGCGGTACTTCTCACCGGGACAGCTGCTCAGTCTTTACAAAGCATAAATCTGCTCATGTATGGAGTACTGCTGCCATCTCTGGGATGGCTCGGCCAGGTATCAGCTTGAAGCCCTTGATTCGATTGAGCGACGTGCTGCTAGACATAATGGTGATGACAACCTAGAGGAAGCCAATTTACAAAGTAAAAACACAGACGCCGAGTAGCCGGACTTCAGTTTTTTACAAGATTCATTTTGGTGGATGTGCGCAAGATCTTCATGACCTTATCCCTCCTTCCTCCTTCCACCACCGGACAAGAAGACGTACCGAGAAGTACCACCCAAACCTGGTCAGCATACCACCACCTTACCGTACCAAACGATTTTCTTTGTTTAGCATTAGTAAGGAGTGGAACTCACTTGCGGCGTATGTTTTTCCGAACCAGTATAATCACGGAGTCTTCAAGTCCGGAGTGAACAGGTTCTTTCTAGGCAAGCGTGCTCCATCTTTGATCACACCATCACTTACCACCAGGTGAGGTGGTAGTCAAGCGCTTGACTATCATCAATAAAAAAAATTAAATGAAACTGTAGGTCAAGTTAGTTGGTTAGATACTTCTTGGCACAATTTGATAGTCAAAGATCATATTTTTTGTTTTGTGTTTTTATGGGAGACTCGAGAGATCTTAGTATGGTAGAACCATTAGTTATTATGTTTGTAAGCAAATAAGAAATTTAATATCCTTTACAGGTAATCCTTGCACACACCAGTGGAAATCTGTTCCTCTACGTCATCGGAGATTTCATGGAATACAGGCCTGTCCTCTGGGTCTGTCTGGCATTACCGACTATACATCTGGTGCTGTTCCTCGTGATGCCTGAGTCACCATCCTACCTCGTCAAGTCAGGGAAATCGGAGGTAACTACTATGAAAAATAGCCGTTATTCTGCCTTTAACAATTGCATATCTCACAGATTACGTCCAAATAAGACTTGACGTGGCATTGCATTATCTTGGAAAATATTATTTGATACCATATTTCGTGGTGTAATAAAACTGTGTGACTCAAACGAAACTCTTAAAATAAATAACGAACCACTTGATATAACTTGTTGGCACAGATGCTCTTAAGGCCAATTTAACAAACTGACACTTATTATTATAGCAGAAAAGGACAATTGAAAGAACACAATTGATACCCAATTGTTACGAATCCGTAAAATACTGAAATAACTTTCTTCGTATTGTAGTTACTCGATATTTTGTTTCATACTGACAGAAACTGACAGTCACAACTAAAATTTGGGATAGTTTGTGCAACATAATTTCCCCCAATATCAAATGTTTTTTTTTTATGTGCGATAATTCTAATTCCTTAGTCAAAGATTAATATTTTGTTACTATTATTTATGAGAGGTTAGCCTACCCACATGAAACCCCACTATGTACATCCTCGGATCTCTTTGTTCAGTCCGCAGATGGCAAGTCCAAATATTACGTTTTCATCACTCATTCTCTGAAAGTTGGTCATTGTTAGCTCGATATCTGATGCGTAAATGAGATTTACGCCCCTAGGGCTGTAAGTATTTACGATTAAGATTTAAGATTTATGTTAAAAATTGTTTATTGGAAATGTATCGATTATTAGATAAATATTCAAGGTACCAGTATTAAACCCACCTCTAAAATCAGTCAATACAATTCCGGATGTGTGTTTTAAATTAATGTCGTATATTACAAAACAGGTTGTATACATCAAAGAAATAAAAAATACATACACATGCCTCAGCTATAACCGTATGTGCAATCAACAGGAAGCATCAAGAGTCTTGGCCTGGCTTCGCTGCAAACATGTAAACGACATTGCTATCATAGAAGAAGTGGACGAGATAAAGAGAGAACAGAAACATGATGAAGAAAGCAGTCGATTTGTACTCAAAGCTATACGTAAGTTATCTGATAGAATCAAATACAGCGCGGCCAAAAAGTGACGTCAAAAACTCCCCTATGTAGGTACTGCACCTATGTTTCCCAATTTTGTGTAGTTACTAGCTGTTGCCCGCGACTTCGTACGCGTTACACTACTAAACATGTACTAATTTATCACAACATATCACATTAATTTATGTGATGATGTTCAGTGAGGATGTTTGTTTATTTATTTGTTTGTTACTCAATCAAGTCGTAACGGCTGAACCGATTTCGATGAAATTTGGTATAGTCGTAGATTTTAACCTGGATTACAACATATGCTACTTTTTATTTCTTAAATCAGGCAAATAAATTAAGACTACATGAGCGTCCTGCAGTCCACTCCCTTTAATTTTAATATTGCCGCAATGGTGAGCCATACAAAAAGCTAGCCGTAGTGACCCCAGCTAGCTCTCTGCTTGTTAGATATAGGTGCAATGATGAGTCAAAAAAAATCTTAGCTGTGTTACCAGTGTCTTCGCGCACGTATAGTAACCGAACCCCCAAGCTCCTGCGCATCAGCCTATTCATCCACTGCACCACGGAGGTCATCAATATTTAGTGCCAAATCTCAATTAGTGTCAATCTTTGCTATATATGGCTCCTATCGAAATCCGCGTGACTTCTATGAGCCAGGTAGTGAGTTCGGCTGTCGGAAAAACTAAAAATACGACGGTTTGTTTGTTCAAAATGTACAGCCGTTTGCTGAATGTGCGCACTACTCGTGCGCTTGTGTGCGTGTCGGTGAATGTATAAAATTGTACTCGCGAATACATTCGTGGTAGTCTAGGTTTTGAACGGAAATTTGTTGGAAACTTCAAAACGTGAATACGGCAAAATTTGCAACATATAGATGGCAAATGAACATAATTATTACTAGAGGTTCCCCCCGAACTAATATCTCGCGAGTCTCCGATCAAAACAAACAAATATTATTTGTAATCGTTGACTATCAAAATAGTGTCACGAAATAAATAACCAACTACTTCACCTACAGTTTCATTCAAATTACAGGTAACGGGAGTTCATGTAAGCTGGTTACTCTTTTTTGGGGTACAAATTATAGATATTCTGGATTTCAGACTTTTGCCTGTATTTGTATAACTTAAGCTACACGCATACTTACTAAATTACAGCACTGTGGGGTGACTGATGTACCCTGTGAATTTTGTCAAAGTTTAGTTTTTATTATGGCGAATAACTCAAAAACTATAAAGAATTTACTAAAAATAAAAACGGAATCTAAATTTATTAACAAATACCTTTCATTTGACGTCCCATTTGACCAGTTGGCCTGATTTTCAGTTTTTTTTGCCTCTCTTGAACCCCAATATCTGAACAACCCCCAACATTTTTAGCTCATTTATTCACACCAAAATTGTGCTATCACTACCTACCTAAGTATTAAATTTCACGATGATCGGATCAACGTTTCGAAAGTTATCTTCGGACAAACATACATAGAACGCCGATTTGCCCAAGTTGATTTAAAGATCTCGCTTCGATCGATCAATAATTCTCGCCAATCGTGCAAAACCAACGCAATATAACCATATCAGGGCCATATCAATCAAGCATTGAATCATGGAGGCAGATTTTTAAATGATTGGCTTCAATGAGACTAAGTATTAGACAACAGAATTGCTAGAAAACACACACAGACCGGCCACATACAGTCGGAATCCCTTTCGGAATATCGATTCAGAGTTTCGGAAGCAGCAAATACATACAAAATCAAGGATTTTCTCATACACGTGACGACCTCCGTGGCGCAGTGGGTGGATAGTCCACTGCGACGTAGGAGGTAGCGGGTTCGATTTCCGCTGGGGAACAAATGTTTGCATATTCTACATATTTTTGTTCTGTGTGGTCTGTCTTTCTATATATATCTAACTGGCTCGCCCGCGGCTTCGCACGCTTGAAATTTCCCGTTCCCGTCGGAACTTCGGGATAAAAACTATATAAAACACTCCAGTCAATGTGATGCGACACTTCATGTAAATGAGTTCACGTCAATGAACGACGGTTAAATTATATAATTAAATATTTATTTAAAAAAAATTATATGGATATTGTTCATATAAAAATACTAAATTCACGATTAAAAAACGGGAGTGGGGGTACAAGAGTGAAAAATACTTTACAACCTATACTCATACCTACAAAATAAATTAAAAAAAAGCATTAAAATCATTACCCGTTTCGGATTAGTGCGACCACAAAAACCCTGAGACGAGATTTTTATATATCACATAAGTATGTATTTACAAAAAAAAAGTTTATACTTATTTATCAACCTATATTGTCCCACTGCTGGGCAAAGCCCTTCCCATCTCTATCCTGTGCGACAAAAAAGTATTTATCAGTTATCTGGTTTCCATAGTAACCTCGTTTGGAGGTAGATATGTGCTGTGTGAAATGTCAAGCAATATGTATTTATTTACGTACATACTATTTACGTTCACCGTTCGATTTTTTCCGATTTTGTGTGGATTTGCTTCGAAATTCCAAATCAATATTCCGAAGCGGAATTCCAACTGTATGTGTCACCTTTTTGAAGTACTACAGGCTGAGGCATGTTTATAAGCTGTTTTCGCGGATCCTCACAAATCGACTCGAGCGCAGGTTGATGACTTCCAGACTCCCGAGCAAGCCGGTTTCCAACAAGGCTTCAGGTACCGTCTCTACCGATTTATACAGAAAGTACAAATCTCTCTGCTCTGAGCTGTAGCTCTGAGTAAAGCAGCTGATGCAAAAAAGTGGCTTTACGGGAGTGCCGATAGAAGTGGACACTTGAGCAATTACGAGATACTTAAATACAGAGATTTCAGTGTCGCGAGTTCAAACAAAAAATTCCCAACGCGCCTAAAGAAGTTTTCACTTGATAAGGCTACATAGACTAACATAAGTCTATGTAGTTTTTTCAATTTATCAGTATGGGAATCAACAAGGGCGTCTTATACTCATGCACGATGAATAAAAAATAATGCTGGACTTTTCGCACAGCGCTATCTATCCCCAAACTAAGGCAAGTTTGTACTATGGGAACCAGATAACTGATACAATACTTATATACTTTTTTTTTGTAAATACATATTTATGTTGTAAATCCATGAGAGGTAAGAACCGCAGGTCGGCGTTGGATGCAGGCCGCTTCCAACCGCAGTTCCTGGAGATCAATGAGGGAGGCCTTTGTCCAGCAGTGGACGTCCTACGGCTGGTATGATGATGATGATGATGACATATTTATAATTATACTAGATTTTCAATAAAAACATTGCCATCCTTCTGCGCAGTTGGGTAAAAAGTTGCCTATGTTACTCCGGGATAATGTAGCATCTAATGGCGAAAGAATTTTTGAAATCGGACTTGCAGTTTTTGAGTTTATTAGTTACAAACATACAAATCTTTCCTCTCTGTAATAATAGTATAGATAGAAAAATACCTAGACAAGGAAGAAACATTAGTAAATCATACAAACGTTTGTTCCGCGACGGGAATGGAACCCGCAATCTCTCGCGTCTCAGCCTGCTCTTCGACTCTAGAAATGTCTAGAGGACGGGTTTATCAAAATACTACCAACGAACAACAAAACCAACACTGCAATATCGTTCTAGCGACATATTGATCCAGGATAAATAAGTGTCCGGGGTCGCGGAAGAATATTCTCTGTTCCCGTATCCCCGGTATAAAGCGAGAGGAGGAACGCCAGTCAGACATACCGCTCCCTGGATTCAGAGCGGCATCCGCGAGGATTCCTCCACGTAACAAAAAAGGATTAAATAATATTTCTGAGGGTAATTTTCAATATTTATTTTGATAACTTGAAAATATATGCTTATTAATTATACTGATTGTTATAGCGTAGGGATAACATTAAAATTAGTTGGCATTTTGGTTGATTTTTCAAATTTAAAATGATAGACGTCCTATTCGATTTCTTTATGCCTTTGGTGTGTCAAGGGTTCGGTAACCGCTTACCACGGTAACCATCACGTAGACGGCACTTGTTAGTGCCCTTTCACACGTCCCGGTTGCCGGGTACCCGGCGCCGGCTACCCGGCGGCGAAGAGTGTGGCCGTGTATGTTAGCTTTTATTTATTATTTTATTTATTTGGGAAGATAAGCGGTCGCCGGGTACACGCCGGAGCCACCACTGTACCGGTTAGCCGGCGGCTGGACTCACAGTGGTGTATGAAACACGCACACGCTGTCATAAGTTCCAGCCGGCCAGTCGCGCAGGTGCAACCACGGAGAGCGCGACTCGTTTTGTCTGACACCCCCGTGTCGTAAATAGTACCTACTTAATTCGTTGCAAAATGGAGATAGATATATATTAAATTGTTGTATTTTGCACGTAGTAGTTCTGGAAATAAGGTATAGAATGCTCCATACTGTTCTCTTTTCATGTTAATCGGATGAATCCAATAATTTTTTGACTTCCTTTTCTGGCGGCGGTATCTTACAAAATCCACATTGCAATTAATTGTTCACATTCCATTTGCAGAGAAAAAAAATAAATGATTTATGATGTCACTACGCGACTGTACTCGCGTTGACGGTTTACACGCTACTGAATACAAAATAGGGTCGTGTGAAAGCTAAATGTGTTACCGGACAGTCGGCACCGGCTACCCTTCAACCAAGACTTGGGAAAAGGCACGTTGCCTTTTGGATTAGCATGTATACAAAGCATGCTGTATAGATTACGTCTATTGAAATACTGAATCTTTTCTTTTAAAAGTCATCTAAATTTATGTTAAAGTAAAACTTCTTTACGCACGCTTGACTTGGGGAGTAAGCTGGTAAGTGCGTGACGAGAGCGTTACAAAAAGTGTGATCGGGTGAGGCGAACGGAAGTTGAGAGGTAGATATAAGTTAGTGAAGATATAAAGAGATAGAGTTACGTTTCGTATGTCTAAAACACAGTGCAGGCCTATTGTCTGTATCACACTGTAGACGCAAGAGAGAGCAGTGCGCGCGCACATTTTCTTTCCCTTCCTCTCATATTTAGTGCATGAAATATGCACATATATGTATCTCAGTCAGTAGTTCGTTTGCGGGTTTGCTCGCGTTACGCGAACGGTAATTTCTTGATTACTTTTCGTAAATTCATTTCGTTCTTGAACAATTTTATAAATTAATATTTTGAAAAAGAAGTTGTACTTCAGTCGTGTGGTCTAACGCACACACGTTTTTTTTAAATATATGTATATATATTTAAATACAGCCTTTGGTGTTTCGAGGGTTCGGTAACCTCTTACTATCAGGTGGACGGCAATATACTCGTTTTAAACCACTTGTTAGCCTATTGAATTATTAGCATATATACAATGCAGGATACATAAATTATATAAATTAATTAATAAACTTGAAATACTAAATCTTTACTTATAAAAGACGTCTAAATAAAACTGTAGGTTAAAGAAAACCAATAACTTTGTATGTGTTTAAATATTTTACTAAATACTAAGTCTACATATACCTACAGTAAATTATCTAAACAAAGAGTATTTTAAATTTTAGAAGGTTAAATCTTTGTCAGCTCCGATATTGTGCATTTTCCAATTTGCCACGCTTATAATTCATCATTTGCTTGAAACCATGTTTCGTGGTTATTTAATTTCAAAGAATTACTAATTAATATTTAATTTATTGTTTTATTCTCATAATCCCCACCGCTACGTCCCGACTGGTTCGTAGAGGCCTTGTAACTGGACAATTACTACAAACATACATACTAACACGTGCAATTAATTATTGAGTTATTTGATATCTACTAGTGGTTCGCCCCGAACTGAGATCTCGCGAGTCTCAAAAAATAATATGAATAATAATTCATAATCGTTGTATTGCCACGAAATGCACAACCAACTTGATCTACAGTTTTAGTCAAGTTACAAGTAACGAGAGTTCATATTATTGGTTATACTTTTTAGGGGTATAAATTGCAGTTACTCTGAATTTCAGACTTTTCCCTATATTTGTGTAACCTACACGAATACCAAACTTCAGCATTCTGGCATCAATTTAGTTTTTATTGTGCCTAATAACTCAAAAACGACAAGAATTAAACTAAAAATAAAAACGGGGTCAAAATGTACTTGTCCTTAAACGACCCATTTGACCTAATTCTTTAATTTTGATTTTTTTTACCCCTCTTGAACCCTAATATCTCAACAACCTCCCAGCATTTTTAGCTCTTTTAGTCACACCAAAATTGTGCCATCACTACAACCTATTTATTAAAATACACGACTATTGGATCAACGCTTCAAAAGTTATCTTCGGACAAACAAACATACATATATACATACAACGCCGATTCGTTCAAGTTAAATTGAAGACCTCGCTTCGCACGATCATTAAGTATGCTTTAGTACAGAAAATTTGTTTTCAAATAATATAATAAGAAACTGCCCGTGTTAAAGTATGTATGTTTGTATTGTCCAGTTACAAGGCCTCTACACACCGGGGTGGGAATGTAGCGGCGGGGATTTGTAATTATTTTTAAATTTAATATTTCAGTCATAAATTCAAATGCTTTCGTCATGGGCGTCTAGTACAAAAACTGTGACCAGGTGACGACCAACCACGAATTCGTTTCTGTAATTGAACAAGGCCGAACAAAATTGTCAGTTATAGAAAATAAAAGAAATCTGGTCAGATGAGACGAATCTCAGTAATAATGGCGCGTGTAACAGACAATTTTAGGCTTTAATATCATTGCGGCCGCGAGACTATCGTGATCGCCACTTGTGTTTATGTCGCCTATGGTTGCTAGACGTACCTTATTCATCGGGAACTCCCGTATTCCAGGCATAATTTTAAACGTCCCGCCGGGACAGACTCTGTCCCGTATTTCAAGCCTAGTTTTAACTATACGATCTGATCCCGCCACCCCCCTTCTATCAAAGGGCAAGCAGGCGCACGGCTCAGTACCATCCGTACCTAGTTGATATACCACCCATTCGCACACACCGTTTTGGTTCTACGTTCTTGATGCGTACAGCTGAGGTATGGAACACTTTACCGTCGTCTGTTTTTCCTAATAAATACAATACGGGCCTCTTTAAGGTAAGAGTGAATAGGTTTCTTCTAGATCTTTGTGCTACATCTACCACATCATCGCTTACCATCAGGTGAGATTGTGGTCAAACGAAGTTCTATCATGTTTAAAAAAAACTGCTCTGTAGAGAGGATTTTTTCGCAGATGCCATTAAAATGGACTGATGCACGCAACACATGTACTCCGGATTTAATAAAGAGCGAGTTAATTAGATACTGTTTTCGTCTATGATTATAGCTGCATTGAATTTGACAAAAATGTAAAATCAAACCTTACACGATCTTCTTTAAAATATACCTAACTAAATATAACTAGAAATAAACAACGTAAAATACATGTTTATCATTTGTCCCGGGGAAAAAAATTACATCCCGTATTTTTTGCCAAAATGAGCATTTATCTCATACAGGATCAAACAAAAACAAGCAACCCTAATGTCGCCCCTAGTTCATGGGGACATCCAAAGTTCACTATTACGTGATTTTTTTGCTCATGCACTTCATCGTGTATGGTATCATTGAATTCGTCTTCATACACTAAGGTTTACTGAACAGTTTTTTTAAGGAATCTGTTTACAAAATATAAAGCTAGACTTATTTGCAACTTCGCAGGCATCGTAACGGATCGCAACGTCTAAGAACCGCGAATGAAAGAAACTTTCGTTTGAGTCAACCGTTCGCTCGCTCGCTCCTAGCTCCGGCTAAGTTGCAAGCTCGCTATTTGTTGCGTGAATCTGGCTAAAACGCAGTACATATAGCTAATACAGTTATTCAAACATTATCATCAAACTCTTAGATCGAGTTCCAAACAGTGGCGTAGCGTGCCTTGTCGGGGCCCCGTATAAAAATTTTTTTGGAGGCCCTTATATGGAGGTAAAGATTTTTCACAAAAGAAAAAAAATATTGTGAGAAGTAATATTTATTTATCACATAATTTACCCATTTTACAAATAAAAATCGAATTTTAAATATTCACTCTCCTTGCCTTTTTATCGGCAAACTAATTTATTAAATCATTTATGGCTGATGATGATTTTAGTTTTTCTAAAGTTTCTGCCTCTATGGACAATAGTGAGATGTCTGACAGCCGTTCTTGTCCCATCGAAGTTCTTAAGTAATTTTTTATTAGTTTTAATTTTGAAAAACTTCTTTCTGCCGTTGCGGTTGTAACTGGAAGGGTCAAGAATAAAAAGCATGCTGTGATTACCTCGGGAAAACTGGATGCAAGACTATTGAATTTTACTAGCAATAATTCAATGAGTTCTTTAATGGAATAAATTTTTTTAATTTCAGAATTTAAGCATGTTTTTAGAGCCTTTAATTGGTCACAAAGATTAAGTGAGATGTCTTTACTGTATTTAGCAGACAGTTTTCCGGAAGCGTTTAATATCTCTTCGCTTGAAGAAGATAGGAGTTTCTCCGGTTGTAATATTTCGAATATACTACTCAGGTTGCAAAGGCTCTGAAATCTTTCTTTAGTTTGAGAAATTAATATATCTAAACAGCAATAGTATACATTGACTTTGAAATAGGATTCCGGGTCGGAAATTCTCTCATCTTGTGATAACTCATCAAAAAAACGCTTCGTTATCTTTCGCCTACTGTTTTTAAAAACAGTTGTTACCCCCCACTTTTTTGCTAAATCTTTGGATTCATTTAGCAAACTATTAAATGAATTCTGATTTCTTAATTGGCACAGTCTATTTAAAAGATTACTTAATAAAATACTAGATTTCTGTAAGTCATTATTTTCATGCTGTAGAGCTTTAGAAACAGGATTAATAATTTCAAATAGTGAAGAAAAAAATGTAACGAGCACTAAGAAATCAAAACTCTCTAAAATATTAATTATACTTTTACATTCTTCACGTTCATCTTTTTTATTTGAAATTAAATTTAGTTGGTACAAAGTTTTCATGATTAGTAAAAAATTTTTATAAATATTTTTATAAAGCGTCGTTCCTAGAAGACCATCTGGTAGGACATACCTTTTTAAGGGTAATCAAATATTTTTCAGATGAATCGTCACTTAGCATAGCCCAGCGTTTTATACTATTGCCAAAAAAAGTATATATTTTTTCTAAATTATCGAAAAAAGTCGATACTTCACGAACATGTCTCGCAGCATCGTTCAAAACCAAGTTTAAAGCGTGCGCAGCACAATGAACATAATCGGCATTTGGAGCATGCTCTTTTATTAGGGTTTGTAATCCTCCATACACACCCGACATAACATTTGCTCCATCGTATCCCTGTCCTCTACATTTAGTCAAATCAATTCCATATTCTTTAGTCAAATTTAAAATGACAGTTTTCAGACCTGCAGCACTGCAATCGGTTACTGCTATGAATCCTAAAAAGGACTCACAGATTTTTATTTCTTTAGGCACATTATCATCAGTTTCTGTAACCGAGATATATCGAAAAACTACAGATAGTTGGTCAATTTTTGACAAGTCTTGTGTTGTATCCAGAATTATTGTCAGAAATGGAGCTTTTTTAATTTCTGAGATAATACTGTTCCTAACGTTAGTACCAAGCAAACTAATAATTTCGTTTTGAATCGTAGGGCTTAAATAATTTATTTCACCTTTCGGTTTTAGAAAAAGTTCTTTTAAAGTTGCATCATAGTTAGATAGCAGACGTGAAATTGCCATAAAATTGCCAGAATCAGAATCATGCCCCCTCAAAGGTAGATTACAAGATACTAAAGTAATTATAACATTAATTATACGATGCAGTACATCTCTCCATAATGTAATTTTACTATCGATTTCACTTTTCAATAGAGTATCGATGGTATTTCCTTGCAACCAATTATTATAAGAGAGTGAGGCACTAATATGCTGCTGTGACTTTTCATGGTCAAGAATAGTTTGTGTGAAATTGCTTCTAACCGAAACACCGTTAACCCAAGCAGAGGAGTACGATTTGTTTTGACGATCTGCTAATAACCAACAGAAGTGACAGTACGGTTTGTTTAAAACGTTAGAATAACATAACCATGGTCTTATAATTTTTATGCCTGCCTGATTGAAATATGAATAATAATAAGCTGAAAAAGGTCGGTTATTTTCTGAAACTTTTGGAAATGGTCCTTGTGGTTTAAATGGACCCAATTTAAAAATTATTTTTCGTTCGCATTCAGTTAAATTGTCACCAAAATTTCCTCTATCTGATGAAATTATATTACAATCTGCATTATCTGCAGATATATCAGAATCGTTGACTTGGGGTTCCTCGATTTCTGGATGGACATCCGATAAAGTATGTGCTTGGCTTTCTTCTATTTCCGGATGGATATGTGACGAAGAACATGCTTCAGAAGAATCTAAAAATAAACGAGTAATTGTTAAAAAATAAATACGAATGCTTTGATACTAAACTAAAAAGAGTTATATATAAATAAATAACGTTACTAAGGGTCACAGTTAGAGAGTGTTCAGTTCAGACGCACACAGATTCTACGCGGATTGTGCTCGTACCTATTAGTAGATACAAAATCACCTGCAGCCCGTCCGTGCATTACTATACACCTGCGTGCTATTTAAACGCAGCGCGTAGTGTAGTGGCCATACAAAACGAGAACCCGAAAGCGAGTCTGCACATCTGAAGTTCTCAACACGCAATTAACGATACGATACGGACTGATAAACAAACAACAAAACAAATCGATCCTATAGATAAGTTAGAATTTTGTTTTTTTTAATCAAGGCACGGAACCCTAAAAACAGTATAATTGTGAAAATCGAGGGGGGAGACAACTTTTTGTGACGGACAGATGGACAGACCGAAATTAAAAGATTTTCTTGTTTATCACTACGGGCCCCTAATAAATGGGTTGGGTAGTAGTGTAGTACTTACCTTTCCAATCTAAATCACTCACAGTATCTTGTCTCTGAAAAAATGAAGAAATTTTGGGCACTTTTTTTATAACCTCGTCCCTATTCTGTTTAATTTTTCTTTTCTCAGCGCCGCTGGGATAATCTCTTTTCCTTTCACTCATTTCTTTTACAAATCGTTACTAATACTGCTAAACCAGAAGAACAATATTGTTTGTACTGAATTACAATGTAATGCACATTTATATAAAGCGCGTAAATAAACAGTGCACTGCACTCCGTGGTTTAACATCCAATGCAAAGTACAACAACGTACACGTACATCGCGATATCGATGAAGGATTCCCGGGGATTCCCCGCTGAGTTGAAGATGAAGTAAGTAAAACGGGGAAGTCCCGCAGCCCGCCATAACGATGTAGTGTTGCCAACTTTTGAACGCACGCTTAAGGCGGGAAAAAAAGGAATTGCTTTATAGAATTTTGTCATTTGTAAAATAAAATAAATTAGAAAGTTTTTATTCTTTTTCCTTACACACTTTGGGGGCCCCCGTGGCCCGGGGGCCCCGTATAATTGATACGGCAAATACGGCGGTAGCTACGCCCCTGGTTCCAAACGTAGAGATTCGTAGAAGAACGAAGATTCATGACGTTGGGAATCGAGTTATGGAGCTCAAATGGTCTTGAGCGGGACACTTGGCAAGGCGTGGTGATGACAGGTAGAGCAGGGTAGCAACTAAATGGTGGTCGAGGAATGGCTGTAGAAGGGTTGAACGTCCGGCAGCGAGACGGGTGTACGACATCGTTAGAGTCGCGGGCCGTCAATGGGTGAGACTAGCGCAGGATCGTGGCGGATGGCACAAACTTGGGGAAGCCTATACCCAGCAGTAGGTGAAGTCGGGCTGTGGATTATGATGATGATGATTCAAACATTATTTTAATCGTTTACTGTTTCGTTTCGTGTTTGAAAAAGCCTCAACGACACATCGCTACATGAGCATTCGCGTGCGCCGGCCGTCAATGGCTGGAGTACACGCACGCCTTCGCTCACTCTTGCTAGAACGTCCACACTGGTTCACTTGATTTCGCTCGTTATCATTCGCTTGGTATGTACCCAGATATTCTGTGGGGCACGGCATAAGATACACATTAGTTAAACTACGTGTATTCAAAATTCTCTTTGGGCGTCTGGTCGAAGCGACGTGTGATCCAAGAGCTGGCGCTTCAGCGGGGCAATGCAGCCAGCGTCTTGAGAACACTTCAGTCTGGTAGTGATTTGGAGCAGTTGAGCTATCTATAGATAGTTTGCAACGGTACTTAGATGATTCAACTGTTTCTTCTGTATTTTATTGTAAATACTTGTATTTTAATAAAATATACTGTTAATCTACTGAAGAACCTGAAATAAATAAATAAAATAAATTTATTTTACACACAATCATATATGCAACCGGTTTTGTTATGTACGACAATAATTTAAAACACACATCCGGAATCGTATTAACTGATTTTAGAGGTGGGTTTAGTATCAGTAGCTTGACTATTTATCCAGTAATCGGTACATTTCCAATACACAATTTTTAACGTACTTAATTGCGCTTTTGCTACGATGCCGCTTAGTCAGTTTGAATTAAACTGAATTTGAATAGTCCAACGAAATAAATAACTAACTGTATAAATAACATGATGATGAATGAATATGGTTTGTTTACTTATTATATACAGGCATTTATATTTCAGGACTAGATATTATGGTTGTTTAAAAATTTCAAATTTGATATGCAAATAATGAATTTGAAAAAAAAACCCTATTTTACATATAATAACAGAACTCAAGAATTCCATAATCCACCTTAGGAATTCACCTCAGATATTCAGATAATAAGACTAAATAATGTTTCTTTACAGTTACAAACAAAATCCTCTTCAGAGCGTTCAGGATAGCCGTGGTCATATCGCTTGCCAGAGAGGTATGCGGGGCCGTCCCCGTACTGAACTTCGCTGGAGAGATCTTCGCGAAGGCCTCCAAGGGATCAGGCCTGGTGCTGACTCCGAACCAGCAGGCTATGGTGCTGGGTGTCGTTCAGGTGGCTGGCTCGGCTCTGGCTTCCAGCGTGATTGATAAGACTGGGAGAAAGGTTGGTATATTTGCGGAAGTCACTCAGACAAGGGTTCTACTCGTAACTCTTTTCAGAGACCGATATTGTACGTCCTGCGCCCAACAAAGGTTACATATATACCTAGACATATATAAAGTAAAAAATATACTAGTATTTAGGGATGCTTTCGATTACATTTATATCAACAGCTCGGTAAATCATCATGAACTTTATAATCCTATAAATCAGTTGTTTCTTGTGCCATGTGCATTAGTGTACAACATGTTGATTTCTTATTTTGCATGCTTTTAAAGTATTTTAAAACTATTGTTTTTGTGTACACATCGTGAGGAAACCGAAACTTGTATGTGCTCTAGAACCAAAAAATCAAAACCATGTGCCATTAGTGTTCTAATACGTGGGCGATGAGATTGTAACCTGACAACTAAATGCTTAATTTCTCTAAAAAAGTGGACACGTATCAAACGTTACCTTTGGACTTGCCTCTGGCTACACCCTTCTTGGATATCTTCATATTTCGGCATGTTTAGTAAGAGATCCGATGTCTATCATGGAGATTAATATATCTTATATTGTTAATTGAATGCCGTTGACGTTAAAGTGTTACCTATGCATTCTTTCACAGATTCTCCTTTTTGTGACCGCCCTGATGTCTGGATTGAGCATGATTGCGCTGGCTTCCTGGTTCTTGGCGAAAAACTACAGCATCTACGCTCCAGACTGGATCCCCGTTGCCACACTATGCTTGTGCATCTTCTGTGACTCCTCTGGTCTCCAGCCACTGTCTGTGGTTATCATGGGCGAGATGTTCTCTTTCAAGGTATGACTCTTTTAATCTAATCTAAAGAAGCTGCTGGATCCCACCACTGGGCAAACCTTCCTTTCTCCACTCGTCCCGTTTGAGAGCTACTGATGACCAATTCGTATTATATGCGTCGAGTTCATCCTGCTATCTCAGCTTGGGCCGGCCATACACATTTTGCAACCTTCGAAATAATTCGCTCACAAACATTTGTCACAACGTGGAGGCCACGGACCGGCAAGCGCAGCGTAGGACGTCCACCCACAAGATGGGCAGACGACTTGGTAAGAACCGCAGGTCGGCGTTGGATGCAGGCCGCTTCCAACCGCAGTTCCTGGAGATCAATGAGGGAGGCCTTTGTCCAGCAGTGGACGTCCTACGGCTGATATGATGATGATGATGATGAAACATTTGTCAAGAAATTATTCGCGTACTCATTCCACGTTTGTGTGGAATAAATACTGGAATACGATTTTCATGCTGAAATAGGTTTCACCAGACGAATTTGTCATTATACTTAGTTAAATCCTACTAATATTATAAACGCGAAAGTTTGTATGTGTGGATGTATGGATGTTTGTTACTCTTTCACGCCGGAACGGCTGAACCGATTGCGATGAAATTAGGTATGTACGGAGATCATAGCCTGGATTAACACATAGGCTACTTTTTATTGGCAAACCATGCGTGCGAAGCCGCGGATTGATCAGCTAGTAAATAATATAATTAAATATTGCTGGAAATTTCACACAGCGCTATCTAGACCCAAATTAAGCAGAGCTTGTACTATGGGAACCAGATAACTGATAGAATACTTATGACTTAAATACTTTTTTTTTGTAAATACGTACTTATAAAAATATATAGAAAAACATCCAGACCCGGAACAAATATCTATCGATCATGCAAATCTGTTGTTCGGCGGCGGGAATCGAACCCGCCACCTGCTGCGTCTCAGCCGGCTATTCGCCCACTGCGCCACGGAGTTCGTCAAAGTCAAAGTCGTAGTAAGAAGACAGTTCGCTATCCAAATAAAAAAAATATGTTATGTTTTAACAAACCATATTTTTTTTAGTCTTCTAAGACTGGATACATGCTAGGCCTAGGCCTAGGCGGGGACCATTACAACTTGCAACTTTAGTCTACACTTATACTTGTTGTGAAACTTTTGGCCAATAAAAGTATTTGTATTGTAAGTATTTATTTTTGAAGAGTAATTAAACGTTACATAACTCGGGAAGTGAATTCATGTCTCATATTTGACGGTTACTCGCTTTTCCACCACTAAAACCATCTTGATCAAAAAAAAAATTAAAATGTTTTTGTTTCTGTAAAATATATAGAACTTTAACAAAGTTGTTGGATCTTCTTTAATACTTGTGTCAGAAGACCCCGCTCTTCAATATCCATACAATGTATTTATATAGGTTACAGATTTTTACATAGAATAGGTTATCCAACAGTAGTTGATCACTTATTGTTTACAAGTAGTAATACTTCTTCATTTTTCCACAGTACCGCGGCACAGTAATGGCATCAACAATGGCCATAGCCTCAGTCGCAGACTTCATTCAAATGCTGTTCTTCAAGCCACTTGCCAACGCCGTGGGCATCCACGTCGCCTTCTTCTTCTTCGGTTCCATCTGTGTACTAGCAGCCGTTTATGTTATCCTGGTAGTTCCCGAAACCAAAATGAGGACTGTCAGCGAGATTCAGAGCTGCTTGAAGACGAAGAAAGAGAAACAGAAAGACTTGGACAAAATGAAATCTGCTGAAGCGTAGATTTGTAGAATTCGAATAAAATCAGTCACATTTTTTTGGGTTTTATTTTGCAATCTTGATTTGTCTGGCGATGGGTTTGCAGCCTTGTGTTTATTTTTACTGATACGTTTTAAATTTTATGTTAAAGATCTTACTACAAAAAAGTTAAATATCCGCTAAACACTGTTTAAAAAAATCTAAGCAGTGTCATTAACTTTTTTTTGGTAACAAGTTATTGAGTTAATCTATCTATAATAAGAGAATAAGGCTTTTATTAAAGTTACTAGGTATACCAAAGATAAACTTAAAAATAGATTATTATATACCTGTTGCTGTCTGTAGGGCTAAGACTTCAAAATTGCTCATAAGACTGTGGACATTATTTTTCCATGAAGTAAGTGATTAATAGCAAGGGTTTGGTCGTCCATTTCTGAAATGACACCTAAGCTAGATCATTGTAAACAAAGTGAAGTTACACACAAACTAATTCCATTATGAAACCACTCACGATAATTTTATATGCAAAGTTCTAATATTACAAATTGATGAGCACGTGGAATATTAGTTTAATTACTTCCAGTAACGTTTTGAAAGAAACTGTTCAAGTTTTCAGGATGCATATTATTTTAGACGAAGATTTCCTGCAAGTTTTTACACCTTTTTACTATGCACAGTATGTTTATTGCCTGCAACCATATAATTTAAAGAAAAATAATGCCACTTTAATCACCAAGATCAATATCATACCAGCGCTGATCGTCAATTTACTGATTGCATTTTTTTTCTATGCGACGGTAAAAAACACAGAGTTCTGGGATCATTCAGCTAAACTGATTTACATATGGACATATTCCCAATACTGTCACTGCTTCACGCTGATAACATTTCTCAACTTTTACCAAAAGAAGATGAATTTCATGTTCCTAGAGAAACTTCACGAGATCCATCAGAGTGTCAGGAATGCAGAGGACATGCAGAAATTGAAAAAAATGAGTTGGGCTTGCTGTGGTTTGGTGGTAATGTACTATCTATTGCTGGTAGTGCTAAAATTAAGATCAGATAAGTATTGGCATTGGACGAGGTGTATATTTCTGATGACAACATCAGTATTCGAGATAAAGCTGGCTTATGTGGCAGTAATACTGTATTTCCTGGTGCTCAAATTGAGAAAATGGCAGAGCTTGGTTTTGGAAAACTTTGTTATTGAAGACGACGAAATCCTTGATAACTTAAAATGTACATTTCAAACAATTATATCGGTATATTCTCTTTTTAAAAAAACTTTTCAGACTATCGTGAGTATCATTGCAGATCAATGTTATTTGGAGTTTACGATATACTTGCATCATTGCAAGCTTATATTAATTTTAGTACAAGCTGCGTATCCTCACTAGATGGAAAGATGACCAGATAAAGGTTGGTGAAAGTTGTTGGGCCGTATGGAGATCGATCGCTCTAAAAATCTATGGGGGGGCTTTAGAAAGCTTAGGGAGTATTCAGCAGTAGACGTCCTATGTCTGACATGATGATGAGAATGAGGTCGCGATGGTGGAAGTTATAGACTACTCAAAATGGGCTGATGATGATAAGCACCAAGCAAATAACTAATACAGAATATATTTCAGGTGCTATTCCATTTTGTCATGACGTTTTTGCAATCACTGATCTACATAGAGATTCTGGTACTGTCTTCAAAAACTGCCCCGGTTCGTATATTGTTTATTTATTTCTTTTTAACATGTATTGTCCCACTGTAGCGCAAAGGCTTCCTTTCCTTCTTTCCAGTATTTTTTGTCCCCTGCTGAAGTGGGCCAGTCTGGTAAATGCACATCCAAGTCGTCACGCCATCTCCGTGATGGCCGTGGTCCACGGAGATGGCCGTGGTGGTCCGCCGCGTGGGCGTGTTGCGTTAGGGACCCAATCAGATATTATCTAAAAAATGAAATAAAATAAGTAATAGACAGAAAATCTAATTATTTACATAACTCTAAAAAAACAGTTGAAATGATTCGCAAACGATTTATAGATAGTTTTTAGTTATTTAGATAGCTTTTATAAATCTATTTATAGATCTGAAGCAGTTGGCTTCAAATCACTACCAAGCAGAAGTGTCTCCTAGACACTGGCTGCACTGCCCCGCTGAATTTCAATGCTCAAGCATTGACCCAGTTATGCTTAAATAATAATTAATATAATCATTATTAGGTAACAACATTTTTCAGATACCAAAGCGTGTGTTGACTGAGGCATTAAAATGTGTCATGATTAATTAAACAGATGCATAACAAAAGACACCTCGTTTTTTCACAATCAATGTTTTCAACAAGCACGTTTATTTGAGTTAAATACTGAGTTATTTCATTTTTATCATTTCGAATATTAGAATGGTAATTTGAACCCACGATTAAATATCCCGTTTTTACTAGAAACAATAAGGGTTGACTAAAAATATATACAATTTTTGATCATAAAAATATAAAATACAAACCAAAGACAAAACAAATAGTACGATGGCGGGTCTTATCGGTTTGAAGCGATTTCTCAAATGTTCTTTTGTACATATTTACGGATTTAAACGGATATTTATCGCGTATATGGACCTTTTTATTTGTTATTCCAACGTTTCTTCTTCACTTCTTTTGTATTTTACAAAAAAATGATATAAATACTTGTATAATATTTTTTTTATTTGTTTAATACCTTGTTCTTTTAGGATGACCCTGAAGTATTAGCAAACCACATTATAGGAGTAATATCTTGGATCATGAAAGGTGTGGCCATAGAGTTGCACTTGTGTATAATATGCGAGATATTCAACAGAGAAATTGAGTTTACTCGTGATGTAGTTATTCGGAAAACTGGCACGAAGCTGTCTGGTAAGTGAAGATAATTTTCTTTTGGCTGACGACAAGGAGGATGTGGTCCACCACGGAAAAAAGAACTTCTACGGGGCGATTTTGACTCGGGGTTCAAGGTACAAATCTTGCTGAAAGTAGCTATTACTCGGATTCAGATGCTCGGATTATTTTGTTTGCGCGATCTAGGATAGTTCTTCGACTTGTCATTAGATGTCGTTGCCGTCTCAGTGTCATAATGTTTCTCGCTCTGTATTTTAGCTTGATGTCGAAGTACCTTGTTATTTCATGTAGTGATTGATATAATCAATACAGTCTAAATTGCATGAGGCAAAGATCGATCTGTGAAAAAAGAATTATCATCATATTTTTTTCATCACCTTTTGATTTTAAAAAACAATATAAAGTATTATATTTATAATAAACAGGGTTGTCAGTCTAGGCTGTTCAATCACTCTCTTCATTTAATTTTGCTATTTCTCGGTGTAAGCTGACCTTAAAAATTTTTAAAGCCAAACTCAGAATAGTGCAATCAAAGTCAAAGTCAAAATCTTTTATTCATTAAAATCACAAGGATCACTTTGAAACGTCAATTTTACTGCCTGTTCCTTCGCGACCATGCCAGGAAAGAAAGGCAAGACACAAGGCTGGTTGTTTTTTTAATGATCCTTTTACAATAAATAACAATAGAGGAAATAAAATACGTCTAAATTGTAACATTTTAAACGAGTTGGAGCAATTTCAATCCCAAGCTTCTCTATCATCTAAATAATCCGATATTTTATAGTAGAATTTGTTAATTGTCAATTTTTGTACATCACTTTGGAGTTTGTTTTAAAATCATACACCTTGCCCTTTAAACGATTTACTAACTTTATGGAGTCCACAAGTGGCAACAGCGAGTTTATCTTTATTTCTAGTATTAAAACTATGATTATCGCTATTTTTCTTAAACAAATTAATATGTTTGTGAACATACATCAGATTTTCATAGATGTATTGACAAGGGAATGTCATAATATTTATTTCTTTAAACTTATTGCGTAATGATTCTCTGGGGCCCATATTATAAATTGCACGAACAGCCCTCTTTTGCAGCACAAAAACGGTGTTTATACATATCTGCAGCACTCTCCCACAGCAGTATACCGTATGACATAATGCCGTGGAAGTAGCTGAAGTAAACTAGTCTAGCTGTGTCTACGTCTGTAAAAATACGGATCTTTTTGACTGCGTATGCCGCAGAACTAAGTATCTTCGACAACTTATCAATGTGAGGGCCCCATTGAAGCTTATTATCTAAGGTTATACCTAAGAATATGGTGGTGTTCACAAGAGCCAACTCCTCGTCTTTGATTTTTATATCTGCTTTAACTTGTGTAACATTAGGTAGTATAAATCTAATACACTTTATTTTCTTTTAATTTAGAACTAAATTGTTTACATTGAACCATTTTACGACCTTAGAGATTGCATTGTTTACATCGTCAAAATCGATTTGTCGTCGCTTTAATTTAAATAAAAGTGACGTATCATCTGCAAACAGTATAACCTCATGATCGTCCCTGACAAGATTGGGAAGATCATTAATATATACTAAAAACAAAAATTGTCCCAGAATTGATCCCTGTGGTACAACCATTTTAACCAGAGACCCCGGAGAACGCTTCCCAGTCACGTCAACTCTTTGCACTCTGCCACTTAAATAAGAAGTGAGAAAGTCTAGAGCAACGTTCCTAATGCCATAATGGTGTAGTTTCCTGATTAATGTGTCATGGTCTACGCAATCAAACACCTTAGACAAATCACAAAAAACACCTAAAGCGTCATGAGACTTCTCCCAGGCATCAAATTATCACCAACTTATCAGATGGACAAAATTCGAACTAATCACGACATGTACAGACGTGACTATTCAGAGTTCAGACGCTGTCAACTAAAAAGTTAAGATAGTGGGACTTTACCTCCTATGAAATCAATGTTTTCAGAATTTGAAGAAATCCAAAGGAACATATGCTACAATCGTTTCGGCAAATGCATCTCTCGCATCATAGATACGAACTTCAACAAGATGACTGCATGTGGGTTGTTCACAGTGGACGTGGCGTTACCGATACGACTCGCCGGACTTGTGGCTACGTATACTTTAGTGCTCATCCAATTCGCACTGTGAATATCTGAGAAGAAATAATATTTATTTTACAGAAAACCAAACAGGACTTCAAACTAAAACAAGTACTTTATTAACAATATAACCGATTTATGAAAATACAAAAAAATTGCAGATATCTTTACAAATTGTAGAGTTTGATGATTTTCACATTGATTCCATCATCAGATCTAGACAAAAATATATCTTCTATAGTATATTATAAAAATATGAAAATAGAAATCGGACCACCGTTTTCTAACAAAAATAATTTACTAAAATTGGAAAACCAACGCGGAAAATAAATACATATAGCAAAATCTTATATTTAATAAAAACCGGCCAAGTGCGAGTAGAACTCGCGCACGAAGGGTTCCTTACCATTATCTACAGAAACGGCAAAAAACTTACGTTTGTTGTATGGGAGCCCACATTAAATATTTAAATATTTATTTTATTTTAATTTAAATATTTATTTTTAAAGTTAATATATAACTTAATATTCAGTGAATATTTCAAGCGTCTACCTGTTGCCGTTATCCATATCGAGCTAAAACGATCAAAAAAATCACGTTTGTTGTATGGGAGCCCCCCTTAAATATTTATTTTAATGTTTTTAGGATTTGCTGTTATAGCGGCAACATAAATACATCATCTGTGAAAATTTCAACTGTCTAACTATCGCGGTTCATGTGATATAGCCTGGTGACAGACGGACAGACAGACAGACGGACAGACAGCGGAGCCTTAGTAATAGTAATATGTAGTAGTGTAGTAGTGCTTTAGTAATATGTAAGTGGATGTACTGGACCTATGTTGTCTGAATAACTAAATAAATTATTATTATAATAGGGTGCCGTTTTACCCAATGGGTACGGAACCCTAAAAAGGCGACAAATTAAGATAAAGGCAGCAAAATTATTAGTGATGTGATTAATCAGCCCTAATATTCTTAATTTTAACTTTGTTTTGAACTTTAGTCAACTTGCGGTTGCATTACGATAACTGCATATTGGAGCCTACGCTTGTAGACGATTTCTGTGCGCAAGCCTGGCGCCAAGAAGGTACCATCCTTTTTTAGTTACAACGAGGTTAACTGAAAACGGCAGCCTTATTACGTAAGCCAATTGTTGTCGCATCGATCTCGCTGGTCAGGGCATCCCTTCACGTGAGGTACTATTCCTACTGTAGGATCCATCAGACGTCTAGATTAAATCGAAACTTGATTATTTTGACGAAATTGCTTTTATTCTAGATTTAATTATGATATGGCATTCTGACCACCATCATGTATTTTGTGAACATATATCACATTTTAAAATGATTTTTATGGTCACAATTAAGTTTAGACTGAAATATCTGTAGTTGGTAGTACATCAAAAATAAGGTAACTCTATATTTAATTATTGATGTACGAACTTAAACGTATCTTCTCGTACTTGCGTCGTACGACCAACTTAGGGTCGGACTATATGGCATCCGGGCTTGTCAGGGCCCGTTTTATTAACGGCCCCTGACCAATCCGTCGCACAACCAAACATTTGAATTTTTCCTGCATCGACTACACACGATCCGAGGCCATTCGACTCCGATTTTTACCTGGAAGCAACCGGGACATGCTCCGGATTCGCAGGATCGGGGAGACCCGGATGCCTTATAGCACTAAAAAACCAGACAAGTGCGAGTCGGACTCACCCTCCGAGTATTCCGTACAAATTTGTAGATACATATTATAAAAAGTTCAGGATGATTGATTACGTACTTTAAAGAAGGACTATATTTTTTATGATTTAACTACAAATGTATGGTTTTCATATTTTTCCCTGTACTAGTAGTATAAGACGATATTACTTGGCAAATGTCATAGTTATAGGTCAACCGAAAGTATCCTATATAAATTTTGATTCCTTTGAGAGTGTCGAAATATACGTTTTTTTGCGGCATAAACGGCTGTATCTTATTTACACGTTAACTTAGAAGTTAGATTCTTTCACAGATTAAAGAAATCGTAGACTTGACTATATGGTTTTAATTTCAACTCGATACCGCCACGCCTTCCCAAGATAAAGGTTCTTGACAGACAGACAGACAGACAGACAAAGTGATCCTATAAAGGTTCCTTTTTTCCCTTTTGAAGTATGTCACCCTAAAAACGAAGAAGGATAAATAATGGGCAGCCGCTAAGGGCATTTTTTTCATGCAACCTTCGAAACGAAAGAAATTAACGGAGTGCGATTTAAAGATATGAATTGAAAATAAGTTTACATACGTAATAAACTTAATAATGTTAATGGGAGAAGTACAATGTTACAAGTTATTTCATTTATGAGTTTCCAATCCATAAACAATTCTCATCATATTAATGTGTTTCAATTGACAAAGCAATATTCGGTAAGTCGTAATTACAAAACAATATTAGGTTTGAATCATTGTAAAGATATTTTTATACCTTGTAATGTCTGCCTTAAACAATCTTAACGTTTTTAACGTTTTTAAACAAAAAGCTGCTATTTCACTTGATGGGGGTGACTTCAATAATGAGTTCCAAAAGATATTCCTACCTTTTAACGTGATGCAAATTTTAACACTCAGTTTTAGGTTTAAAGTTGGTAAAAATAAAATTGCACCCAATAGTATCGCGTTGAATTGTATATCAGTAGTTTTAACTATATCAATGATCAGTTCCGGTGTTTATCAATGCATCATAAATCGCTACAGCAGTTCCTCTCATTGGTATTCATCAGTATTTGACTTTAGCGAAGTCTTCCACGTGGTATATTATACTTTTGGGGCCGTTGTCAACATCGCCATGAACATTGGAAGAAGCAACTGTCATGTTTTATTAATTGCTAAGATTCAAAAAGTATTCAAAGCCTGTAATATTGGCAGTTACAGATATCTAGTAATCACTATCTGGAGTCTTTTTACTATTAATGTGATGTTTTGTATAATCATAAATACAATAATATATATCATTTCACCAAATTATTCTTTTTCGATGATACTAAACGATTTGTTTATATTAAATATTGATATGACTATGGTTTATAATTTGTGTTTGTTGAAAATGATAAGACACAACCTTAATTCGTGGTTGACGGAATTTACCGAATGTATAAGGAGACAGAACACAACAGAGTTAGATGACGCTGAGTTGAAGCATTACCTGGAGCAGTACATATTAACGATAGAAGCATATAATTTATACAAGAAGATAGTACAGGAAATGGTAAGAAAATAACTAAACCTATTGACTAGCTATAATAGCAGAATAAACTGACGAAAAATACTACACTCCCACAGCACAATTTTATACCTAAGGTCGTAAATAGTAATCATTTGCGATCACATACCGTCCTGTGAATAGACATATATCCTTTTTTGAAATATATCTTAAATAAATAATATCAACGCGGAACAGATGTTTGCACGATCTACAGATATTATTTCCGGATCTGGATGTTTCTCTAAATATAAAGATAAAAGCCACCTACAGGCATACCCAACAAAATTAAATAAGTTTTTTTTTCTTTTGTGTTCTCCTAATTTTGTCGGTGTCTATTAAGCATTTACAAAAAAAAGTGTGTATGTATTCTATCAGTTATCTGGTTCCCATTGTTCTGGCACAAGCTTTGCTTAGTTTGAGGCAAGATAGCGTTGTGTGAAGTTTAATCCAATTCATATATTTAATTATCAGATGTCAAAGATCCATTTGTTAGTAAAAAACTTAATTCAAACATGTCACATATTGGTTTAGGTTAAAGTCCTTCCCTCAAGTCCTGAGCCAATGGTCTCTCACAAAGACTATTCAATCAGAACGATTGAAGGGCTTTACATTCCCATCGACCCGCACCTCTGCAAATGTTCGAAGCGCTGCAGAACATGTTTGCAGGGTTCCACGCCATCATGAAATGTCCAGCTTTATTTATAATTTGTTATAAATAATAAATATCACAACTTTGTAGCTATATAGCAGAATAATAAATATTTTTCAATACTTTACAGATATTATTTCATACACTAGAAACAACTGGACACAGTCTCCTATACACACAGACGCTTATTGATATTAGTAAAATTATATACGCTAATGATCCGCATCATAAGGTACGTCTTCCTACGTATAATTATAACAAATGTGTCATGTGCATGCAGTCTACGAATGATGTCTATGAAAATATGAGAAATGACAAGTGACTCTGAAATGTCTAACAAACTCGCAGAATGTGTAACTTCTATGAAATTTAGACTCCTAATCCTAGACTTTATGCTATCTAAAAAGCATTGTTATTGTTCCAGGTTTCACCATTAGCAATGAAGATTTCACTAATTGTGTTACTATGGATAATCAAAAATATGTTTCTACAGATGCTTCTAGGACTTGAATTTGAAAAATTTTACATATCCTCTGAGAAAGTTCGGGATGCCTGCATTTGCTTGATGGACTTAAAAAAATCAAGTAAATTTATTTAATAGAATCGCTAACAAATACATTACAACACAAAATTAGAATGACAATGATTTTGTTGAATCATTTAATCGATCGTAATCTAACTCAAGGCACATCGATTGGACTGATGTTGTACAATTTATATGGAAACTACTAAAGCATTCAAGCTTATCAATACAGGGTGGTTGGTAATATACTGACGGTTTCTCAAAACATAAAATAAGATTTCTCGAGAAAAAACTTCTACTTTACATTACATTATCAAATTTTAAAGAAAATCGACTAATTTTAGGTGATTAATTCGATATAAAACTTACTGCCTACTCTTGCAATCGACCTCCGAAAATAAAGCCCGATTTGATATCTCTTTCGGAAATGGCTGCGGGTTTTGGGTTAGAAAAGGACAACAAGAGATATCTCGAGACGTCACGAATACAGTATTTGTGGTTAGATGGCAAGGATTAGACAATAGCACAACTTATGTTTATGATGTGTTTGTTTTTATATGCCAAAATAAATTTCGTATTTCTATGGTAAACATTTCACAAATTTATTTATTAAGCTCATCAAAATAACCCTTTACATTTTAGTGCGTTTATTATCAAACACCTTAAACATATTGGCCGTTTGGTTTTATCGTTTTATTAAAATGTATTTTATGTTTTTCAGCGCAGCGTAGGCTTTGCAAGAATATCTACCGCATACACAGGAATTGTGTCCGGAAGATGTCTGTTTGTGGTTTATTTCTGATTGATATTACTCTTCCTTTAAAACTATTAAGTTTTATCACCACCTACACCATCGTCCAATTGCAGTTCGCTATGTTTACATAATTAGTACGAAGATTACGAACGAAAAGGTTTCGGTTCAATTCGTGAACCTTCAGGCTCAGCCTGCGGTGCCTCGCCTTGATATAGATCATTGATTATGATTTTATTTAATAAGTACATACCAATAGGGTTTATAAGAAATAAATAAGTTAGTATTTTATAATTTTATTTATTCGTGCATTACAAACACTTGGCAGTTTATAGAATGATACACTGTAGATTTAAAAACTATAATATTATAGAATTATATGATGATATATGTAGATGCTAGAAACATTAACATTCAACCAATTGGTAGGATAAATGGGTAAAATTATTGAATTCTACAACGTTTATTTTAATTTAAAACATTATGGCGTTTATATTTATCGTAACATCTTATAAATCGAAACATTATAACGTTTTAGTAAATATGGATTGTTTTAGTAATTATTACAAAATTAATGCAAAAATAAATAACACCGTCACGACGAAAATTCGCTAATTATTTACAAAAACAAGTAACTTACACTACGACAGAATAAATAGAATAAATAAACAGTCAAAATAATATTATTAATATCTAAATCACTAAACTCGTTACTAATAAGTTAGTTTAATTAAATGCGTAGTCAGCCATTTTGAATTCTCGTCCGCCATCTTGCGGCGGCCGTTTTGATTTTGTACTGTTGTTTTCAAAAAACTAAGCTTTAATATGTTATAAACTTAAATACTCAAAGCTTAGTAAGAATAAAAAGTCATGGAATATATCTTAATACCTAAAGATAAAGAGAATTGATTAATGGAAGACGAAATTTCATTAAATTGGTCACTTAAATAGTTTATCTAGGTTGGCACTACCGGGACTCCTTCCCGATTACGAGTAGAATGTAGCGAATGACTGGAATTGATTAATTGAGACATGTTATCGATATAAATAGTTTTTGGGCTCTTCTGCGATGGGATCAGTGCAGGTGCCCAGGTATTTAAGTTGTACAAGGCTCCTGAAAAAAAAGAAACATCGATTTTACTAGTCCTCCCTGTTAATCCATGTAAGAGAAATGTTTATTGTGTTTTTGCTATATCATTTGCCTAACATTGAACAATAATTTAATATCAATTAATTTTGTTGAGTTGTGTCCAATTGAATAGGGAAGATTTTATAGCGTCGAATTTTTTAGCAAAGTACGCATCAATGCCTTTTTTACCAGTCTCTCTAGTTGACATTTGAAAATGGATATGAGTTTGAAACACTACAATGATCTCAGCCAGAAAAGGAAAACATCATTAGAAAACTAGCATATCATATAAGACAGATTTAAAAACACGTTCAATCTGGTACACAGATAAACTCATTGGCTATGAACCAACAGAAATATTTGTGACATTCAAAAGTATGGTAGAAATTCTCAAGCAAATACACAACATAATACAACCGCTGTGGCGCAGTGGGCGAACAGCCGGCTGAGACGCAGGAGGTTGCGGGTTCGATTCCCGCTACACGACAAATGTTTGCATAGTCTACAGATATTTGTACCGGGTTTGGGTATTTTTGTTTTACATTTATAAGTATGTATTTATTTACAAAAAAAAATATAAGTAATATATCAGCTATTTGGTTCCCATAGTACAGTCCGCGAGGTATAAGCTGAGCTTTGCATTTGTGTGAGTGTACATGGATAGTGTAGGTGTGACAACCGGCCTTAGGCGCGGCGCCATTTTCGCCCGGTAAAAACCGGTTTAAACTGATTTTGGGTAACCGGCCTGAGGCGCGGCGCCATTCTGTCTCGCCGCGCTCCTGCCGCACTTCACCTCTTGTACAGACTGCAGCGTGACGTGTTTAATATTATTTTGTTTTTGTTTGTTAAAAGTGTTAGTAAAATGGATGCCAACACAAATAAGCGCAAAATACGGAAACCATTAAATAGACAAGTAAAAGAATACTTCTCCGACTTATGTTATGCCTTAAGTACCTACCTAAAATATAATGATATTAATTTTTAAGAGTTTGTTGTCTGACTGTACTTTTGGTGATCACTCACACTAATGCAAAGCTCAGCTTATACCTCGCGGACTGTACAAGCTTTGCTTAATTTGGGGCCAGATAGCGCTGTGTGAAATGTCCAGCATAATTTAAAATTTAATTATTACTAGTGGTTCGCCCGGAACTGAGATCTTGCGAGTCTCCGTTAATCGGAGAACAAATACATATTATTTATAATCTCAGACTATCAAAATCGTGTCACGAAACAAATAACCAAATTACTTGACCTACAGTTTCATTCAAATTACAGGTAACGGGAGTTCATGTAATGTGTTTATTTTTTGTGTTATAAATTGCAGTTATTCTAAATTTAAGACTTTTGCCTATATTTATGTCCCTTATGCTACACGCGTACTAAATTACAGCACTGTGGGGTCACTGGTGTACACTGTGAATTTTGTCAAAGTTTCGTTTTTATTATGGCTAATAACTCAGAAACTATAGAGTCTACGAAAAATAAAAACGGAGTTTAAATTTACTAATGAATACCTTTCATTTGAGGTTCCATTTGACCAGTTAGGCTAATTTTCTGTTTTCTGGCTTCGCTCGATCAATAAATATTTCCACTTATAATTTTCAATGGTCTTACCTAGATCGACAGTTCTCCATTTCCAAGAAGCACTTATTGGAGTAGGTCTTTTCATCAGTTCCACAGACAGGGTCGTACTCAGGAGGGCAGACGCGAGCACAGCCGGAGTATTGGAAGCGGGACAGGCACCGTTTCAGGGGGACGACGAAAACGTGTTTGCTGAAAACAGAGTTTAAATTATTACCATAGAGGCCAATGTAGAGATTTTTTTTAACTGTATAGATCTTCGTTTGATCACAATTTTATCTGATGATGTGGTCTAAGATGAAGCACGAAATCTAGAAAAAACCTATTAACTCATAAAGAAGCCCGGATTGTATTCTTTAGGAAAAACAGACGACGGCAAAGTGTTCCATACCTTAGCTGTGCGCATCAAGAACGTAGAACCAAAACGGTGTGTGCGAATCGGTGGTATATCTACTAGGTATGGATGGTACTGAGCCGTGCGCCTGCTTTAATGGAAAGGAGATGGCGGAATCAGATCGTAAAGTTCCTGGGCACATTCAACGAAATGTATTCTGTAAAAGATCGATAGGCTTGCAACTTTACGGCGGTGTTCGAGACTTTGGATCTTTGTCTCCGCTATAAGCCTAAAAGCCCTGCGTTCTATCGATTAAATATTTGTTGATTGTGTATTATAAAGTGTTTCATTCATTCATTCTAATGACCTGTAATCATCAGTGTTAAAGCCTTTTATTAACGTAAGCCAATTGCTGTCGCTGGTCAGGCTCCCAGACTACTGGTACGCTTCCCATATACGCGTTATATATGCAGTAAGGTGTGAATGGAACGGCCTGACCAGCGACACCAATTGGCTTACTACGGAAATGTAGTTGTATTCTTGATCGAAGCTTACCCGCAATTCTCTTTCTTCATAATACACTCGTTCTTGTAGAACCTGTTGTCTGAGCCGCAGACGAAGGCAGGCGTGTCTGGGCACTGCTCGTGGCAGAGCGCCGTGGTGCGGCAGTGGGAGGCGGAGACGGCCACCACGTGCTGGCCGCAGGTGAGCCGGCTGAGCTCACATTCCGATCTGAATGTGGAAATAGAAAATATATAATAATTCTCGCTTCACAACAAACACACAAGTGAAAACAATATAAAAGTAGCGTATTCATGTTATACCAAACTGATTCATATGTAGAAATATTTTTATAAACTTTGGCACCTGGCAAATCATTCGGAGCTCACAACTTTTTGTTTCTTTTACCCCATAACTCTTCTCCATTTTCATCTTCATTTAATGCCTCTCAATGTTTGTAGTTAATATTATATAATTATGTAATTTTAACGAAATTGTTAATTCTTATTTAAAATACATGTATGGGTGAGTGAGTGAGAGGGCTGATACGCGGTGGTAGAGGGTTCGATTCTCTCAGGACCAATTCTTAATCTTATTTAATCATTTTTATTATTGTTAATTCTTATTTAAAATACATGTATGGGTAAGTGAGTGAGAGGGCTGATACGAGGGGGTAGAGGATTCGATTCTCTCAGGACCAACTCTTAATCTTATTTATTAATTTTATTATTGTTAATTCTTATTTGTTTCTTCTTAATTTTTGCATGGTCAACTGATATTTGTTCCGGGTTTGAGTATTTCCTTATAATATGTACGTACTTACAAAAAATATATATATTGGTATTCTATTAGTTATCTGGTTCCCATAGAACAAGCTTTGCTTAGTTTGGGGCTAGATGGCGCTGTGTGAATCCAGCATTATTATTACAGCTAACTCACTTGTATACATTTCCATCGGAACCACAAACGGGTTGCTCTACTGCATTGTCACAGTTGTCGGGACAGTCGGTTTGCAGATGCGGCAGTAGAGTGCAGTTACCGAAGTGAGCGAGCTGGACTCCTTTGCTGAAATAAAAAAAAACTAAATATTAGTTTCACAGGTTTTTTCAATTTGTAAAAACCTTTAATTACCATTTACCTAACACTGATTAGATATAACAGAAAAAAAAACTGACGAAAAAAACTGTTTGAAAAACTTAGGGCGACTTGCGCAACGATGCTTAAACGTATTTAGCGACTAAACATGTACGTCTTCTGCGTCATGACTAAATTTGACGTATGTATTTGTATAATTTGACAGCTCTCTAAATTGTATTTAGCCGCTAAATACGTTTAGGCATAGTTGTGCCAGTCGCCCTGAATTTTACAACATTGGAATATCGTTCTGCTGAAATATTGATCTAGGATCTGAGTGTATTTTTTTAATATCAATTGAATCATCTCATTCGTACAAAGTTACCACGGCATGCAAAACGCTAGAAAATCAAGATGCTTTTTTGACGATTACATTTTTTTTCCTAACAAAATAGAGTTTGTCAATCTTGACATACCTTAAAAGCAGGGGTCCCATAAGGCATTTATTAGGAAACATGCTTTTCTTTACTTACATTGTTCTGAAAATCACTCAGTGTTATCTTATACAAAATATATTCTATTCTAAAAGAAGATATGTACTCACAGGCAAGTAGCGACCTTCAGATGACAAGGATTGGTGTACACAGTGGCATCGGTACCACAGACAGGATCATACTCGGTAGGGCACTTGACCTTCAGACACTTGCTCATTTTAGACTGACACTTCTGCATGTCTACCTTCTTTACTATCTTACGGTTGCTAACCCTGGAAGAGAGGTTTTAGATGAAACTTGAGAGGAACCATTTAAAGTCTACTAGTATATTATTTTAATGTTATCGATACTTACGTATAACTCTAAGATTTTAAAACATATTAAAAATGATCAAGCCAAAACTGAATCATGTCACTAATTTCGACCCTCACGTGACAATAGCCTGTAGCACAATTGACAGTGAATCCTCGTATCAAGAGGAAGGTTGCGGGTTCCGGCTTTAAAGTATTTGAGATGGTTTTAAAATCTTATAATTAAAGTCTACTAAATGTTTAGTAATTGTTTTTTATATGACCTGTGTTAAGAGGTAACAATCGCCTACAACAAAGCATTGCCTTAAAAACTTAGAAACATGCTCTATGCACTGCCCTGAATCCATCAATTTAATCATACAGGTATAGCCTCATGTGCCTGTAATTTCAGTAGCAGCCATACCCTTCAAACCGAATCACAGCAATGCCGAATTAGTTATGGTGGTATCAATTCCCCAGGTGAGCCCTTTCACAAGGAACTCTATTAAGTTCGCTCTATGACCCTTTATGGAACCTTGTGTGACCAAAACCTTGTAAAATCATGTTATCGTGTTTTATTTCATAATATTTAGCAACATTGAAATCAGACGTGCTTTGAAAAAATTTTGAAACAAATTCTTTTTAATAAAGTTATTTTGGGCAGATTCTTAATCGCTACTTATTAATCTGTTTCTTAATAGTCATAAAGATTATTTATAAAAAAAGGTGTGATAATAAAAATATTCAATAAAATACCTGACGAACTGAATGTACAAGGAAACATATTTAAGAAAAAACTGACGCTGTGGCTTTAGACAACTGCTTTTATAGTTTTACAGATTTTTTTTTTATTTATTGTTTGTTATTGACATTGTTAAACATACACCTACTGACAAAACGCTTGCATGCAGGTTTAATATATTGATAAGCATAGATTTGAGACCTTTTAATGTATTTTTTTGTGTAAATGAACGATTGTATTTGTAACTTAGGACACCCAGTTGGCTCGCTATCAACATATGGCGGGTTCCTATATCTGTCGGTAACAGACTACACTCGTATCTCCTTGAAAAAGATTCGAACTAATGTCACTTTTGACACGTTTTCATGGAGAAACGAGTCGTAGCTGATTACCGACGGATAAAGGAACCCACCTATAGACATAAACATACATTTATTCAAACTTTAGGATCACTAGGAACGCTTAGTTACATCAGGTAACAAACAATAGAAAGGCACAGGAAAAAAAGGAGCTCATTAACATTTTCATTGTTTCAAGTAATCAAAGAGTTAAAAGTTTCTACACTTACACCTGAACCGGAATTTGATCTGTGCCTATATAATAAAGGAACGGTGTTTATTTTACATAATAGATTGTAATTTTACGATATAGGATTTGTAAATAAACAATAATTTGAACTTTAACTTCCTAACTCCAAAGTGTAATTGAAAAGAAGGTGCTCATTGTCACAATGAGCTCCTTTTTACATTTTACAACATGACTAATGTACCTACATTGCTGTTTTTCCTGTTTATTCAGTTATGAAATAAAATACACATTACAATAAAATCGACATGAAAGCATTTTTGCATATAGTAATTTCTTTTATTTCCGAATCAATCACTGCAAGTACCTACTTTGTACTTGTACACAGCATCGTAATGTATATGTACTCCTTCTTTCTTGGACGGCCTATTAACTGGGAGAACTGAGATTAATCCACTCAAATAGCTGTTTTGGACATCATGTGATGCTAGTAAATTGAAATTCTTGAGAATTTGGGTTCTTGATTGCTCAGGAATCCTATCGAAATATCCCAATCTGCAACCACAGGCTGGACCGGGTTCATGACTCGATAATTTTAACTTTTTCAACACTTCAGACATACGACCGTGTCACTTTCTCTTTTTGGTAGTCTGATAAACGTAATTTTCATCACAATCACTATTATTATTGCTCATTTTGAGATAAACAACGCACAAAAATTTTTGCAAGGACGCCTATCTGACAGCTGACATTTGTATGACACAAAAATTAAGATGGCGGACTAAGAGCTCGTTCTTTGTTACAAACGTTGAGATCAGCCCGTTCTAGCGTGGTTTCATTGACAATGGGCACCTTTTAACTTGGTATGAAATGCAATGGGCTCGTTTTATTCTGAACTAGAATTTTTTTAGATGAACTTTTATGTGTAATGAGTCCTTTTTATCCTGTTTAAAATAAAGTGTTCTGATTGGCCATAGAATTATGAAGTAATGGTACCGTTAATTCAAAAAAGGTGAAAATGGTAATGAGTTCCTTTATTTCCTGTGCCCTTCAAATGCAAACATAAAATCACAAAGTGAAAGATGCAGCTGTATAGGAGCTTTGTCAAATCATATTATAATTTAAAAACAACAAATAATTAAAATTAGAGCGGCTGCATAAGGCCTTGTCCGATAAAATACAAATTTTGCAGCTGTACCTGTAAAGCGTTGTAGGGCTTTGTCAAAATTAAAACTATTCACTCCAAATTTCTGAGTCAAATATAAAGTCTTTTTTCGTAAAGTGTTTTTTTATATACACTCGAGAACATAGAAATCGCACACCCAATACTTTAACATTTTGACCCTAAATATTTATTAGTTTAATTTTATTATATAAGTTTGGTTGCAAATATTACCTAAATTAAATTAAAGTACACACTGTTAGCTTCCTAAAAACCCATAAGGTCTAGCCTTTACCTTGGAAATCATAACAGTGGCAACATAACAATATATTCTTAACATACATAACATAACGTATTTCTTGAATGCATTTTCTTTTAATTCTATGACATGTTTGGGTAATTTATTATAAAACCGCACCGCATTGCGAACAAAGCTTTTGTTAGATTTTTGTAACCTAAAGGCAGTGTTTATCAATTTATCCTTATTATATGTATTGTAACTGTGCTCAGTGGCGGATTTACCCACAGGCTGAGTAGGCTTGAGCCTAGGGCGGCAGATTTTAGGAGCGGCAAATTTGGGGACCGTTTTTTTCTGATAAGTATTTGGCAGAAAGAAGTCTATAAGCCATCTTTCCGATGACTTTTCCCTCTTCCCGTTCATTGTACATTCAAGCAACGGTACCACAAACTTCTCTATTCTATGGTATAACACCCAGTTCGCGGCTCCCAACCAGTAGCATACTACATTTATCCGCCTTATCGATTCGCTCAGAAATAAAACAAAAAACTATAACTTGTCTTGTTGGAATGAAGGGCGGCAAAAATTTAACAGCCTATACTCGGGAAATGTGTGAACCACTGACTGTGCTCATCACAACGCTTTTCATAAAGATATTTTTGCGAGTATACCGAGCGAGCAATAACATTAACTGAACTAGATATTTAAGTTTATATACCTACTAACACAAATCGACTTGTGAAAGTACTATTTCTCTGAATTAATAAATGAGTTAAATTAAATTAATGAAAAATCATGGTTTTGACAGGTCAAACTCAGTTAAAGAGTGTGTGGATCTTACCCGCAATTCAGCATCTTCATCTCACATTCATTCCTGTAGATACTCTCATCAGATCCGCAGACCAGCTTCTCCTTCTGATCTTGGCAGTCTGTTGAACAGGGTTCACCGCCTGAGGTTCTCTCTTGAGATACGCAGAACGCCATGGGAACTTCGAATACGTGCTTTCTGTAAACATTAGAAATACATGTATTCTTTATTGTAGGTACACAAATAGATTACAGACAAAAGCAGCTTACAAAATGGACATGTACAAAGGCGAGCTTAACCCTAATAAGAGATATCCCTAAACACCGAAAAAACGGTACGTGATAAATCCTGTATCTTCTTCTTCCAGTGCCTCTTCAATCCTGAAGGTTGGCCGTTAGCTTCCTGTATTCATCTCTATCAGCAGCTAGTCGGAACAGCTGTTTTATGGAGGCAATACCGGTCCACTCCCGGATATTCCGGAGCCATGACTTCTTTCTTCGCCCAGCACGTCTCTTTCCGTCCACTTTGCCTATCATTATCAACTGCAGCAGCATGTATCTATCGTTCCTGAGCACATGGCCGATATATTCTATCTTGCGCTTTTTGATAGAAGGCAACATTTTCCGGGACATATGAACGCGCTGAAGCACGGTTTCGTTCCTGACCCTCTGCGTCCAACTAATGCGTAACATGCGACGGTAGCACCACATCTCGAATGCCTGTAGGCGTCTTGTAGTGTCCTCTTTCAGGGTCCACGTTTCGCAACCATACATGACGATAGGCCAGATATAGCACATGAGTAGCCTGACTCGGAGCTTTATATTCAGTTGACGACAGCAAAGAACTTTCCTCAATTTATTAAAAGAGGCTCGAGCAATTTCTATCCGGGTCTAGATTTCTTGATCAGATTCCCATGTTTCATTTACCCAAGCCCCAAAATACTTGTACTGTCGTACCCGCTCTAGTTGTTTCCCATCTACAGATACGCTTGAACTCAAACCCGGGTTTCTTGAGACTACCATGAACTTGGTCTTACTTATGTTTATCGACAAACCGGCTTCCTCGCTGTACTCAGTAATCTTATTCACAATTGCTTGCAAATCGGCTTCCGATGCTGCAATAAGGATAGTGTCGTCCGCATAACGCAAGTTGTGAACAACCCTGCCGTTGATTCCTATTCCCACTTCAAGGTTTTCAAGAGCTTTTGACATCACAGCCTCCGAGTAGACATTAAAAAGCAACGGAGATAAGATACACCCCTGCCAGACCCCACGACAGATCTCAACTTGGTCGGTTTCCTCATTTTCGACCCTTATCGTAGCCACCTGCTTCTCGTACAGCTTGTGGATGATTCCGACGTCCTTACCATCAAGACCAATGTCACATAAAGGGCTGAAAAGTTGTTGATGTTTAACTCGGTTGAATGCCTTTTCGTAGTCTATAAAGCACAAAAAGACATCAGTTTGCATTTCTGTACGAGAACGTTGAGAGCTAAAAGAGCTATGGTGCCAACACCAGATCGAAATCCAAATTGGCTATCGCCCAGTTGTTCGTCACATTTTGGCCGTATTCTATTCTGTATGATGTTCAAGAATACTTTTAGGACATGGCTCATCAGACTAATCATACGATACTCTCCACATTTTTTGGCGTTTTGCTTCTTGGGTATCGTGATGAATCTGGATTTGTGGATTGTGTTTGGAAAGATGATGAATCCCGTATATAAAATAATAATTAAATAATACTTCTTACCCGCAATTAGTAGCCTTCATCCTACAAGCGTTTGCATAGAGCTTCCCATCAGATCCACAAGTAGGCTTGGCGACTCTCCAGCAGGACTCCCGGCAGTGCCGAGTGGTCTGGCAATGTTTCTTACTGGTCCTCACCACTCCTTGTCTGAAATCAGAAATTAAATTGTACGAGCAACTGGGCCAAACGATAGACTCTAGCAGTGTAGGATGACTTCTTGATTGACAGGTAACATTGTTGCAATGAAATTTATAACAAATTTTCGCCACGATACAGGCAAGTCCTAGTGCGGGAAAATACACCAGTAAATTTAAATGTTTAAAATGTTTCGGCAAATAAAATATTTTCTATTTGTATTTGTTTCTGTATTTTATCTAAATCGATTCCGCTATTACATTCCACGTACATTGAAACACAAAGATCCACATTTAATAAATGTCTACAATCAGAATTCTGTATTCCGTGAATTTCCGTATCAACCCAGGTTCTTTATCATTTGGAACTCGGATTACTAAATTGAATATTACGAATAGTCACACGAAAAAACGGCTACTTTCCTCTAAGTGCCTATTAGTTCAATTTTAGCAGTCTGATTTTCTCGTCAAAATGCATAATTGTAACCCACATTAAATTTAATTTCGCCAATAATTAACATATTTTATTGAATTCGTGAATAAATATAATTAATAAAAAAACATAATTTATACCGTCAGATATTTAATTTCATACGCATGAGTGCCGGGAGCTTATGCGTCATGCAGATCTGATTTGAAACAGGTTTTTATTAGCAGTCACCTCAATATAAAGTTGACAGTTTTATTCATATTTCCTGCCTTGAAATTATCATAAACCTAAGAACCATAATTTAATAAGATTAACGATTTAACGTTAACGGCCTATTTATCTTTCTTGATCGAAAGTACCAGGCTAACATAAATAGCAAAGAGCTCACCCGCACGTCAACAGTTTCATCTGACATGTGTTCTTGTAGACATTGCCATCAGATCCACAGATGGGTCCATCCAAAGGCGCCTGGGAGCAATTCACGGGGCAGTTCTCCCTGTGAGCGCTATTGTTGTTACACGCGCCCAAATGAGACAGACCGATGCCGACCCTGGAAGCGAGAAAGGGAAAAATATAGTTTTGATGACAGGTTTATCAAAATTAAGGTTTTAGTGGAATGCTTTGGCATGGCGCCAAGCTTGTATCCGTGGTATTTTTCTGGGAATGACCACTTGGTAACTTTGGTTGATCGGTATGCTCGCTGCGTTTTGAAATAAAAGGATACTAACAAGTAGATAATACGACTTCTGCCGTGCCAAGAGTATAGCAGTACTACAGTACCAAACTGCAGTCTAATAAAATAGCAGTAAAATTTACTTCAAAGATGAATCTACTTTTTGAAAGCCGAAGGAGTCTATAATTCTGCTTATACCTACTACCATTCGTAATTAATCTACCAATATTATTACGTCCTTGGTTTGAAATGGAGCTATCAATCATTCTTATTTCCATTGCTGGAACAAAAATATAATCACTAACAAAAGCTAACACCAGGATGAACTCTCTCACCTGCAAATCTCCACCTGCAGCATACACCTGTTCAGATAAGTTCGTCCATTGGTGCCACAGACGGGGTCCCTTTCAGATGTGCACCGATGGTCGCATTTGGAACCTTGGGCACGGGAGCAGGTGCCTTGATCTTGAGCTAAACGAACACCTGGAATTGAGAGGATATAAAATGATAGTAGTAGCAGGTCTGGTCAATTTTCTTTATAATTTCTGGAACTGCTTTTGTTATTTCGTGAATCTTATTGTATTGAAGTGGCAAAGGGAAATACAGTAGCCCATAGAACGAATAATCGGAAATAACAGTTAATCGTTTCCCCTCACTCGATGGTCCAATTAAATAGTAACAGTAGAAGGAAGTAGGTAAATAAAGACAGTTTGTTGTAGCATTCTTAAGAGTTCTATATCAAACAAGACAGTCAAACTAATTATGATAACAGTAGAACTGTTCACCGTAAAATTCTAGGGTAAAACTTTATTGGCTTTGAGGACGTCATCTGATGATCTGACTTAAGAAAGTCGTAAACTCTTAGAAGCAAAGGGACGCAAGGGTTTTAGAATAACACAAAGGTATTTAGCACATTTAGGAGAAGAAGAAGGACGTACCTTTCCCACAGGTTTTCTTCCTCATTTCACAAAGCGAGGGGTAGATGTACCCGTCCGTGGCACATACAGGCTCCCCCTGGAGAGCCGGTCCGCAGATCCTGGGGCAGGTCGCGTCTCGGGCAGCCTCGCACCATGTTGCAGCTGGAAGAAGGAAAGGCAAAATGAATGAATAGGCTAAGGACCTTCGTGCTTTAGATCAGCTACGTGGAATTTTAAATTGACAGTAACTTTTCCTTGGATAACTTAGGGTCACGGTTATTAATAAAGCTCATATTAATTTAGGCGACCTTTGGACAAAACTGCATAACCAATTAGCCCCACCCTACCTTGACACGAATTTAGTAGATTTAGTTTTAACACATTCATCCACGAAATCAGATACATATCTAGAGCCATATGTGCTTCAAAATATGTACGTGTCTGGTGAACTTAAAGTTCTACTAAGTAATTCTTCAATGAAAAACATGGGATTTATTTAAATCGTAAAATAAAGAGTTCTCGTAAGGACGCAATTACATCATTTATATTTTAAAACTAAATATTTAGCATCAACGAGCTATGGAGAGGGCTATGCTCGGGGTTTCTCTACGGGATCGAATCAGAAATGAGGAGATACGTAGGAGAACTCAAGTCACCGACATAGCCCGACGGATTAGCACGTTAAAGTGGCAATGGACAGGCCATATAGCGCGCAGAGCAGATGGCCGACGGGGCCGGAAAGTGTCGAATGGAGGCCACGGACCGGCAGGCGCAGCGTAGAACGTCCACATACAAGATGGGCAGACGACTTGGTAAGAACCGCAGGTCAGCGTTGGATGCAGGCCGCTTCCAACCGCAGTTCCTGGAGATCAATGAGGCAGGCTTTTGTCCAGCAGTGGACGTCCTACGGCTGATATGATGATGATGATTTAGCATCTGCTGAACAACCTAAGTTTATCTTCTGACTAGCTGACCCCTGAGGATGTTTACTGATGATTCAAGTAACGCACAATGCAGATGTCAAGTGTGCACCAATTGGGATGTGAACCAGTTGCATTGACCCACATTCCCGGCTAATGAACTGATAGAATAGGCCCGGAGGAAGTTCAGAAGGTCAAGACGATTCATTGAGAAAATGAGATGAAGTGTTAGATATTTATTGAATTACTTTTTGTAATGATCGCTTGCTCTTAGGAGGGTCTCTTAATCTTTCTTATTTACAGTTGTTTTCAGAGGAAACTGTGAATCTGGTGCTTGATTTTTGGATGTTCTGAAACATGCAGTTGAATGACCAAATAAGTATTTTTCTCTGTATATCCAGGAAAATGTGGTCCCATTTGATCCCATCCATCTAGGAAAATGTGGTGGCCGGCCCCAATACTCTATGAGATAGTAAGTGTCATTTGAGGAATTGATGAATGAATCAAGCACAAGAACAGAAAAATAAAATAAATTACTGAAGACATCTAAGAAAATTAAAGCGTTGTTATACTCCATAATTTCGTTTAAATAGTAAAATAGTTAGAGCGAAGTAGAAAACAAACCGCCCGAATTGGATTTACGTACTTAATCTATGGAAATACATAGTTTAAGGTGAACTCAGTATCGTCGAGACAACGTGCGATACCGACGGACGCTAATGGAGTTTCCTAGTCGCGGCTGTAGCCCAGAGCATTTCTACGAGTTACACTCAAGCAATAAAAACAGCGATTATCTTTATACGATGTGTTTTGTATTTTGTATATGCCTATTTATTAGTCTATTTTATACGTAGTATTATATGTATTAGGATTAAAACTTTATCATGTTTTTTAGTATACCTACCTAAGAATATATGTGTACCTAAATGTATCCTCCAAAGTACACCGCATTCCGTATGTTCGCAAATTTCGCTCAATCCAGAGGTTGCCTGGAAGAGATCGCTTTCAGCGATAAGGCCGCCCATTGTATTGCCTAATTTATTCTTGACTAGTACTTATTTTGGAAGGACTATCCAATTATATACTGTTTAATAGAGGGGTGGGAGGGAGAAGGGGTGGGGGAGGGGAGGGGAGAGGAAGTAAAACCTCCCCCCCCCCCCTAGGAGTTGGAATTTTCAGCACACCAATAGTTATTGAGAAAAAAAAATATTTTGAGACTATAGAATAGAACTAACTATACTATAACTACTTCTATAACTATAGAAATTTTTTTTAAATGTCCAAAGAAATTTAGATTTAAATTATTACCTCATAGCTAGGAGGTTCTGTAATCTAACCTACACTAGTCGGGGTGCCCTGTCTCGATTCTGTCTACTATTAGACTTTTTACTACAATAACCAAATAATTATGCCAAAACTGTAAAAAAACCCTTTTGCAGTCAATGTCAATTTACTGTCATAATTTGCAAAAAATGCCAAAACGGTCCAAAAAAACCCTTTTTCTGTCACTGTCAATGTCAATTTAGTGTCATAATATTAGATGATACGCAAAAATAGACGATGCGACGTTGATTTCAAGCTATTATCGAGCTCGATTTTGGATTTTTAAAAATAATATCTCAAAAACTATGGGGCTCCGGAATTCGAAACTTCACATGTAGGCTTCATAAGTATATCTATACATACAAAATTAAATAAAAGTCCTAGCTCACAGTATATTATATTGGATAGGTGAGCCCTTATTTTTGTATTATTTCTGTTTGTGTGGTAATTCTATAAAGAGTTATTATCTTATCTTATCTTATCTTTGATATGTACTAAATTAATTTAAAACACACACCTTGAATCGAGGTTTAATACCGGTAGCTTAAATATTTATGCAGTAATCGATGCATTTCAAATAAACAATTTTTTACTTACATGATGAATTAATATGATTTGTTTTTTTTACCTATTGTATACAGGCTCTTTCATTTATAATTTAGGACTTGGTATTAAGTGTTTGAAAATTAAAAATAACTGTGATAATGGATTTAAATGAAACCTATTTCACAATAATACAAGCCACTAGGATAAAAAATGTAATTAACAACATCAGTATATATATTATTAATAAAATTAACAGACTGAGTTGTCTATTACACTATTGATACCAGAAATAAGGATAAGAATAAATAAGGCGTGTCTCTATTTTTTTTTTCTTTTTTATATATATGTATATATTGGCTTGCGTTTGACCACGATCTCACCTGATGGTAAGCGATGATGCAGTCTACGATGGTACACGCTTGCCTAGAAGAAACCTATTCACTCGCCACTTAAAGATACCCAGGTTATAGCTATCAGGAAACACAGACTCTAACAAGGCGTTCCACTCTTTGGCGGTGCGCTTAATAAAGATCGAAGAGAACCGCTTTGTGCGAATGGGAGGTATTTCTACCATATAGCGGTGGTGTACCGCAAAGCGTCTGGTTGTTGGTAATTACAAATTTAAAAACGTAATTAAACAAAATCTTTATAAAAAAGCTTCTATCGATCCGATAGAATCCGATATGTCATATCGGATTATCTATATGATAGAGAAGCTTGGGATTGAGATTGAAATTGCTCCAACTCGTTCATAAATGTCACAATTTAGACGTAATTTATTTTCTTTATCGTTATGTATGCATTCTAAAACAATCATTAATAAAACAAACAGCCTTGTTTCTTGCCTTTCTTTCCCGGTTGGTCGCGAAGGAACAGGCAGTAAAATTGACGTTTCAAAGCGATCCTTGTGATTTTAATGAATAAAAAGTCTGATTGTGTTTTCACACAGACAAACCTATACCTTGTTGACATAAAAAAAAAACACTGTTTAACCCGTGTTTAAAAACATTCTTACCAATTTTTGTTAAGGATTTTTTTCAAACATTGTTTAGCGGGTGTTTAACCTTTTTTTTAGTAAGACACATAGGGTTTTCTATATTACTTACTATACCATTATATAGCTAGTTTATTATTATCAGTACAACAGAAAATATTATACATGTTGCACTGTTTTTTTGTCTTTAAAGGGTATTTTTTCAACATCAATGTATAAAACGTATACACAGTTCAGTATAATAATATCTTATTTAATATTATATATTATTTAACATATACATATTATTATAACATACGTCTCTAAAGCTCACACAGTTAGTACAGGTGTGGACGGAGTATTTAGGTATGCACTGCACTACTCAGAAGCAGTGGCGTAGCGTAGTAGGGGCGGCAGGGGCGGCCCGCCCCGGGCGGCACCTTGAGGGGGCGGCAAAATTTACAATAAATAATAATAATATCTTATAAATATTTGAACCATCACATATTTTTGTCGCATAAGCAATGGAAAGCTGTGAGAGAAGTTTATCAAAATTCAAATTGATCAAAAACTATTTATGATCAACAATGAGTACTTTAAGACTAACCAATCTGGCTATCCTGTCTATAGAGCAAGGTGTGTGATGCTGTAGACATTGCTCATGCAATAAAAGAATCTGCTCTTAAAAAAAGTAGACGATTAATGTTTTAGTTAAAGACAGAAATTATTATAGTCTATTAAATTGAAATGCCTAAATAAGAGGGTGGCAAAATTTTCTTCCGCCCCGGGCGGCTAACACCCACGCTACGCAGAAGTACTTTCATTGGATAGTTAAATTAAGTATATGTTTGTAGGTATATAGGTGATTAATGTAATAAACATTATTTCTTGCATTAGCTACTTATATGTATGTATGTATGAATGTATATCTTTAATGTTTAGAGTGTGTGTGTGGTTATGGTTGCTGTGTACATTATATTTATATTAAGATTGTTTTTATTATTGTAATTCTTTATTGTTAAAATCTTGGTCAACATTGTCGGTTGAAACACCGATAAGACGGTGCGTGTTAAATCCCGTAGGTATTTATAATAATGATCATGGTCCTATTTAGTGCGATAAGTGATTTACGTCGTTAATCTATAAGTAGTATTTTTCAAACTTTCGCGATCACTGTACATAATTATTGATTAAAACGGGTATTTATCGCGTATGTACCTTTTTTATTTGTTATCCCGACGTTTCGGCTGTGTTGCAACAGTCATGGTCTCGGGCTGAGTGGAGTACTTGGAGCTACCGTCGGGAAGTGCGGGTAGCTGCAGCATCTACCCTCACTTGGTCTTCAGAATTAGAAATGTTCTCGTTCATATTACGACACACTACACTAACCGTATCTATGATCTGTAAGGTACATACGCGATAAATACCCGTTTTAATCAATAATAATCTATAAGTACTTGAACTATAGAATGTAAATCCTTTATTGGCTGTAAGTTTTATCATAAGGTACACCTGTATTATACCTAAGAGCTGTGGATTTTGTTCGAAATAAAATAAATAAATAAAAAAAATTATTATTATTAATTTCCCATTCAAAGCATTCATGCTTATCTTCTGTCTTCTGTGCCCTACCACCTACACAAAGGACGACTTAAACTCAGCCACTGACAACTCAATATAAGTGGACATTTTTTTTATTCATCCTTGCGAAGCTATATTCAAAATTGAGAAGTGAATCCTTGACTCGAAGAAGAAGATATCTTATTTAATATTAAAATAACTCGGCAGGCTATGGCACCAAGTTTTTTGATAAAATTATAATTTAGTTATACTTAATAAATATATTTTATTAATTTTATGTAGGCAAACGAACTTGTTGAGTGTGCGCCGCCAGCGAATAAGCGAATATTTATCAACTATTTTCTCGCTCAATAAACGAACAAAAAGTATAGATTCGGTGTCAGTAAAAGAGACACGTATATTAATAGTTGATCGCTGGCGGTTCACACTGCCGGCGAGAACTCGCTCTCCACTATTTTGTCGCAGCGACTACAGCACTCGCTCAGGGTTACGCACTCAGCGATGCTCGCTTGGCGGTCAGAATACACGCCGTGAGATGATGATTGATGAGTATCGCCCGCCGCACTCGCTTAGACGCTTTATAGCTCAGCGAGACAACTATACGAACTACACATTCGCTTATCGCTGCTCGCCAACTCGTTTCTACTTTCTAGCTCTACTCGCATATCGCTCATCGCCAGCGGTGAGACAAGTGTCTTATAAAGTAGGTCCTCAGTAAAAAGTTGATATGAGCATTTTGTATAGCGCGCATTTAAATCAAGCCTTATCTATCTGTTTAATAGTCCAAAATATTTTTAGGTAGTTAAACCTACCATGCCCACCTACCACCTAACCACTGATGTTGTACTGATATAAAACTTTTTTCCGAATAAATAAATGCAAGTGGTTGCCACTTCTGTGACCCCACGCTTTGTGGCATGTTTGCAGCATCAGCTGTATCCTCGCATATTTGCCGAGATTGGAGTGATAGCCCGTTATCTTAAAGATTTCACACTGCACATTAATGTAGGGATTATAGACGCCATCTCAATAATATAAAACAAAGTCGGGTGAGTTACACCATTTAACTCAAGAACGGCGGGACCGATTTTGATGATTTTTGATTTGTCGGATTTGTCTCCGCTCCGAATAGCAGAATAACTATTAAAACATCGGAAAATTCTCGAAAAAAAAAAAAGTGGCACCCCTGGAGTGCCGGCATAAGTGAAAACTGGAACAATTACGAGAAACTTATATACAGAGGTGTCGGTAACGGTCACGGTAACAAGAGGTGTCGGTAACAGTGTCGCGAGTTCAATGGTTTTTTCCATCTCAAAGTCAAGTCAAAGTCAAAATCTTTTATTTAAATCACAAGGATCACTTTGAAACGTCAATTTTACTGCATGTTCCTTCGCGACCAAGCCAGGAAAGAAAGGCAAGAAACAATGCTGGTTGTTCTTGTTAATGATCCTTCTAGATTAGCATTAAAGAAAATAAAGTACGACTAAGTAGTTGTAACATTTCTGACCGAGTTGGAGCAATTTCAATCACAAGCTTCTCTATCATTCAAATAATCCGATATGTTAATAGGCTTTTTATAAAGACTTTGTATAACTACGTTTTTAAATTTGTTAATTTGAGCAACACTTGGTTACACAAGCATCACGTGCTCAGTTGATTTTGCTAAGCGGTAACCATTGCCTATAACAAAGCATTGTCATATAGGTAAACCCTCCGTCGTCCGAGACACGTTCTCGGAGACCCGGATGACGAAATCACTTCCGCTAATGCGGGTGAGTCATCCATTTTAGACAGAGCAAACACTCCACAAATACACCGACCTCGCCGGCGAGGTCGACGAGTCCCATTAGTCGCCGCCTACACGAGGTACAAGCACGTACCCGGGCGTTTCTCTCCTATCCCCGTCCCGGCAACAGCCCAAGCCGAGGTTCGTACCTAAGTGGTGCCCTTGCGCTAGTTGCCTCATCAAAAATAAAATTATAGGGCTGAGCGCCTTCTGCGCTCGTCAAAAGCTCGGTTAAGCTGCAAGGGCCTCAGAGGCCAACAGCGAGATAAGTCCATTCGAAAAAAATTGTCATATAGGTCAGATGCAAATTATAATGAAACAAGCTTCTGCGCGTGCGTAGTCTGTCAATAAAAAATAGCCCATGTCTCGATTCAGGCCTTAATCTATCTACGAGTTTATTTATATATATCTACTTAATTCTATCAAAATAGACTGAGCCGTGAAAACGTTTTAATATTAAAGTCATTCGAATTTATAATATTACTTAGTATGGATGAAATACCTCAAAAAGCCGTAGGCAATAGCCACTAAGATTTATAGAAAATTATTCTACAAAATTAAAAAGAATAGTTTCATCTAGCGAACTGAAATATTGGCTACCTCTCCTACCCACGACAGCGTCTAATTGAAAATAAAACAACCATTTTATTATTCTAACAATCCACGCTGCGGCCTAAAGCCTTTTTAGACGAGCACAGTAAATAGCGATAGTTTACTGGCTGGATAAAACTGTCGAATGATACTAAGGATATAGAAACTCGTAGTTCGTATACACAATGGAAAGAAATTTTTATTTACCTTTTTTTGTACCACCTGAGGGTAAGATAGCGCAACATAGAGACATATTATTATGTACTAGCTGTTGCCCGTGACTTCGTACGCGTTACACTCCTAAATGTGTAGGTAACCTAGAAATAAAGCTAAACTTGCTGTTGCAACTTGCCTTGATACCGCATTTTTATCCCATGAGACCTGTTTATGGGATAAAAAGTAGCATATGTGGTAATCCAGGTTATAATCTACCTACATACTAAATTTCATCGAAATCGGTTCAGCGATTACGAAATCGACGTAATTGAGTAACAACCAAATAAACAAACATCCAAACTTTCACATTTATAATAGTAGTGTGATTATTTAACTCTGTCGCGATCACTGTACATACATATTTACTTATTTCTATCGCGTATTTCTAAATAAAAAGGTAAATATTCGATAAATACCCGTTATATAGCAGCATTCTTACCACAAAAAAAATTAAAACTGACGAATTTTTGTTTAGGATTTTTTTAAACAGTGTTGACGGTTAACTATTTTGTTGTAAGACCCTAGTAATTTATAATATAATGTAACACCAAATGTACATAATTTTTTTATAGCTGTTTAGGTAGGATTGTTATTTTAATTTTGTTTTTATTTATGTTGTCAAGCTATGTTTTGTTATAAGTTAACTAAGAACCACCTCAGGTAAACTGGCTTTCTATTAAAAAAACCGTGTCTAAAACTACGCTGCGACAGACGTAGACGTCAAACTTAGAACAGCCCGTCGCCGGGGATTAAAAATACTATGTGACAGAACTGTGACAGTGAACCTACCTACTCAAACCACTAACTGACCGATAAGATCCTTGCCCTCTGAAAAGCTGGCCTTATACTTCTTCTTCTTCTTTCGTGCCAATGGCTATTTGACTTTTAAATTTGATCCTGTTGCCTGGAACAAGTCATTCCGTGTGCAGGTGGCCTTACACTTTACAATATTCAGTGCACTAAATCCAATCCTCGATCCTTGTGTTCGTCTGACACACTCCAACTCAGGACACCCGTACACTCCTCCTCCTACTTTGATAGAGTCTGTCAAATGAAAGTAGGCACTCGCATTTTTTCGTAACTTTTTACATGGCAATACTAATGTGTTTTCACCTACGGACGCTATGTTCTACAGCTGGGTAAATTTAGGGTGGTATAAGATAATAATTATCAAGTCTTTTACAGTGCAGGCTATCCGGTTATGGAAGGGGCTGCCGGTAGCTATCAGATGTGCCAAGTCACTTGCCATTTTTAAAGGTATGCTCAGAGAAAACTATTTGAGTATTTGTCGCTAAATATTTATGTATTTATTACTTATTAATTAATATGTTTTATTATATAAGTAGTCATTATTTAGGTTCATTAGCTCAGATGCCTATCGAACAGGTTTTTAGTCTTGTTTAGGTATATTTACATAATATCACTATTATTGATCGAAAGAAGCGAGATCTCCAAATCAACTTGGGCAAATCGGCGTTGTATGTATGTATGTTTGTTTGTCCGAGGATAACTTTCGAAGCGTTGATCCGATCATCGTGAAATTTGCTATATAGGTAGGTAGTGATGGCACAATTTTGGTGTGACTAAATGAGTTGAAAATATTTGGGGGTTGTTGAGATATCAGACTATTCGATCAAGTGGGACGTCAAATTAATGGTCCTCGTTAGTACATTTCAACCCTGTTTTTATTTTTAGTTAAACCCTGTAGTTTTTGATTCATTAGCCATAGTAAAAATAAAACTATGACAAAATTCACAGGGTACACCAGTGACCCCACTATACTGAAATTTGGTATACGTATAACTTTAGTAATACAAATAAAGGCAAAAGTCTGAAATCCGGAATAACTGCATTTTGTACCCCAAAAAGAGTAACCAATTAATATGAACTCCCGTTACCTGTAATTTGAATGAAACTGTAGATCAAGTAGGTGGTTGTTTATTTCGTGGCACTATTTTGATAGTCAAAGATAACGAATAACATATTTTTGTTTTTATGGGAGACTCGCGAGATCTCAGTTTGGGGCGAACCACTAGTTTTTTACATTTAACTAATGTAAATAAACCCCGGCTTGCACAAATGTCCCTAAACGTATTAAGCTACTAAACATGTTTAAATTTTACGTATTTATATGACTTGACTACTCTCTTAAACATATTCATGCACTAAATACGATTATGCATCGTTGCGCAAGTCACCCTTAGTCAGTAGAATAAAGCATAGTGTAAAGCCCCCTTTAGAGTGCACAGTCTGCAAACTTACCCGTAAATAAACTTCGTCTATTTTATAATTCTGCGTTACCGATGTCTGGCAACAACTATTTATTCTGTGGTACCTAGGGCTGTGCTTAAACTATATCACCGCAGATAAAAGATAAAATGAACTGAATAACGACTGCGCGATCCAGGGCTGCCACTCGATCGAACTTTTAATTGAAAATATTACGATTTAATTTACGGATGTTGTAATTGATTTTATTAATAAATCCTGATTACGATATGTCTGCATGGTAGAAATTTAATACCTTACAATAGAAATATAGGATACTAGCTTTGGTCTGCGGCTTCGCACGCGTGGTTTGTCTATAAAAAGTCCCGTGGTTTTTATCCCATGGGACCTGATTTATGGAATAAATAGTAGCCTATATCTATTACCAGGTCATAATCTATCGACATACCTCATCGAAATCGGTTCAGCTGTTACGACGTGCTTGAGTAACAAACAAATAAATAAACAAACATCTAAACTTTCGCATTTAATATATATCAGTGTGCAAATCCAAATAACATCACACTAATATTATAAATGCGAAAGTTTGGATGTTTGTTTGTTTGTTACTCAATCACGTCATAATGGCTTAACCAATGTTGATGAGGTATATCGATAGATTATGACCTGGATTGACACATTTTGACGACCTCCGTGGTGCAGTGGGCGAATAGCCGGCTGAGACGCAGGAGGTAGCGGGTTCGATTCCCGCTGCGGAACAAATGTTTGCATGATCTATAGATATTAGTTCCGGGTCTGGTTGTTTCTCTATGTATTATAAGTATGTATTTACAAAAAAAAAGTATATAAGTATTCTATCAGTTATCTGGTTCCCATAGTACAAGCTCTGCTTAGTTTGGGGCTAGACAGCGCTGTGTGAAATGTTCAGAAATATTTATTTATACTAATATTAAAAAAATAATAATATTATAGGCTACTTTTTATGGACAAACTACGCGTGCAAAGCCGCTGGCGGAAACTAGTTATTTATATTTAGAACAGCTGAGACATTATCAGTTAAAGATATTTGTCTAGTTATAGAGGACAGTTACCTGAGACCACGTATTGTCCATCCATCATGTCACCGTCACTACGCAATAAACAATAGTACCTTTACTACTTATAATAATTATATAGTATTTATGAAGTAAAACTTCTTTACGCACGCTTGACTTGGGGAGTAAGCTGGTGAATGCATTACGAAAAGTGCGAACGGAAGTTGAGAAGGAGATATAAGTTAGTGAAGATAGAAAGAGAGAGAGTTACGTTTCTTATATTACTGTAGGGGCAAGAGAGAGAGATAGGTTCGAGCACACATTTTATGTCTCTCTTTCTCTCATAGTCAGTTGGTTTGTCGCATATCTTCTATCCCAAATTAGCGTAAATTATACAAACTGCAAAAACAAAAAACTCCTTCATACTGTTTAATATAGTTTATTTTGCTATAGATAAAAAGAGTATTTACGACGTTTCGTATTTTGAATTTACCAGCTTCGATTTACGAAAAAGATCAGCTATTCCACAACAGATGGCAGGCAGCAGCAGAAAATAACTTATGTATTTACTGTATGCGCCTCAAAATAAGGTTGACACTGCCTTAAAAAAATAATTTATACATACATATAGATGGAGCTAAAGAAGTTTTACTTCAGTCGTGTCGCACACTCGTTTTTTATGTATTTTATTTTAGATGGGTCAATTCATTGTAAATAGTATGTAATTTGGGTTTTTATCATTATTGTGACCCGCCTACTTCCATTTAAGTTTACAGAGCATATCTACTGACTGCATCAGTAACCTTCGTTGTATTTCTTATGCATTCGCACCTGATTCTATCTTATAATTTAAGGTTCGGCATTGATATCTCTGATGCTCTTTGGAAAAAAGTTATTTTTCTGACTATTTTTCTGGTCAAAGGCAACTTTGACAAACATACAGTAGTGATGGATGTATCGTATTGTCCATCAGATTTTTCTTATGGTGGATTGGGAGTTTGCTTTTGAAGATATCTTTATGAGACCAATGTTTCTTCCATGATACGAGCTCTTTTATCCACCTCTTTCGCAATAGCGTCTTTAAATGAAATTAGCTGTCCTAGGTAAAATATTCGCTGACGTATTCCACTGTGCCGCTTTCAAGTGTAGGTTTATGATCTCCATTTGACATAGCTTTTGTTTTACTCAAGTTCACGCATAAACCTATTTTGCGGCTCTCTGCGTCCAATGAGTTCAGCATTTTTTGTATGTTGTGATGATTTTCAGCCAGAATAACGATATCGTCACATTGCCAGAGCACATAAAGATGAGCGCTTGAGTGAGCGGATCTTGCACTGGTACCCACGAGATGCTAGACGAGCGAGAAGCAGGCCGATAGAAGGTAGTGCGACGATGTCGTGGAGGCAGCGGGAAGGACTGGGACTCGTCTAGCACAAGATCGATCACAATGGAAGCGTATGGAGGAGGGGGTTTGGGCACTTTGGGTGCCAAAGTGTACAAAATAGAGCACGTAAACTTAGATTTTTGGAAACAAAGGCTTTCATTATTGTACAGCGCCGATTCTAGACAATAATATCTCTGAAATACCGTAAATTATACCCGATATTTGCCGGTCGTAGGCCTGTTTTGTAGAACTTCAGAAAAGCAATGACAGTACTGGTTTTTTGACCCCTCATTATCATTTTTAAATCTACCATTCTTATTATGCAGACTTAGCGTGGACGGACTTTTTGCAAACCGTTTTATTCAGAACTATTTTAAAGCTATTTGTGTATTTATGTGCTTTCCTAATTGTTTTTATGAAAGGTTGTAATTATGAACAAACAATTTTATTTATTTTAACAATTAACTTTATCGAGATATTTTTTAATTAGTTTTTCTGCATTTTGTTTGTTTTGCGTCTTATTTACGACTAGCAATGAGCCCCGGCTTAGCTCGGATACAGTGTACTAATTTGATGTAAATAATGGCGTTACAAATAATTGGCTTTTTCTACATTCTTTAATTTTATTATTCATGTATTATATATATATATATAAACCTAGCAGCAGAAATTCTTTAAATCATTGTTGAAACCGTATCGAAATCCGTTGCGTAGTTTAGAAGAACTGAGCTCTCAAACAGACGCAGATAGCGACTTTGTTTTAATACTACTAGAGAGAAGACTTCATCTGTAATTTTAAGGGAGATGGGCGCAATTCCACGTAGGCCAAGCCGTTAGACGTAACGTATGAAGTAATGCATTGTGGACGACCTCTGTGGAGCAGTGGCGGTTGCGGGTTCGATTCCCGGAACAAAATAAATACTAAACGGTTCCTCAGACAGTTTCTCTGTGTTTGTTATAGTTTCAGAATGAATACTGTCCTGGTAATAAAACAGACTGTTTAGAATGTTTATATAGAATATGCCCTGGGTTGAGCCAAAGCTACTTTGATTGACAAACCATGCGAGCGAAGCCGCCGGCGAAATTTGTAACAAATAATCACACCCATTCTCTATATTCTTCTATATTCCTGCTATCTTGACCTCACGGAGGAGCAGCTCAATAAGCTAGAGCGTCTTCAAAATTTTTGCATAAGGTTTATTTTCGGACTGCGGAAATACGACCACATCTCCGAATTTCGTAATAAACTCAAATGGCTCCCCATTCGACTTCGCCGGAATACTCACATCCTATCCCTCCTATTCAACATCCTTCGTAATCCTTCCACGCCTTGTTATCTGAAGGAACGCTTTGAATTCCTTTTTTGCACAAATTCCCAAACACTCCGATCCTCTGAAAACCTCCTTCTCAAAACCCCGATATATAGAACCAGTTTATATGCAAACTCCTTTTCCGTCCAAGCTGTCCGATTATGGAACGCCTTGCCGGTCTCCATTAAGAAATCCCCCTCACCTTCCGTATTTAAAGCTAGACTCAAAAACTTTTATCTCCATGAAGAGTCATGATTCATCTGATCTCTAATATTATTATTGTAAGTATAAGTATGTAAGTACATATTTATTTATTTTATATATGATATTTATTTATTTATTTAAAGTTATTTATGTACCTAATATGTATGTATATAACTAATTTCTTTTTCTATTATTAAGTTTATTCTTTTTACACCTCGGCCAATCTTCCATTAAGCAATGATCCTCTCCATCCAAAGGTTGTCTGGAAGAGATAGCTTTGTTAAGCGATAAGACCGCCAATTATGCTTACTTTTATTTGTTTTTTTTTCTATAAATCTGTTGTGTCTAGCTTGTAAGGTATAATAAAGAATTTTCATTCATTCATTCACACTATCAGCTCCGTGGTGAAGTGGGCGAATAAACGCTGAGACGTAGGAGGTAGCGGGTTCGATTCCCGCCGCGGAACAAATGTTTCTACAGCATGATCTACAGATATTTGTTCCAGGTCTGGTTGTTTCTCTATGTATTATAAGTATGTATTTAAAAAAAATGTATATAAGTATTCTATCAATTATCTGGTTTCCATAGTACAAGCTCTGCTTAGTTGGGGCTAGATAGCGCTGTGTGAAACGTCCAGCAATATTTATTTTAAGTATTTATTTTATATTAAAAATGCGAAAGTTTGGATGTTTGTTTATTTATTAGTTTGTTTGTTACTCAATCACGTCGTAACGACTGAACCGATTTCGATGAACTTTTGTATGTACGTAGATTATAACCTGGATTACCACATAAGCTACCTCTTATGCCATAAATCAGGTTCCATATTGCAACAGCAAGTTTAGCTTTATTTATAGGTTATCCACACATTTAGTAGCGTAACGCGTACGAAGTCGCGGGCAACAGCTAGTATTAAATAAATAATAAACATGCACATATTTCAGACGAAATCCATTCTTCTGTCAGACGTAAGCGCTATTTATATTAGACCTATTCAGCTCAAAGCAATACCATCTATATAATAAATGTTCTAAACATTCATTACTGTGACAGCCCTGACCAATAACGCGTTCCGTGGGCGAGAAAGTACATGCGCTTGCGCAGCGCGAGCGTCTAAATTCTAAATTCAAATGCAGGTTGCTAGGGTTCCGTGACTGAAATTCAAATAAGAAAACGCATAAAGAGACTACCGGGGTTTGTACATCTATATGTTTAAGATGATTTATTTAAATTTTTATTTAATTTATTTCAATAACTATTATAACAATCGTGTCTGAAAACTAAACAAAATATTAATTATATTTACAAAAGTACAATAAAATTAATCACACACACAACACAATTATGACAACCTCCGTGGTGCAGTGGGCGAATAGCCGGCTGAGACGGAGGAGGTAGCGGGTTCGATTCCCGGCCGCGGAACAAATGTTTGCATGATCTACAGATATTTGTTCCGGGTCTGGTTGTTTCTCTATATATTATAAATATGTATTTACAAAAAAAAATGTATATAAGTATTCTATCAGTTATCTGGTTCCCATAGTACAAGCTCTGCTTAGTTTGGGGCTAGATAGCGCTGTGTGAAATGTGTAGCAATATTTATTATTAATTATATAATCAAAATTAAATTAAACATTATCAAAGTAATTTTCCTTCAAATCAAAATAAAACAAAAATTAAACTTAAAATAAATATTAACATCGTAATCACACTAATATTAAAAATGAAAGTATGGATGTTTCTTTATTACTCCATCACGTGGTAACTACTGAATCGATTTCGATTAAATTTAGTATGTACGTAGATTATAACCTGGATTAACACATAAGCTACTTTTTATCCCAAAAATCATGTCTCATGGGATAAAAATGGGGTGTCAAGTCAAGTTGCAACAGCGAGTTTAGCTTTATTGCTAGGTTACCTACACATTTAGTAGCGTAACGCGTACGAAGATGCGGGTTTTTCGGCTAGTTTTCTATAAAACTGTAAATTGAGTAGTAGCATCCTTTCAACAAAAGTTTTTTTTTATTTTCGATTTTAATAAATTAGGACTGTCACGAAACGTAGAGTACATCTACATAGGCCAGTTAGCTTTCTTCGACAACAGGCAGGACAAAGAAGTCGACCGGCGCGGCGTGTCCATAACGCCTGGAAAAGCTACTGCTCCTTCTCTTATCGCTTAAATCTCAACTAATTGACATGTGTATTCTGCCTGTCCTAACCTACGGTGCCCAGTCTTGGTCACTGACCGAGTCTCAGAAGTTCAAACTAGGAGTTTGCCAAAGAGCGATGGAGCGCAGCATTTTGGGTGTAAAGCGGATCGACCGGATTCCAAACTCCTGGCTGCGCTCGAAGACCGGCATCGCTGACGTGGGCATCAAGGCTGCAAAGCTGAAGTGGGAATGGGCGGGTCATGTCTCCCGTATGCAACCCGATAGGTGAGCCAAGAAGACAAGCATATGGACTCCTAAAAACGGAAAGCGACGCCGAGGAAGGCCTAAAAAGCGCTGGAGCGATGACTTGGACATCTTCCACGACTGGCGGGATATGACTGTGATATGTGGAAGGAAGAGGGGGAGGCCTTTGCCCAGCAGTGGGACAGTATGGGCTAGTAAAAAAAAAGGACTGTCAATTGTCTTATTATTCGCCTGGTGGCAAATTGCAACATTTGGGTGAAGGGTTACTAGTTCATTTTTTAACAAATGATGAATCGCACAGTATTATTAGGAGAGAAGGCGGGCAGCAAGACATTTGGAAAATAAGTTTTCAATTGTCTCTAATCTATTGCTGTCGCGCTGTGTCCCAACCACAGAACATAAAGAACCATTTTGTGTTCTGTGGCCCCAACGACCGAGCTATCAATTTGTGAGTGAACAGTTGTGCACTGTGCATGTGTGCGTGCCATAGCTCGCACCGCTCCGCCCGCCACCCCTCGGCTCACAAAACAAAAGGGCTTTGGCTACACCTGTACGTTTCGTTTTTTTATTTATATTCGTCAAATTTGTTTGCTGGATGTCTGAAAAGGGGCGGTAAAAATGAGCAATTTCTGTGATTATAGAAGATTCCTAGTTCTTGTAATAATTAATTTATGGATAAAACAAAACGTAGGGGCATGACAGTGGTACTTATAGATTGTATGGTAAAAAAATATTTGCTCTATTGTCACTATCCAGAGAGAAAACAGGAGAGTACGTTTGTATGGACGAAATGCAGCCCGCATTTCCTCTTAATTGGCATTGAAAATAAAAAATATGATTTTATACTTAAGACTTAACTTAATATACTTAAGAAAACACAATATTAATAATTCCCAAATAAAAGAGTGAAAAAATGGGAAAAGAACAGTTGCACTAATTAAATAAAAATAATCGCAGAAAGTTTTTAGGTTAGAGTTACTTTTATACAGAATCCTTGCGAATCTATCTCACCCTTAGCCAATTGTTTAAAATGTACTGCACGCATGCGCTATAGAATAAACATGCGCGCGGGTTGAACGCCTTTGTTTAAGCGCAATTTACGCGCTTCGAAAGTTTCTCGCTCAAATTGGCGAGAGTGTGACCTTTTTCGAGAAACAACGGTACTTACTGCATGCGAGAGTGTAGGTTTTTATTTTCATTTGTTTTTTTTGGATTATGTCCAAACCAAAAATAAAAACCGGACAAGTGCGAGTTTGAATTGTGCATCCAGGGTTTCGTAAACATATATTACAATTAAATATTTTAGATTTTTTCCTTTACTTTACTGTGCCACGGAGGTCGTAAAAACCTTACCTTGTTACCACAAAAAATTAAACAAATGTATAGCGTTTGGTTAAAAAATTCTTTAGCCATTTTTGTATTGGAGTTTTTTAAACACGTTCTAAACAGTATTTATATTATTTTATAGTTAGACCCTTATTATTTAAAAATCAAAATACCCTGCAAAACGAACAGAAAAGAGCATAACTAGCTTGCAAATTATGTTAGTAACATCAAAAAAAAAAACTCAAAACCGTTGACGAAACAGGTACAGGTAATTTTTGAAGTGAAAACTTCTAAAGGCGCGTTGGGCATTTTTTGGAATGAGAAAAAACGATTGAACTCGCGACACTGTTACCGTTACCGACACCTCTGTATATAAGTATCTGTAGTGTAGTCTGCTTTTAAATTTTGAATATCTAAACATTGAGCGCTAAATTTTTCACTTCTGTCGCCATTTTTTTTTAATAAATTGCTTATTGTTATAATATTTTGAGAACATATTTTGCATGAAATCATTTTGATACCTCATTCAATAGGTTTTGAATTTGATTGATTTATATACTCTTTCATATTCCACATATCATATCATAATCATTTATTGCCAGAATATACTCGTAGGTTATACAGAAAGATGTCACATTTAATTTAAATTAGTGTCAGTATACTCTACCCACTCAGGGGCGAGCAATAAGCTTGCAAAGCTTTCATATTTGTTCACTTATAAAGGTATTAGTAGGTAGTTACATTATACTATTTATGTCAAACAATTGGTATTCAATTTATAATATTTTGTGTCAAATTAACCATGTTATTATTTATTTAAGTATTCTTCTAAAATATAAAAGGTCTTATCTAAAAGCCATAATTTTAATTTGGCAGATCTTGAATGTCCTTTGGTAAATTATTAAATAATTTTACAGCCATTACATATTCTTTTTATAAATATCAAGTTTGCAATGTGGTAGATAAAGTCTATTAAGATGTCTTGTATGCCTTAGCATTTTGTCAGTGTTTTAGAAATCGTTCTGAATTTTCTTTAACTAAGTTACATATACCATTTATATACATACAGGTAATAGGCATGATTTTATGTTCCTTTAAAAATATGACGATAGCTTATTAATTAAACACAATATAACAATCATTATCAAGGTTTGCCAAAGAGCAATGGAGCGCAGCGTGCTTGGAGTAAAAAGGATTGACAGAATCCGTAACACCACGCTGCGTTTAAGACCGGCATTGATGATGCAAAAAATATGGCTGCCAGGCTAAAATGGGATTGGGCGGGCCATGTAAGACGAATGCACCCGGACAGATGGGCAACGATCGACACGCAGTGGGTGCCTGAAGACGGGCGACGGCGCCGAGGAAGGCCTAGTAGACGCTGGCGTGACGATCTCGATGCCTTCGAGACAGATTGTTGGAATTTGGCACGCGAGCGAACGTCCTGGAAGACAGTGGGGGAGACCTTTGCCCAGCAGTGGGATGACATAGGTTAAAAAAAAATAATAATAACAATAATCAAAAATAAAAAAAACAGTAACAAAGGAAATATACAATAAATTTATTAGATTCATTGTTTTTCGTTAAAAAATCAATATAGCAGTCACTATTTTTTATTTCATATAGCCACACTCGCGTGATTAAGACGATTGCAATGATACTTCATTTGTCAAAATCTGTCAAGCCGTTTAGCCTATAAGACATGTCAAATGAACAGACACCTATACATACACCCTAAAGTACACCCTTCTTATTACCCAAATAGTATCGGTTGAAACATCAATAAAACGGTACGTGATAAATCCCATAATGATGATTGAAATAAATCATGAAAGTTTTAAAGAAAAATTCCCCTCCTTCTTCGCAGTCGGGTAATAAAGGGACAAGATCGGTCCCGAAATCAATGGGGAAGCCAAGTTCGGCAGTGGACGTCTTATTACTGTTTATGATGATGATAGAGGCTTATATTCCAGATCAGTGCTCAAACGAGACTTCAGCGTTGTTTTATACAGCATAATAATAATAATGCTGGACATTTCACACAGCGCTATCTAGCCCCACACTTGTACTATGGGAACCAGTTAACTAATACAATACTTAAATATTGTTTTATTATAAATATGTACATACTTATATCTTCTTAATATATAAAACAAAGTCGGGTTAATTACACCATTAATAACTCAAGAACGGCTAAACCGATTTTAATGATTTTAGATTTCTTGGATTTGTCTCCGCCCCGAATAGCAGAATAACTATTAAAATAAAGGAAAAAATATCGCAAAAATAAATACATCTACATCAATACCTAAATTGGCAGCCCGCGTCATATGCTTGTCAAGGCGGTACGTAGTTCGGCGGGTCAACTAGTAATATATAGAGAAACAACCTGACCCAGAACAAATATCTGTAGATCATGCAAATATTTGTACTGCAGCGGGAATCGAACCCGCAACCTCCTGCATCTCATACAGCTATTCGTCGTTGTATAACTTCCAATAGCTTCCAATAAAAATTTCAAAATTAGCGCTTGAGTGTAGTTTCAACATTTGGCATCGCACACTGGGCGACTTGTCGCCGCGGCAAGACGCGGCGTTGTCTTTTGCATCTGGCGTCTTGTCGCCGCGACTAGACGTGAAGCTGTCGCTCGCGTCGGCGACCAGTCTTTACGACAGACGTCGCGTCGTGCAGGAAGCGATCATTGCAGCGCTTCGAACATATTTGCAGATGTGCGGGTCGATGGGTTCCACGCCATCATCCGCAAAAAGACTGCCTCACTGCTCAGTAGAGTGCGAGGCAGCACAAACACCATCCTGCAGGTCATAGCAGAAAAGTACGACTCACCGATTATGAAGTCCTTCAATCGGGTTCTGATCGAATAGTTTTTGTGAGAGACTATTGGCTCAGGACTTGAGTGAGGGACTTTAAATTAAACTTTTATTGATATTATTTGAATTTTGTTTGATTTATTGTGCCTATACTTTGTACTCACCCATGTGACATGTTTGATTTAAGTTTTTTACTAACAAATATATGGATCTTTGACATCTGAAAATTGAATTAGTTGATAGACGGTCGTGAGTGAATTTGGAGCCTCTAGTTGCACTTGCCTTGGTGCTTATCTTGCGAATGCGCAAGGTAATGAACACATCGACATCGAACGTATCTATGTTCAGATTCTCAATAAAATAAACACGTGCGCCTTCCTCAGCGCTCACAGCGAGACTGACGCAGTGCACAAGCGTAACTAGACGCTACTAGCTTATCGTCGCGTCTAGTCGCCGAGGTGTCGCGGTCGCGTGTCGCCTAGTGTGCGCCTACACTTAGGTTCATTTAAGCATACGGACCTAGCATTTCTAATAAATAACCGTTAAAGGACACATACCTATTAAATGTATGGTAATGGTATGTACTTTCGATCTCCGAGACGCATGCAAAAACGACATTTTCACTTTTAACTAGTCCTAGCAGGCGAGACTAATGCTAAACTAGAATCTATGTACATATATAAAACCAAGTCGGGTTAGTTACACCATTTATAATTCAAGAACGGCTGGACCGATTTTGATGATCTTTGATTTGTTGGATTTATCTCCGCCCCGAATAGCAGAATAACTAATAAAATGTCTGAAAAATTCACGCAAAAAGATATTATGAAGAAAATACATTTTCTCGTACATAGATGCAGCTAATGATGGCCGATTGTCAATTTGATACATTGGCAGCCCGCGTCGTATGCATGTCAGGTACGATGTTCGGCGGGTCAGCAAATAGAATATTCTGGATTGTTAGACAAGACTGAATTTTCATTAAAATAAGCTTTTATTTTAGTTATTAAAAAACTAAATGACACAATGTTATTAGTATTAAATACAATACCCCGGGTGTTGCCGGTGTCAATAGGAGACGGTGACCGCTTACCATCAGGTGGGCCGTAAGCCTGTTTCCCCACAAATAACATTAAAAAAAAATATGAAACGTACGCGGTCACTGTACTAAAAAAAACAGGTGTTTATCGCGTATGTAGGTATTTTTTATATGTTATCCCAACGTTTCGACGGTGTTGCAACAGCCGTGGTCACGGGCGGGCGATAAAGTGCAATATAATTCATATTTCATTTATTTTAAAGGTTATCTGATGACCTCCGCGGCGCAGTGGCGAATCGGCTGAGACGCAGGAGGTAGCGGGTTCGATTCCCGGAAAAATGTTTGCACGATCTACAGATATTTGTTTCGGGTCAAGTTGTTTCTCTATATATTATAAGTATGTATATACAAAAAAAATGTATAATATGTATTGTATCAGTTATCTGGTTCCCATAGTACAAACTCTGCTTAGTTTGGGGCTAGGTATTGGGCTTAGTATAAGGTTGTGTGAAATGTCCAGCAATATTTATTTATTCAATTAGGTAACAAAATTCAATCAGAGATGTCATTCTTACGTCTAAGAGCAGAGCATGCATTTCCGGCAAGATTTCTGATCGTGTAGGTATGATTAATATTCATGTCAATTCTGACTTACTAAAGTTAAATGATTGATTTTATACTAAACTAGCTGACCCGGCAAACGTTGTTTTGCCATATAAATAATTGCTATTAAAAAATAAGGGTTGATCGTAGAAGGGTGAAAATTGAGGATTGTATGTATTTATGTATGTTGTATCATAAAAAAATAGAAATTAAAAATTTTGTCTAAAAAATAAAAAAATAAAATTTAGGGGTGGACTACCCCTAACATTTAGGGGGATGAAAAATAGATGTTGGCCGATTCTCATAGATACCGGATAAGCACAAAAAATTTCATCAAAATCGGTCAAGCCGTTTCGGAGGAGTATGGCAACGAAAACTGTGACACGAGAATCTTATATATTAGAGATAGGGTCACACAATAAATACCATAAATAAGGTGCTCCCGACTATGTATGTTAATCCAAATGGGTGTCATTGAACTTTTTGAAACAAGATGTTTTATTGTAGAAAGACTTAAAAATGTGGTGAAAATTAAAGTAACAACTTTCTTTTTACAGTCTATGACCACGCGAATAGGTAGCATTATTGTACGTGTATTGTATGTGTTCGCAAGGGCATGCTAATTTGATAATTTAAAAGGCTAGCCCGGCATTTCGTTTTTTTATACCACTAAGGTAGCAAACAAGCATGCGGTCCACCTGATGGTAAGCGGTTACCGTAGCCTATAGACGTTTCTAACTCCAAAGGTATTACTCGCGCGTTACCGACCCTTTATAATGTTCAAAACGCCCTTTTTGCAGAACCCCATACTGTAGTCACTGGGGAAAACCTCGGCAGGGAGACCATTTCACAAGCGAAATGTTAGCGGGAGGAAATTCCTCTGGAACCTCACGGTACGCGACCAGATCGTCTCCAAGGTTTAAAAAATGTGTGATAAAATGAACCTGCAGGCACCATATCAAACAACTCCTCAGAACACAACCCATATACAAGCGGTAGAACACACACAGGGAGGCAAAATCTCTCAATACCGCTTGTGAGAATGGGATCGTCAACAATTCTTACAGCTCGTCTTTGAACAGAGTCAAACGGCCCTAGTTGATATCCAGGTGTTCCTGCCGATAAAAGACAGCTATACTCCATGTGGAGCCGGACTTGCGCCTTATATTGAAGCAGTGTTTGCCTCGCACTGAAGTACTGCTTTGCCCCGTTGAGAACAACAAGCTTTTTGGATGTTAACTTTGCCTTGTCTTCTAAGTGACTCCGAAACTGCACGTCACTGGAGATGTCAATACCCAGGATCCCAATTCTCGGGTGTGTTCTGGAACCTACAGTAAATGGGGGTTTTTTTTAGCGGTAAACGCACTATCCTGAATCTTTGTGGAATTGAACTGAACCAGGTTTAATTCTCCCCAATCAGAAACTCTGATTAATATGCCCTCGATATCAAACACAAGTTTTCTTCGGCTTTCCTCCGGAACGAGGGATGTTGGCACGCTATAACAACAAATACTAATAAACCGGCCGAGTGCGAGTCGGTCTCGCGCATGAAGGGTTCCGTACCATTATCTATAAAAACCGCACAAAATCACGTTTGTTGTATGGAAGCCCCCTTAAATATTTATTTTATATACTTTTTTTAGTAAATACATACTTATGATCACTGGTCGGAGTAGGTAGAGGTATTTAGGTTCATTGACCGCAAACATTGATGTGAATATGGATACTCCATTAGATTCCGACTAATCCTCCGGAATTTTCAGGATTTATCCGGGATAATTATTTTTATCAATAAGTTTAAAAAATTGTTTATGTAAGCCAATAAGCGCCCGTGCGACGTTGTAAATTTTACATCAGCAACACGTTGCCGCTTTGTTGAAACTCGTGATATAGCCGCATACGCCGATAACGAAAACAATAGCGGGGTGTTTCTGTCGGAGCGACGCACCTGTTTTGTCTCTTTCTGCACCACTACTATTCAATGGTTTACCGACAGTAACTTGTTGTCAAATGTCTCACTCGATTACTCCGGTTCTTAGAGTGCGCTTGTTTGCTTCCTGTTGTGTTTTGTTATGAGGTGAATTTCTTTTGACCCTGGCTTGTTTAATAGCTTTTTGTTATTTTTCTACTTAAAAAGCAAATCCCGGGAATATCCATATTATTCTTACATATGGCAAGTACACAAAATAGCTCACCCTAGTCCGATCACTGCTTATGATATATAGAAAAACATCCAGACCCGGAACAATTATCTGTAGATCAAGCAAACATTTGTTCCGCGGCGGGAATCGAACCCGATACCACCCGCGTCTCTGCCGGCTATTCGCCCACCGCACCAAGGAGGTCGTCAATTTGAACAGTTGTTAAACTGTTTTGAGATAGCAAGGCAAATGTTTTGGAAAGTCTAATCTTAGAACATTACTAGGAAAGCATAAATGAGCAAGAATATAATTACTGTAAGTAGCGAGAGTGAGAGAGAAACTCAGCAATCAATGAAGGAGAAATGTTTGTTTAGTTAGATGTTTGGTTTCTCTGCGATTATGCACTCCTGGTACTTGTGAAATATGGTAAGTAAAAGCAAAAGCTTATTGTGAAATTGGTTTAAGAAAATTGCCAAAGATGGACAAAACAGATGCACCAGTAGATATATACTAATACCAGCTGTTGCCCGCGACTTCGTACGCGTTACACTACTAAATGTGTAGGTAACTGTCACGTGAACGTGTATCGTTATTTGACCGAAGTTTAAATAATGAGAATTAGGGTACAGTAGTTCCTATGTAAATCGAATCAATTCAAATAGACAGACAATGCGATATCTATCTGGTTCGGTATTTACATAGCATTTGCAATTTACATAAATAAGCGTGGTATGTGTACAGATGTGGGAAACAGGTTAAATAAATATTCTAAACTAGCCGTGTTTAACGCACGACTAGTACAAAAATGGCCGCTTTCAGGCTTTATGTTTCGTAGCGGAATCCTGCATCGAAACCTCGTTGTGTTGGAAGACCTATTCAACGGTACCCCACACAACGGTACCCGGTAGGTACGTGCGGATTAAAAAAGTCACTTGCAAGTTGCAACTAATGTCATGTCATAATACTGTAATATACATACTAGAGTCTTTCAAACGTAAGTAGGCACTCGTATTTTTTCGTAACTTTTACATGGCAATACTAATGTGTTTCCACCTACGGACGCTATGTTCTACAGCTGGGTAAATTTAGGGTGGTATAAGATAATAATTGCACGTACTATAAATAACTATAATAATAACGAATTGTAACCCACTCTTAACAACTGCAGATTAATAATATTGAACTATTTTATAGGTTTTGTAATTCTGAACCGGAAAAATAGGCAAAAAATGCCTTTTCCCGAAGATGTAGGCAGGAACCACCGATGACCATTTCCCATGAATCTGACTTACTTCTTTCGTTTCAGTCACTCTCTTAATATTATTCAAATAGGTCGTCGTTTAAGGTAGGTACTCTTGACTTTTTTTCAACAGATTAGGGAAAATGAGCATCGGAGTGTGGCATCATTATTATTCCCTAATGTTTGGGTTGCCACGCTGATATTTTTTGAATTTGCCGCGATTTTTCAGGGTCTACTTTCATTTGACAGACACTAAGAGGGGACTCTTCTAGCACAGGTTAAAGAAGAGTTCCAAATCTTCTTAGTAAAAATAAAGTCTAAGTTAATTTAGCCACCGATACCATCATTGCGTTTGACTTAGGTTTGCAATGTAATTTTTAATAAATAATTTTTTTTAACTTATAGGATTTCACGTAAGATGTATTGTAATTTTTATGTAAGGCAATTTATATTATTTTCTTATTTAGTCATTTAAGGTCTGTATTTATAGATTCTGTACGTCTGTATTTTTTGTAGGTTTGAAATACCCTTTTTCCTGTGTAACTTACCTTATTTTATCACGACCAAGATGACTGCTAGATAATGCTATTAGCACTATGTCCTCATATTCTGTTTTGTGTGAAAGTATTAAATAAATAAATAAAAATATATAAATAAAAAAAGTTTTTTTTGTATTTTTTTTACTTATGTCTAATATTCCACCTAGCTGGAACATACCTTTTAATTTTTTATATAAATTATAGGCTAGAGTTTGACCACGATCTCGCCTGATGGCGCGCGATGATGATGATTTACGATGGTACACGCTTGCCTAGAAGAAACCTTTTCACTCGCAACTTGAAGACCCCTAGGTTGTAGTTATCAGAAAACACAGACTCAGGCAAGGCGTTCCACTCCTTGACGGTGCGCTTAATCAAGGTGGAAGAGCACCGCTTTGTGCGTATGGGAGGGAGGTATGTCTACCATGTAGCGGTGGCGCACCGCGGAGCGTCTGTTTGTCCGATTAATTAAAAAAATATTTTAATTGAAACTAGGTTTGGATTTTAGGCTTATAATGCGCGTTTTACAGTGAAAAATATATTCTTTATCGTGGCTACGGGTTCAATTCCCGCCGCGAAACCGATGTTTTGAATACCTACAGGTATTAGTTTCGGATCTGGGTGTTTTTATATACAGGGCTGGTATTTTTTGGCGGTATTTTTGAATGTGTAGTCAACACATTCAAAAACCGCCGCCATTTAGGCCGCATATTTTGCTCGTAACTCAAAACCTTTAGGGTTCATTGACCTAGAATCATGAAGCTTATTTATACAGCTTCTAGAGATCGTAGACCTACGAATTTTATATTAAACTAGCTGACCCGGCAAACGTTGTTTTGCCATATAAATAATTGCTATTAAAAAATAAGGGTTGATCGTAGAAGGGTGAAAATTGAGGATTGTATGTATTTTTGTATGTTGTATCATAAAAAAATAGAAATTAAAAATTTAGTCTAAAAAATAAAAAAAAAATTTAGGGGTGGACTACCCCTAACATTTAGGGGGATGAAAAATAGATGTTGGCCGATTCTCATAGATACCGGATAAGCACAAAAAATTTCATCAAAATCGGTCAAGCCGTTTCGGAGGAGTATGGCAACGAAAACTGTGACACGAGAATTTTATATATTAGATTTAATTTGATATCTCCACGCGTTTCTGAGAAAAAGCATCTTGACAGATAGACAGATGGACAATGGAGTGATCCTTCATCCAAAAACAAAGTAAAGATGTGAGATGTGTTTGTCGGTCAGATCAAGTCAGATGTGATTTGGCAAGTCCGTGACTAACCTCTGGTCTAATTTGTTGTCAGACAGTCGCGAGTTCGAATCCTGTCGTGAACAGTTGCTTGTTAAGCTTTTAATGGTCTGCAACAAGGACCTTTCAGATGATTTAATAGGGTACCTATACCTACCAAACAGAAACATTCTGCTTAGCGGCCGAAATAAGTTACTTTACTTGCTAGTAAGTAGTTAAGTGCTACTTACTTACTTGGATATACAAATTTATTACTTACTAGCTGACCAATCCGCAGCTTCGCACGCGTAGTTTTTCAATAAAAACATTATCCTCCTTCTGCACAGTTGGATAAAAAGTAGCCTATGTCACACGGGGATAGTGTAGCTTCCCAACAGTGAAAGAATTTTTTAAATCGGTCCAGTAGTTTCGGAGCCCATTCAATGCAAACAAACAAACAATCAAATCTTTCCTCTTTATAATATTAGTATAGATATTGATAATTAATAAAAATACAAAATATTAATTTTGAGATGCTTTTAATAAGTAAATGATTTGCCTCAGATAATAGATTTATCTTTACAGTTTTCCTTTATAGAGTACTAACTGTTGCCCGCGACTTCGTACGCGGTACACTACTAAATGTGTAGGTACTCTAACAATAAAGCTAAACTCGCTGTTGCAACTTGACTTGACACCCCATTTTTATCCCATGGGACCTGATTTTTGAAATAAAAAGTAGCCTAAGTGTTAATCCAGGTTATAATCTACATACATACTAAATTTCACCGAAATCAGTTCAGCCGTTACGACGTGATTGAGTATTAAACAAACATCCAAACTTTTGCATTTATAATATTAGTGTCACTAGCTGTTGTCCGCGACTTCGTACGCGTTGCACTACTAAATGTGTAGGTAACCTAGCAATAAAGCAGAACTCGCTGTTGCAACTTGACTTGACACCCCATTTTTATCCCTCGGAACCTGATTTATGGAATAAAAAATAGTATATTATGTTGTAATCCTGATTATAATCTACGTATCTACTAAATTTCATCGAAATCGGTTAAGCCGTTACGACGTGATTGAGTAACAAATAAACAAACATCCAAACTTTCGCATCCTAGCTTCCGCCCGCGGCATTGCGCGCGTGTTTTGTCAATAATAAGTAGCTTATGTGTAAATCCAGGTTATAATCTACGTACATACCAAATTTCATGAAATTCCATTCAGTAGTGTTTGCGTGAAAGAGTAACAAACATCCACACATACATCCATACAAACTTTCGCGTTTATAATATTGGTGGGATGGGATTAGTGTGATGAACACTTTATCAACAAGAATTCCGTAAGTTTAATTTTGAAATTGAATGTGCAGATGGTTTTAAGACAATAAATAGGCAAGTTAAAAAGCTTTATAGCGGCACCGAACACTATATTCTGATAAAATTCATTGAAAAAACTTTCAATAATCTTCAATCCGCTACCAGGAACTCATAAACTGTAAGTAAGTCAAAACTGTGGGCGGCTTATCCCACTCAATCTACCTCCGCGAAGCCATGCATTCCTGGTACGTATTAAACGAAATTGACTTCTGAGAATGCCAAATCTGGAGCGTACGGTACCTCTACCAGTCTCTGTCACTGCATCTTAGCTCATAAATCGAACTCAATCTTGAGTGCAGTTCAATGTTATTTTATTTTTGAGGGTTGGATTAATTAAGCAGGTATTAGAAAGATTATACAATTGTATTTTTCAAACTTTCGCGATCACTGTACATAATGTAAGAGTCCACCCGTGACCACGGCTGTTGCAACACAGCAGAAACGTCGGGATGACAAATAAAAAAGGTACGCGATAAATACCCGTTTTAATTAGTAATTATGTTTTTACAATTATTTACATGACTAAAATACAAAAGAAACAGTTGAATCATCTAAAGACCGTTGCAAACGACATATTAATTTAATTGACAAAAATACATAAAAGTTAATACAATGAAAGTCTTATCGCTAAAAGCGATTCTGGATAACCTTTGTGCAGACAAGACAAAACAAAATCAAAAACATGGCGGTGTTATATATTTTTATATCACTTATAATTGGGCTTCCTATATTAGTAGCATTCATGGTTGTCTAAATTTATGCAAATACTTTTTCTGTAAATCTACCTGTAAGTTATATAACATTCAAAAATTAAAATAAAATATTTAGTGCCTATTTTGGATTATTTACTTACCAAAATAACAAATAAGTGTTCTTGACTAGACACGTTTTTAACATTTTTTTAATCCTATCTGACTGTGTCTACGTGGTAATTACCTGTTAACCTGAGACATACAGATGAAAAGTGCCTATACCGGCCCCCATACTATTCAAACCAGAACACAGCAATGCCTAATTGGCATTCCAATCCGTAAAAATACGACGTTTTTGTAAAAATGCAATTATTGGGAAAAAATTACGATTAAAATGATAAAGTATAGCATCCCTACCTCCAAAATATGAATATGCAAAACGCGTACCAGATTTGAATTCTGATGCGATGAGGCTTATCTGAATAATTATCTTAATTGCGCGAACCAATGTAACAATGTTTGTAAACGCAATACCTACAGCCGAATATAAATGCCTATCATAAATAGCTATACAACCCAAATATACCATACATTTCTACTGCTAAGTAGTAATGCTCGCTTTCCTGTGTTCCGGTTTGGCGGTTATAGTTGCCGGTGTAGTACAGGCACAAGACTTTTCACATTTATGTCAAACATATATCCAATCTATATATAGTGGCCTCGATTATAATAACTGATTAAAACGGGTATCTATCGCGTATGTACCTTTTTTATTTGTTATCTCGTATTCGTTCCTTATTCGTGGAAAAAGGGAGACCATTGCCTGCAGTGGGACTCTACGGGCGGATAAAAATAATAATAACAAGATATAGAAGGCGGTACCCCAGGACTCGACACGCATAGCCAGGAGGTTCCTCTCTCTGCAGCCCTAGCTACCGGCTGCTTGAGTCTTGCTTCGCGGTCGGTGGTTTAGCATTTTTAGAAATATCTTTTTACTATAATATTTGTTTTTTTATGTATTAGAAAATGTACTTTTTATAAACGAGTTTTAAAATAATTAACTGTGAATAATAATAATATCCCCAATCGCCATATGTTTGTATTTGTGCGTGTGACGCCGCGGGCACCAAAGGACGCGACGCCGGCCCCGTCGTATCGCCACATTTCTCAAGCAGCCTCTCCATGAAGGCCTATGTCCGGCAGTGGACTAATGTGGGCTGATGATGCATCACGCGACGCGCCGTCACCATGAACATACCCAAAGGGTGACAACGCGAGGATAACACGAGTACATTTGGTGTTACCACTACCGCTAAATACGTTTAGGCATCGTTGCGCAAGTCACCGTTAGTGTTATAAAAAGTTATTTAATACAGCTATAAACTTCAATCCTAAACTAGGACTGTACATGTTTATAGTAAAGTTGATTTATACAACACCTTGCGGCAAGTTGCGGCATTCGCGTTAAGCTATTATTGATCACTACAGTTGTTAAGCCACTTCTGCTAACAGGTTTCAATGGTAGTTATTATCTCCTGAGGCGCGGAATTTTGACCATCAGCTGATGTTTGACCCATATTAAGTCGACCGACTTTTTGGAACTTGCTATTATTGTTATTTGGAAACACTGTTAATTGGACACTGTAATTTGTTGAAAGAAGCTTTGTATAATATACGAAAAAGCAACATTAAGCAGACCTAAGGTTCTGTAAGTTCTTTTTATCATCATATCAGTCATATTTTTTTATAGATGATAGCCAAGCGCTTGACCACTACTTCACCTGATGGTAAGTGAAGGTGTGATCGAAGATGGAGCACGCTTGCCTAGAAATAACCTATTCACTCTAGACTTGAAGACTCTGAATACTGGTTCGGAAAAACACACGCTATGGAAGTGAGTTCCACTCCTTACTTGTGCTAACAAGAAAAGTTGAAGCAAATCGTTTGGTACGGCAAGGTAGTATGCCGACCAGGAGCCCAATTCTACTAAACCAATCGCTTCACTGTGACAATGGTATCGTCGCAAAATGCCCACTATAGTTACCTTTTGGTATACTACTAACAATCTTTGTCAAAAACCGCTACCCGTTGCTATGACAACATCATTGATAATTTGGCAGCTTTTGACAGGAACAATAATCAATGATTTTTTATCATAGATTGTGTTAGTAGAATACCAAAAGTTATCTATAGTGGCCATTTTGCGACGATATTATTGTCATAGTGAAGCGATAATCTCGGTACGTCTGCTTGTCCGGTGGCGGATGGGGGAAGGAGGGATAATGTTATGAAGATCTTGCGCACATTCACCAAAATTAATCTTGTTAAAAACTGAAAGTCTGGCTACTCGGCGTCTGTGGCCTAGACTTTGTAAATTGACTTCCACTAGTGAGTCATCACCAATGAGTCTAGCAGCACGTCGCTCAATCGAATCAAGGGCTTCAAGCTGGTACTTGGCCGAACCATCCCAGAGCTATCTTAGCTAGGATGCCCATAAAACGTCCACTGCTGAACATAGCCTCCCCCATAGTTTTCCAGAGCGAGCGGTCTTATGCAGCCTGCACCCAACAACTCCCAGCAACCTTTAACAGGCCGCCTTTCCATCTAGTGGGGAGCCGTTCTACGCTGCGCTTTCCGGTGTGTGAGAACCTTTCTCTCCCAACAGCCTTCAGTGTTTCGAGCAACACATACTCGAAGAAAAGAAGAAGTACGGATGTTGCTTTAGTCAGATCTCATTACAGACAGAACGCTTTCATGATTAGGACAAGCCACTCGTTCAACTCCTTTGCAAAAACAGGCGCTGACATTGATTTATTTAATAGGTCAATTAATACGTTTAAGCGCCAAGCGATAACTTCTTTAGCATATAGTTAATTTACTGTTACTGGTTGTCAGAGAACAGTGGTCGAAATTCAACCGTATTTGTTTAATAAAACTCGCAAATAAATAAATAGTGCTGGACATTTCACACAGCGATATCTAGCTCCAATCTAAGCAGAGCTTGAACTATGGAAACCAGATAACTGATGGAATATTTATAAATGTTTTTATTTATAAATACTTACATTAAATACTTATACAGAAAAACTTCCAGGCCCGAAACAAATATATGTAGATCTTGCAAACATTTGTTCCGTGGCGGGAATCAAACTTGCAATCTCCTGCGTCTCAGCCGGCTATTAGCCCACTGCGCCACAGAGGTCGCCAAATCATGGCAATTTTAGTGAAAATAGTTCTTTTTTCACCTAGAGAAGGAACAAGAATGTTCCCCACCTGATATATATCTTTACATTGTATAAAATGAAGTCGCTTCTGCTGTCTGTTACCTTAGATATTTTAAAGTACTCAACGGATTTTATTGTAATTTTCAGCAATAGATAGAGTGATTCAAGAGGAAGGTTAATATGTACTCGTATAACTAGCTACCGCCAGCGGCTTCGCACGCGTTGTTTGTCAACAAAAAGTAGCCTATGTGTTAATCCAGGTTATAATCTACGTACATACCGATTTGGAAGTAACTCTGTCTCTGTCTATTTGTTACCTTTTCACGACTTAACGGCTCGATCAATTTCGATGGAATTTGGTGGAATGGAGTGGATGGGATCGAGACAAATGCTATTCTTTAATAACAAATAACGTGCGAAGCCTGGGGGTAAGCTAGTCTTTACTTCTATACTAATATTATAAAGAGGAAAGATTTGTATTTTTGTGTGTGTGTATGTTTGTAATGAATAAACTCAAAAACTACTGTGCCGATTTCAAAAATTCTTTCACCATTGGAAAGTGTTGACATAGGACATACCTTGAGTGACATATGCTATATTTATTGCTAGAAAAAATTAGGGATCCTTACTAAAACTTATGTAACGTAACCCAAAGTGTAAAAAAGTGCCCTATAACGTCTTTCGTCGCATGCACTGCGGAAACTATTGATGATAGAACAAAAGTTTGTTCTACAATATTAATATTTCTACAAAAATATTATTATCTTTATAATATTAGGAAATATTTGTTTGTTTGCATTGAATAGGCTCCGAAACTGCTACACCGATTTAAAAAATCGTTCACCGTTGGGAAGCTACACTATCCCCGGGTGACATAGGTTATTTTTTACCTAACGGGGCATAAGGAGGGTAATATTTTTATTGTAAAACTACGCGTGAGAAGCTGCGGATTGGTAAGCTAGTATAACTTATAACAAAGTGCTGCGTCGGTCGTGGGTCACGCGCCCTAGATACGTTCCCTACGATGCACTACCCTGCGTTCATCATCATAAGTTAGTTAAGAGGTTTCTGACATCTGTGCTTAAGAGAAAACCAGTGGCATGTTAAACCATGTCGCTCGCTTTCTAAGTTCCATACATTAGGTCCACAAATGTCAACGATTTGAAATATCTGCGCCCCAATAACAAATAATAATCAATACTTTCACGTTAAGTTTGCACTAAGCTAGTAAAGTGGGATAAAAAAATAGTTAGGCTCAACAAAAGAACTTTAAATATTTTGAATACGAAGCGAGATCTCCAAATCAACTTGGGCAAATCGGCGTTGTATGTATTTATGTATGTTAGTTTGTCCGAGGATAACTTTCGAAGCGTTGATCTGATCGTCGTGAAATTTTATACATAGGTATGGTAGGGATGGCACAACTTCTGTGTGACTAAATGAGCTAAAATGTTGAGGGGTTGTTCAGATATTGGAGTATTGGACCTCAAGAGGCGTAAAAAAGTGGCGTTCCGGAAGTGCAAACTTGAACAATTACGTGTGTATTTTTTTAATCGTCAGAAACGATGTCGGTAACGGTAACAGTGTTGCGAGTTCAATAGCTTTTTTCCCTACTGAAAAAATGCCCAACGCGCTTATAGAAGTTTTCACTTCAAAAATTAAAATGAGACTATTTAGGTCAAGTGGGAAATGAAATGAAAGGTCTTCATTAGTAAATTTAGACTCCGTTTTTATTTTATGTAAAGTTCTTGTAGTTTTTGCTTTAGTAGTAATAATAAAACTGAATTTTGACGAAATACACAGGGTACACCAGTGATCCCACAAAACTGTAATTTGGTATGCGTATAGCTTAAGTGTCACAAATATAGGCAAACGTCTGAAATCCAGAATAACTGAAATTCGTACTAATATTATAAAGAGGCAGATTAGTATTTTTGTGTATATGTTTGTAATGAACAAACTCAAAAACTACTGTGCCGATTTCAAAAATTCTTTCACAATTGGAAAGTTACATTCACCTTGAGTGACATAGGATATATTTATTGATAGAAAATATTAGGGATCTTTACTAAAACTTAAGTAACGTAACCCAAGGTTTAAAAAAATGCCTTAAAACGTCTTTCGTCGCATGCGCTGCGGAAACTATTGATGATAGAACAAAAGTAAGTTCTACAATATTAAAGAACATATAAATATCTACAAAAACAATATCATAAAGAGGAAAGATTTGTTTGTTTGTTTGTTTGCTTTGAATATGTTCCGAAACTACTGGACCGATTTAAAAAAATCTTTCACCGTTGGGAAGCTACACTATCCCCGGGTGACATAGGCTACTTTTTACCTAACTGCGCAGAAGGAGGGTAATATTTTTATTGAAAAACTACGCGTGCGAAGCTGCGGATTGGTCAGCACTAATAATAAAAAAACGACTAATAAATCTCTAACATTAACAAATATTCTAAAACGAGATGCAGCATGATCTATCAATGTAGTTTGCATTGACTGATGTAGATCAGATGATTATAGATGGATGTTGGCGCCGCGTTCAGCCTCAATTATCTATTCTGCTGAATAAATTATAGATAGGCAGTGAGTTTGTAGGTTACTGGTTATTGCTATAATTTATAACAAGGGCGTGAGAAAGTAGAGCAAGTTATAGGTTTAGTTTGATGCCTATATCTGTCTCTCTGTCTGTGGCATCGCAGTTACATTATATTACTGGACATTTCACACAACGCTATCTAAAAAATAAAGAAACAAATATTTTTTATTCATTAAATCAAAAGGATCACTTTGAAACGTCAATTTTACTGCATGTTCCTTCGCGACCAAGCCAGGAAAGAAAGGAAAGAAACAAGGCTCGTTGATTTTTTTAATGATCCTTTTAGATTACATAGCAATAAAGAATTATTACGTCTAAATTGTAACATTTTTGTACGAGTTGGATCAATTTCAATCACAAGCTTCACTATCATCTTAATAATCCGATATTTTATAGTAGGCTTTTTTTATAAAGATTTTGTTTAATTACGTTTTTAAGTTTGGTAATTGTCAATTTTTGTACATCATTGGGGAGTTTTTTTTATAAAAGCACACACAACAACAAACGTGATTTTTTTCCTCGTTTTTGTTCGATATTGATAACGGCAACAGGTAGACGCTTGAAATATTCACAGAATATTTAGTTATATATTCACTTTAAAAATAAATAATTCAATTAAAATAAACTACTTAATAATAATATGTAAGGGGGATGGGGGGGGGGGGGGGGGGGCTCCCATACAACAAACGTGGCTTTTTGTCGTTTATATAGGTAATGGTAAAGAACCCTTCGTGCGCTAGTACTACTCGCACTTGGCCGGTTTTTGGTGAAGTGATCTCACTGTATGATGGAATCAGCTCTTGTCTGGCTGGCTGTTTGTTAAAAATATATACTTAATGTTTGGGTATTTATGGGAATAAATGTGGGGAGTTGGGATTCTCCCCTTCCGGCTGGGGGGCCCGTGGCGTTTTGCCGACTTGCCACCATTTAGTTCCGCCAATGAAGGTACCCTTTTCAAACAGGAATCATTGAAATCGGACAATGGGGTAAAGATTGATTTGCTTAAACAAGTGTACAATAAGGTTTTAAATACTAGATAATGGCACTTCACGAGCATCGCAAACTACAGAATCGCGAAGGAAGAGGCAGTAAAATTGACGTTTCAAAGTGATCCATGTGTTTTTAATAAATTTAATTTTTGATTTCATGAATGTTTACAGAGGGCGCTTTTCTATACTAATATTATAAAGAGGAAAGATTTGTTTGTTTGTATTGAATAGGCTCCGAAACTACTGGACCGATTTAAAAAGTTCTTTGACTGTTGGGTGTTGGTAGTAGCCTATGTCACCCGGGGATAGTGTAGCTTACACTATCCCCGGGTGACATAGGCTACTTTTTACCCAACTGCGCAGAAGGAGGGTAATGTTTTTATTGAAAAACTACGCGTACGAAGCTGCGGATTGGTCAGCTACTATACAGTAAAAAAATACACAACAAAACAAACCAATCAGTGAACATCTATAACTTCAATGAATATCTAATATCGCTAAACATAAGTACACAAAAAACCGACTAATTGAAAGCCTCCTTCTTTTGAAGTCGGTTAATGAATAATGAATTTAAACTTGCCATTGCAACTGCCGAGAGCTGTATCTTCATTGATCGATGACACGCTGCGCGAGAGCATGTTCCGTTAATATGACATTCAATTGATTTATCACGTCATGTCATCTTTAGTTTTTGTTAGCTGTTTCAATCTGGTACTAGTTTATATTGTGTCCACTATCATTTTATTAACTGTCCGTGAACACTTGAAAATATGAAGTTGTATAACTGACAGCTGAAGAGATCAGTTGACGAATCCAACTCGGCTGGGCAGCGTTCGAGAAATACCAAGAAAATACCTTCTTATTCTTTTATTGGTGATAGCCAAGCGCATGACCACTACCACACCTGATGGTAAATGAAAGTGTGATTGAAGATGGAGCACGCTTGCCTGGAAATAACCTATTCACACCTTTATGTATTAAAGGTATATACTGCCTCAGATAACATCTTAAAATAAATAAATAAATATTGCTGGACATTTTACACAGCCCCAAACTAAGCGGAGCTTGTATTATGGGAACCGGATAGAATACTTATATACGTTTTTTTGTAAATACATACTTATAATACACAGAAAAACATCCAGACCTAAAACAAATACGTGTAGATCGTGTAAACATTAGTTCTGCGGCGGGAATCGAACCCGCTACCTCCTGCGTCTTAGCCGGCTATTCGCCCACTGCGTCACGGAGTTCGTTATGAACCTACCTATATTTTTATCAGTACGTCATCATAACTGCCTAAAACCTTTATCAGATTACCTATCTAGTAGGATTATTCGAAATTCAACAGATAAGAGCAATACCGTTACCAGGAAACCAGAAGTGCAAAGAAGTTAGCCAGTTAAATTTTTGGTGATGAACACGCTTTAAGATTTTGCGAAAGAGTTTGATTGGAAAAAATATACTCGCGTACTTTTTGTGTCAAAGATACGGCGGGGCATTCAAATTAATGCTTATTTTGTAGGGTTCCGTAGCCAGAAATAGAAACCTTAAAGGTGAAAGCCATTATTAGCCTGTAGAGTCCCACTAATAGGATAAAGACATGTAATTATTTAAGTAATATTAATGACGTAACCAAGTTAAGTGTTCTATTGTGTCCCTACGGTTTGAATAAATGAGTATGAGTATGAAAGGCCTCTTTTTCTTCTTTTAAATTGGTAATTAATTTGAATAAATTGGAGCCCAATTAGTAAACAAAACTTAATCCCAAAATCGTTTTTGTGGCCCGACTGCAGGAGAGAGATGATTTTTTTTAAATTACTGATTTAAAACGGGTATTTAGCGCGCATGTAACTGTTTTTCTTGTTATTCCGAAGTTTCGTATGTGTTGCAAAAAGTGATCGCAAAAGTTTAAAACATACTTTTCTTTAAGTTTTTTTTACCTTTTTAATTTTTCTTTTCCAGAATTTTTTTTTAAAACCTACATAAATATCTAAACTCCAAATCTCTTCTTCTATCATTTCGATTTTAGAGTCCCGTTACAGAGCAACAAACAGCATTACCTTTAAATAGGGTTCCGCTTAGACCTTCCTGACAGGAAACCCTAAAAACTAGGGCGATGAATTCCAATGCGTAGTGCTAAAATGGTGTAGCGATTTAAATGCTGTTAGTTGCGCGTATATCATGTACTCGACTCATTATCTTCAAGTAATGCATAATTACAGCTCAATTGAGTACAACTGGGCACGACTTTTGGGGGCTTGTGGGGAAAAACAAAAACCTTTGAGACCTGGAACTCGTCCAACTAAAAAAAATGTTAATCTTTCACTTAGGCAAACAAACATGGTCACAATTACAAAGCCGTGTGTATATATTTAGAACTGTCTTTTACCTACGGCGTTTTAAACGACCAAAAACAAAAAAAAACATTATCTTTGACAAGTAACGGGAGTTCAGGTTAATTGGTTATCCTTTTAGGGGTAGATGTAGTTATTCTGGATTTCAGACGTTTGCTTTAATATGTGTCACTAACTAAAGCTACACGCATACCAAATTTCTGCACTGTGGGGTCACTGGTGTAACCTGTGAATTTTGTCAAAGTTCAGTTTTTATTATGGCTAATAACTCGAAAACAACAAGGACTTAACAAAAAATAAAAACGATGTCAAAATGTACCAATGAAGACCTTTTATTAAACATCCCACTTGACCTAATAGTAAGTACATATTTCCCTTCAGCTAGTCTACACAGAACTGCTCTAAGATTGTCATGATGTGTAACCCATGCTTAGGGATGCAATCTAGGTCTAAGAGTTGATTATTGTATTTAATTAATATGAAAATTATTTTATATAAGTATTTAATTATTAATGAAAATTGTAATTTGTATCTGATTGATTGTATTTAGTTTTGTGTATCATTATAAATAAATACAATCTATACGGAACTCCAAGTTTCAAATTGGACTCAACTTGACCGTACTATTAATTACAGTTTGAGACCCGAAGTTGTTTTAAGGCCAGCGCTTTTTGCCGCCAATATTACCGTGATTAATTAAGCCGTAAAATTATAATTTTTGTGCTTAAGTTAAATTAGTGGTAGTGATGTACCAACTTTGTCAAAATAAATACATATAAATAAAAATTACTGGACCTTTCACACAGCGCTATCTAGCCCCAAACTAATCAAAGCTTGTAAGTACTATGGGAACCAGATAACTACCATATTTTTTTTGGTAAATACATACTTATATACCGATGGGGCCGGACGGACCGGCAATCGCAGCGTAGGACGTCCACCTACAAGATGGGCAGACGACTTGGTAAGAACCGCAAGTCGGCGTTGGATGCAGGCCGCTTCCAACCGCAGTTCCTGGAGATCAATGAGGGAGGCCTTTGTCCAGCAGTGGACGTCCTACGGCTGAAGACCTCCGTGGCGCAGTGGGCGAATAGCCGGCTGAGACGCAGGAGGTAGCGGGTTCGATTCCCGCCACGGAACAAATGTTCCGCATGATCTACACATATTTGTTCCGGGTCTGGATGTTTCTCTATACATTATAAGTATGTATTTACAAAAAAAAAGTATATAAGTATTCTATCAGTTATTTGGTTCTCATAATACAAGCTCTACTTAGTTTGGGGCTAGATTGCGCTGTGTGAAATGTCCAGCAATATTTATTTATTTATTTATTTATATGACGATGATGACATACTTATAATTTAAGTATAGAATAACATCCAGACCCGGAACAAATATCTGTATCTGTTTACTAGTAATTGTTACTCATTTAGTCATATATTTTTTATTAATTTGACAATGCTATTACAGAAAATTTATTGAATGTTGGTAACATTAATTTGTGTAGTTTGTTTTGTTGGTAAATTCTCAGTTATGTTCTAACAAGAAATTTTATGATGTTGTTGATAATTAAGTTTTCGGAGTCAAGCAAAAGATAGAACTAATGAATAAATGATATGAATAAGAATATCTATTTTGTGCTTAAATTGAGGGATTCTGTCAATTGCGGGAACATATTATTAGATCCTTCCGCCAACAAAGAGCCACATCATAAATCACACCATATTATTTTTTGTTAAACTTATGTAAAAAGTATTGATTTTCTCGAGTTTGTAGATATATGTATTTAGTCAAATAAATATTCTTATCATAACTGTCTAAGTTCATATTCGTTGATAATAATATTTTGTATCTGTATGATTGTATTCGGTTTTGTGTGTCATCATCATCACACAAAACCGAATACAATCATACATGGTAGAGGCCATCACTACCGTTTAAGTTTTACAGGTTTTACGGTATAACGTTTTCTTGTAAGTCGTTTGTATTAAATAAGTTTAAATATGTAATGATAAGGCTTTAACATGTACGAGAGAATATTGTCGATTAAAGTGTTTTATGGTGCTTTTAATGTTTATTTCACGTTAAAATTGAGCAGCAGTTTTATGATTTGATTATGTTACAGATATTCAGGTCTGTGTTTATGTACATATATTATTATAGTAAGAGAAGTAGCTTTTAATAAAAACATTAAATAACATTGTGGTGACAATTTATATAAAGTAAGCTAATATCAAATACTTCATTAGTGTTTTTTTTTTCTTGTTTTTTTGTCATATTTTATTGTGCTCGTTTTTTGTAAGACTGTTTATATATTTATCTTTTATATAATAATTATATTTTTTGAAATTAATAAAAATAATATATTAAATAATTATTCACTTCACAGTATCTTCTCTTTTGTAAGAATATTTGTATTTATAGTCACCAACGCCCTGTGCTGAAAATCAGCGTTGTAATATGTAGTAGATTATTAAACAAGGGGATAAAGTAGTGTCTTGCGTCACGGGCGCCATATCGAATCCCGACCGTAACGTAGAATTCCAGAGAACTCAAAAGCGGAGCGAGGGAGTTACTAGAATCCTGAGTGCAGAGAGGGATATAAGCACGCCCAAGATGCAGACAGCTTAGAGGAGAAAACTCTGCTTTTCACACTTTCTGTGAGAAAATAAAAACCAAATCTAAGTTGGTGCATTCTGTGCAGAGATTAGTTCGATTTATGAATACATTCTTAATGTGTGGGTCACTTTGGTTCAAATTTTAAAACAGATGAGGTTCCAAATTCAAATCACATTATGCCCGCGAGGCAATAATTAAATCCAGTACAAGATTACTCCCGGCTCACTCAGCTGTAGGGATTTAATGTCAAATTCTCACTTAGGACAAACTTACTAAGGTTTTATAAGTGTATTAATTTTATAAGTATATGTTTTATAAAAATAAATAAATAAACAAAAAAAATCATCTGCTTTCGGTGAGGTCGACATAATTTGATATTGTCGAGCAGGAGGTGAGAAAACTAGTTAACAGCACATGCTGAGCTCAGGGCTTGTCACAGTTGTCACATAAGCATGTACATAGCAGAATTTCTCCATGCATACACTTTAATTGTCATAATATGTATTACTTTCCTCCTATCTATACGTTCTTTTGTATTGTGTTTAATTGTATGTGTTCGCGTCTGCTTCTTGTGTACAGTTTATGTGAATAAATGTCTTCATTCATTTTAACAAAAATATAACCGACTTGGGACCATTCTGAAAGTATACCCTTTTAAATAAAATACTTATAAAATGTTACTGCCATTGCTATATAGAATATGTCGAAGAAAAATACAAGCATATTTTTGCCTAAAACCTTGTTGTGTCTACAAGTTTAACATAAAAAAAAAACAAAACAAGGATTTTCCAAGTCGGTCGATAAATGACTGAGTTACGAGGTACCAAATATAAATAAAAAAAAATACAACCGAATTGACAACTTTTTTTTTGAAGTCGGTTTAAACATGTATGTCCAATATTAGTGAATGTTAATATGCACCGGTGTATGGCCAATTCGATGGTGTAAGTCCAACATTAATAAAAAATAATATAAATCATTGATTTACTTGAATCTGACATCATGCTAGTGTTTGTTATTGATAAGGGAGAAAGTATTTTTTTATATTCATCATAATCATCATCATCCACAGCCTGACTTCACCCACCGCTGGGTATAGGCCTCCCCAAGTTTGTGGCATCCCCCACGATCCTGCGCTAGTCTCACCCATAGACGGTCCGCGATTCTAACGATGTCGTCCACCCATCTCGCTGCCGGACGTTCTACCCTTGTACAGCCATTCCTCGGCCACCATCCAGTCGCTACCCTGCTCCACCTGTCATCATCACGTCTTGCCAATTGTCCCGCCCAAGACTAGTTGAGCTCGATAACTCGATTCCCAGCGTCATGAACCTTCGTTATTCTACGGATCTCGACGTTTGGAACTCGATCTAAGAGTTTGGTGCCGAGCGTGAGCGTCCACGTCCATGCATTTTTTATATTAATAATATTAAAATAAGTTAACCTAAAAATAAATACCCTATAACTGGATATAGACTGGTATAGGAACACACATATTCCATCACTTTGGGTAACACATTACCCATTGTTACCCAAAGTGATGGGACAAGGACACACTCCATCACTTTGGGTAACACATTACCCTGTGTTGCCCAAAGATATGTGTGTCTTTTTATTTGATTTTCTTATTCTAAAACTTACCGATAATAAGTAGCACAGCCGTCGATAGCACGTGTGTGTTGAACTCCATTTTAAATAACGAATAAACTATTCACTAATCTGTCTTTTTCACAGGATTTAACTTCACTGTAGATATTACTCGTACATGTTGATAACCTGCAATAAAAGAAAAAAAATAAGTCATAGTGAAAATATCTGTTAAGTAGAGTTCCTTGTGAAAGGACTCGCCCGGGGAAGTGCCAAGCATTGCTGTATTTCAGTTTTAAGGGTTGTCGGCGATATTACAGGCACATGAGGTACACCTATATGTATGATTCAAGTTGATGGACGCAAGACAGTGCATCATAGGGTACGTTTCTAAGGTGCGTGACCTACAAGGCAATACTTTGGTATAGGCGATGGTTAAGATGGCTACAGTTACGAGTAGGTATAGCAAATATATTTTAGGTGTCTACTCATGAGATAAAAATTGCGAGAATTATAAATGTTGTTTGCTAATTATTACTAGTGGTTCGCCCCGAACTGAGATCTCGTGAGTCTCCCATAAAAACAAACAAAATAATATTTGTAATTTTTGACTATCAAAATAGTGCCACGAAATGCACAACCAACTAACTTGGCCTACAGTTTTATTCAAATTTCAGGTTCCGGGAGTTCATGTTAATTGTTTCCACTTTTTTGGGGTAAAAATTGCTGTTATTCTGAATTTCAGAATTTTTCATTATATTTGTGTTACTAAAGCTACACGCATACCAAATTTCAGCACTGTTGGGTCATTGTTGTCACCCTGTGAATTTAGTCCAAAGTTCAGTTTTTGGAGTAAAACTTCTTTTTGGACGTTTGACTTGGGGAGTAAACTGGTGAATGCGTTACGCAAAGTGCGAACGGCAGTTGAGAGGGAGATATAAGTTAGTGAAGATAGACGTGTGGACAATTTTGTAATTGAACAATTTTATAAATTATTATTTTGCAGAAGAATTTTGAATTTTTACTTCAGTCGTGTGGTCTAAAGCACACTGTTTTACCTCTTTTGAACCCCAATATCTCAACAACCCCCCCCCCCCCCCCCACACACACATTTTTAACTTATTTAGTCACACCAAAATTGTGCCATCACTACCTACCTATATACCAAATTTCCCGATTATCGGACGCCGATTTGCCCAAGTTGATTTAGAGATCTCGCTTCCCTCGTTCAATAATTATTCTGTAGGTATTTATGATGTATACCGTAATAAAATAAATCAAACAAGGTGAATAACACTTTCGCTGAAGTAATAAAAAAAATTATCCAATTAGTGACTTGTAAACCAGTTTTCAAAATTTAATTTTAATCTGTTGAGCGCCATAAATAATTTACAAATGTTTTCGTTATTTAGAAATATATTACAAATTATCATTTTGAGGAAACATATCTGTTATTATATACAGCGGATATCCTGTCTTATTAATGAGATAAGTAGAAAATAAGAATAAATATAACTGCAGATATAATTAATTATCTAGAGCAAATTATATTATCACATCAAAAATTCGTTGATTGCGGTCGATGAACTCTATAACAACTGAACAGATTTGCATGAAATTTGTTACCATGCAGATAAATAATGATACATGATCATCATCATCATATCAGCCGTATGACGTCCACTGCTGGATAAAGGCCTCCCTCATTGATCTCCAGGAACTGCGGTTGGAAGCAGCCTGCATCCAACGCCGACCTGCAGTTCTTACCAAGTCGTCTGCCCATCTTGTAGGTTTCGAGAACCTTCCGACCCCATCGGCCATTTGTTCTGCGCGCTATATGGCCTACCCATTGCCACTTCAACGTGCTAATCCGTCGGGCTATGTCGGTGACTTGAGTTCTCCTACGTATCTCCTCATTTCTGATTCGATCCCGTAGAGAAACCCCGAGTATAGCCCTCTCCATAGCTCGTTGAGCTACTCTGAGCTTATTCATAAGGCCAATAGTGAAGGACCACGTCTCGGTTCCATATTTCATCACTGGCAAGATGGATACATGGTAATTGCTTATAACTTTATACTACTGGAGATTGATCAAGCATATGACCCACCTGATGGTCAGTGGTAACCATCGCCTATAGTAAAGTATTGCCTCGTTGGTCACGCAGCTTAGAAACGTGCCCTACGATGGACTGTTCTGCGTCCGTCAGCTTGAGGCATACAGGTGTAAAGACTCATGTGCCTGTAATTTCACCGGCAACCGTAACCTTCAAACCGAAACACAACAATGCTGCTTGGCCTCAGAAAAAGGTATGGTTGTAGTACTTCCTCGGGCGAGCCCTTATACAAGGAACTCTACTTTTCTACTATCCCACTAATATTAAAAACGCAAATGTTTGTATGTATGTACGAGTATAATGTTTGTTACTCTTTCACTTCGGAACAGCTGAACCAATTTCGATGAAATTATGGATAAACACATAGGCTATTTTTTATTGGCAAACCATGCATGCAAAGCCGTGGACGGAAGCTTGTGTAATGGATTGAGCGAAGCGAGATCTCTAAATCAACTTGGGCAAATCGGCATTTTATGTATGTACGTAAGTATGTATGCATGTATGTCCGAGGATAACTTTCGAAGCGTTGATCCGATCATCGTGAAATTCAATACATAAGAAGAAAGTTATGGCACAATTTTGGTGTGACTAAATGAGCTAAAAATGTTGGAGGGTTGTTGAGATATTGGGGTTCAAGAGGGGTAAAAAAATGAAAATGAGACTAACTGGTCAAATAGGACGTCAAATAAAAGATTTTTATTAGTACATTTAGACTCCGTTATTATTTTTCGTAAATTCTTTATAGTTTTTGAGTTATTAGCCATAATAAAAACTAAACTTTGTCAAAATTCACAGGGTACACCAGTGACCCCACAGTGCTGTAATTCAGTATGCGTGTAGCTTAAGTGACATAAATATAGGCAAAAGTCTGAAATCCAGAATAACTGCAATTTGTACCCAAAAAAAAACCAATTTACATGAACTCCCGTTACCTGTAATTTGAATGAAACTATAGGTCAAGTAATGGTTATTTATTTCGTGACACTATTTTGATAGTCAAAGATTACAAATAATATTTTTTTGTTTTAATCGGAGACTCGCGAGATCTCAGTTCGGGGCGAACCACTAGTAATAATAATTCGAAAGTAACTCTCTCCCTCTGTCTCTCTTTCTGCTTTGTTACATTTTCACAACTAAACGGCTTGACCGATTTCAATAAAATTTGGTACATATATAGATTATGACCGGGATCAGGACATAGGCTACTTTTACCCGACTGCGCAGAAGGAGGGTAATGTTTTATTGACAAACGCGTGCGAAGCCGCGGATGGATCAGCTACTTTAATATATTTTAGTAACGGAACCCAATATTAATGTACACTACATACACAATACTAATGTCATTAAAAGTGCATGAAAAGTGTAACAAATACATACATCTGAAAACACAAGTGTGTCAAAATCAATACAGCGAATTTCCATTGCTAATTGGGGGATTTAGCGACAAAAATTGTTAGTTAGAAACAGGTATTTTTCATTACTTGCCTTTCTTGCAACTGTGTTTGGCAGAACAAAAGAGAATGTGTTTTACTGCTTTGTTTGGTTGTAGTTCTGTTGAAACCCGAAAAGGACGAAGGTGGGGGAGGGGCCAGGACATTTCAAAATAATCCTTGAGAGTTCAATAAATAAATGAATAACAAATTTTAATTTGGGTCAAGAACAAACATTGTTTGTTATATAGTGTGACCATTAGTGCTGTGCACTCCCTGAGGTATGCGCGCGGCGAGACGGGGGGGGGAGAATCGGCTGCTGCGCTCTGTCAGTACGCCGTCAACGCTCGTGGCGGCAGGTAGTGTTATTTGTATCGGACTGTCTATGTCAGACGCACATGACATAGACAGTCCGATACAAATCGAAAACGGTTGACCCGTTACGACGTGATTGAATAACAAACAAACATCAAACTTTCGCATTTATAATATTAGTGTGATAATATCTTCATTTCTCACGTTAGCTTTCGATCGACAAACATATATCTAAGGTACTCTCTACTTTCCCTTCTCTGCCCTTTCACGATATTGACCTTGCGAAATGGAACTTGCTAAGCTGTTTATCGATGGCTATACATTAGCTATGTTTATCGTCTGCAAGCTTATGTGCGCCTGGTAGTTATTTTAGTTATCTATGAGGATTCAATTATAGCTGTTATTATTGTCTGTAGTTTATGTGCGTCTAGTATTTATTTTGGATGTGTAATGTAATTAATGCCTTTTAGGTTCCAATATTAAATTGTGTACAGTTATGTCGTTATAAAATGATGTTTATTTATGATAGCAATTAATAAAGATAGATTTTGACTTTGCAATTTCTTTGGCTTTATGTGTGCCTGGTACAATCATTACTAAATTGTTCTGTGTATACTAACTGAAAGGAAATAGTACTTACATAGACAGAATAATGTAACAACAAAAATGGCAAAAGGTCATTTTGGCCTAAAACAATAATACAAATAATAAATAATATTTCGTAAAATAGCAATGTTTAGAGAGTTATTACATAACTCTCTATAATATGAGTGGCTTCTATATATTTTTAGGGTTCCGTACCCAAAGGGTAAAACGGGACTCTATTACTAAGACTCCGCTATCTGTCTGTCCGTCTGTCTGTCTGTCTGTCCGTCTGTCACCAGGCTTTACCTCATAAACCGTAATAGTTAGACAGTTGACGTTTTCACAGATGATGTATTTCTGTTGCCGCTGTAACAACAAATACTAAAAACAGAATAAAATAAATATTTAAGGGAGGCTCCCATACAACAAACGTGATTTTTTTTTGGTGGTTTTTGCTCGATATTGATAACGGCAACGGTCGACGCTTGAAATATTAACAAAATATTGAGTTATATTATTCACTTTCTAAATAAAATTAATATTTAAATAGGGCTCCCAGGTTTTTTGCCGTTTTTATAGATAATGGTACGGAACCCTTCGTGCGCGAGTCCGACTAGCACTTGGCCGGTTTTTTAAATTAAAATGTCTCTAAAATTATATCGTTAGTGTCGATTCCATGAGCTAGCTGCACGGACTTCACGTGTGAAGTTAGCTGTCATTGCGTCGATAACTAATTTTGATTAGCCTAACTAATCAAAAAATAAAGACGTTTAACTATGGAGTTATAAATAAATTATTGATTTTATAGTAATCAGATACCTGTACAAAGTCAGTTAAAATTTTGATAAGATTTTATAAGCGGTCTCGCAGCACGGTTTTGCGCCTGGGATTAAAAACTGACGTAGTTAATAACCAGCCCAGTTTAACTGGCTTTATATTATAATAATCGCGTCCGAATCGGTCCATCCGTTTAGGAAGTGCGATACCACAGACAGACACACACACAGACATAGATTTCAAACTTATAACACTCCACATTCATTGTTTTTATACTACTAAGGTAGCAAACAAGCATACGGCCCACGTGATGGTAAGCGGTTACCGTAGCCTATGGACGTTTGTAACACCAAAAGTACACACGGCTACACGTCAAGCTATAATTTTCCAGTATAAGCTGACCTCTCATTCTACGAAAAGTCTACACAATGCGAGCTCAGCTTATACTGGATATTTATAGCTTGATGTGTAGCCGTGTGTACTAGAGGTACTCGCACGTTGCCGAACTTGACGACCCTTTACACGTTTTAAACGCCCTTTTTGAAGAATCTCATATTGTTTAATTGATTGAGCAAAGCGAGATCTCCAAATCAACTCGGGCAAATCGGCGTTGTATGTATGTATGTTTGTCCGAGGATAACTTTCGAAACGTAGTTCCAATCATCGTGATACATAAGTAGGTAGTGATGGTCTTCGGTCTTCGTTAGTACATTTTAACCTCGTTTTTATTTTTAGTTAAATCCTTGCAGTTTTTAAGTTACTCGTATTAGCCATCATAAAATCTGCACTTTGACGAAATTCACAGGGTACACCAGTGACCCAACAGTGTTGTAATTCGGTATACGTATAGCTCTAGTGACACAATATGGGCAAAAGTCTGAAATCCAAAATGACTGCAATTGGTACCCCAAAAAATATTGCCAATTAACATGAACTCCCGTTACCTGTAATTTGAATGAAATTTTGGGTCAAGTAAATTGGTTATATAATTTGTGGCATTATTTTGATAGTCAAAGATTACGAATTGCTTATATGGGAGACTCGCGAGATCTCAGTTCGGAGTGAACCACTAGTAAATATGCGATCAATCTACGCATGGCGCACTATACCTAAAAGGGGAGACGATAAATCGCTTATTTTGAAACAATGTTTTGTTCAACAAATTTTGTGATTTGAATTTGTAATTCACATATGTTATAGTTAAGGATAAGTGCTAGAGCGACTGTGTTGTGAAAACACGATTCCGTAAAATTTTCTTGATAGAAAAAAAATCCAAAGATGACTCCAAATTTATCTTAAAACCGTTCTTATGCGATGATTACATCAATTTAAATCTTGAAACTATATACAGTAATTCTACACAACATAAATAAGGGCGCCTGTGTTTTAAATTTTCAAAATACCTTTTCATTTTACCATAAAATGAAAATATCTAAGTTTTGCACTAATGAAACCATTCGCTCCGGACGCCCGTTTCGCGATTCAGTCTGGCCTCGGCTTTCAGACGGGGTACCCGTGACGCTTGTCGCTCCAAACGAACACGTAATTCTAAGGTAGAATTTATATTTAGTTGGTTTTTGTAAAGACGCAGTAATGAGAAATAAACACAACAAGATAATGAAGTTTATTATTTTTACACCTCGGCCAATCTTCCATTAAGCAATGATCCTCTCCATCCAAAGGTTGTCTGGAAGAGATCGCTTTGTTAAGCGATAAGACCGCCCATTATGCTTACTTTTATTTGTTTTTTTTTTCTTTAAATCTGTTGTGTCTAGCTTGTAAGGTATAATAAAGAATTTTCATTCATTCATTCATTCATGAAGGGACGGAATGATAAAAAAACCGTCAAACATATGAACCACGGCGAGATAGGACGTGTAGCGGCGCGCGGAGAAGTGGGGGTGAAATTCGAGTTTGGGCTGAGGTATAGTCAACTCTTAAACTCGGAATAATAAAGCTGCTGATTTCGGCTAAAATAGTCTTCAGGCATGCTACAAGCTCTCCACCAAGTCTCTGACGAACAAACGTTCAATCATGGCGGACGTTTACCCCATAACAGTACCTGCATATGACCGACTGACACAGTACAATACTATTACCACAACCACAGACCATTGTAGTTTTAATGTTTATTTGACTGGCATTCCCATCATTATTCGTTTAAAGGGCAAGTTGTACGCTTTTATAACAAACTCCTAAGTGATGTACAAAAATTGACAATCAACAAATTTAAAAACGTAATTAAACAAAATCTTTACAAAAGATTTTGTTGAAAAATTTCAAACAAGCTTTTATAAAATTCATAATCAGAACCACAAGCAGCTTAAAATGAGCCCAAACACTAGTCGCCTACTATAATCCATTCAGAAGTTCCCTTGTCTAGCATCCGTCTCCATCATGAGACTACCTCCATGGTACCATATTATTGCATTGTCACCAAAATTACATAATGTATTCCCAATTTCAGCTCAATCGGTTGAGGGGAACGGGTTTAAAATTCAGTTGCAAAATTCCACCCGGACAACATACATTGCAAGTTAATAAAAAGCTTGTAAAAATCCTACTAACATATCAGATTTTTTGAATGATAGAGAAGCTTAGGATTGAAATAGCTCCAACTAGATCAAAAATGTTACAATTTACACGTAATCTTTAATGTATGTATTCTAAAAGGATCAATAAATAGAACAACCAGCCTTGTTTCTTGGCATTCTTTCCTGGCTTGGTCGAAGGAACCTGCAGTTAAATTGACGTGTCAAACTGATGCTTGTGATATTAATGAATAAAAATATTTTTCATTTTGATTCAATGGATGTCATATTGATGTGCTTTGGAGGATAAATTACGGTAACCCTTGTTGGCTGGTTGGTTGGTCTTATATGAAGGTCTTAATGTTTTAAGGTCTTGAATTTCTTATTATGTTAAATACCAGACCTATATAATAGACATTACTTGCGTTTTACTTCTTGATAGTAACGATCAAACGATAGATAATACCACCACCAACAGTCACTCATCTATTCTCCTGAACGTTGCTTCACATAGTTGAACTGTTCAGTGTTACCAGGCAAGCTAAGCTATGAGGAGGTATACAGTGACCTCAATAATTCACATTATCCTTGTATTGTACGGAGACGTACCAGGTAATCATAAAATCATATAGGTCAGTGCATCGAACAGCCTTGAGCATTGCGTCTGCTTCAGTGGCTCCCAACATTAGGCTCGTGAGAGTACACCCATTTCAAATATTCAGACATTCACGGTAGTAACAACCTACATTGTCCAGTTTTAATAAAATAAAACTTGTGCGATTGTCCGCTTTCGATCACTTGAAAGAGCCATTTCCAAGCAATTCATGCAATTACTAAGCTTTATTAAATGGGACACTCTGATCACTTTTAAACAAAAGGCCACTCAGTAAATTGCAATGGCCATTATGTAGTAAAATTGATTGTCGTTTGCAATGAAAAAAGGATTTGGGAAATAGCAGAAAAGCTCTCTCTTATCCTCCTTTTTTTGCCCATAATTATGAGTTTACTGGCCAAAAAAACTGCCTATGAATGAATTCAATAAATCTTTCGCCTAAAAACGTTGAGAGCCGCTGTCTGACCTGCGACCCGGAACACCGCATGCAGATGAAAGTACACACAATGCCTTGTACTTTCTCGCGGGCTATGCTCGCCTGGTACTTCAACGCAAACACACATTTTGTGCTATTTTGTAGAAACTTAGAAAAGCTCTTTGAAAATTATGCTTGCCTAGTACACAGATGATACGATGTGCAGAAAAGATTAAGATTAAAAAAGGGGTTTCTCAGTTGCATAGTTATTTTTTGTTTTTCATTTTCTATTTGCATAGTAGGTACTCCTAAGTTAATAAAAAAACTATTGAGGCATCTCTTTTGGGTAAGGAACGCATAACTTTGCATGGGCAGGATTAAATTAAAACATGAATTAAATTACATATATAACGGAAATTAGCTACATAATACACTACGTACGACCTCTTCGCTTTTATTGCCACCTAGTACATAAAAAATAAATGCAGTTATCATATAGTTTTATGCCTGCAGAATAGATAGCTCGTTATATTTCTGTGGATTATGTGTGCCTAGTACATTAAAACTAAATTATATATTATATTTTTTTCTGAATTGTTAGTTATCTGGTTCCCCGTAGCTTTGCTTAGTTTGGGGCTAGATAGCGCTGTTGGAAATGTTCAGCATCATTTATTTATTTTATTGTTAAATTCCAAGATTTAAATTACTACTTTTACGATACCAACTAGAAATATCTGCAATATAAATGCTTGATTTTGAATCTTCTCTCATACATTTGATGTGTTAAATTTTGTCAATAAATACTTATAAATGTGAAAGGTAAAATAGATTCATGATTTCATAAACTTCTTCCTTTTATAAAGACAAAAACAAATAAAAACAGTCTTTGAAAGTTCATAAAATAAATGGCATAATACTAGACATGAAAACAGTTGAAATTATAGTCGTATTAAAGTATAAAAGAAATCATTTCATAGACAAGACATACGAATCAAACTATAAACCTAATAATACAGTACACCACAATTGCATATAATGGTGCACTCTACTAAAGAAATGGCATACCAGACCACAAACAATTAAAAATAAAGCCATCAACACGACAATAAAATGCAGAATTCTCATATTAAAAAACAATTTTCCCACACACAAGGCCATAGTAGGAGAAATCATTACGACATTATAGCCGTCTGGCCCAAAAACGGTGTAACCAAAATTCACCGTTTTTGCGACGCTGCAAAAAGCTTATTGTGGACCGATTTGTCAGATATTCGTCGTAATATATTAAATAAGATTTGTTTAGCGGTTAACGGAACTTTTTTTGCGCTATTCAATCGGGTGAGGACTTTTTTATTATTTTTTGTTGCTACATTTATGTTTGACGCCTCGGAAGTGTGTCAAATTAAATGCGATTAGGATCAGTGACTGAATGGCCCATTCATTTTTATTGAGTGGTCATCGTGATCGTTTTGGCACAAATTCAATTAAGCGCTATTATGTTTTATATTCTAGAAGTATAGCTATCGGAACTAGTTTTTATCTCGCGTTTTTTAATGCGATATTTCAAACTTAAATTTACTAACATGCAGGTGGGAGATATCTATTTCCTGCCTTGTACTTTAGCGAGCTACATCCTATTAATATTATAAACGCAAAAGTTTGGATGTATGGATGTTTGTTACTCTTTCACGCCGGAACGGCTGAACCGATTGCGATGAAATTTTGTATAAATGTAGTTTATAAGCTGGATTAACATATAGGCTACTTTTTATTGACATCCAACGCGAGCGAAGCCGCTCGCGGCAGATATTAAAAAAATATAAAAAACTATATTTACCTAGTCAGGTCATAAGTATTGTCACACAGTAAAAACTTTTCTTTAAGAATGCTGGCCACAAAAAAGTTTATTGAATTCGAATTTCGAATTGTTCATGAAAATAAAACTGTATACTTGTAAAAATTTTACTCAATTTTATATATGGAGTGGACGCTTAAAGAAGACTGTGTTGCAGTTATTGCGTTGCATCGTTGCGGTTACGCGCCAATTAAAATTTTTGACATACTGAAAAATTTGAATATAACCAAAAGATTCGTTTATCGCAACATCAAACGATACAATGAAGACTCTAGTGTAGATGACAGGTCAAGAAGTGGTCGCCCTCGGTGTGTTAGGACTCCAGCAGTGATAAAAGCTGTGAAGGCGCGAATTCAAAGAAATCCCAAATGTAAGCAGAAACTGTTGGCCCTTCAGATGGGGTTAAGCAGAACCACGGTGAAAAGGGTGTTAAATGAAGACTTAGGGCTTCGGGCATATCGAAGAAAAACAGGACATCGTTTGATTGCTCGTCTAATGGACCTGAGACTGAAGAGATGCCGCGCTTTGTTGAAGCGGTACGCGGGAAAAAAATATCGGGAAATTCTTTTTCGGATGAAAAAATTTTTACCGTAGAAGAGCCTACCTACAAACAAAATGATAAGGTGTACGCACACAGTAGTGAAGAAGCGAGCAACCGTATTCCGCGTGTCCAACGAGGTCATTTTCCATCCTCGCTCATGGTATGGTTGGGAGTTTCTTATTGGGGTTAACAGAGGTACATTTTTGTGAGAAAGGTGTAAAAACGAATGCAGTTGTGTGTCAAAATACAGTCCTGACGAACCTTGTGGAACCTGTTTCTCATACCATGTTCAATAACAGGCACTGGGTATTCCAACAAGATTCGGCGCCAGCTCATAGAGCTTTGAGCACACAAGACTGGCTGGCGGCGCGTGAAATCAACTTCATCCGGCACGAAGACTGGCCCTCCTCCAGTCCAGATTTGAATCCGTTAGATTACAAGATATGGCAACACTTGGGAGGAAAAGGCGTGCTCAAAGCCTCATCCCAATTTGGAGTCACTCAAGACATCCTTGATTAAGGCAGCCGCCAATATTGACATGGACCTCGTTCGTGCTGCGATAGACGACTGGCCGCGCAGATTGAAGGCCTGTATTCAAAATCACGGAGGTCATTATGAATAAACTTTAGTGTCATAAGAATCTATGTTTTGTTAAGTTAATTTTGGTATATAAATGGTTACATAATGAATAAACTTGTTTCAATTATTTTATATTAAACATGTGACAGAATTTATGACCTGACTAGGTATAAACAGAATGTATATATAAGATGCTATAAAAATAAAAAGCAGATCTATTCTGTAGGTACTTAAACAGGTATTTATTGTAACACCGCCTCCTCTCACGTTTTTTCAATCAGTTATATCCAAAAACTGCCTGGAAGAGATCGCTTTAAGCAATAAAATCGCCCATTGTACCACCACGTATTAGTCTTTAAGGTTTATAGGTTAGTTTTGTAATTTTGTGTGACAATAAAGAATTATCTATCCTATTGTACGCGGGTGTATCTAAAATTGATTTTCGGTTAGTTTTTAAATAAACGGTTCAGTTTAGATGAGTAATATACTACGGTATACACGGACATGTGCTAATTGTATCTCGAAATCTGAGAATAAGATTTATACTTGCTCAAAACTCAATTGGCAGGTAATTGAGGCTTTACACATGTGTGCCTCAGTTGACGGACAAAGGGCAGTACATCGTAGGGCACATTTCTAAGATGCGTAACTTACGAGGCATACTTTGTTAGAGGCGATGGTTACCATTTAACATCAGGTAGTGTATAAGCTTGTTCCATTTCCAGGTCGTATAAAAGAGCTGAGATTCTGTGTACTCCATCTATCATAATATCTTCTACCTATTTAGAGCCAAAAGTCAAGATCAGTCATTACTTCTATGCACATCTTCCTTTGTGTTTTATTTTGTCCTGTCGTGTCAAACAAGAATTTCGTACATGTATACAATTATCTACTAAAAAGGAATGTTTGAGTTGCGTTCAGGACAAACCTACTAAGGTTTTTTAATGTATTATTTTATAAACAAGTAAGTATGTGTTTTTAAAAAAATATATTATAAAAAAATATTGTCATTTTTGGGGTTCCGTACCGAAAGGGTCAAACGAGACCCTATTACCAAGACTTCGCTGCCTGTCTGTCTATCCGTCTGTCACCAGGCTGTATCTCATGGACCGTGATAGTTAGACAGTTGAAATTCTACAATGATGTATTTCTGTAGCTGCTTTAACAACAAACACCAAAAACAGAATAAAATAAATATGTGAGGGGGGCTCCCGTACAACAAACGTGATTTTTTTGCTCGTTTTGCTAGATATTGATAACGACAACAGGTAGACGCTTGAAATATTCACGGAATAATAAGTTATATGTTCACTTTAAAAATAAATAATTAAATTAAAATAAAACAAATATTTAAGAGGGCCTCCCATACCACAAACGTGATTTTTTGCTCGTTTTTACTCGATATTAATAACGGCAACAGGTAAACGCTTGAAATATTCACAGAATATTAAGTTAAATTATTCACTTTAAAATAAATAATTAAATAAAATAAAATGATTACATAAGTTAATATATACAACAAACGTGTTATTTTTTTCTCGGTCTTAATAACGATTGGGCTCACATAAAACAGACATGATTTTATGGTCGTTTTTATAGATAATGGTACGGAACTCTTCGTGCGTGAGTCTGACTCGCACTTGGCCGGTTTTATATTATATATTTTATATCATTTTATTTATTATTCTCAGGCTGGACCTTTTACACAAAAAGAGCTGCAACTAAGGTTACCAGATGAAAAAAATCAAAAGTCCGGAGAAAATGCCTGATTTCCATTGAAATGTCCTGCGATTTTTTAAAGTTAAAAAAACGTACATAACAATTTAAAAAAGTTGTAATTTTATCGTTTTTATACACAGCGGATCTCGCTCACGCGTTGCACATCGCACTCAAAGGGGGGTGGCAGCGGCTGATAAAGTACCTACTTGGATAAATAAGTATAGATATTAATTGTGCAATTATTACGAAAGGATGATTAATTTTAATTTGTTTAACTTTTTATTAAAGAGATATCTAAAATGTAAGATGTATTTTATTGAAAATTCTAAAAATCCTGAGATGTCAGGACAAATCCTGAGATATGGTAACCCTGGCTGCAACTAGCCTTTATAAATAATCTTCAATTTATAGACATAAAAGGGCTGAGTTTATGTGGATTATAGTCATAATCAAAATCATATATATCAATTTATTGCTGTCATACGTCTACTACCGTTATAACACTAAAGATAGAGCCCTATATTTTGTGAAATTGCCGACAATCCGAACAAATGGGGCTCCACAATATAGCTGCCATTAAAAAGGTATTACAACGAAATGACCACTTACAGTTAATTTGGAGCACAGTCGGATAAATATATTTTTGCAGTTACGACGTTTTGCTGTGTGGCCGATGATTTTTCGCAATTAGTGTCGGATGCGAGTAAAAGTGAAAGAGATACAGAAATAGTCCTACATAAATTAACTCACTGGAAAGCTCAGTGTAGGACGACCACTAGATGGAAATACGACCTCATAAAGGATGCTGGAAGAAGTTGGGTACAGGCGAATCGCGAACCGGGCGTCCGAAGCGAATGGTTTCATTAGTGCAAAACTTAGTTATTTTAATTTTATGGTAAAATTAAAAAATATTTTGAAAATTTAAAACACATGTGCTGTTATTTATGTTGTGTATAATAACTGTATAAAGTTTCAAGATTTAAATTAATGTATTCATCGCATAAGAACGGTTTTAAGATAAATTTGGAGTCATCTTTGGATTTTTTTTCTATAAAGAAAATTTTACGGAATCGTATTTTCACAACACAGCCGTTCTAGCACGCATCCTTAACTATAACATATATGAATTACAGTTTGAAACCACAAAATTTGTTGAACAAAACATTGTTTCTCAATAAGCGATTTATCGTCTCCCCAGGTATAGTGCGCCCTTAACCAGATCGGTTGCTCTATGAATCTATGGGGAAGACCAATGTTTAGCATATAACGTCATATGGCTCATGATAAGAAATGCTCTACCATATTACCTACATCTGATAGTTGTAAGTTCCTCGGCCGCCAGACTTCTCTTGTGATACGGACTACATGAAGAATTTTATTCCTAAATTGCTTATCAGGTGTCACAAGCGGTTTCGTTTCTTTGTTTTATTGTACACTTACGTTAATGCTGTCTTGTTGTAATATTGAGGCATTAGGAGCAATTCTGTTGGCTAAAATAAACTAAATTTATATGTTAAAGAATTGCCCCCATTGTATCTTTTTTTATATACAACTTATATGGCTAACGAGCATGCAGTCCAGCAGATGTTAAGTGGCTACTGCAGCCCATGGATATCCACATACAATTCAAAACAAGCTATTATGTTGTTTTGATCTCTATGTGGATACGTTGCCATACTATAGGACTTAGCTGTTATGCCTATGTGCCAGTAATTACAGGATCATACCATCACCATCTAACCGGGACACAGCAGCACAAGTAGGTGCTGCTATTTGGTGGCAGATAAAGGTAAGGCGGTGGTGCCCACTTCCTCGAGCCCGTTCACAAAAGCTCTACCACCAGTATCTAATATTGTGAAAGATTTACGTTTGAGTACCGACGAATGTGAGTAACCTAGATAAACCTGGCTCAGTTTTAGGATATAATACAAGCAACGACTTAATTACTTAACTGATTTTGATGAAATTTCTATGAGACCAATATAAAGTGTATTTATTTAATAAAAAAAGCATCTTTCAAATCGGTTGATACATGACGGAGTTCTGAAGTAAAAACATAAAACCGAATTGCCTATAAAATTTAAGGGGTGCCCTCGATTATTTGGGTTCCCATCATCAGATCCTGACTCAGTGCCAATGGGACCACCTGAGAACACCCTTTTAAACAAAAAAAGATTTTCTCGTATCGGTCCAGGCGTCTTCGAGTAATCGGGGAATAAAAGATTCCGACGAATTGAAAACCTCCTCAGACGATTAAAAAGGGTGTACGTACACTTCAAAGTTGGCCATTAGCTAAATACGATAACTAACTTTACTAATTACATGTTCAAGTGTTCGATTTAGCCGTGCAGAACAGTTTGGTACAGACATTTACTTTTTACGGTCAATAGCTAGTACCTAAGTAGTCTTTCGAATCCAGAAATGCACCTAAAAATCGACGTGAGGACAAATAAAATACCCAACAATAAGACTACTAACGACTACTTGAAACTAGTCCCACTTCAACAGACAATTTAAGACAAGTTTGATCAAAAAAATCTAAGAAGGCGATGTGTGAAACGGAAAGTGAATGTAACAGTAAAACTAATAAAACGCTTTCACTGTGAGTACTCGATAACGTGTCAAAACACTCGTTACTCCGTCTGGCTGTCCGTAATGACAGTGGCGATGACATTGACAGATATACATACGGCTATCAAACCTGTCAAGTAAATGTTATTGCGTCTCTCTTTTATTATTTATTTACTTACTACAATTTGGTAGAAAGACGTCGAACTTTAAATATTGTACACACGGCTACACATCAAGCTATACATTTCCAGTATAAGCTCACCTCTCATTCTACGAAAAGCCTACACATTGTGAGGTCAGCTTATACTGGAAAACTATAGCTTGATGTGTAGCCGTGTGTACCTTGGTACCAACATTTTTTTTCCATTTATACAAAAGTTAACTGGAAGAGAATCCAAATCAACGTAAGCAAATCGGCGTTCTATGTATGTATGTTTGTTTGTCCGAGGATAACTTTCGAAGCGTTGATCCGATCATCGTGAAATTTGATACATTGGTAGGTAGTGATGCCACAATTTTGCTGTGACTAAATAAGCTAAAAATGGCGGGGGAGGGGGGGGGGGGGATGGTGGTTTAGATATTGGGGTTCAAGAGGGGTAAAAAAATAAAAATGTTACTATCCGGTCAAGTGGCACGTCAAATGAAAGGTCTTCATTAGTAAATTTTGACTGTTTTTATTAATAATAAAGTTCTTGTAGTTTTTGAGTTATTAACCACAATAAAAACTGAACTTTGACGAAATTCACACGGTACACCAGTCACCCCACAGTGCTGTAATATGGTATTCAGGTTAAGTGTCACATATATAGGCAAAAGTCTGAAATACAGAATAACTGCAATTTGTACCCCCAAAAATAACCAATTTACATGACCTCCCGCTACCTGTAATTTGAATAAAACTGTAGGTCAAGTAATTTGGTTAGTGAAATATGATGATGATCAGATCAGCCGATCCGAAGAATATCAGCACTTCGGTTTGGTGAAGGGATCTCAGGTGTAAAATGGAAATGTATTAATGGTTTTTAATTGATAACTCTCATTACCTGTAATTTGAATGAAACTGTAGGTCAAGTTAGTTGATTATGCATTTCGTGGCACTATTTTGATAGTCAAAGATTACGAATAATATATTTTTGTTTTTATGGGAGACTCGCGAGATCTCAGTTCGGGGCGAACCACTAGTTAGTTTTATTTTAGTGTTATATCAAGTTATAAGATTTTTAATCGCATAAACAAGTGTACACTAAGGTTTTAAAACCATGTAATAACACTTTGCACTTTACTAGCATCGCAAATTACTGATTACTGAGGGATACATTGATTTTGTGTGATAATTAGAATCACGAGTTATCTTATCTTAATTCTATCTAGCGGGTGGTCATCCTATGTTGCATTTTCCAGTGCATGGTTTCCACACAAAAATCTTGCTTTTTCAACGGCAGTCAATTCTCCGAGATAATCAAATTCATGAAGAACAATTTCTCTATGTTCGCAGCCGTGTGTATCACTCACGTATAAAAAGCTGTCATTGTTTGTAGAGAGGCGAGCTTCGCATGTATAATCATGTTTTTAGGCATTTTTTAGGGTTCCAAACCAAGATGAAAAACGGATCCTTTATGGTGCGATTTTATCCGTCTGCAGTTGTCTGTGCCACCTCTATCACACTAATATTATAAATGCGAAAGTTTGAATAATTGTTTATATATTTGTTTGTTACTCAATAAGGTCGTAACGGCTGCACCGATCTTGATGAAATTTGGTATGTACGTAGTTTATAACGTGGATTAACACATAGGCTACTTTTTATCCCATAAATAGGTCCCATGCGATAAAAATGAGGTGTCAAGTTGCAACAGCGAGTTCAGCCTTATTTCTAGGTTACCTATATGTTTAGTAGCGTAACGCGTACGAAGTAGCGGGCTACAGCTAGGTCTAAAAGAAAAAAAAATATTGCAACGGGCATACAATGGTGGGGTAAAAATAATATGGGTCTTACCACAAAAAAATCACTATTTATTTTTATTTAAAACCGGCCAAGTGCGAGTCGGACTCGCGCACGAAGGGTTCCGTACCATTATCTATAAAAGCAACAAAAACATCATATTTGTTGTATGGGTGCCCCCTTAAATATTTGTTTTATTTTAATTTAATTATTTATTTTTAAAGTGAATATATAACTTAATCTTCTGTGAATATTTCAAGCGTCTACCTATTGCCGTTATCAATATCGAGCTAAAACGAGCAAAAAAATCACGTTTGTTGTATGGGAGCCCCCCTTAAATATTTATTTAATTCTGTTTTTAGTATATGTTGTTATAGCGGCAACAATAAGTCTGTGAAAATTTCAACTGTCTAACTATCACGGTTTATGAGATACAGCCTCGTGACAGACAGACAGCGGAGCCTTAATAATAGGATGACGTTTTTTAAAACACGCGTCAGACAGTTGTTTCACTTTTTGTTACAAGGTATAGCTTTAAAAGGTCATAGAAACGGACTTCACGTTGTTTTTAGAAGTCTACCTCAAAATTTTACTTCGTTTGTGTAGATTGCGCTGCTAAATTAACCAAAATATAGGTAGGTAGGTAAGGTACGGAACCCTCGGTGTGCGAGTGTTTGCCCGGTCTTGTTCTTAAACATATCACTTTCCTGCGATTTGGATGCAAGGTGTTAATCGCGCGACCGACTTCGTTTTTTATGGGCGATGAATTTGCAGTCTCTTTTTGTTTTGCTGACCTACTATAAGTGCATTATTATTATCGGCCCACTGTGTCCCACTGCTGGGCAAAGGCCTCCCCAGACTCTTCTTTCAGGCTCTAAGATGGTCCAGTCAGCTCGGAAATTAGTGAGCTCGTCCCTCCATCTTTTCTTTGGTCTGCCATGACGTCTTCGGGCTGTGTCGGGGTTCCACTCAGTGGTGAGCTTAGTCCACTGATCACCCGACATACGGCAAACATGACCAGCCCAGTCCCACTTGAGTTTGGCTTTCGTAGCTACATCTACGATTTGTGTTCGAGAGCGCAGCTCGGTGTTGCGTATGCGGTCAATACGCTCGAATATGAGAATGCTGCGCTCCATCGCACCTACCTCATAATAAATCTTTAGTTCAGGGAACAATAGAAAAGTACAAGATGGCAAAACTTAATTTTACGGCGCATATAATTATATGTCAAAGAACATTATTTGAGGTTGCCCTTTAAACGATTTACTAATCATATGTTTAGTACCGACACAAGTACATGAGTACAGACTGAAGCTTGTCACCATCATTGTATCAGTTATATTACGTAGGCTCCCCATAGATTTCAGAAGAGATCGAATCACGAATGAAAAAATCTATAGACAGACTAAAGTTACTGACATATCCCAGAGAAATAACTAGTTGAATTGGCAGTGGGCGGAAAGTGCGTCATAAACGATGAAGATGCTAAATTATATTTTATGTTACTATAAATATCGCAAGCCATGTAATTGCATAATAACAATATGCAATAGCATGTTAAGCTATATTTGTATAACATTAGTACATTATTAAACAAGGGGATAAAGCAGTGTCTTGCGTCACGGGCGCTATATTGAATCCCGAACGTAACAAAGGATTCTAGAAAACTCACGAGCGGAACGATTGAGTTACTAGAATCCTGAGTGTAGAGAGGGATAGCACGCCCAAGATGCAGGTAGATTTATGTACGAGGTGAATACTTTTACACTTTCTGCGAGACAATAAAAACCAAATCTAGGTTGGTACAGTATGTGCAGAGGTTAGTTCGATTTATGAATAAGTTCTTATATCTTGGTTCAAAAGTTAATACAGAAGAGGTCCCATATTCAAATCACATTAAGCCCGCGGGGGCATAATGAAATTCAGTATAACTTTACTCCCGGCTCAGCCGCAGGGATTTAATCACCTGCTTTCGGTGAGGTTTACATGACATATAATTTGACATTGTCGAGCAGGTGTGAAAAATATTAAAGCATCTTCATCGTGTGTGATACACTTAACACATAGCTCGAAGGCTTGACGGCTGTTGGGATTTATAGGTTCTCGGCCCCCCACTAGATAGAAGACGACCTGATTATGGTTGCTGGAAGCCGTTGGGTGCAGGCTGCACAAATCTATGGGGAGACGTATATTCAGCAGTGACGCTCTACGGCTGATATGATGATGATTGTTGTGAGCCTACAAATAAAAGCTCTGTAATAGAAGGAACATTTTTCAACCAAAAAACCCGCCGGCAATTTGCGTCGGGAAAAATAAAACTTTATAATGACAGTGAGTGCGGAATGAATAAAAACAATAAAAGTAGACAAGTGTGGGTGTTGCTCGTGGTAGAGGGTTCTGTACCGTCATTTGACTTTTACCTTTGCTTTTGTAGCAAATCATATAATAAATAACACGTATATATTGAAAACCTTAAAAAACCCCAAAACTAAATGAATTTACATTTTTCAGCTGAGATTAATTCGCTAAATAGCCAAAGTTCTAATTGAATAGAATAATAAATATATATAATAATTTATTTCAAACAATGTTACTAACAAACTACTCGTAGATGATAATGAAAGTGACCGCAATCTACACTCCCTGGGCTCTAGTCTGCATAACAATAAAATTAGATGATGATGCTGGACATTTCACACAGCGATAACGCTCCAAACTAAGCATAGCTTGTACCTACTTTAAGATCCAAGTAACTGACAGAATACAATGCTAGTATTTTTCAAGCTTTCGCGATCACTGTACTTAATTACTGATTTAAACGGGTATTTATCGCGGGTACCTAACGTCGGGATAACAAATAAAAAAGGTGCATAAGTGATAAATTATACCCCCTAAATCAGTAATTATGTACTTATAATACTTTTTTCGTCTATGCTTTGGGATACAATCTAGGTCTAAAAGTTGATAATTATAATATGTTTCATTGTATTCTGTTTTGTGTGCCTTAATATATAAATTACAAATTACATTTATGTAAATACGTTTTAACAGTATACAACGCGTTATGTACGACAATAATTTAAAACACACATCCGGAATAGTATTATCTCGTTTTATAGGTGGATTTAATACCGGTAGCTCGAATATTTGTCCATTCCAGATTCATTTCCAATAAACAATTATTAACGTAAATCGCCGGCGCCTTTGCGCCGATGCCGCTTAGTCAGTTTGACAGGTACCTACTTACATGATGAATGAATATGATTTGTTTACCTATTTTACACAGGCTGTTTCATTGATATTTTAGGACTTTATATATGGTTGTTTGAAAATTAAAAATGTTCTATGGTAATGAATTTGAAATAAAACAATTCTACAACAATACTAGCTATTATCCCTACCGGTGTTTTATTTAATGGCGTACATAACAAATCACGTAGTATAGAAATGATACGGAACCTTAAAAATGGCGGACAATAATGGCGGGAAGTAAGGACAATGATAGTTGTACCAGACCGTGAACTGGGCTTTATGTCGACGATTGCAATGGTATTGTTTTTTTTTAAATTGTGGAATGAGGAGGCTGCGAACGGGACTTTTTACTGAAACTTTTACTAGTACTCACCTCTGCAAAACTGCAGTAAAAACTATTTAAACACATAAAACTATGTTCTCTAAAATAAAATGCCATTTTGAGTAGTTAGTCTATTGTTGTGTGCTTTTCCCTGAAGCCAAACTTTAATTCCTATATAAAACAAATTTGTTTAAAATTGCTCATTAGCCTATTGTAGCCTTAAAACCTATACTATTATAAATACGACAGTAACTCTGTTTGTTTGTTATCATTTCAAGACGAAACGGTAGAACGGAACGTGATGAAATTTGGCAAGAAGAGATTATATTATGGGAAAGGACATAGCCTAGTTTTTGTTTAAAAAAATAATCTTAGTGCGGGTGAAAGTTTGTAAAACGATGGCTGTCTGACCGCCTATTTTGTCGCCTACGGTATCGCCAATTGAGCCTTTCTCGATCCTGACCCTATATACTCGTAGGCTGTTTGGTAATATACGCACCAACATAAAAAGGCTTATTTTGATGAGCATATTAAATAAACAATAGAAATATTTACCATAGAAATGTGAAATTTATTTTGGCATGTAAAATCAAACACAAGTTATTAAACTTATGTTGTGCTATTGCATAATGCTTGCCATCTAGCCTCAGATACTGTATTGGTTGCGTCTCAAAATATCTCTTGTTGCCCCTTTCTAACCCAAAACCTGTAGCCATTTTCGAAAGAGATACCGAATCGGCCTTTATTTTTGGATGTCGATTGCAGTAAGTTTTATATCGAATTAATCACCTAAACTTATTTATTTATTTAATACTGTCACACAAAACAAAATAGTGCTAGGAGGACTTAATTCTATAGCATTATCTACCAGTCATCCTGGTCGTGCTAGAAGAAGGTAAGGCGTTACACAGAAAAATACAGTACTTACTTAGTTGATTTTCTTTAAAATTGAATAATATAACTAGTGTTTTTTTTCGAGAAATCATTTTGTATGTTTTGAGAAACCGTCACTTAAATATCGTCAGTATATTACCAAACACTCTGTATACCTACGGAAAAAAACATCCACACCCCAGATACGTACCTACTACAGTATCCAGTAGGCAAGTCCATTTTCCGGATTTATCCGGATTATATTCCGGTATATAGACAGATGTAAGAAACATAATTTGGTTAACCCTCACCTGCTTATTTCACACTAAAAACCCAAATAATTGAAAATAAATTGAGCAACCGCGAATGCAACTGGCGCTTAAAATACAGAATCAACTTAGTATAAGCAGCCAGATAATACTTCGTCATAATTACATATAAATTGTTTTACCACCTACAAGAATATCATTGTTATCAATGTTAACCAAAGCAAATAAAGGAATACGGGGTATAGCCTACTTTAAACCTAATTACTAATAAAAACGGGTATTTATCGCGTATTTACCTTTTTATTTGTTATCCCGACGTTTCGACTGTACCGCAAGAGCCGTGGTCACGGGCGTCCGCCCGTAATTATGTACAGTGCTCGCGAAAGTTTGAAAAATACTGACTGCGCATGAGGGTAATGTTTTTATCGCCAAACCACGCGTGCGATGCCGCGGGCGGAACAGTATACGTCCGTAATCAAAATAATTCAAAGAACCAAATAAGCCAATTATCGGCTCACAAATCAAAACTACGGGCGGGTGTTAACAAAATAGTTGTAATTGTTAAAAGTGAAAGATGGCCAATTAAAAAACGAAAGTAGAATGCCAATTTACGAATTAACTGATATTCAGTGAACGTTTGTTTGGTACAATAGCTGCAATCATTATTATATATTTAAGAGGGAAAGTATTATTTATTTGAGAGTCACAAATTTACGCTTTTTGGTTCTATATTTTGAGTACCATATTTGAGTTCTATATTTTTATAACTAAGCTTCGCTCTATCTCGTGCAATTCTAGCATTTTTTTATTCATCTTTTGGTGTTAGGAGTAAGAAATCAAAAGTGTAATTGCAGCATGTGACGGAAGTTGCGCGCGCCGATGTAACACACTATGAAGTTAGTTTTTTCCAGTTTGAAGGTATCCAAGTGGTGCACAAGTGACATATTATTATAGTAGACTAGCTGTTGCCGGCGGATTCGCACGCGTGGTTTGCCAATAAAAAGTAGCCTATGTGTTAATCCAAATTATGATCTACGTCCATACCAAATTTCATCGCAATCGGTTCAGCCGTTCCGGCGTGATCTTAACAAGCATCCATACATCCATACATATAAACTTTCGCGTTTATAATATTAGTAAGATTAATAAACGAGGGGGTAAAGTGGTGTCTTGCGTCACGGGCGCCATATTGAATCCCGAAAGTAACAATGGATCCTAGAATCAACACATGAGCGGAGCGAGGCAGTTACGAGAATCCTGAGTGCAGCGAGGGATATAAGCACGTCCAAGATGCAGACAGCTTTATCCACGAGGAGAATACTCTACATTTCACACTTTCTGCGAGACAATATAAACCAAATCTAGGTTGGCGCAGTCTGTGCAGAGGTTAGTTTATTTACGAATACGTTATTATTGTGTGGGTCTCTTTGGTTAAAATTTTAATACAGATGAGGTTCCAATTTCAAATCACATTATGCCCGCGAGGGCATAATGAAATTCAGTACAAGTTTACTGCCGGCTCAGCCGTAAAGATTTAATCATCTGCTTTCGGTGAGGTATACATGACATATAGTTTGACATTGTCGAGCATGTGGTGTGAAAAACTATTAATTCACGCCAAATAAGTATAATTATAGTTACGGAACCTGCTATATGTTTCGGATAATTTGATATAAATCATTACTACCAAAGATGAAGTATTTTGAATGTGTTATCTTCTATTAGTTGTGGGCTAGATATTATAACTATTCCAATGTTATTAGATTCAGTTATCGTTGAGATTTTCAGCTTTGACATACGAACGGTAGGAAAACGGTACGGAACGGAACGGTACGGAAGGTTTGCTGGAAGAAAACTCTTATTAGGGTTAAGCTCGCCTTTGTACATGTCCATTTTGTAAGCTATTTTTATCTGTAAATCTATTTGTGTACAATAAAGAATAAAGAACGGACGTACAGATAAAAAGGTCCCGTTTTTACCATTGTTCCGGAACCCTAAATTTAAAATAAATGACAAATGTGCAAATAACCATAAAACTACAATAATTTAAAGCGATAGGAATATTTATCAGTGCGCGCTGAAGTAAATCCAATACCAACTGACAACAAGACAACAATGAGTATTATAACACGGCCCAGTCTTACTTGATCTTTTAATAAAGTCTAGAGGTTTTCTATTCGTGTCGTCGGTTCGAATACCAATCGGCACTTCAGTTAGGAGTGTGACCAAAATGTGTAGCATTTTCCATTTTTCAAAATTAGATTGTAATACTGATAAGGTATTTTAATTTACATTTGGACATTTGTATAGGATAGAGCTCCCCCATTAGTCCCTAAAATCGCCGAAACTGCAATGTATCGTAAAGCAATGTAAAAAAACTATTGCAAACAATTTAGATCAGTAGATATATTTTTTTGAATAACATATATGTAAAAGGCTTATAGAATAGAGATATACATATAAGACTTAAAAGTAGACATTTGTAAGACTAACGAAACGTTATATTTATCGTAAAAAGATATGTAAGACTTCGAAGTTAAAATAAATATTGCTGGACATTTCACATAGCACTATCTAGCCCTAAACTGATGATAGTGTAACAAAGAGAAACACTGACCAACTATATGCATAATTACACTATTGTCTAATATTGATTCAAGGTTGAGTAATTTCACAATGAATAGGGACCATCGTTCGCGAATCTCTTTTCTAAAATAGATCTTGCGTCTAAACCCAACCCTTATTAGTATATTTCAAACTTTCGCGATCACTGTACCTATTTAATATTTAAACGGGTATTTATACAACAGACCGGTTACAGACGAAACGTCGGGATAACAAATAAAAAAGGTGCATACACGATAAATACCTGTTTAAATCAGTAACCCTTATTTGGTCTTTCCATATTTCTAAGTAATTATCGTACGAGTTTAAAAGCTATTCCTTAAAGGATATGCAGAGCTCAAAGCGCACTGGTCAAGATTCCCATTGACGTTAGTCTCAGTCGCTTCGTAAAGTCAATATTATCGCGGCGCACGCGGATTGTGCACTTGACTGTTTTATGGCGAGGCTGGTAACCATTTTATTTAAATATATATAGTTTAGGAAATATTATAAGGTAAATCGAAGATGGGTAATGTATGTATCTATCATTATGTACCTACAATGCTCGGCATCAAACCCGTATATCGAGTTCCAAATGTCGAGATCCGTAGACAAACGAAGTTTCATGACGTTGGGATTCGAGTTATGGAGCTCAAATAGTCTTGGGTGGGACACTTGGCTAGACGTGGTGATTAGATTAGATAATTTCTTTACACCGCACACCATTAAATTTAAATAATATGTATAGTTGACGTTATCTAAAAAGAACGCTGGAAGAACGAGGAGAGGGTGTGTTTACGGATGGGCACACTCCCGCACGAAAATACTAGGTATATTGTCTTATCTTTGAACTAGCCAGCTAGTTCGCAGCTTTGTATATTGGTTATTGGCAGGTAGGTACATTGAAAAATATGCTAGATCATTAAATAGAATTAAAAACATGTTCACCGCTAGCGTTCCTTTAACATGACGCGAGCATCTAATGGGCGGCCATACCGCTACGAGGGATCTCTTCCAGGCAACCTTTGGATGGACAGGATCTATGTGAACAAATAAGGACGGCGGCGTAACTAGGATAATAATAGAATAAGTATTTATTACAATATATAAAAAATATAGATAATATAAAATAAAATGCATAATTATAATATTTAATATAAGTAATCATAAAATTACATAAATTTTATGATACATAAAATAGGTGATGACAGGTGGAGCAGGGTTGCGAACGAATGATGGCCGAGGAATGGCTGTACAAGGGTAGGACGTCCTGCAGCGAGATGGGTGGACGACATCGTTAGAGTCGCGGGCCGTCAATGCGATGGCACAAACTTGGGGAGGCCTATACCTAGCAGTGGGTGAAGTCGGGCTGTGGATGATGATGATGATTATGAAATCGAGGATTAGAAAGCGAGGCTTTTCACTGGATGAAAAGACGACCTAATAAATATTTTACTTTATTAGTCAATCAACCAAACAAAATCTAGAGCACAGACGCCGAGTAACCAGACTTTCAAGTTTTTACAAGATTAATTTTGGTGAATGTGCGCAAGATTTCATGACCTTGTCCCTCCTTCCCCTTCCACCACCGGCAAGCAGACGTACCGAAAAGTACCACCCATAACTAGTCGGTATACCACCTTGCTGTACCAAATAATTTGCTTCAACTTTTCTTGTTAGCACGAGCAAAGAGTGGATCACACTTCCGGCGTATGTTTTTCCGAACCAGTATAATCTCGAAGTCCAGAGTGAACAGGTTCTTTCTAGGTAAGCATCAACTTCGATCATACCATCACTTACCATCGGGTGAGGTAGTGGTCAAGGGCTTGACTATCATAATTTTAAATGCGGGATTTATCACGTACCGTTTTATCGGAGTTTCGCTGACTAGCATCAGAAGCCTTCGTGATTTACTTCAATCCGTACAAATACTATTAATTCGAAAGTAACTCTATCCCTCTGTCTCTGTCTCTTTATCTCTCTGTCTGTTTGTTACGTTTTCACGTCTAAACGGCTTAACGATTTCCTTGAAATTTAGTGTACACATAGATTTGACCGGGATTAGGACGTAGACTACTTTTAATCCGACTACGCAGGAGGGTAATGTTTTTATTGACAAACCACGTGTGCGAAGCCGCGGGCGGATATACGTGAAGAGAAAACTACCCCTTTTTAAACTTGTGCGCACGCCGGAGTGCTTTGCTGGACATTTCACATAGCGCGATCTAGCCCCAAACTAAGTCAAGCTTGTATTATGTGAACCAGATCACTAATATAATACTTAGTATTTTTTTTTGTAAATACATACTTATAATATAAAGAAAAATACCCCGACCCGGAACAATTATCTGTAGATCAAATAAACATTTGTTCCGTTATGGGAATCGAACTCGCAACCTCCTGCGTCTCAGTCGGCTCTTTGCCCACGGCACCACTTAGGTCGTCACTATGTGAATTCTAAAATTAAGAAATTGAGGGTATCTTAAAAAAGTTTCCACAAGCTTATACGAATTTACTTATGCAAGTGCAACCACTGGAAAGAGCAAGTCACATCACATGACACTATCACACTAAACTAATAATTGGATGTTTGTTTAATTGTTTGTTTGTTACTCAATCACGTCATAACGGCTGAAATGATGCTGATGAAATTTAGTATGTACGTAGATTATAACCTGGATTAACACATAAGCTACTTTTGAACAGACTTCAAAAAAAGCGGAAGTTCTCAATTCGCCGAAATATTTTTTCTTTTATATAAGTTCCTCGATTATTCAATGACGCCTGGACCGATTCGAAAAAATATTTTTTTGTTTAAAAGGGTATATTTCCAAGGTAGTTCCCATAGAAATTTCATCAAGATCAGTTCAGTAGTTCGGTTAAGACGGTTATACTTTGTTAAAAAGTTACTTGTTATCCCATAAATCAGGTCCCATGGGATAAAAATGGGGTGTGAAGTCAAGTTGCAACAGCGAGTTTAGCTTTATTTCTAGGTTACCTACACATGTAGTAGTATAACGCGTACGAAGTCGCGGACAACAGCTAGTATAGTATAAGTTATTGACTTATATCTTTTATGCAATATGCCGGTGTTTTTTTGCAGAAATACGTGCGTTTTTTTTGCATTGCATGCATGTTTTGCATTATTTATGATGCATCGATGTACCGTTTCATTAAGAGGAAGGAAAATCATTCGATTTATCATCTCTCGCTGGGTTTTATCATTTCTCAAGTACCGTTAAAAATTTAAAGATTTAGTTATTAAATTAAACAGTTGCTAACAGTTTTAACCAAAGCGCAAACTGGCTTAAAATTAACATTTAAGCATAAAACGTCTGTGTGTGTCTGTACGCACGTAAGAAGCTATACTTCTTTGGCGTAACAAAACGAAAATAACTAAAGATTTCATCCCGTATGCCACTCTTTGTTTGTAAAAGGAATGATAAATTAATAAATATAGTTATGGGTTGAGACACATTTATCAGGTAACTTCATCATGTCGCTTTTTGGCTGCCGGTTTGCGCGCATGTGAGGTAGTTATAAGCTAACGTCATCATGTCGCTTTTTGGCTGTCGGTTTGCGCGCACATGACACAGTTATAAGCTAACTTCATCATGTCGCTTTTTGGCTGTCGGTTTGCGCGCACATGACACAGTTATAGGCTAACTTCATCATGTCGCTTTTTGGCTGTCGGTTTGCGCGCACATGACACAGTTATAAGCTAACTTCATCATGTCGCTTTTTAGCTGTCGGTGTGCGCGCGCATCGTACAAATTTTACTCTCATTGTTTGTTCCAAACGCGCCAAAAAAAATATGACTTCAAAAACTTAAACAATACCTAAATAGAACTAATAGAACCGTTAGTGGTTTTTTTAGTTAAGTTGTGTTTTTTTACTTAGTTAGTTTAACCGTTAGTGGTTTTTTAGGTTCTTAATAGAACCGTTAGTGGTTTTTTTAGTTAAGTTGTGTTTTTTTACTTAGTTAGTTTAACCGTTAGTGGTTTTTTAGGTTCTTAATAGAACCGTTAGTGGTTTTTAATTGAATTGGTTAATATAATTTAAAAGGGCCGTTGGGGCACAAAGATTCGCGAGTGGAGACCGCTGTATAGCGCAGTGTTGGGCAGCTACTAGATGAAAAGACGACCTGGGGCCCAAATCTGCTAATTTATAGGAAAAATGATTATGGTTATTGTTCCTATCAGAAGTTGCCTAATTTTTAATGGAATTGTCATAGCAACGGCGCGCCGCTATAAGGTCATTAAAAATATATATATATATATATATTTAACCTATATTTTCCCACTGCTGGGCAAAAGTCTCCCCCGCCCCTGTTCCTCCACATGATCGTAAGAAAAATAAATAAATATTGCTGGACATTTCACATAGCGCTATCTAGCCCCAAACTAAGCAGAGCTTGTCCTATGGGAACCAGATAACTGATAGAATACTCATATACTTTTTTTTTGTAAATACATACTTATAATATATAGAAAAACACCCAGGACGGAACAAATATCTGTAGATCATGCAACCATTTGTTCCGGATAGAACCCGCTACCTCCTGCGTCCACTGCGCCACGGTCATTGACAAAGTATTGTTGGTAAGTAGAATACCTAAAGGTAGCTATAGCGGCCATTTTGCGACGATACCGTTGTCATAGTGAAGCGATTGGTTTACTAACACTGAGCCCCTGATAAAGGTTGCTGGGAGCCGTTGGATATTAGATAGATAGATAATTTATTTATTGCACACCATTAAATACAAATATATATAAGAAAATACACTTTCAAATCATAGGTACAATGGGCAGCCTTATCCCTAAAAGCGATCTCTTCCAGGCAACCTTTGGATGAACAAATAAGGACGGCGGCGTAAGATATTATTAGAATCCCTAAAACAAGTATATTTTACAATTTATAAAAAATGCAAATAATATATAATATAATCAAAAAATTACATAAATATTAACATAAAGATACATAAAATATATATTGTCATACCTACATACATAAATTATAAAAATGTATAAATAAATAAATGGCCTAGTGAGCGATGGATGACAGAAAGTGTTGTCTGACCATGTTTTTAAAGATAGGTAGTGATTTTGCATGACGAATTGAGACACGTAGGGCATTCCAGAGTATGTTACCTTGCAGAGTAAAAGAGGTACTATAGAATACTGAAGCATGATGGGTAGTTTTTAATTGAAGAGTTCCAGAGGAACGTAAGGATCGAGAGCTGGAAAGGTGAAGAAAGTCAAAGCGTTCTTTGAGATAGGACGGAGTAGAAGGTATGAAAAGGATGCTGTACAGGAGGGAAAGGATGTGTGCATTCCGGCGAAGGCGGATGGGTAACCACGGCGAACCCTGAGCACAACTTCAATTCGGCCGCGTCAAAAAGTTCGGCCTGGATATCGCTATCCCTGTTTAGTGACGAAGTTTAGCCACGCAGAGCGACAGTGATAGCAATAGAACGATTCTAAATTTGATTAGATTTTGACCGTGTTCCGTAATACCAAAAATGATGACTGAAAACTTGTTGTATTTTTCTCATTGTATTGTTATTCTGTAACTTGACGATATAATCTATGTTCCCATGACTAGAATAAGTAAGATGTTGTTGTTTTTAATACGAAACAATTAGGTTAAAAACATTTATGACGTAAATACATGCAGAATGCTATACGCTTCTATTTCATTTTAGGTAAGTATTTTGATCTAATATATAGTTGGGAACCTAGATAAATACTATTCAAATTGAAATAATACCTTATTAAGGTATATATATGCTCCAATTAGAAATGATCTTGGTAGTACGTGTTGTATGGGCGATTGTCCTTTCGGTGTCCCCTTAAGGCCGATATTAGATATTAGGACGTTCTGAAAATGTACAGGCAGCAGTAGACATCCTAAGGCTGATTACGATAATGTTAATCGTAAACAAGGAAGTAATATTCACAATCAAAGTATAACGATGCACATAAACATCTGAGCATAAAAGATCCGTTGCCACTGTTGCAATATATATTATACTGTGCTGTTACGAACTGGTTCTAACGCTCGCTGTATAATGTGCTCGCAAGTTGCTTTTAACTGCTTACCGCTGCGCTGGCTAAATTTCCACAGCTCAGTTATAAACAGCTGGTGCACACAGCAAATTTGCAATTCAGCTAAGCAATGCTGCCTGTGTCTTGGGGACACCTCCGCCTGGTAGTGATCTAAAGTTGAGCTATCTATAGATCGTTTGCAACGGTCTTTAGAGAGAAAGAAAATTAAAAAAAAAAGTGGCATTCCGGGAGTGCCGACAGAAGTGAAAACTTGAACTGTTACGAGATACTTATCTATACTAATATTATAAAGAGGAAAGATTTGTATTTATGTGTGTATGTTTGTAATGAATCAACTCAAAAACGACTGGTCCGATTTCAAAAATTCTTTTACCATTACAAAGCTATTTTCACCTTGAGTAACATAGGCTACTCTTTACTCCGCGCAGAAGGAGGGTAATGTTTTTTATTGAAAAACTACGCGTGCGAAGCTGCGGTTTGGTCAGCTAGTATATTATATGCAGAAGTGTCGGTAACAGTAACGGTATACAGTGTCGCGAGTTCAGTGGTTTTTTTCCCATTTCAAAAAACGCCCAACGCTTCTAAAAAAGTTTTCTCTTCAAAAATATTTATATGGTGATTATGACAGAACAAAATACACGCAGCACACTAAGTAAACACAAAAAAAAATCGAAAGTTATTTACCCTCCTTTTGTGCAGTCATAATCTATTTCTAGACCAAATTTTATCCAAATCGGTAAAGTCATTCTCAACTTCTCATGTTATGGCGAGACCAAGGGAAACAGGGATTCGATAATGTCCTAGATTGATAAGCTATGGGAATCTGTCAATGTCACCAATAGTATCGCTTGATTTTCATAGCTTAGCTGGACTTTGGAAGAAAGTAATTTTTTTACACACTCATTGAAGCTAAGGCGAGCTAACTTAGCTGGTGTCCCGATCCTTAAAGCTCACCATTTATGAGTAAACAGGAGTCTTATATATCATCAAACTTCTTCTTATACCACATCATCGCTTACCATCAGATGGGATTGTGATCAAACGAAGATCTACTCGAGATAATGTGCTAAAACAAAAAATATACATACGAGCCTTACAGTATATGATGTATTACATCATTTTTACTGTACACCATAAAAACCAAAAATTACAAACAAAACAGAAAACACAAAGGAAATCTTAATCTTAGACTCTCAGCGTCTTGGAACCCGGTGATTGCTAGGTGTGCGCGTCGTAATCGGTCCTCTCAGTGCGTAGGTACGGTTAGTGTAGTGTGTCGTAATATGAACGAGGACATTTCTAATTCAGAAGACCAAGTGAGGGTAGATGCTGCAGCTACCCACACTTCCCGACGGTGTCCAGTACTCCAGTCAGTCCGAGACCATGACTGTTGCAACACAGCCGAAACGTCGGGATAACAAATAAAAAAGGTACATACGCGATAAATACCAATATTAATCAATAATTATGTACAGTGATCGCGAAAGTTTGAAAAATACTAAATCTTAATCTTATCCACCGAATTCATCACTCTGAAAGTTGGTCATTGAAAACTCGATAACGGCTCCGTAAATGCGATTAACCGTAAGTAAATTTAAAAATAGAACGAGGCTCATTGTATTTGATCTATGATGAAATACAACCTCCACACATTACAAATCCTTATTTCTATTAAATGAGAGAGGCCATAATATAGTCTTGTGAAAAGCATCTGACCACCGCGCGCGGTCAAACCGCTTCCCCGGTTTCCTGTTACACATTTCCGTCCCTTTGCCAAAATCACTCCCACAAACCGAGAGGAAAGATGTAACACATCAAAAACTTAGCTCAGCTTTGATGGAAGTAGACAAATAGTTTCGTAGCATAGCTTAGCGACCGGTTAGCGACCATGGTACATAGTGAAAAGCACTCTTCAGCTTGCAAATCCCCTGGGCTATGCCAGTGACTTCAGTTATACGTATCTCCTCATTTAACCGTATCAATTTCAATGGGCCATTATACTCTTTGACAAAGAGTAGCAAATCAGACGATTTTATTCACAAAGGCAGTAATGCCCTGACCGTCGCTGGGAACTCAAATTATGTTTGCATAAGTTCTTTTAGGATAGGTACTGAGTCTGAGCTTGCAAATAATATAAAACCCTGATGCAAAAAGAGAGCTGTTGTAAATTTAAATGTGCTTAAATTTGACGGCCAACTGCATGAATGCACGAGAATGTCTGTCAACAGAGACAAATGGCGAGATATCGTGAGGCGTGTAACATGTGCCCCCAAAAATAATGATACAACATGTTGACCACGACCGCTCTGTCAAGTGCGTTACGATTTAAAAGAAAGAAATTTGACGTATATGTACGTATAAAGATCATTTATTCGCAGTAAGTTAGTAAAATTTTAGACTGGGCATGATGTATACTAGTTAAGCTCAATTAACATTCTACCAGATAATGTCCTGGTGTGCAAATATTACATAAAATAGTTAAAATTTTAAATTACTGTCCATTCCATGTCAAAATTCAATGTTTTGTTATTGATATAAAAATTAGTTCAAAAAATTTGCGACTAAACATGTTATGGGATATTATGTTGTCTTAGTCATAAAAGTATTTCGTTTGCAAAAATCTTAAGTACCAGGAAAACATGATACTGCATGAACTTTGTATGTCTTCGGGATACGCCAAAGAATTCTAAGTAATCGTAAACAAATCTCTCTAAGAGGACACTTAGACAGGCTTAGATTGATGACCGCACGGTCAAACACGTTTCCCTTCAAGTGAAAGCGGGAATAAGAGCAATCGTACGCAGAATCTTAAACATTAGCAAGTTTTCGATAACGCAAAAAAAAAAATTCAATGCAATTCAAAGTAAATTTTGAGCTCTATTATCCAGGTATTAAGGTGTATAAATCTCGATCTAAGAACATTGAGAAGCGTTTAGATGCAAATCATGTACTTATTTAATGTGTGACCCGCCGCTTCCAGATATTGCGAATGCTAATACCTCTTGCCGTTTTCTGTTTTCCTGGTACTTGAATACACTTTTGTGTTGGAGTACCGTTGTAAATTCTATGCTTTCTGCTACTCTATAAGTAATAGATAAATGTCTATAGATAGCATTTTCTCAAGATAGGAACAAGATTTCGCCTAAGAGCACAAAATAGATAGGTACAACAACAAACAAGCAATAACAGGCTCACATATAGACACACGTGCGTACGATGATCTCGGATCAAATCGTTTAAATGTGCAACTGATTTGATGCGCTCGTTTTACTAAACTTAACTTCTGTACTAACCGATCTATTTTGTGCTAAGAGCATAGGATGCAAGGCAAAAAGAATAAATAATAAATATTTCTGGACATTTCACACAGCGCTATCTAGCCCCAAACTAAGCAGAGCTTGTACTATGGGAACCAGATAACTGATAGAATACTTATATATAAATTTTTTTTTTGTAAATACATACTTATAATATATAGGGAAACAACCAGACCCGGAACAAATATAAATAAATAAATGATAAATATTGCTAAACATTTCACACAACACTATCTAGCCCCAAACTAAGCAGAGCTTGTACTATGGGAACCAGATAGCTGATAGAATACATACATATACTTTTTTTTGTAATTACATACGTACTTATAATATATAGAAAAACCACAAGACCCGGAACAAATATCTGTAGATCATGGAAACATTTATTCCGTGGTGGGAATCGATACCACTACCTCCTGCATCTCAGCCGGCTCTTCGCCCACTGCGCCACATAGGTCGTCAATATCTGTAGATCATGCAAACATTTGTTCAGCGGCGGGAATTGAACCCGCAACCTCCTGCGTCTCCGCCCACTGCGGCGCGGAGGTCGTCTCTCCGTAGTTATTTTTATTTAAAGTGTAACTTACGCGAAAATCAATTTTAAAATCATTCCAAAAATACGAAACAGGCGGGATACGAAACCTACGATTCTTCCCTTGATGCAAGAATCCAATGACCTACGCAAGTCGTCAGGTATACCTAAATCTCATCTCAAATTTTGACATCAAGCAAAGACTAATTTCACAATGACAAAATTTTCGCGACTCGCTTTTATCTAAATTTAATAACTTCTATCGCTTACTTTGCTCGGTTTTTAAAGATTTGTGACTCTCTTTCCATGATCCATATTCCATGTTCAACATAATTTTTATGTTGAACATGCAATAATGTTGGTTCTATGTAAGTAAGACTAAGTGCGTAGTGGGCAAACGAGGCACCCACAAAGTACGGGAGCGCTCGGCAAAGTCTCATCCTATCTGAAACGATCTTTCCAATTTCCTTATGAATTATCTTTATCGATATAATAATTAATCGCTAATAGGTAAAACGGTATTTATAATTAGCATAGGTATTTATTTAACGGCTGACGTGTTAGTGCATTCAATTATAGGGCAATGACCTTATCTGTACATCACAGCTTATACCTATAACAGCTGGGTTATTACATTACAATCTGCCATTCATAACTCTATTATAATCCATTAAAGTACTATAGTAGGACGACCTCCGTGGTACAGTGGGCGAATAGCCGGCTGAGACGCGGGAGGTAGTGGGTTCGATTCCCGCCGCGGAACAAATGTTTGCATGATCTACAGATATTTGTTCCGGGTCTGGTTGTTTCTCTATATATTATAAATATGTATTTACAAAAAAAAAGTATATTAGTATTCTATCAGTTATCTGGTTCCCATAGTGCAAGCTCTGCTTAGTTTGGGGCTAGATAGTGCTGTGTGAAATGTCCAGAAATATTTATTTATTATTTATTTATTTATTAGCGGTTCGCCCCGAACTGAGATCTCGCGAGTCTCCGATTAAAACAAAAAAATATTATTTGTGATCTTTGACTATCAAAATAATGCCACGCAATAAAAACCCAATTACTTGACCTACAGTTTCATTCATATTACAGGTAACGAGAGTTCATCTATTGTGGTTTTTTTGGGGTACAAATTGCAGTTATTCTGGATTATAGACTTTTGTCTATATTTGTGTATACCAAAATATAACACTGTGGGATCACTGGTGTACCCTGTGAATTTTGTCAAAGATCAGTTTGTATTATGGCTAAAAATCAAAAACTATTAAGATTTTACGAAAAATATATATGGAATCTAAATGTACTCGAGTCTCGAGTCTCCCAACGGGTAGGACTTAAAATGAACATGGACAAGACGAAAATCATGTCAAATGTCCATGTCGTCCCTGCCCCAGTTATGGTTGAGAACTCGGCTCTTGAAGTTGTCGACGCGTATGTATACCTACGACAAACAGTCCAATTAGGTAGGTCCAACTTCGAGAAAGAGGTCAATCGTCGAATCCAACTCGGATGGGCAGCGTTTGGGAAACTTCGCAACGTCTTTTCGTCCAACATACCTCAGTGCCTTAAGACGAAAGTCTACAATCAGTGTGTGTTACCAGTGATGACATATGGAACCGAGACGTGGTCCTTCACTATTGGCCTTATGAATAAGCTCAGAGTCGCTCAACGAGCTATGGAGAGGGCTATGCTCGGGGTTTCTCTACGGGATCGAATCAGGAATGAGGAGATACGTAGGAGAACTCAAGTCACCGACATAGCCCGACGGATTAGCACGTTGAAGTGGCAATGGGCAGGCCATATAGCGCGCAGAACAGATGGCCGATGGGGCCGAAAGGTTCTCGAGTGGAGGCCACGGACCGGCAAGCGCAGCGTAGGACGTCCACCCACAAGATGGGCAGACGACTTGGTAAGAACCGCAGGTCGGCGTTGGATGCAGGCCGCTTCCAACCGCAGTTCCTGGAGATCAATGAGGGAGGCCTTTGTCCAGCAGTGGACGTCCTACGGCTGATATGATGATGATGATGATGAAATGTACTAATGAAAACCTTTCATTTGACCTAATAGCCTTATTTTAATTTTTTTTTTTACCTCTCTTGAACCCCAATATCTCAACAACCACCCAACATTTTTAGCTCATTTAGTCACACCAAAATTGTGCCATCACTACCTATGCATTAAATTTCACGATGATCGGACCAACGCATCGAAAGTTATCCTCGGACAAACAAACATACATACATACAACGCCGATTTGTCCAAGTTGATTTAGAGATCTCGCTTCGCTCGATAAATAAAAACCGTATCAAACAATGTTACACCATATCACACTAGCACTATAAATGCGAAAGTTTGGATGTTTGTTACTCAAGCATGCCGTCGTAAGGCTGAACCTATATTGAAGAAATTTTGAATATATTATAACCTAATATTTAAACATACTTTTTATCTATCCATACTAATATTATAAAGAGGAAAGATTTGTTTGTTTGTATTGAATAGGCTCCGAAACTACTGGGCCGATTTAAATAACTCTTTCACTGTTGGGAAGCAACACTATCCCCGGATGACATATGCTACTTTTTACCCAACTGGCACAGAAGGGAGGTAATGTTTTTATTGAAAAACTACGCGTGCGAAGCTGCGGATTGGTCAGCTAGTTATCAAATAAAGTGTGTGAAGTCGCGGATTGGAATTAGTAGACAATAACTTGCTTAAAAATTGAAAAGGGAATATGTATGCAACAATACTTATAGCTAAAATAATCCCCTTCCAGGTAACTTTCCCAGGCTTTCTTAGATATTCTGGATTTAAATAAACTAATAATAATGTAATAATTGTACCGTGTTTTAGCAAATACATTGAATTAATTTAAAATATTTACGATAAAATACTATCAAATCTATGAGCAAGGTCACTAAATAATATATTAGCGTAATTTCTCTCGCGGCGGCGACTGAACCGGCGATCACGGTCGCGGTGTTTAGTTAATTCATTCAATTACCGTGCACTGACCTTATCTGTGCATTTGTACAGCCACACAGAACATAGCTAGTTCTCTATCCTAAAATACATTATAATATTTTTTGTAACTTACCCAATATAGACCATTATGACAAAAGGTGTATTCAGGGGCCATACATTTTTTTTGTAATAAAATTATCTGATAAACATATTTTTTTATTTAGTTTAAAGGACATTTTTATAAGAATGAAGCCTTATAAAAATGTCCTTCAAGACCAAATAAAAAAATATGTTTATCAGATAATTTTATTACAAAAAAAATGTATGGCCCCTGAATACACCTTTTGTCATAATGGTCTATATTGGGTAAGAATAGCAGTTAAACCTTGCTATGGTCTATAGATTAGGTATTTTACCGAAATTTACCAAATATGCCATTGCGGCCAGTAAGGGCGTCTTGCGCAATCGTGTTTAGTGCCTTAATGTGTTTAAGCAAGTTGTTATATAATTTATTTTTTTAATCTTCAAGCTAGGTGTGACTGTTAAGTTTTAACATCGTTATTATTAATATTAAATTTATCGTAGAATTAAGTTTTAAAATCTTGTACTTTTCTATTGTTGCCTGAAATAACGATTTATTAGTATTATTCACACATATTTATTTTAAAACTCGTTTATTAAAAATACATTTTTCACTACAACGTATCCTAAAAAAACATTATAGTAAAAAATACATTTATAAAAACGATAAAACTCCGACCGCGAAGCAAGGCCCAAGCGATCGGTGACTAGGGCTGCAGAGAGAGGAGTAGTATTATTATTATTATCCAACTTAAACAAAGAGCTACCAACGCTACTAAATGAACTCTTCGTGAAATAAAAAGAAAAACCCCTGGAATCAATATGCTGTTTTTTTATAAGATCTTAATTAAAAGTTCGACCATAAAGGCACCACTGGATTACACCGGATCCACAGACGGACTAGAATAGCTGGGACAAGCTGTACCAGCTGTTCTAATCCGTCTGTGGTATATCGGAATAGGACCATCATTGGTACCGCACGAGCGTTATCGTTCAAGACTTTATAGCTGTTTCCTGAAATATAATATCAAACGATATTACGAGATTAAAGATTTTACGTTAGCTCTGGAAATACTGTAAATACGGACAGTTACTGGTTGAGCTAGCCATTAGTCCACTAGATGGAAATACTTTATAAAGGTAGCTGGGAGTCGTTGGGTGCAGGCCTTCTTCGAGTCCCCCTTGGCAACGGCCCAAGTCGAGATTCGTACCTAAGAAGTGGCCTTGCGCTAGTTGCCTCATCAAAACTTACTGGACAGAGCGGCCTCTGCGCTCGCCAAGTTTGGTTAAGCTGCATTGGCCTCAGAGGCCAAAAATAAGATAATCGCTGGAAAAAAAAAACATAAGTGCCCACTTGCCACACTGCTTGCCGCACAAGATCGGTCGCTCTGGAAATCTGGGGGAGGCACATAGTAGAGGGGAGGCCTTTGTTCAGCTAGCAGCATATGTTCAGCTATGAACGTCCTATGGCAGATACGATGAATCACAGAAACTAATCTATTCCTGAGTTCTATATACATTTTTTTTTTCGATAAAAAGTATTTTTACATACGCGTAATTTCATAACCCGTAAAAAACAAAACTGAAGTGCTGATAGTCTTCGGATCCGCTGACCTGATATTGATCATCGCACATAACTAAGAACCACTTCAGTTTAACTATCATCATAATAAAAGAACCTTAGTGGATCTATAAAAATACAATGTTAATACACCAGTTATAAAAATAGCATAAGCCAACATTTTGTACATTTCTAGCAAAAATATTTTGCCAGTTTGACGACTTTTAAAACATGTTATCGTGCGCGCAGATAACTTATTCTAGGAAACGTAAAACATGATCCAGTTTCTATGTTTTTTTGTACGTCCAAACGATATAATAATACTGGATTGACATAATATACTTATTACTCGTGCGCGATAACTTGGGACCTGCTAGGAATGCGACTCCCCGACCGCTTCCCCTGCACTTCACCGATGGCGCCCGTATTGTACCGTTCGCATCACTATTTTTTACTAGGGTTTTTAGTCTCGCACTGGCCTACGTCACGTAACGACGCGCTCTGGAATTCTTTTAGTTTTCGTTTGTGTTATTGTTTTGTTGTTGTAGTTTTTGTTGTTATAGTTTGTGTCATTGTTTTGTTGTTGTAGTTTTTGTTGTTAAATGTTTTTGTTATCATTATGAAGGGTAAACCTTTGCATAGCGGAGAAAGAAACCTCGTGCTAAAAGTGGTAAAGTTTTTTGAAAACGAAAAACGGAACAAACAGTTTTGTTTACCTGTCCACTAAGTAGTGACGAAGATGAGATAATGTAAATAATAGATAAAACAAATGTATAAACTTAAACATTGTATTTTTATTTTATTCAAATAGTGTAAAAAAGATTAGATAAAAAGCAGCGTCCTCCCTGACTAACATAACAAATTAGGTTAAAAAAACAAAGATGAAGCCGCGGGCGGCTGCTTGTTATGATCGCTTTTTTGCGGGCCGGTACAAACACGCCAATATGACGTCACCGCGCTCAGGTCCCAACTTATCGCGCATGGGTAATACATAATGACATTCTTAGGGTGAATTGCGTAACGATGGCTAAACGTATTAGTGGCTACATCAAATTTAAACATGTTTAGTCACTAAATACAGTTAGGAATCGTTGTGCAAGCTGTGCTTAATCCTTTATATTATACTTATATATAACATTGTGATTAATGTACCTATCTTGCAATATACTTAACCACATTTCATGCAAAAAAATATTTCATTTTAAGCTCCCCAAAAATAAGTTATATATTACTGTTAAGTTAATTTACTGGTGGTAGAGCTTTTGTGAACTAGAGGAAGTGGGCACCACCGCCTTACCTTTATCTGCCGCCAAATAGCAGTACTTGTGCTGCTGTGTTCCGGTTAGATGGTAATGGTATCTTCCTGTAATTACTGGCACGTAGGCATAACAGCTAAGTCCTATAGTATGGCAACGTATCCACATAGAGATCAAGACAACATAATACCTTGTTTTGAATTGTATGTGGATATCCATGGGCTGCAGTAGCCACTTTACATCAGGTGGACTGCATGCTCGTTTGCCATATAAGTTGTACAAAATGAATATAAAATTATAAAATCCCAACTCAAAAACCCCGTATAACTTTACTAATAACTTTTTATTTAAAAAAATCGCGTCGGAATCGAAATCGTTTAGGAACTGTACGATACGAAGGCACAAATAGACGTCAAACTACACCACTCATTTTGCTTTAGGGGTAAAACATAGGACAAGTTATACTTTATTTTAAATTCAAAACCCCGAGCCCCGTCTGCGTTATGCGACAAAAACATAGCTAAGCCATTGTACCACCATTTGTCTTTAAGTTTTCTAGGTTAAATTATTGTAATCTGGTATAACAATAACGAATTATCTCTTTCTCTCTCTCTAAGAACCACCCTAGTTAAACAAGTTTTATATTTAGTCCATTCCTTTTTGGAATACGATGCCACAGACATACACACAAACAGATATAGGCGTCAAACTTGTACCTTTTGCGACGAAGATTAAAAGGCTTATGACTATACCCCACACGATTTAATCTCAAGAATGTCTTTATCGTCGCTTCACCGACTATAATTGCAAATAACACACATTACAAGAAACATCACAATGTTGCCTATAGTCCGGCCACGCTAAGTTTCCATAGGACGAAATACAAATTTAGTTTCGGTGACGATTGGGCGGAGCATCGGAAATGCAAAAAAGTGACAATGCTATTTACTTGCTTAGTTGAAGAACTAGACAAACATGTATCATAGCCGCGCCGGATTGTCGCAGGAGTAAATGACGTAAGCGACAAAAGATAAAATCTCTAATAGCATGAGAAACGACAAATGAAAAAAAGCTTTTCCATTAATTTAGGTACCCTAATTACCTACATAACTATGTAAAAAAATACTTTAAATCTTATCTAGAGTCGGAGAATGAACGATATTAGTGTTTTAGAACAGCCGATTTTTACAAATAATTGTATCGAGAAAAGTTTCACACACACAAGTTTCTTGTTCGTTTCTGACTTTCATTTATGTTGTTTAAATCCTCAAGTAAATATTGCTTAAATATGAAATCAGTACCATTTTTCGTTATTGAATACGACAATTACTTAGCCGCTAATTTTTTTTTACATATCCTCGTAACATTAAGGTTTGAAAGGAATGAATGAGAATGAATGCACAACTCGGGTTCAAATCTAATAAAAATATGGCAGTAAAAACTTTTAACAAAATATTAGAATAAATTAAATCCCAAGAAAGGGACAACAGCTTTCAAACTAGATTAAAATTTCTACTAATTTACAAAAGTTACTACACACTAGACGACTTATTCAATGACAAGACATGTAAATGTAAATAATTTTTTACATGAATGATTTCACTAGCCAATACAAAACGTAAAATCGGCCAACTACGGTGCAGCAATAGTTATAATATTGGTACACCCTTACCTACAGGGTACATTAAGAAGTGCTGGATTCTTGACTAGTCAATAAGATCTGACATGTAACATTAGAATCCACATAATATGAACGTAATAAGATACTGAATACTGAATGAGTGAATGAATGAAAATTCTTTATTATACCTTACTTGACACAAAAGTAAAAACAAATAAAATGTAAGCATAATGGGCTGTATAGTTGGAAGTGAAAAGACACCCAGTATACATCAAATTGATGGACGCAAGGCAGTGCATCGTAAGGGACATTTCTAGGGTTAACTACAAGGCAATACGTTGTTATAGGCAATGATTACCACTTAACATCAGGTCGGCCATATGCATGTCCCATCCAAAGGTAATATAAAATACGGATTATGTACCGGTTTTTCTATGGACATAATAATCCGGATAAAGTCCCGTCATAGAAAAGCTCTATAGAAGCGTTAATATTACTATACACTGTTAAAAAGCAGAAAAAGTATCGTAGTTTTGATTATAACCCTAAAAAAGTTTGACGCCTGGATGTGTGTGTGTCTGTCTGTCTGTGGCATTGTAGTTCCCAAAGGAATGGCTCAATGTAGACGCGATGTTTTAATAGAAAGCTAGTTTAATGTTGGTGGTTCATATCTATGTCAGTTTTTAAGCTCCAACAAAAAAAGAAGGGGGTATTTTAAATATTGAATTTATACTTGTTTAAAAATCATTTCAGTATTGAAATAATGGTTTTAATACTATGAATAACAGTATGATTTTATTTTTCATTTACTTAATACATAATATTCAGGATTACTTAGTCTTTAAGCTCAAAATATGCATAATTTAGAGTGGTTTGGGGTAGGAATGTTAGTTGCAAAGAAAATATTAACAACAACAATTCCAACGTCAATGCAGATTTAGCGTGGGCAGACTATAAGGGTGTGATTTCATTTTGGCTTGTGTGACTAGGTATTTAAAATGCGAAGGTTTGTATAGTTTTGTTACTCACAAATTCCATGACGGCTGAACCGATTTGCATGAAATTAGAAATAGATATATTTCATGATCTGAAATACAATCGCAAACTTTCCGGGTACACCTCGTGCAGTTAAATACGCTATAAATAAAGAGTAACTATTTATAAATAGACATATTATTATTATATTCTCTCTTTCTCTCTCTCTATTTGGCTCTTCATAACCCATTGTCTAAGAACACGGCTAGGTACCAGGCGCGCATAACAGCGAAGGAGGTCGACACCGAAACGAAACACCAATTTAATGGTCGAATAGCTCTCTAATTAGTCCTAGAACAATTGCGCATTGTTTATGGAACTTGATAGTGCATCGACCTGATAAATACAGGTGGTTTCTGTTTTATTGTCATAGATATCATCTATATGTATTTACATTAAACCTAAAGAGAAAGCTTTGTACCCTTTTTTAGGCATTGTGCTTAAGGAGTTCGAGATTTGGCATAGATAAAGTTTGAGATGAAGAAGCAACTAATATTTATGAATTCACCTACACGTCCTAAGCTATTTGAGTTTGGGACCAGTTGACTAACTTTAAAATACCTGAAAGCTTTTGTTTTTCAAAGTGTGATCAAGTTTGAGCAATGTTGTTTTATCGAAATTTGATTTTATAAAAAAAAATCTAATTTAGAGTCAGCTACTCTACATTTTTGCATGAGCCTGGAAATCGAGGAGGCTTTTGTTCATCAGTGGACGTCCTGTAGCTACTACTAAGATGATAAGTTACGATGTAGTTGAGTTAATTATCATTAAAATAACCAAAAAAAGAGTGTTTTAGACCACACAACTGAAGTAAAACTTCTTTTTCAAAATATTAACTTATAAAATTGTTTAAGCACGAAATGACATTACGAAAAATAAGCAAGCAATCACCGTTCGCGTAACGCTAGCAAACTCGCAAACGAACTAATGACTGAGAGATACGAGTATGTATATTTTATGCACTGGCCATGAGAAGAAGAGAGAAAAATATTGTGCGCGCGCACTGCTCTCTCTTGCTCCTACAGTGTGATACAGACAATAGGCCTGCACTGTGTCTTAGATATATGAAACGTAACTTGCTATGAGAGAAGACACAAAGAAAATGTGTGCTCGCACCTCTCTCTCTTGCCCCTACAGTAATATACGAAACGTAACTCTCTCTTTCTATCCTCACTTACTTATATTCCTCTCATCTTCCGTTCGCCTAACCCGATCACACTTTTCGTAACGTTCTCGTCACGCATTCTACAGCTTACTCCCCAAGTCAGGCGTGCGTAAAGAAGTGTTACTTCAAAAGTACCGATGTTGTAGTGTAGACGACAGATAACCACAATTCGTTATAGTACCTACTCGTAAATAAAAATTTCTTACTTGAGGTAGATAAAAAGCAAGATATGTTTTGTCCAATAAATCTACATGCCTTTGATTAATGTTAACAGATTGTCGGCCGCCCACGTCATATACAGTTGTACAACTGTTTTAAGTTTTTTGCTCGACTGCCGAAGGAAGGCTTGTAAATCACGTTTATATTAATTACCTTTTCATCACTCATGTTCTGAAAGTTAGTCGTTGTTAGCACGATACCCGGATTCGTAAATGCAATTTACGCCCTTGGGTCGTAAGATAAATAGAATGAGGCTTATTGGATTTATAGCTAAAATTAAATACAACCATGACAAATCTTTATTTAAATCTATACTAATATTATAAAGAGGAAAGATTTGTATTTTTGTGTGTATGTTTGTAATGAATAAACCCAAAAACTAGCGGTCCAATTTCAAAAATTCTTTCACCATTGGAAGCTACATTCACCTTGAGTAACATAGGCTACTTTTTATCCAACTGCGCAAAAGTTTTTGTGAAAATGATATGTTATAAATGATAATGTTTTTAATGAAAAACTACGCGTGTGAAGCTGCGGATTGGTCAGCTAGTTTAAATATAAGAGGTTACATTGATAAATGCTAAAATTAGATATCATGAAAAATTCATATTACTTTTGAAAAATGAAAGACGCCAAATTTATAATATGCTTTGATAAAAAACAACCTTCATGACAAATCCTTATTTCTATTAAATAAAAGAAATACCGGGAACGCAAGTTTTGTTTTTATCGACAAATTGTTATAAAGATTTTTTTTAATTTCTTCGCAGTCGTGATGTAAAGTTAAGTGTTATACTCGGGTGTAAGCGATCAATATCACCCTCAACTCATTAACTCACAATTTAGCAAAATATCTCGGGTGTTGATCGCTTACGCTCCTTGTATAACAATGTAACTATCTGTGTTACAAACGTCTATAGACTACGATAACCACTTACCATCAGGTGGGCTGTAAATTTATTTTCACACCACCTACTCGACAATGTCAAATTATATGTCATGTAAACCTCACCGAAAGCAGGTCATTAAATCCCTACGGCTGAGTCGGGAGTAAAGTTGACCTAAATTTAATTTCATATCTAATTATGTTAACAAATTCCAATTTCAATTCTAAATTCAAATCAAAATATGCCCGCGAGAGCATAATGTTATTTGAAATTGGAACCTCATCTGTATTAAAATATGAAGCAAATAGGTCATAATGAACTTATTCGTAAATCGAACTATCCTCTGCACAGAATGCACCAACCTAGATTTGGTTTTTATTGTCTCGCAGAAAGTGTGAAAAGTAGAGTATTCTCCTCGTGTTTGGGGTATGTACCAAACAGTAAGAAAAGCTGGAGTAAGATTGCTAAGGGATGCTAGCTGAGTTGGAGACTCTAAAGAGAGAGATAAATAATCGAGCTCGCCGAGTACTGGATTTACACTAATTTATTGCTTTCATCACAAATTCGAATAATTATTGTAACTAGGGCAATGCTATGCTAAAAGTAAATATATTATTTACACAAGTTTAAGCTGATTGTACATGTGTGCGTTAGCTCGTACACCTCGTAGATAAAGCTGTGTGCATCCTGGGCGTGCTTATATACCTCTCTGCACTCAGGATTCTAGTAACTCCCACGCTCCGCTAGCGAGTTAACTCTATAATCCCTCGTTACGTTTGGACGCCCGTGACGTAAGACACTGCTTTATCCCCGCGTTTAATAATCTACTATTACCACTAATAGTTGTATAATTTTTTTTACTTATTCTTGCCTAAATTAATCACTCATTCACATTCTGCCCGCAACCTACACTTCACCACTTAAATTGCAGTGCCTTGGCAGGTTATATGTTACAGAAACACTTCAACTTTAGATCGCTCTTTTAAATTTCTTAAATCATCTTCATATCAGCTACAAGATCTTCATATCAGCTTCATATCTATTGCTGAACATAGACCTCCTTTATAGATATCTAGAGCGATATATCTTGAGCAGCCTGCAATGTCACCCAGGAATCTTTATCAGGTTGACTTTCCATCAGTGTGGAGTGGTCCTAAGCTGCGCTTTCCAGTGCGTGGTCTCCACTAGACCCTAGCGCCAACGGCCGACAGTTCTTCAAGCTATGTGCCCTGCCCACTTTTTTTTAAACTATATTAAAAAAAATTCAAAATTATTTATTTGGAACATTAATAAAGTACAACAGACAAATGGAAACGTTGACAACTGCAAAAGTTAAAAAACTGAGTAGCGCCCTCTTCCAAAACCAAACCGAACAACGTTCCAGCTTAAAACAAGTCGATCTTCGTTTGATCAGAATCTCACCTGACGGTAAGCGATGATGTGATCTAAGATGAAGCACGAAGATCTAGAAGAAACCTATTCACTTTTACCTTAAAGAGGCCCGGATTGTATTCTTTAGGAAAAACAGACGACAGCAAAGTGTTCCATACCTCAGCTGTGCGCATCAAGAACGTAGAACCAAAACGGTGTGTGCGAATGGGTGGTATATCAGCTAGGTACGGGTGCTACTGAGCCGTGCGCCTGCTTGTTCTTTGATGGATAGGAGATGGCGGAATCAGATCGTAAAGTTGCTGGGCACATTCCCCGAAATTTATTCTGTAAAACATCGATACGCTTGCAACTTAACGGCGGTATTCGAGACTTTGGGTCTGAGTCTTCGCCATATATTGCTCACCTTTAAGCCTAAAACTGTTACTGTAACTAATTGCTAGAATGCGGGCCTAAAACCGGCAAATATCGAATGAATGAAACTCAGTACAACTTTAGTCCCGGCTCAGTCGTAGGGATTTAATGACCTGCTTTCGGTGAGGTTTACATGACATATAATTTGACATTGTCATGCAGGTGGTGTGAAAACCAATTTACGGTCCACCTGATAGTAAGTGGTTACCGTAGTCTATGAACGTTTGTAACACCGATCGTATATAATAGCGGTATTTCAGAGATATTGTCTAGAATCCAGCTCATTAGCCGGCAATGCTGGTTCGTTGTAAAAACGCGAATAAGTCATCGCGCACGATATGGTTTCCCGGCTTGTTATTTATAGGACTCTTATATTACAGTAAGCCGACGAAAGTAAAGTGTAGCTTGTTTGATGTTTTGTAATAATGTGAATATGCAGAAATCACTTGATCACTTGTATATTAGTAAATTGTATTGTTTTAAACGAATTGTTTTATTCTGTTTAATTTAGTTTGTTTTTGTTTATTGTTAAAGAGTCATCAGCATACATTGACAAGAAGCGGTTACATATACAAATATACACTAATATTTTAATGCGAAATTTGCGAAAGTATATTCAAATTTTTGAATTAAAACTTCTTCAAGCACGCTTGACTTGGGAAGTAAGCTGGTGAATGCGTTACGAAAAGTGCGAAGGGAAGTTGAGAGGGAGATATAAGTTAGTGAAGATAGAAGAGAGAGAGAGAGTTACGTTTCGTATATTTTTAAACGTTATTGTGCGAATGCGAGTTGCGTCTGTCCAGAATGAACATAGACTGATCGACCTACAGACGTGTGGACAGTTTTGTAATTGAACAATGCCATTTTATTTTAGTGTTACAATCGATTAAATCTACTCGCTCGGCATAAAATATTAATTGCTGCTTTCTGACATCTTTAATTATAGTATAGTAGCTTTCGCCCGCGGCTTTGCACGCGCGGTTTGTCAATAAAAAGTAGCCTTTGTTTTTATCCAGGTCACAATCTATCTTTATATTAAATTTCATAGAAATCGGATCCGTCGTTACAACGTGATTGAGTAACAAGCAAACATCCAAACTTTCACATTTATAATATTATACTAGCTTTTGCCCGCAACTTCGTACGCGTTATACTACTAAATGTGTAGATAACCTAGAAATAAAGCTAAACTCGCTGTTGCAACTTGACACCCCATTTGTATCCCATGGGAACTGATTTATGGGATAAATGGTAGCCTATGTGGTGTTCCAGGTTATAATCTACGTATATACCAGATTTCATCGAAATCGGTTCAGCGGTTACGGCGTGATTGAGTAACAAATAAACAAACAAACAATTATAATATTAGTGTGATAGTGTGATTGGGTAGTTAAGTAAAAATTATGATTAGTCTAGCATGGCTTGACCATTCATAACCGCAAAAGACAGACATTGTTATTGATTAGCAATGCCGTTCGCTTTGCAATTCCGTAAGATAACGTAATATGACTATTGAACGATTCTTTACAGTCAGTTAGCTGGAACGCAAGGATGACTATGTTCTAACAATATATCTTAATGTTATACAACGCGTCATTTTTTTTTTAATCAATGAAAAGGACTTTGTCGCACATGTGATTATGCCGGCCCGGTCATCATCATCATATCAGCCGTAGGACGTCCACTGCTGGACAAAGGCCTCCCTCATTGATCTCCAGGAACTGCGGTTGGAAGCGGCCTGCATCCAACGCCGACCTGCGGTTCTTACCAAGTCGTCTGCCCATCTTGCCGGCCCGGTGGGTAATCTTAATTAATATTTAATCTTATGTAACTAGTTTGTGAAGTGTTCTAGCTGAGTCCGAAAGAGGTTCAACTAGAACACTGTTACAGAAACCTATTTCTCTAAATCTTAAAGATAGGGTATTTCTGATAGCTTCGTTGCGGACATACTCCATTAATATGTGGTATACCAACGCGTCATGTTATGTACGTCATTAAATGAAGGGTAGGGCTAATGGCTAGTATCGTTTTAAAATAGGTTTTTTTCGAATTCGATAAATAGTTTTTTCATAAGCCCATCTCGGAAAGAGTATTTTTGCTCTTCGATATCAGAGTGCAAAAGTCGTTTTTATCCGCTAGAGGATAAAGTAAATTGAATTTAGAATATCGCGTGCACTAAGTTTGTGAATTCAATACAATTATTAATGGCGGGTTCCTATATCCGTCAGTAACCAGCTACGACTTGTTTCTCCTTGAAAACCTGTCAAAAGTTTGACACTAGTTTGACACTTTTTCAAGGAGATACGAGGCGTAGTCGGTTACCGGCGGATATAGAAACCCGCTATTAACCTATTTACATCTACCTCCATGGTGCCGAATTTATCATACAACCTTTTTTTAATTTGTTAAAAACTCAGACTCGGAACCTACTTGGTACTTTTTTTGCATTTAGTCATTTCCTCGCTGAGGTGGGATGAAAAGTTACGTGTTGCACTCGAGTACAAAGATGTTTCACCTCGTGCTCTTGTGACTCCTTCACTAACGCTCAGGATTCTAATTTTTGAATCACACGCTGCGCTCGTGATTTAATTTTAGTATCCTTCGCTTGCTCGGTCATCAAAATTGAGCACGCGGTTAAAAAGCAACTTTGCACTCTTATTTAACAAATAATTATTTTTAATTTATATCGGTTACTGGATAAATATGCAAGTATTAAACCCACCTCCTAAATCTGTTAATACGAATCCGGATGTGTCTTTTAAATTAATGTCGTAGGTACATAATATTACAGGTTGTAGGTATAACATTTAATGCAATAAAATGCGTGATTGCAGTTTTTCTATTAACGAAGTCCTGATGCAAACTGCAGCAACGACGCATTTTGGAGAGCTTTAGGTAAGCCACAGCTGGGCGGTCGGTGCGAAATCCATAGTTATAATAAACCAATGACTTAAATTTATTAACCTACCAAATTATGCTGAAAATTATAACTAATTACCGTCGAATTCGGATTCTATCCTTCAGAGAAATCCCTAGCATAGCCCTTTCCATAGCTCGCTGAGCGACTTTCAGTTTGTGGACCAGTCCCACCGTAAGTGTCCACGTTTCGGCTGAATAGGTCATCAGTCATCACAGGTAGGACGCACTGCTTGAATACTCTGACAGACAACCAAGGTGATCGACATAGCTCAGAGGGTCAGCAAGTTGAAGTGGCTGTGGGCCGGTCATATCTGCCGCAGAACCGATAACCGTTAACGCGCCGGCGAACTCTGAGCGCAACTTCAATTCGGCCGCGTCAAAAACTTCGGCCTGAATATCACTATCCCTGTTTAGTGACGAAGTTTAGCCACGCAGAGCAACAGTGATAGCAATAGAACGATTCTAAATTTGATTAAATTTTGACCGTGTTCCGTAATACCAAAAATGATGACTGAAAACTTGTTGTATTTTTCTCATTGTGTTGTTATTCTGTAACTAGACGATATAATCTATGTTCCCATGACTAGGATACGTAAGATGTTGTTGTTTTTAATACGAAACAATTAGGTTGAAAACAGGTCTTTTATGACGTAAAAACATGCAGAATGCGATACGCTTCTATTTCATTTTAGGTAAGTATTTTGATCTAATATATGGTTGGGAACCTAGATAAAAACTATTCAAATTAAAATAATACCTTAATAAGGTAGAAATATGCTCCAATTAGAAATTATCTTGGTAATACGTGTTGTATGGGCGATTGTTCCTCCGGTGTCCCCTTAAGGTAAACGTGTGAAGTGCGAAGTGTAGAACGCACTCCGGCTAGATGGAGTGACGATTTGCGCGCTGTAGCTGGCAAGAATTAGACGAGAAGAGCTGAGGATCGGGCTCAATGCTGCACCCTGGGAGAGATCTACGTCCAGCAGTGGACTGTTACAGGTTGATGATGATGATGATGACGGTCGAATTTCGACCACTGTGCACTGACTAGTAGTAATAAATAACTTGTTGTTGGAAAACAGAGTAAACAGTTACGAGAATTTACAAAATGTTAACCTAAAAATATCTCCAGAGGAAAATCAGGCGAAACAACCAATAAAAAAAGTAATTGAAGGAAAATAATTTAATAGGTCCAACCCACATACAAAACGAATTGGAATTGAAACAGGAATCCAGTGGACACGCTCTAGATGGGATTTCAATTGGTGCCAATAAGCACTTGAATTAATTCCTAACGAGACGAGATGGAACTGCCGAGAAGAAAAGTACTTTCACGGTTTATCGATGAATGAACGAATGAATGCATTGCACAGATTAAAAATAATAAACAACCGGCCAAATGCGAGTTGGACTCGCGCACGAAGGGTTCCGTAATATTATCTATAAGTCCTCTAAATTGTATAAGCGCCCATACAACACAGAGGACTACCTTAATTGGCGTCAACTTTGTATGTATGAGAAGCCTTTAATTTTTAAACTTTTTAATTTTTTGGAATTTTCCTTTATTTGTGCTGCTTTTTGCCTTGCTTTTTGCCAAATTTTGTGGTTCTGGGTCAATGGGAACTACCATATAGGTTTTCGATCCATAACCTATAGGGTACTTCTAGTTGACGTAGAATTGACAATTTTGGTTAAAAACATGGTCTTAGAGCACAAGTAAAGGGAAAACTCCGAAAAATAAAAAAAGTCGAAAATTATGGTAAATTTTGGTACTCACAAGTTTTCGCGGAAATCTAAATTTGCGCATATCTTTTTATCGTGTTGATTTAAGACCTTGATTTTTATACACCTAATAGGGACTATAGACCTCAGTATCTGGCATAAATTTCAACTTACTAGGTCCACCCATTCCTGAGAAAATTGGTGGTGACACACGGACAAACAGACGGACAGACGGACAGACGGACAAGAGAGTGATCTTATAAGGGTTGTTTTTTTACCTTTTGAGGTACGGAACCCTAATAACTAGTGGTTCGCCCCGAACTCAGATCTCCCAGTCTCCCATAAAAAACAAAAAAAATATTTGTAATCTTTGACTATCAAAATAGTGTCACGAAATGCATAACCAACTCACTTGTTTCATTCAAATTACAGGTAACGGGAATTCATGTAAATTGGTTCAAATTTTTGAGGTAGAAATTATAGTTATTCTGGATTTCAGACTTTTGCCTATATTTGTGTCACTAAAGATACATGCATACCAAATTTCAGCACTGTGGGGTTACTGGTGGACCCTGTGAGTTTTGTCAAAGTTCCGTTTTTATTATAGCTAATACATTAAAAACTACAAGATTTAAACTAAAAATAAAAACGGGGTCAAAATGTACTCACGAATACCTTTCATTAGACATGTCATTTGACCGGATAGTCCCATTTTGGTTTTTTTATACCCCTCTTGAACCCCAATATCTCAACAACCCACCACATTTTAGCTCATTTAGTCACACCAAAATTGAGCCGTCACTACTAGGTATACATATACCAAATTTCACGATGATCGGATGAACGCTTTGAAAGTTATCCTCGGACAAACATACATACTCGTACAACGCCGATTTGCCCAAGTTGATTTGGAGATCTTGTTTCGCTCGATCAACTACGCCATACGGACTTTTTATTTGATTTTTTTTTGTAGGCTTTGATAAATTATTATAAGAGAGTTTTCCCCGCGTCAGTCCACTAGCCCTGATAGTGCGTCAATGACACGATTAGGGTCACCCTTCAATGCTTCTAAGCTTTCTACGTTTAACTGAGTATCTATGGCTGTAAGTCTACTTATGCCATTTATCTAAGGTGCTAGGTTAGTTCAGTGCTAGTGCTAGGCGTAGGTAAAAAAGTGTTTTTTACCTTCTTGTACCAAGTTATATTAAGAACCATTGAGGGGTATGTACACTTGTATATACAAATATATATCTAGTAAGGTTTCCACTCGAGAATTGAATTTGACTCCATTTTATGACGGATAAAGCTTCAAATTCATAAATATTTTTATATATTCATAACAACTAGTGAAAATTATACGTTATCATGACCTTCCTGGGAGCCGTTGGGCACAAAATCGGTTGGGAAATCTGGTGCAGTGGACGTTTGTCTAATATGAAAATGATGATGACGAAATACACAATATCTACCCTTCCAGCAATCGGCTAAAACATGACCTTTCGTAACCCAGAGCTACCAGGATAGCAGAAACAGACAATAGTCACGGTCACACGGTTACACAGCGGGCGGTATTCAAATTCGTTGTCTAGTCCTACATCTAGTTTATAAATTGAATTCATGGTGTGAAAGAGATAGATGTTAGGCGGTGCTCTACTTTCCTGAAATTGATACTCCTTGCCTAATTACTCTTTACATAAGACCAGCATAAAACATAATGGACTCAAGAGTAATGTAACAAGTAACTATTTAACAAAAATATAACCGAATTCAGATAACAGAAAAACTACTGAACCGATTTTGATGAAATTTCAATGGGACCAATCTAAAAGTATATCCTTTCAAATAATAAAATAATTTTCCAAATCGATTGATAAATGACGGGATTATGCGGTAACAAACATAAAAAATACAGGATAATTGAGAACCTCCTCCTTTTTTGAAGTCGGATTAAATAAAACACACATACATGAACCCTGAAACAAAGTTGTTTTCGGTGCCTGGTCCTGATAGATTTTTAGGGTTCCGTAGCCAAATGGCAAAAAACGGAACCCTTATGGATTCGTCATGTCTGTCTGTCCGTCCGTATGTCACAGCCACTTTTTTCCGAAACTATAAGAACTATACTTCTGTTGAAACAAGGTAAGTAGATGTATTCTGTGAACCGCATAATTTCACACAAAAATAGAAAAAAAAACAATAAATTTTAAAGGGGTTCCCCATACTTAGAACTGAAACTCAATTTTTTTTTCATCAAACCAATACGTACGGGGTATCTATGGATAGGTCTTCAAAAAATATATTGAGGTTTTTAATATCATTTTTTTCTAAACCGAATAGTTTACGCGAGAGACACTTCCAAAGTGGTAAAATGTGCCCCCCTTATAACTTATAAATTAAAAGAATGATAAAACTAAAAAAATATATGATTTACATTACCATGCAAACTTCCACCGAAAATTGATTTGAACGAAATCTAGTAAGTAGTTTTTTTTTAATACGTCATAAATCGTAAACCGCAATTTAGCTTTCATTCAATCAACTCAAATATAAAAAAGTTACAATGAACTACAAGAACTTTTATATTATGTTCCTTGCTGCTACGGAACCTTTCATGGGCGAGTCCGACTCGCACTTGGCCGCTTTTTTATTTAGTGATACGTAAGTAATCAAAGCACATTAGAATATTTGCAAAACCATTTATATAAATGTAAATTTTAAATTAATTGACTACGTGGCTATAAAATGTATACCTATACCTATCTATTCTAACCAAAAAGAATCTCCCTTCCTCATCAAACTAATATTTCAAATGCGAAAGTTTTTTATTGATATATAACATCTTTCCTCTCGGTTTGTAGGAGTGATTTTGGCAAAAGGGACGGAAATGTGTAACAGGAAACCGGGGAAGCGCGCGATATTTGATTTGAGCAATGAGCGCGCGCGGTGGTCAGATGTTACACATCATATGCGACTACTATCTCAATCACGTCGGAACGGCTGAACCGATTATGATGAAATTTGGTATATACGTAGATTATAACCTGGATTAACACACAAGCTACGTTTTATTGGCAAACCACGCGTGCAAAGCCGCGGGCAGAAGCTAGTTTATTTTATATGCAAGTTCTAAAAAGCGTTGAAAATATAACTTTTACGGCTACTTTCACATAAATCTTAAAGCCCACTAACCCACCATAAACCAACCATAAAATACTAGAACCTTCAATAAACAAATAGGTAATTACTAATTTTATGGGTTCTGTGGAAGACATAAATAACTCAAATTATGCATTCTCATCATTTTTTTATATAACGGCCTCACCACACGGGCGATTTGCAAGCGTGCTTGCTTATACACGGTGTCCTTTAAATCACTGTTTTCCCAGAACAAACGTTGTTCAGACCATGGTCTACAAACATTTTATAGCATCAAACAAGAGAATTATAAAAAAAATCTATACCTTCTCAAATAAGTCTAACTTTGTTCAAAAACTAGCCGTGACATAAAACTTCATTGGCACGCTAGCCGTAGCGTACCTACTATTATTATTTTTTGTGGCGATACGGCGGCATGTTGTAGGGCGTAACGTTAAAATAGGCGATCTAAGTTCGCAACTTTTTACGTTTTTCAAAGACTGATTTCAATTTTTTTTATTTGAGGTTATAAACTGTTAATAGACCATGGTCTGAACAGCGTTTGTTCTGGGAAAACAGCGATTTAGAGGACACCGTGTATATGGCGATTTGTGAACGTGTTTGCCGAGTGTGTAGCGAGCAATGCTGCCAATTGTTGCGATTTGTGGGTAGCTAGCGCGGGTAGATCGCGGGGAATAACTAAAATCGGGGATTTTTTGGCAATCGAGGCCTTTTTTGCAATTTAGAAGCCCCAAAAATGTTACCATTCATTTTAGCTTAAATTCGTACCAAACAAGGGATAGTCTAAACGGGGGGACTGATAAAATTTGAACCGAACCGGTCTATATTTGGAGCGAAACGGAGGAAAACAAATAGTATGTACTAAATAGTAAAAGATTTTTTTGGAACCTATGAAATCATTCCAATGTTAATTTTATGTGGTTGTTTGTTACTCAATCACGTCGTAACGGCTGAACAGATTTCGATGAAATTTGTTATGTATGTAGATTATAAGTATAACCTGGATTAACACATATGCTAATTTTTATAGCCCACGCGTGCGAAGCCGCGGGCGGAAGCTAGTCATTCATAATATCATTGCGGGGTATTTTCAGGGAATGCATCAGTGGAAAGCGGATAATTTCGGGGAATCGAGCACACTTTGCGGGGAATCAAGAGCGCGGTCTCTCTGTACACACGGCTACACTTCAAGCTACTCATTTCCAGTATAAGCTGACCTCTCATTCTACGAAAAGCCTACACAATGCGAGGCCAGCTTATACTGGACTATATAGCTTGATGTGTAGCCGTGTGTACGTAAACACGCGCGCCCCGCCACACTTCAGCTAGTCATATTGTGGAAAGTAAAGTATAATTTACGCTCCGCGGTGCGCCACCGCTACATGGTAGACATACCTCCCATACGCACAAAGCGGTACTCTTCCACCTTTATTATGCGCACCGCCGAGGAGTGGAACGCCTTGCCTGAATCTGTTTCCTGATAACTACAACCTAGGGGTCTTCAAGTCGCGAGTGAATAGGTTTCTTCTAGGCAAGCGTGTACCATCGTAGACTGCATCATCGCTTACCATCAGGCGAGAACGTGGTCAAACGCAAGCCTATAATGTATAAAAAAAACGTTTTGTAACCGCGCGGCGATCACAGTTTTATCTATCGTAAACTTTTTTAAATGCTTACCTCTAATTTGATATCCATATCGCTACACATATTTTTCTATATATCACCATTGGTATCTTACGTATAGCTTAATTAAATCAGTTATTTAAAGAAATTGGTAGAGCTTTGGTAGAGCTTTTGTGAACGAGCTCCAGGAAGTGGGCACCACCGCCTTACCTTTATCTGCCGCCAAATAGCAGTACTTGTGCTGCTGTGTTCCGGTTAGATGGTAATAGTATGTTCCTGTAATTACTGGCACATAGGCATAACAGCTAAGCCCTATAGTATGGCAACGTATCCACATAGAGATCAAGATAACATAATACCTTGTTTTGAATTCTATGTGGATATCCATGGGCTGCAGTAGATACTTAACATCTAGTAGACTGCCTGCTCGTTTGCCATATAAGTTGTATAAATAAAATACGATCTTCTACGGTCTATATATGGCTCTTTGTTATTAAAAAAAATGCCTGACTTCTTTATAAATCTTTTAATTACGTATTACTTATATCGCCTATTCTAATCGTAAATTAATTACAAAGAATTAAAAACATATAATATAGGTAAATTTTAAGATTTTAATTTGAATAAACAAAACTAGTTTCATTCATAACAGTAACTGTCATTAATCATTCTCATTCATGCAATGCAATTAGTTATATTGCCAATCAAAGTCAAGTTCAAGGACCAATGCACTAAGTAGGTTGGTTGCAGAACACTAGATTCACTTCCATCGTGTTTCTGAGCGCCTGGTAGTTAGATCAAAGTTAGGCTATGTTTTAGACAAGTCTAGACTGGTATGCGCGCCTGGTACCGTTTTCTTATCGCCTAATTGAGATTCGGAATGTTAAAAATTACCTATTTTTATTAAAAAACTGTTTTAATGAACTACTGAATTTGTTTGTAGGAATTAATGAGATCAGTCGCTGTATCTAACATTTTCAGTGATAATAAGATAAAAGAAATCATTATACTATTTATCAGAAGTAGAGTTCCTTGTGAAGTACTACCACCATACCTATTTCTGTCATCAAGCAGTAGTGCTGTGTTTGGTGCCATACATGGAAATTACAGGCGCATGAGGCTTTACACCCGTATGCTTCAAGTTAATGGACGCAGGGCAGTGCCCTAGGGTACATTTCTCTAAGGTACGGGAACTACCAGGCAATTTTCTGTTATAGGCGATGGTTACTTACCATCAGGTGGGCCGTAAGCTTGTTCCATCTCCATGTAGCATACAAAATTATCATCGACAATATCATCACATTGTTCAATGTCAAATTTATAAATTTGCCAATAATGTCGGTTACGTCACTTAGTCAGAACAGCGACGATATGAGCGGAGATATAACTGTTCCAATCTGATAATCTCTAAATAAGTACGTACAATGGTTAATTTACGAAATGTAGATATGTTACTTTACTTAAGAAATTCCCTTGTTTTTAAACCTAAAATTGACCTAGAGAGCCTATTTCAAAACAAAACGAGTTTTTTTTTGCTTTCATGTAAAATGTATTTTTTTTAACTGGATGTATCTTTGTTTGACCACAATCTCACCTGATGGTAAGCGATGATGTGGTTCAAGATGAAGCACGAAGATCTAGAAGAAACCTATTCACTCTTACCTTAAAGATGCCCGTATTGTATTCTATAGGAAAACCAGACGACAGCAAAGTGCTCCATACTTGAAATGTTCGCATCAAGAACGTATGTTTTGTAGATTAGCACTTTTGCCATGAATGTGACGATATATGATAGACGTTCACTGTTGAGCTGAACTTCCTTCCAGAGATTTCCAGAGGATTTCCAGAGCACCCGATATTATGCGGCTTGCACGCGGCTTGCACGCGGCACTCAGCAACTTCAACTAAATATGTCATATTTCCATATAGTAGGAGCCTAAGCTGCACCTTCCATTCCGTGATCTTCACTCGCGGAACTTTGTGCCCCAACGGCCGTGAAAACTTAATCAAGCAAAGTTGGTTAATTAAGGGCCATTCACACTTCCCTCGTCAGCCGGCGCCTAGTCCAAGGCTTGATTGATCACGTCGCCTTAATCATCGTTTAACTGGAAATTTGCATAACACGTTCAAGCAAGTTTAGTGAAAATACCTGTTTTTGTAAGCTTTTTACGTATTAAAGTTTTAACTTGTCAATAAACTTTGAGCAAGTTTTTAGCGTTCCGTTACTTTGTAAAAAAACGGATGACTGTTTTCAGGCTGTCCAGAATGATATTTTTTTTATACTACTTATATGGCAAACGAGCATGCAGTCCACCAGATGTTAAGTGGCTACTGCAGCCCATGGATATCCACATAGAATTCAAAACAAGGTATTATGTTGTCTTGATCTCCATGTGGATACGTTGCCATACTATAGGACTTAGCTGTTATGCCTATGTGCCAGTAATTACAGGAACATACCATTACCATCTAACCGGAACACAGCAGCACAAGTACTGCTATTTAGCGGCAGATAAAGGTAAGGCTATGGAGAGGGCTATGCTCGGGGTTTCTCTACGGGATCGAATCAGAAATGAGGAGATACGTAGGAGAACTCAAGTCACCGACATAGCCCGACGGATTAGCACGTTGAAGTGGCAATGGGCAGGCCATATAGCGCGCAGAACAGATGGCCGATGGGGCCGAAAGGTTCTCGAGTGGAGGCCACGGACCGGCAAGCGCAGCGTAGGACGTCCACCCACAAGATGGGCAGACGACTTGGTAAGAACCGCAGGTCGGCGTTGGATGCAGGCCGCTTCCAACCGCAGTTCCTGGAGATCAATGAGGGAGGCCTTTGTCCAGCAGTGGACGTCCTACGGCTGATATGATGATGATGATGATGAAAGGTAAGGCGGTGGTGCCCACTTCCTCGAGCCCGTTCACAAAAGCTCTACCACCAGTCATCAAAATGTCATGAAATGTCAAAAATTATATCTAAGGACCTAGTATTGTACCAAAATCAAGCTTTTTGTAATTATAATCCAAAATGAAGACTAGTGGTTGGCCCGAACTGAGATCTCGCGAGTCTCCCATAAAAACAAAAAAATATTTTATATATAATCTGAATATCAAAATAGTGCCACGAAATGCATAATCAACTAACTTGACCTACAGTTTCATTCAAATTACAGGTAATGAGAGTTATCAATTAAAAACCATTAATACATTTCCATTTTACACCTGAGATCCCTTCACCAAACCGAAGTGCTGATATTCTTCGGATCGGCTGATCTGATCATCATCATATTTCGCTAAGAACTACATGAGTTTTTTTAACTACCTGGAGATGGAACAAGCTTATGGCCCACCTGATGTTAAGTGGTAACCATCGCCTTTAACAGAAAATTCCAGTTGAACTAGCTCGCTAAAAAACCCTGTAAAATCGGAACTACGATAGACAAGACAGTCATCAAAATCCTCATTTTGCGTAAGGGTTCATAAATTATTCCTCCTATGAGGCGTCTTAAAAAACCCACATATGTTTCCCGATTATGTAGTTCTCGAGTTATTTATTTTTCTTGATATTTAAGAATTGTACTTGCATCAAAGAATTTGGAAGTAGAATTTTTAAACTTCTATGTCTATGACCTTCATAGATAACATAATCAGCTAGATAAAAAATATAACGTAAGTCCCTGGATTTGTAAGTTGCCACGCTTTCCAACGCGTGGTCTCCACTAGAACCTTTCTGCCCTACGGCCGTCAGTTCTTCGAGCTTCTTCCGCCCACTGCCACTTCAGCTTCCTAATCCTCTTGGGTATATCGCTGACCCTTATTACTACGGATCTTCTCATTGTTTTGCCACCGAGGGGTATAAAAAAAACTATAAGATGGGTCTACAATCTTCCGTTCGCAGCCTTAATGAGCTTATTAAAATCCATCCTCATTTTGACGTGTTTGCGGATGACTGGAAGACGATCGAGCGGGTGTGTCTCAGTTATTGTGAGAGTATTTAATTAGTTAAGTATACAGATGTTATGTTTAGTCCCCTATTGTATTTGTATATCTGTTGTTTATTGTGTACTTTTTTTAACCTAAAATATGTACGAGTAAGTTTGAAAATGAATGAACTTATATTATAATATGTATTTTTTCTTGTAGTAGTTTTAGATTTATAGCGTATTAGATTAATTCTGTAAAGTTATATTTAGGTGTAAATAAACGAATTTGAATTTGAATTTACAATTTCTCACATTAAGCATCCTTCAGTTCCTGACAATTCGTAGTTGACAGTTTCAACTAAAACTATAAATCTTTACATAGTATAAAATGAAATCGCTTCCGCTGCCTGTTCGCTTAGATCTTTTAAACTACTCAACGGATTTTAATGCAGTTTTCAGCAATAGATAGAGTAATTCAAAAGGAGGGTTCATATATATAATACATATATAGTAACTGTGAAAGTAACTGTTTCTTTGTTAGTTTGTTTGTTACCTCATCATAACAAAACGGCTGAACGGATCGTAATGAAATTTGGCAAGGAGATAAGCTACTTTTTACCCGAGTGCGCAAAAGTAGGGTAATGTTTTTATTGAAATTCTACGCATGCAAAGCCACTGGTGGGTCAGCTAGTAAATAATAAATAAATATTGCTGGACATTTCACACAGCGCTATCTAACCCCAAACTAAGCAGAGCTGGGAACCAGATAACTGATAGAATACTTATATACATTTTTTTTGTAAATACATATTTATAATATATAGGAAAAGATCCAGACCCGGAACACATATCTGTAGATTATACAAACATTTGTCCCGGGAATCGAACCCGCTACCTCCTGTGTCTCAGCCGGCTATACGCCCATTGCGCCACGGAGGTCGTCACTATAGAAGAAAACTATACACAGTGCTACTGGCGCCTGAGGAGGTTAGGAACAAAAAGTAACATTTTTTGGTCATTGTAATTTTATTTGTTTATCCTACTCAAAAGGCTGAGTTTTATCATTATCTGTAAAAAAACAAATTCAAAAAGTGACTTGTTTCATAGAAAAACCATCTAAATGGTTGCTTCCGGAATAAATAGTAACATTTTTGATCAAAAACAGTATATTTTCTATTGGTTTGTTATATATTTTCTCAATATAATGAAAAAACTAAAATTTGTAAATGTCACATTTTGTTCCTAACCTCCTCAACTATGAATTGACAGGAACTGACAGGTGTAGAGTATTAGTTTTTTTACCAAGCCAACTGTCACGGTGCTCTGTGACAGTTGGCTTGGTAACCGGCAACCGTCCGTTACAACTGTAGCATCAAGATATTACGTCGGCTGGTGATAACTCTTGCAATCAAGATGCAACGGGTTTTATTTTAACATACCCATTTTTAGATTTCACCACATTCCTTACCAGAAAGATTTCTGAGATTCACAGAGAAGATCACCTTATAACATTGCTTAATACAGGCATGTGTATAAAAAAAATGTCCAGTTTTACTGTTTAATAATTCTAAGCAAACGCTGATTTCCTTATTAAAATAAATACATTAAATACATAATTACATTGATAAATAAGTTTAATAATTAAATAAATGTATAGTTCTAGATATCTACCTATTTCTGCTGCATCATACTCGTATTGCCGTGCTCCGATTTGAACACTTTACACAAGTTAGAAATAAAAATTACACAAAAATAGAATAAACAAAATAAATAGTACAATTGGCTGTCTTATCGCTTTATGCTATTATTCCAGATAGCCATTGGAAACCTTTGAAATCACGAGCACATGAGACGTTTCACCTATCACAAGCTGCCGAGTGAAATGTACTGTCACGTAGGCCAATAAGTAATGGCCTTATCGCTGAAAGCGATTTCTTCCAGGCAACCTTTGAATGAAATGCAACGACGTCGTTTTAGTAAGTAATCAGGGATTCCTACAGCCATTTGGTATAGTGAAATGTAGGAAGCTTTCAGAGTGAACTAAATATGGCCATTATTGGGTTTAAAGTGATTTTGCGGGTATTAGTTACAATATTAGCCTATTAAAAAAACCCTGGACACCATGAAAATTGTGTCCATAGATTTTTTATATCTAAAACCATGTTTATGTTTTGTGTTAGAATAGTTAAGTTGAAAGCTCAGCAGGTGAAACTAGAATTAAATTGACTTTAACCTATATTCTTATTTTGTTAAAATTGTATGTATGTAACAATGACCTTGCCATTTTAATGTATCTAAAACTAGCCGAATCATCCCGGCTTTGCACGGATTTTTATCAAAATAATAGCAGGGATTGTGTAGGTTTCTATTAATGAAAGAATTGTCAGGAACAATTTAGTAGTTTGCCTACAAAGTTACAACACATTTTTGCTCTGGTAATATTAGTAACAGACGGATGTAGCAAAATGTGATCTTCGTAAGTGTTCATGTAATTATTTCAAACCTTCTTAGCTTAGAGTGTTTGTAGCTGCATTTTAAAATCCTTGCAGAGCTTAATACAGCCTATTATAATATATCGGATTATTTCGCAAATAAAAAAAAGCTTGGGACCGGAATTGCTACAGCTCAAACAATTTTTTTTAAATGTACATAACAATTCTTTATTCTTTATTGCACACAGGAAAATACATAACAATAAAAATACAGGAATAGAGGTCATATACAAAGGTATATATATAAGTAATATAAAATGACGAATCAAAATGATCATTAAAGTTTTATTAAATAAAGAAATATTGACTTTGACTTTGAAATAATTGAGCTTTAGAGCTTTTGGAAAGCACAATAACGAGATGGGCTTTTCAAAATTAAATGATTGTGACAATAATGCCGCCCATTGCCGCCTTATTTATTATATCCTGGTACTTATTCATTTATTTATATTCAGATGTCAAAGATATCATATATTTGTATTATTTCTCTTTGTGTTTAAAAAAAATATTCAATAAAGAGTTATCTATCTATAGGAAATTGTAGTCTAAGTAGTGTTTAAAACTAGGTTTTTATGGTACTTAAATGTAGAAAAAAATGCAAAAAGTTGCAATTATTGTTAAAAAATCGTTGTCTAGTTAGAGTGTTATTTAAACTAATGTTGAAAAAAACGCGTAACTAATCCTAATACTGAAAAAAGCACAAAAAAATTAAGATAATGGAATACAGTTAAAAATAAAAAAAAAACACTTACACAACAAAATTCCCAAAAACTCCACACCAACACAATCACTATAGATATTCGAATTCTGAAAATTAAAGTTCGGATCGAACGCACACACCAGCTGCTTCGTCGTCTGACGCGAACGAACTGAGTCAGTTGCTACTTCGGCTCGCTATAATATAATCTTGGGTATCTCGGAGTCTCTTTCACTCGGACCGGCACTTTCTGGGTTAATGAGGACTGTTTTCTACGTTTTCGAATTGTGAATTGACGCATTGGGTGCCGAGTTGGTTTCGAGAGCTTCTCAGTTGTTATGCACTCCTGGTATTTTGTGATGATTGGTGCTTTTTTGTTTGTTTTTGGGGTTGTATCTTCATGATCAGCCTGTGCATCTGATGCAGAACTTGCAGACTGTTTAATGGGCCCTGTCAAAGCTTAGAATTGAAATAGATGGGCTTCTCAAAAAATTAAGAGACAGAAAAATGGGCTCCCAGCGATAAGGCATTAAAACTGCCAATATTTTCGAGATGAGACGAAGAATATAGTGGGTTCGATTCCCACCATGAAACAAATATTTGCGTAATCTACAGATATTTGCTCCCGGCCTGGGTTTCTCCCTTAATTAAAAGTACGTAGGTATGTCTTACAAAATAAAATGCAAGTATTCTATCAGTTTACAACAAACATTGCTCAGTTTGGAGTAGGTTAGCGCTTTGTGAAATGTCCAGCATTATTTATTTATCCCACTATAATATTATAAACGCGAAAGTTTGTATGGATGTATGTGTGGATGTTTGTTAATCTTTCACGTCGTAACAGATGAACCGATTTCTATGAAATTTGGTATGTAAGTACGTAGATCATAACCTGGATTAACACGTAGGCTACTTTTTGTTTACAAACCATGCGTGCGAAGCCGCTGGCGGAAGCTAATAAGTATTCATACAATAAATTTACTTTTTCCACTTAACGTTTAACATCACACTAATATTATAAATGCGAAGGTTTGGATGTTAGTTTATTTATTACTCAATCACGTCATGGCGGCTGAACCGACTTCAATGAAATTTGGTATGTACACACGGCTACACATCAAGATATACATCTCCAGTATAAGCTGACCTCTCATTCTACGAAAAGCCTACATAATGCGAAGTCAGCTTATACTGGAAATGTATAGCTTGATGTGTAGCCGTGTGTACATAGATTATAACGTGGGTTGATACAGGCTACTTTTTGTTGACAAACATCGCGTGCGAAGCCGCTGGCGGATGCTAATAATATATGAAACCGACACCAACTGCTCAAAGTTACATATATAAAGGTCATACTTTCAAGAACTGCCAAAATGCTAGAATAGTCAAATCACTCAGTGACCAACTCTCGTCAATTAATGAACGGCTAAAACTCGTTTTTTGAATGAATGAATATTACGATTGAATGAAATACTCTTTATTGCACACCAGACAAAAATACAGTAACAATGGAAATAAACAATATATAAAAGTACAATGGGCGGTCTTATCGCTAAAAGCGATCTCTTCCAGACAACCTTTGGATGGACAGGATAAACAGAAATCAAAAGACAACGGTGTAAGAGTACATACATAAACAGAACCCACAAAATAACATATACCTTTTGATTATACTAATAAACATAAACTTAAATACATACAATATATAATATATAAATAAACTACACTATGAACATATGTAGGATAAATAACACATATACAAGTTATATGACAGGTCATACAAGGTTTATAGCGACACAAAATTGGACTAGCGTCAAATTATATCCCAAACAAATAAATACGGTCAAAGTACTGAATTGTCCAATTTGTACATATTGACTTATCAAATGTACTGTGGTTATATGTGTGAACAAATAAAATCTGAATCTGAATTTAATCGGGTATTTCAGATCAAAATCAAATCATTTTTATTTCAAATACATTTACAAATCTTACAATATACGAACTAAAATCAGAATATGTATCCTGATTTGTGAGTTTTTGAGTATCCCGATATTTCGTTGCATGCGCCGTGATCACGCAAATTAGTGTTTATAACCATGATAGTTTCGAAAGTAATGAAGCTTACAATGCTGTTAAAATATAGTGAGTACACAAGTTTGGTGCTCACAGACATTGCTTACGGCTCTCTGTAAAAAAATAGTCAAGCTTAGCAGAATAAGCTTGTTGTCGGGGGCTCAGAGTACTAACTACCTTATTCTTTTACAAAATACATTTTGGGGAATGTGCCCAGGAACTATACGATCTGATCCCGCCATCTCCCTTCCATCAAAGGACAAGCAGGCGCACGGCTCAGTACCATCTGTACCTAGTTGATATACCACCCATTCGCACACACCGTTTTGGTTCTACGTTCTTGATGCGTACAGCTAAGGTATGGAACACTTTGCCGTTGTCTGTTTTTTCCGGGCCTCTTTAAGGTAAGAGTAAATAGGTTTCTTCTAGATCTTCGTTCTTCATCTTAAACCACATCATCGCTTACCATCAGGTGAGATTGTGTTTATTTGTTATCCCGACTTTTTGATTGTGTTGCAAGTGTACAACAGCAGAAATGTCCAAATTTCAATCGTGAAGATCTCTATAAGCTCAGAGTCCTGGAACCCGGTGATTGCTAGGTGTGCGCGTCATCATCGCTCATCTCTGTACGTAAATACGGTTAGTGTAGTGTGTCGTAATATGAACGAGGACATTTCTAATTCTGAAGATTAAATGCTAGTTGCTGCGGCTCCTATCACTTCTCGACGGTAGCTCCAAGTACCCCAGTCTGCTCGCGACCACGTTGTAGTGGAAACGTTAGGATAACAAAGATAGAAAGGTACATACGCGATAAATACCTGTTTAAATCTGTAATTATGTATAGTGATCGCAAATGTATGAAAAATATTAAATACGATTTAGTTATTGAATGAATTAATGAATTTTGACGACCTCCGTGGCGCAATGAGCGAATAATGGCTGAGACGCAGGAGGTAGCGGGTTCGATTCCCGCCGCGGAACAAATCTTTGCATGATCTACAAATATTTGTTCCGGGTCTGGATGTTTTTCTAACTATTATAAGTATGTATTTACTAAAAAAAAAGTATATATAATTCGATAATTTATCTGGTTCCCATAGTACAAGCTCTGCTTAGTTTGGGGCTAGATAGCGCTGTGTGAAATGTCCAGCAATATTTATTTATATTATTATTTATTTAAAACTCTTTATTGCACACCAAACAAAACTACAGTAACAAAGAAAATAAACAATTAATAACGGTACAATGTGTGGTCTTATCGCTAAAAGCGATCTCTTCCAGACAATGATGGGTGGACAGGATGGACGAAAATCAAAAGACGGAGGTGTAAGAGTACCTTTAACATACATAAACATAAATTATAATATATATATATTGATTATACCAAATACACATAATATATAAATAATCTACACTACTTTGGGAGGTTAAATAACATAAACACTAACTAGCAGTTACGATACAACGAAAGGAAATGGTTGTATACCTTGGTTTTGAAAATAGAAACAGATTTGAACGACCTTACGGACAAAGTGTAAGGTGTTATCATTACTTCTTTATAAGATTACGTCAACTATAAAACAATTTTGGGTCTACATCCATAAATCATAAATCCATGTGATGAGCTTATACGTGTGCTATGTTCAATGTAACTTTTTCAGCATAATAATTTACATAGTTCACTTGCATGGTATTATATTACAAAATGTCTTGTGACGAGGCATAGATCAGTAACATTAAAAAAAACTAACTCATTTAATAGAATATAATAATTTATTTCATACAGTGTCCATACAAAACAAAAACTAATAATAATCACAAATAAAAATAAGCCTTCAAATTTAAAACATACAAATAATCTTCTTTAAGTTTACATAGTATTAAATGAAGTCGCTTCCGCTGTCTGTTCGCTTAGGTCTGTTACGCAGTGGCTGTTACAGAATAAGTAATTGTCGGTTTTTCTCGAAGTTATACCTACTGTGTCACAGAATAGGTAATACTTGGTATGGAATGACCTACATACCACGTTTTTGCCTACCGTTGCACAGATTAAGAAATAGTAGACAATCGAAATACCTATACCTTTCTAGATACTAGTGGAAGGTTCTGGAAATAATGCTCGGTATAAATAGTGCGTAGAGACGTCCGCAGAGGCAGTCTTGATTTGGCTATACGTGCGAACATTTCGGTGACTTTTAGTGGTTTATTGTGCGATAGTGTTGTGAATTAGTGTGTTATGATTAAGATCGATTATTTTGCATTTTAGTGTTGAATAAAGGTGTTATTTTGGTTAGATTAATTTCATTATTTTATCCCGAACCCTCAGCTCGTAACAGATCTTTTAAACTACCAAACGGATTCTAGTGCAGTTTTCAGCAATAGATAGGATGATTCAAGACGACGGTTTATATGTATAATGCATACATAGTAACTACGAAAGTAACTATTTATACTAAAAACGGGATATTTACCATGATTTGTGAGTATTTGAGTATCCCGATATTTCGGCGCAGTTGCATGCGCCATGATCACGGGTAAACTGAAGTCTATTGCGAGTAGGTAGTTATTGGCAGATATAACGATCTACCCTCTTTCTTAGTCTCTTGCTAGGAATTAATTCGCTAATTCTACTACTACCACCGGCTTCATTCTCGATCATAACTCGATTCCGACACACAACACTCACGGTATCAGGACGCGTAATTGACACTTCACTTTTTCTGTTGTTACACATTCTCACCACAGGATTCCAGGCTCCAGATCACCATCACAGAAAACCATCTTCACGATTGAAATTCTTGTGTTTGGCAATCTCAATTGCCTCTTGAACCAGTCTTGGCATGTAATGTCGCTCAGTTGAGATTACTTGTGGGTTGTGTAGCTCGATCCAGTGGTTTGAGCCTGAGTCCAGCAGATGTTCCGCTATGGCAGACTTTTGTCTGTCAACATTCTTCACCGCCCTGATATGTTCCTTTACCCGACAAGCTATAGTGCGTTTGGTTTGACCAATATAAGAACTCCCACAGCTACAGTCTATTTTATACACTCCTGGTTTTTCTAGTGGAAAACAATCTTTTGGTGAGCGCAGGTAGTGTGTAATTTTCTTTAAAGGAGTAAAGATGGTCTTAAGTGAACGTTTTTGTAGAATGTTTGCGATTTTATCTGTCACTCCTTTAACATATGGTAGAAAAGCAGGGTTTCGTTCCACTCTGCAACTGTGGGCTTTAGGTCTTGGTCGAGCTGGTAAGGACCGCAGTTTATAACCGTTCTTCACCAACACATTTCGGACATGCGCCAATTCACTCTGAATGTGATCCTCATCACACAGGTCGAATGCACGATTGGTAAGTGATGTTACCACTGAATTAAGTTGTCGAGGGTGATGATGTGAATCCGCATGTAGGTATCGGTCCGTATGTGTAGGTTTTCTGTAAACTGAATGGCCCAAACTACCATTCTCTCGAACCTGAACCAATACGTCAAAAAACGCCAAACGTCGATCACATTCTTTCTCGTACGTTAACCTGATCTTACTATGTACGACGTTGAGATGTGCCAAAAGAAGTTCCACTTCGGCTGTTTTTCCTTCCAAAATACAGAAGACGTCATCCACGTACCTCTTCCACAACTTGATTGGTAAAGACGAGATGGCTATATTCTCGTAATACTCCATCCAAATGTTGGCCACCACGGGAGCAACAGGACTACTCATGGCTACTCCATCTATTTGAAGATAGTATTGCCCTTTATATATGAAGAAGTTGGTGAAAAGAACATGCTCCAGAAGCTTGACATACTCTGCCGGAATACTGTCTTGCTTTATTTTCGTCTCAATTACCCTCATACAATCAAGCTGAATGTCCCGCTACGACCTATAGTGAGTCAAATTGATTCTCCTACTTATGAATTAGCGAAACATGTAGCTAAAGTATTGCAACCGACGGTGGGACGAACATCGTCTTTTGTAAAAGACTCGCGGCATTTCATGTGTTGGTGAAGAACGGTTATAAACTGCGGTCCTTACCAGCTCGACCAAGACCTAAAGCCCACAGTTGCAGAGTGGAACGAAAACCTGCTTTTCTACCATATGTTAAAGGAGTGACAGATAAAATCGCAAACATTCTACAAAAATGTTCACTTAAGACCATCTTTACTCCTTTAAAGAAAATTACACACTACCTGCGCTCACCAAAAGATTGTTTTCCACTAGAAAAACCAGGAGTGTATAAAATAGACTGTAGCTGTTGGAGTTCTTATATTGGTCAAACCAAACGCACTATAGCTTGTCGGGTGAAGGAACATATCAGGGCGGTCAAGAATGTTGACAGACAAAAGTCTGCCATAGCGGAACATCTGCTGGACTCAGGCTCAAACCACTGGATCGAGCTACACAACCCACAAGTAATCTCAACTGAGCGACATTACATGCCAAGACTGGTTCAAGAGGTAATTGAGATTGCCAAACACAAGAATTTCAATCGTGAAGATGGTTTTCAATTATCTGGAGCCTGGAATCCTGTGGTGAGAATGTGTAACAACAGAAAAAGTGAAGTGTCAATTACGCGTCCTGATACCGTGAGTGTTGTGTGTCGGAATCGAGTTATGATCGAGAATGAAGCCGGTGGTAGTAGTAGAATTAGCGAATTAATTCCTAGCAAGAGACTAAGAAAGAGGGTAGATCGTTATATCTGCAAATAACTACCTACTCGCAATAGACTTCAGTTTACCCGTGATCATGGCGCATGCAACTGCGCCGAAATATCGGGATACTCAAATACTCACAAATCATGGTAAATATCCCGTTTTTAGTATAAATAGTGTTCATAACCATGATAGTTTCAAAAGTTATACGAAAGTAACTGTTTGTTAGTTTGTTTGTTACCTTTTCATAACTAAACGGCTGAACGGATCGTAATGAAAGGCAAAGAGATTAGAATATATCCTGGGGAAGGAAATAGCCTACTTTTTACCCGAGTGCGCAAAAGCTAATAATAAATTAATTAAAAAAAATCAGATGTCAAATGTCATAGATTAAATAAAATAAAATAGATTAGGAACATATCATTAAATTGGAAATTATAACAGTTATTTAAAATAAAATAAAATTTATATAAAATAAAAATGTATTAATGAAAATTCTATATTGCACAAAATAAAAATAATCTGTACATAGGCGAACTTCATGCCAGATAGCATTCTCTTCCAGTTAACCTTTGTATAATGCGGACAACAGTTATTGTAGGTGCATATTTGATAGAGGGAAAAGTTTAATTTAAATTCCAAGACACATAGATATAACTAAACCTAGACAAACACAAGGTATTTCAATAAACCTACTTTATAATACTTAAACATCAATGAACCCTAGTAATACTATTTATATCAGGTATAAATATCGTAGTATCATCATCATCATATCAGCCGTAGAACGTCCACTACTGGACAAAGGCCTCCCTCATTGATCTCCAGGAACTGCGGTTGGAAGCGGCCTGCATCCAACGCCGACCTGCGGTTCTTACCAAGTCGTCTGCCCATCTTGTAGGTGGACGTCCTACGCTGCGCTTGCCGGTCCGTGGCCTCCATTCGAGAACTTTCCGGTCCCATCGGCCATCTGCTCTGCGCGCTATATGGCCTGCCCATTGCCACTTCAACGTGCTAATCCGTCAGACTATGTCGGTGACTTGAGTTCTCCTACGTATCTCCTCATTTCTGATTCGATCCCGTAGAGAAACCCCGAGCATAGCCCTCTCCATAGCTCGTTGAGCGACTCGGAGCTTATTCATAAGGCCAATAGTGAAGGACCACGTCTCGGTTCCATATGTCATCACTGGTAATACACACTGATTGAAGACTTTCGTCTTAAGGCATTGAGTTATGTTGGACGAAGTATCGTAGTGTATAATATCGTAAATATAAACTACTAGCGACCCGCCCCGGCTTCGCACGGGTGCAATGCTGATACTAAATATACTACAGAATGTCTTTATATACAATGTTCACGTTAACAGCTTTTTTGTCATAAGACAATACAAAAATGTTTTCTTTAAAGGTTACTCTTGAAAGAGTATTTAATTGAAAGAGTATTTTGGAAGAGTATTAAGAGTATTTACGATATCACATTAGAAACCTCTAAAATTATCAGTGTTTCTCTACTATATTATGCATGTATTATTTATGTATTCTTCTTGAATCACTCTATCTATTAAAAAAACCGCATTAAAATCCGTTGCGCAGTTTTAACGATCTAAGCATACATAGGGACAAACAGCGGGAAGCGACTTTGTTTTATGTTACGTAGTGATTTAATATCGAATTAGCGAACAATCCATCTAATATTATCGAAAGCTATCTGTCAGTATGTCTGTTTGTCACGTTTTCATGACTAAACGGCTGGACCGATTTCGATGAAATTTGGTGTACAGACAGGATATGAGTTGGGATATAGGCTACTTTTTACCCGACCACGCAGAATCAGGTAATGTTTTTTTACATCTGAATACTCAATACATATATTGCTCCTATTTCAAAAGTTTTATTTTACTCCATAGAACTGATTTATTTATTGTCTTACATTAAATAAAACCTTCAATTAACCCAAACACTTAAACTTACACATAGAATTAGCCTATTGTACGTCCAATTAATCAGCATGCCGATTCGGAAAGTACCTGCGAGTAACTTCACATGGAAACTTATGTCATTTAAACATTCATTGAAATAAGGCTATTAATTTCATACACGCTTGCATATACAAAAAAATAAACTTACTATTCTGGCGCATCAAGCCCGAAGCGGGGTCTTGGCCTCCGACACTAAAAGACGCCACTGGTCTCTATTCTGTGCCACTTCTTGCCAGTCTGACACATGGAGAGCATGAAGTTCTTTCTCCACATCATTCTTCCAGCGGTATCTGGGTCGCCCGACTGGTCGTTTATCTATATACATATATAAAAATCAATTGCTGTTTGTTAGTCTCGCTAACACTCAAATACGGCTGAACCGATTTTGATAATTGTTTTATTGTTGTATTTGCAATTTTCAAGACCAGGTTTGTACGAATGAAAATTTTAAAAATTTGCCTGGAAAATTTGTATATTCTGGAAAAACAAATAGTGCTTTTTTCTATGTGGTTTTTGTATGAACTGAATACCGTTTTATTTTGAAATCCGTGTGAAGCTGAAGGTCCTAGTTCAAAATAAACTGAAATAGAACTTAGAAAACTTTCGTGATTGATTTCAATCATTGTTATAAATACGGGATTTATCATTATCACGTACCGTCTTATCGGTGTTAAATTAAAATATTTTTATTGTTTAAAAAAGTAAGTAAGTACATAGTAGTAAGTAGGTACATTTTAAGATACTTGGTTGGGAGCTCTTCTTGTAAGTTAGAATAGATATGTTAGAAGAGTCAGATATCGTGTTAAGCCTTCGTAGAACTTTTTGAAGTAAAACTTCTTAACGTACACTTGACTTGGGGAGTAAGCTGGTGATTGCGTTACAAAAAGTACAAACGGAAGTTGAGAGGGAGATATAAGTTAGTGAAGATAGAAAGAGATAGAGTTACGTTTCGTTATTGTTGTGTTGTATTAAACGTTAATGTGCAAGTGCGAGTTGCGTCTGTCCAGAATGAACATAGCCTGATCGACCTACAGACAATGGACAAATTTATTATTCAACAATTTTATAAATTATTATTTTGAAAAAGAAGTTTTACTTCAGTCGTGTGCTTGTCACACTCGTTTTTTTTTATATTAAATGTTCGCTTATTTTCATGCCCCGCCCCGTTTATAACATATATTTCGGAGCACTTAGTGACATAAATCACATGTGACGTAACTGACGTCCACTTCTCAAATCACACTCTCTGCATTTTTAATTGCATAGAGTGAGTGGGCAGATCTAGTATCAGATTAACTTGATTCCGTTCATTCCGTTCATTGTTATGGTATTCGAGACGGTATTTACATAGAGATTGGTTATTATACTAACTAGATGTTTCCGCCGCGATTTCGTACGCGTAGAACACATATAGGTAGGGTTAAAAAGATAAACACACGCTTAACACAGTTTAAAAATATCCTGAACAATAATTGGAAAGGATTTTTTAAACACGCGTTAAACAGTGTTTACCTTTTTGTGGTTACAACAATACAGTTTTGACTCATTATCATCATCATATCAGCCACAGGATTCCATAGATTTCCAGAGCGACCGATCTTATGCGGCCTGCACCCAACGGCTCCCAACAACATTTATCAGGACTTCTTTCCATCTAGGTGGTGGCCGTCCTATACTGCGCTTTCCAGTGCGTGGTCTCGAGAACCTTTCTGCCCCAACGGCCGTCAGTCCTTCGAGCTATGTGCCCTGCCCACCACCACTTCAGCTTGCTAATCCTTTGCACTATGTCGGTGACTTTGGTACGTCTACGAATCTCCTCATTTCTGATTCGATGTCGTAGAGAAACACCGGTTTTGACTAACTGATAAAAAATGCTGTTCTATTTTTTACATCAAAAATAGACGTTATCATAGCGTGTTACTGAAAAACCCAAACATGACCCTTCTAGTAATTATCTCCCCTGCTTAGACTCAAGTAATCAATTGCTCGATATACGTCTCGCAAAAACAATTTAAAATAACCCAAATACGACCGTTCTACTGTTATTTCATAACACAGGCTTCAGGCCTGGACCTTTACAAAGGCATAACCGGGGCCGAAGCGAACGAGTAAGAGGCCTGTTTGGTTCTTATAAAAATCACTATGACAAGATGGAGGTGGACACTGTGGACAGATGGTAGTACTATTGCAACACATGGATTAGAGTTCGGGCTATTATTAGAGTAATGCTTATGAAATAGAGTATAGGTTATCAGATAAATGAGATACACCTGGCACCTGCCAATCCTGTAAAATTAAGAATTATTGAGGCAGGACTAGCCGTCCACTAAACGGGCCTCCATAAGTGCCGCCAATAGAAGGCAGTGTAAGACGCAACGCTGGTGTGGGCGATTAGAATGTTTTGAGAGGTGTGCTGCAGTTTCACTAAGCGCTACTCCCGGCTTTATGCATTTAACCCTTAGAGCATAGGTTCCGTTCTTGCGCCTCCACCCTTGACCAGCCAACTAAGGCAAACCAAGGGCCAGGGGTTTCTGTCAACCCCAAGGAATGATGGGGCTCCGCGGTGTTAATAGAATAAAAAAACTCTTTATTTCACACCAACAATTGTTATTATTATTATTCCCGTTCGTTCCAGACACTTCTTTCAGGCGCAAAGATGATCCAGTCCGCTCGGAAATTGGTGAGGTCGTCCATCTTTTCTTTGGTCTGCCGCAACGTCTTCGGGCTGTGCCGGGGTTCCACTCGGTGGTGAGCTTAGCCCACTAGTGCCTTAATAAATACATGAAATTGTCCATTAAGGCACGGAGTTTTGACGAGCAGATTTCAGTTTTCACCCCCACTTCACCCCGCACGCGCCGGAGTTCTGTAGATTCGCTCTTGGCTTAACAGACCCTGGAGATAAAACCATGATAAAATGATTATTTTGTATCATGAAAAGTATTTAGTAATTAACTCATTTTTTAATTATTTAAAACGAACTACATCATCCCTGTTCAGCCCTAGGGAGTGATTATCAGAATGATTCACTATCCCATGTTTCAATATGCACTTTGTTTACAAAAATAATAATAATATTGCTGGACATTTCACACAGTGCTATCTAGCCCCAAACTAAGCAGAGCTTGTACTATGGGAACCAGTTACCTGATAGAATACTTATATACATTTTTTTTGTAAATACGTACTTATAATATATAGAGAAACAACCAGAACCGGAACAAATATTTGTAGATCATGCAAACATCTGTTCCGCGGGGGCAATCGAACCCGCTACCTCCTGCGTCTCAACCGGCTATTCGCCTACTTCGCCACGGAGGTCGTCAAATTTATGTATTTATTGATGTTTATTCATCCTCGGAAAAATGTTTTGCCATATATATTGTTGGCGTGCTTAACTAGGTACTTACAAACAAAAACAAATAGAAAAAAAAATCAAAAACCGGACAAGTGCGAGTCAGACTCGCGCACGAAGGATTCCGTACCATTATCTATAAAAACGGCAAAAAAATCACGTTTGTTGTATAGAAGCCACCCATAAATATTTTTTCGTACCACTTGCTCAAAAAAGTGACATTCTATGCCACAAAAAGCGAACATAACAATAGTCATTTTTATTCTGTTAAAAACAGTGAAAGAAAATTGTACTGAATTTCATTCATCCTCTAGGGGGAGAATGTGATTTAAATTTGGAATACTTACCGAAATTTATACTGAACTACATCTGTGTTTACACCATTGAGTTTGTATATAAAGCATTATACATCTTTTTGAAAAAGGAATACGCATTTATTATGCAGTTATGATTATTAAATAAAGGTACTCGACAAGCCATCGGCAAAAATAAAATTAGGAATATGCCAAAGGAAATTGCTAAATATTTAAAACTTAAAGATGTTGAACTCTACACCGGTCACTGCTTTAGAAGAACTTCGGCGATTTTCTTGGCGGATTCAGGGCGGATATTACGTCAATAAAAAGACACGGTGGTTGGAGCTCTGATAGAGTAGCGGAGGGTTATATCGAAAGCTCAATGGCGAATATAACCATATTAAGCAGTCAAATTAACAAAAATATAAAACTTAATTCATCAGAGCCACAACCATCCACTTCCGGCATCTTATCTTCGTCCGTAACTCACGATGCACCACCACCACTATCTCCGACGTATACTATCTACAATGAAACGCAAGTTCCTCAGAAGCAAGAACAGAGAAATACTCAAATCAACTCATCAACAATAAATGTACCAAACAAAAATGTAACTCTCTCTATCAATAATTGGACCAATGTTTCGAATGTTAACTTTTACTTTTAATTGTCATTATTTTTAATAAATGCTTATCTCATATTATTATTGTGTTAATTTTTTCGCAAATGGTACGTAAGTAGAGTATTTTCCTCGGTGATAAAGCTGTCTTAGTCTTGGGTGAACTTAAATCCCTCGATACACTCAGGACTCGTCTTAAATCCCTCGCTTCGCTCGTGATTTAAGTTTTTAACACAAGTTTTTAAACCTCGAGTCCTTCGTTACGCTCGTGATTTAAATCGTCACCCGCGACAGAAGACACTGCTTTATCCCCTTGGTTACTTATCTACTATTTTTATTTTTATTTAATCATTTATTTTTAATGTAAATATACAGTGTTTTTTTTAACTGTAACAGTACGGCAGCACCCATAACCAGAGGAGATACAGGTGCAGTTTCTTTTAAAACATCAGCTCGTTTTCGAAGAAAAACATTTTGGCATTAATACACTTCATTATCATTATCAATAACACTTCTTTAATGTGCAATTAGAATCTAATAAAATGTTTGTAGAAGGAATTATGTTTGTCCTGTTGTATGAGAATATTTTTTATCAAATTTGACTAACTTTCGGTGTTCAGATTTTTTTTATCCGATACAATAAAATGATCCTTACAAAGAACTGCACCGATCGCCATCAAAAAAAAATTTACCAACTTGATTCATTTTAAGGCTCTACTCACACTTGACCAAAAAAATTTTAATGCCAAAATGTTTTTCTTCGAAAACGAGCTGTTGTTTTAAAAGAAACTGCACCTGTATCTCCTCTGGTTATGGGTGCTGCCGTACTGTTACAGTTAAAAAAAACACTGTATAACTAAATATCCTGTGAATTCAAAAATTCAAAATTTCAAGCGTCTACCTGTTGTCGTTATCAGTATCGAACTAAGACGAGCAAAAAAAGTTTGTTGTATGGGAATCCCCCTTAAATATTTATTTTATTCTGTTTTCAGTATTTGTTGTTACAGCGGCAACAGATATACATCATCTGTGAAAATTTCAACTGTCTAACTATCACGGTTCATGAGATACAGCCTGGTAACAGACGGATAGACAGACAGACAGCGGAGTCTTAGTAATAGGGTACCGTTTGACCCTTTGGGTACGGGACCTTAAAAACTACTATCTACCACCGTTCGGTACATATTTCTGTGTCAGACGTAATTACAGAAATATTTTATCAGCTATCTGGTTCCCGTAGTACAAGCATTACTAAGTTTGGGACTGTGGGTGGTCTAACACGCACTTATCCAATTATTTTTAAACCAGGTGGTAAAGTAACATGCGGCTCACATGATGGTAAGCAGTTACCGTAGCCTATCAATCCTACCTATCCAGCTAGTCTCCCATAAAAACAAAAAAAAAATTATTTGTAATCTTTGACTATCAAAATAGTGCCACGAAATGATTAACCAACTTACTTGACCCACAGTTTTATTCAAATTCCAGAAATTCCAGGTAACGGAAGTCCATGTTAGTTGGATATTCGTTTTGGGGTAGAAATTGCAGTTATTCTGGATTTCAGACTTTTCCCTATATTTGTGTCACTAAAACTATACATACCAACGCGCATACGCGCATACCAAATATCAGCACTGTGGAGTCACTGATGTACCTACACTGTGAATGTTGTCAAAGTTCCGTTTTTATTATGGCTAATAACTTAAAAACTTTAAGGTTTAAATTAAAAATAAAAACGGGGTCGAAATGCACTCACGAATACCTTTTAGTAGACGTGCCATTTGACTGGACTTTTTTAATGATGATAGTCAAGCGCTTGACCACTACCTCACCTGATAGTAAGTGAAGGTGTGATCGAAGATGGAGCACGCTTTTCTAGAAAGAACCTATTCACTCTGGACTTGAAGACTCCAAGATTATACTGGTTTAGAAAAACATACGCCGGAAGTGAGTTCCAATCTTTACTTGTACTAACAAGAAAAGTTGAAGCAAATTGTTTGGTACGGCAAGGTGGTATGCCGACCAGGTATGGGTGGTACTTCTCGGTACGTCTGCTTGCCGGTGGTGGAAGGGGGAAGCAGGGATAAGGTCATGGAGATCTTGTGCACATTCACCAAAAGTAGCGAACGAAAATTCACCAAAAAAACAAAGTGGGATAGTCCCATTTTGTTTTTTTTTACTTCTCTTGAACCTCAGTATCACAACAACCCCCCACATTTTTAGCTCATTTAGTCACACCAATATTGTGATCGGATAAACGCGTCGAAAGGTATCCTCGGACAAACATACATCACTACATACAACGCCGATTTGCCCAAATAGATTTAGAGATCTCACTTCGCTCGATCAATTTTAAATGCAAAAGTAACTCTGTTTGTTTGATTGTTTGTTTGTTACCTTTTCACGACTAAACGGCTGAGCAGATCGTAATGAAATTTGGCAAGGAGATAGGCAAAAAAGGGCATAGGCTATCGTTTGTCTCAAAAATAATCCTGAAGGGGGTGAAATAAGGGTTGAAAGTTTGTATGGGCAATCCATAACTCCTTAAGTTATGGATCTGAAAATTCATATTTAGGTGTTGAACTTTTTTGCAAAATCATCCCTAAAGAGGGGTGGTAGGGGATAAAGTAAGGGGTTAAAATTGTGAAGTATTCTTTAGATGCACCTATGTACCGTGGGTGTCTTTATAGATAGATTGTGACCGGGATTGGGGCATAGGCTACTTTTTGTTAATGTTATTGTTTTTATTGACAAACCTCAGCCTGGAGCATCGACGAAAGGTTGCTAGCCTCTCGGTTTTTTAGCGAGTACATTTCGGAGAGCGTGCGGCGGAACTTTTCAACCTGATCCCACCATCTCCATTGTATCAACGGACAACCAGACGCTCTGCGATGCGCCACCGCTATATGGTAGAAATACCTCCCATTCGCAAAAAGTGGTTCTCTTCGAGCTTTATTATGCGCACCGCCAAAGAGTGGAACGTCTTGCCAGAGTCTGTGTTTCCTGATAGCTACAACCTGGGTATCTCTAAGTCGCGAATAGGTTTCTTCTAGGCAAGCGAGTACCATCGTGGACGGCATCATCGCTTACCATCAGGCAAGATCGTGGTCAAACGCAAGCCGCAAGTCATATATAAAAAAAACCACGCGTGCAAAGCTGCGGGCGGGTCAACTAGTGGAAATATAACTGTGTTTAATACAATCTGTTGTATAGTTGTATTATTATAATTGATTTACAGGATTCAGTAAAACCACAGTGTTACGATTGACTAAACAATTCGGGTAGTTTAATCAAACTGTTCACAGTGGAACCTTTGTTAAACTAGCGAACTAAACCAATTTAACTTAAACCACCAGTACTGGCGTTGATCGATAACACATGAACGCACTCACGATGTTGTTCCCAAACTAACAACATGTTCAGGGCAATCTGTTAGCAACTATTATCGGACATGGCAAAATTCTAATTTAAACATGCTATTTAAATATATACAACAAAGTCCAACAACTCTTTTCACCCCCCCAGGGGTTGATTTTTGGAAAGCAACAAAACCGGGGCACATCGCGTCTTTAAAATTATTTCTGAGCGTCTGGTCGAAGCGACGTGCGATCCGAGAGCTGCGCTTATTGTCAAGCATAAGCATTGCAATTCAGCGGGGCAATGCAGCCTGCTAGTGATCTGGAGCAGTTGACCTATCTATAGATCGTTTGCAACAGTCTTTAGATGATTCAACTGTTTCTTCTGTATTTTATTGTTAATAATTGTATATTCTTTCTGTTATTAAAGTTCCTATTTATCGTATATACAACTTTATACAGCCAAGAAAAAAGGGTAGGTATAAACAAATAAACCCGCCTGATAATTATATCTTTATCTTATTTCTTTAATTAAATGCAGACATTATTGCCTCTATTAACTTTATCTCCTCCAGCTTTGTTCTTGTCGCGCTCTCATCAGATACACCGTTATTCTAAGATAGCAAAATCATAAATATCTCAGAATTAGTTAAGGACGAACATGGAATGAAAGTTATCAAAATATTCTCAAAAATTTTAAAATATTGTAAATTAAACATGGGTCTCGTTGTCCAGGTCCTCGCCACTATACTGGGTAAGTTTTTGTACATTTTTAACCCCTAATCCTTAGAGAGGTGTTTTTAACTTGTATCCTTTGTGATGTGAGTGCGTGATAGGTAAAAGCTTTGGTTGGTGCAACCAATCTAAAGTACGGGGTTCTCCAATCAGGAAAAAGTTCATCGTGCCGAATTCGGCCTGGCTTAATAACATCTTAAATATGTATTTACTGCAAAATATATTTTCCACATTACGCAAAGGTTAACTGGAAGAGAATGCTTACTAGCATTACGTTTGTCTATGTACAGATATATTAATTTTTGTGCAATTAAGAATGTTCAATCAATCGATCATCACCTATTTACCAGAAGGCCAGAACCTGGAATCAAGAAAAGTCTGTGAAGTACTTTCTGATGGCCACTGGTTCCGTGAGAACAAGGAGCAAGTTCTAACCGGTTATGCCTGGTTTTCAAAGCTGACAGACTACTGAAACATGGAAACAGAATTTATTATAATCTTATCAGCATTAAAAACACCATTGTTGAACATGGCTTATGTTTAGCAAGGCCTGTCTCCTTTATGAGGTCTCGAGAACAGTACAGAAGGCCCTGGTCTTTACCACTTCTACGTGCTCGTGTGTGCACTTGTAGCCAGGTTAAAAACATTGATCGTTTCCAGTATGCAGTCTCTGCGCGTGCATGGGGATAATGTTCGCGTGGCCTTCCTCCACCCTTCGTCTCTTCGAATCCGCCAATACCACGCTGCACCGCCCCATGTCGGAGACGGAACTGGCTCTTTTCGGCAGCTTGTCTTCAGTGGGCGCGCTCATCGGAACCCCGCTGCTGGGCATGTTGCTTGATAGAATCGGGAGAAAGAATACCTCAATCGTCGCTAGTATGATAGGAGTGGTAAGTTCTGTTGGTCTTTGAAAGACTTCTAGGTTGATCCTCCTCATCAAATCAGATCCAGGCATTGAAGGTCCAGGCATTGGATCTTGCTTAGATACGCTGCGTTGAGTCAGTGACCAGAAATATGGTAGCGCTTAACAGGAACTTACGAGAACTTTCGTAGGTCTAACAGTAAAACTTGTGTCCCATCCCGTGTCTTGAGTGTTTGAACTTGTAATAAGACGGTATTAAATATCAATGCTTGGCTTTTAAGCTTCAAGTTCTTCTTCCTCAGATATCCTGGACCATGGTAGCTTCCAGCTCTCGCGTGGAGGTACTTCTCCTGGCGATGTTTGTATCGGGGCTAAGCGGGGCTGTGTTCCTGGTGGGGCCAGTCTATATCAGCGAGTTCTGCCAAGAGTCCATCCGAGGAGCCATGACTTCAGGTACACCTGGATAACGTCTAGTTTCTTGGACTAACTGAAAATTCAAAATCAAGCGCCGCTTATGATTATTTATGCTTCCAAACCAATAAATCGCGTCTCCACAACAGTCGCTCTTCTTAAAACTTTTCTGTTTCTCCTCAGGAACCATGGTCTTCTACTGCGTGGGAATGCTAGTCTCATACTTGCTTGGGGGTCTACTCGCGTATGACGTCATGATCTATGTGTGTCTGTCGCTGGGAGTTGCAGTGACTACGATTCTTTCGTTGCTGAAAGAATCACCCACTTGTTTGATGGCGAAAGGGCTTGACGAGGTATACTTTTGTGACAACGTATTTATAGATTTTTGAGATATTTGATACAACTTGGTAGAGCTGTTACGGATGTTTAAAGCATTAACAGATGCCTCTGTTTGTCTGAACTCAACCACAGATGTGACGTCCATCACAATCGACGCACCCAACCACTAAAAAACAATAACTATGGTTGACCTGACATATTGTATTGTTGGTGTTGATGACCAGCCTACACACAATGCAACGTAACGTCATATTGGGTGGTAGGGTCCAGATGCAGACAACCTCAGCGCTTGGTTGGCCAAGATGGCCGCTGAGAGAATAGATGCAGCCGCTGTAGTGTCTGAGACAATTAGGTATATGCCCAGTTTTCAATTCTTCGTCTATCTATTCAGGTGGCATCCATGTAAAGTTGTAGGCAGATATGTACTAACCTAAACACCATAGATAATCGTACCAAGCACTTGAATCACCTCATTGTTTTGCCTTAGTATGGGTCAAATAAATGGTATTTTTATGGCTAAAATTAATAAGTTTATATGGGTGATCAACAATTTTGTCAGAGCTTACATAGTGTTTTTTTTTTCATTGATATTGTTCCACTGCTGGACCAAGGTATCCCGAGGTCTAGAAGTTCTTCCATCTGTCCCTACCCTGTGCGATGTTCCATTCCTGCTCGAATTATATAGAGAGACACATAAAAAAATTTTCAACGTTTCAGGAAGCTGCCAAATCAGTAGCTTTCTACAGAAGTGTGCCGATTGACTCCAAGGAAGTCTTGGAAGAGCTGAACGTGATCCGCAGGAGTCTCAACCCTGAAATGGATGGTAAGCCTTCAGCTTCTAACCATAACAACATCATAACTTATGTTATGATGAAGATGAAGACACTGGGGTTATCCCCAGTCTTTTCATTTGATCATCATTGATATCCGCTGGTGAAGATAGGCATACCCCAATTCCAGAGTGACCGATCTTGTGCGCCCTGTACCCAACGGTCATCGGCCTTTATTAAGTAGCTTTCAAACTATTGGAGACGACCTACGTTTTTTATTTGGGTGTGCAGTCTTAGCTCGAGATTTTATCGGCCCTAAAGGCTGTCAGTTCTCCGTACAATGTGCCTTGAGTACTGCCGCTAGTTGATTGGAGATTGCAGGAATTTAACTTAGCTCTTGTTCTCTTTTTTTAATTAATCTTTACCGTCTCACTGCTGGGCAAAGGTCTCCCCCAAATCTTCAGAACCATTTCGGATTTTAGCTTTTGCAAAAGGTATAAATATCCGTAATTAAAACCATTCCGTTCACCATTCAGTAAAAAAGGGTACTGTTTACTGTATCATTTAACTAAATAAGTAGGTATTATGTCTTACAAGTGTCTTACGTCTTACGTGGTTCAGACTGGCACAGGATCAGGAAAAATGGCAGAAACAAAGAGAGGTCTATGCCCAGCAGTGGGTCGACACGGGCTGAAAATGATGAAATGATGAATGTCTTACAAGGTGCAGATAAAGCGTCGAGACACTTTTGCGGCATTTTTTACACATAAACCCTTGAATTTATTACCCTTGTGATAATATCTTGACAATACACAAGAAAAATCCTGTGTAAATAACACCCTAATTAACCAATCTAAGTAAATTATCACTGGCTTACAAAATTATATACAAAATGTTACAGCAAGTGTTTTACTTCTCAGATATACATCAGAGAAGTCGTGTATGCAATGGACGACATTTTAACATTATGAGAATGAAAATGAATGAGTTAGACATAATCTTTTGAGTAACTATTACTCGTGCGCGATAACTTGGGACCTGCTAGGAATGCGACTCCCCGACCGCTTCCCCTGCACTTCCCCGATGGCGCCCGTATTGTACCGTTTGCATCACTATTTTTTACTAGGGTTTTTAGTCTCGTACTGGCCCTACGTCACGTAACGACGCGCTCTGGAATTCTTTTAGTTTTCGTTTGTGTTATTGTTGTTATACATAGTTTGTGTCATTGTTATGTTGTTGTAGTTTTTGTTGTTATAGTAAATGTTGTAAATTTATCGGATACCTCTTCGTCAAGTGATTATAGTGAGACTGAGGACGAAGAACAACCTCTAGAAGGCATAAATCCACTAAGTAGTGACGAAGATGAGATAATGTAACTAATAGATAAAATAAATGTATAAACTTAAACATTGTATTTTTATTTTATTCAAATAGTGTAAAAAAGATAAGATAAAAAGCAGCGTTCTCCCTGAGTAACATAATAAATTAGGTTAAAAAAAACAAAGACGAAGCCGCGGGCGGCTGCTTGTTATTTTCGCTTTTTTGCGGGCGGTACAAACACGCCAATATGACGTCACCGCGCTCAGGTCCCAACTTATCGCGCACGGGTAATACAAATCTATAGATCGTTTGCAACGGCCTTTAGATATTTCAACTGTTTCTTCTGTATAATTATAGTCTTGTCAATGGATTATTTTATATTCTCACTGTTAATAAATGTATTATTATTACTTACAAATATTAACAAACATTTGTGAAATAATAGATAAGTCTTACAATTTCTGTAACAGGCAATAAGTACGTACACACGGCTACACATCAAGCTATAATTTCCAGTATAAGCTGACCTCGCATTGTGTAGGCTTTTCGTAGAATGAGAGGTTAGCTTATACTGGAAATGTATAGCTTGATGTGTAGTCGTGTGTACCATATCGCGCCGCTCTTCCTCAAACGTCCACAGGGTAACATGGCAAACATTGGGTATCTTTGCTAAAACTGAGTTCGTGGGTGCCGCTCCCGTATAGTCCTTATCTGTCATCTACGAAAATGCCTATGAGACAACCATACCGACGTCACGCAGATGTTATAAAGTCAAAGTCAAAATCTTTTATTCAATAAAATCACAAGGATCACTTTGAAACGTCAATTTTACTTCCTGTTCCTTCGCGACCAATCCAGGAAAGAAAGGCAAGAAACAAGGCTGGTTATTTTTTTAATGATCCTTTTAGAATACTTAATAATACAGGAAATTAATTACGTCTAAATTGTAACATTTTGAACGAGTTGGAGCAATTTCAATCCTAAGCTTCTCTATCGTCTAAATAATCCGATATTTTATAGTAGGCTTTTTAACATAGATTTTGTTTAATTACGTTTTTAAAGGTCATTGGGCATTTTGTTCGGACATATGACCCACGGCGCACAAAAACGAAACAGGGCTAGGTATGTAGTTAAATGTATATGTTACTTAATGGTATGGGTCGCATTATTGCAGGATATGGGAGAACCGCAAAAAAAAATTTTTTAATTAATATTATAGCATTTTTAAAATAATTATTATAGCATTTTTAAATTATTATTATAGCATTTTTATAATGAACTAAGTAAAAACTATTGGCCTGACTGTAAAAATACTTTGTAAAACAGTTGTTTTGAACAATTTCCAGGAATACGAAAATAAAATCCATTTTGCGGTAATAATATTTTTATTCTGCATTATCAAAATCTATAGTTAATTCATCTAAAAAGGCTGCAGGCGCGTCTATCACGTCTTGATGCCTGGCCCATGACAGAAAGTATACGACGCTTACAACATGTGCACAGCTTCCGACAGTGCGACGGCCGTGTATACACGAGCAGTAATACTGTTGGATGCTATTTCTTCCAATATGGGTAGGATCTACTAAAATATAGGTGTAGTACTGCTTTGCACGGACGTGTCGTGACTGTATTCTGCCTCTTATCAATATCTTATTTTCAATCATTTCTTGGTGCCGGTATAGTTCGATAGTGTATACACCATTCTCACGCATGTGCTCGTGGCAATACGATCTTGCGATTCTCAAGTGGTATGATCCCAACGTAAACAATATTAATTCGTCAAATGTAAGCCGAGGAAAGTCATCAAAATCCGGATCATTGCCATCGAGTCGCACAAACGCTACTCTCTGCCTGTTTAAATTATGGTTAATCACATATTCTGCCATCTCATTGGGTTCATTCATTCGTTCATTTATAATTCTTATGAATTGTTCCGCATACATGTGAGGATTTGACATTCCGCATGTGAGGATTATACCCGCATTCCTCAATTTTATCAATCGAATCCCGAAATCCACGATCCAATATAAAAACATCATTAACTCTCAAGAACCCATGAATCGGAGAATCTTCTTGCATCAGGTCACGCATAATGCTTGCGTCCGAAGTAGTCGCAGTGTAAGGCCCCGTAACATCTACTATGTAGCCGTCGGTACATACTATAAGGAAGGGTTTTACTAAGTTCCGAAACTTATGAAGACTGTAAGTTTTGCGCTGGAAAAGGAAATTCGAACTCTTTTGTAGATAAATATATGTTCCATCACATACGAGAATGGCCGCCGGTTCATTATAGTTACCACCAAAAAAATGGCTTGGAATTGCAAGATTCTTGGCCACCACATCTTCCCTAGTAATATGATTTAAGCCCAAATGCTGTGGAACAAAATCATTACTTAAGCATTCTCTTGCTATCGCCAACTTCCTTTCTAGGGTTCTCCTCGACATATTGAATTTAGTGGCTAATCGCTCATCTGGTTCACCGGTTCTTATTTTTGTTAAAAAAATTCCAAGAACTGTGGCAGGATGAACTGATCGATCACCCAGTGAAGGCGTTTGGTTCAAAATAACATTAAATTGATATTTTGTTAGTCCCGTCCAAAAGTGAAATTCATTGTCCTCTATTTCTTCAATATTTTCGAAATCAAGGTTGCTTCTTTGTTCGATACCCCATTTATATAAATTCATCATACCAACAACATGAGTACTGTCAAAGTTTTCGTGGGATGTAGTGTTGAGCAAGTCTACCCAATCATTCCTCATAAAATGAGCATTGCAAACCCGAGCTAATTCTGGTATATAAAAATTGTGATTGTGTAAGAGTTGGAACTTAGCATATAGTGGAACATTATGGGCCACTACATTTCTACAGTTTGTAAAAATACAATGTCTCGCTGTATTCGATGCTCGCTTATATCCTCTAGGCGTAACAAAACTAGGCTGCAATTGTACTTGATCTTGCACTGGTTGCTCTTCAACTGGCTGATCTTGTACTGGTATATTTTGTACTTGTTCATTTTGTACGGGTTGATTCCGTAAACGACGATCTAACCTTGACCAACAAGCATGGCACATGGCCCGTGAGCCATTAAAAGTAATCTGAAACAATTGAAAAAAAAATATATATATTCCTCCATTTATCAAGAAGTAAAATGAGCCATTACATTGAGCAAAGCAACATTTGTACAATCAAGAGCACGCGACGAGTCATACACATACGATGACAGTGTAGTGTACTTACCTCACGTGGTATTATTTCTTGCAATAATAAATCTACAAGATCCCTTTGTCTTTCCAAAAAGAGAACTGTCAATATGTGTTTTCGTCGACGTAAAACAGATCGATTACACGACACGCAACTATTTTGTCTTTCCATGTTAATGTAAACCAATCGTCAAGCAAAATCAGGGGTCCATAAAACACGCTCAAGTAATCAATAAAATGCAAAAATCGGAAACACGAGTTTAAACGCACAGATCGAAACGAAGGATGACGTACGACTGCGGGGCGGTCAGAGCGGGTGGGGCGCAGGCGGCGCGTCGCACGCGCACTTCGATACCTTACTGTTATTTTCTACCTGTCGAAAGTGCGAGCGAGAGAGACATACAATCTGTTATGCGATACAAACATTTTTCTTATGCTTGTACATACATTTTCACAATGCTGACAGTAAAATCTTTAGTTTTTAGTCTAATAGAATTATAGTTAGACTCACATACATACTGTTACATAACATTTTTCCTCCAGCAGATACATAAAAAAAATTTACATATTTAGAAAAGTGGAATTGAATACTTTACTTTAAAAGTGATTTGAACACTGTGCGCGAAAAAAAAAAGTGGGTCAAAACCGCCCAATGATCTTTGTTAATTGTCAATTTTTGTACATCACTTGGCAGTTTGTTATAAAAGCGAACACCTTGCCCTTTAAACGATTTACTAACTTTATGGAGTCTACAAGTGGCAATAACAGCGAGTTTATCTTTATTTCTAGTATTAAAATTATGATTATCCCTATTTTTCTTAAACAAATTAATATTTTTGTGAACATACATCAGATTTTCATAGATATCATAATATTTACAAGGGAATGTCATAATATTTATTTTTTTAAACTTATTAACATATAAGGCCATGATGATTTTTTTTTAACTTGAATAGATCTTCGTTTGACCACAATCTCACCTGATGGTAAAGTGATAATGGTGTCTAAGATGAAGCACGAAGATCTAGCAGACACCTGTTTACTCTCACCTTATAGAGGCCTTATTGATGAATATTGCTGTCTAAATTATACTCATTATGTTGTGCCGTCGTGCAACACTGTTCGAAAAGTCGCACGACATAATGTCGTGAAAAATTATGTCCTGAATACACCGCCTTACAGGCTTCGGAGATAATACTTTATGGCTCGGTATTTGATGTAATATTTATGTTTATCTGAGGTGTCTTACTGTAACATTTGTATAATTACTTTGTGACGAGCGTTTATGGAATTTAAGGCAAAATGAACTCTATAGATTCCATAAACTGATTCTGCTTAAGAACTAGGAACCTTAATAATTAGACTATAGTGATGTTTATGTATTTTGTTTTTTAGTAATGACGCCAGAAGAAGAAACCCTGAATGACTTGAAAACACCAGCTCAAATTAAAGAGAAGTTATCTCTGTATACGTTCATAAGTAAGTCTATGTATTAATATTTTTATCACACTAGATTCTATAATAGTTCACGGAGTTATATTTTAATGGAGACTGAAGGCCAATACCCATAATTCAATGGATGTGATTTACTGTAGAATTAAACACGGATTAAAAAGTTGGAAATATCAGTTATTTCAAAATTCAAATGTGTGAAATCTTATTATGTCATCGGTCACTGGATAATTTTATAATGGAATCCATATCTGAAAGCCGAATACCGTAATTAAATTGAATCTAATTGTGATCTATTATAAAATATTAAACGGATCAAGTCGTTGGAACTATCAGTTATTCCAAAATCTATAGTTTTGTGATCCAATTTTATTGGGTAACCTTATAATAGAGACCATATCTGAAAGCCACCTATTAATGGAGATCATAACATCTGAAAGACAATTCCTGTGATTAAATTGTATTTAATTGTGATCTATTATAGAATAATAAACTAATCAAATAATGTATATAAGTATTCTATCAGTTATCTGGTTCCCATAATACAAGCTCTGCTTAGTTTGGGGCTAGATAACACTGTGTGAAATGTCCAGTAATATTTATTTATTTATTAATTGGAAGTATCAGTTATACAAAAATCCAAATGGTTTTAAAATAAATTCAGGGAACACTCGTTTTGATAGTCATTCACAATAATTTTTCAGAAAAATCCAGCTCAATTATATCCCATATCTGGTTCCCATAATACAAGCTCTGCTTAGTTTGGGGCTAGATAACACTGTGTGAAATGTCCAGTAATATTTATTTATTTATTAATTGGAAGTATCAGTTATACAAAAATCCAAATGGTTTTAAAATAAATTCAGGGAACACTCGTTTTGATAGTCATTCACAATAATTTTTCAGAAAAATCCAGCTCAACCCGGCGTGGTCTCTACCTAACCCTCACCTTGATGACCGCCGCAATCTTCCAAGGACTGGTCGTCGTCCAGGTGTACGCAGAACCGCTGTTTGAAGAGAACATCCCCAGCATATCACCGAACACTGGCAGCATACTACTGGCTGTGTCCGCCATTCTTTCGGGATTCGTGGCTGCGTACTTGACCGAATCTGCTGGGAGACGGGTGAGCTTTTTGATTTTTATGCTTACCTGGTACTTTTTGGCTGTAGAAAAGGGTTTAAGGAGTTTTTGTTTTGTTTAATCTGTTGGAATCAGCTACTTTGGCGTTTATGTAAATAATAGACATTTTACACAACAAAGCTAAGCAAAGTGTATAGTTTGTACTATGGGAACTAGATAAGTGATAGAATACTTAAATACATTATTTTTTGTAAATACTTACTTATAGTATATAAAAAAAATACCCAGACCCGAAACAAATATCTGCGGATCATGCAAACATTTGTCCCGCAGCGAGAAACAAATCCGCAACCTTCTGCATCTCAGCCGGTTATTCACGCACTACCCCACCAAGATCCACATATTTTAGGTGATTTTAGCAAAATTGTTGACTATGAAAAAGTGATTGAAAATTTAATTTGAAAGGTAACATGAGTTTACAAATGATCTCAAATCAATAAGGGATGTGGACTGTGTAGTCAATATTCATAATTAGACATAGGTACACCTGATCGACGATAATCTGTGATACCCGGTGCCCAATTCTGCTAATTTATGAGAAAAACTGTTGAGTACCTGCATTATTTAACCATTATCTACGATTGTTGTTCCGGTCATACTCTGCCAAATTTTCAATGGTATTGTCGTAGCAACGGCGGTCATTGAAAATGATTCATCATCAGCATCATCATCATATCAGCCGTAGGACGTCCACTGCTGGACAAAGGCCTCCCTCATTGATCTCCAGGAACTGCGGTTGGAAGCGGCCTGCATCCAACGCCGACCTGCGGTTCTTACCAAGTCGTCTTCCCATCTTGTAGGTGGACGTCCTACGCTGCGCTTGCCGGTCCGTGGCCTCCATTCGAGAACTTTCCGGCCCCATCGGCCATCTGTTCTGCGCGCTATATGGCCTGCCCATTGCCACTTCAACGTGCTAATCCGTCGGGCTATGTCGGTGACTTGAGTTCTCCTACTTATCTCCTCATTTCTGATTCGATCCCGTAGAGAAACCCCGAGCATAGCTCGTTGAGCGACTCTGAGCTTTTTCATAAGGCCAATAGTGAAGAACCACGACTCGGTTCCATATGTCATCACTGGTAACACACACGGATTGAAGACTTTTGTCTTAAGGCACTGAGGTATGTTAAATAAATAGGTATGAAAAATGATTATCTTAGTAGAATACTAAATGATAAGATCGCGCATTTTACTAGATTCTTCGTGAATTTTTATAATTATGGTGTGTTTTGTGGTATACAATAAAGTTATTTCATTAATTCATTCAACAGGTAGCTATAGCGGCCATTTTGCGACGATACTATTGTCATAGTGAAGCGATTGGTTTAGTAGAATTGGGCCCCTGGCTAAGACCAACTAAGAATATAACATCATTTAAAATATAGATATTTTACTTTTGTCCACAGCCTCTTATGATGCACTCGTCCTTCGCGACAGGAGCGAGCTGCTTACTCCTCGGTCTTCAAATCCATCTTAAGTTGGGTCCCAACTGGCTAGTCGCTGCCAATATGTACTTCTACACGACCATGTACTCCTTTGGAGCAGGGACTGTCCCTTATGTGCTAATGTCTGAAGTGTTTCTGCCTGAGGTAAGCTCTTAGTTCTTTAGGCCCTCCTGGGCGCCGACCACAATCTTTAAGAAAACCATCATGTTTCAGGAGCGTTTTGTTTCAAGCTTGTAGCAATATTACTTCGATTTGAACCACAAAACTTTGCAACATTACTGTTACAATCCTAATGATATTGTATATTTAGTGCTTTCTAGTGATTACACCAAGTTCAGTATAAAACATTGCAAAAATAAACACGATATACTTACTTTTTAGGATAATTTTACGCTTCATTTGAGCTCTGTGAAACCTTTTGAGCGAACGATTCATGGTGACGTCACCAAAACTGCTTCGCCTTTACAATAATAAAGTAAGCTTACTAATTGAGGGTCATGGTACGAAATGTCAGTGTAATATTATTTTAATATTGCTATAAGAGATTGAGGTTGGCCCCCTGGCAGTCGTTAATCCACGAGTGTCAAAAGTCTATAAGTGGATGTAAAAAAATTCTCATTGACTGCTGGTAACTAAGGATTCATTTTCGCTTGTTTATGAAGGCCTAGTAGTGCTAGCTTCATCTGAAGAGGAGTTTCAGTTTATTAATGAAAATATAATCAATACGAGCTACAGGGAATCAAAGGAGTATAACTAAGACCACAAAGTTTTGATTTGAATTGTGTATGTGTGTAATTTGAATTGGAAAGAATCTGTAAATTAAAAGATTTCCCGGCTGGCAGCTCTGTTTGTGCGCAAATAAAATGGGTAATGGCGTTTTAGAATGTAACGTGTATTGTTCGTGTATAAAATGATACAAATAGATGGAAAATATTAGATGAACTTTGATACAAAATTACCAACAGAGAGCGAATGTTCCCGCGTAATACCAATAGCAGTCTTTTTTTTATATTAAACTTGTAGACACACAAACTGACGGGCCTCCTGATGTTAAGTGGTCACCGCCGCCTATAAATTCCTGCAGCACTCGTGGTACCGCAGTCGCGTTGCCTAGCACTTAATACCCTATTTACACCTCTCTTGAAGGCGTTCATTTTGAAGGAAAAACCACCGAAAAAACCTCCGGAGGAAGGTCATTCCACATCTTGCAGGTGCGTGGAAGAAACGAGCGGGTGGAACGCACCGTGTGAGACTTCCACGCATCTACAATATGTGGGTGAGCTCGTTGCCGGTTGCGGGAGGTTCGATGGTAGAAGTGGGAAGCAGGGATTAAATTGAACAGCTCTACAGAACATTCGCCGTTATATATTTTATAGAAAACGCTGAGCGCTCCGATGTCACGGCGCAGACTCAGCGGCTCCAGATCCTTAGATACAACTGGGTCGTCGACGATTCCCAGACAAGAGTCTGAGTCAGCTTTATTTCTGAACGAGTCGGTTCCGGCGCTCACGCAAAGAAACTAACGCCGTGATCAGATACGACGACGAGTCGACTTATCCAAACAACATTTAGCCACTCTGATACGCCTGGCAGGTCTGAGAGCAAGGAGACGAGCTATAAAGACTAACATAGCTTACCGGTTCCGTCGATCCCGACACAGCTTTACACATTTTAGAGAGTAGTTATTATTGTAGTTATATCGTATCTATACTTACTTCTGTAACAGTGAACGGCAGGCCTACTATCACGTAAAAGACAGCTACTTTATTCTGATGCCCGTCAGTACACTGACCAACAGGTCCTAAACTAGTTTGCCTTAAAAAATAGCATTTGCCAGTTCTAAATATTGACTCTGGTGACCCTGGATTGACTGAATATTGCTGATGCCTGGTATAAGAAGCGCGTCTCGGAAATAGTTTATTTTCTATTTGTCTAAAATATTTTTTCCGTCCCCAGGTGAAAAGCTTCACCACAATGCTGGTGGTAGAATGGGCATGGCTCTGCAACTCCATTATCCTGTTCATCTTCAACCCTCTCCTGAAAGCCATTGGTCTGGGCCCTGTATTCTACATCTTCGCTGCAATTAGTGTCCTGACCGGAGTCTACTGCATTTTTATGCTGCCGGAGACCAAGGGGTTGGCAGTCGATGAGATCCAGAAAAGGCTGTGTAAGAGGAAGAGTAAAAATAATGGCGTATACTGAGTCTTCTTCTGTCTTGTTTTGACTGATTTATGATCTCCGTAAGAGTTTTCTATTTATGACTCAATCATAATCTATTTATATACCAAATTACTTAAATTATAAATTAATTTAATTAGTAAGGATAGTATGGTGATGATCTACAGCGCAGGTGGCAGGTTGCAGTTTTAGTTGGACTACTTGGGACGCAACCGCTCTAGTTAATCAAGATAGTTAGATGAAGAAGGCGTAATATACACCTACCTAATACTATCCTCTTAGTCAGCTTTACTCCAAGCCAAAGGAATGGCCAATACGTGTGTAGATTTAGATATTAAGATAGTATATCAAGCCGTCTATAATGTACGTAGGTATCTGATAATTTAGTGTGTATCAATCGAAAAATGTATTGTAATCAAAATAAAATTAATTACAAAATAATTGTTTTTTTAAATACAGTAGTCTTCGCCTCATATAGGCCGCCAGATAGAGTTCTTGGCCTTTGTGATAAATCATCAGTACTCAACTTTAAAGAGGCATTGACAGTCCCGAAAGTTAAATTTTAAGGAACTATTCCGAGTGACGCTGCCGACTGCAACTGCCGACTGCACGTGCAGCTGCCGCGGTGGTTGGAACGTCTGTCACATACAATACAAACTAGTACCTAGTTCCGCTGCTGCCGACTGCGTGAAGCGCCGGCACTTGCAGTTGGTAGTTGCAGTCGTCAGGCTTGCACCTTATGGCGCTAACCGTAGCCGATGACCTTGAGCGAATGGGCGTAGCTATTGTTTCGGCTCCGCACCTTCCGCCACACGCATCTAACCGACCAGCAAAAATGTGAGCGCGAGGCAGACGAGCACAACCCTCCCGTACGACAGTCAGCGGTACACTGCCGCCCGTCGCCCGCGCAACCACCTTCTAAGGGGACGCCCGCTAATTATTCGGAAAAATTGAAAATAACTAATTGCCGCGTGAAAGACCGTCGCAGCACAGAATCATTTGTTCAACTTGAAGGTATAGACTTGCCCCACATTTAGGTGAAAGAAATATTACAAAATTTTACGTCGTTTAGAGGTTGAATCAAATTGAAAGTCGAAAACAGCTACATTTTGTTATTTTTGTTCTCATAGTAAATAAACAGGTAGAACTTTTTTGAATGTTCACTTTGCAGATAAAAAGTCCAATGAATGACATATATTTTGTTGAGCACATAAAACGGATTCCTCCCTGAAGAGAAAGCCTCCAAATAAGACCAATCAGGTACCATATTCGCCTTAACTGTATTTAATTACAGTAATTGCACAGTAAAGTACAGTAGTACATAAGACTGCTTGATAAAAAAAACCATGACAGACAGTTGTCTTGAGTTGCCTCCAGCCACAGACTACCTATTCCTATGGATGACCAGAACAATTTATATATGAATATCTACTCTGTAGAAAATAGCGAAAAAATTCATCCTGCAATTAGCATCCCAACTCCGTAAAGCCTCTCTATGAACCCGAAATTAAACTGACAAATTGTTATGCCTAAATATTTATTACAGATACAGATGTGCTCAAGTAAAACAATTCTTCTTAGAATATATTTAATTTGACACGCAAAGAAACACAGAACGGACATTAAACATAATATGTGAACAAACAGGGCGTCACACATGGCGAAGATAATATTTTCATCTGCCATTAGATTGTATGGTAAGCAAAGGTGGCATAGGTACTCAACCAGTAGGTAGGTCCTAACCATTCCTCTCCATGTCACGCATCTCTGTATGTCTCAAGGTATCAATGCAATGCCAAGTCTTAGTTGGACCTACTTAAGTAATGCAGATTTTATAAGATAAGATAAGATAATCTAACTCTTTATTGTACACCAAAGTAAAATGCAGAACATAATTCTTACAAATAGATTTAGTACAATGGGCGGTCTTATCGCTAAAAGCGATCTCTTCCAGACAACCTTTGTATGGACAGGATCAAAATGTAACGCATGATGGCGGTGCATCTATATAAATTTAAAAACATATCTACATACTATAAACCTAAATTACCAGTAATAAAACAAATTTAATTTAAATAAGCAACTCTAAAAATGTTTATGATGAATTAACAAGCAGCAACAACTTCAACACAAGGACAGATAATGGGTGTGCACTTTTATTTTAAAATTACTAATAGACTTGGATGTTCTTATATAGAGGGGCAAATCGTTCCACAATCGTACGGCTGCTACAGTGAAGGATCGACTATAAAACTCTGTCGTATGGACAGGAGTTTTAAGTTGGAGGGAATCTGAAGAACGCAAATTGCGATCATTAGCCTGGTGGAGAAACTCAAAACGCTCCTTAAGATAGAAGGGAGAAGAAGGGTTAAAAAGGATGTTATACAAAAGGGACAGTATGTGTGCATTCCGGTGAAGACGGATGGGGAGCCACTTGAGCTTTGTGCGAAAATCAGAAATATGGTCATACTTGCGCAAGCCAAATATGATAGATAGATAGATAGATAGATAGATAACTCTTTATTGAATTACCACACAAACAGAAATAATAAAAAAAAAAATAAGTACTGGGTTAAAATAAATAAGGCAATACAATGGGCGGCCTTATCGCTAAAAGCGATCTCATATGATTCAATATGAACCGAATACAGAGGTTTTGAAGACGCTCAAGTTTGCTCAGTTGGGCTTCAGTGATGTCAAGATAGCAGGCGTCGGCGTAGTCCAGGATTGGAAGTAAAAGGGTCTGTGCAAGCGTAACCTTGGTAGCAGTCGGCAAGAATTACGATTTCTCCGTAAAGATCCAGATGATGCAAATACCCTGCGGCTAATCTCATTGATACAGGGAACCCGGTTTCAACAGTTATCCATCTGTATTTCTAGATTTTTCACTGACTGGGTGATGTCTATAGGGGTTCCGTCAAAAACTATGGATGGTAGTTGTGCAAAATTGATTTTGGAGATCTGTATGGAGCTACCAATTATAATGGCCTGTGTTTTGTTTGGGTTGACTGTAAGGCCAAAGGATTTAATCCAGTCACATATCCGGTCAAGGTCAGTATTTAGTAAGCTAATGGCTCCGTCAATATTTTCAACTGTAGCTTGAGTATAAATTTGCAAGTCATCTGCGTACAGGTGGTAAGAAGAAGTTAAATTTTGTGAGATAGAATGAATGAACATATCGAATAGGAGAGGGGAGAAAACGCCACCTTGTGGGACACCGGCAGAAAGATTGCACCACGATGAGTAAGACTCTTCAACACTGATGCGCTGACGGCGCCCAAACAAGTAACTTATAGACAGTGGATGGATCGTGAGGACTTCAAGCCTGCCGATTTTTAAATAAAAACATAAAATAAATACATAAATCTTTATTTCAGACTCATGGTAAAGGTTGAAGAGTAGGTGCCTCTTATTTTAAGGAAACCAACTTTTTTCTGAGCTATCTACAGAGTCTTCAGAGACAAAGAGATAACTCAATCAAGTATTCTCTTCATTGCATGCACTTTGTCAAAGAGCACCTTCACTCCAAAGAGGATGGTGCGTATCAGTAAAGGATAGGGAGCAATGAAAAACTCGGGGTAGACTTTATGCTCTAACAAAAAATACAAAAGTTTCAATACACATTATTCTTTTTAATCTTTTTCGTACACAGCTTATTCTGAATCTCATCGACTGCCAACCCTTTGGTCTCAGGCAGCATGAAGATGCAGTAGACCCCGGTCAGGACACTGAATGCAGCGAAGATGTAGAACACAGGGCCCAGACCGATGGCTTTCAGGAGAGGGTTGAAGATGAACAGGATAATTGAGTTGCAGAGCCATGCCCATTCTATGACCAGCATTGAAGCGAAGCTTTTCACCTGGGGATAGGAAAGAAACATTAGATTGTTTTATATTTGTCTGCTTGCCATCGACTAGATGAAGTTATGATTTGGTCACCCAGCATTGCTGGACATTTCACACAGCGCTATCTAGCCCCAAACTAAGTAAAGCTTGTACTATACTTATATTCATTTTTTTTTTGTTAATACATAATAAATGTATACATAACAACACCGAGACTCAGAACAAATATTTGTAGGTCAAGCAAATATTCGATCCGCAGTAATGGCTGTTGCGGAATTGAACCCGCAACCTCCTGCGTCTGAGCCGGCTAGTCACCCCCTGCGCCACGGAGGTAAGGTTATAGTTATTGTATTTGTATGGGTTGTTTAATTCATCAGCAATTAGAAAAGGGAAAGATTGGGCTCATGGCATACTTTCGGATAGACCTACATCCAATAGTGAACCGCTATAAGTTGATAATGAGAATGTCACTTTGCTATCCTATCAATTTATTTTTAGGACTCAAACCTTGTTACCACAAAACAGATAAACACGCGCTAAACAGTGTTTATTTTTGTGGTGCTAAGACCCCTTGTGTTTAACCCTAACTGTAGTCTTAAGTCATTGGTTTAATCTGAGTGATCTACCAGTGGTCACCTTATTTCTGATAGAAAAACACACATCCTAAAAATATTGTGACATGTTCATAAAAGTGCTCGAGGCGTGAATCCTTTCATCTCACTGATTCTATACTGGTCACTGAAAAAAAACAACCAGTAAATCGGCAAACGAACTACCAGGACTGCATAAATAAGCAAGAGCTTTACAGTTCAGTTTTGTATTCATAGATTCCTGTCCGAAAAGCATTGTACAAAGGTTCGTGGTGACTCTTATCAACGAGTTGTTGGAGTCAAGAATACAGGACATCATAAGTAAATAAGAGCTCACCTCAGGCAGAAACACTTCAGCCATAAGCACATAAGGAACAGTCCCCGCTCCAAAGGAGTATACAGTTGTGAAGAGGTACATTGTGACAGCCACCAGCCAGCCAGGACCCCACTTGAGATGGAGCTGAAGACCGAGGAATAAGCAACAGGCAGCGGTCGAAAATGATGAGTAGATCATGAGGGGCTGAGGACAAGCATAGACATTTTAAATGTTTACTTCAACACTCATGAAAATATAATAGGCCGCAGTAAGATCGCATGGCTACATGCCCCCGAATGGTTCAAGTTTAAGCGCCACTAACGGCCCTCCATCCAAATGATTTCCGTGCGAAAAGAAGCGTATCCATGTTAATCTACAAAGAATTAAAGAATAACCAGGCAATCATAAACGGTTGATTGTCAAAATAAAGTTGCTTGATCGTCGCTAGACAAGGCAAAAAGCCTTTTCATTGATGTTCTAGGGTTGTGCACGGGAGTATGCACTATCGATATATGTATGTACAGCGCATCCGGCTACCTTACGAGCTGCAATAACGAACGAGATAGCAATATTATCGCCACTTGTCTCACGTTTTATGACCCCCCCCCCCTGCCAGGAATGTTGGCGTATAAATAGTAAATAAATCTGACAGATCTTATCTGTAACAAAAACTACCAGGCAAGTATAACCAGCAAGAAGCTTACCCGTCTCCCAGCCGACTCAGTCAAGTAGGCGGCCACCAATCCAGCGATGACTGCGATCACAGCCATCACTATACTGCAGACTGTTGGAGACATACTGGGGATTGCCTCCTCAAACAGTGGTTCTGCGTATACCTGGACGACCACCAGACCTTGGAATATGGAGGCGGTGACCAGGATCAAGGTTAGGTAGATAGCACTTCTCGTTGAACTGGATTTTTCTACAAGAAGTAATAAAATGGTTTTATCAGATTACGCAAAGTTTGTATAGAGACACTATCATTGAGTATCAACAGGAAAAAGGAGTCATTTTGAAAAAGGAAACGTAAGAAAACTTAACCCTTATTGATGTAGAGTAAGTCATGTTGGCCTGGGAGATCTGAAGGTTGTAGGTTCGAATCCTGTCAGTTCACTAATGATTTTTTCTTTTTATTACGGATTAATATCTAATTATAGGTACAAATGTGAACTAGGAAAACCTGTGTCTCAGGTAAAAAAGGCAGGTATATATAAATAGGTTTCCGTCATAAACAACTTTGAAATCTTACTTTAATTCAGTTAAGAACTCCTCAGTTTCCTCGTAAGATAGATTGGATAGAGCAAGCTTGGATAGTTGGGATCTTTATCAATTGATATAAAAGCTTACGTTTTAGGCCGTGCTCACATTGGATACGATTTCATCCGAATTTGATTCGCGTGTAAACGTACGAGTACGCACGAATGATCCCGACCTTTCAAGGAGTATGGGAGCGCTCACACTGCATGCGATCAGTCGTACGTATACGTACGTTTACTTACGACGTCCGAATACAATCCGAATTTGTTGGGATTTATCATGCAGTCGTACGTTCAGTTTTACATATAAAATGGACACAATAGATGTAGAAAAGTTGATTACCTTGATTTACAGTCAGTCTAGGGTCATTATGTAAATCTTCTCTCTCTCTTTTTAAAAATATTTCACGCACTCGTTCAGTTCTTCGATAACGACAACGCTGTCGCAATCTCCGATGTAAAAGAACACTATCTTGAAGATACAGCTTATTCATCGCAACAAAGATGACTTCACGTATGCGATATCAACGGTGCACTGCCTTTTTGACAGAGCAAAACGTATTCAGTGTGAGCACTCAATTCGTACGAGCAAATTCGTGTCCAAAGTGTACACGGCCTTTTGTGTAGGTACGCTTTTTAAAGTAAAATCATAACCAGTGAGACAGAAGGTAGAGAATAATACTTACTTATAAACCTATACAGCGATAACTTCTCATTCGCTTGGGTTGGGAGTTTCAAGGCATTCAGTTTTTCTTCTTCCGGCGTCATTTCTGAAAACCAAATGAAAGTTTATGTACATATCTAAATTACTAATAGTCCCTCCTGGACGCATACATGTCTTTATATATATGCATTATATATGTCTTATAAATTTATATATATTAAGTGGTTTTTGACACGAATACGTTTTTAAAATTGCTTCCATAGTATGCAGCAATAAAAAACGAATGTTAACAAAATCAGGTGATATAGTTTGGTGTTGCAGCTACATAATATCTATCATCTCCATCCAAAATTTAATTACACCACTGAATAGATAAAAGATCAAAGAATTCGTTACGCTAAGTGAGGACAGTGTTGCATCACGTGCGACGGAGGGGAAAGCGCCACCATTTCGAGGTCATTTTGCTGCGTTTCGAGATTTTCATTTAGTATGACCCGAAGGACTTCTTAGTATTCAAACATAATTAAAACATACATAAAAGCGTATTTTATATTTTGTATATAAAATATTACCTGTTACGTATACGTACGTATACACGTACAACATACGGCCGTGTCCATGACACAGCCGCAACCCATTTTTTTTTTATAATTTCAATTTATATGGATTAAAATAAACAATGTATATTTAGTTTTATTCTTATTTATACTTTACTGAAATAAAAATTCTAGGATTGGGTGGAGTAGATGTGAATAACTGGAAAAGGTACCCTAAACTATAAATTTTTAAGAGAAGATTGTTACTATGTGGGTAGATGGTAAATAGTTAGTTTTTATAAGACAAAAGAATTGCCATTAATCCTAATCTGTTCAGTATTAATACTGTGAAAGATTAACAAAAATCTATAGGTTATCCGGACGAGATCGCTTTCGCTACTTAGCGATAAGACCACCCATTATATATTTACTTGTTTCTTATTATGTTTCTTATTCTAGCTAGCTTGTACAATAAAGAATTATCATTCATTCAAAGATCCATCCATCCAAATGGGCCAGCACAGTAGTTGATTTTTTTTAATACTTTTTAGGCTTGCGTTTGAGCACGATCTCGCCTGATGGTAAGCGATGATGTAGTCTACGAAGGTACACGCTTACCTAGTTCAAAAAGTTGCCTAGTTGCTAAATTCAACAGTTATTCATTTTTTTAGCTTTATTTTAACTTATAAGAAGGAGGGGCCTTCTCCATACAAACTTTAACAATGCCAAATCTCACCATGCGCACAGTAAGCTTAAAAAGGTGTACAAAGTTCTCTCTTCAGAGATACTGTAATCGTTCACTTAAAAATAACTAAGTATTACTACGTACATAATAAACCATAAGCAAACAAATCTCATAGTACACATTATTACAGATAAAGAGACAGATAAAAGATGACAGTCGTTAAAGCTGATCTCTAAGTTTTATGAGATAATATCACTATAAACATATTTATCAGAGTACTAAGAGTTTTATCAAAATCTAACTCATCTTGGGAAAACCTAAAGAACGCCAAAAAACACGTTTTAAACAAGTTTACAATTTTGATAGAGTAAAGTATATCAGTTATCTGGTGCCCATAGTACAAGCTTTGCTTAGTTTGGGGCTAGATGGCGCTGTGTTAAATGTCCAGCGTTATTTAAGTAAATTAGGTGTTATTTCACATTTAACACGAATAGTTACATACCATCCATTTCAGGGTTGAGACTCCGGCGAATAATGTTGAGTTCTTCTAATACTTCTTTAGAGTTTGTTGATACACTTCTGTAGAAGGCTATCGACTTTGCAGCATCCTGAACCAATCAAAGTTGATTAAAGAATTTTGATCTTTCTGTAATATGTTCCAAGACTCGTGGCAGACGGGACCAACTAATAAACATGTTTGTTTCCTTCTCAATACGATAACTGGTAATTAGTATTATCGATACATATTCAGCGCATCACTAACGGCTCCCGTAAGGGCTGCAAGCGCGAGCGGGATAGCAATATCCTCGTCGTATCACACGTTTTATGACCCCGTCTGCTAGGAGCGTTGGCGTCTAGTATAGTTGAATTTCGTCTGAACTTTGGAACTATGATCTATGATTCCAATAGCAGCAACATCTGTATTAGCACTAATGTTATTCCTCGAATCAATTAATATTTTTGCTTGGTGCTATTCGTGGCACACCTACCATAAAAATCAATGAGTTGACCAGTTTTTCGCGACGAAGCAATTAAGAAAAAAACTAATATTATATAAACAACTAGAGGTTGCGTGGTGCGTGAGCTGCTCGCAGCTCGCGTGTTTTTCTGTTTGTAGAAAAAGCAATCAAAGAGGATATCGATGTGAAAGAAGTCCCTTAACAGGATATCGAAGAAAAATGCAATCAAAGAGGATATCGAAGAAGACAAAGCAATTAAAGAGGTTATCAAAGTGGAACAATCTATCAAAGAGAATATCAAATTAAAAAAAGCAAACAAAGAGGATAACAAAGTAGAAGAAGCAATCAAGGAGGATATCGAAGTGGAAGAAGCAATCATCAAAGAGGATATCAAAACGGAAAAAGCATTCAAAGAGGATATTCAAACAGAAAAAGTAGTAAAACGTGTATCAAAAGGAAAGATGCAATCAAAAAGGATATACAAGTAGAAAACGCGATCAAAGAGAAAACCCAAGTCGATGAAGCCATTAAAGAGGTTTTCTAAATGAAAAAAAACACTTAAAGGGAATATCAAAGTGGAAGCAGAAATTGAAAAGGGTATCGAAATGGAAGAAGTAATCAAAGAGGCCATCAAAGTGGAAGACGCAATCAAATACACGATATCGAAGTGGAATAAGCATTCAAAGAGGATATCGAAGTAGAAAACACGATCAAAGAAGATACCGAAGTGAAAGAAGAAATCAAAAAAGATACCTATCAAGGTCGATGATGACCATAAAAAACCAATTCCTCCAAAAAATTGTACTACCATTTTTGAAAGTTTACTATGTATATCTGCTTCCGTTTCGAAGATACGAGCGATTAATGTTTTTTTTTAAGAGAAATCATAATTTTGTTTAGAGTATTTCGTAGTCGACGAAGCAATCAAGAAAGATATCGAAGTGGAAGAATCTATTAAATAAGATATCGAAGTTAACGAAGCAATCGAAGATAATATTAAATTTACAAAAGCAATAAAAGAGGTTATCAAAGTAGAAAAATCTATCAAAGAGGATATTAAAAAGGAAAAAAGCAAACAAAGAGGATATCGAAGAAGGAGAAGCAATGAAGAAGGATATCGAAGTGGAAGAAGCAATCAAAGATGATATCAAAATAGAAAAAGCAAACAAAGAGGATATCGAAGTAGGAGTAGCAATGAAGAAGGAATCGAAGTGGAAGAAGTAAAAGAAGCTTTCAAAGACGAAAACGAAGTCAAAGAAGCAATCAAAGACGATATCGAGGTGGTAGAAGCAATCATAAACATGAAAATTTACTAAGTAAGTTGTTATTATGCCCCTATGGACATCCAAAATGATGATGACGATGTATGTCGCCTATACTTGAAAATTTACTAAGCAAGTTGCCTTATGCCCCTCCAAAAACTAAAAAAATAATAATAATTGGACATCCAAAATGATAATGATGGTGATGGATATCGAATAAACTTGAAAATATAGTTATCTCATGCCCCTCCACCAATAAATAAAATTACAGTGAAATAAATTTTATACTACCCACAAGCCGTTTGGCTCCCTACAAAAACAGTAAGAAAATTACGGCAAACGAAATATACGGTGTACGGTATTCACACAAAAATATTTTGTATACAACAATTTTTTTTTTGTATGAAAGACGATTTTTTTTAATGGTTCCGGATATAAAAAAATGTCCTCAGCAACATTACTTTTGGCACTAATGCTTTAAGTCTGTTACTTTCCGAGATATGATGTGGATGGGAGCGAATGGGGGACTAAAGGGGTACTTTAGGATTTATTCCCAACTCATCGGAACTCCCTCTATACGACCCCACCAAACATTTCTACCCTACGAGGGGGCATCTGGGAGAACAAGGATATCAATGAGTCAGTCAGTCAGTGAGTGGTAATCCAGTTGTATATAATATAAAACAATATAGGTACGTCAGTCGCTTGTTTTCAGGTAGGGTCAGTGCAAACAATAGCATGAAGTGGAATATTTTTATTTTTAATTTGTTTGATTTGCTCTTGCGGTTCACTGTTTCACTGCTTCACGAGGCCTATTGTGATCGTCACTTGTGTTTATGTCGTCGCTAGTTAATGGGGGCGTTCAAAGTTCACCACTGCCCTACAGCTGTTATAAACTCTAGGATATTCTTAGGCGTAATAACTGTTAGCTCCTCCGGGCTAGGAATGTGTTTGCCCAGGTAAATGCTAAGTTTGCGCATTAGTGTAACACACTCGCCTAAGAGATGCATGAGCGATTCTGCCGCCTCATGCATGAGTGCGGAGTAAAAATATTTATAAAAGCAATGCCGGTTTGTACAACTGCACTTGGAATAAAACTAGTTCTTTACCTCTTCCAAGCCTTTGACCATCAGACAAGTGGGCGTTTCCTTCAGCACCGATAGGGCTGCTGTCACTGCAGCTGCTAGAGATATACACACGTATATCATGATGTTGTACGACAGGAGGCCTCCCAACAGGTAGGAGAGCAGCATACCCACCCCGTAGAAGATCATGGTTCCTGGAAAAATAATAAGCGTAATTTAATAGATTATTTAGTATATTTCTGGTGGCCAACCCGAAGATCAAGAGGATTAGCAAGCTGAAGTGGCAGTTGGCGGGATACATAGCTCTAAGAACTGACGGCCGTTGGGTCAGAAATGTTCAAGGCTGGACTGCACGCACACGGACTGGAAAGCGCAGCGTAGGACGGCCCCTCATTACATGGAAAGATGACCTGATAAAGATTGCTGGGATTCGTTGGGCGCAGGCCGCACAATATCGGTCGCTCTGGAAATCTAAGGGGAGGCCTATGTTCCGGAGAGATCTAATATGATGATAATGATGAAGCCCGAAAGCCAAATGTAGTCACATTTAACTTTCGGTCTAATCGCGATGTCTCCAAAAGTTAAAGGTTAGTCTCCTAAGCCAAGAGGGGTTACATCCACTCATCTCAGAGCCAATCTTAATGTGGGACCACCTCACAAAGAACGGTCCACTTACTCTTCTATTCAATCTGCAAAAGTGACTGCACTTGCATACGTGAGGACCTGCGCCAGGCAACTGTGAGGAGTTCAAAGTTCTATTGGACTAATAAAATATAAGTACAATGGCCATCGATACCAAAGAAAAAGAAGAAGACGAAGAAAAATAACTATATAACAAGCCTATTTACAATATTTTGTAGACAGCGATCGATTAAGCTACAGTACCTTACCTTAAAACGTATTTTATGCTGAGACTTTCCCTGGTCGTTAGGTATACCTGAACACATGGCGCCTCGGATAGACTCCTGACAGATCTCGCTGACGTAGACCGGTACCACCAAGAACGCTGCCCCACTCAGCCCCGACACGAACATCGCCAGGAGAAGCACCTCTACGCGGTTGCTGAAGGCTATCAGTGTCCAGGATATCTGTGGAAGAATAGTTAAATAACATCCAATGGACCCCACACTAAGATTCACTGTCGTTTTTATCAGAAATCATTACCCAAAATAGGAAAAATATTTATCCTGTAACCAGAATTAAACGCGCAATCTGATGGATCTCAGTTGGCTACTTTTCTACCAGGCTACAGAGTCGACTAGGGCATTGTGTTGTGACTTGTAAGGGAATTAATTTACATGTCACTACTTTTAACTCTAAGTGGGTAAAAGACGTGCCGTATTGGCGTCAGTCTTGTCTCAACTTTAACGGCATTATCACATCAGCCGGAAGGTACTCACTGCTCAGTTCCAATTCAAAATTAAAACTATTTAACAAAAGAAAACTTTGTCACTGCAAAAGTTTCAGAAACTGTCTAGCTTCTATGTAGTGTAAGCGTAGGGCCTCCATTCGCTTTTGCCACTTCTCTCGATCTTTTCTGACTCTCTTAATTTAATTACTCTTCATCAACATCATTATATCAGTCATAGCACTTCCACTGCTGAACCTAACTTCCTATATAGATTTCTAGATTGACCTGCGCAATCTGCGCCCAACGGATCCCAGCAACGTTTATTACATACTAGCTGACCCGTCCGCGGCTTCACATGCATGATATTTCAATAAAAACATTACCCTCTTTTTGCGCACTCGGGTAAAACGTAAGCTATTTCCTTCCCCAGGATATAATCTATCACCTTGACAAATTTCATTACGATCCGTTCAGCCGTTTAGTTATGAAAAAGTAACAAACAAACTAAGAAACAAGCAGTTACCTTCTCAGTTACTATGTGTGTGTTATACATACATATAAACCTTCCTCTTGAATCACTCTATCTATTGCGGAAAATTGCATTAAATCCGTTGAATAGTTTAAAAGATCAAAGCGAACAGACAGCGGAAGCAACTTCATTTTATTCTATATAGATTTTCATCAGATGTAATCCTCAACGAAGAGGAAGCAATTCACTCACCACACCTAGAGTGCTAGCAATAATCGAAGAATTCTTCCTCCCGATTCTATCGAGCAACATGCCCAGCACTGGGGTGCCGATGAGCGCGCCCACTGAGGAGATGCTGCCGAAGAGAGCCAGCTCCGTCTCCGACATGGGGCGGTGCAGCGTGGTGTTGGCGGACTCGAAGAGACGGAGGGTGGTGGATGGCCACGCGAACATTATCCCCATGCATGTGCAGAGTGTGCATACTGTTGGAAGATGTAAAACTGAATGTTGAATCGGCGGCCGTAATGAGTTCCACAGCCGAGCAGCGTAAAAGTCGGTTTATTAAGAACTGCTGTCTATGGGAGTCTTTAGGAGAAGATTTTTGATGAAAACGATAGAGAAATAAATAAATTCAAAGCGTTCCTTGAGGGTATGAATATTCCGCCGAATGCGCCACCCGAACAGACATGGTCATACTTACGTAACCCAAATATGAATCTGATTGAGTTTTATAGACGCTTAAATTTTTTAAAGATAATAAGGAAAGCCATCTGTTCTGCGCGCTATATGGCCTGCCCATTGCCACTTCAACGTGCTAATCCGTCGGGCTATGTCGATGACTTGAGTTCTCCTACGTATCTCCTCATTTCTGATTCGATCCCGTAGAGAAACCCCGAGCATAGCCCTCTACTGATGGCCGATGGGGCCGGAATGTTCTCGAATGAAGGCCACGGACCGGCAAGCGCAGCGTAGGACGTCCACCTACAAGATGGGCAGACGACTTGGTAAGAACCACAGGTCGGCGTTGGATGCAGGCCGCTTCCAACCGCAGTTCCTGGAGATCAATGAGGGAGGCCTTTGTTCAGCAGTGGACGTCCTACTGCTGATATGTTGATGATGATGATTAAGGAAAGCAAGAGAGACTGTGCTGTCGCAATTTTCCTAGCAGATGTTAAAAATATAAGTAGTTACATAAACTCCTTATTATGACTTACTCAGAAATGTGCCTAGTACTTGCATCAAAACACCCATTTTAACTACAAAAACTTAGTAGATTTAAATTTGTTTTTTTTTTCAATTTTATATTTCTGTCACTCAACTTCACCCTTTGTCCGTCTGTCTGTAACTAACATAAGATATCTGTATCCTCCCCTTATGACTTTTTATCTGAAAATACATAAAGGGTAATATACCAGACAAACATAAATAGAGAAGAGATTAACTGATTAAACTAAGTAGGTATACTGCGAATAGACGCCATGCGTTACTGCTACAATGTCTATAGTAAGCAAACAAAATAAGTTTAAATTGTTAAAATTAGCTGGAGGAAAAGTTGATAACGTGAAAACATTTTTAAAAAGGCTTCCATACTAAAATCCCGCCAGAGTTAGAAACGCAACACTATTGTTGTCGCCAAAATTTGTATATTATATTTAGTGATTTAAGTGGTGTATGGCGAAGTGTTGTATATACTCTGAAATAGCCACCTAACCTAAGTACCTAAATTTAAATAATTTTTATTGTATTTTAATTATTGTGTATTTGTTAAATATGCTTTTTTTTAATTTTAGTTTTGTGTAGATTATAAAATATGGATCACTGTGTCTGCAATAAAGAAGAATTTATTTTATTTATTTATTTAATAGACCACTGTACGTTATCTGTTAGTGCACTTACACCATCATGCGCCTACGTCATTAAGCGGTGAGGAGAGTTGAAAGAGAGCCTTGAAATTCACGCTGCGCGACCAAAGAATTATTCATAACTCCGCAAAGGACGAGTTATTTGTGCGTAGGTCGTCGTGTGGATATTAAGGTACTCTAAAAAGTTAGGAAAGGCTAGGTCATTTGATTTGATTCCGCCATCTCCTTTCCATCGAAGGACAAGCAGGCGCCCGGCTCAGTACCGCCCGTACCTAGTTGATATACCACCCATTCGCACACACCGTTTTGGTTCTACGTTCTTGATGCGTACAGCTAAGGTATGGAACACTTTGCCGTCGTCTGTTTTTCCAATAGAATACAATCCGGGCCTCTTTATGGTAAGAGTGAATAGGTTTCTTCTAGATCTTCGTGCTTCATCTTAGACCACATCATCAGGTGAGATTGTGGTCAAACGAAGATCAGTTTAAAATAAAAACGAGTGTGCTTTAGACCACACGACTGAAGTTAAACTTCTTTTCCAAAATATTAATTTATAAAATTGTTCAATTACAAAATTGTCCAAACGTCTGTAGGTCGATCGGTCTATGTTCATTCTGGACAGACGCAACTCGCACTCGCATATTAACGTTTAAAAATATACGAAATGTAACTCTCTCTTTTTCTATCTTCACTAACTATATCTCCCTCTCAACTTCCGTTCGCACTTTTCGTAACGCATTCACCAACTTACTCCCCAAGTCAAGCGTGCGTAAAGATTTTTTACTTCATAAAAAAGGTTAGCAAGCAGAAAAAATGTAGCGGTGAAAAATTGGGCCGGGTGAGAGTCCAGATGCGTTATCACGCAAAAACACGCTACGCGGCAGTGTAGCGATATTACACACTCTGATGAAAAATGTGTTTATTACTACATAAACAACATAGAGATAGTTACATCCTTTACATTACAAAATCGGGTTTATGCAGTTACCTAGGGTTATTGAATTTGATCTCTGCACTAGGCAAATCTGTACCGCGGGGACCTGAGTACGATTAAATAATAAAAATATTATACAACCTGTTTTGTTACGTACGACATTTAAAACACACATCCGGAATCGCATTAACTGATTTTAGAGATGGGTTTAACACCGGCAGTTTGAATATTTATCCAGTAATCACAACATTTCCAATAAACAATTTTAACGTAAATCGGCGGCGCCTTCGCGACAAGGCCTTTTAGTCAGTTTAGCAGGTACCTTCTTACGTGATGAATTAATATGATTAGTTTTTCCTATGTTATACAGGTTGTTTCATTGATATTTTTACGATATAACGAAAACCTTCCAAAATACTTGGGTGTAACTCTGGACAGGTCACTGAACTATAAAGCACAGTGCTATAAAACTAAGATGAAAGTCGGTACCCGAAACAACCTTCTCCGTCGACTCATAACTACCAAATGGGGTGCTGCTCCAGACGTTCTCCGCGCTACAGGCCTGGCACTGTGCTTTTCAGCGCGCGAATATGCTTGCCCAGTCTGGAATCGGTCCGCACATGCAAAGGTCGTCGATGTCGCGTTAAATGATACATGCTGGATAATAACAGGACGTCTGAAGCCAACCCCTCTAAACCTAGGCATGAATATCACCCCCTGGAGTGCGACTAGATGTGGCTAGCTCTATTGAAAAGCACAAACAAGAGCATGATTGTCGACACCCCTTAAATGACCATCACATCCCACAAAGCCGTCTTATAAGTCGTAAGAGCTTTCAACGCTTCACAAGGGCCACGAGCGATGACCCGGCTGCCGCTAGACATACACTGTGGATAAAGAGTAACTCCCCACCGCCTGATTTTATCACCCCACAGGAACAGTTACCACCCGGGCACGATCTGCCGTAGCCAGTCTGGAAGTTCTTAAACAGGCTCCGCACCCAGGTTGGCCGCTGCAGACTTAATATGTGCAAGTGGTGATTCAGGGACCCTAACTTAACTGCGGTGATCCCGCGCAGTCAATGCAGCACTTGCTAGTGTGCCCTTTGTGTACGAACACCGGCACGATGGAGAACCTAATAACCGCCTCACCTAATGCTATTGTTGTGGCCAAACACCTCCAACATAGTATAAAATAAAACGTAGAACTCTTGACATGCTAAAAAGAAGAAGATTGATAGTTTAGGACTTGAAGTTAAGGTAGATTGAAAATTAAAAATTTTCTATGGTATAGGTATAATGAACTTGAAAAAACCTATTTTAAAACAATACTAGCCATTAGCCCTACATAACAAAACAGGTTGTATAACATCAGTCTCAGTCAGTCAAAGGCCTCATAGTGTTCTGTTCACTTTTGATGTGTACTGTATCAAGCTATCTTGCAGTGTATCCCTGACCAGCGAATTTGTAACTTTTCAATTGCCTAAAAACTCTCATAAACTTGTAAAACTCAGTGTGGTGTGTTATAAGAATTTTTATATTATTTACCTAGATTTAATGTTATGACAAGCAAACGGTTTAATCTTGGTGTGTTTAAATTATCTTAAGTTGTTGATAAGGCTTTGCGTAGATATTGTGATGAAAACATGAGTATTTTTAACAGATTCAACAATATTAAGAGATTATAAATTAATTAATAAAAAAACTGACGTTTTTTAGGGTTCCGTACCTCAGAGGGTAAAAAAGGAACCCTTATAAGATCACTGTCTTGTCCGTCTGCCAGTGTGACACCACCGATTTTCTCAGGATCGGGTGGACCTAGCAAGTTGAAATTTATACTAGATACTGAAGTCTATAGTCCCTATTAGGTGTATAAAAGTGAAAGTCCTGAGTCAACACGATAAAAAGATATGGGCAAATTTAGATTTTCGCGAAAACTTGTAAGTACCAAAATTTACCTTTATTTTCAACTTTTTTTATTTTTCTGAATTTTCCCTTTACTTGTGCTGTAATATTTACCTTGCTTTTAACCAAAATTGACAATTCTAGGACCACCGGAAGTACCCTATAGGATTCTTATCCGACCCAATCAGACCCCAGCGTTCGAAGACGACGAAAAAGCCGACTACCTGGCTGAAGCCCTTGAAGCTCAATGCTCACCCAGTCTCGAACCTGTTGACCCTGTACACCTCGACATGGTGAACAACGAGGTTGACCGCTTAACCTCCCTACTTAATTACATAAATAAAGCATTTATTTTTGTCTCACATAGGTTTCTAAGAAAAAGGAGTTGAATGTTGTAAAATGATAGATACAAAGTTATCACGGCATGCAAAATGATAGACATCGGACCTGAAGATTTCAAAGTTTTATGAAAGCCTAAACTGACCAATATGGGTCGCGAGTGAATATTAAGTAAGTTGGCCCTGAAGATATCCCGACCGTTGGGGCTAACAGCCGGACGGCCACTGAGGGGCGCTCGCGTTCTTTCTATTCTTGTATTTTAGAGTAAAATTGTTTTTTAAGAGTTTTTCATTATCTTGTAATGTATGTATGTTTGTCCGGATGGAACCTTGCAACAGAATTTTAAACCTGTTCCCCTCAACCAATTGAGCTGAAATTTGGAATATATATCTATGTAACTTCGGTGACAATGCAATAATATGGTACCATGGAGGTGGTCTCATGATGGAGACGGATGCTGGACAACGGAACTTCTGAGTGGATTATAGTAGGCTACTAGTATTTGGGCTCATTTAAATCTGCTTGCAGTTTGAACCGATTATGAATTTTATGAAAGCTTGTTTTGAAAAAGTATTTTTTCAACAAAAGAACTTTTCTTATATGAAGTCCTACATCCATATTGGCGATGCTTAAATTTCCATTATTTATGAGCTAACTAATGTTACTAAATTACAATATACCTATATGTTGTCTGTGATGATAACAAATTACATAATGGCAAATGAAAAAAATAGGTAAGTACCTACTTTGAAACTCTCAGTCGGTCCACGTCGTGAGGCTTCGCGTCGGCGAATATTTTCTTCCCTCTGACCACAGAGACTAGGGAATCTAAGTGTTACCAATATTTTATGAGCTACAGATGTCCACAATATTAATACTAGGTATAAAAATCGCCTAATTATACCAACAACCAGATTATCAAAAATTTCCAAAAGCTATTATTGCACAGCGATAAAATTGTATAATAGAATACCCAAAAACGTTGAAAGTCTTGCCGACAATGATTTCAAATTGTTTATCAAAGGACATTTAATTAACAAAAGTTTTTATCGTTTGGACGAAGCTTTTGCAGATAAAAACCTTTTTGCATTATAGTACATATTCATACATTGTAATTAGTTTTTTATTTCGTTTTTAATTTTATTATACAATTGACAATGCTTTTGCAGATACTTCTAATTTTATTTAATATTATTATTTTATTTATTTCTTTTGTTTAAGTAGGTGTTTATTTTATATTGTAAAATTTGTTAGTCGCTATTGACATTATAATTAAGTTTCTACCAATGTGACATTGTAAATTATGCTAACTATTTTTAATTTAATTTTTTATATTGTACCTACTGACATATCTAAGAACTTAAGAGAATTTGTCGAAAGATGAAATAAATGGAAATGAAAATTTATGCACCATTTTAAGACTGCCAAGAGGTGGGTTCCAAATTTGGCAGTTTTTGTTAGGTGGGTCGGAGCCCTTTTTTAAGACTGCCAAGAGGTGGGTCCCGAATTAGGCAGTTTTTGTTAGGTGGGTCGGAGCCCCTGTTTAAGACTGCCAAAAGGTGGGTCCCGAATTAGGCAGTTTTTGTTAGGTGGGTCGGAGCCCCTGTTTAAGACTGCCAAGAGGTAGGTCCCGAATTTGGCAGTTTTTGTTAGGTGGGTCGGAGCCCAAGCAAGTTTGGGAAACACTGATCTAGACATTTAATATAATTTATTTATCATGGCACACCAAACAGAATACAATCAATCAGATACAAAAACTCATTATCAACTTTTAGTCGTAGATTGTATCCCAAAGCATGCATATTATTTCGGCGTTGTATTTCCAAAGCCTAGAAGCCTGAGCTTTGAATCCAGATATAGATAAGCTATGGAGTATAAGCCTATAGGTAGGTATTATCAGGTAAAACTACTTTCTCCGAACCATTGTATCCAAGTAGACTATTGCAAATGTTAACTTGAAAGTCATCGTGACACACATCTCAATACATTGTAACACAAAATACATAGCTACAGAAATAAAGTTTGAGCCGATTTTTATTTTTATTACTTGTACCGGTAGCGCTAGCGCTGGCACCTACAATATTTTACGATACACAATAATATTGCTCTATACGTTTATTCATAGTCACGTAAAGATTTTACCGAAAATTCACAACCAGCTAACAAATTTTGTCACACAAAACATTGTTCTGTTTCCACTAATCACATTATTATTATAAATGCGAATGTTTGGATGTTTGTTTATTTATTTGTTTGTTACTCAATCAGATCAGACGACCTCCGCGGTAGGTACAGTGAGCGAATAGCCGGCTGAGACGCAGGAGGTAGCGGGTTCAATTACCGCCGCGGAATAAATGTTTGTATGATCTACTGATATTTGTTCCGGGTCTGGATGTTTTTCTATATATTATAAGTATGTATTTACAAAAAAACAAGTATATATGTAATCTATTTAGTTATCTGGATCCCATAGTACAAGCTCTGCTTAGTTTGGGGCTAGAAAGCGCTGTGTGAAATGTCCAGCCAAATGTATTTATTTAAACTTAACTTCTGTTCAAAAATCACGTCGTAACGGCTGAACCGATTTCGATGAAATTTGGTATGGACCTAGATTATAACCTGGAATAATACATAGGCTACTTTGAATTGGCAAACCACGCGTGTGAAACCGCGGGCGGAAGCTAGTAGTTCTATAATATCTAATAATTATTTGTAAAAGTTGTTACATTGATTTGAGATTTAAAATAAATATAACTAAGGGGAGTGATCTTGTTAGGCAACTCGCCAACGTGCAGCATTCACGCCCTGCGTTCGATCTACTTTATCAGAGACGCGCACGTCTGTGATGCGTGCGCCTGTCATAGTTTTCTGGTACCTACCTATCGAACAATATTAGTATTAACTTACTTGACATGTAACAATGGTGTCATTAATAAATTATTGTATTGTACTTATAGCCAGCCCCGGATCTAGGGGGGGACAAACCTGGGCACCTGCGCCGGCCTGTAATTTCAGGGGGCACCAAATCTTCTTTCAAAATAATCTAATTATGTTTGGAAAAAAACTTGTTTTCAAAAAGCGCTTGGCATCCACCTACATGGTTCACCTGGCTGTTCATTTGATTTGGAACACTTCAAATTTTAACATGGGGGGGATGTTAAAATTTGAAGCGTTCCAAATCAAAACCCATTCCCCCTCCCGCCCTCTCAAATACTGGAGAGGAAGCGCCACATCAAGTTTCAGGCCCAGTTAAGAAAAATTCTAGCTCCGGGGCTGCCTATAGCTTGTTGTTACGAAGCTTAACTTCTTTACCTATCTATTTTGTGATTGTACTGTGTCTGCCTAATTCGATTTTAAGTTGCAGACTAGTTATGTACTTACCTAGATACTAAGGTGCCTACTTATGTAGATAGGTGCCTGCTGCCTATATAGTCTAATAGACTACGATAGTTTCTCATTACAAATACATACAAAACAAAACATATTACTTAATTTGTGTCAATTTTAAATTCTAATAAACAACAGTAAACTTTGACAAAATTCACAGGGTACACCAGTGACCCCACAGTGCTGTAATTTAGTATGCGTGTAGCTTAAACGACACAAATATGCAAAAGTCTTAAATCCAGAATAACTACAATTTGTACCCCAAAAACGAGTATCTAACCACATATCATGAACTCCCGTTACCTGTAATTTGAATGAAACTGCAGGTCAAGTAATATGTTTATTTATTTCGTGACACTATTTTGATTGGTAAAGATTACAAATAATATTTTTTGTTTTAATCGGAGACTCGCGAGATCTCAGTTCGGGGCGAACCACATAAATAACAAATCAAGACGAATTTTCAGCTTTGCCGCCTATTTTTTATTTATCATCTGTGCCGAAAGGCAAACGCATTTATGGCTATACAGCCACGTGAACGCAATTTGTACTATACTAGAAAAAACATAGCTTGATCTCTGGGACAGCTGTCAGTAAAATCGCGCCTATGAAGTTCTAAATTTAACAGTACGGACAAACGTACCAGTCAATGTCATACTTTATGGGCATGCTGAGCTAATTATAGTGATGAGCGATGAATCATCGTGACCACAGACTATAAACTATCGATATTTTGTATAAAACTTAATTCATATTTAATTTAAAAAAATAACATTATTGAATATTTAAAAAAAATAACATTATTAACAATAGTGAGTAAATAAAATCTAAATTCTAACCTACTCGTAACATTCCTTCCGACAACTTTGGGGTTCGAGAGAAGTTTGGCCGCGGCGTGTCTTCTTCCGCAAGATGGCGCCAACGCGCCGCCATCTTGTTTGACATGACCCATTCTCCTCAGTATGAGTGCTAACGCCTTGTATACGCCACGTGTTTTCCGTTCTCATCACTTTGTTTTTGTTACTATTGCTGTTAATTTGTTAAGTTTATTTATTATTGTTAGTTTCTTTGTTGTTATTGTTTGTTTTTATTGTTTGTTGGCATAATGCCAAAGAGAACGAAGAAAACTGTTTTGAACAGTCAAAGTCGTGAGTTTTTGATTCGCTTGCGTGAATATTTTGAGCGAGACAACCAAAATGGTGGACCGCTATTACCCATGGCAAAAGTTTGTGACAGAGTTGCAGATACTCTTGGCATTGGACGTGCGACAGTAATTCGCATCAGTAAAGAAAAATATGGCGAATCTTCAACCGCAGTATTGACTGAAGACGAGGAAAAAAAGCTTTCAACGCCAAATAAAATAAGAAGAAAGGCTGCTCCTGTCACAAAAATTGACGACTTTGACGCCGCTGCTATTCGCAACCATGTATATGGTTATTATACACGGGGCGAATTACCTATATTAAAAAAACTGGCGGCGTCCCTAAAAGACGCAGACTTGTTTAAAGGAAGGTTGCCGTCACTATCGAAGATTTTGAAAAATATTGGATTTTCCTACAAAATAAGTGACAAAAGAAAAATTATAATGGAACGAACCGACATTAGATTAGATTAGAAAATTCTTTATTGCACTAATAAAAAGATACATAGGCGAACTTAATGCTAATTAGCATTTTCTTCCAGCTAACCTTTGTGTCCAATTAGGTAGGTCCAACTTCGAGAAAGAGGTCAATCGTCGAATCCAACTCGGATGGGCAGCGTTTGGGAAACTTCGCAACGTCTTTTCGTCCAACATACCTCAGTGCCTTAAGACGAAAGTCTTCAATCAGTGTGTGTTACCAGTGATGACATATGGAACCGAGACGTGGTCCTTCACTATTGGCCTTATGAATAAGCTCAGAGTCGCTCAACGAGCTATGGAGAGGGCTATGCTCGGAGTTTCTCTACGGGATCGAATCAGAAATGAGGAGATACGTAGGAGAACTCAAGTCACCGACATAGCCCGACGGATTAGCACGTTGAAGTGGCAATGAACAGGCCATATATCGCGCAGAACAGATGGCCGATGGGGCCGAAAGGTTCTCGAGTGGAGGCCACGGACCGGCAAGCGCAGCGTAGGACGTCCACCCACAAGATGGGCAGACGACTTGGTAAGAACCGCAGGTCGGCGTTGGATGCAGGCCGCTTCCAACCGCAGTTCCTGGAGATCAATGAGGGAGGCCTTTGTCCAGCAGTGGACGTCCTACGGCTGATATGATGAACCTTTGTGTAGTGTGGAGAAAGTGGTAGTGCCAGAAAAAGGAAATTTAATCAAACTTTAGCTTAGAAATAAACTTACAAAAATTAAAAATAATAATAATACACATACATAAACGAAATACACAAATATATCTACATAAAGTGCTCAATTTTGTTGGGTATCTTGAAGAGAGATGAAGTATTTAAAGAGTTACATTGCTCTTGCTCGAGTGAATTTTCTCCGGAACGTCAAAAAAATTACAAATTGGGACAAAGTTGTCTTTCTAGACGAGACATGGCTAAACGCCAATCATACCGTATCCAAAGCTTGGACCGATGATACGGCACAATCGACCACCAAAGTACCCGAAGGCAAAGGTCAAAGATTAATAATAACTCATGCTGGGACGTCATCTGGGTTTGTGCCTAATTGCCTATTGGCATTCAAATCTACAAAGACCAATGAATACCATGAAGAAATGAATTTTGAAAAATTTAAAGAGTGTTTTTTAAAATTATTAGATAATTTGAAAGAGCCACATTATATAATTATGGATAACGCCCCATATCACTCGGTCCAAAAGCACTAACCACCAACTTCGGCAAACAGGAAGTTAGAAATAATTGCATGGCTTCAAGAAAAAGGAATAGAGGCCAATGAAACAATGCTTAAAAACGAATTATTGAGACTCGTTGGTCTGCACAAACCCAGCACACCCACGTATGTCTTAGATGACATAGCCCAAGAAAAGGGTCATAACGTCATAAGACTGCCTCCATATCACTGCCAGTATAATCCGATCGAGCTTATCTGGGCCCAAGTAAAAGGTTTGTTTGCTCGAATTTCAGTTAGACAGATTCTTTGTGTATTAACTCCTGTATAATTTATGATATTAAAATATGTTTTTCTTTCAAGGTTACGCTGCTAGACATAACACAACACCGCCTTTCACGGCAAATAAAATGTTGCAGTTACTAAACACTGCGGTTGAAAATGTATCTGTAGAAGATTGGAAAAAGGTAGTTACCAAATGCAGAAAATTAATGGAAGAAGATTGGGAGCGGGACGTTCGATTTGATAATATTTGCGAACAAGAGTTCATTATAAATTTACAAGATTGCTCTAGCGGTTCTGAAAGTGATTCGGATATTGATTTGGGGTGTACTCCTTTGGAATAAATAAATGGATGTATTAAAATATTCGTTTCATTTTATTACCCAAATCATAATATAATCCAATATACATATAATTATGGCAGACAGCCTTCGTGGCGAAGCGGTAGTGAACACGACTGCTGCGCAGGAGGTTGCTGGTTCGATCCTCGCTCAGTGCAAATATTTGTATGCATGAATGTGGGTTTTTGCACTGGTCTGGTCGTGCCTCGGAAAGCACGTTAAGCCGTCGGTCCCGGCTGCCATACGAATATCTAATGGCAGTCGTTACGGGTTGTTGGACACAACGTGCAGAAATCCTGGACAATCCAAGGTCACTCCGTGAAGCCTGCGAAGACCCCAGGAAACTTCTGCGCTTCTGGTCGGAGTTAGGCTGGCTATCCATATAGCCAACTCTCTCACGCATAATGGACCACTTAAGAGTTCAAATGCGGAAAAGGGAGTCCACCAACATAACATAACATACGGGTTGTTGGAGCCCTCAAAAGTCCAACAATTGGTCTTACTGCAAAGCTTCTATCGATATTTTTTTCTGTATCATAACAACCCTAGAAATGTCAATTTAACAAATGTCGCAGAGAGCAAGCTATGTTTTTTCAAGTATAAGCCAAGAGACTAATCGAAGAGTATTTAATAACCCCAGCACGCCCGTTTTATACAACATTGCTGAAGCGTTGTAATGTTCCAAGTTCAAAAAACGCTCTTGCAATGGATTTGGTTTTCTTTGTCCGTAAATTCGATATTTCGCGTGCTTTTTTTTCCAAATTAATGACAATATTTTTCAAAACTCATGCTATGAATGGTCAATTCATTGTTAACACGAAAACTGCTCTGCCAGGACATAAGTTTTTTTTCTTTTTTTTTATACCAGATAGATTTTTGTTTGACCACAATCTCACCTGATGTCGTCTAAGTCGAAGCACGGAGATCTAGAAGAAACCTATTCACTTCCATAAAGAGACCCGGATTGTATTCTTTAGGAAAAACAGACGACGGCAAAGTGTTCCTTACCTTAGCTGTACGCATGAAGAACGTAGAACGGTGTATGCGAATGGGTGGTATATCAACTGGTACTGAGCCATGCGCCTGCTTGTCGCATAATTCAGTTGCAGATCGTATAGTTCCTGGGCACATTCCGCAAAATGTTTTCTGTAAAAGATCGATAGGCTTGCCATTTAACTTACTTAAAATGAAAATAGAATGAAGCTTATTTCATTCGTAATTTTGGTACCTATGCTAATTCCATCATTTTACTTTTTTTTACATACAACTTCTATGACAAATCCATATTTCTATTTAAAAATGGAACAGTCCACTTTCATAATTATGCTATAATGAAATACAATCTCTATGACTAATCCTTAATCGTGTGATAGTAAAAAAAATAAAATCAAAATATGTTTATTTATTACTAGTGGAGCCGCCGAACTTCGTACCGCCTTGACATGCATATAACGCGGGCTGTCAATATACGTCACCCTGGTAGAATTGTCAATTGTTGTCCCCGGCCATCATTATGTATGAAAAAATTAATGACTTCCACAAATAATTCAATACCAAAATTAGCCAAATCGCTCCACACGTTCTCGAGTTTTAGCGAGACTAACGAACAGCAATTCATTTTTATATATATAGACAATATCTCGGGATAACTCCTACCGAAGCATTTGTTTCAAACGATATTCATTTTTTTACATCCTCTTTGACCATATTTGTAGCACGCATTCTGTCAATTCTATGTCAAACGTCATAAGGTTACATTATAAAAGCGCTAAGGTTAGATTGTAAATAATTTTATATGGTGGTTAAGTATTCTTAAATTTTCTAATTTTGTGCGCAATTTTCTTAATTTTTTCTTTCATAAGAACCTTCTCCTGACAATAAGAAATACAACAAAAGAACTAGCGAAATCGGTCTAGCCGTTCACGCGTGATGGCGTGACCAAGGGAAATAGGGATTCATTTTTATATAGATAGATAGAAAACGCTTTATTGTAAATCACACTTAAATTAAAAAAAACAATATAAAAAACAAATAACAACACAAGCAGAAATACAAGTGGCGGTCTTATCGCTAAAAGCGATCTCTTCCAGACAACCTTTGGATGGACTGGATTTCACGAGAACGTTATAGGACGGTAGGTATTAATAAAAATAATTGAATATTGAATAAACAGTGTATTTACATAAGCAAAATAAATAATTACAAACAAATATATAAATTAATAAATAAGGTGCATAATATTTTATGATAAATATTCCATACTAATAATAAAAAGGTATATTATATAAAATACTATAAGTAGGTACATATAGGTGTACAATAGAAGGATGAAATAAAAAACCAGGAGTAGCGTAACGATAGATGAGAAAATGAGAAATCAACATTGTAGTGCAGACAGATGTTTAAATAGAACTGTTTTAAAGATGGGAAGGGATTTGGCAGTTCTAATGTATGGAGGAAGAGAGTTCCATAGACGGATAGCTTGTACAGTGAAGGATTTATCATAAAAGTTAGAAGAGTGTACAGGAGTTTTAAATTGCAAGGTCTCAGAGGAGCGCAAGTCTCGAGGATTTGACTGATGAAGATACTCAAAGCGCTCTCTGAGATAAGGACTAGAAGGGTTAAACATTATACTGTACAAGAGAAAGAGAATATGCGTATTCCTGCGGCAGCGAATGGGTAACCACTTGAGCTTGTTGCGAAAATCAGAGACGTGGTCATATTTTCGCAGGCCTAAAATAAATCTAATACAGACATTCTGAAGGCGCTCTAGTTTATCGAGGTGTTTCTCGGTAAGATCCGGATAGCAGGCGTCAGCATAATCCAGAATAGGAAGTAGGAGGGATTGAGCTAGCGTAACCTTGGTGGATGTCGGCAGAAAATTTCGTAGCCTTCTCAACGAGGCGGCTGAAGCAAATATCTTCCGGCTTAATTCGGCGAGATGGGGTCCCCATAAGTTCTTATCTATAAGCAGTCGCTTATGGGTATACACACACCATCAAACAGAATCGGAGGTAGAATGGGCCAGTTGATCCTAGCGGTCATCTTGGAGCTACCAACAACAATGACCTGCGTTTTAATTGGATTAACTTTGAGACCGTATGCTTTACTCCACGCGAGGATCTGAGTTAAATCATTGTTAATAGCTTGGAAACCTACGTGTAGATTGTGGACCGGTGCTTGCGTATAAATCTGTAGGTCATCTGCATATAGGTGGTAGGAAGAAGAGATCGCTTGCGAGATTGAATTTTTAAAATTAGCAAAGAGAAGAGGAGAAAGAACGCCGCCCTAAGGCACACCGGCAGTCAAATAACACCACGACGAATAATTGTCATCAACATGGATACGCTGCCGGCGCCCAAACAGGTAACTTTGAAACCAATCAATAGCCATTGGAGAGATGTTAAGTGCTCGGAGAACAGCCAGAAGAATGTAAAATCAACATTATTGAAGGCGTTGCTAAAGTCTAGCAACGACAGCACAGTCACTAGTCCGTTGTCCATACCCTGACGAATGTCATCAGTGATTTTGGTCAAGGCCGTCGTAGTGCTGACCACGGCGAAACCCGGATTGGAGAGGATTCATGAGGGAGTTTCTAGTAAGGAAAATACTCAGTTGATGGTGGACTAAACGTTGTAGTACTTTGGAGAGAAATGGAAGGATAGATATTGGGCGAAATTCGGAGAGAAAGGTGGATTGGATTGAATATACATACATATATATAGAAGATATCACAAGAACAGGCAGAATACACTTGTCGATGAGTTTACGTTTTAGTGACATGTATTGTGTATTCTGCCTGTCCTAACCTACGGTGCCCAGTCTTGGTCACTGACTGAATCTCAAAAGTCCAAGCTCGGGGTTTGCCCAAGAGCGATGGAGCGCAGTATTTTAGGAGTCACCTCGCTGCGCTCAAAGACCGGCATCGCTGACGTCGGTATCAAGGCTGCCAAGTTAAAGTGGGATTGGGCGGGGCATGTCTCCCGCTTGCAACCAAATAGGCGGGCTAAGGTCGTAACTGGATGGATCCCTGTGGATGGAAAGCGACACCGTGGAAGGCCTAAGAAGCGTTGGCGCGATGATTTGGAAGTTTTTTATAGGGACTGGCGGGATTTGGTACAGAATCGAGATAAGTGGAGAGATGAGGGGGAGGCCTTTGCCCAGCAGTGGGACAGCATAGGCTAGATAAAAAAATCACAAGGATTGAAACGTCAATTTTTATTGCCTGTTCCTTCGCGACCAAGCCAAGAAAGAAAGGCAAGAAACAAGGCTGGTTGTTTCTTGTAATGATCCATAACAATAAAGAAAATAAATTACGTCTAAGTTGTTACATTTTTGAACCAGTTGGAACAATTTAAATGCCAAGCTTCTAAGTTGAGTGATATAGACTAGATTTTATATTGAAAAAAATCCGGTTCTAATTAAGGTATTCTCCATTTATAAGATCAAAGTAGCGTACGTATGTAATCGTGGATCTTTTATACGGATTATTAAGAACTAGTTTCCGCTCGCGGCTTCGCACGCGTTGTTTGTCAATAAAAAGTATGCTCGTCTCAATCCAGGTCATAATCTACCTATATACCAAATTGCATCAAACTTGGTTAAGCTGTCACGACGTGAAATAGTAATAAACGCACTTTCGCATTTATAATATTAGTATGATTATTATGTGGCAATATCATAAGCACTTAGCTTAAATACGACGACGTACGAGATGCCACAAAATAGATAGGTATAAAAGTAAAGTTCAGTACATAGTGTCGGTCAAACGTTCGACCGAGATCACTCCGAGATCCTCGTACGAGTGTGTGTGCGCCTGTTTTCACACCTTATACTAAACTTAACTTCTGCACCTATCTATTTTGTGGTGATCAGGGAGCGTCCATTAATTACGTAAGGCATTTTTTGACGATTTTTGACCCCTTCCCCCCCAGGTGAGATATCGTGAGATTTGCTTCGACCCCCTCCCCCACTCCCCTTATCTAACATGAGATTTTTCCAAACTTGTATTCATAGGGTAAATGCGTTGGACTTATTTAAAAAAGCACAATTGCCTTCATTATTTTTATTTAAGACTAGTATTCCAGCTGCTTTGTAATCTCCCCCCCCCCCCCCCCCCCCCCCACGTGTGAGATTGGGCGAGATTGGCTCAACACCTTACCCCCCGCTGACCACCTCAGGTGACATGAGACACCTCCTAACCCCTTGCAGACCGTGACACAAGATGGCAAGAAATAAAATGTGTAATTATAAAACATTTATTTAAGTCTTTGGAATGACTGACAAAATACTGGAATTATTAAATAAAATCTTATTTATTCACAACAATATGGTTGCAGAGAATCTGCCAGAAAATTATCCAAATTGGTAGAATAATGGACGTCACCATGTTGAATAGCCAATTGCCGAATATCTGAAACAAGGACATTTTTTTTTATTTTTATGATTTTTTAACAAATTTTTTGCTTTTGCCATTGTATGCTAACTTAAAACAAAAAAATAGTACTTTGATACAAAAGGTCTAAAAGCGCTGAATTACGAGTTCGAAAGTGTTATTCGTCGCTAACACCAGAGTATTTCACACCATTAGATATAAACATATAAAATAAAATACATATTTAAGTCATAGGTATAATGGGCGACCTTATCTAAGTATTGCCTTTTTAGTTATATTGTTTATGTGTAGTAATTACAATAAACACATAGTTATCTTACAAATTTTCATCATGAATGCGGAGAAATTAAAAATAGTTATTTTCATAACAGTTAGTTGTTAAAAAGAAAAATTCTGTTCCCGGTATCCATTGTTTTACTTATATTCATTTTTCACAACTGGGCTGTGGCCTGTTCCATTTTTAAATCAAAATAAGGATTTGTCATGCAGATTGTATATCACAATAGCATATGTATGAATATAATAATATTTAGCCTTGTTCTATTTTCAAATTTACTTACAGCCCTAAGGCTGTAAATATTATTTTCGGAGCTGTTTTCTAGTTAACTATGAGCTACTTATAAAAGATACAGATCATGTATCTATGTACAGATAGGTTATTGCGATTTGGAAATTGTCTCAGTGACACTGACACACTGTCTGTCAAAGCCTCGCGGCCTTATCTTAATAGCAGCAGGACAAAGAATTCTGTAGAATCTTCTAGAACAGTAGGCGTAAGTAGCATTTGCAAGGCGAATAGCATTTTTTCACCACACTATTTTCTATACTCGAATCATCAACATCATACGAGTACATCAATCTGGACATTGAAATTACATAGTGATCAAGAAAGAACCAGTGGCATACCAAAACCACTCCGAATAATAATTGGTGTGAGTACCAAGACTTTATAGCTGCTTGGTGGTGCGGGACGCTCAAGGCTTGAAAAAAGAAGAAAACAGACATGGGCGTTGGAGCAGGCAGAGCCAAATAATCTAGGCCAAATAATTAACTAGAACCTTCTTTAACAGTGGACGTAAGTAGCCTTTGCAAGACGAAATGAGTAACCAAGAAAGAACCAGTGACAAGCCTAAACTGGTACGAATATTTTGTGTGAGTACCAGGAGCTCACAGCTTCGCGGTGGTATACAGCGCGCTCCAGACAAGATTCAAGAAGAAAATAGGATAAAGCAAAAACTAGGAATAAGGAATAATGGAGTGGGTATTGATTTTTGTATTTACCATAGAGTCGACGATGGAGAACATGATGGCTTGCATGTGCGCGTCCCGGCCCCGCGCGAGCGCCGCCGCCAGCGACTCCTCCGGGAACAGCGCGCGGCTGTACCACATCATGCCGACACACACCGCGCTCAGCGGGTGCAGGAGCAGGCAGAGCAGGCGCTTGAGAAGGCGAGGAAGCCGCCTGCAAGATAAAATGTCATCATCATCATAGGGGGCGTCCATTGATTACGTGAGGTGTTCAGTGGAGAGGGGAGGGGGTTGAGCCGATCTCGCCCAATATCACATGGGGGGGGGGGGGGGGGGTGTCTCGGCAAATATCACGTAATTTTTTTTTTCTGTCATCACTGTGATTCTTGATTACGAGAGAAGCAGCTTGAATATTAGTCTTAAATAAAAATAATGAAGCCAATGTGTTTTTTTTAAATAAGTCCCAACGCATTTATAGCTTACTAGTTGACCCGCCGAACTTCGACCGCCTCGATATGCATATAACGCGAACTGTCAATATACGTCACCCTGGTAGAATTGTCAATTGTTGTCCCCGGCCATCATACTTAACCATAGACAAAATTACGTTTAGCTGTCATTTGCGTTTTGTTATTCCATGTCAGATGCGTTTTTGTCATACCACGTTTTATAGTGACTTGTATTCTCTTTGACGTTTTATGTCACGTCACACGGGAACGCGGTCGAACGGGATAAAAAGTTTCCCGTGTCCGTCTCCTAGTTCTAGGCTACCTCTCCACCAATTTTCAGCCAAATCGGTTCAGCCGTTATTGAGTTATAAATAGTGTGACTAACACGACTTTCTTTTATATACAGTGGTGATCACATAATTAGAGACACCTCCTAATTGATCACAAAACTTTTGATTATGGTACTACTATTAGATAAATAGGCATTAAATATAATGTAATTGTTACTAAATCATACATGACGTTGTATTGAGGGACAAAAAAGTTGTGTTCCTTACTTTGTTCCTTAGTAGTTTAGACAATGCTCACTATGGGAACATAACACAAACTTTTTTAAAGTGCTTGTATCTGGCCAGCTAATTAAAGACAGTAAAAGAAAAAAGCACTACATTCTGTTTTTTCGTTGTTTTGCCGCGTATTTTCATAAAACGTCGATATTATAAAATTTATAAAATTTCACTTTTTGTATTAAAATTAATACGTTTTAAAGTTTGAAACCAATAAATATGAAAAAAAAGAGTTGCGATTCGTCTACTAGAAAGATCATTTTGAACTTACATAACAAAGGTTGGTTATACAGAAAAATCACAGACCACTTGAACTGTTCTAAGGACATGGTTATGAATGCTATAAAACATTTCAAGAAGTTCAATACGACCGAAAACGTATCTAGAAAACCGAGACCTAGGAAAACTCCTCCGCGGGAAAACTCTAAGATGGTATTGTTGGCAAAAAAAGAACCAGGAAGTTCAAAGGATCAGAACTGATACGTTCGGAATTATTTGGTGCAGGAGGGTCGACGGGTGTGTCTGCAAGAACAATTAGACGGAGACTATGTGAGGCAAACTTGAACGGAAGAGTGTCTCGGAAGGTGCCACTTTTGAAAAAGCAAAATGTTAAGGCAAGGTTTGCGTTTGCTAAAAAATATGAACACTGGACTGAATGACAGTGGAAAAATGAGCTATTTTCGGATAAAACAAGAGTTATTATGATTAATTCTGACGAAAAACAATATGTTAGACGCCCCCTAAACAAAGAAATGGATCAAAAGTACATCAAGAAAGTAGTCAAACATGAAGGCGGAAATATCAAAGTGGGGGGCTGTTTTTCAAGGCTTGGTGTCCGACCTGTCAGGAAGATAGAAGGCAATATGGATAAATACCAGTACAAGAATATTTTAGAAGAAACCATGCTGCCATATGCCTAGGAAAATTTACCGGTCTTTTGGACTTTCCAACAGGATAATGATCCGAAACACACTGCAAAAGTAGTAAAAGACTTCTCAAGGAATCAGTCTGTGACGGTTTTGTATTGGCCCCCGTACAGTCCGGATATAAATCCAATCGAAAATGTGTGGTACCAGGTGAAGAAGACAGTGGTGACAAAGCGTACATCAAACGCCAATCAACTTTGCACAGCTTTTACAGAAGCATGGAAGCAAATTCCGCTACAAGTTTGTACAAAATTGATCGCTTCCATGCCCAAGAGATGTCGTGCTGTTATTGCTGCAAAAGGACATGCGACCAAATATTGATTTGTATCGGAATGTTTTATAAAAATGTGTTAGGAATTTATGTAATAAAGATAATTTCAATAATAGCTCTATTTTTTTTATTTCTTCTAAGCAAATGGAGTGTCTTTAGTTATATGGCCAGATCTTTCTTAAGTTTAAACTGCTTACAAATAAGATAAAACGAATAAAAGATAGGAAACAGGCTAGTTTTGTTGTAAATATTTCGTTTTAACATTACGTAATATCATCACAAATACTTCTTTATTGAGTAGCAAGTTCCAATGGCAGTCTGATAAAAAATGTACAGAGGAATAGCTTAGTTATTTTAATATGCTTCCAGTGTCTGTAATTATATGACCACCACTGTATATAGATGAATACAAAATTTTAAAAATCTCACGTTACATAAGTGGAATGGGGGAGGGGGTAACAATGGTTTTCTTCCAGCAAAATCTTCTAATGAAGATGACCAGGTGGGCCATTATGCTTGTTCCATCACTAGGAAGTATAAATCATCATCATCATCATCTCAGCCCACATCCACCCACTGCTGGGTATAGGCCTCCTCGCTATCACGCCATTCTCTCCGGTCCTGTGCCAAGTGCATCCATTGTTGTCCCAGCAAGTCCAAGTGCATCCATCACTCGTTACTATGATGTACGCAATGGAAGTATAAATATTTAAAAAAAATAGTGGCACTCCGGGAGTGCCGGCAGAAGCGAAAACTTGAACAGACTACACTACAGACACTACACTACAGATACACACGATACACACGACTACGACGATACACTACAGATAGTTATATACAGAGGTGTTGGTAACGGTAGCAGTGTCGCGAGTTCAATGTTTTTTTCTCATCTTAAAAAAATTCCAACACGCCTAAAAAAGATTTCACTTCAAAAAAAGCAGTCAAAAAAAACTACGACAGCCGCCATATTTGCTTTTTTTTTGTACTTGTCCTGACTAAGAAGCAATACGTTTGCCACAACATTATCATAATGATAAAACTAATTCTTTATTTCAGGCTATAGTATAAAGTACAAGATGTTAATTTACTTATTTTACGGCCCATTTAAACATATACCTTGTGACTAACATACATATTATAATACTTAAAACTATTTGCTGACACGTGTTGTCTGCGGCGTGTGACGCACTTGCGCTGCGTTGTGTAGTCGCCAGCGAAACGACGAAAATACAATTATGTCGTCATTTATAGCCATTTTGTAGAAACATACAAACAATGCCTGATACGATTCCACTGCCATTGGCACGCTTTGCTCCGTTTATTTCTTCAATTACGATTACAGCATTTTTCCGACTTGCTTCGCTTACTGACAACCCCCTTATATTTATACATATTATAAGCTCAAAACTTGATCCCTTCACAAAATCTTTCTAGCTAGAGGGTAGCCAAAGGCAAGTCCTTACCTGGTTTTCTTCCCAGCCACCACTCGTACATCAACCACCAACGCCAGGGGGGTGTAAATCGTCGCCAAAATCAACCCCAATGGGAAATTATGCATTCCAATAGTCAGACAAACAGTCGCTAGCTCGATCAACAGCAGTATATTGACCAGGGTCATCTCTTCGCGGGAGAGGGGAGATTTTCGGAGCAGATGGGGGAGATAGGGGGTGGTTAAGGCGAGGAACACAGAAGAGGCTATAAGTAAGTAGTATATTGCTTGCTCGGAGGGAATGTTGAATGATGATCCTAAAAATAAAGATCACGTATTTATAAAGATGTCATAATCTACCTGTATACGAAGTTTTATCGAAATCGGTCCAGCCGTAGATCGTAACAGACAGAATTAATTTCGAATTTATACTATAATAGATGGGTACTTTTATTTAGTTTTTACTTACCAATATAAGTAAATATAATTGGGGTATTCATCATTCCATACCCAATTAGATGTACTAGCAAATAATTAGCTCCTATATTGACAATACTCATACTCGGGTCTTGATCGTTTACCGCTTTCCCTTTCTTATCTCCTGGTACTTCTGTAGCCGATAACTTTGCCTTATCTTTATTTTTGAGTGTATCATCGAATAATTCGGAATACTCTTTGTCAGTCTTTTTCTTGTTTCTCTTTCTTAACACCATCTCGCATTTATTATCTTCTGGTATTTCAACATCTAATGTCTCATCTTTTTCTATGCTTTGTGACTCTTCTGTGTCGAGCGATTTATTATCTCCTGGTACTTCATCATCAGAATCCTCATCTAACTCAGTTGTTTTGTCTTTCTTGTCTGTTTGTTTGTTTATTTCTTCCTCGTCTTGTTGTATGGAGACCCATAGGTATAACGCTCGAATTAGCATGGCAACACACATGAGACATAATGATGGCATGTACTGACCTGAAATTAAAATTGTATGGTGTTACAACATGCATCCATTTGCGAACTAATTATTTTAAAGGAATAGCCTTGATACCACAAAAGTTACACAAAGTTTAAAAAAATCCTTTTTAAACAGCTGACTACTGCGTTTATTGTAACAAAAATTATAATGTATTTGTATTCAATTAGTATTGATTTCTACTTTTTACGGTTCCGTACCCAAAGGGTAAAACGGCACCCTATTACTAAGGCTCCGCAGTCTGTCCGTCTGTCTGTCCGTTTGACAGTTGAAATTTTCACAGATTATTTATTTCTGTTGCCGCTATAACAACAAACACTAAAAACAGAATAAATTAAATATTTAGGGGGGGGGGGGGGGGGGGGGGGGCTATACAATAAACGTGATTTTTTGCTCGTTTTAGCTCGATATTGATAACGGCAACAGGTAGACGCTTGAAATATTTACAGAATATTTTGTTATATATTCTCTTTAAAAATAAATAATTAAGTTTAAATAAAACAAAAATTTAAGGGGGGGACTCCCATACAAGAAACGTGATTTTTTTTACTCGTTTTTATAGATAATGGTACGGAACCCTTCGTGCGCAAGTCCAACTCGCACTTGGCCGGTTTTATTAGAGTAGACCATCCCTACCATCTATTATTAATTTAAGTAGTTCTATAAATAATTAGCTTATATTAGCTGAAGTGGCAGTGAGCGGGGCACATAGCTCGAAGACCTGACGGCCGTTGGGGCCGAAAGGTTCAAGAGTGGAGATGCGAGAAAGCGCAGCGTAGAACAGCCGCCACTAGATGGAATAACGACCTGATAAAGGTTGCTGGGAGCCGTTGGGTGCAGGCCGCACAAGATCCTATGCCTATGTTGGGGGAGGCCTATGTTCAACAATGGACGTCCTATGGCAGATATGTATGGCATTTTTTTTTGTTGATGTTAGTCAGTCGCTTGACCACTACCTCACCTGATGGTAATTGATGGTGTGATCGAATATGGAACACACTTGCCTAGAAAGAACCTGACTTGAAGACTCCGAGACTATACTACAGAGATCATACCTATTTCTTCCACCAAGCGGCATTCCTGTTTCAGTTTGAAGGCACATGAGGCTTTAGGTACACCTGCACGCCACAAGGTGGTGGACGCAGAGCAGTGCATCGTAGGGCACGTTCCTAAGGAGCGTGACCAATGAGGCAGTAATTTGTAATGGGCTCACTTAAGATCAGGTGGGCCGTATAGCTAGTTCAATCTACAGGTAAGTAAAAAAATATACGCCGGAAGTGAATTCCACTCCTAAAAATATTAAACTTTTGTTAATTAGTAACTTACCTATAGATATAAACCTGTTGGTGGCGGCCAGCATGTAAAAGAAATAGCTCTGATGGAAACGCTCCAGCAAGTTGTTGAGAGAGCGCAGTATGCTCTCTAAAGCTACGCCCAGGCGATGGAAATTCGCTGCATTTAACCCGTTCACCTGAAAATATTATACAACTATACTATTTCCATTTCTTTATTTTCTCGATGACAGTTCTAATTTGATAGTTGCAGTGTTGTGACCAAATAAGTAATGATATCGATCGCATATATTTATTATATTTTGAACAAATACAACAAAAACATTCAAATATATTTTTTCAAGGTATATTTTTACACTCAATGGCCCACCGCCATTTTGTGTTTGTTTTAATCTGTCACTCGCAACAAGACGGTCGTGCTAGTCACTACATTTCTGTTCGCTGAGTTTTTTTCACATTATCCATACGTTACGTTGTGTATTTTGTGTTTCTCCGTGTTGATTGCTGCCCAGCTGTCAAATATCAAAACGCTGAAAGGATCTGTTATGAACAGGCAGGCGAGAGAACTGGTGATCAACGTTCGTTATTACTTTGAAGCAGAGTATCAAAATGGTGGCCCGCTATTACCACTGTCGCAAGTGCCAGAGCGTGTTGCGGTTTACAAAAGCTTCGAAAATTTCAAAGAAGTTGGCATTATCAATCAAGAATTAATACGTGTAACATCTTGTAATGAAATATAATAATAGGTCTATACATAGGTATATAATAATATACATATGAAATTGCCGTTCTTCAGTACTGGTCATTTCAAATAGAAAAAAAGTTTGGAATGGCTTTGTATTCTAAATTCAAATTAATTTTGTTTTAAAAACATGACATTCTTTTTACAAACTCAGTCTTTTGTTTATTGATTAGCGTTGTATTTTCATTATTGTATATTCATTACATTTGAACATTTTTCGTCATAATGGATACTTTAAAAATTCGTGTAATTATGGAATATGAGTTCCGTCGTGGCACCAACGCAACACAAACGGCACGTAACATCAAAAACGTTTACGGAGAGAACTGTACAAACGAACGCACAGCCCGTTATTGGTTTTCCCGGTTCCGTTCTGGAAATTTTGACTTGAAAAATGAAGATCGTGGTCGTCCGGAGACTGGTCAACAATGATGAATTAAAGGCGATTGTGACGAAACTCAATCTACAGCTAAGCTAGCAGCAACTTTTGATGTTAGCATCAAAACAATTTTGATCCATTTGCGACAAATAGGCAAGGTAAAAAAACTTGATAGATACCCATCTATCAAGTTTTTTTACCTTGCCTATTTGTGCTCCACGAACTTAAAGATCGCCAGCGCAACGTACGCGTCGAGACCTGCCTCGCGCTGCTCAATAGGCAAAGAAATGAAGGAATTTTCAACCGAATTGTTACGTGCGATGAAAAATGGATTCTGTTCGACAATCGAAAGCGCTCAGCAAGTTGGTTAGATCCTGGTTCAGCACCAAAGCAATGCCCTAAACCAAAAATGACCCCTAAAAAGGTGATGGTCACTGTTTGGTGGTCTAGTGCGGGTGTGATTCACCACAGCTTTTTACAAAACGGCATGAGCATTACTGCAGATGTGTACTGTGAAGAACTGGAAACAGTGACGGAGAAGCTTGCACATCGGCAACCAGCTTTGGTCAATCGGTCGTCCCCACTGCTCCTTCACGACAACGCGCGACCACATACTGCACAACAGACAGTCTCCAAGCTGCAAGAGCTGGGGTTGGAAGCTCTCCCTCATCCGCCATACTCACCAGACCTTGCACCTACCGACTATTACTTTTTCCAAAATTTAGACAACTTTTTAGTGGGTAAAAAATTCAATTCCCGAGAGGCAGTACAAAATGCCTTTGAAGAGTTTGTTGCCTCCCGTCCAGCTGATTTTTACAAGAAGGGCATCGATAAACTGCCAATGCGTTGGCAAAGATGCGTCAATTGCATGGATGATTACTTTGAATAACAGAAATAAAAAAGTTTAAAAAAATAAGTACTTTCACTTATTCCATACAAAACGGCAATTTCATAGGTAAAGACCTAATATTAGTTAATAAATTTGAACAAAAGTATCCGGCAGTAGTTTAGTTACTTACATACTGTAAAAAAATATCGGGTCTGTTATCGTGTTACGTTTATCGATAGCTCCATCCCTATCAGTTTCTCCGACTCTGGTATAACCTTGTACGTGCGTAAGCGTCATATTTTTATAAAATAATGCATACATAATGTAAAAAAGACGCTCGTTCAAGTTTTCACAGGAGCTGTCATCGAAAAAATAAAGAAATAGAAATAGTATAGTTGATGAAGAAGAAGAACATACTAGTTGCATGCCCGCGACTTCGTCCGTTATATTCTAGATCTCGACAACAGCGCCACCTGCCGGGTCCAATTGTGAATCTAAACCATTCAGGGATCCAATCCCACACACTAAAATTCATTAAAATCGGTTCAGCCGTTTTCGAGTTTTAGCGAGACTAACGAACAACAACTGATTTTTGATCGAGCGTATGTATGTTTGATTATCCGAGGATAACTTTTGAAGCGTTGATCCGATCTTTATGAAATTGGATACATAGATAGGTAGGTAGTTAGTGATAGCACAATTCTGGTGTGACTAATTGATCTCAAAATGCTGGGAGGTTGTTGAAATATTGGGGTTCAAGAGGGGTAAAAAAAATGAAAATGAGACTAACCGGTCAAATTACACGTCTAATGCTAGGTATTAGTACATTTCGACCCCGTTTTTATTTTTAGTTTAATCCTTGTACATAGTAGTTTTTTTTTCGTAGTTTTTAAGTCATTAGCCATAATAAAAACTGAACTATGACAAAATTCACAAGGTACACCAGTGTTGAAATTTAGTATGCGTGTAGCTTTAGTGACACAAATATAGGTAAAAGTCTGAAATCTAGCATATTATTGGCTATATATTCGTATCGTTTTTCATTCAAGGAAATATTGACGATAATGATAAGTAGATTAGATTAGACTTTTTTTTACACAGATCAAATAATGATGAAACCCCCTCATTGCGGGTGCATCAACATCTACATGGGGAACACTAAAAGTTTTGCACTTCTAGCTAATCGGAATTATTTGAATTTCGAATGTTATATTTTTTAAAACGTTGCAACCTTCTTAGTAAAAAAAATTGGCGGGAAATAATTTGTCAACTGTTTTTATCAAAGTTCTACGAACACAACAAAAATGGAATTAAGTCGATATATTTTAGAGCGATGATTTTTTATGATTTTAAGTTCTCTCTCTCCGCAAGACTGTGCCGCTCGTCTTCAAAGTGCTTTTGGGAAAGAAGCACTTTGTTTGAGCAGCGTAAGGCGATGGTTTGCTGAATTTGAGAGAGGTCGGGTTTCTTTACATGACGAATTTCGTGAAGGGCGGCCTTCAACTGCCGCCAACGAAAATATTGTGACTACTGTCAAGCGGCTAATTGAAGAAAACCCGCGGATTACCTATTAGACAATTCGAAGACTATTGGGGATTGGTATGAGCCAAATTCAGAAAATTTTCACGAAGAATTGAAAGTTCGGAAACTTTGTTGTCGTTGGATCCCTCATGAACTGACAGCGGAGCAGAGGCGGGCTCACGTAATGGTGCAAGCAGATGCTACAGAAGTACGACCACAGATATTCTAATGCTGTTTGTGACATTGTCAGAAGAGACGAAACTTGGATTTATTGTTTTGAACCCGAAAAAAACAGCAATCTTGTCCATTCACAAGATTGCTGTTTTTTTCGGGTTGTGTTTGAAAATGAGAACAGGCCAACAAAAGTGACGCAGGCGAGAAACGTTGGTAAAAAAATGATCGCGTTTTTTTCTGTTACGGGTCCCATCTGCACAATTCCACTTGAAGATCAAAAGAGTGTTAATGCCGAGTGGTATTCTACCATTTGTTTACCCAGGGTGTTAGAAAAAGTTCGCGAAAGACGACCAAAAAGCCGCGTTCTCCTACATCATGACAACGCTTCTTCACACACGGCCAACAAAACAAAGTAATTTTTAGCTTCCGTAAAAGTACAACTCTTCACCCAACCTGCACATAGCCCCGACCTAGCACCCTTTCTGTATTTTCCCCAAAATCAAAGATTTGATGAGAGGTTTCACTTTTACCAACTCCGAAGAGGCAGTGATAGCGTTCAATCAGCACGTAGAAAACATGCATTCAGATCTGTGGTCCTCCTGTTTTAAAAAATGGTTCGATCGCATGAAAAAATGTTTAACATGTAAAGGAGAGTATTTTGAAAAGCAATAAACATAATATTTTGGTTATAACATGTTGTTTTTCTAAGTTACGCAAAATTTTTAGTGTGACCTACGTATAATCGAATCTTATGTATTAAATACTACCTGAGCCGGCAGACTTCGTACTGCCTCTACTAACAAATTCTAACTAACTATTCTTTCAATTTGATTTCTGAACGACGGGGGACACATCAAAGGAAAACCTAAATTCTTTTTTTTTTTAATTTAATTCCGAGCATTTTCATATTTATGTATTCACCTTTTAAACCTTCTCTGGACTTCCACAAATAGTTCAATACCAAAACTAGCCAAATCGATCCAGCCGTCCTCGAGTTTTAGCGAGACTAACGAACAGCAATTCATTTTTATATATATAGAAGATTAAAAAGCACGTTTCTTTTTTTATAAGTCTAAAGTTCAGTAAATGTTTAGATTTTATGTAATGATCGATTCTGTTTGGTTCCCAACTCTACCTCACTGAACAAAATGACACAAAATTGGAATAGCGTCGGATATCATAATAATTTTGGAATTACATGGTTGATTCTTAGGGTTCCGTACTCAAAGGGTCAAACGAGGCCTTATTACTAAGACTCCGCTGTATGTCTCTCTGTCTGTCTGTCACCAGGCTATATCTCATGAACCGTGATAGTTAGACAGTTGAAATTTTCACAGATGATGTATTTCTGTTGGCGATATAACAACAAATACGAAAAACAGAATAAAATAAATATTTAAGGGGGGCTTCCATGCAACAAACACGATTTTTTTTTTGCTGTTTTTATAGATAATGGTACGGAACCCTTCGTGCGCGAGTCCTACTCGCACTTGGTCGGTTTTTCAACTTCTTGTGTAGATGTTAATTCAAAGTTATCACGGCGCGAAAAAAGACGGACGTCAATTCGGGCTTGTTATAACGTCGCAAGTTTAGTAGATAATATAATAGATTACCTTAGGCGGCATACCGGCCGGGTCGGACGCGTCCCGCCCTTCCAACGTGACCGCTTCGATGTTAAACCGGTGGAACAGGCCGTGGTTACCGTTCGGCACCTGCGATCAATACATTAACAGTTCAAACCCTTACCTTTCTAAAAAGGATAACAGAAACCCTCGTAGTATCACTTCTTTCTTTTATGCTACAAGGAGTAGGAACAAGCTTCTGGTACACCTGTAGTCCTAGCACAGTAACTGTAGAGAAAGAGTCATGAGTCATTTTACGGAACATATAAGACACTTGGGTATCGCGCACCACACGCTTCGCGCGATCTTTTCAACCCCATACTTGAAAGATGTGGAATGAATGAATGATTGAATGAATGAAAACACTTTATTGTACACATTAATAAATAGAAAGTACAGACTAAATAGAAGACACAAAGCAAAATAGTACAATGGGCGGTCTTATCGCTTTGAAGCGATTTCTTCCAGACAACCTTTGGATGGAGAGGATATAGTAATGTCAAACATGGTCGGGGGTGCACATAAGTTATGAATAAAATATAAATAGTCATAAATAAATTATTAAATGACATACCTAAATATAATATATAAAATTATGATATATATAATATTTATAATACATACATTAGACAAATACGATAAATATACATTAAGGTATGAGCGATACTGTGACGTTTCTGATAAATATAAGCTTTTTACCCTAGATTTAAACATGGCTAAGGATGAGGCTTGCCGTATTGTTATTGGCAAAGCATTCCATAGACGTACTGCTCGGACGGTAAAAGAACTGTCATAGAAGCTAGTACTAGTAGTAGTGGAATGAGCTACCATCTGAGGTTTTCCCATTAGGCTACGACATGGCACGCTTCAAGAGAAATGTAAAGAGGTTTGTACAGTGTAGGGAACGCATTCGACAATACCCCGGGCGTTGCCGGTGTCAATAGTTAACATATATAAAACTTAATGTCGCCAAACATTGAAGCTGTGAAATTATTCAATTCGTTACCAATCAACATGAAAATAACAGACAGATAAGATAACTCCTTATTGTAATTATCACACAGAAATAATATAACACTAATATAAAACTAAAAAGGAAATACAATGGGCGACCTTATCGCTGAGAGCGATCTCTTCCAGACAAACTTTGGATGGAAATTCGTAATTTATTTGAATCGAAATTAAAAAAAAACTATTGTTGAATGGGTGTGCTAATACTTCGGTTACTTAATAGACAGATTTATGGAAAACTAGTTGACCCGCCAAACTTCGTACCGCCTTGACATGCATACGCCTTGACATGCATATAACGCGGGCTGTCACTATATGTACGTGACCCTGGTAGAATTGTCAATTGTTGTCCCCGGCCATCATTATAAATGAGAAAATGAACTTTCTTCGTAATTTCTTTTTGTGTGAATTTTTCCAATATTTTAATAGTTATTCTGCTAATTGGGGCGGAGACAAATCCAAGAAATCAAAGGTCATCAAAATCGGTCCAGCCTTTCTAGAGTTATAAATGGTGTAACTAACCCGATTTTATATATATATATATTTACAACCATACTTAACCATAGACAAAATTACGTTTAGCTGTCATTTGCGTTTTGTTATTCCATGTCAGATGCGTTTTTGTTATACCACGTTTTATGGTCACTTGTATTCTCTTTGACGTTTTATGTCACGTCACACGGGAACGCGGTTGAACGGGATAAAAAGTATCCTATGTCCGTCTCCTGGTTCTAAGCTACCTCTCCACAAATTTTCAGCCAAATCGGTTCAGCCGTTCTTAATTTATAAATAGTGTAACTAAAACGACTTTCTTTTATATATATATATATATATATATATATATATATAGATGACGATATTACACGCTCTGCTTAGTTTGGGCTAGATAGCGCTGTGTGAAATGTCCAGCAATATTTACTTATTTATTATTAAGTTTAATTTTAATGCTATTAGGTATTATTTTTTTATTTTTGTTTATTTTATCCTTTTTTTATATACTATATATATGGCAAACGAGCATGCAGTCCACCAGATGTTAAGTGGCTACTGCAGCCCATGGATATCTACATAGAATTCAAAACAAGCTATTATGTTGTCTTGATCTCTATGTGGATACGTTGCCATACTATAGGACTTAGCTGTTATGCCTATGTGCCAGTAATTACAGGAACATACTATTACCATCTAACCGGAACACAGCAGCACAAGTACTGCTATTTGGCGGCAGATAAAGGTAAGGCGGTGGTGCCCACTTCCTCGAGCCCGTTCACAAAAGCTCTACCACAACACTTAAACTTACTACTTAGACTAAAACTTATTGATAGTCAAAAATGACAAATAATATTTTTAGCGAGATCTCAGTTCGGAGCGAACCACTAGTATTGTGTAATTTAATTGTGTTGTTTTATTAATTGTATCGCAGTTATTATAGTTATTTAGTTTATATTGCAGACACAATAATATAATTGATAATGATATAAAAGGAATAAATTAAATAAATAAAAAAACAGCCGAATTTAAAACCACCTCCTTTTTGACTCCATACATTTTTTGATTAAACCTCTTTTTAACCGACTTCAAAAAAGGAAGAGGTTCTCAATTCGACTCTATTTTTTTATGTTATGGATACGGAGATACGGTTTTTTTTATGGCTGGACATTTCACACAGCGCTATCTAGCCCCAAACTAAGCAGAGCTTGTACTATGGGAACCAGATAACTGATAGAATACTTATATACTTCTTTTTTTTAATACATACTTATAATATATAGGGAAACAACCAGACGCGGAACAAATATCTGTAGATCATACAAACATTTGTTCCGCGGCGGGAATCGAACCTACCTCTTGCGTCTCAGCCGGCTATTATAAACCGATTTGGAAAATTCTTTTATTATTTCAAAGGATTGGTCCCATAGAAATTTCATCGAAATCGGTTCAGTTGTTTGTTTTTTCTGTTATCTCAAGTAGGTTATATTTTTGATAAAAAGTTACTCGTTAAACTTACACCAGCCATTTGTGTGGAGAGCATACCCATCATTGTCCACAGACTGTTGCTCCAGTCTTCCATCTTGTTGCGGCTTCGAATCCAGGAATAGCTGGAAAATATTTTTTAGATAGACTCCTTCATTAAATTATCACATAAAAAATACTAAGCTAAAAAATAGGCAGCCACAGCGCTGAGAGCGATCACTGCCAGGCAACATTTGGAGCAAGATTTTTATACAACTATACCTACTAATCAATTATTTAATATCGTTGTAAATTTCACACAGCGCTATCTAGCCCCAAACTAAAAAGAGCATGTACTATGGGAACCAGATAACTGATAGAATACTTGTATAATTTATTTTTTTAATCAATTCCAACATTATACTTTGTAATTTAAAATGATTAAGATACAACTGTACTAAATTCTTTAATACACCACCCTCCTTCTGCGCAGTCGGGTTAAAATTTGCCTATATCCCCCATCCTGGTCATAAATCTATATGTATACCAAATTTCATCGAAATCGGTTCAGACAGACGGAGAGACAGAATTACTTTCGCATTTATAATATTACTAGCTGACCCGCCCGCGGCTTCGCATGCCTGGTATTTCAATAAAAACATTACCCTCCTTTTGCGCACTCGAGTAAAAAGTAGCCTATGTCCTTTCCCAGGATATAATCTAGCTCCTTGCCAAATTTCATCACGATCCGTTCAGCCGTTTAGTTTATTTATTTATTTTTATTTTTTCAAATTTTATACAGCCATTACAGTAACACCTTAGCGACAGTGCAAAACCTTAATATCTAGTACTTATAAGCTACTTATTTACACTTAAACTAGATAGGTCCTACTTAGAAAATGCAAGACCATATCTGTGAATTTCGCCAAGGTTATATTGAAAATATCAACATCTTCGGCCAGACATAAGCTGTTGATAATCCGAAGGGCTCGCGTGAATGGAGCTTCGCTCAGGAGATTAGTCTTTGCTCTCGGGATCGCGAGCAGTCTAGGTCGTCGCCGCCTATAAACGTAATTATCAGGTACGTACAAACCCACACACATCAGCACTCGCGGATTGTGCACCATACCTCTCAGTAGACGAAAGATATATGTTCTAGTTTGTAATAACCCACCATGCCTAATACGAATAGAGTGGGGTACATTAAAGGGTAAAAGGGGTATACCCCGTGCAATTTAAAGTACAGAAACCTTGTAAATTTGTTCTGCATTTTTTCCACCATACTACTGTATTTTTTCCATGAGGGCTCCAAACCATAGCGCCACACTCAAGTCTGCTTCTCACAAGTGCATTAAAGAGAACCTTAATGAAAAAGTATCAAACAAACAGTTACTTTCGCAGTTACTATGTATGTATTATACATATGAACCTTCCTCTTGAATCACTCTATCTATTGCTGAAAACTGCATTAAAATCCGTTGAGTAGTTTAAAAGATCTAAGCGAACAGACAGCGGAAGCGATTTCATTTTATACTATGTAAAGATTATGGACTTTTTAAATAAATTTTGATAACATAAGATGCTTACCTGTTTTTGTAAGAGTGGTGTACACCAGATTTGATACAAAGTTTGTGCACCAAATTCACAAGATCCAAGTTAGGCAGTTGACCGTTCAATCCTTCCACTTTCACCTCAACATACTCTGAAAATAAAGAGCAGAATGAAAATAAGATTTTCGTTGAAAAATTACTTTTTCAAAACAAGCTTATATAAAATTCATAATCGGAACCGCAAGCAGATTCAAATGAGCCCAAACACTAGTAGCCTACTATAATCCATTCGGAAGTTCCGTTGTCTAGCATCCGTCTCCATCATGAGACCACCTCCATAGTACCTACCATATTATTGCATTGTCACCGAAGTTACATAATATGTATTCCAAATTTCAGCTCAATCGGTTGAGAGGAACGGGTTTAAAATTCAGTTGCAAGATTCCACCCGGACAAACATACATACATTGCAAGTTGATAAAAAGCTTGTAATAAAGTCACACACACACACAAAGATACTTTAGCCGGCTAGCACAACGATCCCTAAACGTAGTTAGCGTCTAAACATGTTTAAATTTGACGTATTTGTATGATTTGACTCTCTAAATGAAGGGCCAAGTTCAAGATTTCCTCAAGTCCTTTTTCTTAAGTTACTGAAATGGCGCTGGTAAAGTTATACATTATCTTTGAAACGACACTAAAATACTTTATAACATGAACCGCGGTCAACATCAGGGGAATGTAGAGCCGACTGCAAGCAGACAAAGACAATGCTTCCGGCAGAAAACATAAAAACAACAAACACCTTGTCAAAGGTGAAACGCGAAGATCCAAGGATGATGGTGGGAATCATCACGGGACACTGCGAGCTTAACCATCGCCTTCTGAAGACAGGAGCCACGGACAGTGGACTTTGTCGCAGATGCCTTCGGGAGGAAGAGACTGTGGAGCACGTGATACTCCACTGCACTGCCACAATCGACGCCAGACTGAGAACGGGTCTGCAAGGGGTCATCGAATCCACATTCTCCACTAACACCGCTACTACATCAACATCCATAGGAACCGTGGAAAGCTGCCAAAGTTATAAGCCACCAACCCAAAGGGTTCCAAGCAGCAGCTTTCCAGGGTCCCTTGGATGTTGATGTAGTAATACATTAAGGAGTTAGGATGACTGGGGTCAGGTTAGAAGGGGGTAATGCACATTACACCCCAATGTGGGACGTCAGTGCAGATCTTTTATCTTTTATTCTCTTGGATTTGAACATTGTAAAATATAAACTCAATGAGTAGGGAGTAAAGCAATATAAATGGTTTGACCTTAGTTCCTTAGCTTAGGGATTTTAAGCAGGACTTGGGGATTTTAAACTGGACTTCGGGATATACATAACATTTTGGACTTAGGGTGCATTATTCAAAACGAAAAATGTATCCTAATAATTGTTTTAATCGAAAAACAAATCATCATTAGCCATTAAATACGTTTAGACATAGTTGCGCTAGTGGCCCTTATTCCTTAGGTGGACTAAAATCACACGACACCAATGTTGGCTAGGTACTAACTCAACAAACTCTCTCTACACTAATAATTAAATAAACGAGTGTGCTTTAGACCAAACTGAAGTAAAACTTCTTTTTCAAAATATTAATTTATAAAATTGTACAAGAACGAAATGAGTTACGAAAAATAATTTATATTTCATGCTATGTCTATCAGAGGAAGAGAGAAAGAAAATGTGCGCGCGCACTGCTCTCTCCCTTACTCCTACAGTGTGATACAGACAATAGGCCTGCACTGTGTCTTAGATATACGAAACGTAACTGGCTATGAGAGAAAGATAGAAAGAAAATGTGTGCTCGCACCTCTTTCTCTCTTATACCTAACTAACTTATATCTCCCTCTCAACTTCCGTTCGCCTCGCCAGATCACACTTTTCGTAACGCTCTCGTCACGCATTCACCAGCTTACTCCCCAAGTCAAGCGTGCGTAAAGAAGTTTTACTTCAATAATGCAGGAGATTTCACACAGCGCTATCTAGTATACTTTTTATAAATACATCAAACTAATATTATAAATGCGAAAGATTTGATGTTTGTTTGTTTGTTACTCAATCACGCCGTAACGGCTGAACGGATTTCGATGAAATTTGGTATATACGTCGGATCACATTGGATCACCACATAGGCTATCATTTATCCTATAAATTACTATTTATCCCATGGAATAAAAATGGGGTGTCAAGTCCAGTTGCAACAGCGAGTTTAGCTTTATTTCTAGGTTACCTACACATTTAGTAGTGTAACGCGTACGAAGTCGCGGGCAACAGCTAGTACTTTTAATATATAGAGAAACAACCAGATTCGGAACAAATATCTGTAGATATTCTGCAAACATTACTTCCGCGGCGGGAATCAAACCCGCAACGTCCTGCGCCTCAGCCGCAGTTAGCATTATGACAGACGACCTCACACTAAAACTGTTGTCCGGCATCCTTATAAGTATGAGACACCGGAACAAAAAATGCTAAGATTGAACACACGAAGGAAAGATCTTGATGCTCCACTATGTCCAAAATTAAATGTAGCGATGCATGGCTCTCGGTATCAAGCAGTTAATTTATACAACTCTCTCCCCATTGACATGAAAATTATTGATAGTCCATTTATATTTAAGACTAGGCTAAAAAAGCTTTTGCTGGAAGGGTGTTTTTATTCAGTGGATGATTTCAACTTACAATGCAATTCAAAATGATTAAATTATTCAATTAATTCATGTCATTTTTTTTATATCTCTGACTTTGTATTCTAAGTGCTGTTTTTTATTATGGCTTGGATTTTGAATTGTGAATGAATGAATGAATGAAAATTCTTTATTATACCTTACAAGCTAGACACAACAAATTTAAAGAAAAAAACAAATAAAAGTAAGCATAATGGGCGGTCTTATCGCTTAACAAAGCGATCTCTTCCAGGCAACCTTTGGATGGAGAGGATCATTGCTTAATGGAAGATTGGCCGAGGTGTAAAAAGAATAAACTAAATAATAGAAAAATAAATTAGTTATATACATACATATTAGGTACATAAATAACTTTAAATAAATAAATATCATATATAAAATAAATAAATATGTACTTACATACTTATTACCCGTGCGCGATAAGTTGGGACCTGAGCGCGGTGACGTCATATTGGCGTGTTTGTACCGCCCGCAAAAAAGCGAACATAACAAGCAGCCGCCCGCGGCTTCGTCTTTGTTTTTTTTAACCTAATTTATTATGTTACTCAGGGAGGACGCTGCTTTTTATCTAATCTTTTTTACACTATTTGAATAAAATAAAAATACAATGTTTAAGTTTATACATTTATTTTATCTATTATTTACATTATCTCATCTTCGTCACTATCTTCGTCATGTTCGTTTTACTGCCTGGTCAACAGGTAAACAAAACTGTTTGTTCCGTTTTTCGTTTTCAAAAAACTCTAACACTTTTAGCACGAGGTTTCTTTCTCCGCTATGCAAAGGTTTACCCTTCATAATGATAACAAAAACACTTAACAAGAACTATAACAACAAAAACTACAACAACAAAACAATGACACAAACTATAACGACAAAAACTACAACAACAAAACAATAATACAAACGAAAACTAAAAGAATTCCAGAGCGCGTCGTTACGTGACGTAGGCCAGTACGAGACTAAAAACCCTAGTAAAAAATAGTGATGCGAACGGTACAATACGGGCGCCATCGGGGAAGTGCAGGGGAAGCGGTCGGGGAGTCCAATTCCTAGCAGGTCCCAAGTTATCGCGCACGAGTAATATACTTACAATAATAATATTAGAGATCAGATGAATCATGACTCTTCATGGAGATAAAAGTTTTTGAGTCTAGCTTTAAATACGGAAGGTGAGGGGGATTTCTTAATGGAAACCGGCAAGGCGTTCCATAATCGGACAGCTTGGACGGAAAAGGAGTTTGCATAGAAACTGGTTATATGTATCGGGGTTTTGAGAAGGAGGTTTTCAGAGGATCGGAGTGTTTGGGAATTTGTGCAAAAAAGGAATTCAAAGCGTTCCTTCAGATAACAAGGCGTGGAAGGATTACGAAGGATGTTGAATAGGAGGGATAGGATGTGAGTATTCCGGCGAAGTCGAATGGGGAGCCATTTGAGCTTATTACGAAATTCGGAGATGTGGTCGTATTTCCGGAGTCCGAAAATAAACCTTATGCAAAAATTTTGAAGACGCTCAAGCTTATTGAGCTGCTCCTCCGTGAGGTCAAGATAGCAGGAATCAGCGTAATCTAAAATTGGGAGAAGAAGAGATTGTGCAAGCGCAATTTTAGTAGCTGCTTTTGTGTTGCTTTTATTGTTTATTTTTGTATTTAATGATGATTATTAAATGTATAGTTAGTATAGTTTAATGTATAGTGTAGTTTAAAATACAATTGTTTAGTTGATTTATGAACAAAAAAAATTATAAAAAATACTTACTTATCTTAGGAGTATGGAACTCCAAATTAATCGCCGCTTGAATGGAGCCCGACCTTCCGCTCAACTTGCCCGGCTTCAAGCACTTGTGGTGGGCGCCGCTGGAGAAGCCCTTCAGGTTGATGAACTCCAAGCTACCAGGCTGCCAGAAGCTGCCGAGAGATGTGTAGAACGTCTCGGCGTCGCTCTGGAGGCCGTGGTAAGCTTCTAGCCACGCCTGCATTCCTAGTTGCTCGTGTTCCGTGATTAAGAATATTATGTCTTTGGCCCAGTATTTTTGAGCTGAAATAGATTAAATTTTATATATTAATTGTTTATTTATTTTCAGCCATTTGTGTCCCACTGCTGGGCAAAGGCCTCCCCCATTCCTTCCAAACATCACGCTCCTGTGCCACATCCACCCAGCCCAGCAGAAACTTATTCAATTCGTCCCGCCATCTCCGTCTCGGTCTGCCGCGTCACCGTCTCTCTGACAACTATTCGCGACATGTCTAATAATGACCGGGATTAGGGTATACGCTTCTTTTTACCAGACTGCGCAGGAGGGTAACGCTTTATTGACAAACCACGCGTGTGAAGCCGCGGGTGGGTCAGCTAGTATCACGTAAAATTAAAAAATACGGAATTTCGGTGAGCCAGACTCGCACTTGTATGGTTTTTATCTTGGTTTAAAATGAACTTACGCCTAGCAAACTGTGCGAAGGCCAGCATAAGAGCTATACCAGCTGTGGTGCCCTTCTGATGATTACTCAGGGCCCGGTACGGAGCGGTCACAACGATGGCTTCCAGAGATGATGTACGCGGGGCACGGAGAATGCCATATACATTGGTGCCCTTGTATGTCTGAAAAAGTATGAATTGAATATATTTGGCTCTACTAATATTACTGATATACTCCACTGATAATATTGAATAATATTCGCATACCAGTCCATTTTCATTATGTGAATACCGTTTATGATTTAAGAATCGAGACTATCTTGAATTTTACTATTTTAAGTTACGTGAATTGGCTTTCAGTTCAGTTTTTATATAAACGAGTTTACTGAAGTCCAAAAGACCTCAATGTCTTTGAACAGTATGTGATGACCAGTGATGACTTATGGTACAGAAACATGGTCTCTCACTATGGGCTTCATAAGAAGGCTCAAGGTCTCTTAGCTTGCTCTGAAACGAAGCGATTCATAGACAAAAGAAAATCACATAGATTTTTGGCCGAAAAGTGTCATATTTTCTCGTTTCCGAGGACAGATACCAAACACTGAGAACTCAAGTGTTTATAAGATAAAATAACCCTTTATTGTACACCAAAATAAAATAAAGAACATAATTTTTACAAACAGATTTAGTACAATGTGCGGTCTTATCGCTAAAAGCGATCTCTTCCAGGCAACCTTTCTATGGACAGGATAATAATTGATCACATGATGGAGGTGTATCTACATAATATTAAAAAGATACCTACTTACTATAAACCTAAAATAATAATAATAACACAAATTTAATATTAGCAACAATAAAAATGGTTATGATGAATTAACAAGCAGTTACAACTTAAACACAAGGACAGATAATGGGAGTGTACTTTTGTTTTAAAATTACTAATAGACTTGGATGTTCTTATAGAGAGGGGCAAAGTGTTCCACAATCGAATGGCTGTTAAGAGTGAAGGACCATTAAACTCTGTTGTATGGACATGAGTTTTAAGTTGTAATATGTATTTTCAGCTAAAATATATATCTTTAACTGCTGTAGAATAGGTTAATTACAATCCTGTTACTATTTTACTGTTGCCTGAATTAAATTATTTATTTATGTATTAATAAACTTACTTGACCGATTCCACCCAGTGGATAGTTGAGCGTAAAATTGTGCGTGTAGACCTCTAAGTGAAGCTGCGACATCTTAGCGACCAGCCAGGGAACGGGGATGACATCACTGCTCTCATATTTATCCTGAAAATACAACAATTTTAATACTAAAAGCGAATTATTTCAACATAAACTAAATAAACTATTTGGAATGCTGCCACCAATTTTAAACGTAGCTAAAAATATCCAGTCCAAATATCAGAAATCCTCAGATATTAAACAAAAAAACTACATTCATATAAATAGTTTGAAAGAAATAAACACAAATGGATAGACTTCGAGGGGTGTTATTGTGTATATTTTGCGTCGGAGTATCTGACTTACCTCAAGTTCCTGTTGGAATTCATTGTAAAACTGCTTAGCAGCATATTCTCCGTTGAACTCATTGGTTACTAAGCCCGGTAGCAATGCGTTCTCAGAGAAGTACGTCTCATTGTTAAAGTCACGGTTCCCCAGCATCATAAACCAGGCTATAGCGCCGATATAGCAGAGAAAACAAACCGGTGCGTGGATCTTTTTTAATACTTTTACCCATTTTACGGAGCCGTATTCCGGGTCAGAAAGAAGACCCATTTTGAAACGTTTTTAGAATTTGAATGGCCACGGTGGTAAGGTCAATTCATTATGTAGCTATTTTTACTACTGTAAGATTGCAATTATTAGCTAATAACAGCTAAAAACTCTGAAGATGAGGAGAGATAAAATTGATAAATATCAACAACCCATTTCACTGACTGACATGCATAGACTGACTGTCAGTGAGACTGACAGCCGAGTGACATTGACAAATTTCAAAAATCAAATGACATCGACTTAGGTTCGGCATCGAAGGTTAGGCTTAGGCAGCCATGTCTTATAGAGTACTGTTACGCCTGTGGTTAAGCCAATTACGCCCAAGGCTGTTACAGAATATGTATTATTGGACTTCTCTGTGTCTCGAAGTTATACCCAAGGAATACCTACTGTGCCACAGAATAATAAATAATAATAATAATAAATATTGCTGGACATTTCACACAGTGCTATCTAGCCCCAAACTAAGCAGAGCTTGTTCTATGGGAACTAGATAACTGATACAATACTTATAGGTAGATATATATTTTTTTGTAAATACATACTTATAATATATAGAGAGATAAACAGACCGGGAACAAATATCTGTAGATCATGCAAACATTTGTTCCGTGGCGGGAATCGAACCCGCTACCTCCTGCGTCTCAGCTTGCTATTCGCCCACTGCGCACGGAGGTCGTCGGTGATGTTTTTACCTTAGAATAATGACACCGGCAAGGTTTTTATCTTGAAATATGTACCTACACAGTTCTAGTTGCTAGCGGGACCTTCGAGAGCGTTCGCGAAGGCGTGTAGTGACTGCGTGCGGTATAAGTAGAGCGTAGAGACGCCAAAGAAGAGAAGAGCCAAGAGAGAAGGGGTCAATCATCGATCTACATCGTGAATTGAAAATAGAGTAAATATCCAAGTTCATCAAGCTCGCTTCCAAGCGACATTATGAACTTGCCACTCATCATCCGAATCCTTTGATACATAACATTCCGGACTATCCGATAGATCCGCCCGCGAACAAAACCCTCCGTCGTCCGAGACACGTTCTCGGAGACCCGAATGACGAAATCACCTCCGCTAATGCGAAAGAGACTTCCGAGTCATCTACATTAGACAGAGCAAACACTTCACAGATACACCGACCTCGCCGGCGAGGTCGACGAGTCCATTCACTCGCCGCCTATACGAGGTACAAGCACCTACCCGGGCGTTTCTCTCCTATCCCCACCCTGGCAACAGCCCAAGCCGAGGTTCGTACCTAAGTGGTGCCCTTGCGCTAGTTGCCTCATCAAAACTTACAGGGCTTAGCACCTTCTGCACTCGCCAAAGCTCGGTTAAGCTGCAACGGCCTCAGAAGCCAACAGCGAGATAAGTCCATTCGAAAACAAAAACGAAGGGGTCAATCTGGATTTGGCGATACGTGCGAATATTTCGGTGATTTTAGTGGCCTATTATTTTGCAACAGTGGTGTGAATTAGTGTGTTGTGATTACTTGTGATTAAGATCGTGTATCTATCTTTTTAGTGTTGAATAAAAGTGTTATAGGAAGTTGAATAGGATGTCACGGATGACTGCCCGCACAGTACCACAATTACAAAAAATATGAATATATAGATAAATATAAGTTGCCACACTAAGAAAAAATAAATAAAAAATATAAAAAAGTAGCTAAGGATATTAAGTTATAAAAAGTAAAAGCACAAAAATTGAGAGGATTGAGGAGAACTAGGCGAGAATGTGCATTAATCAGTCCCACTGCTAAGCAAAGGTCAATCTGCTAAGTAATCAGGTTGCCAGAAGAGAAAAAGGATATTATAAAGGAGTGGATAAAATGGGAAAATTACAATATAGAAATTTCGTTTCTAAGGAGTTCGTGAGACCTTTGGAAATCAAAGAGGAACAATCTCAGTTTAGCTTTGAAACTATGGACGCTACGCAACTCCCAAATTGGCGGCTGTTTCAAACACTTTCGTAGCGTCCTAGTCTGAGAAACCCAACTTAGTATATCGTACAGGTATTTCGGCGTTTGGTATTTAAGCACACCAAAAAGCAGACAAGCCAGATGTAGGTAACTTCTGCCTCAACTGCATTTTCAAAATGGAATGTCGATTTAAATAAGGTGTGACATGAGTCCTTTGTGGTATCTTAAAACAAAAACGCGCGCAAGCGTTCTGGAACCGTTGAATTAAACGTGTTTAGTCCGGGCCGAGGGCCAACCACGGTATCTAGATAATTAAATCTCGAAAGTACCAAAGACTCGACCAGTTGCACACCTAACTCTTCACTTTGATATTGCCTAATTTTGTACAAGACTTTCAACTTATAAAAATACGTTTTTACAGATGAGGTGACATGTTTTTCAAACCTAAGATTAGCATCCTTAGTGAGTCTCAAGTTGCGTGCTTCGTACACACGCTCAATGCGATCACGCAAGGTGATACGTTTCGATATTATAAATTACAAACTATTTTTTTTTTACGCTCATTCAATAGGTTTATTTCACGGAACACCACGTAAGTATAATTCAAGACAAACTGGCATCGTCACGCTGACCTGACCGCACAGGCACCATGGTTCGCCATGCGCCAACAGCGCAACCGGCCTTCGCTTGCTAATTTAAAACGTAACTTTGTTACTTTACTAGTCTTTTTCTGTTACTTAATTATTATATTAAGTAAGTACTTACAGGAAAACTTATGTTATAGGTAGGTACCTAATTAAAATATAGGCTACCTACATTTGCATATAAATTGTGGGTACCTACCTACTGTCATTATTAAGATTTGTATTTTTCAAGGAACTTGAATTATTTTTTCTTATTAAATCGAAAATGAAAAGCCCTCATTGTGTATATTTTTTGAATGTTGTGTGCCAAATAGTTCGCTGCTACAAAGACGGTGTTAGCTAAATGCTTGAAAATATCTTCTTTTGTTCGAGTTTCGAAAGTTTTGAATCACATTTTAGGGTGACAAGTACCCTAACTCTCAAATTCTACCAAAATGATGGAATGAGTGTCACGCAAAAATGGAAAATGACAATCGTTTTGACAGTTGACAATTCGTTGTTAAACTCTGTAGTTTTCTGTTTGAAGGATCGTTCGTTGCTTCGGGAGAAAGAATAAAAATCGAGCGTTGTTAATTACAGCGTTCAGTCGGTAATAGGTAGGTATTTTATCTATCCAGATAGTACAAAATCACTTCTTGCGAAAAGTCACAGGCTCGCCTTGGTATTTTCGGAATAACGATCTGCACCGCGATATGATATTAGAGTCAATAGCCAAGTTCATGAAGCTCGCTTATGTTCACTTCAAGCGCGCCAAGCGACATTATGAGCTTGCCACCCATCACCCGATTTCTTTGGTAAATACCATACCTGACTATCCGATAGATCCGCCCGCGAACAAAACCCTCCATCGACCGAGATACGATCTCAGAGATCCGGATGACGAAATCAACTTCGCTAACGCGGAGTCATGTACAGTAGACGGAGCAAACACTTCACAGATACACCGACCTCGCCGGCCAAGTCAACGAGTCCCTTCAGTCGCCGCCTAGGTACTCGAGGTACAAACATGTACCCAGGCATTTCTCTCCTATCCCCATTCCGGCAACGGCCCAAGCCGAGATACGTACCTAAGTGGTGACCTTGAGCTAGATGCCTCATCAAAAAACTTACAGGGCTAAGCGCCATCTGCGCTCGCCAAATTTCGGTTAAGCTGCAACGGCCTCAGAGGCCAACGGCGAAAATAGTCAATCCGAAAAAAGAGGTATTCTTTCTGTTTGAGCGACACGGGATGGACGCAGGTCCAGCGCATTAGGAAAAGCAGGAATGGTAGTAAGTATATTAACGAACTGGTGAGTTCTAGCGTGTATTAAGTAAGAATTCTATATTAGCATGAGGGGAAGTAGGAGACCTTTTGCGATAAAATGACTAGACTTCTCTAACTAATATCAGATAGTCCTATTTGGTGACCGTTAGGAGTGCTGGACTTAGCTTTGCTGATATGACACCATGTAGGTAACGTCAAGACGTGGACGTAGTAGAGAGTAGTAGAGAGACTGATCTCTCAAGAGTAGTGGATCTGAGTTGACGAGCCCAGGGTCTACGGTCCTTGATTGCCGAAAAGCGTGACATTCGCCAGCAGGATGTGTGCGTGCTATACGTATAGTACTTACAGACCTATACCCATATACCAACACATACACGTATGGTAGGTAGGTACGTACTGAACCACAAGAACATGCATGGTTTGTCCACTTGCATGCATGGAGCTATCGACAAGAGTTTAGTTATAAAGTTGGAGCAGCTGAACAGAGGATGGGGGTGTCAGCACTTGGGGTACCGATTGTGGTATATATCGAGATGCTCCAAGTCCGGCCCGAGTGTCTTATGAAGGGATGTCAATTTTCTCTTATATTTAAATAGCGTGCATCACACTGGCATCTCCAGGAGGCCGCAACCCGGACGCAATGGCGATACAAGGAATAAATGAATATGAATGTAGGTAAATTTCGGAGACCGGTGATTTGTCTGAATCGTGGGATGGGGGTCTGTAGAGTCAGACCCCAGACTTCACGAGCTTAAGCTATTAAATTCATGTGCAAAGCAGGATTGAGAATCACTGCCTCATCTCGTGTTATCTTTGTCGCAAAGTAAATGCTTATTTCTCCTGCATAACCCGGCATAACTATTGACCTTAGAAAAGCTTGACAATGAGCGTGTTTCAAAGGCAAGTAAAATAAGTAGTTACATAGTACGTAAGTCAAAATAGTTCTGATTACCTAGATAGGCGGTGCTAACTCAACTCAAGTGTGACTTATCAACAATAAACATTACTTTTATTTTATTCACTTATTTATTCATGTATGTATGCTTTGTATTGTTTTGTATGAATGAATGTTAGGTAGTAATAGAGCATTGATACAAGCCTGACATTTGATTGAGTACTTGTTATGAGTACCTAAAACTGCCTTTATAACATCTCTGTGTATTAAATGAAGACATAGCATTTTAGCAGTCAAACTAATCTCTAAGTGAGCGAAGCGAGCCAATTTGCTATGTGATAAGGTGATTTGGTCTTACGTTTCGCACAAGAAGTCAAGATTCCCTACTATAATTTTATATGCAAATAAATCTGCTTTTTTGTAGGATGAGCATTTAAAAGATTTAAAGAATATTTATGATGCCATGCAAATAAAAACACAAGACGTAAAAAAATATGATAATAATTTCTTTAAAAATTAGTTTCTTAACAAAAATATCACACAATAACAGATCAAAACATCTTTTTCTATTATTTATTATCTTTTAACTTCTTTTTCTATACAAAAAGCCTTGCGCATACATGTTCTGCGCCTTCTCTAAAGGCACATATCGTGTTTCCTTGAAAAATAAGGTTGCTGCTATAGCAGTAATCAGTGCAATTACAGCGAATGCGAAGAAAGTCCCGTCAATACCTAAATAATCGACGGAAGGCATAAACAGACTCAAAACTACAAAGTTTGTTATAAACATGGAGCATAATACTATCGCTGTAGCCGTGCTGTTTACCTGCAAAAGAAAATAACTTGTTTAAAGATTATTTTTATAATATTGGTTGCTTTTTTAAACACTTTGCTTTAAAAACAGTGGAAAAGTTACGGTGTTATATAGTAACAAACATCTTTAAAACAATCTAAACTTTTATAACTATTTATAAAACGACTATAATTTACAAAATATCTACCTAAATAAGCATTAAATCAACACATTTGATCAACTTAGTCTGAGCGGTGATCCTGGAGTTGAACAAGAAGAAACAGCTCCCAAGTTAAAGTTAAAGCGTGGCAAGACTTCTCGGTAAGTCGTCCTAGAATTTTGCTAGTGGACATTGATATCTTAGGTACTACAGCTACTTGCCTGCGGTCCAAAAATTTCAGATAGCTGAACAAAAACTACATTTATGGTTCCAAAGTGGAAGATAATGCAGTACATGGTTATAAGCAAGGGCGCCAACCACACAGGACCCCACGACCACCTCAGCTGGGAAGATAGAGTAGCCAGGCAGATACTTGCAATGGTGCATGTTGAAATCATCAGAAACTGAAAAAGCACATACAATTTTATTGTGACCCTAAAATTCCGAAGTATCCGAACTCAATGAAGAATTGCAAAGATGCAACATTGCATCTTCACCTCTAATCAGTAATCGGTTTCTATGAATAGCCAAGTTTAGCAGTGAACATATTACGGCTGAAGTGATAAAGATGTTAAAATGTGTTTTCGTAAGTTTTTTGGTCTATAAGTACCTAGTAACAAATACTCACTCGTCGAGAAACTAAGTTAGAGATAACCACAGTGACACAACTCGATAAGACAAACACGACAGCCAGGAGCACAGATAGCAAATCCGCTGACATTGTTGGAGCTGCCATTGTGAAGAACTTCCCGGCGTACGCCTGGACAGCTATCATTCCCATTAATACAGTAAGCACCATGAAGGCTACCGTAGATATCAACGCCCGTCTGTTGTAGTCTATTGTCCCTGTAATAAATAATAATTAAAATAATAGTAACAACTCGTTTAATTCGGCAAAAATAAAATAGTAACAGGATAGTAATTAAGATATCTTCAGCGTAAAATACATATTAAAATAAAAACTTAAGTATATTTATTTACTACATCAACATTGTGAGTTCTCGGTGCTCGGTATACGTCCTCGGAAACAACGAAATATGACACCCATCGGCTAAAGGACGACAGGAAGGACGACATATGTTGGGTCAGCACTCTCACTACGAACGAATTATAATAATAATTAGCTCATGACTTTATTATTCCCATGATGCAACTCCTCAGATTTCTTAATTACTGAAAAAGAGTAATATAAAAAAACCCGCCGTTTTTGTTGATTTATTAATATTTAATGAATATGATTTCATTAGTTGCACCAACTAGTAAATAAAGCTCTTAAATCTAATGATGTTAATACGTACATTAATATAAAATTATATGTAAATCATGTAAAACATACCTAATACAATCTCGAGGATTACGGGCTACCTAAGTAGAACAGACCCCAGTGTATCTCAAAAACTACCTTTTTAGTTAAATATTGTTTCATATGGCAATACCTACTAAAAGGATCATTTTGGGATAATTGGAATAAAAACGTTTGGATCAGTACCGGATTTAGGTAACTTAATGCCCTAAGTAATCTTCCCCTGTGGCCCCCTATCCTTAAGTGAACTACAAAGAATTAATAAAAAAAATATTATTACGTATCGTAGGTAGGTAGAATATGTATGTGTTGTTCCTCCTGCCCTTAGGTACCTATCCCTGTAGGTTCGGCACAACATGATTTCACATGTCCTAAGATTCGGTTATATTTTTACGACCGGCCGCCTATCTGACGTCAACTCACCTCGGGAACATCTTACACAGTCAACATAATGTGTTCATCACATTTAACTTTCTTTTTAAATAAACTTTCATGTGCTCGTTTTTTTTCTCCGTCGTCTCCGGTGCCTCCTAGACGGGATGCCCTAAGCAATTGCGCTAATCCAGGACTGGTCTGGTTTGATTTTGGAACTTCTTGGCATTTTTGGGTAATAAAATAGGGTAATAGGTAAGTACAAGAAATAGTTAAAACTTACAAAGCAGTTTCCATGGGTTAATACTTTCTACAATTTCAGAAACGACATTTTCTTCTTCCGTCAACTTGTCCTTTTCAGCATTGCTTGATTTTTCCAAGTCTGTAAAAGTCATTGAAAAGGCTAGGTAGATATGGCAACTTGAAAAATGAAGTACCTAGGTATGTGTAGGTATTACTCGTGCGCGATAACTTGGGACCTGCTAGGAATGCGACTCCCCGACCGCTTCCCCTGCACTTCCCCGATGGCGCCCGTATTGTACCGTTCGCATCACTATTTTTTACTAGGGTTTTTAGTCTAGTACTGGCCTACTTCACGTAACGACGCGCTCTGGAATTCTTTTAGTTTTCGTTTGTGTTATTGTTTTGTTGTTGTAGTTTTTGTTGTTATAGTTGTTGTTAAGTGTTGAACGAATGAATCGCAATTAATTGTAAATTTATCGGATACCTCTTCGTCAAGTGATTATAGTGAGACTGAGGAAGAAGTACAACCTCTAGAAGGCATAAATCCACTAAGTAGTGACGAAGATGAGAAAATGTAAATAATAGATAAAATAAATGTATAAACTTAAACATTGTATTTTTATTTTATTCAAATAGTGTAAAAAAGATTAGATAAAAAGCAGCGTCCTCCCTGAGTAACATAATAAATTAGGTTAAAAAAAACAAAGACGAAGCCGCGGGCGGCTGCTTGTTATGTTCGCTTTTTTGCGGGCGGTACAAACACGCCAATATGACGTCACCGCGTTCAGGTCCCAACTTATCGCGCACGGGAAATACCTACCTACATAAATTATTTTAAGGGTTTCAATTTTTTTTTCGCCCGGTTTTGTGCATTTGCCAGTAGCAAAAAAAATTAGAGAAACAGAATATACTTACACAAAATAAGGAAAGAATCAGGAGAGGAAAGGAATACCTACTTACATGAAATAGAAATTATACAGGTTATGAGATACCTATATATATTTTACAAAATTGAAATTTACAAATTTGTAATATTTTATTTTATTAGATATTGTAGATACAATTAAACGATTGGTAGGTGGATCTAAGGATGTAAGAAGAATTTTAATATTTGAAGGAAGCTGCTATGGAGGGATACAAGACCTTTGGAAAATTGATCGTGTTCATTGTTAATAGGTAAAAGAAAAGAAAATCTTATTTAAATCACCAAATTTATCTCCACAACTACCTACACGATAGGTCATCTAAGATTTTCAGTGCGCTAGATGGGCTGGCGTGCACGTGTGCCCTAGCCGCATTCATAAATAGGTAGTGGCAATGGTTTCATTAGATACATTTTCGCGGTATTTATTGAATTGCGCGCGTGAGTAGCATTGTTTTCGCCACGCCCCTATAGCACCGAACTTCAATAGAGAATAAAATTAAGCGTGCGTACTCGTTCTACATACAGCTTCATTGCGGTAAGAAAGAGACAGTGTCATGTTGATTCTTCTTTCAATTGATTGTGACGTCACGCATGAGGGTACTATTCTCAAACTAAATTAATAATCACTTTATTGGTCGTAGAGAATAATTAACTGAAAACGTAGGTATTGTATTGGAATCTATAATATAAATACGTAAGGGTACAAACTCCTCTAACTCCCCTAGATTTAAACTTTTTACTAACAAAATGGATCCATTGTTAACTGAATAAATAAATAAATTGTAAATACAAAAACTTTGTACCGCTTTACTTCGTGCGCGCACGGATGTGAGATTTAGCATAGTTTATATCGAGAAGAAAGGGCGAGAGCTAAAATAAAGATTTAAAAAAAATACGGTCGAATTTCGACAACTGTGCACTGACAACTAGTTGTTTTAAATGACTTACCAATCAACTTTGTGCCTGTCGTCAAAACTGTAGATTTATTTTCATTGGCCACAAGACTTTTCATGTAAGTTAGTTCTTCTAGGATTTCTTCAGTCGTATTGGAAGAGCCTCGGTAAAACTTCAGGGCGGCCAAAGCTTCCTGTGATAGAAAAAGTACATAACAAAGTTTTATATGAACCAAAAAGATTGACGATCTAAAATAAATAAAAAAACAATTGTGCTTTAGACCACACGACTGAAGGAAAACTTTTTATTCAAAATAATAATTTATCAAATTGTTCAATTACAAAATTGTCAACACGTCTGTAGGTCGATCAGTCTATGTTCATTCTGGACGCGACTCGCACTCACACATTAACGTTTAAAAATGTACGAAACGTAACTCTCTCTCTTTCTATCTTCACTAATTTATATATCCCTCTCAAACTCCGTTCGCACTTTTCGTAACACATTCTTACTTTGTATAGCTTACTCCCCAAGTCAAGCGTGCGTAGGTAAAGAAGTTTTACTTCAAAAATGACGGTAGCACAACTCTAGGATAATACTTGCTGACCAGCTTCGATTTCGTACGAATGTTTGCATTTGTGCATAATGGTGCTCCCACAGTCAGCAGTTTACAAGTTACAACATTTGTTGTTAACATTTTATCCCTACATAGTAGACCAAATTGTTATCGTGTATGTATTGATAAATAACAACTCTGTGAGAGGTAGGTACCATGGTCTGAAAAGCAATAACTGTTTCATCATAGGTATCTGTCCTTTGTGCGTAATTCGGCAGATTCGCTAGGTGCACACGGCTACACATCAAGCTACATATTTTCAGTATAAGCTGACCTCTCATTCTACTAAAAGCCTACACAATGCGAGGTCAGCTTATACTGCAATAGCTTGATATGTAGCCGTGTGTACCTACTCGACAGATTCTTATCAATTATATTATGCTACCGGCTGTTTGGTTTTGTTTTATTATTTGTTTAGTTTGGTACTAATTTTACAAGCTTTTATTATATTATTTTTGCACAAAAATCCTAGACGAGGTAGAAGAATACTTTCAAATGTTGTTGTCCAGCTGACTTGGTTATGCAAAGTCAAAGCCGATCTTAGAAATAGTAGAGCTCTTTGTGAAAGGGCTCACCCGGGGAAATACTAAGTACCATCATTCTTATTTCTGTCGCTAAGGAGCATTGCTGTGCTTCGGTTTGAAGGGTCTGATGCCGGTGAAATTACAGGCCTACGAGGCATATGATGAGGTGTTAGCTGTGGTTTCCTTCACAAAGTTAGCACAGGGAGTGCGTCTAGTATATTACTCATTGGAAATCCTTAATAAATAATAAATTTAATTTAATTAAATAAGGCTGCCAGGCTAAGATGAGATTGGGAGGGTCATGTTAGACGAATGCACCTGTACAAATGGACAACTATCGTCACACAGTGGGTGCCTGAAGACGGGCGACGGCGCCGAGGAAGGACTATTAGACGCTGGCGTGATGATTTCAATGCGTTCGAGACAGATTGGTTTGATTTGGCACGCGAGCTAAATTCCTGGCAGACAGTGGGGGAGACCATTGCCCAGCAGCGGGATGACAAAGGTTAAATAAAAAACAGTTGACGGACGCAGGGCAATGAATCAGTATTTCTACGCATTTTGCTATAGGTGATGGTAACTAAACCACTTAAGATCAGGTGGACCATTTTACCTTGTTCAATATCTTGAGCGTATAAAAAAAAGTTACCTTCTCCTGTCCAATCTTCAGCAAATAAGCTGGTGTGTCCTTTAATAAGCAACAGACTATAGAATATACGACATTCGCTGTCACCATCAAGTAGCAGATCACGTTGTAGCTGCAGAACCACCCTTCAAGATACGACATAAGAATGCCCATATTATATAGGAGGGTTATCATCATCATGGCACTCCCTCTAATCGAGAGCTGAGTGATCTCCCCCACGTAGACTATGTTGATGACGATCGATACGCCAGAGCCGAGTCCTGTTATAAATCGGCCAATCAGGATTTGTACTGTGCTTCTGGCTGTTACGATTAGCGCCCAAGCAACCTGTAAACAAATGAGTGTTTTTATATTTGTCTCACAATTTTTATGGTCATATAGAATAGAAACTTGGTCACAAGAAACGAATATTCAATGATGTCTCTGTAATTCGCAGGGTGAAAACCGGCAGTGATAACCGAATTGTTAGAGCCATATTGAATATGAACGTTAAACTTGAAAGGTACCGTTTGATGAAATCTATGCTCCGACCCACTCGCGCACATATCCAAAACCTCGAGAGCTTTCAACTCGAACTTGCAAAACGCTTTGACTGTCTAGAATGGATCAGTGGACGAGATCAATAACAGGTTCGTAGAAACTGTCCATAAGGTGGGGTCCCACTTCTTTAAGACCCCACGTACCAATAGACCTCAGAAACTCTCTGATAACACCTTTAACCTCATGGCTGAACGACGTTCTTTGCGACTGCAGTCTCCTGATGATGCTCAGTCACATAGGCAGCTCAATAGAAAAATTTGGAAATCCTTGCGGCACGATATTCGTACCTTAATACAACTCGTATTAAAGATACGATAGAGAGGAATAAAGGCTCCAAAGTGTCCGCGAGAGATAACTCTATTGGGCAGAGCCGCATGACGAAGCTGAAGAGGGAAGATGGCAGCATAACGTCAAGTAAAGCGGAACTGTTAAGGGAAGTCGAAAGGTTCTATGGACGGCTCTACGATTCGGTCACTAAACCTGTTTGCAGTGCGGCCAATGACCCAAGAACTAAACTGACCCGACATTATACCGAAGATATTCCGGACGTCAACCGGTATGAGATCAGGATGGCCTTGAAGCAGCTTAAGAACGACAAGGTGCCGGGTGAGGACGCAATCACTTCAGAGCTTCTGAAAGAGGGTGGATCACCGGTACTTAAAGTCCTTCAGAAGCTCTTTAATCCCGCTTTGCTTGAAGGTACGACGCCAAATGGAACGAGAGCGTGGTGGTTCTGTTCTTCAAGAAAGGTGACAACACCTTGCTTAAGAATTACAGACCCATCTCGCTTTTGAGCCATGTTTATAAGCTGTTTACAAGGGTCATCGCGAACCATCTCAAACGCAGGTTTGATGACTTTCAGCCTCCCGAAAAAGCCGGGTTCCGTAAAGGCTACAGTACCATAGACCACATACATACGCTGCGGCAAGTCATACAGAAGACCGAAGAGTATAACTTGCCGCTATGTCTCGCGTTTGTGGACTATGAGAAAGCCTTCGATTCGATCGAAACATGGGCAGTGCTTGAGTCTCTCCAACGATGCCGTATTGACTATCGGTACATCGAAGTGTTGAAGTGTTTGTATAAAAACGCCACTATGTCAGTCCGAGTACAAGAACAGAGCTCGAAGGTGATTCTCTTAAAAAGAGGCGTAAGACAGGGAGATGTCATCTCTCCGAAACTGTTTACGACCGCTTTGGAAGATGCCTTCAAGCTTCTGAAATGGAAAGGACTGGGCATCAATATTAACGGCAAATACATCACTCACCTTCGGTTTGCCGACGATATTGTGGTCATGGCAAAGTCGATGGAAGAGCTCAGCACGATGCTCGAAGGCCTCAATCGAGTCTCCCAACGGGTAGGGCTTAAAATGAACATGGACAAGACGAAAATTATGTCGAATGTCCATGTCGTGCCTGCCCCAGTTATGGTTGAGAACTCGGCTCTGGAAGTTGTCGACGCGTATGTATACCTAGGACAAACAGTCCAATTAGGTAGGTCCAACTTCGAGAAAGAGGTCAATCGTCGAATCCAACTCGGATGGGCAGCGTTTGGGAAACTTCGCAACGTCTTTTCGTCCAACATACCTCAGTGCCTTAAGACGAAAGTCTTCAATCAGTGTGTGTTACCAGTGATGACATATGGAACCGAGACGTGGTCCTTCACTATTGGCCTTATGAATAAGCTCAGAGTCGCTCAACGAGCTATGGAGAGGGCTATGCTCGAGGTTACTCTACGGGATCGAATCAGAAATGAGGAGATATGTAGGAGAACTCAAGTCACCGACATAGCCCAACGAATTAGCACGTTGAAGTGGCAATGGGCAGGCCATATAGCGCGCAGAACAGATGAACGATGGGGCCGGAAAGTTCTCGAATGGAGGCCATGGACAGCGTTGGATGCAGGCCGCTTCCAACCGCAGTTCCTGGAGATCAATGAGGGAGGCCTTTGTCCAGCAGTGGACGTCCTACGGCTGATATGATGATGATGATGATAGAATAGAATATATTTACTTGACACATACAAAGAAACACAGAACGGATCACAAACAAAATAAAAAGAAAGACAGGAAAAACACAATTGAATTAAACATATTACCTGTATGTATTTACCTACAGCTAGAACACATAGGTACCTACCCAACCAGTAGATAGGTGCACTAACTAGTCCCGCTCCATGCCACGCGTGGCCAAACAGGTTCTACCTCAGCTTTAAGATCATTTGCAAGAAATGATGCAAAACAGCGCTGGATTTCAGGCAGGGCCTTATGTAGGGTGACGTCACAAATTTAAACAAAATATACATAACTAATAAGACTAATAATACGAAAATAAGATTATTATATAATAAATAAGCAATAATAACAATATTAAAACAAGAACCATAAAAATGTTACACATATAGGTACATACTCGTATTTCACTAAGGTGTCAATAAAATAGATAGCACTGGTAAAAATAGATAGCAAAACTAGCCGCATTATTGGACAACTAATATTACTTGTTATATTTTGTAGCTTACCACAAATAACAAACTTGTTAATATTTGCGTCTTCTTCCGGCCGATTCCATCACACACGTATCCAGCTGCCATGTTAGCTAGCAGGGAGCCCAGCATGGGGATGGACCCCACCAGATTACTCTCCTTTGCGCTTAGAGGGAACCCTAATGGCGAATCATCACTCTCCAGCACTTTGAGGGAGTATGAAGGCCATACGACGGAAAACGACAATAAGGAAGTCTGAAGCGCCACTAAAACAAAGAAGTTAAGGTAAATTGTAATAACACCTGTAGAGGAAAACGGTATAAACTTCCAATTTTCAATTGATCCACCTTTATAAATCTGCATGTCATTTGTTTTAATATTCGAATTTTGCTTTGAAAGATGTATACTTTTTATAGGCCTTAACACATAAAACAATTAAAAATTGTGCATAACATTTGATAATAGTAGATTATTAAACTAGGGGATAAAGCAATGTCTTGCGTCACGGGCGCTATATTAATTCCCGAACGTAATGAAGGGTTCTAGAGTTAACTCACGAGCAGAGCGACGGAGTTACTAAAATCCTCAGTGCAGAGATGGATTTAAGCACGCCCAAGATGCAGACAGCTTTATCCACGAGGATTCACACTTTCTGCGAGTCAATAAAAACCAAATCTAGGTTGGTGCATTCTGTGCAGAGGTTAGTTGGATTTTTGAATAAATTCTTAAAGTGTGGGTCTCTTTCGTTAAAATTTTAATACAGATGAGTTTCCAAATTCAATCACAAATCACTTTATTCCCGGCTCAGCCGTAGGGGTTTAGTCACCTGCTTTCAGTGGGGTTTACATGTCATATAATTTGACATTGTCAAGCATGTGGTGTGAAAAATCACAAAAAAAACTAAGACTGCAAAAACTTACCAATAAATGTAAAGGCTAGCTGAACTATAATGGACTTCATGTTTTTTCTAAATGTTTCAGTAAATCGTACAACTATTCAGACTCATACAATAAAGAATACTATTTGAATTTTCACGAGGCATGCTAATTTGTGGTACTGAAATCTGCCTATATTAACTATTAAAGCGGTAATATAAATCAAATGTTAGGTATTTATACATGGATAAGAGGTATACACCTTACGTATGTTAAAATCTATTTAATATTGTAGTAGGAATCATTGTTCAAATACTGTGTGATTACATTGGGTTTAGACAGCTTAAGTTTATTTGTGACGTCTTCACAGATAGAGCCAGTAAAGCAACAACGAAGTTCAGGGCTGAATGATATCTTTAGTTATGTTATGACAAACCTAGTTCTTCTACCATCATCACCCACAGCCTAACTTCACCTACTGTTGAGTATTAGGCCTCCCTAAGTTTATGCCATCCACCACGATCCTGCGCTAGTCTAGGATTTTCCATAGATTTATTATTTAATAAATTCATTTTCTGCGTGTCAGACCACGTACTGTAAACCGTTTCTTAGTTATCATCATCATCCACAGCCCATAAGTACCTACTGTTGGGCACAATTGGATAGTGTGTCCTCGTATCAAGAGGAAGGTTCCGGGTTCAAGTCCCGTCTAGGCTTAAAATTTTCAGTCTGGCCTCGGCTTTCAGACGGGGTACCCGTGACGCTTGTCGCTCCAAACGAACACGTAATTCTTAGGCAGAATTTATATTTAGTTGGTTTTTGTAAAAACGCAGTAATGAGAAATAAACACAACAAGATAATGAAGGGACTAAATGATAAAAAAACCAGCAAACATATGAACCATGCCGAGATAGGACGTGCAGCGGCGCGCGGCGAAGCGGGGGTGAAATTCGAGTTTGGGCTGAGGTATAGTCAACTCTTAAGTATAAATTTTAAATACAATCTATATCTATACTAATATTATAAAGAGGAATTTTTGTATTTTTGTGTGTATTACTCGTGCGCGATAACTTGGGACCTGCTAGGAATGCGACTCCCCGACCGCTTCCCCTGCACTTCATCGATGGCGCCCGTATTGTACCGTTCGCATCACTATTTTTTACTAGGGTTTTTAGTCTCGTACTGGCCTACGTCACGTAACGACGCACTCTGGAATTATTTTAGTTTTCGTTTGTGTTATTGTTTTGTTGTTGTAGTTTTTGTTGTTATAGTTCTTGTTAAGTGTTTTTGTTATCATTATGAAGGGTAAACCCTTGCATAGCGGAGAAAGAAACCTCGTACTAAAAGTGTTAGAGTTTTTTGAAAACAAACAACGGAACAAACAGTTTTGTTTACCTGTCCACTAAGTAGTGACGAAGATGAGATAATGTAAATAATAGATAAAATAAATGTATAAACTTAAACATTGTATTTTTATTTTATTCAAATAGTGTAAAAAAGATTAGATAAAAAGCAGCGTCCTGAGTAACATAATAAATTAGTTTAAAAAAAAACAAAGACGAAGCCGCGGGCGGCTGCTTGTTATGTTCGCTTTTTTGCGGGCGGTACAAACACGCCAATATGACGTCACCGCGCTCAGGTCCCAACTTATCGCGCACGGGTAATATGTGTGTAATGAATAAACTCAAAAACTACTGTGCCGATTTCAAAAACTCTTTCACTATTGTAAAGCTACATTCACCTTGAGCGACATAGGCTATATTTATTTCTAGAAAAGATTAGGGATCCTTACTAAAACTTAAGTAACGTAACCCAAGGTATAAAAAAGTGCCCTAAAACGTCTATCGTCGCATGCGCTGCGGAAACTATTGATAATAGAACAAAAGTATGTTCTACAATATTAAAGAACATATCAATATCTACAAAAAACTTCGTAATATTATAAAGAGGAAAGATTTGTTTGTTTGTTTGTTTGTTTGTATTGAATAGGCTCCAAAACTACTGGACCGATTTAAAAATTATTTCACTGTTGGGAAGCTACACTATCTCCGGGTGACACATGCTACTTTTTACCCAACTGCGGAGAAGGAGGGTAATGTTTTTATTAAAAAACTACGCGTGAGAACTTGCGGATTGGTCAGCTAGTTTGTTCTAAATTTCTTCAGGGGCTAACAAATTAATTTTACAGAAGCTTTAAACCCTCAACCCTTCATTGCGTCGGGGGTTAAAAACTGGCATTGCTAAGAAACACCTTAGTTAAACTATTTATCTATTAAAAAACTTCATCTGAATCGGTCCATCCGTTTGGACACTACAGACAGACAAACACACAAGCGTCGGGGTTTAAAAAGTGTATCATGGTACCCGTCAAAAGGACTTTGAGAATAGACACCTACTCTTAAAGCCACGCCCACCGCGCCGAGTGCCTGCAAAACAAACATTTGCTACCGCTTGATGCTCGCCTGGTACTCAGAAGCGCCTTTTGGTGGAATAGTGACACAATCCGCGCACTTGGCGCTTTGCCCCCGTCTGTGCATGCAAGGAGAATGGCGCGCATCGAGTGCTTCCTTCTATCATTTTTAGCTTTCTTTTTTGTTTTTTTATCCAGGCCTTGCCGGGGGCTCTTATTTTTCCATGCATTTTCTTTTTGTTGGCTGACAAACGAGATGGTCGATGGTTCCTAAGGCGTCTTAATCTTCATAGATTTTGTCAATTGGACTAGGTATAGGTAAGTAATATTTATAGAAAAATAATACGGTCCAAAAAATAAGTTTAATTTCATCGATAAAATTTGTAAAAACCAAGAAAATTAAAAAAAAATAATGTATGAATTCTCTGGGTTGTGTGACCTATTTTGAACCTAACATAATCAAATAGGTACTTACTTACATAAGGGTCGCCTGTGTAAATTTTATAATGGATCTAAATTTCTTAGATTCCGTTATTTATTTTATAAATAACTAGCTGCTGCCCGCGACTTCGTACGCGTTACACTACTAATGTGAAGGTGACCTATAAATAAAGCAAAACTCGCTGTTGCATCTTGACTTGATACCCCATTTTTAAAAAGTAGCCTATTTGTTAATCCAGATTATAATCTACGTACTTAATAAATTTCATTGAAATCGGTTCATGGTAACAAACTAACAAACAAATACCTAAATAAATAAACAAACATCCAAACTTTCGCATTTATAATATTAGTGTGATAGAATAAATACATAAATATTGCTCGACGTTTCACACAGCGCTATCTAGCACCAAACTAAGCAGAGCTTGTACTATGGGAACCAGATAGAATATTTAAATAGCTAGGTATGTTTGTCCGAGGATAACTATCGAAGCGTTGATCCGATCATCGTGAAATTTAATACATAGGTACATAGGTAGTGACGGCACAGTTTTGGTGTGACTAAATGAGCTAAAAATGTTGGGAGGTTGTTGACATATTGGGGTTCAAGAGTGGTAAAAAAAATGAGGCTAACTAGTCAAGTGGGACTTTAAATGAAAGGTATTCATTAGTACATTTAGACTCCGTTTTTATTTTTCGTAAACTATTTATAGTTTTTGAGTTATTAGCCATAATAAAAACTAAATTTTGACACAACTCACAGGGTACACCAGTGACCCCACAGTGCTGTAATTTAATATGTGTGTAGCTTTAATGACACAAATATAGGCAAAAGTCTGAAGTCAAGAAAAACAGGTAACCACATTACATGAACTCCCGTTACCTGTAATTTGAATGAAACTGTAGGTCAAGTAAATTGGTTCTTATTTCGTGACACTATTTAGATAGCCAAAGATTAGGTACCAATAATATTTTTTTGTTTTAAAGACTCGCGAGATCTCAGTTCGGGGCGAACCACTAATAGTAATTAATCATATGTTTATTGTTCCTAATAACGATTTTACTTATACTTTATTTTATAATTCACAATATTGTAATACTATGTACAAAAAATGCGAAAGTGAAAAAAAAACTTAAAAACCTCCGAATATGTAGATAAAACACCAGAAGACGCATTCAACTGTGAGCTGGAAGCCGCGCGCTGTGTCCATAAAACAAAACCCGCGTTCCGCGCCCACCTCACCCCCACCTGCTAATGTTGCTGGCTTAGTCATTATATACCCATTTTGGGTAGGTAAATGTTTTTGGTAAGATACAACTAATGTAACTATGACACTATTTTATTAATCAAATATCAAGGCCGGCTTGCAAAACAATCCCTAAACGTATTTAGCGACTAAATATGTTTAAATTTGACATATTTATATGATTTGAGAACTTCTTAGATAATATTTAGTGCATAAAAAGCATTATATAAGTTCTAGATTTACAACGTAAAATAGTTATAAATAACAATTTTGTCTAAATACTTTTAGAGGTGCTCCAGCCTGTCGAGTCAGTAGATTACTATATGTTTAAAATACCTAGACTGTGTTTAGCGATAATTTGTTATTTATGAATTTCTGTTAATAACGACCTTTGAAAACCAGCCACTTAATACGTTTAGGCAATGTTGCGCAAATCGCCTTAAAAAAATATTTTTTGGGAGATTTGCGAGATCTCCGTGCGGGGCGCAGCACTAGTAGATATAATTTAAAATTACAACTAATAAAAGTTTTTAATCTCAGAGGTCTATAGTAGGGAAGATAATAGCACTCGATATCTGGTAACACCAACAAAGTGGGGAATTTTTTGAGCCCAGCTAAACTTATACACGTTGGGACGACACAATAGGCATAACTTAATTAAATTGAAAACTATAAAACACGTCACGCGTGACGACGGTCACAGAGTAACTAATGGCGTTCGCGTACAACTACTCTACTTAGAGTAGATGTTGACGCTTCAGTATTAGGCGCGTTCAATTCTTCTGGTGTTTAATATAATCTGTGTTTAAAACTGGCACAGTTAAAAACAACAAAACAATTAAACATTAGAAAACAATCATACAGTAAGTAGTTATAAAAAGTACATCACAATTAATAACACAATGACAACTATAAAAATAGGTATACAAAACATATCCCCATGTATTACCCGTGCGCGATAAGTTGGGACCTGAGCGCGGTGACGTCATATTGGCGTGTTTGTACCGCCCGCAAAAAAGCGAACATAACAAGCAGCCGCCCGCGGCTTCGTCTTTGTTTTTTTTTAACCTAATTTATTATGTTACTCAGGGAGGACGCTGCTTTTTATCTAATCTGCCTGGTTTTACTGCCTGGTCAACAGGTAAACAAAACTGTTTGTTCCGTTTTTCGTTTTCAAAAAACTCTAACACTTTTAGCACGAGGTTTCTTTCTCCATTATGCAAAGGTTCACCCTTCATAATGATAACAAAAACACTTAACAAGAACTATAACAACAAAAACTACAACAACAAAACAATAACACAAACGAAAACTAAAAGAATTCCAGAGCGCGTCGTTACGTGACATAGGCCAGTACGAGACTAAAAACCCTAGTAAAAAAACGTGATGCGAACGGTACAATACGGGCGCCATCGGGGAAGTGCAGGGGAAGCGGTCGGGAAGTCGCATTCCTAGCAGGTCCCAAGTTATCGCGCACGAGTAATACCTACCTACTTATATTTTAATTGTTTACATTATATCAAGCAAAATCTTTCTTTAGCTGGCCATCTACCTGTAAAAATATAGAGTTGTAGTGTACGAAGCGGTTGGAGATTTACTAGGTATAGAATATAAAAGTTTATGGAACCCTTGCTTGATTGAATAATGAAAGGGAAGAGGAAAACGTCATCGAATAGATAGCTTGTAGACTTCTTTCTACAAAATGTCAGACAACCGCCATAAATAACTCTTAAAAAAACGAGTGTGCTTTAGACCCACTTTAGACCACACGACTGAAGTAAAACTTCTTTAGCTCCATCTATATATATATATATATTTCTATTATTATATATATACCTATCCCTCTCAACTTCCGTTCGCCTCTCCTGATCACACTTTTCGTAACGCTGTCGTCACGCATTCGCTAGCTTACTCCCCAAGTCAAGCGTGCGTAAAGAAGTTTTACTTCAAAAATTGACGCACCTAAAATCTACCGCTCTAGGCTCAAGCGTAGCCTCCTCAGCCTGCTGGTAAATCCGCCACTGCCTATACCTCAATAATTACATATTATTGATTAAAACGGGTATTTATCGCGTATATACCTTTTTTATTTGTTATATGTTATTCCGTTTTAATCAATAATTATGTAAGTACAGTGATCGCGAAAGTTTGAAAAATACAATTACATATTACTGGATATTTCACACAGTGATATCTAGCTCCGAATTAATAGTTTTACATAATTTCGAAAGACAATAAAACTCATATTTCTTAAAATTAAGTTTATTTTTCCGTAACTCCACTTATACTTATTTCATACAGTCTTGTCTCTGGTCTCAGGGCGCCACCAGGCCACCAGGACTCCCGAAAATCAGGCTCAATCATTTAATCACACGCATTTGTCAACAAATCTGACACAGAGAAGTTGACATCTTAATTCATAATTATTTAAATATACCATTTCTAATATGACAAAGATCCGTCATCGACCGTAGTATGCTCGGAACTCGGCCGGTCCATTAGAACGTAAGAAACAGCGCGTACATCAAAACCCGAACAGAATCTGATGTCAGTTATTAGGTCGTGGACGCGTTTCTTTTATTTTACTTAGGTAGGTACGTATGATTTGGTCGGCCGAGTTCGGCCTTGGACGGCCGAGCATTCTACGGCCGATAACGTATTTGGTGTAAGTATTCGAGCCGTAATGACACTTTAATAACCCATTTTCCTTAAAATAAGTTTATTTCTTCCGTAACTCCACCTCTATTTCGTCCACAGTCTTGCCTCTGGTCTCTGGTAGGCACCAGGACACAAGGACTCCAAGGAGGTTGATGGCCGCGAAACCGTAGAAAGCGTTATGAGCTCCTAGCGTGTTACACGCCCACGCGAATAGAGACACTTGGAAAAATGACATGAGCCATGCGTATGTCACTATGAAGCCCATTGCCTTAGCGCGAATCTGAAACAAAAAGAGACAATCAGAATTGTAGAAATCGATTTTTTCCCGAACTTTGCTAACGTCAAAAAAAAGGAAATTACTATTCAGTGGCAATGATCATAAATGCAAACAAATTCCAGAGCTAGCCCTCCAACTGTTAAAGTAGGTACTTCGAAAAAGAGTTTGAACCTTACAAATTCTTTATCGAAGTAACAAAGTTGATCAAATTCGTAAAATTAGCAATGTTAAAGGTAACCTCTTAACATCTTAAAAAAATAAATAAAAAAAATAAAAAAATCTGGTGGGCATTGCATATATTCCGTCACATCAAATAAACTCATTTAAAAATAAATAAATAATCAATAAACTCATTTATATACAAACTCGATAACATTGCTTTAAAAGTTTCTATTAAACTGGGGCGTAGCTACCGCCGCGCCGTACCAGCCGTATCAATGCTACGGGGCCCCCGGGCTACAGAGGCCCCTAACGTGTGTAAGCAAAAATTAGTAAAATGATAACCACAATGTCACTTAATCTCGTGCTTCCCGGGAAAAAATATATTTAAAAAAACTGTCATACCTACGTGCCCATAGAGTTTTCACTTCAGAAATGACAAAAGTCAAAAAAAGCAATCTCTTTTTGTCTCTTTAAGCGTGCGCTCAAAAGTTGGCAACATCCTACATTCTACAAATGACATACCACGGAGAGCAATATTTACGCGTTTTATTTCATTCAGGTTCAAACGTTAATACATTGTAATACAATACAATCTTGTTCTTCTGATTTATTTATTGGTTGGTAAAAGTAAAATCGTCTTCAGCTATAGATGATTTAATAAATCAATTTCCCGAAAAAATGGCAAGAAAAGTGTAGATTTATTTTGAATTATTTGGCTAGCTCAATTTCTAGGAAGAAGTGATGACTAATAATCAATAAATATTTATTTTTATTTATTCTTTTGTGAGAAATTTTTACTCTTCATTTGGGCCCCACAACTAATTTTGATACAGGGCCCCTCCAAGGCACGCTAGCCACTGATACTAAGAGACTTAATACTGTGTGATGTAGGTAGACATAATCAGAATGCTGCTCGTCTATGAACAAAATAACAAATAAGTCAAAAAAAGAATCAAGTAATACAATTTTACCTGAAAATTGAATATCTCCGACATCACAATGGATGGTATTGGCGATACTCCAGCGGAGTAGGCAGAGAGTGACGTCACTATGGCGACGACCGGCAGCCACCCTGGCGCGTTCATGCCATGGTCCAGAGCCAGCTGAGTAGAGGCTAGGCAGACGAGGGACAAAGCGGTAATCATGAACGCTAACGCTAGGATTACCTGTAAAAGTACAATAAAGATGTTCTAAGATGCTGAATAACTAGTAACACGACAAAGGGGTTGATAATGATGACTTCGAAATTCTTATGACCGCATAGAAAGTTCAAAGTGTGTTTTGCAACCTGGATATATAAACACTGGTAGGGACCTAGAACTAGTCCTAAAACCAAAATAAAATAAGAAAAACTAAGAGCAAAGTATGCTAAAATTGTTGACTCAGTGGCAACTATCATCGTCATTATATCAGCCAAAGGACGTCCACTCCACTACTGATCATAGGTATCTGTACCATAGTATTCCAGAGCGACTTGTCTTGTGCGGCCTGCGCTCAACCGCTCCCAGCAATCTTTATCAGGTCTTCTTTCCGTCTAGTGGGGGGCTGTTCTACGCTGCGCTTTCCAGTGCGTGGTCTCCACTCGAGAGCCTTTCTACCACCACTGCCACATCAGCTTGCTAATCCCTTGTGCTATGTCGGTGACTAGTGACTTCTTTGGTTGAGTAGCAACAATGTCTTTTGAAGTAAAACTTCTTTACGCACCCTTGACTTGGGGAGTAAGCTGGTGAATGCGTTACGAAAAGTGCGGAAGTTGAGAGGGAGATATAATTTAGTGAAGATAGAAAGAGAGAAAGTTACGTTTCGTATATTTTTAAACGTTAATATGCGAGTGCGAGTTGCCTCTGTCCAGAATGAACATAGACCGATCGACGTGTGGACAATTTTGTAATTGAACAATTTTATAAATTAATATTTTGAAAAAGACGTTTTACTTCAGTCGTGTGGTATAAAACATACTCGTTTTTGTTAATTGATTTAACTCAGCTTGTAGTAGACTTATCGTTTATTTTGTAGGTACACAAATGGATGACACATGAATCCATTCTGAAAAATTAGGGGATGTCTACTTGGTATTATCTAACTCAGCGTGACTAAAAAGAAACTAGTGATATGATGAACGTACACTTTCCAGTCATGTAGACAAACATACCCGTCTTCCAACCTTCTCTACACAGCACATAGAGACAAAAGAGCCAAGGATCATCACAGCTGGGAAACTCAACGCTTGCAGTTCCGGACTAAAGGTAACTCCTGAGGAGGCCAGAATGGTAGACGCGTATGTCAGGATCGCGAAGTTGCCGTTCATGGAGCCGACAGAGATGATGCCTATCGAGTAGAAGAAGGCTTGGCGCCAAGGCTTGTTCTTTACTGGAATTGAAAGAGAACACAGAAATTATGATTCAAATCTATATGAGTTGAAGATAAAAGTACGCACCTAGGTACATCTAATCTCAAAAAACCATCCATAGGAAACTAGCTTTTAATATTAGAAAAAAGCCGTCAAGCCGAGCAAAGCACACTAAATACCATGCACTACAAAAGTACAAACGGGATAGGTAGGTATTGTATAAACTATGATTTTCCGAAAAATGCCGTTTCTGATGGAAATAATTTTTACAACTCTGATAGCTTCATAAGTTACAAATATCGCTAAACTGGTTTTTTTGTACTGAACCAAGAAAATTCAGAAGCTACAGTTTTAGAATAAGCAAATCTCTTGTAGCCAAGTTTTTGCTATTGCATTTAAGTTACATAATCTGAGAGGATCTCCTACAGATTTAAGTGTAGTTTCCTGTGTTTCCATTTGAAGGGTTGGTATATGGTTGCCGGGGAAATTACAGACACATGAGTTACTGTATGCCTCAAGTTGATGGACGCAGGGCAGTTTATTGTAGAGCACGTTTCTAATGTTATATTTATTTGTTTATTATAATACTTTATTGCACAAAAATACAAATAACATGTACAAAAGGTGGGCTTAATGCTAATAGCATTCTCTACCGTGAATGTAAATGTTACAGGCGATGGTTAAGGCGAATATAGTAGCTGATTAGTCTTATTTGGAGGCTTTCTCCTCAGAGAGGAATCAGTTCTAAGTGCTCAAAAAAATATATGTATGTCATTCATTGACCTTTTATCTGCAAAGTGAACATACAACAAAGTTCTACCTGTTTATTTACTATGAGGACAAAAATAATAAAATGTAGCTGTTTTCGACTTTCAATTTGATTCAACCTCTAAACGACGTAACATTTTGTAATTTTTCTTTCACCTTAATGATACTTATCATCAGGTGGGCCATACATAAGCTTGTTCAATCTCCAGATAGTAAAAAAAGGATAGACCTATACCGTAATATTTTATTTTAATAAGTAGTTTACTAGTTTACTAAAAAAGAGCTTCCATTTTTGAAGTAAAACTTCTCTACGCACGCTTGACTTGGTGAATGCGTGACGAGAGCGTTACGAAATGTGATCGGGCAAAGCGAACGGAATTTGAGAGGGAGATATAAGTTAGTGAAGATAGAAAGAGAGAAAGAGTTACGTTACGTATATCGCTGTAGGGGCAAGAGAGAGAGGTGCGAGCACACATTTTCTTTCTCTCATAGCCAGTTACGTTTCGTATATCTAAGACACAGTGCAGGCCGACACAGTTACGCGAACGGTGATTTCTTGATAATTTTTCGTAATTTCATTGTGTTCTTGAACAATTTTATAAATTAATATTTTGAAAAAGAAATTTTACTTCAGTCGTCTGGTCTAAAGCACCCTCGTTTTTTTAATTTAAAACTTACAAATAGTAATGTACGAGATCGTAGGCAACGACTTGTAATATAAGTCATCGTTGGTCATGTAGCTGATTTCATTCTGTGTCGATTTGTCTTTTACATCCAGGCCTCGGAGGAATGCTATAGTAGCTGCTGCTTCCTGGAATAACGTACATACAATAAGTATTGCTGGACATTTCACACAGCGCTATCTAGCCCCAAACTAAGCACAGCTTGTACTATGATAACCAGATAACTGATAGAATACTTATATATTATATAATGGAAAAACATCCAGACCCAGAACAAATATCTGTAGACCATACAAACATTTTGTTCCCCAGCGGGAATGGAGCCCGCTATCTCATGCGTCTCAGTCGACTATTCACCCACTCCGCCACGGAGGTCGTCGCTCCCAACATTAATTCTCAGTATGGACATCCTCAATAATATGCAGATTCTTGAGAATCCTAAGAGGATGGCTTGAAGCAGTTCACCTGTTTATATGTGTGCAATATTAGTTTTGGTTGGTTGCAAGCCCGTCGTTGCTTACTGGTATACATGGCACATGCATTCCAAGGTTTGTATTTTTTCCCACAATGCATCTTTTATTCGCTTCAGAAGGTACTATAAGTATTACGAGTATATTATATTGTTTTATTATTAATTTATTATACTCACTTCAGTCTTTCCAACCTTCACCAGGTACGCAGGGGATTCAGGAGCCTTCAACATCAACACCACAGTCACTATCGGAATGCCGACCACAATCCATAGCACTGTGTGGTAATCCAAATAGGAGCCCATGGCATACATTGTTAGAATTCCTATATTCTGCATCAGGATCAGAAGAGATCCAAGAAGCCCTCTGATGTTATCTTGGGAAATTTCTTTGACGTACATAGGAATCAGATTAAAACAGCCTCCGGCGGGTATACCGCAACATATTCTGGCCAGTATGAGCCCAGTTCGGCTTGTAGTGGACAGTTTAAGGATCCAACAAAGCTGAAATACAAAATAAATCATTAATTTCTAAATAAAAGGTTTGATGTTTAGTTGATGATAGTAGTTGATCGAGCGAAGCGACATCTCTAAATCAACTTGGGCAAATCGGCGTTGTAGGTATGTAGGTAGGTTGTCCGAGGATAACTTTCGAAGCGTTGATCCTAAAAATGTTTGGGGTTTTTGAGATATTGGGGTTCAAGAGGGGTAAAAAAAATGAAAATGAGGCTAACTGGTCAAGTGGGACGTCAAATGAAAAGACATTTAGATTCCGTTTTTATTTTTCGTAAATTCTTTCTAGTTTTTGAGTTATTTATTAGCCATAATAAAAACTAAACTTTGGTAAAATTCACAAGGTACACGTTAGGTACGTGTACCTTGTACCACCACAGTGCTGTAATTTAGTATGCGTGTATTGACACAAATATTGGCAAAAGTCTGAAATCCAGAATAACTGCAATTTGTACCCCAAAAAAATAACTACATTACATGAACTCCTGTAATTTGAATGAAATTATAGGTCAAGTTATTAGGTTATTTATTTCGTGGCACTATTTTGATAGTCAAAGATTACTCAGTTCTGTACTGTTTTAGTTCGTTAAGAAAATGAATAACAATCGGATATTGAACAACTTCAACGGACGGATCACTACACTAACCAACGGTTACCAAAACGCCGTTTGGCTCAACGTTCCAGACATACTAAACGTAGCATTTAGCATTTACGTACCGGGAGAACATAAAACAAAAGAGCTTACCGCTTGTGGAATAGCAATAGCTATTATACCCAATCTCCGGCCGTACGTGTCTGCAATGTACGCATATATAGACACGCCGAACACAGCTGAGAGGCACATAGTGCTGGCGATCCAAGATATCTCGGTGTCCGATAACGGACTATCGAGTGGCGATACGTCTGCTTGTAATATTTTCGTCATCGGAGAAATCCAACCGCTTTGCAATCCATAGGTCAGCAGCGTCGTGTTGGCTGTAAAAACACTCCTCGATAACTATGACTGCCTAGTACAAATGTGTTTTGTTTTATTTAATAAATTTGTTGTAACTTATTTACTTGATTACCTAGTATCGCAACCAACCACTGTATATAAGTGTGCTCTTCGGCCGGCAGCTTTGCGCTCTGGTGTAGCATCGTTTGGTATTTATAAGTTCTCATTTGGTTTTGGAAACACTGTATCACAGTTTTATATACCAAATTACGTAATAAAATATTAAATTAGTATATAAAGTGGAACAGAGAGTGAACTAAACCATTTTTGGAAAATAACTATGAGCTAATAAATAATTCAGCAGATAATTTTGCTTTTATAAGTTCCTGAACTGAATTTCTATTTAGGGTTGACTCTATTGTGAGATAATTTATATCACTGAATATCCATACACAATTAATTACGCCTAACTACGATAACTTTGCGAATATCGGCCAAAGCTAAATATAAATATGTACTTATATTTTAACATATTGTCTCATTGCTAATTATGTACTTTCAATTCTAAATTTTACAATAAAAGTTAAATACTACATATAAGTTGTTAATTTTAACAAAAATGTTTGTAAGTATTTTTTGTCATTGACATTATTTTTATCACCCGTTTACCAAAACGGCCAATGTGTTGAAAATAATTTCAGCCCTTCACATTATTTCTTTAATATTTTCAACCAGCCCTAATTAACCAAGCCTGAAATAGCAACCAAAATAAATATTTGTGTTGGTACACCGTTTCTATATCGGTAACGGAACGAAGAATCAAACTGATGTTATTTATCTCATATATATGATAGGTACTGTTTGCAAAAAAGTACCTATCAGAAATGCTTGATTTTTTTTGAAGTGAAAACTTCTTCAGACGCTTTGGGCATTTTTTGAGATGGGGAAAACAACATTGAACTCACGATACTGTTACCGTTACCGACACCTCTGTATATAAGTGGTGAAAACTTCTTTAGGCGCGTTGGGCATTTTTTGAGATGGGAAAAAACCATTGAATGTACGACACTGTTACCGTTGCCAACACCTCTGTATATAAATCTCGTAATTGTTTAAGTTTTCACTTCTGTCGCCACTCCCGGATTGTCACTTTTTTTTTAATTTAACTTAACTTTGTTTTTATGCAAAGGCTTCTCTTTCAAAGTAAATTCAATTATTGCGAGGTATATTAATTTTACTTCGAACAATATCTGCTGAAATAGGTCCCAGAATCCTAACATTTGGAATCCAAATCCTCTAAAACCTGCGATTGCATCCAAATTCTATAAATCATAAAATTATTGCACTAACAAAATCATTATGACATTTTTTTACAATTCGAACAATATATTTTTTTTAGATTGGCATATTAATTATTTATCCTGCAATCGATACAATGCGAAAACCCTATCAAAATATAATTATTATTACAGCAATTAATGTGTCAAAATAATGATAAAGTTGATACGGTAAGGACGCGCCCGGAAAATACTTGTAAATTATCTCCTATTGACTAGGTATTTGGTTATTTACAAATAGAACTGAAGCTTGATTCTGCTCGGCATTTTCCACGTGTTACTAAATACATATAGTCTGTGGGAGTTTTGCGACATCCCAAGTCCAGGGGTGTCAAACGTACCAACTTATTGGTACACATCAAACTATACATTTCCAGTATAAGCTGACATCGCTTTGTGTTGGCTTTTCGTAGAATGACAGGTCAGCTTATACTGGAAAATTATAGCTTGATGTGTAGCCGGATGTACACATACTATAGTGTCACGTACCATGTAGGTACACACGGCTACACATCAAGCTATAAATTTCCAGTATAAGCTGACCTCTCATTCTAAGAAAAGCCTACACAATGCGAGGTCAGCTTACACTGGAACTATTCGGCCCTTGTATGCAAAAATACCAAGATTGACCGTTGACCGACAAAAATACACCGACAATACAGAATAACATCGTTTACTTCGGCTTCGGACTTCTTTTCTATTGTTTGCTTGAGCGAACGAAGCCTCGTTTCCGATAAAAATCTTCCTTACGAATTATTTATATATTTTACATAGTATATCCGAAATGCAATATAATATTAAAAAGAAAGTCTACCCTCTATTAAATTAAGGTTCGTTTCCTTTTTATGCGAATATCTCGAACAAGACTATGGCTCGGGTGTTAAAGAGAGATAAACAAAACGAATAACACCCAAAGTTTGATTCATCAAAAAATAAATGCATATAAAAAAAAATTTAAACAAATAACATTCGTCAAATAAATTAATTTGTAACTCGCGTTTTCGTAAAATGAGCAATTGTATGAATTATCTAACCCTGTTTTTTAGCACACGGTACACAAAATTGAAATATTTCTTTTTTTACTAGGATGCGATTTCCGGCACAGTTTATATACCAATCACAGTTTTCGTTTTCAATACCACCTTTCCGCTAGCTAGGTACACACGGCTACACATCAAGCTATAGATTTCCAGTATAAGCTGACCTCTCATTCTACGCAAAGCCTACACAATGCGAGGTCAGCTTATACTGGAAAGGTATAGCTTGATGTGTAGCCGTGTGTACAAGGATTTCTGAGTGGCCGTCTAACATCCCTGCCCAAGTCGAACAATTGAAACGACTGTACTAACGTTATTAACATTGTATTAAGGATGTTCTTAGCTAGATATTACATTGAATTAACGCTACGGAACATTAATCTTGTATGTGCAAACTCTGGTGCATGAAAATAAAATCTTTGTCCCACTCCCAAGGCGCGTAAACTGACAGTGGCAGATATCTATTATCTCACCTACGGATAGGGATGTTATAGTCGCCACAAGGCTTCCATTCTATCTCTCTCACGCACGGCCTCTAGTTAGATAGGTAAATAAATAATACTAGACATTTCACACAGCGCCATCTAGCCCCAAACTAAGCAGAGCTATGGGAACCAGATAACTGATCGAATACTTATATACGTTTCTTTTGTAAATACATACCTACTCATATTATGTAGAGAAACAACCAGACTGGAACAAATATATGTAGATCATGTAAACAGTTGTTCCGCGGCGGGAATTGAACCCGCACCTCCTGCGTCTCAACAAAAAAATCCAAAATTCTTTTCTGACGTTCTGGAGTTCATAATCTATCCATTCACACAAACTCATACATTTTTTTTATTAAGAAGGAAGTAGATAGTATTTAATTTACTAGGTACCTACTAATAATAATTACTCAGGAGTAAGCATTTACTCAACTTTAGTATTTGTACTAAAAATACCTGTGTTCATTTCCCTTTCGAGAATTGGTTCTTTGACAAAAACAAACAATGTCATTAATTAAATTAGCGTATCATTAAAAACTCATAGTACACACGGCTACACATCAAGCTATGATTTCCAGTATAAGCTGACCTCGCATTGTGTAGGCTTTTCGTAGAATGAGAGGTCAGCTTATACTGGAAAAATATAGCTTGATGTGTAGCCGTGTGTACCTACTAATAACGTTAAAATATTTACAAATCACATATAATATCATGATTAAGCCTTATTGGCTAGTTATTTTCCAACAGAGTAGATATTTTTAATGATTCTAAGGGTAAGTATGTAGCTTTTTTTATATTGGTGATTGTCAAGAGCTAGACCACTTCTTCATCTGATGGTAAGTGGTATTTGTTTAAAAAAATATTTTTGAACGATGTTCCATAACGCACGGTACGGACTTTTTGCGAAAAAAAGTGTAAGTGTTTTCCGTCACGAGTTACCGTCACGTCACGACCCTTTCTTTAGTGTAGATGGAGATTAAAATATTATTATTATTTCAATAATAATACTACGAAAGGAACTTCGTTCCAACCGAGTGTTCCACGGCACTCGCGCATTTTTTTTATAAAGAATATTATGTACCTGCTACTCTATTATTTTATCATGATAAAATATTCACGCAAAACGTGACATAAATGACAAATGAAGGAGGGATTGCCCTGTAGAATCTTAAATGACATAAACGCGAGCGTGTCTATGCCATCAATCATTTTACAAATCAGCTGTTATTTCTACCAACTGATACTAGGAAAGCATAAACAGAATGGAGTAACATTTACATCATCGTTGTAATGGCACAGATTGTTGTAATAGTTTGTATGCGGTCACGTTAGATCCGAAACTAGTATCTACATTACCTACTAATACAAAAAACGAGAAGGCTACGGTAATATTGTGTTCGTTAATTTAGAAACTATACAGTTATTACTTATTATCAAGTAACCTGTTATTGATACAAAACAAGGTTTCTTTCCTTGAGTTGGTATTAGTAGTAGACACAAAATCACATTAGTAAGACTATGAATCTAATAAACAATCTATTATATATTTTCATGCTGGTTTTTGTAAGTCACCTAGAACCTAACCTACCCAGTTTGTACCCGACATTCACCATAAGACTCCATATTCTGATCCAGATTTAGCTTAACTTCCTGAAAATTCCATATTTAGCGGCCGGCAGCTCAGTTTAGGCGAAAACAAAACGGGTTATAACTTTTAGAATGTAACCTGTGTTGTTCGTGTATAAAATGATACAAATAGACGGAAAATGTACCAACAGAGAGCGAATGTTCCCGCGTAATGCCAATGGCCGACCCTTGTCTGTGCCAGCTTCGATTCTGAAAGAGTCAGGTTCCGGCGCACACGCAAAGAAACTAACGCCATGATATACGGCGGCGACTAGTGGAAGCCTATCACTTATCCAAATAGCGTTTAAACAACCTGATACACCTGACATATCTAAGGGCAGGGGGACGCGCTATAGGTACATTTAAAAACAAGCGATAGCTCCTCTAGAAGATAGTTTGAATTTGACGGTGAATCCCACCCATTGGTGGTCCGATCTTGAATTGAAAATGCATCTAAAGATAGAGGACCTAACTAAACCAACGAATGTAGCAAAGAATCGATCCAAGACCGCACAATAACCGTGGAGACTCTCGTGACTACAGTGGGTCCTGGTTTCGAGTGGCAAGTAGGCGGCACCCAGCCTGATGTGATGCCCCAGAGTCCCTCCTCAGCTACCACTGGCGCTCCAGCGTCTGGCTGCAAGAAAAATTACCTACTATTTAGAATTTGAATGAAAAGAATGCGACCAACAGATTTTCTTATATTCTTTTGCAATTTATAGACATCATTTGGCTCTAAAAAAATTTAAAAAAGCTCTTCTTGTCCCTATTAAAATTAAATTGTTTTAAAATCTTAGCTATTAAAAAAACTGTGCGATACGACGACCAACCATTGCATCGTGCCTTTTATTATTGCGATTACTTTTCTTTTAAATCTTGTGACTGGGACAAACAGACAGACGCAAGCTAGAGTCATCTTAGAGGGATTCTGTTTTTATTTTGAGATATGAAACACAAAAATTGTGAGAAAAATGAATTATTGCACTTTTAGCTTGTACTTTCTGGCTGAAAATCAGAAAGCATCTCTCTGGGGCAGAAAGGATCTCGAATTGAGTTCACGCACTAGAAAGCGCAGCGTAGTACGGCCCCCACTAGATGGAAAGAAGACCTGTTAAATGTTGCTGGGAGCCGTTGGGTCCACAAGGTCGCTCGCTCTGGAAATCTACGGGGGAGGCCTATGTGCAGCAGTGTACGTCTTTGGCTGATATGATGATGAATATGAGCAGCAGTGTACGTCTTTGGCTGATATGATGATGAATATGAGCAGCAGTGTACGTCTTTGGCTGATATGATAATGAATATGAGCAGCAGTGTACGTCTTTGGCTGATATGATGATGAATATGAGTAGCAATGTACGTCTTTGGCTGATATGATGATGAATATGAGCAACCTTACCGTACAAACGCTGTGATAGGCCAACACTGGCCTCAAACAAAGGCTGGAATTGCTTAGATGTTCCACCTCCCTGGCACAGAGTCTGTGCGGGACCAGCACTTGCGTGGACGCTCGCATGTTCGTGAACTTGACGCGCTCTTTCGCTGATGAGGGCAACACTTTGCCGTTTACCTTAAAATTTACATTTTTATTAATGCTACAAGGCTAGGGTTCGCTGTTCCTCAGTACTACAAAATGATTAAATGCAATTATGTAGTATAATATATATATATATATATTATTATTTCGTTATGGTTCTTCATGGCATTGGTTATTATTTCTTTGCCATCCTGCTTTAGATCTGTCTATTCTATAACTATTATAATAGCCCTGAATAAGGCCTTAGTACCAGTCACTGTGGTACCGAGTAAGGCACAGCTCATACACAATTCTGATCTTAATAAATATTAAATATTGCTGGACAATTCACACAACGCTATCTAGCCCCAAACTAAGCAGAACTTGTATTATGCGAACCAGATAACTGATAGATTACTTATATACTTTTTTTTGTAAATACATACTTATAATATATAGAAAAACAACCAGACACGGAACAAACATCTGTAGTCATGCAAACATTTGTTCCGCTGCGGGAATCGAACCCGCTACCTCCGGCGTCTCAGCCGGCTATTCGCCCACTGCGCCACGGAGGTCGTCAAAATTCTGATCTTATTTATTTATATAGGTAATATGTAGTAAATTATGTGAGATTTGATTATCCATAAGCACGTTTATAGGACTTGGCTGAGGCATCTGTTTTATCTTTCAACAGCATTTACACAAAGAAAAAAATCCCTTAAAATTTTTTAAATGCTTACAACAATTCTCGGCCAATACACAGTTAGGAATTTGGCACTGACGATCGTTCCCTCCACCATAGACATCGGTATCGGGCTTATAGCTAATTCTAATGTCTCCGCCACTGGCATAGCAAGCTGCAACAATGCCAAGTCGTAGTTCGGCTTTCCACGGATAAAGAATGGATGAATTTGAACCCATTTGATCGGGAATACTGTGCCACCTCTTTTGCAGTCCACCGATCCTAGTCTCACTCGGAACAGCTTGATCGATTCGCGGACGCTGAAACAAACGTTTAATATTCTATCGTTCAAGTTATCTGGATCCTTTGGCGATCATTTTGATCCTTTTTTGAATAGTTTTAAAAGGGAGTGCCTTCCTATCCATGATAATATTATGATCAAACTTGTTATTAGGAAGTCATTAACCATTTTAACTCTTTGACAATCAGATAGGCAATATTTTCTGCTTATTCGAAAGTTTTGTACTAGGTATTTGAATAATAAGATATTTACCGCTAGTTCCAAGGCACGTAATTGGCAGCTCAGTGACCCGGTTCTAAGGTCATCCATCACGGAAGCAATGGGAAGTATATCCATCACTTTCATACTTACGGAAACGGTGTTGCTGGGAGAGTGAAAGATATATTTTAAAATATCGAAATGTAAAATTACTTGTAAAACTCGCTGGCACTGCTTAGCACCCATCTCTTGTCCACCAATGCTCCGTTCGCATAGTGCGATCCTTTTCTTTGGATGGACGCTGCGTAGGGGTAATCGATAAGCGCGTTACTGTATTCATCGACCTCTTCTTGGTTTCTGCTCTCCGTGTAATTGCAGACGCTTGATTCGACGGTGGAGTTCAAATCCCCTAAAAAAAAAGTTGACAACAAGATGTATTGCGCCGCAAGGAGAATATATTTTATTCATTATTATAAAAAAACGAGTTTGCTTTATTTAGACCACACGACTGAAGTAAAACTTATTAAGCTCCATCCATCTAAATGTATGTAGGTATTTTATATACATATATTTGCAGTTTATATAATTTAGGCTAATTTGGGATAGGAGATATGCGACAAATCAACTGGCTATGAGAGAAAGAGAGAAAGAAAATGTGTGCTCGCACCTCTGTCTCTTGCCCCTACATACGAAACGTAACTCTTTCTCTCTATCTTCACTAACTTTTATCTCCCTATCAACTTCCGTTCGCACTTTTCGTAACGCATTCAACAGCTTACTCCCCAAATCAAGCGTGCGTATAGAAGTTTTACTTCAATAATGAATGTTTTATTTCTCTTACCATCACTTTTATGTTCTTTTGAAATAACTTGGTTTTCAAAAGTTTCTTGAGTAGCGGCTTCATTTACCTCTTCTTCCGAATTAACGTTGACTTTACAACGTACACTAGAAAAATATAAATAAACAAAAACTACTTGCTAACATTTTGATTTATAAACGAGTATGCATTTAATTTAAACAACGTTCTATAATTTTTTAGTTAATATTGTACTAGGAAAGCATAAACTGACAGTAGTGAATTAGGTCCAACACTTTTAAGTAGGCACTAAAATTGATCGCTAACAAAGGTTTATATTAAGCCAGGTGGCTTGGTGGAAAAAAGGTAGAAATGAAACACAATTGAATCAAAATGATAACAGATGAAAAGATTTCTGACTATTGCTCTTCTTTTTGAACATTGCTTTGAAACTTTATCATTCATTCCATTCATTGTTTCAGAAAAGAACGCAATGCATAACATGTTCAACTGTAAGTACTTTTAGTAAGTAAATGTTGATCTTGAATCATACTTTGTACACAAGAAATCAGTTTCAAAAATCAAGCGCATGACTGCCTTATCGATATTTAAACTGGTTAGGTAAATGTACTGCCTCTTTGAAATTGTAAAAATATTCAAAGCAAAATATGGTACCTACCTGGCGGCCGCCAATTTTAGTTTTTTTGATACTTCTTGTACCGTATTCATCGATTTTTTTGTCATCACCTAAAACCACCTAGTCGCTAGGTGCTACAGTCCAGCCATCCGAATCCGATTTTCACCAGTAACTCTTAATCGTACATACGTAGTCGATGCAGAAAAATTCAAATGTTTTATACTACTTCTATATATGGCAAACGAGCATGCAGTCCACCAGATGTTAAGTGGCTACTGCAGCCCATAGATATCCACATAGAATTTATAAAAAGCTGTTATGTTGTCTTGATCTCTATGTGGATACGTTGCCATACTATAGGACTTAGCTGTTATGCCTATGTGCCAGTAATTACAGGAACATACTATTACCATCTAACCGGAACACAGCAGCACAAGTACTGCTATTTGGCGGCAGATAAAGGTAAGGCGGTGGTGCCCACTTCCTCCAGCCCGTTCACAAAAGCTCTACCACCAGTTTCTTTTGCAACAGATTGAATACGGGCTTATGAAGCTATTTTTAACGATCTATATACATAGATCAACTGCTCCAGATCCCTATTTGACGGATGGATCCCAAGACACTGGCTGCATTGTTCCGCTGAATTGCAATGCTTTTGCGTTGACCCAGATAAGCGCCAGCTCGCGGATCAAACGTCGCTTCGACCCAGAAAAAAATGTTTTAACGTTAAGGACCCTTTAAATAATTATATCAAATTCTTTATTTTACTATATACCTACATAATGTACTAGCTAGTAGGTAATGTAATGAGGCAATTGTTTAGCCTAGCCTAGAACATAGGCATTACGTCAGCTAATATGAAACACTATTGTGCGTTTTTCTAACACGGCTAGATTACAAAACAAATAATGTTTGCATTCCTTTTCAAAACAGGACTTACGCCTTACTAGTCCTTCACCAACTTTCAGTGTATTTTGTCGTCTTTGTGAAATGAAAAATAGATGAAAGCGATACGTAGATGAAGTTAAAAATGAATTTCTTTAGTTATTTTTATGTTAGATTTTTAGTTGTTACTATTATTGAATACAGTCTAATAAGTTATGTTAAATGCGGTAAGTTCAAATAGGGCTTATCTGCTATAATAAACCTGTTTGAAAAGCTCTGAAATTACTGACTTTTTTAGAAGAACCATATCTACCTACTAAGTATATTAGTTCCCTAAAGTTACTAAATTATTATTTTTTAGGACAAAGATTTTTTCCTACAGCGATTACATTTTCTTCTTGGAGTAACAAAGTTCACATAGACTTTCGAAGTAACCTGCTCTATACAGGGTTAAAAGTTCGCATGGAAATTTCTATAAGTTTTTTTATTTAAAAGTTATATTTACACAGCGTCAACACCAAAATCGGAGTTAGAATGCGAATTCCCGCCAAAGATGGAGGAAGACCTCACGCACATCAGAAGAAAACGGCTCACAACAGAGACTGGACTCGTCTGTTTGGAAGACTATCCCTACACGGTATCTGTCAGGTAAGATAAACCAGATTAATCGAATAAAGTAATATCGAATGTCAAAGTTTCTTATATATACACAATTATCCGTCGATTTTCATGAAGCAAGATTTTTAGCCGAAGAGTGTCATATTTCGTTATTTCCGAGAACCAAATACCAAACACCGAGAACTAAGAAGTTTTTATTATAATATGTAGGTATCCATTTTCCTATCCATTTTATGCTATGGTATCTGTCAGGTAAGATCAGGATAAAGGCGGAAACATATTTACGTGTCGTGGCGTGTCGTGACGTGCCAGAAGCATATCGGTTTTATATGGTTAGGGACATATTTGCCTGTCGATTACATATTTGCGACGACAGGCAAATATGTCCCTAACTATATTAAATGTATGAAACCGATATGCTTCTATGCTTCTGGCGCGTCACGACACGTAAATATGTTTCCGCCTTAAGTTACACACAGTATATTCCTCCAAAGGTTGTCTGGTAGAGATATCTATATATCGATAAGTCCGCCAATTGTATCACATAGATTTACGTTGTCCTTTAATTGTTTTGTTCTATGGTGTGTTATGAATAAAGTAAGTATTAGATATCTCTTACCTCATTATAACTATTTATAACATGAGGGTAGGTATATTTTTTCACTCGCTTAGAGTTAAAAAGAATTACTCACTTTTCATCAAACTAAGATTTACCTGCATCGATAGACTTTTAGGATTTATATTTTTACCACAAAAGTTGCGCTCGCTTAGCAGTTTATTCAAAAATAGAATTTAAAAATTGTGGCCGACTTTAAAAATAGAAGAAAGTTCTCAATTCGATGAAATATTTTTCTAAAGTCTCTCGCTTTGACTAATATTGACAGAGTGAAGTTGAGTGAACGGTCAGGGGTTGACCGATCGTCTTCTGTTAAATAAAGTTTACTTTCTAGGGATTCTAAATAATAGGGTTTGCTCGTTCGATGTTATCGAGGTTTGCCTAGCTCTCCGTGGAGCGCCACTTCTGCCAACTCACCTGCTCAAGTACCAGGCGAACATAAGCAATGAAGAGAGGTTTTCATACGGGCAAATTGCGATTCAGCAACGTTCATTCACGCTCGCGCTCCCGTTTCATGAAACATTCATGCGCCTGGTATTAGGATTTCTAACTTCTAACATGCAAATTGTATTGTACTAGGGCGCCTGATTTGCATTGGAGGTTTCAATCGATAGAGACAAGGAATAGATGAAGCGTAGAAAATCTTTTTATTTTTTTGGTGTCTTTTAAAAGCAAAGCGCTGCCGCGCTTTAGTAGCCTAGGAATAATTGCGGTCGCCGATTTAACCATTTGTACAAAATACATTTAGCTCGGCTTGCACGATTATCCCTAACCGTATTTAGCGACTAACCATGTTTAAATTTTACCTATTTGTATGATTTGACAACTAAATAGGTTTAGGTATCGTTGCCCTTAGTGATAATGAAAATTTTTTTCTAAATCTGACCAGTAGGTAGTTTTTCAGTTTATTCGTTACTAACATACAAATCTTTCCTCTTTATAATATTAGAATGGCGCTGAATGAAGAGACTATCTCTTCATTTGACTATCATCATCACCATCATCATGAATTTTTATGATCCAATCTCCGATGTAGGCCTCTTCCCTTCTTCACTCCTGGCGATCGTGTGCCTGTCTCATCCAGCCACGTCCTGCGTGTCGTCTAATAATCATCATATCAGCCGTACGACGTCCACTGCTGGACAAAGGCCTCCCTCATTGATCTCCAGGAACTGCGGTTGGAAGCGGCCTGCATCCAACGCCGACCTGCGGTTCTTACCAAGTCGTCTTCCTATCTTGTAGGTGGACGTCCTACGCTGCGCTACGTCTAATAATAAATTGTAATAAATATTGCTGGACATTTCACACAGCGCTATCTAGCCCCAAACTAAGCAGAGCTTGTACTTTGGGAACCAGTTATCTGAAAGAATACTGATTATATACTTTTATTAAATAGAAAAACGCCCAGACAAATACCTACCTTCTGAGGCGGGAATTGATCCCGCAACCTCCTGGGTTCTCTTGCACCACGGAGGTCCACGAATGTCATATAGGTACCCTGAACATTACCTGACGATGTCATCTTCCTAGCGTTATTTATTTACTTTTTAAGTATTCTATCTCCCTTTAAATTGGTCTATTTTATAAGTATTTTATCTTATTGACGTGATAACGTCTTATAAATCGATGAACGCCGGCTGCACGCACGTAAAAGCATGACTCCTTGTCACGTTCCGCCTGAGCCGAGCGTGCAAGCGAGTGCACGGAACAAGCGATAGAGAGGCACGATCGGCCTAAGCGTTCGGCTTGCGACGCATCTATCTCTCTCGTTATCACAATAATTATCTTCCGTAAACCGGCTTTATCAATAAAATATATAACCAATTTTTTTTATTATACCTTTTTTTTAGTACCTACACCACACTCCGTGTCTTCGTAAATTTCGCTCCATCCAAAGGTTGCCTGGAAGAGATCGCTTTCAGCGATGAGGCCGCCCATTCTATTGCTTTATTTATTCTAGCCTACTAGTACTTATTTTTGTAAATAATACAAAAATAAGTACTAGGCTAGAACAAATTAAGCAATACACTATGTTAGTTGTTAGTTACACAGGTAGGTTTGTGTGGTAATTCAACAAAGAGTTATCTATCTCTATCTATCTATACCCAGAGATTCGGTGGTCGGCCTTGTTTGACCCCGTGTCTCAATTCTAGGGTTCTTCTGTTCCAGCAGGTTTCTGTCTACCAAAGAGAAACCACTCGGTCGTACCTACCTAACAAGATCATCAACGTTACATCATCCAATATTGGACATACATAATGCAGATCGGATTGGAAGCAGTTAGGGGAGAACTGCTTCCAATCCGATCCGTTTCATATTTCACGTCTCTACTCATATATAATTTATTAATGTTTTGAGATGGCAACATGCACTTAGACAAGTCGAAAGTTTACAAGTTACTTAATATTATAAACACCTTATTGATTGAGCGAAGCGAGTTCTCCTAATCAACTCGGGCAAATCGGCGTTGTATGTATGTATGTTTGTTTGTACGAGGATAACTTTCGAAGCGTTTATCCGATCATCGTGAAATTTTGTATATAGGTAGGAAGTGGTGGCATAATTTTGGTGTGACTAAATGAGGTAAAAATGTGGGGGGTTGTTGAGATATTGGGTGGGGTTCCAGAGGGGTAAATAATAACAAAATGGGACTATCCGGTCAAGTGGCACGTCTAATAAAATGCATTTGTGAGTACATTTCGACCCAGTTTTTATTTTTAGTTTAAACCTGTATAAGGTTTTAAGTTATTAGCCATAATAAAAACTGAACTTTGCCAAAATTAAGAGTACACCAGTAACCCCACAGTGCTGAAATTTGGTATGCGTGTAGCTTTAAAGGCACAAATATAGGGAAACGTCTGAAATCTAGAATAACTGCAATTTCTACCCCAAAAAACAAACCAATTAACATATACTCCCGTTACCTATAATTTGAATGAAACTGAAGGTCAAGTAATTTGGTTATGCATTTCGTGACACTATTTTGACAGTCCAAGATTACAAATAATTTTTTTGTTTTTATGGGAGACTCGCGAGATCTCAGTTCGGGGTGAACCACTACTAGTAATATAAATAAATATAATATTGCAAGACATTTCACACAGCGCTATCTAGCCCTAAACTAAGCAGACCTTGTGTTATGTGAACCAGATAACTGATAGAATAGGTACTTATATACTTTTTTTGTAAATATATACTTATAATATACTAGCTGACCTGCCTCCGGCTTCGCACGCATGATTTGTCAATAAAAACATTAACCTCCTTCTGCGCAGCCGGGTAAAAAGTAGCCTATATTACTCAGGGATAATGTAGCATTCTAATGGTGACAGAATTTTTGAAATCAGACCAGTAGTTTTTGAGTTTATTCGTTACAAACATACACACAAAAATGCAAATCTTTCATCTTTATAATATTAGTGTAGATAGAAAAACATCCAGACCCGAATAAAATATCTGTAGATCATGCAAACATTTGTTCCCCGGCGGGAATCGAACCCGCTACCTCCTGCGACTCAACCAGCTATTCGCCCACTGCGCCACGGAGGTCGTCAAACAAATAAAAACAAACTAGATTAAACATCAACTTATGATAGCTGACCAGTTACTGTTTTTATACTGTCCGACCATATCGTACCTACCTTCGGCCTGCCCGGTTTTAGGCCTCCAGTCCCGCGGTCTCCACTCGGCTTATTTTTCTGTGACTCGGTTAGCCTGTAGCTCCATCTATTACCGGAACAACCTAGATAAGTGCCTACCTACCTATTTGAGAACCGTACCTACTTTCTTTGTTACAGGTTACATGGTAAACACAGGTGCGGTGGGGCTATAGTTGGTAAACAATGGATACTATCGGCGGCGCAGTGTTTTGATTAGTAAGTACCTACATACCTAACGGCCTAGGTAGGTACGCTAGCCTACCTACGTAAACTATCTAGACTAGAACATATCTAGTTACAACTACAACAAAAGAAAAATAAAAAAAGGTACTGGATTCATCCTTTACTAGAAACACGCAACAAATTTAGCCAGTATAATTTAACTAGGTATCTAGCGAATAGCACGCTCTTGTCCAAACAAAAAGCGTTTTTCTATCCGTTCAAAAAATAATACAACAAAAATGCGCATGAACATTACATTAAAGTTCAATTGAAAAATAAATGAAAAAAAAATAACAAAGGTGATAAAATATCCATTTAAAATATATATATAGGGTTAAAATAATAATGTAAGCGGAGGGGGGTGGGGGGGTAACCCCCTAAATTCCCCCCTGGCTACGCCCGTGATGTAAAGGTCTTCCACAGCGTATCAGAAAAAGAGGTGACAGTTCGCATGGGATCTGTGTTTCGGGACTACGGTGGCAGGATCCAGTCGGTAATTGAGATAAAGCTGCATCCCAACTACAAGATGGACTACCCGGAGCATAACCTCGCTATGGTCAAGGTAATACTAGTAATACATACAGTAGGCTACATAAACCTTAGGGCTTTGGTAGACAGAAGTGTCTATCAATGCAAAACACCGGGAAGATCCAGAGGAATTTCCTTCCGCGAACACTTGGGTTGTATACATAATGGTTCTTGCAGTTTTGAACGGTAACCAATTACCATTCAGTGGGTGGTATGCTTATTTGCCAAATTTATAGCTACTTAGTTAAATAAATTAAAAATAAATACAAGTGAACTATGGTGAAATAATTATTTTGATATCAACAAGTTACAACGTTATTAATTTTTACCGTCTAAAATTATTCCTGTGTTCCTTATCCTATATGACGTCATTAGGAATTCTGAAAATTCTAGATGTTGTTTAAAAAACAAGAGTTTTACTAAAACATACAATTCATTAATTATCTACAAGGCTCTGCAAGTTGACCAATCCACAGACTATGCATACGATATAATCGAAAAACGGCAGGATTTTTAACTTTATACACGCATCGGGTGCAAGCATTTTAAATTCTCGCAATCTTCCAATAGTTCTTTTAACAATACTTTTAGTATCTATATCTCTTATGTCATCTCTCATCTCATATTTTACATTTGGTGGTCTACTTTCGACAGTGGAGATAATTTGAAAATCCCTGTCCGCCAAAATAGTTGATCCTGAAATCTTCTCCACAATGTTACAGTGTTCAAATAAATTAATATCGTCTAGTCTTCCGCCATAACCGTCAGATATAAAGTTGATGAATTCGTCCGGAGTTATTGAGATCAGGAATTTTAACATGTTACATCCCCTGTGATCAGACCAAGTTAACGAATGCTGAATGGAGTTACTCGGCTGTTCCATTTTAACTTCAAAGCAATCAATAATGCTTTGGGTTTTCGAAAAGCGAGTTCGAAATTGTATAGGCAAATTATATTTTGTAAGCCATTGGTCGGGAAAATAAATGAACTGCCTCATACAATTTGCAACTAACGGTAAAGATTTTTCAATAATTTTTACAATAAACTCCTTTGAAATATCAAAGTCTATGCTTAATCGTGAGTTTGAATCGTTCAATCTTATTTTTTTTAAAATTATAAGAATACTTGTCTGAGGTAGATGAACACTGTCCACTAAAGTTCTTATTAAAAAGTACGTGTTTTGAGAGAGCCCTAAATATAACTTTGCGTGGCGTTCAATTTTGTTGACAGTATTTTTCCTAATATTGTTGATGTCGCTACTGAGGTCTTTGATAATGTTTGTTTCTGGACATGCTTGTTTCTTCTGTATGAGTTCGGTATGACCGTCATCTTTATTTTTGTCTTTAATATTATTTTTTGCATCCGTATCTGTTGTTTTGGATTTAACATTGGCTTCCATATCTATGGATGCAGACAACGTATCATCAGAAACATCGAGAAATTCTATGGTTTGAATTTCCTCTGATTGTATTGTTTTATCGAGCCCTTCTAGACGACTCGTTTCATGGGACGTATTCTGCTGACAATCAAGTTTGTGAGGCAAAACATCCTTTTCAACCTGAAAAATAAAATACAAATAAACAGTTCAGTACCTATTTGTAAACCTGATACTGATGTATACACCCAAGAAACAATTACACACAAATAACAAAGTACATTCACAATTTTTAGGGCTAGGAACATTTATAGTTTAGTTTAGACATGTCGGCCTGTCTGTCTGTCCGCCCGACCAGTTACATACAGCCGTTTTTATTTGAGAACTACAAATGCTGTAAAGCTGAAAGGCATGATGATTCGTTTATTTTTAGTATAAGTTGGGGCTATACATGGAGATATACATGTTACAGTACGTTTTGATACCAACACAATGTTTGAGCCTACTATGCTTCTTAACATGGAATAGATGCACCACAGGGAGCTGGGTTTGTATGTATTGGCGAGTTCAGAGAAATACGACAATACACATTTTCAGAAAATGACTGGGTTTTTTTGTTGGTTTTCCATTGTATGAAACTATCGTAAGCAGCTAAGTACTCTGCTCTAGATTTTGCAGGTATTCGGCTTTTATTTGCATTTTGTGCTGCATTTAGTATTTCTGGCGGGGTTAAATCTATCAATTGTTAATCTTCTGTACTAAAACTTGACATTTTTACAATTATTTACCACACAGCAACAAATGCGATACAAACAAAAAAATGGAGCGCAAGTTTTTTTTTGCACGCGCCAAATGTAAGTTGATTGATTACATATAGGCATACAGCCTACTTCAAAATTATAATTTTACTGATAGAATGCAAATTTTTTATAACAAATTATGGTGAATTATAATTTGATAACAATAAATGTTTTTTCGTCTTAATTAGTATGGATACATTTATTTATTCCAAAAATGTAATAGGATTTTCAGCGGCATAAAAACTCTTTGTTGTTATAAAAACTGTATTACCCTGTTAAATTGAAAATGCTCTGTTTACTCGCATATAATTTGCAGTTAGGTACTAACTTAACTTTGTATGGATAATTCTGTTATGCACTAGTGTGTTATATTATTACGCACGCGTGTGTTATAGTTCGGTTTAAGGCCCTAATAACGATGTACTATGGCTCAGCTCAGCAAGTGTGTTGAAGTTGAAATAGTAGATTATTAAACGAGGGAATAAAGCAGTGTCTTGCGTCACGGGAGCTATAATGAATCCCGAACGTAACGAAGGATTCTAGAGTTAACTCACGACCGGAGCGAGGAATTTACTAGCATCCTGAGTGCAGAGAGGGATATAAGCACGCCCAAGATGCAGGCAGCATTATCCACGAGAAGAATACTCTTCACACTTTCTGCGAGACCAAATTTTAGGTTGGTGTATTCTGTGCAGAAGTTAGTTCGATTTACGAATAAGTTCTTAATGTGTGGGTCTCTAGTTCAAATTTTAATACATATGTGGTTTCTAATTCAAATCACATAATATACAAATTTACTCCCGGCTCAGCCGTAGGGATTTAATCACCTGCTTTCGGTGAGGTTTACATGACATATAATTTGACATTGTCGAGTAGGTGGTGTGAAAAGCATGTTATCAACTCAGAAAAAGTCTATAACAGTTTGTTGGTAACAAGCAAATTTGCATTCCCGGTAGGTATCCATTGTTGAAGTAAAACTTCTTTACGCACGCTTGACTTGGGCAGTAAGCTGGTGAATGCGTTACGAAAAGTGCGAACGGAAGTTGAGAGGGAGATACAAGTTAGTGAAGATAGAAAGACAGAGTTACGTTTCGTATATTTTTAAACGTTAATGTGCGAGTGCGAGTTGCGTCTGTCCAGCATGAACTGATCGACCTACAGACGTGTGGACAATTTTGTAATTGAACAATTTTATAAAATAATATTTTGAAAAAGAAGTTTTACTTCAGTCGTGTGGTCTAAAGCACATTCGTTTTTTTTCACTATTAAACTATAGCTTCTTTTATTGATCAAGCGAAGCGAGATCTCCAAAATCAACTTGGGCAAATCGGCGCGGCGTTCCATGTATGTATATTTGTTTATCCGAGGATAAAATAAAAAAAATAACCTTTCGAAGCGTTGATCCAATCATCGTGAAATTTGATACATAGTAGGTAGTGATGGCACAATTTTGGTGTGACTAAATGCGCTAAATATGTTGGGGGGTTGTTGAGATATAGGGGTTCAAGACGATGAATATATATGAGATTATTAGGTCAAGTGGGACGTCAAATGAAGTCTTCATTAGTAAATATTGACTCCGTTTTTATTTTTAGTAATGTCTTTGTAGTTTTTTGAGTTATTAGCCATAATAAAATCTGAACTTTGACAAAATTCACAGGGCATTAAACCAACCGGAAGCGCCACGCACACTAAATTCTATACAAAAAAAAAGTAATCTAAAAAAGTATGCCCTTTTCGGTGCGGGGGACGAGGCAACGCACACAAATACTGTTAACGCAAATGCATTTTTTCGATACGTCACTACACACGCACACGACAAAATTATCAAACACCAGCATAAACTTCGATCAACAATACACCTAGATTACAGGTCTCATTCAAAATCAAAGCTAAATGCTGTCCGCGCCACAGAACATAAAAAACAATAGAACTAGCATGATGTCTTTTTACTAAGAGAACCAGTGTAGCTAAACTCACACATGTAAAAACTAGCACACTTAGAAATAAAAGTTATAATTGGTTGAAAGAGAACGTTCAAAGAGGCCTAAAACTATAAAACCAATTTAACGGATGTAAAACCTTAGCTACTATGGAACATGGTTTAAATTCAATAAAATAAACAGTATCAATAAATTAAAGTTTACTTCTTCTACCCGGCAAAAGATGGCGCTTTAGAAAATATTTTTATATTAGTCTCTATTAATTAGAAATAAGACTGATAATGCAATGGCTGTTACTTGATTACCCACAAAACAAAGCCACTTAACAACAGATGGCGCTGTCGTAAACGATTTTTGTTATAGTCTGTAACTGCAAAGAATAAGATTGATAATGCAATGGCTGTTACTCGCAAGCTCAAATAACAGCGCTACTCACTTAGTGATGTACCAATGAGCATACAAGACGAATGTATCGATATCGATTATCATCTACCTACTACGGGTAACGAAATAGGTACGTCAGGTTATATTTGTGGTGGTCGAAATAAAAAGCTTTTCTTTTCTTTCTTTCTTAACATAATCACAGGTATCCAACTCATAAATACTTACTTAAAAAAATATTATATTACTGGAATATTATATACTGAATTATTATTTGAGGGGCACACTAAAAGTTTCCGGAATCAGTAAAAAAATACTAATAATGGTCAAAAATGAATTTATTGTTTCTCAAAATATTCTCCTTTTGCGTCAATGCACTTTTTCATAAGATTGAACAAATTTTGAAAACATTAGTGCCACTCCTCCAGTGGTGACGTCAGATACATGTTATTCATACTCTTCGACAGCCTCTTCTGGTGATGAAAACCGTTGATCGGGTAATTGGTTCTTAATTTTTGGGAACAGAAAAAAGTCACACGGTGCCAGGTCATGACTCTGTATGCTGGATGACTCATAAGTTGTACGTTTTTTTTAATTTTTCTTATGTCTTGCGCCTTGGGGAAACTGAAAACAGAAGTTATTATATTATTTCACACCATAGGTCTAAAATACGTTCAGAAAATCGTCAATAAAACAACAAGGAATTAACGCCCTAAAACTTATACACCTTTTAATAGGGGGTAACTAATTAAAGCTATTGATAACACATTCATCAGTATATTGGGGTCACATCCCTAATTGAGTAGCTTAAGTTGAGGTTTAAGAGAAACGCGACCTTAAGGGGTATGATTCACAGTCTATTTTGTTTGACGATTTTGCATTTTAAACAAAACTAACAAAAAACAATAAAATAATACTTACCGGCGATAGGATATGCCCCCTTTTGTTAAATTTTTGGTTCGGCTATAATATTTACACTCCAAAACGGCACAATATGGCATTTTTTTTTTTTTTTGAAATACGTTTACCCCACAGTAATTGAAACACGACTGAAGTGAGCAAATCTTGTAGTGCGCGGAACTCCGCGTACTTGGTGTTACGCGGGCCCCGCCTACTTACGACTTCTATTGTTTTTTGTGTTATGTGGTCCGCGCAAACATTTAATTTAGGGCTGCCATAAATCCCCAAGGCCCCGTCGGGACATTTACAGTTAGGAGTCCTTTTTTTGTATACAGCTTGTAACAGAAATTAATAGCATTTTTTATTTTACGAACGACTTTTTTTATAATAATGCAAATTTTATATATATATTTTTCTTCTTATTTGTGCTATTTGCATCAGATTTTCTATTATGTATCATCTACACTACACAATCTATTATCTATCTTGGGTATACTTTTCAGGTGTGTAGGTTCCTGACATCTAGCTAGAGATACAGATGTGTATGACATAATAATAATACATACCTAAATTTTTTTTCCATCTCTAGCTAGATGTCAGGAACCTACACACCTGAAAAAAATACCCAAGATAGATTGTGTAGTGTAGATGATACATAATAGAAAATGTGATGCAAATAGCACAAGAAAAAAAAAATTCAAATTTGCATTAAAATAAAAAAGTCGTCAATTGGATGCTTACGCGTCTTGCGCGGAGCGCTCGATTATGTATGTCGGGACATTTTAGAGCTTGTCTGGACGTCGGGACACCACTGTTAATAACGGTGACATGTCCCGACGTATCGGAACGAATGGCAACCCTAATCTACATAGTTATACAGCTACATTCGTTTACCAACAGACTGAGACAAAAGATTTAAATTCAACCTAATCACAACCACAGCGCCTTGTAATAAAGTCACAGATCCTATATGTTACGATCATTCGTCTCAAAAAACAAAGTAATAAATTACATCTGTCACTTAAAAATGAAAAGACGTAGGTTACATAACATTTATTGTGAAATCAACCTTATCTAGCAACAAATAAAATACTTTTTCCTGTTATTGTCTTGCGAGCTACATCATTTTATTTCGTTTCTGTTTGCTTCTTCGAATTATACTGCAGGAGGTATGGAGTCGCGTTGAACTCTAAAATAATAATAAGTACGTAAAAGTTTTAGAAATTAACTAAGTTTGGGACATCTATGTTTGTTTATATATCGTAAACTAAAATATAAAAAGATAAGATAAGACAACTCTTTATTGTAAACCAAAATAAAACACAGATCATAATTTTTATAAATAGTTTTAGTACAATGGGTGGTCTTAAAAAAAGGTAACATCAGTATAAAAAAATGGAATTACCTACGCTTTCGGCGTTATATGCACTATTTTAGTAGTCAAATATTAAGATTAAGATAAACTCTACTGAATTTAATTTCCTTTAAATAAATTGAGTGTGTTGTACATTTGTCGTTTTGATTTGTTTTTGATATATCCCGTTTCTTTTTTACAGATATAATGTAACCTTACGTCAATAAATTTTTCAACCACTGATTTGAGTAAAGGGATTTCGTGTTGGTGTTCATCTCCTCCAGGAAACAAATTCTTGTCAATATATATTTTTAAAACTTATGTACATATAAAGTTGCTATCATACTTTTTTTTGTAGAGATTTACCTCCGCTCGCGCGGTTACGAATCACGCTTTTAGTTTTCATGCAAATATTAAATACATTGGTAGAGGCATAGAATAACCCTCCCATGTCTCTTAAGTATATTAATTTGTGAAATAATTGTTTCTTTGTTGCACACAAGTTCTTTATACACTTTAGTTTTTTTACCAATTTACTGACAACAAATCCCGAAATATAACCTACTATTTGCGGTATAACACTAGAAAATAGATTTTCATCCGATGTGGAAGAAAGGTTGTTGCAATTTTTTTGATACTTTTGAAAATTTTGTTGCACGTGTCTGTTGTTTAAAAGCTCTGTTTCACTTAAGTTTCTCTCTTCACTTACATCAAGACGATATCCTAGCGAGGTGTTATTAATCTTATCGAGAGATTGAGCTCCAGATAGGATTGGTATACTGTCAAGTGGAAGACAATTGCCAGTAAATTTTAAACTCAATTCTAAATGAGACAAAAGTTTCTTAAAGCTTGCTTTGAATTGTCGACTGTTCGGGTTATTATTATGCCCACTTTGACTTCTAATAGCACCAAAAAACAGCTCAACATGATCCTGACTGAATTTGTATGCCCATAAAAATGAAAGTATGTCAGTTTCAACCAAAGTGGAATATAAGTATGTCAAGCTACTAATGCATGTCAGTAGTCCCAGCAAGCCAGTATTATTTTGCGTCTTAAATAACGGTACTAATTTACTCGAAAACACGGTTCTTGATTCATTGCCAATTTTAACAGTTTTTTTGTATTGAACGTTAATTTACAGCGATAGTAAATAATCTTTTGCTGTTGACAAAAACGACAATATTTCAACAGAATTACTTTTACTAATGGGCTTTTTATAACCAAAGTCTTTCAAATTTCGTGTGTTTAGTATATCAAATAGATTATTTAAAATCGTTATGAATTTCGTAGTACTATCAGTACCTTGAAATTCGGCAATTTTCAAATTTATATCGCATTTTTGTCGCAAAATTCTAATGCATTGGAAACACTTCTGCTCGGTAACTGTATGGCTAATCTCACATTCATTATTTGATTTTTAAAATATATGTGTCTATTAGATAATTTATTTGCTAAATGTAAGCTGTTTTCCTCTTGCAAATTGTGTAATTTTGTAACGAATTGCCATTTAATTTGTTTTTATCAGTTGTGTGTAGTATTTTTTTTGATTCAAAATATTTCTCATCAACTTTAATATATGACAAGCGTCTAGAAACACAACAACATCATAATCTGCACAAGGATGTCTAAAGTTTGTTTTAATATTTTCTGCATTGTCTACCTCGCATCCTAAGTTTTTTATGGTTGCAATGTTGCTTTTACAACCATCAAATGTTACAGCACGAATCTGAATGCCAATTTTCTCACATTTTTCTAGTGCTATCTTAATCAAATTGGCTTTCATGTCTGCTTTTATACTGTCAATAAAAAAGTAAGCCAGTGGTAGTTTCCAAGAATCATTAATTGCAACTAGGGCTTGCAATTCGGATATACGAATATCCGTATTATTCTGGATATCCGTGTGATTTTACTATCCGGATAGTGACGATCAATATATTCGGATAATTCGAATAAAACGAATAGTAAAATTCATCAAAAAATTACGATTTAAGCATGAAATTAACTACATCAAAACCATAATTTCCTAATTATGTGCAGTAAGTACATACATTATATCTAAAAAGTAATCTGAAATTAAAACCCTATTTATCCTTTATGTTTAATATTTGTCGCATTTTGTGACAGAAAACGTGATCTTAAGTACTTATCGAGTTTCCTAATGGTCACAAGTGATTTATATTTTAATGGTGAATGTTGGAATAACTTAAACATTATTTATAGCTACTTTAATAACAATTATTTTCGTTTTTAACGCTTTTCCATAAATTATTCGAATTATCCGTAATATCCGGATATCCGAATACTAAAGTTCACTACTATCCGAATTATTCAGATACCAAAATCTAACGGATATTGCAAGCCCTAATTGCAACCAACATAAAGACGTATACCTGAGTAGCCATTTGGTTACTATCATTACTTCCCAAACCCATATCTACCAACCCCTCATTACGTTTACCTGTCCATATCTTTTGTCTCCTAATTGCCATCTAATCGGCAACAAGGGAGCATAATATTTTATTCTGACTTTGTTTTGCCTTTGCTTCTAACCTAATTAAAGTTTCGGCACAAAACCCAGGTTCCGCATCGACACTCCGATACCATTCGTAAAACGTATGATGATGGGGTAAGCAAGTGTTGAACATTTTACGCACGTACTTATATGCAGCTGGGGAGTAAAAATGGAGCATTAAGGCAAATTTTCTGGCACCAGGTGGATATTTTGAAAACGGTTTTTTACGCTGTTTTTTATTTTTTACAGACATCCCATTAAACACTTCTGCAACTTCAACATGTTTCGATAAGTCTACCAAGATTGTCTCGTCTATAGTTTTTTTTAACAAATTAACTATATTTTTTAATTAATTGTTTTTTTTTTACCAGCTCTTATTTACTTTTTGCAATGTTTGAATTTTTTTAGATTTTTTTGTCTATAATTTTTGCGAGCAGTGACTATCTGCTTATTCAAAAACTTCTTTCTAGGCGTTTCGCGGCTTCTTACAGACAGATATTAAATCTAATAATGATGCAATAGGAGAAGTCATCACAGAAATATGCTCTGCTTGGTCTTGGTTAAAAGTAGCTTTTTGTGTGATGTCAAATCCAGAATTCGAAGATCGAGACTAAAAAAATGAATTGTATTTGTAATTAAAACTCCATGTACGTCTCGATTTAACGACAACTCCCTAAAGCGTAGAAATCACTCTGTATTGGTTGATTTATCTTGTCTTTCATACAATGATACACTATATAGCATTACACCCACTCTCAATAATTTTCATCTCACAAAATTCATTCACGAAACATACAGAAAAAAATGACTTACCAGCACTTCACCAAAAGATACTGAATGTTGAGTATTGGGGGTTGCTAGTAATTGTGGGTTTTCCGACGTGGGTAATTGTGGGTCTTCTACTGGGAATAATTGTGGGTCTTCCGACGAGTGTTGAATCTGTTTTGTTGAAAAATACTCGTTAATTTTACTTTAAATAATAAATATTTCTAAATGATTTAACGTGGCACAAATATTAAGCAAAACACTAAAATAAATAAACAATTACATTACGATGGTTTATAATGAATGTACCTGTAATTTGGGAACTGCTGTTTTAACCAATCGACGTCTGTTGGTACTTCCGGATATGACAAATTTATCAAAATGCTCCGAACATATCACCGAGTTCTTAGCCGGTCTATATAACTCATCTCTTCTTTCTCTGGCGACAATCGAGATCCACTCCGCACACGTGAACGGGTTATTAGGAAAGCTAAAAAGTAAATATCTAATGAGAGTCCAACAAATATACAAAAATTGTAAAGTTTTAAAACTGATAGAGAATATAAGTTTTTTATGTTGTTAAAAAGTGTCTAAAAATTCAATAAATAAATAAATAACAAGATAGGTATTAAAAATATTAAAAAACAAATCTACTCCATGCAATTTGCTGTTCTGATGAATACAATGTTTGCCGCGTCTGTTGCCCAATGCTATATCACACGTTTGATGTTGGCCAAACATTCTTAGCGGTGGATTAAAATCGGCAATTTAGTTAAAAAATTGATATTAATCGTCAGTATAAAGCTTAGAATATAACTTATTCCACATGTATTTACCGAAAGTAAGACACTCCGGCTGATAAATTAATTTTCCGGGCATTATTTTTGCAACTTTTAAATGCGCATTGAGGCATTGCGGCACGAGTTGACGTTGTCTGTGTTTCATCCAGACTAAAACGAAATAAGAGCTCACGCTGCAAGTGAGCTGTTATACACATACACAGACAACCTGTCCGTGAAAGAGATGACATCAGCTCGAAGTAAACATTGATAGTGCGAGGAACACGTCGATAATAAATAATAAACTTATCGATATTTTGTGGTGAAACAGAGAATAAAAAAATAACTTTTGTTAAACAGTTTATTTGTAAAAATTATGTAAGCGTTACAGTTATTGCAGCTTTATCGCGCGCATTAGCAAAATGTTATTAATGATTTCAGATACACTAATGTTTCTTAAAATTAATAAGTTTTGTGTATATTATATGCCTAATACCTACATTTCTTTAGGGTCAGACGGACAGCGGAGTCAAAGTGATTGGGTCCCTTTTTACATTTTGGGTACGGAACCCTAAAACTCATGAATATGAAAGTATACTAAGTTACTTCTAAAGTTAGGGTTCGACGCCTAAGGGTTGAACCTCATTTTATCAACAAACTACCACATTTCATTTGACCTGGGTAAATTCATTTGCATTAGGTAAGCTACCTCAAAATAAGCGAGAAAAGGTTATAAGGTAGCCAGTTCAATGTGAACAAAGTCACGGGCAAAAACTATTAAATAATATTATAAGATTCACCTTTGGTAATTTCAAAGTTGGCAAGGCACCCTGTTTCAATCTCCTCTTGTTATTGGATTGTGTTATAAAACAGGTAGTTTCAAAATGCTGGGAGCAAATAGTGCTAGTACGTTTAGGAGTCCATGAAACATGATTTCCACAAGCTCGGGTCCAGACATACCTAATCATTGCATCTTTTGGAAATCTGTAAAATAAATTTTAAAAATAACGTACTTTCTAATGTATATATCGAGAATTGTTTTTGTGCTGTTCCATCACTAGCTTTCCTAGTACAGTGTTGCCAGAGTAGCAAATTAAAAGTGGACTATTTACGGAACAAGTGACGATCATAAAATACTAATAATTAATAACGTACAAACTTAAACCTCTAGAGGAGATACAGGTGCAGTTGCTTTTAAAACATCAACTCGTTTGCAAAGAAAAATATTTTGGCATTAAAATTTTTTTGGTCAAGTGTGTCGTCTTAAAATGAATCAAGTTGGTAATTTTTTTTTTTATACTAATCGACTCAGTTTTTTGTAAGGATCATTTTAAATACGAAATGTATTTGAATTGCTCATGAGAGCATGGCGTTTCTGAACTTCTTAATCGCTACTAGGGCTTGCAATATCCGTAAGATTTTGGTATCCGAATAATTCGGATAGTAGTGAACTTTAGTATTCGGATATCCGGATATTACGGATAATTCGAATAATTTATGGAAAAGCGTTTAAAACGAAAATAATTGTTATTAAAGTAGCTATAAATAATGTTTAAGTTATTCCAACATTAAAATATAAATCACTTGTGACCATTAGGAAACTCGATAAGTACTTTATATCACGTTTTCTGTCACAAAATGCGACAAATATTAAAAATAAAGGATAAATAGGGTTTTAATTTCAGATTACTTTTTAGATATAATGTATGTACTTACTGCACATAATTAGGAAATTATGGTTTTGATGTAGTTAATTTCATGCTTAAATCGTGATTTTTTGATGAATTTTACTATTCGTTTTATTCGAATTATCCGAATATATTGATCGTCACTATCCGGATAGTAAAATCACACGGATATCCGAATAATACGGATATTCGTATATCCGAATTGCAAGCCCTAATCGCTACAGTATTAATACTTCTTTAATGTGCAATTAGAATCTAATAAAATGTTTGTCGAAGGAATTTTGCTTTGTCCTGTTGTATACGAATACATTTTATCAAATTTGACTAACTTCCGCTGCTCAGATTTTTTTCGTCCGATACAATAAAATGATCCTTACAAAGGTCTGCATCGATCGGTATCAAAAAAATTACCAACTTGATTCATTTTAAGGCGCTACTCACGCTTGACCAAAAAATTTTTAATGCCAAAATGTTTTTCTTTGAATACAAGCTAATGTTTTAAAAGAAACTGCACCTGTATCTCCTCTGGTTATTGGTTATGCCGTACTGTCCCAGTCTAAAAAAACACACTGTATGTTGAAAATAAAAGAATTAATCAATAAAACAGTAATTCATCGTTAATTCATAAAGCATCTACAATTATATTTCTAGTTATTTATGGTTAGTACCATTTTTTTATTGAATAAATTATGTTAATATTAATGAATGTGAAATAGAACGTATAAAGTCAACTTTAAAAATTGCCCTAAAGTAGACCATTAAGTGGCAACACTTTTAGATGACAATATTTTGTAGTTTTATGCAAATTTATTGATGATATAATTTTGATAATATTTAAACTTAATAATACTTACAGATGAAAAGTAACGTTATCCTTTTTTACACTAGATGTTTCTGATCTTTTGTTACACGAAAACACGTTACAATTCGGCATTTTCAGCTCACGTCGTTCCGCACTCAGTGATCCGCTGAATGGCGCGGGGCGCGCGCGCGGCAACTAATTTTATATAACCGCATAACCGCTATGACCAGCGGTCTCGTACCTTTGGCAGAGAGAGGGGAACGTCTGTCAATGGCGCCTGCGGTTGGTATAATACTCTAACTAAAGGGCTTATTAGACCTTACTAAATTTAGTTGTCTAGATCAGGGATTCCCAAAGTGGTCGATATCGGTTTCCTAGGGGTCGACATAACCGAAAACTGATTTTGGGGGTCGACGAGGTCTAAAAATCGACCCCTATTTAATTAACACAAGTTCTTATTTAAATCTTTCAAGATAGGTAGGTAGGTACTGTATTGTTTATGTTGTGGTACGTGTACTAAGAATAATTAATATTTTTGTAGGAAATAGCATTGTGTAGTAATGTAGTCTCAAGTTCGTACAAGATGAAACACTCGGCAAGTCAGTGTGGACAAGTTTGTGCAAGATAATGAGTTCGAGCGTACGTCTTTCAGGCGCGTTTTGACTTGCTCTCTATTTGACGCTTACGCGATTAAATACGAACGAATTCATGATCAAGTTGCAAGTCCAAACATGTTCCCGATATTTTACTATTTAAAGAGCTTGCACTTAGGTTGAAAGTTCATTTGCATTTTGAAATTCGTTGGAGCTTGAACGATAATAACTCATATAAGTACTCATTTATTTCAAGAGATCACAAAGTTAAAATATCGCTAAATTAAGTGAAGTAAAGTGATTGAAAAAGAATTTACAAAATGCTGAGCTCCCTACCCGAGTTAATAGCGTAACCATACAATATCTGCAGTTTATGAAAAATTAACAGGGTAAGTACCACACAGTTTTTATCCGGCACAGCGCATCAGCATTGCCCCACTGTGTGATAGTGATCAGTTGAGCTATGTGTAGATTGTTTGCAACAGTTTGCAGTTGCCTCAGTTGTTTCAATTGTAAAAAAATACCAGTAAATTTAACAGTTTATTATTGTTTTTTATTTAAGTAGTTTCTTATTTTTTTTATTTGCAGGATTACTGAGAGGTTTATGATGGCGGACACGAAAAAAACATGCAGACAATACAGTTTGGACTACTTGAAGTTCGGATTTATTGCATCTCCATCAAACCAACACTTGCCGATGTGTCTCATATGTGAAAAAGTATTCAGTAACGATGCCATGAAGCCTTCAAAAATGGATGACCACTTATCAAGAGTACATGCTGACAATAAAAGTAAGCCCTTGTCATTTTTTCAAGCACTTAAAGAAAAACTAGACAAAAGACCATCCATAAGATCGATATTTGCGTCATCATCTATTAAAGACGATGATGGTTTACGAGCGTCCTATAATATATCTTTACTAATAGCGAAGTCGGGGAAACCCCACACAATTGGAGAGCAGCTTATCTTACCCGCCATTGCGGAGGTCCTTAACAATGTATTGCACAAACCAGCACATGATATTTTAAAGAGAATACCTTTGAGCAATAACACCGTTCAGAGACGCATAGACGAGATGGGACGGGATGTGGAAAACATTTTATGCAAGTTCTTACAAACCAACAGATTCTCTCTCCTGTTGGACGAGTCTACATTACCTGGCAATGAAGCTCTGTTGTTAGGATATGTTCTATATATCAAAGATGAAAATATGTGCCAAGAACTGCTTTTTGCTACATATTTAGAGACTGATACCAGAGGAGAATCGATTTTTCATGGAAAAACATTGTTTCTGTTGCGACTGATGGTGCACCGTCTATGGTTGGTCGTCATCGTGGTTTTATAGCTCACTTAAAGCGACAACTGCCTGATGTACTGGTCATTCACTGCGTGATTCACAGGCAGCATTTAGTAGCAAAAAAGCTGAGTCCTAAATTGCATAACTCTTTACAATATGTAATAAATGGTATCAACAAGATTCAAAGCAATTCTTTGAACTCTCGGTTATTTGCTCAGCTATGTGAGGAAAACGACGAAGTCTTTACTCGATTACTTCTGCACACTGAAGTTCGCTGGTTATCAAGAGGCTCTTGCTTAGAAAGATTTTCAGGCATTTTTGAATCTGTGTTGGAGTTTTTACAAGAAAAAGATCCGAATTTGAAAGAAAATCTGAACAATTGTAAAACAGATATTTATTACTTGACTGATATCTTTGGAATATTCAACAAAGTTGATTTGCAGCTGCAGGGTGACGATCTTAACTTGATTAAAACAAAATCAATAATATCGGCCTTCGTGGGTAAACTAATCCTTGATGAACAAAATTTAGGCAGAAAAGAATATTCGCAGTTTCCGCATTTGTCAAAATTACCAGAAATGCTTCAAGATGATGACATTTTATTATATGTCACTCACTTGGACGCATTACACAAGGATTTTACGGAGAGGTTTGAGGATCTTTTAAATTTACAAATTCCTCAATGGATAATAAATCCGTATAATACCACACCCATAGAAGAAGCCAATGTGATAATGCAAGAAGAGTTGATTACCATCAGCACAGACGAAGAGCTTAAGCAGAAGTTCAACCAAGGCTATCAGAAGTTCTGGTTGCAACGCAACATTGAAACACAGTATCCTACATTGTGGAACATTGCTGAAAAATACCTTATCGCTTTTTCATCATCATACCTAGTTGAAAAAAGCTTCAGTGCTGTAACAAACATTTTGACGAAACAAAGAAACCGTTTGAAAATCAACGAACGTGGAGATTTAAGGCTACAACTCACCAATATTGAACCGGATGTAGCTAGATTGGTAGATAGTCACCACGTTCATCCATCACACTGAATGTTTTTTTTCTCTTTGCGAATTAATACTTTTTTAAATATAATTTCCTACCTACTTAAGATTCTTAATTTGTAATAATCATTATAAATTAAACTTGATATTTACTAAATTGTATGTCTTTTTATTTTGTTAAATTTTTATGAAGTCAACTTTACTCACTTAACCAAGTGCAAAGTTTTCCAATTGGTACCTTAGTACCTAGGTATTTTGTATCAATAGGAAAAAACGAAAGATAGGCCCTCTTATTCATAATAGTATGCTAACTAATTTAAAGCATTGCTAATTCTCACTCTAGTCTTCTTCATTATGAATAAGGGGGTTGATCTTAAAAGTAGGTAATTTGGCCATGGGGGTCTGAGGTAACAGTTCATTTTGAAAAAGGGGTCACTTGTCCAAAATAGTTTGGGGATCCCTGCTAGATGATTCAGTCACTAAATTCAGACAAATGCAATCGCATTGGTTTCTAAATTTAGAAAAAAGTACGGCTACTAACTCCCTAAATCATTTAGCAACCTAATTAGAATCCTGATTTAGACGACTGAATTTAGTAAGGTCTAATAAGCCTTTAACCCTAGTAAGATAACCTACGCCTCAAAGGCGCCCGGTCGAACGAAATATTGCTTTCTCTTTTTATCCGAAACCCGTATGTACATATCTGTCCTTCCTTCTCAACCAACTCAACTCTGTCGTCGGTCAACCACGTCGCGGGACGACTGTGTTTGCGTGGTAAGTACTATTGTTTTGGAGTTATGACGAGTTGATGCGCTCCCGAGACGTATGTTTATCTTTTGTGTAACTTTAAATGTTTTTTCGTCATTATTATTTATTGCTGTAAAACGTTTGTTTACTAAGTTTTGTTTTGTTTTTAGGTTTTATTATTTACGCATTCACCATGACTAGTAGAGGGCTAGTATACGACGAAATATGTTTATTATTGGACCCAGAACATGAGAATAGCGGCGACGAACCTCGGGAAAGTGACAGCGAAGTAGAGGATCACGTTATAGAAGACCATGTGCAGAGCGACTTTGAAGATGAGTATATTGATAACATTGAACCTGTGGTAGAGACGGATGAAGAGGAAACGGTCCAATCACCTTCGGAGCCCGCTGTAGTTCCTGAGCGCGATCGTCGTATAATTGTCCCATCTAGAAGAGTTATTCGAGGTAAGAACAGTCATTGCTGGTCAACCGCAAAGCGTCAAAGTCTCGGAAGAACCTCTGCAGTAAACATTATTCGAACAAGTAGAGGTCCAACACGCATGTGTAAAAATATTTGCGATCCATTGCTTTGTTTCGATCTCTTTATAACAGAAGAAATTGTTCAAGAGATTGTTCAGTGGACGAACGTTGAAATATCACTAAAACGCCGTGATAACATGACTAGTGCCACATTTAGAGACACGAACTCTACAGAAATTCGAGCTATGATTGGAGTTCTTACTATGACTGCCGCCTTGAAAGACAATCACTTGTCAACCGATGAGTTATTTGACAGTTCCTTTTCTGGAACAAGGTACGTAGCGGTGATGAGCAGGGATCGTTTCGATTTTCTCATACCTACGATGTCTTAGGATGGACGACAAATCTTTACGGTCTAATGTACGTCAAGATGACCCATTTATTCCAATCAGGAAAGTTTGGGAACTGTTTATAACCCAATGTAAACAAAATTACTCACCAGGACAGTATGTCACTATCGACGAACAATTACTCGTGTTTCGAGGAAGGTGTCCGTTTAGGATGTACATACCTAATAAACCAAATAAATATGACATCAAAATCCCAATGATGTGCGATAACGGAACCAAGTATATGTTGAATGCTATGCCTTATATTGGGAGAGCCACTAACACAAATGGGCTGCCGCAAGGAGAATACCATGTGAAGGAATTGTCAAGACCTATTCATGGCACAAATCGCAACATAACCTGTGATAATTGGTTTACCGCTGTGCCCCTTGCAAAATCACTGCTTCAGGAACCGTATAAACTGACGCTTGTTGGCACTATTAGATCAAATAAGCGAGAGATCCCTGAAGAACTAAAAAACACTCGCTCTCGACCAATAGGTACATCAATGTTCTGCTACGATGGATGTTTGACGCTTGTATCTTACAAGCCGAAGCCCTCAAAGATGGTTTATCTATTATCATCCTGTGATGAAAAAGGTGTTCTGAACTCGAGTACTGGCAAGCCAGAAACCGTCATATTCTACAATCAGACCAAAGGTGGCGTCGACACCTTCGACCAAATGTGTTCGACGATGTCATGTTCACGAAAGACAAATAGGTGGCCAATGACCATGTTTTATGGCATATTGAATATTGCATATGTCAATTCATATGTGATATATTGTCACAATGTATTATGCAAAGGAGATAAGCCCCTAAATCGAAGAGAATACATGAAAAAATTAAGTACCCAACTGACTGCGCCGTGGATGACAAAAAAACTCGAAGCTCCCACTTTGCCAAGACATATCCGAAGTATTATTGAAAATATACTTCCAAAATCAGCTGAACAGGCTCCTGCTACTAATGAAGAAGAGCCCCCGGCCAAAAAAGGCGTTACTGCGATTTCTGCACTTCTAAAAAAAAGAGAATGTCAAAGATGATCTGCACTAAGTGCAAAAAGTCAGTTTGTGGTGAACACAAGATCGACGTTTGTCATAACTGTCTGTAATCCAAATTACTAGAGTACTGATATGTTTTTCTAGACTGATTATATTGTGATTAATTAGTTTGTAAGTAAAAAAACAGTATTTTTATGATAGGTATAGGATAAGCTCATTTAAAAAGAAGGCTGTTGATTTTTGTTACTTTTTTTAGAGGTCTACTCATTTAGCTATAATAACTATTTATAAACGAATATAAAAAACAATGTTATTTAATTTCAAAAATGTATACCCATACCTTTTAAATTATAAAAGCGATTAAAAAAAATGTTGATAAATAATTCAAATATAAGCATTTGAAAACCATGCGCCTCTGAAACGCATGGTTATCTTTAACGTATGTCCTAATATGGTTATCTAACTAGGGTTAAGGGTACATCAGTAACCAAACAGTGCTGAAATTTGGTATGCGTGTAGCTTTAGTTGACACAAATATAGACAAAAGTCTGAAATCAAGAATAACTGCAATGTCTACCTCTAAAAAAATAACCAAAACACATGAACTCCCGTTACCTGTAATTTGAATGAAACTGTAGATCAATCAAGTACTTTGGTTATTATTTCGTGGCACTATTTTGATAGTAAAAATTTATACATAATTTTTTTTTGTTTCTATGGGAGACGTGAGATCTCAATTCGGTGCGAACCGCTAGTAAATTTAAGTTTACAGTTTAATAAAATTTAGGTTTTTTTTTTGAATAGGTACCATATTTTTTCTTATAATCCCTTCTTTTTTCTTATTGTTTTGCTAACTCACTTTTACATCGCAATACAGTAAAACTTTCAACCGAGAACCCAGGATTTGCGTCTATTGAACTGTACTAAGAATGTAACAGCAGGGTGGGGTAAAGCCAAATATTTTTTTTAAAGAATATACTACATTAGTAAAGGGGAGTAAAAATGAAGAGTTGTAGCAAATAATCTTAGAGCTGGAGGATACTTGGAACGGCTATATTTTGACCAGTATTTTTTAATATCCTTGTAAATAATTGAGGTTTTAAATGTTCATATTGAATTAACATAATTGCATAATTGTCATCAAATCTTTATTTCTTCTTTAAATTAGTAATTACAGTTTTTAAACAAGAGACATTAATCTTTAACGTTTTAACATGTTGTCATAAGACTTTTACCCGAGCATGTGACATTTTCATAGATTTTTTAACTCTTTGTAAGATTTTTGTGGAAGTTTTCGATGTATTTTCATAGCAGTGATCATGTTTAATAATTTCTCAGACTTCCTGGCTACTTCTAGGTTTCTTTTGAACTCCACTCGTGCTTGGCTCTATAAGAAAAAAACAATTATTATATTTTTTGTTCAGATTTTTTAATTTTATTAATCCCATTTTGTCCCACTGCTGAGTAAAGGTACGAATGACATGGATTTCCAAGCATCCCTGTCTCGACCTTCCTCCCATTATTTTTCAATTGACTTAATAAATTTGTTAGAATGTTTCCTTTCATAATAAAAACTTACCTCGAAGGTTAGTTAACTCCTGATCAACATTAAACTTTCTTTTCACTCCAGCCGATACACATAACCATGCCATCGTGCGTTAGGGTAACCATGCCATCGCGTGCTGAAAATGTATTGTTAAATTAGTAACTTATAAAATAATTGTTATATTATAGTAGCTGACCCGGCAGACTTCGTACTGTTGTTTTTTTTTTATTTAATTCCGTGCATTTTCATATTTATTCACCTTTTAAATCTTCCCTGGACTTCCACAAATAATTCAATACCAAAATTAGTCAAATCCGTCCAGCCGCTCTCAAGTTTTAGCGAGACTAACGAACAGCAATTCATTTTTATATATATAGATTTTTGTAACTAAACACCTAATTCTCACTGAATTCATCGACACTTGGACCAGTGAAGCTGTGTGAAACTGTCTCCAAGATGATTTCATTAACGTTTTGGCCATGGCAGCCATCATTGGTTGGTCAAGCTGGTTCAGTAAACAAAGTAGAATCTGAAAATATGTTTCTTTATTTAAAAAACTACAAAGCGTGCACAGGCAACCTGTATAAATGCTACCCTAATGTCAATGTATAGCTTTGGCTCACCAAATTTTTGGTTATTTATATGATATTAAGTTTTTTTTTATACCACAAGTTAGCAAAACAATCATACAGCCCACCTGATGGTAAGCAGTTACCGTAGCCTAAGGACGTTTGTAATGACAAAGGTATTGCTCCCTTGCCGACCCTTTAACATTTTCCAAACGCCCTTTTGAAGAACCCCATACTGTAGTCCTTCGGGAAAACCTTGGCAACCTAAGTTACTTGAATTTAAATTTAAGAGGCCATTAAGTATCTCACTAGAAACAGACAGATTCTTTAACCGTCTAGGTTACCTATATAAAGACAGCATTCAGAAATGGATTTCTTGCATTTGGCTTTATTGTTGTCACATTCGTATTATCATGGCGTATTTTAATATTTCATATCATACCTACCAGAAAAATATGTAGGTACGCTTCCACTTTTCAAAGTAGTACGTGCAGCGAGTTTAATGAAACAGTCATCTGTGAAATGTTTACAACAAAGGTGATGCTTTAGGACTCCAATTATCAATTTTCATGTTTTCCAGCCATAACTTCTTTGTTGAGTCAGTTGGAAACCTGGAATTTTACGAAATGACAATGTTAACTTTGTGGTTAAATGTTTTACTTTGTGGTTAAACGTAACATGCACGTATAAGCCACCTACTTACCTAGTTGATGCAACTTAAATAAATAAAATAACATAAAAATATATCGTTTCCTGATGCTTGGGAAGCACTTAATTTGTGTTAAACAAATGCAACCAAAATAATTTAGGAATTCGTAAGTTGTTTGTGTCGATAGATTACAAACAACCCTATTTCTTTAATTTAGTCGAGCTTTAATGAAAATTAAGCTCTAATCACGTTAAAATCATACTATGTGTTCAAATCATACTATGTGTGTAAATCATATCTGTGTTCAGATAGAAATATGAACGTGCTTTTCACTATTTTTATTAAATTATGTTAAGATTTTAGACTTACTTGTGAAACGTTACTCCACTGCCCTTTTGGTAGCGAGTTTTACAAAATACACACACTCTCATGTTATTTATCAGCCCACTCTTACGCTAAAATATTCACAAAACATAGAAAAGGGCACACATGACACATTAAACAGCGATTTTAGCGAAAATTCCTTTTTTGCAATGAGTGAAAAACAACACGTCCGCGTCCGCCAGAAAGGCTAGATCAATGTTGCCAGCACCTCAATCAGAAAAAGGCCGACTTTTGGCACGAAAGGCCTAAATTGAAATAAAAAAAGTTATTTAACTAAAAAATATATTTTAATGGTTTAAAGAACAAAGACTGGACAGTCTTTACTTATATTTTATTTTAGCACAAAACATTTCTGGTGATGGCTCGAAATTTATTACCTATACCACCACAGTTTTCTATGCCTGCAGTTGAATGCTCTAAGCCTGCAGTAGTAGTAATTCACCTCAGTCTCCGTATTGAGACGCGGCGGAGAGTGCGGCTTGCAGTTTTAATCCTCTCGAGTTTTCTAAAAACACGCTCAACACTCGCGTTTGAAAATGGGAGAACCAGCAGTAAGCCAATTAGTTATGTAAATTAAAAAATTGGCGATTTTCTGCTATATTTTTCAACTGAAAAACGGCAATGTTGTTGTTGTATTAATGGCGGGTAAAGGCCACAAAAAGGCCGATGATAGCAAATGCACAAACCGTGCGACGCCACAAAAAAAATGCCGATGGCTGCCAAGGGACATAACTTCCCAAAGGCCAATAATCGGCCCCCTAGGGGCCGAACTGGCAACTCTGGATTAAATTCTATTCTAGTAGGTACGCAGAACCACAGAACACAAAAAACAATAGAAGTCGTAAGTAGGCGGGGCCCGCGTAACACCAAGTACGCGGAGTTCCGCGCACTACAAGATTTGCTCACTTCAGTCGTGTTTCAATTACTGTGGGGTAAACGTACTTCAAAAAAATATAAAAATGCCATATTGTGCCGTTTTGGAGTGTAAATGTTATAGCCGAACCAAAAATTTAACAAAAGGAGGCAGGCATATCCTATCGCCGGTAAGTATTATTTTATTGTTTTTTGTTAGTTTTGTTTAAAATGCAAAATCGTCAAACAAAATAGACTGTGAATCATACTCCTTAAGGTCGCGTTTCTCTTAAACCTCAACTTAAGCTACTCGATTAGGGATGTGACCCCAATATACTGATGAATGTGTTATCAATAGCTTTAATTAGTTACCCCCTATTAAAAGGTGTATAAGTTTTAGGGCGTTAATTCCTTGTTGTTTTATTGTCGATTTTCTGAACGAATTTTAGACCTATGGTGTGAAATAATATAATAACTTCTGTTTTCAGTTTCCCCAAGGCGCAAGACATAAAAAAAATTAAAAAAACGTATAACTTATGAGTCATCCAGCATACAGTGTCATGACCTGGCACCGTGTGACTTTTTTCTGTTCCCAAAAATTAAGAACCAATTACCCGATCAACGGTTTTCATCACCAGAAGAGGCTGTAGAAGAGTATGAATAACATGTACATATCTGACGTCACCACCGGAGGAGTGGCACAAATGTTTTCAAAATTTGTTCAATCTTATGAAAAAGTGCATTGACGCAAAGGGAGAATATTTTGAGAAAAAATAAATTCATTTTTGACCATTATTAGAATTTTTTCACTAATTCCGGAAACTTTTAGTGTGTCCCTCAAATAATAATTCAGTATATAATATTCCAGTAATATAATATTTTTTTAAGTAAGTATTTATGAGTTGGATACCTGTGATTATGTTAAGAAAGAAAGAAAAGAAAAGCTTTTTATTTCGACCACCACAAACCTGACGTACGACGTACCTATTTCGTTACCCGTAGTAGGTAGGTGATAATCGATATCGATACATTGGTCTTGTATGCTCATTGGTACATCACTAAGTTTGTAGCGCTGTTATTTGAGCATGCGAGTAACAGCCATTGCATTATCAATCTTATTCTTTGCAGTTAGAGACTATAACAAAAATCGTTTACAACAGTGCCATCTGTTGTTGAGTGGCTTTGTTTTGTGGGTAATCAAGTAACAGCCATTGCATTATCAGTCTTATTTCTAATTAATAGAGACTAAAATAAAAATATTTTCGGAAGCGCCATCTTTTGCCGAGTAGACTGTTTATTTTATTGAATATTCAACCATGTTCCATAGTAGCTAGGGTTTTACATCCGTTAAATTGGTTTTAGGTCTCTTTGAACGTTCTCTTTCAACCAGTTATAACTTTTATTTCTAAGTGTGCTAGTTTTTACATGTGTGAGTTTAGCTACACTGGTTTTCTTAGTAAAAAGTCATCATGCTAGTTCTATTGTTTTTTATGTTCTGTGCGCAGAACGCTCGGTGGGGGCGCTTTGAATCGGCACAAAAAGCGACTGTCGTTTGAATGGATGGATATCTTCTATCTATCCAGCGTAGGTACTAGAGATCAGTGATGTCTGTGTAAAATCAAAATATTGACGAACGTTGAAATCACAAATATGAGAAATAAGGAGTCAGACTGATAATACGAATTCTCAAGAAACTAGTGTCCCTCAATTTCCCCCTCTCGTGCCTACACCTACAAATAAAGCATAAGTACGATAGTTAACTCGCGCAACACACACGCACTGAACGTAGCACTAGTGTTGACTACTTGAATAACTCACACTAACAAATCATCCTATTAATGCGTACCACTAGGCATACACTAGGGATTGACATTATCGATAAAGTGTTATCGATATCTTAGGATTTTGAGAGATATTGCGCCCACATTCAATCATAACTTTATGTTTTAGGATTTTTTACATGAAATCAAATAAATAATATAATATAAATCAAATAATAAAATAATCACAAGTAGAAAGTCAAAATCTATCTAATATATATATAAAAATAGTTTAATAACTCATAACCGGTCAAGTACGAGTCGTATTAAAAAAAACGTATTTTACAACACATTTCACTGGACAATGAATTCTCATTAGAATTCATTGTCCAGTGAAATGTAGATATTTACTTAGTACTTGACGCTTTGAAATGGTGGGGTTTGTGTTTTTGGTTAAGTAGTAATTTGTATATTTTTCCATTATTGCTTTTATGAGAAGTGTTAAATGGTTATTCATTGGAGACTGATCAAATTGATGAAATGTTATTTGGCTAAATATATCCATACCCACAAAATGTGGCAAAGCTTTTGACATTAGTCTTCCTTTAATGTTTTTTGAATCAGCCGTTATTTTATTGTCCTTGAGAAGAGCTGTTTTAATTACAACTTCCATTTTTTTACTTAAATTTACGACATCATGGGAAGGGTATAGAAGACCGCCTTTATCCTTTTTCATAATAAAAACATTGGAGTCGTCGATTTTATCTGCAATAATTGCGCTTATGCATGTCTCGCACTTTAAGGATTTAAGAAGTTTATGTACCACAAAACCAGCTATATAAGTGATGGCTTGTGAGGCAAACTCAGTTACGTCTTCAACCAGCATATTAATTTCCTCGTCGAAGAGTGCTTGTTTATAAAGTGACTCCAAATCGCCACCACTCTCATCATATATTTCGCGTAGTTCTATAGACAAATTTATATTTTGCACTACAGAGCAACTTAAAAATAAAATTTCTTGGAGAGCAACACAGTTTCCTGACTCAAAGTCTCTTAACTCGGCTTGGACCAAAAGCTTATTATATATGGCTTTAAATTGCTTTAAACAATAGATTTTTAACTGAAAACCCTTTCTTACCAAATTAATAATTATCTCTCCAGATTCGAGTATTTTCAGTTTTTTAATATTTTCTTCACCCGTACTACCATCGAGACTGCTGTGTTCTCGTTTTAATCCTCCAACTTGTGATTTTTTTACTTCTAGGGAACAAGATGCTGATGACTCAGTGACGTCCTCGAGAACCTTTAAATCACGAATGTATTTGTTATATACTAACATTACGAGTTCAAAATGGAAAAGTATAATAACGTATTTAATAAAAAGGACAACTACGCACTGAAATTACATGGCACACATTTATTCTTGGGACTGCCCATTCAAAAAGCCTGCGGCTTTTATTAAGTGGCTGGAACATTTCCTCCTTAAAATGTGCAGAGCATATCGTGCTATATCTATAAGGGAACCAGCTGGAGTCTCTACCAGTGGCTTCGATCCATTTTTCTTTTGTTTTGGGATCTTTCGGGAAACTGAAAAAATTCGAATAGAAAGTGTCACCTCGCTCATATTTTTCGTACCACTATAAAAAGTTAGTCCACTTTTTGACTAAAGGTAATACAAGACTTTTATAGATATTATATTCTATTGGTTTTTTTTACATATCAGATAGGCAAACACTTGACCACAGATTGCCCGATGTTAAGCAATGCAGTGGTCTAAGATGGAGCGCGCTTGCTTTTAAGAAACGGCGGTATATTAACTATAATGGTTAATTGGTATATAGGTGCACCGTACTTAGCAGGGTGCACCCTTCTATAAGTTATATAATCGTTTTTGAATACCTAAACCAACCGTTTCTAATTTTATTAAGTTTTTTAAGTTACACTATTGAATCGAATTACAATCCCTTAAGAAACCTACATTACAACCCTTCTTTAACTATTTGAGATTATTATTACTTTTATTATATACAAAGTTAGATATCTAATTACTCATCAAGTTTTATTTTAGTTCGGTCTTGGTCATTATAAAGGTATCGACAAATTCATTTGTTGACATGAACTAGTACATCACTAACTCACAGCAGAAAACAGTGGCCGTACCACGCAACGAACGTGGTATCGAGAGTATCGTTAGATATATTACACACATATTGCGCCTTGTGTTTTTAGATAGTGACTCGTTTTAACATACACGCAGCAATGTATTTCAAACAATGAATATGAAATGCTTTTCTCACCGATTTCAAACTTGACTGACGACGTTGAAAATAATTTTAGCCTTGTGATTGTTTTATACATAAAAACGTATAAAAACAAGTAAATTTGAGTACTTACATGTGGAACGATATCCCATCTTTAATTATATTCACTTTGTTACTCCTGTTTTTGCATGTAATCACAGCACAACTTGGCATTTTGAGTGGATTTGTCAGAGACAGATGAAGCGCGAATAGTGCCCGATTTCGACGGACAAGATAGTTTGGCCTTGTTCAACGTTGTTCTTGACAAATTTAGGGTTGCCGTATTCTAATTCTAAAATTGCCGGATTTTAGGGAAAACTAAGAAAAATGCCGTATTGTACAAAATGTTTACTTGGATGGTTTAAATAATAAAAAAAACATACAAGTGATGTATTTACTATGCGAGTACTACTTTTAAACTTACCTACTTATTTTATTCCTCACCACATAGGTTTTGAATAGTTTCTAGCACTTCTGATTCTGTCGCATGTTTCTTATCTTTCATTTTACGAATAATTTCGTTTGGTACTTAAAATTGTGTACAATTACCGTGATTACGGATTTCTTGTCTGGCTAGAAGAGTTCCATTAATAGTTGGAGTTATTAATTTATTTCGAAGTATTTACTTTACTGAAGATACGCTCGCAGTCAGCGTTCGAGTGTGGCAGACCTAGTACATATAAAGCAAAAGATATAATGTTTTTAGTTCTGTTTCATCATGGATTTTATTCCAAAACTCATCGGTTTTCTGTGAGCTAATTTTATAAAAAATGGTAATTTATTTACCACTGGTAGCATTCTCCATTCATCATCAATTTACTTTTTATCTTTTTTCGGCGTAGGCGGCCCATCGTAATTGTCACACTCATTATCACTCATTTTCAACTAAAACTTAAAGAAATTTTCGCAAAATAGCTTTCACTGATAGATCGTAATATATAGCAAAACAAAGAAGCAATGAGAGAATCACAATAGATACAAATTATTCCGGGGATTCCCACACATCCTAGATATTAACATCTCGGAGTTATGGTTGCTTGTGGGCTGAGTTCTGTTGAAGTTCTTTTCATGGCGCTTTTATTAACTATGATTTACAAGTTGGTGCGTTCCATTAAACGATTTATTTATTTTTTGTTTACTTTAGTCAATTGCCGTATATTTTAATACGGTAATCAAAGAGCTGCCGTATATCGTATCTAAGATGCTTATGATGCCTGAATGCCGTATATTACGGCAATTGTCGTATCAAGAACAACGCTGGCCTTGTTGTTGAAACATGTGCCACGCCCCTTCGGCCTATCCCCTTACTTCCCTCATCCGTGGTTGAAATGCAGTTATCGATGAAAATATTTTATACTTAATCTGAACAATTTTACAATTTGGCCTAGTTTAGGTACCCTACCTAACTATTTGAATTGTAAAAATAACAAAATAGAAAAAATGGTCAAGCGCGTGTTAAACCAAGGGTTCCGTAGTCAGTACAATCATTGGTCATTTTAAAATACAAAGTTTATTTATCTACGTAGCTTTGATAATTCGTTTTGCAACTACAGTATTATGTGCTACTATTGCGGATACTTTTTAGGTATCTAACCAACAAACACGGTTTGGCTGATAGAGGGCAGAGAGGGGGGGGGGGGGGGCATTACTTACTAGCCGTCTACAAAACGTATCATCACGCCAAATGTCAGCTATTAACACTAATCTTGCGACCTTGTTATCACAAAACACACCGTTTCGACGCTTGTTTATAAAATTCCTTACCAATTTTTGTTTAGGATCTTTAGAACAGTATTTAGAGATGTTTAACTTTTTTGTGGTAAGTAACATTTATTAAATTACGAGGAGAGCTGTGTGTAGCCACCTAAAGCAATATTCGCGGCAATAATCACAGCAGCGCGAGTAGCAGCCGAAGAAGCTTAATGTAGCCGAGGGTTGATAGTATTCTGTATTCTATGGTAGGTATATATCTTACTTCGAAATGATCTTCACAGCAATCTTCGCCCCATCATGACATACTCCTCTCTAGTATTCGCCCACTCTCGTCAAGTTGGTGCTATTCAGATACCTAGTACAAAATCGGTTCTTGCGAAAAGCCACAGGCTCGCTTTGGTATTTTCGCAATAACGATCTACACTGCGATAATAGCCAAGTTCATTAAGTTCGCTTCCAAGCGACATTATGAACTTGCCACCCATCATCCGTATCCTTTGGTACATACCATTCCGGACTATCCGATAGATCCGCCCGCGAACAAAACCCTCCGTCGTCCGAGACACGTTCTCGGAGACCCGGATGACGAAATCACCTCCGCTAACGCGGAAGTGATTTCTGAGTCATCTACATTAGACAGAGCAAACATTTCACAGATACACCGAACCTCGCCGGCGAGGTCGACGAGTCCCTTCAGTCGCCGCCTATACGTGGTACAAGCACGTACCCGGGCGATTCTCTCCTATCCCCGTCCCGGCAACAGCCCAAGCCGAGGTTCGTACCTAAGTAGTGCCCTTACGCTAGTTGCCTCATCAAAAACTTACAGGGCTGAGCGCTTTCTGCGCTCGCCTAAAGTTCGGTTAAGCTGCAACGGCCTCAAAGGCCAACAGCGAGATTAGACCATTCGAAAAAAAATCTTCACAGCAATACCGTACAGTCTTTTCTTTTATTAGTTCCCTTTTCATAATGTTGTACCACTTAGTTCTCATTTTTTTTTCTCTTGGAACCTCAGAATAGAGAAAACACTTGTTTTGGGATTTAGAAAAATTATGCCACCGCCGACTACAACGGATGAGTGGTCCAATTAATCCACCTTAAAATTTATAGAATTAATTTATAGGTTACTAGCTGTTGCCCGCGACTTCGTACGCGTTACACTACTGAATGTGTAGGTAACCTAGAAATACAGCTCAACTCTGTTGCAACTTGACTTGACATACCATTTTATTGAATAAAATTATGGGATAAAAGGTAGCTTAAGTGGTAATCCAGGTTATAATCTACGTACGTATATACCAAATTGACGACCTCCGTGGCGCAGTGAGCGAACAGCCGGCTGAGACGCAGGAGGTAGTGGGTTCGATTCCCGCCGCGGAACAAATGTTTGCATGATCTACAAATATTTGTTCCGGGTCTGGTTGTTTTTCTATCTATTATAAGTATGTATTTACAAAAAAGAAGTATACAAGTATTCTATCAGTTATCTGGTTCCCATAGTACAAGCTCTGCTTAGTTTGGGGCTAGATAGCGCTGTGTGAAATGTTCAGCAATTATTTATTTATTTATTATTTCATCGAAATCGGTTCGGCCGTTACGACGTGATTGAGTAACCAACAAACAAACATCCAAACTTTCGCATTTATAAATATTAGTGTGATGTAGGGCCTGTCTGTAGGTATAATTTTGGTTTCGTATTACCAGACATAACCAGATAACCTTATTACCTACTTAACTAATTTTTTATAGGTGATATTGGTTGTTAAAAGTTTGTCTCGTAGGTAGGTAGGTATCTAAGTCTAGATATTTTTATTATTTATTTAGTAAGCAAAACAGGAAAAGAACAAATGTTACATCTAGGTATGTTAATTCTAGTCATGAAGTAGGTATAAACCTAATACCATAGTAAGTATATTATTAATCTGTGCTAGTACCTACCTAACTATTGAAACCTAGTAGGTATCTATACCTACCTATGGAGCGAATAAGCGCGTGATTACTCGCGCGAGTAATCGCGCTAGTAGGGCTGTGTGTGGCCACCTAACGCAATAAGATAAGACCGCATTAGAGCGGCGCTGCGCGGTGCTGCACGCCGCGTCACAAAGCGTCAAGATATTGTTTTAATGATTTTGAATGGCGCGTGTCGCACTAGAGCGGCGCTGCAGCAGGCGTGGCTGCGCGTCGCGGCATAGTTGCCTCTAATACGTAATATAAAAGTTCTTGTAGTTCGTTGTAACTTTTTTTATATCTGAGTTAATTGAATGAAAGGTAAATTGCAGTTTACGATTTATGACGTATTAATAAAAACTACTTACTAGATCTCGTTCAAACCAATTTTCGGTGGAAGTTTGCATGGTTGAAGTTTATTATGTACATCATATATTTTTTTAGTTTTATCATTCTCTTATTTTAGAAGTTACAGGAGGGAGGGGGGGGGGCACATTTTACCCCTTTGGAAGTGTCTCTCGCGCAAACTATTCGGTTTAGAAAAAAAATATATTAGAAACCTCAATATCATTTTTGAAGACCTATTCATAGATACTCGACACGTATGGGTTTGATGAAAAAAACATCTACTTACCAAGTTTCAACAGTATAGTTCTTAGTTTCGGAAAAAAGTGGCTGTGACATACGGAAGGACAGACAGACAGACATGACGAATCCATAAGGGTTCCGTTTTTGCCATTTGGCTACGGAACCCTAAAAAGGTGAGGTGAAGTGACATGCAGCGCTGCGCTGCGCAGCGCCACTCTAATGCGGTGTTACCCTTAATCGCGGCAGCGCGAGTAGCATGACGAGGAGCATAGTTTGGCCGGGGGATAGGTTAGTTCAGACCACAGAACACAAAAAACAATTGTTTTTTGTGTTCTGTAGTGCAGACGGTCTTTAGTCAGCGCTGATAAACGACTTACGTACTTTAAATACTGTAACTAATTAAAGGTTAGGTTATTATTCGGTACGCACATCTTTAGATTTTTCCACGGATGACCCGAACTCTTCTATTGTGATGGCCAAATGCTGAAATATGATATTAATTTTTTAATATGTTAGTTATTTTAGTGGTTAAATGCAATAATATTTTTTAATATATAAAAACGATTTTTAAAAAAACATGTTTAGATAAAATGTACCTATGTGTTTTATAATGTGAGAGACCTACCTTATTTGGAAGCGCTTCCTTTATAAGTTTTCTTAAACCACCTTTTGTCTCATAAAAATATTTTTCCTCAAAATGCACCGAGCAAATTACGCTTCGCTTTGACGGTTTAAAAATTTGTTTTAGTCGTGCTCTTTCTAAAATTTCTGTCCATTGAGTTTTCTTTTCTTCATCAGCAGGGAAGCTAAAATTTCACAAACACCCATTTTATTTTCGTAGTAAAAAAACACGTGGTCATTATGTATTTTTATAAAATAAAAATTTAAAACTACAAATAATAGAAGTTTTCATTCTCAGAATTCTAGAGTAGGGAAAATAATAACTCGATATTTGGCAACACCAGCAAAATGTAGGTATCATTGTTTACGACAATTACAAACCGAACAATTTATTCAATAATCAAATAACACAACATCAAAATGCGCTACTTACGTATGAAATGTGATCCCATCTTGTTTGTTTTTGAGCCCAGCTGAATTTTTACACGTTGGGACGACACAAGAAGGCATACCTAATCCAATTAAATTGAACACGGTACAATACGTCACGCATGACGACAGTCACAGACTGACTAATGGCGACGTTCGCGCTCTATTCTACTATATTTGGAGTAGTAGATGTTGACGCTTCAGTATTAGGCGCGTTCACTTCTTCTGGTGTTTTATCTATTCTTTGCTTGGAACAGGAAAAAAGTTTTTCTGGTGTAGCTACCGTTGTACATAAACATTTGGGCACGATACAGTGTTTATAACTTTTATTTTTAGTTCGAACAAATTCCATTGTGATGTGATGTAGGTATTCGAAACGGTAACTCAAGTCAACTCAAGTAGGTATTTCTATAGTGGTAAGTTGGTAAATCCTACAACTCGGAATGTCAGCGGCGTCTGCCGTTCGGGCTATTCCGTGATTACGTCTCCCTTCCTTCACCCTTCCCTCCCGAACTCGCGGCGAACGAGTACCTAGTGTGACGTCATGATGTCATATTGCTCGGCCGCATCGCATGCACTGTGTCTTAGTTAGATAATACGAAACGTAACTGGCTATGAGAGAAATAGAGGAAGAAAATGTGTGCTCGCACCTCTCTCTCTTGCCCCTACAGTAATATACGAAACGTAAATCTCTCTCATTCTATCTTCACTAAATTATATATCCCTCGCAACTTCCGTTCGCCTCTCCCGATCACACTTTTTGTAACGCTCTCGTCACGCATTCACCAGCTTACTCCCCAAGTCAAGCGTGCGTACAGAAGTAAAGAAGATTTTGTACCTATTGTATTGTCAGTCCCAAGCCTATTCAAGTATGAGGGAAAGTTCATTGTAAATAACTAGCGGTCGCCCCGAACTGAGATATTGGGAGTCTCCCATAAAAACACAAAAATATTATTTGTAATCTTTGACTATCAAAATAGTGCCACGAAATGCATATATTATAACCTCCTACTTGACCTACAGTTTCATTCAAATTACAGGTAACGGGAGTTCATGATATTGGTTACCCTTTTTTTGTGGTAGAAATTGCAGTTATTTCGGATTTCAGACTTTTTCCTATATTTGTGTCACTAAAGCTACACGCATAACAAATTTCAGCACTGTGGGGTCACAGGTGTAGGTACCTTGTAAATTTTGTCAAAGTTCAGTTTTTATTGTAACTCAAAAACTATAAAGAATTTACGAAAAATAAAAACACAGTCTAAATGTACTAACAAATATCTTTCATTTCACGTCCCACTTGACTAGTTAGCCTCATTTTAATTTTTTTACCCCTCTTGAACCCCAATATCTCAACAACCCCCCACATTTTTAATTCATCTAATCACACCAAAATTGCGCCATCACTGCCTACCTATGTATTAAATTTCACTATGATCGGATCAACGCTTCGAAAGTTATCCTCGGACATACATACATTCATACAACGCCGATTTGCCCAGGTTGATTTAGAGATCTCGCTTCGCTCGATCAATTTTTTTTAGTGAATATATAGCTAAATATTCTGTGAATATTTCAAGCGTCTACCTGATGCCGATATCAATATCGAGCTAAAACGAGCAAAGAAATCACGTTTGTTGTATGGGAGCCCCCCTAAAATATTTATTTTATTCTGTTTTTAGTATTTGTTGTTAAAGCGGCAACAGAAATACATGATCTGTGAAAATTTCAACTGCCTAACTATCACGGTTCATGAGATACAGCCTGGTGACAGACAGACAGACAGCGGAGCCTTAGTAATATGGTGCCGTTTTACCCTTTGGGTTCGGAACCCTAAAAATCATTGCCTGAGATTTTTCACAGGTGAAATAGCAGTGATAAATAAAACCGGCCAAGTGCGAGTCGGATCCGCGCACGAAGGGTTCCCTACCAATCGTACCATCCTTACTAATATTATAAATGCGAAAGTAACTCTGTCTGTCTGTCTGTCGCGCTTTCACGCCAAAACTACTGAACCAATTTAAAAGAATTAACACATGGGCTAAAACCTTTGGTCTATTGGTTAACCCTTCTAAGTCCCAGGTTCTACTTTTAGGAAGTCCATACATGCTGAGTGTTGTCAACCAGTCTACCCTTCCTCAAATCCAGTTCGGTCAGTTGCATATAAGTACCTTACTCGAGCAAGGCCAAGAACCTTGGTGTCATTTTTGACAATCAGCTATTATGGGCCAGCCACATCAATGCAATAAGCAAATGGGTGCATTTCTCTTTTCAATCCCTCAAACGTCTTCAGAAATTTCTTCCCTTTGAAACAAAAATTACTCTCGCCCAAGCCCTGTTGCTGCCCCTTCTCGACTGTTCAGATGTCTGCTTTCTTGATGCCACGGAGGAACTTTCAATAAACTGGAACGTCTACAGAACTTATGCATCCGTTTTATATTCGGACTGCGCAAGTTCGATCACGTATCCACGTTCAGATCCCAACTTAAATGGCTCCCTATTCGTCTTTGTCGTGATCTTCACGTTCTTTCACTCTTATTTAAAGTATTATATTGTCCACTCTCTCCTCCCTACCTCCGTGAACCCTTCGAAGTCCTTGTCCCTCGCAGTGTGACATCCCGGTCCTCTAAGTCCCTTCTCAAAACACCTCAACACACTTCAAGCCGCTATGGTGGCTCCTTTACCGTTTATGAGGTGAAAATTTGGAATGCCCTGCCTGTCCCATGAAGTTCGCGCCAGTCCGTCCTTTAACATTTTCAAACGGAAAGTTAAAGAGCACTATCTTTCTCTGTAATTTTATTTTATTGTAGGTATATATTTATTTTTGTATATATGTATTAGTCTATTTATTTTATTTATTATATTCATTCATTTTATTACTTTCTTTTGGTATATTTCGTTTTATTTGTTTAAGATATATGTACATATTTATGATTCTTGTACACGCACCTACCTTTAAAATCATCTCTCTCTCTAGCCTCAAAGGTTTGCGGGAAGAAAACTCTTCATAGGGTTAAGCTCGCCTTTGTACATGTCCTCTATTTCTGTACTTTATAATGTATTTTCTTGTGTACAATAAAGAATAAAGAAATTTGGTACACTCTAGAGCCTTAAAAAGGACATAAGCTAATTTTTAATGCTAAAAAAGGGTTGTAAGGGGCCAGATGAAAAGTTGAAAAGAATCGTAATTTTTTCAGCTACGAGAAGTTAGAAGAGAGAGAGCTCGTAGAAGTTTGAAAACTTATTTTTTAGGCTGTTGATTCGATATAAATAAATATGACATTCAAGGTTTGTAAAAGTTATACCCTCAAGGGTGTAAAATAACAATAGGGAATAGGGGATGAAAGTTATAAAATACGAGTATGTAAGGTTTATGTGAATGTTTTATAAGTTTGCCACAAGAGACAAAATATTAGAGCTATTCTGATGTAACATTTACGGAGTCCTTCTTCTATGGTAGGTAGGTATGTATTTAGTCTATTATAGTGCAGTACCTACTTATATTAAGCTATTTTCATTAGTTTCCTTTTCTGTGCACTACCTACCTACCTAACCTACACAATGTCATCTTTATCTAAAGTACCTACCTACACAAAGGTTATCTGGAAGAGAATATCGTTGGCATTAAGTTCACCTTTGTACTAGTTTTATAAGTGCAATAAAGTATTTTCAATCAATTCAATCATTCGATGACCTCCGTGGCGCAGTGGGCGAATAGCCGAGTGCGACGCAGGAGGTACCGGATACGATTCCCGCCGCGGAACAAATGTTTGTATGATCTACAGATATTTGTTCTGGGTCTGGATTATTTTCTATTTAATATTAAAAGTACCTATGTTTCACAAAACAAATATAAATATTCTATCAGTTATCTGGTTCCCATATAGTACAAGTTCTGCTTAGTTTGCAGGTAGATGGAGCTGTGTGAAATGTCCAGCAATATAAAAAAATATAAAAAAATCAATCTCTCTGAGATCTGAGACATAGAATACAGGTGAAGTCTCATGTGCCTTTCTGTTTCCAGCTGAACTTGGACATCGTTCCGTCGGTCAGGATCCAGATAGTATCACTAGCCGCGTCGGATGCCGACCTGCCGCCTAGTTTCGGAGAGACAGTCGTCACTGGATATGGATCCGTAATATTATCTCAACTTTTCATCCTTCTTTACAGCCAGAAATTAGATAGAAAGAGATGTAACGTTTATACTGGGGACGACGGTATTTGTCATCATTACTCCATTACTTTATAGAATAAAAATAAAAAATGTTTTTGGAATAATATGTAGGTAGGTAAATTAATCTATTTGTTATAATACTCCTCTTGACCTACGAGTACAAACCCTATTTTGAAAATTTTATCCCCACGATTTTGGCTCTATAATAAAAAAAGATTTTTTACTTGCAAAACTCAAACTTTAGAATAAAACAAATTTCAGAGGACTGCTATTATTATTTATACTGTTCCAATTTTCCATAGACGAACGCGACGGACGGACGAAGTCGCACAGAGTTGAGTTTTTACTATTTTGGTCCGGAACCCTAAAAACTTCGATAGACCCAAAGTCTCGAACACCGCCGTAAAGTTGCAAGCCTATCGATCTTTTACAGAATACATTTTGGGGAATGTTCCCAGCAACTATACGATCTAATCCCACCATCCCCCGTCTATCAAAGGATAAGTAGGCGCAAGGCTCAGTTCCATCCGTACCTAGTTGATATACCACCCATTCGCACACACCGTTTTGGTTCTACGTTCTTGATGCGTACATCTAAGGTATGGAACACTTTGCCGTCGTTTGTTTTTCCTAATAAATACGATCCGGGCCTCTTTAAGGTAAGAGTGAATAGGTTTCTTCTAGATCTTCGTGCTACATCTTAGACCACATCATCGCTTACTATCAAGTGAGATTGTGGTCAAACGAAGTTCTATCATGTTTAAAAAAAATAACAAATTTCTTTCACCAGGTGACAGGTCAGATCAGAGAAGGTGTGAACCAGGAGCTCAGGCGTATGATCGTCCGAGAGGTGCCCCGCGCGGAGTGCAGGCTGCAGTACGGCAACGACTACCGACTGCAGCACGACCATATCTGTCTGCAGAGTGTCGTGAAAGGTGTCGCTTTGTGCGCTGTGAGTCTTCATAGTCAAAGTCAAACATTTATTGCGTACTTACATGTTGTTATACATAGGTCTTAACTCGTACCTAAGTATTTCTGTTTCAAACATGAACCCTGTAAGGGCACTGCAATTTTTCACTAGATGGCGAAGTGTCACTTATATAATAAGTACATTACCTACTTATAGGTTAAGTGCCTACAAAAATATATATATAAATAAAAGAAAATGAAAAAATAAATATAAACAGGTTACCTCGGTAAAATCTACTTGCATTACTTAATAAAATTAAATGAACTGCTTATATACCAATACCTAGGTACATAAAATTAAATCAGTATTAGGATTTTTATTCGAAAAACGCTTGGAGCTAATATAAACTAATAGGTACGTTCAACTTAATATCTTTATTAACGTTTTAAATTTATTTAAATTTGGTAGGTTTTTAGTTTTTATATTTCTTGTAGGAGTTTATTGATAACTTTATTTGACATGGCATGTGGGCCGGAGTAAAATATACCTATACCTACATAAGTAGTATGTCGTCCACAATCTAGCTAGAACCTTTTTGCTCCACTGAGAAAAAAGAAAAATCACCGAGCGATCTTTTCCTCAAGGTTCAAGAAAATAAATAAATCTAAATATACATGCAATGACATAAATATTTATATGAAAAAAATTAACATGTTATTTTTAACAAAAATTTGATTGCGGCCTTGTGATTGTCGGTCATAAACTTAATCAGCAAGCGATAAAAAATGTTTGCTCCTCGCCTCTCTGTATTTCAATTTATGAATTGAATATTTTTTAAATGGTCTTGGGTTTAGGGTTCCCAGATTAAAAAAATCTAAATTCTGGAGTAAATTCCTGACATTTGATGAGCCGAAGTATGGCTGTAGAAGGGTAGGACGTCCGGCAGCGAGATGGGTGGACGACATAATTAGAGTCGCGGGCCGTCAATGGGTGAGACAAGCGCAGGATCGTGGCACAAACTTGGGGAGGTCTATACCCAGCAGTGGGTTAAGTCGAACTGTGGATGATAATGATTTTTAATATTTGCCTGACTGTGCCCGTGCCTACGCGTAGAGGCGCCTGACTATTAGGTGCTAGCAATCATTATAATTTCATTGCGTGATTGATTCTATAGACTAGTTAGGGTGGGTTAGGTAAGTAAAACAGGACAAGATTACTGGTGGTAGAGCTTTTGTGTACGGGCTCGAGGAAGTGGGCACCACCGCCTTACCTTTATCTGCCGCCAAATAGCAGTACTTGTGCTGCTGTGTTCCGGTTAGATGGTGATGGTATGATCCTGTAATTACTGGCACATAGACATACCAGCTAAGTCCTATAGTATGGCAACGTATCCACATAGAGATCAAGACAACATAATAGCTTGTTTTGAATTCTATGTGGATATCCATGGGCTGCAGTAGCCACATAACATCTGGTGGACTGCATGCTCGTTTGCCATATAACCAGTAATAAAAAAAAAGTTATTACTTTCGAACTTATAATAATATTAAGGTTATGTTTTTAGTTTAAGCTTATATGTAAATATATACTTACATGTATTTACTGATTACTAAATAAATAGGTAGTTATTTGATTTGAAAAGGGCGGGGAAGTCACGCGGTCGTTTTTGTAACGTAACCGTTATAAAAACGACCGTGCGACTTCCTCTTCTTCATAGATGAAAATAAGGGTGAAAATATAGATTTTAACCTCTTTTGTGTTATGTTCCAGGGTGACACGGGAGATCCAGCCGTTCACTTCAGCGGGATGAATCGCGCGGGAACGCTCTACGGCATTGCATTGTTCTCTGGCACGGAAGAATGCTCCTTCAAGTCCAAACCTGGAGTCTTTGCAAAAGTATTCTACTCATAGTCTTAATTCTAATAATTATACCCACGTATGGGACCTACCTACCTAGCTATGTAAATTCTATTCAATTTGGACGAGAAAAACTGGGCGAATCTTGACGAGTATCTCAGCTTTATTTCACAAGTACCTAACTAGATATGAAAAATACCCATTTATGCCTATGAAAAATCAATCCCTAACCATATTTAAGATGTTTTTTCTTCATTTTTAGGTATCCTACAGCAGGCCATGGATTGACAAAATTCTTGAAGAATATCTAGAACCAATAGAAAGTGCAGACAGTGGAGAAAATACTATACCCCTGGACATTGAGGAACAAAACTATTAATTTCATATACCTAATTTTATTAGCTTAAGGTTTTGGATACATACAAAAATAAAGGTTGTTCTATGATAGAAAAAAACTGTTTTTTTAGATAAAAACACTTGATGATTAGGTCTTGCCTGTCTGTGCCTGTGATATATTTAACCCTCAGAGGGTTAAATATATCACAGGCACAGACATCCTGATACTTTTTCTTTCGGTCTGTGAACACAAGTTCATTTTTATAAAAAAAAAGTGTAGCCATGTTAAAAATATTGACAGGGTTTTGGGACAGGAAATGGAACACAGTCTCGCATCATAGTCAGCTGACATCTGTCAATCCAACAAAAATGTCAAACAAAAACGAAGAGGTTATGTTTGGATAAGTAAAAACTAAGTTTTACATAACTTTTCATAGTTTTCCAACATGATCTCCGCGAAAAAGCAGCTTAAAACACTAATAAAATGATAATTCGATCGTAAAATGAGTGGTGGCCGGTGTTTGTATGTGACATTCAGTCTATTTTCGGTTTAGGTATTTAGGGCGAATTGTGTCCAAAGGTGAAGGTTTTGGATGTGATTTCGCTATTTGATCGGTTCAAGCTGACCCTCTCTCGTCGCGGCGCTTGCTATGGACGATCTGAAGCAACGCGCCGGCGAGAAAATCGAAGCATTGCACGTAAGTACTCCTCTACACTTCTGCTGCCCTGGTACTTTCGCGCGAAAGTCGCTCGGTTATTGACTTTGTTTTTTTAGCGATAATAGTGAACGTACGGTTAATTTTTGTTTGAAACTTCGTAAATTGTTCTATAAATGACAATGGAATGTCATTGCTCTACTTTTGGCTTCATGACCTTGAGCTTACATAATTGCAATAAGTGTTTAGAAGTTTGTTTGGTAAATAAAACAATTTCTGATGATTCTCTGTTGTATTTGTAGGTTGCTGCTGTGACAGTCGCTGGTAATGGAAAAACCAAAGTTCAAGATGTGTTCAATAACACCTCTGAAGGAATCCAAAAGGTATTTCTTTCGGTCCTTCATTCAGCTATACTGGTGCTGTATAAATCATAGTTATTAAACTGGACAATGCTGTGTTCACCTGTAATTATAGTAACATTTAGCTCGTAGAAATATTAAATGATTCATTAAATTGTGTTAATGTATACTATGCCGATGTTTAATAGTCAATTGCTAGGTATAAAAGACTTATATACGTATTCCAGATTAAGGACATATTTCACGAACTCTGGCACAATGAGCTTATAGCAGAAGGCCGGGCTCGAGTAGCGGCATGGACTCGAGAGACAGCACAGCGAATTCGAGATGGGGCCCCACCGCTATCCCCTATGCAACTGTATGAAGAATTAAGGACTATGTTTAATGATAGAGGTATGCCCCTTTCATTTAATTTAGTTTATTTCATCCTTTGACAAATTACATGTAGGTACTTAGATAATGTCAATACAATAATCTTCAAATATAAATATTACTTAATAAATTAGTTATTATAGTTGATAAAATATGATGAAATGTTAAAATGGAGTCACAAAAACAAATTACAAACGATAAAACAAAACAAATAAATAAATAACACAAACATTTGAGTATCTACAAAGCATCATCATATCCTATATTACTTAATTTAGTTTAAATTAAAAAAAAACATTGCAATGTCAGAATGTATGTACAGTGTAAACTCCATATAACGTCACTTGTTTTAACGACAAACTCTCTAAAGCGTCGAAATCACTCGGCTTTGGTTGGTTTAGCTTGTCTTGCATACAATGGTACACTCTGTATAGCATTACACCCACTCTCAATAACGACAACAATTTGTAATAAAAAGTTCTTTTTAAGTTGGAAAATTAGTAAAAACTGCGCAGCTGTGTATATCCTTTTGTCGTTTTATTATCCTAGACCATAATAAACTCGACTGTTGGCATCATACACACCAAACTTTCTAAGAAATCCTTTTTTTTGTTTACAAAATGGGATTGCTTGCATGTGTAGCTGCAGACTGTTGTTAGTAGAAGTGATGGATTTTATCTATATGTTGTCATATTCTTAGTAGCTCACAAACTTTCAAATTGTAAACATAAACTGTAAAACGCAATAGCGTTCCAATTAAAACAGATTTGTTATTGTAGGTAATATTTAACAAGACAAATCAGAAATAAACGTTTTCTTTTACTAATACAGATTTTACTTCTCTCTAATTAACGACAACTCTCTATAACGTCAAAATATGCTCAGTCCCTTGAGTGTCGTTATATAAAGTTTACACTGTATTTAGTGAGTCACTAAAAGTCCATATTATAAATTCGGAATTCTGTCTGTCTCTCTGTTTGTTACCTTTTGACGAATAAACACTTGAACTGAATAAGATAGATTTCAGGTAGATTATAACCAGGATTGTGTCATAGGCTACTTTTTACCCGAATGCACAGAAGGTGGGTAACCTCATTGTTGTCTTTTAATAAACAATTTAATTATGACCTCAGTGGTCCTCATTACCTTGAGCATTCATTGTACTGCAAATGTTATAGAGTTATCGAGAATTTGGTGTCTAGACAAACTTTGTATAAAATATAGGATTTAAGACATAATTAACTAACTGTACCAGATTTTTGTGTTAGTTACTATAAATAAAGAGCCTATTACTTATGGAGTAGCTTGCATTTTTACAGTCAAGAATTTGGATGGGTTTCCCTGAATATAATCTAAAACTGAGTTTCTATATTTCTAGTTATCTACTTTCTACCAAATAAAGTTTTATAAAATAAATTGTCAAATAAACAAACAAATAAATTGAATTAATTAATCAATTTTTAATTAATAAAAATTAATTTTTAATCTCTTTAAACTTTGTGATAAAAGCAGTTTCTTGTTGCTCCTGTATAATTTTCCCATATGGACTTAGGAATTCTAATAATTAGGCCGACGATATGTAACAGCATTATGATACTTGGAGAAGACAATTTTTATTTTATTTCTTGTTCACGGGTTATGTGGATATTTGTATGATTTTTTTAGTTATGTAAAATAATTCAATATATCTTGTTTTGATTCTTAATGGTGTTTTGAATTCTTCTTTAACTGTGCATGTTTGACTTTTGACTTTTTGCGTTTTTTCTTTTGACTTTATGCGTGTTTTACATTATGACTTTTTAACTTTAAGTGGGTTTTGGCTTGTTTGACCTTCAGTGTATAATCCGAATTTGCTTAGATGATAACTTGATTACTTTTGTGACTGAAGTTCATTGTTTTGTCTTCAGTGTGGCGCCGAAGCGTTCTAATCTTCGCCTGCGGGGTCATAGTAGGCGGGGGCTGCGGGCTCGCTCTTGGGCTGCGCGCCGCGGGGGCGGACGCCGGAGGCCGCGGCCCGCATGCGCGCGCGCTGCACACACAACCTGACCAGAGTGTGATACTAGTGGACGATGCTGTTACCGCAGGTAATCTTACTATTCCTGGAAATCGTGCTTTACTGCTGCTTGTTGAGTTCACTAAACAGAAGTACCTGTTTAGTGAACTCTAACAAACCGCGCAAAACTCTAACAAATTGCGCAAACTCAAATTAAAATGATAAAATTTTGTAGTTTTAAGTACTGTGATAAAATGGACATTGCATCCATTACTCCAACAAGAGCTAAGCACTTAAATAAACAATAGTGCTGTGATGCTGTTCAGGCAGACTTTACTTTGCAGTGAACTTTCTAGTATCTTACTCAATTTGCTGCCTTTTAATGAACTCATACAAACCGCGCAAAACTCAAACAAAATGCGCATAACTCCTCCATAACAAATTTTGAATTCACGTCCGATCAATATTCGACTTTTAGCTCACAAGATGTATTCATCTTCATTGTATAAAAAATCGTGCGTTTTTATTGTTTGGAACTAATGCTACTTTGATCATAATTTACACTATTTTTGTATTTTCGTACAGAAAATCCAGAAACTAAAATAGGTATATGAATTTGTATACAGTCAATTTTTATCAACAGCTCTGCCCGTAATCCAGAACAATAATTATGTTTATTTCAATCTAATATGAATGAATGAATGAAATACTCTTTATTGCACACCAAATAAAAATACAGTAATAATGGAAACCAACAATAAATAAAGGTACAATGGGCGGTCTTATCGCTAAAAGCGATCTCTTCCAGACAACCTTTGGATGGACAGGATGAACAAAATCAAAAGACGGCGGTGTAAGAGTACCTACAGACATAAACAGAACCCACAAAATAAAATATACCTATTACATAAACATAAATACATAACAATAACATAACATACACTTAAATACATACAAATAATATATTAAAATACACTACATAAAGAGGATAAATAACATAAACACTAACTAGCAGTTACGAGACAACGAAAGGAAATGGTTGTATACCTTGACTTTGAAAATAGGAAGAGATTGGGACGACCTTAAAGACAAAAATGTAAGGCGTTCCACAGACGCACAGCTTGTACTGTAAAGGATAAAATTGTGAACTATGGACGGGAGTTCGAAGCTGTAGAGCTTCGGAAGAACGAAGGGTTATAATAATAAAGGTAATATTAAAGTTGATTATCTACCGTTCCACAAAAACTGAACTTATTAATTTAATGTTTATATATAATAGGGTATTTGATAATATGCGCACAAAAATGAAAGGGGTTATTTTGATGAGCATAATGAATAAATTTGTAAAATGTTTACCCTAGGAATGTGAAATTTATATTGGCATGTAAAACAAACACTTTATTAAACTTATGTAGCATAATGCTTGCCATCTAACCACAGATACTGTATTGAACGAATGAATGACTGAATGAAAATTCTTTATTATACCTTACAACACAACTGTATTGGTGATGTCTCGAGATATCTTTTGTTGTCCCTTTCTAACCCAACACCCTCAGCCATTTCCGAAAGAGATATCAAATCGGCCTTTATTTTTGGATGTCGATTGCAAGAGTAGGCAGTAAGTTTGATATCGAATTAAACACCCAAACTTTGTCGATTTTCTTTAAAATTTGATAAATAACTAGTAGTTTTTTTTTCGAGAAATCTTTTTTTATGGTATGAGAAACCGTCACTTGAATATCTTCAGTATATTACCAAACACCCTGTAGTTTGGGATCGTAATTTGTCGACTACTTATAAATCCGTGTGTAATGTTGTGGGCAGGCGCGGGTATGGGTGAGGTGCTAGTGCGCGTGCAAGCGTTCAGCGCGTGCCCGTGCGACCGCAGGGTGCTCCGCGGCAGAGGACAGACTCTACGCTCGCTGCTGCATCATCACAATCTTACGCTGGGACGGGGGTTTGCAGGTACATGTATACTAAAACCAAAATCGACATCCGTACTAATACCTATTATAAATTCGAAATTAACTCGGTCCCTCTCTCTATGGTAATAAGGGATAGATCGATTAAATCTTTATTGACCGAGCGAGCGAAGCGTCTCAGTTTCGTGATTGGCAAAAAAAATGCTTTTGTCCGGCTGTCTGTCTGTTCTCGCCTACACTATCTGCGATCAGTTTTACAACTATGAGCAAATTGTTTATGGGTTTTATGTCGGGCAGAGTGCACTCCTATATCTTACTCTTCATTCTTTTCAGTCACCAAGTAGCATGACATCTTTTTCTTCTTATGTGGCTTTGTGAGCTTATTTGGTGCAGCTTATTTGGGTGTATTTTCAGCGTTTTCTGGTAGGCTTAAGCTATTATCTCATCAGAGACCGTGTTCATTCGAAGTCATGCAGCTCAACCGATGTTGACGAAAATTGGCACACAACTTCCTTGATTTATTGAAGTTTTTAGTGAACCGCGTTTTTTGATTGGGGGGTGTAGTGGGGAAGTTTGTTGTAGCGTTGTTTATCGACGGATTTCTATCAAATTTGAGAGGCACACTAAGGATTGGAGGAGAAGGAGGAGGGGGGGAGTTTGCTGTAATATATGGATGGATTTAAATTTTTGAATTTGTTTCGGAAAATTTATACCGACTTATACCAATCAGACTAAGCAGTCCGCCTTCACGAGATGAACCCACCAGATTAGACCTCCTAGGACCAAGGGAACGCGAGTAGTCGCTAAGACGTATACCAATATTTTGCTCAAAAGTCTACATAGCCTTAATGGAAAATTCAAGCATCTGAAATGTGACTTAAAGTTGAACTTTCTTCGTTAATTTTGTTGCGCAAATTACTTTTTGGACTTAGGACCCGAGGTCTCACAGAACCACTAGTTGTATAAAACCATAATAGCAGAACAAAAAATACTAAAATGTACAAGAGATTTCTTTTAAGCAACCTTGGGAGTTACGATATCATTTATTTGGTACACACAAAATTACAAATAAATTAATATTCGATTCTATAAATTACAATTTATAAAGAACAGTAGGTAGTTATGCCTTCTACTGCTCCTACTGAATCCTTTGTGTCTATCTCAGGTGTTGTGCTGGACGTGGGGCACGGAGTGGGGCATTTGGAGCTGGGGGACGAGGTGTGGGGCTGCGTCAGCGAGTGGAGCGGGGGCGCCGCGACGGAATTGCTCACTATAAGGAGGTAATTACCTGAACAAGTCAATCAATGGTGTCACAAGATGGCGCTGTAGATAAAACTAGTCAGGGTGTAGAAAGTTTATTTAGAAAAACTCACTTCCATATCAACATCATTTATTGTATTATTAATAACTGTATTTATGTTGTATGTTGTAGCACTGCTCAGGATGAATCTAATAATATGAGGTAGTTACTTATATAACTTAATGCGTACCTTTTCTTTATTTTGTCACTGACTACTGTAGTTTCGTTGGAATAAGTGTACTGTCTGCTTCCTATTCTTCGTATGTTACATGGTCATTTATGTGTATTATCAATAGAAAGGGCCCTGAGATGGACCCTTGAGGTACACCCATTTCTATGTCACTAGATATAGACCTAAAACTATTACATTCTATTATTCGCGTTATATATTTTGAAGATAAAACATAATAATAGAAAGTTCAGTATCGTGTATGCCATAATAATTTAGTATGGTTAGTAAATTTTTACGACAGACACAATTAAAGGCCTCAGAGAGGTCACAGAACAAGCCGTACGCGTATTTAGAGCTCTTCAGATCGCACAAGGATGCCTGCATAGTGCACAATGTTTATAAAGGATGTCTATGGCACGGTATACTTATAATATTGTAAACGATAACAAAAACTTAGAACTATGCATCACACTAAGGACACTTGCGCAACAATGCCTAAACACAGTAGCTAAAATATGATTTATGGAGTTGTCAAATCATACAAATACGTTAAATTTAAACATGTTACATTAAATTTATAATGTGATTTCGATTTTAATTTGACAATTTATGTAATTAATGTTTTGAATTATTTTAATTTAATTATTGTAATTGGGCAATACGTTCTGATGAAATAAATAATATGTAGTAAGTAGTAATAAGTAGTGAGTGTACACTTTTTGGGAAAAATAAATTAGTTATCAATTTTTTCCAGCACTCGTGTGAGCAAGCGTCCTATGTCGGTGTCGGCCGACGGCGCGGCCGCGCTCGCGTGGAGCGGCGCCGCCGCGCTGCACGCGCTGCATGCTCTTCGGTACACGCCTGATAATACCAAAGGGAAGCGGTATGTACTGCATACATACAGAAATAAATATGGCTGGACCTTTCACACAGCGCTGTCTAGCTCCTAACTAAGCAGCCCTTGTACTATGGGAACCAGATAGCTGATATAATACTTAAATACTTTTTTTTTGTAAACATATACTTATAATATATAGAAAAACATACCGACCTGGACCAAATACATATCTGTAAATCATGCATACATTTGTTCCGCGGAAATCGAACCCGCTACCTCCTCCACCGGCAATTCGCCCACTGTGCCAGGATGTTGTGAATGTTCAACTGTACATCCTATGTCCATTACGTTCTATGTAGGTGTACGTGCTATGACGGTGTACGCGATATGTTGGTGTCCGCTCTATGGTGGTGTACGTTCTATGTCGCTGTACGTGCCATGTCGGTGTACATGCTATGTCGGTGTACGTGCTATGTTGGTGTACGTTCTGTGTCCGTGTACGTTCTATGTCTAAGTACGTGCTGTGTCCGTGTACGTGTTATGTCCGTGTACGTTTTATGTCGGTGTACGTGCTATGTCCGTGTACGCTCTATGTCGGTGTACGTGCAATTTTGGTGTACGTTCTGTGTCCGTGTACGTTCTATGTCGAAGTACGTGATGTGTTCGTGTACGTTCTATGTCGGTGTACGTGCTATGTCCATATACGTTCTATGTCGGTGTACGTTCTATGTCGGTGTACGTTCTATGTCGGTGTACGTGCTATGTACGTGTACCTGCTATGTCCGTGTACGTTCTATGTCGGCGTACGTGCTATGTCCATGTCCGTTCTATGTCGGTGTACGTGCTATGTCCGTGTACGTTCTATGTCGATGCACGTGCTATGTCCATGTACGTTCTATGTCGGTGTACGTGCTATGTACGTGTACGTTCTATGTCGGTGTACGTGCTATGTCCGTGTATGTTCTAAGTCGGTGTACGTGGTATGTCGGTGTCGGCGAACGCGGGTATGTGTTTAAAAGTGTAATTGTATATATTTCAGTGTCGCGATATGTGGCGCGGCTAGCGGCGAGGGCTGCGTGCTGGTGCAGCTGCTGTGCGGGTGGGGCGCGCATCTCACCGTGTGCGCGCCGAGACACGCCGCCACCACGCTTCAACAACTAGGTATATTATCATTCTAGGGTGGGAGCCATAATAGATCTGCACTGACGCATTGGGGTGTATTGTGCATTATGTTTATGCACTACTTTTTTGCGTCATCATATCTTATCTTATGCTTGCTGACTCGCTCGCAACTTCGTCAGCGCCTTTCTGCTTGTGTAAGTTTGTATGTTTGTTTGTAGGGGGTAAATGATAATATTATAAACGCCTGAAACGATTCAAAAAAATCATTTACTGCTACAAAATTACACTATCCCTGAGTGCTACAGGCTATATGTTATTATGATAAAAAATGTTTTCGGTACGAAATCATGATATTTGTAAATCAAGTTAAAGAAAATCCTAGGCGATTACGAAACGCAATTATTGTATTATTGATTCCAGGCGCCACACAATATGTAGACATAGAGAAAACCAAAGACAACGTCCCGTCAGAGTGGGCAGCGCTAGAGACGAACGCCAAACAACACGGGCCGTGGGACGGCCTCGTCACCTGTGAGACCGCTAATGTACCGGCTGGAGCCAGGTGCAACACTTCCGCCTTATTGAAGTGAGTAATGTACTATCAGTAATAATAAATCTTTATTTCAGGCAACAATAGAAAAGTACAAGATGTTAAAACTTAATTCTACGGCCCATATAAATATATACCTTAATGATTAACATACATATTATATTACTTAAAACTATTTGCTGACACGTGTTGTCTGCGACGTGTGACGCACTTGCGCTGTGTTGTATTGTCGTCCGCGAAAACGACGAAACAACACACTTTTTGGCTGAAACTCTTCCTTTGCAAAGGTCGAAAGATCTGCAGTTGGAACACGCAACACAAAAGATTTGAAATTACTGTGGCTCGATTCCAAGTGTGACATTAGCCTTCTTCACATATTCCAGCGTGTCCTCCACCTTCGTGGAATAGTGTTGACGCGAGACGTACAGCAGCGTCGCAGGCATGGCCGACGCTGTTTTTTTAATTGATGATAGCCAAGCGATTGACCACTACATGATGGAGATAGTTCGGCCCCGACGGCGCGGTGCCGCTCTGGTTTCGGCTGGAGAGCTTCCGTTTCTTCGCACTATCTCGATGAATCCCTCCGCGTCTCGTCTCGAGGCTCTCTCCGAGGAGCCGGCGCAGGGGCAGCGCCGCGTAGAGGTCCACAGCTCTGTTTCTTCTCCCTTCTAGAGGTCGCCGCGGGCTGCAGGGGACAGCGTCCCACTAGCGGGACAGCTCGCAGAGGCTAAGTGTAACATAGTTGTTTCTCATGATGTTGAATCTAGTTTGTTAATGAATGAATATCATCATCAGGTCTACAGTCCCGCGCTGGTCCGCGCTCGATCTGCGCCCCCACGCGCTCCTCTCGGACCGGCTCCCCGCGCCCTGCGCCCTCGTCTACGCAGCATCCTTCTACACGTACAGGATCCTCAGGGTATGTCACTCCACAGTAGCGACCGGCTGCGCTAGCGCCGTAAGATGTGTTTTCATATCGATAATTAATTATCCTTTTCACAGCACCTGCTCGACAATGTTGAATTATATGTCATGTAAACCTCACCGAAAGTAGGTGATTAAATCCCTACGGCTGAGCAGGGAGTAAAGTTGTACTGAATTTCATTGTATTATTGGTTAAGTTGTATTAAAATTTGAATCAAAGAGATCCACACAATAAGGACTTATTCGTTAATCGAACTAGCCTCTCTGCACAGAACGCAAAATATGTATTACGTCTTATTAAGTCTTCTCATGTCTTCCTTTGTGTTCTTGGGTCGGCTTATGTTTTTTTGTGTCTTCTTAGGTTTTCTAATGACTTTTTATGCCTTACGTATCCTAAAAAGCAAATGCCGCGAATCGCTGTAACAACAACAAAATTTGTGTCGCAGAAAGTGTGAAAAGTAGAGTATTCTCTTCGTGGATAAAGCCGTCTGCATCTTGGGCGTGCTTATATCCCTCTCTGCACTCAGGATTCTACGTTCGGGAATTCAATATAGCGCCCGTGACGCAAGACACTGCTTTGTCCCCTCGTTTAATAATCTACTATTACGATGCGGGAGTCAGACTCGCACTTTTCCGGTTTTGCATAATATAAGTACCTATATCTTCTTCCTGCCCTTTTCCCACATCATGCGGGGTCGGCACAGTATGTATTCCTCCTCCACATCTCTCTATCAGCCGTCATCTCCGTTGTCACTTCCCTCCCACCCATATCATTCTTCACACAGTCCATCCATCTCTTCTTCGGCTTTCCTCTACTTCTATATCCATCCACACTCATATCTAACACTCTTTTAGTCACATAGTTTTCTTCCCATACCACTTTCCACACTTTTCTATCACTTCCACTTTCAAACTTCCTCTAATCTTATCCATTCTCTTAATAAAAGTATGTACTTTTTGTTATTTTTTTTACGTGTTGTTTAGTGGCTAGTGGGGTACGGGTCGCACACGGACTGGTTGGAGGACAAGTACAAGATGCGGGAGGGACTCGAGATCCTGGCGCAACTCGTGGAGACCAGACATCTCACACCCATGGTTGATAAGGTAACAATCGCTTTTTTTACTAGCCTATATTTTCCTACTGCTGGGCAAAGACCTCCCCCAACTCGTTCTACCTATCGCGATTCTTGGCAGATTCCCACCATTCCCTCTCGAATCCACTGAAGTCATCGCCAACGCTTAGAATACAACTTTTTATTTTTTATTAAGATGATCAACCTGGTGGTGTAATGGGTATGCTTCAATTAAGTCTACTTTTTGACTATTTGACAATGCCATGATATGACAAATAAGATGATGCAATGACTGATATAAAAGTCCGACAGATGCAAGAACCATGTTCGAAATTCAAAATTGTTCTGAAATACGAAATGTTTTTGAATTGCTCATGAGAGCATGGAGTTCCTAAACTTCGTAATCGCTACAGTATTAATACTTCATTCATGTGTAATTAGAATCTAATAAGATGTTTGTTGGAGGAATTTTGCTTTGTCCTATTGTGTGAGAATATATTTTATCAAATTTGACTAACTTCCGCTGCTCAGATTTTTTTCTTCCAATACAATAAAATGATCCTTACATAGGACTGCCTCGATCGGCATAAAAAAAATACCAACTTGATACATTAAGGCGCTACTCACGCTTGACCAAAAAAAAAAATTAATGCCAAAATGTTTTTCTTCGAAAACGAGCTGATGTTTTACAAGAAACTGCACCTGTACTTATCTCCTTTGGTTATGGGTGCTGCCGTACTGTCCCAGTTAAAAATAACACTGTATATCGTTTGGTTCCAGATATACTTCCCGCAAGACTTCGAGAATGCGCTCGCGCACGCGTGCAGCGAGGACGCCATCGGAACCACCGTCGTACGCTTCCCATGAACTCACCAACCTCCAAACTTCACCAACACATAAACACCGGTTAAAAAATATTTTTTTAATAAAATTAAAAACAGTATAATTATTTTTATATTGTGAATATCTTTAATTATTATTATTATTGGTACACTGGTACAATTAAAGGAAAATTCTAGATAAATTGAATCACTAGGTGGTACATGACCTTCTGAAGTGGAATTAGGTAGTATATAATACTATACTAATAAGTATAACTAATTATAATGAAACTTGAGTAAAAAATCACAATGAAATAAGTCACAAAAATCAATTATTTGGTACACTGCTTCAAAGGGAAATTAAATTAAATATAGTCAAATTACAAGATGACAATTTTAGGGAAGGTTGCGGTTTCAAATTCCGTCTGGTTTGTTTTGGGATAGTTATAAATATTTTAAAATAATTTGATGTGATATTAACATTAAAAAAAATGAAATAATATAATAATTCTGCTGTAAAATTAGAGTTAGACAACGAAATCAAAATCCTAAGGAAAGTATTATATTAAAACCGATGGTTACAGTCTGTTTATGTGTTGGTAAACTTTAGACTTAAGAACTTCAATAGATAATTGCTGTCACGAGAGTACTTTGTATGCGTTTTTTATTATTAAAAAACACAAAACTACATAAATATGGCTCCTCCATTAAGGCTAGCTGAGAAATTATTAAAAATGTATATTTACTACAATTTTGAAAATGTACAATATTAATTATAGCTAGTCTAAAAATGCTGAACTGTTTTTGATGTAAATACAGCCTTGTTTTGTAACTAAGATTTTCATACTTTGCGAGTAAAGGTGTCCCAAAAACGTATTCCTGGTGTATGTAGGCTTTTGGGACATAGAGAGATCTAGCCGAGTTGTTTAAAAAAAAAATTAGAGAATTTATTTTATAATATTTTTTCACCATTATGTACTGTCAGCTACACAAGATCTGTATATAGTGTTTATATAGATAGCGAATATTATGTGCTCAAAAAGATATTTTTTTATATAGAATGAACTTGGGAACATTCGACAAATTTTGAGTAATGTCTCTGTTCGTGATCCAAAAAACAATCTGGATCTTACTACAAAAAAATTAAACACTGTTTAACTCGTATTTAAAAAAGACCCACACGAAAATTAAACGATTTTTTAAACATGCCTTAAACAGTTATTTAACTTTTATGTGGTAATAAGGTGTGTATTTTTTGAAAGTGCTCAGGGAAGTACTACAACCATAATTATTGATTAAAAAGGGTATTTATCGCGTATGTAAATAAAAAAGGTACGTACGCGATAAATACCCTTTTTAATCAGTAATTATGTACAGTGATCGTGAAAGATCGAAAAATACTACTACACTATACTTATTTCTGCCGCCAAGCGTTACTGTGTTTCGATTTGAAGGGTATGTGTGCCGGTGTAATTTTTTAAAATATTGCTGGTCATTTCGCACAGCGCTATCTAGCCCCAAACTAAGCAGAGCATGTACTATCTGAACCAGATAGAATACTTACATACTTTTTGTTGTAAATAAATAGCATTATTTAATTTATTTAAGTTGGTTCACGGAGAGTCGTTTCTCAAAATTGGATACTGATTTAAAAATAACTCTTTTTATTAAAACCAAATATTTATATGATGTAGGATCATCGTGTTTCATAATTAGCTTAATAACTCATTTGTGTTCCTATAATATTCATGAAGTACATTTATCAACAGAATATAAAGGATTTACTTACATATCTTATAAAATATAAAAAAGTTGATCTAAAGACCGTTGCAAACAATCTATAGATAGCTCTCCCATATCACTACCAGGCGGAAGTGTCCCTAAGGCACTTGTCTCACCGCCGGCGAGTAAGCGATTAGCTATCAACTATTTTCTCTCTCAAGAAACTAATAAAAGATATATATTCCGTGTCAGTAAAAGAGACACGTATATTAATAGTTGATCGCTGGCGGTTCACACTGCCGGCGAGAACTCGCTCTCCACTGTTTTGTCGCAGCGACTACAGCACTCGCTCAGCGATGCTCGCTTGGAGGTCAGAACACACACCGTGAGAAGATGAGTATCGCCCGCCGCACTCGCTCACTCGCTTTATAGCCCAGCGAGACAACTATAGGAACTACAAACTCGCTTCTCGCTGCTTGCCAACTCGTTTCTAGCTCTACTCGCTTCTCGGTCATCACTGGCGCGCGGCGTTGAGACAAGTGCCTTAGACACTGGTTACATTGCCTCGCTAAACTTATGTGTTGACACAGATAAGCGCTCGCTCATCGGCCAACAATTATTTTTTAATTTAGGCTCTTACCTTTAACAGGTATTGCCGGGGCTAAAGCCAACTTCAATACAACCGGCTGTTTATGCTCTCAACTAAAAAAAAACTAATTTAAACGGGTATTTATCGCGCATGTACCTTTTTATTTGTTATCTCGACGTTTCGACTGTGTTGTTGGCTGTTGCAACACAATACATACCCATTTAAATCAGTAATAATGCACAGTGATCGCGAAAGTTAAAAATACCATTAAAAAAACATGTTTAACAAAAATTGGGTAAAAATTGCAAAATGGAGATGAGATGGTAATATTATTATTCTATCAATAAAGCACAAAAACATCGGGTCTTATCACAAGAAAGTAAAACACCCACTAAACACTGTTTTAAAAAAATCCTAATCTAAAATTAGTTAAGAATTTTTTTAAAATGCCATAAACACTGTTTAACTTTTTTGTGGTAACAAGGCTATTGTTTTATAACTAATGTTATTTTATAAACTAAAAATAAAAGGTATTTACGTCCAAAGTTTTATAATTATACAGATGTGAACCTAATTATATTGTAGATAGAAAAATCGATGTTATACTGAAAATATATTGTTGTTTTTGATATTGGTCTATTATTGTCTTAAACTAACAATCCTGCAACGTAATATAACTAGTGGTTCGCCCCGAACTGAGATCTCGCGAGTCTCCCATAAAAACAAAAAATATTATTTGTAATCTTTGACTATCAAAATAGTGCCACGAAATATTAACCAAATTACTTGACCTACAGTTTCATTCAAATTACAGGTAACGGGAGGTCATGAAAATTGGTTATTTTTGGGGGTACAAATTGCAGTTATTCTGGATTTCAGACGCCTATATTTGTGTCACTTAAGCTACACACATACTAAGTTACAGCACTGTGGGGGTCACTGGTGTAACCTGTGAATTTTGTCAAAGTTCAGTTTTTATTATGGCTAATATAATAACTCAAAAACTATAAGGATTGTACTAAAAATATAACAGAGTCTAAATGTACTAATGAATACCTTTCATTTGACGTCCCACTTGAAAGTTGTTTGACCTACCTAAAGCACTAAAAAAAAAAGGATGTCGGTGGAGACACTCGAGCCGCTACACGTAATCTCTATTATTTCTGACAGAAACAAGAACATACCTACTACCAAATTTACAATGTAAATTGAATGCGCAGATGAATCCATTCCATTAAAATATGTTAATAATTAGATATGAAATTCGTTTTCTTAGATTCTGTGGGCCGATCCCGGCGGCACTGCAATGCCGGGCCGACCCGTGACGGGAGTGGAGCGAGCTCCGAACATCCCGTCGCTTTACAAAAATCAGTTTAATATACTGGTCCCTCAGTGAGGGAACTTTCAGATATTAAGCTGAAAAGAACAGATACTACACTTTGATCTTAGCCAAAAGGCCGAGAAGCGATAACGTGTTAGCGGTGCGGGTCGGAGGTCATTCGTGGCCGCGCGTTTTCGTCAGCGCGATTCAGAAACCGAACAGATCTAGTAGCGACATCTAGTTCTGTTTTTTAAAAACTTTGAAATTCTATGAAATTTACCCATTGCTGAGAACAATGCTCAACAATGGCAAGCAAAGGTTTTATTCCAATTGAGTGGTCTGGGAAACTTTAAAAGGTCTCTCGAAGAATGTAAACATTGTAAATAAAACCTTTTAAAACTATTAGCAGCTATCAGTAACAAAATTAGGGAAATGGGGTAAATGGGAATATTTATTGATAATAAATAACCGGATAAAAGTATTTTTTATTTTTCGAACTGGTTTAATGTAATATTAGTGAAGGTTCCAAAAATACCTAAGTACTATAAAAATCTCAATGGCGTTTGTTCGAACGCCCCTACCTGCTAGTTTTAGGGAATGTTTCTTTATTATTATTATTCTAATTTAATTCTAAATAATTAATATATATTTTTTATAATATTATTTTTGTAATTTATTAATATATTTTTTATAATCATTTCACCTGACATTATTATATTTTTATTTATGATACACATCACATATTTCATCATTCACATCACATCACACACATATAATTTCGGTCTCACAGGGTGTAGTGGATTAAAGCCGTCTCGGCAGATTAAAAGCGTCCACTGCTAACCCAGTTAACATACTAATGCTGAGTTCGAGGCCCTTCTGCTGCTATATTACCACACAACATACTCATTTGAAAATTAATAATTATATTATATTGTTTGTTTGTGTCTGTTTTGCGTGTAGGTACTGTTTATTAGTTATTTTTATGTTAATTATTTTAAATCATCTTCTGTAAATGTTTTATGTGTGCTATTTAGCATATAAATGATTCTGTGTTGTTCTATGTCTAAGACGATATTATTAGTTGGATACGACGATTTATTAACTCTCATACAGATCATTTTTATCTGTCCCGTAATCGTACTCATAGTCGTTATCTAACTCTATGTTGATTTGATTTTTTACAGCTCCATATAATTCTTATACAAAATTGGTTTTGTTATTAAGAATGATTGTGATCGAGTTATCGGTACAGTTCTTTACCGATCTAGTCCAAAATAGACGCCGCGCCGCTGAAGTTCTAGCTGGGTAATTCTTGAATACTGGAAACTAAGAAGTTTTTAAGGATATTTGAATTATTGTTGCAAGATTTTGTACTCTAGGTCTGATTATTTCTGTAATTTGTTAGAATGACAAGAGGCGATCTAAGTAGCAGTGACACAACGATACGAAATATTGCTTATTCCTTTATTCTTAGGTAGGCTTGAATTCAGACAGCCTGAGATCACTACTCCTACTATAGTCTAGTACTTTTAGTAGGATTGTATATACCCAACACTATTATCTGATGAAGACACGAATAGAAACGAACTATTCTACGTGCCAAACTATATATCCGTTTTTTATTTTATTATCGTATAAATCAGTTAAAATAAAAATAAGCTAGCACAATAAGGAGTAAATCTATTTCCATTCTGTCTGGAATTTTTCCCTGAATATTATCACAAAAAAGGGAACAATGTATCTCAAAATCTTCTTGATTACAGTTCTACACATTTTCACTGCATTATTGACGTAGGGATGTGCGAGAATACTCAAAAGTATTCGAGGCGATTCTAATCAAATAGTTCGATTCAAATTAGAATCGAGCATTTGAAAGATTTTCACTATTCTAGATTATACTGGAATATCGAATCAATGATTTGTTTAAATAATGTTGATGAAATAATCATGGCAGGGGGTCAAATGGAAAGAGAAAATACATTTATTTGCAGACATAACAAAAATAATACGACAGTAGAAGAAGCAATATAACAAACAAAAATAGAACACATAAAATATACAAAGGCAGTTAGTACGTCCAGGTTATGAGCGTCCGCAAACTAGGATCCGGCTCAGCATTATGAGCCACGCACTAGTAAATACGAGTACGCAGCGCGCTGATCTTCCGCCGGCTCCTATATTCAGTACCGGATAGTCCAATTTTATTAAAAATAAAATTATATGAACTAAAGAAAAGATAAAGACAGATATATATAAAAAGAAATATAAAGGATATTGAACCTATATGTATGTAAGTATATGTATGGGATAATTGATTTAATGGGAATTTTATAGATTTGATTTTTTTTTACCTATTTTCCTATTAAGTATTGTTCTAAAATATTTTCAACACACTTGCTCGTAAAGAGAGCCATAGTACATCGTTATTATGGCCATAAACCGAACTATAGCACACGCGTGCGTAATAATATAACACTTATAGTGCATAATATAATTATCCCTACAAAGTTAAGTTAGTACCTAACTGCAGATTACATGCGAGTAAACAGAGCATTTTCAATTTAACCGGGTAATACTGTTTTTGTAACAACAAAGAGGTCTTATGCCGCTGAAAATCCTATTACATTTTTGGAATAAATAAATGTATCCCAAATGACGACAAAACAGACGAAAAAACATTTATTATTATCAAATTACTTATAATTCACAATAGTTTGTTATAAAAACTTTGCATTTTATCACTAAAATTATGATTTTGAAGTAAGCTGTATGGCTATATGTAGGTAATCAATCAACTTACATTTGGCGCGTGCAAAAAAAAAACTTGCGCGCCATTTCCCTTTTTTTGTTTGTATCGCATTTGTTGCTGTGTGGTAAATAATTGTAAAAATGTCAAGTTTTAGTACAGAAGATTAATAATTGATAGATTTAACCCCGCCAGAAATACTAAATGCAGCACAAAATACAAAAAAAGCCTAACCTGCAAAATCTAGAGCAAAGTAGGTACTTAGCTGCTTACGATAGTTTCATACAATGGAAAATGCAACAAAAAACCTAGTCTTTTTCTGAAAATGTGTTTTGTCGTATTTCTCTGAACTCGCCAATACATACAAACCCAGCTCCCTGTGGTGCATCTAATCCATGTTAAGAAGCATGGTTAAGCTCAAACATTGTGTTGATATCAAAACGTACTGTAACCCACAACCATGTACATCTCGTAGCATGAGTTATTTGGTGCCTTCTCCTTCCAGTAATTTGTATGATTTACCTTTGTCACCGACATTTACACAAGAAGTAAATGAAGATACCTACTAAAGAAGTGGCAAGTACCAATGTAAGACAAACTGTGAAATCGCCATCAAAAACAATCCAATATCGTATTGAAAATTGTACATTCACCAATTGTTTTAATAATTAAACGATTAAATTTTATGCAATGCATGTTTGTTTTTTCCTCGCAAGTGTGTTGAAAAAGTGCGTATGAAAACTCGTGAGCAACTAGCTCACTAGACACTCGGCTAATTCACGCCCTCGCCTGCGGCTCGGGCTGCAAACCACAGCCTCGTATATAATGAGCAACTTAGCTCACCTGTATCATAATATACTATTATATAACTAGTGTTTTACCAAGATTTTACGCTTTCTTAATAACTAAAATTCTTATGATTTTGTTTATCCTGTCCATCCAAAGGTTGTCTGGAAGAGATCGCTTTTAGCGATAAGACCGCCCATTGTACCTTTATTTATTGTTTATTTCCATTATTGTATTTTTATTTGGTGTGCAATAAAGAGTATTTCTTCTTCTTCTTCTAAAATAAAAACACAAAAGTAAGATTTAAACCATGTATATTATCGGTACACAACCTAGTTATAATCGACATAACAATAAGTATAAATAAACATTTGCCATAATAAATACTTCAGGTATAATTATCTACCACCGTCACACACCTCGACATATTTCACAAGCTTTTTATTAACTTGCAATGTATGTATGTTTGTCCGCGTGGAATCTTGCAACTGAATTTTAAACCCGTTCCCCTCAACCGATTGAGCTGAAATTTGGAATACATATGTAACTTCGGTGACAATGCAATAATATGGTACCATGAAGGTGGTCTCACGATGGAGACGGATGCTAGACAACGGAACTTCTGAATGGATTATAGTAGACTACTAGTGTTTGGGCTCATTTGAATCTGCTCGCGGTTCCGATTATGAATTTTATAAAAGCTTTTTTTGAAAAAGTAATTTTTTAACAAAAACTTATTTTTATATGTATATGATGAGATGACGTCGTCCCAAGCCCGTGGTCCACCTGATGGTAAGTGGTTACCTAGCCCTACTAATAACAATTAGATATATTAGCCTACATGTCATTACATTGCGCCCGTCACTTTGTCGGGTCTCCTACACGTGTTTTTCCGAAACATTACACAAAAAACATGAAAGAAAAATGTTTGTTTTTATACACAAGCGGTCTCCTGCTGTAGGGAAGTATTTCTTACTGTTTAAGCTCAAAAATTAAAGAGCTCTACTCCAATCCATTGCTAATAATTATCTGCAACACTCACTATTTAGCGTATTTAGTATCGACTTGCGACTTGCGAGCAGGATTAGATTCAGGCCCTCAGAAAATTAAACAGAAAAAAATTTAACGAATGAAAAAAAAAGATCATTCTATGGTTTTCCATAACTTATGTATGTGAAAACTGTACGAGGTTGAGGTCAAGCAATAATACAAGTCGGTCGGTCTGAAGATAAAATGTTGGTATTTTCGCGTAGTATATTGGCATTACGATACTACATACCACACAAAATGAAATATTGGTACAAATATTATTATACTACGAAATCCAACCCGTCATCATCTGCCATCTGTCACTCGCAAGCAGCAAGTGACAGATGGCAGATGATGACATGACCCCTCCCCCCGCGCAGGGAATGTATTCCCTCTGTTTAGGAATACAAAAACGTTGTGTACACAAATGGCCACGCCCCTATGTTTCATGTTTTTTGAGTATTCGAAAAAACACGTGCAGGAGACACGGCTTTGAAAAGTCACATATATCCGCATCCATCCCTTCAAACCGACTTATAGGGTATTTTCCATCAGGTTTCTAGTGAAAATAGTATTCATAATATAGATTTTCAAATGATAATTCAATATATTTTCTCCATTATTTTGGTCAAAAAAAAAAAAAAAACATAAAGAGCGACTCATTTTTCATTGTGAACAAGAATTTTCTAATTTAAATCACTTTCACAGAAAAATACCTGTCAATTCAAGACATTCAAATGACGTATTTTATGTGGATTTTTTAACAGGATTACATAATTAAAAAGCCTTATACAATTTATTTCCTACAACGTAAAAATAAATAAAATGTAACTTTATCTAACACGCAGCTACATAATAATAAACAAAGCACTTGTCTTGTACTCTTGAGGGCATTTCATTTTTGAATAAAAATTAGTTCTAACTAGCGTAATAGATGGCGTTGTCTGGATATGCACTGCCAAAAATATGGCAAAATCTCAAATGTTTATTGTTTAAGTTCCTCGGATAATAATGAAAAGACAATTGACATTGACAATTCACTTTCCTTTTATAATACGCTTATGACTAGGGAATGCAATCCCGACTCGAGATTGAAAATTCGAGATCCCGCGGGATTAGAAATATCAATTCCGCGGGATCCCGGAATTTATGGGATCCCGTCTAGTTTAAAAAAAATGTTAAATTCGGATGACTGAAAAAGCTAATAACTGCTTGTTTGTGATAGTGAGATTAACTAAAATAACATATTACTCGAAAAAAAAAATCTTTATTCTTTAATCTTACCAACTAAATAATTATCGTCACTTGTCGCTAATATTCGGAAATAGTCGGAATAGTTTTCTAACGCTGTTTGGCGTTCCTGCCGCTGGCGGCCGTCAGTCAGCGCGCCGCTTGCGCCCCGAGTGGACGTGTGTAGCGTCGCTGACCACTGCCGCCCAATCCCGTCAATCTCGAACGGGATCTCGTCATATGATGCGTCGGGATTGATCCCGAAAAATTACACGAGATCTCGCGGGATCGGGATTGCATTCCCTACTTATGACAGAGCAACGCCATCTGTTAGCAGTTATAAAGACATTGCCGTGAAAACCCCTCATTCAGCTATGACATCTGAAAAAATACTTAGCCCGACTTGAACAACGTAACGTATTACCTCTAAACGTATTTAGTGGCAAAGAGTTGTCAAATCATATAAATACGTCAAATTTAGTGTTTGTATGTTTTATAATCATATAAACACGTTTAGTCGCTAAATGCGATTAGGGATCGTTGCGCAAGCCGGGCTAAGTGCACTTAGAACAAAATTAACAATTTATAGTAATGTTGACACTATGGCAGTGGTGAGAGAGTTTCTACATAGAAAAACTATTATACCAATACAATATCTACTAATGCATACATGACAAAACCATATTTTTCATCACTCATGCACTGAAAGTTAGACATTGTTACCTCGATAACGGCTCATAAGTGAAATTGGAAATGAAGCCCATTGCATTCATAAGTTAAAATGGAATACAATGGAATCCTTATTTTTAAACATGAAAGAGGCCATAGTGAAAAAAATGGATACCGGGAAAGCAAATTTTTTTATCAACAAACTGTTAGACTTAATTTGCTTGCATTTGTGATGAAAAGTAATATGTTATACTCGGGTGTAACCGATCACTAACACCCTCGAATAGTATTCTCGCTCGCATTATCTAGCTCGTACTCCCGGCTTCTGAGATTACCCGTTACAATACATAATGGGTTAAAGTTTGTATGTTTGAGGGGATAATCTCAGAAATGAACCAATTCTGATAATGCTTTCACAGATACTCGTAGAAAGCTACAATATCCCGGAGTGCTATATTTTATTTTGATAAAAATCCGTTCGAAGCCGGAGCAGGTAAGCTAGTCGAATAATAAACATTATAACTTATTTTTGGCGCATGCACTACGCTCATACAACCTGTTTTGTTATGTACGACAATAATTTAAAACACACATCCAGAATAGTATTATCTGGTTTTAAAGGTGGGTTTAATACCGGTAGCTTGAATATTAATCCAGTAATCGATACAATTCCAATTTTTGAAGTTGTTTGTAAATTTTAAATTCTCTAAGGTTTGAAATTGAAAAAACCTATTTTACAACAATACTAGCCATTAGCCCTACGCGTGTTTTCATTTAATGTCGTACATAAGAACACACGTAGTATAAACGTAATAACACAATCTAATAATAATACTACTGCAGCGCGTTCAAGTATTACGTAAAGCAATTTTTGATCCCCCCCCCCCCCCCCCCCCATGTAACGCGCCGTACCCCCCTCCCGCTTCCTAAACGGGTAACACCCAAGTGACCATTTTTCGGTCAGCAATAAAATAAAAATAACGTACAATACACACATAAAACGTAAACGAAAAGGGTTGCCAACTTGGGAGATTTTAATTCCCTAGTTTTTTATTTAATAAAAAAAAACAATGTTACGTAACGCGTTGTTCGACCCCCCCTCCCACCCCTGTAACGCATCGTAACGTTTTACAACCCCCCCCCCCTTACCCCCAAATTGCATTACGTAACACTTGAACACCCCACAGATGTCATATTGAATATATAATGTCATATTGAATAATTATAGAATAACATTATTACTTATATTTATTGCATTTTTAGCAAAGATACAATTATTAATAAGTTTTAATTATCATTGACTTTATAATAATAATAGCAACAGGCAAAATTGAGTTTTTTATTATAAAAACGATGAAACATCAGAGATTCTCAATTTATTAATAAATACAGTACGAGTAACAGGAATGCAATAGTTAATATTATAATAAATTTATAACAATTTAATGAAAACTATTAGTTTTTAGGATAAAGTTTTGATATTTGGTCCGTTAAGAGATTTAGGACATAAAAATTTGTACATAGTTTTAAACAAGCTGTTTTGGAATAAGTATGTTTGCCCGAACAGAGGTCATTGTCCTTTACAAGTATGTTTGTTCTACTATTCGATTTTTTTTTATAAAAATCAATTGCTGTTCGTTAGTCTCGCTAAAACTCAACAACGGCTGAACCTATTTTGTTGCATTTTTGTGTTTGATGGAATGCCCTGCCCCATGAAGTTCGCGCTAGTCCGTCGTTTAACATTTTCAAACGGAAAGTTAAAGAGCACTATCTTTCTCTGTAATTTTATTTTATTATAGGTATATATTTATTTTTGTATATATTAGTCTATTTATTTTATTTATTATATTCATTCATTTTATTACTTTCTTTTGGTATATTTCGTTTTATTTGTTTAAGATATATGTACATATTTATGATTCTTGTACACGCACCTACCTTTAAAATCATCTCTCTCTCTAGCCTCAAAGGTTTGCTGGAAGAAAACTCTTTATAGGGTTAAAGCTCGCCTTTTTACATGTCCTCTATTTATGTACTTTATAATGTATTTTCTTGTGTACAATAAAGAATTTGATTGGGTCCCTGGATGGTTCAGACTCACTATTGGACCCGGTAGGTGGCGCTTGTCGAGATCTAGAAAATTGCGGATAAATTTCGATTCACAGAATTATATTAGTGAAACTTAGCTATATTTGGTACAAAATTAGTACCTAAGCAATTTTAGTTACATAGCTGAAATGTCTTATATATTGAAAATAAGTCCTAAGTCACATAGTCCACCGCAAAATAAAAGGCAATTTACTAAGTTTATTTTTTTTAAACATTTAGGTACACAAGCTGACGGACCTCCTGATGTAAGAGTAACTTACTGTTTGATTTGTTTATAATCTTCATACACAATTATCACCATAAGTTTATAATAGATATCATACAGCAATACTTACTACGGAATCCTAGGTTTCTGGGAGCCGTTGGGTAGCTGTCGAACTAATATACAAATTCCAAATCACCTGTTTAAATTGCATTGGTTTATCTCGAGAAAACTCGATTGTCTAGATCATATTTTAAGCGCTGCTGGTTATATCAAACTGATAACATTGTGATAAATACATGCTATTTGATTACGTATGTGTAAATACTATTGAATTGTATTAAGTACCTACATTATTTTTAATATATTTATATCTTCAAGTCATTGACAGCTTTTTCTGAAACAAAAATATATAAGGTACATTATAAAAATGCAAAAAAAGTAGTGGAATGCTTACGATAATTTCTTACGTACAAATATTATTTTTTAGGTTTATTTTTTCACCTTAATTATAACATTGGTTGTTACAGTCATGTCAATTTTTACATTATAAAACTTATAATAATTAAATTAAAATAATATAATTAAAAATCATGTCAACTAAAAAATATAACGATAATATCTATAATTATAAATAATGTCATAACAAAAAAGTAAAGCGCAAGCGCAGCGTAGGACGTCCACCCACAAGATGGGCAGACGACTTGGTAAGAACCGCAGGTCGGCGTTGGATGCAGGCCGCTTCCAACCGCAGTTCCTGGAGATCAATGAGGGAGGCCTTTGTCCAGCAGTGGACGTCCTACGGCTGATATGATGATGATGATGAAAAAGTAAATAGTTACTAAAGAGGAATGCTTTGTGTTACGCTTAGGACAAACCTTCTAAGGTTTTTTAAGTGTTTTTATTTTATAAGTAATGTGTTATTTTATGATTTAGACATACTTATACTGTACTACTATACTAGTGGTTCGCCCCGGACGAAACTTGACCTACAGTTTCATTCATTACAGGTAACGGCATTTCATGTTAATTGGTTACTCTCTTTTAGGGTGCATATGGTAGTTATTATGGATTTCAGACTTTTGTGTCACTTAATGGAGGCCATACACGTTAGGGTTTGCATGCTGGTTTTAGCCTTGCATGCATAACCAACAGGTAAACCCTAGCGTGTATGTGATAAAACTGTACAGTTATCGGTGCATGTACATGCAACCGAGCAAATATCAAAATTGATATTTTATGCCGCTCGGTTATGTTTGCGCGCGAGCATAACCGAGCGTGTGTGGCGTCCGGCGAGCATGCCTGCCACAGTTCTCAGTATTAAATTGACTGTGACGGAGGAAAGTCGCGCGCGCACTAATTTGATCGCGTCGCTTCGGAAATGGCGAGTCGCAAGCGCAATGCCAAATTAGAAGAATTCATAGAAATTTATAAATCGGAACCATGTCTTTGGCGCGTAAAGTGCAAAGAGTATCACGACAGAGACAAACGGTCGGCAGCGTACGGGAAATTGATAGCTAAGCTCAAGGAATTGGAGCCTGATGCTACAAAAGAAGATGTGATTAAAAAAATTAATACGATACGCAGTAACGTAAGACGAGAGAAAAAAAAATACGATGAATCTGTGAAGTCTGGAGCATCATCTGAAGACATTTATAAACCAACACTGTGGTACTTTGAATTATTCGATTTTATTGGAGATCAAGATGTTCCTCGTAGCTCGCGATCTAACATTTCGGATATTGATGAGAATGATTTCAATGTAAGTATAAATTAGTGAGTTATTTATTTTGTAATTTATAGATTAGGCACAGCCGACCACAAACATTTTTTCATAAGTACCGTTCATGTTTACAATGAGAGGTATGGGTAGGTACTCCCGAAGGCAACTTGTAACGCTTGATGTGTGGTCGTCTATATCGCCGTTTATAGCTTTACAAAATTTAGGCACATACATAGATTGTTACAGAAACAACTCTTAAGCGGTGAGGGAGGTTGCTCATTTATTCATCAAACAATAGGTACATATAATTACATCAAAAATTAATAAATACATCACATTTCAATGTAACTATCTTGCCATGGTACTTTGCTATCATTGACAAAGTAAGTTTGGTATTCTAATCTGACTTTTTTTGCATCATTCAGGACATTTCCTCGATTTTGTACTTGTAAATTTTCTACGTTTGAACGTGTGGTATCGTAGCCCGTATTAATTACAGTTCCATTATCCACATTTTCTCGATAAAAACATCTTGGAGGTGCATATGAATTAGGTGTGTGCTCCATTAGAAAGTTGTGCAAAACACATGAAGCCATCACCACTTTTTCTATATTGTTTGGTTCCAAATTGATCTGAGTATGGTAAATGCGAAATCTTGACGCCAGTATGCCAAAAGCGTTTTCAACTATTCTTCTTGCACGAGATAATCTATAATTAAATATTTTTTTTTCGTAGCTGCTCAAATCCGCTTGACGATATGGTTTCAGCATGTCAGGTCTCAACGGGAATGCATCATCAGCAACAAATACATATGGCAAACACCTTGAACTGTGTTGAATCTGTTCGGAGTTTGGAAGGTTTAAATGTTTCATTTGTAACTTTTCAAAAAACGTTGTATTCTGCAAAACACCTCCATCGGAAACTCTTCCATTTGTACCAAAATCTGCTAATAGAAATCGGTATTTGGCATCAACTATTGCCATAAGAACCATGCTATGTCGTCCTTTGTAGTTGTAGTAATAAGATCCACTCTCAGCAGGTGGAACTATGTCAATGTGTTTTCCATCGATGGCACCCAAGCAGTGAGGAAAATTCCATCTCTCTTCAAAAAGTTGTGCGGTTTCCTTCCATTTATCCGATGAATCTGGAAACTAAAATAAATATCATTTTGTATTGTTATAGGATGCTGACAACTCTTCTGAAAATACCATAGTTATTAATACTACAGATAACGCTGCTGCAAATGCTAGTACAGGGAATACAGACGATATTACGACATCAAAGAAGACTCCATTAGCTGCTACTAGACCGGGAAGAAAGAAAATGACAGAGCAAGATTAGTTAACCACTGACATATTACTTTCCGTGAAAGACCATTTTAAGCGTCCTGCTCCTGCTTCAGCAACAGAAGATCAGTACGATCTTTTGGGAAGATCTATCGCAATTAAATTAAGATCATTAGACAAGCGTCAACGCTTGATTGCGGAGAAGATAATTAACGACACCTTGTTCGATGCCGAGATGGGCAATCTGAATACGAAGCAATTCAGAACCGTCGAAGTTTAGCTTTTGTTTCTTCACCAACTCCTAGTCTCTCACCTTCAAGTCCTTCACCCTCACTAGTTCAACAATATTATACACAACCGAATACTCACACCGCTTCTGTTGCGCATCAAATACAACCCTGCGTATCACCGATACAACACCCAACAACAAAAGTACACGATTTATCCTGCACCGCAAAGTCAGCCCTGCGCATCTCCGATTCAACAATATAACATTCAACGACAAACTACTTCTCCTGCACCACAATCTCAGCCCTCACCAGTACAACAACAAGAATTTGACACACAACTGAATACAGCAACATTTTATTCAAATTTTAATTCAGAATAATTTGACTTAATATGTTATTGTACCTACCTATTAAACTTGTGTAATGATTCGAATTTGGTTTTAATTGTTTACTCACCTGTAGATAGTCCTCTTTCAGAACTTCATAAATAGCATCACATGTTTATGGTATTATTCGGCCCAAAGCCTGAGGTGATATAATAGCAGAATATTTAAGACACTCATATGTTCTTCCTGTTGCAAGAAATCTCAGTGTTACTGCTAGTCTCTCATGTGCTGATATTGCTTTCCTCATAACAGTATCTTGTCTTTGTATTAAAGGAGTAATCAATGATAATAGTTTCAAATACAGTTTTTCATCCATTCGTAAATAGTTTTCGTAATCTGTAGGTGAAAATCTCAATTCATTTATCAAATTTACGTGGGAGAACTGCTTTCTTTTCAATAACCAGCGTTTAGACCATTCAGTGCGATCTCTTTTTCTTTTTCTGTTCTGCAAAACAAGTGCTAAGCCAAGTACAGCTATCACATCGTCGTCGTCCATTGTAGTTTGGTTGGTATATACCGTACACAGTACCTAGGCGTCGTACACACACCGTCACGTAGCTCAACTGAGAGTTAATGGCAAAACTGTGCATGCAAACCCAAACGTGTATGTGTTATATGAAACTCGGTTATGCCTGTTGGTTATGCATGCAAGGCTAAAACCAGCATGCAAACCCTAACGTGTATGGCCTCCATAAGCTACACACATACCAAATTACAGCACTTTGGGGTCACTGGTGAACCCTGTGAATTTTGTCAAAGTTTAGTTTTTATTATGGCTAATAACTCAAAAACTATAAAGACTACTAAAAATAAAAACGGAGTCTAAATCAATTGATGAAGATCTTTCATTTGACGTCCTACTTGATCTAATAGTATCATTTTAATTTTCTTTACCCCTTTTGAACCCCAATATCTCAACAATACCCCAACATTTTCAGCTCATTTAGTCGCACCAAAAATGTGCCACCACTATGATCAAATATCACGATTATCGAATCAACGCTTTGAAATTTATCCTCGGAGAAACAAACAAACATACATACGAGTACATACAACGCCGATTTGCCCAAGTTGATTTAGAGATCTCGCTCGATCAATAAACACTGAACTTGTCATAAATAAGCATGTAAGGTCGATGAAGTTACAACATAAAAATATACTCTGATTATATCTAGTAACATGCAGGAACAGTGCACGTGACGAAATTGGTACAAAAAAGTTAAGGCACTTGGAAATGTATGTACTCGTATGAGGTAACCAAATAATAGGGACAGTTAGGAAAAGATAACAAAACAGTGGGGTCAGTTAGGAATATGGTAACAAGTATAAACTTCATCCCCGGGGTTGGCCATAAGTACATCATATTTTTAACCCATTTTTATTAATGTTTTCCTGTCAGTTAGTGGAATATACATTCGGCGAAGAAAAACATCGCAAGAGAACCCACGGCTTAATTAGCTCTGTACGCATTAAACATGTCAATCCTGTGGTTGACTAATGTGAAAACGTAGAAGCACATGAGGCTTTGCACCCGTATGCCTCAACTTGATGGACGTAGGGCAGTGCATAGTAGAACAGGTCCCTAAGTTGCGTGACCTACGAGGCAATGCTTTGTTATAGGCGATGGTCACCACTAAACATCAGGTTTAAGCTGGTACTATCTCGAAAGTGTATATGAAGAAGTTGCTGGGGAAATCTATCCTAAAACCTGTTCCAGGCTGTTTGTGTGGCAGTGGTTGCGACATTCACCCAGCTATTGCTGTAACTTGCTACCAGACTCTACAGTGTCTATATACAAGTCAATTAGCATCATCATCCACAACCCGACTTAACCTACTGTTGGCCTTCATAAGTTTGAGGCTTGCACAACGATTCTGCGCTAGTCAAATCCATTGCATAACTCGGTAGCTGCAAACCGTGTTGTGGATGCAATTTCTTGACATCCGCGGATGTGGAAGCAAATTTTGAAGGCGGAAATTCACATCTGCGGATGTGGATCTTAAGATTTTTTAGAGACTTCATTTTCATGCAGAAATAAATCAAAAATATAAACTTGTAACTGCAGAAAACTCGCCTAACATACAATGCTCACTGTATACTCACAATAACACTAAAAAACTGCAATGTTCATACGATAAATGTGCGTTACGATATGTACAAGCAACACGTTATGATTGATATACGAAATACAAATGATATACAATAACAAACGCGTTCGATCTTGTCACCGAAATCTTCGCTCCTATTGGTCCTGATTTACCAATAGGAGCCTCGTGCCCACGGCGCGTGCCACTCGCAAGCCCCACCCGAATTCTTTCTTGTCGCTGCATGTGCATCCGCATCTATTATTGCGGATGCGAAATCTCCGCATTTGCGGATGCGGAATCTCTGCATTTGCGGAATCTCCGCATTTGCGGATGGGAATTTCAGCAACAACCCTGCTGCAAACTCACCGTTCAGTACAAGAACAGTTCTGGGAAGTACTTAGTGTAGGGCGGCACGGTCTGCTGGTAGGAGCGGAGCGGGGAGTTTCCGCCCGAGCCGGTGACGAGCGGCACCTCGCTGATACAACTGAATATCTCTTCTAACTTGTCTTTGATTTCCACCTGCAATTCATAATATTATTTTAAAGTAACGCTAAAAACCATTGATTTTGACTTTGATAAAATTGTTCATGTAATAGAATCAAAAGAGAGGAACTTGAATAAATTAAAACACTCGATCGTACACAATAAATAAAAAAAAAATGATAACAATGGGCAGTCTTATCGCTTTTAAATTTGAATCTTATGGTTTTCTATACTAGTATTATAAAGACATAAAGTTTGCAGTTTGTTTGTTTTAGGGTCTGCTACATTCAATCTAAGAAACTGGTGAACCGATTCTGAAAATCTCACGTCACTACTATCGCTGAATTCTATAGGCTTTTTTTATTTTGATATAAATACGTCAGTATTCAGGGTGGGTTAGTCAGTAATAAATAAATAAAGTTTTAGTTTAGACGATTTAGTTTGCCTGGACAAGCCTTTTTAATGTATGTACATTAGATCAGTGAGCTAATCATGAACGCAAATAAAAAGTTCTGAATCTGTTTTTGTAGTCATGGTAAGATAATATAAGATAACTCTTTATTGTACACCAGAGTAAAATACAGAACATAATTCTTACAAATAGATTTAGTACAGTGGGCGGTCTTATCGCTAAAAGCGATCTCTTCCAGACAACCTGTGTATGGACAGGATCAAAATGTAACACATGACAGCGGTGCATCTATATAAATTTAAAAACATATCTACATACTATGAACCTAAATTACCAATAATAACACAAATTTAATTTAAATAAGCAACTCTAAAAGTGGTTATGATGAATTAACAAGCAGCTACAACTTCAACACAAGGACAGATAATGGGTGTGCACTTTTGTTTTAAAATTACTAATAGACTTGGATGTTCTTATAGAGAGGGGCAAAGCGTTCCACAATCGTACGGCTGTTACAGTGAAGGATCGACTATAAAACTCTGTCGTATGGACAGGAGTTTTAAGTTGGAGGGAATCTGAAAAACGCAAATTGCGATCATTAGCCTGGTGGAGAAACTCAAAACGCTCCTTAAGATAGAAGGGAGAAGAAGGGTCAAAAAGGATGTTATACAAAAGGGACAGTATGTGTGCATTCCGGCGAAGACGGATGGGGAGCCACTTGAGCTTTGTGCGAAAATCAGAAATATGGTCATACTTGCGCATGCCAAATATGAACCGAATACAGAGGTTTGTAGTTCCTCACATACGATATAGAGAAATCCTAGTATATGGTCAGGAACTGTCGATTCAGAAAAGCCTTTTTAGAAAAGCTGTATAGTATAGGTTTAGGGTATAGAAGTAAACCCCATTAGTGCTTAGATAAGATAATGATCAAATTTATTTCGGTCGGTAACAAACTTCACAACACTAGGGTAGTGCTCGATTGATTTAAGTAAAATTATAAAACACAAAAGTAATAAAATTATAAAACGCTTTAATGCTTAAATTGTACAACCGGTCCCGAAATGCTGACTTTTTAAATTGCAGTTTTTTGTAGGTCATTGGACGATGGTTCGGACAGTATTCATACCTTAGGATGAGTAAGTGTGAGCAGATGATCAAACGGTGCGGTGCGGAATGCGTTATTCAAAGTCGCGCGACGCCGCTCCTGGTCGCGTCTCTCCGCGTCCGAGGGCCCGCCGGCCGCGCGCCGCAGCGCTTCCAAGCTAATGCTCTCTACTTGCATTTCATGCTGGAAACGAAAATATTGAAAATAACTTTTCTGATGATCTTGTCCTTGATCGAGGAGTGTTGATTCTAAAAAAAGGCCTATTAAAACTGATAATTTAGTTTTTAATTGCATTTAGCAGATCTAGACGACGCATTTTGGTGTATTTGTACTGTCTTATGTCTAGCCGAAGATGTTGAAATTTTCAAAATTACCTTGGCGAAATTCACAGATATGGTCTTGCATTTTTTTAAGTTGGACCCATCTAAATTAAGTGTAAATAACTGGTTTATAAGTATTAGGACTACTAGATATTAAGGGTTTGCACTGTCGCTTTGGTGTTATTGTAATGTCTGTATAAAATTTAAATAAATAAAATATACAACAAAATTTGGATCGCAAGCAAGTTCAGCTAATCAGTAACTAAGCCTTCTTCGTTCTCGTCAGTCCAACTGATTCAAACCCTTTTATTTGTCTCTTTTCCAAGTCACTCTTCTCCTCCTTAAACGACATTAAGTCATGTCGACTTTCCAAAACCAGAATTTGTTATTAAATAATCAAAAATGATAATATGACATAATTCCTGTAAATTGTACAGGAATAAAAACCGTTAAACTAACTTTGACACTCATCAGGAGTGAATATGATACGATGGGTTAGACTAGCGATAATGGTGGTTGTTACAAATTTAGGGAGGTATTATATCTAGCAGTAGGCGAAGTCGGGCTGTGGATGATGATGATATAAATAAACTCAGCAAAGCAAATTATTACTACATTATCATATCAAATTAAAGGATACCGGTGCTCGGGCAAACTTGATTCTATTTGTCCTCTTATCATACGAGCTGAAATTCTTCAAGTCCTCGTGGCTCCAGTGCCAGAACTCACTGTCGTCTCTCTAGGAAAGGAAATAAGGAGTGAGGAAAGGAAATTATTTCGATTTTGTTTTAACTTTGTAGCCGTTGGGAATAATACAATACAAAAATAGTGGCAACATAATGTGAATGTGGTAACAAAACAGTGAGGTCAATTTGGAATGTGGTAACATAGAGGGGTCACATGGGAATTCTGTTATTTAAATTATAGAGATCGATGAGAGTGATAAAATTTTCACACTTGACAGTTTAGTTGTATTTTAGATCTACTCTACTTATTTATATGCGATTGTTTGATTTTTTGTCGCGTCATTAAATCGATTTTAATGAGAAATAGATAAAGTCCGTTTAAGATGGTTATAATATAACTTTTTACGCAAGAAAAGCTGTGGACAAAAGCTACTGATATATACCTAATTAAAATACATAAGTAACTTTTTAACAAAAATATAACCGACTTCAGATAACAGAAAAAACTAACTACTGATCCGATTTCGATGAAATTTCTAGGGCACCACCTCGGAAGTGAACTCTTTCAATTAAAAATGGATTTTGAAAACCGGTCCACAATTGACGCAAAAATCGGTAAACATACATAAAAAATATATACAGTCGAACATAGAACCTCCTCCTGTTTTGAAGTCGGTTAAAAAAGGTTATACTTCAGTCAAAATGTTGACTACTACTACTATTTTGAGTATTTACTGATAGATTTGAAAGGGTTTACATAAGTTCCAAAGTTTTGAATGGACGGTCGATGGTTGTGATTGTACTTCTCAATAAACATTCTGTATTCTTCATCTAAGTCGTCGTATTGAGTTTGCTGTGGGAAGGGGAAACGGAAAGGTTAAGGGAGGAAGGAATTAAATCATTATTTCAAACGAACCGCTCGTTGTATTTACTTTTATTTCTTTTGAGATTTTCGTTTGGTTTTGTTTCTTGGCACCTGTTTGTTTGAATAATTATTTTTTTGTATAATAAAATATGCGATCAATCTAGTTTTCAAAATTTTAATAAAACTGTATTTTATTAAGTAGTAGACTTCCTTGTAAAAGGGCTCGCCCGGGGAAGTACTACCACTACACTTATTTATGCATTGCTGTGTTTCGTTTTGAATGGTATGGATGCCGGTGAAATTATTTTTATATAATTAATATATAAAGTAAAATATCTTAACTTGATTTCTATTTAAGGTTTCGGACAATTTTGTGGCTATAAGTAACTTAACCAGTGAAGTCTGCTTATGAGATAATTTGATGGTCAAATAGCGCATAGTACGTTCTACGACATTCTTCTTCTTTTATTCTGTCACTGGTAAGTTAAATAATTTTATGGTAGTAGTTTGGCACTTCAATAGCGTTGGGCCTGGATTTGTTGAGGTCATCCCTTGTGCAGGTGGTAGCGTGGCAGGGCACAAGGGACACGAGACCAAGTGAGACATGGACTGAATGGGTGCTCCGCAGTCGCATTCACTCCGGGAGGAGACTTCTATACCCCTCTTAGACAGGCTTTGACTGCAGCGGCCAATTTGGGTCCAGAGTCTGATTATTGATCTCCAGATTGACTAGGGCAGATCATGATCTGCGATCTGGAGGGACACCTCCCTCCAGATCATGATTTGGTGGCCAAAAAAGGGGTATTGGTGGTCGGTTAGACATCCCGCCTGACAGCAGGTGGTGCCTGACACATTGTTAGGGGTACTTACACGAGCGACTCCGGGTGAACTATTAGCGCTGTCCAATTCAGTGGTCGGTCCGGCCGTGATGTCTGCCAGACTATCGCGACCTTGCGTTGCTCCTGAAACCAACGAGAACTCGACCTCACAAACAAATCAATTCAAATAAAGAAGTTGTGAAAGGGAATGGTATAGTTTAGAAAAGTTACTTAACTTAATAGTACATAACGTAATAGTACATAACGTAATCGTACATAACGTAATAAGGTAGTAACATAATAGTAAAAACAATTGAATTATTGGTGTACAGAAAAATTAACATTAAACAAAAATGTATTATATGAAGCAAAGTAATATTTTTCTAAACTTTTTGGGCAGACTACGTTTTGTAAGTAATTATTCAAATCAAAAATAACTTTATTTTGGAACATAATAATGCTACAACAATAATACTGGAACAAAATAGTATTCGCAGAAATTATAAACTGTATCGCGAACACTAACGCCCTCCTTCGAGTTTAATAATTACATTTATTAAATAAAAATTTATACAAGTTAAGCATGCGTGATTATGTGTCCGCATGCGTGCATGAGTTTGTGTGTATGTATGAGAGGGTGTGTGTGGGTGTGATATTTGTGTGCGTGAACTTGCATGTGCTTGTGTGTGTATGACCTACAGTCTATACAGAAACTTTAAAAAGGTCTTCAGTTTCTTCATACTACAGTGTTGTGAGGCACTGAAAACATTTTTGTTGACATTTATAGCTGGGTAAGGGTATTAATTTGTTTGATGACTCTGTTATATAGTGTGGGTTATGTTATACATATAATAAGTAATTGTTTAAAAAACAAAATGCACGGCATTAAAACAAGGAGAACTTTGATTGAAGGAGAAATTGATAGGATTTTTTGTGTTAGCGAATATTTGTAATTACTACTGGATTGGATTTTTATGATAATTTCAACAGTATTTACTGTTTTATGATCATCTAAAAACAATGATAGGAATAAAAACTGAGGTTCAGTCACTGTTCGTTCGACATCCCGTGCAAATGTAATCGCGTTGGTGGTATAACTACTATTTTCATTGATAATATGCTATTCTTGTTTAATTAAATGTCGACCAAGATTGATATTATAAATTAATTTAAAACAAATGCAATATAACTCCGTGGCGCAGTGGACGAATAGCCGGCTGAGACGCAGGAGGTAGAAGGTTCGATTCCCGCCGCGGAACAAATGTTTACATAATCTACAGATATTTGTTCCGGGTCTGGATGTTGTTCTATATATTATAAGCATGTATTAAAATGTATATAAATATTCTATTAGTTAGTTTGGGGCTAGATAACGCTGTTTTAAATGTCCACCCATATTACAATAAATAAACAAACATCAAAATTTTCACATTTAAAATATATTATATTTACTAACTAATTCTAATATTTGTCACCTAATTATTTAATCATCTAATTGATTCTGTCAGACGACCAACCACTTTAACGACGGCTTTATGTTCCGACTTTCCGAGCTTTGGTTTTCTCGATATAGATGTAGCTTTAGTGTCACAAATATAGGGAAAGTCTGAAATCCAGAATAACTGCAATTTCTACCTCAAAAAAGACTAACCAATCACATGGACTCCCATTACCTGTAGTTTAAATGAAACTGTAGGTCAAGTTATTTGGTTATGCATTTTGTGGCACTATTTTGATAGTCAAAGATTACAAATAATATTTATTTGTTTTTATGGGAGACTCGCGAGATCTCAGTTCGGGGCGAACCACTAGTTATAATATATATATATATATATTTTAATTTTCAGTAAGTGTTGGAAGTGGTATGGAGTAGGGGGATGACTCACCGATGGACATGCGGTATCCGGAGGATACGTTACCTGCCTCGAGCCAGCTGTGGCGATGCGGCGCCGCCTGCCCCGGCGCGTACGGCGCCGCGCCCGACAGCCGGCCCGCCTCCACGCCCGACGCTTTCAGGTATTCGCATACCGCCATCTGGAATGCATACGTTCTCTTACATCTATTTCGTTGCACAACCTGTACTTTTTTTTAATTTTAGGCTCGCGCTTGACCATGATCTCGGATGGATGGGATGGATGAAATGGCGACAGGTTACAGGAACAACGTGCGATCCTCGAATGTCTCTTACGCTTAACTCAACTTTTCTATCACTGGCGCTACTTTCAAACTTCCTCTAATATACTCATTCTTATTTAATCCATTTTCATTACCGCACACATCCATCTCAACATTTGCATTTCCGCCGCGTGCACTCTTCTTTCATCAGTCCTTTTCGTGAACACTCAGAACCATACCTTGCGACAGGTCTTATGATCGTCTTGTAAATTTTCCCCTTGAGGCTAGCGTGGTATGGGTATGTCATGCGTAGGGAAGAAAATCATGTGACAAAAAGAGTGTTAGATATGAATGTGGATGGGCATAGAAGTAGAGGAAGGCCGAATAAAAGATGGATGGACTGTGTGAAGAATGATATGGGTAAGAAGTGATAACGAAGGTGACGGCTGATTGAAAGGTATGGAAGAAGAATACATGTTGTGCTCCCACGTAATGTGGGTTTTCCCACAGCAGGAAGAGTTTGAGCACGTCTCGCTTGATGGTGCGCGATGATGCAGTCTACGATGGTACACGCTTGCCTAGAAGAAACATATTCACTCGCGACTTGAAGACCCCCTAAGTTGTAGTTATCAGGAAACACAGACTCGGGCAAGGCGTTCCACTCCTTAGCGATGCGCGTAATAAAGGTGGGAGAGTACCGCTTTGTGCGTATGGGAGGTATGTCTATCATGAATTAATGAAATGAATAAACATTTCTAACAAAATATAAGACACAAAGCAAATAGTACAATGGGCGGCCTTAGCGTTTTAAAGCGATTTCTTCCAGACAACCTTTGGACGAAGAGGATTTAGTTATATCTATCAATGCTTGTTTTAGAACAGTACTAGCCCGTGTTGTCAATTAATGTCGTACATAAGAACACACGTAGTATAAAGTATGTTCGGGATTACATCGAACACTGAAATTGTGAGTGAATATTGAAGCTCTCTCTGTAAATAAGCTTGATGTCCAAGTATTTCTATCATGCGACAGTAAATACCGCTGCTATGATAATGGAACGAATCATATATCCATTTGTAAATATGGCCAAACAAGGGTGCATAACAACAGGTGATAAATAGGTAGGTTCCAGACATGTTTTACCGTGTTAGTTGGCGTTCAATTGCAGTTATTGTACCATCTATTAAAAACATTTCTAACAAATTAATTTAACTAAGGTAACCTGTCGAGTTCCTACCCAGGCTTCAAATAAAAAGCTCGGTATGTGACAGAGTGGACTGTATTTTCTTTCTTCTTAGGTACTAGGTTACAAGGTAAAACGCGCACTTGATGGTCACAATTTTAGAACCAATTTGCGCTAGACTTATACCAAATTTGTTCCTCGCCCTAGCTCTACTGCGCGAAGAGTAATTTACAATTTTATACATTTTCACAAATCAAGTGTCTAAGCGTCCGAATGACCGTTAAATGCTAGACAATAGACATGTATAACTATAGCTGTCTATCTCGTTCTTGAACGTCCGTCACATAACGTTAAACTGTATAATCTGAATATGAATGAAATGAATCTAAAATTACCTACGAAAATCATTACATCTCTATCGCACAATAATAAATACAATGATGTATGAGTAGCATTACCTGATCAATCATCAAGACAGGTAGCTTAGAAGGCATGTTGGAGGAGTTGAGTTGGGGGTACTCCTCCAACAGGGGGGGTAGTAGGTGCGGCGCCTCTTCCCGACGAGCTATCACTATCTGTTGAATAACATTTGCATTTCATTATACACACTAGCTGACCCGCTGTTTGTCATTGAAAACATTACCCTCCTTCTGCGCAGTCGGGTAAAAAGTAACCTATGTCTCAATCCCGATGATAATCTATCTATATACCAAATTTCACAGAAATCGGTCCAGCCGGTCTTGCGTTATAAATGGTGAAACTAACCCGACTTTTGTTTTATATATTTAGATAAGTTATGTGATAAGTTTAAGATAAGTAGTGACATTCCAATATCATGCAATGTAATGAAATGGTGATAAATGAATACTGAATCTATCACGTACCGTTTTATCTGTATGTGAATGAGCGACTCCAATCCGCACTGCGTCTCGTATCGCACTACGCGCCGTAGCTGCGCGCGAGTTGACGGGCGTGGCGGTGGTTGGAACTCCTTGCGTCAATGGCCCGTCGTATTTTTAAAATATATGATATGCGATATGCTGACGGATTGCAAGTGGCACTGCGCTGACATCGACAGGACCGGGTTAGAGATAGCCCATTGTTACCTGTTCTATATAATCAGCTAGACGCGGCATAGTGGTTACTATGGGCACCAAGCAGGCGAGCGATACGCTGACGGCTTGCAAGTGGCACTGCGCTGACATCGACAGGACCGGGTTAGAGATAGCCCATTGTTACCTGTTCTATATAATCAGCTAGACGCGGCATAGTGGTTACTATGGGCACCAAGCAGGCGAGCGATACGCTGACGGCTTGCAAGTGGCACTGCGCTGACATCGACAGGACCGGGTTAGAGATAGCCCATTGTTACCTGTTCTATATAATCAGCTAGACGCGGCATAGTGGTTACTATGGGCACCAAGCAGGCGAGCGATACGCTGACGGCTTGCAAGTGGCACTGCGCTGACATCGACAGGACCGGGTTAGAGATAGCCCATTGTTACCTGTTCTATATAATCAGCTAGACGCGGCATAGTGGTTACTATGGGCACCAAGCAGGCGAGCGATACGCTGACGGCTTGCAAGTGGCACTGCGCTGACATCGACAGGACCGGGTTAGAGATAGCCCATTGTTACCTGTTCTATATAATCAGCTAGACGCGGCATAGTGGTTACTATGGGCACCAAGAAGGCGAGCGATACGCTGACGGCTAGCAAGTGGCACTGCGCTGACATCGACAGGACCGGGTTAGAGATAGCCCATTGTTACCTGTTCTATATAATCAGCTAGACGCGGCATAGTGGTTACTATGGGCACCAAGCAGGCGAGCGATACGCTGACGGCTTGCAAGTGGCACTGCGCTGACATCGACAGGACCGGGTTAGAGATAGCCCATTGTTACCTGTTCTATATAATCAGCTAGACGCGGCATAGTGGTTACTATGGGCACCAAGCAGGCGAGCGATACGCTGACGGCTTGCAAGTGGCACTGCGCTGACATCGACAGGACCGGGTTAGAGATAGCCCATTGTTACCTGTTCTATATAATCAGCTAGACGCGGCATAGTGGTTACTATGGGCACCAAGCAGGCGAGCGATACGCTGACGGCTTGCAAGTGGCACTGCGCTGACATCGACAGGACCGGGTTAGAGAGACCCGATTGTTGGATACTGAAAATAAAATTTAAGATTTATACGTAGGTAAATGCGAGAGTTATCATCACTTATCATGTAACTAATAGGACCATCGACTTGTTGTCTCATTAATTTCAGACATTTTCAATACATATTTTTTTATTTTACTATTATTGATTGATAACAATAATGATCTGCTAAATAAAAACACATACACATAGAGACGTGTATTTGTTTTATTTATGAATTTTTAAAATCTATATGTATAAAAATGTAATGGTGTGGATTGGTAAGAGCATCACTTGAGATCGGCTGGACAGATTTGGCGATTTTTATTAAATGTTGCTAATTATCCGAATACATGTAATGTTTATAGGGACAAAACAAATTAAAAGATGCCCGGAAAAGATTCGGGAAAAGCTGAAAGTAATTTATTCTATGGGATTTTTTTAAGAACTCAAGAGACCATAATAATAGAATATATTTATTTTGAGATTCGTGCGAAGCCGGGGCGGGTCAGCTAGTTATGAATATACTATGTGTTTTGTTATGTACGACATTAAATTAAAACACGGGTAGGACTAACGGCTAGTATTGTTGTAAAATAAGTTTTTTTAAATTTTGAAAGCAATAAAAATTTAAAATTTTCTAACAACTACAATATCAAGTCCTAAAATATCAATGAAACAGCCTGTATAAAATAGTTAAACAAATTATATTAACTCATCATGTAAGTAGGTACCTGTTAAACTGTCTAAGCGGCAACGTCGCAAAGGCGGTGTCGATTTATGTTAATTTTTTTTTTTATTGGATATGTATCGATGTTACTGGTATTAAATCCACCTCTAAGACTAGTTAATACGATTCCGTGTGTTTTAAATTAATGTCGTACTTAACAAAACAGATTGTAAGTGACAACTTACGCCAGTATAAGCTGTAGGATATCACAGACAGTCTCCTCGGAGCCCAGCTCTATGATGAGAAGCGCGAGGGTCGCGTAGATAGCCTCTATGTTCTCAACGGTGTTCGATTCCAGTTGGAGACCTGTTCCATGATATACAATAGACAATTGTTTAGTCGCCACATAGTACACATAATACTGGAGCGACATTTCTAATAAAAAAGTAAATAATGCTGGACATTTCACACAGCGCCATCTAGCCCCAAACTAGCAAAGCCAGATAACTGCTAGAATACTAATATTTTTTTTTGTAAATATAATCCAGTTCTTTTATATTTTAACGAGTATAGTTAGACTAACTTACCGTCATACAAAGAGCTGAAGATAGCATATCCATGCTTGCTGACGAAGATCAGGTCTTGGCGGGAACACTTCTCTATCGTCAAGCCTAGCTCGGCGTACTCCACGCTACAACAAAATAAAACGATGTTTTAAGCTTTTGGAAAATAAGGAAAGGCGTTTTTGATATGGTTGAATCACTTCTACTAACCATTTAAAAAACCCCAATACATATAAAAATCTGAATAAAATTTTATAGCTGAGATACCTTCACCAATAAGGAAAGGTGGTAATAATCTTCGGATCGGCTGACCTGATCTCCATCACACATAACTAACAAGCACCACAGTTACGCTAGATTTCTATTCAAAGAAACAGAAAATTTCGAATAGTAGCCACATACTACTGTATACTAATATACTAACTAAGTATATTAGTATAAGTAAATAGTACTAACTAGGTACGTGGGTATAGCTAGTATAGCTTTTGTACGTGGTGCCCACTACATAAAGATTATTATTATACTAGTTTTTTTTACTTGATGGTAAGTAATCGAAGATGGAGCACGTTTGCCTAAAAGGAACCTGTTCGCTATGGACTGGAAGACTCCAACATTATACTGGTCCGGATAAACATACTCCGGAAGTGAATGAATGAAAGAATGAAAATTCTTTATTATACCTTATAAGCTAGACACAACAGATTGAAAGAAAAAAACAAATAAAAGTAAGCATAATGGGCGGTCTTATCGCTTAACAAAGCGATCTCTTCCAGACAACCTTTGGATGGAGAGGATCATTGCTTAATAGAAGATTGGCCGAGGTGTAAAAAGAATAAACTTAATAATAGAAAAAGAAATTAGTTATATACATACATATTAGGTACATAAATAACTTTAAATAAATAAATATCATATATAAAATAAATAAATATGTACTTACATACTTATACTTACAATAATAATATTAGAGATCAGATGAATCATGACTCTTCATGGAGATAAAAGTATTTGAGTCTAGCTTTAAATACGGAAGGTGAGGGGGATTTCTTAATGGAGACCGGCAAGGCGTTCCATAATCGGACAGCTTGGACGGAAAAGGAGTTTGCATAGAAACTCCACTTTTTCACTTTTCACACGTATGAGTTCCACTTTTTACTTGTGCTAACAAGAAAACTAGATATTCACGTAGGTATAGCTAGCGTAGCTTTTGTACGTGGTGCCCACCTGAATATTGTTATTATAGTAGTTTATTACTAGATAGCATATCGGAGCCAACCCAAAATGATGATAGTGGACCGCTGTAATAACAACTCGCCAGAAGTGACACAGATCGCGAACTGCACAGTAGTCCAATCCTACGTGTAGTGGTTGCATAGACGAAGTCAAACGTCGTAACCAGAACTGCAATGGACAAGATGAGGAAAATATGGAGAAATCGACATATCACCAAATCCACCAAGATCCGGCTCGTTCGAACCCTTATTTTCCCCATATTTCTGTACGCTGCGAAGACGTGGACGCTGCGAGAAGTTGAAAAGAAAAAGATAAGACGCTCTGGAAATGTGGTGCTGGAGAAGGCTTCTTGGAATATCATGGGCCGAGTTTCGTACTAACGTCTCTATACTCCAGGAGCTCGGCATAAAACAGCGTCTGTCAGTTTTAGTACAAACTCGCATTCTGAAGTTCTTCGGCCAGTTCTCGAGGCGGGACACGGTCTCTATTGAGCGTCTTGTCGTACAAGGACGAGTGGAGGGTATCAGACCGCGCGGACGGTCGCCCATGCATGAATGCGGAACTGCATGAATGCACGAGAATGACTGTCAACAGAGACAAATGGCGAGATATCGTGAGGCGTGTAACATCTGCCCCCAAAAATAATGATACAACATGTTGACCACGACCGCTCTGTCAAAAGCGTTACGATTGAGAAGAAGATTACTAGATACTCACGTGGGTATAGCTAAATGCGCCGCGTTCCTGTTCCTGTCCAGCAGGGTGTGCAGTATGCGCTGCAGCAGCACGCGCGCGACGGGCTCGCCGGAGGAGCTCATGCGCAGGAGCGCGTCGAGGAAGGCACCGGGGAACGCCTTGCTGAACTCAGTCGTTTTGTACGTGGTGCCCACCTGGTGAGAAAACCGCTGATCAGTTTAAGGCGGTGTCCTAATAGAAAGCGATTACGAGGCTATCGCGCGATTACAGTAGATGGAAAGACAACGTGATAAAGGTAGCTGGAAGCTGTTGGGCGCAGACCGCACGACATCAGTAACTGTGCAACTCCATAGGGGATACCTATGCCAATATATTTAATTTTATTTATTATTTGTGGTAATATTGTGTGTTAGTTTTAAAGAATTGTGTAATGTAACGTATAGACGTATTTTTATTTGAATGAAATAAATAAATTATAATAATATGCTCAGTAAAGAACATCTTTGGATGGGGAGGATTTTTGTAATGTTTAAAAATGGGAGATTGGGGGGGGGGGGGGGGGGGGGGGGAATGGGGGGGGGGGGGGAAGCGTATATACAGATTTTTAAATACACCAATAAAATATTTTACATATTTTATACATCAAATCAGCGCGGCGGCGCCTATGCGATGATGCTTAGTCATCATATATGTACATGGTACCACGGAGCGTCTGGTTGTTCGAAGATATAATGGGGACTTACCTTAAGCAGAGACTTGAGCAGGATGCTCTGCAGCATGTTGTCCGCCTTGGTGATCTTCCCGCCGCGCTGGCTGGGGATCTTGTTCACGATGAACATCATTATATCTATCTTCTGGAAATCGGGCAGGTGGTCCGCGAACTCTCCCAGCGCGTTTATCAACGCCTCCTGGTACAGCTTCTCGTCCGTTTCTTTCTGTAATAATAAACATGCTACTATGAATGATGCCCTCCGTGGCGTAGTGGGCGAATAGCCGGCTGAGACGAGCGAGGTAACGGTTTCGATTCCTGCCGCGGAACAAATGTATGCATGATCTACAGATATTTGTTCTGGGTCTGGATGTTATCAAATATATATCATTAAGTATATATTTACAAAAAAAATTATTTAAGTGGACATTTCGTCCAGAATTTTTTTAAATTTATTTTATTTTTGAAGTATATTTTATATTTTTCGGCAAAAACGTAATTTTCCTGAAAAATGTATGTCACAACATCCTTTATCCTTTCATGTTACAGTATTTCCTTGTTAAGTTTCATCAAGATCGGTCGTTTAGTCGTGAAAACGTAACAAACTGACATACAGGGTGTTTGGTAATATACTGACGATATTCAAGTGACGGTTTCTCAAAACATAAAGAAAGACTTCTCGAAAAAAAACTACTAGTTATATTATCTAATTTTAAAGAAAACCAACTAAGTTTAGTTGATTAATTCGATAGAAAACTTAATGCCTACTCTTGCAATCGACATCCAAAAATAAAGACCGATTTGATATCTCTTTCGGAAATGGCTGCGGGTTTTGGGTTAGAAAGGGACAACAAGAGATATCTCGAGACGTCATCAATACAGTATCTGTGGTAGATGGCAAGCATTATGCAATAGCACAACAACAAGTTTAATAAAGTGTTTGTTTTTACCAAAATAAATTTCACATTTCTATGGTAGACATTTCACAAATTTATTTATTATGCTCATCTAAATAACCCTTTTAATTTATGTGCGTATATTATCAAACACCCTATATAGAGAGACAGACAGACAGACAGGGTTACATTCGAATTTATAAATTAGTATGAACAAGAAAAAAATACAAAACAAGAGGTAGATCCTATCGAGACTGTATTGAATATGGCTGGCTGTCACACTGTACAACCTGTTTAGTTATGTACGACATTAATTATTTACAAACATCTAGAATCGTATGACTGATTTTAGAGGTGAGTTTAATACCGGGTAATTAAATATTTATCTAGTAATCGATACATTTCCAATAAATAATTTTTAACCTAAATCGGCGATGTCTTTGATACGAAGCCGCTTAGTCAGTTTAACAGGTACCTACTTACATGATGAATGAATATGATTCGTTTACCTATTTTAGACAGGCTGTTCCATTTCTATTTTAGGACTTGATTTTAAAGTTGTCTGATTTTTTTATTGTAATAAATTTGAATAAAACCTATTTTACAACAATACTAGCCATTAGCCCTACCCGTGTTTTCATTTAATGTCGTACATAACAAAACACATAGTATAATATTATCAATGCGGAAATTTAGATGTTTATTTGTTACTCAATCACATCGTAACGGCTGAACCTTTTTCGATGAAATTTGGTATACAAATAAGATGATGGATTAAAACAAGCGTTACTTTTTATGAAGCAGTCACGCGCGCGAAGCCGGAGGTGGAAGCTAGTTTTAGAATAAAGCTTACCTCAGAGTCCCGAGTGACGGATGCCCTCAGGTTGGTCAAGAGGTTGTTGATGATCTCCAACACAGAAGGACCTAAAAACAACGAATAAGAATTGATGATTTTCTAGTATTTATCATTAAATTTTGACACAGATATTATTTCATTGTCGTATCTAATTTCTAGTATTTTTTAAAGCTTCTTTGTATTTTGTAACTGCCATTGCCACTTAGTATTTTGTAACAATTAATAAATATAATAAAATAAAATGAAAAAGCTTTTATTTTCATTACTCATTATTTATATTTACATATTTAGAGACTTAAAATTTATTATTTTGTATGTAAAGACCACTTTTTAGTGTCACAGTTACTCAGATATAATAGATACTCAGATATATTTAGTACAGATTCGTTATTTTTACGACGGATATGAAACATTTCCCCCGCAGATATAATATTTTTCAAAGAGATATGTAAGCAAGCAGATATGTAAGTTGTTCCTTCACAGATATGTAACATTTTCCCTACAGATATGTAACATTTTCCCCAAAGATATGAAACATTTTCCCTACAGATATGTAAAATTTCCCCACAGATAGCGAGCGGTACATACCGACAGTATCGGCGGCTGCCAGTGCTACTATATTGCTGAGTACGGTGGCGCGCGCGGCGCGGACGCGCGGCTGCACGCCGCTGGCGGCCTCTAGGTGCTGCATGAGGGCTTCCACCACACTGTACGAATACGCCGCCTGCGAAATATACATAAGAATATTATAAGAATACATAATAAATAAAAAAGAATCTTTATTTTCTCGTTTATAAAACACTTAGTCACTAACTATGACAAATTATAAGCTAAGCAACATTTTTTGTCATCTAAAGTCACTGTTAGGTAAGTAGGTAGGTTAAATACAGATTTACTCTAGAGATCTATTCAGATATCAGATTAACACATTATAATACAGATTTAAGTTAAACCTTATGTGGCAGGTGGTAAGTATTTAGGTAAGAAGGATAGGGTAATAAATTAACCTAAAGTTAGGAAGGTAGGTAGTTACAGTATATAACATACTTAACAAAGAAAACTTAAACCTAACCTAACTCCCTAATCATTTTCAATACGATTTTTGAGGAAGCTCGTACTTGCGAGTTTCTTCATATTTCTGAACATTGTCTGATGAGAATGGGTCATCGTCATAATCTTATCAGCCCATAGGACGTCCAGGACTAAAATAATCCTGTATATATCCTGTATCCTGTATATTGGTTATATCCATATATAAGGTTGCTGGGAGACCTTGGGCAGGCCGCACAAGTTCAGTCGCTCTGGAAATCAATGGGGGAGGAATGTCTAATGTATGTCCTATAGCTGATACGATAATGATGATTCATCATATAATACAAATATCCCTGTATATTTTACAATTAACACTGTACATTTTACAAATATCCCTATGTTATTTATAGGGATATATTTCAATATATATTTTAGATATATCAATATATATTTTACAATTAATCCTGTATAATTTATAAATATCCCTAAATATTTTACACATATATGTGTATATTTTACAATTACCCCTGTATATTTTAGAAATACCCCTGTATAATTTATTAATATCCCTATATATTTTACAATTAACCCTGTATAATTTATAAATATCCCTATATATTTTACAATTAAACCTGTATAATTTATAAATATCCCTGTATATTTTACAATTAACCCTGTATAATTTATAAATATCCCTGAATAATATACAAATATCTATGTATATTTTACAATTACCCCTGTATATTTTAGAAATATCCCTGTATAATTTATAAATATCCCTGTGTATTTTACAATCAACCCTGTATAATTTATAAATATCCCTGTATATTTTACAAATATTTTTGTTTATTTTACCTAAATAGAGAACGTGGTGATCTTGAACAGATATATGTATACAGATATTTGTATCTGTGTATATTTTACAAATACCCCTGTATATTTTACAAATAACCCTGTATATATTATAAATAACCCTGTATATTTCACAAATAACCCTGTATATTTTACAAATATACACGTATGTTTTACCTGAATAGAGAACATGATGATCTTGAACACGTGAACGGCAAAGTCGCTCGGGATCCACAAGTCGTGTCGATCGAAATGACTGAAACAAACAAACAATAAAGTTAGGTAATATCACGCCAAAACTATTAGGGAGGACAGGTTTGTCCGGCAGTCGGTCAGTTCCCAGAGACAGGTATCGGCTAGTCTCTCGGGACGATGCTGTCCCGTACTGTACTCACGTGAGGACAGGTCGGAGGACACTACGTATGTGTCCGAAGGAGGCGCGTCCCACCAGCTCCCGGAGACAGGTCTCGGCTAGTCTCGGGGGATGTTCCTCCATGCCGTCCCTGGTGTCTTGGTCCATGGACGAAACTGTCTCGTACTTCTCCGCTGACTGGAAAAAAGTATCAATTTAATAGTGCTGTGTTGGCCTAAATTACATATGTATCATAAGGAATTCTTTGCCTAAAGTAATCTACGAAATTAATCGATATGGAAACCCGACGCTTCAATTGGTACCGAACTAGACCATATCTTGTTGTTTAAGCTGAGAGGGCTGTATAGGTGCTTGCTAGACAAGCCAACTCAATCTAAACCCTGTTCCAGGTCCATGAGAGAAGACCGCAGCCGACAGCGACTGCATCCTTCACCTAGATGTTATGCAACTTACCACCAGGCACTGTTTAAATCATGTACAATTGATGGGGCAAAGGCTTCAGTATATCCTTAGATCATAATAACAAACCTGCATGTTGTACAGGAGCGAGGGTACAATCTTGTCCATATGTTGTGCCTCCCAGATGTTCTCCACCAGGTCATCCGACACCGTCTTCCTGATCACCCCCTGGAAATAAAATTAAGATCTTAGTATATAGGATGATTATTCTTCTTCTTTCGTGTCAAAAAATGACAATTTAAATTTTATTGTGTCGCTGCTGCACTACCATTGCTTCTGATTTCAGCTGCAAATCAGCATTGGATGCATAACATCCAACATTGTGCTGAGCTGAACGCCATTTTGGGACGCAGACACATGAGTCGAAATGTCTAAATAAATTCAATTGTTCCTACTGTTCTTTTTAATTGTTTCATATGTCATTTTGTGTGCACCAAACAAATGATTATTCTATTCTAAGGATACATAAGCACCTAGGTTGACCACTGCAGACTTAATGTGCAAATGGGGATTCAGGGATCCTAACCTAACGCAGTGCGAGTGCGGTGTTTCTGCGCAGTCAATGCAGCACTTGCTACTGTGCCCTTTGTGCCCGAACTCCTGCACGATGGAGGACCTAATAACCGCCTCACCTTCTATTTTTGTGGCCAAACACCTGCCCAACAAACTATAAATTAAAGAACACTTGACACGCTAAGAAGAAGAAGAAGAATCAATTTTTGTTGAGACACTTCTACACCCTTCTCTGTTGTGCTGAACTAGTGCTAGATCTCACCTGCAGCCCCTGTATCCCGGCTAGTCGTATCTTGTCGCGTGCCGGCTTGTCACCGTGGTTGCTGTGGCACATCGCGCTGAACTTGGACACGAAGAAGTCGTAGCGACGGTGGTAGGATGGCGTGTCTTCCTCTATGTTCGCGAAGCGGACGAACTGACAACATACAGTTTCAATGACTTCACTGTATTGTTACGGTTGAGGTATGTCACAGAATGATCAATACTACGCATGCATGGAGCCGTATCGTAGAACAGGTAATACTAGTCGGATGCACCAACATGGGCTGCCGCGGGCATGAGGAGTGTTCTAGAAGTTACTATCTGGAGTTACTGCATGTTCTAAAAACTGGATATATTTTCCAAAAGGACCGATATAAAGCTTTTGCTTAACCTAAAGAGGAGCAACTCGAAATTGACGAATTTGAAGAGCGGTTTTTTTTTTGTTTTCACTCTTCTTGACCAATGTCTGCAGCGGGAATCGTTCCCGGCTATTCGGCCACTGCGCCACAGAGGTCGTCTGATGAGAATACTCACGCTCTGAGTAGCCAGGGTCTGCAGCTGAGGGTCAGTGGACTCCAGCAGCTTCTGCACCATCTTCAGGAAGCTCTCCACGAACAGGTTCAGGGTTTGTGAGTGGCAGGCCAGGAGGAGCTGGTCCATCGCCTCCATTGCTATTATAACGAACCTGGAACATATTATTATTCATATTGGTGCATTGTTTGGTATGTATACCACAGAGTGATAGCATTCAAAATAAAACTACGAACGAAAAGTCAAAACTAATTTTGTGTCAAAAATCATGTTTACAATCAAGTTGTATAAAATTCGTTTTCCCATGATGTTGAAATTATAACAGAACTTTCAGCTGTTTAAAATTAGTCAATTTATTAGAACATAGTATATTATTTATTTCTGCTACTATTAAGCAAACGCTATCAATAGAAGAATTTCACTGTTCATCTTCCGTCCAAGAAGTTTACCATAACATCTCATAAGTTTTTAAATGCATGCTGAATGGTGGCCGAATTATGGACAAATAATTTCTGTGTTTGCTTATCTTTATAGGGCTCCGTTGTCCAAAAAAAAAAGTCTCTACGGGGCGCATTTTAATTCTTTTACCACACTGGTTCTTTCACTAACGATTATGGACCACCATACCTAAGCCTGGTCACTGACCTAAACAAGAGACCAGTGACACGACAAGAAGATGAGTGCTGTTAAGCTGTTTGGTATGATGGTACATTTCAGTGACGCCGAATAAGTTATGGAATAAAAGCAGCTATTTTCAATTGAGTGCGTTTTTTAACTCCTCTTATTAAAATAAAATAAATAAAATTGTTTACATCGGCAACTTATAAATAGGTTAAGTAGGGTTAGGTATCTACTTTTAAGCAAAAAATATGCTTGTATTAGAAGATACCGCTCAGAAAACTTTCATGATTTATTAGGATTCTTTTGAGTGCGAGGCGAGACGTAGTTCTGAGCGGATCGCACCCACCCTTATGAAGGTTCACGAATTGAACCGAAACATTGTCGGTCGAAACACCGATAAAACGGTACGTGATAAATCCCGTATTTATAATAAAGTTACCGCTCTTCTATAGCCATGCCAGTAACATTTTATAAATATTAGGAAGAAATATTATGTAAATCGTTGAATGTTATTTTCTTTTTTGAAAATATCAATTTGCTATTATCGAACAGTTCAAGAGTTAGATAGTTCGAACGGAAGCGATAAAGACACTTGAGATAAAGATAACTGTTGGATTTAAGCTGATCTGTTAGGCAACCTTGAAATGCGTAAACAATGTTATAATACATTAAATAAATAAAATAACGCTGGAAATTTCACACAGCGCTATCTAGCCCCAAACTAAGCAGAGCTCATACAATACTTAAATACTTTGTTTTTGTAAATACACCCTTATCTTACTATACATTTATATATTTCTTTTGTACGTGTGTTTGACGCCTAACTCCTTCTAAAGGGCTGATCCGATTTGGATGAAAATTTGTGTGTATATTCAATGGGTTCCTGGATGGTTTGAAACCACAAATGGACCCGGTAAGTGGCGCTGTTGTCGAGATCCAGGAAATTGCGGACGAAGTCGCGGGTATACAATTAGTAATATCCTCCTACATTGCACTTATGACCTTGGTTTGTCAACGAATCTCCTCATTTCTGACTCGATCTCGTAGATAACCCAGTAAAGCCCTCTCCAGAATTACTTTTGTTAAAATACAATTTTTTTAGTCTTACCCATGCCGTCTCCTGTAGATATCCCTAGACGCCTTCTGGAACAGATACTCCCCGATCCTGTCCAGCTTCTCAGGGCTGGAGAGGGAGTAGAAGGTGAGCTTCTCCATATTGGACTTGACGAGTCCATCCTGAGGGGAGGCGGGGAAGATGTTGTCGACCAGCCGTTTGTAGCGGGGGCGGAGGGCGGAGCAGCAGCCACAACAGCCTTTAAGAAAAAAAAAATGTCTTTGAGAAACTAAAAATAATGTTGTATAAACTATGCTAAATTATTTTTAACCCCGATATAAAATGAAGGGTTCTATAAGTTTAACGCGTTGGTTTGTCTGTCTGCGGCATCGTTCCTCAACGGATGGATCGATTCGAACGCGGTTTTTTTAAAGAAAACCAGTTTAACAGGGATGATTCTTATCTATGTCAGTTTTTAAACCCCGACGCAAAAAGTCGGGCGTTTTACTGTTTAGGTGTATGATCTTTAGACTGAATATAATTTAGGTACCTTTTGCATATAAGAACATATTTATAAAATACAGGAATAGAGGACATATACAAAGACGATTTTAAGATATGAAACATACAAGATGTTTATTTGCGTAAATATGTGTACAAAGATGACAGCTGATATTTACGACCATACAAAAATGTATTGTATTGGTGTGATCCTACATAATGCTTTTTTATGTACGTTTAATTAATCTCATTTAAGAAACAAAATCAATTATATCATTAGTGCATAAATACATAGATAAAAATATATTTTTCTTAAAATTAGAAGATTCATCATCTATTTTAAACCATGAGTAGGTACACCTGCATATCACCTGTTTCAATATTACTTACTAGAAAATAATGATTATTCAGTTCACACTGACTCATTGATTTTCCGGACTAGGTGTGTTCCACGAATTAGCGTGGTATCAGCCTACCTCGGAAAACCCGTACTTTGTTTTGTTTTTTTAATAAGATTCAATAAGGGCCCATTGTCAGGGCCCACCTGATGTTAAGAGATGGTTCGATTTCTATACAAACAATCAGTGCACATTCTATAGATAGCTTAACTTAACAGTACTAATATCTAAACATATTTATGCGTAATGAATAAGTTACGTCTTATTATTATTTTATTTTTTTAATCAACCTATAATGTCCCACTGCTGGGCAAAGGTCTCCTCTAAGTCACAGGAAATTCCGTCTGATTCTCGTCGAGTCCAGAATCCACAAGCTAGCCCGCTACTACAAGACCAAGAGTGTGCTCCCGCCCAACTGGAAGTACGAAGCAAGCACTGCATCTGCTCTGGTGGCTTAATTTTAAAATAAAATATATAAGCTAAAAAAAAAAAAGTCCTTCCATCTGTCTCTATCTTGTGCGATACTCCACCACTCCTGCTCGAAGGCAACAAGACCGTCTCGCCAACGCTTTCTTGGCCGTCCTCGACAGCGTCTTCCATCAGGCCTCCAGGTTGTAGCTGGATTAATTGCGAGTTCTTATATCCGTCGGTAACCAGCTACCACTCGTTCCTCCTTGAAAACGTGTCAAAAGTTTGACACTTTTTCAAGGAGATACCTACGAGCCGTAGTTGGTTACCGACGGAACCCGCCATAGCCCACCTATCGGGGTGCATTTTGCTGTGTCCCGCTCAATCCCATTTGAGCCTGGCTGTCTTTTCTCTAACATCGGCAATGCCTGTCAACGAACGCAGCGTGGTGTTTCTCACTCGATCAATCCGTTTGAATCCGAGAGCGCTGCGTTCCATTGCCCTCTGGCAAATCTTGAGTTTGGACTTCTGTGACTCGGTCAGCAACCACGTCCTATTTTTTTTCGACAAATCCATAAAATTGCACCCTTCATTCTTAGACAGAAACTTGTGATCGCAGTGGTTGGTGATTAGTACACAGAAGAATGCTGCTGCCCATTCCCTGGAACATCTCTCTTTGCCGGCTCACACGGCTCCCGCGGGATGAGAAGGGGTGGCCGGGACCACACGGCGTCCGCAATGAGGAAATCCGCAGAAGAATTAAAGTTGCCGACATAGCTCTCAAAATTAGCAAGTTGAAGTGGCAATGGGCAGGCCAGATCGCTCGTAGAACCGATAACCGTTGGGGAAGAAAGGTTCTCGAGTGGAGACCACGGACTGGAAGACGCAGCGTCGGTCCACCTTGTGGGGGGCCGGCCTGGCCCCCCACAAGGTGGACCGACGATCTAGTAAGAATCGCGGGGAGCCGTTGGGCGCAAACGGCTACCAACCGCTCGTTGTGGCGATCTAAGGGGGAGGCCTATGTTCAGCAGTGGACATCATGATGATGATGAACTTGCAACAAATCTGGCTAATGTACCGGTTAATCTTGTATCGATTTTGCATTTACAAATGCGCAGGAGGGTAATGTTTTCAGGGTGTATGTACGAGTATACATATGTAGCTAGGTTCTTTGTTCATTTGGCGCATCCTGCAGCCTGAATGGCTTGACGGATTTTCACGAATGCGATATCATTGGAATCGTCTCATTTTCGTGATGCAGACGTAGCCAATATGAAGTTATAAAACATGTTGATTATAATAGTCCCCGCTTGCGATTATCAAAAAGTGCACGCTTTTTTACCTCTTTTAAGTATGCTTTGCAGTCAGGTATTTTTAAAATAATAATTTTGACTATGTCTTAGTCAATTTCTTGCCCATGAATATTTATAGATAGATAAGATATATAACTATTTATTGTTATACCAAATTAAAATTACCCTAGAAAACTTCAAGACTAATACGTGGTGGTACAATAAAATAAATAAATAAATATTGCTGGACATTTCACACTGCGCTATCTAGCCCCAAACTAAGCAGAGCTTGTACTATGGGAACCAGATAACTGATACAATACTTATATACTTTTTTTTGTAAATACATACTTATAATGTATAGAAAAACATCCAGACCCAGAACAAATATCTATAGATCATTCAAACATTTGTTGCCGCCTGCGTCTCAGTCGGCCATTCGCCCACTGTGCCACGGAGGTTGTCAAATAATATCAAATAATCAAGATATCACCGACTACAGGTTGCTGTGGGAGCCGTTGAGTGTAGACTGCACAAAATCGGTCGCTCTAGATATCTATGGAAGAGACTTAAGTTCAGTGGTTTTCTTATGACTGACAATGTTGGTGATCGTAAGTGTTCGCTGCACATCGAACACCTTAAGGTCCGTCTACAATTTTGACTATGTAGGCCGAGTGCCGCCTCCGTGAGGCGCCGCGCGATTTACCTAGTCAGTGCACATTCGGCTACCGTTCGAGCTAGTGTTGCCGAAATATCGATGGTTTCCCTATCGATAGTTGACGTCATAAATCAGTTACACTGTCGATTGTTCAATCAATAGTATCGATACTATCAATAGCGTGATATGAGGCAATAGTATCGATTTCGTCCAACACTATCGATAATATTAAACGTCAATGGTGACGAAAAACTATCATAAAAACTATTGACATATATTTCGATAACACACAACTATTGATAGTAGCGATACTATCGATAGTATTAATAGTTGTTATGCAATACTATCGATAGTTTCGTCACCATTGACGTTTAATACTATCGATAGTATTGGACGAAATCGATACTATTGCCTCATATCACGCTATTGATAGTATCAATACTATCGATACTATTGAATTTTTGTGAATATCGATAGACTACCGATAGTCCACTATCGATCGGCAACACTAGTTCGAGCTACTCATCAGCGTTAACACCATTAGCGTAAAGTATATCACAATAAATTCATATCATAAAATCATCCATCTTCTATCTATCCGGCTCGAAGGAATGAATAGGGACACAGCCCTCACGGGTTAGTAAAGTAATTAGTACCTACTTATTTATCTCGTTAAGTGCTAGACCATGTTGTAATTGTTTATCTTATAGTACTTACACGTCATATAAACACTTCTGCTTAGAACGAACATTGTACGATGAGCTAATTTTCCCATTTGAGACATTTTACTTTTCACAAGAACTTTGTTAGTCTTCACAAACAAATCACTACACTCATTCGGCCTAAGTAGATTATAGAGAGCACTTTTCTTTGCCGTTACTAAAAATAGCACACGGTTTTCAAATCGCGATTTTTAACACAACACAAAATAAAAAAATGAAAACTGTAGAATTTATAGAAATAGACCAGAGTTCATGTATAATTTGTAAATATTTTTAAAGTTGTTTTTATAGTCTAAATCTGAATAATTTAACACCACACGTCCGCACAGCATGGTGCTACATGAAACACTGTTTGTATTATTAATAATATTGATAAGGGGAGATAAGGCTGGCCCGGTTTTGCTCGCAAAATCTCATGATTTATGCCGATTTTTGTTCCTTATCATCAGTCTAGCCAGAGTAATAACATGCTGGATATAGCTTGTTAGTATTATATCCAGCGTAAGCATTTATTTTACTTTTAGCGCGCTTTACGTTAGTTTATGTTATTTTTTTGTACCTTATTTTATTAGTCTAGCCAGAGTATTAACAGACTGGGTATAGGCTTATACGTTTTATATCAACATTATATTTATATTTTATTATTTGTAGTTTCTTGTTTGTGTAACTTTTTTCTTGTTATTTTTGTTTTATTTACGTAATTATAACTGCATGTTTTATTTATAATTTTTGTTTGTATGTATGTATGTATAACGGATTAGTAGACTGTAAATGTGTACACTATTTTTAATGAATTAAACTGTATCAAGCGTAAGCATTATTTTATCTATAAGACGCGCTTCGCGTAGTTTTTATTATTTTATGTTATCAGTGTTATCTATCACTGAGCATAAGCGAATGTCTTTTAGACCTTTATTTTATGTTAGTTATTGTATTGCGATAATGATTGTTATCGGTAGATCAAAGTTAATGCGATTGACAGCACGCAAAAGGATATCATAACAGTTTTATTCGTTTATGCTGGGTAGGTAGGCACTTAATCGGTCAGAAACCACAACCATACAAAAATATCATAATTATAAATACGGGATTTATCACGTACCGTTCAATTCGTGAACCTTCGTCAGGGTGAGTGCGATCCGCGTCGAACAACGTCTCGCCTCGCACTGTTCGGACGGTACGTGATAAATCCCGTACTTGTAACTATGATTGAAATAAATCACGAAAGTTTTCTAAGTAAAGTACAAAAATATATTGCCGTGGTTTAAACCTCCAGCGCAAAAAGAGGGGTGTTTAATGTTTGATGCCTATGTCTGTGGCATCGTAGTTTCCAAACGGATGAACCCATTCAGATGCTGTTTTTTTTAAATAGAAGGCTACCTTAACTGTGGTGCTTAAGGTTTTCTGTAAAAAACCGCGTCTGAATCGGTCCGTCCGTTATAGAAGTACGATGCCACAGGCAGACAGACAGACATAAGCGTCAAACATAAATAACACCACTCTTTCTTTTTGCGTCAAAGTTTAAAAATTATATTTGAATTTACGCGGTCTATAGCTTACTAATTATTACTCTAAAACGCTTTAAGATTAAAACATAATGAATTACGTATGTTTTAGGACGAAGTTTAATTTTCACAAACTGTTGTCCAAACAATACATTTTGAACTAGTTATCTGAATCTAGGAGAGGCTCTGTCTAATGTCTACATGAGGTTTCTACGCGCGATAGAACGACGAACTAAAATAAATTTACCTATATTAGGGTTGCCATAAATCCCCAAGGCCCCGTCGGGACATTTACAATTAGAAGTCCTTTTTTTGTAACACAAATATTGGAAAAAAATTCTAGGTATGTATAATTATGTCATACACATCTGTATCTCTAGCTAGATGTAAGAAACCTACACACCTGAAAAAAATACCCAAGATAGATGATAGATTGCGAAGTGTAGATGATACATAATAGAAAATCTGACCCAAATAGCACAAATAAGCAGAAAAAAATATTTAAAATTTGCATTAAAATAAAAAAGTCGTCTGCTTGCGCGTCCTGCGCGGAGCGCTCGATTATGTATGTCGGGACATTTTAGAGCTTGTCGGGACGTCGGGACACCACTGTTAATAACGGTGACATGTCCCGACGTATCGGGACGAATGGCAACCCTAACCTATATGGGTGGGTACCTTAAATGGGTAAGCTAGGCAAACTAGTAAGCACGGTTTAGTATTTTTAATTAGGCTAGGAAATTTAGTACACGAAATACTTTCTTGTCGTTGAATTACGATTTTAAATTAATGCCTATACTGGCATTGACACCGGCTACACCCGGGGTATTAGAACTTTTTAAGTTTTCGCGAACTATACTCATGTTTTTAAGACAAAACGGTAGCCTTATTACCTAAGTCCAATTGCTGTCTTGTCGCTATTGCTAGTCAGGCCATCGTACTGTACGTGTGAAAGGGATGGCCTGACTAGCGATAGCGACACGACAGCAATTTGGCTTAGGTAATAAGAGGGCGGGTCTTTTCGCGCACAGATTTTGTATTTCAAAATCATAATTCAAAATCAAATTTTGGCTAACCTCGACGTTTCGGCCAAGTTACATCGGGCGTGGGTACGAGAGACTCGAGGTCGAAACGTCGAGGTTAGTCAAAATTATGATTTTGATATAAATCTGTGCGAGAAAAGACCCGTTTTGTCTTAAAAACCCGAGGTATTGTCGATACATTGGTATCTTATTGTTTACATTTTACAAAATGTACTTACCTACGGAACTTATTTTATATTGGACCTGCGTTTATTAAAATATGTGTTTAGGTAATTCCAGTTTAAATTCTAAAATTCCTATCAAAATATTCCTCTGTTTGGTCCACTCAAGTGGTGTTGATTATCAATATGAGCCAACGTCTTAGGGGGTTTTCTCTTTACACCATCACTTAATCACCATCAGATAAAATAAAATAAAGAAGTAAGTAGTGGAAAATATAAAGCACAAAAATACTATTACAAGCTTTTTATTAACTTGCAATGTATGTATGTATGTATGTTTGTCCGGGTGGAATCTTGCAACTGTATTTTAAACCCGTTCCCCTCAACCGATTGATCTGAAATATACAGTGTTTTTTTTAACTGTAACAGTACGGCAACACCCATAACCAAAGGAGATACAGGTGCAGTTTCTTTTCAGGTTAAGGAAGTATGCTTCAATTAAGTCTACTTTTTGCGTATTTGGCAACTAGACTGAAATAAAAGTCCGACAGGTGCAAGAACCATGTTCGAAATTCAAAATTGTTCTGAAATACGAAATATTTTTGAATTGCTCATGAGAGCATGGAGTTCCTAAACTTCTTAATCGCTACAGTATTAATATTTCTTTAATGTGCAATTAGAATCTAATAAAATGTTTGTAGAAGGAATTTTGTTTGTCCTGTTGTATGAGAATACTTTTTATCAAATTTGACTAACATCCGCTATTCAGATTTTTTTCATTCGATGCAATAATATGATCCTTACAAAGGACTGCATCGATCGGCATCAAAAAAAAAATTTCCAATTTGATTCATTTTAAGGCGCTACTCACACGACCAAAAAAATTTTAATGACAAAATGTTTTTCTTCGAAAACGAGCTGATGTTTTAAAAGAAACTGCACCTGTATCTTCTCTGGTTATGGGTGCTGCCGTACTGTCACAGTTAAAAAAAACACTCTGTATATGTAACTTTGGTGACAATGCAATAATATGGTACCATGGAGGTGGTCTCATGATAGAGACGGATGCTAGACAACGGAACTTCTGAATGGATTGTAGTAGGCTCATTTTAATCTGCTTGCGGTTCCGATTATGAATTTTATAAAAGCTTGTTTTGAAAAAGTAATTTTTCAACACAAAACTTTTTTCCATTAAGTCAAAAACACTGAAAAAAAAAAGGCATTAAATACCTCTAAATTAAAAGTCAAGAAGGTATAGTAATAATCAGAATAATAGCCAGATTAGTTTTTGTAAACCTACCTACCACCAGCTGGGTTAAGAACGCATAAACATTAGTACCTAGGACACTGTTTAATTCAATTCATATTTATTTAATATTCAGATATTACAATAATGTGGTATTATTTTAGCTAAGTATCTTTTTTAATTTATGTAATAACGTCTTCGTTTTGTAACATGGAGTTAATACTGAATTTGATTCTTTATTGTTCATAGCAAAGCGCTCGATCTCCTTCAAACTTTACTTCACGTGTCTATGTTTAATGGAAATTATAGTCCCGTAGTTTTATGAAAACGCGTCGGAACTAGGGCACGGTGACAGGTAAACTGGCTATAATTACAAACAGGAACTCTGGAAATAGACGCTTCGATCGCCAGCAATAGGGATGCCATATGTCTAGTAGCTGTTTGTTCGAGTTTTAATAGGTCGCCCCATGAAGTTAGTTGACTGAAGGTATCATCAACCAAAATTGAGTTTTATAAACTTCAATAAATCTAAGTACCTAACTACAGTATTATGAGATAAACTGTGGTATAACATTACAAAAAATCACTATTAGTAGTCAAAATAAAATATAATCTATGACGCTAAACTACTCTTACTTATTAAAGTCGTACTGTCAAATTTACCTTTAATTAGGTAAAAAATGTTCAACTACCAGACTATGCTCTGAGCCAGCGGCGTAGCGTGGGTGTCAGCCGCCCGGGGCGGAAGACAAATTTGCCGCCCTCTTATTTAGGTATTTCAATATAATGTATACTATAGATTACATACATTAATTCTAGAGAACTTATCGGCAAGAACAGTCATCATTATTTTGCATTAAACAGGTTAGATTTTATATAAAAAATATGTATCTAAGTTTTACAATCACGTTTAAAAATACAAAAATTATTTTACTTATCAATTACTGTGAAGTGTTGTGAAGTTTTGCCGCCCCCTAAAAGGTGCCATCCTTAGCGGGCCTAAAATGTTATGCCATGTTAGCACAGCTGTAGCAAAGAATGTACTTATTAAATATTCTGAGATGCCCTAGAGAATAAACCTGCCAATGAATCATCTAGGTACCTATTTAAATGAGTATAATTAATTATTAAAGTTATCATATCAGCCATAGGGCATCATAAACAGACCACCCCATAGATTTCTAGAGCTATCAATTTTGAGCAGCCTGCATCCAATGGCTCCCAGCAACTTTTATGAGGACATCTTTCCATCTAGGTAGTTGGTGGTGAGGGTCTATATGTATCTATATGGTATAATAAAGTAATAAAATAGGATAATTTATTTCAATTCTTTATTTTATTAAATTATTAACTAATGTTTTCTTTTGTCATCCCTATCTCTTTTATCATCTCGGTCTCTCCCAGATTTCTCATCTCGGTCTCTCTTATCATCCCTATCTCTCTTGTCATCCCTATCCCTCCCTTTCTCTTCACGGTCTCGACTGGACTTGTCATCTCTGTCTCTAATTTTTCTATCATAGTCATCGTACTTTCTAGAAGTTCGTACTCGTTTGTCATCAGACCGCCTTTCCCTAGAGCGGTCAAGTTCACGATCCCGAGAACGGGACTTGTGTCTCTTATAGTCCCGTTTACGTTCGTATGGTGAGCGAGAACGTGACCGGCGTTCTTTCTTAGATTTGTAGCTATGGTACTTTGAGAGTGGTGGTGTTTTTGGTGATTTATCTTTCTTGGTATCCCGTCTTGTGTCCTTAGAAGTGGATGCAGATGGAGATTCAGCCTTCTTTTCAGCATTCGCTTTTTCTTCCCGATCTTTCTGAGCTTGTAGGAATTTGTTGGCTTGATATTTCTTCCGGAGCAGATCTACTTTGCTTTCTAATTCTTCAGGGTTTACTTTTGAGCGCTTGTAGAGTTGGAGGATCCTCATGGAAACCTCTCGTATGTCCTCTTCGGAGACAGTGAAGAGTAAGAACCAGTGAGGGTTGTTGGGCAGTGGTAACCCAATTTTCCTAGCTGTCAAGTAGATGCAAGCACAGGCAATGGTTTCTGGTGGGAATCTCATGAAGACATCAGTCCGGAGGGCATCATTCATGTAGTTCCAAGCCATCTGCATCAACTGCCTGTTTTTCTCATACTGCAGCACTTGGAGGTAGACCACAATGAGTTTGTGAGGATGTTTCACGTGAACACAGAACCCTAGCTCCTTCAATATCCTCCGTTCAGCTTTGATTACTTGATTCTTTTGTTCAATGTAGTTTTGGTCAACTATCAGCGGAGAAATAGTCTTCTGCGCTCTCAATTGCTTTACATGGTGAAAGACATTGATGACATCTCTGATTCTACAAGGTTTTTCTTCGACTTTTGATGCTAAGTAGATGCTGCCCATTGCCATGGTTTCCATGGGGTATCTGACAAAGGATTTTGAGTAGTAGAATCTCTGAAGGTAGATTTGGCCTGTTGCCATGGCGACCTGAGGGAGTTTGAGTAGGATTCCCGCGGTTTGGATCATTTCACAGCCGAGAATACGAAGGTCGGTCTCGGTCTCGATATCGAGGCCATCAGCTTGCGATGGGGTCTCCTTGAACACATTTTCAGGTAGTAAGCAGTTATATAACGTTAGAAGAATCTTCCCGTAATTCTTTTGGAGCTTCGCAGGCACCGCTACGACAGGCTTAGCCTGGTTTTGAGTTGTAGTTGCAGTCATTGTGAATCCACGATCCCTTCGTTTCAGAGTGGCACTTTTCCAGGAATTGACATTTGTGTTCGTCAGAGGCAAGTAATATCACACTTTTTTACTATTTGTATCGGTAATTTATTGGTAAGCAAATATTTTAACACAAGAAACACGAAAACACGCCGAATAGAATGGAGCGATCTTGACACATTCGTCATCCAAGATGGCGCCACTATCAAACAGATGTCAAAGTCCTGTTTTGTAAACAATATATTCCTAAATTTAGGAGACAGGATCTAAATCTAGGGATTTGAAAACATACCTTGTGCCATTGCTGTTTCTGCACTGTAACTTTTACTAGCGAAACTACTAAAAGTATTGAGATAAAAATTAAAACACAAGACAAACTCTGAGCCAGTCAATCGAATTATTTTGTACGTTCCATTTCTGCCAAAAAAAAAGCAGTTCTCAGATTTCTATGATTGCCTAATTTTGGAAATACTTTCGCTAAAATGCATATTTTTCCTTTAGACTTTATATTTCAGTGCATTTTGAAATATAATTGGTCTAAAATTCATTATTGGTAATTAAGAATTATTCCAGTTGTGAAGTTTCCAAACCTTATAATAACGAGAGAGGTTGGAACGTATTTGGGCAATGTGACCGGAAATCCTGAATTTTACCTTGGCGGCAATACAAATTTATAATCAATAATGTACGCTACAAACATTGCAAATATCATATGATTATTTCTTGAATCTCTGCCAGCAAATCTAATTAAATTAGATAATGGCCTTGACTTTCGTATGACTGTTATTGACTCTTACTTTACACTGAAATTGAATGAAAACTTACATCCAGGGTCCGTGCATTTCTGAACAAAGGAATCCAGAAAATCGTGTCCCTCTCCAGCTTCAAAACAACACTTCACGAAAGACATTTCGATTAAAATCTCAACAATTTAAATATCTACAAAGTGCATGATATCATAATACAAGCAATAAAATATTTATCGTAGGTTTATATAACTTAATTGAAACACTGTAATCAGGTAGGCATCGTAGGTAAATAATAAAACTTTTTTTATTATTAGATAACAAGGATAAACGAATATTCAATTTATAACTCTAAACAAACACGATCAACGTACAAGTAAACAATGTAACAATAAACAAATATAATGGTCATATTAAAATTGACTATATTTGTACAACTAAATTAAATAGGTCACCGTGTCACAGATTTGGTTTCAAGAATATCTTATTTTTTCGACAAAAGTCAATGCGATTTGCGAACATAATACAAAAACTCGACCAAATTGAGTTGACTACAATGTCTGAAACAGTTTTTGATTTGTTGTATACGTTGATACTCAGTAGGGTAATGCGCGTAAGCCTAGTTTTAGATTCCGCGCATCGCTGCTAGATGGCATTACAGTTTTAGTTCTTCTACTCGATACTAGGTGGCGTCGCGACATGCATACTAGACGGAATGATGGATCTAAACGTGGTTGGTAGATGTCGTTGCATGTCTGAAAATGACTTTTTCGTACCACTTGCTCAAAAAATGTGACATTCTATGCCACAAAAAGCGAACATAACAATAGTCATTTTTATTCTGTTAAAAACAGGGAAAGAAAATTGTACTGAATTTCATTCATCCTCTAGGGGGAGAATGTGATTTAAATTTGGAATACTCACCGAAATTTATACTGAACTACATCTGTGTTTACACCATTGAGTTTGTATATAAAGCTTTATACATCTTTTTGAAAAAGGAATACGCATTTATTATGCAGTTATGATTATTAAATAAAATTACGAAAACCGACGAGGCCGTATGAGCTTGATGCCTTTGCTTTTTCGACAAAAAAATATTAGTCTAGGAATTTGCCGCGTTTTTGTTTTCTTCAAATACATAAACGTTAAGTTTATTTTAATTTATTTTTATAAATAAGTTAATGTTCTAAAATACTCAAATCAACTCATCAACAATAAATGTACCAAACAAAAATGTATTTGTATTTCTCTCTATCAATAATTGGACCAATGTTTCGAATGTTAACTTTTACTTTTAATTGTCATTATTTTTAATGAATGCTTATCTCATATTATTATTGTGTTAATTTTTTCGCAAATGGTACGAAAAGTAGAGTATTTTCCTCGGTGATAAAGCTGTCTTAGTCTTGGGTGAACTTAAATCCCTCGCTACACTCAGGACTCGTCTTAAATCCCGCGCTTCGCTCGTGTTTTAAGTTTTTAACACCCTCGATACGCTCGGGAGTAAACCTCGAGTCCTTCGTTACGCTCGCGATTTAAATCGTCACCCGCGACAGAAGACACTGCTTTATCCCCTTGGTTAATAATCTACTATTTGTGTCTACTTTATACAAAGTTTGGCCGGAAACCAAAGGTTGCATCATATGTTATAAGGTCACAAATAAAATGATACTTTTAAAATTTTATAAGTTTATTTAAAAAAAGTTAGATTTACAATTTCCTTAGGACTTAGGGCGAAATAATGTGAAATAATGGACTTATAAACAATTTGCACTGTTTCATGTTAAAAAATAGCGAAAAATTTAAACATGTAGAAGCGAGAAGAGCCAAAAAATATCGTCATAAAATATTAGTAGAAGCGTTTATCTCGTGACTAAACTAAAATGGTAACAATAAAATAAATGGTTGCATGGCACTGTCTGAAGTAGCCACTAATTTGTCTTACATTAATTAGATATTAGCACCTTTTTTTTTTAGAAAATGACACCTCGTGAGGGTTCACGAGCGAAGTCCTATGTCATAATTTTATGATTTTCGACATCTCAAAACAAAGTACAATAATAAGCTCAAGCAAAATTAATTGTTTTCGTGTTTGTATTTAAAAAACTGTTTTCTTTGTGATGTAACAATTTAATTCATTAGTTTTATAGGGCACTAATGTTTCAGTCCAATAAAAAAATTACCTACATACTTAACTAACTCCAAGAAACTTAGACAAAGAACAAAGAAAATACATAATTATGTAATTTATTTGTTTTTAACAAAAGAATCTTGTTCTTTTTTCAAATTGTTACACAGTAAATATTTTTTATTTAAAATTAAATTAGGATCTAAGTACGATTAAAATTAATCTATGGAATGATAAGTTTGTAACATAAGCTGAGTTACCCGATGATTAATATAATTTTCAAAATAAATATCTAACGCACTCTAGAATTAACTTCAGGTTTTTTGTTTTTATTCGTCAGTTTGAACCAGCCAGCCTTTTTATTATTATCCTTAGGCATAGAGATTGACCTAGAAACTCTCTCCTTGTCGCTATCTCTGCTTATAATTTCGCTGGACTGGGTCTTTTTACCAGCAGCAGGCTTTCGTAACGTCGACTGTGTCTCTCTCTCTTTACGTTTCTCTCTTTCCCTCTCTGGTTTTCTGTACAAAGTTTGACTAGAACTAGTGAGTCGGCTGCTAGCTGGGCGTTTAGTCAGCGTAGTCTGGCTGTATGATTTGTTTTTCTGCAGCATAGCTGGTCTGTCATCATTTAGTGTTTTTGTAGATATGGCTTTTTTGATGGTTTCCTTCTTGGGTTTTCTGGGTCTTTGAGCGTAGTGGACGTCGTGCTGGTCTCCGTAGTGTTTGGGGGTCCAGGGTGCGAAGATGGAGAAGCTCTTGGTAGTGCTCCTGAGTTGGAGGTTTGAGGAGTTGACTGAAGACACGTCGTCTCGGGATCGATTGCGAGTTATTCGGCCCGGGTCGGGAATATCGCCAACTGCAAATAAAGAGTGTTTAGATTGAGGAGTTTGAACATAAAATATGACACGGTTAAAAATATTTGAAATCACGCATTTGGGCGTTGTATTTGAACGATAAGTTTTGAGTGGAAGGTAATTTTAGTGAATTAAAGTAGGTTAGCGTCCTACTGCCCTTATATCTGTCAGGTGTACCAGGGTGTCTAAACGCTATTTGGATAAGTGATAGGTTTCCGCTACTCGCCGCCGTATCTGATCATGGCGTTAGTTTCTTTGCGTGCGCGCCGGAACCTGACACTCGTTCAGAAACGAAGCTGGCACAGACAAGGGTCGGCCATTTGGTATTACGCTCTCTGTTAGTAACTTTGTATAAGTTCATCCATTTCCGTCCATTTGAATCATTTTATACACGAACAATACATATTACATTTTAAAAAGTCATAACCCTATATATTTTCACCCAAACTGAGCTGCCGCCCGCGAAAAGGTATAAATAAATCTTTTCAACAAACTTTTACAAAATATACTTTGGGGTACATAGGTGTCCAGGAACTATAGGAATGATCTGATCCCGCCATCTCCCTTCCATCAAAGGACAGGACAAGCAGGCGCACAACTCAGTACCATCCGTACCTAGTTGATATTAGGCCTACAATAATAATCCTCCTAGCCGATTTCGGCTACAGAGACTTGACTTTGTGATTATTGGCCTAGGTGTTTAGCCTGTATGTGGCTGATGTACCCTATTTTTGCGCTAAAAGTCCGGTTACAATGAACACAAGTTAAGGCGCCATTAATGTAGTTGTAATTGATATTAGCCGGCGGTCGACTTTTAAGCTGATCTCGTTTTAAGTCTAGTTCTTGCCTCCTTTCTTCTTCAAACTCGTACACTTTGTCCTGAACATGACGCCTCCATTCAGGTCGTTTTTCAGCGAGAGCCTCCCAGCGCGACGGATCGATACAACACCTCTTCATGTGCCTCTTCTGTACGTCTTTGAAACGTAGGAACTGACCTCCGCGTTTCCGCTTACCATGTTCTAGTTCACAGAAGAAAATGCGTTTCGCCCTTCGCTCATCAGACATCCGAGACAGGTGCCCGCACCAACGCAGCTGACGCCGCATCAAATATGCCTCTATGCCACAGACATTAGCCCGTCGTAGAACATCGGTATTACGGACCCGATCCGACCACTTGATGTTAAGAATGTCGCGGAGGCATTTCAGATGGAATCTGTCTAACGTGCGTATGTGTCTGCGATACAGGCACCATGTCTCTGACGAGTACAAGATGTTAGGAAGTACAATAGCCATATACACCTTAATCTTGGTACTCAATTTGATGTTATGGGAGCGAAATACCTGGACTCGTAGTTTACCAAAAGCAGCCATAGCGGAGCCAAGTCTGCTGTTGATCTCCGAGTCAAGGTCGCATTTTGTTGTTATGCTGCTTCCCAGATATCTGAATGTATCGACCTGTTTTATGGGCTTTCCATCGATTTGCAGATTCAGTGGAGCTTGGTTAACAGTGTCCATGGCCATCACCTCTGTCTTTGTAATATTAATTTTGAGGCCAAATCTACAGCACGCAGCGTCAAGCCGAGTCATCAAGTCCTGGAGTCCCTCAGAAGATTCCGCAACGAAACATAGGTCATCAGCATACATCAATTCGGTAATGAGGTCATACGATACCTTTGTGTGCGCTTTTAACCTAGCCAGGTTAAAGATACTGCCATCTGTGCGAAAACGTATGCGGATCCCTTCGGTGTTGGCTTGTAAAGTCTCCCTCACGACAACGGAAAAGTACAGAGCAAAAAGAGTGGGTGCTAATACACAGCCTTGTTTTACACCACAAGTGACAGGGAATTGCTCTGTCTGCTCACCATTGACGGTTACGCAACAAGTCATGTTGTCGTGAAGAAGTCTTATCAAGCGTATAAATTTGTCGGTGCAACCAAGTTTCGAAAGCACAATCCACAAAGCTTCGCGAGGTACACTGTCAAAAGCTTTCTCCAGATCAACAAAACAGAGAAACAGAGGTTGACACTGTTCCCTGCTTTTCTCTTGCAGTTGTCTAAGAGAGAATATGGCCTCGCATGTGCCGCGATTGGGTCTAAACCCAAATTGCGTTTCAGGCAATATACTTTCAGAGAGCTCCATAAGACGATTTAAGAGTACTCTGGCAAAAGTTTTTCCTGGAGTAGACAGAAGTGATATACCCCTATAAGAGTTGCAAACAGATCGATCACCTTTATTTTTATACAAAGAGAAAATTAGTGATACGCCAAAACTAGGAGGAACGAACTCCATTTCCCACATGCGCTGGAAAAATTGCCAAATCTTGTAGTGCAACTCATCTCCGCCATATTTTAATAGTTCTCCTGGTATGTTATCGATGCCGACAGCCTTATTGTTTTTCTGCGCTTTGATGGCGATGATAACTTCCTCAAGAGAAGGAGGCTGATCCAGATCTACGGCTTGTGGTAAGGCAGGAAGTGATGCTAAATAGTTTATGTCAGCAGAACGATCCACATTGAGTAAGCTGTTATAGTGTTCTGCCCAGCGAGTAAGAACTTCTCCTTTACTTACCAGGAGGGTACCTGAAAGTGATTTCAGTGGTACGTTTACTCGATGTGGACTTCCTACTAACTTTTTAATCTCGTTAAAGAAATCGCCGAGTCTATTCGAATCAGCAAGCCACTGAATATAGCGAACATAGGCCTAGCTGAATATAGGCCTACCACCCATTCGCACACACCGTTTTGGTTCTACGTTCTTGATGCATACAGCTAAGTTATGGAACACTTTGCCGTCGTTTGTTTTTCCTAAAGTATACAATCCGGTCTTCTATAGGTACCTAAGAATAAATAAGTTTCTACTAGATGCTCGTGCTTCATCTTATTATTTTTGTCTATTGGTATTACCTGTGGTCGCATGTAGATAGACCACGCTGCGTTGGCTCTGGTGGCTGGAGTCGCCCTCAGTGCTGCTCTCACCAGAGTTTGCAGCTGGAGTCCTGCGTCTGTGTCTAATGAAAATCCACGTCAGAAATACATAAAATACAATCAATAAACAAGTTAATTATGCGACTACAATAGAGATCTAAGAGACTGGGGCTAGTCTAGTCATTTCAGAGATATAGTCGAGCAGTGTTTTCCTAAGAACACAATATTGGTTACGCTAGCTGTCTGAAAATGCTGGATAATTGGTAATTTGGGGAACACTTGTATTGCTTAAAATGAGTACTTCATGGTTTTCTGGATGCATTTCAATATCCTCCACAGGAAGTCCACTACTAAACACGGGCTTCCTAGATTTCCATTGCGAACGATCGTGTGCGACCTGCAGCTTCCAGCAATACACTAGAAAGAATAGCGTATAACGCCTCTCCAATAAGGTAGAAAGACGACCTAATTTCAATACTATTTTCCAATACCTATATAGCAGCTACCTAAAACTACATAAAACGCAGAAGGGCAATAAAATCTTGAAAAGATTACTCACTTCAAATCCCTATTTACTTCCGTCTTGCTTCCCCTCAACTCCGATGAGCTGCCTCGCTCTTCCATCCTCCTTCTCACATCCTCCGTACCCCTTTCCCCACTTCTTCTCTCCCCACTCCTCCTATCCCCCTTCAAAGTCTTAGAACTACTCTGACTCCTCGACCTATCATAGGGGTTTATCGGAGGCTTTTTACTCATTCTCCTATCAATATGACTCTCCGCTTCAGAATTACTATGCTCAGTTATATTCTGAAGATTTCTTTTGTACTGTTTTGGGATAGATTCTCTTTTCTCATCTCTATGCAGGTTGGATAAGGAGTAGCTTTTGCTGGACAGCATTGAGTTATCGACCTCATCTAAACCGTTTGTGGAGTTTGAAATGGTTTTGCGTAAGGTTCCATGGGTTTTGGATTGTGGGTGGCTCTTGGATTTGGTGACAGTGGAGTGAGAGACATTGGCGTCGGAGTCAGGGTCGGTGTCTCCGAAGAACCGAAGGTTCTTTGCTGTGCTGTTGAGGGGGACCTTGGATTTGGTCCAGGCTTTGCGGGTGGACTCATCTTCTGTTATGATGCTCTCTTTTTCCATCTGTAAAAGATTTATTTGTTAATTTAGTTTGTGAATGTATATTATAAACAAAGAGGTTGGTCTGGGTTATAGGTATCTACATCAGGTAAAAGTTTGTGTAAAGTTTTATAAATAAATCTTAAAAGAGGATTTTTTCCGAAGATAAGTAATAATGGATTGAATTATGTGGCACAATCGTATTTAACTCATAGATTGGTTTAAATAGCTTTCACAAATGAAGTGTGTTATGTATATCTTGTAAGATTAGTTGGAAAGCAGTCAGCGATGAATGAGACCTACAGGTTCATGGTGGATGGCACAAGCAAACTGAGGCCAGGGGTGGGTAAAATCAGACTGTAGTTGATATCAAATATCTTGCATTGTTGCTATACTTGTTTTATGTTTTTAAAAGGTCTTCATTCAACATAAATGTTATTATAGCACAACACAGTTTAGTAGAACATTGGTAGCGGTTCTGTTGTTTACGCCGACTAACTAAAATTGTGTAAAATACAATCGTTCTTATTTTGTGTACGGTAAAGATCAAATTAGAATGACATTTAAAGTGACGTTTCTAAAATTAAGTAATATTTACCAAGATGGCGTATTTGCCTAGTTTTAATCATCACCAATTTGACTGCTGACTAGAACTAACCCAAAAACACGCCATCTTATTAAAAAATACTTAAATTCTACAAATGTCACTTTAAATATCATTCTAATTTGATCTTTAACGTAAACAAAATAAGACCGTTCGTATTTTACACAATTTTAGTTAGTGTAAACAACAGAATCACTTATTTGAGATTAAAATAACTCAGCAGGCTACAGCACCTTTATAAGTTTTTTTTGATAAATTTACTATTTATAATTTAGTTGGACTGTGTAAATCTTTTTTATTAATTTTATAAAATTATACCTTCCTCCTTAGATCCTTAGTAAAATGTTGATATGTGGATATCAGTACTTTGTATAGCGCGCATTTTTAATATCAAGTGCCACTATACTGACCTTAGCACCAGGGTTCCCCTTCTTCCTAGTCAGCCTATCCAAGGACTTGAACCAGCTGCCTCCAGCCTGTCTCCGTGGGGGAGACGGCGTGGGAGTGGGACTGGGAGTCGCCAGGCGGCGGCGACCGCGATATCTCTCCGCCTGGAAGCAAGAAAACGAAGAAAATTGTTTTACTTGTTTCAAAAAGTTAAGAATTAAAAGTTTTGATTAAAGAGCTATTGCGTCCGGTTATAATATTAAGTGTCACGGACTGGCAATACCAGAAGATTCTGTTATAATGGGAACCTACAGCTCCTTCTATGATCAGTTGGGAATAACCCTTTCTTACTAATACTACCTATAACGCAAGAGTACTTATGTAGTAATGTTAAATATATGTACCTAGATTAAGTAACAGATATGGTTCGTGGCCTAGAATCCGGATACGAGTAACGCGGGCTCCACGCGTTGGCCCTAGCGCCGGTACCAACGCCACTCGTCCAACGTATGGATCTAGAAAATAGTATTAGTCCCAACGTGGATGTCTAGAAAATTAACCAGCCAACGCGTGGAGCCCGCGTTACTCGTATCCGGATTCTAGGCCACGAATGATAACTTAGCAGGAAGGAATACGAAACCTAACGGATTTGCTAGTGACTGCAAATCTTATTTTTTTTAACTTTCGAAAAAAAACGATGGAGCTCTTTTGAGCGATGACTGCATTAGCTGTCGATATGAATGACAAATATTAACACGTCTGACTGTAGATCACGAGCGGAGTTCATCGACTTGCAACACTGTGTTTATTTTGTATGACTCGTAAAATACAACACAAAAGTTAAAGATGTCATTTTAGGCAATTTCTATCTTTTTACCTGACTTCAAAAAGGAGGAGGTTCTCAATTCGTCGGAATCTTTTTAAATATTTTTTTTTATTATGTTCCCTGATTACTCGAATAGACAAGCCTTTGTGTTGATACTCGCCGAGTGGGGGCCTGGTGACCTGTAATACAAGTTCCTATGGACCTACCTACTTCAGGCACCAGTCTCTCACAATGTTGTTAACACCACACAAACTTGCCTGTGTAAATTGAACTTAAATAACAAATTTTGAGAGAAATAAATGACTACTACTACTCGAAGACACCTGGACCGATTTGAGAAATTATTTTTTTTGTTTTAAAGGGTTCCAGGTGGTCCTATTGGCACCAAGTCAGGATCTGACGATGGGATCCCAAAATAATGGAGGGCAACCCTCAAATTTTATAAGGTGACAATTGGGTTTTAAGTTTTTAGCTCAGAACTCCGTCATTTATCAACCGATTTGGAAAATCTTTTTTTATTTGAAAGTACATATGTAGGTACTTTCATACTGGTATTATAGAAATTTCATTGGTTAAATAGGTTACATATTTGTTAAAAAGTTACTTGTTTATAAAATGTAATCTTCATTATAAATACGGGATTTATCACGTACCGTCTTACCGGTGTTTCGACCGACAATGACGTACGTGATAAATCCCGTATATATAATAATGATTGAAATCAATCACAAAAGTTTTCTAAGTAAAAATGTAATCTATTAAAACTATTCTGTATAAGGCTATTAATTAGGCTATAATGTGTCATAAAGCCATAAAATTTGCATGATGTTCGAACACCAGACCACTGATGGACGATAAAGGATATTTAGCCAAGTTCGTGTCGAACCATACACTGTATGTTCCGACTGTATATGACCGGCCTAATTGTAAAATTTCTAAATTTGTTTAGTTTAGAAAGAGTTGGAGCGTTGTGTCTCTGAATGTTATGTAGTTATTGCTGGAGCATATTTTAGCAACGAACCAATTGGGTTCAGTAGGATCACACTGAACCCCAACTTTAAGTGATTTCATCTTGCCAATCTATTACCTCACCCCATAGGTATTATTTAATGAGATGCAATCTTAATTTCTCTACATGACCATATTCAACAAAAAATGTGACGCCACTAACAACGCTGTCTAGAAAAAACAAGGCAAAAGGTTAAAAGAACTTTTTCAAAAAGTTTTGTTGAATAAAAGTTGATGATTAGATAAAAACTTAGTGAAACTCAATTTGCTTGTCGAAGTATTAGAGTTAAAAAATGATAACCGTCATAAGACTGATATATTATACATCTCCTTGGATTATCTCTTTTTAATAACAGAGACACACAATATATATGTAAAATGGGCTATTGTTTCGTTCGCATAGTTATCGTCAGTAAACGTGTGTCTTATGTATTAGTATTAAGGTTGTTTTTCCTGTAACATGGGCAACATTTTTTTTGTCCTATGCGTGCGGTAGATTCACAACAAGTCAACCCTTACTAAAATTGAGCTGACCCACAACGGTCCGATGAATCTTTAATTCGGCTGCCTCACCTCGAACGAGTGACAGCGCAACGCATATTATTACCAAAACAACCCATCCAAAATCGGTCAAAAGCATTCCAAATTCGTGTATCGTGTGTGGATTTATTCAGACTATCTTTGTGTAAATCTATTAACAAACAATCAAGTTCCACCGGCCGGTGTGCGTGTGATAAGTGCCGCCAGCATTGCCCAGCAACAGGCAGCAAGCAAGCGCGCGTTGAGGAAGGTGATCTTCTGTTGGTGTTCCAGGTATGTGCGCATTATATTGTTACCTGGAGGATACTTTTTATCATACATAAGGCTACACGGCGATTGCTATCTACATATTAAAGGTAATCGACCCAGTGTGACCCAGGCCAAGCCTGTACGTCACAGGCTATATTATCGCTTAAAGCGATTTTTTTCGTTTTTTACATAATCAAATTCAACAATTAATCAGTAAAAAGCTACAAAACCTTTTTTATCATTTCTTGAAGCGTTTGTTTAAATATAACTTTTAGCTTACGAAGTAATACTCGTACCAATATTAGTATAGTTGGCAAAAATATACAAATATCATTTGTGCGCCTTCAATGAAATAAACGAGTGTGCGTTAGACCACACGACTGAAGTAAAACTTCTTTTTCAAAATATTAATTTATAAAATTGTTCTATTACAAAATGTTCCACACATCTGTAGGTCGATCAGTCTATGTTCATTCTGGAAAGACGCAACACGGACTCGCACAATAACTTTTAAAAATATAGGAAACGTAACTCTCTTTCTTTATATCTTCACTAAATTATATCTCCCTCTCAACTTCCGTTCGCACTTTTCGTAACGCATTCACTAGCTTACTCCCCAAGTCAAGCGTGAGTAAAGAAGTTTTACTTCAAAACAAAACGTGTGTGTGTACTTATGTAGGTACGTAAGACTTTGTACTTCTTTGGCGTAACATAACAAATAAATTTAAAGATTTCATCCCGTATGTCACGACTCTTTGTTTCTAAAAGGAATGATAAATTTATAAATATAGTTATGAGTTTTCACGAAAACTTGAGAGACAGATAACAGTTAACTTCATCATGTCGCTTTTTGGCTGTCGGTGTGCGCGCGCATCGTAAATTCTAAATTTTTTCCAAAAAAATGAGCCCATGTTGTAACACCATGGACGCCTGAAGACGGAAGGCGACGTCGGGGTTGGCCGAGAAAGCGTTGGCGGGACGATTTCGATGGATGGTGGGAGATATTGACTGATAGGGATGCTTGGAGAAACTTGGGGGAGACCTTTGCCCAGCAGTGGGAGCTCGAGGAAGTGGGCACCACCACCTTGCCTTTATCTGCCGCCAAATAGCAGTACTTGTGCTGCTGTGTTCCGGTTAGATGGTAATGGTATCTTCCTGTAATTACTGGCACATAGGCATAACAGCTAAGTCCTTTAGTATGACAACGTATCCACATAGAGATCAACATAATAGGTACCTTGTTTTGAATTCTATGTGGATATCCATGGGCTGCAGTAGCCACTTAACATCTGGTGGACTGCATGCTCGTTTGCCATATAAGTCGTATAAAAAAATGGTAGCTTAGAGAAAAACATTTTTTGTGTCCAAACGTGCCAATAGAAGTATAACTTCAAAATGTTGCACTGTAAAGTCTAACTTTTTATTAGCTGCAGTAAAATGACGTTTTGTGGGTTGCCGGTTTTTGAAGAAAAATAAATAGGGATGTAGCTAATTGAGTGAATCATAAATGAATAATCAGTTTGGTTGTTTTTTGAGATTTAATATTAAGTTGTAATGTATTTTTTAACCTATTATTATTACTATACTAGAGGATTGATCTTTTTTAGTGGAAGTATAGGGAGGTACATTCAAAATGAAACAAAAACGTCATAATAATATTATTTAATTAATTTTTGTGAACTGAATCACATCCCTATTGAGATTAGGCTGGCAACATTATTTTACGGAATGACATTTAGAAACGTCATTTTACTGCAGCTAATAAAAAGTTAGACTATAGCTGTAGTACCTAGTAGCTGTACATAATTTACAATGTGAGAAACATTGTTAACTACTAATGAAAAGACGACTTGATAAGAGTTGCTGGGAGCCGTTGGGGAAGGCCGCACCATACCGGCCACTCTGAAAATCTGTGGTAAGACACATGCTCAGCATGATGACATGATTTTTTTATGTTAGTTGTGGGGAAACAGGCTTACGGCCCACCTGATGGTAAGCGGTCACCGTCGCCTATTGACACCTCCAACACCCGGGGTATTGTCGATGCGTTCCATACCCTGTACAAACCTCATAACATTTCTCTTGAGGTACCATGTCATAGCCTAAAGGGAAAACCGCAGATGGTAGCTCATTCCACATCTTGCAAGTATGGGGTAGAAAAGATCGCGTGAAGCGTGTGGTGTACGATACCCAATTGTCGACGATGAGCTTTGTTCCGTCGAGAAGTGCGGTGGTAAAATCTCGACGACGGGATAAGATCGAATAGCTCTTCAGAACATTCCTCACTATACAGGCATTATATGAGAAAGAGAAAAAAATAATCTATCGATAAAAAAAGAAGTATTTCTCTATTTTCCTAAATAAATTTTTTTTAATAAAAAGCTTTTATTTTCTTTACACGTTCTTTGAGTTTACATAGTTAGAGACTTAAAATTAATTATTTTGTATGCAAAGACTACTTTTAGCTTTTAGGTCCATTTCTCGCGATCCTAGTTACTACCTACTACTTATCTAAAAGAACGTCCTATGCCTTATCTAAGTAGGTCCACTTTTATTACGTGCTATCGATTTCATTATCGGTGAGTGGGTAAAGAGCATTGACCCAAGGATGTTTACCCCAACAGCCTTTATTTAACTGGATCCCTGAATGGCCTTGTTTGCACGTTTTAATGTCACAAGTAATTTTGGTATTTCCAAAGTTGGTTTAATTGTACCTGCATGGAATAAAGTTCCTGCATTGTTATTAGGATTATTTGTTTGTTTTTGAATTAAGTTTAGTGAGTTACCAAATTTGATAAATTGAAGGCGCTTATAGTTATGAAATACTTTTACCAGCATTCACTAGGTAAATCTTGGGTTATAATAGTAAATTATTAAACGAGGGGATAAAACAGTCGTCTTGCGTCACTAGCGCTATATTGAATCCCGAATATAAAAAAGGATTCTAGAGTTAGACCAAGAGCGGAGCGAGGGAGTTAGAATCCTGAGTGCAGAGAGGGATATACACTTTCTGCGAGATAATAAAATCCAAATTTCGGTTGGTGCATTCTGTGCAGAGGTTAGTTCGATTTACGAATAAGTTCTTACTATGTGAGTCTCTTTGGTTTAAATTTTAATACAGATGAGGTTCCGAATTCAAATCACATTATGCCTGCGAGGGCATAATAAAATTCAGTACAACTTTACTCCTGACTCCTGGCTCAGCCATAGGGGTTTAATCACCTGCTTTCGGTGAGGTTTTCACGACACATAATTTGACGTTGTCGAGCAGGTGGTGTGTGTGAAAAATAATATAACTCAGAACTTTCTAGATGGCAGTAGGTCGTTAGGTTTTTTTACGTCGTTAGTCAATACTACTTTAGACTCTTGTTTGCACTTAAACTTACTTTTGACCCGTTAAATTTTATTTTATACTAATTGAGCCGTCCGCGGCTTCGCACGCTTGAAATTTCCCGTTCCCGTAGGAACTTCGGGATAAAAACTGTATAAAACACTCTTGTCAAAGTGACGCGACACTTCATAAAAATGACTTCACGTCAATGAACGGCGGTTAAAATAAATGGATATTGTTATTACAAAACTACTAAAAATTACTAAAATAGTGGCCAAGTGCGAGTCGGACTCGCCCATGAAGGGTTCCGTAGCAGCAAGTAACATAATATAAAATTCTTGTAGTTCATTGTAACTTTTTTTATATTTGAGTTGATTGAATGAAAGGTAAATTGAGGTTTACGATTTATGACGTATTAAAAAAAACTACTTACTAGATCTCGTGCAAACCAATTTTCGGTGAAAGTTTGCATGGTAATGTACATCATATATTTTTTCTAGTTTTATCATTCTCTTATTTTAGAAGTTACAGGGGTGTGGGGACGGGGGGACGGGGGGGGGGGCAAATTTTATCACCTTGGAAGTGTCTGTCGCGCAAACTATTCGGTTTAAAAAAAAATATATTAAAAACCTCAATATGATTTTTGAAGACCTTTCTATAGATACCCCATGCGTATGGGTTTGATGAAAAAAAAATTGTGTTTTTTCTATTTTTGTGTGAAAATCTTAATGCCTTTCACAGAATATATCTACTTACCAAATTTCAACAGTATAGTTCTTATAGTTTCGGAAAAAAGTGGCTGTGACATAGGGACGGACAGACAGACAAACAGACATGACGAATCCATAAGGGTTCCGTTTTTTGCCATATGACTACGGAACCCTAAAAATGGCGGGTGGTGGTAGGAAGATGAAAAATACTTTACGACCTACAATACAATATCTCATACCTACAAATATTAAAAAAAAACCATTAAAATCGGTCGACCCGTTTCGGAGGAGTGCGAGTTTCTAAAACCGTGACACGAGATTTTTATAATATTAGAAGTTATAAGTCTTTAAATTTACCAACTCATGTTGGTAAGTCTTAAGATTTACTACTATTCGAGTAACTTATTCATTTGTTTTGTAAATACTAGAGGTACACCCAGAAGCGTAACAAATATCTGTAAATCATACAAATCGACATCGACAATGTAAATTATCGACCTCCTGCATCTCCTTCAAAATAAGAGATAAGCCAAGAGACTGATAAGAATACTATAAGTATACTAGAAGTCGAGGTGAGACAGATGCTTTTTTGCTTAAAAATAAGTTTGCTCGTTGCTTGTTCAAGCTCAAAGCTTTTATAAAATTCATAATTGGGCTCGCCATCAGATACAAATGAGCCCAAACAGGTACGTTATCCAGCAACAGTCTCCATCATTAGACCACCTCCACAGTACCATAATATTGCATTGTCATATTTATGTATTCTGGATTTCAGCTCAAACAATTGGGGGAATTGGTTTTAAATTAATTCGCAAGATTTGACCTAAACAAACTAACAAACAGCAAATTATATAAAAACTTCTAAAAATAAAGATCCATTACGCTTAAAGCCCCCAGTTATTCCTAAATGGTTCGACCAGACGTCGGACCTTGTCATAGCTAAAAGTGAATCCAAAAGCAGCTAAGGTCGCAGACCATATGGCGACCCGTCGGCCTCGTAACCTCAGAAGCCTTATGCACCTACCACTTAGGTGTAATACCTACGTATCAAACTTAGACTAAACTTTTGAAGAAATTAATGACCTTGTTAAGTTCAGAAGGATTTGTCAGAGGAAAGTTGTGATGTCGTGCAATCATATGAACTGGTAATTTTTAGGGTTCCGTACCCAAAAGGTAAAACGGCACTCTATTACTAAGGCTCCGCTGTCTGTCCGTCTGTCACCAGGCTGTGTCTCATGAACCGTGATAGTTAGACAGTTGAACTTTTGACAGATGATGTATTTCTGTTGCCGCTATAACATCAAATACTAAAAACAGAATAAAATAAATAGTTAAAGGGGGGCTCCCATACAACAAACGTGATTTTTTTGCTCGTTTTAGCTCGATATTGATAACGGCAAGAGGTATTAACTGGATCCCGGTTGAAATATTCACAGAATATTTAGTTATACATTCACTTTAAAAAGAAATAATTTAATTTAAATTAAACAAATATTTAAGGGGTGGGGGGGGGGGGGGGGGGGCTCCCATACAACATACGTGATTTTTTTTTTTGGCGTTTTTATAGATAATAGTACGTAACCCTTCGTGCGCGAGTCCGACTCACACTTGGCCAGTTGTTATTTTATTAATGGAATTTTCTTGTTAGGGTTACTTTTTTTATTTGGTTTATCCTTATTTTTTTGTAGTAGGTATAACTACAATATAAACCTACTATATACTATATAAAATTGTAAATTGTAAGCAGCATGCCTAACTTTTTAGGACTTAGGTTTTTTTAAACACGGTCTGCTTTCCTGTTGCAATACCCTGCCAGGGTTCATATGTGAAGCTATCTACCTACTACTTATGACAACTTTGTAACCACGTGAAAGTATCGAGTACCAAATTAATGTATTGAGTACTTATCAAAATTATATAATTTTTATTATTAGAAATTATTTTATATTGTAAGTAAACACATGAGAAAAGACTAACAAATCTACGCTTTGCGAATAATATTGTACTCTTCGCCCCAACTGCGCCCGAGCTGCAAAGCAAGAACTGCCAAGAAGCCAAGAACTGACCATCGCAAGCCTGGAGGTTGGATTAACGATGAATAGATTACAGACAAATTATGACGAACTCCACCAAACGCAAGATCGAGGTTGACGGGCAAGCTATACACTACGTCGATGAGTATATCTACTTGGGCCAGTTAGTTTCTTTCAAAAACAGGCAAGATAAGGAGATCGATCGCCGCATCGAGAACGCCTGGAAGAACTACTGGTCCATGAAAGAGCTGATGAAGGGAAACCTTCCTATGTCACTAAGGCACAAACTCATACAAATATGTATACTGCATGTCCTAACTTATGGTTCCCAAAAATGGACTTTAACCGAGGCTCAAAAATCCAAACTCAAGGTTTGCCAAAGAGCGCAGCGTGCTTGGAGTAAAAAGGATTGACAGAATCCGTAACACCACGCTGCGCTTAAAGACCGGCATTGCTGATGCAGGATATAAGACTGCTAGGGTAAAATGGGATTGGGCGGTGTAAGACGAATCCACCCGGATGGACAGATGGGCAACGATCGTCACGCAGTGGGTGCCTGAAGATGGGCGACGGTGCCAAGGAAGGCCTAGTAGGCACTGGCGTGATGAGTTCGATGCATTCGAGACAGATTGGTGGGATTTGGCACGCGAGCGAAAGTCTTGGAAGACCTTTGCCACACAGACATGTCACAGGTTAAAAAAAAATCACATGACGTCTTATCTATTTGCAGTTAAAAATGAGATTTTACTATAAGTTGCCTAACCTGTGCATGACCTTATCAAACAATCATTTGACCGACTGCGGAACCAGTTATAATGTTTGTTTACCGGTAGTCTCATCGGGTAGACGCTTCCAATTAGATAGATCGCGTCAGTATTATATTGTTGCTAACTTGTTTGAAATGAGGATGAAATACTGTTTTGTTTTACTTCCTGTTTTTATACCGAATAATAAAGACAAGATAACAACATTTTTGAAAGACTATGACCTCCACTTTTTGCGTCTAATGCCTTTAATGTCAAAACTACAACCCCAGCTACATTCGCATAAGAACTACGATACGACAAATAGACCGACACACAGACATATTTATAACTCCTATCTTTTTGCGCAGGGGGTTAAAGAAGGACTAATTCTAGCTTCTTCTTTCGTTAAAAAACCTACTTGTATCTCAGCTTCGCGAAACCAAACTCAGATCTGGCGGAGTTCGGTGGTCTCTGTGCTGAAGAAAGCGGAAGTATAAGATATCAATCCCTATAAAACCTTCGAGACCTTAGAGAATTGTGACCCTCAAGAAAAATTATTTTTTTCATGGCTATTTGTTTTTCATAACTCTTGAGGATAAATATTTTTATGTGTGTGTATTTTTGTGTATGTTTGTATTCCCTGGTTCAGGTCCCCTTGTGCAGGGGGTCGGGCGGTGAGTAGGTACATTTTAGACATTTTACCCTTCTTGAACATCAATATCTCAACAGCCCCCCTCCCCCTCCCCCCCTCCCCCCCCCTCCCCCTCCCCCCCTACCCCAAATTTTTAGCTTATTTAGTATTTAGTCACACCAGGATTGTGCCATCACTACCTACATAATAAATTTCACGATGGTCAAAAGGTCAACGCTTCGAAAGTTATCCTCGAACAAACAAGTAGACACACGAACAATGCCGATCGTCCAAATTGGATTGGTTGGTCATATTCTAAAATGAGAAATATTGGAGTTCAGGTACTGGGTTCAAGGGGGGTTTGGGGGCTCAAATAAACCATTATGACATTATTATTTTATGTAAACCTATTAATGCTTGCCGATTAGGTTTATGACCAACAACCTTCTGTAATTTTTAACTATTTTTTTAAAGTTATACTTCTTTTGGTGCGTTCGGAAAAAAATATGTGAATGAAATTTTTACGATGCGCGTGCAGACAGCCAAAAAACGACATGATGAAGTTAGCTGATAGATAAACATTGTCGGTCGAAACACCGATAAGACGGTACGTGACAAATCCCGTATTTATAATAATGATTGAAATCAATCACGAAAGTTTTCTAAGTAAAATTAGCTGATAGCTGTCGCGTGCGCGCGCACACCGACAGCCAAAAGGCGACATGATGAAGTTAGCTGATAGCTGACTCATGCGCGCGCACACCAACAGCCAAAAACGACATTATGAAGTTAGCTGATAACTGTCTCTCAAGTTTCCGTGTAAACTCATAACCATATTTAATAGAAAAATTAAGCGAACGAAATATAATTAATTAATTATTCCTCTTTACAAACAAAGAGTTGTCGCATACGGGATGAAATCTTTGTTATGTTACGCCAAAGAAGTATAACTTCTTACGTGCGTACTTAAGTACACACACACGGTATTTTTATAAATTATAGGCTAGCGTTTGACGACGATCTCGCCTGATGGCGCGCGTTGATGCAGTCTACGATGGTACACGCTTGCCTAGAAGAAACCTATCCACTCGCGACTTGAAGACCCCTTATTTTTTTTTTGCATATGTTGTTTTATTTTTTTGAACGTCTAGAAACTATATTTGTTTCTTTATATCTACGTACATACCTATTTACCTTTATATGCACTAACTTTTTATATTATTTTTGTCCGTTTTTTATTTCCTACTTATTTATATTTTTACATCACTCACGCCCTGAAAGTTGGTAATAGATACCTGATGTGTAAATGCGATTTACGCCCCGAGATGCGTAAGTAAATTTGAAAATAGGATGAGGCTCATTACACTCATAATATACTAAAATGAAATAAAACCTCCGTCACAAACTCTTATTTTTATTTAAAAATGAAATAGGCCGTTGTTTTGTATTTAAAATTTATGGATACCGGGAATGCAAATTTTCTTTTTAGCAACAAACTGTTTATAAAGACGTTTTCTAAAGACGTACGAGATAATAAATACAAGAGCATTAGTGGGTCGAGTCATTAGCGTCCACGCTCGCGTTTGCTCGCTCGAACGCCAAAATATCTAGTGTGCAATTGATCTAAATTGTACTATTTCTACTGTTAACCTTTTTTTGTTTATGTTGTATTATTTATATGGCAAATAAACGTTTACTTACATACTGTCATTTTGATTGTCACGTAAATAGAGTCAATTAATGTTTTTAGGCGTACATCTAAAATAAACCCAAACTTTATTAAATACATAGAGTCAGCGTTTTTGTCAAATACCCACTAGAAATCTATTCCTCAGCCTGATTCAATTCCATATTTTCAATTTGTGAATCTATTCTTTAATTCGGGTACTGTTAGATAGAATTAAACTATTCATTAGTTCTGTCGATGACGTCACCGTGTCATTGACCTCAGGCTGTTGAACTTGTTTTTTTTTATTTTTGCAATAACAGGGACGTATTCAGGCGATTTAAAATGGGCTATTAACTAATTGGACCTATTCCCGATCGATGCCATCACTTCTGAGGGTCTGGAGAGGTATGTTGTATGCAAGACCTTAGTTTTTAGGGTGTGTTTTTGAATGGATGGATGGCGTCACTCACGATGGTGTCCAGGACAAAGCGAATCTGCAACCCTAGTAGCATGACTGACATATAAACGTTTCTCTCTAGGGAATAATAGAGTAACATTATTTATTATTTATTTCAACAACTCGCTCTAACTCATTGTGCTTCAAAATCAGGCCAGTACATATAATACTAACTTTTTTAAAAAATATAACCAACTTCAGATATTAGAAAAAAATTGAGGGTTGACCTCGATTTTTAGGGATCACATCCTGACTTGGTGCCAATGGGCCCAACTGGGAAGTATACCCTTTTAAACCAAAAATAATTTCTCGAATCGGTCCAGGCGTCTTCGAGTAAACAGGGAACAAACATAAAAGAAGATTCCGACGAATTGAGAACCTTCTCTTTTTTTTCGTTTAAAAAGAATTTATACAGTCTGTCTGTACAAATATCTGTCTGTAAACTTATTTAGTTTACTTAAGTTAATTTGGTATCTCCGACCGAGGTCACTATAAATCAATAATGTGAATCTATAATTGTAAATTCTATTGCGGACATCACTAGCACATTTTAATGTTTAAACATTTTCGGAATATAAATTATTATGTATTTGTATTATTGTAAATCAATGAATTGTCTTCACGATACAGACTTGCCTAGTCCGTTGCATACACCGTGATCGTGATAGATCCTTCAGCCTAAACTTTTAATCACGTTCGTTACCAAAATATGTTGCTTTCTATTTTATTAAAAGTTACTTGTAATAATTGTCACTCAGATAATTTAGTTGGTTTCAAATACATATTTTCACTAGCTGTTGCTCGCGACTTCGTACGCGTTACACTACTAAATGTGTAGGTAACCTAGAAATAAAGCTAAACTCGCTGTTGCAACTTGACTTGACACCCCATTTCTATCCCATGGGACCTGATTTATGGGATAAAAAGTAGACTATGTGTTAATCCAGGTTATAATCTACGTACATACTAAAATTCATCAAAATCGGTTCAGCCTTTGCGACGAGATTGAGTAACAAAAAAATAAATAAACAAACATCCAACCTTTCGCATGTTTATTTGTTTGTTACTCAATCACGTCGTAACAGCTGATCTGATTTCCCATACGCTAATCCCATAGATCACCAGAGCGACCTTCGTTTTGCGGCCTCCATTCGACGTCTCCTTGCTAGCGATATAGGTTGTCTTTTCATTGGAGGGTCCTACGCTGAGCGTCCCGCTACGGTCCCCTAGTATCTAAATACCCAACAAAACAGCCCTGACTCCACACTAGAATTTCCTGTGTCTCGAGAATTTATTTTTTATTTACTTATTTGTACACCAACATATATAGCATTAATACATAGCATTTATACACCAACATAGCATTAACACTAATTAATATTATATATAATTAAAATTTTAAAGTATAATTATATAGTATAATTTATAAGAGTATAATTTATTACATTTAAAATGGGCTTTTAGCTTTCACACATTGCAAGCGAATATGTCCAACTGGTCAGATTTAGATAGTATATTATACTGCCTAACAATTCTAGTCAATGGTGCATGGTGTCCCGAATTTGACTATGAATTTACTTTGAATTTAAACAAGTTAAACCTTGACGCTCTGGGCAGTTTGCAAGGAACAGAAAAATATATGGACGCCAACAAACCAGGTGCATCAAGCATGCCTTTCACGAACTTAAACAGAAACACGGTGTTGAGCATACTACATCTTCGGTCCGCAAGTGTGGATATCCCAAAATGTTTCAACCTATCCTCATATCTCAAAAGTTAGGTACATTTCCCAAATCACAAGAATATGTGAGATGCCACAGGAAGCGTTTCTGTATGCTTTCCAAACGGTTTTTATGAATTTCATAGAATGGAATCTGAAAGTCTGTGTACTGTCACTCATTGAAATAAAAATAATTATTTCAAGCAATTATGTAGCCCAGACAAGGCACAAGACAAAGGTACCTACATATATTAAACAGGGTTTTTAATATGATGCCGGTAAAGCAATATTCGGGCACTCTGCGCACTATCATTGCCAAGACGGTATTGGAGTTGGCCCGTAGCCTACGTACTAGGGGCACGCGCACGGCTCGCTTGCACATGACGGTGTGGAAGCAGTCGGCCCGGGCCGGCGCAAACATCCCCGATGCTGCAGTAGCGGGGCAGCTCCAGCACCGCCCACCGCGCATTGTTATACTGGACGGGGAGTGCTCTGTACATCATCTGCGTATTCTTCGCCCACAAGCTACACGAATGCAGTGCATTTTAAAACTATTTTAAGTACGTGCAGTCTTAGACTTAACTAGATTAACTAGATATATCCCCTACTGTAATTTACTGATTCAGTTTAAGGGATTGTGAAAGTGTTCTATTAATGTAAAACAAAAGTAAACACAAACCTGGTTACTCGCGACTTGAAGATTTCTAGGTTGTTATCCTGGCGCCATATCATTTTCCCCTACTCCTTACATCGGCAGACGTTGCCCCTGTCAATAGTTCTGAATACGGCCCCCAATACATATGCTATCTTGTTGAATTTGATGACAGATGTGCTATTGTGTTGTCGGAGACGCTTTGTCTTGATGAGAATGAATGAAGCAAAGTGATAAAATATAATTACTTATCTACTGCTGGTTCAAAGTCAAAGTCAAAACGAAGTTAAATTGAGGTTATAAGCAAGTTCCATGTTATTTATTTTTCTCAAGCATGCTTTGAAGTTTGAGCATTATTTTGACAACCTTCTGCGAGATAAATCGAAATTGCTGTACTGGTCAAATACAAGCGGCTGGCAAAAGTTGTATGAAAATCCATATCTGTCGTGATTTAGCTGCCAAATCAATTGCATACCTAGTAAACTCATATCTGTCGTGTAATTTAAAAATGGAACGATTTTTTACTCCGAAATATGGCAACTAAGGAGGTAACTTAACAAAGGTTTTATTTAAATTTCGAACTGGCTTGCAAACAGAAAGCTGTTTATTGAAAAAAACATATGAAAACGTTAACGCGGGAAAAATGATTGTTGTTCGTTGTTCGTCATTAATTTTGAAAAGTAATTGTATTTATTAATTTATTTTATAATTTTCGCGCATTATTTGAGAAAAGTACTATACAAGCCTTGGCCACAACTAGGCATTGAAGGACTTACGTATTTACACGTTCGTCCATCAATGTCTCTTTTGCTGGCCGCTACAGTAATGTACTTACTATATTTAAATAGGGACACCAACCGCCTAAGTATCGATACATAGATTATTACATGATGTGGTTTGGTTTTGTTCTAATACTTTTGACAATTAAAGGCGAACAACATTGACATTTTAATGACATTTTTAGATTCCCTAGACAACAGGTGCCGTAGTTTTTCGACACACAGTGGTTATTACGACAATAGCCACATTGAAGCTTTGAATGAATGAATTAATGAACATTATTTAGTACCTTACTAGGTGGATACAACATAATGAGAAACAAGCAAATATATAAGCGGGTAGTCTTATCGCAAAAAAGCGATCTCTGCCAGACAATTTGGATGGAAAGCTTTAAATTTCGTAAACGGATTCCTGTATTAAAAAGTGTTCACGATTCCTCGTCTGTGTTTTCATTCAAATATGTCTAAAAGGTCTATCTAATGATAATTCATATATTGAGATCGCGAGTAAAACAAAACCCCCAACTCTCATGTAGGGGAAGAACCGAAAGTCATTTTTGAAAATGAGTGCGTTGATGTCTTTTATATGGAAAATAAGATAATATGTATTATCATAATATTGGTTTCAACATCAACATCTATCAGCGATGATTAAGCGAATCTTGTGATTATGGTCGCTTCTGCATATATTTTTTCCGGGTTTGGATGATGTAATAATAAATAAATAAATAATAAATCATTGCTGGACATTTCACACAGCGCTATCTAGCCCCAAACTAAGCAGAGCTTGTACTATAGGAACCAGATAACTGATAGAATACTTATATATACTTTTTTTTTGTAAATACATACTTATAATATATAGAAAAACAACCAGACCCGGAACAAATATCTGTAGATCATGCAAACATTTGTTCCGCGGCGGGAATCGAACCCACTACCTCCTGCGCCTCAGCCGGCTATTCGCCCACTGCGCTACGGAGATCGTCGGATGTAGTACATTGGTCCACGATACAGAAAATCCTTACGCCATAAGACGTACACTGCTGAACATAGACATTCCCCATAGATTACCAGAGCGACCGGCCTTCTGCGCTCGACACCCAACGTCTCTCAGGAACCCTTATTTTTTTGGGTTTGCTAGTATGTACGGTGACATACTTTGTTAGTACGACAAGGTCGCTAAATCTTACTTTAATGCAGCCTTGACAATTCATAACAGTGCTAACGCGAATAGGAAACGACAAACATCTGTTAACTCGACCGGTTTATTGTAACTAATTAATAAACTTAAAATTGGTGTCCGTGTTTAAACTATAACTCGTACTCAAATCTTCGACGACCTCCGTGGCGCAGTGGGCGAACAGCCGGCTGAGACGCAAGAGGTTAGTGGGTTCAATTCCCGCCGCGGAACAAATGTTTGCATGATCTACAGATATCCGGGATTGTTCCGGGTCTGGTTGTTTTTCTATATATTATAAGTATGTATTTAAAAAAAAAGTATATAAGTATTCTACCAGTTATCTGGTTCACATAGTACAAGCTCTGCTTAGTTTGGGGCTAGATAGCGCTGTGTGAAATGTCCAGCAATATTTATTTATTTATAACTTATAACTGAGGACTTATAACAGAGTTGATGCTACTATTGATTATTTATTTATTTAATACTTTCACACAAAATAGAATAGTGCTAGGAGGACTTAATGCTTATAGCATTATCTACCAGTCATCCTGGTCGTGCTAAAAGAAGGTAAAGCATGACACATGAAAAATGTTATTTCAACGCTATAAAAAATAATAATTAATACATACAGAAACTATAAATACAGACTGTCAATAACATTAAGAAAATAATAACAAATGCCTAACACAATAATTATAATATGAACACGCTGTCCTTTAAATCACTGTTTTCCCAGCACAAACGTTGCTCATACCATGGTCTAATAACTGTTAATAGCATCTAATAACATCATAAAGAAAAAAAATCTAGTCCTTCTCAAATAAGTCTAACTTTGTTCAAAAACAAACCGTGTCATAAAGTTTATAGGTACGCTAGCCGTAGCGTATTACCTATTTCTTAGTTAGATAGGTACCTAGTAGGGAATGCAATCCCAATCCCGATCTCGCGAGATCTCGTGTAATTTTTCGGGATCAATCCCGACGCATCAAATGACGAAATCCCGTTCGAGGTTGACGGGATTGGGCGGCAGTGGTCAGCGACGCTACACACGTCCACTCGGGGCGCAAGCGGCGCGCTGACTGACGGCCGCGAGCGGCAGGAACGCCAAACAGCGTTAGAAAACTATTCCGACTATTTCCGAATATTAGCGACAGGTGACGATAATTATTTAGTTGGTAAGATTAAAGAATAAAGAATTTTATTTTCTTTCGAGTAATATGTTATTTTAGTTAACCTCACTATCACAAACAAGCAGTTATTAGCTTTTTCAGTCATCCGAATTTAACATTTTTTTTAAACTAGACGGGATCCCGAAAATTCGGGGATCCCGCGGGATTGATATTTCTAATCCCGCGGGATCTCGAATTTGCAATCTCGAGTCGGAATTGCATTCCCTAGTACCTAGTAGCTACCGGTCAGCGCGCTGACTATGTTGTAGGGCGTAACGTAAAAATAGACGTTTTAAGTTCGCAACTTTTTATATTTTTCAAAGACCGATTTCGTTTTGTTTTTTTATTTTGATGTTATAAACTGTTAGTAGACTATGGTCTGAACAACATTTGTTCTGGGAAAACAGTGGTTTAAAGGACACCGTGTATATATACGAGTACATTTATCTTACCTAAAATCCTATAAATAAGTTAGTTTTAAAAATAAAGATAATAATTGATTATTACTATTAAGTTTATTTCATGTTTCTTTTTTGGGCAGAGCCTAGCTACCCACGACACAGGGAATCCTAGTGTGGGAGCTAGTTTTCATTATTATAAGAAGTACCTACCTAAATGTATTCCTACTTATTTAATATAATATCGTGTCTACTAACTTTTGGTGAGAAAAATTCTAGATCAATAAAATTTTATTTAATTATTTATTATTAACTTTTAATTGATCGAGCGAAGCGAGATCTCCAAATCAACATTGGCAAATCGGCGTTGTATGTTTGTTTGTCCGAGAATAACTTTTGAAGTGTTAATCCGATCATCGTGAAATTTAGTATATAAGTAGGTAATGATGGCACAATTCTGGTGTGTTTAAATGCGCTAAAAATGTAGGGGAGTTGTTGAGATATTTGGGTTCAAGAGAGGTAAAACAAACCAAAATGTGCAAGTGGCACGTCTAATAAAAGGTATTTGTATTACGACGCCGTTTTTATAAATTAATAAATATAGCTGAACATTTTACACAGATCTATCTAGCCCCAAAATAATCAGAGCTTGTACTATGGGAACCAGATAACTGATAGAATACTTATATACTTTTTTTTTTAATACGTACTTATAATATTATAGAAAAACATCCAGACCCGGAACAAATATCTGTAGATCATACAAACATTTGTTCCGCGGTGGGCATCGAACCCGCGTCGTCCTGCGTCTCAGCAGGCTATTCACCCACTGTATCACGGAGGTCTTATTTTTAGTTTAAACCTTGTAGTTTTTTATTTATTAGCCATAATAAAACCTGAACGTTGACGAAGTTCACAGGGTACACCAGTGACCCCACAGTGCTGAAATTTGGTATGCGTGTAGCGTTAGTGACACAAATATAGTCTAATATATATCTGAAATCTAGAATAACTGCAATTTCTACCGTAAAAAATAAACCAAATAATATGAACTCCCGTTACCTGTAACTTGAATGAAACTGTAGGTCAAGTTAATTGGTTATAATTTCGTGTTACTTTTTTGTTAATCAATGATTACAAATATTATTTTTTTGTTTTTATGAGAGACTCGCGAAATCTCAGTTCGGAGCAAACCACTAGTTACCAATCTACCTGGACTGGTACATATTGTATCTTTTCTCTATATGTTTTAGATGTGTTTTTTTTATACAACTTATATGGCAAACGAGCATGCAGACCATCTGATGTTAAGTGGCTACTGCAGCCCATGGATATCCACATAGAATTCAACACAAGCTATTATGTTGTCTTGATCTCTATGTAGATACGTTGTCATAATATAGGACTTAGCTGTTATGCCTATGTGCCAGTAATTACAGGAACATACAATTACCATCTAACCGGAACACAGCAGCACAAGTACTGCTATTTGGCGGCAGATAAAGGTAAGGCGGTGGTGCCCACTTCCTCGAGCCCGTTCACAAAAGCTCTACCACTAGTAAAATGGTACCAGTAAAAAAAGAGATGTTATTTTATTGTGTGCTCATGTAGTAAGCAAATGAATGTCTATGTTTTTCATCTAGTGTGAGGAGGGGGGTGGAGGGGCCGGGGGTCCTACTGTGCATTCCAGTGCGTGGCCTTGAGAACCTTTCCATGTTTGATGAGTAAATGCATGGAAATGTCACCAGTAGAAATAAAGTAAAGGTAGTGTCTTAGTATCCCAAACTGACTTTCTGTGGGATTGAGGTCATAATTTGACACACTGTCATGAACTGTACGTCGCACGTGAGTTAGTTCTGCAGTGCGATTCCAGTAGTCACCGAGCTTACTTCACATGAGCGTATGTCATTATATTCTCACGTTGCGCATTGAAACTTCGGAAACTTCGAAGTTCCGTGTCACTTGACTTCTGGCAATCCAATATTGTAAAAATTGTTTATAACTTATTGGATATTATGAAATCAAGTATAAAAAACTACGAGCCTTACAGTATATGATGTGTAACATCTGACCACGATCCTCGGTTTCCTGTTACACATTTCCGACCCTTTTGCACAAAATCAATCACAAATCAAGAGGAAAGATCATCAATAATGTATAGTTATGTTTTCTAACAATTTTAAAATCACACACTGGCCAAAACGGTATAATTTTAGATCGCGGCACTGTCATTGCGCGCCAAAGTATGATGATATAAATTCAAGTGAAGTAAATCTCGGTATTATTGAAATCGCCCTGTAGTTCAGTACAAGGCACACGTCTCATTCCAGTGAACTTAATGCAACTTATTTAAATAGCGTGGCTTAATGATAATGACTGTACTTATTGGGAACTCCTATTTGTTAATTAACGAGTAAAGTCAGTGGGAAAACCTAATAGAAGATATTTGAACTTAAAATTGGTTGCAGTGCGGGCAACTAAATATATTGCTGGACATTTCACAAAGCACTATCTAGCTCCAAACTAAGCTTTTTTTTTAGTAAATGCATACTTATAAAATATAGAGAAACAACGAGACCCGGAACAAATATCTGTAGGTCATGCAAACATTTGTTCCTGGGCGGGATTCGACCCCGCTACCTCCTGCGTCTCAGCTGGCTATTCGCCCACTGCGCCACGGTGGTCGTCAAAGTATCTTAACATCAGGAGGGCCAGTCACCTTGTTTGTCTACAAGTTTAATATTAAAAATAAAAAGATATATCTATAATTGGTGTTATCCCTAAGTATATACATTACATTTGGCTGTTATTAATTAAGTTCATAAAGTCTTTAAAGTATAAACAAAAGTTACCGTGAGAAAAGTTTTAGGCGTTCATTAAAAGCCGCTTTGTAGTATATAATTACTAAGTTTAACATATGCAATTGTAATATTAACAAGCTCATTCATTAAATGATATAATCTTCGGCCAGTGTCTTCATCTGCACATCACTCTAACATTCAAAAGCGTTTATAAAGTTGCTTCAAAATACTCTTTAGGGTTCCGTACCCAAAGGGTAAAAAGATACGCTATTACTAAGACTCCGCTCTCTGTCTGTATGTCCGTCTGTCACCAGGCTGTATCTCATGAACCGTGATAGTTAGACAGTTGAAATATTCACAGATGATGTATTTCTATTGCCGCCAAAACAAAAAAAATAATAAAAACAGAATAAAATTAATATTTAAGAGGGGCTCACATACAACAAACGTGATTTTATGCTCGTTTTGCTCGATATTGATAACGGCAACAGGTAGACGCTTGAAATATTCACAGAATATTTAGTTAGAATATTTCGGCTGAATTTGTCGCCGCACCGGCCCCAACTGCTGTACCAGACAGGTGAGTATCTGAGTTGTACCAAAACTCAGTAATATAACTTGCGAACAGTACAAGGTCTTAGGGCGACTTGCCTAAATATGATTAAGGGTGACTTGCACAACGATCACTAAACATTTAGCGACTAAACATGTTTAAATTTGAGATATTTGTATGATTCTAAGACTATGCATATATGTTGACATATATAGGGTGTTTGGTAATATATTCACAAAAATGAAAGAGGTTATTTTGATGAGTATAATAAATAAATTTGTGAAATGTTTACCATAGAAATGTGAAAATTATTTTGGCATGTAACAACAAATACTTTATTAAACGTATGTTGTGCTATTGCATAATGCTTGCCATCTAACCACAGATACTGTATTGGTGACGTCTCGAGATATCTCTTGTTGTCCCGTTCTAATCCAAAACCCGCAGCCATTTCCGAAGGCGATATCAAATCGGCCTTTATTTTTGGATGTTGATTGCAAGAGTAGGCAGTAAGTTTTATATCGAATTAATCACCTAAACTTAATCGATTTTCTTTAAAATTTGATAATATAATTAGTAGTTTTTTTCCGAGATTTTTTTTATGTTGTGAGAAACCGTCACTTAAATATCGTCAGTATATTACCAAACATCCTATATAATATGTTATAAGTGGGAGTTATTCAATTCAATTTTAAACTTGTCAAGTCAAATGTTACGTAATAAAATCCTTCCTTTAAACGTTTTCATCTCAAGATTTATAATCTACCTATCTCCCTATATATCGTACATACCCACCTGGCGAAGTACCAGGATTACAGCAACACGCAGCGGTAGAATATAGGGCAGGGTAGTTACGGGACGACTTACTGTTACCACTTTCACTTTCGTGTGCAACGGTCTAGGGGCCAGGGAATAAGCGAAGCGAGGAGCCCTTTTACTAAAATATAACTATTGAGGTCATTTTGCTGCGTTACGAGATTTCCCCTTAGGAAATCCCCCCCTCGAAAGGACTTCGTAGTGTTCAAACATGATTATAACGTACCTACATAAAATATTTTGTATAGACAATATTACCTGTTACGTACACGTATTCATGTACAGCACACGTGTTCATGGCACAGCCACAGCCCAACAGCCCAATTGAAATTGCTCCAACTCGTACAAAATGTTACAATCTAGACGTAATTTATTTTCTGTATTGTTATGTATTCTAAAAGGATCATTAAAAAAATCAACCAGCCTTGTTTCTTGCCTTTCTTTCCTGGCTTGGTCGCGAAGGAACGGGCAATAAAATTGACGTTTCAAAGTGATCCTTTTGATTTTAATGAATAAAAGATTTTGACTTTGCCCATTTTATTTTTTGTTCATACTGCAATATGTTAAAAATATTTTTTTGATCAAAAACTATTAATCTCCCCATTATTAGAATATAATCTATACTATGTCAAAATCAAATTACTCATTTCTCTTTAAACAGCTAGATTGTTAATATAACTAAGGTATTTTATAGTAGGTATTGTACACTAGGAATAAAAAACAAACAATCTCACCATATTTTTTTAGTAAGAATAAACAAAATTTGATTCCTTTGTTGTATTTTTTTACCGACCATAAACTTAGTTTTCGTTTCCAATATAGGCGAAATTCGGCTGTCATGATTCATTGACCGAGCAAAGCGAGATCTCCAAATCAACCTGGGCAAATCGGCGTTGTATGTATGTATGTTTGTTGGTCCGAGAATAATTTACAAAGCGTTTATCTGATCATTGTAAAATTTGAAATTTAGGTAGGGGGGCGCGTTCAAGTAACGCAATTGTTAAAGGGTTTTAACCCTCCCTCTCCCCTATTACATTTAACATTTTTCTTTACACCCTCCTCCCCCCTTCCTAAACGTTACGTAGCATCCAAGTGACCATTTTTTACCTAGTCACAATTATGTTGCTACTTCGGAGACCGAAATAAAAATGATGTAAACGATATTAGCCTTAATAAAAACTGAACTTTGACGAAATTCACAGGGTACACCCAGGGACCCCACAGTGCTGTAATTTGGTATACGTGTAGCTTAAGTATCACAAATATAGGAAAAAGTCTAAAAACCAGAATAACTGCAATTTCTACCCCTAAAAAGGGTAAACAATTTACATGAACCCCCGTTACTTGTAATTAGTATGAAATTGTAGGTCAAGTAAGTTGGATATTAATTTCGCGGCACTATATTATTAGTCAAAGATTATGAGTAATATTTTTTTTGGTTTTTTGAGAGACTCGCGAGATTTCATAGACCTATGGGCTGCATCGTAAAGCACGCCTGAAGTATGTAGTTAAGTACTGCATGAAACGCTCTGTTTAACCGAGACAAGAGCAAACGTTTGTGAACTCCGCTCTATTTAGTCATAAGTTTATACCTTGTTCGCATCACGAGTCGTTGCCGTTCTCGAACATTCCAATGCTTTATTACGTTTATTCGATAATGACTTAAATCTATCTTGTTAGGCTGTTATAATAACAGAGGGGGGGTAACGTGGCCTCTTGTGTTTCATATTGTATCTAACTTCCGACAGCGCTAAATCTCTTCTTTTTAGGGTTCCGTACCCAAAGGACAAAGACTCCGCTTTTTTTTATACAAAAAAATTGCGTTTGACTACGATCTCGCCTGATGGTAAGCGATGATGCAGTCTATGATGGTACACGATTGCCTAGAAGAAACCTATTCACTCGCGACTTAAAGATACCCAGGCTGTAGCTATCTGGAAACACAGACTCTGGCAAGGCGTTCCACTCTTTGGCGGTGCGCATAATAAAGGTCGAAGAGAACCGCTTTGTGCGAATGGGAGGTATTTCTAACATATAGCGGTGGCGTACCGCAGAGCGTCTGGTTGTCAGTTGATACAATGGAGATGGTGGGATCAGGTTGAAAAGTTCCGCCGCACACTCCCCGAAATGTACTCGATAAAAACCGAGAGGCTAGCAACCTTTCGTCAATGCTCCAAGCTGAGGAGCCTTGCATCAACTAGCTCATCGTTGCCTATGAGCTTTTTCGCTTTCTGTCTGTATGTCCGTCTGTCACCAGGCTGTATCTCATGAACCGTGATAGTTAGACAGTTGAAATTTTCACAGATGATGTATTTCTGTTGCCGCTATAACAACAAATACTAAAAACAGAATAAAATAAATATTTAAGCCGGCTCCGGCCGGCTATATTCATTCATTCATACTTTAAGAACTAGACTATGCTAAACATATTACAAATGACCTTAGCACTGAAAACGACTTCTTTCAAGCAACTTTCGAATAAACTGTGGCGAGTAAAGCAGTAACGGGCGCTGTAGTTCTGCGTAATACGAATTTACTAGTAAGGTATTTCCTAGAGTAAAGCCTTCAAGTCTACATCCCAGTTTCGTCTGGTAGCTGTAGGTATCAATCTCGGCTTTTGAAAGTGATGGTCTGCCGTTGCTTATTACGAGTTGTGTAACGAGATGAAGGGACTGCTACTAACTAAACTCGAATAAACAAGAAATTAATAACAGCTCTTAACGCGCCGCCGGCGAACCCTGAGCGCAACTTCAATTCGGCCGCGTCAAAAACTCCCTGTTTAGTGACGAAGTTTAGCCACGCAGAGCGACAGTGATAGCAATAGAACGATTCTAAATTTGATTAGATTTTGACCGTGTTCCGTAATACCAAAAATTATAACTGAAAATTTGTTGTATTTTTCTCATTGTGTTGTTATTCTGTAACTTCTGTTCTAGGTTTTCTGTAACAACATCTTACGTATCCTAGTCATGGGAACATAGATTATATCGTCATATAATCTATGTTCCCATGACTAGGATACGTAAGATGTTGTTGTTTTTAATACGAAACAATTAGGTTGAAAACAGGTCTTTTATGACGTAAAAACATGCAGAATGCGATACGCTTCTATTTCATTTTAGGTAAGTATTTTGATCTAATATATGGTTGGGAACCTAGATAAATACTATTCAAATTAAAATAATGCCTTAATAAGGTAGAAATATGCTCAAATTAGAAATGATCTTGGTAGTACGTGTTGTATGGGCGATTGTCCCTTCGGTGTCCCCTTAAGAGTTTTGGTTCTGGGTGAGAAAGTTAACAGTAAAATGTTATTATAGGTACCTTAAATATGAATGCATGACTCATAAAGAACTCACGAATGTTTAATAAAATTATTCAATTAATTCACTATTATATCTCTATTCTATTTTCAATTTAATACCAACATACTGATTTATGAATTTTATTATAATTTTTAATTATTTTATTGTTAATATAATTAAATTATTAATTTGCTGACATAATGTAATGTAATCTTGTAAACATTACACGCCATAGTCGGTAGAAAACATTAAAACTATCGTGTATGTACGTACGTACAAGTAATTCATGCAATAAATAGATATTATTTGATTTTATTTGATCCAAATAAAATATTTGACCTACAGATGCGATGCTGATCATCATACCGAGCATTCTGCCAGTGGGCTGGTGCAGCACCCCCTTACTCTCCGTGCTCGGCTGACAGGCACTACCGAGAAACAGTATTTTTAAGTTTGATTCAGGATGAGAGATAGCAGTCATTCTGTGTTTGATTTATGACAAAGGTTGAGGTGCTCGTATGGTTATTAAAAGGCCCTGTGACTGAAAGAGTTCTGTAGATTTTTTAAATAAGCCATGTTGCCGCTTTAATTTATATATTGTGTTTTTATTTTTGTTAATTTTGTCACTAATATATTATTTATCATCTGACAAAGCCAGTTCCAAGCTACAATTTAAATAATAATAATACCTTTACATACCTATGAATTAACATTATTATATGTGCCTACTGTGCATTATTTTATTTTATGTGAAGTTGACGTATCTAAGTGTTCTATATGCACCCATGGTTTGAAAATAAATGAATATGGATATACGAGACGAAGGCTTGTCGTGGCCAGTTTGGAACTCCATAAACCGACTCCAAACGCAGGTCGGCAGATGCAGGAAGGATATGTGTAAATGGGGAATGCGGGACCCTACATTGACGGGCTGCGATTGCGGGGAGCCCATTCAAAGCATGGTCAACATGCTTATCTATTCTTTGTGCCCTACCACCTGCACAAAAGACGACTTAAACCTAGCTACTGACAACGCAATACAACTGGCAAATGTTTATTCATCCATCATGTATTGTGAAGTGAATCGTTGACACGAAATACTCGAATACATGAGAATCTATCGAGTTCCACTAGTAATGCTGAACCTGCGACCTTTACCAATAGGTCGCCGCGGGCGCGGTGGAGCATTGTTTGTGGCGTACGAGTACGTGTGCCTTTGTTCCGATTGACGATATTTTGATAGATATGCCTGAAAAGAAGGCAGGCTTTGGAACCATAAACTCTAAGGCATTATGTGCCATGCTATTTCAATAAACACAGAACATAATCAAAACGTCGCGCCATTTCAATGAGCCGGGATGGTCTTGCAATTCTACTAAATGTTGTAACTAAAATAATCTTCCTTTGTAACATAAAGAAACGTACTACGTTTCTTTATGTATCTACCTATTGTATGTCTGAAGGGGCCAACTGTTTGTCTATGATTTTTATATTAAAACCCACCACCTTTTGTAGAAAAAGTTTTTACAATAAAGATTTTTCTATTTCTATTATATTTTTTCTTACTGGCGTGGTCGCGGAGGAATATGCGATAAATCAAAATTGACGTTTCAAAGTGATCCTTGTCATTTTAATAATTATGAGAATGTATTATAAAATATCCTGGGCGTCTGGTCAAAGCGACGTGTGATCCGAGACCTGGCGCTTATCTGGGTCAACGCAAAACCATTGCAATTCAGCGGGGCAATGCAGCCAGTGTCTTTGGGACACTTCCGTCTGGTAGTGATCTAGAGCAGTTGACCTATCTATAGATCGTTCGCAACGGTCTTTAGATGATTCAACTGTTTCTTCTGTATTTTAGTCATGTAAATAATTGTATATTATTTTGAGAAAATTAAAAAATAAATAAGAAAATCTTATTTGGATTATTATCATCAGTGGCTTATATAATGTTTGAATTGGTCGCTACCCAGAATATCTGAAGACAGTGGAGAATTTCTGAAGAAAACGTAAAAAAATATATTTTCATGTGTCATGTCATGCCAGATGGTCATAGTCATAGATGTTTATATTATTGTTACATGTTTATTTTACAATAGATGATTATTACAAAAATAATTGATCCAGGCTCGGCGTTTGCCAAAGACCGATGGAGCGCAGCATTTTGTGTTTCAAGAGAATAGACAGGATTCGGAACACCTCGCTGCGCTCAAGGACCGGCATCGCTGACGTCGGTATTAAGGCTGCCAAGTTGAAGTGGGATTGGGCGGGTCATGTCTCTCGCATGCATCCAAATAGGTGGGCTAGGGTCGTAACTGGATGGATCCCTGTGGATGGAAAGCGACACCGTGGAAGGCCTAAGAAGCGGTGGCGCGATGATTTGGACGCTTTCTATAAGGATTGGCGGGATTTAGTACAGGATCGAGAAAAGTGGAGAGATGAGGGGGAGGCCTTTGCCCAGCAGTGGGACAGCATAGGCTAGATAAAAAAAATTGGTCCAACACCTGAACCCCGCTTGGGCACTACAACACAATAATACGAGTATTATAATGCACTTGTTACTATACCTATACCTATATCAAGTAAAAAAGTAAAATTAACTACAGTGTAAACTCTATATAACGACACTCAAGGGACTGAGCATATTTTGACGTTATAGAGAGTTGCCGTTAAATGGAGAGAAGTAAAATCTGTATTAGAAAAATAAAACGTTTATTTCTGATTTGTCTTGTTAAATAGTATCTACAATAAAAATCTGTTTTAATTGGAACGCTATTGCGTTTTACAGTTTATGTTTACAATTTGAAAGTTTGTGAGCTACTAAGAATATGACAACGTATAGATAAAATCCATCACTTCTTCTAACAACAGTCTGCAGCTACACGTGCAAGCAATCCCATTTTGTAAACAAAAGAACGGATTTCTTAGAAAGTTTGGTGTGTATGATGCCAACAGTCGAGTTTATTATGGTCTAGGATAATAAAACGACAAAAGGATATACACAGCTGCGCAGTTTTTACTAATTTGGCAACTTAAAAAGAACTTTTTATTACAAATTGTTGTCGTTATTGAGAGTGTACCATTGTATGCAAGACAAGCTAAACCAACCAAAGCCGATTTCGACGCTTTAGAGAGTTTGTCGTTAAAACGAATGACGTTATATGGAGTTTACACTGTACTTATATTTAACTAGTAAGATAGCTTGTACGTAAGTAGTCCTTTCATCGCCGTGATGTTAGATCAGTGGCCAGCGTAGGGTCTTTGCAACCGATAGAAGAAGGGACAAAGGATGTATACCTCCGTGGTCTCCATTCTACCAGATAAATAACCTTTTTCTAGTCAATCTATGCACTTACCAGTGCTGGTGAGTCCATGGGCCCAGCAGTCCGGGACCTGGTCTTCAGCTCGCTCTCGCCGTCCGAAGGTCGGTCGCTCTCCCGTTCTGAGGAGTTGTACCTTATCTTCATGTCTCTGTGGTTCTGGTACCTTTCTTCTGTTGCTTTTCTTTCGTATCTGGAAATTAATGGACAACATTGCAGAGTAAATTTCAAGACAGAAGTTAATAAAATAATGCTGGAATTAATAAATAAGGAAGAGAGAAAGAAAATATGTTTATTATGCCAACCACAAAAATACAGTAAAACAAATATGTATATCAAATAGAAATCAGTGACTTAGTAGTCGCCACAAAAAGGTTCCAACTTATGATTTTGCTGTGGCATAGCAAGGTAACACAGCGCTGGTCTTCCGTTGGAACCTTTGTGAGTAAATAATGTATGTGTGTGTGTGTAAATAATGCTGGTCATTTCATACAGCGCTATGTAGTCCCAAACTAAGCCAAGCGGCTTGGCTCAGTTTGGGACTAGATAGCGCAGTGTACTATTGTACTATGGGACCCAAATAACCGATAATATACTTATATAACTTTTTTTTATAAACATACTTGTAGTACCTATATAGAAAAAAACCCAGACCACGAACAAATATCTGTATATTGAAGAAACATTTGTTTCACGACGGAATTTAACCCGCAACCTCATGCGTCTCAGCCGGTTATTCGGCCACTACGCCACGGAGGTCGTTGCACTATTTAAAACAGGTTTGTCACAAACTAATGTTTAATCCAAAGGCTCCTTTCCAAGAATTCATAATAATTGTAATCAATTATTTATTTTTAGAATTTTTATTAATGAATGTAGTGATATGGATTGATTTAAATAAGTAGGTACATTTTAATTAAAAAAGACTTCAAGATAAGTTGAAAGAGAAAGGAGCAGAGTAATTAAACGTCGAAACGTCGAGATAACAAATAAAAAGGTATATACGCGACAAATACTTACCCGTTTTAATCAGTAAAAATAATAAAAACAAAAAAACCATTTCCCGGGAACCGCATACTGCGGATATCTCCATTCTTATGATCCTACCTCTCATCATAGTTCCTGTACTTGGACTCTACCCGCTCCACGTCACTGTCCCGTCCGTCGTCCCGTCTCCGCAGGTCCTCCCGTGAGCTCCGGTACCGCCTCTCATCTCCTGAGCACTCGTAGTTTATCTTCTTCACTATAATCTCACTTGGCTCCGGGTCGGTGTATCTGAAAGTTTCACATATGACTTAGGATCCGATAATTTCATCACGAGCCAAAACCGGCATAGCCGATGTAGGCATTAAGACCGCCCGCTTAAAATGGGATTGGATTGGGTAGACCATGTGGTTCGAATGCATCCAGAACGTCGGGCGAATCTAGTCATCCAGTGGACACCGAAAATGCGACACAGTCGTGGAAGGCCCAGATAAATATGGAGAGACGACTTGGATGCATTTAAACAAGATTTATCAGAATTGGCTATGGAACGCGATGGATGGAGGGGAGACCTTTGCCCAGCAGTGGGACAAGGTATGTTGATAAAAATAAAAAAAAAAACATTACTAAGCCGAGGACCGGAAAGGAAATTGGGCTTACAACGGGTTGAAATTCACTTCGATGTAAATGCCCTAAACTTTTTAACAAGATTGATTTCAATCACAAAAAGTACACATTTCGGTCGGTTCGGTTCCTTATCTGTTGCTATTATTATTACACACAGTTATTTATAATCTCTGGTGTTTAGGCTGACATTTAATAAAGCTGTTATTAATCGTGAGAGATCAGCTTAATCATACCTAACGTTGACATACTTTAATTAAATAAATTCGAACTCGACTATAATTGCAACGCTCTACAGGGTGTATGTACCTACCTGCTTAAACTAGATGTAAGACCTAAAAGCTGTAATGAATGACTGTACATCTTAGCAATAAATGAAATGTGAAATATTTCCGGGTCAAATTTTGCTCTATTGGATCTTTGGTTCAATAGCCCTGAACAGCGGTGCTAGAAAAAAAGTGGCACTCTTGGAGTGCCGACAGAAGTGAAAACTTGAATAAAAGCAGACTACACTACAGTTATATACAGAGGTGTCAGTAACCAAAGAGAATATAATTTTCAGTGTCAGTAGTCAGTGACAGGTGTTGGTAACAGTGTCGCGAGATCAATGATTTTTTCCCATCTCAAAAAATGTTCAATGCGCCTAAAGATGTTTTCACTTCAAAAAATAATTCTCGAATACAGAAGCGTTGAGTTAGAATAATCACATGTGGTCATCAATCTAAAGTTGCATTTTACCGTCGAAATCTCAAATCAGAACGTTTATTTGCCAGAATATAGGTACATATTATGTTTCTAAGTTAGATCCTTATATATTCTACCATCCAGATGGTGAGCAAGTATAAATTACTATATAAATTAAATTTAAATTAAGTAAACGTCTGTTGTTATATTAGAGTCACCTTCTATATTCGGAGTCCCTCCTGGCAAGATGTTCAGGGCTCTTGAGCACCCGCGTGCGAGTTTGCTGGACCACTGGCTTCTCCTCCTTCTCTCTCTTGCTCTTCTTGGAAGAGTCGCGAGAGAACAGTTGCTTCATCTGAAAGTTCAACAAAATTTTAAGCATTTTTTACAATTTGAAATTTTCTTTTATTTTAAGAAGAACCACGCATTGCGGAGTAGCTACAGAGGCGATAATTGCAGGAGCAGCGAACGAATAATGTGACGATTTATTAAATCTAAGTATTTATCCCAAGACAGAATAATAATAGAGATCTCTTTCAATCCTGTTTTTTCCTGAAGCGGATTAAAGGTCATTATGATTATTAAGCTTAAGTTTTACTAACAATACTAATATAATTAGATACATTAACGTCGACGAAAGAGTATTTAAACTTACTTTTTCAAGTCCAGAAAGTTTTTTAGCTTTAGGTGGTTTCGCACTAACTTTGTCGTCATTGCTCGGGCTTTTCTCGTACCTCTCCATTTTAGGCAAGCTATCATCAATCCTTTCCCTTGATCCATAATTCTTTTCATACTCTTTGTACTTCAAGTATTCTGTATTTGCGTATATTTGTTCGCCAGGATAGTTATCCTCTGTATGTCTTCTCTCATTGTCTAAGAAAGACGATGTCTTTTGAGCTTCGTCATCACTTTCGTATCTTTGTCTCCTATGTAACTCGCCACTATCTTTACGGAAGTCGTTCTCGATCCCTGAATCAACAAGACGATTGTCAAGTCGACTTGGAGACTGATCGTAGTAGTCCCTACTGTCACCAGAATCATGACGTCTTATTGTAAAGTCCTCTTTGTATCTATCTTTGTTCTTGACTCTGCGTAAAGAATTGTGATAGGATTCTGTATATTTAGGTATGTTTGCGTATTCTTCTTCCCTCTCTTGTGCTATTTCGGGGTTAGAGGCGTAGTGGCCCTTTCTTTTGCCGAAATATTCATCTCTCACTTTATACTTTTGACCAGTTTGCAAAGCGTCATGACTAGAAGTGAGATTTTTCGATCTATATTTCTTGTCTTTGTACTCGTCGGGATTTAGAACGGGTTTTGCCATATTTGATTCAAGACTAGGAGGTTCATACTCTGGCTCTGGTGGTATGGTTTTTCTATTATCTTTGAACCTTGGCTCTAATCTGTCTGTATAATCACGACGATCTACTTCATATTTTGGTCCTTTATTGAACGCCCGAGTTTCTGTATTATACTTTATTTTCTGTTTATCTGAATCTATTTTGCTATAGTCTTCAGTGACGTTGCTTTCAGCATAGCCATCTCTTTCTAACGTGTGTCGATAATAGCGCGCTGTCTCGTTCACGTACCTTTCAGTGGCTTTCATCTTCTTTTCTGCTTCGTAGATGGGATCAGTTTCCATCAAATACCTTGTAATAGGTTCATCTACTCTTTCTATGACTCTTTCACGTTCATGTCTTCGAGCATTTAGTCGAGATTCTAAAAGTTGACGTCGATGACTCAGTTCGTTAAAATCTAAATCAACCTTAGCTGTTTCAGGTTCATAAGATTTTTTCTTAGTGTCCATACCGTCTCCACGCCCTCTAAACTTATCAATGAAATCGTGAGGGTCATCTTTGTGAGACGGGTTCTCATTAGCATAGGTTGGTTCAAAGTTATCAAAATTCGTCATTCTGAACTCTCTAAACTTCGGTTTGATTGGTGAATCGGTTATTTTATACCCTTGTGGTATAATTTTCTCATTTTGTTTGTATTCGTATATGTTATTACGATTGTTGTTATACTTATATCTTTCTTCATAGCCAAGGCCTTCATCTTCATCAGAATGATTGCCAAGTTTATCTCGAGATGATGAATACTTCTTATGTAGAATTTCTGTATTATGTCTATCGTTTCTTTCACCATCTCGAATTACTTGTGCATAAACCACTCCTCTATCATTCATTTTATTGACTGGAGAGGGAACTCTATCGGGACTATTTCTTACAAATAGGTTACCGTCAGGACTAATGCTTGGTTTGATATAGGAAAATGGCTGATTGATACTTGTTCCATTTGAGATCAAATGACTTTTTGGGGGTGGAGATAACTGATCTTCTCTCAAGATTCTAACCATGTGATCGACAGTGTGCCCTCGAGTCAGCGGCGGCTTGTCTGGTGGTTTTTGACTGCTGTGAATCATATCTTTATCAGCATATACGTTCTCTTCTATTCTCCTGATACTATCTTTTATTTTATTTTTGACTTCGACTGGATTGATATCCTTTGGTTTAAAGGAGTCAATTTCATCAACTAGCACAGTTTTCTTTACGGCTGTTTTTCTCTTGGGAGTTTCACCGATTGGAGGTGATTGTTCCTTTTCAATAGATCTTCCTCTTTTAGTGCGTGTTGGAGCTCTTGGTTCCTGATTTTCAAGAGTTTTATATCTTGGTGGTTTTTCAACCGGGTTGACTTTTTTGCTATCTACTTTCTCTTGTATATCAGACTTGTTACTATCCTTTTGAGTGAGTTTCTGCTTCTGATAGACTTCAAGAGGAGGAGTTTTCTTAAAGTAATCGTCTCTTGGAGAACTTTCTATAATAGGGGATAGCTGAGACTTCTTGTTTCGTAAAGATTTGAGAAATTCTTCAGTCTCACTGCCGGATCTTTTTCGTATCGGTTTCGTTTGCGTGTTTAGTTTGGTGTTAGATTTTAGATCCGTGACGTCACTTTTGCTTCTTTTAACAACTGCTATCGGCTTAGTAGTTACGACTACTGGTTCTACTGGACTCTTGTTTCTTTGTGTTCTTCTGAATATTGTGGATAGCGATGTTCTTTCTTTTCTTTTTTTCGAACCTACATCGCTAGTTGACCTGCCAAGTGAAGATTTACCATCCGTTGTATCGTCGCTGTTCCTTCTCCCTCTATCTTCTTTGAGTTTTCTTCTGTGTGGAAGGGAGAAGAACTTCTCTGGAGGGTGATCAGCTGTACAAGTAACACTCTGAGCTTGTGCTAGTACTTTGTTGGCTTCATTGATTAGTTCCTGTTCAGAGAGATGTGTGAAAGATTCTTTTCTGGTTGGCGTTTCTGAGGCACCCCGCGTCTCTCGCGGTTTACCTGAAAACAATTTTTATATTGAAATTCTGATTTATAGTTTTCTCCAAATCGAAATCCAACTTAGTAAGTAAGTCTAAGTAAGTCATGTAAGTATATTTAAATGCAAATAATTGGGTGAAATGGTATACGTATATAAAACAAATTGTTAGTAATGAATCTAGGTATGTATTAAAAGTTATAATCTACTAACATTCCTAAAGTACTCATATTGCTATCACTGCTACAACCATAGATGTGTAGCAGCCAAAGACGAATAAACCAGGTAGCAGCACTGGTGTACAGACAGAACCACAGATATGGGAACGAGAAATGATGATTCTTAAAGAATCCGAATATAGATACTATTTCTTTGAAATTAAGTCGGTAACCATCGCTCAGTTTGATACCGTAAAAGGTTTTTAAAAATGATGCAAACATAAGTTAAATAACAGATATTTTTAAGAAGTTAAAGATTCAATAATACCAACCAAAAAATAAGTACCTATAACTCAATGAGCAATCTAACGTTACTATTAACATTGTAAATAGCATTAATCAACTTGTCACAATATAATTTTTTTGTCTTGTCCGTCGTCTTAAAACCTGCATATCATTTCCTGTTGTTCTGAGAAATTGTTAGTTTGCATATTGCAGGGATATAATTCCACTAACGATGCGCTAACTTCAATTAACTTTATGTTATGAAATAAAAAAACTGGCTCGTCGAAAGGAACTTCTACAGTGTCCTCGAATTTGAAGAGTTTAATAACGCAACATGAATTCAGATTCAGATTTATTTAATCCACTTCGATACAACTGTAGGTACACTTGGAAATGTCAAAAATCAATTTGAATTTATTTTATTTTATAATCCATTTCACAATGAAGTATTTCTTTAATGAATATTGCAACATAATGTTACGTATTATTTAACAAATTATGAATATATATGTTAAACTACTATATAACTGACGACCGTTGGGACAAGCAGTAGAGTACTAATGCTGATATGCTGAAGTAAGATTGTATGAGCTATCAGTCAAACTATTTCTGCCGCCAAGCAGCATTGCTATGTTTCGGTATGAAGGGTATGGTTGATGGTGAAATTACAGACACATGAGGCGTTACACCTGTACACTCCTCCATCTACCACGGTGACTCCTTTACAGTGCAGGATGTCTGTTTATGAAACGCGCTACCAGTGGCTATCAGACGTGCTAAATCTCTATTCGCTCGCTATTTTCAGACGTATGGGCAGGCAACATTATCTGACTACTTGTCAATAACTAAATTTGAATAACATTGTCAATAACATGCTATGAATTTGTTTATGTTTGTATTTATATATGTATTTTGTATTTATTATATGTCCATATCCACCCAGCAGCGGGTACGTATGTGCTGTGGATGATGTTTATGTACATATGTATGTGGTATACCATTGATACCCTAGATAAAACTCACATGATCCATTCCATCCAAAAATAAGACCGCCAATTGCATACATTCATTTGAATAATGTTACTTTTAATTGTTTTGTTAGTGTGCAATAAAGTATTATCTATCTATGCCTCACGCACGTTGATGGACGCAGGGCAGTGAATCGTAGGGCACGTTTCTAAGGTGCGTGACCTACGAACATCCTACGAAGCAATAGATTTCTACCCCAATCTAACTTCACTAAGTGGGGAAATCTATGTTTGGCCTGGCTATAATCGTATACCTACAGATATACCGAGTTCATTCAGTTCATTACCAAATGTGTTCAAGTGTCGCAGCCTCTGGTGACGTCACACCACCTCACGCTTATTTTTAGCAGTGACGGCTGTGTATGGACCGAAATGCCATTTTTTCTTTTTTCCTTTTTAAACCTAAAAACGTGCTTGTGATAGCATTCTCGATTTTATCTTCGTTTATGTTGACTTTTTAATGTAATAAGGTTTATGAATAACTTTGTTTATTGTTAACGTGGTAGTTTGTTAGGGTTCCGGATCAAAATGGTAAAACGGGAACCCTTATGGTGCAACTTTGTTCGTCTGTCCGTCTGTCTTTCTGTCACAGCAACTACTGAAGCTAACAACTTGAAATTTTGAATAGTTATAAATATATCCGCGATGTGTCCGTCGATGACGAAACTTTCGCTATTACCTATGCGTCATGGGCGCGGATATGACTGGCAAATCCTAATTTAGTTTTAAATACTCTGACACACGATATACAATGCAGTTGACCAGAAGAGTCGTAGGTGTAATTGTATATGAGCTATAGGGTCTCGAGACGAACGACCTCGTACTGCACTATAGCCTGGTGGACGGACCTGCGACATTCAGGTCGTCGTTGTGCGAGCTCTTCCCAGTCTTCGCATGGGATGTTACATGCAGACAGGTGGCGTTTCAAGACATCCTTGTAGCGCAGAAACTGTTCCCCCGGCTTGCGCTTTCCCTGAGCGAGCTCAGAGAAGAAAGCCAGTTTAGGGAATCTCGAGTAGTATTTATAAATAATAGGTACAATAGTATAAAAACGTGTTTGTGTGTACTTATGTACGCACTTAAGAAGTTATACTTCTTTGGTGTAACATAACAAATATAGGTAAAGATTTCATCCCATATGCCACAAGTCTTTGTTTGTAGCCTGTTGTTGTAATCATGTCGCCTTTTGGATGTCGGTGTGCGCGCGCATCGTAACAATTTTACTCTCATAATGTTTTCAAACGCACCAAAAGAAGTATAACTTCAAAAAATTAAACATATTTTCATTTTGATTGTCAAAGGGCCTTAATGATGAGGGTAAAAAATATTAAGCATAGTTACTAGGTCAAATGGGCTATCATACAGAAATAACTTATTATGCACATTTTTAATCAGTTTTTTATTTGTTTTTATGTCATCAAACTTATAAAGATAATGAAGTCCAAAGTTCGCAAAGCGAAAAATCGTTATCCAATATTCCAGAAAAATAAAACGAAGTAAGTATTTATATTAGTTTTTTTAAGTCTTCATTTTAAGTTTTCTTGGTTTCTTGAGTTTACTGCTCTTAGTGATTTTACCCCAAAATCTAAGCAATGCAGTGTTATATCCATTGAAGGTTTTTCAGATGAAAAAGCTCAAATCCTTTCAGATTTAAAATAATATGTACCATATTGACACGTAGAAGAAAACTGCTAACATAACTAGCTAGATGGCACTGCTAAATTATCATAAAGGTACGAAATCCTCGACGTACGAGTCTCACTCGCACTTGTCGTGTTTTTATTTACCTACGTAATATATTATCTGAATGTTATATTGCGTTTTAGAACATGTCAACGTTCGATATAGCCTTAATGAGGTGCCGAAAATACTAAAACATTTTTTTGAGATTATTCAAACTTTTGCACCCCACTTTTTTATTGAAGACTGGCAGGCAAGACTTAAAAGTAGATACGGCTTCCAAAACATTAATTTTAGATATTATCTGAACAATAACTTCAGGTGACTAACATGCGTAGGAGTGCAATAAGTGCCTTTGTACACGATACTACTTATTGAAAATGAACATGTGACCGTTAGAATGACGCCATTACTCTGAGAATAAAGTATTGTTGAAACCTACGAGATCGAATCAGAAAAGAGGATATTCATAAACAAACTAATCACTGACATGGTCCAGTGGGTTAGCAAGCTGAAGTGGCAGTGGCCGGGGCATAGCGCTTGAAGAACTGACGGCCGTTGGGGCAGAAAGGTTCTCGAGTGGAGATGAACTGGAAAGCGCAGCGTAGGACAGTCCCGCTATTTGGAAAGACAACCTGATATAGGTTACTAGGAGCCGTTTGGTGCAGGCTTCACAAGATCGCCGCTCTGGAGATCTAAGGGGGAGACATATTATATTATAGAGTCCTCAGGCATATTCGCCGAAACACGCGCTGACACATTTGATGCCATCTGGCGTAAAAAAACAGCCTCATTACTGGGCACGGTACGCGAGAGCAGCAACGCCATCCTAAATTGTAGCATTTTTGAACGAGTTGGAGCATTTTCAATCTTCTATAACATCGAAGTGTATGTGTGTGTGTAACATCGAAGTCGAGTGGAGGCCACGGACCGGCAAGCGCAGCGTAGGACGTCCACCCACAAGATGGGCAGACGACTTGGTAAGAACCGCAGGTCGGCGTTGGATGCAGGCTGCTTCCAACCGCAGTTCCTGGAGATCAATGAGGGAGGCCTTTGTCCAGCAGTGGACGTCCTACGGCTGATATGATGATGATGATGATAACATCGAAATAATCCGAAATGTAGTAGGTATGTAATGATCCGATATGTTATAGTAGGCTTTTTTATAAAGATTTTGTTTAAATACGTTTTTAAATTTGCTAATTGTCAATTTTTTGTACATCACTTGGGAGTTTGTTATAATAGTTATTACACTAATGGTTTAGATTTACAAATGAACCCAGTAGGTGGCGCTGTTGTCGAGATCCAGAAAATTGCAGAAGAAGTCGCGGGCATACAACCAGTATTCTTTATTTATGTCGGTATAGATATTTCTTTTTTTTTCTAGGACTTGTATTTAATCCAAGAAATAGGATCCTAAACTCCATGACCGTGACCATATCGTCAATATAGCGGTATGTTCCAGTTTGAAGACATCTTGCCATTGTGTAGGTATATTTATTTATGTATATTTGAATAATTATTTAAAATATACGTGTTATGTGCGCAAAAAACATGTTTTCGAACAGGTTGGAAGTCGTGACATTATACGTTACCCACAGCGATGTTTCTCGTTTATTTATTGGTTTTCACCACATTTTTAAGTTTTAAAGTTCCTTAATGTGGTAATTTATGCTCATCGTATCAAAAATCAGGCCAACGGTCAAGAGGTCACACAATATAAATAAGAATTTTAAAGCCCTTTAAAATCGAAAACCAGACGTTGCGAATACTTCCGAAAGTTACATGTATGTCTGTGGCAGTCAAAAATGTTTAGAGAAAGAGGTTGTTGAGCTGTTGAGCTGCCTATACATATACTAGTGGTTCGACCCGAACTGAGATCTCGCAAGTCTCCCGTAAAAATGAAGTAATATCATCATCATCATCTCAGCCCACATCCTCCCACAGCTGGGTATAGGCCTCCTCGTTATCACGCCACTCTCTCCGGTCCTGTGCCAAGCGTATCCATGGCCTTCCCGCAACTCTCGCGATGTCTTTCAACCTTCTGGCTGGTGGTCTGACAACTGGTTTGCATCCTCCTCGCGGCCACCACACGGTGCCCTCGACAATCTTCCATCTTTCCTCCTTGCCAAGTGCACAGCCCATCTCCACTTCAGCTGGTTAAGGCATTCTCTTGGAGACGTTTTCATGATTTTAGTCTTGAACATGTTCATACGTAGTCCGACTCGAAATAACATATTAGGTGTTTATAAGTTTGACTATTAAAATAGTGCCATGTAAACTTTACAGTGTAAAATATCGACGATATGAACGACCAATTATCTTGACCTACTCATTCAAATTACAAATAACGGGAGTTCAAGTTAATTGGTTTTAGATTTTGGAAAAAGGTATTGACCTTCTGGTAGAAAACAATTTAAGAAATTAAGAGACAAAACAGCAAGATAAAAAAATTACCTATTATTGTGTAATGTAAACTCGCTAATATATATATGTATTCGATTCACGTCTTTTCAATTTGTCCAAATGCTCTACGAGTACAATGTTTATTTTGACTGAGTCAATATATTTTGCTATTTGATCAAGTGGCATGTTGTTGCTGTAGATAGAAATATATATAAAAAATGCTATTGTATTGCCAAGAGCTAAGTCTTTCTGTGCAATGAATAGGTAATCTTGACTTCCTACTTTATTTAGTCGTTTGGGCAAGGGGGAAAGACGGAAGATGGACGAGGGCAGCTACCAAGTGGTGGGCGCGAGAAGGGCGTAGACCAGCTGGCAGACCACCAGTCAGATGGTCAGACGAAATTGGAAGAGTTGCGGAAAGCAATGGATGCGCTTGGCACACGACCGGAGATAGTGGCGTGATAACGAGGAAGCCTATACCCAGCAGTGGGTGGATGTGGGCTGAGATGATAATGATGATGTGGATGATCATAAATATATATATATATATATATATATATATATATATATATATATATATATATATATATATATATATATATATATTTATCCAGATCTTTATATATATATATATAACGGATTAACCGATTTATTTAAAATATGCCCTAATTTTTGTGTTCTTCTGGGAGAAAAAGTTTCTGTTTGTGGCTCTGTTAAGTTCTCTATAACCTGACGGAAAAATAAAGATCTGGGAGCCATTTGGTGCAGGCTGCTGTCTGGTCAGTGGACATCCGCCAAAGCGGATAAGATTAGTGACACTGGATATTCATCAGTGGACATCTTATAACTGTAAAGTTAGTGATGATAGCCAAAAAAATAAAACAACTATGGTAAATGTTACTTTTTCTAACTTTATAAGTATTAAGCATATATAAATACTGTGTCTATTAGGTTTACTTTCTTGTCCGTAAGAAAAACTATGAATCCGAAGACTAAGACTTACTGATGTATTCAGTATTCAGTATTTTCAATATTCATTTATTCACCATTTCATCACATAATATTGGTATATAAAAAAAAATTAAAAATAATTTAATTACAACCAAGCAGTGAAGCTAAAAGCTAAGCTAACTAAACTAGGAGGTTACAGCATCAGTATTTACTATATTCTAGTAAATAAACGTTCTTCTTCGTTGACGACCTCCGTGGCGCAGTGGGCGAATAGCAGACGCCGGAGGTAGCGGGTTCGATTCCCGCCGCGGAACAATTGTTTGCATGATCTACAAATATTTGTTCCGGGTCTGGTTGTTTTTATATATATTATAAGTATGTATTTACAAAAAAAAAGTATGTATAAGTATTCTATCAGTTATCTGGTTCCCATAGTACAAGCTCTGCTTAGTTTGGGGCTAGATAGCGCTGTGTGAAATGTCCCGCAATATTTATTTATTTTATTCTTATCTTATATTATCAAACATCATCTACTTATAATGTACCTTTATGAGACTTTATTAACTTTTGTCGTAAATCATTTATAACAAAAAAAAAATGTCACTACACACTACATTTGCCAAACTGTATTAGAACCAAAAGTCTGTCGTATATTTCCTTGAACTTAAACTTAGCGATTACATCATTCATTCAATACAGTTCGGTTTCCTTGAGTCAATTTTTACATTCAATATGAAATAGCCTTGCAAATGCATTATCCATCCCACATAAAATTCCTCGTTACAACCTTCAGAGTGTTTTTACCGATCATACTTGACAATGGTGGTATTGTTACCAATACAGTAGTAATTGTTATTGGTTATCAATTACATCGTCCTTTTTAATTAAATTGAGATGTTTTAGATGCTTGCTTGTGCATAATTAGCTTAAGGCTTTGGTAGTCTAGTGAGGGGTCATCCTACGCTGCTTTGTGAACTTATAAATCGTCATAACTATAAAATGATGAAATTAAATGAACAAGCTAACTCTGTGTTACATATAAGAAGCTACAGTGGGTGCTATTACCAAATCTATAAATGCAATTGGCTATAAACTTGCAAATCTTTCAACCTTCATCACTGCAATGCTAAATACACCTTAAACACTCAGTAATAGGGTTTTGAATGATTCAATCGACAAGAAGTGGGGGCGAGAAATTAAGATGTGTTAATAAATTATTTATGCCTTTTTAGACATTTCAGGCCGATTCGGGATTGCCGTGAGTTAGTTCACGCCGATCTTATGTCATGTTAAGAGTTGTGCACTATATCTTAGTATTACGTTCTGAATACGGCAGATAATTGGTTAGCAGCACAAGTTTTGATATTATTATAATTATAGATCTTCGATTAAATACATCTTATCTAATGGTAAGCTATGTGTCGTGTGATCTATTATGGACCACGAATGTTTAAAAGTCACCTATTCACTCTAATCATAAAGATATCCAGATTGTAGTTTTCGGAAAAAAGATTGCAAATACATGATTTCATTTTATCTATTTCTGATTTTGAGACGAAGGACAAGTTATCAAAAAATTAAAATCAACCCAACTTTAGCTAATGCAAACTTATAATTAAAACTTAAACTTATAATTAAAACAAAATTATATAATGATTCCTATAGAGCAGTGGACTAGTAGCCAGTTATGACATAAAATGTAAGTAAACCATCCTATTGTTTCATTGACAATTCATAATACAGATAATATTAAGAACATAATAAAGAACTAATAATACAAAGACCAAATCACCTGCACAATGGATGACCTCAACAAGCCCACACCCAACGTCTATGTGGCGAAACACTTCAAAAATAGTTTAGGTTTGTCCATTGTAACTTCAGCAGGACCAAAAAATTTTATGTTAGCTATCGGAAGTTAGCTTTCTAGATCAGTAATGGACAAACTGAAGAAGATACGGAGACACAGGAACATTACGAAAGCCACCAAAACTCGTCTCGTAAGAGCGCTAGTGTTTCCCATATTCTTGTACGCTTGAGAGACATGTAATCTCCGGGAAAGTGAGAAAAATAAGGTAGACGCTGCCAAGATGTAGTGCTCGAGAAGAATGCTTGGGGTATCATGGACAGAATTCTGTACCAATCAGTCCATACTTCAAGAACTCGGCATCAAGCAGCGTCTCTCTTCCACGGTACAATCTCGCATTCTCACCTTCTTTAGACACGTCGTGGTGCGGGGAGCTCTCCATTGAACGCTTAGTGGTGCAGGGGAAGATTCACGGCAAAAGAGCGCGTGGCAGGTCGCCTATGTGATGGACAGATCAAATAAAGACTGCCATAGATGTTCCTTTAAATTAAACGAATGTGCCAGAAGAGCATCGGTACGAGAAGAGTGGCAAATAGTAGTTAAGTGCGCCACAACCCTGACATAATGACCACGACCACTCTGTTAGCAGAGTACTCTTAGGAGTGCTACGACTACGAAGTAGAAATGCAATCACACTCAAAATAGCTACTTTAGACTCACAGGACTATGCCTGTGACTGTTAGATGTTGTTATAAGGTGTGAGTGGAGTAACTCATAGCAACATCTCGAATCGCACCACCGGCCGTGAAGTGAGATGATTGCTACCTTGCCACAGTGATTGAATGTTTGCATGTAGGCTGATCGAATTATTTATTGATGTTTGCTGCAGTTAACTTACAGGTGTAAATTTAAAAGATGTGTTGATAAAAAACGGTCGCATCACGTTACATATAACTAATCAATCAGAGCTTTATAATTTATCATGATATTGTCATACCTTTATATTAATTATGATTTTATAACAGAAAAGCTGACCTGCTCAGGCTTCGCACTGAGTTTTATCAATATAAATATAGCCTATAGCACTCAGTTAAAGTGTACCTAAATTGCCACCAGTGAACGAATGTAAAACATTGTTTCTGTACTTACGTTTTTACGACTAAACGGCTTGATCGATTTCGATGAAATTTGGTATGATTATGATCGGGATTGGGACATAGGCTACACCCGACTGTGCAGAAGGAGAGTAATGTTTTATTGATAAACCATACGTGTGAAGTCACGGGCGCGTTAGCTAGTTTATAATTTGTGATTGAATAAGATGAATTCTACGGGCGCCCGGTGGCAAGTCAACAATATTCTCGAGTACATACCTAAATGTCGCAGCGACTGCCTGGGATACGATTTTAAATGGAGTGGGCTTGTCCACTTGTCCAGTACCTATATTATCATCATCATAATAATAGTAAAATAATAATAGTAAATTAGATAGTATTTTAGATTAATTTATTAAAGGTATGTTTAGTGAAGCGTATCCGCATAGCGCACTAAATCGATGAAGGTAATAAGCCTATAACTGTACCTGATTAAGTTTATAACCATAGTCTATATCGTAGCAATTTCAGGATCATTAAAATATGGTATTTAAGTACTCATAACCTTCTAAGCACGATAACCAGTCACGATAATATTTTCATTACCAATTATATAAAACAGATCATGGATTTCAATTAATCTGAACAATCTATCGTCAAAACCTTAGCACTCATTAGTGTGAATGATGTAACTGCAATCAGATTAAGTATGTAATGTTTTTTTGGATTCATCAGAGGCTTTCGACAGAGTTGACCACAAAAGGAGCCCCGTTTGGGTCAATGCCAGATTAAAACTGGTCGTGTAAGTGTGTATCGTCATCTGGGACCTTTTTTGGGTTGTCTGTACGAGTAGCGCCGGGACCGCCTCCACGCCGCGGCTAACGACTGCCGCAGGGTGACGTTATTGAGCCACTTTTATTCATGGTCGATTTAATATGTAAAGCAGGTTGATACTGACTACTTACGCTTAAAACAGCATGCCAGCGGAGCGTTCACTTTGTACACATTGAGTTTTGATTTAAAAATTTGTAAGAGCCTTTTAGTAAAGAGAAAATAAATATGTTAATGTTTTAATGTTTATTTATTCTTTTGACTTAGGTAAATCATAGCAATAATATAATCATACTATAGAACTAACGACACCATCACTAATAATACATTTTATAATAAGTTTATTAGGAACTAGCTGACTAATCGATGACCTCCGTGTTGCAGTGGGCGAATAGCCGGCTGAGACGCAGGAGGTAGCGGGTTCGATTCCCGCTGCGGAACAAATGTTTGCATGATCTACAGATATTTGATTTACAGATCAGCGCTATCTAGCCCCAAACTAAGCGAGAGCTTGTACTAAGGAAACCAGATAACTGATAGAATACTTATACACATTTTTTTTTGTAAATACATACTTATAATATATAGTGAAACAACCAGACCCGGAACAAATATCTGTAGATCATGCAAGCATTTGTTCCGCCGGCGAGAATCGAACCCGCTACCTCCTGCGTCTCAGCCGGCTATTCGCTCACTGCGCCACGGAGGTCGTCGATTGGCGGAGGCCTTTGCCCAGAAGTGGGAAATTATAGGCTAGTTAAAAGCAGCTTTGTTTTGGAGACATGAACAAAAAAAAAACAACCAGCCTTGTTTCTTGCCTTTCTTTCCTGGCTTGGTCACGAAGGAACAGGCAGTAAAATTGACGTTTCAAAGTGATCCTTGTGATTTTAATGAATAAAAGGTTTTGACTTTGACTTTATGAAAAATGATAAAGGAAAAAAACAACATGCCCTGAATTGAAATCCACATACTATCAGTTAATATTCCAATGAGCTTGCTACTCGTCACATAAGGATTCTAGCTTACAGCCAAAGGTGGACATTTGCCAAAGTAATACGTATTTAGCTAGCTTACTTACGAGTATAATGTACAAAATTGACGTAAAATTGTAAACCAGGCGCCGGTTTTTTGCTTTCTACATAAATGAAGCTATTGATTTGATATCGATATTGATTTTTGGCGAAGTAATAAAATTGAATCGATTTGCTGCACAGATAACATTGTGCCCTAATCAGTGATTATTGAATTCTATATTGCTGATAAAGTTTTGAATGGTCGATTGTTATAATGGTGGTAGGTCTTTTCAAATACAAATTAAAAAAAACAAAAATATTTTTTAAAGATGCCTTTTCATTGTGACCCCTAAATTTTTACATTTTCACTGTAAAATACAACTTGGGGAACGATCAAATCCAAATTAGACATGACAATTAGACCTTCTCTAACCTTGAGAATTGGGATGGATTCGATTTACAGTATGATAAAAGACAGTACTGATGATCTCGTAGCGGCAGTCGGACAGTAATGGATCAGACTTGCTCGAGACAGAGTAGACTGGCGTAATAGAGTGGGGGCCTATAACCAACAGTGGGTGCTCGAGGCTGGATATATAGATAGAAAGGAAAGTGGCGTACATGGGATTCACGGGTTCATTGTTCTTACTGAAACATTAGGTTATGTTAAAAGAGCTATTTTAATTGTTAGTAATTCATAAAATAAATACTTAATTATTGATTAAAACGGGTATTTATCGCGTATGTACCTTTTTATACCCGTTTTAATCAATAATTAAGTACAGTGATCGCAAAAGTTTGAAAAATAAATACTGTCATTCGCGTGGGTATATACAAGAATCTATTGTGATTCATTGTACAACATTCTAGGAATTGATGACTGTTTGTCATGATGATGAATATCCAAAAAGTGATGATAATTGTTTATGCTTTACTAGCTTCCGCCAGTGGCTTCGCACGCGTTGTTTGTCAATATAAAGTAGCGTATGTTTGAATCCAGGTCATAATCTATCAACACACCAAATTTCATCGAAATCGGATCAGTCATTACGACGTGATTGAGTAACAAACAAACAAACATCCAAACTTTCGCAAACTGTCTTCTAGATCACACTAATATTATGGTTAGTGTGATCTAACCTGACTGAAGACAAGGAAAAGGTGTATCTGGTTTGCGCGCTCCTTGCCTTTATATTTGGTGGTAGAGCTTTGGTTGTAGGCATGAAGAAGTCCGTAGTTCTTCGTCCCTATATGATATAATTCTTCTCAATGGTTTCCATTGGTTTACAGAATAATTATGCAGTATACAGTAAGTATCCAGGAAGAGATCGCTCTTAGCGATAAGACCGCCCATTGTACTAAATCTATTTGTAAGAATTATGTTCGGTATTTTACTTTGGTGTACAATAAAGAGTTATCTTATCTTATCTTATACTGGTTTGAATGGTAAAATAGTATAATGGTTTATGGTGAGTGAATACGCGTCGCCAGCGCCATCGTGGCGGCTGCTCTACAAACTCTTTTCTGAAAGTACCATCTTACGATGCAGTAGGGCTGATTACCTCGTTATCCTGGATGATAAATTAATGGCTACTTCAAGCTTCATATTTCGTAAACAGATTCTTGCATTGAAAAATTTCGATAAACCTCTGAAAGACCTATCCAACGATATCCCACACGCGAGTATAAAATACTCCTATTTACGTGAAGGTGAAGCCTAAAATATGTTTGATTTAGTTTTTTAGGGTTCCTCACCCAAAGGGACGGACGGACGGGACCCTATTACTAAGACTCCGCTGTCTGTCTGTCCGTCTGTCACCAGGCTGTATCTCATGAACCGTGGTAGTTAGACAGTTTAAATATTCACAAATGATGTATTTTTGTAGCCGCTATAACAATAAATACTAAAAACAGAATAAAATAAATATTTAAGGGGGGCTCCCATACAACAAACGTGATTTTTTAGCTCGTTTTTGCTCGATATTGATAACGGCAATTGGTAGACGCTTGAAATATTCTCAGAATATTTAGTTATATATTCACTTTAAAAATAAATAATTAAATTAAAATAAAATAAATATAAACGGAGGGCTCCCATACAACAAACGTGATTTTTTTGCCGTTTTTATAGATAATGTACGGAACCCTTCGTGCGCGAGGCCGACTCGCACTTGGCTGGTTTTTTTCTTTTTTTCTAAGTGTCACCAATATGTAAAATGTATAAAAAAACTTTTTTAAGGGCGAATAGGACAACAAAACTTCTTGCTGATTTTAATAAATGCAATGAAAATGCTATACCTAAGTTTCTTAAAATATTAATTTCTAATACTTATAAAACTTGTGAAACGTCTGAACTTAAAGCTCTCAAAACAATAATCTAATTCTTACGAGGCCAGCGGCAAACGAATGATATAATATTATTTACAGCTGCATTACCACGTAACGGTACAATAGCTAGAAATAATTACAAAGTCCGTCTGTACATTTGTAGAGGCACGCCCATACAGTTATGTAATTAACGAAAGAATAACATACACACTCAATCGTTAGGCGACTGCAAGTTGGCCGTAACATTAATCGACTTTTAGTCAACAAATGGCCAAAAAAAGCAGACTGACAAAATAAGTTCGAGTAACTTATCTGTGTGTATATATATCGTTACTCCGAACTGGTATAGCGTCTCTAATATCTCTCTAAAATCTCTCTAAATATCGTCTCTGGAAAAACGTAGAACGCAGCTAGACCTCACATTTCTATATAAAATTTTGAATTCACAAACAGATTCTCCTCAACTACTGCAAATGTTTGACTTTAGAGCTCCACGCAGAACGCCTCGCCAACCGATTGCACCACTTGTCCCTCCGCTCCGCTACAGTCCTTGGTAGCAACTCCCCAATCCCCAGGCTTTGCAAAGCCTTCAATAACTGCAAGGACATTAATGTTTTTTTTCTGTAGATTTAAATAAGTTACGTCGTTACTTAGATGAGAACTTACACAATTAAATTCAGATTACAATGTTAGGTCTAATTGTTTATGTACTGATGTACATCGCACGTTACCTAATTTATTACCTAGTTTATGTCTTAGTTCTATTTCATAGTATAGTTATTCTTAGGTTTAATTTTATTTGCAGGCAGTGTTGACCTGTAATTGATTGTGCAATCAGCTCTAATATGTAATGTAAAATATTAATTAAATGTATCGTTGCAACTATCGTTGGTTGACCTAAATAAATACTATAAAAATATAACAGCAAACCCATGTGCTGCAATATTGCAACTATTTACATTAGTGGTCCCCCCCCCACATTATTTATATCTATTTCAGGGTGAGGTGTCATAAAATGAATATATGGAAAACCAATTAGCCAAATCATTATAGAACCTGTTCTACAGCTACTGGTAGTTAATATGGCACATTAAGGAGATCTTTGGCAAGATCGATTTCATTCCATTTATTCAAAAACAACAATTGTTTTAATTATTAACAATCGTACTTAAAATCACAAATTAAATACAATATTCATAATTAACAAATGTCATAAAATTATATTTTTTTATCTAGCCTACATTTTCCCATTGCTGGGCAAAGGTCTCCCCCAAATTTCTTTTACCTATCGCGATCCTTGGCAGATTCCCACCATTCTTTCTTGAATCCACTGATGTCGTCGCGCCAACGCTTTCGCGAACATACAAATTAATAAAACAAATATACACTAAACATAAAGAAAAGTCTAGAGATAAATAATAAATATCAAAAAAGAACATAAAATAAAATTACTTAGATAGTTCAGATTGTGTAGAGCATTTTCACTGTCACTATTTTTCATTGAAGATGAGTCAGTTTTGTTTATACTACTTATATGGCAAACGAGCATGCAGTCCACCAGATGTTAAGTGGCTACTGCAGCCCATGGATATCGACATAGAATTCAAAACAAGCTATAGTTAACGGCCTAATAAATGTTACTAGAAACCATTGGATGCAAGACGCACAAGATCGGTTACGCTAAAAATATATAAATAACTAGCTTCCGCCAGCGGCTTAGCACGCGTGGTTTATCAATAAAATGTAGCCTATGTGTTAATCCAGGTTATAATCTACGTACATACCAAATTTCATCGAAATCGGTTTAGCCGTTACGATGTGATTAAGTAACTTTTTATCCCATAAATCAGGTCCCATGGGATAAAAATAGGGTGTCAGGTCAGGTTGCAACAGCGAGTTTAGCTTTATTTCTAGGTTGCCAACACATTTAGTAGTGTGACGGTATGAAGTCGCAGGCAACAGCTAGTGATCTATATTTTACAAAAAAAAATACCCTAAAATAAAATTAAACAATAATTAAAATAAAAAAAATACATATATAGGAGCACCTATGCTCGGCAGTGGACGTCCTCTGGCTGATATTATTATGATGACTGTTTATTATCTATATGCCATGGGTACAGTCGATAACTGTACCAGTTCTAAAATAAGTTGTATTTATTATTAATCATCGTTTTTACAGCAAAAAGCGGTGATAAAACATGGTGATTGGAACTTGATGATAAAGTGACGTCTTTTCATTAACTACGAGTGTATATATATATATATATACCTTGGACTTATATCATCTTGATTTTCTACTCATACTGCTATTTTTAAAATGCATTGCACGATCTATAGATGTTGATCCGGGTCTGGATCTACAGATGTTTTTCTATATATTATAAGTATGTATTTACAAAAAAATTGGTTGTCTGCAAAGCCGGTTTACGGACGATAATTTTACGTGATAACGAGTGGAAGAGAGATAGATGCGTCACAAGCCGAACGCTTAGGCCGATCGTGCCTCTCTATCGCTTGTTCCGCGCTCTCGCTTGCACGCTCGGCTCAGGCAGAACGTGACACTTTTTCGTGCGTGCAGCCGGCGTTCATCGATTTATAAGACGAAAACGATTTTTAGAGAAGTTATCAATGAGTTTCCCTAGTACATGTCTGCTTAGTATGGGGCTAGATAGCGCTGAGTGAAATGTCCAGCAATATTTGCTAAAACACAGAACCTACAGTAAAAGTCTACTATACAAAAGTGGCAATATAATTTGAGGGGGTGTAGTGCATAATACACCCCTATGCGGGACGACTGTACAGCTTATATTCCCCCCCCCCCACCACCCCCCTCCCACCCTAGAACTAGAGTTAGAAATAAAAGTGGCAATATTTAGGCTAGCAACGTCCTGTTTTCAACCTATCAACAGCCAACAGGAAGTGAAGACATGCCTAAGACTCTATCCGACGAGCAAAAAACGAGATACAATCTGTACCTCCCAAACAATTTGTATTGTTGCTTTTTGTTGATCATGTTGATATTTTTTTGTTCGACAATATGTACCAAGATTATGTTCTGAGTTGTAATTATTGGATTAACACTGTGTTTTAACTAACTTAATCTAGATGCCACTTTAATTTAGTGTTATTAAAGAAATATTTTACAGTGCATGGTCTGGTTTTCTCAAGTTCGTATGATCTAGTGAGTTCTTAGCTATTTTTAGTGGACCCAATAGAGTCGTCGAAAAGAGAGGGAGTTCGGCATGACTTAATAGTGGGGACCGACATTCCTACAATTACGTACAGTCAACGCGAAAAGTCACTGAACATTTACCTGCCAATTTCCATAAATCCTATACACCTAAAAAGTAAAGAGTCGGTGATCTGCTATGGACATAATATTCAGTAAGCATAGTAAATATCGGTGGACATCATGTGAACAAAAAATACTGAACGCATAAAAACAGTACCACCCGTATCTCAGAAACTAGACGTTCTAGGCTAGCGGTGTCTTGGGACAAATGGTAGGTATCAATCAGATCTGTATTTCTGATGACAGCTGTCAAACTTCAAGCAGCCGTATCTCAGAAACTAGACGTTCTAGACTAGCGGTGTCTTGAGACAAATGGTAGGTATCAATCAGATCTGTATTTCTGATGACAGCTGTCAAACTTCAAGCAGCCGTATCTCAGAAACTAGACGTTCTAGACTAGCGGTGTCTTGAGACAAATGGTAGGTATCAATCAGATCTGTATTTCTGATGACAAATGTCAAACTTCAAGCAGCCGTGTCCCGGAAACTAGACGTTCTAGTCCAGCGGTGTCTTGGGACAAATGGTAGGTAACAATTAGATCTGCATTTCTGATGACAGATGTCAAACTACAAGCAGTCGTATCTCGGAAACTAGACGTTCTAGACTAGCGGTGTCTTGGGACAAATGGTAGGTATCAATTAGATCTGCATTTCTGATGATAACTGTCAAACTACAAGCAGTCGTATCTCGGAAACTAGACGTTCTAGACTAGCGGTGTCTTGGGACAAATGGTAGGTATCAATCAGATCTGTATTTCTGATGACAGATGTCAAACTTCAAACAGCCGTATCTCGGAAACTAGACGTTCTAGGCTACCGGTGGTGTCTCTACATATCTGGTGACAGCAAATCTCAGATCTTAGTGGTATCTACCATTTGTCCCAAGACACCGCTAACTTAGAACATCCAGTTTCCGAGATACGGGTGGTAGGTACTAAGTTTTTATGCGTTCAGTAATTTTATTCTGATGATGTTCACCGATATTTGTAAAATTAGGTATGTACTATGTTCACTGAATGTTGTGGCCATAGCAGATCACTTTTAATATTATAGGTGTATAGGATTTTTGAAAGTTTGTAAATGGTCAGCGTCTTTTCGCGTTGACCTACCCTCCAAAGAACGAATTCTTGGTACAACATGGACATGGAACAAGCTAATGCTCAATCTTCTTGGAACATCTTAGGAATACGCCCTACGATGTACTGCCCCTCGTCCATTTACTTGAAACATACAGGTGTAAAGCTGTGCCGGTAATTTCAATACACCCATACCAATGTCACTAGGAATATCCATCGAAGTAGTGACCACGCAGAAATTTAAGAAACCTATTGTATGTTGCATTGAAACATATCATCATCATCATATCAGCCGTAGGACGTCCTTTGCTGGACAAAGGCCTCCCTCATTGATCTCCAGGAACTGCGGTTGAAAGTGGCCTGCATCCAACGCCGACCTGCGGTTCTTACCAAGTCGTCTGCCCATCTTGTAGGTGGACATCCTACGCTGCGCTTGCCGGTCCGTGGCCTCCATTCGAGAACTTTCTGGCTTTGAAACATATATCTAATATCTAATACCTTATATATTATGTCAAGCTAAGAGCGCTTCTTATGTGACAAAAGTTAATAACATAAATTCATCACGACAACATTCTTATAGAACTGTCATTCGCGTGAGGTGAATAGTGATGCGTTGAAAGTCGCGAGTTCAAGGCTTGGCGGCCAAGTCGTGGTGTTTACATCGAGATTACGATTTTATTACTTATCCGGCTAAAAATACCTGCCTGGTAGAGCTCTTTTAAACGGTGCAGTTGTTAATATTATACTGAAATCAGTGTTTTTGCTCCTTTACACAGTTTTTAATATCTCACTGACCGATCTCAATTACACGCCTGTTATTTTTACTCGTGAGCAAAAGTATGTACAGGGTCTTTAGATGGATAGAGGAATGCAGGTCATCTGCTGACGGTAAGTTAGGTCGATTACATAGTAAAAACCGCAGATCATATACGACCGGTGTGAAGTTAGCAGCCAAAATCTGGACGCCTATAACCCGACCAAATTCAAGAGGTCAAATTTTTATCGCTGTTTTTACTATTTATTTTGGCTGGAATAAATGTCAGTTAATAAATCCTACTAATAATAAAAACGCGAATGTTTGTATGTATGGATGTACGGATGTTTGTTACTCTTTCACGCCAGAAAAGCTTAACCGATTGCGATGAAATTTGGTATGTACGTAGATCATAACCTGGATTAACACATAGGCTACTTTTTATTGGCAAACCACGCGTGCGAAGCCGCGGATTGGTCAGCTAGTAAAGTAATAAACAAGAAGAGGACAATTGGTAAAAGTAGCAAAGCGCTAAACATATTACGAAGGTGCATACTTCAAACCCGATCGACGTTCAGCTGTCTATCTAGACCTGCAATCCCCTGAGATCTGAATGTTTCAGTGTCTGCGTGCCTTGCTTTAAGATATACCTTTGTAAATATCATATACGGAGGTCAGAACAGCGCAAAACAGAGACGAATCGCGAATGCCCAGTAGTGGCATGAGATGGGGTGACGATGATGGGTAAATGTTGAGATGGCGAAACTAGTAGAACAGTTTTAACCATCAGAAAACCAATTTAGAAAACTCACCCTAACTTTTAAAGAAGTTCACATCTGTTTCAATGACAGATTTGAATAATAATAGATACTAATATTATAAACAGGAAAGATTTGTATTTTTGTGTGTTTCTTTCACCATTGGAAAGCTACATTCACCCTGAGTGACATAGGCTACTTTTTACCCAACTGCACAGAAAGAGGGTAATGTTTTTATTGAAAAACTACGCGCGCGAAACTGCGGATTGGTCAGCTAGTAGTCAATATAATTGCATAAATGATTAAATTAAAATTCCTTAATATCTTGATAAGCTACAAGTAGGTAGAACCACAAACAAACCAACAAAAATTCGCTATATGTGGCTTTATCTCTAACAGTTATATTTTCCAGAAACAGTCATCTTTTCCAGAAACCTTATCTTTACCCCTTTGAATGTTAGACTCCATATTCAAATCAATCGTGCTATCGTTGGCACTGGCACTCCTACTCATTTATGAATTTTCTGAGTTACAGCTAACTAAGCATTTACAACCTCTTCACCTGATTCTAAGGTTACCAGAAAAGGTTTTAAAGACTTCCGTATCAATATTGCATTAAGATAATGCCCATTCGTTGCATAATAGAGAAGTAACGAGGCCACGGCTCGTGACTGGATACCACCGACAAATTGATTACCACTCGAATTAAACGCAACACTTGATAATTTTTGTAAGTATGATTCAACATACAATACAATAAAATCGTTTGTTTTTTAAAGATTTGATCCGATTAGATATCGCAGAAGCAGAAGCATCCTTGGAGTGAAACGAATCGCTCGAGTCAGTAATGCCGACCTACGCGCCAAAACCGGCATAGCCGATGTAGTCATTAAGACCGCCCGTTTAATGAGATGTTGTTTTGAGAAAAAGGTTTTATTTTGAAAATAACAGCGATATCATACTGTTCTTTTTATTTATTTCAATAAAAAATGAGTTTATACGGTAGTTTTTACGGAGTGACAAATGAATTGGTTGTTTTCAGTGTTGCTGCTTCAAGAAAATATATTCTACCATCAAATTAAACACATGGTAGGATCCATGATGGCGGTAAATTCAAAATATGAGTCAGAAAAACGGCCTAAAAAATGTGCAACCATGATGCGTATAAGTCACAGCGTCATGCGTAAAAGGGCAGACCGTGTGGTTCGAATGCATCCAGAACGTAGGCGAATCTAGTCACCCAGTGGATACTGAACTGACGACGCAGCCGTGGTAGGTCCAGAAAAAGATGGAGAGACGACCTGGATGCATTCAAACCAGATTGGTCAGATTTGGCTGTGGACCGTGATGGATGGAGGGGAGATGGGGAGACCTTTGCCCAGCAGTGAGACAACATAGGTTAGTTAAAAAAATATATGGCAGTAAGATTGTAGACCACGCTCTGGAAAGCGCCTTTTTCTTCTTCTTCTTGGAAAGCGCCGTAGCGATACCATAGTATGACAATTAATTCAATTCTGACGTTTGACGTTTAGCGGGTTGTGGCGAGGAGAAAACAATGAGGGCATTTCAATTTTGATTTATAAAGAAAAAACTAGTTCCTACCTTGTATATATTTATAATTGCCGCCGCCTACTTGCTATGTTTGTGTACGAGCACATACTTTCGGTAATAGATTGTAGACGGTAATTTGGGTGGGTAGGTCGGCTATGTGTGATTGTGTAACTATTAAATCAAGTTTAGGTAAAGGTGGCGGGTTTTTTAAATAATGTGTAGCGGCTCGAGTATCTCTAAGCACCGAGGCAAACTTTAGTTTTTACAGTGTTTTATGTAATACTATAAGTAATTCTTTTCGAATAAATAAAATGAATAAAAAATAAATTAGCGTAATAGATCATTATTATAATTACGGGATTTATCACGTACCGATTTATCGATGTTTCAACCGAATATTTGCGAGGCGCAACGTTATTCGGAGCGGATCGCACTCATCCTGATGAAGGTTCACGGATTGAAACAAAACTTTATCGGTCGAAATACCGATAAAACGGTACGTGATAAATACCGTATATATATTAATGATTGAAATCAATAACGAAAGTTTTCTATGTAAAATAGCGTAAAAGATGGTGCTGTTTGAGATGCACCGCCGAAAAATAAGGTTTATTCGTCAAAATCTTAAAGACACAATATCAAAATTTGTCAAAAACAATCTCAATTCGTCAGATAAATAAACAGAATGTTTATTTTTACATTTTAGTTACTCGGTAAATATTTTTTGACACGGCAATTGACATTGACAATTCACTTTCCTTTGTTGATCAGAGCATGACAGAGCAACGCTATCTGTTAGCAGTTATACAAACATGTTCGTGAAAACCCCTCATAGCGACATGAAAAAATAACTGTTGATCTGACGAATGGCTCATCGATTTGATGAGAGTCAAATATTGCAAAGACTGAGTTAATTTAAAGAATAATACATACCTATATATTCCTAGGTACCTAATATATATGCCAAGTTAAAGATGATTGGAGCTTACGAGACATTTACCGTGTGTTGAAATATAAAAAAAAACATAGGGAAACACTTATTTCACACAAAAACCAGTTTATAATACCAATTTGGTTGTCTTTAACAAAAAAGTTTGGTAATTTTGGAACTTGATACTGACAATTTCGAAATCAAAAAAACATGCAAATTTTGAAACAATAAAGTTTCATAATTCTGAGTTGCAATGCCTACGAATGTATAATTTGATTTCATGATACTTCATGGTGATCTCAGATTCTTTTCTAATATTCTGTGAAAAGAAAAACTTGATAAAGAAGAAAGAGAAATGTACAAAAGAGAAAGTTAAGTTACTAATTAGTCATTTTATAATTAGTTTTCTTTTTAGTTACTATTAGTTTTCATTCACATGTAGTGTTACGTGAGAATTAGTAGGTTACTCCTTTTTACAAATGATTATCTTTGTGGCTATTTCTGTCATTTCTATTTCTTTTTTAGAATAATCATTCTTAGATGCCATTTTTTGCAATAAATGATCAGTTGGTACGCTTTACTGTTTCTGGATTATATTATAAGTTTTTAACATTTTTTAACTAAATGATGTAGGCTGTTTGCTTGTAAAGTATCTTGTTTTAATAATTTGTCTTCAATGAAAAAAATAAGTTACTGAAATATTTTTGTTATGTATTTATGTTGTGACATTTTATAGTGCATTCTGACAAAATAAATGACTAAATATTTAATTATTATACTTGAACACGGTAATGCTTATAGGACATAATAGCATTCTACCAGTAATCCTGCAAAAGGATGGTGATCTATGTGTCCTTCAGTTTTTATCAAATCTATTTCAACTTATACAGTATACTATATAGTGTACTATACGTTTTTTCAGTATTTTTCAATTTAGAATCTTCTAATATCAATTTCAATTGATGTAAGTACTCAATTAAGACATTTATAGCCACTCGATAAAACATTCATGAGTATGAATTCATTCGGAAAACTCACCGAACCGTTTCACGTGAACGTCCCTGTTGAACGATACCGATCTGTTCTTATCTTTCTCTTTTCCCTCTTTCTCTTTCACTTCCTTTTCTGTCTCTTCTTTCTCTTTCACTTCTTTTTCCGTGTTTATTACTTCTATTTCTATGTTTATAACTTCTTTTTCAGGAGTTTTAACTTCTTTTTCTGTGTTTTTTGGTTCTTTTTCTGTATCTATTCCATCTTTGGTTGGAAGTGAGTCCCCGGTATCATTCATTGGATCCTGAGGCACCCCGTGGCACCTCGGTTCGTAGTTCGTATTTCAATTGGTCGTTAGGTATCATGAGTATTGGTTATCTGTAACAGTTTTACAGATATTTAAACGCCAGAGAGCTTCGGGTCATAAGTAAATTTAGTAAGTTCTTTAGTTTGTTAAGTTAGAGTATCTTTGTAAGTTACGTTTTTGCATATGTTTTGTTTAATTTATATGTAAGTAGATTTTGTTTTGAAAAATGTTAGAAGTTTTGATGCATGCATAAATTCTTCGTCTAGACATTTTTAAAACTTAATGTATAAATAAAATACTTTTTACTAGAGATAAACGATGACTTATGATTATAATTAGCAATTATAAAAATATGATTAGTTTATTTTAAGTTAAATACCATCAAACACAGGCCATTTTCGCACTGTCACCAATTTTTTTCAATTTCTAGGCTCTCTTGACGAGCCTGTTAAGTACAACTGGTGACAGTGTGACCAAAAAGGACCAGTGGCGATGTTAAGTTGAATATCTCACCTCCCTCTTTTCTCTAGAAACATTAGCTGTGTGTTTTCTAATCCAATGTACACCCCGTATGGTCCCGCATCTTTCATTGAAATTCTGAAACAAAAGAAATACTGCATTAGTGCAAAAAGTACCGAAAACCACAGAATAAGTATAACCAAAGTAGGAGGGGTGTAAGCGATAGTGGTATTGATCGCTTACACCAGGGTATAACATACAACTTTACATCACGATTGCGAGGACATTAAAAACGTCTTTATAACAGTTTATCGCTAAAAAGAAAACTTGCGTTCCCGGTATCCATTGTTTTTTCATTACTAAACTATGGCCTCTTTTATTTAATAGAAATAAGGATTTATCATGGACATCACTTACAGGGGTAAGTTTGTTTGACAATTTAGTTATAATTTAACTTACTTTTTTAGATGTTAAAAGTGTCATGTAAAATCAAGAAACTTTATTCTTCTTTAAATTGTCTATGTTACCCAAATAATAAATTTAAAAAAAAACGAGTGAGCTTTAGACCACACGACTGAAGTAAAACTTCTTTTTCAAAATATTAATTTATAAAATTGTTCAATTACAAATTTGTCCACACGTCTGTAGGTCGATCAGTTTATATTCATTCTGGACAGACGCAACTCGCACTCGCACATTAACGTTTAAAAATATACGAAACGTAACTCTCTCTCTTTCTATCTTCACTAACTTATATCTCCCCTTCAACTTCCGTTCGCACTTTTCGTAACGCATTCACCAGCTTACTCCCCAAGTTAAGCGTGCGTAAAGAAGTTTTACTTAAAAAAAACTCTACTTAATATTGAGCTAGTAGCAGGCGAGTTTCTTCTCCATTTGGTGGCTTCTTTCATTTTTAAATAAACGTAAAGAAGTGTGGATTTGAATATGGAATGGTGTTTTTTCGAACCCTTTCTTCATAAATCCAAAATCATACAAAATATATTAAATTAAAATATGGTTTTGGAATTTGTAAATCAAATCAAACTTGACTACCTCCGTGGGGCAGTGGGCGAATAGCCGGCTGAGACGCAGGAGGTAGCGGGTTCGATTCCCGCCGCGAAAGAAATGTTTGCATGATCTACAAATATTTGTTCCGGGTCTGGTTGTTTCCCTTTATATTATAAGTATGTATTTAAAAAAAAATGTATGTAAGTATTCTATCAGTTATCTGGTTCCCATAATACAAGCTCTGCTTAGTTTGGGGCTAGATAGCGCTGTGTGAAATGTCCAGTAATATTTATTTATTTAATATCTTCGATATAATATCCCACTTGACCTAGTAACTCTATTTTGAAGTTATGGTCCCCACCATTTTGACTCCTTTGTTATCAGAGTTTAGTTTACAAATTTCAAAGTCATTTTTGATATCATATTGTTTTAGAGTTATGATGAAAAAGCTCAAAATATGGAAGAATAAGTAGCACACAAAATAAATAATAATAATAAAAAAAAAAAAAATATTCATTTATTTGTTCAGCAACAAACTTCAGTATTGAACCTCAAATATTTGCAGTTCATGCAAACGTTTGTTCCCAGGGAATCGAATCAGCAATCTCTTGCGTCTCAGCCTCGCCGCACAAGAGTGGTCATCAGTAATTGGAAGTGGTAGACCCTAATCAATACTCTGGTAATGGCGTAACACCACCAATAGTGGAATTACCAGTTGACCACTTGGCAATGTGTAACTTTACCATGTGGGTCGCAATTATATTGAGTAATTTGGCCGAAATGCTAACAGCTACGAGATGAGTGTGGGAATCTCTTAAAAATCATGACATCATGACTTTTACCGTGTACCGTATCGAAACTGATAAAAAATAATTGATCGAGCGAAGCGAGATCTCCAAATCAACTTGGACGAATCAGCGTTGTATGTATGTTTGTTTGTCCGAGGAGCTTTCGTAGCGTTGATCCGATCATCGTGAAATTTAATATATAAGTAGGTAGAGATGGCTGGTATGTGAGCTAGAACTGGGGATGATTAAGATGATTAAGATATTAAGGTTCAAGAGGGGTAAAAAAACAGAAGGTAAATGGGACGTTTTTTAATGAAAGGTCTTTATTTTGACCCCGTTTTTATTTAACTTCAGACCTTGTAGTTTTAAAGTTATTAGCCATAATAAACACTAAACTTTGACTAAATTCACAGGATACACTAGTGACCCTACAGTACTGAAATTTGGTATACGTGTAGCTTTAGTGAACAGAATAATAACTGCAATTTCTACAACAAAAAAAAACAACCAAGCAACATGAATTCCCGTTACTTGTAATTTGAATGAAACTGTAGGTCAAGTTTTTGGTTGTGCATTTTGTAACACTATTTTAATAGTCAATGCTTACAAATATTTTTTTTTATAGATGACTCGCGAGGTCTCAGTTCGCGGCGGACCACTAGTTACCAGTATTTTTTAATGACATGGAATATGTAGTGATGATATATGACACAGAAACGTGGTCTTTCACTTTGGGCCTCATAAGAAAGCTCAGGGTCGCTCAGCGTGCTATGGAGAGGGCTATACTTAGTGATTCTCTACGAGATGTGGCAGTGGGCAGGGCATAGAAGAACTGACGGCTGTTGGGGCAGAAAGATTCTCGAGTGGAGATCACACACTAGAAAGCTCAGCGTAGGACGGCCCTCACTAGATGGAAAGGCGACCTGTTAAAGGTTGCTGGGAGCCGTTGGGTGCTGGCCGCATAAGATCGGCCGCTCTGGAAATCTATAGGGGAGGCCTATGTTCAGCAGTGGACGTGCTGTGGCTGATATGATAATGATGTAGTTCTGACGAAAATCATTTTCAAAAACATCAATGTAATAATTTTGTTCTACAAGCGAGAACTATGTTTTTTTATATCTAGTTTTTAGACCATTTAGGCTTTTGTACACGATTTCCGTTTAAGTTTTTTTTTTTAGTGTTTGTACAGTCTTTACAGAGGTAAAGTTTGTCGTTTGTATGTTGGCAATAAATAAAATAAATATTGCTTATCATTTCACATTAGCGCTATCTAGAACGAACCAAGCAGAGCTACTATGGGAACCAGATAACTGATAGAATACTTATATACTTTTGTTTTTGTAAATACAAATTTAATAATAATAATAAACTTATTACAAACTTTTTTTTTATTTCTATTTGTTTTTTTTGTTAGTACCTAAGTTAAGCACGCCAACCTAAGTTTTATACCTGTCACGGTTGACTGGTAGAAAACGCTTGTAGCATTAAGTCCTCCATTTGAACAATAATGAATTAAAACGAACAAACAATAATATATAGAAAAACATACAGACCCGGAATAATTATCTGTAGATAATGCAAACATTTGTTCTGCGGCGGGAATCGAACCCGCAACCTCCTGCGTCTCAGAGGTCTCAAGGGATAATCTCAGATACTGCTGAACCTATTCTCAAAATTACTGACAGAAATTTCACTATCCATACTTCTATACAAATATTATAAAGAGGACAGATTTGTATTTTTTTGTGTGTGTGTTTGTTTGTAATGAATAAACTCAAAAACTACTGGTCCGATTATACAAATGTTTTCACCATTAGAATGCTTCCTTATCCCTGAGTAACATAAGCTACTTTTTATCCAACTGCGCAGAATGAGGGTAATGTTTTAATTGAAAACTACGCGTGCGAAGCTGCGGTGCGGTCAGCTAGTCTACACTATCTATACTAATATTATAAAGAGCAAAGATTTGTATTTTTGTGTGTATGTTTGTAATGAATAAACTCAAAAACTACAGATCCGATTACAAAAACTCTTTCACCATTGGAAAGCTACATTCACCTTGAGTAACATAGGCTACTTTTTACCCAACTGCGTAAAGGAGGGTAATGTTTTTATTACTACGCGTTCAAAGCTGCGATAATAACTCTGTCTCTCTATCTGTTCGTTATGATTTCACGGCTAAACGGCTGGATAGATTTCGACGAAATTTGGTATACAGATAGATTATGACCAGGCTTTGGACATAAGCTATTTACCTGACTACGCAAAAGCCGTGCGAAGCCGCGGGCGGATCAGCTAGTAACCAATAAAGATGATGCGCAGGATTTGAATTAGTAAAATAATATTGACTTAACTATGCCAATATAATCAAACAACAAATATGTATTTAAAAGCTTTGTATCTGAAGGCCGACGGTGCCTTGAAGCCCACGTGCTGCCACCTTATCTGAACGCCTACCATCGGATGGTGGCATAATATGACAGGTACATCGCAACTCAGTGCCGATGGTAACGCGACCTGTCGCTTAAATTTTAATCAGGTTTAAGCCATAAGTTGACTTTAGTAATTAACTAAAATATACCTAACTAAAATCATAGAATTATTTTTAATCATCATAATCCTAATCTATTTTGATATTTGCTGACTTTTGCTACACATTACTTTAATGATGACAATGTATGTTTTATCGATTCGCTGTTTTTCTAAGGCTGTGAAGATTGCTGTGTTTTGTGTGTAATCAACAAAAGCTAGGTACAATGGTTTGTGGTATTCATTATACTTCTCAATTATTTGGTTAAGTGTATGGATGTGATCGGTGGTGGAAAATCCTGGTCTAAAGCCCGCTTGTTCTGGAAGTTGATGGTCATCCAATAAACCATCAATGCAATCCGATAGGTGGGCCAAGAAGACAAACATATGGACTCCTAAAGACGGAAAGGCCGAGGAAGGTCTTCCAAAGAGACTAGCGGGATATGGCTCTAGACCGTGATAAGTGGAAGGAAGAGGGGGAGGCCTTTGTCCAGCAGTGGGACAGTATAGGCTAGTAAAAAAATAATAATAATCATAATCAAACACAAGACGTCCACTGCTAAACATCCTCCCGCATTGATCTCCACATTTTTAATCAACCGATTTCAAAAAGAACAGGTTCTCAATTAAATAGTATTTTTATATTAATTGTTACACGAGTACTCCGTTATACATCAATCAATTTGAAAAGTTCTTTTTTATTTGAAACAACGAAATTTCTATGGGACCAATCTGGAAGTATTATTTCCAGATTGGTCCCATAGAAATTTCGTGAAAAACGGTTCAGTAGATTGTTTTTTTTTTCTGTTATCTGAAATCGGTTATATTTTTGTTAAATATTAATTTGTTTTATTAATTTATATTTTACACAATTCAAGAAGAAAAGAACGATTTCTCTTTTTTAAGAAGTGTTAAATATTCATGCATTCCAATTTACCCCCTACCGGGATTAAATAGGATTTTTTCATACTGTACAGTATATACCCTAACAAAAAACAACTAAAATTTAATCCACTGCCAGGTATAAAATATCACAGGCAGGTGTTAAAAAATCTAAAGAAAAACATCGTAATTTCGCCAAGACATAAATCTGAGCGACCTTGTGTTAATGGCCTAAAAATAACCATGTTTTGCCTGCTGTAAGCTGTATGGTGGCCCGAGGGCAAAAAACTCCTTACTCAGTGATAAAGACCATACATTTATTTTTGCACTATTTTAAATGTAATGAAAAGGTTTTGATACAGTTGCGAACACATTATTTATTTTAAATACTTTTATAAAATGTGGAAGCAGATTTTGTGTTATAAATATATTACATTTGGTCAATAGTTTACACTTGGCCCGGCACAGCGATCCCTAAACGTATATAGTGACTAAACATGTTTAAATTTGACGTATTTGTATGATTTATCAACTCTCTAAATTTTACTTAGAAAACTTTCGTGATTGATTTCAATCATTATTATAAATACGGGATTTATCACGTACCGTCTTATCGGTGTTTCGACCGATAATGTTTCGGTTCAATTCGTGAACCATCATCAGGGTGAGTGCGATCCGCTCCGAATAACGTCTCGCCTCGACGAAACATTGTCGGTCGAAACACCGATAAGACGGTACGTGATAAATCTCTAAATTTTACTTAGAATTTTACTCTCTCTCTTCCCAGCTATAAATAATATAAATATAAATATTGATGAACATTTCAAACAGCGCTATCTAGCCCCAAACTAAGCAGAGCTTGTACTATGGGAACCAAATAACTGGTATAATACTTATATACTTTTTTTTTGTAAATACATACTTATAATACATAGAAAAATATCCAGACCCGAAACAAATATCTGTAGATCATGCAAACATTTGTTCCGCGGTGGGAATCGAACCCACGGAGGAAATGTATCTATGGAGGAGCTATGTATCCCACATGGTGGTGTGGTCAGCTTTCCTGGTCGTTCTTCTCCACTTCGCTCTATCCTCGACGTCGTCATCAGAAACTTGGCACTCTTTCATGTATTTTGACACTACATCTCTCCACCTTGTCTTGGGTCTACCTCTAGATCTTCGACCGGGGATGGAAAGTTGTTGTGCCAAATCCCTACGTTATTATAATTCCTATTATTAAAAATACGGGATTTTTCGCGTTTTTTTATATATTAAAGGCTTGCGTTTGACCACGATCTCGCCTGATGGTAAGCGATGATGCAGTCTACGATGGTACACGCTTGCCTAGAAGAAACCTATTCACTCGCGACTTAAAAATACCCAGGTTGTAGCTATCAGGAAACACAGACTCTGGCAAGGCGTTCCACTCTTTGGCGGTGCGCATAATATAGGTTGAAGAGGACAGCTTTGTGCGAAAGGGAGGTATTTCTACCATATAGCGGTGGCGCACCGCAGAGCGTTTGGTTGTCTGTTGATAGAATGGAGATGGTGGGATCAGGTTGAAAAGTTCCGCCGCACACTCCCCGAAATGTACTCGGTGAAAAACCGAGAGGCTAGCAACCTTTCGTCGATGCTCCAGGCTGAGGACATACCATTTTATCGGTGTTTCGGCCTAAAATTCGGTTCAATTCGTGAACCTTCATCAGGGTGAGTGCGATCAGGGCGATCTCTAAATTTTATTTGCCACTAAATACGTTTAGGCATAGTTGCGCAAGTCGCCCTTAGTGCCCAAGAGTTTTTAAAATAGAGAGTTTTGAAAATAAATACTTATTAATGACTATACTGAAACTAGTTAAATGGAACGGAAGTAATTATGTTAAACTTTGTCAATATATCTATCTATCTTTCTAATATTTTTTATTAATTTTTTTATTGCTATTTGCATACCTTACTATGAAATATGTTCTAGCTCAATATTATCATAATAAGCCGGTTATTTGTTTCCCACTGCAGGCGAAAGGCCTCCCTTCCCTATTTCTATAAATTACTATTTTTGTATGAGACCAGCTCATTTCTCCATTGCCGTCTGGGCCTTTCACGTGGCCGTTTGGAACTCTCAATAGAATCTTCACAAACATTACATTCTCTCCTTCTCGCTACCCCGAAACACTCAACGGCCTTCCGTGGCAACTCTTTTGAGGTGGTAGCTGTCGGTCTATGGAACTCTCTCCCTACTCATATTAAAAAGGCTCCTAGTAAACCGGTTTTCAGACGACTAGTCTACAGTCATTTCTTGCAGTCCTCCACTGGCTGTTAAAATATATGAAAACTTAGTACCTATGTGTGTTGTATGTAATAGTATTTTTTGTTTTATACCTATAAATATATATATATATGTATATATATACATATATATATATATTTGTTATATTTCTCATATATATATTCTATATGTATTATTATTGTTATATCAAGTAGGTTTATGTATTTATTCTAACTGTAATCGGAGCTCTTTGTTATTTGTGTTTCTTTTGTTTTTTTCTTAATTAACATTAATATTGTTATAAGTTAGCACGCCAACCTTTTTTGTTACCTCTGAGGTTGGCAGGTAGAAAATGATATTAGCATTAAGCCCACCTTTTGCACATGTAATTTGTATTTTTGTGCAATAAAGTATTAAATAAATAAATAAAAATTACAAGAGGTAAACATATTTTTTGCGCAATCGATTCATTCTATGATCTAAGTTTTTAAGACCACTATTTGTACTAAGAAAGGGATATTTACCATGGTTTGTGAGTTTTTGAGTATCCAGTAGTATTTGATATTTCGACGCAGTTTCATACGCCATGATCACGGGTAAACTCCATTTACGATGCGCGCGCACACCGACAGCCAAAAAGCGAGATGATGAAATTAGCTGATAACTGTCACATGCGCGCGCACACCGACAGCCAAAAAGCGACAATGAAGTTAGCTGATAACTGTCACATGCGCGCGCACACCGACAGCCAAAAAGCGACATGATGAAGTTAGCTGATAACTGTCTCATGCGCGCGCACACCGACAGCCAAAAAGCGACATGGTGAAGTTAGCTGATAACTGTCTCATGCGCGCGCACCGACAGCCAAAAAGCGACATGGTGAAGTTAGCTGATAACTGTCTCATGCGCTCGCACCGACATCCAATAAGCGACGTGATGAAGATAGCTGATAACTCAAATCTCCGTGAAAACTCCTAACTATATATTATTGTTCATAGCCATGATAGTTTCAAAAGTGTTTAAGAGCACTTGTGTCCGCGTCGGTACTGAACACCGGTTTTAAGATAAGCACTATTTATGATTCCTAGGCTTTTTAATTTAAAGCGAGTGATCTACGCGACTGTTTCACCAGGCTTAGTTCAATCCCGATCAGCTTTCAGTTAAAAATGAGCTTTAATATAATGGTTTAATGCTTCAATGTATTTTTAGACACTAAGTAAGTAAAGTAAGGATTTTTAAGATTAACATACTCTTGGCCAGAACCCACGTTATCGAGAACCTGATGTCTGGACAAACCTAGGTATGTACCTATAGGTTTTAATCATTAAATTATTGTAAATCCAGCTTTTTGTATCAGCTAATCATACTAATATTAAAAATGCGAAAGTTAGGATATGTGTTTATTCATTTATTTGTTTGTTTGTTTGTTACTCAATCACGTCATATCGGTTGAACTAATTTCGATGAAATTTAGTATTTACGAAGATTATAACCAGGATTAACACATATGCTACTTTTATTCCATATATCAGATCGCATGGGATAAAAATGGGGTTTCAAGTCAAGTTGCAACAGCGAGTTTAACTTTATTTCTAGGTTACGTACACATTTAGTAGTGTTACGCATACGAAGTCGCGGGAAACAGCTAGTAAACAATAAAACAACAACAAGCCTACCTGACAAAGTATAAAAGTGAGTTATATATCGGTAAAGTTTTAATATAAGAACCAATTGGGAAAAATCATTTCAGCTTATTTCGATAGAAAAGCAAAAACCTAAATACAAGTTTTTCAAACACAAACTAAAAAGTTCCAGTTTTTATTGAACTTTTATGATTGATGATTTCTTTGTAAATTTATTTATCATCATGGGCAGAATCATCTCTACAGGATTAAATTATACATAATTCAGAGCAACCCATTTTGAATGAATATTTAAACTAGTGGTTCGCCCCGAACTGAGATATCGCGAGTCTCCCATAATAACAAAAATATTATTAATCGTAATCTTTGTCTATCAAAATAGTGCCACGAAATATCTAACCACCTTTCTTGACATACAGTTTCATTCAAATTAAAGGTAACGGGAGTACATGTTAATTGGTTACTCTTTTTTGGGGTACAAAATGCAGTTTTTCCGTATTTCAGACTTTTGCCTATATTTGTGTTACTAAAGCTACACACATACCAAATTTCAGCATTGTGGGGTCACTGGTGTACTCTGTGAATTTTGTCAAAGTCTTGTTTTTATTATGGTCAATAACTCAAAAACCAGAAGAGTTAAACTAAAAATAAAAACAGGGTTGAAATGTACTAATAAAGACCTTTCATTTGACGTCCCATTTGACTCAATAGCCTCATTTTCATTTTTTTTTACCCCTCTTGAACCCCAATATCTCAACAACCCCCCAACATTTTTAGCTCATTTAGTCACACTAAAATTGTGTCATTACTGCCTACCTATGTATGAAATTTCACGATGATCGGATCAACGCTTCGAAACTTATCCTCGGACAAACAAACATACCTACATACAACGCCGAGGCCCAAGTAGATTTACACGTTAAAAACCTAGGTCCGTATGACAAAACAAAAAAAAATGAGGGCTTAGCCAAGTTACATTCGATTAGCGATGACGCTAGTCGATAAATCCGAAAATGTATGGGAATTGACACATGCTATGGAAATATCACGTGATCTATCGACAACAAACATAGGTATATAGAAATCGAATCGATTGCGAAAGCGAATGCTTTTTGACTAATATTAGAGACTCAGACATTTTTGGGTAGCATTTTCATTTGCTGTCAAAAAATTAATGTTCGAGCCTCTAATTACGCTTGAGCAAAGTTCTAGAATAAGCCTTCTGTTAAGAACACAGTTTATGGTGTAAGGAATAAATTTGTTAGATGCGATGTCATGGTTGTAATAGAACTCGCTAATTTACATACAATTTGATGAAGAGCTAGATAAAACAACATGTATAATTTACATACAGTAATTAAGGTTTTCATATTTCCATAGACGGAAATAGATAAAGTTTTTAATCATTACCACAAACTTATCTCGTACGTATATCGGTGTTTCGACCGGCAATGTTTCGGTTCATTTCGTGAACCTTCATCAGGGTGAGTGCGATCCGCTCCGCACTGCGTCTCATCTCGCACTGTACGTGATAAATCCCGTAATTATATTTTCAACACACTTGCTCGTAAAGTGAACCTTATTACATCGTTATTAGGGCCATAAAACGAACTATAACACACGCGTGCGTAATAATATTACACACTAGTGCATAACTCACAAGAATTATCTCTACAAAGTTAAGTTAGTACCTAACTGCAAGTTATATGCAAAGAAAAAAATGAAGACATTTTCAATTTAATCAGATGAAGGAAGTCACCAGGCGTGTTCAACTTGGATGGGCAGCTTTCGGCAAACTAGCTGACATATTAAAATCCACTCGTATTCCACAATCTCTTAAAACACGTCTTTTTAACCAATGTGTTCTGCCAACTATGACTTATGGTGCCGAGACATGGAGGCTCACGAAGGAGGCTGTGTACAAAATAAGTGTAGCACAGAGAGCAATGGAGCGCGCCATGCTCGGCATCACACTCTTAGATCGAGTTCCCAATACTGAAATTCGCAAGCAGACTAAAGTACAAGACGTCAGCAAGCGAATATTGGGGCTCAAGTGGAGTTGGGCAGGACACTAGGCCAGACGTAGTGACGACAGGTGGACTAAGGCCCTAACAGATTGGAGGCCGAGACCTGGGCATCGAAATAGGGGACGTCCACCAGCGAGATGGATCGACGACATCCACAAGACTGTGGTTCAGACTAGCGCAGGATCGGGAAGAATGGCAGAAACAAAGAGAAGCCTATGCCCAGCAGTGGGTCGACACGGGCTGAAAATTATGAATGATGAAGAGGAACAAGCTGATGTTAAGTGGTAACCATCACCTATAAGCATTGCCTGTTGGTTACCCACCTTGGGAACGTGCCCTACGATACACTGCCCTGTGTCCATCAACTTCAAGAATACATGCGTAAAGTCTAAAGTGCCTGCAATTTCACCGACAGCAGAAATAGGCACATGAGGCTATTATAATTGTATAACTCAAGTTAATGGACGCAGGGAAGTGCATTGTAGTGTATCTAGTGCACGAGCCAGTAGAGCGCAGATTCAGTCACTCAGGGAGGCCATGGTCGAGCGCTTAAACTTGTCCTTGAAGGCAATCTCCGACTGGGGTGATGCCAATCTGGTCAAGTTCAATGCGAATAAGACCCAGGCGTGTCTGTTCTCCGCAAAACGAAGTCAATTTAATCTGACTCCTACTTTCCGAAATGTACCCGTGCCGATATCTGACCACCTCGAGCTTCTTGGTATCACATTAACTCCGACTCTCAATTTCGGCTCCTACATTGAGTCGAAAGCCCAGTTGGCTGCTAAAAAGCTTGGTATACTCGCAAAGGTGAGGCACTACTTCACACCGGGACAGTTGCTAAGCACAAGTCCGTTCGTGTTTGGAGTACTGTTCTCACCTCTGGGACGGATCAGCGAAGTACCAACTTGAAGCTCTGGAATTTATTGAGAGAAGAGCCAAGAAGCTCATAGGCAACGATGAGCTAGTTGATGCAAGGCTCCTCAGCCTGGAGCATCGACGAAAGGTTGCTAGCCTCTCGGTTTTTTATCGAGTACATTTCGGGGAGTGTGCGGCGGAATTTTTCAACCTGATCCCACCATCTCCTTTATATCAACGGACAACCAGACGCTTTGCGGTGCGCCACCGCTATATGGTAGAAATACCTCCCATTCGCACAAAGCGGTTCTCTTCGACCTTTATTATGCGTACCGCCAAAGAGTGGAACGACTTGCCAGAGTCTGTGTTTCCAGATAGCTACAACCTGGGTATCTTTAAGTCGCGAGTGAATAGGTTTCTTCTAGGCAAGCGTGTACCTTCGTATACTGCATCATTGCTTACCATCAGGCGAGATCGTGGTCAAACGCAAGCCTATAATATATAAAAAAAAAAAGTTTCTAAGGTGCGTGACCTACGAAGCAGTATTTTGTTATAGGCGATGGTTACCACTTAACATCAGGTGGGCCATAGTCTAGTTTCACCTAGGTTGCATAAGAAAAATTTGGTGGTAGTACTTCCCCGGGCGAGTCCTTACTATCTACCAAATGTGAGTGTTTTTGTATAATTTCGTCTAATTTGGGCAAAACCAAAGCGGTCGATATTTTAATGTGCCTTAGCGGACACCAGCTGAATCTTAATAGGGTGACGCCATCTTTGTTTCGCAAATAATTCATGAGCTCCCAAAATGGAGTCGGATTGCGAGGTTTTTATCTCAAGGCATGGCCGAGTTGTATTCACTTATAAGCAATAACTACCTTTTACTACATTTAGTAGTGTAACCAGAAAATAACCACTTTTGGAACTAGCACCGCGAATGAAACTAATAGAAAATACGAATTAAAAACCGAACAAAAAAAACTATTGTTAATTACAAAATTTTTATTTTGGTAATCATTGGAATAATCCTGACTGTTGTAGGAACACTGGGAATCAGGCAACGAATATATTTTAAAGAAACCCGCGGACCCCTGATGGGGATTAGACATTCCTGTTTGCCCCCAGCAATTAAAAATGTCAACCGGAATCAGTAAATTGGAGGGGCCGCCACAAACTTCCAAAAAGTTACGTAAATAAAAATCACTGCTTAATAGTTTTTGTATAATGTCTGAAGTATGTATGTTGATAGACGGTAATCTCAAAACTACAGAACCGATTTTAAAAATTGTTTCACCAAACCAGAACCAAATATCATCCAAACATTTGTTCCGCGGCGAAATTAAACCCGCAACCTCTCAGCCGGCTATGCGCCAAGGTCATTGCAATGCAAATACAATACTCATACTAAGATGACTCCTCAAGTAAACCTTGTCCTTACATCGGCCGCCCGTCAGCGTCCCACGGGCCGCGTCAGCGATCCAAAAACACGGATGTCCCATATTTGGGGCGAGCGAGGTCCAATGACCCAATACCCTTCCTGGGACACGTCCCAGACTAGATGAAACAGCTGGCACATTTATTTCAGGCCCCAATGGCTGTAACTCATTGCAGGGAGGCTGGACTTTGACTGTCACTTCATGGAACACTGGACGAGAGCGCATACTGTGCACATTTAGTGTCTCCATAGTCCAATGTCTACCTTACTTATTTTATTATTATATTGTACTGAATATGGGCAATGCACCTGCCTTTTATTTAATGTTGTGTTATTGCTGATGGCCTCCGTGGCGCAGTGGGCGTTAAGCCGGCTGAGACGCAGAAGGTAGCGGGTTCGATTCGCGCAACGGAACAAATGTTTGCATGATCTACAGATATTTTTTCAGTGTCTGGGTGTTTTTCTATAAATTATAAGTATATATTTACAAAAAAAAAGTATATAAGTATTCTATCAGTTATCTGGTTCTCATAGTACAAGCTCTGCTTAGTTTGGGGCTAGATAGCGCTGTGTGGAATGTCCAGCAATATATATTTATTAATTTTATTTATTGCTAGTCACACTAATATTATAAATGCGTAAGTTTGGATGTTTGTTTATTTATTTGTTTGTTACTCAATCACGTCGTAACCGCCGTACCGATTTCGATGAAATTTAGTATTTACGTAGATTATAACCTGGATTAACACACAGGCTACTTTTTATTGGCAAACCATGCCTGCGAAGCCGTGGGTGGAAGCTAGTCTAAAATAAAGAATTGAAATGAATTAGGCTTTGTCAAATAGAAAGCCAGTGATGGCATATGTTACAAAAACGTGTTCTTTCACTATGGGCCTCATAAGAAGGCTCGAGGTATGGAAAGGCTATGGAAAGAGGCTATGTTTGGTATTTTTCTACATCGAAATCTTCAGATCGAATCAGAAATGAGTAGGATTCGTAGCAGAACCAACATAGCACATAGGAATATCAAGCTGAAGTGGCAGCGGGTAGGGCACATAGCTTGAAGAACCGACGGCCGTTGGAAAAAAGGTTATCGAGGGGAGACCACGCACTGGAAAGCGTAGCATAGGACCCCCAACTAGATGGAAAGATGAGCTGTTAAAGGTTGCTGGGAGCCGTTGGGTGCAGGCTGCATAAGATCGATCGCTCTGAAAATCAATAGGGGAGGTCTATGTTCAGCAGTGGACGTGCTGTGGCTGATATGATGATGATGATGATGAAATAGAAAGCATACCTGACGATGCGTCAAGACGTTTATTTCGCGTATTTTGATGTGACGCTGTCGACGCAACAAATAAAATACAACGCCACATCCTGACTTTGCAACAGAGCGTCGGTCACGTACACACGGCTACACATCAAGCTATAGATTTCCAGAATAAGCTGACCTCGCATTGTGTAGGCTTATCGTAGAATGAGAGGTCAGCTTATACTAGAAATGTATAGCTTGATGTGTAGCCGTGTGTACCACTAGCGCGCGCGATCTGTTTCGCAGGACGACGGTAATGAAAAATAACATAAAGATTTAAACTTTGTAGAAAGTCCGCAAATCAGAGATGATTAGAGGGATTTAAGGGAGAACTTTGCTCAGCAGTAGGTCGATGTAGGGTAAATAAAAATAAAGCCCCTTCACGAATCAAACTAGCTGTTTGTATATGTACTGTGAACAAACTCACCTTGCGAGACAGAGGTCGAAATGAAAAAGAAAGTCCATTTTTGTATTATTTTTGCTTCCGTCGAAATTGCAAGAAGGTAGATTGTATCGCCGAGGAAAGGAAAAGTTAGTTTTTATTTTCTTTTGAGCTTAATAATGTCCTGGCTGGATCATACATTATCAGCCCTTATTTTCGGCCATGCCGTTAGTTCCATCATGTGTGAGATGATGGCAATAATTTAAGTGTTGCGCACCTAATATGACTAGTTTCATTACAATTCTATTTTTACTGAGCGAGATTTCATTGTCTGTAAATGAAAAAGAACTAGTTTTTTATAAAAAAATAAATAAAAGCTAAGCCTTGCTTAGTTTGGCACTATTTAGCCTCTAACTAAGTATCACTTCGTACTATGGAACGAAATGACTACCTATTTACATTTTATATTCTTTTATTGCTTTTTTTGTGTAACAATTACCACCATCATTGAAGTATGAATTTTTTACATAGTTTTAGCCTATTTTAGTTGACACTCATTTGTCAAAGTACGTTTAAGTGATGTAAACCCACGATAGCACCAGCACAAACCTCAGTGATTTTTAGATGCTGTATTTCTGAACATGTAACTGTACTCTTTGTTAAAATAGTAAATAAATTTAAAAAAAATGAATGAATATACATTTTTTTAGATACTTATTACTACTTGGATACTTTATACTTATATAGGATAGATTAAAAAATAAAAATGAGTTTTATAATGTTAAAGACGTATCAATATAAATTATTAGGCACGGCTTTCTTTTTTTGGTGATCCTAAATAAATAAATATATTTCAAAGTCAATGTTTGTCATAGTCTTTTCAAATTGCGTGGGCAAACCATTTAAATTGAGGAATATCCTGAATTCATCAAGAGAGCCTTGATAAGTTACCGAATATATACCGTGCGTTGTTTATAGCGCAACTTGTGAAAAACTGACGTAAGCTCGCGATGTTCTCAGTTGAGGTATACCCTGAATCATTACTACTTGTAAGTTAATGAGATAAAATATTTTGAAGGGGACTGAACCCAGGCAGACATTTTTGAAGCGAGTAGTAAACTTTATGTCCGGAGATTAAAAAAAATAATTTGCCCGTGCAAGTGATTTACGGTTAATGTGAAACATCTATTGCCGTCATACAGTGCAAACTAGGTCTTTAAATTCTTTAAATTCGGTCTTTAAATTATAAGGTTCACTGCCACAAGACCAAAATGAAAGTGGGTGCACGAAACAACCTCCTCCGTCGATTAACATCTACCAAATGGGGAGCAGCTCCAGAGGTCCTACGCACGACGGGTCTGGCATTGTGCTTTTCAGCCGGCGAATATGCTTGCCCAGTCTGGAACCGGTCCGCACACGCTAGGGTCGTCGATGTTGCGCTGAATGACACATGCCGTATTATAATAGGATGTCTGAAGCCAACCCCTCTAAACCTCATCTACCCTTTGGCAGGCATACCACCCCCCGGAGTGCATCGGGATGTGGCCTGCTCCATAGAAAAATATAAGCAGGAGCATGACAGTCGACACCCTCTATATAGCCATCAAATTCCACAAGGCCGACTGAAAAGTCGTAAGAGTTTTCAGCGTTTCACGCAGGCCACCAGCGACGACCCATCCGTTGCTAGACGCGCACTGTGGATAGATAGTAACCCCCCACCACCAGACTTCATTCCCCCTCAAGAACAGCTTCCACCAGGGCACGACCTGCCGTGGCCAGTGTGGAAGTCCTTAAATAGGCTTCGCACACAGGTTGGTCGCTGCAGAGTCAATATGTGCAAATGGGAGTTCAGGGATCCCAGACAAACGCAATGCGACTGTGGTGACCCCCACACAGTCGATGAAACACCTGTTAATGTGCCCTCTGTGCCCGAACACCTGCACAATTGTTGATTTAAAAATGGCTTTTCCTGACGCCATCAATGTAGCCAAGTACCTATCTAACACAATATAAGTAGAACTATCGACACGCTAAGAAGAAGTGCAAACTAGTACGGAGGGTAGTCACTTGACTATCTGTAGCATCATAACAGTGATGATGCTACAGATAGTAGGGGTAGTCACTTGACGGAGGGTAGTCACTTGACTATCTGTAGCATCATAACAGTTATGATGCTACAGATGGTAGGGGTAGTTACTTGACGGAGGGTAGTCACTTGACTATCTGTAGCATAGTAACTGTTATGATGCTACAGATAGTAGGGGTAGTCACTTGACTATCTGTAGCATAGTAACTGTTATGATGCTACAGATAGTAGGGGTAGTCACTTGACGGAGGGTAGTCACTTGACTATCTGTGGTATCATTACAGTTATGATGATACAGATAGTCAAGTGACTACCCTCCGTACTAGTTTGCACTGTATGACGGTAATAGATGTTTCATATCAACCGTAAAACAATTGCACGGGCAAATTTTTATTTAATCTCCGGACATAAAGTTTACTACTCGCTTCAAAAATGTCTACTTGGATTCAGTGCAAACTTAAGTTACACTAAGAAACATAAATGTTTGAGATATTAAGTTTGTATACTTACTTTTTGGAAATAAAATTTACTTTACTTTATTTGCGCGCCTTGGGGGCAAGACTGATTCGTATGACATCATGCCGTGACGGCATACTTCACGCCGTGACGGCATACGTCCAATAGGCGTGACAATATATACACCGTGACGCGTATCTATCGGCGCGCCTTGGGTGGGGGCAAGATGTCGTGTGTCAATAACAGTCAAAAGTCAAACGTACGGATATAGAATTGTTTATTTTATTGCGTATAAGATAGGGTATCAACTCTGCAAAACGATTTCGGCATAATCGAAACGATACGACAGTCCCCCGAATAATTCTGACTGACCGTACTTAGAGAAATGTTCGTAAGATTCATCGTCTGTTGGTCTCATAAAACATTAGGTGCCTTGCCTTTACAATATATTTTACCTTAGACAAAAATCTATACTAATATTATAAAGAGGAAAGATTTGTTTGTTTGTTTTGAATAGGCTCTGAAACTACTGGACCGATTTAAAAAAATATTTCACTGTTGGGAAGCTACACTACCCCCGGGTGACATAGGCTACTTTTTACCCCACTGCTCAAAAGGAGGGTAATGTTTTTATTGAAAAACTACGCGTGCGAAGCTGCGGATTGGTCAGCTAGTCATGTATTTGATAAAAATAACTAAATAGGTTCAAAGTTTTTTGAAAGAAATATCTTTGTAGAGTAAAACTCTCCTATGTAAACTACGTACCTCTATTTCAGCCTTTGGTTGTGATTTCTTGTGTACGCTAAAAAAGAAAAGCATACTTATTTCAAATTTAATTTCAAAGTACGATAGTAAGCTGCTGCGGTCAGTGCATTTAAAATATTCACTAATGGCCACAAATTATATTGTTCCTCGAGACATAATTGTTTGTTTCAATACATTTGTTTCTATTTGTGACCACCCAAGTAGCGCGCCCGTGACAGTAATCCGGTCTGTTTAACCACTATTTTTAGTTAGAGCTAGTGTCCACTGAAGCGGTACATACATACACGTCGTTAGCTGACGTGAGCTAGGCGATCTCATGGGTCTTCAACACTTCGACCGTTGTTTTTTAGGAAGTGTGGGTAAGGGTCATACTTTCGTGCTTAACCCTGGCTTCTACTTCAACTCTGAGTCACGGGGTGATGAACGGTGTGCTATCCAGGCTTGCAGTTTGGCCCCTTAGACGTTACGTAGCCGATATCTTGACTAAAAATGGCCTTCTTGCGCTTCTCACGCGTTCTAGCTATGGAAAGGATGGCAAGCACAGGATTTCCCGGGGTAATGGGCGCCAGGGAGTTCGTCTGTCAGGTTGCCGCGCGTACAGTGGAACGATGGCGTTAAGGTGGACGGTCCTCGTCGCTGGGTATCTGCACGTCGTGCGCGATGACGTCATTCTTGACGTAACGTCCAGCTCTTGTGCAGATACGTAGGCTAGGTGTTGATGAACAGAATAACACAATTACCTCACAGGCTACATCAAACTTAGATTTAACCGACATGGCATTGCGCCTTATGTGAAATAGATAAACTTTTTACAACAAAATGTATCAAGACGAAATAAAAAGCTCGGTCCAAAACCAATCACAGCTAATAAACCCACAAAAATACCAGTTTCAGATAAATAACTATTATATTGAAATCAGTTCATCCGCCTGGGAGCTACATACGCGATGCTATAGTACCAACAGTTCTTTACTTTTGAAAACGTCTGCTAGTTAGTTCCAATAATAATTGTCGGCTAAGTGTAACATAATGGTTGGGAATGATTGTATCTTGGACTTCTTTTAATGGACACGATGTTTGCGGTTACAGTGTATTGTTGGAATATAAAAAGTGACATAAGTAGAGATATTCTAAGATAAAATTACGCACCCCTACACCGCATCTAAATAATACACAGAGACGTTAAATAACCATCCTTAGAAATAATTGCTTTAAGCAGCGATTTGCGCATTTTTTGTGCTAAATCCATACAATTCTATATAAATAACAAGCTGACCCGCCCGTGGCTTCGAACGCTTGAAATTTCCCGTTCCCGTGGGAACTTCGGAATAGAAACGATATTTTTTTTATATGAAAACTAGCCAAGTCAGACCTTTGGCTGTATCTAGCAGTATCTAAGGATCTGGAGCCGCTGAGTCTGCGCCGTGACATCGGAGCGCTCAGCGTTTTCTATAAAATAAATAACGGCGAATGTTCTGAAGAGCTGTTCAATTTAATCCCTGCTTCCTACTTCTATCATCGAACCTCCCGTAACCGGCAACGAGCTCATCCACATATTGTAGATGCGTGAAAGTCTCACGGTGCGTTTCACCCGCTCGTTTCTTTCAACCACCTGCAAGATGTGGAATGACCTTCCCCCGGAGGTTTTTTCCGGTGGGTTTCAAATTGAACGCCTTCAAGAGAGGTGTAAATATGATATTAAGTGCTAGGCAACGCGACTGCGGTACCACGAGTGCTGCAGGAGTTTATAGGCGGCGGTGACCACCTAACATCAGGAGGCCCGTCAGCTTGTGTGTCTACAAGATTAATATAAAAAAAGAATTCAATATATTATCCTAAGTTATAAGAAGAAATTATATTTTAAGTTGTTATTAGTAGATTATTAACCAAGGGGATAAAGCAGTGTCTTCTGTCGCGGGTGACGATTTAAATCACGAGCGTAACGAAGGACTCGAGGTTTAAAAACTTGTGTTAAAAACTTAAATCACGAGCGAAGCGAGGGATTTAAGACGAGTCCTGAGTGTATCGAGGGATTTAAGTTCACCCAAGACTAAGACAGCTTTATCACCGAGGAAAATACTCTACTTACGTACCATTTGCGAAAAAATTAACACAATAATAATATGAGATAAGCATTTATTAAAAATAATGACAATTAAAAGTAAAAGTTAACATTCGAAACATTGGTCCAATTATTGATAGAGAGAGTTACATTTTTGTTTGGTACATTTATTGTTGATGAGTTGATTTGAGTATTTGATTTAACATCGTAACGTATTTTTAGAACATTAACTTATATATAAAAATAAATTAAAATAAACTTAACGTTTATGTATTTGAAGAAAACAAAAACGCTGCAAATTCCTAGACTAATATTTTTTTGTCGGAAAAGCAAAGGCATCAAGCTCATACGGCCTCGTTGGTTTTCGTAATTTTATTTAATAATCATAACTGCATAATAAATGCGTATTCCTTTTTCAAAAAGATGTATACTTAATGCTTTATATACAAACTCAATGGTGTAAACACAGATGTAGTTCAGTATAGATTTCGGTAAGTATTCCAAATTTAAATCACATTCTCCCCCTAGAGGATGAATGAAATTCAGTACAATTTTCTTTCCCTGTTTTTAACAGATTAAAAATGACTATTGTTATATTCGCTTTTTGTGGCATAGAATGTCACTTTTTTGAGCAAGTGGTACGAAAAATATTTTATGTTGTTATAAATAAATTTCAGGACTGACCATTGAACTTGGCACCCATTTAGATCTCACTTCTTTTGTCGTTAAAGTCAACAACCAAGGCATATTGTACTTGGCTCTTATTTCACATTTATGTTTTTGATGGGATATCATTACTTTTTGTACTAGTAGGTAATTATACATAATAAATTTAATACCAAATGGTTTTTGTTAATCAACTATATTTTGCTACTTTTCAGCAATCAATTTTAATTGCTGATTCTTACATTAAAGGCACTATAAGTAAGTGTTCCTAATAGAATCAATTTACTGAAAAATTATAAAAAAATGATAAAAATATACTAGTTTCAGATTTATTCCTTTGTATTCATTCAATTACCTATCTGGATGCCAAATTTGAACTTTCTAGCTCATCTGGAACTGGGTTAGAGTTTTGATATATCTTTAGGTCGGTCGTTCAGTCAGTGATAAAAATGTCGATTTTTGGACGTTAATATATAAATAACCGTTTGAGGTGTGTTTATGAAATTTGGAGCACATATGTATGTTGCAAGTCTTAATATATGAGCCAAATTTAACATGTTTATGTAAAATAGTTTTTGAGTTATGAGGTGGTCAAAATTGGCTCCGAATGGTTCGTGTAACACACGGTGCTGCTCGCCAGTTCTGTTAGCTTGAACTTGGCTAGATACTCGATAAATACCCGTTTTAATCAGTAATTATGTACAGAGATCGCGAAAGATTGAAAAATACTAAGCTAATAGTAGGAAAAAGTTTATAATTAACATACACATTTTGTACATCTAGATTTTGTAAAATAAATTGGCATTGCGGTTTAGGCCATTCAAGCATCCAATAGTATAATTTTATTTTTACTAGCCCGTACTAACCCACTGCTGGGAAAATGCCTCCCCTTCGCCTTCCACTTATTCTACGCGGTCTAGTCTAGAGCCATATAGTGACGACCTCCGTGGCGCAGTGGGCGAATAGCCGGCTGAGACGCAGCCGGTAGCGGGTTCGATTCCCGGCGCGGAACAAATGTTTGCATGCTCTACAGATACATATTTGTACCGGGTCTGGTTGTTTTCTATATATTATAAGTATGTACATATTTACAAAAAAAGTATATAAGTATTCTATCAGTTATCTGGTTCGCAAAATACAAGCTGTGCTTAGTTTGGGGCTAGATAGCGTTGTGTGAATTGTCCAGCAATATTTATTTATTTTTTTATTTGTTTATATCCCTCCAGTCTCTTTGGAAGACGTTCAAGTCATCGCTCCAGCGCCTTTTAGGCTTTCCTCGGCATCGCTTTCCATCTTTAGGAGTCCATATGCTTGTCTTCTTGGCCCACCTATCTGGTTGCATATGGGAGACATGAGCCACCCAGTCCCATTTCAGCTTTGCAACCTTGATGCCCACGTCATCGATGCCGGTCTTTGAGCGCAGCCAGGAGTTTGGAATCCGGTCGATCCGCTTTACACCCAAAATGCTGCGCTCTATCGCTCTGTTTTTTTTAAATTATTCAATACTATTTTATGAGCAAAACTAAAATGATTATGATTATCAAAGAACAATCATTATTATCCAAAACTCATCTACAGTACCCTAACGAGTTCATAAAATTAATTGTCTCAAAGCGTAATTGATATGGTCAAGGCGAACCGCTTGTCTTTCATGTTAGAAGATAATGGAATATAATTAAATGGGTAACCAAAGTGACCCAGCTATTTATCTCATCATTATCTTTATGATATAGCCACTAATTAACATGGATAAGGTTTCTCCTATAGATTTCCAGGTATTCAATCTTGTGCGATCAATGTATAATGTGAATGAAACTAAACTGTCAGCCATTTTACTGATTTAATAAACATCGAAAGGATGAATAATAAATACTAGCTTCCTCCAGAGGCTTCACACGCGTGGTTAGTCATTAAAAAATATCTATGTTTTAATCCAGGTCAATATCTATCTAGACATCAAATTTCATCAGAATCGGTTCAGCCGTTATGACGTGATTGAGTAACAAACAAACATCTAAAATTTCGCATTTATAATATTAGTGTGATGCAGGTAATTATCAAAAAATTATAACTATATGTATAGTGTCCCAGCTATACATATATTGTCTATGGCCCTGTCGTGATGAATGAGTGATTGAATGGTGATTGAAACGACTCATTAATTTGTTAATTAAAAGGTACCAGGAGATAATAAGGGGTCAAGAGATTTGTTCATGTTTTGACATTTCAATGATCAATAGAGAGCTATTGTTTTGAAATTAATCAGTGAAAGTGTCATTGACCTAAAAGCTACAAGATACCTACCTACCTAAAGATGTTAGATGAGAAGAGCCCAAGATCGGTAGCCTTATAAAATCCTTATCACACAGCGTTATTTTTTTTATTAATTATATGCCAGCGTTTGACCACGATCTCGCCCGATGGCAAGCGATGACGCAGTCCACGATGGTACACGCTTGCCTAGGAGAAACCTATTCACTCGCGACTTGAAGACCCCTAAGTTATAGTTATCAGGAAACACAGACTCAGGCAAGGCGTTCCCCTCCTTGGCGGTGCGCCTAATAAAGGTGGAAAAGTACCGCTTTGTGCGTATGCGAGTGTCTACCATGTAGCGGTGGTGCACCGCGGAGCGTCTGGTTGCCGAATGGGGATGGTGGGATCAGGTTGAAGAGATCCGCAGCACACTCTCCGAAATGTATTCGATAAAAAACCGTGAGGCTTGCAAGCTTTCGACGATGCTCAAGGCTGTGGAACCTTGCATCTGCTAACTCATCATTGCAAATGAGCTTCTTGGCTCTTCTCTCCTTCTCGGCTCTTCTCAAATGATTAATTGTATTTTAAACGCGCAGACGTCATGCATGCGAGATAATAATTGCTGTGTCACAGTTCTACGGCAGACCAGTTCTCCATAACACTGGTCTGCCGTAGAAAGCTTTGTGGGTTAGGCAAAGAAATCAGCTAGCATTATAAAAAGAAAATAAAATTGGAATTTGATATCTAAAACCTTTTTTTTTAGCCTGGAGCTGGATGGAACAAGCATTTGGCTCACCTGATGTTAATTGGTAACCATCGTCTATAACACTATAACAAAGCATTGCCTCGCAGATCACGCACCTTAGGTACGTGGCCTACGATGCACTGCTCTGTTTCCATCAACTCGAGGCATACAGGCGTGAAGCCTCATATGCCTGTAATTTCACCGGCAACCATACCATGCAAACATGTAATTTCTGCTTGACAGCTGAAATAGGTATGGTGGTAGTACTTCCCAGGGCAAGCCCTTTCACAAGGAACTCTACTATTTTAAAAAACTTTCTAACCAAAAACATCTAACCGGCCAGATATCTGCATTTAATTACTGTGATAGAAGACCATTCTATAGACATCATAAAATCATATTTTAAACTGCAATAAAGTTACAAAAACTCCGTTAACTAATAAATTGAATAGTGTATCATCGTAACAGTAAATAAATATGAAATAAATTACTGATTTTGATAATACTTTAATATTCCAGCAGTCGGCAGCATGCCGAATGGTTATGATCATAGTCCACACGCGTCAATTCCTCATTTTATAAACTTACGCCAGCAGTCTCGCACGCGTTATTTGTCAATAAATACATACATAGACTGCTAAAAACATAACCCTACCTTTAAGCTTTGCCTTCTATCTATCTTTCCAGCCTCCAGCACCCACTGTTGGGTATAGGCCTCCTGTCTATGATGCTAGTCTAATCGCTCTAGAACAAATCCGATCCTTTGCTGTCCACTTCCGCTACGAGATCGTCAGACCATCGGGCCGGTGGTCTGCCTTGTGGTCGATGTCCATATGTCTGCTTCCACCAGGGCACGACCAGCCGTGGCCAGTGTGGAAGTCCTTAAATAGGCTTCGCACCCAGGTTGGTCGCTGCAGAGTCAATATGTGCAAATGGGGGTTCAGGGATCCCAGACAAACGCAATGCGACTGTGGTGACCCAATGTGCCCGAACACCTGCACAATGGTTGACTTAAAAATGGCTTCTCCTGACGCCATCAATGTAGCCAAGTACCTATCTAACACAATATAAGTTGAGCTATTGACACGCTAAGAAGAAGAAGAAGAAGAAGATGTCCATATCTTGCCCACCACTCTGGGACTGCCTTGGCCCATCTGTTGTCATTCTGCCTAGCCAACTATCCCTCCCATTTCCACTTAAGCCTCGCGATTCGCATACCTACATTTTAGACTTTAGCTTTGTCTTAGTCGGGTAACAAGTAGGCTATCAATTCAGGTCATCCCACACATCCCACTTCCCACTAATATTATAAATACGAAGTTTAGATGCTTGGATGGATGTTTGTTCCTCTCTAACGCCAAAACTGCTGAACCGATTTGGCTGGAATGTGGAACATAGGTTGATGATGACCTGGAATAGGACATAGGCTACTTTTCATCGTATAAATCACTTACCGTGGGATGTAAATGCGTGCGAAGCCGCAGGTCGCAGCTAGTCCTTCCTAATATTATAAATTAAAAGTAACTCTGTCTGTTTGTTTGTATTTACGTTTTCACAGCTAAACGGTTAGACTGATTTCGATAAAATTTGGTATATAGATAGATTATGACCGTGATCGGTACTTAGGACCCTTTTTAACTGACTACGCAGAAGGAGAGTCATTCTTGTATTGACAAACCACTCACGCATGTGAAACTGAACCCTACAACTAAACCCCGAATAGGGCTGGTTGTTCTAAATAAGGGCAATTGGTTTATTTGACGTCATAAACATGTGTTTCACGGAAATAATGAGTAAATTACCTAATAGCCTCTATTTACTAGAAATGTGCAGGAATGTATGGAAATCATACCCTCTTGGCTCGCTGCCACACGACCATTTTGTAAGGTTAAGTTTGGACTAGCATACTATTATACTAACTAGCATTTTAGTAGACCAGCTGAATCCCGCAGTTTTACATCCCATATCACCCCTTTCAGGGTAATAGTATTATCAAAGATGTGGAATGAGCTACCATCTGAGGGTTTCCCATTAGGCTACGACATGTCACGCTTCAAGAGAAATGTAAAGAGGTTTCTACAGTGTAGGGAACGCATCGACAATACCTGGCAACACCCGGGTGTTGCCGGTGTCAATAGGCGACGGTGACCGCTTACCATCAGGTGGGCCGTAAGCCTGTTTCCCAACTAATAACATAAAACTCTACTGTTGTAACCTTTTATCAAGGACTAAAAAAGGTCTCATTGTATTTATCATTACACTATTATTAGAGGTGGATAAAGAAGTCCATGGGTTTGTTACTCAATCACGCAAAAACGGCTGAACAGAGTTGACCGAAATTTCGCACACACATAGACCAAGACCTGAACTACGATATTGAACACTTTCTATCCCGGGAAAACCCCCTGGGAACACGTAATCCTGCACCCGCGGCTTCACACGCGTGGTTTTGTCCATAAAACATTACTTTCTTTCTGCACAGTTGGGTAAAAAGTAGGCTATGTATGTCCCAATATCATAATCTATTGACACACCAAATTTCATCAAAATCGGTCAGGCCGTTTAGTCGTGCAAACTTAACAAACAGACAATAAATAAATAAATATTGCTGGATATTTCACAAAGCGCTATCAAGCCCCAAACTAAGCTTAGCTTGTACTATGAGAACCAGATAACTGATACTTATATACTTTTTTTTGTAAATACATGCTTTTATTATAATGAAAAACATCCAGACCTGGAACAAATATCTGTAGATCATACAATCATTTTGTTCCGTGCGGGAATCGAACCCGCTATCTCCTGCGCCTCAGCCGGCTATTCGCCCACTGCGCCACGGAGGTCGTCTATAATATTAGTATAGATTATTTACATGTTTTTTTTTTTACTTTTTTCTGCATAAAATCTAAGCCACAGATCCAAATACGAGGAACAGTTTAACAATGGTTAAGTATTATGTAGTGCGAAAGATTTCAATCTTTGCCGTCCAAGGTTTTTACTTGGTGTATCCGTATAAAATTATCTGCTTGTAATGAGTCTATTAGAGTAACTGGTTTATCTTGTTCAGATACAGAATCAAATAGTAGTAAAAACTTTTTAGACGCCTTAAAATCAACTGATTCTTGACATTATGATAATTAGTATTTTTGTTTATAGTGTTATCCGAACACATGCGGAAAATTCCAAGATTTTGTTTTTTTTTTTTAAATCATCTCAAAAATTTCCAGCCTAGACGGGACCCGAACCCGCGACCTTCCTCTTGATACGAGGATGCACTACCATCTGTGCTACAAGGCAATTCACGTCTAGGCAATTATGACAATTATTAATAGCTATTTTGGGTAGAGAGTCTTATCTAAAACTGAGCGTCCTTCTACTTCATTGCGTCCAAGAAAAATGTTCATATTGATGTGTAACATCTTTCCTCTCGGTTTGTGGGAGTGTTTTTGCAAAAGGGACGGAAATGTGTAACAGGAACCGGGGAAGCGCGCGCTATTTGATTTGAGCAATGAGCGCTCGTGGTGGATAGATGTTACACATCATATGTGACTACTGTAAGGCTCGTAGTTTTTTTTATCTATACTTATATATAATATATATAGTATTATAAAGAGGAAACATTTGTATTTTCGTATGTTTGTAACGAATAAACTCAAAAACTACTGTTCCGATTTAAAAAAAAATCTTTCATAATTAGAATGCTACATTATCCCTGAGTAACAAGGCTACATTTTACCCAACTGCGCAAAAGGAGGAAAATATTTTTATTGAATAACTACGCGTACAAAGCTGCGGATTGGTCAGCTAGTTTTTTATATACGGCTTGGAGATAAGCATATGGTCCATCTCGCATATAACAAAGTATTGTCTCGTAGATCACGGACCTTAGAGTCGTGTCCTACGATGCACTGCTCTGTGTCCATCAACTTGAGGCTTACAGGTGTAAAGCCTGTGCCTGTATTTTACCGGCAACCATATCCTTAATTTTGAAACACAGCAATGCTAATTGGCGGCAGAAATACGCTTGGGGACACTTCCGCCTGGTAGTGATCTAGAGCAATCCAGCTATCTATAAATCATTTACAATGATATTTAGATGATTCAACTGTTTGTAAATGAGTTATCTATATAATTGTTTTTTTTATTTAATTTTTTTTTTATTTTATTTTATTTATTAGGTCTACCAACGATTGTAACAATATTTCATGCTTAACTATAGAATAATTTAAGTAGGTACTAATTGCACAACCAATTATAGGTAAACACAACATGCACTAAAAACTATGTAGGTAGTAACAATAACAAAGTAACACTAGGAAATTATGACAAACAATGGAATTAGTGAAGTAAAGAAAGAAAAAAAACACAAAATTATAAAATTATACACTACTGATAGCAATAAATCAATTAGTTTGGCAAGTTCTTAGATAAGAACTGCCGGAATTTGAAAATGTTTATATTAAAAATATGTGTAGTACAATCTGAGTACAGTGATTATTAAAGCCGTTGCTAATCCTGGGAATGGGCGAGTTGGAGCCGAGAATAGTTGTACGGAGGCACTCTAATACATATTTTTTCTAACAACTGAGGACAATTAATTTTATTATTTAAAGTTTTATACAAAAAAATAATAAATTTCAACTTCAAAAAAATTCAGATTCAACTGTTTGTAAAAGAGTTATCTATATAATTCAGATTCAACTGTTTGTAAAAGAGTTATCTGTATAATTCAGATTCAACTGTTTGTAAAAGAGTTATTCTATATAATTCAGATTCAACTGTTTGTAAAAGAGTTATCTATATAATTTAGATTCAACTGTTTGTAAAAGAGTTATCTATATAATTTAGATTCAACTGTTTGTAAAAGAGTTATCTATATAATTCAGATTCAACTGTTTGTAAAAGAGTTATCTATATAATTCAGATTCAACTGTTTGTAAAAAAGTTATCTATATAATTCAGATTCAACTGTTTGTAAAAGAGTTATCTATATAATTCAGATTCAACTGTTTGTAAAAGAGTTATCTATATAATTCAGATTCAACTGTTTGTAAAAGAGTTATCTATATAATTCAGATTCAACTGTTTGTAAAAGAGTTATCTATATAATTCAGATTCAACTGTTTGTAAAAGAGTTATCTATATAATTCAGATTAAACTGTTTGTAAAAGAGTTATCTATATAATTCAGATTCAACTGTTTGTAAAAGAGTTATCTATATAATTCAGATTCAACTGTTTGTAAAAGAGTTATCTATATAATTCAGATTCAACTGTTTGTAAAAGAGTTATCTATATAATTCAGATTCAACTGTTTGTAAAAGAGTTATCTATATAATTCAGATTCAACTGTTTGTAAAAGAGTTATCTATATAATTCAGATTCAGCTGTTTGTAAAAGAGTTATCTATATAATTCAGATTCAACTGTTTGGAAAAGAGTTATCTATATAATTCAGATTCAACTGTTTGTAAAAGAGTTATCTATATAATTCAGATTCAACTGTTTGTAAAAGAGTTATCTATATAATTCAGATTCAACTGTTTGTAAAAGAGTTATCTGTATAATTCAGATTCAACTGTTTGTAAAAGAGTTATCTGTATAATTCAGATTCAACTGTTTGTAAAAGAGTTATCTATATAATTCAGATTCAACTGTTTGTAAAAGAGTTATCTATATAATTCAGATTCAACTGTTTGTAAAAGAGTTATCTATATAATTTAGATTCAACTGTTTGTAAAAGAGTTATCTATATAATTCAGATTCAACTGTTTGTAAAAGAGTTATCTATATAATTCAGATTCAACTGTTTGTAAAAGAGTTATCTATATAATTCAGATTCAACTGTTTGTAAAAGAGTTATCTATATAATTCAGATTCAACTGTTTGTAAAAGAGTTATCTATATAATTCAGATTCAACTGTTTGTAAAAAAGTTATCTATATAATTCAGATTCAACTGTTTGTAAAAGAGTTATCTATATAATTCAGATTCAACTGTTTGTAAAAGAGTTATCTATATATTTCAGATTCAACTGTTTGTAAAAGAGTTATCTATATAATTCAGATTCAACTGTTTGTAAAAGAGTTATCTATATAATTCAGATTCAACTGTTTGTAAAAGAGTTATCTATATAATTCAGATTCAACTGTTTGTAAAAGAGTTATCTATATAATTCAGATTCAACTGTTTGTAAAAGAGTTATCTATATAATTCAGATTCAACTGTTTGTAAAAGAGTTATCTATATAATTCAGATTCAACTGTTTGTAAAAGAGTTATCTATATAATTCAGATTCAACTGTTTGTAAAAGAGTTATCTATATAATTCAGATTCAACTGTTTGTAAAAGAGTTATCTATATAATTCAGATTCAACTGTTTGTAAAAGAGTTATCTATATAATTCAGATTCAACTGTTTGTAAAAGAGTTATCTATATAATTCAGATTCAACTGTTTGTAAAAGAGTTATCTATATAATTCAGATTCAACTGTTTGTAAAAGAGTTATCTATATAATTCAGATTCAACTGTTTGTAAAAGAGTTATCTATATAATTCAGATTCAACTGTTTGTAAAAGAGTTATCTATATAATTTAGATTCAACTGTTTGTAAAAGAGTTATCTATATAATTCAGATTCAACTGTTTGTAAAAGAGTTATCTATATAATTCAGATTCAACTGTTTGTAAAAGAGTTATCTATATAATTCAGATTCAACTGTTTGTAAAAGAGTTATCTATATAATTTAGATTCAACTGTTTGTAAAAGAGTTATCTATATAATTCAGATTCAACTGTTTGTAAAAGAGTTATCTATATAATTGTTTTTTTATTTATATTATTAAAAGATCAATATTTGTTTTACGAAAAAATAAAACTGCTACTTAGGTAGCTATATACTTATTTTTTATAAATACATACTTATAGAGAAATACCTAGAACCGGAACGAATATCTGTAGATCATGCAAACATGTGTTCTGCTGCGGGAATCGTACCCGCAACGTCCTGCGTCACAGCCGGATATTCGCTCACTTCGCCACAGATATCGTAGAATACTTAATTATTTCTGTGCTCTACTGGATTTGATGAAACCTTGTCGCACTTGCAGCAGACCAGACAAACGTCGCATTTATATTGCAAGGTCATCTCGCCTCTTACTTATGTACAATTTTATTTACTTTGTATCAAATACATAGAACTTGGTAATTGCATTGTTATTAACTATGTAACAATGTTGTAAATTAATACATAACAGACATTTACTTAGATTGAATAAAGTTGTTATCAAACCTAAACTTATTTAGTGACTAAACATGTTTACATTTGACGTATTTGTATGATTTGATGAACTTCTTAAATCATATTTAGCCACTAAATACGTTTAGGTATCGTTGCGCAAGTCGCCCTATGAGTAGAAGAGTTCCTTGTGAAAGGGCTCGCCCGGGGAAGTATATACCTATTTTTGCCGCCAAGTAGCATTTGAAGGGTATGGTTGCCGTTGAAATTACAGGCTTTGTATGCTTCAAGTTGATGGACGCAGGGTAGTGAATCGTAGGGCGTGACCTACGGAGCAATGTTATAGGCCACTTAACATCAGGTGGGTACTAAGCTGGTTCCATCTCCACGTAGTATAAAAGAAACGAGAGGTTTTTTGGCAGAAAAATAGAGCATAGTTTTTTTTTGTGTTATACTAGGCTCAAAGAGGCTACAATATTATCGTGAATTGAGCCCTGTACCGAAGAAAGAGTACGGATCAGCAGCATACTAAACAATTTTCTCAACGCTATTTTTCTGCCAAAAAACCTGTTGCACTTTAATGCTATGTATATCTATTCCTATTATACCTATTGTTTTCGTCCGCTAGAGTCGTTCCTCCATAAATCATACTAGCTGACCAATCCGCAGCTTCGCACGCGTAGTTTTTTAATAAAAACATTACCCTCCTTTACGCAGTTGGGTAAACAGTAGCCTATGTTACTCAAAGTGAATGTAGCTTTCCAATGGTGCAAGAGTTTATGAAATCGGACCAGTAGTTTTTGAGTTTATTCATTACAAACATACACACAAAAATACAAATCTTTCCTCTTTATAATATTAGTATAGACATAGATTTAGCCGCTAAATACAATTAGGCATCGTTAGTATATAACTTTTTGTCGAATAAATAAATACAAATACAATATATCTACAGATTTGTACAGCAATTAAATTGTACAATAAAATACCGCACAATGTAATATGTATGTCAGATAATTCATTTAAATCATTTATAAAAAGACATCTTATTTGTAAAAGTTATTATAAGTTGGACGAAGCTTTTGCTGATAAAACAATATTTAAATTTGATGAATTGTAATGATTACCTGACATATATAAATTAATTTATTTATTATTATTATTATTTCTCATTATTATTTAATTATTATTTACAATTTGACGATTTTAATTTTAAAATAGGGTTTATTTTAAGTTGTTATTATTTAGAACTGTTTCTTTTTTTTATAAAAAATTATTAACTAAAGGTATCTTTATGTATTATGGATTATGTAATAATTACGTAGGTAACATATTTTAATTGTTTCATCTGCATTGTCCAAGCACATGTAATTTGACGAAGGATATGAATAAATGAGATGAAAAAAATGAAATTTAAGGCAAGGTACCATACAGAAGTATAGATATAAATAGATTGTATACTGGCCTATATAAGCAATACGTTTATGTAACGGCGCGCTTACAACCGGTCGGTATGTCCTTTACAACACTTCCTGGCTGCGTGTTTTATATATTTGAATGCTTGCTGCATAACTCTACCAATATATATGAAGGAATTAAAGAAAAACATACATTACAATACGGGATTTATCACGTACCCTTTTATCGGTGTTTCTACCGATCGGGTTATAAATCTCGTATTTAAAATAATGATTTTTTGTTGATAGTCAAGCGCTTGACCACTACCTCAGCTAATGGTAAGTGATGGTGTGATCGAAGATGGAGCACGCTTGCATAGAAAGAACCTATTTACTCTGGACTTGAAGACTCCGGGCTCTAGATTGAATTAAATCACGAAAGTTTTTATGTAAAACATACATTACACTTGATTTGTATATTTATCAGTATATATTTTCTTTTTATTTCGTATTGAGAAAATTGTCAAAAGCTGTTTAAGCCAAATTTAAATATTCGCTATGACCTTGTCGAGAGGACATTGGATATTTGTCAATAAAAATATTACTTTTTAGTTGTATTTTAAAATTCCTATTTACTTCTTGATGTTTAAACAGTTGTATTAGTGTATTTAAACTAATTTCTTATATTTCCCCGTGTGTCTTCTTTTACCTATTCTTCTCCCACATACGCGGGGTCGGCATAACATGTATTCCTCCTCCACATCTCTCTATCAGCCGTCATCTCCGTTGTCACTTCCCTCCTACCCATATCATTCTTCACACAGTCCAGCCACCTCTTTCTCGGCCTTTCTATACTTCTATATCCATCCACACTCATATCTAATACTCTTTTAGACACATGATTTATATTTCCGTGTGTGTGGATACAATATAATTGTGTTTTTTTAATCATACAGCGAAACACGCCAATACTTTTGTATAAGTAAAACCTTATAGTTTAATAGTCAGTTTTATACTAATACTAGCTGACTCGCCCGCGGCTTCGCATGCGTGGTATTTCAATAAAAACATTTCCCTCCTTTTGCGCACTCGAGTAAAAAGCAGCCTATGTCTTTCCCTAGGATATAGGCGTCCTTTCCCCTCTACTTTTCTCAATTTTTATTAACTCTATTACTCTTGTTCTATCCTCTCATTGCCATCTTTATGCCGACGACTTACAAATTTATCGAGACTTTAAAGCCGAGGACATATTAGAGGGAGTTGACCAGATGAACGTTGATCTTGACCGCATTAACACATGGGCTAAAACCTTTGGTCTATTGGTGAACCCTTCTAAGTCCCAAGTTCTACTTTTAGGAAGTCCATACATGCTGAGTGTTGTCAACCAGTCTACCCTTCCTCAAATCCAGTTTGGTCAGTTGCCTATACCTTACTCGAGCAAGGCCAAGAACCTTGGTGTCATTTTTGACAATCAGCTATCATGGGCCAGCCACATCAATGCAATAAGCAAAAGGGTGCATTTTTCTTTTCAATCCCTCAAACGTCTTCAGAAATTTCTTCCCTTTGAAACAAAAAATACCCTCGCCCAAGCCCTGTTGCTGCCCCTTCTCGACTATTCAGATGTCTGCTTTCTTGATGCCACGGAGGAACTTCTCAATAAACTGGAACGTCTACAGAACTTGTGCATCCGTTTTATATTCGGACTGCGCAAGTTCGATCACGTATCCACGTTCAGATCCCAACTTAATGGCTCCCAACTTATTCGTCTTTGTCGTAATCTTCACGTTTTTTCACTCTTATTTAAAGTATTATATTGTCCACACTCTCCTCCCTACCTCCGTGAACGCTTCGAATTCCTTGTCCCTCGCAGTATGACATCCCGGTCAGAGGACCGGATGTCTTGAGGTGTTTTGAGGAGAAGGGACTTAGAGAAGTCCCTTCTCCTCAAAACACCTCAACACACTTTAAGCCGCTATGGTGGCTCCTTTACCGTTTATGCGGTGAAAATTTGGGATGCCCTGCCCCATGAATTTCGCGCTAGTCCGTCCTTTAACATTTTCAAACGGAAAGTTAAAGAGCACTATCTTTCTCTGTAATTTTATTTTATTGTAGGTATATATTTATTTTTGTATATATTAGTCTATTTATTTTATTTATTATATTCATTCATTTTATTACTTTCTTTTTGAATATTTCGTTTTATTTGTTTAAGATATATGTACATATTTATGATTCTTGTACACGCACCTACCTTTAAAATCATCTCTCTCTCTCTAGCCTCAAAGGTTTGCTGGAAGAAAACTCGCCTTGTTTAGGTTAAGCTCGCCTTTGTATATGTCCTCTATTTCTGTACTTTATAATGTATTTTCTTGTGTACAATAAAGAATAAAGGATATATAGGTAATCTATCTCCTTGCCAAATTTCATTACGATTCGTTCAGCCGTTTAGTTATGAAAAGGTAACAAACATACAGTTACTTTCACAGTTACGATGTATGTATTATACATGTAAACCTTCCTCTTAAATCATTCTATCTATTGCTGAAAACTGCATTAAAATCCGTTGAGTAGTTTAAAAGATCTAAGGTAACAGACAGCGGAAGTTAGTTTATATGTAAAGATTTAAATATGTACTATTGTATATTCCACACTATATGGAAAGACAACCTGATAAACGATTGAATGTTGACTATCAAGGTTGCTGGGAGCCGTTGGAAATCTATGTGGGCAGCCTATATTCTGCAGTGGACGTCATATGGCTGATATGATGATGGTGATTTTTAAATCAGCATTAAATTTATAATCAGCATTAATTTATTTATTTTCATGTGTCCTTTCTAAAGAGCCTAGCAGCTCTTTCGGGGCCTGTATGTTTAGTAAACATAGCAATTTCGGAACGAAACTCCTTTTCTCATTAACTATGTATTTTATTTGCCCTCAGTAACCTCATTTTTCCACCTGTCACATATTCCTTAATACCTGGGGGTAGCGAAAACTCTATCTCTTGCAACTCTATAACTCAATCTCGTTTGTCTTCGAGTCGAGCTGTCGCGCAGCTCCTCGAAAATTATATCCGGAAACTCAGCCAAATCAGCGTCACTCAGTTTTCAAAATGATCAAAGTGCATCATCAGCATCCTCAACTAACAAACAGCGCACTCCGCCAAAATCATGACATCAACTGGCTGGGAATCAGAGGAAATACTTGCGCCACGTTCATCACCCCCACGCACATCTTTGTCTTAGATTAAACAATCTATCATCTTTTACCAAAACAGTTTTACAATTATACTGCGACTTCCGAAATGAATACGTGCGATGTTTAAAACCATCTATATCCAATCCAATGCTGTCAATAAATTATCCTTTAAGTCTGAAGCCTCGATCGCGAAACTCCAATATGAGGTGCAATTTAAGCAAAATTACTAGTCTAGTGAATGTCACTCAAGGTTTCTCGAATACTTGACCAATGCAATACTAACGTGTCAGCCATTTGACACGGTTTCCATTCAATCGCGGTAAGGAGACCGGTAATAATCTGGTAATTTCATAAAGCAAGTATTTTATATTGTCATTTGACATAAATAAATGGTTATATCTAGTACTGGTCTGAGTAATGCAATCATTTGAATTCTGCTCTTAAAATGCTGTCATAATAAATATTTGCCAATATTTAGGTATGTTATGTCAACTTGTTATATCTTATAACTAGCCGCTGCCCGCGACTTCGTACGCGTTACACTACTAAATGTGTAGGTAACCTAGAAATAAAGCTAAACTCGCTGTTGCAACTTGACTGGACACCTCATTTTTATCCCATGGGACCTGATTTATGGAATAAAAAGTACCCAGGTTATAATATACGTAGGGGAAGGTCGGGTACGACAGATAGAGCGTGCAAGATGGATACTCGAAATATCCTGAAGACGCAGCGAAATTTTACGATCTCTGCATAATAACAGCGCGGACACGGTCGGCGCCTAGGCACGCTGTTGTTATGCAGAGATCGTAAAATTTCGCTGCGTCTTCGGGATATTTCGAGTATCCATCTTGCACGCTCTATCCGTCTTACCCGCCCTTCCCCTATACACTAAACTTCATCGAAATCGGTTCAGCTGTTACGACGTGATTGAGTAACAAACAAACAAACATCCAAACTTTTGCATTTATAATAAAAGTGTGAGAAATTTTTAAAATTAACTTTTCAAAACAATGTTTAAATGAAATGATAAATTAAAATGTAATATATATTAATTTGCAGTTTATCACACTAAAAAATAAGAACACTAAGTTGGTTGAAAATAACTCAGACAATATTCTAATAATAGGTCCTGTCTGACGTCAAGTTGACATGACCTTGACACCTGATCCAGTTCGGTTGACAGCTCATGTATGGCTCATGTTTATACAATTAATATCGCATCGTTACGATGTGACAAGGTCACTGGGTATGCTCTTGTAAGGTATTGTCAACAACTAAGTTTGTGTGAAAGTGTATCAAACAATTTCAAGCCAGTTTTAAATCATCCGACGACCTCCGTGGCGCAGTGGGCGTATAGCCGGCTGATACGCAGGAGGTAGCGAGTTCAATTCCCGCCGAGGAACAAATGTTTGCATGATCTACAGATATTCGTTCCGGCCCTGAATGTTTTTCTATATATTGTAAGTATCATCATCATCATCATATCAGCCGTAGGACGTCCACTGCTGGACAAAGGCCTCCCTCATTGATCTCCAGGAACTGCGGTTGGAAGCGGCCTGCATCCAAAGCCGACCTGCGGTTCTTACCAAGTCGTCTGCCCATCTTGTAGGTGAACGTCCTACGCATCGCTTGCCGGTCCGTGGCCTCCATTCGATAACTTTCCGGCCCCATCGGCCATCTGTTCTGCGCGCTATATGGCCTGGCCATTGCCACTTCAACGTGCTAATCCGTCGGGCTATGTCGGTGACTTGAGTTCTCCTACGTATCTCCTCATTTCTAATTCGATCCCGTAGAGAAACCCCGAGCATAGCCCTTTCCATAGCTCCATTGTAAGTATGTATTTACAAAAAAAATGTATATAAGTATTCTATCAGTTATCTGGTTCCCATAGTACAAGCTCTGCTTAGTTTGAGGCTAGATAGCGCTGTGTGAAAGCAATATTTATTTATTAAAAAGTTCTAGAAAACTGAATGCGGTTTTTTCTATGGTATTTTTGTTTCAATGCAGACTCGCAAGGGACCGGATAGAATGGCGTAATTAAGAGGAGGCCTATACCTATACCCAACGGTGGGTGCAGACGGGCTGAGATGGTGATGATGATTTTTGTATGCGAGTAACAGTGTAACATGTTGGGAAAAAAATCCCAACGTGTAACTCTGTGACACGTTTAGGTGTGACTCGTTGGAACTTAAGACCTTATCTCTTTTTTATATAATAAAAATCAATTGCTGTTCGCTAAAACTCAAAAACGGCTTGATTGATTTTGATTGATTTTTTGTGTGCACTCGAATGGTCCTCTGGATGGTTTAAAATTACAATTGGAACCGGTAGGTGGCGCTGTTGTCGAAATTCAGAAAATTGCGGACGAAGACGCGGGCATACAACTAGTTAACGCGCCGGCGAACCCTGAGCGCAACATCAATTCGGCCGCGTCAAAAACTTCGGCCTGAATATCGCTATCCCTGTTTAGTGACGAAGTTTAGCCACGCAGAGCGAGAGTGATAGCAATAGAACGATTCTAAATTTGATTAGATTTTGACCGTGTTCCGTAATACCAAAAATGATGACTGAAAACTTGTTGTATTTATCTCATTGTGTTGTTATTCTGTAACTAGACCATATAATCTATGTTCCCATGACTAGGATACGTAAGATGTTGTTGTTTTTAATACGAAACAATTAGGTTGAAAACAGGTCTTTTATGACGTAAAAACATGCAGAATGCGATACGCTTCTATTTCATTTTAGATAAATATTTTGATCTAATATATGGTTGGCAACCTAGATAAATACTATTCAAATTAAAATAATACCTTAATAAGGTAGAAATATGCTCCAATTAGAAATGATCTTGGTAGTACGTGTTGTATGGGCGATTGTCCCTCCGGTGTCCCCTTAAGCTATATTTTATTTGGAATACCGTGCGAAACCGGGACGAGTCAGCTAGTTCATTATAGATAGGGTCATTGGTGAGAACACCAAATCGTAATAAATAGCTTTCCTTGATCTTGCCCTTTGAATACATATGTACAGTATTTGCAAATATGACACGAACATAACTCCGGTATGTGACCTTGGAAGGACGTCGCGTGGAAGCTTCTAAATTGCTATGTTTGCGGTTTTTCCTTATATGTATAGCCAAGGTGACACTAAAACTGATTTTATGCACGTTACTCGACCTCCAAGAAAAAGGAGGTTCTCAATCTAACAAGCAATTTTTAAGTTCGTTTGTTTTTGAAGTAAAACTTCTGGTGAATGCGTGACGAGAGCGTTACGAAAAGTGTGATCGGGCGAGGCGAACGGAAGTTGAGAGGGAGATATAAGTTAGTGAAGATAGAAAGAGAGAGAGAGTTACGTTTCGTATATTACTGTAGGGACAAGAGAGAGAGGCGAGCACACATTTTCTTTCTCTCTTTCTCTCATAGCCTGTTGCGTTTCGTATATCGTAAGAACTTTTTTTTTTATACTACATATATGGCAAACGAGCATGCAGTCCACCAGATGTTAAGTGGCTACTGCAGCCCATGGATATCCACATAGAATTCAAAACAAGGTATTATGTTGTCTTGATCTCTATGTGGATACGTTGCCATACTATTGGACTTGGCTGGTATGCCTATGTGCCAGTAATTACAGGAACATACCATTACCATCTAACCGGAACACACCAGCACAAGTACTGCTATTTGGCGGCAGATAAAAGTAAGGCGGTGGTTCCCACTTCCTCGAGCCCGTTCACAAAAGCTCTACCACCAGTAAAACCTATTGTCAGTGCAGGTATATGTATATATATACGTGCAGGCCTATTGTCATTTGAAATGTAAATTGTCAAATAGATTTTTACCGTTCTTTATCACAGGCAAAAAGATTAATAAATCTGGTAATTATGAGATTATAATCTTCAATTTAATGTTAAAAATATACATTTAGCTCGCTCAGGCATCACAAATCAATAATGTATTTGTGTGGTCCTTGCAGAGTTCGGAAAAAAAACCTTTTTATATGAAGAACAAACAAGTATAGTAAAAACTAAACTAAACTACTATCTAAAAAACTTAAGAAACAGTTGAATCATCTAAAGACAGTTGCAAACAATCTATAGATAGCTCAACTGCTCCAAATCACTACTATAGGCGGAAGTGTCCTAAGACACTTGCTACATTGCCCCGAATTAATTTATTAAATAGGTAAATTAATTTATAACACATTTGCTCGTAAAGGGTCTCTTATTTCACCAATTTTAATATCGTAATGTATGTCATTGCGTACTTGTGCGTTATTGTAATGTAAAACGCACGAGTTTCTTTTTAATAAGGTAAAACGTACGGTTTATCAAGATGCTCCGTCTAAAACGAACGGTACTTTTTTAAATCTTAGCAAAGAGTTTTTATGTCAGAAAAGTGGTCAACATTTTATGAATAAAATTAACTTTGGGAGATAAAATATAAAAAATAAATATTTAATTTAATTAATTTTGACAATAAATTACAACCATTTATCTGTAACAAAAACAAAAAAATATTAATTTATTTTATTAGTAATACTGGCTGTTTTTATTCCTTTGCCAAAAAAAGCGCTGATGCGCGCGCATCGCTAATTTGTGAACAAGTAAAAATTATTCCGCGTGCTTTTTCTTTTCGTTTGTTCTTTTCATTCGTTTAAGAAAGTCTGAGTTTTATTTATTTCCTCGCAAATATGTTATAAAACGTCGTATGACATACGTGCGCTTTGATAATTACAGCCACTGCTTTCTTGTAGCAATATCGCCTCGGCTGTAATTTTCAAATTACCGCACTTATATCTTAATGTACCATAATGAGCTTACGAAATTGGTAGCACTGGATCCTCTCACCACACTAGTCCTTTTCACAAGTAGAAAAAGTACCTACAATAAATCTCATAAACAAAGCCAGATAACACAAAGGCTGTATGCAACGTGAATTAATTGAATCCTTATTTAGATAATAGATGCATGTTTGTTGCATGATGGCAATTTTAATGACGATATTTTATGGACCAACATGTTAGATTGATTAATGATTACGGATAAAATATTCCAATCACATGTCTTTTAAACGACTTCAAAATAGGAGGAATTCTCAATTCGTCGTATTTTTAGGGTACCATACCCAAAGGGTAAAACGGCACCCTATTACTGAGGCTTTGCTGTCTGTCACCAGGCTGTATCTCATGAACCGTGATAGTTAGACAGCTGAAATTTTCACAGATAATGTATTTCTGTCGCCGCTATAATAGCAAATACTAATATATTGAAGGGGGGCACCCATACAACAAACGTGTTTTTTTTGCTCGTTTTAGCTCGATATTGATAACGGCAACAGGTGGACTCTTGAAATATTCACAGAATACATATTTAGTTCACTTTAAATATAAATAATTAAATTAAATTAAAACAAATATTTAAGGGGGGCTCCCATCCAACAGACGTGATTTTTTGCCGTTTTTATAGGTACGGAACCCTTTGTGCGCAAGTCTGACTCGCACTTGGCCGGTTTTTTTTAATGTATATTTTGTGTATGTTCAGTGATAAGTCTTTAGCACGTTGTTCGATTCAATGATACTTATCTGTTAGAAAATTGTGGTCCCTCATAAATTTATTCAAGATCTGATGATGGGACTCATGAGGAAATCATCACTCTTCAATTAGCAAATATATTTCTTAGATTTTCTGTTTACTGAAGTATGTTTTAATTTAGTTTCAAAGTGGTTTACGATACGAAAACCATGTTCCGAAAAACTGCAGTCTTGAACAGGATCCAAACCTATTTTGGATTCGATGCCCGTCCCCCCAATCTGCATATCGTGGATGTCATTTTGCAATTAAATGAGGGTAATTACTTAACATGGTGATGAGAGAATGCTTTACATTGTAATTAGAACCTCATTGTTATGTATGACGGCCTCCATGGCGTGGAAATAGCCGGTTGGGACGTAAAGTGTGGGTTTTATTCCCTCGGACAAAATGTCTTATCCATCAGGACGACCTCCGTGGCGCAGCGGGCGAATAGCCGACAGAGACGCAGGAGGGTAGGTACTGGTTCGATTTCCTTCGCGGAACAAATGTTTGCATGATCCACAGTATATTAAATAAATAAATATTGCTGGAAATTTCACACAGAGCTATCTAGCCCCAAACTAAGCAGAGCTTGTACTATGGGAACCAGATAACTGATAGAATACTTATGTACATTTTTTTTGTAAATACATATGTACTTATAATATACATATAGAGAAACAACCAGACCGGGAACAAATATCTGTGGATCATGCAAACATTTGTTCCGCGGCGGGAATCGAACCCGCTACCTCCTGCGTCTCAGCCAGCAATTCGCCCACTGCACCACGGTGGTCGTCAAGAAGAAGAATGTATTAAGAATTTATTTACAAAAAAAAATGTGAATGAGAATCATATCAGTTATCTGTTCCCATAATACAAGCTTGACTTAGTTTGGGGCTAGATAGCGCTGAGTGAAATGTCCAGCAGTATTTATTTATCATCATCATATCCAGCACAGGCAGGACTCCCACTGCTGAACAAAGGCCTCCCCTAGATTTCCAGAGGGGCCTGCACCCAACGGCTCCCAGCAAAGGAAATCTATGGGGGAGGCTTATGTTCAGCAGTGGACATATTATAGCTGATATGATGATCATGATGAAGTCAATAAATTGGTCTGAGCTCTGTTGGTTCCGCTCGACCAGCCAACGTTTAGCCGACGGTTTAGAAAAAAAATCCAGTTCGGCTGATTTTGACACAAATGGTCACCGTTTCTCTTCTTATAGCGGGACTAAATAATACCTACATGATATAAGATACCTTGTTTAAGGCTATATTTGCGTAGACGCATATAATGACGTCAGGTGTCACCTTGCTACGCCCACAACAGTAAAACTCAACATAAAATAGGAATAGTGTAAACTTATCTTTATTGCACAGTTAATAGGATTGAAAACGGTAAGTTATATATATTATGTTATTGCAATACAGAAATAAGATAAATATTGTAATATCACCTTTAATAATACGATGGTAAGTGCTACTTTTCATTCCAACGTACGATAACAGGTTTTGATTCCAACTGCAACAAATATAGTCATAAAATGATAAAAGGATATGTCAGAAGAACGATTATTGACTACAAGATAGACTTCGTGGATGTAATATTGAAATAAGTTTTTTTGTGGAATTAATACTTTTTCAAAACAAGCTTTTATAAAATTCATAATAAGAACCGCAAGCAGATTCAAATGAGTCCAAACACTAGTTGCGTCCTTTTATTAGAGAATTACCATGGTCACCTTCCGGCTCCATCATCAGGTTAGCTCCATGTCTTAATAATATTGCAATGTAATCCCATTTGCAAAGTTTCAGCTCAATCGAAAACTGGAAAGTTAGTCAAATTTTACTTGTAAGATTTGATTTGAAACTATCTCCTGAATAACTGGCATACATTTTTGAATATAAATAACTAGCTGAACCGCCGAACTTCGTACCGACTTGATATGCATATGACGCGGGCTGCCAATGTACGTCACCGCGATAGAATTGTCAATCGGTCATCATTAGCTGCATCTATGTATGAGGAAACTTCATAATTTCCGATATTTTAATGGTTATTCTGCTATTCGGGGCGGAGACAAATCCAACAAATCAAAGAACATCAAAATCGGCCCCGCCGTTCTTATGTTATAAATGGTATAACTAACCCGACTTTATTATATATATAACTATAGATAGATATACAATTAATAACATGACTATAAAAAATACAAAAGAAACAGTTGAATCATCAAAAGACCGTAGAAACGATCTATAGATAGCTCAACTGCTCCAGATCGCTACCAGGTAGAAGTATCCCCAAGTAACTGGCTGCAGATTTTTATAGTCTACAAGTTTCAGGTTCCGTTTAGTCGTGAAAGCGTAACAAGCAGACAGACAGAGAGACAGAAAGACAGACAGTCACTTTCGAATGTATAATATCAAGTACATATGGATTTTAGGTAAATTATATTGAATAGACATTTCCGTCCGACACAGATAAGTAAAAAATAACTTATTGATATAATTGCAAAAAATCTAAGTAAATAACTTAGCGTAGGCACGAGGCAAGGTAACGCCGTGGTCCAATCAGATGGGTGTGACGTCATGGACGCCTGCGCAGCCTTTGGTAATGTTTGCTAGATCACGTAACGTATGTTCGAGAAGTAAATATTGAAGTGGACGTATTTAATATCAGTAGGGAGGTAAACGTCTGTAAATTTTTTGTACCCGAGAATTTGAAAAGAAGATACATGGTGTGCAAATATTCGTTCCGGATCTGGTTGTTATGGAGATACTATAATAACTGAGTAGGTCCTGGACAGGGCAAACTTTTTGGTATGTATACTTCACATACTATAGGGGATATACTCGTATATATAGGAGGTATAGCTAAACAATTTACTTACCATCAGCCGTATGTTTCTTTGCCACAAGAGTATAAAAAAAATATTAAAATGTGACGTCACGGGACGCACGGCAGATTTGAAACATCTAAATTAAGGGTTATTGAAAGAAATTATACTTAACGAAACCCGTTGGTAAGTGGCCTTCAGAGCAAAATGTGCCCAGAAAAAACTGAGATACTGGTGGTTCGCCCCGAACTGAGATTTCGCGAGTCTCCCAATAAACCAAAAAAAAAATATCCATAATCTTTGATTAATAATATAGTGCCATGAAATGCATAACCAAATAACTTGTCCTACAGAGGAGTTGCAAGCGAGCTGCGTCCCTCAACAAATTCAAAGACAAAGAGCTAGGAATTATGACGATGATTGGGGAATACATCTATCACAATGTAATGTTTGTTAAAAAAAACATAAACAATATTGAGATTAAATGTGACATTTATAATAAAATTGAAATACATGAAATAAAAATAATCATTTCCTTCCAAAACATAGACTGGCCAAACTTGGAAAAAGTTTTGTTTGTATGAGCATAAGGTTGTACAACAAACTGCCTAAAAAACTGCGGAATACAGATCCTATTCATTGTAGTTTAAAGATAAGACAATAAAATTATTAATGACAAAATCTTATTATACCCTTGACGATGCACTCGCTGATGACCTAAATACATAACTGTTTATATAAATTTTTTTACGTAAATTGTCTATTTGTACTTTATTTTTTGTGTGTTTGTATTAATTTAAAACTGTTAATATTATTATTAACGTATTTTATTCAGAAATTGTAATGTGTATTGACTTTTCCAAGTGTAGGTACCTACAGTTGTATAGAAGTGGAATAAATTAATCTGAATATGAAACACCGTCTTGGCAATGATAGCCGGCAGAGTAGACTGCCCGTACACCAGACATTGCTGTCACAGGCATGCTCTCAAAAACCCTGTTTAATATAAGTTTTAATATACCTTTTGTATTGTGTCCTTTCCTATATGAGCTACATAATTGCTTGAAATAAATGTATTTTATTTATTTTTTACAGTTTCATGTTAATTGGTTACTCTTTTTAATGGTATAAATAGCAGTTATTCTGGATTTCATCTGGACTTGGTAGAAATACCTCCCATTCGCACAAAGCGTTTCTCTTCCGACCTTTATTATGCGCACCGCCAAAGAGTGGAACGCCTTGCCTGAGTCTGTGTTTCCTGATAGCTACAACCTGGGTATCTTTAAGTCGTGAGTGAATAGGTTTCTTCTAGGCAAGCGTGTACCATCGTAGACTGCATCATCGCTTACCATCAGGCGAGATCGTGGTCAAACGCAAGCCTATAATATATTTTAAAAAAAACTTTTCTTTTCGAACTGGCCTTTTTTTTCTGGACTTTTCCCTACATTCGTGTCACTAAAGCTACAAGAATCCCAAATTTTTGCGCTGTAAGGACACTGTGAATTTCGTAAAATTTCAGTTTTTATTATGGCTCATAACTAAAAAATCACAAGGTTTAAATAAATCTCATTTATTATTTTATCCCTCTTGAAACCCAATATATAAACAACCCTCCTAACATTTTTGACTCATTTAGTCACACCAGGATTAAGCCATCACTACCTACCTATATACCAAATTTCACGATGATCGGATAGACGCTTCGAAAGTTATCCTCGGACAAACAAACTTGCATACATACAACACCGATTTGCCAATGTTGATTTGCAGATCTCGCTTCGCTGATCGTATAAATCCCTGCGATAGGGTCGATAATCAATCAATATTGATTTAAAACTTGTACGTTATTATCGGCAAGTCTATAAAAACCCAAATTTACAAAAAACTTCATTGATTTACTTTTATAACGACATGCGCCATTTATTTTAAAACTTGAAAAACAAAGTTGGACCTAAAACATAATTAACGACGTTCGCGAACATTAAATGGTTATGATAAACATTAAACACTGAAGCAGTTCAGTCACCTGGTCACATTGCCAACTGAATTTTATATTATGTTGTGGACTAATTCTGGTTTTGGTTTAAAACGACAATGGCCGGTCAAAAATATGACCTATACCTACGGACCAAGTCTTTCAGTGTCAAGAATCTTTTTAAGGTTCCGTACCCAAAGGGTCAAACGGGACCCTATTACTAAGACTCCGCTGTCTGTCTGTCCGTCTGTCACCAGACTGTATCTCATGAACCGTGATAGTTAGACAGTTGAAATTTTTACAGATGATGTATTTCTGTTGCCGCTATAACAACAAATACTAAAAACATAATAAAATAAATATTTAAGGGGGGCTTCTATACAACAAACGTGATTTTTTTGCTTGTTTTTGCTCGATATTGATAACGGCAACAGGTAAACACTTGAAATATTTACCGAATATTTAGTTATATCTTACTTTAAAAATAAATAACTAAATTAAATTAATATTTACAAAGGGGGCTCTCATACAACTAACGTGATTTTTTTGCCGTTTTTATAGATAATGGTACGGAACCCTTCGTGCGCGAGTCCGACTCGCACTTGGCCGGTTTTATTTTCTCATGTGCAAAACCCTGTTACTTGCAATAACAAAGAATTGTAAACTACGAACATTAGTATTTATGAAGTTTTCGCGATAACTGTTCATAATTACCGATTTGAACGGGTATTTATCGCGTATGTACCTTTTTTATTTATTAGTAACATTATACGAATGTCGTCTCAAATCAACACAACCTATGTAAGTACATACATAAATAAATTAGTTAGGTATAGCATTTAAGTAGATGGTAGGTAGTTCTCGATTATAAGCCTTTCTGCTTTTATAATCGAGAAGATTTTATTTAATTTATTTTTGAACATTCAAAACGTTCATATTCACAACATTCCATGACATATGGAACCGAGACGTGGTCCTTCACTATTGGCCTTATGAATAAGCTCAGAGTCGCTCAACGAGCTATGGAGAGGGCTATGCTCGGGGTTTCTCTACGGGATCGAATCAGAAATGAGGAGATACGTAGGAGAACTCAAGTCACCGACATAGCCCGACGGATTAGCACGTTGAAGTGGCAATGGGCAGGCCATATAGCGCGCAGAACAGATGGCCGATGGGGCCGAAAGGTTCTCGAGTGGAGGCCACGGACCGGCAAGCGCAGCGTAGGACGTCCACCCACAAGATGGGCAGACGACTTGGTAAGAACCGCAGGTCGGCGTTGGATGCAGGCCGCTTCCAACCGCAGTTCCTGGAGATCAATGAGGGAGGCCTTTGTCCAGCAGTGGACGTCCTACGGCTGATATGATGATGAAGATGATGATTCAAAACGAGCTTCATTTAAATTTAAAATGGTTTTAAACCCTTTACCCAACTATGTATGTATCTAAAATTTATTAAAATTAAGTTATAGTCATAAACTTAAATTTACCCCTGCTCCTCAAGATCAAAATAAATCCAGGACGAGATCTGATATTCCCAAATTCAGATCCGTCCAGTAACCTCATCAAAATGCTGAGCTGGTTTCGATAGTATTATTGTCACCACGTAGAGAGATACACCGTCACTGAATAATGTAGCTATGATGAATGAAAATGAACTTCTCAGAAACGTTATTTTGGACAAATTTTATACAGTAGCAGTTAGAGATTGTTTTAAGACATTTAAAACAAAAAAATTTAAAGAAACATTACGTTAGTTTAGGTAAGTATTACTGACATATCCCTGAGGATTATAAAGCTGAAGTAAAGATAAGATAAAGATAATTTATTTCGGTAACAAACTTCAAACCACTAGGGTAGATTCAATATTTAAGTTTTTTTTTAAATGGCAGTGGGCGGGACACATAGCTCGAAGACGGCCGTTAGGGCAGAAAGCTTAACTAAAATCCAATATGAAACTACCCAAGTGGACGCTTTAGATCCCAAGGCAAACCACCCAGTCCCACTGTTGGGACAAACTCTTTAGTAGAGTAACTTAATACCGTGGGAAAACTTGGTGTTTGTATATTTTCTATGGATCGGTGACCTAAATGTCTTTGAATTCTTTGGTTTACAGAGATGGCCTACAAATACATTTCTAAAACAAAAGAGTGGTCTCCTATACATGCGGTCGTGGCAAGGTGACAATGTTTTGTCACGATTGCACTCAGAGAAATAAGTAAGGAGTGTACGGAATGCTATAATGTTATTTATAGAGCGAAGCGAGATCTCCAAATCAACTTGGGCGAATCGACGTTGTATGTATGTAGGTATGTTTGTTCGAGTATAACTTTTAAAGCGTTAATCCGATTATTTTGAAATTTGGTACATAGGTAGGTAGTGATAGCGCAATCCTGGAGGGACTAAATGTGCTATAAATATAGGGGCTTTGTTAAGTGGGACGTCTAATAAAAGGTATTCATTTGTAATTTTTTTAGTTTTAATTTTGTAGTTTTAAGTTATTAGCCATAATAAAAACTGAACTTTGACGAAATTCACAGGGTACACCAGTGACCCCACAGTGCTAAAATTTGGTATGCGTGTAGCTTTAGTAATTCAAATATAGGGAAAAGTCTGAAATCCGGAACAACTGCAATGTGGTACCAAATAAAAGTAGCCACATTACATGAACTCCCGTTACATGTAATTTTAATGAAATTGTAGGTCAAGTAATATGGTCGTGCATTTTGTCGATAATTTACACTGTAAAGTTTACATGGCACTATATTAAAAGTGAAAGATAATAAACACCCAATTTTATTATATAAGTTTTTACGAGAAACTTCTTACTCGCGAGATCTCAGTTCGGGGTGAACAACTAGTTAGTAAAATTACAGGTGCCTAAGTGATAATTTTCACCTGTATGTTTCAGGGTGTCAACGCGCCTATAGGCTACGGTAACCGCTTACCTACTATGGTGGGAAATTATGCTTGTTTGTCACCTAGGCACCAGTTTACCTGAGTGGTTTAATTACCATATCTATTGTTTGGAAAAGCGAGCTGCCCAAATCTATTATAAACTAGCTTCCGTCAGTGGCTTCGCACCCGTTGTTTATCAACAAAAAGCACCATATATGTTAATCCAGGTTATAATCTACATACATACCAAATTTCATCGAAATCGGCTCAGCCGTTACGACGTGAAAGAGTAACAAATATCCACAGATACATCCAAACAAACTGTCGCGTTTATAATATTAGTGGGACGCAATGATGTTCTAAAAGGGAGTGATCTTGCGATTCTATTGTTATAATGGAATCATAAGATAACGAGTATTATACATTTTCATCTTACATTAGATTGTATAACGACTGATATTTTTTTATAAGCATCTTCATCATTTGAGACGCACTCTAAGAAGATTTGACAGTGTATAAAAGCAACTTTGAGCGGTTAATAAGCTTTTTGTGGGCGTTGCCTAACGTTAGTCACCGAATGATTAGATGGCTGGTGTGGAACCAAATCAAACACCGCTGCGGAAGTAGCATACCAAAATGGGCATTATTGATCCAACTCATGTTCAGTGTGAGTGTGAATCCTGCGCTTTCCAGTGCGTCTCCACCAGAACCTTTCTGCCCCAACGGCCGTCAGTTCTTCGAGCTATATGCCCTGCCCACTGCCACTTCAGCTTGCTAATCCTTTGTGCTATGTAACGTTGGGTAACTTTGGTGCTATCTCCTCAATTCGATCTCGTAGAGAACCAACTAAGCACTAACTACTAAGCAAGCGAAAGCTTTAAATAGTCTAGCATCGCAAACTATACTCAAAGAACTTTAGATCGTTTATAGCATTGCAAGCAGCTAACAGAACAATATAGCACACAAGGTCGCAAACGGCAAGCGACTGATAAGAGCATAGCATACACTACATGTGCTTTAGTCCACTTTGTAAGACAATTGAGAGGCAATAAGAACCATGTTAGCTAAAGGTCTCGTAAGAGCTGCTATAAGTGAAGAAGAGCTTGCTAAATCACACTAATAATATAAATGGGAAAGTTTGGATGTTTGTTTATTTATTTACTATCTGACCAATCCGCAGCTTCGCACGCGTAGTTTTTCAATAAAAAACATTACCCTCCTTCTGCGCAGTCACCCGGGTATAGTGTAGTTATCCAACAGTGAAAGAATTTTTTTAAATCGGTCCAGTAGTTTCGGTGCCGATTCAATACAAACAAACTAATCTTTCCTCTTTTTAATATTAGTATAGATTTGTTTGTTTGTTACTCAATCACGGCAGACCGATTTCGATGAAATTTAATATATACCTAGATTATAACCTGGACTACTTTTTATCCCCTAAATCAGGTCTCATGGGATAAAAATGGAGCTTTATTTCTAGGTTACCTACACATTTAGTAGTGTAACGCGTACGAAGTCGCGCACAACAGCTAGTATTAATATGTATTATACTCTCCAACACACACAACACACCAGCACACTCTACACACAAACACGAATCAACACAAATCCACAATTACACACACGCACACATAATCCTCTCCCCCTCTCCTTCTAACCCTCGTCCCTCGTTCAGTGTCATATGAGTCCTTACCTAATTTATTGATAAATTGTAATGTATAACACGATAGTAATATTATATCTTATAAATTTACCTACTTTTGTAAACTGCACTCTAAAAGCCCAAAATACAAGCCGTTAAATTCGCTTAGTTAAATTAAAAGCTCGCTGTCAAGCTCTTAACGCGCCGGCGAACCCTGAGCGCAACATCAATTCGGCCGCGTCAAAAACTTCGGCCTGAATATCGCTATCCCTGTTTAGTGACGAAGTTTAGCCACGCAGAGCGACAGTGATAGCAATAGAACGATTCTAAACTTGATTAGATTTTGACCGTGTTCCGTAATACCAAAAATGATGACTGACAACTTGTTGTATTTTTCTCATTGTGTTGTTATTCTGTAACTAGACCATATAATCTATGTTCCCATGACTAGGATACGTAAGATGTTGTTGTTTTTAATACGAAACAATTAGGTTGAAAACAGGTCTTTTATGACGTAAAAACATGCAGAATGCGATACGCTTCTATTTCATTTTAGATAAATATTTTGATCTAATATATGGTTGGGAACCTAGATAAATACTATTCAAATTAAAATAATACCTTAATAAGTTAGAAATATGCTCCAATTAGAAATGATCTTGGTAGTACGTGTTGTATGGGCGATTGTCCCTCCGGTGTCCCCTTAATTTTATTTTATTTCTTGTATCTGGTTTATGTAAGCTGGCAAATGGTGTATTTTTCTTTTGGCAATAAACATTTTTACTATATCTTTTTATATTAAATAATTGCTTCTAATTTGTGACACTAATTTTAATTTTTGAATTTAAATTTTCATTAATTATGACCTTTAAATGTAGTTCCACTTAAAATGAATCCACGATGATCGATGAGAATATTAATCCGGTCTAAAAGCTGTTTGTAATGTTTTAATTATCTGCATCTTTCAATCATATTTTTTTCTTGTTTTAACTAGGTACATGCCTGTTGATAGTGCATTAAGGCTGTTAAAAGTCAGGGCCGGCCGTGGGGCGAGGTGAATGCATACTGGTTATAAATACACGCTAATAGAAACGATTTGATTTTCTCTTGAGCTTTTTGGAACTAGTTATGTCAGAGCTATAGACAAATAACATCTGATTACTTCTATGTCTATCATTTAGGGCGACTTGCCTAATCGTATATAGTGCCTAGGCCTGCACATGTTTAAGAGAGTTTTTCATCATCATCAACATATCAGCCGTAGGACGTCCACTGCTGGACAAAGGCCTCCCTCATTGATCTCCAGGAACTGCTGTTGGAAGCGGCCTGCATCCAACGCCGACCTGCGGTTCTTACCAAGTCGTCTGCCCATCTTGTAGGTGGACGTCCTACGCTGCGCTTGCCGTTCCGTGGCCTTCATTCGAAAACTTTCCGGCCCCATCGGCCATCTGTTCTAATGAGAGAGTTATTAAATGATACAAATACGTCAAATTTAAACATGTTTAGTTAAATACGTTTAGATATCGTTGTGCAAGCTGGGCTTAATATAGGCAGAAATAAAGCTTACTTTATTTTGGCAAGGGCAAAATCATTGTTTTGATATGATTTCGTCTTCTTATCAATATTAATATTTTTTTATTTTAATCTCTGCGAAAACTGACTAGAACTAAAATAGTAGACTAAAATAGTATATTTTATTCTATACTTGACAACCTCTGTGGTGCAGTGGGCGAATAGCTGGCAGAGACGCAGGAGGTTGCGGGTTCCATTCCCGCCGCGTAACAAATGTTTGCAAAATCTACTGATATTTGATCCGGGTTTGAGTATTTTTCTATGTATTATAAGTATGTATTTACAAAAAATAAGTATATAAGTATTCTCTCAGTTATCTGGTTCCCATAGTACAAGCTTTGCTTAGTTTGGGGCGAGATGGCGTAGTGTGAAATGTCCAGCATTATTTATTCATTTATTATACTATTTGTATGCCAGCGACTTCGTCTTTAATTTTCTGGATCTCGACAACAGCGCCACCTACCGGGTCCAATTGTCAATCTAAACCATACATGGACCCACTCAAATACACAAAAAAATTAACAAAATCGGTCTACTCGTTCTCAAGTTATGACGTGACCGTATAAGTACACATATTATTTGTACCTATACCTAAAAAAATCACTCGAACTACAAACCAAAGATTTTCTTTGGAAAAACTATTCTAAAATAATGCCGCACTTATATATGTATTATTCTGTCGTTCATCGAAATAGTCACGCCAGCGTCTACTAGGCCTTCCTCGGCGTCGTCGCCCGTCTTCAGGCACCCACTGCGTGACGACCGAGACAGATTCGAGACAGATTGGTGGGATTTGGCACGCGAGAGAAAGTCCTGGAAGACAGTGGGGGAGACCTTTGCCCAGCTGTGGGATGACGTATGTAGGTTGAAAAAAAATATGTTTTATCATTATTATCAGCCCATTGTATCCCACTGCTGGGCAAAGGCCTCCCCCACATTCTTTCCAGACACTTCTTTCAAGTGCTAAGATGGTCCAGTCCGCTCGGAAATTACTGAGATCATCCCTCCATCTCTTCTTTGGTCTGCCACGACGTCTTCGGGCTGTGTCGGGGCTCCACTCGGTGGTGAGCATAGCCCACTGGTCACCTGACATGCGGCATAAATACCGTATATATGTATAATCAATAATAATAATAAAACGTTTATTTCCTCTTACTAAAGGCGTTATAGTAACCTGTTACCGTTATAGTTTCTAGGGCGTTATAGTAACCTGTTACCGTTATAGTTTCTAGGGCGTTATAGTAACCTGTTACCGTTATAGTTTCTAGGGCGTTATAGTAACCTGTTACCGTTATAGTTTCTAGGGCGTTATAGTAACCTGTTACCGTTATAGTTTCTAGGGTGTTATAGTAACCTGTTACCGTTATAGTTTCTAGGGCGTTATAGTAACCTGTTACCGTTATAGTTTCTAGGGCGTTATAGTAACCTGTTACCGTTATAGTTTCTAGGGCGTTATAGTAACCTGTTACCGTTATAGTTTCTAGGGCGTTATAGTAACCTGTTTTGTGATATTAATTGCAGCAATAAACTCATAACTATTGTATCACAAGCTTTCGCCCGCGGCTTCGCACGCATAGTTTACCAATAAAAAGTAGCCTATGTGTTAATCCAGGTTATGATCTATGTACATACCAAATTTCATCGCAATAGATTCAGCCGTTCCGACGTGAAAGAGCAACAAACATCCATACATACATACAAACTTTCGCGTTTATAATATCAGTGGGATTTGTGTAACAAAAACCCCAATGTCACATATTTCCTCCAAACATAATCAAGATCATAAAAAAAACCTTTCTATTTTTATCGAAAATCTGTCGAACATTACTCAATGCAAAGCAAGCAGAACAAACAGAGTGCAAGCTATGACCGCTTGCGTCATTCAGCCTTCGATTTAATCTAAGCAGGTGGTTAAGTGACAAGTTGCTCTTATGAGCAATAAAAGATAGTTTAAACAAGTCTACGACAAGTGTTTAAGCTTTGGTTGTAATGATTGTATTGGGTACAGACTAACGTGGGTGAAGTATTTCACTTTTTTTAGTTTGTTGAATAAAAGAAAATTCTTTATTATACTTGACAAGCTAAACACAAAAGATATAAAGAAATTAAAAAAAAACAATTAAATGCAACCATAATGGGCGGTCTTATCGTTTGAAACAGCGATCTTTTCCAGACAATGTTTTCAAAGACAAGAATTCTACTTAGAAAATTTTCGTGATTGATTTCAATCATTATTATAAATACGGGATTTATCACGTACCGTCTTATCGGTGTTTCGACCGACAATGTTTCGGTTCAATTCGTGAACCTTCATCAGGGTGAGTGCGATCCGCTCCGAATAACGAATAAGTGCGAGGCGAGACGTTATTCGGAGCGGATCGCACTCACCCTGATGAAGGTTCACGAATTGAACCGAAACATTGTCGGTCGAAACACCGATAAGACGGTACGTGATAAATCCCGTATTTATATCAGCTTGCTCGGAAAAGTAGTGTGCACAGAAACTGGTTTTATGAGGAAAGATTTGTTTGTTTGTTTGTTTGTATTGAATAGGCTCCGAAATTACTGGACCGATTTAATAAAATATTTCACCGTTGGGAAGTTACACTATCCCCGGGTGACATAGGCTACTTTTTACCCAAGTTCACAGAAGGAGGGTAATGTTTATTGAAAAACTACGCGTGCGAAGCTGCGGATTGGTCAGCTAGTACATTATAAGTATGTATTTAAAAAAACCCGTATATGTATAAGTATTCTATCAGTTATCTGGTTCCTATAGTAGAAGCTTTGCTTAGTTTGGGGCTAGATGGCGCTCTGTGAAATATCCAGCATTATTTATCACACTAATATTATATATGCGAGAGTTTGGATGATTGTTTGTTTGTTACTCAATCACGTCGTAACGGCTGAACCAATTTTGATGAAATTTAGTAGGTATTTACGTAGATAGATTATAACCTGGATAACCACATAGACTACTATGTTAGCCCATAAATCAGGTCTCATGGGATAAAAATGGGTTGTCAAGTTGCAACAGCGAGTTTAGTTTTATTTCTAGGTTACCTACACATTTAGTAGTGTAATGCGTACAACAGCTAGTTTATTATAATTATTGATAACTTACTATCTATTAGATTTAAGTTAGGTATGTCTGTTTGCAAGTGTAATGAGAATCTGATAACAGCAATAAGCATTTGCTAGTTTGATTACATTGAAACCAAAAGCTGTTAGTTCTGTCACGAATAAAAAACATGCAACATGTTCCATTACACTCAAAGTAGCCACTCTAAACTTTCTGCGGATAAATTCAGGTCATTCAAACCTAGCCCAGCTTTTAAAAGCCTTAAATCGCAAACCACAGAAGTGGTATTGTACAAAAATGTATGAGTTCGTGCGTTGTATCAAGGCTGTCCACTTTCTACGTGTGTTTTTGTCAATTCCGTCTCTTGGACGCGATTTTAACATGTACTTGCAAATTGTTGCTTTGTTTTGAATGTGTGATAAGGAAATAGGTTTTATGCAATTTATGTAAGACAAGTAACGCGTTAGCGATATATCTATTGTACGAATAGAAAATCAATAATTTTGTTACCATTACCAGATAGATGAATATATAAGATAATATTGCTGGACATTTCACATTATCTAGCCCCAAACTAAGCAGAGTTTGTATTATGGGAACCAGATAACTGATAGAATACGTATATACATTTTTTTTTGTAAATATATACTTATAATATATATATATATATATATATATACACGGAGGTCGTCTAAATGTGTAAATGAATGTGGCTCAAATGTTTTCCTTAAAGCCATAATATCTGTATTTTATTCAAATAAATAAAAATTATGTACATTATTTTTTTAGAATGATCGAGTGAATGTAAATTGGTACTTGTATACCTAATAACATGTAATAAGTACAAATAAAACAGCTGAGCTATCTAAGACCGTTGCAAACAATCTATAGATCATTGCCAGACGAAAGTTGACGTTAAATTTAAAACGTAATTAAACAAAATCTCTATAAAAAAGCCTACTATAAAATACCGGATTAATTAGATGATAGAGAAGCTTGGGATTGAAATTGCTCCAACTCATTCAAAAATGTTACAATTTAGACGTAGTTTATTTTCTTTATTGTTATGTATTCTAAAAGGATCATTATAAAAACAACCGGCCTTGTTTGGCAGTAAAATTGACGTTTCAAAGTGATCCTTGTAATTTTAACGAATAAAAGATTTTGATTTGACGTTGAAAAGTGTTCCCAAGATACTGGCTGCATTGCGCCGATTTGCATCGTTTAAAATAACTACCTACCTAGAGTCAAACTTAAGACTACTAACATAAAAGAATCAATTTGGCACCACATGACAATCAAGAAACATAATTGAGATCAAAAGCCAACACGAGGAAAATTTCTGAGATCCCGTTGATGTCTTTTGTATGGAGCAGTTTATCTTAGCAGCTTACGGACTCTTTTTTGAACGCCAAATATAGTAAGTAACGTAAAAGCGCTCTCAGAAAATTGCGATGCTCGAAAAGGGCAAATAAGTCTAAAGTATATCCAGCTGCTAATACCTATTACCAAGTAGAAGTAACTACCAGCTAACTAAATCTACCTAACTAATATCTTACTTTGTTTTTTGTTATGTGTGTTATCTTTCTTTCGTTCTTCTTTCTTTCTATTTGTGCACTCATTTTTGGTCTCTCTTCTGCACACTTTCTGTTGTGATACCAAGTTGATCACCTTCCTTGCTAACCCCGGAACAAATACTCACACACCAGGCAAATATTGTGTTCCGAAGAAACTTCCGAATACAAAAGGAGTAAGTCGCCCACTACGTTTGTTTTGCTTGAAGGCTCTCAGAGGCTTCAAGGAGTGTTTTTTGTACAATTTGGTAGATGACGTCACCGGACACGGTCGGACAGCTTCCAGCCCACGTTACGCCTGCGCAAAGCGGTTTTTGTTGAGCGTATGTGGTCAGAGTGGAAGCAGTAAGCGATTTATTAAAATTTTAGTTTGGGACGACTCTAGTAGAAATAAGTTTTGATGAGATTAGATAACTTGGACAACAGATAAACCTATTTTTTTTTTGGTACCTGGAGATGGAACAAGCTTATGGCCCCCCTGTTGTTAAATGGCCTATAACAGAGAATTCCCTCGTAGGTCACGCACTTTAGAAATGTGCCCGCCGATGCACTGCCCTGCGTTCATCAACAAGTGTAAAGCTTTATGTGCCTGTAATTTATCCTTTACAATTCTTTACATAATTATTTAATCAATATTAACATTATAAACTAAAACCTGCATTGTATCTATCTAAGTAACTTCATTTTATGTAAACACAATAAATTTAAAAGCCGCTGAAGAGGAAATTTTCTCGAGCTGCGACTTAAGTACAACCAGGAACCGGAAGACGCAGTGTAGAAAAGCCCACACTTAGTTGACTGGTGAGTGATGACTGATGGCATTGTAAAGATCGCAGAAAGATCTGTGGATGACGGACTTAGAACTGTTATAACCTTGAAACTATCATGGTTATGAGTACTAGGTATTTTCACTAAAAACGGCCTATTTACTATTGTAAATATCCCGTTATTAATGGAAATTAGAACTGTCGACACATTCTATGGAGAGATTAGAATTATTAATTTAAACGAGTGTTTATCACGTATGTACCTTGTTTATTTGTTATCCCGTCGTTTCGATTGTGTTGCAACAGCCGTGGTCGTGGGTAAATTGAAAAAGGTACAAACGCGATAAATACCTGTTTAAATCATTAATTATGTACAGTGATCGCGAAAGTTTGGAAAATCCGAGAGGGGCATAGTCCAGCAGTGAACGTTTTTCGGCAGTTTTTCGTTTTTGATGGTAATGATATACAGTGTAGTAAAAACAGAATTTTTTGTATAAACGACTTGGAGATCGAACAAACATATGGCCCATTTCATGTTAAGTGGTAGCAATGTATTGCTTCATAGGTCACGCACCTTAGACATAGAAACATGCCCTATCTACGATGCACTGCCCAGCGTCCCTCAACTTGAGGTATACAGTTGTAAAGCTTTATGTGCCTGTAATTTCACCGGCAACCATACCCTTCAACCCGAAACACAGCAATGGTGCTTGACGGCAGAAATAGGTAGGGTGGTAGTTCTTCCCCTGGCGATCCCTTTCACAAGGAACTCTTCTACTCTTAAAAGATGTACTTGGTTATAATAATCTAAGGTGTATTCGAGTTTATAAGAATGCTATTTGGGTTATGCTCTGCTCCGCTTTGCTTGAGACTGTGTTAATTAGTAATCTCACGTTTTGAATTCAGGAACTAGCTAAAATCTAAATATTGGCGGACGTTACGTTTTCCTAATTCTAACGACTTGTAAAGTATTGACAGATTGAAGTATATAATTTGTGATAACCTCTGAACTTTATGCGTGTATGATTAATCAGATAAATAAGCAACTTTCGCTGGATATTTTACATAATATATGTTGCAATTTATATGTATAAAGTCCATACGGAAATGTTCATCAGATTGTATATTGTGACTATGATGACACAATCAGCAAGAATTGTAAGAGGTAGACACCGCTTAACATCAGGTGGGTCATATGCATGTTCCATAGATTCGTCTCAAGGACGCTTAAAAAATAGATAGTATGTCTGTCTATTAGAAGTTCCACAGATAAATATTCATATACATTATAAGCAATCAATCAGACAATCCTGTCTGATTGTCTAATTTCAATTTTTAGCGACTAAGTTACTCATTACTAAATATGAACCTTTATTGTGTAGGTACGTGGTACCTAGGCACTTGCTTGCCTGCATAATATAAATTCATCTATATATTTATATTTGTTTGTATGTTATTGTATACACTCATGCCCACCATCTATTTAACGTAATCTGTGGACAACGGAGCTGGTTATGCCTGTAAGGCATCACATAATAATTATTAAGTCTAGTATTATTTAGGCATAATTGTTTGTTGTCAAAATAAATAAAAATAAATATACATATATTTACTTATATTCTAGGATTCCCTTCGTAGACACTGCGAGTACCTACTTAAACATGCCATGTCACGGCATAGAAACGGAACAAATAAAATTAACAGCTAAATTATCTTACAAATAAACTTGTAGATCTTGTAAATATTAACGCCGAAACGGGAATTGAACCCACAGTTTCCTGCTTGTCAAAGTATACTCGCCCACCCCGCCAAAAAATACGTCATTATCAAGAAATATTCAATCAAAGTTGTCTGAAAATCAATGCTACATTAGTTCTGAAATTCGCCGACAATTGAACCACGCCTCGAATCACACCACACCACATAAAAACTCGGAACAGTTGGTAATTAACACTGCTGAGGCTGCTAGTTTTTATTACCTACTACTTATACCTACGTACTATAAAATAAAGATGCGCAAAATCAGTAGGTACTTAACTAATAAACTTTCGGTAACATTAGCTTTAAACAGGTGAAACAATTTGTTACTGTTGATGTATTTTTATTTAAACAAATATGTAAGACTAAAATGCCAATAGCTATTAAGACCTAACTGTACGCCTATCTCCATCTTATGGTGTCTGGAAAAATCGCTTTACGCGATAAGACCAGCAAAGTACAAATCTGTTGTTTTTAGTTTTTAACTATTTTGTTTTTGTATTGTCATGCACAATAAAGTGTTCATCTTGTACCTGATACAAACGTTGCAATGACAGGTATCGAGATTGAACTTGAATTTCAGTACGCAGTAGGTAACGGATTCGATTCCCGCCGCGGAACAAATGCTTGCATGATCTAGGTACAGATATTTGTTCCGGGTCTGGATGTTTTCTATACCTATATAATAAGTATAAATTTACAGAAAAAAGTATATAAGTATTCTATCAGTTATCTGGTTCCCATAGTTTTGTGTGAAATGTTCAGTATTATTTATTTATGTTTGCTTCGAATGCCATACCACGGAGGCCTCTTACACTATTTTACTCATCTTCTTGTAGATTTGCTTGATTCTTGATAGACAAAACTGTTTAGTAAACAAAAATTAAAACCTCAAGTAGGTAGGTAAGCATTCTATCTAAAGTTGTCCAAATAAATAATACTTCTTTGGGAAAACCCCAAGTATTCAACCGACGAAACCTCTGTTAGTTGACAACGCAATAATACCTGAGACTTGTAAGTATAAATTCTAAATTTATTGCATTTGCATTCTTACAATGATAAAGTTATGCTAATTTGAGAGTAGCCTGCTATCTATCTGCTGACAAAATAAATACATTAATTACGAATTAATTAAGTAAAAACCTTTATAGTCACAACAATAGACGACCTTATCGCTTACAGTAATCTACCGGGAATCTCAGACGCATCGTTACGGAAATCAAGATTTTTGTATAATAAAAAAATAACAACGTAATTTATATAAATCTTTCCAATTAAAAATTCATTTACAGGCAACACTGCAAAATAAATAAAATTCAAAACAGGAACTCACCGAAAAATGTCGGGTGCAACTGCGACACCAAACTGCAATAGATAAAAACAACACGAACACTAATCACAAACCGAGATCTAGAACCTAAAAAATCCAGAAAACATCACACACATTCGGTTTAAAAAAACCACAAATAAAAAAACATACTACACTGGCAATAAAAAACCACAAACACTTTCGGCGCGAATTTCGACAGTTGAAAAGTAAAGCAATATGGCGTACCACTACCACTCGATTGCATTAACCGAGGTCGACTGACTGAATAGGGCGAGAAGGCTTCGCCGCGAACTATTCCGTAGGAGGCTGTTTGCAAGGAAAACGACTTGCCATTTTATTTTTTACATTATTTCTTAATCGGGGGCGTGTGTCATGATTTCATGAAGGATTAATTGTATCGAAGAAATGCTTTAGGTCTGATTTTGAAACGCTTCGTTAAAATCCTGGCCCAACTGCAGAAATTACGGTCGAAATAGAAGATGATTTAAACAATGCCTGATGGCAAGTTACTGCTAAGGCTGCCAACTTATAGTAGATTATTAAACGCGGGGATAAAGCAGTGTCTTGCGTCACGAAGGATTCTAGTGACTCCCTCACTCAATAAAAATAAAATGGTGTTCGTTGGGAAGCGCAGCACTTGGGAACGGCTTTGGATGCTAATTATTAATACCTAACAAAACCTAGAATAAGTACTTTAACTACTAATATACTTAAATAATACTGTAATATTGTGTCCCAAGTTGTATTATTCTGGAAAAACTGAAAGTGCTTTTTACTATGGGATTTTTGTATGGACTCAAGACGCTATTATTTTATTTTGAAATTCGTGCAAAGCCAGGTAGTAAAATAATAAAAAAATTGGTAATAAAAATTATCTATCTGATGTCAATTCGTACGCGGTTACAATAAGTTTTTTTTTTAATTACTTATTCAAAACAAGCTTTTATAAAATTCATAATCGGAACAGCAAGCAGATTTAAATGAGCCCAAACACTAGTAGCCTACTATAGTTAATCCATTCAGAGTTCCGTTGTCTAATATCCGTCTTCATCATGAGATCACCTCCATGGTACCTACCATATTATTGCATTGTCACCGAAGTTACATACCTAATAAGTATTCAAAATTTCAGCTCAATCGGTTGAGGGGAACGGGTTTAAAATTCAGTTGCAAGATTCCACCCGGACAAACATACATACATTGCAAGTTAATAAAAAGCTTGTAAAGTGCGAGTCGAACTCGCCTATGAAGGGTTCCGTAGCAGCAAGTAACATAATATAAAAGTTCTTGTAGTTCGTTGTAACGTTGTAGGGTTCCGTAGCCAAATGGCAAAAAACGGAACCCTTATGGATTCGTCATGTCTGTCTGTCTGTCCGTCCGTATGTCACAGCCACTTTTTTCCTAAACTATACGAACTATACTGTTGAAACTTGGTAAGTAGATGTATTCCGTGAACCGCATTAAGATTTTCACACAAAAATAGAAAAAAAATCAATCAATTTTGGGGGCCCCCCATACTTAGAACTGAAACTCTATTTTTTTTTATCTAACCCATACGTTTGTGGTATTTATGGATAGGTCTTCAAAAATTATATTGAGGTTTCTAAAATATTTTTTTTCTAAACCGAATAGTTTGCGTGAGAGACACTTCCAAAGTGGTAAAATGTGCCCCCCCCCCCCCCTTTCGTAACTTCTAAGATAAGAGAATGATTAAACTAAAAAAAAATGATGTACATTACCATCCGCCGTCATTAGGTATCATCAAACTTCCACCGAAAATTGGTTTGAACGAGATCTAGTAAGTAGTTTGTTTTTAATACGTCATAAATTGTAAACCGCAATTTACCTTTCATTCAATCAACTCAATATGAGGTATGATCTCAATATATGTTAGATGAAAAAAAAAATTTGAGACTTAGTTCTAAGTATGGGGAACCCCCAAAATTCATTGTTTTTTTCTATTTTTGTGTGAAAATCTTAATGCGGTTCACAGAATACATCTAGGTACCTACTTACCAAGTTTCAACAGTAAGTATAGTTCTTATAGTTTCGGAAAAAAGTGGCTGTGACATACGGACAGACAGACAGACAGACATGACGAATCCATAAGGGTTCCGTTTTTTGCCATTTGGCTACGGAACCCTAAAAAGTAGCTAATAGCACGACACTGTTCTGCATCACGGAATCGAACCTGCGACTGGAATCAAACTACATAATATCGCTTATTGCATATCGCCTATTATGCTAAGATTTATTTGTTTTTTTAGCAATAAGACCGCCCATTGTAATATTTGCTTTGTGTCATTTGCTTGCATTTTGACTGTTTTATAAAAAGTGTACAAAGTGTAGCCGTCTGAGATGCAGAAAACCTGCGAGTTCGATTCCCACCACGGAACAATATTTGTTACTGGTTGTTTTTCTGTAAATTAAAAGTATGTATTTACAAAAAGTATACTATAAGTAGGTACCTATTCTATCAGTTGTCCCATACATAAACCCTCCGTCGTCCGAGACACGTTCTCGGAGACCCGGATGACGAAATCGCTTCCGCTAATGCAGGTGAGTCATCCACATTAGACAGAGCAAACACTCCACAAATACACCGACCTCGCCGGCGAGGTCGACGAGTCCCATTAGTCGCCGCCTACACGAGGTACAAGCACGTACCCGGGCGTTTCTCTCCTATCCCCGTCCCGGCAACAGCCCAAGCCGAGGTTCGTACCTAAGTGGTGCCCTTGCGCTAGTTGCCTCATCAAAAATAAAATTATAGGGCTGAGCGCCTTCTGCGCTCGCCAAAAGCTCGGTTAAGCTGCAACGGCCTCAGAGGCCAACAGCGAGATAAGTCCAATCGAAAAGAAAAAAAAAAAAAAGTTGTCCCATAGATAGTACAAGCTTTGCTTAGGCTAGTTGGCTGTGTGAAATAGCGGCTCGCGGTCGCTCAGCGTGCTATCGAGAGGGCTATGCTTGATACATAAAGACAGAAAGAGATTACTGTAGAAGAGGATAGTTTGTTGAGTTAGTTAGTAGGTACCTAGCCAATATTGCTGTGGTTTTTAGTCCACGTGAAGAATAAGGGCGACTTGCGCAACAATTCCTGAACGTAGGTATTTAGTGGATAAATAAAATCATACAAATACGTCAAATTTTTGAATGAAACTGTAGTAGGACCACTAGTAATAATTAAATTAAAATTTTCATGTTATTATTATTTTTTCGGATGGTGCGTAGGTTAGTTCTGCCATCTAGCGTGGAGTAGTAATAATAAAAAACATTTAAGCTAGGAACCACATTTGTTAGTGGGGTTGTGAAAACTTGCTCAAGGAACTGCCATCTAGCGGGTAGTAAATAGAACATAGTATCTTTAGTTTTATGTGCAAAGGAAACCAAACAAAAGTATTTTGTAAAACAATCTAAAATCCCTTAAAAATTGTCTTGTTAGGTCGTGATACGAAATACCTATTGAAAAGGAATTGTTTTTTCTGCAAGGGAAAATCTATATTCCTTAATATATAATACTAGCTAACCAATCCGCAGTGTTGCACGCGTAGTTTTTCAATAAAAACATTACCCTCCTTCTGCGCAGTTGAGTAAAAAGTAGCCTATGTCACCCGGGGATAGTGTAGCTTCCCAACAGTGAAACAACTTTTTAAATCGGTCCAGTAGTTTTTGAGTTTATTCATTACAAACATACACACAACAATACAGATATTTCCTCTTTATAATATTAGTATAGATTACTATTAAAGCCAATATTATGCACTATTAGTAAAAATTTTAAAGTAGGTAATTCCCTCTCTTTTTGTAACGTTTAATCACATAGTAATCAGGATAACTCAATATTATTATTATAAAATAAATATTTAACCAACATGTCTTTTTGCTTTACATAAGCACCTAGCTTACCTACCTCTTAACAAACCAAAATAATAGATTATAGATATATCACCCAATGTCACACGTGGTCGACCCACACACCACACATTCGTACACACTCTGTGCCCAAAAATACCAAAACAAAATAACAATTGAGCAATATCTATCCCAATCAGTGATTTCAAAGTGTAGCCTAGTGTTCTTTAGTGCTATTGTGCACCATCAACTTATCTGGCCCGGCTGACAAAATTCAAACTAAGACTGACAGGTACACAACTGAAAATAAATGTGGCTGGTCAATAGGCACCAGCAATGTCATAACCGAACCAGATAAGTTAGTTGGACAATAAATATTATTGTCACTAATTTACAAATAAAATATATAGTATGATGCTGCCAGAATTACAATAAATAATGACAGGATCGGCATCCAGTATCGTTGTACCCAGTTCCTTTCATCCTTATTAACCACAACCTTCTTTTCTTTATATTTCTTCTTTTTTCCGCTGAGTTTCCACTCATATTCAGCCAGTTCTTTTTTGTTTCTTTCCTCTTCTAATTGCTTTAGTCTCTGTTGTTCTTTTTCGCTCTCTAGTTTTGTTGCTGCTTTTTTGACTTCACAGCTCTCATTGCATTCTACTTTACCCTCACCACTTTTGACTGAATTACAAGGAGCTTCTTTTTTTATGTTGCCGCAAGAACAATGTATCTTAGTTTTCTTAGTACACACTTGGTTGCCACAAGCACCAGAATGGCAGGGGTTTTTGCACCGATGACCACATTCCAAGTTCTTTGGGCATTGCTGTTTGCATGATAGCATTTCTTCTGTCGCTGAACTGTACTCCCTACACCTTAAGTATAGCTCGGTGACGCCACAGTGGCATGGGATTCGTTCCAGTGCCTCACATGGACGGCAAGGTCCTGGATGACAAGCTCTGATTGAACACTTATGTGAGCATTTTTCTGGACGGGGTTTCACACACTCTCTGTTACAAGGCTTGCATTTGTATGGCACGTTTTGGTAGCTAGGATCAGGGCTATACAAATGGCAAATCAGATTGCAGCTGTGGTTTCCGCAAGCCAAAGGTTTGCCACATTCTCTGCCACATGGTCTCCGAGCCGCTGTGTGACAGGGCTGGTTGTCTGTCTCATGCTCGCCGAAGCAGATGACCGAGACGGGCATGGTACATGGAGGACATTCTAATGTCATGATCTTAGTCTTTGGTGGTTGTACTTCCCATGGTGTAGCAGGTTTTTCAATCTGTTTAAAGACTACAGCTTTATATTCATGGCATATTGTCTTGCATTCATGACCACAATTCGGATAGGTTTTGTAGCAGATTGCTTTACATGGAGGGCAGTCTCCAAAGTGGCAGGAATGCTTATTTTCTTCAGCATGTCCACACTTGTATTTAACTTTGCATTGGAGGCTGCATTTTGGTGGTTTAGTGAATCGTTCTCTACCACACGGAACAGTGACGTATGTCTCCTTACATTTACAAGTTATTTTAGATTCCAATGGACAGGGGTAGCACGGACCCCGATGGCAGATGGTGGTGCATTTATGGCGGCCACATTGTAATGGTTTGTCGCAAGGCTTCTCACATGGTGGGCAGTTTCCATTACAGCATTTTCTTGCACAGCCATGTTTTCCACAAGGTCTGATGCCTCTGCATTTAGTCTCACATTTGAACTCTTTACTGCAGGGTAGGGATCTGGCATGAGTCGAGCATTGGCATTTCTTTTGTATTAGGACTTGGCAAGGTGGGCAGCTGCCTTTATGACATTTCTCTGGGCAGCTATGCTCACAATCTTCATGCTTTTTCCCACAGGTTCCAAGACAAGCTTCCATGATATCGGGGCACTGTACATAGTGCTGATTGGCTCCACAAGGGCAAGATCTCATGCCGGAATTTGGGCATTCTTCACAGCCACCAGAATGACACACTTTCTCACATCTATGATAGCCACATGAGAATGGTTTGTTGCAAGTCTTCTTGCAGTGCCAAAATGGATCATCACAGGGTCTTTTGGTCTTGTCAGCTCCACATTGGCATGGTTGGATGCTTGTGTAGGTGCAAGGTGGACATTCTCCATCATGGCATAGAAGCTCACAGTTATGTGTTTGGCAGAGTAAGGTTTTCTTACATTGTTGACCACAAGACCACTTTGCTGCACTACATCGAACTTTCTTTCGCTCCTTTTGACAGTAGCATATACCATTGACTGTTTGAGGACAAGGGGGGCATGGTCCAGGATGGCATAGTAGTAGACATTTGTGTTTACAGTTGTCTCCAGTAGATAGTCTTTTTTCACACACCTCTCCACAAGTATGAGGTATCAACCACGGGTGGACAGGTGGATTATCAGTCTTACCACACAAACATCTGTACTTCCTCGGTATTTCTTCTTTGGTGTACGAATTACGACATTTTGGGCAGCACCATTCTATTTTCAATGGCTTATAAACACTTATCGGCGCTTGTGGTTCGATACTGCGCAAACTAATACTATCATTACCCCATTTCTGAATACAGGATAGATGGAAGTATGAATAGCAGTGATCGCACGTCCAGATGGCTTGGTTCCGCTTTATAGAACTGATGCAAATCAGACAAGCAACAGACCGCCCGCTGATCGCTTCTTCTAGAAGATTCTTGGTTCTATTTAGCATCTTGGTGTCCCCACCTCCTCGCCAGTAGCTCTGGAACATCCCCTCGATGACGCTGGACTCGTAAGGCGCTTCATCTTCAGAGGACGAGAGGTCTTTCATATCCTTGAGATGTTTTTGCACATTTTGCTGCAGTTTCGCGGCTGCGTCCTTGTACCGACGCGCCATGGTGTAAGCCGGTTTATATCGTAGAAACTAATAGTTGTTTATTATTTTGACTTTTCCGGCATAAAATCTGAAAAATCTAGTTACATTTTCACTTTACAAGAACAAAATTGGGTGGGCAAGCAAAGGAAAGCATTGTTTTGACAACACTTTGACAACTTTTCGCAAAAACTTCCAGGTTGGCATGACTACATGACATGACAGACATGACGTTGACGTCCGTGTCGTAGGTGAACCTAAATAGTCGTAGGTCGTTGAAACCTCGTTCGTTTGAAACAAACTCGATAGAAGTCGAAGAGACATCCTTAAATAAAGCACATAAAAATCCCCTAACTATCGAGCTATAGCTATATAGCTCGATAGGTATTAAGCACATAAAAATCCCCTAACTATCGAGCTATAGCTATATAGCTCGATAGGTATGGGATTTTTATGTGCTTTATTTAAGGATGTCTCTTTTCTTTTCATGTTGAATAAATCACCTTGTGACTAAATTCTTGGTTGACTTCTTGGTGCAAACATTGGTCAACCATTTTCAATACATGGATCTCCATCATAGACTACTAACTCATCTTTATCTGGCTCCGGCTTGATCTGAATCACTGAAACGTTTCATTTCTATCATTCGGATCACCAAGTCTGACGTACATACAATACAACAATGCAATACAAAAATCTTTATTGAACTAATCATCAGCATCATATCAGCCGTAGGACGTCCACTGCTGGACAAAGGCCTCCCTCATTGATCTCCAGGAACTGCGGTTGGAAGCGGCCTGCATCCAATGCCGACCTGCGGTTCTTACCAAGTCGTCTGCCCATCTTGTAGGTGGACGTCCTACGCTGCGCTTGCCGGTCCGTGGCCTCCACTCGAGAACCTTCTGGCCCCATCGACCATCTGTTCTGCGCGCTATATGGCCTGCCCATTGCCACTTCAACGTGCTAATCCGTCGGGCTATGTCGGTGACTTGAGTTCTCCTACGTATCTCCTCATTTCTGATTCGATTCCGTAGAGAAACCCCGAGCATAGCCCTCTCCATAGCTCGTTGAGCGACTGAGCTTATTCATAAGGCCAATAGTGAAGGACCACGTCTCGGTTCCATATGTCATCACTGGTAACACACACTGATTGAAGACTTTCGTCTTAAGGCACTGAGGTATGTTGGACGAAAAGACGTTGCGAAGTTTCCCAAACGCTGCCCATCCGAGTTGGATTCGACGATTGACCTCTTTCTCGAAGTTGGACCTACCTAATTGGACTGTTTGTCCTAGGTATACATACGCGTCGACAACTTCGAGAGCCGAGTTCTCAACCATAACTGGGGCAGGCACGACACGGACATTCGACATAATTTTCATCTTGTCCATGTTCATTTTAAGTCCTACCCGTTGGGAGACTCGATTGAGGCCTTCGAGCATCGCGCTGAGCTCTTCCATCGACTTTGCCATGACCACAATATCGTCGGCAAACCGAAGGTGAGTGATGTATTCGCCGTTAATATTGATGCCCAGCCAGTGCCGTAACTAGGGCAGTGCCGGCGGTGCCCAGGCACAGGGCGCAGACCCTGGAGGGGCGCAGACAGTGGCGGATTTGCCCTAAGGCCCAGGAGGCCCGGGCCTAGGGCGGCCAGATATTAGTGGCGGCCAATCGTGACAAAAAATCACTGATGATAACAAGAAATAACTCAAAATACCTACCTGAATATTGTAAAGGCTCGCGCACATTATTGCGGGCTGCACTACACCGCATCGCAACAATAATCTTCCTAAGTCACTTTCTTACATCCTAGGTCGAAAATAAAATTTTTGACTTAAAATTTAAGTAAAAATTATGTCGATTTTATTTAACCATAAATTGTCAATTTTTTACAAAATTTCCATAACATTTGACTTGATGTTGACTTATTTAGCTTAGTTAGAATCGATTTATGACAAAAAAATCATATTCAAGTCTAAACTTGATTTGGTTTTAGCTTAATTTAAGTCAAAAAAAGGTAAAATTATGACAAAATATAATCAATTTGCCGTGTTTACGTTTTTTTGCCGTGGGGTGCCGGCAGTAGAATGTTACCCCTCCTCTCATGCCCGTGGATGCAGTATGAGCCAGCTAAGGGATACCTCCGGAAGATGGGCAGCAGCGTCTTTCCGTGTATCAACATCCCGTACTGCGCTCGCCAACCCGCCTGCCAAGCGTGGTGAGTATGGCAACTACCCATCATGGAGATCCATGGAGGCCTGTGTTCAGTAGTGGACGTTTTACGGCTGAAATGATGATGATGATGATGATAATCAATTTGGATAGTATTACTAAATTTAAGATATATTAGTTAAAAGCAAGAAGAATAAAATTATATATTCTGAGACTGTTACAACATGCGTGAATGTTAAATATTAAAAAATAATGAATCAGCAATTTTTCACTCGGGAATTTGAATGGTGAACGATTCAGTAATCAATTATTCTTAATTCTCATTTATGGAGTTAGTTGAGTATTTTATATGCTGGAATATCAAGATGAAACCGGGGCGGCTGGTACTTTCAACATGGCCGGGGCCTAGGGCGGCCAAGACTGCAAATCGCCACTGGGCGCAGAAATAACCAGACCAGGGCCACTAATAATATCTATTATTTATTTATTTATACGTGTCATCCAATTTATCTTTACCAAGTACTTAAAATTAATTTTACAAAAACTTAGTTTTTGAATGATAAATTTATATTTACAATCCATTTTATTGTCAGAATCGGTTATGATTAGAAAATATTTCAAGGGCGCGGTTACAGCAGCTCGCACCGGGCGCATAAAAGGCTTATTACGGCACTGTGCCCAGCCCTTTCCATTCCAGAAGCTTGAAGGCATCTTCCAATACGGTCGTAAACAGTTTCGGAGAGATGACATCTCCCTGTCTTACGCCTCTTTTTAAGGGAATCGCCTTCGAGTTCTGTTCATGTACTCGGACTGACATTGTGGCGTTTTTATATAAACACTTCAACACTTCGATGTACCGATAGTCAATACGGCATCGTTGGAAAGACTCAAGCACTGCCCATGTTTCGATCGAATCGAAGGCTTCCTCATAGTCCACAAACGCGAGACATAGCGGCAATTGAACTAATACCGAACAAAAACTTAAACTTACATAAAAACATCTAAAAAATATTAGTAGGTAGCACGTTGGGTAGGCTCACAGGCACACAGTTCTGAACCCACATTAAGATTCCCTGTGTCGTACCTACATACATGTGAAGTATTGTGAAGCAATCTTATTACAGAATGTATCATCTAGATCTGACACATTGCTATTATCAGATCCATTTGCATCTCTTTTACCCTTAAGCAACTCCTATTGGTTTTCTCGTTCACTATAATATAGCATGATGCCAGTTCTGTTCAGGTTAGTTCAGTTTAATTCTATAAAATAGTGTAAAACTTTACAGTACTAGACCAATACATTATAACTATTACAATACAATTTTAAAACAGTTCTACTCACTTTAATAAAAACAAAGAGAACAAGAAAGAATTTACACAAACAGGAACATACAATAATAAAATAAATATTAACAAATAGCTTTCAAGTAAATTAAGTCATAATTTACTTGAAAGATATGAATCAGTTATGTCAATTTGAAGAAACGACTCTCAGAGCAATATTCGTAGAGAGATACGCACCGTTACTGTTCTAAGTATGCGTATTGTTTTTAAAACTCCGTAGTTTTATTTTCGTTCGGTTTTCTGATTAAATCTGCCGGAGCTGGCAGCACTGATCCCCAAAGGAAAACCAAAACAAAACAAAATTTCTGATCCTTTTTGTTTTGTGTAATGTGTATAACTCCCGAGTTTTGAGTTCATTCTGTTTCCCTAATTTTTAATTTTTATTGCTACTGGCAAATGAACGACGTGTTTGAGAAATGATTTTTTGGCGTCGCACTCGACTCGCACGGTTTTGCGAATGCGACGGACGCCAAAAAAAACCAATCAAAACAAAGTTGTATCATGTGTGTGTGTTTTACTACAATTTTTATACAGGATTTTAAGTAATAATAAATAAACGATTGTTTTGCGATATTTACAATACGCAGGTACTGTAGTGAACCAAACCAGAAGAATGCCTTGCTTGTTAATGAACTTCGAACTTCTTCACAACCACAAGTCCTAATAACCTATCAAACCAGCCGATAAGGGATATGATTCATGCATGATTCATCAGAAATGCTACAAGCTATAGGTAAGCTAAGTTTTAATCAGTATGCATTATGGCGCGCGTTGCAACGTATGTGTTCATAGACCTAGAAACCACTGGGCTGCCAGCTCATGAGCTAAATAAGACCAGAATTATCGAGCTCAGCATGGTCGCGGTAAAGAGACTTCATCTAGAAGATTCTAATTCAGGTTCCGTGCCTAGAGTGCAACATAAACTAACATTGTGCATTACTCCAAAAAGGTTTATATCTGAAGGAGCAACCAAGGTCACGGGGCTGTGTAATGACCTCCTTCTAAACGAACCCCATTTCAATCTTGATGTCTTCAACATGATCAACACGTTTCTCAATATTTTGACCGCGCCGGTGTGCTTGGTAGCTTACAACGGTTTCGGCTTTGATTTTCCAATACTAAAGAACCATTTGGAGAAATTGAACGTTAGTTTTTCTGATGATTTGCTGTGTGCGGATTGCTTTCATGGATTCTATGATATACTGGAGGGCAAGCCGTTACTCCAGGTCAACAATGAAGACAGCAATACAGATACAAGTATTACTCAGCAAATTATACAAAATGGTGGTGATAACGTTATTTTACACACTAACAGTCCTGATAAGTCACCTTCAAACTCGACTACAATTCCCGATGAGTCACCACCTACCAGCAAATCAGTAGATGACATAGATTTCTTCTCACCCAACTTAAATATGCAGACTGTGAATGAAACCACTCCGAAACACAACAGATTTAGACTAAAAAGGAAAATAGACTCAAAAGTTTGCCGAAGAATGCCTTGGGAAAAACAGAAGAAGCCAGAAGTCTCATATAAACTGGAGCATGTGTATGAAAGAGTGGTTCAGAAGATGGCATCTGGTGCGCACAGAGCAGAAAGTGACTGTATATTTGCATTAGAAATAGCTGCCCATCTGTCAGACAAATTTGTTGAATGGGTGGACAGTAATCATGTTGAGTTTTCTGAGATTAAACCCATGACTATTGGTGTAAAACTGGGTTTTTAATTAATAGACTAGTTGACCTGCCCAGGCATCACATGAATTATTATTTAAATAAAATACAGCCTCTAACACTCAAAGATAGTGTAGAACCAATTATGTAATTCTAAGATTACATGCTACAAACATACAAAGTTACAAACAACAAACTTTACTGCTTTATAAACCTTAATTACTTACTGATATTATAAATTCGAAAGTAACTGTCTGTGTCTTTGCCTGTTTGTTAAGTTTTCACAACTAAACGGCTGGACAAATTTTGATAAAATTTGGTAATAATACTGGTAACTGTGGAGAAAGAGGGTAATGTTGTTATTGAGAAACCACGCATCCGAAGCCACGGCCCGGACTAAAGATTGTATTTAATTAGATTTACCTAGTTTTAATATTTGATTTATTTTGCATGTGTATTTAATATAATTTACTGTGATTACGCAAGGATTTTGCTAATGTTCTGATATCTTTTTTTGTAAGTACCTTTATTTTTTATGCGACTGCAAAGGGTAATGTTTTAGGGTACCTATTTGGATAAAATAATGTACAATTAATTTATTTATTGCAATTATGGGTTAGTAACAGGTGGTTAGTGATGCAGTTTGTGTTCGTCCATAATCTGCGTTTATTGCATAATATGTATGTTAATTGTGAAATACAAATTAATAATTTTAAATTAGTAACTATAGATTAAGATTTTTTACATTTTGATAGGTTTCTGTACGAATTTTAGTCTCTATATTTATTTAGAAAATAAATCTTATTTCACGACATAATTCTTTATTTTACATAAGATTAAACTCCCTGTGAGAGTATCAAAAGTGAAGCATAATATAGCGAAAAACCAGGTGCCGATAAAATTACAGGTACTTATTTATTGGTCAGGCTTTCAGCTCTATTTTCTATTCCCATCTTGAAAGCAGGGGCCTCCTTTGCAGAGCGGCAGGGGCGACTATTCCCATCTTGAAAGCAGGGGCCTCCTTTGCAGAGCGGCAGGAGCGACTATTCCCATCTTGAAAGCAGGGGCCTCCTTTGCAGGGCGGTAGGGGCGACGGATGTTCATAACACCACAAAAATATCGTGACGTTCCTAGCTCACTCGCGTGCCCCTGCCGCGCTGCCACAATTTTCGTGTGTAGCGATATTGGGGCAATTTCTTCGTCAGGTCAGTTCGTCTTCGACTGCCGTGAGGAGTGGCCAGTCGATTAGTATTTCTTTATTCAATTCAAATGCAGTTTAATTCAATAAAATAATGGAAGTGGCATTTTTGTTTTGAGTAGCTCGTCGCGATGAACACTAAAATAGAATAATGAAGGATTCGAGGTATGTACGCGGATGATGGAGCTTTACTAAGACCGGCCACAATTTATTTTTCCATCTGAAGATGTGATGGCCCCACCTGATGTTAAGTGGTAACCATCGCCTACTACTGACCTAACCTAACTAATGAACACAATCTACAGAACACAATCATTGATCGAGCAAAGCGAGATCTCCAAATCAGCGTTGTATTTATGTATGTATGTTTGTTTGTCCGAGGATTACTTTCAAAGCGTTGATCCGATCATCGTGAAATTTGATATATAGGTAAGTAATAATATAAAAATTAAAATAAAATACATTTATTTCAACCAATTATGTATCTTATTAGTCAAAGATTATGAATGATATTCTTTTAGCTTATTTGGTAGACTCGCGAGATCTCAGTTCAGGGCGAACCACTAGTTAGTTCAACCGAGATATGAGAAAGCAAACTTTTTAAATGATATTTCTGTAACCCAACTTAGTACATACTTCCCCTTTTTTCTGTGGTATCACCACACGGGTAAATTGCGTTGGCTGTTCATTGTAAATTATGCTAACTAATTTTAAATGTTTTTTTTTATATTGTAACTACTGACATAACTAAGAACAAGTAATTTGTCGAAAGATGAAATAAATGAAATGACGAAGATGACGTAATACGATTTTGACGGATTATATTGGCTGAATTTACACCTCCTTTCCGCTTTTGGTGGCACAGCGCTTACGATTCACGCTTCAGCACCGTTTAGAATACGGGCCTAGAATATTCATTATTTCATTAAAGTACCTTTTTCGATTATTTGCAGGTCTGCTGACCCTCACAGGGGTGCTGTGGGGGTGCACGAACCCCTTCATCCGGCAGGGTACCAAGGGGCTTCGGGATGTGAAGGCAAAGACTCTGCCGGGACAGGCCTGGGCTGAAGTGACGTTTCTCCTTGGAAATTGGCGGGTTAGCTTCCTTTACTTACACATCCTAGAATTAGACAAAGTGCATGTAGGTACTTTACGCCGGACTTTGACGACCTCCGAAGCGCAGTGGCCGAATAGCCGCCTGAGACGCAAAAGTAGCGGTTTGATTCCCGCCGCGGAACAAATGTTTGCATAATCTACAGATATTGTTCCGGGTCTGGATGTTTTTCTATATATTAGAGGGATATCTTAAAAAAAACCGTATGTAAGTAGGTAATGTAATGTATCCTCTAAAGTACACCGCACTCCGTAATTTTTAAAAATTTCGCTCCATCCAAAGGTTGCCTGGAAGAGATCGCTTTTAGCGATAAGGCCGCCCATTGTATTGCCTTATTTATTTTAACCCAGTACTTATTTTTTTATTATTTCTGTTTGTGTGGTAATTCAATAAAGAGATCTATCTATCTATCTATCTATTCTATCAGTTATCTGGTTCCCATAGTACATGCTCTGTTTAGTTTGGGGCTAGATAGCGCTGTGTGAAATAGCACTATTTATTTATTTAATGAACAATCATTAGAATATTCGTGTTTTGGACCACGGGCAGGGAGATAACAATACTTATAACAAACTCCCAAGTGATGTACAAAAACTGACAGTTAACAAATTTAAAATCTTTAAATTTAAAACCTACTAACGATATTGGATCATTTAAATGATTGAGAAGCTTGGGATTGAAATACTCGTAGCTCCAGCTTGTTCAAAAACGTTTCAATTTAGACGTAATTTATTTTCTTTATTTTTATGTATTCTAAAAGAATTATTAAAAAGAACAACCAGCCTTGTTTCTCGCCTTGCTTTCCTGGCTTGGTCGCGAAGGAACAGGCAGTAAAATTGACGTTTCAAAGTGATCCTTGTGATTTTAATGAATAAAAAGTATTTGCTTTTGATATTTGGAGAAGAACAAGCGATAGTACGACGTGCGCTGGATGCCAAGCGCTTATTGAAAAAAGGTTTTTTTAAAAATATTTTTATTGAAGAATTTGGCGCCACCTGAAATTGTCCCCAGGATCCGGGGTGTTTCATAAAATCCAGTCCATCCATAGGTTGTCTCGAAGAGATAGTTTTTAGCAATAATACCGCCAATCGTATTATCGCGTATCTAGTTTATGTTTTAAATATGATTTGGTTAATATAAGTGTGGTGATACAAAGCGTTTTCTATTCTATTGTACTGTTTGAAGCCGCAACCTCCGAATAGGAAGACATCCCACTAGCGCAAGACTGGTGTACCGTGATAAGTAGATACGTGTACTGTTCGCAGTACGTGGTGCCGTGGCTGGTGAACCAGGCGGGTTCGCTGGTGTATTTGTGCGCGGTGCAGCGCGCGCCGCTATCGCTGTGCGTGCCGGTCGCCAACGGACTCGCGTTCGCGGCCACCGCGCTCGCCGGCGCCGCTACTGCCACAGAACAGCCGCTTAGCCGAGGTAAACATCATTTCTTTTTTTTAATGTTATTAGTTGGGAAACAGGCTTACGGCGCACCTGATGGTAAGCGGTCACCGCCGCCTATTGACACCGGCACCACCCGAGGTATTGTGATGCGTTCCCTACACTGTAGAAACCTCTTTACATTTCTCTTGAAGCGTGTCATGTCGTAGCCTAACGGGAAAACCTCAGGTGGTAGCTCGTTCCACACCTTGCAAGTACATACACCATTTTGTTTTGACTCATTATCATATCAGTCACACGACGTCCATTGTAGGCCTCCCCTATAGATTTACGCGAGAGCTTTAGAGTGACCGATCTAGTGCGCCAAACGGTGAGAGAAAAGAAAAAGAAGAGAGCTGTAAGCCAAGTTAAATTGAGACTTACCTACATAGAGCGTCATGTCAGTACTCATGTCAAGTCAAAGTCAAGTTTATTTCTGTGTTTCTAGTCCTAAAAAGTAAAAATAAATGTAGCATCATTTCTTTCATTCTAGTAAATTCTGCTCTTTCCACCTATATAAATATGTAATAATGGGCATTTAAAGGTTTTGAGAATGAATTTCACCTACTAACATAATTCTAAGATTGTATTATTGTTTACAAACAAAATGGATGACATGTCTGAGAAATAAATAAATTGAATATGATTTGTCTAACTTTCGCGATCTCTGTACATAATTAAAACGGGTATTTATCGCGTATGTACCTTTTTTATTTGTTATCCCGATGTTTGTCTGCCCGCGACCACGGCTGTTGCAACACAGCCGAAACGTCGGTCGGGATAACAAATAAAAAAGGTACATATGCAATAAATACCGATTTTAATCAGTAATTAAATTTAATAGAATTGAAAGTAGGCAGTGGGTATCACTGGTGTCATCTCGGCACTGATGGGGTGTCATCACCCCATCAGTGGGGTCATCATCATCAGCCCATAGGTACCTACCTATAGGGCTGATGATGACGATGAATCTGTATAAATATACATAATTACAGTGTGGTCATATAATTACAGACACTAGAAGCATATTAAAATAACTAAGCTATTCCTCTGTACATTTTTTTATCAGACTGCCATCGGAACTTGCTACACAATAAAGAAGTATTTGTGATGATATTACGTAATGTTAAAACGAAATATTTACAACAAAACTAGCCTGTTTCCTATCTTTTATTCGTTTTATCTTATTTGTAAGCAGTGTACACTTAAGAAAGATCTGGCCATATAACTAAAGACACTCCATTTGCTTAGAAGAAATAAAAAAAAAATAGAGCTATTATTGAAATTATCTTTATTACATAAATTCCTAACACATTTTTATAAAACATTCCGATACAAATCAATATTTGGTCGCATGTCCTTTTGCAGCAATAACAGCACGACATCTCTTGGGCATGGAAGCGATCAATTTTGTACAAACTTGTAGCGGAATTTGCTCCCATGCTTCTGTAAAAGCTGTGTAAAATTGATTGGCGTTTGATGTACGCTTTGTCGCCACTGTATTCTTCATCTGGTACCACAAATTTTCGATTGGATTTATATCCGGACTGTACGGGGGCCAATACAAAACCGTCACAGACTGATTCCTTGAGAAGTCTTTTACTACTTTTGCAGTGTGTTTCGGATCATTATCCTGTTGGAAAGTCCAAATAACCGGTAAATTTTGCTCGGCATAGGGCGGCATGGTTTCTTCTAAAATATTCTTCTACTGGTATTTATCCATATTGCCTTCTATCTTCCTGACAGGTCCAACACCAAGCACCAAGTCCTGAAAAACAGCTCCACACTTTGATATTTCCGCCTCCATGTTTGACTACTTTCTTGGTGTACTTTGGATCCATTTCTTTGTTCGGGGGGCGTCTAACATATTGTTTTCCGTCAGAATTAATCATATTAACTCTTGTTTCATCCGAAAAAAGGACATTTTTCCACTCTCGTTCAGTCCAGTATTCATATTTTTTATCAAATGCTAACCTTGTCTTATCATTTTGTTTTTTCAAAAGTGGCACCTTCCGAGACACTCTTCCGTTCAAGTTTGCCTCACATAGTCTCCGTCTAATTGTTCTTGCAGACACACCCGTCGACCCTCCTGCACCAAATAATTCCGAACGTATCAGTTCTGATCCTTTGAACGGTTCTTTTTTTGCCAACAATACCATCCTAGTCTTCCCGCGGAGTAGTATTCCTAGGTCTCGGTTTTCTAGATACGTTTTCGGTCGTATTGAACTTCTTGAAATGTTTTATAGCATTCATAACCATGTCTTTAGAACAGTTCAAGTGGTTTGCGATTTTTCTGTATAACCTCAACCTTTGTTATGAAAGTTCAAAATAATCTTTCAAGTGGACGAATCGCAACTCTTGTTTTTTCCCATATTTATTGATTTAAAACTTAAAAACGTATTAATCTTAATACAAAAGTGATTTTTTAAGTAATATCGACGTTTCATGAAAATACGCGAAAAAAACAGAATGTAGTGTTTTTTCTTTTTTTAATTGAGAACACTGCTTTTACTGTCTTTAATAAGCTGGCCAGATACAAGCACTTTAAAAAGTTTGTGTTACGTTCCCACAGTGAGCAGTGTCTAAACTACTAAGGAACAAAGTAAGGAACACAACTTTTTTGTCCCTCAATACAACGTCATGTATGATTTAGTAACAATTACATTATATTTAGTGCCTATTTTAGCTAATAGTAGTATCATAATTAAGATTTTTGCGGTCAATTAGGAGGTGTCTCTAATTATGTGACCACCACTGTATATTTTTCCTTGTTGTTAAAATTGTTTTAATCAATATAATTGAGTTTTAACTAAGTAAGCGCTCAATATAATCTCGCACTCATATTATAATTAAATCTAAAATATGTCTGTCTGTCTCTTCGTTACTGTTTCACTACTAAACGGCTGAACCAATTTTGATGAGATTTGGTATATAGATAGATTATGACCGGGATTGATAATTCAGCTACTTACTAGCTTTTACAAATTATGAATTTTACTTTACAACTGAATGCTTTTTTGTATGCAGGTTCGATTCTCGGAATAGCACTGATAGTGGCTGGCACCGCGCTATGCTGCTTGGACAAAACAAGTTAATCCTAGTAACAACATTTCATAAAGCATTTCATCATCATATCAGCCGCAGGACGTCCACTGCTGGACAAAGGCCTCCCTCATTGATCTCCATTAACTGCGGTTGGAAGCGGCCTGCATCCAACGCCGACCTGCGGGTCTTACCTCTATAAAGCATTTAATATTAGGTAATTACTAGTGCGAGGCGAGACGCAGTGCGGAGCGGATGGCTCTCGCCCTGATGAAGGTTCACGAACTGAACCGAAACATTGTCGGTCGAAACACCAATAAGACGGTACGTGATAAATCCCGTATTTATAATAATGATTAATTACCTAAGGTCGAGTACAAAAAAACTACGCTAAAAACTACTAAGCTTCTTCCACCAATCGATGTTTAATAATATAAACAAAAAAAACTTGGGATCACTTTCTCAGTACTAGGCGTGAAGATATCCCACAAGAAGGTAGTTCGATACATGCCCACATTTTGTTTATGTACCTACCTACCTAGTACTTAGCATTATTTTAAATAAATATTACAATTTCTAGATTTTGTATTATATTTTTAATTGTAAAATGAAAGAATTGTTAATAAAAGTAAACTTTATTATAAAAAGAAAATATTTTATTTCAAAAACCTTTTATTAGGTACTTTACAGGTCTAATTCTAAAATCAGAGTCTAAAATATTGCACTAATTTTACGTATAAAATATAATTAAAAATTTTTACCGATTTTTTTTAAATGAGGCACCAACTAATACAAGCAAGTAATTTTAGAAGATTCTACCTCTAAATAGGACTTCTTACTAACTTTATTAATAGTAAGTAATTGGTTAATTTTGTTACATTTCTTATTCCTAGAGATAGTAGGCTGGGCCCTATACTAAATTTGAAAGGTTCAGCCACACCAAGAAGTCGTTTATGGGGTTCTAGACCAGAGTGGTAAAAACGGAACCCTTATGGTGCGACTTTGTCCATCCATCTGATTATCTCAGCAAATACTGAAGCTTTTGACATGAAATTCGGAATATTTTTGTAAAATAAACAATACCTGCTTAAAAACTAATTTAAAACTTAGAGTTTTTAATTTTGATTGCCAAAGAGGGGGGGGGGGGGGGAGGGTCAAATTTCAAAATAGGGTAATAGGAGTCAAGTGGGGTATCATGTGAAGTCCGTGTGTATCATTCATTAATCAAGGGCTGAACTTAGATATTTCGAAACCATTTTAATTTATGTCGTATAGTATGAAGTTATGATGAAAAATTTACTGATTTAAAACTGGTGATTTATCATGTATGTACCCTTTTTATTTCCTATTTGTTAAAGGTACGTACGCGATAAATACACGTTTTAATCAGTAATTATGTAGTGAGCGCGAAAGTTTGAAAAAACTTTGATGAAAAATGTCTAATAAATTGCGTTCTTATCTCCAAAGTTTGCAAAGCGATAAAGCTGAAATTAATATGATTCATAGAAATATGTGCAAAGATTACAGGAAAAATAAAACGAAGTATCTATCTAAAATAGTTATTTAGAAATCTGCCTTATAAGTTTACTTAGTTGCTAAGTCACATAACTGGCGCTGCTAATATAAATATAAGTAGGTAGGTACGGAACCTTCGATGCGCGAGTCCCACTCATACTTGATCGGTATTATGTATATGCCACAAAAAAACATTTTTAATTTGATTTGATTGAAAGTGATTCTAGATACATAGATAATATATTTATTGCATATCATTAAAATAAATAATAATAATAAATAAATACTTAATACTTTTTTTTAATTAAATACTAAAAGTAATTAATACATTTTTTTATGTAAATACATACTTATAATACATAGAAAAACAACTAGACCCGAAACAAATATCTGTAGATCAAACATTTGTTCTGCGGTGGGAATCGAACCCGCTACCTCCTGTGTTTCAGCCGGCTATAATCTAACTTATAAACTATAAGCACGACTTCACGGGACGCGTAACGTGCTTAAAACTAATGAAATCACCGTCGACAGTTTTTTGCGGGGCTCGGGGGTGTGATCTATTGCTGGTGTACTTCCACATATAGCGTTGTCACTGTCTAACAGTTACTGTAAATTGAACACTAGTGCTTGGTGCAGTCGATAAAATAGTAGCGATAAAATCGAATTAATGACGAAAAATGGAAGAGTATGACTAACCTACTTTTTAAAATTGAAATCGTGATCAAATTATAAGAAGCTTTTATAATGTTTGTTGCAATGTTTGTTGAATTTTAAACCAGTTCCCCCAAACAATTGAGCTGAAATTTTTAATACAACGTAACTTAGGTGACAATGCAATAATTTGGTACCATGGAGGTGGTTTCATGATGGAGACGGATGCTAGATAATGTACATTCTGAGTGGATACTAGTGTACTAGGCTACTAGTGTTTGGGCTCATAGGAATCTGTTTGCGGTTACATTATGACGTCACCAAAAATCCAAAACGGTGGAAGTAACAATAAAGAGTTGCAGGTTAGGTGTTTGCAATTTGTTAGCATTGCATGCGTTGATGGCGTGTCAATAACCATTCAGGAATGTAGAAAATCACAAGAAAATAACTAAAGCATTTAACATTTCATATATTATTTATTTAGATGGAGAAGAAGTCAGTCATTCACGAAAAATAAAAAAAACACCCTCCTTTTTAGCAGTCTGGTAAAAAGAAATTACAAAATCAAAACTTATTACACTAATATTATAAATGCAAAAGTATGGATGTTTGTTTATTTATTAATTTGTTTGTTACTCAATCACGTCGTAACGGCTTGACCGATTTCGATGAAATTTAGTATATACTTAGATTATAACGTGGATTAACACATAGGCTACTTTTATCTCATAACTCAGGTCCCATGGGTTTAATACCGGTAGTTAGAATATTAAATAAATATGGCTGGACATTTCTATCTAGCCCCAAACTAAGCAGAGCTTATACTATGGGTACCAGATAACTGATAGAATACTTATATACTTTTTTTTGTAAATACATACTTAGCATATAGAAAAACATCCTGACCCGGAAAAAATATCTGTAGATCATACAAATATTAGTTTCACGTCGAGAATAGAACCCGCTACTTCCTGCGTCTCAACCGGCTATTCGCCCACTGTATCACACAGGTCGTCAAAATCGTCGTAAAGGTCGTCGTATTTATCCGATAATCGAAATATTTCCAATCAACAATTTTAGTAACGTAAATGCGTTCCGCCATTGCAATGGTGACGCTTAGTCAGTTTAACAGGTACTTACATCTTCTATAAAGATAACGTCGGTCGTGGTAACGGGTGAACCATATGCTTGTTCCATATCCAATTGTATAAATAAGTAGCAAACAGACAGAGACACAGAGTTACTTTTGAATTTATTATTTAGTATGGATAACCACCTTGTAAAACAACATCACCATCATTATGTTGATGATGATGATGATTAGGAGAGCTGTGTCCGGTATTTGAAGCTCTACTTACAAATTCTGGCAAATTTAATTTTGGAACAGCATCTTTACATAATTTCCTTTATTTGTTAGACTTTTTATTGTAAAACTCAGGTTCAAAATTTAAACTACATATATAACTATGTTTTATTGGAATCCAAGCCTGCTCTCTGCGGACTGCTTTCACCCACTCTCTCTTTCTTAATGGATCAGTTGAAAATCTGAAAGTGTGTGAGTTCGTTCATTCATTCATATCGATATTTTTATCGATAGTGTCAAGCCCTATCGCCATATGATTAGAATGAACGTAATGAAGAATGAAAACTAAATGACATTATAATCCGACTCTTTTTGGTGTACCACAATTTCGGTTACACTGCCCAAAAAATTGAGTACTTTTAAAATGGCGTATTATTTGCAGTAATCGTAACATATTTATTTGATTTTATGAAAATATAGTGGCTTCAATGGGATAAAATTATACTCACAGATGAAAAGAAATATTAACTGCTCGGCCACTATAGCTTTTACAAAATAATACGGCTCACTTCGTCATTTTTTTCACTATGTTTTGTCCTCGAGAACTAAAGTCACACTGACAAGACAATTTCGTTTACTATGGCAAAATGACTGAGTTCGTGGCAAGAGGGGTAAAGGCGAAAACGGCCGAGTTGCGCGTCCAGTGAAGTCCGTGACTATAAGTAATGAGCGGCATTTTCGCTAAAAGCGATCTCTCGCTTATGCTTTTCAGCAGCTTTCTAAAATCATTTTTAATTCGTCTATTATTTGTAAAACAGATACTTATTTTAGATGAATTAGTAGCAAAATCTAACATTCTTTAATTTTTTACTTTTATTGCTATAACAAAACTGTGTCTAGTGCGAGCGAGACTCGCCTACCGAGGGTTCCGTAGGTACTACTGGGATATTAACATTCTCTCCGTGTGGCCAAACCTTTATTAAAACGCAATAAATCAATTTTATGATAAATACATAAATACTTATATTTACAATTGCTTTGTAACGATCAACAAAAACTTAATTCAAAAGACAAAATGAAATAGTAACACAATTTTTTTCCCAAATCAATAATATTTCAGGTTTGTTCCGACGATTTAGAATCGTCTGTCCTAATTTATTTTAATTTTAATCACTTAGTTTAATATTAAATTTACATATTACAAGGATCCTTTTCATTATTTTTAAGCTTATTAACAAACAATATTCAGATAATAATAATAAAAAAAAATGTCACATGATGGACATGGACATCCTCGGATTTCTTACTCAGTGAAGATTTTCTACAAGAGGGTAGTCAAAATAATTAATAATATAGTATTTAATGACTAGATTTATTTATTGCATCGTATTATGATTTTAAAGTACTATTAAAATATAGATTAAGTATTTGCATATTAATACATGGTTTTGAATATATCTTACAATTGTACAAATTCAGGAAAAAAAACTCGTCGCCACTAGTCAAAAGCTATCTATCGTTAGGACCGGTTGACTGGTCAAGACTGTCCAAAATGAATGAAAACACAAGCTGAGTTTCTGCGTAGGTATGCATCCTTTGTGACCGAGACATTGCTACTTCCCAATATTTTACAAGCTTTCTTTTTAAGTTCATCACCATGGCAACTTATTTCATTCCGTATACAAAATGCGTAACCAATTTGGCCACTCGCCAGCATCAGATCTATTTAATTCCTTCACCAGAATTAAAACTTTTAGCAAATATGTTCCCATTTGGGTCAATTTTGTTTTGTTTAGTTCAGGGTTTTCAGAAGTCGAGTTACAAAATTATGTTGACAATGAACTATGAAGCGTGGTTATCAATAGCATGCTGTTCATTTTATTGACTCATTTCGTTAATACTTCAAACTACTACCATCATACCAGTGTGTAGGGTGATACCCAATACACGTAACGATATTAGTATTACATTAGAGTAGGTACTCGCAAAGCCATCTATGGGCAACTCTGGAAGCTGTAGGTAAAAAGGTTGTATTAAAAACATTGTACGGTAGTAATCTCAGAAAAACTAAACATACTAGCATCAAATGATATCCTCAAAAAATTAAAACTATGTATAGGCGTAACTACGAGTTTTTTATAGCTTCAATAGCCCTGTTTAGTTTTTCCAAAGATTTCTTCAGCTCGGCTTCCTCTCCTGCTAAATGCTGCCTCTCGGCTAAGAGCGCTTGGGCACGGTCCGAGTCCCTGGATGCTGCTCGGGTCACGTGGGCGCTTTCTACTCGGAGACGCGTGTTGCCTCGGTGGAGCTCGTCTACCTCCCGTTTGCGTGCTGGAAATGAGAGAGAGAGAGAATGATTAAACGTGCCGGTGATAAGGGAATATAAGAGATGACATGTGAGAAGATGATGACTCCCCAGAACAGTCACATTGTCTTGCAACTGCTTAAGTACTGGGGTCAGGACTTGAGATGGAGTAGGCTTCGAACACCTATACCATTCTCTTAGCTCAGTCAGACCTTATCCTCAGATTATGTGCCGCAAGTTTCCTTGCGATGTTTTCCTTCGCCGTTTAGGGTAGAAAAATGTATTGGTAGACAGGATTCAAACTATTTCGAACCCATAACCTACGGATCAGAAGTCATTAGACCAACACGGCTCATAGTAGTACAACTTACCTATTTCATATTGCCTATAATTATTGATGAAGAAGTCCATGACATCCGTAGCTTGTTCCCATTGAATCTTCTCTTCAGCCTGACATCCGACGTCCGAGGTCTCGATCTTCCCACAACTCGCAGAGTTGGACGGCTCATCCATAGAGGTGGCTTGTGACGACTTTATACTATACGATTCTTGGCCAGTCCGTAGCGAAACTATCATAGGAACATTTATTCTAGTGTGTTCATTCCAATCACCCTTGAACTTTTTGATATTTTCGCTGTCGAAGCCAGGATTCAAATCCCGCTTTTTCATGTCTTTCCCGCTAAAAAGTTTGACGCTTCGGTCTGCCATCATGGATAACCTATTCAGCTCTGAGAAGTTCTTTTCGGCCAGTATTCTTATGTCAGAGTTCTCGTCTCCAATTGCGTCTAATCTTCTTTTGATTAGGTCGTTGTTCTCGTTGACTGATTTGTTGATTTCTGTGAGTATTTGCAGTTGGCTGTTGGGGTCAAAGGGTTCTGGCGAGTTCGGGATTCCGTTGCGGCGGTTTCTTTCTCGAAGTATTTCCCGCCATGACTTTTCGTACTCTGAAATGTAATAATTGTAAACCCTATTTTATTATGTCAAAAACCCAAAGCGCGATTATGTCTATACCTTCCAGGCAGGTTGGTGCTAGCGAAAGTATTTCCTGGAAACGAATGGGCGAGACCTACGCCCAGCAGTGGGATAGTATAACTACTCATCCAATTCTGCGGTAACAAACTACTAATTTGAATAATGTACCTAGGTAACACAACAGCAGCGTGAAGAGTGATTTTACAAGTTTTATGTAATAAGGATATCACCTAGAAGTTTTCTCTTAGCTTTGCATTATATCAAAAAAATAACTACCCTTGCACATAATTTCTTTTATAGATTTTATATATAGAAATATTATATCAAATGCTCACCTGCTTTATACCGCGGCGAGACCTGCATTAGCTTGAAATGAGCGAGGAACATGTGCTTCTTCGGCATCGTCCACTTGGTGTCCGGTGCTGTCTTCAAGGATGGTTCAGGAGTCTCTTGTTGGTCTTCGAGAAACGGGTCCAGGCGTCCTGCGGCTATGTAGGCGGAGGCTATGGCGTCGAATTTAAGGGTTCGCTCATGGCGCTCCAGTTGCTTTTCTGTAAACATGTTGAGACATAGATTAATTGAAAGAAATAAATAAATAATGCTGGACATTTCGCACAGCGCCATCTTGCGCCAAACTAAGCAAAGCTTGTACTATGAGAACCAGATAATGATAGAATACGTATATACTTTTTTTTTGTAAATACCTACATACTTTATAGAGAAACAACCAGACCCGAAACAAATATCTGTAGATCATGCAAACATTTGTTCCTAGGTGGGAATCGAACCCACAACCTCCTGCGTCTCAGGCTATTGCCATGAAAAGCTGCGGACGGAAACGTTTGAAAGCAGGTTGTCAATTAAAGTCTTTCAAGACGGGGACGACCTTATTCTAATCCTAGGGCGATGGGATCATGGACGTGGTTAGTCTCTACAGTTTCCGACCTTAATAATGATTGTAAGTTCGATTCTCTGCAGATATCTATAAAATATTCTTATCTACGTCTATAAAATTCAAAGTTATTTTAATGCAGATTACCTCTATAAACTTCGCTTGTAGCCAAACTAAGTCCAGCTAAAAAATCTGCCTTAGCGTTCTTATTATAATTCGCTCCAAACTCTTCTATTATAGCATTGTATTCTTCCAACTCATCTTCATCAGACTCGCTCTCACTCTCACTACTCTCTTCTACTATCGTCCCTTTCTTTTGCGAAAACTCTTTTATAATCTCAGCTCCCACTGTATCTGCAGTTATCACGTTCATTGGAACTTTACCTGCAACCTTCTTGACTGTTGGACTTGGGTCTGTTTTGGGCACTTCTTTGTTTGTATGCGAAAGGTATTTGAGTCTTCGTAACCGTTTCTTCGCTTCATAAACATCTAATGTGCTGACTTCAGCGACTTTAGTAGTTGTGGCTTTTGGCCTAATACTTGCTATAAGAATCTTTGGTACTTTTGTGTCTACTTGGCATGTTATTATTACTTTTTCAGGTTTTGCTTCTGCTGTAATATTCTGTTGCTGCGGCAATTCTTTCTTCTGTATTGATATTTTTGGTTCTTTGGTCTGGGTTTTATTATCAGCTTCAGATACGACTAAAGGTACTTGAAAAACGACTTGTGGTGACATTATTACTTTTTGGTTTGTTTGAAATACAACTTCTGTTTTATTATTGTTATTTGATAGAGTTTGTAGTACATTGGTAGATTTCAGCACGTGGGTTTCTTTATTGTTGGTTACATTTTGTGGTTTAGGGTTCTTAACTATTGTATTCGTTTCAACATTATTGTTATTTACAAAACTGTCTTCTGTAGTTCTATTTTCATTAGGACTAACTTTCATCTTGTAAGAATCTGTTGTTTGGCAAATTTTGGAGTTGTTCTTTATCATCATCAGATTAGCAGGAAACTGTACATTGCTCAAATATACGAAATTAGGTTGGAGAACAACATTTTTGTTTTCTGGAATAAGAACATTTTTGCTTTCCGGGATAACAATATTTTTACTTTCTTGTGGTTTGTCTACAACGTTTAGTAGGTCTATTTTTAGTTTGCTTTTCCAGTGCCGTAATGGCGGTTTTTCTACCTTTACTGTATTGTTCCTCTCTTCTTGCGTTACTTGAATTACTTGCGACTTCTCCTTCACGACTATCTTGTTTCCGTAAATTTGATTCTCAGTGATCAAATTCTCGAAATCACGTTCGTCACCGTTGTCTTGGTGTAATCTCTTCAAAGCAACTACATTTGGTGAAGTATCAGCGACGACTTCACTTTTGTTGCTTTGTATTGACAACCGTGAAGGAGCTTGCAAGTTTTTTGACTCGAAATTAGTTCGTTGCAACAAAACTTGCGGGTTCGGCTGGATCGTCAACAGCATTGTAGGATTCTGCTTTTGATTCTGCAGAAACGTTAAATTCTTCTGTTCGTTATAGCCTCCGTCAGGAGGCTTATTGGGAAAATTCGACTTTTTTATTTCTGCGCTTACTTGATCAAGCATAGGCCTTAGAATTGATGTAGGTTTAATTAAATTAGGCTTACTTTCTGAACTCGTCTTGAAAATAGGTCTTACTGATGCAGGCAAAGTGGGTACATTTGGCTTACTTACTTCTGGTCTCACTGGGTTCAACAATGGCCTTTGTGGTGGTGGCTGTGTCACAGTGGGCGGTATTTCTTTTGGGGTAAAAATTTTTGGCCTCGGCTTTGGGGATGTTTGAGTAACAGGCTCTTTTGGTTCTTTCGGGGTATCTATTTTCGGTTCTGGTACCCGAAACTGACTATCATTCTTATTGAGAGCTTCGGCTGCATTTATCAAAGTATTAATGCTGTTACTTTGCACTGCTGGAGAAAGCTTAGTAGTTCTTAAACTTTCCCGATCCGGCGTTATAGGCATATCTTTTACTTCAAGCTCTTTCGGTGTCGCCATTTTGATTATAATGTTACTTTGTATTTCCAGTTTAGTCTTTTCAGTATCTTTTTGAAATGCAGGGTTAAAGACAGGTTTTTTAGTAGAATTTTGAAATGCTGTATCAACTGGAGTGCTAACGCATTTCATGTCTATCTTACTGATCGGTATGCTGGTTTTCAAGCTATACCTTTCCAGTTTCTTTTTTCCTTCCTTATTGGTTTGAGTGGGAATAATGACAGAACCTCCTGAACCTTGAGCTATGGACGTGATACACATTTTTGATTCGAGTGGCTGACTAGCCTCGACTTTGGAAGATGGTACGATTTGCATAGTGAAGTTGTCTTCAAAGTCCTGTTGCTTAGGAGTGTCTGCTTCTTTTCTTTCTACTCCTTCTTTTCTATCTTCTCTTTCTAATAGGTTATCTTCCCTCCTTTCGAAAGGAGTTTCTTCTCTTCTTTCAAATGTTCTATCTTCCAGTTCCTTGTCTTTCGGGCCGGTTATCGTAAATGGTTTGAAATCTACTTTAGGCGGTTCTGTTTGCATTGGAGATGAAGCTGGTTGATTATTAGAATAATTGACTGGCTGAAAGGCTGAGTATCCTGGAATGTTGTAGAGAAAACCTGCATAGTTGGGGAAAACTTCTTTATTGGCTGTAACGCTGGGGTTAGGGTTTGGTATCGATGCTGGGGATATGTTTGGTGGGTGAGGTATGGGTTTCGCGGGAAGGAATTGTTTTTCAAAGGGTTCGTCGGGTCTGTATGGTTCTGGCTTCGGTATTACGGCCGGCTTCGGCTCTTCTGATGGTGGTCGTGGTCTGGCTGTGGATAGAGAAATAGATTAGAATTTAATACAAGAAGATTTTGATATCATTATTCAGATAATGTAAAGGGTTGGTATGCAAATTTTGTGATTCGATGGAACTTCAATTAGGTAAATTTTTAAAACTGCGTTGATCGATAGGGATGGGACCCAACAAGTGGAAAATATGGCTTATGCACATAAAATAATAGGAATAGCAAAAAAATAACTTACATGTTACATGCCACATTAAAATCAAAACAGTAAGAGAGGCGTTCTCAATTTACGAACAGCTCTAAGCAAAGCATTGTCTTAAGCATGTGCATAAAAGAAGGCACACTGACATTAGTGTGCCTTCTTTTCGACCACACTGGTTCTCTTACTATCGGCAAAACTAAAACCGAAATCTAAATGAATCAATAATAATATATGTTAAGCTACTTTTAATCGACTTCAAAAAAAAGGAGGAGGTTCTCAATTCGTAGGAATCTTTTTTTATGTATGTTCCCCGATTACTCGAAGACACATGGACCGATTCGAGCAATTCTTTGTTTATTTAAAAGGGTACTTCCCAGGTGGTCCCATTGGTACCAAGCCAGGATCTGATGATGGGATTCCAAAAAAATCGAGGGCAACCCTCATATTTTATAGGATGCAATTCGGTTTTATGTTTGTTTACCTTGGATCTCCGTCATTTATCAACCGATTTGGAAAATTAGTTTTTTATTTGAAAGGATATACATACCTACTTTCATATTGGTCTCGAGGAAATTCATCATCATCAAAATCAGTTCAGTAATTTAGTTGTCTTTTATATTTTTGTTAAAAAGTTACTTGTTCCAAATCTGTGTGATAGCTAGGTAAGGTGCCAAGATTTATACTTTTGGTTTAACTATTCCTTTAGGCCGGCTTGCACAACGAACTCTAAACGTATTTAGCGACTAAACATGTTTAAAATTAACGTATTTGTTTGATTTGAGTTCCTTAAACCACATTTAGCTACTAAATACGTTTAGACATCGTTGCGCAAGTCACCCTTAGTGTCATATTGATGCTCTCTCTGTCTGTCTGTATGTCGTTCGCTCGCAAATAGTTATTTGCATACTACTCGTATTACCACTACAAGTACTATTTAGCGACAATACTAACTTTTTCTGTCTAAGCCCCGGCCTTTCAAACCTAGGTAGATATATAAACATGGTCTGATGTGCTCATCAAAGCTTACCTACATGTTTTTAAATGTTCATACAGAAAAATTAAAAACCCGTTTTTTTTTTATTTAACGTTTAAGTACCTAACTACCTACTTTAGGTTAAATTTTAGTTTTATACGTTTTGAAAAGCGTTTTAGCCTAATTAACGTTATTTAACATAATAATTCTAGGATAATAATTCAAACTGGAATCTACTTGTTAAACTTATAATAATTATAAAACTTTTAAAATTGATCCAATTAGTTTTTCGGCTCCGGCGATAGATGTCGCTACATAATTTTCGTCATACTAAATGCACTTATTTCTAGAAAAAACATAGCTTGATCTCTGGGACAGCTGTCAGTAAAATCATCCTATATGGTTATTATACACGGGGCGAATTACCTATATTAAAAAAACTGGCGGCGTCCCTAAAAGACGCAGACTTGTTTAAAGGAAGCTTGCCGTCACTATCGAATATTATGAAAAATATTGGATTTTCCTACAAAAAAAGTGACAAAAGAAAAATTACAATGGAACGAACCGACATTGCTCTTGCTCGAGTGAATTTTCTCCGGAAAGTCAAAAAAACTACAAATTGGGACAAAGTTGTCTTTCTAGACGAGACATGGCTAAACGCCAATCATACCGTATCCAAAGCTTGGACCGATGATACGGCACAATCGACCACCAAAGTACCCGAAGGCAAAGGTCAAAGATTAATAATAACTCATGCCGGGACGTCATCTGGTTTTGTGCCTAATTGCCTATTGGAATTCAAATCTACAAAGACCAATGAATACCATGAAGAAATGAATTTTGAAAAATTTAAAGAGTGGTTTTTAAAATTATTAGATAATTTGAAGGAGCCACATTATATAATTATGGATAACGCCCCATATCACTCGGTCCAAAAGCACTAACCACCAACTTCGGCAAACAGGAAGTTAGAAATAATTGCATGGCTTCAAGAAAAAGGAATAGAGGCCAATGAAACAATGCTTAAAAACGAATTATTGAGACTCGTTGGTCTGCACAAACCCAGCACACCAACGTATGTCTTAGATGACATAGCCCAAGAAAAGGGTCATAACGTCATAAGACTGCCTCCATATCACTGCCAGTATAATCCGATCGAGCTTTTCTGGGCCCAAGTAAAAGGTTTGTTTGCTCGAATTTCAGTTAGACAGATTCTTTATGTATTAACTCCTGTATAATTTATGATATTAAAATATGTTTTTCTTTCAAGGTTACGCTGCTAGACATAACACAACAACATTTGCCTTTCACGGCAAATAAAATGTTGCAGTTACTAAACACTGTGGTTGAAAATGTATCTGTAGAAGATTGGAAAAAGGTAGTTACCAAATGCAGAAAATTAATGGAAGAAGATTGGGAGCGGGACGTTCGATTTGATAATATTTGCGAACAAGAGTTCATTATAAAGCCTTCGTGGCGAAGCGGTAGTGAACACGACTGCTGCGCAGGAGGTCGCGGGTTCGATCATCGCTCAGTGCAAATATTTGTATGCATGAATATGGGTTTTTGCACTGGTCTGGTCGTGCCTCGGAAAGCACGTTAAGCCGTCGGTCCCGGCTGCCATATGAATATCTAATGGCAGTCGTTACGGGTTGTTGGATCCCTCAAAAGTCCAACAATTGGTCTTACTGCAAAGCTTCTATCGATAATTACTATCGTATCTGTATCATAACAACCCTAGGAATGTCAGTTTAACAAATGTCGCAGAGATCAAGCTATGTTTTTTCAAGTATAGGTGCGTACCTACCCTACATACCTACCGGAAGTCCTGTCTCTACACTCTCTACGTGCACAACCTGTGCAATGACTGCAATCGCCAAGCATTCCATTTATATGAAAGAAAATTCTCACTCACCTTCAATTATGGATATTAGTTTTTCAGCAAATTAATATCGCTCATTATAATGACATCTGAGCATTAATTCGATATTTTAGAAATAAGATTAAGTAGGTTAGATACCGAAAAGTTCTAACTAGGTATGCAATATTAAGAGTTATAAGGTTGGACTGAATTACTTATTATAAAGAGGTAGGTAGGTACCTACCTAAAGTTTGTTGTTTTATGTCCCTACAAAACAAACTTTACCTACCTAGGTAGAAACTATTAAACCGATTCTGAAAACTATTTCACTAATAGAAAACTACACTAAGCTATCCCTGATTTTTTTAGTCAATTACCCTAGTAATTTTTTTTTTTAAAAAAATATTTAAAAAAAAAATTATTAATAATAAGTTCAATTAATTTTTCGGGTGCGATTCCCGCCGCGGAACAAATGTTTGCATGATCTACAGATATTTATTCCTGGTCTGGATGTTTTTATATTCTTTGATAATTCAAATATATTCTGGATATTCTTTGATAAGTAGGTATGTATTAACAAAAAAAAAAGTATATATGTATTAGTCTTTAAGTTTTCTAGGTTAAGTTATTTTAATTTTGTGTAACAATAAAGAATTATCTATCTATCTATCTATCAGTTAACTGGTTCCCATAGTACAAGTTCTGCTTAGTTTGGGGCTGGATAGCGCTGTGTGATATGTCAATATTTATTTATTATTCTCTTTCATAATATTTCTATCTACTTTTTTGATTTTCATTTTAGCCGTTCAATAGTAAGTAGTTATTATAGGAGAAACATACATAGGTACAGTAGATACCGACAGATGTGTCCAGCTTAACCTCTGAGATCGTGCTCGCTCGAGATATCTAACTATTTAGGTCCGAAGGCGTAGCCACCATCTTATTAAAATAACAGAATCTTAGTATTTTAGAAGGGAATCGAACCCAACTTTGATCATTAAAATGGTATAGAAAAGATTGAGCATGTGGTTTTAGGGAGCAGCCCGCAGCGCGCACGGCCCGCGTTCCCAGGGAGAGCGCGATTACATCGATACTTCTCTGATTCATGACAGCTGTCAAAATACTTATCCTCTGCTTTTCTGATCTCTGAATCTCGCATCTTATTTTGCCAACTCCAGCTGAAGAAATTAGAAGGAGCCTGCGTCCACCTAACCTGACTAGCAACTTGGGGTTACTTAGGAGCTTCTCTGAAGGACCCTGATTTCATTAACCATTCAGTTTTACCGACACGAAAGAATAATATCAACCAGCGCATCTATTTTGATTCGATGGTTGATAATTATTTTGTGTTTCGTCTAAATAAATAGGTAGATAACATTATCTTTTTGAGAATAAACTATTATTAAACCTAGATATTCTAATTCTAGGGTGGAGAAAGATCTGCACAGACGTCCCGCATTGAGGAGTATTGGACCTTCTAACCTGACGAGAAGGATGTTGGGTTGGTGGCAGCAGTTTTCCAGGATCCCTGAGGATATTGACGCAGTTGATTATAACACGATGAGCTCATACAGTCCCGATTATGAGCTCATGCAGTCCCGTTTGCTCAGGAGGCCTGAGGGATCTTTTTCTAATAGGTGTGTATACCAGCAGTGGCACAGAATACTTAATAGTGACAGGTAAATTCAGGATATCTATGATGAGGATATAGTTTGCCCTATTAGCATTTTAATCCTGTGAAGGAAGGAGTTATAATAATCCAAAGATTCTTGAAATAAGACACTATGAATCGTTTCATCCTGTATTAATCTAGATCTAGATCACGTAGAAGCAACCCCAAAGAAGAACCCCCCTACAAACCCCACGGAAAAATAGCTGTTCCTCATCAGAAAAGCCAGGGTCCTCTCCACCCACTCCTGACTATCCTTCGCCGTCTCACGTATCCTCTCCCAGTTCACGTTGATATACCCCCGCTCGCTGGCAAAGTGGAGAATCAGTACCCCTCCTCCGAGACCAAATGCGGCGATTTTCCCTACTCGAATGACGGTTACTCCGCCCAGCCAACCTGGTGAGAACGCCATTTTAAAACCGTGTGCGTTTCCACCAAGAGATGTGCGAGGTTGTTAAGCGGTGAGCGAGAGAAAAATCACCAATAGGGTTGCTTCATTTCGCTCGCTTCGCACAGCACAGCTATGCTATTGGTGCATTTTTTCTCGCTCACCGCTCAGCTTCCTCGCACTTTCTGGAGGGAACGCAGAAGGCGCAGCTAAACGAGCAACATTTTCACGGTGATATCGTCATATTCATTTCAAGTTGATGACACAGGGCAGTGCATTGCAGGGCATGTTTCTAAGATGAGCGCGACGTGACCTACGAGGCAATACTTTGTAATAGTTGATGATTACCACTTATGCTTAGGCCATATGCTTGATCGATCTCGAAAATAAATCTATCGAAATAATCTAAATAGTTATATATGGTACTCGCCGTATACGGTTGACACCAGTGGTTGCTACACGCCATCAACTAAAAGTGGCCGCTTCTACATTCAACGCCGCCACGTTTTGTGGCCGTGGCGAGAGGCTCGTGTGCGGGGAGACTTATCTATACATTTTGTTTGAAAGTACTTATATGAAAGGGTAGTTAAGTCTTCGCCACGTCTTAAATAACATTCAATTCCTCATTAGCCCTAAAACTGGAGGCCTATTTCAGACTATAATCTAGTAAATAACTACCAAAAAAGAACCAGAGACAGTAGGCACCTGTTATCGATCCGAGCACCAGATGTTTAGTAGACTTATGTTTGATAGTATCGACTGTTAGATCTATGAGAGATTTTTTCGGGTTTATTTGTTCAGCGAATTTGTTTATGTCTTCAATCTTTGGAATAGGTCTGGCCATGAGACATTTTCTTTCTATGATTTTGTATATAAATTGTTTGACTGCGATTGATAGTCAGTTTCAATTTTGACAGAATAATACCCACAGAAAACAAATATCCTAACATCCCAAAGAACAGGTTGGCAAGAAGTTAGTTGGCTTGGCATTATCAAAATAATTAAAAAGTATTCAACATTCTTGACTTAAGGAGAGTTAATGACAAAAATTTGTCACTTTTCCAAAGAGAAACGGATCATCATTATCATATCAGCCTTAAGAAGTCCACTGCTGCACATATGCCGGTCTGCACCCAACGGCTCCCAGCAACCATTATCAGAATGTTGAACAAGTAATCGGCCATTATTAAACTAAATGAAAGCTAGGTGTCAAGATATAATATTGGTTCATCTAAATTAAGACGTTCAAGTATCTGTTATTAACAAGTATCAAAAGCATAGTGCCGTGCCAATATCGATAAACTTGTCGATAAAACAGCCGCTCTCAAACCTACAAGCCTGAAACGTCAATACATCCACAAACTAACTACATGCGCTATAGAAGCTTCAGGGGGAGGGGGGGTTAACAAAAAATAAAAGTAACTACACTCCTAACCGCGACGTGAGACACCGAATTCTAAATCCACACAGTTAATATTAAGTGCTGTCAAAATCGTGGTTTAAGATGTATCACAGCGCGCTCACGAGACTAGCATGCACATGAGTAATTTCATTGAATTGTATTTTTCAATAAAACCATATTTTCACTTGTTAGGTATTGTCCATATCATATCTAACTATTAAATTTAATATTTACAATTATTCGGACACAAACACTCGGACCGACCATCCATCATCCGTCGCTCTCCGCCTAAATGCTCGACAAATAATATTTGAAAAATATTGAACACCTATTAAAAGCTAAAATTAATAATAACTATCTAAAGTTAACGTATATAGAGGTTGTTTGTTACATAACTTCGGATTGCGTTCGTGCGGGGTCACTGACTTGCTGACAGGCGGACAAAACAATACTGCAAGGGAAATTATGTCTTATCACAAATGCAGTAGAATCGATATTGCGAAGCTGATTGGACGCGGTTGATGCCTAACTTAAAGCTTACTTAGTTAATCTGACCCCGAACGAGCGTTACAATTTACATCGATAAGTCAAATAAAATATATCGATAGATCTATTGACGTCGATGTCAATGAAAATATCGATATGTTCGAGCAAGGCGCGTCACTATTCGAATAGTGATGGATATATTTACATTGATCGCGATATTCTATAAAATATATAAATTTACCGCTTATATACGACAGCGCCATGCAGATTTTTTTATTTTTTTATTATAATTAGTTATTTGATCAGCAACGTACATTTTAACAGTTGAGTTTCCTTATTATTGGCGATATTTAAGCGTATTATTAAGTGTTGATGTTATTTTGGAATTGATTGGCATTCCTGTATTAGTCTCATTAAGTACATTTTAACTTTCTTAGTGAAAGTCTAGTCAAAAACTATCATAAGAGTAATTTTAGGTCTACACTTCACGTCACAGACTTATTAATCATAATTCAGGTCCAACGTCACTAAAGCAGAACAATCTTAAAATCCAAATCATAAAGATTTCGTTTCGCTCCATTTTAGTGGATACCGAGCCTCAATTGTAAAATACAAGTCAAAACTTAATGTTTTAAATAACGCAATGTCTAAAACACCTAAGTAAGTAACACGAATTCCACGAATCAGTTCCAAAATAACCCAAACAGGAAGTCCTTTTTACACGTAAATTGTAAAAAAATGACAGTGAATTAAGTTAAAAATTCTATGAGGTAAATGGATTAAAATATAGCCTACACGATTTTATATATTCAGTCGGAATATAAAGAGATATTTAATATGTAAATTCGAATCCGAATTTCCAATATTTGTACACCAGACTACGCTAATTTCAGTAATTAGTAATTTTTACTGAAAATTGCGTATGAATACATACATAGTTTGTGGACATAATGGTTATTTGGAACTTCGGTACAGAGTCAATTTTGCCAGTATAGTGACACTGTTAAATATAAGCTGCACTTTCCAAGTGGATTAAAGAGGATACAAACTTAATAAAACAATCAGTAACAATAAAGTTAATAGTGAAATTGACGGTAAATTGCACAATACCAAGCCTTAGCTGATAACAGTAAAATAACTAAACAAACCACCAATAGATGGCGCACTCAAACAATGACCAAAATATTTTACAAAAAAAAACATTGAATAGTCCAGTTTGACTAAAACATAGTTTATTTCCACTGTATGTTATGTAAAACATATATATTGAGTCTGTATATAACCATTATGTTGAAGGGCTTGCGTCATAACAGCCCCCTATTAAAATAACTCCTAATATGCCTAATCGAGATTTGATAACGTGCGAATAGCAACACTAGTGTACAAAGTACAATACTGGATCACAAACGGAACCGGATATCCGGTCAGGCAGGCGTTTCCTCCTTCGCCTCACCTGAGGGTTTGGGCTCCTCCTGTTCCGTCTGAGTGACCGGGGGTGTGGGAGCGGTCGGGGGAGTGGGGGTAGGGGTTGATACGGGGATATTGGAATTGGGAGTGGAGACGGGAACGGCCGGTGGGATGGTCTCAACCGGGCTGGGCCGCGGGGGTTCGTACGCCGGGTAGGGGCGATAAGGCCGGTAGAGGAGCGGAGGGGGGAGTAGTGGCCGGGGGAGTGCGTAGACGGGTGGGGGGAGCAGATGGGAGGGATGGTGTAAAGCTGCTAGAGCCCGCTGTTCTTCTCTGAGGGCTTCCCGTGCGCGCGATTCCTTCTCCCTTTGGAGACGTTCTCTTTCTCTTTGCTCTTTCTCGCGCTGTTCTCTTTCTCTTTCACGCTCTCGTTCCCTGTAATATATAAATATCTGATTAGAAAAACCTATCGATACGACTAGTTCTTTGCATTTAGAGTCTAATGACGATTCTTAAATTCGACGCTTAGAAACGACAAATTTTGATACAGTCGCGATCACTCAAAAGTGAATACGCGCGCGGTTTAGAGCTGCAGGAAAACAAAGGAACTATTATTTTGAACTAACTTCAGTAAACAGAAAGACGTTGTCAATTCAACCTTAGTACGAGCACGCGTACGATCGAACGAACGAAGGCATATTTTTTTCGATACGGTGCACTTCAGGCGTGTACGTCGGCCGAGACCGTCACTTGAAGAAAGCGGCGCCATCTGTTTGGGAAAGGAGGAATGAACAAGTACGGTAGCTTACCTCTCTCTCTCCCGTTCCCGCTCCCTCTCCCTCTGCAGCGCGAGTTCCTTCTCGTCGTGCAGCGCGTGCTGGTGCGCGGCGTGATGCGCGGCAGCGTGGTGCGCGTGCGCGTGCGCGGCGGCGGCGGCGTGCAGCGGCGCGTGCGCGTGCACCCCCCCGTGCATCGCGCCGGGGGGTGGCGGCGCGAGGGGGGGATACAGCGCGTACGGCGGCAGCCACCCCACGCCGCCGCGGAACATGCGCTCCAGGTACATCTGCTCTTCCGCCGCTAGCCTGCAATTATAGTTAACGTACTTTAACTAATATCGTTCGATGCTTCACATTTTCCTGGGTTATCTGGCCCTTTCTTCCGTAACTCCTTGATGTTGTCTGAAGGTGATCGCTTTAAACGATAAAACCGACAGTTGTACGTTTCTGTTGTTTTTAGTTTTAATGTACCTTGTTTTTTGTATTTTGTTCTGTGAACGTACAATAAACAGTTCGCCTATGCGAAAGCGGTTAGGCCCATCGACTTCGGGACTCGAACCTGCGATCGTTGTATGATCGTCTAAGTCTAATTTGATAATACAATTTTTTATGCTTGTATTTCGAATTTAATTTAGCTTTTAATAGAATAATCAGAGACGTTCGCAATAAAAACAACCACAAATTTAGATGACAGTCCTGCTTTATTTTTGTTTGTAAATGTGCAAAGGCCGGTGGCGTACAATGCATTCGTTATAAATGAACACAATTGGGCATATAAATGAGCATTTATGAAAAACTTAATGGGTCTTACCACAAAAAAGCTACACTTTAAAAAATAATCCTGAACAAAAATTAGTAAGGATTTTTTTAAACAGTGTTTAACTTTCTTTGTGGTAACAAGGAATATGTTTTTAACAATAAATATAGTTCTTGCAGTAAAAAAAACACGCTGCAGATAAGCAGAAGAATACCTTACTGCAGATTTCTTTTAATTTTATGGAAGAATATCCCAAAAGTTGATATCTACCAGGGTCCTCATCTGGGACAATGCTACTTATAATATACATTGTAGAGTTACAGTGCTAATATTACCTGTATTGTAACGCCGCACTAGAGTATAAACTCGGGTGGGCATAGGGCGAGTAGGCCGTGGGCTCCAGCAGTGGGAACGACGCGGCCGCGGGGTGGGACAGTCTGCTGGAAATGGAAAGACCAATCAATATAACGAGACATTATTTTGAGTGATAATATTGAGTAGAGTATTTTGACTAAAGCATTTACTATTAAACATATTAAATTTTGTTCAATTTAAAATAGGCTGATAAATAAAACTGAATGTTAATTATGAAGAACAGAAAGGCTAGTTAGTCTCATGAGTTCTTTGCAAACAGAGATATTTCGACTAATCCTTCTCTGGTTTGCATCTCTCGTTCTTAGGAACTAAATTCTTAGGCTAAGGCATACACTCAAGAATGCATTAAAACTTACCTATCATCAGGTCTATAAGGTTGAAATCCGCTAGCGGGCAGGTGGTGTGGCGAGGCTCGCTTCGTCGGCGCTGGTGGAGGCTTGTCTTTAGCATCGCGCTCGGAGCCACTCGCAGCAGGGGTGCCTGGACACTCGTATATTAAACCTGGGTACGCAGGACCCGCGAACGCATCTTTTCAAAAGTGAACACTTGTGTTACATAAAGACGATTATTCGCCAGCATGTTCTACTTGTCCATCAATGAAAAAGATACGTTCGTTCGTCATGTACCCTTCACAATAGGTGGTGGGATAACCCATAGGGATCTACTTCTAGCTCTTTCTGATTATATCAAGTGCTTTCTAGACAAAAGTTATGAATAGTAAGGACAATTGAGTGGATTATGACTAATTTAAATACTATCAAACAATGATCGTTTTAAAAATAAATTATTAGTTGATGAAAATACAGATAAACTATGAAAAACTAAGATAACGAAGTGACCTAATTGATCATAAAGTAAGAAGAGCTAAAAGTAAATCGAATTCAAACAATGAAACTAAATCTAAAACAGTTAAAATTACTTCCGACATAACTAGAAGTTTATACAAACATAAAGAGATTTTGATTGACAAGAGCAACGTTTTTAAACTTCCAAGTCAGAAAGTAGCTTTGGTCAACCATCACAATGAATGATATAGTTAGAACAATAATTTAAATTATATTGAGCGCAAAACCAAACGTATGGACAAATTCGAAACCCAACAAGTGTCTGTTGGAGAGAGACAAATAAACAAAAAGAAGAAAGAGGATAAAGTGGAGATTGGGAATTGTGAATGAATGTAGAAATACGGCCAATTTATCAAGTTCAAATAAATAATGAGCTCGAACTTTTCGGAATGTGTTCGAATGCTTTGCCATTGCTACAACAACAACACCTCATTTTAATTTTAATTAAATTTTTTCCGACTCTGGAGATTAATAAATCGCGAACCAATTCTTAATGAACTTAGAGGTGTGATATTTACAAAAAAGTTTAGCCTTTAAACGTTTATCGAGCCTGGAAGGGAGAACAACGAGTTTTTCTTTCCTTGAGTCATTAATATAACTGTTGCTATTTTTTATGACCGTATTGAGTTTTTTTCTATTCATTTACAATCCCCTAGCAAGGAATAGCCGCTACATTACACTTACCGTCCTTTCCATCCGCGTTCTTGGCCAGGGTGCGCAGAGCAGCCGCGAACGGACCCCCCTTGTTGGGGGGGATGTCCGTTCGTTTGGGGATCTTATTCGCGCTCACACCTGAAAAGAATGAGAAGACAGTTAACTTTGGATCAGGTTACAGACTTTGTAGAGATTGGGATATTATCGTTTTTAAAATACAGTATAATACTTTTGGTGATCAAGTTAAGAGTAACGATACTACAGGTGGCCTCTCAACTCGATCACCAGAGTTCACCAAAGTACCGACAGGTCGTTTTGAAAATTGGAGATCTTGGCCCAGTAAACAATAAATAAAATAGAACAATACGCAAACAGAATGTTAAAGACGGTCTCAATATTGTATTAGGTAACTGTGAAAGAGCAGGTGAGCGCACCGCGCGGCCTCACAAAAACAATCTATTATCCCCGTCTGTTATTAAAATAAAAATCGTCATTACTGGCAGTTGGATCAAATTATTTACGTTTTTTACCAAAGCTACACTTCTTTTCAAAAATGTTATCGGGGTGATCTCTTGTTCCGCTACTATTCATAGTACACCCTCACCCCATTTCGTTCCACCCCATAATTATGTTCACACTTAGTTAAATACAGAAAAAGTCAATTTGAAAGGAGTGTTTCTGACGTGGAGTTGTTTCGGAAGTTTTATGAAGGCCTAGTGGTATAATGATAGGGTTTCATAGGCGAGTTGATATATTTAGGCGTTTGATTTGAAACTCTTGGAATCGTTGGAACTTTGCGATGGTCCACTTTCAATAAACAAGTTTACGGCTGCCAATACAGCCTCTCATTTAACATTTCATTTAGAACCATGAACACAATTACAATTAATTTGACTTTTATTTTTAATTTAATCAACACGGTGAGAACCAATTACACTAATTAAATAGGTAATCAAAGTACCATATTATTATATCAACAGTTCATATAAATACAGTTCAGATAATACCATGTCATGAGTAAAATACAAAACAAGAATAAAACTAAGCATATTTAAAATAGAATTCATAACAAAAAAATTAACGAGATAAACTAACATGTCAGAATCATACATCACGCTAACATTAAAATCAACGTTTGATAATGTCTAAACTTAGGTTAAATGAAAAAACTCACACACACAGTGCACCTATTTGTGTCTTTTAATATCAACCAATGTGTCATATTTATGTCGGTAATGTAGTATTTTATTAAACACTAGCTTCCGCCAGCGGCTTCGCACGCGTGCTTGGTCAACAAAAAGTAGCTATGCGTTAATCCAGGTTATAAACTACGTACATTCCAAATTTCATCGAAATCGGTTCAGCCGTTACGACGTGAAAGAGTAACAAACATCCACACGTGCATCCAAAACAAACTTTCGCGTTTATAATGTTAGTGTGATTCGCGCAAAGTAGTTTGGCTAAAGTTTTCCCTTAAAACTTGACATGTGTATGTTGATTAGTGGAGTGGAGATGCGGTCGTGTCGGAGGGCGCAAGGGGTCGATCGGTTCGCTCCAATGAATAGGGTGTTGCACAGTTTGCACACTGATGGTTGCTGTCGATTACGCTGACGGGTGAAAAGAGTGGGTTTGACGTGTGAACTGCACCGTGCAGGCTGATTCCCAACAGGGATCAATTAAAATAGACCTTACTAAACAAAACTGTGTTACAAAATCTGTGTATTTAGACTCTGAGCGCGGAGATTTGTTTTTACATACTTAGAGTAAAGTACACCATAAAACAAGACAATTATTAGTTATTTGTTAAATAAGAGTGCAAAGTTGCTTTTTAACCGCGTGCTCAATTTTGATGACCGAGCAAGCGAAGGATTCTAGAACTTATTATTACTTATTAGAATCCTGAGCGTCGAATCAAGAGCACGAGGTAAAAATCTTTACACTCGAGTGCAACGCGAACTTTTCATCCCACCTCAGCGAGGAAATGACTAAATGCAAAAAAAGTAATACACCAAGAAGTTTCCGAGTCTGAGTTTTTAACAAAAAGGTTGTATGATAAAATTGACACTATGGAGGTAGAAGTAAATAGGTTTAATGATGTTTTGAATTCACAAACTTAGTGCACACGATGTTCTAAATTCAATTTACTAGAACGTTTAATCATTATCACAAGAAAATTAACAACCAGCTAACAAATTATGTCACACAAAACATGTATTAGCGCTCTTCTAATTATACCAGCTGAGTTGTATTTGATATTTTGGTTTTTCTATTTAATTTAAATTATTATTTTATATTTTGTTATTTTCTAGTAGAAGTTATTTGTTAAAATCATAAATTCTATTTTAGACGGTAGACATTTTTTTTATAATCCGTTTTCCCACGATACAGGCTAGACATAGTGCTCCCCGCACTTAATTATTAGCAACTTAAGTACACTTAAGTTAGTAACAAAAAAATTACAAAAAGTTTAAGTTGGTAAATAAATTTATTTGTATGTACGTCTCGCCAAAGCGCACTCTCGGCTGGCTTTCGACTTTGATACGAGATCCTCGTTCGCGCGCATCTGTGTGCGTGCGCATCTGTGTGCGTGCGCATCTGTGTGCGTGCGCCTGTAATCGCTCGTTGTACTAAGCTTACCTCCTGTGCTATTCTGTATTGTCACCGTAAGACGTACAGATGAAAACTCTTACGTGTGCCTATAATTTCAACTAACTACCCGGTGCATTGATATTATAAAGGCGACAGTAGAGTAGATGTTTTTGAGCTGTGAACCAATTCTTGTACAGAGTTACGATATTTGTACCCTGTATCGGGGTCACATGGCCAGTGTGGTCATTAATCCTACAGCTGACAAATCGTCCACTTCCGGTAGCCTCTGGATTCGTTCCACGTAGGGTGTAAAGCTTTGTTGGGGTAGATTGATATCTGGTGTGTTTTTGTGATATTGAGATCGTGTTTTCCGTGCGTGCAGCGCTTATAACGTGCTTCAATTTGATATTAGGAATTTAACAGTAAGTTTGTGAGGGTTTATGGGTTGATTCCGTAGGCAAACAAAAGTCAATGATATACCCCAGTGAATTAGCGGATTAGTCAACTAAAATGCCAGTGTGGCGGGGGACATAGGTTGAAAATAGACGACTGTTGGGGCAGAAAAGTTTTCGAGTGGAGACCATGCACTGAAAAGACCAGCGTATAAAACCGCCTTGAGAAAGGTTACTAGAAGACGTTGGGTGCAGGCCACACAAGATCGGTTGCACTGGAAATCCTTGCGGGAGGCCTATTTTTAGCAGTAGACCAAAAGCTGATATTGTAGGATTCAAAGCCATCAAAACAGCTAAAAGACCTCAGGAATGACTTAGGGATTGTTTGGAGCTTCCCGCTTCAAGTTGGTGCGTAAAAGTCATCATTGTCTCCTTACTCTTAAATCAAACTACGAAGCCAACCCCCACAAAAAATATGTCATCTTCTTCCATTTGCTTATACACTAACACCGAAGCTTTCAAGACAGATAAATACAACATACTATACCAAAACGGGTAGACAATGTCCATTCCTATTAAAATTAGAACCTAAACCAAAAGATCTGAGTAAAATCAGTGCGCTGATTCGTCAGTCATTCACCTCAACTCCCAACAAACGAGGCTGTAGCAATTCCTTTAGTCATCATTCAATCAAGCGAGCTAAGCGATGCTAATGTTGAGGGCACATTGATCAAGGGGTCAACGGCGGGGTCAAATGCGTCGAGAGACCCTAATCTATGTGACATACATCGCAGATTGTAATGGAGTTACGAGGATTAAGGATACTGCTCTCGGCGTATTTCCTCATTTGATTTTGCATTTAGTTCTGTAGATAATCAGATAACAAGTCATTTTATTACCAATATATAATCTTAAAACGGAAAATCGAAAAACTAAGCAGATGCCTTTGCAAATTGAAGACTAATGATCATGACTCATGGATCCCATCATCAGATCTTGACCAAATTTATATAGGACCATCCTTATATGAGGTACCACTTTTCTAAAAAAGGACTCATTAAAATCGGACAAGGTGTTAAAATATTATTGCTGAACACTTTACTTAAAAAAAACCGTCGAATCCCTTTTTTAGTCTGTTAATAAGTAAGCGAGATAAATGAGACTAATAACATACATTTGATAAAACAACTTAAATACTCACTAACTATTATATAAAATCTACAATACAATTGACGAATATTTTAGAAACAAATTTTAGATACTTACCTACTACCTACTTTGACATTAGATTTGAATGTCTTCTTTTTAAATCTATACTTCTATACTAATATTATAAAGAGGAAAGATTTGTATTTTTGTGTATATGTTTGTAATGAATAAACTCAAAAACTTCTGGTCCGATTTAAAAAAATATTTCACCATTGGAAAGCTAGGTACATTCACCCTGAACAACATAGGCTACTTTTTACTAAACTGCGCAAAGGATGGTAATGTTTTTATTGAAAAACTACGCGTGCGAAGCTGCGGATTGGTCAGCTAGTTGAATATAACCTAACAAGAACAATGACGTTTTCCTCTCTCCAAAAATATTATTGTGCTAAACAGGGTCTATAATGATCATGTACTCATAAATTTAGAAGCCAACTCCTCGAGCAAAGCTTGAAGAACTGACGGCCGTTGGGGCAGAAAGGTTCTCGAGTGGAAGGCACCCCACTAGACGGAAAGGCGACCCAATAAATAAAGGTTGCAGGCCGTACAAGATGAGTCGATCTTGAAATCCTAGAGGCTTATGTTCAGCAGTGGAGTGGACGTCTTATGCCTGGTATGATGACGGTTAGGAGCCAACACCAGGGTGGGCCACCTTACAACCCAGCTCTTAAGTGTTTTAGAATCTTGCAAAGGCCTACGATGCCATATAAATTGTTATAGCCACAGTGTCCGTCCATAATCTTCATCGAAAATTATTATTATTATTTTTATACATAAATTGCGTTTGACCACGATCTCGCCTGATGGCGCGCGATGATGAAGTCTACGATGGATCACGCTGGCCTAGAAGAAACCTATTCACTCGGGACTTAAAGATACCCAGGTTGTAGCTATCAGGAAACACAGACTCTGGCAAGGCGTTCCACTCTTTGGCGGTGCTCTTAATAAAGGTCGAAGAGAACAGCTTTTTTATTAATTATGGCTATAACTTATAACTAATCTCTTTATTATCATCAAGTCTTCGAAGGCAAATAGCAATTATTGTTGACAATCTTTTCCTTGTTTTCTCCGTGATTTCCAATCTATCTAAAGGACTGGAAGAAATCACTTTTCAGATAAGACCGGCTATTGTAAAGTTTGCTTGTGTTTTGTTTGTTCCATTATTTCAATAGTTCATTCCTCTAGACGTGGTCTATCTTGACGATAAGAGCGAGTACGACTGACAACAGCAGCCCATCTGCGTTCATTCCTTCTGACTTGTCCTGTCGTTCAAACAGTACAGAAACGCGACGGAATAACTCAGAACAATTGTTCGGTCTGAGAAATACCGACGTCATTATTTCTCGCTTTTGCAAATCCACTGGCGTTTGTTTTAATACTTCCTGAAGATGGAACAAGCATAACGCCCCACCTGATGTTATGTAGTAACCATCGCCGTTAACAAAGTATTGCCTAGGTCACGCACCTTAGAAATGTGCCCTATGATTAGGGTTCATGATTTCTCGAGCTTATCAGTTTCTCGGGTCTCGAGAGTTCTCGAGGCTAATTTCTTGGATCTTCTCGGGTTGTCGAGAAATTTACATTTACGTATGTTTTAGCATATCTTTTCGTATAAAAAGAAGTATCAAAAATAAAAATGTTTATCATAAAAAAAATCTTATTTTTTAACCAATAAATTACGAGTATGTGGTTTCCTCTCAAATAAGAGTATCAAAATAATCATAAAACTTTTATTGACAGTTTTCAACAAAATTAGCTTCTCTCAAACAAAACAAAAAAATCAAAACATTAACAAGTTAAATCTATTCTGACTTATAATTACAGTGACAGCACCATTTTTGGCAGGTTCATTAGGAAAAAATCTATTTAAGACTTTGAAAGATCAATAAAACAACATCTGAACATACATGCAAAATAATTAAGATCTGCTTACTCTGTCTGATAAAATATGCCTTTAGAAAAACTAAAGCATTTATAGCTTTATCAGACAGCCGGTTCCTTATTTTATTTACTACATTTCCTGAAATTGAATACACTATAATTTAATATACTTAAACATGATTTCTCGAGTTCTCGACTTTTCTCGAGCTTAATTTCCCGGGAATAAAGCCGAACGTTTTCCCGCGAATTCTCGGCTCGGGATTTCCCGGGAATGAAGGGTTCATTTACGATGCACTGCCCTTCGTCCATCAACTTGAGGAATAAAGCCTCATGTGTGTAATCATATGGAGGAATTAACGTAAGTGGATACGCTAATGTTACAATTTTTTAAGCAGATCGCATTCATCTTGATAAAGGTTTACGAATTGAACCGAAACACTCTCTTTTAGCATCGATAAAACAGTACGTGATCAAACTAGTACTTATTAATAATAATGATTGAAATAAATCACACGAGTTTCTTCCTAGATTGAGCTGATTTGTGTACTATTTTAGATCGTTTTGCGTGAATCACCAAAGCGACCTATCTCGTACATGCGTAGGCGCATATTTAGCGCCGCGTCACGGTATTACATACACTATCCACGTCCCACAACGAATGAAGAAGCGGTCGCGGGTCAATTGAGCGCGCCCTCGTCACTTGACTCCAAGTGGAATGCTGCCTGTAGGTACCTACTAGTCAGTCATATCTAATCTAAACTAACTACGGTTGAGTGCTTTACACGGTTTACCAACTTTGACATCATGTTAAATAAATAGTTATCCTTTTCAATTCAATCAATTTATTTCAGCATTATTTACGATTTACAGCCATACTACAGATGACCTCCGTGGCGCAGTGGGTGAATAACCGGCTGAGACGCAGGAGGATGGATTAGTGCTTTCAATTCCCGCCCCGGAACAAATGTTTGCATGATCTACAGATATTTGAACCGGGTCTGGTTGTTTTTCTATGTATTATAAGTATGTATTTACAAAAAAAATATTATATAAGTATTCTATCAGTTATCTGGTTCCCATAGTCTCTTACAAGCTCTGCTTAGTTTGGGGCTAGATAGAGCTGTGTGAAATGTCCAGCAATATTTATTTATTTATTAATAAAAATTACAAACATAAACAAAATGGATACAAAAATGGGGTATGGCTGTGTCATGGACACGGCGGCCGTGTGTTGTACGTGAATACGTGTACGTAACAGGTAATATTTACTATACAATATATAAAATACGCTATTTTATGTATGTTTTAATCATGTTTGAACACTAAGAAGTCCTTCGGGTCATATTAAATGGAAATCTCGAAACGCAGCAAAATGACTTCAAAATGGCGGCCTTCCCCCTTCACCGCGCGCGATGCGTTACAGTACTCACTTAGCGTAACGAGTTCTTCGATCCTTTAGCTATTCAGTGGTGTAATAATATTTTGGATGGAGATAATAGATATGTAACTTTATCCACCGATTTTGTTATCATTTGTTTTTCGAATTGCCTCCCATTATGGAAGCATATTTAAAATAGTATTCACGTCATCAAGACAGCAAAATAGCTCTGGATCAAGAGTGCAGTGTGTACTTTTGTCCAGTACTTAATAAAATAACATTGTCCATACTTTCATCAATACAGACTGTCAGGTAGGTGTTGGCGCGCATCAGGGATGATGTTCGCTTGCGGATATTCGCATATAAGTCGACGCGTGCATCTGCGAACGTACTCGACGAGCAGAAGCGAACCGTTACAAGAACAATGACGTCCTCCTCTCCAAAAACAAAATGTCTTTTGTTGTAATGTATTTTGTTTTAGTATTGTTTATTATCGTTATTAGTGGTTGGCATAATAAATTATATTTTCATTCTTTCTTTCAAAATATTGTTGTGCCCAACAGGGTCCATAATGATCATGTACCTATTGGCATTACCGCATGACTTCATAGCACCACACGAAAATCTTCCCCCTGGACATAATTTTACGTAGCCGGTCTGGAAGTCTATTAACCGACTCTGGACTCAGGTTGGGCGGTGCAGGAAAAACCTCTGTAGATGGGGAACGCGAGAGCCTTCACTAACCAGCTGTGATTGTGGGCATCCCATCCAGACTATGCCCCACCTGCGTAACTGTCCTTCGTGCCCTACGACCTGCACAAGGGGCGATCTTAATAAGGCTACCATAAATGTTATAGACGTGGCCAGGTTCTACTCAACCCTAATATAAAAATTGTGTTATGTTGCTATTGACACGAAAGAAGAAGAATGTACCTACTAGTACATTTTAGAATACAATAAACGTTAACGATTGAGTATCGAGCACTAGCTGTTGCCAGCGGCTTCGCACGCGTGGTTTTCCAATAAAAAGTAGCATATGTGTTAATCCCGGTTATAATCTACGTACATACCAAATTTCATCGCAATCGGTTCAGCCGTTCCTGGCGTGAAAGAGTAACAAACATCCATACATACAAACTTTCGCGTTTATAATATTAGTAGGATTACTTGGTTCTCTAGATTGTGCATTTGTGATGCAAGGTTTCAACTCTTCAATATGCAAAGGCGCCTGCACATTTTTTCGATTTTCTGTCGTTCCAACAAGATACTTGTTTGGAACTTCATTTTTGGACTGAAACACGCGTACATACAGATATTTTTTGGATCATGGACAACCTCTTTTGAATTTTAAATCATGGAACGTTAGAAACAAAAAGTTTGATTGCAATCTGTTGTTACATACGGCTTGTCCATTAAACGGCATTTAAAGTCAGGCCATAACTAATAGTGAGTAGTGACATGTAAAGTCGCATGCGCGTGGTCGCGTAGGTCCCGCTCTGACCTCTCAATTAACCCGATCAGTGTGCACTAGCTTTAGTAGGTACCAGTGATGTCATAGACTTTGTTAAAAGACGTATTTTTTTAAATGAATTTGTGTTACCGGGTAGGTATGTTAGCCCAACAAGTAGTTTAAAAAATAACACTGGACATTTCACACAGTGCTATCTAGCCCCAAACTAATGAAAGTTTGTACTATGCGAACCAGATACATATATTTATATTAGATATTTTAATAATGCTAAATATTCAATTTATTCCTGACCTATATAACTTTTTTGTTTTTTTTGTGTTTTTGACTTGTAACTTGGCGTTATAAATAAAGAATTGTGTTGTATTGATAACTGATAGATTATGTATACTACGTGTTTTGTTATGTGCGACATTAAATGAAAACACGGGTAGGGTTAATGGCTAGTATTGTTGTGTAAAAAGATTTTTTTCAAATTCATTACTATAGAAAATTGAATTTTTTAAATAACCTAGTCTATTAAATTCTTATCAATGAAACTTATAAAATAGGTAAACAGATAATATTCATTCATCATTGTAAGTAGGTAGGTACCTGTTAAACTGACTAAGCGGCATCGTCGCAAAGGCGCCGCCGTTAAAAATTGTTTATTGGAAATGTATCGATTACTGGACAAATATTCAAGCTACCGGTATTAAACCCATCTCTAAAATAAGCTAATATGATTCCGGATGTGCGTTTAAAATTAATGTCGTAGATAACAAAACAGGTTGTATAGGTAGAAAGTGAGACAGATAAGACTACGACAAATACCTAATTCAATACATAACACAAATCTGTCGTCTATACTTCTATACTAATATTATAAATAGGAAAGATTTGTATTTCTGTATTTTCGTGTGTATGTTTGTAATGAATAAACTAAAAAACTAATGGTCCGATTTCAAAAATTCTTTGACCATTGGAAAGCTACATTCACCCTGAGTAAAATAGGCTAATTTTTACCCAACTGCGCAAAGGAGAGTAATGTTTTTATTGAAAACCTACGCGTGCGAAGCTGCGGATTGGTCAGCTAGTTATATATATTATAATGTCAAAATACGTATGAATGTTGCCACGCCCCAACTAATGTATAGGTAAAGCACAGATTTTTAACAAGAGTGATTTAATTAAACTCAATTACAGTTAAATTTTCTTTAAATTAAGTCAAAGTCACACAATTTTAACTCACATCATCAATGAGCTAATGAGTCGTCAGAAAGTTAACTGAAAATCCTATGTATATTTAAGAGAAAATTGGATTTTGATTAGATTGAAACAAGGTTTTTTTTTAATTTTCGGGCCTATATTCCTTGGGAAAAGTTGTTCACTTTCAGGCAGAATCACTTCCAGAAGGTATTAACACCTTTGTAGATACACCCTGAATAGAACCTCATATTATAAATTATAAGACTGCAAGTTGTGTAACTTAAATATTTTAGTAAATTGATTAGTGTAAATATAAAACTTAACGAAAATGTGAGACTGTAAGTTATCCGACCTACTCATCTTAGTATTTAATTAATTAGGATTAAAGTGTACAACGAGTACAAATGACACAGTAAGTTGTGCGACTAATTCATAATCACATTTAATTGATTAAGATTGAAGTGTAAAACAATTACTTAATTCAAATTGTGATGCTGCAGTTATCCTCACGTAAGCTTATAATTATGAGACCATTGCAGGATTTTTAGTTGTGTGATTGAAAATTTGTGATTGAAATCCGTGTATGATATGAATTTGAATGTGTTTTATTTTAAATCTTAAAATAACTTAAGTAAATAAGTAGGTATTATTCACATTATCATTTTCAGCTAAATTTCCATCACTCGTTTCAGTCGAATTTCCATCAATAATTTCAGTTGAACTTTCACTAGGATTCACTCGGATTGCAAAAAAAATATTTATAGTATAAATCTGACAAATAGGTACCTACCTACAACTCGAAATCCAAATACAAAACACGTCCAGAAGAGTAACTCATGAATATAAACTGCTCTTGCCTTTCCTACCAATCTGTCATATACATCCTGTATAACGTAAGTATAGATTAAAAAAAAATCACAGATTTCGTGCCTCACACGACTATCGAACACATTGGAAATGAATCTACGGAATTCGAAAAAATAATGTGAAAAATGTCGTTCCGACTTTTTTCAAAAAGGTAGCTGTAGCCTACTACAGGGCAAACCCTATCGTCTTTGTTTTAGGCTCAAATTGTAGCTGACCAGAGGAGTTTTTCTCAATTTTTTTATATCATTCTTTGTTAAACATACAATTCAAAAGACGCGTATTCACAAGAGCTGTAAGGTGCAAAAAGAGTTATTCGAAAAAGTCAAAAACGAAGAAAGTTATGGCCGAAATAGTGAAAAAAAATATTTCGTATTTTTGATTTTGGCGCTCGATATTTTAGAAACAAAGATAGTCAAGATTGACAGCTATCCGAGATATAAGGGGATCACACTTTTTTGTGAAGTCGGAGCCTATACTGGAGCGAACGAAAAGACATTTCCAATGTCAAAATACAAAGTGAACTATGTGATTTTATAACTGTTTTATAATCTAATCAATTATCTAAAACGTAGGAAATTTACTTAAATACAAATCATACTCTATTTAAATTTATTAATATGTACGGAACCTGCGATAGTGATCGTAAAATTCTCTTGACACAATTGCCCAAAACTCAGAAAGACTCTAAGTTATTATAATCTGCTTGTTGCACCTTTTATTATGCATTTAATTAATAATTACTTACCTTTCAACAATTGGAGTATCCTTTTTTGATTGTTTCATAACATTTTGATAGTGTGAACTAGTACCACTTGTTCCACGTCCGTTATTATATTCTTGAATGTACGTGCAACTTGCCGATGATAATCACCACATCATTTAACTTTTTTCAGTATGCATTTTGAGTAGTTATTTTAGCTAATATGACGTTTTTTTAACAGAAACATTGAGTGTAATATAGAATTAATTTTTAAACAAACATGATATGTTCTACGTTTCTATCTTTAAGAACTGTTAGATCTTAAGTGGTTCTAAAATAAGAAAAAAATATTGCTTAAGGTTTTCAAGAACCATTTTTTGGAACCGATCTACGCGTTACAGTGGCATGTTAGAGTATATTAGACCTTACAAAAGCAATTACACTAGGTTCCAAATGAGCTGCAATAATAACTCTTGAGCCACTACAGGTGATAAACAACTCATATATATTACTTATTAGTACTAAAGATGCCAAATAAGGTAAAATACCACCTATTAGGGCACAGTTCTTTAGGGGGGATTTTAAGATGTCATATGCCTCTTTGAGTTGTAAAAGAGAGAAAATTAAAACGTTTATGCGTCTATAAGTAATAAATTCGGCTTAATGCTACCATAAGTAATAAACCAGGAACAAAAATCACTCAAAAGCAAATGTTAGTGATATGAGTTACTCATTTGCAAATATGAGTGCTGTTTGCATCTATAAGTAATACTGTACACTCTTGCATCACTTATATGCTACCTACAGTTGCAAAATAAGTTCCAAAATTCGCTAACGTGCTACTTGGGTATGTATCTATAATATGCTATTTTTAAGTCCTGTGCAAATTTTCATTAGTTCCCTTTCCTGTGCACTACCGTACACAAAGGTAATCTGGAAGAGAATGCTCGTTAGCATTAAGTTCGCCTTTGTACTAGTTTTTTAAGTGCAATAAAGTATTTTCAATCAATCAATCAATCAGATGAACTGTTTATTTTTCACGTCACTTAACATCAGGAGGCCCGTCTGCTACATGTGATGTGTCTACATGTTTAATATAAAAAAAACGTGACTGTTTATTTTTCAAGCAGCTAAACGTCAAAAGTATGAATTCAATTATTTTCCAGACTTACTTATTTTATATAGATTTATTTATTTTATTTTATATAGACTAAGATATTACTTAATTTTAGCAAACCTTTACTCCTTTACTCTATTGTGTGCGACTAAACGAACAATGTTTCCTTTCTTACCTGAAACAACAAAAAATTACAATTTAGTTAGGTAATATAACAATATCCACAGATATTATTATTAATTACTGATTTAAATGGGTATTTATCGCATGCAACACAGTCGAAACGTCGGGATAACATATGAAAAAGGTACATACGCGATAAAACCCGTTTAAATCCGTAATTACGTACAGTGATTGCAAAAGTTTGAAAAATACTATCATAATATTAATTCGAAAGTAGCCCTGTCTGTCGTACTCGACTGGTTTCAATAAAATTTGGTCTACAGAATGTAACGTAAACAGTGTCAGTTTTTAAGGAGGTAAAATATGCATAGGCACGACACGAATCAACAAAAATAAACAAAATTTATTTTAAAGTATTTATTTTGTCGTCTTATAAATAAAATACAAAGGAATTACCCTTTAAATACGAAGGATAAATTGGAATCAATTTTTTTATGATACCTACGACACTATTTTATTTTGTAACATTATCAGTATAAATAAACTTATTATTTTACTTATGGCTTATTCAACGCGCGCCTTGAGGACGAGCGCAGTGCAGTAATGCACAAGGGTCCATATTATTTGATAATTACCTTTCAAAGTGTAATGACATTTTAGTAGACGTATGCTCGCTGTTGCCCCTTGAGACTCCATAAAGTTAGTAAATCGTATAAAGAGCAAGGTGTACGCTTTTATAACAAACTCCCAAGTGATGTACAAATATTGTCAATTAACAAAATTTGAAAACGTAATGAATCAAAATCTTTATAAGATCGAATTATTTAGATGATAGAGAAGCTTGGGATTGAAATTGCTTCAACTCGGTCAAAAATGCTACAGTTAATAGATGAAATATATTTTCTTTATGTATTCTAAAAGGATCAATAAAAAGAACAACCAGCCTTGTTTCTTGCATTTCTTTCCTGGCTTGGTCGCGATGGATGAGGCAGTAAAATTGATGTTTCAAAGTGATCCTTGTGATTTTACTGAATAAAAATATTTTGATTTTGTATTGGTTTCTACAGAATAACAGCGCTGAACTGTCGATGCTGAAAGCCACTTACATACATATCTTAATGTAACTCTTGTTAATTTTTCACTTATTCTTTTGTTCTATTGTTTCTATGTTTGTTGTATGTAATTTTCTGTTTTCTCTTAATTTGTTTTGTACTTTTTTAATACCGAAATAATTTTTTAACGCCATTTTCAACCTACTTAAAAACAGGAGGAGGTTCCTAATTCGTCGGGTTCTTGTACCCAAAGGGTAAAACGGGACCCTATTACTAAGACTCCGCTGTCTGTCTGTCCGTCTGTCACCAGGCTGTATCTCATGAACCGTGATAGTTAGACAGTTGAAATTTTTACAGATGATGTATTTCTGTTGCCGCTACGAGTATAACAACAAATAAAACCAATCTGAAAGTATATCCTAAATACATATATAAAACACAATAGGCGTCCTTATAAAATTTGAGGGTTGCCCTCGATTTTTTTGGGATCCGATCATGACCTTTTAAACAAAAAAAGAATTTCTCAGAAATTTCATCAAAATCGGTTCAGTAGTTTGTTTTTTTCTGTTATCTGAAGTCGGTTATATTTTTGTTAAAAAGTTACTTGTAATGATAGTGTGTGCTATGGTACAAAATAAATGTCTGTCTATGTCTATTTTATTAGCAAACCAGGCGACCGAAGCCGCGAGCGGAAGCTAACCTAACCTAATCTTATATTCATTAGAACCCATCTTGAATCTCGTCTATTCAATGTTGATCTTCAAGGAAACCCAAATTAACAAAATATTTAATCCATTTTGTGATTTTAATTAATTAAAATCAAGTTCAAAACAAAACGCTTTAATGTCTAGTGGCGTTCGCCGTGAGCGTCGGTGACAACCCTATCAAGTTCAGGGTTACCAACAATTAGAATTCATCATCATCAATATTATATCAACCATAGGAAAAGATGTTCGCCGTGAGCGTCGGTGACAACCCTATCAAGTTCAGGGTTACCAACAATTAGAATTCATCATCATCAATATTATATCAACCATAGGAAAAGATGTTCGCCGTGAGCATCGGTGACAACCCTATCAAGTTCAGGGTTACCAACAATTAGAATTCATCATCATCAATATTATATCAACCATAGGAAAAGATGTTCGCCGTGAGCGTCGGTGACAACCCTATCAAGTTCAGGGTTACCAACAATTAGAATTCATCATCATCAATATTATATCAACCATAGGAAAAGATAGATACATTATATTTATTTGCATAAACAAGTGTACAATAACGTCTTAAAAATTAAACGAACACATGATGGAATAAAAAAACTGAAATTGATAGAGCGAAGCGAGATCTCTAAATCAACTTGGGCAAACCGGCGTTGTATGTATGTTTGTCCGAGGATAACTTTCAAAGCGTTGATCCGATCATCATGAAATTTAATACATAGGTAGGTAGTGATGGCACAATTTTGGTGTGACTAAATGAGCTAAAAATATTGGGGGGTTGATGAGATATTGGGATGCAAGAGTGGTAAAAAAAATGAAAATGAGACTAACTGGTCAAGTGGGACGTCAAATAAAAGGTATTCATTAGTACATTTAGACTCTGTTTTTATTTTTCGTAAATTCTTTATAGTTTTTGAAATATTAGCCATAATAAAAACTAAACTTTGACAAAATTCACAGAGTACACCAGTGACCCCACAGGGCTGTAAATTTAGTATGCGTGTAGCTTAAGTGACACAAATATAGTCAAAAGCCTGAAATCTAGAATAACTGCAATTTGTACATAAAAAAATTTAACCATATACATGAACTCCCGTTACCTGTAATTTGAATGAAACTGTAGGTCAAGCAAGTTGGTTATTTATTTCGTGACACTATCTTGATAGTCCAGATTACAAATAATATGTTTTGTTTTAATCGGAGACTCGAGAGATCTCAGTTCGAGACGAACCACTAATATTACAAATTCGAAAGTAACTCGTGTCTGTCCGTTTGTTACGTCTTCACGACTAAACCGACCGTTGGGCTGGAAATTTACTATACTGATAAATTATGAGCGGGTTTGGGACATAAGGTACTTTATAACCGACTGCGCAGAAGGCGGGTAACGTATTTATTGAAAAACCACGGGTGCGAAGCAACGGGCTGCAGCTAGTCACCAAATAACATTTTAATCATGAAAATTCCAAGCATCCTGGCAACCCTAGCACGAGGGTTGTCACCGAAGCGACGAGCGGTAATTAATTCAGTCTGAAGCGCTAATTTGAGTTGCGAAGTCACCCGCGCGCCACCCCTAACTCCCACTCATAGATTAGGCAGTACCTACCCAATGATACAGATGGGACAATCCGTTATTACCTAACTAGAGTTTAGTGAGCATCCGAATTGTCGCGCAGTTGTCTAACCCAGTAGGTAATATTATTTGATTAACGAGCTGGCTTTTAGTCCGTGGCCCAATTCTTGTAACTTTAACTTCAGGCAACTTTCACTTTTGAGTTAGGTACGTCAAATGTTGCATTGGCAGCCATCGATATCAGATCGAATTTTTTTATTTAGCTTACTGAGCATTCAGTTTACATGTCCTGGCACTGGTTATTTCTTGGTTTTTACCTACTGTCTTGAGTGGGTGTTATTAAAAATAAATATTATTGTATCCTGCTACCACTAAACAGCCTGAAATATTTTATTGTTTAACTGTTGTATAACAAATATTGTATTAAATTAGTAAATACAAGTGTTTTGGCTAACACATACCACCATGCTTACTTTTTGCACAATGCCCAGCAAAGATATCTAATGATAATAATTCCTATACTAAACCAACACACTTTTGGTAGTTATGATCGTAAAGTGTTGGGAGGTCAGTGGAGTCGAGTTGGGGCTCTGTTTTACGTTGTAAACGGTTTTTAATTAAATAGCCTTTGGGTAAATTGCGACGAAAATGTTTTCCTTTGAACTTTAGAATGACACACGATAATGGTGGAGCGTAGGATGAAAATATAGTCTGTTGACATTTCTTCGAATTAAATTATTGTCATTTTTGTTAATGGAGGTGTCAGGTGCGTAATGAACCCAAGCCGAAGGTAGCTTCTAAAACTTCTTGGGAAACATTTACAAGTTTGTTTACTTTGGGATGCCTAACAGAGTTATTTATTTTATTAATCACAATAGAAATGCCAACAGTATACATATTATTACACTTTCTTTTTTCAATTTATAAGATCTAGGACCAAAACATTATGTACCTATCATCGACTAAACAGAGTTGATCACCAGCTCTTACAACCTTACTTTTACACGGATTCAAACATTTAATACATATAATATCATTTAAACAAGTCTAAACCTGTCATTAAATTATGATTTGACAAAATAATTACTGAGAGGTTTGAAAGCCGTGCAGTTTTTACCAATTTATTATTCAAACAACAAATTATGATTCAACAAAGAAGAGTAAATTAGCATTCCGAAGAATGTTATTAGTTATAGGTATTAGTATTTTTCAAACTTTCGCGATCACTGTACATAATTACTGATTTAAACGGGTGTTTATCGCGTATGTGCCTTTTTTATTTGTTGCTACCACGGCTGTTGAAACACAACACAGTCGAAACGTCAGGATAACAAATAAAATAGGTACATACGCGATAACTACCCGTTTAAATCAGTAATTATAGTTAGGTATTATCGGTATTTCTGTACCTTCGGTAGGCCACATATACTAAACAGCTCAATGGTCCATCTGTTACCTAATCTGTGCCCGGCTTATGTTTCAAATCACACAACTAACGATCCATAGCAATACACATTGGTTCCTAGTTACGACAATGTGTGTTCGGACGCCGCGCGGCGGCGGCGTCGGCTGACGTGGCCATGTCTGTGCCTGTTACAGGGCTGTCACTTCAGTAGGGTGACACCACATACTTTTTTCAGTAGGGTAACCAAACTTATTATTCGGTAGAGTGACCACACGTACAATTTTTGATTGAAATGAAATTATATTTTATTGCAATATATGTGGTTTAATTACAAGATGTCAATTTTAGTTTACGTCAAACATATTTCGCTTAGGCTAAGCATGTCACTGGACAAATTTAAATGCATATTAATTTATTCATTTAAATCACAAGGATCATGAATTTTACAGTCCGTCTTAGTCACTTTTTTATATTTTATCATTGCAATTATCCGTCACTAGACAAATTCAATACTTATCAAATTCACAGGGATTTTAATCGTTTATTTTACAGAATGTCTTATTGAAAGAAAGAAAAACATCTGTGCAGTGTAAATAAATTCTAATGGTAAATATAATCAGGATGCTTACATTTAACATAAAATAAAATGTATTTTAATGTATGTCAAATGTAATAACTTAGGTCCGCACATAATAAGTATTTGAATGGTAACAAATTAATTATTCATACAATAAAATCAAACAAAATATTCATTACATTAAAATTAGATTTAAATAAACTACACATAAAATTAAACAACTCCTAAAATCTCTAGCAAAAACTTGATTAGTTAAACTAGCATGCTCAAACAATTAGTAATAGGATTAGATTTCAAAGAGGGGTGGTAAGCACACCCTTAAGAAGGGGGGGGGGGGTATTGTTAACGCCACACTAAACTAAGCTCCATTCAACCCGTACTACAATCAAGATCGTTTTAGTAAGTACAAGACCATTTGTTAGGCATTACACCTAATGTCAATCTATATTATTCCTAGCTGACCCGCCCGCGGCTTCGCACGCGTGGTTTCTCAATAAAAATATCTTCTGCACAGTCGCTACTGCATAACCTAACTTGAGGAATTATGGATTGCCCATACAAACTTTCAACCCCTATTTCACCCCCTTCACGATAAGTTTTTGTGACAAAATATAGCCTATGTCCTTCACCAGGATATAATCTATCTCCTTGCCAAATTTCATTACGATCAGTTCAGTTTAGTCGTGAAAAGTGAAGTAAGTCGTGAAGGTAACAAACAAACAAACAAATAAAAAGTGTTACGTTCGCATCACACTAATATTATAAATGCTAAAGTGTGGACGTTTATTTATGTATTTGTTTGTTGCATAAACTAGCTGTTGCCCGCGACTTCGCGAATGTGTAGGTAACCTAGAAATAAAGCTACACTCACTGTTGCAACTTGACGTGACACCCCATTTTTATCCCATGGGATCTTATTTATGGGATAAAAAATAGCATACGTGTTAATCCAGGTTACAATCTACGTAAATACTAAATTTCATCGAAACCGGTTCAGCCGTTACATCGTGATTGAGTAACAAACAAATAAATAAAGAAACATCCAAACTTCCACATTTATAATATTAGTGGGATTTCATATATTTTTTTATTAATACATATGTTCCTTTTAAATATTTAATTCTGTTTAAATTTATGAAAATAATGTGCTGGCGCGCCATTTTACTATTTGCATACTAAGTTCGGTAAAACATACACCTATTATGGTTACCACGACTACATTAAGATCAACATTAATTTAAGCATTAATATGCAAGAAGCGATAAATCCAATCAGCACTCAGGTTTTTTAGGGTTCCGTACCCAAAGGGTAAAACGGGACCCTATTACCAAGGCTCCGCTGTCTGTCTGTCCGTCTGTCATCTCATGAACCTAATAGTTAGGCAGTTGAATTTTTCACAGATGATGTATTTCTGTTGCCGCTATAACAACACATTATTTAAGGGGGGCTCCAATACAACAAACGTGATTTTTTTGCTCGTTTTAGTTCGTTATTGATAAATGCAACAGGTAGACGCTTGAAATATCCACAGAATACTTATTTAGTTATATATTCACTTTAAAAATAAATACTTAAATTAAAATAAAACAAATATTTAAGGGGTTCTCCCATACAATAAACGTGATTTTTTGCCGTTTTTATAGATAATGGTACGGAACCTATCGTGCGCTAGTCCGACTCGCACTTGGCCGCTTTTTATTTAAGTATCCAGTGGGTAACAATGTTCACCCAATTTTGGGTGCATCCACTGACATGACTCAACTGTCTGTGGGTGCATTTGAATCAGATTACGAGCCCAAACCAGCTGGTTTCATAAATTTAAAACGTATTCAAAGTCAAAATCTTTTTATTCATTAAAATCACAAAGATCACTTTGAAACGTAAATTTTACTGCCTGTTCCTTCGCGACCAAGCCAGGAAAGAAAGGCAAGAAACAAGGCTGGTTGTTTTTTTTAATGATCCTTTTACAATACATAATAAAACAGGAAATAAATTACGTCTAAATTGTAATATTTTTAACGAGTTGGAGCAATTTCAATCCCAAGCTTCTCTATCATCTAAATACTCCGATATTTTATAGTAGGCTTTTTTTTATAAAGATTTTGTTTAATTGCGTTTTTAAATTTGTTAATTGGCAATTTTTGTACATCACTTGGGAGTTTTGTTATAAAAGCGAACACCTTGCCCTTTAAACGACTTACTAACTTTATGGGAGTCTACAATTCAATAAAAAAGCAGACAAAGCCGAAAGAAGGAGCCAGTAAACGTATAAAAAGAGTATATTTAGCTCCGTCGCCCTCCACAGTTTAAAAACATTGAAAATCTCATACAAATCAGCTTTAAAGTAATTTCAGTGACGCGCGATTGGAAACACATGTGGCCTTACGTAAATAAACCTGAAACGTGCTTTTATTGACTATTGAAACGATCAGCTTTATTGAGAATCTGTCTGTCTGTTTAAAAATACATGATACCTACAATACCTAGCGAAAGAATAAATAAAGATGAACGGTGTGATGGTCGCTTATAAATGCACTTTTTGGATGACGTTGCTTTAATAAAAGAAGACTGGACTAAGAATAGGTTGGACTCACTTGACACAAAATTTTAAAACACTATTTAAGTATTTTGTACTTTTAATAGTAGTTCTTTATACTAGTTATTTATTAAGTTATTTATACTAAAAACGGGATATTTACCATGATTTGTGAGTATTTGAGTACCCCGATATTTCGGCGCAGTTGCATGCGCCATGATCACGGGTTTTTAGTATAAATAGTGTTCATAACCATGATAGTTTCAAAAGTTAGTTCTAAAGTTGTGTCGTAGTCGTTGCAGTCGTTGGGTTTCACAAGATCGCGGTCGCTTTGGTTATCTATATATTTCTATGTGCAGGGGACATCTTAGGGGAAGTACGAAGGTATAAAAATCATAGAGCATTTCACGAATAACTTGTAGTAACACTTGTTTCTTTGCTAGCCATTACTGTTCCATTGCTGGGCAAAGGCCTCCCCTTCCTCCTTCCACTTATCACGGTCCAGAACCAGGATAACACTTATAAATATTTAATAAAACAATATAACAAATAAGTTGTATGAAACAAAACATTAGATATGTTGCAGATGGTTGTAGATGGGGGGGAGCTTTCAGAGCTTAGATACGTGGTGCAAGTAATAAGAAATTGGATACAAACTAGTTTTTAAGGGTTTTAAGCCTGTCAAGGATCACGCCAATACGTTTTTGTATGGTTGTGGTCCTTCACCGATAAAACGGTACACGATAACTCCCGTATTCTAAAAATGAATATACTGATAATAAAATAAATATACTGAATATTATATAATAAATATAATAATATAAATAATACTGAAGTAAATCACGCAAGTTTTCTTGGGAGTCGCTTTGCAGCATCAACAGTCAGTCATTACACCAAACAAGGATTTCCGAGTTGTGGACACTTGTGGGTATCAGTAACTAAGTACAAGTAGGTACCTTCGTACATAACAACCGCGCTCGGAGCATATTTTTGCAGATCGTGCAATACTAATATTACTTGTCAAGATTAAGAGATGGATGCACGGGACAAATCCATCATTCATCTCTTGAGAATCGAAATCTCTTGAAAAGTCGAAATACCAAAAATCTAAACATATGGCTAAAAAAGAAATTCGCTACCGCGCTACAGTTGTACCGACCGCCAACCGGTAGCGTCTGCGGATTTCCATTAGAGGCGAGCGCCATGCGCCACCCGCCCGTCACAGAGTAGACAACATGACTTGTAAACAAGTACCTACCTCGACGCGTCCTCGGAGAGCACCTAGCTCGTAAAATTTTACAAATATCGTGCTCCTAGCCCCCTATGTTTGTAGTTTACTCTGAATCAGCTTTTTGTAAAAAAAATATAATAAGACGCGCCCTTAGGAAAACTGCTAATCCGGATCATTGCGAGCTTGTCTCACCTTTTTTAAGATTTGCTTGATAGGATACGTACTATATTTATGAGTATCTTGAAGACGTGTTCATAAAAAATGCATATTTGATGAACTGCAAGTATTTGTCTAATTGCCCATAATTATATTGATAAAGTGTGCTATACTTTGCGTTTTAATATGTTTGTTTAGAAAATCGATGAGAGGGAGAGCGTGAGAAAGATTGCCTTGTAAATAGGTCTGAATCAAATTGAGGGATAAAAGAATCAATTGAATCAAATACCAATCTATTAACATAGTTCAATCACGCAATAATTCCTACAACTCAAATCAAATTAATCCCCATTAAGTCCCGTCTATTCCTTGCTCTTGGAGCACGCCACTCTGTTACCAACTTCATTGGGATCAGGCGATTACTAACAGTAATCGTATCCCCACGCCACGGTTCTTTGGGAGCGATGAACCCCACAATGTCTACTTTACAAAACATAGCCAACAAAACAAGATCCCCAAAAGCTCGATCTGTAGAACTAGCTCCCGATACATCCAGAGCTCTACACAAAATAGTGGGAACAGCGACTTACGACCTTACGGTTCAGGGCGAATCAATTTCCATTTGGGCGCCTCGCGGCAAAAGTGTACTCATTGATATGGCGATAAAGTCTAATTTAGTTTAACATGGGACTGGTTTCCACGGGGTTGTTTGTTGAGGCGATACGTGATTTGCGGCGTCGTCGACGCTTACTGTCGGATTTTATGACTTTGTGCGTTATGCGTTAGGAAATAAGGCGTAATATTGAAGATTGGAATTTTTACGAGTGTTTGGAGGCGATAATCTGCTAGACAGGCGCGTTTTACGTCCGTCGTTCTAATTAAAAGTTGTGCGTTGAGTCGCTCGCTAGGAGCAGAGCAACGCATGTAGGTAAGTTTATAGGTAAAGTGCGGTATGTGAATGTGACGCATCTGTTTTGAATATCGAATTGATTTTGATTGGTTGACATTGAATGAAATGATTATTTTATTGAATTCGTTCAGAATGATTCACTTCATTTAATCTTGCGATGTTATTTACTAGCACCAATTTATTTAAAAAGCTTTTAGATTGAATAACTAAGAAAACCTGATAAAAATATGGTTCCGTGAATCCGCAAACAATCTCGACATCGCAAAGTTCCACCGCTTAACGGTTTTCACCCTCCTAGGGGGTGTTTTTTTACCACCCCCTATATCGGGATAAGGACATCTTATGCCGTTTTATGCGGTTCTCCGGTAGGGTATCCATGTTTTTAAGTGGTTTTAAGTGATCTTGGAGGATCTTTTGAAAATTGTTCGACTTTGGTTATGAAAGAAAGTAAACTGTTTTATCATCTGAAAATAAAATATTTGTTTTATAAAAAGAAAATAAATGTATCACTTAAAAGTTAAAAGAAAAGTTTAAGCTGTCCCCCGAGTTTTAAGTCGTTGGTCTTAAAAATGTAGCCTGTCTCAATCCAGGTCATCTATCTGTACCTATACCAAATTTCATCAAAATCGGACCAGCCGTTTATTCATGAAAACGCTATACTTACATACACAGAGAGGCAAAGTTACTTTCTAATTTATAATATTAGCATGGATTTAATAAATTACTGCCGCTGTCTTAGATATCAGGAACTGCGACCCGGAACAAATATTTGCAGATTGTGCAAATTTTTCATCATCATCCACAGCCCATAAGTACCCACTGCTGGGTGTAGGCCTCCCTTTGTAAACGCCACCCTTCCCGGTCCTGTGCTGCGCGCATCCAGGAGTTGCCCGCGACTTTCTTACCCACCGCGCCGACGGACGTTCTGGACTTCTTAGGTCTGTTCTTGGCCACCATTCGGTCACGGATTTACTCCACCTGTCATCACTCCGTCTAGCCAAGTGTCCTGCCCAGTTCCACTTGAGTTCCACCACCCTTGTTCCGACGTCTTGGACTTTCGTCTGGCGTCGGATTTCGGTATTAGGAACTCGATCCAGCAGGTTGATGCCATACTAAAAGGTAATTGGAGATGGATATGCTTGGTGTTTCTCTACGAGACCGAATCAGAGAACCGTACAGAAACAGAGATTCGTAGAACCAAAGTCACAGACATAGCGCAAAGGATTAGCGAGATGAAGTGGTAATGGGCAGGGCACATAGCTCGAAGAACCGATAAAATTCGTTCGCTCTGGTAATCTATTGGGGAAGTCTATGTTCAGCAGTGGACGTTCTTTGGCTGATACAATGATGATAAATAGGATATTTCCCCTCTTAAAGTTTTTAAATATTTTCTCTTTTTCCCAGTATTTACAGCCGTGCGTCTTAAAAGCGCCAAACAAAAGAAGTAAAAAAGGTGACGTAGGATTTTGTAGACGAGGAGTGTGCAAGTATCTGTAGGAGTGAGTTATAGGCGCGCCACAGACGGCCGGTAATTGGCGGGCGACGGCGCGCGACAAATGCGAAGCGCGTTTCTGACAGCCCTCTTAGGGCTGTCACTAACTGCTCGAATACACTATATCCGTCATCGGCAGTAGTATGCTCCGACATTGACAACCGACCGAACTCAACCAAATCCGACCAAATCAAACGCATGTAAAATTAAGGGAGCGCGTACACCAGAGCCGAGACGATGTCGGTTGTAGTAGTGTACGCGCTCTTATTTTTTCCATCGTTCATGGAATATCTTTTCCCTATTCAAATAGTTCAAAATAATTCGTAACCTTTGTCAGAGTGGTTGATCAAATTGCCTCTTAACAACCCCAACATCTCTATGCACCCTTCGCGGCCCAGCTCGTGTCTAAGCTAGTCGTTAACTATCAACGTAAATGGCGAGATGCAGCCCTAGAACACAGCACGGTAGCCGCGTTTACCGAGCATTGTTGGTGCTCAGTGGGAGTGCTGGCGAGTAGCGAGCATATCCATAGTGAGTAGTGAGAGTATCCATAGTATAAGGATGAGAATTGGTCAAGGGTAATGGCAAATGAGACTGGAGACATAGGTAGTGTTCTAATAGAAAACGATACGAAAGCGACACGCGCGAATAAGCGATGATGCGATGCGATATCGTCTTGTGTGTAATGGCAGCGGCTTTGCATTTTCTTTACATGTATTTCATCCAATAAATATTATTTTATTTGATTTGCGTATTTTACTAGGAGTTATGACACCGCCATAGGGTGTAAACCTCTACCGTGTTGTGATGTCTAGCATACCACGATAACCGTTTTGAATTAGGATCGGTAAATATTTAGATGGGTACTCTGGTATTGATTGTAGGTGAGCCGTGGTGATAACGATTGAGAACTCTGCTAAAGTTGAGCGTGAATGCTTGCGAATAGTCTGCACACACGTCGAACAACAGTCCGCCTGAAGACCTCTGACATATAGCAGATCAGACAGACCTAGGCCATAGCACGGTAGCCATTTACATTGAGGTAAGTATATGTTAAGAGCAACGTGACAAGTTACGTAACAAACACTGCGTATTAAATTTAATCTTAGTATCGTAAAAAATCCTTCACTCTGACCCCTCCTTAGAAACGATAAAATCGCTCCCCGCCATCACTCGCAGCACCTACTCCGGGTTGCGCGCGCACCCCGATAGGGCGCCGGGCATCGCCCCGGCCCGCGACGTTCCATTACACGCTGTCGCGATTCTTTATTCAAATGCGTTTCGTTCTCTCAATTAACTGGCATTAACGCCATTTTGGAGTTTATTACTCGCAGCAGTCGCAGAGTTTTGAGACTATCTTTATTTTACAGATATGTATTTTCACACTTGAGATCATATAAAGTTGTATACCTGTAATTGGTGCACGTATCAGAAATGTGTTTAAGAATGTCGTCATAAATCTGGTAATTAGCTATAATATGATAAAATATGTGTAGGTACTGTTGTTTAAATAAACAAAACAAAAACAATAATAATTAAGTCGAATACTTTTGTGTGTGTTATAATAAATTATAATAACACAAGTGTTTTACATCAATCTGTCATCAACTCATACATATCTCACACCGGTACATAGTTTGTAACCGCCCGTATAAGGAATCCTCATTTTTAATTCGATCTCGTAGAGAAATACCAAGCATAGCCCTCTTTATACCACGCTGAGGGACCGTGAGCCTCTTATGAGCCCCATAGTAAGAGACCATGTGAACTTACCCAGAGAATATGCTCAGATTAGGGTGTTTCAAGTCAAGGGGCCAATTCACATTTTAACATTTTAAAAACATAACGAAAGTTGACCCAAATGAGATTGGATTATGAATTGAATATATTGTGGCATTCTGCTTCATTAATATTACTCTTATTTCTGAAGTAAAACTTCTCCACGCACGATTGACTTGGGGAGTAAGCTGGTGAATGCGTTACGAAAAGTGCGAACGGAAGTTGAGAGGGAGATATAAGTTAATGAAGATGGAAAGAGAGAGAGTTACGTTTCATGTATTACTGTAGGGACAAGAGAGAGAGGTGGGAGTACGCATTTTCTTTCTATCTTTCTCTCATAGCCAGAGTTGATCTGTCGCATATCTCCTATCCCAAATTAGCCTAAATTATATAAACTGCAAAAACAAAACACTCCTTCATACTGTATATAAGTTAGAATTAATTTTGCAATAGATAAAAAAAGTAGTTTCGTATTTTGAATCTACCAGCTTGGATTTACGAAAAAGTTCAGCTATTCCAAAACAGATGGCAGGAAGCAGCAGAAGTTTTACTTCAGTCGTGTGGTCTAAAGCACATTCGTTTTTTTTTACTAGCCCGTTCTGTCCCACAGCTGGGCAAAGGCCTCCCCCTCTTCCTTCCACTTATCACGATCTAGAACCAGATCCCGCCATTACAATATTAGTTTGTTATAAATAAAGCCAATAATCGCCTGTCAGTCAACTCATAACATTGTATTGTCAGTTACGTGAATACCGTTTAGGACGTCTAACATAACGAGACTCGAATTTAACTATTTTACGTTACGTGAATTAGCCCCCCGGACTGAAGTTTACACTGCGTTGTCACGAGTAATCAGCGCGAGTGTGTAACTAGAACTCGTCACTCGCAAGACGTTTGTTGTGCGCTTTCTAACCCTCCCCGCACAAGAGCGATGCGCCACAGACCCAAAAAGCTGCCACATGAAGCCCGCAACAGCAACTTTATGTCCAAGTTCAAAAAGGTGCTCGGAACTCCGTCCTTTATCAATCTATTAAAAATTATTTTTATTTAAAAGGATATACATTACATACTTTCAGATTGATCCCATAGAAATTTAACCATAATCGGTTCAATGGTTTGGTTAGGAAGGTTACATTTTTTTAAGTTACTTGTTTACTTCACTTTCGGTTGGTGGCGGCCACACGACCATTCGAAGCGAGAAGCGGTACCATAAGCGGTGTGCGGCGAGTTCATAAAAAATGTACGATAAATGCAGTCAGCAGGTCGGTGGCGGCGTTTGTGTCTGTAGCGCGTGGCTCGTATGCGGCGACGCTGATCGTCTCGTCATTCACGCGAATATGTTATATGATATTAAAGTTGCGTAGTTTTATATTCCAGGGTAATAATGACCTGAAACGAAGCTAAATAACTCCACCCCTAAGGTCAGTACATCCCTCACCTCGGGGCAATAAAGAACATTTATTATACTATATTAAACTCCTTCCCCTAAAGTGGTGGACCAATGTCGCCGGTCGCGGTATCCGATCGGGTCGGGGTCAATTCTACCCCTATTCGGGGTTTACTGTGTCTTGGATCATATTTTCGCTTATTTTCGAGAGTTGCGCACACAGGTGCTTCCGGAAGACCAGCGCCTTGTTACCTACGCTCGCTGTGATAGCAGAATCCTGAGTTAGACCCTTTTTGTAACAGCTGCCGAATTGCTAGGTTGGAATATCTGTTACCTACTTACAACTACTGTTATAAATCTATCCCAACAAAAACATATATGTGAAATGAAAGCCAAGTTCAATATTATGATATATGCCTTGGTTGTTGACTTCAACGACAAAGGAAGTGAGATCTAAATGGGTGCCAAGTTCAATGGTCAGTCCTGAAATTTATTTCATAAAATATTTTATAACAACTTAAAATATCATTTCTTCTTATAACTTAGGCTAATAAATATATTGAAGCCTAAAGTCTGACTTACGAGGGTCATTCAATAAATACTTAGCCTACAAAAAGTAAACGAAAATTTTGGAAAAGTGGCAATTTATTTTTCAACATAGTCTCCTTTTAGTTCGATACACTTAGCCCAGCGATGCTCCAACTTTTTTAACCCGTCCGAAAAATAGTTTTTGTCAAACTCTGCAAAATAGGCCTCCGTGGCGGCGATGACCTCCTCATTTGATCCATATCTATTCCCAGCGAGAGATTTTTTCAGATTAGGAAACAGAAAGAAGTCACAAGGGGCCAAATCTGGAGAATACGGTGGATGGGGCAGCAATTCGTAGCGTAATTCGACCAATTTGGCCATGGCAACGGCAAACGTGTGAACCGGTGCGTTGTCGTGGTGAAACAGCACTTTTTTCTTCGCCAGATGGGGTCGTTTTTTCTTTAATTCGGCGTCGAATCGGCCCAATAAATCGGCATAGTAAAGCCCTGTAATTTTTTTACCCTTCTCGAGGTAATCGATGTAGATCACACCTTGTGAATCCCAGAAAACGGTGGCCATAACTTTTCCGGCCGATTTTACAGTTTTCGCCTTCTTTGGAGCACGTTCCCCGGTCTGGATCCATTGTTTTGATTGCTCCTTGGTCGCTGGTGTGTACCAGTGGATCCAGGTTTCATCGACGGTCACAAAACGACGCAAAAACTCCGCTGGATTCCGCTTAAACAGCGCCAAACACGTCTCCGATGTGGTCTCACGGTTGCACTTGTTTTCCGGTGTGAGTAAACGCGGCACCCATCGCGCCGACAGCTTTCTCATGCCGAGTTCCTCGTGAATAATATGATGCACTGTTTCTTCTGAAATGCCTACAGTCTCAGCTAGCTCCCGAACCTTCAATCGGCGATCTGCCAATACGAGATCATGGATTTTTTTAATGTTTTCCTCCGTAGCAGCTGTTTTCGGTGCACCTGGACGTGGTTCATCAAAAACCGACGTACGGCCACGTGCAAACTCGTTGAACCAATTCTTGACGGTGGCCATCGATGGAGAAGAGTCACCGTACACAGTATCGAAGCGCTCTTTGATTTCGATGCGCGTTTTTCCTTCCAAAAATAGGAATCGAATCACCGAACGATATTGCTTTTTTTCCATTTTTGTAAAACCGATCGATACGTTCGCTCCCATAAGTTGTCAAATTAAAACAAATGAAGGGATTGGAATGAAAATTTGAAAAAAGAATTAAAAAAGAATGTGCTACACTGTGGTAAAACTCTTTTGAAACTACAGCGCCCTCTGGCGATGAGGCTAGGTACTTATTGAATGCACCTCGTAGCTGATGAAGACTAGATGTGATACAATTAGCGGTCTCATCGCTAAACAGCAATCTCTACAAGACAACCTTTGGATGAATTTTTATATGCTTCTATCAGCCGTCATCTCAGTATCAGTAGGTAGGAGGTACTCAATTTTTATTTCCGTATGATCTGTTACACGAACGCCTATTCTATTTTTTAAATTTATTTTCTTATTTATGTTGATTTTATTTATACTAGTTGCCAGCGCATAGAGGTCGAAAATCGACAGTTTTTTAAGCATTTGCCTACCCTTCTCAGGGCTAATGTTTTCCCTTCACGTATTTATATATAGGTAGTGTACGTTAGTGTTTTCATTCGTTCATTCCACACGTATTAAAACGCAACACGTTATAGTGACATTCTCTCGCAATGATTGAACTGACATTGATACCCGATAGTCGGTAGCGGCGCGGTCGTTATGACCCGACACGTCAGTTGCTGGTTAATGAATTAATGAGTCGACTGTGATGGATGACTTACTAAGCGACCATTTTAAGCTGGCTATACTGTCCCATCTCCAGGTCGTATAAAAATATGTTCAGTGTTGAACATAGGCCTCCCCCATAGATTTCCAGAGGTACCGATCTAGTGCGGCCCGCACCCAACGGTTCCCAGCAAAATAACCTTCACTAGGTCGTCTTTTCATCTAGTGCAGGCTACTGTTTTCCTGGCAGCGCAAATATAAACAAAACGGATGCAGATATATTTGTAGCTGGTAAGCGGTATAAACTGGAATCGTACCTATATTTTCAGTGGATCTCGGAAAGGTAAATAATGCATACGCGGAAATAGCATAAAGTTATATATTAGAGTTGGGATAAAACACTAGTGTATGTCGATATCGATGAAATAGGTTCGGATTTTCCCGACATGTGTTATCGATATGACAAAAATAGTCGATGTGATAAGTCCGGGTTATTTTGACGTTTGTTTTCAATACGTCAGAAGAATATCGTGGAAATTAGGCCCATATTTTTATACCACTAAAGTGGAAAACAAGCGTACTACCCACGTTAGCAGTAAAGTAACTATGCTATTTTTAGAAACTCCTATTCTGTCGACGGTTTTAATCGATAAATCAAAAAAATCTAAGTTAACAGTGTCCCAAGAGTATTTGAAAAAGTTTAAAAATGTAGAAATGCAATGATTTATGAATTTATTGTTGGAACTAGGCTAGAATCTAAATTTTTGGAAAGTTTCTAATCTGCGTTAACCTTAACCTGCGAATGTTTCGATATGGAGCTATTGGTTGATGGACATTCTTCGTAAAGTACGGAAAAGTACGAATATTTCACTTTAGTATTTGTTTTATATTATTCCTAATTGTTATATTGTGTAATGGATCATTTAAAAGAATAACCCGCCTTGTTTATTGCCTGATTCTTTCCTGGATTGGTCGCGGAGGAACGAGCGATAAAATTCACGTTTCAAAGTGATCCTTGTGAGTTTAATGAATAAATGAATGACTATCAGTTCCATCCAACTAACATAGATATAAAAATCTGCCTTCGTTTCGGCAGACTGTAGCTCATTCATTTCGACATTATTAATGATAAGTCCGACGCTTCTTCTACCAATCCTCAGCCATCACTTAATCCACCTGTCGCCATTTAGTATTATAATAATTATAATTCTTGTTATCACAAAAAAATAAGAAATAGTTTATGGCATGTTTAATAATTTCCTTACCAATTTTTATAGGATATTTTTAAGCACGCACTAAACTGTGTATTATTTTGTTTATTGTAAGACCCAATTATGTTCAAAATATTTACCTGGATGAGGAAGGAACGGCGTCCCAGCGCTCACGATCGGGTGCGGCGCACGATAATCCATATTCACAACACTAGCACATCACTAGCCACTGCAGACCACAGCACAACACTAGCGTCCGTGACGTACACACTGTTCATTTTTGCTATCCCATTCAATTAATTCGAGCGCTGCTGAAAGCAATTCTACGTATTAGGGGTCCGTAGATAAAACCCTTTGACGACATCCACGTTTGTCTGTGATTGAGAATGTTATAGTTGCTAATTATGATTAACTAGCTGTTGCCCGCGACTTCGTACGCGTTACACTACTAAATGTGTAGGTAACCTAGACATAAAGCTAAACTCGCTGTTGCAACTTGACTTGACAACCCATTTTTATCCCATGGGACCTTGTTTATGGCATAAAAGGTAGCCTATGTGGTAATCCAGGTTCGTATATACACCAAAATTCATCTAAATCGGTTCAGCCGTGACGACGTGATTGACTAACAAACATACAAACTTTCGCATTTATAATATTAGTGTGAAGTGTGTTTTGTTATAATAAGTCTCTCAGTTCAGTGTGCCTCAAGGCAAAGGCCTTCTCCAGTATTTCCATTGGGATTTGTCTCGGGAATCGACTTTTTACGTGATCTAGCCTCAAACTAAGCAAAGCTATACTATGGGAACCCGATAACTGATAGAATACTTACATACATATTTTTTAAATACCTAAGCACAATTGATTATAATAGGTCAACTTAACTATATATTTTTTTTACGTTACTCTAACGGTAAGTTGATCAGTTGTTAACTCAATCCACAACTTAATTCTACACTAGGCCTATAATCTAAAACCTGATGAAGAATTATTCGAAATTATTGACAGTTTTTAATGACAGAACTGTCTAAATCTATCTTGATTTAGGGCCTAAATAAACACATTGTAAAAATACAAACACATTAGACTATTCTTGGGAAAGTCATAAAAGATAGCCAAGAAGTAGAGAAAACGAAGTCTCTCAGTTTTCCGCTATAGTATAAACTTTAGCGGAAAACTGAGAGACTTCGTCTTACTTCACAAGAAATGTTGGCTTTCATTTCTTGTAAAGTAGAAAACTGTAACGAACACTGTGATCGTATCCGACTCTCACCTAGCCAGTTTTATTTACTTTTTAAAATAGTGATGCGATTATCGATTCTCCATTGTGTGTCGAGTTTTATCGATGTTTTGTGTTGTCAGTTGAGATACAGCGGTGTCAAGCCACGGCCATTCTACTTCAGTCACTAATACACATCTACTTATACCGAGTATTTTATCTACTGAGCTTCTACCTAAAAACCTGAAATTAATATGTTGTATAAGAATAAGAATAATTTATTGAGTTTGGTAAGTTACACATGGAAATATTAGCCTAGATTATTACAATGGGGCATGTAAGGCCGTTTGAGCAGAGCACTTGACATGGCTCTGTTGTATGTACTTCAGCCAGATATTGATTTGTAAGTTAATTTTTAGACAGAATTTGAATTTGTTCTCGATTTGTGATCTGTCATTCATTATACAATAATATCAATTTTGTCAAAAAAAAAACGCTAAGGAAGTGAATATCTTCTGTAGAGTGGTTTGCAACAAACATTAAAACATCATTATCATAATAATATCAACCACAAGACGCCAACTGCTGAACATAGGCCTCCCCCATAGATTTCCAGAGCGACCGATCTTGTGCGGCCTGCACCCATCGGCTCCCAGCAACTTTATCAAATCGTCTTTCCATATAAGGGTTGGGGGGGGGGGGGGGGGGGAGGCTCCAATCTAGAACCTTTCTGCCCCAACGGCCGTCAGTTTTTCGAGCTATGTGCCCAGCCCACTGCCACTTCAGCTTGCCTAATCTTCTGGGCTATGACTTTGATTTTTCTACGAATAATCTAATTTCTGATTTATCCTATTTAGCTCCTATCAGAACGAGTACATAATTAGGCTTTACAACTAGCGTTTCTTATTACTGGCAACTCGTAAATAATTACCGTCGAGTGCGTGTTTTAAACTAATTGGCAAATACGTACAATATACTGCGGGCGTTCATGGCTCGGTAATTAATATTTATTAACATAATACAGTTAATTTACGGATATGGTACAATTTAACATGCATAAAATCTTGTTTTCACGTGAAGCAGATCGACGCGCTAGTGTCAGTTGATATTATCTGTCACTGTCAATATGACAACAACTGTCTTATTGTAAAAGGTTATTGGATATACAAAAAAGTGTGTGAACAGGGCTATTTTGGCATCTATTACAAAATCTGTCTTTACCTAATATGAGCACGTCACAAGCCGAAGACATCGCCGAAGAGTGACCAAGATGAAACCAGTGCAACGAAAAAGCGCCATGATCGTTCCCCTACGTAAGGACTATTAAATAAAAATATCGGAATTTTAAAAAACGCGCCAAGAAATCAATTACTCGCTGATTTAAAATTGGAATCGAGAGCTGCGTTCAAAAACGATATTGAAAAAACGGCTTTAGCGTTTCCGTATGTACCAATTAATCCTCTTTGAAGAGAGCATTTTTTATTTATAGGTTGTGAATACACATTTTAATATTTTAAAAATCGATACTTACAATGCTGTACGCTACGTAAACATTATACTTTCATGGTTTAATTAGATATTTTCTGGAACTTTTATATCCGATAAACTGTGTTGAAACAATTCGGTTCACCTATCGTGTAGGTAAGTAAAGACGGAAACTGAATTCTCATACAATTCTAACTATCAAAACTCGCCAATCTATAGATCCATAAGTTTGAATACTTAAGTAATTATATACCTAGTCAGGTCATAAATTCTGTCACATGTTTAATATAAAATAATTGAAACAAGTTTATTCATTATGTAACCATTTATATACCAAAATGAACTAAACAAAACATAGATTCTTATGACATTAAAGTTTATTCAAAATGACCTCCGTGATTTTGAATACAGGCCTTCAATCTGCGCGGCCAGTCGTCTATCGCAGCACGAACGAGGTCCATGTCAATATCGGCGGCTGCCTTAATCAAAGATGTCTTGAGTGACTCCAAATTGGGATGAGGCTTTGAGCACGCCTTTTCCTCCAAGTGTTGCCATATCTTGTAATCTAACGGATTCAAATCTGGACTGGAGGAGGGCCAGTGTTCGTGCCGGATGAAGTGGATTTCACGCGCCGCTAGCCAGTCTTGTGTGCTCTTCGCTCTATGAGCTGGCGCCGAATCTTGTTGGAATACCCAGTGCCTGTTATTGAACATGGTATGAGAAACAGGTTCCACAAGGTTCGTCAGGACTGTATTTTGATACACAACTGCATTCGTTTTTACACCTTTCTCACAAAAATGTACCTCTGTTAAGCCCCAATAAGAAACTCCCAACCATACCATGAGCGAGGATGGAAAATGACCTCGTTGGACACGCGGAATACGGTTGCTCGCTTCTTCACTACTGTGTGCGTACACCTTATCATTTTGTTTGTCGTAGCTCTCTTCTACGGTAAATTTTTTTTCATCCGAAATAATAATTTCCCGATATTTTTTTCCCGCGTACCGCTTCAACAAAGCGCGGCATCTCTTCATTCTCAGGTCCATTAGACGAGCATTCAAACGATGTCCTGTTTTTCTTCGATATGCCCGAAGCCCTAAGTCTTCATTTAACACCCTTTTTACCGTGGTTCTGCTTAACCCCATCTGAAGGGCCAACAGTTTCTGCTTACGTTTGGGATTTCTTTGAATTCGCGCCTTCACAGCTTTTATCACTGCTGGAGTCCTAACAGATCGAGGGCGACCACTTCTTGACCTGTCATCTACACTAGAGTCTTCATTGTATCGTTTGATGGTGCGATAAACGAATCTTTTGGTTATATTAAAATTTTTCAGTATGTCAAAAATTTGAATTGGCGCGTAACTGTAACGATGCAACGCAATAACTGCAACACGGTTTTCTTTAAGCGTCCACCCCATATTTAAAAATGAGTAAAATTCTAAAAAGTATACATTTTTATTTTCATGAACAATTCGAAATTCGAATTCTATAAACTTTTTTGTGGCCAGCATTCTAAAAGAAAAGTTTTTACTGTGTGACAATACTTATGACCTGACTAGGTACAATCTGGACATAATATTAGTCTAGCTAGATTAATCGCGAATGCAAATAATATAAAGGAAACTTTTAATTCAATTCGAATTCGATAAGAAAGACGACCTGATAAAGGCGATTCTGGCGTACAAGACCGGTCGAGGAGGAAAATAGAGGAAGACCTATGTTCAACAGTCTGTCCATCTAGTAGGAGGCTGCGTTTTCCATTGCGTGGTAACAAAGCGATAAAACCTTTGATACTAAGATTTCAAAAGCTTATAAAATTGCTTGGAAAAAACCTTGGAAATAAAAGGGATTATAAAAATGTAGAGTTTAGCTATTTTTACTTAATCTATAGAATTACAATCCCCCCCACGGCTGATAATGCCGAGGTAATTTCGAAGCTAAAGACCCTATTAAAATTTCAAATGGCCTATCGATTGTGACGGTTTTGCGAGTTTAATTAACGTTATAAAGTCGTTTTATTAGTTTATAAATTGTGAAAGATTGTCATAATCGAAATAGTGTTTTTTTTAAAGGGGGTTTATTATTAAATAACTGATCGCGTCCGTAACACTATACTGAGCTCCAAAACCAAAATCGCCGATGTAGGGGAGAAGGCCGCCAGGCTGCAGTGGGAGTGGGCCGGTCACGTCTGTCGCATGCCTGACGAGCTGTGGGCCAAAATTACCACGAAGTGGAGCCCTAAGACAGCAAAGCGGTGCCGCGGCAGACCGTGACATACGGTGGCACTGGACCGTTGCGAGTGGCGGAAATGCGGGGAGACCTTTGCTCAACAAAGGGACAATATGGGCTAATATTAGTATTCTATTGTTTATTACATTTATCGATAAAATATTTAAACTAAGGATTAAAAATGTTTCTAACTTCCTAGACTACTCTATATCATGCGACGTTGCCGATCTGCGATGTTGTAATTTAAGAGCTAATAGCAATACAGATAGTTTAATGACCATTGACTGACCGACACTGGTGTTACAAATGTTTGAGTAAAGTACTGCATTTATGAACACTACTTTAGACGCTTCTTTGAGTTAGAAGCGATCCGTTCATCTTCTTTTATTCGTACGGTGGTACTCTACAAAGAGCTACAGCACAGGTGCAGTAACTCCCACAGAAATAAACATACACACTTGTATTAAATCTATCAAAAGGTCAATATATACAATATGAAACGAATGCCCCGCAGTTTCACAGAACGGATATTCCGACCTGCACATCGAAACTCGAAAATAAATAATATAAACCAAATCCCTACAATATTTTTCCTCCGTTTTACAATTGCATTCGTATTTCCTACCACGATACCTTTTTCCATGATGTGTAGAGAGATAGTTCTATACTCACACCGATGTCTTTACATCTGTAAATTGAAGATGATTTATTTAGCGTCTGGTGGCAATTTGTGGCACTTTCTGGGTAATGAACGTATCTGGATAGGCTTGCAGAAAAACAAAACATACAAATACAAAGCTAGATTAAGAAGGCAGCTTTATCGGTGACTCACTGAATGAAGCAAGTTCTCGTGACGAACATGGTCTACGAGCGCGAATGTTTAAGAGCGACGACCCTAGTGACGAACGCGAATTTCTACGATCGACGATCCTAATAGGCACCTACTTAAGCGGTTACTTCTAATAATAATTATCTTCTGAAGCTTGTTTCACGAAAGGAGTCCCTTGGCCTGGGCGCTAGTGCCTATTCTTTAAGGATCGATGACATGAATTTTCAACCTTATTTTCATCCGATAAGCTTCATTTTTGACATGAACTCTAATCACTGTTTTTCTTCTCGCAAACAAATATAATTTATTCATTCATTCATTCATGCTTCAGCTGTCATCTGTCAATTTTCTAATTTATATAAAAGACCAGCTTCCGCCCGCGGTTTCGCACGCGTGGTATATTGAAAAATTAGCTTATGTTTGAATACAAGTCATATTCCATCTATGTTCTAAATTTTATCGAAATCGGTTCAGCCGTTACGATGTAATTGAGTAGCAAGCAAACAAGCATCCAAATTTTCACATTTATAATATTAGTGTGATATAGAACGAGTTTACTTACAACTTCGAATAACTCTTAGTAGTGGATAAAATAAATAAAAAACGGTATTCCGATCCAGCGTCAGTCGAATGAACGAGAAACAAAACAATAGGTTTATAGACTGCGAGGACTTTTATAAAATTCAATCTGCAATGGAATCCAATATTAATAATAATAACAGACATTGAAACCAGGAACTAATTGATTGTTTACATAAAAGTGTAATGAGTAATTTTTAACATTACTTGGAGTAACCTTCGGGCTTTTTGGTTCAACGCGAGCTTACTTCACTTTATATAAGTTGCGCGATAAGACTAAATTCGTAGGTATAACGAAGCTTACGAACCGAGAGTGTTGGTTAAGTTTGGACTACTTTTCCAAATACTGTGCTGCTTAGACAAGGGGTTGTCGTTTGGAGTAGGGTCCTATACTAAGTATTAGACAGACGAGTGATGAGACGAGATGAATAGCGAGCGCGCATAATATACGTAAACGATAAGCTGCTGGCCACTCGGATGCTAAATGAGTAAACGCAGTACAAACGGTCACTTTATACGCGAACATATCGACGAGCGATAACCCTAGTGTAGAGAACGAATGTCTACGAACGACAACCTTAGTGTCGGGTACGAATGTCTACGAGCGACAACCCTAGTGTCGAGCGCGAGTGTCTAAACGCCGTATTTTCGAATGGATGGTAGAAGTAGCCCTATTTAGCAAAGTCACCAGGGTCACTTTACTCCGAAGGTAAAACCAATAGGTTCAAACAAATAGGTGCCGGCCGTCTACATTATTAAAAGATCATGATAAAAAAGCACAAATAGAAATGATACCAAACAGGCATTATTCAATAGAATTGAAAGAAGTTAATACAATAAAACGTTGAAAATGAAAACATCAAAGTCGCAATACAAAGACCTATTTATTCAGACCGCTACTTAATGAAATCTTGAACCTATCTTTTATATTAGTTCGTCGACAACGGACGGCACTAAGCTATGAGCTAAGGATGTGCATGATCCGGTGATTTTATCGATGAATTACTCGGTAAATTTTAAAAAATATGTCCCGATGTCCTTTCTCCTTTTTAAAAAGTGAGCATGTATCAAACGTTACAAACGTTCTGTTCTACGAGCTAGGGATGTAATCGATTCCGTGTTTTTATCGACAAACTATCCGGTAATAAAAACAAATGTATACTTTTCTGTTTACTATGCAAAACGACGTGTATCAAATGTAATTTATGACTACTATAATAACTGATTGAATAATAAAGTAGCGATGAACATTTTTTTTATTTAATGCTCAATACGCAATTAATTGTATTCCACAATGTAATAATAGCTGGTAATTAATTGGTACATGATCATTATGGACCCTGTTGGACACAACAATATTTATTCCACTGGCAAACACGCATTCGGCTCACTTCATGGCATAAGGACGTTTGTAACACTAAAGACATAACCAGGGCGTTACAGCGCGTTATTTTAATAAAAATCTTATGACAATTAAGTTACAATTAATTAACAGTAGTTAATTTATTATAGAAAACCGTATTTCGAAACTATAGTGTAAGTAGGTATTTCATTCGTAATTCGATAACGGTTTCGCTACAAAAATAGTAGAACACAAACCCCCATTCGACTCCAATCCACCTCCCTAAAAATAAACAATGTTTTTAACTTTGACTGCAGGGGGGTGACACATTTAAAAAGAAATCAACATCGCGCTCGTCCAACAATTCTGTGGCAGAGATCATTGTTGTATCTCTCTGACAACATTCGTTGCTAGGATCTTTTCAGCACCTGGATTATAAAAGCTAAGTGTAGTGACCTTACGGAAGGTCACTCTGGATCGGTCGATCTATGGAGCCTTTGTTCAGCAGTGGTCCGGTTGGTATTATGATAAAAATAACGGATATAATATAACAACGAATCTCAGCCAAAGTATTTGTATAGTCCTGTTTCTGCCGCCAAACTGAACTGTTGCGTTTCGGTTTGGTATGGTGCAAGTGACATTACAGGCACATTAGTTTTACATACATATGTTTGCCTCAAGTTAATAAACGAAGGCAAGTGCTTCGCAGGGCATGCTCCTAAGGTACGTGGCCTACGAGTCAATGCTTTGTTAAAGCCGATGGTATCAGGTGGGCTGTTTACTTGTTCCATCTTCATGTATAAAAATCACAAATTACACCGAATATTCGCATACAAAGCCCTGACCTGACCCCACGATTGGATTCCCTTCCGTGGGTATCAAGATCTACGAGTAGTTACAAACAGCAACAATACCCGGAACCAATATTTGCAGATCATGTAAATATTTTGCCCGCAACATAAATCTAAACCTCGCGCGTCTCACTCAACTAGCTACATCGAGCCACACAGAGAACTCGCGCGTGTACTGTATGCACATGCGGGCTCACTACTTGTCTCGTCACTCGCGCGAATATGTAAACGCGGTATCAGACAACACTGCTGTTTGCAGTACTTGCTACTAGCAGCTAACGATACGAAGGTTACCCCATCCCTACTCTCCACGAGCAAGTTAAGTAGTTTACGAGCTACGAGCTTTTAAATTATTCCCCGCTATAATACACTTAGCTGCAGTGAAGTTAGCTTTAGCTCGTATTATTATCGTTATGTAAGGATTCATGGCAGTTCATGGCTACTAAACATTATCCTGTTTATTTTTGGCAAAGCACGAGAAAAAGCTGGTGATTTATCAAGCGTGTGAGTTGTATAGAAAATTGCATTTTTGGCAACTGTTTTCGTGCTTGAATTGAAAATTATTATACTTTATCCCAATATTTTTTAATTATTTTCTCGATACATGAAACTACCCTAGAAATCTTGTTGGTTTTTCTCGAAACTAACGTGGATACCTACTAGTGTTTTATAAAGAATAACACAAAAAAAATATAAAGTATTCTATCAGTTATCTGGTTCCCATAATACAGGCTTTGCTTAGTTTGGTGCTAGATAAGAGTTGTGTGAAATATCCAACATTATTTATTTTATGCTGATCAGTGATAAGATCAATTGTGAAATAGAGTCTGAGGTAGCATCATTATCAATCGCATGTCAATGCACCTACCTCAACAATTATATCCGAGATATCTATAGCTAAGCAACTAAAACGGAATCCAAAATGGCTTCCCGGCACAGCTAAATAAATTATCCACTTCCGTTTCCATTTCGCGATATGAAGCACAAAGTAAACGCAACAGGCACCCGCTAGCCGGCACCACCCCTACCTTTCACCCCTCGGCAGGGGATGGGTTGACGGTAGCAAATTAACAAACATGCCGTGGCCACGCACAAAAAGCCGTAAAACCATGTATCGAACGGTCCGATGGGGCTGTCAGCCGCTTTAGCGACGCAAACTTTCCTATTTTAATGTCGCCTTTAAATCTTTACTCCGACAAGGTAGGAAGATAGATACTTTCTTGCACGAAGTCAAATAGGTATATATATCGGAACAAAGGCAAGCATAATGCTACTCGTAGAAAGCATCCATCTCTACGTTCGAAAACAATTTTGTAGGTATTGCACAATAAGTAGAGGGAAAATTTAAAAATGTTGTGATAAATACAATATATTATCTGGGTTCTAGATAATACTTATACATCAATAAACACTGGATAAATATATAAAAAAAAACTAACAAATATTTTTACCACTACATACAAGGTAGACACTTTTATAAACACTTCTTTGCTGGTTCAAGCGAAGCAGAATTTAATATTTTTGTTTAGTCTAGCTAAACATAAAACGTTAATGACTAAAATCTACGATGAGCAAACACACTTGAAATAACATTTTATTTGCACTCATAAACAACGAATTGGACCGAAACACGCTCATAAATACATCGAAGTACCGAATGAAAGAAAGCAATAAACAGACCAACAAATATATCGTTCGCCAAAAGCTCCAAGATTCAATAGCCCAACCAGATTTTTTCTAGTAATTCATCTTCAGAAAACAAGACCATATTAGCAAGATGAACCAATCCCAGCTCACAAAAGCGCTATAATTGCTAGCTGAACAAAACTGCTCTTACAAACAAACCAGTGAACAAAGGTAGTGGACCCGTGGAAGCGCTGTAGCCGCTTAATTGCTGTCTGCAACGTATTTACAAACACAAGTGGCGGGGACAGGGGCGGATTCCGACGAGGAAAGAACGATTTTATTGTCTTCACCCTCGAGTGTCTCAAGACTTAACTAGAATGTCCCTTTTGCTATCCCTAAGCTTCACGGGCCTGAACTCTTCTTTTGTCTAGAACTAATTATGCTGTCTCGTTCTGAGACGGAGTTAGAACAATGTGCGAATTTAGAAACTGTTCTCAACACTTGAAATCTGTCTTAGACCAATTTCACTGACCCAAATCTTTCCTGTATGTGAATAGGACAGAAGTGAGCTAAGATGCCAATGATGATGAAAACTTGCTCTCAAGAATTGAGTTTAATAGTAATAGTTCAGATTGTAGATTTAAGATATAAATTATGTAGATTTGTTATAGATGTCTGACTTGTTGTTCCTACAGAATAATAGTACTGTCTAAAACTCATTCCGACAAACCACAACACGTATGAAACCTCAGATTAAAGGCACTCAACACTGTCCCCGGGGACCTCCTGGGTTAATAGAGATGTAAGCTAAACGAGATTTTTAAGTGCTATAATTAATATTAATTATTCAGAAGGACTTGCGGTTGAAAGCTTTTATAATGCGAAGGTATTACTGTCTCGTTTATGATGATACTCTTGCTACGCGAGAATAGACTTGAATCTGTCATTTGGTTAACAGTTGACGCAAACACAGCTGCTGTAGGTACAACTTGTACAGAAATTTTAAAAGTAAATATATATGACAGCGTCATTTTCCGACCAAGCGAAATGAGTCTGAATCAATTTGCAATATTTAATTTCCTGTTCCGACGAAACGGAAGGAAAGCTTTTAAAAGAAAACGATTTCACCGGATTTTGTGACCCATTCCTAAAAATTATGCCTCTTTATTATAATCCAGTATCAAGTCGTCGACCCAAACAAAGCCCTTTCGCTTAACTCGCCATAAATAAAACATTCAAATATTTCATCGCGGTAATGCGACCGCGAGACGAACCACATTTCAGCGTATTAATCCGCGAGAAACAACAAATCTTTCACTCAAAAATCTGCACCGACAGACAGACATAGTATTGTTTAAATAGATCGGAGAAACATGTCGGAAACACTTATAAATAAATATAATTAAAGAATTTCTCGGAAAATTCAAAGCATGGAAGCACTAGCGAAGCGCCACCCCACTAATGCTTCTATTATAAAACATAAACTGCTCGTCTGAGACCATCCCGTTTCCACTATCATCCCACACTTTAATTCCTACAATGCTTCAAGCGCTTCTCGGAAATAATTGTCGATAAAATCAATCACCTCATCACATCACTACACAATAATCCGTAAACGTTATCGATATAACGCGCACCACTAGTAACGCGACACATGCGCTCCCTAGCGCGTCCCGCGGCCGACTGACACAACTCTCTGAGTCTCTGATTTACTGAGCATGCGCTAAGGAGCGACAGGTTTGTAATGGATTGTTGTCTTTACCAAGTCGAGAATACGGTTGGTATTCCCGCAGTGGCGCTGACAGACACCTGTACAAGCGCGTAGGGGTCGGAAGTTGGCGGTGCAGTGTCATCTCCACTCTGGCACATTACTCCGCTAATAAAAATGAGATTTGCCGACGCGGCGCGGCGCGGCGGGGCAGGGGCGGTCGCGTACGATTACTGACGGACACTACCGGACACATAGTGTAGCAAAGACGGTGCAATGCCAACATACAGAAGACGAACTTGTTTATTTTGCAGATCGGTTACCTACTCAACGTAGAGTAGAAGAAGACGGCCAACACCGCTATAAGTTTTATAAGCATTAGCGATTCTAGGGTTTCTCTTCGAGTACAGAACTCACATTATCCATTCTTTCAAAGGTTGTCTGGTAGAGATCGCTACTTAGCGATGATAATACCGTCAATTATATAGATTTATTTGAATATATTAATTTCAATTGTTCTGTTGTTTATGGTGTGCAATCAATTATTATCTATTTACACTATGTGTTTTGTTAAGTACGACATTAAATAAAAACACGGGTAGGGCTAAGGGTTAGTATTGTTGTATTTCAAATTCATTACCATAAAAAAACTAACAACCCTAATATCAAATCCTAAAATATCAATGGAACAGCCTGTATAAAATAAGTAAGAATTCATCATGTAAATACCTACCTGTTAAGTGACTAAGTGGCATCGTCGCAAAGGCGCCGCCGATTTACGTTAAAAATGGTTTATTAGAAATGTATCGATTACCTACTGGATAAATTTCAAGCTATGCCACCACTAAAATCAATCAATACGATTTCGGCTGTGTGTTTGAAATTGACGTTGATCCTTGTGTTTTTATTGAATAAAAATATTTTGGTTTCTGATTTTTTTTGTATTAAATTAATGTCTTACATAACAAAACAGGGACCCAATTCTGCTAATTTATAAGAAAAACTAATATGGAGTCATACCATTATTTAACGATTATGATTGTTGTTCCTCTCTTATACTGACACATTTTCAATGGAGTTGTCATAGCAACGGCGGCCATTGAGATTGTGTTAGTAGAATACCAAAAGGTATCTATAGTGGCCATTTTTTAACGATACCATTGTCACAGTGAAGCGATTTGTTCAGTAGAATGCCCCCCCTGGGGCCCCCCTGGTTGTATACAGTCAAAACTTTTTCTATTCTACACTACACACACTACATTGCATACTTATATGTACATACATAAGTACATACAGGGATAAGTTCAGTCAATGCTTTTTAATGAAGTTACACAGAGTTCCATAAATACTTAATTAATTAACAATCAGAATTGAGAAGGGATGTTATTAAATGCCAATATTCCAGGGAATATGCCCCACACAATCCGCACCGGATTAAAATGAGATATCCAATATTAATTTCAATATTGAAATATTAGCAGAATAACAAATTGGTAAATTGCAAAACCTATTCAAAAGTTGTGAGAATTAATAAATGATTCGTCCGGTTGATATCAGCGGGTTTTAAACAGATGTTTCAATTTATTCGAGTTGATACAGTACTTCATATTTAATATGACCGATTTATTAATTAATAGTAGATTATAAAACGAGGGGATAAAGCACTGACTTGCGTCATTCTATATTCTTGCTATATTGAATCCCGAACGTAACGAAGGATTCTAGAGTTAACTCACGTGCGGAGTGAGGAAGTTACTAGAACCCCGAGTGCAGGTACGAGAAGAATACTTTACTTTTCACACTTCCTGCGAGACAATATAAACAGAATCTAAGTTGGTGCATTCTGTGCAGAGGCAAGTTCGATTTACGTTTAAGTTCTTATTGTGTGGGTCTCTTTGGTACAAATTTTAATACAGATGACGTTCCAAATTCAAATCTTATGGTCCATAATGAAATTCAGTACAACTTTACTCCCGGCTCAGCCGTGGTTTACATGACATATAATTTGACATTGTCGAGCAGGTGGTGTAAAATTTTTTTTTCATCCCCCCATCTCGGAAAGAATATTTTTGTTCTTCGATATCTGAGTGCAAAACCCGTTTTTATCCGCTAGAGGATAAACTAAATTGAATTTAGAACATCGTGTGCACAAGTTTGTGAATTCAAAACAACATTAAACCTATTTACTTCTACCACCATGGTGCCGAATTTATCATACAACCTTTTTTAATTTGTTATATAATATAAACTCAGACTCGGAACCTTCTTGGTGTATTACTTTTTTTTGCATTTAATCATTTCCTCGCTGAGGTGGGATGAAAAGTTACGTGTTGCACTCGAGTGCAAAGATTTTTCACCTCGTGCTCTTTTGATTCCCTCGCTAACGCTCAGGATTCTAATTTTTGTACTAAAAGGTCGAGCCGTTTAGTCGTAAAAGTAATACTTAGCAGATTCTATTTCATATAAAATGACCTTGACAGATTAAGTGTAAACACTCATTTATTTTCTACATAACACGCATAATACATTTACATCAGATGAGACATCATTATTGATACACGACATCTTACACCCAATCTTACTTAGATCCTTTCTTACCTCTTATCTCACTGGGCGCAAGCCGTCAGAGCGTACGAGTCGCTCTTCTTTTAAAAGAAAGATGATTAAAATAATTGAACATAAAACAAAATTCAACAGTGCATGCAAATACAGAAACAAACATAGATTATAATTATTTTGTGTTATTATCTAGTTATTTCGAAGACGCCCTTAGCGTTTTATCACTGAACTGAACAACATTAGGTGACCCGTAAAAAAGAAAACTAAACGCTCATCTCTCTCTCTCTCTCTCTCATGATATACTTACCATGTACTAACACATACTGTACCTTATATATATACATATTGGAGTTGTTTGTTATTCCTTAATTAATAAAATAAAATACCTTTCTCTAGAAAGCCTTCTGATTCCTTTATACTGTGGCTTTACTAAAATAGCGACTTCAATATATCGACATGTGGTCGCATCACGTCTCACGCGCTCTTTAAACTGATCGATACACAATTAGTTCAAGCCCGCGACCATCCAATTATCGACTTGTTTGTTCCATTATTAATTAATGCACTGTGACTCAGGCCTGAGGTCCCCACTGGTTAACAGGGACCCATTCTGCTAATCCATACTAATAATATAAATGATGAAGTAACTCTGTTTGATTGTTACGTCTTCACGTCTAAACGGCTCCACCGATTTCGATTAAATTTGGTATAGAGATAGATTATGACCAGGATTGGAACATAGGCTACTTTTTACACGACTGCGCAAAAGGAGGGTGATGATTTTATTGAAAAACCACGCGTGCGAAGCCGCTGGCGGGTCAGCTTGGTAAGAATTATTTAACGAATATGTTTGTTGTTCCTGTCATAAGCTGCTTAATTTTAATGGTGTTGCCATAGCAACGGCAGTCATTGATAAAAGCTTGTGTTAGTAGAATACCAAAAGGCCATTTTGCGACGATACCATTGTGAAAGTGAAGTTAGTAGAATTGGGCCCCGGTTCGCCTGTATTTTCTGAGGACACTGTTGTGCCAGGATGACAACCTCCGTCGCACAGAGGATGAATTGCCGTCTGAGACGCAGGACGTTGCGGGTTTCATTCCCGCCGTGGAATAAATGTTTGCATGATCACAAATATTTAGATTAGATTAGGAAATTCTTTATTGCACTAATAAAATGATACATAGGCGAACTTAATGCTAATTAGCATTTTCTTCCAGCTAACCTTTGTGTAGTGAATAACTTTTAACCTAACCTTTGTGTAGTGATGAATATTTGTTCCGAGTCTGGTTGTTTCTCTACATATTTTAAAAATGTATCTACAAAAAAAGTATATGAGTATTCTATCAGTTATCTGGTTCACTTACCTTAGTTCTTAGGTTCACTGGCTTTGCTTAGTTTGGGGCTAGATGGCGCTGTGTGAAATGTCCAGCATTATTATTATTAGCGGCATAATATGCTTGTCCAGCATCTGTAGAGCCTCCTTTTGTGAGATTATAGTGGTCCGAATAAATAGACTTGGGAAGTGAGTTCAACTCGTGCTAGCAACGTTGCATTAACAGCGAGATGTTATTCGAAGCGGAACGCACTCACCCTGATGAAGGTTCACGAATTGAACCGAAACATTGTCGGTCGAAACACCGATAAGACGGTACGTGATAAATCCCGTATTTATAATTGAATTATATTGAATATGATTGAAATAAATCACGAAAATTTTCGAAGTAAAAATTAAATGAAAACTTGAATTTGAACAGATTTAACAACAGGAGTTGACCTAAAATAGTATTTTTATTAACCTCCGTTGTCCCACTGCTGGGCAAAGATCTCACCATATCCCGTAATCATCTCCATAAAAGTAAATAAAAAATATAAGTATATAAATATAATTATATATGTATAAAGTTTTTTGATTTCTCAGAAAATACTTTTATTCTTATTTTTTCTATACAACTTATATGGCAAACGAGCATGCAGTCCACCAGATGTTAAGTGGCTACTGCAGCCCATGGATATCCACATAGAATTCAACACAAGCTATTATGTTCTCTTGATCTCTATGTTTACAATAAAATTATAACTCGACCTTCATAATTCAAATGCTGAAGTGAAAGCTTCCGGAAACGATCCACGTGTAAAACGCCTCGTGTCGAGTTCCAGGAAGTAATGGAACAGCTGGAAGTCACACAAGTTACGAAAAATTGAAGAGTTTGCTAACATCCTTGATTGCTTTCCTGATAATCGGGATAACAAATAAAAAGGTACATACGCGATAAATCAGTAATTAAAACAGACGGTATGGTGTTCTATATATAAATGAATGGGTGGTACCTATATTAAACTAGTAAACAGTGCCGTCTGGTTTTGAACCCAGGGCTTCCAGTCCAGAGCCAGTCTTCTCTACCTTTACTCTCTACGCCACTAAGCACGAAGAGCAAATACCCCCCAAAACCCGCTACCCATCATAATAAACGTATGTATAATAACGTTTGTATGTATGGATGTTTGTTACTCTTTCACCCCGGAACGGCTGAACCGATTACGATGAAATTTGGTATGTACGCAGATCATAACCTGGATTAAGACATAGGCTACTTTTTATTGGCAAACCACGCGTGCGAAGCCGCTGGCAACAGTTAGTATATTATAAATTAGAAAGTAACTGTCTCTCTGTTTGTTACATTTTAACGACTAGGCTAGGACTAGGCTAGGCTGGACCGAATTCGATAAAATTTGGTATAGAGATTATGACCGGGATTGGGGGACATAAACTTACTTTTTACCAGACTGAGCAGGAGGGTAATGTTATGACAATCCAAGCGTACGAAGCCGCGGGCTTTCAACTAGGTATTTTATAATCTACTGGATGACCGGCTTCGCGCTGCCTTTACATGATCACAAAGGTTTTGTCGAGAAAACCATTGACATTTGGCTGTAGGTGGAATATACTTTCTAGGGCGGTTATGAATGTTATGAAAGACTGGCTGGACTATTGAGTATTATAGCGAAAGCTTTGTCGATTCTCGGAAAACATAAAATTACGATGACGTTGAGCAGAATACCGCTTGCTACATCACTAGTGATGCTATCGTATTACCATTAAACTCAACACTGGCATTCACAGGAACCATGCTCAATGTTTTGTCACTAGGGTTGTGCTTAGCACTTTTTACTTTAATATCATTGGGATCAGTTGTAGGTTTTGTTATCAATAAATTGGTTTTAGAAATCACATTTTGAAATTAGTAAAACGTTAGGTAAGTATTTCATACTTTGCGGAAGTGATTCAGAAACGTATTGCTAGTAATCGTCAGTACCTAAACGAAATAATATCTAAGGTCGATTTTATAATATATATATCATGATGTATTTTTTTTATAAAAGACGAAATAAAGGCACAATACCAAAGCCTACCTAAAACAGTTACCGTTGCCTTTACAAATTACATCACCTCACAGTTGTATTCGATAAATTGGCTATGAACAACAGTCGATAATATTTAATATCAATAAAATCACCACTAGTGCTGGGATTAGAATACGTAGATTCATTCCGCAGACACAATGAAAGCGCATGCGTCTGCATCCCAACTCGCTCAACCATTAGATTTGGACAAATTAATTGCTCGAGGCGGCTCAGCCATGTCCTCGTTTATACCTACTCTACATATATGGCCAGCGGGTGGCCATTTTACAAATACCTCCACGATCGAATTACTACCGAATTCCGTGAATGTGTCCCTAAGAGGTACCGCCGGAAATGTCAACTTCGCAGAAAATACGCGTAGTAATTTTGACATTTGACAACCTCATTTGAGTGCTAAGTAAGGTGTTGTTGTCGATGCAATTTAGCTAATTAGATGGCGTGTTTCTATTTGCATAATGTTTACTTACTAGGCTTACACAACTGCATTGATGCTTTTAAAACTTACCTGAAACAAAAAAAAAAAAATTGTTAGAAAATACAATCTTTATTTTATGCAACTAGGTCCAAATCATACAAATATATAAGAAATATAAAAATACAAGCTTCCATCTACGGCTTCGCACGCATGCTCTTTCAATCAAAAGTAGCCTTCCAGCCTTTACTGGTGGTAGAGCTTTTGTGAACGGGCTCGAGGAAGAGGGCACCACCGCCTTACCTTTATCTGTCGCCAAATAGCAGTACTTGTGCTGCTGTGTTCCGGTTAAATGGTAATAGTATGTTCCTCTAATTACTGGCACATAGGCATAACAGCTAAGTCCTATAGTATGACAACGTATCCACATAGAGATCAAGACAACATAACAGCTTGTTTTAAATTCTATGTGGATATCCATGGGCTGCAGTAGCCACTTAACATCTGGTGGATGCCATATAAGTAGGTAGTATAAAAAGCCTATGTCTCAATCGAGGGCGTAATCTATCTGCATAACCAAACTTCATCAAAATCGGTCAAGCCGTCTAGTCGTGATAACGTAACAAACAGAGTCAATTACTTTAGAATTTATAACATTAGTATGGTTACATAAGCATTGTCCAAAGTATAAACATTTCACGCGTTTGACAGATCTAAAATCTCAACACAAAACTGTCAAGCTAATGTCAAAGTCTATTCATCTCGAAGAGAATAACGCAAACTCTTTCGCTGAAACTGCAGAACGTCAGGAGTCAGTCCGTGCGAGTTCCCTACAAAAGCGTCGAGTTGGCCCGCGCCTGTATCATCGCAGTCATTTGTCATTCGCTCGCATACCTCCAGTGGCTTACCGACCTCAAGGTTCAAAGTTGAGGGAGCGATTCTTTTATGTCTTTGCGAGTGTGGGGAGTTATGTTTTGCAGCGATGGATGTGGTAAACTCGCAGTAGTTCCGTTGCAAAGTTTCGTGGTGGAACAAATGCGATATTTTTAAGCAGTAAATACTAATTGTTTTGTTACGTTCGGCATTATACGAAAACACGGGTAGGTATTGTTGTAAAAAAATCTGCAATTACCACACAAAATTTTAAATTTTCAAACAATCTTAATATCAAGTTCTAAAATATCAATGAAACAGCCTGTGTAAAATAGGTAAACTAATCATATTCATTCATCATGTAAGTAGGTTCAACTGACTAAGCGACATCGTCGCAATGGCGCCGTCGATTTACTTTAAAAATTGTTTATTGGAAATGTATCGACAACTGGATATAATATTCAAGTTACCGGTATTAAACCCACTACTTATATCAGTTAATATGATTCTGGATGTGTGTTTTTAATTAATGTCGTACATAAAGAAATAGGTTGTATATTCTCTAAAAATAAATAAAGTTCACAAACCAACGAAAGAGCCCATAGACCTCAATATACACATCGGAATATAAACATAATTCATAGATGTATGAACGTACAAACGTATGCGATGTATGCAAACGCGACGTCGACAGCGCGTCTGCTAATCACGAGGAAACTTTGTAGGCACCCCACCCCACCTCCCTCCTCTGCGTAGGGGAAGGATGTTATCGATACTTTTGTATTACGGATTATCATAATAGATACCGATTCTAATGGAGCTCATGAATCGGTTTTTTTATTTTTTTATTGTACCTACTTACCTAATAATTTGCATGTCGCTGTGATAGAGTTGGGCCCTTTAGTAGAATTTTAAGAACTTAGTAACCAATATTAGATGCAAATGTTTGATTGATTGATTGTACTACAAATTTTGAGAAAAGGACAACCTAGTTTTAGGGTTCCGTAGTCGAACTAGGAACCCTAATGGTTTGCTATGTCTGTCTGTCTGTCCATCTGAACAGTTACAGACATTTTATTAGTGGTATGCTTAACTTATAGACTAATGGCGGGTTCCTATATCTGTCGGTAACCAGTTACGACTCGTTTCTCCCTGAAAACCTGTCAAAAGTTTGACACTATTTTGACACTTTTTCAAGGAGATACGAAGCGTAGTCGGTTACCGACGGATATAGAAACCCGCCATTAGACCTACTGATGTATTTATTATGTTCTAGCAAATAAACATTATCTTATCTTATCTGTATCATTGATTTGGGATAATTATAGTACCGAGTGGAATAATGTTTTCTTTTTGTAAGGTTTGTAGAATAAGAATTTGTTAGAATTTTTGTAAGGCACTTATGAGGCAATACGTTGTTATAGGCGATGGTTACCACATAACATCAGGTGTGCCAAAATCTTGTTCTATCTCCAGATCGTATGACAAAATCTAGATATATTAGGAACGGTTGTCCCTTGATCCAAATGTACGGATTTAAAAAGTAAAATATCGAAACACCGGATAAATATATCGACAAGTCACATCCCTAGTGCGACTAGATGTATCTATAGTTATGCACTCTATCAGAAAGTCACCGTGAATAATTTCGAGTGAAGTCGCGCCGGAGTCGGGCGGAGTCGGAAATAGAGTTGAGCCAGAAAACACCGGATTTTGTTTCGGTTTTACGCCAAGTAGCTAAAAACTCTTTATAGCTATAAACGTACTTATTTTTGATCATTATAATAAATACGAGATTTATCACGTACCGTTTTATCGGTGTTCCGACCGACAATATTTCGGTTCAATTCGTTAATCTTCATCAGGGTCAGTGACTGAATGCGATCCGCTCCGCACTGCGTCTCGCCACGCACTACTTATTTTTTTATTTGAAAATAAAATTTCCAGAGAACACGATAAAAAGGTTTCTAACCGTAAATGCAAAAAGTGTTATGTGTTTGACGCCGAAGTTTGTTTGTGGCAGTCTTAGCGCTAAACAGAAACAATCTCCGCATTATAGTCAAGAGCCCTGACTGGACACTGTCGGCTTAATAAGCACATGTTCAAGCTAGGGCTATGCGATACACAAACCTGCAGATTCTGTAATTCTGCTGCAGAATTGGCCCTACATTTGTTAAGCGAGTGTGCTCTACTAATGCGCGAACGTACCATTCATCTGGGCAAACACATCCTTAGCCCGGAGGAGCTAACAGCTATCACCCCTAAGAATATCCTTCAGCTTCTAACAGCTTAGTGGTGAACTTTGAACACCCCTATAAACTAGCGGCGATTTAAAAACAAGTGGCGATCACAATATAAAACAATAACCTAGAAAACTTAAAGGTGCGGTGGTACAATGGGCGGCTTTATTGCTTAAAGAGATCTCTTCCAGGCAACCTTTGGATGGACTCAGAACTAAAATCAAGGAGAAAATTCCCGACTCAAGACCAATATTTACCTATAAAACTGTTTGTCCACATTACACAAAGGTTAACTAAAAGAGAATGATATCTCCCATTATGTTCGCCTGTCTACAGATTATTTTTATTTTGTGCAATAAATATTTTTTTTATTTATTCATTCATTTACGTCTTTTCCCCTTACTAGCTCCCTGTCGTCGCAACGCTTGAATTAATAACACAACAACGCATCGTTGGGTTGCTTTATGTGTAGGTATTTACGGGTCGTTCCGGTTCGTTCCCGGTCCCAACGCGAACGGGTCCCAGCGGCCCAGTAGGACCTTAGACCTCAACGGGTAAGGGCTGGGTCCGAGGGATCAGGCCTCCTTTAACTAGTCTTTTCTTAATGTCCATTATTAACAGAAATATTATACAACTGGCTGACCCGTTTGTAAATAATAGTAGATTATTAAACGAGGGGTAAAGCAGTGTCTTTCTTCACGGGCACTATATTGAATCGCGAACGTAACGAAGGATTCTAGAGTTACCTCACGAGCGGAGCGAGGGAGTTACTAGAAACCTGAGTGCAGATAGGGATATAAAGCACGCCCAAGATGCAGACAGCTTTATTCAAGAGGAGAATACTCTACTTTTCACACTTTCTGCGAGACAATAAAAACCAATCACAAAATCTAGGTTCTTGCATTCTGTGCAGAGGTTAGTTCGATTACGAATAAGTTCTTATTGTGTGTGGGTCTCATTGCTTCAAATTTCAATACAGATGAGGTTCCAAATTCAAATCACATACTCCCGGCTTTGCCGTAGGGATCACCTGCTTTCGGTGAGGTTTACATGACATATAGTTTGACATTGTCTAGCAGGTGGTGTCTAAAAATATTATCCTCCTTCTGCGCTTATTGCATTTTTTTTATTACAAAATGGCTTCTCCTGACGCCATCAATGTAGCCAAGTACCTATCTAACACAATAAGTAGAGCTATTGACACGCTAAGAAGAAGAGTACATTTTTAGTTCGCATGCGCAGTTAAACGGTGAAGTTTGTGAAACTATAACTAACTATATCGAATACCTATAAGCGCAACCATGCTTCCGACAAAATAAATCATTTCATTTCATTACAATTAGCGGGGAGTTTAAAGCTAAATAAAATTTATTTTCCACACTCTCTCCTAAAATCGCTGTGCCTTTATTCCAGCAAACTACTCGTAGTAAAGCAAAGGTTAATCGCTTCCGCTATCACTCTGACAGCAACCGCAACGCTTCGTAATAGCCTTTTGAAGGCTGTGGGTTTTTCAGGGAATGGCGCAAAGATCTGAGGAGCGGCGGAAATGTTCCCGCGGGGTTGAGCAAGAGATGTAGGGTAGGTTTGATTAGATTTTAAAAAGGTCTCCGTTGTGGGCGTGAGATGGTCTTGCCATATTGCAGTATATTTCACTGGGATCTAGAATAATAACAGCATTTAGTTTTACGAGTTGTGTTACAATTAAAGTTTTGTTGTACGACTAGTTTTCGTGCTTGATAATAGAATATTATGGCATTGCTATATTTGCTATAGTCTCGCTTACGTGAACTAGCTTTAGCTTTCAAGAATAGACACAGTTTTTTTACATTTGAGACATTATTTGATGCTTTAGTCTTCATCCTGAGTTTCAGCGAGATTTCCACCCATTAAACCATATTAAAAACAAGCTTTCGCCCGCGTGGTTTGACAATAAAAACATTACCCTCCTTCTGTTTACTACACTTTATCTGAATCCATATCATAATGTATTCTGTGTACTAAATATAATTTAAATCAGTCAAGCAGTTTAGTCGTTGAAGTGGCAATGGGCAGGCCATATAGCGCGCAGAACAGATGGCCGATGGTGCCGGAAAGTTCTCGAATGGAGGCCACGGAACGGCAAGCGCAGCGTAGGACGTCCACCTACAAGATGGGCAGAAGACTTGGTAAGAACCGCAGGTCGGCGTTGAATGCAGGCCGCTTCCAACCGCAGTTCCTGGAGATCGATGAGGGAGGCCTATGTCCAGCAGTGGACGTCCTACGGCTGATATGATGATGAAGCTGTTTAGTCGTGAAAACTTAAAAAACAGACATACAGAGAGACACTTTCGAATTTATACTATTAGTATGATAATCTAGTTTTTCTTGTGTACACATAAAGCGTTTATCTATCCTACCCAGTGGTCCGGGCTGGTTACCCAGTGGCACGTTCAAACAGGTTGTAACAGGGCGGAGGTTATCACACGAACCCCCGAACCCCGACCCTCGTCCAAAGGGTCCAGGGGTCCGTAATCAAATTATGCGTTCATCTGATTACAGCGCCTTCATTTTTTCCGGCCGTTTCTAATGAATACGTTCTCTGAATCTGATGGTGCGGTTTGTTAAATTACTTTTGGAGTATTTCTTTTATTATTAGAGTCCTGGAAAACAATGGGGCAGCCCTTTGACCGGCAGTGGGATGACACAGGTTGAATAAAAAAATAGGAGTCAACGTAGCACACACTGACAATATAAGCGGTTATATGTACAAATGGTAATGACAGATTAAAGGTAAGATTCTTCGCTTGGCTTTAAATGTTTTTTTATAGGACCTGGAGTTGAAACAAGCATAAAGCCCACCTGATGTTATGTAGTAACCATCGCCCATACCACCATGAGATACAGCCTGGTGACAGACAGACAGCGGAGTCTTAGTAATAGGGTCCCGTTTGACCCTTTGGGTACGTAACCCTAAAAAGAACCAATTGAGAAGGAAAGAAGGAATATTGGCTCTAAACGTGTAAAAAATAGAGCTATTCCACCACAAGTCTAGTCTCCAAGCATCAACTCCTCTTGCCATAAAATGATCAACGATCAAAACCTCATAGCCGCAGTAAACAGTCGAGTCTGCCAAGTAATCACAACCCGCTCTACAGTCTGAGTACCTATCGTATACGTTGTGCACCCTCTACCATCCAGCCAGGCTCGTAGCCAGGCTAAAGTGTTCTGGGGCTCTCCAATGCGCCAGTATTTTACGACCCTGGTGCTCAGACTGCGAGCCGGCTACAACACCGCCCTGGAAATGATAGCCGCCAGAGTAGACTGACTGTACCCTGTTTAATATTATTGTGTTGTGTGTGTCCTTAATCTATCAAGGCCCTGGATTCAAATACAAAAGATTTGCAATGGTTATAGCACGATATCGAGTCAAAGCTTAAAATTAATGAATTTTATTTTTAATATTTATAGACCAAAGATGGGCATAACATAATAATTTAGAACCAATGCATACGAAACTATGAAAAATAACGTTTTCAGATGGTATAGAATAGAACAAATAATTAATATTTGCATTTCAATGACTGAATACTGCTATGTTTGACTAAAACATACCCGCCTACCCGTTAGCGTCTAAATCAGGCCTTTTACATACCTAATACTATTTTATTGTGGCCTTGCAAAGCGTCTTTTCTATATAGTCCAATTTAAATTAGCAACGACATTGGCTCACAGATTGCTGATGGCACTACACTGAGTAGAATGATGTCTAGCCCCTCCCCCCCCCCTATTCATCTTAGTCGCGGCCCTGTGAACCGCCCTATCTGTATAGAGTCCCATATAGAGTAGCAACAGAGTGGAGGCTCGCGCCCTCTTCGAGCCGGCGCATTGCCGACGCGCATGCGTAATGGACGCATCCGTTCACATTGTATGATCCGACACGATTCTTCTGCCAGTCTCAGCTAGTACTGAAGCGCCGAGCAGAATAAGTAGTAATACCTCCTGCATAGCCTTGTCATAGAATAAGTAATATTAGTCGGACGCGACGCGTGACGCGATAAATATCGGCGTGCGGAGTGAACTAGAACCTACGGAGGTGAGGGATTTCTGGATAAGATGCTCGCGAGTATAAAAGAGCCGCAACGGAGCTAGAGCGGGCAGTCTTGGCTTAAATTCTTTGAATACAGTTATTTGTTAAGTCCAAAAAAAGTATATAGGGGAAGTGGGGGCGTAACCACATATGGGGGCACAACCGTTTTCTATAATTTCCGGTGTTTTATTTGTTGAATAGCAACATTGTTTTCGACATGGTCACACCTTAACAATGGCCGCTCTCATGGCATTTTGTGTCAGTGTCGCTGGTTGTGTGAAGAAAAAGTTATTTGCATTTTTGTTAAATTTGGTAAGTTTTTTATAATTACGTTACAATTTTGTACATGCGATAGGCACACCGAATACTAGTTTTATGATTGAGTGAATTACTAAACTTGCGAGCTCTTTATTTGCGATTTGTTTACATCGTTTGTTAGTAACCTAACCTCAAAATACCAGACACAGCAAACGTCAATTTTCAAAATGAGTACCGGGGGTAAAACCACATAGGGGCACAACCGCATAGGGTGCGGTTATGCCCCCAAAATATTTTTGTATACTGTTTTTGTTTAATGCCTGTAATTGTGCATTTTTAGGTACAGAAGCAGCGGATAGTTTTTGATAATGGTACGGAACTACGTGCGGCGTACAACATGGCAGTCGTGGGACGAACGTGCCATGAAAAATGCTGTTATTAATAAAGAAACTGGCTTTAAAAAAGCGTCTAAGAATTTTAATGTGCTTACTACTCTTAGAGAATGGGTTGAAGGAAATTGAAAACAGCGGATCTAAAGGGCTTCTTAGGAACTTTAAAACTAAAAATTTAAAACAAAGATCTCAGGTGTTACAAAAGGCAAAGGAAAAGGCAAGAAGACCCCACTAACAACCAAGGAATTGAAGGAAAAGAAGATGCTTGAAACTACTACAAATAAAAAATTAAAGCGGAAGAAAATACAGGCAGTGAAAAAATCTATCAAGAAAGCTAAACGCGATAGTGAAGATGAAAATACAGATAATAAAGATAAAGATAATGAAAGCATATTTTGCTTGGAGATATACTCTAAATCTAAGTCATCCGATGATTGGATTAAATGTACAAAGTGTCCTGGTTGGGCTCATGATGCCTGTGCAGGCATAGATGAAGAAGACGATTTCGAGTATGTATGTGATTTTTGTCAATAACAACAAAAATCAGTTGTGCCCCCAATGAAAATTTTAGGGTCGGTTGTGCCCCAATGTAGGAGCAAAACCGTGTTTTTTATATTAATAAAATTTTGATGTTATTACCACTTTTTATGATTTTTTTGTGCGAAAAACTAATTTAAATCTGTGAACTAATAGTACTATTACATAATAAAGCCGTGAAAATGCTAAATTGCTTTAATTTCTTTATATTTTAATCGACTGATTGTTATGGGGGCGGTTATGACCCCACCTCCCCTAAGTATTATATCAGTTATCTGGTTCCCATAGCACAAGCTCTGCTTAGTTTGGGGCTAGATAGCGCTGTGTGAAATGTCCAGCAATATTTACTTATTTAAAAGGCCGCGGCTTCTCCGTCTCCTTTCTTGCAATGGAAACACACCAGACCCGAGGATTAAGCGCTAGTAAAAACAGGCAACGGCACAGCAATAAACGTCTTGATACCCTCTCGTCCTCTGCCATTGGAAACCCGCACTTACCACCCAAAAAATAGGGTGGTGGCGGAAGTCCGCTTCGGATATCGGAGGGGAGGTTCGCGTGTAATTCTGTTAGTTTTGGATGATGTTTCCGCTGTTGACTGACATGGCTTTACATTATTTTGCGGGTAACTTTGGCGGTTTTGAATCGGCGGAACATTTTTGTGTTAAGTCTGTTCTAGTCACGGCTCTTTGTTTGGCTGAGACGTAGGAGGTTGCGGGTTCAATTCCCGCCACGGAACAAATATTTGCATTATTTACAAATATTTGGGGCACGAAACTTTTCTATATCTTTAGTACATTAAGTTTCTTTTAGTTATCTGGTCCCCATAGTACTTACAAGCTTTGCTTTGTTTGAGCTGCGATTTGAGGCTAGATAGCGCCGTGTGAGATTTCTAGTATTATTTATTGACCAACTGTTGGTGCTTTGTTATAAGTGATGTTTACCACATCAGGTGGGCTTTATGCTTATTCCTTCTCCATTTACATAAAAAAAATGTCCTAACACAAGCACATGGAAAACTGGTAGCAATAAGGGGTTTAAATAAAAATATACGAAGAGCTTTTCTTGCGATATGTTCCTATATTTTCGTCAAGGAATATCATGAGTATAAATGGCTCTCACCCCTCACTCTCGTTGGACTAATGGAACGCACCGATTTAGATAGAGTCATGAGCCTCCATTTGAGGGACTTGCCTTTGATCAAATTGTTGTAACATTTTGAAAGGTTTTTGTTGCTCCTCAGGAATAACGAAGACAAACGTAGGTACATAATATTCTATAACTATGCTCAAACGAAAATCGACACTAAGATTTCTAGAAAGATCTAGAAAATACGTGACTTAGTCATGTCTAGGTGGGTTTTGTACAACACTAAGCCCGGCTTGCACAGCGATCCCTAAACGTATTAAACGATTTTATTTGTAGTAGTTTCAAGCATCTTCTTTTCCTTCAATTCCTTGGTTGTTAGTGGGGTCTTCTTGCCTTTTCCTTTGCCTTTTGTAACACCTGAGATCTTTGTTTTAAATTTTTAGTTTTAAAGTTCCTAAGAAGCCCTTTAGATCCGCTGTTTTCAATTTCCTTCAACCCATTCTCTAAGAGTAGTAAGCACATTAAAATTCTTAGACGCTTTTTTAAAGCCAGTTTCTTTATTAATAACAGCATTTTTCATGGCACGTTCGTCCCACGACTGCCATGTTGTACGCCGCACGTAGTTCCGTACCATTATCAAAAACTATCCGCTGCTTCTGTACCTAAAAATGCACAATTACAGGCATTAAACAAAAACAGTATACAAAAATATTTTGGGGGCATAACCGCACCCTATGCGGTTGTGCCCCTATGTGGTTTTACCCCCGGTACTCATTTTGAAAATTGACGTTTGCTGTGTCTGGTATTTTGAGGTTAGGTTACTAACAAACGATGTAAACAAATCGCAAATAAAGAGCTCGCAAGTTTAGTAATTCACTCAATCATAAAACTAGTATTCGGTGTGCCTATCGCATGTACAAAATTGTAACGTAATTATAAAAAACTTACCAAATTTAACAAAAATGCAAATAACTTTTTCTTCACACAACCAGCGACACTGACACAAAATGCCATGAGAGCGGCCATTGTTAAGGTGTGACCATGTCGAAAACAATGTTGCTATTCAACAAATAAAACACCGGAAATTATAGAAAACGGTTGTGCCCCCATATGTGGTTACGCCCCCACTTCCCCTATATACTTTTTTTGGACTTAACAAATAACTGTATTCAAAGAATTTAAGCCAAGACTGCCCGCTCTAGCTCCGTTGCGGCTCTTTTATACTCGCGAGCATCTTATCCAGAAATCCCTCACCTCCGTAGGTTCTAGTTCACTCCGCACGCCGATATTTATCGCGTCACGCGTCGCGTCCGACTAATATTACTTATTCTATGACAAGGCTATGCAGGAGGTAAAAAAAACTAATTTAAATCTGTGAACTAATAGTACTATTACATAATAAAGCCGTGAAAATGCTAAATTGCTTTAATTTCTTTATATTTTAATCGACTGATTGTTATGGGGGCGGTTATGACCCCACCTCCCCTAAGTATTATATCAGTTATCTGGTTCCCATAGCACAAGCTCTGCTTAGTTTGGGGCTAGATAGCGCTGTGTGAAATGTCCAGCAATATTTACTTATTTAAAAGGCCGCGGCTTCTCCGTCTCCTTTCTTGCAATGGAAACACACCAGACCCGAGGATTAAGCGCTAGTAAAAACAGGCAACGGCACAGCAATAAACGTCTTGATACCCTCTCGTCCTCTGCCATTGGAAACCCGCACTTACCACCCAAAAAATAGGGTGGTGGCGGAAGTCCGCTTCGGATATCGGAGGGGAGGTTCGCGTGTAATTCTGTTAGTTTTGGATGATGTTTCCGCTGTTGACTGACATGGCTTTACATTATTTTGCGGGTAACTTTGGCGGTTTTGAATCGGCGGAACATTTTTGTGTTAAGTCTGTTCTAGTCACGGCTCTTTGTTTGGCTGAGACGTAGGAGGTTGCGGGTTCAATTCCCGCCACGGAACAAATATTTGCATTATTTACAAATATTTGGGGCACGAAACTTTTCTATATCTTTAGTACATTAAGTTTCTTTTAGTTATCTGGTCCCCATAGTACTTACAAGCTTTGCTTTGTTTGAGCTGCGATTTGAGGCTAGATAGCGCCGTGTGAGATTTCTAGTATTATTTATTGACCAACTGTTGGTGCTTTGTTATAAGTGATGTTTACCACATCAGGTGGGCTTTATGCTTATTCCTTCTCCATTTACATAAAAAAAATGTCCTAACACAAGCACATGGAAAACTGGTAGCAATAAGGGGTTTAAATAAAAATATACGAAGAGCTTTTCTTGCGATATGTTCCTATATTTTCGTCAAGGAATATCATGAGTATAAATGGCTCTCACCCCTCACTCTCGTTGGACTAATGGAACGCACCGATTTAGATAGAGTCATGAGCCTCCATTTGAGGGACTTGCCTTTGATCAAATTGTTGTAACATTTTGAAAGGTTTTTGTTGCTCCTCAGGAATAACGAAGACAAACGTAGGTACATAATATTCTATAACTATGCTCAAACGAAAATCGACACTAAGATTTCTAGAAAGATCTAGAAAATACGTGACTTAGTCATGTCTAGGTGGGTTTTGTACAACACTAAGCCCGGCTTGCACAGCGATCCCTAAACGTATTAAACGATTAAACATGTTTAAATATGACGTATTTGTATGATTTGACAACTCTCTTGAACACATTTAGGCACTAAATACGATAAGACACAAGTTGCGCAAGTAGCCCTAAGTTTTGATAAAATGAAAATATTTGCTATGAAAAAAGTGAAATTCGCAAATTTTTGCAAATTCTAACAATGATTTACTAAAAAATAACTCCGTCATGATTATTGAAAAGCAAAAAATTATGAGTCATAAAATCACGACCTAAAACTTGCAAAAAACAAGAGGTCACACAAATAAAAAAAAAACAAGTTTATTCATTTCATCCGGCACACCAAACAGAATTCTTTAATTATTTATACCAAACTCCAAGAAACAGAATATTTCCGCATCCGTAAAAAGACACAAGGAAAAGGGCGGCAAACCGAAAAGCGAACCGTAATTACGGATTATTGCTACAGCCACAGAATAAGTACAACCCTACGAACCCATTCCGAATTTATTATCATCGATATTTCGATCATCGATAATGAGGCGTCACTAGATTTCGCAACTCGATAAATGTCTGGGAACACGCGTTCGGGTTGGATAATGAAATTATAAATTTCAGCATGATATTGGCAATTCGACAGGATTTAAATAATGGCTTACGAGAATCATTTCAGTGGATTTTGAAGAAAGATTATTTCCGAAACAGGTAAAGACGGTTTGCTGGAAAAAACTCTTTTTGAGGAAGTTCACCTCTGTATATGTTCTCTGAATGGTTAGGTTATGTCTTTTTTATGTGTACATACATTATATACAAAGAATAACAGAAAAGAAAGACATGGTAGGCAAAATTGTCTGTAGGATAGGAATGGAAATACCTTTTTTTTGTACCTACACTACCAACTTGAGTGAAAACCTAAGATACACAAGATAATTGTTCACGAGGCTTTAAACAACTGGCATAAAATAAACATAGCACAATGGGCAGCTTCAAGTAACCTTAGTCTAATTTAAAAAAAATAGGTAGTGCAGCCTAGATAGCCAAAATAGGTGGTAAATCGATAAGTTAGTTTTGAATTATCGACAGTGGCCCCTCCCTAGCGCCCCCTATGTTTGCAACACATCCTTACACACGGCTCGTAAATACCCAAGCGAGACGCGACTCGAATACACATCCTAAGGAGCGTTGGAGTAGTCTAGCGTTGGGACAACTACTAGACTTGCGACTTAATGGACAGTTGCTATCTTCATTCTTGTTTAATTATATTCTTTTCAGGCTTGGTCGCAAAGGAACAGGCGGTAAAATTGAAGTTGTAAAATGATCATTGAAATTTGAATCGATACATGAATTTGTATTGATTGAGAGCAAGTTTTTGAGTGACGCACCGGAAAGCGTAGCATTGGTCGCCCCTGGATGAAATATTGACCTATAAAAGGTTGCTGGGAGCCGTTGTGTTGAAGCTGCACAAGTTCCGTCACTCCGGATATCTATGGGGCACCTTTTTTAGCAGTGGACGTCCTATGGCTTATTGATGATGATAACTTACAAATCCCAAAAAAAAATTGCAAACCTGTCTGACAGTCCAACAACGAGAAATAATGAAAAAGTGTTGCGATCTGCCCGATGGAAAGCCATCTATAAGCCGTTACAAAACTGCGTACAAGAAGACTATGAACAGCCAAAAGTTCGTAGATTCTCGGCAACTCGTAAGAGGTAAAAATGTACAAACGGATAGCTAAGGGCTGTTAACTAGACACATACATCTTCCTTTAATTCTTTAAACCACCTGACTAAAAACCTTTCATAGCATCCCTTGACTTTGGACCTTTTAGTTCGCTCAATTTTTTCTCAATCCAATCAAATTTACTACACAACACTTCTAATTGACACTTCATGCAAACCTTCCAGTTCGCTAACATTCTTCATGCCTTACAACACTAAGTACTATAGATTATCGGCTTAAATGTTAACGCCTAGAGATCTAAGCATTTCAATCAACCAATTAACATTTCTCTCCCGAACATCTGATGTCAGGCGTTCGAATTATTCAGGCGTCGGCGTCGCACACAAATGCGGCAATCCCTCCATAAGCAGTTCTAATGTACAGTTTCTATGACGTGCGGTGTTCTACCTGTTGAGATTTTATGTTCTCCTGGTACTTTGAGATCAGTTGCTGGGGATTTTAGACTTTATAGCGTGGTAATACGGTGGTGGAAGCTGGGTTTATGTGAGAGATGTTTTAAGTTACTTGACGTCTTCTGAGAAAGTGCAGTTAAAATGTGTAAATGCATTCTGAACCGTCAAGAATACGGTCGCATTTACGAGTAACATGATATGTTTATTGTCTTCATTGTAGATTTAATCAAATGATAAGCGTTTATTTGCAAGTGATTTACAACATATAGAATAGGAGGGCAGATGCGCTTGAAAGTATCTGATGTTGTGTATAAAACGTAGTAATGTTTATGCAACACACACCTACGTTTCTATGAATCCACAATTAGATCAACTTAATCTGTTATACTTCACAAACAATAGTGGCACAATAGAGCGACGCGGTGATTTCCTTCTAAATAGATAATTGTATTTACTACTACATATAGCTCAATATTGAGCTATTGTAGTGAGATCGATATCGCTTTTATCAAAAGGAACTGTAACATGCGCCCAGTTGTGTGGAGAAATCGTGACCGGAGGTATAATGGCGCCCAACGCGGTACGCTGTCAAGTAAAGTTTAGTTAATGTTCACCGTATCCTTTGTCTGAGTGTTGAAGTCTAGTAAACTCTTGTAATATTTCCAGTTTTTATTGAACAAGTTTACGATTCATTATTGATTGGCTCCCACAGAGATGAGCTGTTTCTTAGAGTGCTGAAGTTTAGTTACTTCTACACATTGTTGCTTTGTCTCAGTTTCTGTAATGCATTTGGTGCGGAAGTTGAACTAAATTTTGTGTTTTATTTGACTGCACCTGCGATTCGCTTTTAATTGGCGCCCAACGTGGTACTGTTTTAGAGAGAAGTTACGGTCAGTTTGTTGCTTAGTTATAGATTGTTTGAGTAATAAGTATGACGTGGGGAGTTCCACTGTACTCCTAGTTTTGATAGAATAAGTTTATGATACATTCACGAATGGCGCCCACCGTGGTACGCCCTCATAGACAACTATCCATATTATTATCTCTTGAATAAACAAACAACAAAAACTACCAGCTAAAGTGTACGCCCTCGAGTGGAGGGGCGTGCCACTTGCGATGTCGACGATACCTTTGTCTCGTCTAGTACAGCCAATTTGCTGACAGGCCGTTTTACAAGAGCAGTCGGTCTTCGCAGGTGAAGGGAACGACGCAACTTCGAAATTGCCACATGTTGGGCGCCAATTAAAAATTGGTAATACAAAGTGGTAGTTCAGTTAGATTCACTAGTTCTAAGAATAGGATATTTCCGCGGACATAATGTACTGTTGTTCAATATCAATACAGCCTTAAAAATCTATTCGTTTATCAGTCGCTGGTAATTTTGTGGTCACATTGTTTTAGGCCCGAGAACAGTTTGAGGTATAGAGACTTAACAGTTAATTTGCTAGCGTGGTGAAAGTCTTATTGTCGGAACAGAGAAACCATATTTGGCGCCACGCAAGGGTTGCATAATCCAAAGTTGCATAAAGTGCAATTTGCAACTGTCCAATTGTTCGGTTCCCGCACAAAGAGCTAAAACTGGATTATTTCTGGCACAGTGAAACAGTGCTAGCAGTAAAATAACTAAGCCGTTTCCGACTTCCGATCTTAGACAAAGACAATCATTTATCTTAGAGGTAAAAATCGCCGTTATAAATTAGTGGACGTTCCATTTAGAATATTGTATGTGCTCAATTATTTACCTGACTATAATGTACATAAGAAATAGTTGAATCATCTAAGCTCACGATGAATAAATTAATTATTTGTTCGCAGTAAAAGGGTGTACATCAGTTGTTATGAAAATATTTGTCATTCCACTAATTCAACCAATATTGGTATGCGAATATTGGCAATATATAATCAAAACAAATCTAGTTTTAGCAATAAATAATAATAAAAAATAATGATTCAGGTTTCACATGTCAAAAACAATCACACTAATATTATAAATGTGAAAGTTTGGATGTTTGTTTGTTACACAATCACGTCGTAACGGCTGAACCGATTTCGATGAAATTTGGTGTATACGTAGATTATAACTTTGATTACCATATAGGCTACCTTTTATCCCATAAATCAGTTCCCTTGGGATAAAAATGGGGTGTCAAGTTGCAACAGCGAGTTTAGCTTTATATCTAGGTTACCTACACATGTAGTAGTGTACCGCGTATGAAGTCTACAGCTACTAAGTAATAAAATAGAAAATGCGAGCATACGCGACGATTATTTGATATTTCGTTTCTAAAAACGCATTAACTGAATAGAAGCACATCAATGAAAGCCATCTATGTAGCGCGGTTTTAAACTTGATCTATAGATAGCTCAACTGCTCCAGATCACTACCAGGCGGGAGTCCCCAAGACACTGGCTGCATTCCCCCGCTTGACCCAGATGAGCGCCTCGGAACACAAGTCGCTTCCACCAGCGTTTTTCATAACCCCAAATACCTTTTCTACTGCGTGTGGTAAACTGTGGTATGCTGACATCCAGCGTAGGTTGAAATTGGATTTGGAGCTGAGCTTCAAAGGTGTATTTGAAAATTGAAACTGCAGACATGTCCTTCAATATCTGAGCCCACAGAGTATTCAGAATATTTCGCCTTTTAATCGAGATAAAGCTAGAAAGGTTGATGCTGATATTGCAAAATTTAAAGAGGCTCATGTCAACCATTCAGATTTTTTAAACGGGCTATTTCATAAATTTTCTTTCAACTGTTAATGATGACATTTGTATCCTTATGTCAATTACTTATGGACTATGGTCATCAGATATTTCTTGTACTATAACTCAACAAGAATTGTTTGTTAATATCAGTTGGCACTTTATTCACACATCCTGTCCATATAAATATTGCTTGGAAGAGATCGGTTTAAGCAATACAGTCCATTGTGTCCCTGATAGATAAGTGTTTTTCCTTTTGTTTGTTTTGTGTGCAATTAGCTGTTGCCCGCGACTTTATACGCGTTACACTACTAAATGTGTAGGTAACCTAGAAATAAAGCTAACTCGCTGTTGCAACTTCACTCGACACCCGATTTTCATCCCATGGAACCTGATTTAGGGGATAAAAAGTAGCCTATGTGTTAATCCAGGTTATATATTATTTACGTACAAAATTTCATCGAAATCGGTTTAGCCGTTACGACATGATTGAGTAAAATCAAACAAATAATAATGGGTGAGACTAGCGCAGGATCGTGCCGCATGGCACAAACTTGGGGAGGCCTATACCGAGCAGTGGGTGAATTCGGGCTATGGATGATGATGATGATGAAACAAATAAATAAATAAACAAGCAGCCAAACTTTCGCATTTAGTGTGAAGTGTGATGAGACAAGTTAGTTTCTTTGACTGACTTGGTATTTTACGAGTATGTTTATAGTGGCAGCTCTAGCAAAAAAACGTTGTCTTATCTTACGGAAAATTCTCGGTCAAAATGAGTGTGATGATTCTGATGTGACAAGAGCCTATAACACGGATTCGGTGCCGTTCGGCTTGAAATCTTTTGAGATTGTTTTAAAAATCTAATAAGTTACTTGTGCATCGCGATAAAGAGGTCATAGTTTTTGTAGAGTTAAATTTCAGGAGAAATATAGATCTAGGTAAGTGTAGGTACTATTCATTGTCCATTCCGCAACCCAGTGGAAGACAAAGTTGGGACGTGTAATAGGGAGCGCTCAGTGCATGACGTAAACCGCGCGGCGCTCGCCGAGGTAAGTTGGTACACTTGGTACGCGTTTGATAAGTTACTTACTGTGGGGAATTATATAAGACATGGTTTCATCCATACCAATATTATAGACTGATATACAGGGTGTTTGGTAATATACTGATGATATTCAAGTGACGGTTTCTCAAAACATAAAAAGAGACTTCTCGAAAAAAACTACTAGTTATAACTATATTTATTTATTTTATAATTTATTTAAATTATCAAATTTTAAAGAAAATCGACTAAGTTTAGGTGATTAATTCGATACAAAACTTACTGCCTACTCTTGCAGTCGACATCCAAAAATAAAGGCCGATTTGATATCTCTTTCGGAAATGCTGCGGGTTTTGGGTTAGAAATGGACAACAAGAGATATCTCGAGACGTCACCAATACAGTATCTGTGGTTAGATGGCAAGCATTATGCAATAGCACAACATAAGTTTAATAAAGTGTTTGTTATTACATGCCAAAATAAATTTCACATTTCTTTGGTAAACATTTCACAAATTTATTTATTATGCTCATCAAAATTACCCCTTTCATTTTTGTGCGTATATTATCAAACATAGGCTACGTTTTGCCCGACTCCGAAGAAGAAGGGTTATGTTTTTATTGACAAACCTCGCATACGAAGCCGCGGGCGGCAGCTAGCAACTTTAAATGTAATTGTAACCAGTGGGGTAATGTAATTTGTTATAGGCACAGGTAATCGCTTAGCGAGATCGAATCAGAAATGAGGAGTTTCGTATACATACCAAAGTCACTGATATATCCCAAAGAATAGCCAGCTGAAGCTAAAGGCGGGGCACATAGCTCAAAGGACATAGACGGCCGTTGGGGCAGAAAGGTTCTCTAGTGAAGACCACGCACTGGAAAGCGCAGCGTAGGATGGATCTAGTGGGGGCTAAATGGAAAATCACACTACTGAACCGATTCAGAAAATTCTTTCCCTAATAGAAAGCTACACTATTCCTAAGTGTAAGTCTATATTTTAATTTCTTAAAAATGAGTGCGACGAAGCCGGCCCGGGCCGGATCAGCTAATCTTTACATAGTATAAAATGAAGTCGCTTCCGCTGTCTGTTCGCTTAGATCTTTTAAACTACTCAACGGATTTTATTGCAGTTTTCAGCAATAGATTGTGTGATTCCTGAGAAAGGTATATATATAATACATACAACTGCGAAAGTAACCGTTTGTTTGTTACCTTTTCATAACGAAACGCCTGAACGGATCGTAATGAAATTTGGCAAGGGGATAGATTATATCCCGGGGAAGGACATAGGCTACTTTTTACCCTAGTGCGCAAAAGGAGGGTATGTTTTTATTGAAATACCACGCATGCGAAGCCGCGGGCGGGTCAGCTAGTTTGTTATAAAGTGAAACGTGTTAATTATCAGAAACCGTAGGATTACTCGAGATTCAAGACGAATAACAGGTGCTATTGTCTACAGCTCAGCGTAAATTCGAGATGAGTTAAGGTGTGGCCAGAGTGATAATGTTGGCGGTGGCGTATGGAAATGGAAAACATCAATAATTACCGACCAATAACAACTATCCCGGCCGGTACTAATCTGGACCAGCTGAGCTATCAATAGATTAGTATCTTTCAAACTTTCGGGATCACTGTACCACGGCTGTTGCAACACGATCCAAACGTAACGTACGTCCAAACGTACGTAACGGATAACAAATAAAAATGAGTGTGCTTTAGACCACACCACTGAAGTAAAACTTCTTTTTCGAAAAATTACTTTATAAAATTGATCAAGAACGAAATGAAATTACAAAAAAACATAAGGAATAATCACCGTTTGCGTAACGCTAGCAAACTCGCAAATGAACTACTGACTGAGATATATATATATATATATATATATATATATATATATATATTTCATGCACTGGCTATGAGAGGAAGAGAGAAAGAAAACTTGCGCACGCTCTGCTCTCTCTTGCTCCTACAGTGTGATACAGACAATAGGCCAGCACTGTGTCTTAGATATACGAAACGTAACTGGCTATGAGAGAAAGAGAGAACGAAAATGTGTGCTCGCACCTCTCTCTTGCCCCTACACCTACAGTAATATACGAAACGTAACTCTCTCTCTCTCTCTCTCTTTCTATCTTCACTAACTTATATCTCCCTCTCAACTTCTGTTCGCCTCGCCCGATCACTTTTCGTAACGCTCTCGTCACGCATTCACCAGCTTACTACCCTACTTAGTCAAAAAAGTTTTACTTCAAAAAAATACCCGTTAAAATCAGTTATTATATCAATAGATTGTTGTTCAAAAGTTTGATGATACAACTTCGGTATAGCTGATTAGTAGTTTGATTTTCATGTCCATGAAAATCCCTACCAGCTTACAGATAACACACGCTCCCCGCTTTCACTGTTACCACATACATTTTAATGAACACTACTATGTGTTCTACCGTGTTTTAGCAAATAAATTGATTTAATTAAATTTCACACCCGCGTTTTACACCGGCGGCCCTACGCCTAGCCACACCCTAGCCCCGCTTTTACTCTAACCACACCCTATCTGGCTCTTACACTGCCCATATTCTATCCCGCTCTCACACTAGCCAACCTCAACGTTCCGCCTTCACTCTCACCACACCTGCTTTTCGTTCCCCGTAACGCCACAAATTACTTTCCAATAATCCCGGGGCTCCGGTAAATTAGCTCATTCTTGTACAACGCGATTAAACACTTGTTAAATTGTATTTCTCCTGAATTAAAAGCTTGCCAGTTTTAGTGTTCCAGACCAAAATTGTAAAAACGGAACCATTATGGTCCAACTTTGTCCGTCCATCCGTCTGTAACAGCTTATTATCTCAGCAACTTCTAAATCTATCGGCTTCAAATTTAGAATAGTAACACTAATATTATAAATTGTGAACGTTTGGATGTTTGTTTACTTGTTACTCAATCACGGCGTAACAGTTGGACCGATGAAATTTGGTGTGTTGGTAGATTATGACCTGGATACAAACTTAAGCTATTTTATATTGACAAACAACGCGTGAGAAGCCGCTGACGGAAGCTAGTTATAAATAATAATGACCTTCCTCTATTGCAAGTAACCATCAAAATTTTCATTTTGATGGCCAAACGAGCATATGCAAAGATTACAGAAAAACTATAACTAAATCTCTTAACCACCATGATAGTTTTAATTCATGATTAAAACAACCAAGGTTATCTGTAAGAGAATGATCCAAATAGCCCATTGTACTATATTTAACATAAATTAAATTTTTTCTAAATTTTCCTAGTGAAAATATATATAAAGAAGAAACATTCTATTCTATTCTTTAGGATTAAGTTCGCCTTTGTACTAGTTTTATAAATGCAATAAAGTATTTTCAATCAATCAATCAAACCATGGTTTTTAATCATAAATTACCATCTACATTGTAAAACGACACCGTAATCATTCAAAAACCACCATTGAAAATTTGGCAGCAAACGAACGGAAATCTTAATAGTTCAACTATTGTATGGCCGCCATAATCGTTTTTCTTATAAAATAGCAGAATTGAGCCCCAGGTTTTTAGATATATGAATTTCTCAATTTGTTGGTTTCCCGGTCACATAACTAGATGGCGCTGCTTAATTAACATAAACAAACCTATTCCATAACCTAACCGTTCGGAAAGCTCGGTGCGCGAGTCCTGCTCGTCTGGTTGTGGTTACTTTTTTAAACGACCTGGAGTTGAAACAAGTTTATGCTCATCTGATGCTAAGTGGTTTTTGTCCCTTTGTCAAAACCCTGATGCCAACTGAATAATAGTGTAAGACAAGTGAAAACCAAGAAAAGAATACTGTCACAAACCGAAAGAAGTTTTTAAAGTTTTTAAGATGTGTGACCTACGAGGCAATGCTTTGTTATAGCATAGCCGATGGTTACCACTTAAGATCAGACGGGCCTTTTGCTTGTTCCATCCATCTGCATGATATACACGGTGTCCTCTAAATCACTGTTTTCCCAGAACAAAGCATCAAATAAAAGAATAAAAAAAATCTAGACCTTCTCAAATAAGTCTAACTTTTTTCAAAAACTAACCGTGACATATATGTAGTTCATGGGTACGCTAGCCGTAGCGTATTACCTACTCCTTAGTACCTAGTAGCTACCGGTCAGCGCGCTGACTATGTTGTAGGGCGTAACATAAAAATAGACGTTTTAAGTTCGCAACTTTCTATATTTATCAAAGACCGATTTTGTTTTGTTTTTTAATTTGATGTTATAAACTGTTAGTAGAACATGGTCTCAATAACGTTTGTTCTGGGAACACAGTGATTTAAAGGACACCGTGTACAACAAAAACAAAACAAATCTCATATCAATGAACTCTCCAAACGTATGTGCCATCACACCAGTCGGTAACTGTACTCTCTGCTATCTCCCTGAAAGAGCGTTGTATCAGTATCCCCCCCCCCTCCCTAGGTACACAGGTATAGTGTATACATTATGTACCAGTAGGCAATATCCGCTGAACTCTATGGCGATGACGCGGATCAATTTCACCCCCTTATCACAGGGTGGGAGTGTGGTGCGAGTTATAAGCTGAAGCGATTTCAATATCACCCGGGAGTGCAACGCTTCTCCTGAGTACGTTTCCTAATAACTACAACCTTGCCATACAATATTATAGCTGTGAAATCCACATTCTAATGGACGACGACTGCAACTGACAGTGAAACCTGATCAAAACTTTAACTTATTTTCGTAAATAATCGGTCCAAACCAGTTATCGTGAATATGCTTATAAATTTTTCAAAACTCACTGAAACGACGAAAGTTTTAGATACATTAAAAAAATGTGGCAAAGAACGATCTTTCCTAAATTCAACAGTTCCGGAAATCGCTAATGCTATTAACTTGTACCACAAAAACAATCTATGCTAATACCAATATGTTATGGTATTCTGTACCCGAATAACACACGGTACACCGCGCAAGTCTATACCTTGTATTGGTCCTTCGTATCACAGACATACGGCGCAAAATAGCTTGTTTATTTAGCATCGGATATAACCTTTTCGTAGTAAGCTTTCCTCTTGTAACCAGTTGCAGTAGTTAGAAGGACAATCTACCTTCATATTGGTCCGTAATACTACAGACGTACAGTGCAAAATAGCATATCTATTGGGGCCGGATAGAACCAATTCGACGAATCCACCTATTCGTCTTAGTGTGCCAAGTAAGATTCTGAAGTTCATTAGTCATAACTATTATTTTAGCAGTGGTGGTGGTGGAGGGGGGGGGGGCACTAATAGTACAAACGAGCTGACCCACCCCGAATTCTGATGATGATTACAATTATCTCTGTGTTAAATTTTATCGAAATCAGTTTAGTGGTTAAATCTTAACTCATGCATGACACATTTTCGCCTCAAAGGTTTGCTGTAAGAAAACTCTTCTTAAGGTTAAGCTCACCTTTGTGCGTGTCCTAAATTTTTGTATTTCGTTCCATATATTTGACTAGCATCGTTGTAGTCAGTTAAAAAGTAGCCTATGTCCTTCCCCAAGATATCTAAGACAATTTTCTAAATTGTCTAATTTTAATTATCTCCTTGCCAAATTTCTTTACGATCCGTTTAGTCGTGAAAAAGTAACAAATGTGTACAATAAAGAACTGTTCTAAACATTATCAAATTTAAATAGACTTTTTAAGATCAGCTCGAAAAACATCCAACCTAACTTCTCAATTGAAAAAAAATCCAACTAATTTCAACACATTTCGAAATTTCCAGCCAGTTTTACCTCAAAAATGCCTAAAACACTATTCGAAATTTGTAAAATGAAACCAAGCGATTTCCCCAAAGAAAGCCAGGGGCGGTCAATACCAGGGGTGCCATAAGATACCCTCTTGCACTTAAGCGGGTATTGAGTTACCCCTAGGGGAGAGAGGTGCGAGTACAGAGGGTAGTGTCGGTTAATGTTACCTACAGAGAAACAGTGGTAGAAAATAAAGTTTTCATCACTCATGATCTTCTTCTTCTTCATTGTGTCGCTATGGTGCATAACTAAATATTACATAACTGTATTGTCAATGCTTGACCACGGCAACAGCGATATTTGACGACCTCCGTGGCGTCACCCAGGATAGTCACCCGGAGGTAGTCATTCAGTTCGATTCCCACCGAAGAACAAATGTTTGTATGATCAACATATATTAGTTCCGGGTCTGGTTGTTTCTCTAAATATTATAAGTATGTATTTACAAAAATATGTATATGTATAAGTATTCTATCAGTTATCTGGTTCCCATAGTACACGCTCTGCTTAGTTTGGGACTAGATGGAGCTGTGTGAAATGTCCAGCATTATTAATATTTATTTATTTATCTGTGACGGTACAAGTATCTCTCAGAGTACAAGAATTAATGCTCTGAGAGTTGGTCATTCTAAACTCGATATCGGCTCCGCAAATGCGGTTAAACGCTAGGACCGTAAGTAAATTTGAAAATAGAATGAGGCTCATTGCTTTCTTACTAACCTTAAATGAAATACAATCTCCATGATAAATCCATATTTCTATTATATGTAAATGAGGTTACATTGGTGGCACAGTTTATTCATGCCAAGGGAGTACGACTTCTTACGCGAGTACATTTTATATATATATTATATACACACTATTTTTAATTGAAACTTCTTTACGCACGCTTGACTTGGGGAGTAAGCTGGTGAATGCGTTACGAAAAGTGCGAACGGAAGTTGAGAGGGAGATAAAAAGTTAGTGAAGATAGAAAGTGTTAGTTACTTTTCGTATATTTTTAAACGTTAATGTGCGAGTGCGAGTTGCACCTGTCCAGAATGAACATAGACTGATCGACCCACAGACGTGTGGACAATTTTGTAATTTAACAATTTTATAAATTAATATTTTGATAAAGAAGTTTTACTTCAGTCGTGTGGTCTAAAACACACTGGTTTTTTTAATATAACGTGGTTAATTACATAGTAGTTTCAGGCCAAAGGCCTCACAGAAGTTCAAAACTTGTAGGCACTTTAAACTCCTCACTTTAAACTCTTTGGTCACTCGAAGGGGGCACTTTAAAGCCATCCACAGGTGGTTCGACCCTCGCCTTTATTTACAATTCATGGCGATATGGATAACGGAGTAGCTACTCCAATTCGCGTAACTTCAACCAAGTCAACTATTCAAATACAGTGTAAACTCCATATAACGTCACACGTTTTAACGACAAACTTTCTAAAGCGTCGAAATCACTCGGCTCTGGTTGGTTTAGCTTGTCTTGCATACAATGATACACTCTGTATAGCATTACACCCACTCTCAATAACGACAACAATTTGTAATAAAAGGTTCTTTTTAAGTTGCCAAATTAGTAAAAACTGCGCAGCTGTGTATATCCTTTTGTCGTTTAATTATCCTAGACCATAATAAACTCGACTGTTGGCATCATACACACCAAACTTTCTAAGAAATCCGTTCTTTTGTTTACAAAATGGGATTGCTTGCACGTGTAGCTGCAGACTGTTGTTAGTAGAAGTGATGGATTTTATCTATACGTTGTCATATTCTTAGTAGCTCACAAACTTTCAAATTGTAAACATAAACTGTAAAACGCAATAGCGTTCAAATTAAAACAGATTTTATTGTAGGTACTATTTAACAAGACAAATCAGAAATAAACGTTTTCTTTTTCTAATACAGATTTTACTTCTCTCCATTTAACGGAAACTCTCTATAACGTCAAAATATGCTCAGTCCTTTGAGTGTCGTTATATAGAGTTTACACTAATTCAAAACCGGAAAATAGTTTCATCAGAATCGAGAGTAGAATCAATCTAAGTGCTTTTTAGGTAGGTCATTTTTTTTATAAGTCCGTGTCTAAAATATATTGAATTTGCTTGGATACAAATTGATGCATTAAGACAGTGACGCTTTCCGTCACTTCCAGCACAATAAACTTCGTAGAGTTTTATAGCAGTGAGGAAATTTCAGGGCCATGTTTGTATAACTGCTAACAGATGGCGTTGCTCTGTCATGCTCTGATTATCAAAGGAAAGTGAATTGTCAATGTAAATTGCCGCGTCATCATTATTTTCCGAGGAACCCGAAATAAAATCTAACATTTTTGTTTGTTTTTGATATTGTGAGATTTTGACCTATAAACCATATTTTTTGGCAGCGCATCTCCAGACAGCGCCATCTACTAAGCTAGCCGGAACTAAATTATTATTTTTAAATCGAAAATAAAAAGCCCTCATTAGCATTAACTTCTCAGGGCAACATTAATGTAAATATCTACAATAAATTAATTAATGCAAATAATTTATTGATAAATTAATATCATACAATAAAAAACAGTTTAATGTCTCAGGTTTTCGTTTTTTCATGAAGACGTTGTCCGGTTAATCCTGATTGGAAATACTAAAAATCATTTTCGTAAACCTTGTTTGTTGACATAGTTCCGTCCGATCTTAACAGATGGCGTTACTAGTGTTTTCATCACGTACCTTGATTAGGTTTCTTACTTTGCGGGGTACGAATCGTAGTTGGTAACTGACGGACATAGGAACCCGCCATAAGAGCTTCACGACATCACCAGATAAAGTATCTACTACCAACGAGTTTCTTAATACTCTCAAAAGATGGCATCATAATACTGGATATGTTTATTATAACTAGTTTATTTGTAAGCGTGACAAACGTATTATTGGCTTTTTTAGCGGTTTATAAGCTTTTTTTTATTGGTGATAGCCAAGCGCTTGACCACTACCTCACCTGATGGTAAGTGATGGTGTGATCGAAGCCATCTTCGATCTCGCGTGCTCCATAGCACGCTTGCCTAGAAAGAACCTATTCACTCTAGACTTGAAAACTCCGAGATATTATTATTTAATATATTATAAGTTTTCCAAAAAATGAATAATAAAGATATCGCTGATAGATCTTCCCAGATCACAAAATGAAGTAACGAACGCATCTTACAATATATATATACATACATATATAATATATACATCAATCAATACACAATAGCCAATTTTCCATAGTTTTGTCAAACCTCAATAAATGGCGTGAACTCACTTCATTCGAGTCTCAACAGATGGTGTTACTATAGTATACGCAGACTCGCAGCAGACGAGGCTAATAATTATATTTGATTTGTTTTCAATACGATTACTGGTGATTAGTGTTTTCGATAGATGTACGGCTCATCAGTAACGGCTCCCGGAAGGGCTGCAAGAGTGAGATAGCAACATCATCGTCACTTGTCCCGCGTTAGCGTTGGCGTCTAGTCATGTTTGTTTTATATGACGTACCTTGGTCTGGTTTTTCTATCTTGGCGGGGTTCAATCTCCGGTCCGCGATGGCCGGCTGCTTGGGGCTGTTCCGCTTGGAGGAGCTCCGCGACATCACCAGGGATTGAGGTATCTGTAGAAAAACGGGTTTTATTTTAAAATTAGTATATTTTAGATTATATTTTTAACTTCAACGAACCCCCATTAGATACAACAACCATTAGTACAACAATTCTACTGTTATACGTGAATACGTGTAAGTAACAGGTAATATTTTCTTTAAAAAATAAAATACGCTCTTTTATGTATATTATAATCATGTGTGAACACTAAGAGATCCTTCGGGTCTAAATGGTAATCGCAGCATAATGACCTCAAAATGGCGGCACTTCCCCCTCCACCGCGCGCGATGCAACACAGTCCGCATTTATCATAACGAATTATTTGACCCTTAGCTATCCAGTCGTGTAATTAAAATTTGGATGGAGATTATATATATGCAGCTGCAACACCAAACTCTATCCACCAATTTTGTTATCATTTATTCATTCATTCACGCCAAAAATGTGTTTTTAGAGATAGTGGTGCAACGCTCACCAGCTTGTCGGAGCGGTCGCCGGAGGGCAGGCGCGCGATGGTGACGTCGGCGCTGTCCTCGGGCGGCGGCGGCTGCTGCAGCCAGTTGTACTCGCGCTTCTCCACCGGCACGCCGCGTCTCTCGTAATCTTGCGCTTGCGTTCTAACATATAATATTACATTATTACTAATAGCACTTCATATCTATGTAAACAAACTCTCATAGCTAATGTGTGGCGCGATTCCCATCACTAGCAACTAGCGACGCACGCGCACACCGGCTCCGGACAGCAGGGCGCAGACCGGGACGCGGGGCGAGAGGCCCCGCACCGCAGTAGCGCAGTCGACGGCCGGCCCGCAAGTCCGCGTTGAACCTATGCCGCTCTGCTTATCACGGCTCCTTCGCGAATCATTTACGGACACTCATTTCGTACTCTCACTATCTTCCTTACAATAACAACAGAATACAATACATTACATTGTATTGTATTCTGTAACGCCCCAGTCTGTTTTTCATACTTTTGGTTGGCCTTCCGCTCTTTTCATTTGTGAATAAACAAGAGTTATTTATGTGAAGTCTGCCAGGTTGTTTAGTACGCCGATTACCTACAGCTACTTCACTATAGGAGTATAGGCATACACATATACATTTCCACAAATGCTTATTGCCAATAACACCATCCAACACCGGCTTGGCAATGCTAGCCGGCAGAGTAGACTGCACGTACACCAGACATTGCAGTCACAGGCATATTCTCAAACACCCTGTATAATATACCTTTTGTGTGTTAAGGACACACATTATGAGCTACATGATTTCTTGAAATGAAAATAGTTTATTTTCTTTATTTATTTGTTCTTATTTTCAAAACAGATTTTGATTAGATTTTTCTATCTGTATATGATTTATAGTTTTAATTAATCTCTTAAAGATGTTTCCTAAAATTAAGCATTATAAAAAAAAGTAATCATCATAATCAGCTGCTGCACGTCAACTGCTGAGTATACACCTCCTCCATAGACTTTCAGAGCGACCGACGTTGTGCGGCCTGCACCTAACGGCTCCCAGCAACCTTTAACAGTTGTACTACTAATGTAAGCAGAATAAAGTCATAACCCTTACCTTAAACTCTCATAACAATCTAAACATACTACAGCATAATCGCCATTTTCTAATAATAATGAATTTTCATTCCGCCTCTGCGTTAAGAATGGGAATTCCTGAAACAAAAACAATCAATAAGTTCTCTGTTTAGCATGTCACGGTCCTTTAGACGCTTAGACATTTTAATTGTAAATAAGTAGGCGCTAGGGCGAGGAACTGATTTGTTTAAGTCTAGCGCTAATTTCATATAAAAATTGTTTTTCATCTACATTAGACAGAGCAAACAGTTTACAGATACGCCGACCTCGCCGGCGAGTCCCTTTAGTTGCAGTACACAAGGTACGGACATGTACCTGGGCGTACCCCCCCCCCCCCCCCCCCCAACCTCCGGGCAGCGGCCCAAGCCGACGTTCGTGTACGTCGCGGCACGTAAATCTAGCGCTGACCGTTATTGCGCAGAAGTAAAAAGTAAGGTACCTGAGGGGGCTAGCGGGATGAAGGGCGGGCGTGCGTAGCGCCGATTGGCTCTCCAGTCACCTTCCGTTCCCCGCACTGATACGTCACCCCGCGCACATCCAGTGTACAGTCGCGTTCTTAATTGTATTGTTATTGCTGATATTTGAATTTGTTTGTTTAATTTAGTTTTTTAAGTTTGTTTGTGACTTATAATTGCCTAGAAGAAATACTGTTTTGAAAAGACAGGCAAGGAAAATGGTTTATGACGTGAATTGTTTTTTTTTGTAAACTTGTAATAAATTTATTGATTCTTTGAATCAAATCAAAAGTGAGATTGATGAAGCTACAAGTACTTTACTCGTTCATTCGGACAGCAGCACTGTAAATTTGAGCCAGATAAAACAAACTGCCAAAATTATTAAGACAGGAAATATTAAATTAAATTGCAATTTAGGGAAAATCCGAAAAAGGACAGCAGAGTCCACAAATACGTCAATTGCAACGGTAAGGAACATCTCCAATCAAACCAATAGTGGATATTGGCTATTGTAATGCTTGCGACAATACCCATGCGCAGCTATCCCCTCTGCGTATCGTTCAGCGCTAGACTTACGTGCCGCGACTTATACCTAAGTGGTGGTCCTTGCGCTAGTAATAGTGTATAGTTTACCTTGATTGGTAGTGCCCGCACTCGTTTCCTATAAGTCTTGATGCCGCACAGGTGACAGTGGTAGTCGTGCGTGTTGTACAGGCGCCGCTCCGCCGCGGGCGAACCGGCCGACTCAAATCTACCACACAACAATATAATGTTATAGAAGTACACACTTCTTTACGCACGCTTCACTTGCGGTGTAAGCTGGTGAATGCGTTACGAAAAGTGAGTTGAGCAAACGGAAGTTGAGAGGGAGATAATATAAGTTAGTGAAGATAGAAAGAGACAGAGTTACGTTTCGTATATTTTTAAACGTTAATGTGCGAGTGCGAGTTGCGTCTGTCCAGAATGAATATAGACTGATCGACCTACAGACGTGTAGACCTCTCGTGGAAATTCATCTGCGGACGCATCTGCTTTTACGTAATTTCATTTCGCCCTTGAGCAATTTTATAAATTAATATTTTGAAAAAGAAGTTTTACTTCAGTCGTCTGGTCTAAACGCACACTCGTTTTTATTTTGTTTTTATTGTATGTACAAGCATACGACCCACCTGATGGTAAGCGGTTACCAATGTAGTAAGCCTATGAACATTTGTAAAACCAAAGGTATTAATATATTGTACTAGCTTCCGCCAGCGGCTTCGCACGCGTGGTTTGTCAACAAAAAGTAGCCTATGTGTTAATTCAGGTTATAATCTACGTACATACCAAATCTAATCGAAATCGGTTCAGCCGTTACGACGTGAAAGAGTAACAAACACCCACACATACATCCATACAAACTTTCGCGTTTATAATATTAGTGGGATTATGTTTGTTCCGTATCGGAATTGATTGAAAGTAGATTACACAATTTGGAGGGTACATCAAACTCTCATTTTATCGTTATACCCTCATTAGCTGAGTGATGTAAGCAAGGTTCTAACTGTCGACGCGTACATTACTATCAGTAGTAAGGAAACTAGAAAATATACTAAGGCCGACTAGCGCAACTATCCCTGTATGTGTTTAGTGCCTAAATATGACTTACAGAGTTGTCAATCCATACAAATACGTCAAATTTAAACATGTCTAGTCGCTAAATATGTTTAGAGATTGTGCAAGCCAGGCTTAGTATGTTTCAATCTAGTTACTCATTATTATAAAAACGGGATTTATAACGTCCCTTTTTATCAAAGTTAAGACCAAAAATAGTTCACTCAGGGCGAGTGCGATCCGCTCCGAACTACCTCTCGCCTCGCACTTCCGTAATAAATCCCGTATCACACTAATATTATAAATGTGAAAGTTTGTATGTTTGTTTGTTTGGGCGCGTCGTAATAGCTGAACCTGTTTGTTACATATACCTAATCCTACATATTTGCCGACCTGCACGATTCTATTATTTACGACATAAAATAGAGTCAAAGTGCATCGACGGAATCAGCCGACGCTGCACCATTGCAACACGCCGGACACCGCCGCACGTCATCGGAGCCGAGCCCCGCGCACCGCGTCGCCGCCGGCTTCACTTCGGTTCACACATCGAACCAGTCAAGTAGTTATAACTTAGTTCGTAAAATCTATATTGTAAAATCCTGAATAAATTAGTATTCCAGAATCGTTTTTTTTGGGAACCCCGGGCGTCGTTCCTATATTTGGCGCAGGCGGTAGGATAATCCGGGTCATTCCAGGAAATCCAGGAGGAAAATCCAGGAGTGATAGACTTTTCAAGGTCGAGCCGGGTCATCCACACTCAGGCGTTCGCCGGGAATCAAGAAATCGATTACCTCCCAAGAAGTACCGAGATGCAGATTATGTAAGTCCACTGAATTTTCTCCAGTACTTGCTTTCCTTCCTAAAATTAAGTCCTTTTTTTTTAACTCATCAATTTTTCGATCAAGAAAATTAACGAGTCTTATGAGTAGTAGAAACAGTTTAATTGATAGTAATAGGGATTTAGAAAATTTAGATATTAGTACCGATAGTAGTAATTTCAGTTTAAGTAGTTTTTCTGAAAATAGCACAATGACTACCAGCTTAGATAGTATTTGCAAAGCTCTACGATTGGTCCCAGAATTCGATGGGAATCCCAATGTGTTAGTTAGATTTGTTAATTTGTGTGATCAGTTAGTAGCTACATACGGAATAGACGGAAATCCTTTAAATAATTCGGGATTATTAAATGGTATTCTTAATAAAGTCGTGGGCGCAGCAGCACGACAGATCAATGCGAACGGCATCCCGAATGATTGGAGTAGTATCCGTAATTCTCTCATAAATAATTTTGCTGATCAGAGAGACGAAACAGCCCTCTACAACGATTTGGCGATTTTAACACAAGGTTCTAGCACCCCTCAAGAATTTTATGAGAGGTGCCAAAATCTTTTTAGCACAATCATGACTTATGTGTCCTTGCATGAATCCTTGCCTACTACCATAGATGCTAAGCGGGAATTGTATAAAAAACTAACCCTCCAAGCCTTTTTACGCGGTTTGAAGGACCCTCTAGGATCACGCATTAGGTGCATGCGTCCTGAAACAACTGAAAAGGCTCTGGAATATGTGCATGATGAAATGAACACTATGTATATTCAGAGTAGGAATGTGTATTTTCCTGATAAGAAAATAGGTGATAGTCAGAGAAACCAATTTGATAATTTTAAAGTGCCCAATCAAGTTTTTCAGCCCTTCAGGCCCATGAATTTTAATATGCCTTCAGGGCCTAGCTCACAGTCTTTCAGACCACAGTTTTTACAAAGGCAGCCCCCATCATTTAAAACGCCTTTTAACCAGCCGAGAATGCCTTCACGCACTCAACAAATATTCAGTGCTCAGCCGCAAAATTATCAGCGTGGCTTTCAAATGCCTCCTAGGCCGCAACCCTCTTTTCATGGCCCTAAGCCTATGAGTGGTGTATCACACTTTGTCACTAGGGACAGACCGACACCAGCGGGACCCAGTGGTTGGAACTGGGCTAAGCAAGGCAATCCACCCCCTTCCAATTATTTTAAAACTAAAGATGTTAATGTAAATGAGTGTTTGACTTATGACTGTGACGGTTATGAATACTATGACTATGGTGACTATGACTATTACGACGATTATTACAACGAATATTACAACTACCCCACTGACTATGACTATCCCTGCCAACCAAATAGCAGTGTTAGTGTACAGGAAGTAGATGACGAACAACCCCAGCCTGAGTCGAAAACCGAGGATTTTCACAAAGTTACGACTATAAAAAAGTCAAAATAGAATTAAATTTACAGACTCAGAGACAGTTACCCTATATTCATATAGCAAACCCTCCATTAAATTTTCTCATTGATACAGGCGCGAATCAATCATTTATTAGTCCAGAGGCTGTGGAAAATTATTTCTCACATGTACCCCTTAACTACGATCCATTCGAAGTTACAAACGTTCACGCTACTAGTAGAAATGAGTATTCTATAACTCTTCCATGCTTTTCAGAATTTAAAGATTCGGAAAATATTAAGTTATTCGTGTATAGGTTTCACAATCATTTTGACGGGTTAATAGGTATGGATTTATTAACCAAATGGGAAGCTAAACTCGACCTTAAAGATTTAGTGCTTATTACCAAAACCGCAGTGAACCCTATTTGCTTTTATAACTCGCGAAACTTGAATCTTTACGAAGATATCATACCAGCAGAATCATCCAAATTGGTTAGACTACCGATTAACGCCCCGGACGGCGAAGTTTTTATTCCGGAACAGATTATTTGTAACTGTGTGATTAGCGAGTGCTTAACCACAGTTAGTAAAAGCCGTGGTATAGTAGAGGTTTTAAATAACACCCAGAACGATATAATTTTATCGTTAGATCACGCGACGCAAGCGACCGTATTCACTATGGAGTGCACGCGCACCGAATCTATTACGTCACGCGCTAGGGATGTTACCGCGCGATTGCGAACTGACCATTTAAATGCAGAGGAAAAGGCCAACTTACTCGCCCTTTGTTCTAATTACGCCGATGTATTTTATATCGAGGGTGAAGCGTTAACGTTCACGAATAAAATTAAGCATAAAATTAGGACTCATGACGAAATACCCGTTTACACAAAGAGCTATCGTTACCCTTACATACATCGTGAGGAAGTCCAGGATCAAATATCAAAAATGTTAGACCAGGGTATTATCCGACCATCGGAGTCTGCGTGGAGCTCACCTATTTGGATTGTTCCGAAGAAGATGGACGCTTCGGGTAGACAAAAATGGAGATTAGTGATAGACTTTCGTAAGGTTAATGAAAAGACTATTGACGACAAGTATCCCATTCCCAACATCAACGACGTACTTGATAAGTTAGGGAAATGTCAGTATTTTACGACACTAGACTTAGCATCGGGATTTCACCAAGTTGAGATGGATCCCGCCGACATACATAAGACAGCATTTTCCGTGGAAAATGGAAAATTTGAATACTTAAGAATGGCCATGGGATTGAAGAACAGCCCTAGCACCTTCCAACGTGTCATGGACAACGTCCTTCGAGGCCTAAATAACGTAATTTGCCTCGTATACTTAGATGACATCATAGTTTTTTCCACGTCACTACAGGAACATATGGTAAACCTTGAAAAAGTATTTCAGAGACTAAGAGAATCTAATTTTAAAATTCAACTCGATAAATCAGAGTTCCTCAAACTCGAGACCGCATACCTAGGACATGTTATCACTAGAGAAGGAATTAAACCTAACCCCGATAAGATTTCTGCAATACAGAAATATCCTTTACCTAAAACTCCTAAAGAAATAAAATCATTTTTAGGTCTTATCGGTTACTACCGTAAATTCATTCCCGACTTTGCCAGGATAACTAAGCCCTTAACGCAGTGTTTAAAGAAAGGTAGAAAGATTACATTTGACTCTGAATATGTTAATAGCTTTGAAAAATGTAAAACTCTTCTGACAAACGACCCCATATTAAGATATCCTGACTTTGACCGTGACTTTATTCTTACGACCGATGCATCTAATTTTGCTATAGGTGCAATTCTTTCGCAAGGTCCCTCGGGCTCCGATAAGCCCATAGCGTACGCATCACGTACTTTAAATGAAAGCGAGATAAATTATAGCACCATAGAAAAAGAATTACTTGCTATCGTGTGGGCGACAAAGTACTTTCGTCCTTATCTCTATGGCCGTAAATTCAAAATCTTTACCGACCACAAACCCTTACAATGGGTTATGAACTTAAAGGAGCCTAACTCTAAGTTGACTAGATGGAGACTTAAATTAAGTGAATATAACTTTACTACCGAACATAAGCCCGGTAAGAAAAATACCAACGCCGATGCTCTCTCTCGCGTTGAGATCTGTAACGAAGAGACTAACTCTATGGCCGGTAATACATCAGAAGTACCACCACCTATCCCCAACGACTCTGACTCAAGAACGGAGACTGTACATACTTCCGACGAAAACCCTATCCTTGAAATTCCCTTGACTGACGAGCCCTTGAATAAATTCAATCGTCAGCTTATCGTGACGATAGTAGGTGACGTCAAGAAGCGCGCGTCAGCGACCAAGCCATTCGACACTCACACACGTACTTCCGTACAGTTATCTGAATCTAACTTAGAACAAGATTTAATTAATGTTATAAAGGAGTATGTTAACCCTAAAATTAAGACAGGTATGCTTATTAACCCTCCTTTAGGTATGTATAAGATCCTCCCTATTTTACAGGATACATTCAAAAGCTCATGTATGAAATTGGTACTTGCAAAAAAGGAACTTGAAAATGTCAAAGAATATCTCAGACAGCAGGAGATCATTCGTAATTACCACGAAGGTAAAACTAACCATCGCGGCATTAACGAATGCTACCTAGCCCTTTCAGCCCGTTACTACTGGCCCCGAATGAAAGATCACGTGACCAAATTCATAAATGATTGTACGATTTGCGGACAAGCTAAGTACGATAGACATCCCATTAGGCCCAAGCTCAATATAGTGCCACCAGCTACAAGGCCCTTTGAGATAGTGCACATGGACAGCTTCACTGCCCAAAATGAGAAATACGTTACTTTAATAGACGTTTTCTCAAAGTATGGTCAGGCCTACCTACTTAGAGACGGCACAGCGCTCAGTGTAATACAGGCTTTATTAACATTTAGCACGCATCATGGCTTACCGCTCACTATTATCACAGATCAAGGTACTGAATTTACTAATCAGATGTTTTCAGAATTTTGTAAGGTTCATAAAATCATTCATCATCAAACCTTAGCACATTCACCTAACGCTAATGGAAATATAGAACGTTTTCATTCGACTTTACTTGAACATCTGCGCATTTTAAAATTAAAACAAAAAGATCAGCCCGTTATCAATTTAATGCCATACGCTTTGATTGCCTATAATAGTTCGGTACATAGCTTCACTAAGTGTAAACCATATGACCTCATACTGGGACATACTGACCCACGTGACCCAACTGACATCGACATTACAGGACATTTGTTACAACAATATTCACAATCCCACAGAGAGCAGATGATACAAGTCTATGATCTCATAAACGAGACATCTCTCGCTAATAGGACCGCGATTATTGAAAATCAGAATAAAACTCGCGAATCCGAGGTTGAGTACCAACCCGACCAACAGATTTTTATCAGTAATCCTTGTGCTAGTAGATCTAAGCTCGCACCTAGATACACACAGGATACTGTTTTAGCTGACCTTCCTATTCACATCTATACATCTAAGAAAAAAGGTCCCATCGCGAAGAATAGGTTGAAACGAGTCCCTAAGACAGCGAAATTGTTACAGGATGCTGACCCTGTTGCTGTCACTCCTGACTCTAATACAGACTCACGGACAGGAGATAAAACTTGAAGGACTTGGAGACGGACCAGGACTCTTACCCTTCAAACTAGGACCCATGCGACTAACAACTCATTATCATACGTTTTTACAATACATTGAACTAAAAGAAATAGACTCTAACATTACCTTAGTAAGGTTGCAACTCGCTGAAATAAAAACCAAGGTAGATAATTACACGTACGCAGTCTACGAAACTCAGCTAGATCACTTAAATAACGAATTAAATAACGCAGAGCTTCAATTAAAAACTTTAGAGCCAACTCGTTTTAGAAGAGGTTTAGTAGATAGCCTTGGATCAGTTATTAAGAGTATTACAGGGAATCTAGATTATACAGATGCTGTAAAATACAATGATGCCCTTTCAGTTCTAAGAAAAAATCAAGATAAAATCGTTTCAGAACATAATCATCATATCAGTCTCAGTCGAGATTGGATGGATGAACAAAATAAAATTATTGCTAAAATCGTAGATAATCAAGTTAAAATAAATAAAACATTGCTGATGCTAATTGACCCCGATTCGTATCCGCGACACGAGTTAATTAAACTAGCTAAATTCGCACAAATATTGGCGATAACTAGCAACAACATAGGTAGCTTAGTAAGTGAAATAAGTAGGTTAGAAAATGCGCTAGCATTTTGCAAGGCTTCGCAAACTCATCATTCGATGATAGGTATAGAAGTAATGAAAAATATGTTAGGTAAACTGAAAACTTTTTACATTAAAGATCAGTTATTAGACTTAGAAATTAGAGAATACTACGACGTTATAAAACCAGCATCGTTTTATAACGGAGATCAATTAGTTTTTGCTTTTAAGTTTCCCGTGGTATCACCACTAGTTTATACTTTATATAAGTTGGTTATAGTTCCGAATAAAAATAGGCAGGCTGTCATCCCACCTTTCCCATTCCTCGCAATTACTGGAAATATTCACGTGTACATAGAGGCTGAATGCCTGAAATTAGGTACGAGGTACATCTGTGAAGATCAACTCAACCATCAACTGAAGTCTCAACCTGACTGTATCAGCAACATCATCCAAGGAGAAATGACCAAAGGAAAACCCTGCGAGATGACTACTATCGATCTGATGAAACCCGCCATGGAAAAACTGGACGACCGCCACTACGCCGTCGTGTTCCCTCAACCAACTCAAGTTCGACTCACATGTAAACGAGACGAACTCAACACGCTCACCGGCAGCTATCTAGCAAATATACCGCACAACTGCAAACTACGTACAGACGACTTCACCATTGTTAATGTCAATGACCATATCCAAGGACAACCTTTGAAGGTATCCAGAGTTCCAGCTCACCAGGACGAAGTACCTTCACCTGCACCCCACATCAAGATTAATTCAATCAACCTGAGAAAACTGCACGATCTTCAAGATAAAATACACCTACAAGATCCTGTGTATATAGAACAACCCACATCGTTCTATCACACAACCATACCTTTCTACAGTATACTATCCGGTGCGCTTGTACTCACTATCATTGTACTATATCGTAGATTCTTCATACGCCGAACAAATGAAACATCGAAGACTGAGATAGAATTAACTCAGGTGGCGCCAACTTACGCTGTACCAGACTTAACCAGAGGAAGCTGCCAACGACATTTTTTCCCAATCTTCAAAAATAGTCGTTGATCTCAGGGGGGAGATGTTACATATACCTAATCCTACATATTTGCCGACCTGCACGATTCTATTATTTACGACATAAAATAGAGTCAAAGTGCATCGACGGAATCAGCCGACGCTGCACCATTGCAACACGCCGGACACCGCCGCACGTCATCGGAGCCGAGCCCCGCGCACCGCGTCGCCGCCGGCTTCACTTCGGTTCACACATCGAACCAGTCAAGTAGTTATAACTTAGTTCGTAAAATCTATATTGTAAAATCCTGAATAAATTAGTATTCCAGAATCGGTTTTTTTTGGGAACCCCGGGCGTCGTTCCTATATTTTGTTTCTTTCAAACAGGCTAGCTTTTGTTGACAAACAACGTGTGCGGAGCCTTTGGCAGAAGCCAGTTTATAACAATATTTAAAGTTTTATAATGTAGACACATCCTCGTCAGGGTTTCCTCCCACAATCACCCCAAAAATATGTAAATGAAGAGTCACCTTCTCCATTGGTTGAGTAGCGAGTGGTAGCAGAATGTACAGACTAGAGCCGAGTTATTGTCCCGCAACTGTTCCGCGTTTGGATGACTCTGAAACATAAAAACATGAATTAATATGTTTTGACGTGAATACGTTTCTAAATTTGTTTCCATGGTGGGACGCAATTCAAAAAACGAATGATAACAAAATCGGGGGATACAGTTTGGTGTTGCAGCTACATATCTATCATCTCCATCCAATATGTAATTACATCACTGAATAGCTAAAGGATCAAAGAATTCGTTACACTAAGTGAAGACTGTGACGCATCGCACGCAGTGGAGGGGGAAGCGCCGCCATTTTGAGGTCATTTTGCTGCGTTTTGAGATTTTCATTTAGTACTGCCAGAAGGACTTAATAACATACTATTAACAAGAAATCTCTAGTAAACAACACTGCACTGCGTTCGACTATAAAAAGGCGGCGCTCGCTTGACTCGGGCTGACCACCCTCCGTCGTCCGAGACAAGTTCTCGGAGACCCGGATGACGAAATTACCTCCGCTAATGCGGAAGAGATCTCTGAGTCATCTACATTAGACAGAGCTAACACTTCACAGATACACTGACCTCGCCGGCGAAGTCTACGAGTCCCTTCAGTCGCCGCCTATACGTGGTACAAGCACGTACCCGGGCGTTTCTCTCCTATCCCCAACCTGGCAACAGCCCAAGCCGAGGTTCGTACCTAAGTGGTGCCCTTGCGCTAGTTGCCTTATCAAAAACTTACAGGGCTGAGCGCCTTCTACGCTCGCCAAAAGTTCGGTTAAGCTGCAACGGCCTCAGAGGCCAACAGCGAGCTAAGTCCATTCGAAAAAAAAACTCGGGCTGACTTTCGTAGAGTTAACAACTCGTTTCTTTGCTTATTTATGTTGGCCAACTTGAGTATTTTAACTTTAATGAGTAATTGTTTTTTTAGTTGTTCGTTAATTTATTTCTGTATTTTTAGGTTAAATTATTAAATCGAGATTTTTTTTATGTTAAATGAGGGAAAACCGCTTAAATTGCGTATTTTATATTTTGTTCAGAAATAATTACGTGTTATGTACACGTTTACACGTACAACACACGGCCGTGTCCATGACACAGCCACAGCCTATTTTTTTTTACTTTTTTCGTTTAAGGTAATGTATCTATCTATATTATCGATAGTATGTAGTTTCCGTCTGTTTGTTAATTGTTTTGTAATAAACTAACGACTGTCAAGCGTTCTTTTTTTATAATTATTAACATAATGCAGGCCGAGAACTGCAACCAGATGAGTCAACGACATCAATAAAACCGTGGGTCATACATAGTTCAAACTGACACAGGATACGCCAAGATTCGTGGCAAATAGATGGGGCTAACTAATAAACATGTTTGTTTTCTTTTCAATACAATAACTGGTGATTAGCGTTATCGATAGACACTCGGCGCATCACTAACGGCTCCCGTAAGGGCAAAAGCGAGCGAGATAGCAATATTATTGTCGTTTGTTCCACGTTATGACGCGTCAGCGTTTGCGTTTATGGTAGTAGCATAAAAAGGGTGTATGCCCAGCAGTGGGACACGAGCGAGATTAATAAGTCAAAAATATTAATAAGCATATAAGATGTTGCAATTTGAACTAATCATATTGAAGACATCGTTTCTACACAAAAAATAAATGTATCTTTAAAATGTTCTTATTTTATTATCAAAAATCTCGAGAAAATCTATAAAATGCTGTTCGACGCAATGTAATAGAATTGGCATATTCTACGATGCTACATATTACCAGAGACTAGTAATATCATAGACTGTCAATGTCCATATAAGAAATCGTAGCTCGCAAAAAGCTCAAAATCCCGTATTATTTGTAGATGGCGCTGTCTCATAGCCTGGAAACTTTCATAGCGGCCATTGCACCCAACAAATAAAAATAAACTTCCACTAAAACACACCAAAATATCTCAATGTTTTTTAAAATAAGTAATATTGTCCATAAAATAAGATTTAACGATTTTAATTTAAATTGATGATTTACTACTTTCATATGCTTAATCACAGATGGCGTGGGAAAGTAGCACATCGTTTTTACCTAGATGGCGTTCAACACAAAATTAACACGAAACAAAGGGAACGAAAGAGAACCGTGAACTGACTGACATTGACAGCCGGGAAGCAAGCAAAGTCACGCTTTTTGTACCTAATTTTTTTACATGTTGTGTTGCCAAACCTCACTTCTCAAAAGTCGCGACTAGTAAGTCGATATTTTGTTGTACATAATGTATGTACATATTGTGTACATATTGAGTTCATTATTTTAGTAGTTATGTTTCCAGTTCAAATTAATAGAACGTATTATCTTGTAGTAGGTATGCATTTGCCGGGAACTTACAAATTAATTTTATTTTCTTTCAAAAAATGTTTTACTTATCTGTACATCACTATAAATATGTAATCTTATTTTACAAATATGTAGGTATTTCCGCATTTAAGTGATAATGGTACGATCATAGACGTATGTAATGAATAAAAGATATCTATCCTTTCCTTTCCTAAAAAAATACCTATTTTGACGGAAACTTTCATATTCTAGCAAATTCTGAGCAAATGTGCGCAAATCTCTAAAAATTGCTAGAGACTAAAGTTTTAAGGAAACTGAAGAGCGGCAAACCCGCACAACGTAAAGGTCACAACGTCGCAATAATATTATCGCGCACGTGTAATAGGAAATAGCGCCATCTATTTTTCTTCGTACCATTATGAGCGGTAGTAAGCTAAAGGTTGGTATATATTTAACGATTTGTAAATCTTAGCGACATCTCGCGTCCTAGCAGGTAATCAAATATCGAGTTACATTATCTTGTTTGAGACTGTCAGTCTATTTAAATTATATTGGTATGTGATATTACTAAAAAGTTACTACGAGCCACTCAACGACCCCGCTAGTTCAATGACCTTGCCCAGCCAATGGCACGGCCCGGTCAATACACCCATTATTTGTAGTTTAATTTGCAACACTATATAATATGGATTACCTGATGTGTGAGTAGACAAGGAAAGTAGGGCGCATTGCCTTGCGGCTGGCCGTACAGGATCCGCGCTAACGTGAAGTCAGAGTGCAGCCCGCACAAGAAACAGTATATTGAAGTACAAGCTGAAATACAAACAAACGACACAATTACAACATCAAAATATATATTAAACTAGCTGACCCACCCGTCTCGGGTGTAAAGCGATCTATTACACACGAGACATTTGAGCGAGCGAGGACGCTACGAGTTCGAGGGGGATCGTCCTACGCTGCACTATCCAGCGCGTGGTCTCCACTCGAGAACCTTCCCGTCAGTTCTTCGAGCTATGTGCTCCGCCCACTGCCACTTCAGCTTGCTAACCCTCTAGGCTATTTGTAACCTTGGTTCGTCTACGAATCTCCTCATTTCTGATTCGATCTTTTAGAGTAACACCAAGCATAGCCCTCTCCATAGTACACTGAGCGATCGCGAGCCTTCACTGTACACTATCTTCTATCGCGTCAATGGTTTATACATATTACAGGTTCGTAACTATATTGACATTGAGTAGAACCTGGCCACGTCTATTGCAGTGTTGATCTGTTAAGGTCGTCCTTTGTGCAGGTCGTATGGCACAAAGGACAGTTAAGCAGGGGAGGCATGGCCCACAAGCATAGCTGGTTTTTTTTTGTTTTATTTTTGGGGAAACAATCTTAACTCACCTGATGGTAATCGGTCACCGTCGCCTATTGACACCGGCAACTCCCGGGGTATTGTCGATGCGTTCCCTCTTAACATTTTTCTTGAAGAGTACCATGTCCTAGCTTGAGGGGAAAACCTCAGATGGTAGCTCATTCCACATCTTACAAGTATGGGGTAGTAAAAATCACGTGAAGCGTGTGGTGCGCGATATCCACTTGTCGACAATATGTGAATGAGCTCTATTCCGCTGTCGAAAAGTACTTACTACATTCCCCATTATACAGGCGGTAGAATACACTGAATGATCCCATTTCACGGTGTTGACTCAGTGGTTCCAGCCCTGGTTAGTGAAGGGTCTCGCATTCCCCATCTACAGAGGTTTCCTGCATCGCCCAACCTGAGTCCGACTACACTATACCGAGTATATATCAGTGATGTTGCGGATGCAAATTTTTTGACATCCGCGGATGCGGATCTTAAGATTTGATTTAAGAATCTTCGTTTTGGTGCAGAAACAAAACAAAAATATTTACTACTAACTGCAGAAAACTCGCCTACAATATTCACTGTATACAAACATTAACACTCAAAAACTGCAATGTTTATACGATAAGCGCAAGCAAACACGTTATGATTGATTTATGAGATACAAAATGATAAACAATAACAAACGCGCCGGATCTTGTCACCAAAATCAACGCTCCTATTGGCCAATCAGTACATGCCCGCGGCACGCGCCACTCGCAAGCTCCGCCCAATTTCTTTCTTTTCACGCCTGCGCTGCATCTGCATCCGCATGAACATCGCATCGATTATTGAGATGCAGATACAATGTCCAAATCGATGCGGAGGCTCCGCATTAGCGGATGCGGATGCGTATATTCGCATCATCCCTGGTGTAGAGTATAGCGATGGTGGTTAGACTCACCACTATTACTAGCGACCGTGCGGTCGGACGTGGTGGACGGCGGCGTGGGGATGACGCGCTCGCCGTTCACCGACGAGTTGGACGGCAGCGGCGACGGTATGTTGTATCTGGAACGATAACTACTATTGAAATGTTTCGGACATCACTTCAGGTGTTCGAAACACACACATATTACTAAGAGAAGAACAGGCATATAGACACCAAGTATAAATAAAAAAAACCCTTCATTTTGAGTCGGGGTTAAAAACCGACATAGCTAAAAACCAGCCCGGCACAAATAACTGTGGACTATGCAAACATTTGCCCCGCGCCAGGAATCAAACCCGCAACCTTTTGCGTCTCAGCAGACTAATCGCCCACTGCACCATAGAGGTCGTCAATGTTAAATGTGACGCTAAAATGTCATCATACTCATTATTCCGTACAGATAAACTGTGCCTGTAACTGGTAGGTACTGTTATCTGTAACTGTACAGATAACAGTACCTATATCAAAAGTTCCTACTTTTACTTCTAATACAACTCTTTATTTTAGACCAAAATAAATAACAGAATATCATTTCTCACTAATTAATTTAATACAATGGGCGGACTTGTCGCTAAAAGCGATCATACCGCCTTTATTTAATATTTAATTATGCCCATTTTTTTCGGCTAATTTAATAATTAATAATAATTTAATAATTTTAATAATTTATTTCATTTATTAATTTCAAGCACATAATAACAATTTGCTAAAAATTTTCAATTTTCTAAATTTATCTAATAATGCCTCTAAAACCTTCATCAGCTGAAAATGGCCACTATACCTTCTATGCTCCAACGGCACCCTCTCAGCATCCATCAGCTCCCACTGCCTCGCCAGGTGCCGCACGCAGCGCGAGCACGCGAGCACGCGCCCACCCCCGAGTCGCCCGCCGCCCCCGCTCCCCGCTCCACTACCTCCCGCTCCACTACCCCCGGCCAGGCAGGGGAAGTGCATCGCGTGGGAGTTCATGTATTCCGCAGTGGTGGACAGCCATTCCATTGATTGCTGTGGGAAGAGGCCGGCGCAGACGTAACATCTGGAACAAACAATAATCATTGTTTTAGAAATCTTTAGATTGTGTTTTAGATTGACGACCTCTGGACATAGATTTAAAACTCTGTAATAAAATACCATTTTACAGCTGCGATCCTTTCATCAAATGGGAAAAGTGCTGATAATATTTGGATCAATTCCCGTAACTTAAATTGCCGATTACCAATACAAACTTTCAACCCATATTTAAACCCCTTCAAGATTATTTTTTGAGACAAACAATCTATCTCCTTGCCCAATTTCATTACGGTCCGTTCCGCCGTCTAGTCGCGATAAGGTAACAAACAATGAAACGGAGTTACTGTTGCATTAATAATATAAGTATGGATGGTCTCACCGGTATAGCCCCATGCCGTTCTCGCCGGCGCCCATTTGCGAGGGGCTGCTGGAAAGTGCATTGGACGGACGCTTCGCAGGCGCTGAACCGGAGCTGCATTTTATTTCGTACGGCTTAAATCTGAAACATAACAACCATCATCATTCCCAATACGCGCCACTGAGTTTGGTCTTCAGCTCTTGCCATCCAACTTCTATCCGCCGCCTTTCTTAAGTCATCGCTCTATCTAGCTGGAGGGTGTACCACACTACAAGGCCATCCACTCGAAGTCGTTCAAGACCTCGGCCAACAACCATCCGTTAGTTCAATAGTTGCCTGGTATACAACCTGCTTTGTTAAGTACGACATAAATTTTAAATACAAATCCGGAATCGTATTAACTAATTTTAGAGGTATGTTAAATACTGATATTAATCCAGTAATCGATACATTTCGAATAAAAAAAAAATTACGTAAAACGCCTGCGCCTTTGAGACTTTGCCGCTTAGGGTGACTGCGACGACGCAACGCAACGTACTAATGGGGTTTCACTGTTAGTCTGTTTAAAAGGTACCTACTTACATCATGAATGAATACGATTTGCTTACCTATTTTATACAGACTGTTTCATTGATATTTTAGGACTTGATATTAGAGTTGTTCGCAAATTTTGAAATTATCTATGTTAATGAATTTGAAAAAAAAACCTATTTTACAACAACACTAGCCATTATCCCTACCCGTGTTTTCATTTAATGTCGTACATAACAAAACACGTAGTATATCTAACTTAGAAACATTAAGACCATATAGTGATAAGACCGCCCATTGTAATATTTGCTTCGTGTTTTCTAATTTGTTTGTAATTTTTGGTTTATATAGTGTACAATAAAGTGTTGTCATTCATTCCTTACGTTACCTTGTATTATTTAAAACTATCAGGGCCTCACACTGGACTCAACTAGCGAGTTACGAGCATCCAGCGAGGCGTTAGTGAACGTGTGTCGTATGTTACTATATGACAATCAGTACATTGTAGACGGACTAGCTGATAATGGTAAATTGTAAAGGAGACTTTTCGTACCTAATATGGTTGGTATGTGAGTTGAGGAGACTTCTCTTACCTAATATGGTTAGTATGTGAGTTGAGGAGACTTCTCTTACCTAATATGGTTGGTATGTGAGTTGAGGAGACTTCTCTTATCTAATATGGTTGGTATGTGAGTTGAGGAGACTTCTCTTACCTAATATGGTTGGTATGTGAGTTGAGGAGACTTCTCTTATCTAATATGGTTGGTATGTGAGTTGAGGAGACTTCTCTTACCTAATATGGTTGGTATGTGAGTTGAGGAGACTTCTCTTATCTAATATGGTTGGTATGTGAGTTGAGGAGACTTCTCTTATCTAATATGGTTGGTATGTGAGTTGAGGAGACTTCTCTTATCTAATATGGTTGGTATGTGAGTTGAGGAGACTTCTCTTACCTAATATGGTTAGTATGTGAGTTGAGGAGACTTCTCTTACCTAATATGGTTGGTATGTGCGTTGAGGAGACTTCTCTTATCTAATATGGTTGGTATGTGAGTTGAGGAGACTTCTCTTACCTAATATGGTTGGTATGTGAGTTGAGGAGACTTCTCTTATCTAATATGGTTGGTATGTGAGTTGAGGAGACTTCTCTTATCTAATATGGTTGGTATGTGAGTTGAGGAGACTTCTCTTACCTAATATGGTTAGTATGTGAGTTGAGGAGACTTCTCTTACCAAATATGGTTGGTATGTGAGTTGAGGAGACTTCTCTTATCTAATATGGTTGGTATGTGAGTTGAGGAGACTTCTCTTATCTAATATGGTTGGTATGCGAGTTGAGGAGACTTCTCTTATCTAATATGGTTGGTATGTGAGTTGAGGAGACTTCTCTTATCTAATATGGTTGGTATGTGAGTTGAGGAGACTTCTCTTACCTAATATGGTTGGTATGCGAGTTGAGGAGACTTCTCTTATCTAATATGGTTGGTATGTGAGTTGAGGAGACTTCTCTTACCAAATATGGTTGGTATGTGAGTTGAGGAGACTTCTCTTATCTAATATGGTTGGTATGCGAGTTGAGGAGACTTCTCTTACCTAATATGGTTAGTATGTGAGTTGAGGAGACTTCTCTTACCTAATATGGTTGGTATGCGAGTTGAGGAGACTTCTCTTACCTAATATGGTTAGTATGTGAGTTGAGGAGACTTCTCTTACCAAATATGGTTGGTATGTGAGTTGAGGAGACTTCTCTTATCTAATATGGTTGGTATGCGAGTTGAGGAGACTTCTCTTATCTAATATGGTTGGTATGTGAGTTGAGGAGACTTCTCTTATCTAATATGGTTGGTATGCGAGTTGAGGAGACTTCTCTTATCTAATATGGTTGGTATGTGAGTTGAGGAGACTTCTCTTATCTAATATGGTTGGTATGTGAGTTGAGGAGACTTCTCTTATCTAATATGGTTGGTATGTGAGTTGAGGAGACTTCTCTTATCTAATATGGTTGGTATGTGAGTTGAGGAGACTTCTCTTATCTAATATGGTTGGTATGTGAGTTGAGGAGACTTCTCTTACCTAATATGGTTGGTATGTGAGTTGAGGAGACTTCTCTTATCTAATATGGTTGGTATGTGAGTTGAGGAGACTTCTCTTACCTAATATGGTTGGTATGTGAGTTGAGGAGACTTCTCTTACCTAATATGGTTGGTATGTGAGTTGAGGAGACTTCTCTTACCTAATATGGTTAGTATGTGAGTTGAGGAGACTTCTCTTATCTAATATGGTTGGTATGTGAGTTGAGGAGACTTCTCTTACCTAATATGGTTAGTATGTGAGTTGAGGAGACTTCTCTTACCTAATATGGTTGGTATGTGAGTTGAGGAGACTTCTCTTATCTAATATGGTTGGTATGTGAGTTGAGGAGACTTCTCTTACCTAATATGGTTAGTATGTGAGTTGAGGAGACTTCTCTTACCAAATATGGTTGGTATGTGAGTTGAGGAGACTTCTCTTACCTAATATGGTTGGTATGTGAGTTGAGGAGACTTCTCTTATCTAATATGGTTGGTATGTGAGTTGAGGAGACTTCTCTTACCTAATATGGTTGGTATGTGAGTTGAGGAGACTTCTCTTATCTAATATGGTTGGTATGTGAGTTGAGGAGACTTCTCTTACCTAATATGGTTAGTATGTGAGTTGAGGAGACTTCTCTTACCAAATATGGTTGGTATGTGAGTTGAGGAGACTTCTCTTATCTAATATGGTTGGTATGTGAGTTGAGGAGACTTCTCTTATCTAATATGGTTGGTATGTGAGTTGAGGAGACTTCTCTTACCTAATATGGTTGGTATGTGAGTTGAGGAGACTTCTCTTACCTAATATGGTTAGTATGTGAGTTGAGGAGACTTCTCTTACCAAATATGGTTGGTATGTGAGTTGAGGAGACTTCTCTTATCTAATATGGTTGGTATGCGAGTTGAGGAGACTTCTCTTACCTAATATGGTTGGTATGTGAGTTGAGGAGACTTCTCTTACCTAATATGGTTAGTATGTGAGTTGAGGAGACTTCTCTTACCAAATATGGTTGGTATGTGAGTTGAGGAGACTTCTCTTATCTAATATGGTTGGTATGTGAGTTGAGGAGACTTCTCTTATCTAATATGGTTGGTATGTGAGTTGAGGAGACTTCTCTTACCTAATATGGTTAGTATGTGAGTTGAGGAGACTTCTCTTACCAAATATGGTTGGTATGTGAGTTGAGGAGACTTCTCTTATCTAATATGGTTGGTATGTGAGTTGAGGAGACTTCTCTTACCTAATATGGTTAGTATGTGAGTTGAGGAGACTTCTCTTACCAAATATGGTTGGTATGTGAGTTGAGGAGACTTCTCTTATCTAATATGGTTGGTATGTGAGTTGAGGAGACTTCTCTTACTTAATATGGTTGCTATGTGAGTTGAGGAGACTTCTCTCACCTAATATGGTTGGTATGTGAGTTGAGGAGACTTCTCTTACCTAATATGGTTGGTATGTGAGTTGAGGAGACTTCTCTTACCTAATATGGTTAGTATGTGAGTTGAGGAGACTTCTCTCACCTAATATGGTTGGTATGTGAGTTGAGGAGACTTCTCTTACCTAATATGGTTGGTATGTGAGTTGAGGAGACTTCTCTTATCTAATATGGTTAGTATGTGAGTTGAGGAGACTTCTCTTACCAAATATGGTTGGTATGTGAGTTGAGGAGACTTCTCTTACCTAATATGGTTAGTATGTGAGTTGAGGAGACTTCTCTTACCAAATATGGTTGGTATGTGAGTTGAGGAGACTTCTCTTACTTAATATGGTTGCTATGTGAGTTGAGGAGACTTCTCTCACCTAATATGGTTGGTATGTGAGTTGAGGAGACTTCTCTTATCTAATATGGTTAGTATGTGAGTTGAGGAGACTTCTCTTACCAAATATGGTTGGTATGTGAGTTGAGGAGACTTCTCTTACTTAATATGGTTGCTATGTGAGTTGAGGAGACTTCTCTCACCTAATATGGTTGGTATGTGAGTTGAGGAGACTTCTCTTACCTAATATGGTTGGTATGTGAGTTGAGTAGACTTCTCTTACCTAATATGGTTGGTATGTGAGTTGAGGAGACTTCTCTTATCTAATATGGTTGGTATGTGAGTTGAGGAGACTTCTCTTATCTAATATGGTTGGTATGTGAGTTGAGGAGACTTCTCTTACCTAATATGGTTAGTATGTGAGTTGAGGAGACTTCTCTTACCAAATATGGTTGGTATGTGAGTTGAGGAGACTTCTCTTACCTAATATGGTTAGTATGTGAGTTGAGGAGACTTCTCTTACCAAATATGGTTGGTATGTGAGTTGAGGAGACTTCTCTCACCTAATATGGTTGGTATGTGAGTTGAGGAGACTTCTCTTATCTAATATGGTTGGTATGTGAGTTGAGGAGACTTCTCTTACCTAATATGGTTGGTATGTGAGTTGAGGAGACTTCTCTTATCTAATATGGTTGGTATGTGAGTTGAGGAGACTTCTCTTATCTAATATGGTTGGTATGTGAGTTGAGGAGACTTCTCTTACCTAATATGGTTAGTATGTGAGTTGAGGAGACTTCTCTTACCAAATATGGTTGGTATGTGAGTTGAGGAGACTTCTCTTACCTAATATGGTTAGTATGTGAGTTGAGGAGACTTCTCTTACCAAATATGGTTGGTATGTGAGTTGAGGAGACTTCTCTCACCTAATATGGTTGGTATGTGAGTTGAGGAGACTTCTCTTACCTAATATGGTTGGTATGTGAGTTGAGGAGACTTCTCTTATCTAATATGGTTGGTATGTGAGTTGAGGAGACTTCTCTTACCTAATATGGTTAGTATGTGAGTTGAGGAGACTTCTCTTACCAAATATGGTTGGTATGTGAGTTGAGGAGACTTCTCTTACCTAATATGGTTGGTATGTGAGTTGAGGAGACTTCTCTCACCTAATATGGTTGGTATGTGAGTTGAGGAGACTTCTCTTACCTAATATGGTTAGTATGTGAGTTGAGGAGACTTCTCTTACCAAATATGGTTGGTATGTGAGTTGAGGAGACTTCTCTCACCTAATATGGTTGGTATGTGAGTTGAGGAGACTTCTCTTACCTAATATGGTTGGTATGTGAGTTGAGGAGACTTCTCTTACCTAATATGGTTGGTATGTGAGTTGAGGAGACTTCTCTTACCTAATATGGTTGGTATGTGAGTTGAGGAGACTTCTCTTACCTAATATGGTTAGTATGTGAGTTGAGGAGACTTCTCTTATCTAATATGGTTGGTATGCGAGTTGAGGAGACTTCTCTTATCTAATATGGTTGGTATGTGAGTTGAGGAGACTTCTCTTATCTAATATGGTTGGTATGTGAGTTGAGGAGACTTCTCTTATCTAATATGGTTGGTATGTGAGTTGAGGAGACTTCTCTTATCTAATATGGTTGGTATGTGAGTTGAGGAGACTTCTCTTACCTAATATGGTTAGTATGTGAGTTGAGGAGACTTCTCTTACCAAATATGGTTGGTATGTGAGTTGAGGAGACTTCTCTTATCTAATATGGTTGGTATGTGAGTTGAGGAGACTTCTCTTATCTAATATGGTTGGTATGTGAGTTGAGGAGACTTCTCTTACCTAATATGGTTGGTATGTGAGTTGAGGAGACTTCTCTTACCTAATATGGTTAGTATGTGAGTTGAGGAGACTTCTCTTACCAAATATGGTTGGTATGTGAGTTGAGGAGACTTCTCTTATCTAATATGGTTGGTATGCGAGTTGAGGAGACTTCTCTTACCTAATATGGTTGGTATGTGAGTTGAGGAGACTTCTCTTACCTAATATGGTTAGTATGTGAGTTGAGGAGACTTCTCTTACCAAATATGGTTGGTATGTGAGTTGAGGAGACTTCTCTTATCTAATATGGTTGGTATGTGAGTTGAGGAGACTTCTCTTATCTAATATGGTTGGTATGTGAGTTGAGGAGACTTCTCTTACCTAATATGGTTAGTATGTGAGTTGAGGAGACTTCTCTTACCAAATATGGTTGGTATGTGAGTTGAGGAGACTTCTCTTATCTAATATGGTTGGTATGTGAGTTGAGGAGACTTCTCTTACCTAATATGGTTAGTATGTGAGTTGAGGAGACTTCTCTTACCAAATATGGTTGGTATGTGAGTTGAGGAGACTTCTCTTATCTAATATGGTTGGTATGTGAGTTGAGGAGACTTCTCTTACTTAATATGGTTGCTATGTGAGTTGAGGAGACTTCTCTCACCTAATATGGTTGGTATGTGAGTTGAGGAGACTTCTCTTACCTAATATGGTTGGTATGTGAGTTGAGGAGACTTCTCTTACCTAATATGGTTAGTATGTGAGTTGAGGAGACTTCTCTCACCTAATATGGTTGGTATGTGAGTTGAGGAGACTTCTCTTACCTAATATGGTTGGTATGTGAGTTGAGGAGACTTCTCTTATCTAATATGGTTAGTATGTGAGTTGAGGAGACTTCTCTTACCAAATATGGTTGGTATGTGAGTTGAGGAGACTTCTCTTACCTAATATGGTTAGTATGTGAGTTGAGGAGACTTCTCTTACCAAATATGGTTGGTATGTGAGTTGAGGAGACTTCTCTTACTTAATATGGTTGCTATGTGAGTTGAGGAGACTTCTCTCACCTAATATGGTTGGTATGTGAGTTGAGGAGACTTCTCTTATCTAATATGGTTAGTATGTGAGTTGAGGAGACTTCTCTTACCAAATATGGTTGGTATGTGAGTTGAGGAGACTTCTCTTACTTAATATGGTTGCTATGTGAGTTGAGGAGACTTCTCTCACCTAATATGGTTGGTATGTGAGTTGAGGAGACTTCTCTTACCTAATATGGTTGGTATGTGAGTTGAGTAGACTTCTCTTACCTAATATGGTTGGTATGTGAGTTGAGGAGACTTCTCTTATCTAATATGGTTGGTATGTGAGTTGAGGAGACTTCTCTTATCTAATATGGTTGGTATGTGAGTTGAGGAGACTTCTCTTACCTAATATGGTTAGTATGTGAGTTGAGGAGACTTCTCTTACCAAATATGGTTGGTATGTGAGTTGAGGAGACTTCTCTTACCTAATATGGTTAGTATGTGAGTTGAGGAGACTTCTCTTACCAAATATGGTTGGTATGTGAGTTGAGGAGACTTCTCTCACCTAATATGGTTGGTATGTGAGTTGAGGAGACTTCTCTTATCTAATATGGTTGGTATGTGAGTTGAGGAGACTTCTCTTACCTAATATGGTTGGTATGTGAGTTGAGGAGACTTCTCTTATCTAATATGGTTGGTATGTGAGTTGAGGAGACTTCTCTTATCTAATATGGTTGGTATGTGAGTTGAGGAGACTTCTCTTACCTAATATGGTTAGTATGTGAGTTGAGGAGACTTCTCTTACCAAATATGGTTGGTATGTGAGTTGAGGAGACTTCTCTTACCTAATATGGTTAGTATGTGAGTTGAGGAGACTTCTCTTACCAAATATGGTTGGTATGTGAGTTGAGGAGACTTCTCTCACCTAATATGGTTGGTATGTGAGTTGAGGAGACTTCTCTTACCTAATATGGTTGGTATGTGAGTTGAGGAGACTTCTCTTATCTAATATGGTTGGTATGTGAGTTGAGGAGACTTCTCTTACCTAATATGGTTAGTATGTGAGTTGAGGAGACTTCTCTTACCAAATATGGTTGGTATGTGAGTTGAGGAGACTTCTCTTACCTAATATGGTTGGTATGTGAGTTGAGGAGACTTCTCTCACCTAATATGGTTGGTATGTGAGTTGAGGAGACTTCTCTTACCTAATATGGTTAGTATGTGAGTTGAGGAGACTTCTCTTACCAAATATGGTTGGTATGTGAGTTGAGGAGACTTCTCTCACCTAATATGGTTGGTATGTGAGTTGAGGAGACTTCTCTTACCTAATATGGTTGGTATGTGAGTTGAGGAGACTTCTCTTACCTAATATGGTTGGTATGTGAGTTGAGGAGACTTCTCTTACCTAATATGGTTAGTATGTGAGTTGAGGAGACTTCTCTTACCAAATATGGTTGGTATGTGAGTTGAGGAGACTTCTCTTACCTAATATGGTTGGTATGTGAGTTGAGGAGACTTCTCTCACCTAATATGGTTGGTATGTGAGTTGAGGAGACTTCTCTTACCTAATATGGTTAGTATGTGAGTTGAGGAGACTTCTCTTACCAAATATGGTTGGTATGTGAGTTGAGGAGACTTCTCTCACCTAATATGGTTGGTATGTGAGTTGAGGAGACTTCTCTTACCTAATATGGTTGGTATGTGAGTTGAGGAGACTTCTCTTACCTAATATGGTTGGTATGTGAGTTGAGGAGACTTCTCTTACCTAATATGGTTAGTATGTGAGTTGAGGAGACTTCTCTTACCAAATATGGTTGGTATGTGAGTTGAGGAGACTTCTCTTACCTAATATGGTTGGTATGTGAGTTGAGGAGACTTCTCTTACCTAATATGGTTGGTATGTGAGTTGAGGAGATTTCTCTTATCTAATATGGTTGGTATGTGAGTTGAGGAGACTTCTCGTACCTAATATGGTTGGTACGTGAGTTGAGGAGACTTCTCTTATCTAATATGGTAGGTATGTGAATTGAGGAGACGTCTCTTACCTAATATAGGTGGTATGCGAGTTGAGGAGACTTCTCTTATCTAATATGGTTGGTATGTGAGTTGAGGAGACTTCTCGTACCTAATATGGTTGGTACGTGAGTTGAGGAGACTTCTCTTATCTAATATGGTAGGTATGTGAATTGAGGAGACGTCTCTTACCTAATATGGTTGGTATGTGAGTTGAGAAGACTTCTCTTATCTAATATGATTGGTATGTGAGTTGAGGAGACTTCTCGTACCTAATATGGTTGGTACGTGAGTTGAGGAGACTTCTCTTATCTAATATGGTAGGTATGTGAATTGAGGAGACGTCTCTTACCTAATATAGGTGGTATGCGAGTTGAGGAGACTTCTCTTATCTAATATGGTTGGTATGTGAGTTGAGAAGACTTCTCTTATCTAATATGGTTGGTATGTGTGTTGAGGAGACGTCTCTTACCTAATATGGTTGGTATGTGAGTTGAGAAGACTTCTCTTATCTAATATGATTGGTATGTGAGTTGAGGAGACTTCTCGTACCTAATATGGTTGGTATGTGAGTTGAGGAGACTTCTCTTATCTAATATGGTAGGTATGTGAGTTGAGGAGACTTCTCTTATCTAATATGGTTGGTATGCGAGTTGAGGAGACTTCTCTTATCTAATATGGTTGGTATGTGAGTTGAGGAGACTTCTCTTATCTAATATGGTTGGTATGTGAGTTGAGGAGACTTCTCTTACCAAATATGGTTGGTATGTGAGTTGAGGAGACTTCTCTTACCTAATATGGTTGGTATGTGAGTTGAGGAGACTTCTCTTACCAAATATGGTTGGTATGTGAGTTGAGGAGACTTCTCTTACCAAATATGATTGGTATGTGAGTTGAGGAGACTTCTCGTACCTAATATGGTTGGTATGTGAGTTGAGGAGACTTCTCTTACCAAATATGGTTGGTATGTGAGTTGAGGAGACTTCTCTTACCTAATATGGTTGGTATGTGAGTTGAGGAGACTTCTCTTACCTAATATGGTTGGTATGTGAGTTGAGGAGATTTCTCTTATCTAATATGGTTGGTATGTGAGTTGAGGAGACTTCTCGTACCTAATATGGTTGGTACGTGAGTTGAGGAGACTTCTCTTATCTAATATGGTAGGTATGTGAATTGAGGAGACGTCTCTTACCTAATATAGGTGGTATGCGAGTTGAGGAGACTTCTCTTATCTAATATGGTTGGTATGTGAGTTGAGGAGACTTCTCGTACCTAATATGGTTGGTACGTGAGTTGAGGAGACTTCTCTTATCTAATATGGTAGGTATGTGAATTGAGGAGACGTCTCTTACCTAATATGGTTGGTATGTGAGTTGAGAAGACTTCTCTTATCTAATATGATTGGTATGTGAGTTGAGGAGACTTCTCGTACCTAATATGGTTGGTACGTGAGTTGAGGAGACTTCTCTTATCTAATATGGTAGGTATGTGAATTGAGGAGACGTCTCTTACCTAATATAGGTGGTATGCGAGTTGAGGAGACTTCTCTTATCTAATATGGTTGGTATGTGAGTTGAGAAGACTTCTCTTATCTAATATGGTTGGTATGTGTGTTGAGGAGACGTCTCTTACCTAATATGGTTGGTATGTGAGTTGAGAAGACTTCTCTTATCTAATATGATTGGTATGTGAGTTGAGGAGACTTCTCGTACCTAATATGGTTGGTACGTGAGTTGAGGAGACTTCTCTTATCTAATATGGTAGGTATGTGAATTGAGGAGACGTCTCTTACCTAATATAGGTGGTATGCGAGTTGAGGAGACTTCTCTTATCTAATATGGTTGGTATGTGAGTTGAGAAGACTTCTCATACCTAATATGGTTGGTATGTGTGTTGAGGAGACGTCTCTTACCTAATATGGGTGGTATGCGAGTTGAGGAGACTTCTCTTATCTAATATGGTTGGTATGCGAGTTGAGGAGACTTCTCTTATCTAATATGGTTGGTATGTGAGTTGAGGAGACTTCTCTTATCTAATATGGTTGGTATGTGAGTTGAGGAGACTTCTCTTATCTAATATGGTTGGCATGTGAGTTGAGGAGACTTCTCTTATCTAATATGGTTGGTATGTGAGTTGAGGAGACTTCTCTTATCTAATATGGTTGGTATGTGAGTTGAGGAGACTTCTCTTATCTAATATGGTTGGTATGCGAGTTGAGGAGACTTCTCTTATCTAATATGGTTGGTATGTGAGTTGAGGAGACTTCTCTTATCTAATATGGTTGGTATGCGAGTTGAGGAGACTTCTCTTATCTAATATGGTTGGTATGTGAGTTGAGGAGACTTCTCTTATCTAATATGGTTAGTATGTGAGTTGAGGAGACTTCTCTTATCTAATATGGTTGGTATGTGAGTTGAGGAGACTTCTCTTATCTAATATGGTTGGTATGTGAGTTGAGGAGACTTCTCTTATCTAATATGGTTGGTATGTGAGTTGAGGAGACTTCTCTTATCTAATATGGTTGGTATGTGAGTTGAGGAGACTTCTCTTATCTAATATGGTTGGTATGTGAGTTGAGGAGACTTCTCTTATCTAATATGGTTGGTATGTGAGTTGAGGAGACTTCTCTTATCTAATATGGTTGGTATGCGAGTTGAGGAGTCTTCTCTTATCTAATATGGTTGGTATGTGAGTTGAGGAGACTTCTCTTATCTAATATGGTTGGTATGCGAGTTGAGGAGACTTCTCTTATCTAATATGGTTGGTATGTGAGTTGAGGAGACTTCTCTTATCTAATATGGTTGGTATGTGAGTTGAGGAGACTTCTCTTATCTAATATGGTTGGTATGCGAGTTGAGGAGACTTCTCTTATCTAATATGGTTGGTATGTGAGTTGAGGAGACTTCTCTTATCTAATATGGTTAGTATGTGAGTTGAGGAGACTTCTCTTACCTAATATGGTTGGTATGTGAGTTGAGGAGACTTCTCTTATCTAATATGGTTGGTATGTGAGTTGAGGAGACTTCTCTTATCTAATATGGTTGGTATGCGAGTTGAGGAGACTTCTCTTATCTAATATGGTTGGTATGTGAGTTGAGGAGACTTCTCTTATCTAATATGGTTAGTATGTGAGTTGAGGAGACTTCTCTTATCTAATATGGTTGGTATGTGAGTTGAGGAGACTTCTCTTATCTAATATGGTTGGTATGTGAGTTGAGGAGACTTCTCTTATCTAATATGGTTGGTATGTGAGTTGAGGAGACTTCTCTTATCTAATATGGTTAGTATGTGAGTTGAGGAGACTTCTCTTATCTAATATGGTTGGTATGTGAGTTGAGGAGACTTCTCTTATCTAATATGGTTGGTATGCGAGTTGAGGAGACTTCTCTTATCTAATATGGTTGGTATGTGAGTTGAGGAGACTTCTCTTATCTAATATGGTTGGTATGTGAGTTGAGGAGACTTCTCTTATCTAATATGGTTGGTATGTGAGTTGAGGAGACTTCTCTTATCTAATATGGTTGGTATGTGAGTTGAGGAGACTTCTCTTATCTAATATGGTTAGTATGTGAGTTGAGGAGACTTCTCTTATCTAATATGGTTGGTATGTGAGTTGAGGAGACTTCTCTTATCTAATATGGTTAGTATGTGAGTTGAGGAGACTTCTCTTATCTAATATGGTTGGTATGTGAGTTGAGGAGACTTCTCTTATCTAATATGGTTGGTATGTGAGTTGAGGAGACTTCTCTTATCTAATATGGTTGGTATGTGAGTTGAGGAGACTTCTCTTATCTAATATGGTTGGTATGTGAGTTGAGGAGACTTCTCTTATCTAATATGGTTAGTATGTGAGTTGAGGAGACTTCTCTTATCTAATATGGTTGGTATGTGAGTTGAGGAGACTTCTCTTATCTAATATGGTTGGTATGTGAGTTGAGGAGACTTCTCTTATCTAATATGGTTGGTATGTGAGTTGAGGAGACTTTTCTTATCTAATATGGTTGGTATGTGAGTTGAGGAGACTTCTCTTATCTAATATGGTTGGTATGTGAGTTGAGGAGACTTCTCTTATCTAATATGGTTGGTATGTGAGTTGAGGAGACTTCTCTTATCTAATATGGTTAGTATGTGAGTTGAAAGACTTCTCTTATCTAATATGGTTGGTATGTGAGTTGAGGAGACTTCTCTTACCTAATATGGTTGGTATGTGAGTTGAGGAGACTTCTCTTATCTAATATGGTTGGTATGTGAGTTTAGGAGACTTCTCTTATCTAATATGGTTGGTATGTGAGTTGAGGAGACTTCTCTTATCTAATATGGTTAGTATGTGAGTTGAGGAGACTTCTCTTACCTAATATGGTTGGTATGTGAGTTGAGGAGACTTCTCTTATCTAATATGGTTGGTATGTGAGTTGAGGAGACTTCTCTTATCTAATATGGTTGGTATGTGAGTTGAGGAGACTTCTCTTATCTAATATGGTTGGTATGTGAGTTGAGGAGACTTCTCTTATCTAATATGGTTGGTATGTGAGTTGAGGAGACTTCTCTTATCTAATATGGTTGGTATGTGAGTTGAGGAGACTTCTCTTACCTAATATGGTTGGTATGTGAGTTGAGGAGACTTCTCTTACCTAATATGGTTGGTATGTGAGTTGAGGAGACTTCTCTTACCTAATATGGTAGGTATAAATAAATAAAATAGATATTTCTCGACATTTCACACAGCGCTATCTAGCCCCAAACTAAGCAGAGCTTGTACAATGGGAACCAGATAACTGATAGAATACTTATATACTTTTTTTTTGTAAATACATACTTATAATATATAGAGAAACAACCAGACCCGGAACAAATATATGTAGATCATGCAAACAATTGTTCCGCAGCGGGAATCGAACCCGCTACCTCCTGCGTCTCAGCCGGCTATTCGCCCACTGCACCACGGAAGTCGTCAAAAGTCGTATGTGAGTTGAGGAGACTTCTCTTACCTAATATGGTTGGTATGTGAGTTGAGTAGACTTCTCTTACCTAATATGGTTGGTATGTGAGTTGAGTAGACTTCTCTTACCTAATATGGTTGGTATGTGAGTTGAGTAGACTTCTCTTACCTAATATGGTTGGTATGTGAGTTGAGTAGACTTCTCTTACCTAATATGGTTGGTATGTGAGTTGAGTAGACTTCTCTTACCTAATATGGTTGGTATGTGAGTTGAGTAGACTTCTCTTACCTAATATGGTTGGTATGTGAGTTGAGGAGACTTCTCTTACCTAATATGGTTGGTATGTGAGTTGAGTAGACTTCTCTTACCTAATATGGTTGGTATGTGAGTTGAGTAGACTTCTCTTACCTAATATGGTTGGTATGTGAGTTGAGTAGACTTCTCTTACCTAATATGGTTGGTATGTGAGTTGAGTAGACTTCTCTTACCTAATATGGTTGGTATGTGAGTTGAGTAGACTTCTCTTACCTAATATGGTTGGTATGTGAGTTGAGGAGACTTCTCTTACCTAATATGGTTGGTATGTGAGTTGAGTAGACTTCTCTTATCTAATATGGTTGGTATGTGAGTTGAGTAGACTTCTCTTACCTAATATGGTTGGTATGTGAGTTGAGGAGACTTCTCTTACCTAATATGGTTGGTATGTGAGTTGAGTAGACTTCTCTTATCTAATATGGTTGGTATGTGAGTTGAGGAGACTTCTCTTATCTAATATGGTTGGTATGTGAGTTGAGGAGACTTCTCTTATCTAATATGGTTGGTATGTGAGTTGAGGAGACTTCTCTTATCTAATATGGTTGGTATGTGAGTTGAGGAGACTTCTCTTATCTAATATGGTTAGTATGTGAGTTGAGGAGACTTCTCTTATCTAATATGGTTGGTATGTGAGTTGAGGAGACTTCTCTTATCTAATATGGTTAGTATGTGAGTTGAGGAGACTTCTCTTATCTAATATGGTTGGTATGTGAGTTGAGGAGACTTCTCTTATCTAATATGGTTGGTATGTGAGTTGAGGAGACTTCTCTTATCTAATATGGTTGGTATGTGAGTTGAGGAGACTTCTCTTATCTAATATGGTTGGTATGTGAGTTGAGGAGACTTCTCTTATCTAATATGGTTAGTATGTGAGTTGAGGAGACTTCTCTTATCTAATATGGTTGGTATGTGAGTTGAGGAGACTTCTCTTATCTAATATGGTTGGTATGTGAGTTGAGGAGACTTCTCTTATCTAATATGGTTGGTATGTGAGTTGAGGAGACTTCTCTTATCTAATATGGTTGGTATGTGAGTTGAGGAGACTTCTCTTATCTAATATGGTTGGTATGTGAGTTGAGGAGACTTCTCTTATCTAATATGGTTGGTATGTGAGTTGAGGAGACTTCTCTTATCTAATATGGTTAGTATGTGAGTTGAAAGACTTCTCTTATCTAATATGGTTGGTATGTGAGTTGAGGAGACTTCTCTTACCTAATATGGTTGGTATGTGAGTTGAGGAGACTTCTCTTATCTAATATGGTTGGTATGTGAGTTGAGGAGACTTCTCTTATCTAATATGGTTGGTATGTGAGTTGAGGAGACTTCTCTTATCTAATATGGTTAGTATGTGAGTTGAGGAGACTTCTCTTACCTAATATGGTTGGTATGTGAGTTGAGGAGACTTCTCTTATCTAATATGGTTGGTATGTGAGTTGAGGAGACTTCTCTTATCTAATATGGTTGGTATGTGAGTTGAGGAGACTTCTCTTATCTAATATGGTTGGTATGTGAGTTGAGGAGACTTCTCTTATCTAATATGGTTGGTATGTGAGTTGAGGAGACTTCTCTTATCTAATATGGTTGGTATGTGAGTTGAGGAGACTTCTCTTACCTAATATGGTTGGTATGTGAGTTGAGGAGACTTCTCTTACCTAATATGGTTGGTATGTGAGTTGAGGAGACTTCTCTTACCTAATATGGTAGGTATAAATAAATAAAATAGATATTTCTCGACATTTCACACAGCGCTATCTAGCCCCAAACTAAGCAGAGCTTGTACAATGGGAACCAGATAACTGATAGAATACTTATATACTTTTTTTTTGTAAATACATACTTATAATATATAGAGAAACAACCAGACCCGGAACAAATATATGTAGATCATGCAAACAATTGTTCCGCAGCGGGAATCGAACCCGCTACCTCCTGCGTCTCAGCCGGCTATTCGCCCACTGCACCACGGAAGTCGTCAAAAGTCGTATGTGAGTTGAGGAGACTTCTCTTACCTAATATGGTTGGTATGTGAGTTGAGTAGACTTCTCTTACCTAATATGGTTGGTATGTGAGTTGAGTAGACTTCTCTTACCTAATATGGTTGGTATGTGAGTTGAGTAGACTTCTCTTACCTAATATGGTTGGTATGTGAGTTGAGTAGACTTCTCTTACCTAATATGGTTGGTATGTGAGTTGAGTAGACTTCTCTTACCTAATATGGTTGGTATGTGAGTTGAGGAGACTTCTCTTACCTAATATGGTTGGTATGTGAGTTGAGGAGACTTCTCTTACCTAATATGGTTGGTATGTGAGTTGAGTAGACTTCTCTTACCTAATATGGTTGGTATGTGAGTTGAGTAGACTTCTCTTACCTAATATGGTTGGTATGTGAGTTGAGTAGACTTCTCTTACCTAATATGGTTGGTATGTGAGTTGAGTAGACTTCTCTTACCTAATATGGTTGGTATGTGAGTTGAGTAGACTTCTCTTACCTAATATGGTTGGTATGTGAGTTGAGGAGACTTCTCTTACCTAATATGGTTGGTATGTGAGTTGAGTAGACTTCTCTTATCTAATATGGTTGGTATGTGAGTTGAGTAGACTTCTCTTACCTAATATGGTTGGTATGTGAGTTGAGGAGACTTCTCTTACCTAATATGGTTGGTATGTGAGTTGAGTAGACTTCTCTTATCTAATATGGTTGGTATGTGAGTTGAGGAGACTTCTCTCACCTAATATGGTTGGTATGTGAGTTGAGTAGACTTCTCTTACCTAATATGGTTGGTATATGAGTTGAGTAGACTTCTCTTACCTAATATGGTTGGTATGTGAGTTGAGGAGACTTCTCTTACCTAATATGGTTGGTATGTGAGTTGAGTAGACTTCTCTTACCTAATATGGTTGGTATGTGAGTTGAGTAGACTTCTCTTACCTAATATGGTTGGTATGTGAGTTGAGGAGACTTCTCTTACCTAATATGGTTGGTATGTGAGTTGAGGAGACTTCTCTTACCTAATATGGTTGGTATGTGAGTTGAGTAGACTTCTCTTATCTAATATGGTTGGTATGTGAGTTGAGGAGACTTCTCTTACCTAATATGGTTGGTATGTGAGTTGAGGAGACTTCTCTTACCTAATATGGTTGGTATGTGAGTTGAGTAGACTTCTCTTATCTAATATGGTTGGTATGTGAGTTGAGGAGACTTCTCTTACCTAATATGGTTGGTATGTGAGTTGAGTAGACTTCTCTTACCTAATATGGTTGGTATGTGAGTTGAGTAGACTTCTCTTACCTAATATGGTTGGTATGTGAGTTGAGTAGACTTCTCTTACCTAATATGGTTGGTATGTGAGTTGAGTAGACTTCTCTTACCTAATATGGTTGGTATGTGAGTTGAGTAGACTTCTCTTACCTAATATGGTTGGTATGTGAGTTGAGGAGACTTCTCTTACCTAATATGGTTGGTATGTGAGTTGAGTAGACTTCTCTTATCTAATATGGTTGGTATGTGAGTTGAGTAGACTTCTCTTACCTAATATGGTTGGTATGTGAGTTGAGTAGACTTCTCTTATCTAATATGGTTGGTATGTGAGTTGAGGAGACTTCTCTTACCTAATATGGTTGGTATGTGAGTTGAGTAGACTTCTCTTATCTAATATGGTTGGTATGTGAGTTGAGTAGACTTCTCTTACCTAATATGGTTGGTATGTGAGTTGAGGAGACTTCTCTTATCTAATATGGTTGGTATGTGAGTTGAGGAGACTTCTCTTACCTAATATGGTTGGTATGTGAGTTGAGTAGACTTCTCTTATCTAATATGGTTGGTATGTGAGTTGAGTAGACTTCTCTTACCTAATATGGTTGGTATGTGAGTTGAGGAGACTTCTCTCACCTAATATGGTTGGTATGTGAGTTGAGTAGACTTCTCTTATCTAATATGGTTGGTATGTGAGTTGAGTAGACTTCTCTTACCTAATATGGTTGGTATGTGAGTTGAGTAGACTTCTCTTATCTAATATGGTTGGTATGTGAGTTGAGTAGACTTCTCTTACCTAATATGGTTGGTATGTGAGTTGAGGAGACTTCTCTTATCTAATATGGTTGGTATGTGAGTTGAGTAGACTTCTCTTATCTAATATGGTTGGTATGTGAGTTGAGTAGACTTCTCTTACCTAATATGGTTGGTATGTGAGTTGAGGAGACTTCTCTTACCTAATATGGTTGGTATGTGAGTTGAGTAGACTTCTCTTATCTAATATGGTTGGTATGTGAGTTGAGTAGACTTCTCTTACCTAATATGGTTGGTATGTGAGTTGAGGAGACTTCTCTTACCTAATATGGTTGGTATGTGAGTTGAGTAGACTTCTCTTATCTAATATGGTTGGTATGTGAGTTGAGTAGACTTCTCTTACCTAATATGGTTGGTATGTGAGTTGAGTAGACTTCTCTTACCTAATATGGTTGGTATGTGAGTTGAGTAGACTTCTCTTATCTAATATGGTTGGTATGTGAGTTGAGTAGACTTCTCTTACCTAATATGGTTGGTATGTGAGTTGAGGAGACTTCTCTTACCTAATATGGTTGGTATGTGAGTTGAGGAGACTTCTCTTATCTAATATGGTTGGTATGTGAGTTGAGGAGACTTCTCTTATCTAATATGGTTGGTATGTGAGTTGAGGAGACTTCTCTTATCTAATATGGTTGGTATGTGAGTTGAGGAGACTTCTCTTATCTAATATGGTTGGTATGTGAGTTGAGGAGACTTCTCTTATCTAATATGGTTGGTATGTGAGTTGAGGAGACTTCTCTTACCTAATATGGTTGGTATGTGAGTTGAGGAGACTTCTCTTACCTAATATGGTTGGTATGTGAGTTGAGGAGACTTCTCTTACCTAATATGGTAGGTATAAATAAATAAAATAGATATTTCTCGACATTTCACACAGCGCTATCTAGCCCCAAACTAAGCAGAGCTTGTACAATGGGAACCAGATAACTGATAGAATACTTATATACTTTTTTTTTGTAAATACATACTTATAATATATAGAGAAACAACCAGACCCGGAACAAATATATGTAGATCATGCAAACAATTGTTCCGCAGCGGGAATCGAACCCGCTACCTCCTGCGTCTCAGCCGGCTATTCGCCCACTGCACCACGGAAGTCGTCAAAAGTCGTATGTGAGTTGAGGAGACTTCTCTTACCTAATATGGTTGGTATGTGAGTTGAGTAGACTTCTCTTACCTAATATGGTTGGTATGTGAGTTGAGTAGACTTCTCTTACCTAATATGGTTGGTATGTGAGTTGAGTAGACTTCTCTTACCTAATATGGTTGGTATGTGAGTTGAGTAGACTTCTCTTACCTAATATGGTTGGTATGTGAGTTGAGTAGACTTCTCTTACCTAATATGGTTGGTATGTGAGTTGAGGAGACTTCTCTTACCTAATATGGTTGGTATGTGAGTTGAGTAGACTTCTCTTACCTAATATGGTTGGTATGTGAGTTGAGTAGACTTCTCTTACCTAATATGGTTGGTATGTGAGTTGAGTAGACTTCTCTTACCTAATATGGTTGGTATGTGAGTTGAGTAGACTTCTCTTACCTAATATGGTTGGTATGTGAGTTGAGTAGACTTCTCTTACCTAATATGGTTGGTATGTGAGTTGAGTAGACTTCTCTTACCTAATATGGTTGGTATGTGAGTTGAGTAGACTTCTCTTACCTAATATGGTTGGTATGTGAGTTGAGTAGACTTCTCTTACCTAATATGGTTGGTATGTGAGTTGAGTAGACTTCTCTTACCTAATATGGTTGGTATGTGAGTTGAGGAGACTTCTCTTACCTAATATGGTTGGTATGTGAGTTGAGTAGACTTCTCTTACCTAATATGGTTGGTATGTGAGTTGAGTAGACTTCTCTTACCTAATATGGTTGGTATGTGAGTTGAGTAGACTTCTCTTACCTAATATGGTTGGTATGTGAGTTGAGTAGACTTCTCTTACCTAATATGGTTGGTATGTGAGTTGAGTAGACTTCTCTTACCTAATATGGTTGGTATGTGAGTTGAGTAGACTTCTCTTACCTAATATGGTTGGTATGTGAGTTGAGGAGACTTCTCTTACCTAATATGGTTGGTATGTGAGTTGAGTAGACTTCTCTTACCTAATATGGTTGGTATGTGAGTTGAGTAGACTTCTCTTATCTAATATGGTTGGTATGTGAGTTGAGTAGACTTCTCTTACCTAATATGGTTGGTATGTGAGTTGAGTAGACTTCTCTTACCTAATATGGTTGGTATGTGAGTTGAGTAGACTTCTCTTACCTAATATGGTTGGTATGTGAGTTGAGTAGACTTCTCTTACCTAATATGGTTGGTATGTGAGTTGAGGAGACTTCTCTTATCTAATATGGTTGGTATGTGAGTTGAGTAGACTTCTCTTACCTAATATGGTTGGTATGTGAGTTGAGTAGACTTCTCTTACCTAATATGGTTGGTATGTGAGTTGAGTAGACTTCTCTTACCTAATATGGTTGGTATGTGAGTTGAGTAGACTTCTCTTATCTAATATGGTTGGTATGTGAGTTGAGGAGACTTCTCTTACCTAATATGGTTGGTATGTGAGTTGAGTAGACTTCTCTTACCTAATATGGTTGGTATGTGAGTTGAGTAGACTTCTCTTACCTAATATGGTTGGTATGTGAGTTGAGTAGACTTCTCTTACCTAATATGGTTGGTATGTGAGTTGAGTAGACTTCTCTTACCTAATATGGTTGGTATGTGAGTTGAGTAGACTTCTCTTACCTAATATGGTTGGTATGTGAGTTGAGGAGACTTCTCTTACCTAATATGGTAGGTATAAATAAATAAAATAGATATTTCTCGACATTTCACACAGCGCTATCTAGCCCCAAACTAAGCAGAGCTTGTACAATGGGAACCAGATAACTGATAGAATACTTATATACTTTTTTTTTGTAAATACATACTTATAATATATAGAGAAACAACCAGACCCGGAACAAATATATGTAGATCATGCAAACAATTGTTCCGCAGCGGGAATCGAACCCGCTACCTCCTGCGTCTCAGCCGGCTATTCGCCCACTGCACCACGGAAGTCGTCAAAAGTCGTATGTGAGTTGAGGAGACTTCTCTTACCTAATATGGTTGGTATGTGAGTTGAGTAGACTTCTCTTACCTAATATGGTTGGTATGTGAGTTGAGTAGACTTCTCTTACCTAATATGGTTGGTATGTGAGTTGAGTAGACTTCTCTTACCTAATATGGTTGGTATGTGAGTTGAGTAGACTTCTCTTACCTAATATGGTTGGTATGTGAGTTGAGTAGACTTCTCTTACCTAATATGGTTGGTATGTGAGTTGAGTAGACTTCTCTTACCTAATATGGTTGGTATGTGAGTTGAGGAGACTTCTCTTACCTAATATGGTTGGTATGTGAGTTGAGTAGACTTCTCTTACCTAATATGGTTGGTATGTGAGTTGAGTAGACTTCTCTTACCTAATATGGTTGGTATGTGAGTTGAGTAGACTTCTCTTACCTAATATGGTTGGTATGTGAGTTGAGTAGACTTCTCTTACCTAATATGGTTGGTATGTGAGTTGAGTAGACTTCTCTTACCTAATATGGTTGGTATGTGAGTTGAGGAGACTTCTCTTACCTAATATGGTTGGTATGTGAGTTGAGTAGACTTCTCTTATCTAATATGGTTGGTATGTGAGTTGAGTAGACTTCTCTTACCTAATATGGTTGGTATGTGAGTTGAGTAGACTTCTCTTACCTAATATGGTTGGTATGTGAGTTGAGTAGACTTCTCTTATCTAATATGGTTGGTATGTGAGTTGAGGAGACTTCTCTCACCTAATATGGTTGGTATGTGAGTTGAGTAGACTTCTCTTACCTAATATGGTTGGTATATGAGTTGAGTAGACTTCTCTTACCTAATATGGTTGGTATGTGAGTTGAGGAGACTTCTCTTACCTAATATGGTTGGTATGTGAGTTGAGTAGACTTCTCTTACCTAATATGGTTGGTATGTGAGTTGAGTAGACTTCTCTTACCTAATATGGTTGGTATGTGAGTTGAGTAGACTTCTCTTACCTAATATGGTTGGTATGTGAGTTGAGTAGACTTCTCTTAACTAATATGGTTGGTATGTGAGTTGAGTAGACTTCTCTTATCTAATATGGTTGGTATGTGAGTTGAGTAGACTTCTCTTACCTAATATGGTTGGTATGTGAGTTGAGGAGACTTCTCTTACCTAATATGGTTGGTATGTGAGTTGAGTAGACTTCTCTTATCTAATATGGTTGGTATGTGAGTTGAGGAGACTTCTCTTACCTAATATGGTTGGTATGTGAGTTGAGTAGACTTCTCTTACCTAATATGGTTGGTATGTGAGTTGAGTAGACTTCTCTTACCTAATATGGTTGGTATGTGAGTTGAGTAGACTTCTCTTACCTAATATGGTTGGTATGTGAGTTGAGTAGACTTCTCTTACCTAATATGGTTGGTATGTGAGTTGAGTAGACTTCTCTTACCTAATATGGTTGGTATGTGAGTTGAGGAGACTTCTCTTACCTAATATGGTTGGTATGTGAGTTGAGTAGACTTCTCTTATCTAATATGGTTGGTATGTGAGTTGAGTAGACTTCTCTTACCTAATATGGTTGGTATGTGAGTTGAGTAGACTTCTCTTATCTAATATGGTTGGTATGTGAGTTGAGGAGACTTCTCTTACCTAATATGGTTGGTATGTGAGTTGAGTAGACTTCTCTTATCTAATATGGTTGGTATGTGAGTTGAGTAGACTTCTCTTACCTAATATGGTTGGTATGTGAGTTGAGGAGACTTCTCTTATCTAATATGGTTGGTATGTGAGTTGAGGAGACTTCTCTTACCTAATATGGTTGGTATGTGAGTTGAGTAGACTTCTCTTATCTAATATGGTTGGTATGTGAGTTGAGTAGACTTCTCTTACCTAATATGGTTGGTATGTGAGTTGAGGAGACTTCTCTCACCTAATATGGTTGGTATGTGAGTTGAGTAGACTTCTCTTATCTAATATGGTTGGTATGTGAGTTGAGTAGACTTCTCTTACCTAATATGGTTGGTATGTGAGTTGAGTAGACTTCTCTTATCTAATATGGTTGGTATGTGAGTTGAGTAGACTTCTCTTACCTAATATGGTTGGTATGTGAGTTGAGTAGACTTCTCTTATCTAATATGGTTGGTATGTGAGTTGAGTAGACTTCTCTTATCTAATATGGTTGGTATGTGAGTTGAGTAGACTTCTCTTACCTAATATGGTTGGTATGTGAGTTGAGGAGACTTCTCTTACCTAATATGGTTGGTATGTGAGTTGAGTAGACTTCTCTTACCTAATATGGTTGGTATGTGAGTTGAGTAGACTTCTCTTACCTAATATGGTTGGTATGTGAGTTGAGGAGACTTCTCTTACCTAATATGGTTGGTATGTGAGTTGAGTAGACTTCTCTTATCTAATATGGTTGGTATGTGAGTTGAGTAGACTTCTCTTACCTAATATGGTTGGTATGTGAGTTGAGGAGACTTCTCTTACCTAATATGGTTGGTATGTGAGTTGAGTAGACTTCTCTTATCTAATATGGTTGGTATGTGAGTTGAGTAGACTTCTCTTACCTAATATGGTTGGTATGTGAGTTGAGGAGACTTCTCTTACCTAATATGGTTGGTATGTGAGTTGAGGAGACTTCTCTTATCTAATATGGTTGGTATGTGAGTTGAGGAGACTTCTCTTATCTAATATGGTTGGTATGTGAGTTGAGGAGACTTCTCTTATCTAATATGGTTGGTATGTGAGTTGAGGAGACTTCTCTTATCTAATATGGTTGGTATGTGAGTTGAGGAGACTTCTCTTATCTAATATGGTTGGTATGTGAGTTGAGGAGACTTCTCTTACCTAATATGGTTGGTATGTGAGTTGAGGAGACTTCTCTTACCTAATATGGTTGGTATGTGAGTTGAGGAGACTTCTCTTACCTAATATGGTAGGTATAAATAAATAAAATAGATATTTCTCGACATTTCACACAGCGCTATCTAGCCCCAAACTAAGCAGAGCTTGTACAATGGGAACCAGATAACTGATAGAATACTTATATACTTTTTTTTTGTAAATACATACTTATAATATATAGAGAAACAACCAGACCCGGAACAAATATATGTAGATCATGCAAACAATTGTTCCGCAGCGGGAATCGAACCCGCTACCTCCTGCGTCTCAGCCGGCTATTCGCCCACTGCACCACGGAAGTCGTCAAAAGTCGTATGTGAGTTGAGGAGACTTCTCTTACCTAATATGGTTGGTATGTGAGTTGAGTAGACTTCTCTTACCTAATATGGTTGGTATGTGAGTTGAGTAGACTTCTCTTACCTAATATGGTTGGTATGTGAGTTGAGTAGACTTCTCTTACCTAATATGGTTGGTATGTGAGTTGAGTAGACTTCTCTTACCTAATATGGTTGGTATGTGAGTTGAGTAGACTTCTCTTACCTAATATGGTTGGTATGTGAGTTGAGGAGACTTCTCTTACCTAATATGGTTGGTATGTGAGTTGAGTAGACTTCTCTTACCTAATATGGTTGGTATGTGAGTTGAGTAGACTTCTCTTACCTAATATGGTTGGTATGTGAGTTGAGTAGACTTCTCTTACCTAATATGGTTGGTATGTGAGTTGAGTAGACTTCTCTTACCTAATATGGTTGGTATGTGAGTTGAGTAGACTTCTCTTACCTAATATGGTTGGTATGTGAGTTGAGTAGACTTCTCTTACCTAATATGGTTGGTATGTGAGTTGAGTAGACTTCTCTTACCTAATATGGTTGGTATGTGAGTTGAGTAGACTTCTCTTACCTAATATGGTTGGTATGTGAGTTGAGTAGACTTCTCTTACCTAATATGGTTGGTATGTGAGTTGAGGAGACTTCTCTTACCTAATATGGTTGGTATGTGAGTTGAGGAGACTTCTCTTACCTAATATGGTTGGTATGTGAGTTGAGTAGACTTCTCTTACCTAATATGGTTGGTATGTGAGTTGAGTAGACTTCTCTTACCTAATATGGTTGGTATGTGAGTTGAGTAGACTTCTCTTACCTAATATGGTTGGTATGTGAGTTGAGTAGACTTCTCTTACCTAATATGGTTGGTATGTGAGTTGAGTAGACTTCTCTTACCTAATATGGTTGGTATGTGAGTTGAGGAGACTTCTCTTATCTAATATGGTTGGTATGTGAGTTGAGTAGACTTCTCTTACCTAATATGGTTGGTATGTGAGTTGAGTAGACTTCTCTTACCTAATATGGTTGGTATGTGAGTTGAGTAGACTTCTCTTACCTAATATGGTTGGTATGTGAGTTGAGTAGACTTCTCTTACCTAATATGGTTGGTATGTGAGTTGAGTAGACTTCTCTTACCTAATATGGTTGGTATGTGAGTTGAGTAGACTTCTCTTACCTAATATGGTTGGTATGTGAGTTGAGGAGACTTCTCTTACCTAATATGGTTGGTATGTGAGTTGAGTAGACTTCTCTTACCTAATATGGTTGGTATGTGAGTTGAGTAGACTTCTCTTACCTAATATGGTTGGTATGTGAGTTGAGTAGACTTCTCTTACCTAATATGGTTGGTATGTGAGTTGAGTAGACTTCTCTTACCTAATATGGTTGGTATGTGAGTTGAGGAGACTTCTCTTACCTAATATGGTTGGTATGTGAGTTGAGTAGACTTCTCTTACCTAATATGGTTGGTATGTGAGTTGAGTAGACTTCTCTTACCTAATATGGTTGGTATGTGAGTTGAGTAGACTTCTCTTACCTAATATGGTTGGTATGTGAGTTGAGTAGACTTCTCTTACCTAATATGGTTGGTATGTGAGTTGAGTAGACTTCTCTTACCTAATATGGTTGGTATGTGAGTTGAGTAGACTTCTCTTACCTAATATGGTTGGTATGTGAGTTGAGGAGACTTCTCTTACCTAATATGGTTGGTATGTGAGTTGAGTAGACTTCTCTTACCTAATATGGTTGGTATGTGAGTTGAGTAGACTTCTCTTAGCTAATATGTTTGGTATGTGAGTTGAGTAGACTTCTCTTACCTAATATGGTTGGTATGTGAGTTGAGTAGACTTCTCTTACCTAATATGGTTGGTATGTGAGTTGAGTAGACTTCTCTTACCTAATATGGTTGGTATGTGAGTTGAGGAGACTTCTCTTACCTAATATGGTTGGTATGTGAGTTGAGTAGACTTCTCTTATCTAATATGGTTGGTATGTGAGTTGAGTAGACTTCTCTTACCTAATATGGTTGGTATGTGAGTTGAGGAGACTTCTCTTACCTAATATGGTTGGTATGTGAGTTGAGTAGACTTCTCTTATCTAATATGGTTGGTATGTGAGTTGAGGAGACTTCTCTCACCTAATATGGTTGGTATGTGAGTTGAGTAGACTTCTCTTACCTAATATGGTTGGTATGTGAGTTGAGTAGACTTCTCTTACCTAATATGGTTGGTATGTGAGTTGAGGAGACTTCTCTTACCTAATATGGTTGGTATGTGAGTTGAGTAGACTTCTCTTACCTAATATGGTTGGTATGTGAGTTGAGTAGACTTCTCTTACCTAATATGGTTGGTATGTGAGTTGAGTAGACTTCTCTTACCTAATATGGTTGGTATGTGAGTTGAGGAGACTTCTCTTACCTAATATGGTTGGTATGTGAGTTGAGTAGACTTCTCTTATCTAATATGGTTGGTATGTGAGTTGAGTAGACTTCTCTTACCTAATATGGTTGGTATGTGAGTTGAGGAGACTTCTCTTACCTAATATGGTTGGTATGTGAGTTGAGTAGACTTCTCTTATCTAATATGGTTGGTATGTGAGTTGAGGAGACTTCTCTTACCTAATATGGTTGGTATGTGAGTTGAGTAGACTTCTCTTACCTAATATGGTTGGTATGTGAGTTGAGTAGACTTCTCTTACCTAATATGGTTGGTATGTGAGTTGAGTAGACTTCTCTTACCTAATATGGTTGGTATGTGAGTTGAGTAGACTTCTCTTACCTAATATGGTTGGTATGTGAGTTGAGTAGACTTCTCTTACCTAATATGGTTGGTATGTGAGTTGAGGAGACTTCTCTTATCTAATATGGTTAGTATGTGAGTTGAGGAGACTTCTCTTACCTAATATGGTTGGTATGTGAGTTGAGTAGACTTCTCTTACCTAATATGGTTGGTATGTGAGTTGAGTAGACTTCTCTTATCTAATATGGTTGGTATGTGAGTTGAGTAGACTTCTCTTACCTAATATGGTTGGTATGTGAGTTGAGGAGACTTCTCTTACCTAATATGGTTGGTATGTGAGTTGAGGAGACTTCTCTTATCTAATATGGTTGGTATGTGAGTTGAGGAGACTTCTCTTACCTAATATGGTTGGTATGTGAGTTGAGTAGACTTCTCTTATCTAATATGGTTGGTATGTGAGTTGAGTAGACTTCTCTTACCTAATATGGTTGGTATGTGAGTTGAGGAGACTTCTCTCACCTAATATGGTTGGTATGTGAGTTGAGTAGACTTCTCTTATCTAATATGGTTGGTATGTGAGTTGAGTAGACTTCTCTTACCTAATATGGTTGGTATGTGAGTTGAGTAGACTTCTCTTATCTAATATGGTTGGTATGTGAGTTGAGTAGACTTCTCTTACCTAATATGGTTGGTATGTGAGTTGAGGAGACTTCTCTTACCTAATATGGTTGGTATGTGAGTTGAGTAGACTTCTCTTATCTAATATGGTTGGTATGTGAGTTGAGTAGACTTCTCTTACCTAATATGGTTGGTATGTGAGTTGAGGAGACTTCTCTTACCTAATATGGTTGGTATGTGAGTTGAGGAGACTTCTCTTATCTAATATGGTTGGTATGTGAGTTGAGGAGACTTCTCTTACCTAATATGGTTGGTATGTGAGTTGAGGAGACTTCTCTTATCTAATATGGTTGGTATGTGAGTTGAGTAGACTTCTCTTATCTAATATGGTTGGTATGTGAGTTGAGTAGACTTCTCTTACCTAATATGGTTGGTATGTGAGTTGAGGAGACTTCTCTTACCTAATATGGTTGGTATGTGAGTTGAGGAGACTTCTCTTATCTAATATGGTTGGTATGTGAGTTGAGGAGACTTCTCTTACCTAATATGGTTGGTATGTGAGTTGAGTAGACTTCTCTTACCTAATATGGTTGGTATGTGAGTTGAGGAGACTTCTCTTACCTAATATGGTTGGTATGTGAGTTGAGGAGACTTCTCTTATCTAATATGGTTGGTATGTGAGTTGAGGAGACTTCTCTTACCTAATATGGTTGGTATGTGAGTTGAGTAGACTTCTCTTACCTAATATGGTTGGTATGTGAGTTGAGGAGACTTCTCTTACCTAATATGGTTGGTATGTGAGTTGGTGTGCGCGGGGTTAGGCTCTTGGCTCTCGCCGAACGAGGGATACTTCAGGGGAATCGTCTTGTTACACGACGCGCAGATCTGCACCATACCTGGAATAATATTATTTAATTAGTTATAGTCACGCGCTTGACCACTGCCTCACCTGGTGATAATGGTGTGGTCGAAGATGGAGCACGCTTGCCTAGAAAGAACCTGTTCACTCCACCATTGATGGTACAATCTGGCACTAATTTATCCCAGTAGTAGTACCATTAATTGTATAACTGGTTACCGCCGGACTAATAATAGCCAGTACCATCGATGGTTCAACTACACAAATTTGTCCAATAGTATCGTTAGTTTTTTTTGTAGTCCAACAAAGATGATGATTAAGATATACTTGAATGACGTACCTTGAGGACTAATTGGACTGGCATCAACATGCGGCTTCAGACTCGTTATGAACGGATAGTAGGGCTCCCTCTCGGGATTAGGGCAGCAGTAGACCAGTCGCAACTGCGAGCTAGGAGCACCCACCCCGCACACGTAGCAGACGAAGGACGCCGTGGGCTGTGACGCAGGTCGGTCTAGGGAGGGGGAGTGGGTCTGGGGGGCGAGGGACTTGTCACCGGAGGATGCTAGGCTGAGGGGGGAGGGGGGCAGGAGGGACGGGGGACGGGTTCGGAGCGTGTACACTCGCTCGTTGCCCGGTACGCCACGCATCTGAAACAAACACAAGATTATATTAATACGGTGCAATTACAAGCACATGAATGAGGCTTTACACCTGTATGCCTCAAATTGATGGACTGTAGTGAACCGTAGGGCATGTTTCTAAGCTGCGTGACCTATGAGGCAATACAAAGTTACCAGCGCTGAGCAATAAACTTGTTCAGCATAATGATAAGCCATACCCCTTTTTCAGCACACAGCTCATGGTGACTGAGTACGTGTCTTTTGTTTTTTTATTAAGTTAACGTATTTTAATTGTCTGTATTTAATTATACACCTTATGAAGTTTCTGTGAGTTTGTTACATGTGTCAAAAAAATGCCTATATCGATCTATCTATCTTAGTTACAGGCGATGGCTATCAATTACTATCAGGTGAGCCAAATGATTGTTTCATCTCTAAATCGTATAAAAAAAATTAAACGATAAGGCTTAAGACTGAACTGCACTAGATATCGCAGCGTAGGACGGCCTCCTCTAGATGGAAAGACGACCTGATAAAGGTTGGTGGGAGCCGTTGGGTGCAGGCCGAATAAGATAGGTCGCTCTGGAAATCTATGTCCTGTGACTGATATGAAATAATTTCAAGATACAAGCACTTTTGATTAGAAAACAATGACACATTCTGTATTTCCGCGTATCGCGCGTACAAATTACTACGAATAACCTATTTGACCTGACCTGTGATAACATACGTATGACCTATGCCACGATATACGCAGTTCCCTACAGAACAAGTAATAGTATGTAATTCGTGCTACTCGCATTTTAATCCATCACATCACATTTATTCCACGATGATATTCGATAGAGGATGATTATAAATAAAACTAGTGGACCCCCCGAACTTCGTATCGGCTTGACATGCATAGGTATAACGCGGGCTGTCAGTATAAGTCACCCTGGTAGAACTGTCAATTGTTGTCCCCGGCCATCATTATGTATGAGAAAATGAATGACTTCCACAAATAATTTAATACCAAAATTAGCCAAATCGCTCCACCCGTTCTCGAGTTTTAGCGAGACTAACGAACAGCAATTAATTTTTATATATATATAGACAATATTATCTCGGGATAACTCCTACCGAAGCATCTGTTTCAAACGATATTAATTTTTTTTACATCCTCTTTGACGATATTTGCAGCACGCATTCTGTCAATTCTATGTCAAACGTCATAAGGTTACATTATAAAAGCGCTAAGGTTAGGTTATAAATAATTTTATATGGTGGTTAAGTATTCTTAATTTTACTAATTTTGCGCGTAATTTTCTTAATTTTTTCTTTCATAAGAACCTTCTCCTGATAATAAGAAATACAACAAAAAAGAATTGGCCAAATTGGTCCAGGCGTTGTTGAGTTATGCGCTTACCAACACATTTTGCGATTCATTTTTATATTATAGATAGAAATATATAAACTCTGCTGGACATTTCACACAGCGCCATCTAGCCCCAAACTAAGCTTGGGAACCAGATAACTGATTTAACAGTTAGGTATATACTTTATTTTTGTAAATACATACTTATAGTTATACAACCTGTTTTATTATGAACGACATTCATTTTAAACAGAATGGCATCGCAATCGGTCAGTTGATTATCCAGTAATCGATACATTTCCAATAAAAACAAATTAACGTAAATCGGCGCGGCGAGGTCTTTTCGACGATGCCATTTGGTCACTGTACATAATTATTGATTAAAACGGGTATTTATCGCGTATGTACCTTGTTTATTTGTTATCCCGACGTTTCGGCTGTGTTGCAACAGTCATGGTCTCGGGTTGACTGGAGTACTTGGAGCTACGTGTGTGGGGCTGCAGCAACTACCCTCACTTAGTCTTCAGAATTAGAAATGTCCTCGTTCATATTACGACACACTACACTAACCGTATCTATGCACTGAGACGACCGATTACGACGCGCACACCTAACAATCACCGGGTTCCAGGACGCTGAGAGTCTATAGCTCGACGGTAGCTCCGAATACTCCAGTCAACCCGAGACCATGACTGTTGCAACTCTGCCGAAACGTCGGGATAACAAAATAAACAAGGTACATACGCGATAAATACCCGTTTTAATCAATAATTATGCCGTTTAGTCAGTTTAATAGGTACCTACTATGACGAGTGAATATGATTTGTTTACCTGTTTTATACGGGCTGTTTCATTGATATTGTAGGACTTGATATTAAGGTAAATAATTATGTGGTATTTCTAAAAACCCTATTTTAGAACAATACTAGCCATTAGCCCTATCCGTGTTTTCATTTAATGTTGAACGTAACAAAACACGTAGTATATTTAAAACACAATTGCTGTTTGTTAGTCTCGCTAAGTCTCAAAAACGGCTTGACGGATTTTGATAAAAGTTTTTGTCTGTGTTTGTGTGGGTCCCTGGGTAGTTTAGATTCACATTAAGACCCGGTTTGTGGCGATGTTGTCGAGATCCAGAAAATTGCGAATGAAGTCGCGGGCATACAACTAGTTTGTTATATAAATAGATTATAAAAGGGATTGGGACCTAGGCGCAGAGGGTAATGTTTTTATTGGCAAACCACGCGAGCGAAGCCGCGGGCAGGTCAGCTAGTATAATACGAAGTACAAAATAATCTGATCAAAACCAGTTCAGCACTAAGCTAATAATTATCTTCAGTGCTGTGTGACTTGGGTTTACTCAACTAATCAAATAAACGCTGGGTAATTTGTCCATTTGATAAATACTTGTACTTTTCCGTTTATTTACTACTGATTAACAGGTCCGGATAAATATTTTATTTAAGTATTCTGTAATGTAATGAGCGGTTTTCAAATCGCATCTTCAATCAAGCTCGATAGATTCATAGATGGCGTATAGATGGCGCTGGGAATACCCTAATGTAAACATAGTTTTGTAAATGAGCGCTATTCTTTATTTTTTATTCTTTTTATATAATACAGGCTTGTGTTTGACTACGATCTCGCCTGATGGTAAGCGATGATGCAGTCTACGAAGGTACACGCTTGCCTAGGAGAAACCTATTCACTCGCGACTTAAAGGTACCCAGGTTGTAGCTATCAGGAAACACAGACTCTGACAAGTCGTTCCACTCTTTGGCGGTGCGCTTAATAAAGGTCGAAGAGAACCGCTTTGTGCGAATGGGAGGTATTTCTACCTATAGCGGTGGCGCACCGCAGAGCGTCTGGTTGTCCGTTGATAGAAAGGAGATGGTGGGATCAGGTTGAAAATTTCCGCAGCACACTCCCCGAAATGTACTCGATAAAAAACCGAGAGGCTAGCAACCTTTCGTCGATGCTCCAGGCTGAGGAGCCTTGCATCAACTAGCTCATCGTTGCCTATGAGCTTCTTGGCTCTTCTCTCAATTGATTCCAGAGCTTCAAGTTGGTACTTCGCTGATCCGTCCCAGAGGTGAGAACAGTACTCCAAACACGATCGGACTTGTGCTACAAGTACAAGTTGAGCAACTGTTCCGGTGTGAAGTAGTGCCTCACCTTTGTAAGTATACCAAGCTATTCATATCATCATCATCATCCACAGCCTGACTTCACCCACTGCTGGGTATAGGCCTCCCCAAGTTTGTGCCATCCGCCACGATCCTGCGCTAGTCTCGCCCACTGACGGCCCGCGACCTTTACGATGCCTTCCACCCATCTCGCTGCCGAGATTAAAAATAAAAACCTAGTTCCATAAATACGTTTTTTGTTAATTTTAAAACTGTTAGCAACTGTTTAATTTAATAAATAAATCTTTAAATCCAAATTTTCGACCAACGTCAAAACCTAGTGTTGAGCACGTGTAATACACACTACGCAATCAATTGATGCACTACCGGGATTCGAACCAGCAACGTGTTGGAAGTCGGAAAGCGCTTAGATATGCGCGCTCGCTACTCGCACTGGGACGAGCATTATGTATACACAAGCACGCTTTTCGACTCGTTATTAACAAGATTGTGTTTTTTTGTAAGAAAAAGAAGAATTAAAAAACAATATTTGTGACGGAACAAAGCACACTCAACACACAAGTAAGGTACAAAAAATATATTTATACATAAAAATGGACGTCACAAAAAGGCGTCCAACTCAGCATTTGTTGTGGTTTTTTTAGGGTTCCGCACCCAAAGGGTAAAACGGGACCCTATTACTAGGACTCCGCTGTCTGTCACCAGGCTGTATCTCATGAACCGTGATAGTTAGACAGCTGAAATTTTCACAGATAATGTATTTCTGTTGCCGTTATAACAACAAATACTAAAAACAGAATAAAATAACTATTTAAGAGGGGCTCCCATACAATAAACGTGATTGTTTTGCTCGTTTTAGCTCGATATTGATAACGGCAACAGGTAGACGCTTGAAATAATTCAAAGAATATTTAGTTATATATTCACTTTAAAAATAAATAATTACATTAAAATAAAACAAATATTTAAGTGAGGCTCCCATAAAACAGACATGATTTTTTTGCCGTTTTTATAGATAATGATACGTAACTCTTCGTGCGCGTGTCCGACTCGCACTTGGCCAGTTTTTTTTTTGTATTGTGTTCTCAAAACTGTACTATTTGCGAATATTGCAATAAAATGGTGTTACGTAGACAACTGTCTTCTTGATGCGAACACAGCGTGCACATAAAATACCTATATATTTTCTAGAGTGCATATGTATAATTAAAATACATAGAACGAACAGCGTCGCACAGACATACTGCTCTTTTAAACTTACTCTAGATATTAATAAATAAAACAATATACAATTATGAATGTAGCTCAGGTTGGTATGACATGAATGTACATAGGCTACAGTGCCATGCTTCTAGCAAATACATTTAATTTCAAAATAATCTGATATATTAAAACAGCATCGCATTATACTTGGAAGTGGGCCTTGTTTCTATTCTAATCATTTATTCAATTAGAACGGCATATAATATCCAATTGCACTAATCGAGAAAACAACACTAGAACACAAAAACATAAAAATTAAACGAACAATCACACATCATGAAATAAACAAATCAATCTATACTAATATTATAAAGACGAAAGATTTGTATTTTTGTGTGTATGTTTGTAATGAATAAACTCAAAAACTACTGGACCGATTACAAAAATGCATTCACCATTGGAAAGCTACATTCACCTCGAGTAACATAGGCTACTTTTTACCCAACTGCGCAAAGGAGGGTAATGTTTTTATTGAAAAACTACGCGTGCGAAGCTGCGGATTGGTCAGCTGGTAGTACACATAAATGGATTAAACAAGTCCACGTAACATACAATTTAAACAAAAATGTATACATTGTAGTTAAAATTAAAATAGCTTGCATTTATACATATTTCTCATGGTACCGATAAGAAGACAACACGGCGCAAGAGGTCAATCGTTTATATTGTACGCGGTCAACAGTTTTTTCTCGTAGGGCACTGATCGAGGGGTCAGAACTCATATGCCATTATAAAGTTGATAATGGTACTTTTATCAGCTCTTTTATAATACTGTTGTTTTTTAAATTAAAATTTGATGTCACTATAGTGTGACCATTAGTGCTGTGCACTCCCTGAGGCACAGGCATCGGCTGCTGCGCTCTACTAAGTAAGTATAATATATTACAGATAGATAGCCTCCGACCATCGTCCCGCCACAAGTCTTGCCTTAGAAATGCAAACTGATATCGTAAGATATGTCCGACATGTATTGATCTCATGTGAACTCATGCAGTTTTTTCTTTGCCTCCCACCTCGCCGCGCATACCTCAGGGAGTGCACAGCACTAATGGTCACACTATAGCCTTCGACATCCAACATCAATTTTGTGCAAAGATTGGATCACGGACCAATCAATCACAGATCATCTTTATTATTATTAATTATTATCTAATCTGAAGAGCCCGTTGGATCCCAATGCTTGGCAAAGGCCTCCCTTCCCTTCTTTCATTCATCCCGGTCTAGGGCTTCTGTTGACCAGTTCGCGCTGTGCGCACCAAGTTCGTCCCGCCATCTCCGCCTGGGCCGGCCACGCGGTCTCGCGCCTTGTGGGACCCACACGGTGGTTATCTTAGCCCACAAGGCATCGCGCATTCGACATACGTGTCCCACCCAGTCACACTTCAATTTAGCTGTCTTTTGCGTGACATCGGCGATTTTCGATATTAACTAAATAAATAAAAATTAAACGCTATGTGTTTGTTAGCACTTGAGAACGGCTGGACCGATTTGAGCATTTTTAATGTTCGTCTTTGAAGTAAAAATTCTTTACACACGCTTGACTTGGGGAGTAAGCTGGTGAATGCGTTACGAAAAGTGCGAACGGAAGTTGAGAGGGAGAGATATAAGTTAGTGAAGATAGAAAGAGGGAGAGTTACGTTTCGTATATTACTGTAGCAGCAAGAGAGAGAGGTGCGCGCGCACATTTTCTTTCTCTCTTCCTCTCATAACCAGTGCATGAAAAATATATATATACATATATATATATATCTCAGTCAGTAGTTCGATTGATTATTTTTCGTAATTTCATTCGTTCTTGAACGAAATATTTTATAAATTCTTATAATATATAAATTAAATAAATATAAATTCTTATAAATTAATATTTTGAAAAAGAAGTTTTACTTCAGTCGTGTGGCCTAAAGCACACTCGTTTTGTTTTTCGATGGGATTTTTGTATGATCTGAATAGCAAAGGCGTATATATATTTCATTTGAAAACCGAGTGAAGCAGGGCGGATCAGCTAGTATACGAATAAATAATTAGTAAATTACATAATCAAGTTATTCCATACCCCATTGTACAAAGATTTGCTTAGTTTGGGGCTAGATGGCGCTGTGTGAAATGTCCAGCATTCAAAAATAGAATTTGTCTAATTGACCTACCACAGGGTAAACCTATACAGGTGTAAAGCCTCATGTGCCTCGTAATTTCACCGGCAACCATACCCTTCAAACCGAAATACAGCAATGCTGTTTGGCGGAAGAAATAGTATGGTAATATATGGATCCCTAAACGTATTTAGCAACTAAACATGTTTAAATTTGACGTAAATAAATACGTTTAGGCATCGTTGCGCAAGTCGCCCTTTTTGTATGGTTGTGGTTTTCTTCTTCTTATCGTGTCAAGAGTTGTACGTTTTAATTTATAGTAAGTATGTTGCAGTAGCAGTAGTGGCAATGGGCAGGCCACATCGCTCCTAGAACCGATAACCGTTGGGGAAGAAACGTTCTCGAGTGGAGACCACGGACTGGAAGACGCAGCGTAGGCCGGCCCCCCACAAGGTGGACCGACGATCTAGTAGGAATCGCGGGGAGCCGTTGGGCGCAAACGGCTACCAACCGCTCGTTGTGGCGATCTAAGGGGGAGGCCTATGTTCAGCAGTGGACGTCTTCCGGCTGATGATGATGATGATGATGTTGGACAGATGTTTAGCCACAACAATAGCATTAAGTGAAGCGGTTATTAGGTCCTCCATCGTGCAGGTGTTCGGGCACAAAGGGCACACTAGCAAGTTCTACAAAACAAATGTTTGTGGTGTCTGACCGGATTACGTTCAAATCACGTGAGTGCATATTATCATTCCTATGTGTAATGATTTAAACAAACATAATCACGTAGTAATAATGTGATTAAGGAAACACGACTGTCTGATCATAGCTGGTCTGGTTCATAGCACCGTCTCGGGAGGCGTGGCGTTGTGCGACGTCAAACTACATATTTAATAAAGTTACTAGCTGACCCGCCCGCGGCTTCAAATAAATGGATATTGTTCATATGAAGATACTAAAATCGCGATTAAATAATGGAGAGGCGGGTGTAGGAAGGCGAAAACTACTTTACTACCTATTCTCATACATACCTAATAAATATACAATAAAAATTCATTAAAATCGGTGGACCCGTTTCGGAGACAATGTGACGCGAGGTTTTTATATAAAGTTATTAGTTAATGGAGATGACGGCTGATAGAGATATCAGGGAGAACCACATGTTGTGCCGACCGGCCCCACGTAATATGTGAAAAGGGCAGGAAAAAGGAGTTATTTAGATATTCCGTAATTGCAGGCTAAGGGATTATTTTTACATTTTTTAAATATCTTATCTATAGGTACTAATATTATAAAGAGGCAAGATTTGTTTGTTTTTATTGAATAGGCTCCGAAACTACTGGACCGATTTAAAAAATTCTTTCACTGTTGGGAAGCTACACTATCCCCGGGTGGCATTAGGCTACTTTTTATCCAACTGCGCGGAAGGAGGGCAATGTTTTATTGAAAAATAGAATACGCGTGCGAAGCTGCGGATTGGTCAGCTAGTTGATTATAATTTGTGTGACATTTTTTGAATTGATTGTTATTTAGTATTGTGACATTTAGTTTAGAAAGTATTTATTGTATTTACTTTATTATTATATAAGTATAGTATTCTGCTTTTAGTAATAAGTTTTAAGTAAGTGTCAGTTCAAACATGATTTTAGTACATTATTAATCTGTACATAGTATAAAATGAAGTCGCTTCCGTGTCTGTTCGCTTAGATCTTTTAAACTACTCAACGGCTTATAATGCAGTTTTCAGCAATAGATAAGAGTGATTCAAGAGGAACGTTTAAATGTATAATACATTCATAGCAACTGTTTGTTTGTTATCTAAACTAAACGCCTGAACGGATCGTAATGAAATTTGGCAAAGAGGACATAGGCTACTTTTTACTCGAGTGCGCAAAAGGAGGGTAATGTTCAGCTAGCAATGAATAATATGAATTTTGGTAATTCTGCACATAGGTATATGGTGTTTTTTTAAATATTAATTGATCATTGATAATAGTTTAATAAATATTGGTTAGGCGCGTGTCGGGCCACGGTGTGTTTTGGAAGACCTATTCAAGGATATACGATGGGGTAGTCAAGTAAAAAAAATTACCTCCAACCTGTAGGTGAAGAAATAAAATTAAATTCAAATTAAGAACCTCATTTTTTGAATCGATATCTTTAATTTGACTAGATTTTATTACGTTGCATGGCCCGTAATCGTAAACAGTTGTATTGCAAGAAGAACTAGATCAAATTGATTATTATAATACTCAGGTTTAGATATATTAATCAAATACGAGGGTAAGTGTGCGTGACATTGGGTTAATTGTATATAAAACAATTTATAAATACATATATTAAACAAAACATTAATATATAAATAAATCAGAAAGAAATTATCAAACTTAATATTTCTATAGAAAAAAAGTTGTATCCTTCCACAAAACACACATAGAACTGAATAGCAATCAAAAAGCTGTGCAAACAACTATCAGACAGCGCAAATATACACATACAAGAAAAAATTACATTCAACAAAAAAAGGCCATCTGAACATACATTGCACGTCGTACATACACAGGAACACACAACATACTCAAATTAAAAATGCGATCCGACGCAATGTTATAAAATTAAATGATAAAGTTACGATCATCTACAGTTCCGCGTCTGCTTGATTGTCTAATAGATGTATCATTCTTAGTTTTTTTATGTAGGTATAAGTAAATATTTCTTTCTTCTTCAAGCATTTTCCAATTTTTATTATAGTTAGTATTTATTTATTGACATAATTAATTTTTAGACAGTTATTTTGAGTCCATATGCTCCGGAATCCGTTCCTGAACTGTTATACGTATAATTTTATTAAATTTATTTTATTTTTTTATTCAATTAGAACGACAATTATGCCAATTGTTTTCTCTTACTTGTGCTTTCTCTTTGATGTTATACCCTTTGAATGTATTGTGTGAATTTGTGTGTGTTATGGTAGCAAATAAATGTCTGTCTATGTATATGTCAATTATACTAATCGAGAAGACAACAATAGAACACACAATGATAAAAATTAAACGAACACATGATGGAATAAACAAATCAGTAATATTATAAAACCAATCTTATTTATACTAATATTATAAAGAGGAAAGATTTGTTTGTTTGTTTATATTGAATAGGCATCGAAACTACTGGACCTATTTAAAAAATTCTTTCACTGTTGGGAAGCTACACTATCCCCGGGTGACATATGCTACGTTTTACCCAACTGCGCAGAAGGAGGGTAATGTTGTTATTGAAAAACTACGCGTGCGAAGCTGCGGATTGGTCAGCTAGTATATTATATAAAACATAGTCGGGTTAGTTATACCATTTATAATTCAAGAACGGCGGGGCCGATTTTGATGATCTTTGATTTGTTGGATTTGTCTCCGTCCCGAATAGCAGAATAACTATTAAAATATCGGAAAAATTCACGCAAAAAGAAATTATGAAGAAAATTCATTTTCTCATACATAAATGCAGCTAATGATGGCCGATTGACAATAATTGTACCGGCGACGTACATTGGCAGCCCGCGTCATATGGATGTCAAGGCGGTACGAAGTTCGGCGGGTCAGCTAATCTATGCTAATATTATAAAGAGGAAAGATATGTTTGTTTGTATTGAATAGGCTCCGAAACTACTGGACCGATTTTAAATTTTTTTTCACTGTTGGGAAGCTACACTATCCCCGGGTGGCATAGGCTACGTTTTACCCAACTGCGCTGAAGAAGGGTAATGTTTTTATTGAAAAACTACGCGTGCGAAGCTGCGGATTGGTCAGCTAGTCTATACATAAATATTGTAACATAAAAATTTAAGTTAACATAATAATAGACATGTCAAAAATAAATATATAACACTAATAAGTTTAAATTAAAAATTGTCTAACTATTTCTCAATGAACTCCAGACATACAATTTGGATCTTTGTTTATGTATAAATAAATTAAATATACATGTTCTTATAAAATATACATATTTGTTATCGGCAACCGATTTACTATATTGTAGCAGCTTGTCTTTCGACAAAGGCCTCCTCTAAGGATTTCCGCTTCATTCTGTCACTGGCTGTTCTCGTCCATTCTGGACCATACACCTTCGAACCCTCACTCACACATACCCACTCCCCTAAGACACTCACACGCTCACTAGAATGTTGATTTATTTAAATGTTCTTTATTATTGTTTCTTTTTAAATCAGTATTGTAAATGGGTGAATTGTATACCAAATAATACAATCAAGAACGTCAAACTCATTTAGTTGTATGTACGGGCGCTGGAAACTGCGACACAGTATTTTACTATAGTGTGACCATTAGTGCTGTGCACTCCCTGAGGTATGCGCGGCGAGGTGCGAGGCAAAGAAAAAACTGCATGAGTTCACATGAGATCAATACATGTCGGACATATCTTACGATATCAGTTTGCATTTCTAAGGCAAGACTTGTGGCGGGACGATGGTCGGAGGCTATCTATCTGTAATATATTATACTTACTTAGTTGATTAAAATGTAACTTAAATATACTCATATTTTATTAAAAATATGCAGGTGATAAATAAGAACTAAACTTATAATTCAAAGGACTTGTTTTATTGAACATTTTTTATATTTACAAACAATTATATATTTTAACGAAAGTTATTCTGACATAGATTCTGTTTCAACTTCATCTTCCATTTCATATCACGAGATAACGCACGACCCATCTTTGAATATTTATCTCATGTGCGTCTGACATAGACAGTCCGATACAAATAACACTACCTGCCGCCACGAGCGTTGACGGCGAACTGACAGAGCGCAGCAGCCGATTCTCCCCCCCGTCTCGCCGCGCGCATACCTCAGGGAGTGCACAGCACTAATGGTCACACTATAATTCATTCTCCAGTGTTCACATTGTTTTAGTTACATGTAAAAAGTTCACTGAAATATATAAATTACAAACTATATTCTGCAGGTCATCTTCCCAACGACTTATTTATCTTCCGTTGTCTCTTTTACCGTCTCTTGGGTACCATTCTGTTATTAGCAGACTCTTTAAATTTGTTTATAATATTGTTTATAATTTGTAATAAGCCCCAAACTAAGCAGAGCTTGTATTATGGGGACCAGATAACTGATAGAATACTTATATACATTTTTTTTGTAAATACATCCTTATAAATATATAGAGAAACAACCAGACCCGGAACAAATATCTGTAGATCATGCAAACATTTGTTCCGCGGCGGGAATCGAACTCGCTACCTCCTGCGTCTCAGCCGGCTATTCGCCCACTGCACCACGGAGGTCGTAATATTGTGATGAAAACTGATACCATATCTATTTTATTACATGCGTAATATAAAATGAACACCGCTGTAAAGTTGCAAGCGTATCAATCTTTTACAGCATCCATTTTGGGGAATGTACCCAGGAACTACATGATCTGATGCCGCCATCTCCTTTCCATCAAAGGACAAGCAGATGTACGGCTCCATACCTCGTACACCACTCGTTCGTGTTCTACCTTATCCTTTTAGCTGTAAACTGTTAACCCTTTATAACTCAATAAAATATTATTTAATAAAAAATAGCTCTTAGGGTAGCATTTTAAAATAAAAAAGACATGTACTTTTTACAAAAAAAAATCCGTTAATTCGTTTTTGTTGAAAAAGCGCCATCTGTGGGGTATGCACCATACTAAACAATGAAGTGCGATATGTACCAGAGCGGGAACTCTGTTAAAAAACCGAAATAATCATTTGCTTTAGATTTTATACGGAAAAATTTGAAATGTTCCAGTACTGTCCCACGGTGATATAAAAGGTTAATAACTAGTGGTTCCGAACTGAGATCTCGCGGAATCTTTCACTATCAAAATAGTGCCACGAAATGGATAAACAACATACCTACTTGACCTACAGTTTCATTCAACTCACTGTGGGGTCACTGGTGTACCCTGTGAATTTTGTCAAAGTTCAGTTTTTATTGTGGCTAATAACTTAAAAAATATTAAAATAAAAATTAAAACGGGGTCAAAATGTACTCACAAAGACTTTTTATTAGACGTACCACTTGACCAGATAGTCCTATTTTGTTTTTTTTTTACCCCTCTTCAACCCCAATATCTCAGCAACCCCTCAACATTTTTAGCTCATTTAGACACACCAAAATTGTGACATCTCTAACCACCTATGTATCAAATCACGATCATCGGATCAACGCTTCGAAAGTTATCCTCGGACAAACAAACATACATACAACACCGATTTGCCCAAGTTGATTTGGAGACCTTGCTTCGGTCGATCAATAATTAAATCTTTTGTTTGGTGAAATTTAATTACGGCATATTTACAGGTGTATAAAGAATTTTACCCCCCCCCCCCCCCCCCCCCCTTCCCAGATATCAGGTAAGTATTCAGGCCTTATCACCATGAACTAATAACAATACATATAACAAATACCTCAAGAGCTACCTAAAACAGTCACGTGTCATGCATGACAGACGAATAAACAGTAGGTATGTTGAAATAGAGATAACTAAAACAAGATATCTATTTTAAAATCGTTGCGATTATTTTTGATGAACTGTGGATATTCTGTATTATCTAAGATTATTATGACTTACTACCCGCCCGCGGCTTCGCGCGCGTGGTTTGTCCATAAAACATAGGCTACTTTTACCCTCCTATGCCCCAAGTAGTCCCTATGTCCCATGCCTCCTATGCCCCAAGTAGTCCCTATGTCCCATGCCTCCTATGCCCCAAGTAGTCCCTATGTCCCATGCCTCCTATGTCCCAAACCCAGTCATAGTCTACCTTTACTACGCGTTAGGTTATGCACTACATCAAAGTAACTGTAATCTGTCTGTTAACTATTCACGACTAAACGGCTGGACGGATCGTAAGTAAATTTGGTTAGGAGATAGACTAGAATTAAAATATACTTGAGAGCAGGTAGGCCATTGTTTGTGTGGTGGCCCCGCAGTGGCACTGGCTCCGGAATGGGTCGATGTAGCCTCACTTGCCTAAATTGTCTCGGCAGCGGCCAACTTGAGTGCGCAACCGGTTTAGGGACTTCCAAATTGGCCACTGCAACTTGTATCCGGAAGGAAGATGCTCCGCTGGTGGAATGTAATCAGGAGATGCAGTGTGATGGGAGGACCATAATTCAAGTCTCGCTACTGCCGGGCTTTTGTCCGAGGGATTCGTGGATCGGAGGAAGCTCTTACGGCTTTTCAGTCGGGCCGATGGTGGCTGATGACCATACAGTGGGTGCCGGTCGTCAGTTTCCTGCTTACTTTTTTCAACACTGCAAGCAACCTCACGGTGAACGCTTGGTGGTGCAATGCCTGCTAGTGGGTAGAGCATTTTGAGCGGGGTTGGTTTTAGGCAGCCTGTTATGATCCTGCACGTGTCGTTAAGGGCAGTGTCTACCTCCCTCGCATGGGCAGACCGGTGCCACACTGACACGCATACATCTTTGACATCCATTGACAAAGCCCCGGTACAGCTGCAACCACTGGACATGTACCTATTAGTATTTAAGTTTAAAATTGTTAAGGCCTCTTTACAGCCGCTTCAACTAGCTGTACTCATCATTAATTTATTATTTTATTTTATATCATTTTGTATCTGACAAAGCCCAGAGACGCAATTTCAATAATATGGTACCTTTACATACTTATTACCCGTGCGCGATAAGATGGGACCTGAGCGCGGTGACGTCATATTGGCGTGTTTGTACCGCCCGCAAAAAAGCGAACATAACAAGCAGCCGCCCGCGGCTTCGTCTTTGTTTTTTTTACCTAATTTATTATGTTACTCAGGGAGGACGCTGCTTTTTATCTAATCTTTTTTACACTATTTGAATAAAATAAAAATACAATGTTTAAGTTTATACATTTATTTTATCTATTATTTACATTATCTCATCTTCGTCACTACTTAGTGGATTTATGCCTTCTAGAGGTTGTTTTTCGTCCTCAGTCTCACTATAATCACTTGACGAAGAGGTATCCGATAAATTTACAATTAATTGCGATTCATTTGTCTCTTGTAAGAGGTCATCGTCCCAATACTTTTGTCGAAACCTGTCCACATGGTTGACTTCTTTTTTCCAGTCACTCTCACTTATGCTGGTAATTGCATCTCAACACAAACGAAAACTAAAAGAATTCCAGAGCGCGTCGTTACGTGACGTAGGCCAGTACGAGACTAAAAACCCTAGTAAAAAATAGTGATGCGAACGGTACAATACGGGCGCCATCGGGGAAGTGCAGGGGAGTCGCATTCCTAGCAGGTCCCAAGTTATCGCGCACGAGTAATAATTACTAATAATTTATTTTATGAATATGTGTTTTTGAATAATTATTTTATAATTATGAATAAGTTACGTAACTAAGTGTCCTAATAAGTACCCATGGTTTGAAAATAAAATGAATATGAATAGCCTATATCCTGGGGAAGGACATACTTTTGTCTTAAAATATAATCTTGAAGGGGGTGAAATAGGGGTTGAAAGTTTTATCCCTCTGTCTGTTACGTTTCCACGGCTACACGGTTGGACCGATTTCGATGAAATTTGGTATATAAATATACTACTTTTACCTGATTGCCCAGAACGAGGGTAATGCTTTTGTTGACAAACCACGCGTGCGAAGCCGCTGGCAGGTCAGTTAGACAAACTAATATTATGAATGTGAAAGTTTGGAAGTTTGTTTATTTGTTTGTTTGTAACTCAATCACGTCGTAACGGCTGAACCGAGTTCGATGAAATTTAGTATATATACGTAGATTAACACATACTTTTTATCCCATAAACCAGGTCCCATGGGATAAAAATGGGGTGTCAATTTGCAACAGCGAGTTTAGCTTTATTTCTAGGTTACCTACACATTTAGTAGTGTAACGCGTACGAAGTCGCGGACAACAGCTAGTTTATCATAAAGCAGTAACTTTCATATTAATCAAATTATTATTTGCAGAAGTTATAAAAGTTGGGATTTCCCACATTATACCTATTTACGATTTTAATCTATGTAGGTATGTACTTTAAATCATATTTAAATGGTACCTATTCACTATAATCGTATAATTATGTAAATTTACAGATAGCATTTTCAATACTTCATCACAAAGATGTTCTTTTTATATTCTATCAAGATTTTTCCCTATAGATATGCCAATACCTACAAGTCACAGGCGTTTTTATTAATATTTATAGGGTTCCGTACCCATAGGGTCAAACGAGACCCTATTACTAAGACCCCGCTGTCTGTCTGTCTGTCCGTCTGTCACCAAGCTGTATCTCATGAACCGTGATAGTTAGACAGTTGAAATTTTCACAGATGATGTAGGTATTTCTGTTGCCGCTACAACAACAAACACTAAATACAGAATAAAATAAATTTTGAAGGGGGGCTCCCATACAAACAAACGTGATTTTTTTACTCCTTTTAGCTAGATATTGATAACGGCAACAGGTAGATGCTTGAAATAATCACAAACTTTTTAGTTATATATTCACTTTAAAAATATATAATAAAATGAAAATTAAACAAATATTTAAGGGGGGCTCTTATACAACAAACGTGATTTTTTTTTGCCGTTTTTATAGATAATGGTACGGAACCCTTCGTGTGCGAGTCCGACTCGCACTTGACCAGTTTTTTTTTACCGCTTGATAGAGCAAGCATATGGCCCACCTGATGTTAAGAGGTCCAAAAAACTTGGGAGTCCTTAACCGTGCCAAACAGTATTTTACAGCACAACAACGGCTATTGCTGTACAAAGCGCAAGTTCGACCGCACGTAGAATATGTTCCCATCTTTGGCACGGAGCTCCAAAGCACCAATTGCTTCGTTTTGACCTTTAGAGAAGAGCCATTAGAATCATCGGTAATCCCAAACTCGCCGACAGTCTGGAACCGCTGAGTCAACGCCGTGACATCGGATCGCTCAGTGTATTCTACCGCCTGTATAATGGGAAATGTTCTGAGGAGCTATTTGATCTCATCCCGTCGTCGAGATTTTACCACCGCACTTCTCGACAACGTAATAAAGCTCATCCACATATCATCGACAATTGGGTATCACGCACCACACGCTTCACGCGATCTTTTCTACCCCATACTTGCAAGATGTGGAATGACCTACCATCTGAGGTTTTCCCATTAGGCTGTGACATGGCACGCTTCAAGAGGAATGTAGAGGTTTCTACAGCGTAGAGAACGCATCGACAATACCCCGGGTGTTGCCGGTGTCAAGAAGCGACGGTGACCGTTTACCGTCAGGTGGGCCGTAAGCCTGTTTCCCCACAAATAACATTAAAAAAAAAGAGGTAACCATCGCCTATAACAAAGTAATGCCTCATATATCACCCACCATAGAAACGTGCCCTACGATGCATGATGGTGTACTTTGTAGTTATTTTAATACGAATCTCTTAATTTCAAAACTACGCAAGTAACTCTGGAGTCAGAGAGTTCCTGGTTACAGGGCTCGTCCGGGGAAGTGCTACCATCATATCTATTTCTGCCGCCAAGCAGCATGCCGGTGAAATTACAGACACATGAGTCTTTACACCTGTATCTATGCCTCAAGGTGATAGACGCAATACAGTCCATCGTAGGGCATGTTTCTAAGGTGAGTGACCTATGAGGCCATTTAACATCAGTTTGGCAATTTGATTGTTTCATCTCGAGCTCGTATAAGTTAAGACTTTTTAGGAAGTTTGCAAGCTTTTACAACTTAGTACCTTGCAATTCAGCAGCGCGTCCTCTTTCCCGCACATTCGCACCAGCATTGCATTTCTTTCCTACCAAACAACACTTATCCAAGCCAACACTTCACAAATCACTACACTTGATATACAAATGCCTCCTTCAACACAGGCACTGGATCACCCTACCACGTCGCGTAATCGCGTCGCCCAAATCATTGTTAAAAAGGAAATTACCGCTGGTTAAAGATAATGTATTATCAGGTGTTCGATTTGAGCGCGCTATTAATAGAGACGGCGATAGGAAAGGCGTGCTCACAGTCGTACGCTGCATACGCGACTGAGGCCTGATAATACTTTCTGGGTCATCGGCAGCATCCGAACGGCTCAACAATGATTACATACGCAAATATTTGCGTGTTCGACTACTGTTTACAATTGCGAAAGTGCTGTTCGCACTTTTGCATTTTTCTGGGTATTCTCACGTATTTCTCTGGTATTTAGTTATTTAGCAATTCGAATGAGTGGGGTGTTAATGCAAATTGAGTATTTACGATCGTGCCTTATGAATTATTCAAAGCTTTGTCGGCAATCGGCTGTCAATCTGTAGGTAAAACCTGAGATATTAAAGTAGTGGGTCAATAACTGAATAATAATGTTTTTTAATGCTGTGGTCATACATACTAGTTGTCAGTGCACGGTGGTCAACATTAGACCGTATTTTTTTTTAAACTTTGTTTTAGCATTCTACCCTCCTTTTCCTTATAAATAAACTATAACTTTGCCAAATTTAACACTTCTCCGAGCTTAAATAACAAATAAATAATGCTGAACATTTCACACAGCGCTATTTAGCTATGGGTACCAGATAATTAATAGAATACTTACATATATGTATATATATATATTTTGTAAATACAGTCAAACCTGGGTAAGTGAGAACTGGATAAGTGAGAAAACTCTATAAGTGAGAGTAATAGCCAGGATCCGTCATTTAGCTAAGCTCCCAAAACCTCTATTAGCGAGAAACAGAAACCTCTGTAAGAGAGAGTCGTTTTTCCCTCGTGGACCTCCGTAAGCGAGACTGATACTTATCTATACCTCTATAAGCGACAGTCGAGCTTTATTTACAAATTTAACATCTGCTATTTTATAACTCATTCTTAACTTTCGTGGAACTTCCTACGATTGTTTTTGTATTATTTCCTCGTCAATATTGTACCTATTCTATTTCGTGGAACTAAATAAAGTTGTTATTTTATCGCATTCTTTTCGAATGGACACGTGTGCCTGTGTACCGTCCTGTTTGTTGGACTTACTCAGTTTATAGTTAATCAATTGCGAAGGAAAGTTCTGTTCTGCATCATGTCAAAACGGAAAATTAAAGTACTGTCATTAGGTGATAAACTTAAAATAGTGAATGCGTTTGAATCCGTAAAATCGCAAAATGAAATTCAGAGGGAGTTTAATTTACCAGAATCGACCTATTATAAAATTGCATCACCATAAGAGAGAAACGCTACCTATGTACCTGCATTAGCGAGAAACTTGGGTTAGTGAGAAACCTCTATAAGCGAGAATGAGATTGTGCTCCCTTGAACTCTCGCTTATCCAGGTTTGACTGTACATACTTATAATATAAAGAAACATACCGAAACCAGAAACAAATATATGTAACCCATGCACGCACGCATTTGTCCCGCAGCGGGAATCGAAGCCGCTACCTCCTGCGATTTACCCCTTTTTATGTACATATATAATGTGTATATAAAAAGGGGTACAAAATTTTCTCTTCACGTATTATCAATTGAGGTTGATATACAACGCCTGGTTGCAATGCAGCATTAGCTGGATAAAGGACATGTATTACGAACGAATTAAGGCTCAAATTACATTGCCCCGGAATGGAGGCGATTATTGGTAACGAAATGCATAATGAACTTTACGGTAATTGTTTGACGTACAAACTAGATACGAGCCCAAAAAACAGGTCACGTGTCTTCCAAAGAATTCTCGCGCATTCTCGGGAATTCCTGACGAACAACCTTTTTTATAGTAATAAAATTACCAACACCAGAACTGTTTATACTCTTATTAAAACTAATTAAAGAAATCACGAGTCAAATGTTAATACATCATTTATATCTTAAGAACCGCTATAAATAATGTCAATTATCCTTATTTTACAATATGTAAAAATAGAATAAATAATGGAGTTCAATTAGATATTACATTGTAATCATCATCATCATCGTCGGCCCTTCTCATACCACTGCTGGGCATAGGCCTCTCTTCGTTGTCGCCATTCGCCTCTGTCTTGCGCTTGTGGGCGACCTGCGTTGTTGGTTCCACCTCGGGGCCACCACTCAGTCAGCACCCTGCTCCACCTGTCACATGTCGCGCCTGGCCACATGCCCTGCCCAACTCCATTTGAGTCCCAATATACGCTTGCGAACCTACTTTAGTCCACTTGTGAATTTCAGTATAGGGGACTCGGTCTAGCAGTGTGATGCCGAGCATGGCGCGCTCAATGGCTCTCTGTGCGACTCTAATCCTGAGTCTCCTTCGTGAGCGTCCATGTCTCAGCACCGTAGGTTAATATTGGCAGGACACATTGGTTGTAGAGGCGGGTCATTATACATTGTGGAACGGTAGAAGACATTGTAAAAAATAGGAAAAAAATTCTTAAATTAAATTTAAAATATTGCATTTATATTCTTTGTATATGTCTAAATTGTTTGTTAATAAGTGTATTTTTGTAAATATGTACTATATAGGTTGTTTGATAATATACGCACCAAAATGTAAGGGGTTATTTTGATGAGCATAATAAATAAATTTGTGAAATGCTTACCATTGAAATGTGAAATTTATTTTAGCATGTAAAAACAAACACTTTATTAAACTTATGTTGTGGCGGCATAATGTTTGCCATTGTGCAACGCTACACCACAGATACTGTATTGGTGACGTCTCGATGTATCTCTTGTCCCTTTCTAACACAAAACCCCCAGCCATTTCCGAAAGAGATCAAATCGGTCTTTATTTTTGAATGTCGATTGCAAGAGTAGGCAAGTAAGTTTTATATCGAACTAAACACCTAAACTTAGTAGATTTTCTTTAAAATTTGATAATATAACTAGTAGTTTTTAACTAGTCGGCTGGACAACTTCGATGAAATTTGGTATATAGATAGATTATGATTTGGGTTGAGAGATAGGCTACTTTTTATTGACAAACCACGCTAAGCAGCGGGCGGATGCATGTATAATAAAAACGTGTTTGTGACAATAATACATTTAGAAACACTAAATTTACAATATCAGTGAATGTGAGACATCTAACGGCCACAATTTTTTTGTCTCACTGGTACATGAGGCGCCTCAAGTTGATGGACAGTGCCTCGTAGGGGACGTTCCTAAGGTGCGTGTGAGGCTTTGTTATAGGTGATAGTTATCAATTAACATTTCTGTTCTATATCCAACTAGTATAAAAAAAAATTACCTCCATAGTCTCCATACTACTTTTTTGCTGCTAACTGCGAAAGTTTAGATGTTTGTTTGTTACTCAATCACGGCATTATGGCTGAAACAATTTCGATAAAATTTGGAATCTATCGAAATGTCGATAGATTATGACCTGGATTGACACATAGGCTACTTTTTATTGTTAAACCACACGTGCGAAGCCGCTGGCGGAAGCTAGTTTATTATAACCGTAAAAACCATCAATTAGGATGAAATTATCAGCTATCAGAACGTTTGTATGCTCGTAGAGGTGCATCGATACACATTTCGTTGAGCCATATTCTACCATACTCTACATACTGATTTGCAATTATAAAAATTAAATACATTGAATTTAAATTATGTGTATCAAATCTAATGTCATGCAAAATACAAGTATAAAATAAAATTAGAAATGTCAATACAATTGAAAAATAGCATTTAAAGAGTAAATATGTCATAGTACATATAGCACGCGCGACATAACTGTGCACTTCCCTGGAATGCAAGCCCACTCCCGCTTCCCCGCGCGGCGTCCCGCCTTTGCCACACGCGCTCAGTAACTATTGCATCACTGTGACGGTGACGTCACACTGCGAGGTGCACAGTTAAGGGAAGACCGGAGGGGAATCGCCCATACAACACGTACTACCAAGATCATTTCTAATTGGAGCATATTTCTATCTTAATAAGGTATTATTTTAATTTGAATAGTATTTATCTAGGTTCCCAACCATATATTAGATCAAAATACTTACCTAAAATGAAATAGAAGCGTTACGCATTCTGCATGATTTTACGTCATAGAAGAGCTGTTTTCAACCTAATTGTTTCGTATTAAAAACAACAACATCTTACGTATCCTAGTCCTGGGAACATAGATTATATCGTCTAGTTACAGAATAACAACACAATACAACAAGTTTTCAGTCATCATTTTTGGTATTACGGAACACGGTCAGAATCTAATCGAATTTAGAATCGTTCTATTGCTATCACTGTCGCTCTGCGTGGCTAAACTTCGTCACTAAACAGAGATAGCGATATTCAGGCCGAAGTTTTTGACGCGGCCGAATTGAAGTTGCGCTCGGGGTTCGCCGGCTTCTTAAGTCGTGCGGGTCACTATTCATTAATGTCATACAAACAGTATTGTGATAGATAACTATCTTGTCATGGTATCCCGGCATATCGTAACCAAGAAATAATCAGTATACTATACATCTAGGCGACTTTGGTAAACACGGACTATGAAAAAATCAATGAAGGGAGACAAAAATACAAACTGACCTAGTCCACTGCAAATACAGGTAAAATAAAAAGTGCATATTGTTGACCGCAAGTCTATAACTTATGCAGACATTGCATTGTCACGTCATCGGTAGAGGAGTAGCGGTTACTTGCATAACCATTTTGAAAGTACGATGCTTGAAGTGCACTTATAATAGACTAGCTGACATGTGGTTTGTCAACAAAAACATCACCCTTCTGCGTAGTCAGTTAAAAAGTAGACTATCCCAATCACAATTATTTATTTTACAAACAAATTGAAACAAGTATTCCTTCATTTCTAACCAAAAGCCTAAATATGAACTTTCAGATCCCTAACTTGAGTAATTATGGATTGCCTATACATACTTCAACCCCTTATGCAGGGTGTTAGGTAATATACTGACGATATTCAAGTGACGGTTTCTCAAAACATAAAAAACTAGTTCTATTATCAAATTTTAAAGAAAATTACAAGTTTAGGTGATTAATTCGATATAAAACCTACTGCCGACTCTTGCAATCGACATCCTAAAATCAAGGCCGATTTGACATCTCTTTCGGAAACGGCTGCGGGTTTTGGGTTAGACAGGGACAACAAGAGATATCTCGAGACGTCACTCATACAGTATCTGTGGTTAAATGTAAGAGTTTGTTTTTACATGCAAAAATGAATTTCACATTTCTATGGTAAACATTTCACAAATTTATTTATTATGCTCATCAAAATAACCCCTTACATTTTTGTGTGTATGTTATCAAACAACCTATATATTAAATTTTGAGACAAAAGAGCCTATGTCTTTCTCCATGTTCAACTCTATGTTCAACCGTTTAGACGTAACAAACTAACAAACAGAGTTACTTTCGCATTTATAATATTAGTGTGTATAGCACCCGGGTTAAATGTAGCTTTTTTTAGTGTATTCATTTTCAAAAACAGTATAGTAATTTCTGAAAATACGGTAAGTATTTTATATTCTATTTTATATTTCTGAAAATACTTACCCCCAAAATAAACAAACTACAAACTTTACCTGTTTAAAATATTAGTTTAGATAAGTATAATTTTACAATCTCATAGATTCAGATTTCAGAGCGACCGATCGTGGGCTTATATGCTTATCCAGCTTTATCTTATCTTACCAAACGGCTTCGACGTCAAAATCTTTTATTCGTTAAAATCACAAGGATTACTTTATAACGTCAATTTTACTGCCTGTTCCTTCGCTGACCAAGCCAGGAAAGAAAGGAAAGAAAACAAGGCTGGTTGTTTTTTAATGATCCTTTTAGAATACATAACAATACAGGTAATAAATTACGTCTAAATTGTAACATTTTGAACGAGTTGGAGCAATTTCAATCCCAAGTTTCTCTATCATCTAAATAATCCGATATTTTATAGTAGGCTTTTTTATAAAGATTTTGTTTAATTGCGTTTTTAAGTTTGTTAATTGTCAATTTTTGTACATCACTTGGGAGTTTGTTATAAAAGCGAACACCTTGCCCTTTAAAAGATTTACTAACTTTATCCATAAAGTTAGTAAATCGTACTTGTATTCCAATACAAGTGGCAACATCTTTATTTCTAGTATTAAAATTATGATTATCGCTATTTTTCTTAATAAAATTAATATTTTTGTGAACATACATCAGATTTTCATAGATGTATTGACAAGGGAATGTCATAATATTTATTTCTTTAAACTTATTGCGTAATGATTCTCTGGGGCCCAGATTATAAATTTCACGAACAGCCCTCTTCTGCAGCACAAGAACGGTGTTTATATCTGCAGCACTCCCCCACAGCAGTATGCCGTATGACATAATGCTGTGGAAGTAGCTGAAGTAAACTAGTCTAGCTATGTCTACGTCTGTAAAAAGACGGATCTTTTTGACTGCATATGCCGCAGAACTAAGTCTAACCAAGCGAGCTGAACTAATTTTTAAGCTTTCGTACCTCAAAAGGAGAAAAGGACCCTAATAGGATCACTTCATTGTCCGCCTGTCTGTCAAACCCTTTATCTCAGGAACGCGGTATCAAGTTGAAATTAATATAAAATATTTAAGTCTGTGAAAAAATTAAGCTTCTGAGTCAAAGCAATTTCAAATATTTTGGCACTCGCAGATAAATCAAAACCGTGCTTCCCGTTCACCTAGAATCATGAAAAGCAAGAAGCAAGGCGGCATAAGTAAAGAAAAATATCCGAAAATCGTTAATTAGTAGTGATGATCACATAAAAAAACAATTTTTCGGAACGCGAGTTAATTTTAACACTTTTTAAATTTATTTAATTTAACACCGGGTTTTTTTTTCTTCAATTTGTGACCTTTAAGTTTACTTTTTAGAAGAGCGTTAGATAGATATACTCTTTGTTGCACACCAAATAAATATACAGTAACAAAGGAAATATACAATAAATAACGGTACAATGGGAGGTCTTATCGCTAAACACTATCTCTTTCAGACAAACTTTGGGTGGACAGGATAGACGAAAAACAAAAGACGGAGGTGTAAGAGTACCTTTAACGTACATAAACATTAACACATACAAATAATATATAAATAAACTGCACTACATATGGAGGATAAATAACATAAATACTGACTTGCAGTTACGAGACAACGAAAGGAAATGGTTGTAAACATTAACTTTGAAAATAGAAAGAGATTTGGACGATTTGGATCATTATTAGTCCACTAACCTGGTGTGTATTCCACTGCTGCAGCAGATGATGGTGGCAAGCTGCGCAGGCGCGGACCGTGCCCTGCGCGTCCTTAGGGCGCGAGCGCGGCGGCCGGGGGTGTTGCTCGCCGAAGATCGGGAAGAAGGGTTGCTTGTTCTGGAACAAACATTATCATAATCAGTTTTTATTTTTTATTTTTAACATCAGTTATTCAGTCTCTGACATTTTAACTAATCATCAAATATATACACTGTTTATTTTTTAATATTACGACATAAAACAAAATGTACAAGAGAAAATTACTGTTTAATTTTTAGCTAATATGCAAGTGTTAGCAAGGAAGAATATTATATGGGACTATTCCACCTCTCCTCTACCGGCCGGCGGTCGCAAATCCCAATGCAATGCGAGTTTTAGTTGGAGTAAGGTAATTCAAATTCTAAGGTACAATTTACATTGCGGCGGAAGGGACTGGTACCGATTTTTTGTAACGAAATTGTAAATAGTATTTATATCAATTGTGTAACCAAAGGAATCGAACCTTTTCCGCAAATCATCGAAGGTAACTAATATTGGGGCAATTTTATTGTCACACACTAAATAAAATTTAATTTTGACAGCAGTATAATGACAACTGTCACTCTCTGTCCGTATGAAACCAAAAATTAAACCTTAATTTAGTTTTGATAGAACTAAAATTAAGTATCAGAGTCAAAGGGATTGCCCCATTGCCTTTATTTCATATGCATAAAGGAACGTACTAGAACTAAAATAAAAACATGTGAATTGATAAATTGTTTACAAACTAACAAAGAAAGCCAGTCTCAAATATTTGAGAACAGTGGGGAAATTCTTAAACGTGTTATTGATACAGTTGTGAATATGATTGCTTAAGATAGTTGAGGATAACAAAACAACAGAATATTTACGATAGACACAAGCGAGATTATTACTTATTTATTATATTGTGGAATACAATAAACGATTGACTATTGCGACGATAGTCATTTGGATAATGACAGCGGCGTTTATGCTTCAAACGCCAATGACAACATTGTGTTAGACAATGACAGAACTTGAGCGCTAGGTACTATAACTGGCTAAAATTTTACTGGCGTATGAACGTAAATTTTCTTACTAGGCGTCACGAACTTAGCGTTTTTTAAATATTTCTTAGGAGACAGTTTAGCAAATACTCGTTTGTATTTTACTAGAGAAAACGTTTTTCTATTCGAAATTATATATTATATTTACCAATCATAATCATTTGTTAATATTTTATGAAACAATTGTATGTATTGTATGATTCCAGATATTTGTTCCGGGTTATATATGTATTTTCAAAAAAATATATAATTATTTTATCAATTATCTGGCTCCCATAGTACAAGCTTTGCTTAGTTTGGGGTTAGATAGCGCTGTGTGAAATGTCCAGCATTATTTATTTATTTTTAGTACCTATATTAGTTCCTCCAACTTCTACCAATATTAGTAAAAATCCACCTCATACTACGCACATGGTTGCAATTCAAATGCAATTTACTGCAAGATCAAACTATCTGCCATACAAAGATCGTTACGAACTTTCGAATATAATAATAGTTCCATTTTTTGACATTCGGCTACAAAACCCTAAGACTTTTGGCCTGGGATAAAACTGCCTTCCAATTTTTGAAAATCAAGAAAATATGTTACTTACTGGAATGTATGCACATTTAAAACAACGCTATGTATAATCCAACACCAATCATTATCATATAAGCGATGCCAATATACAATAACCTTTAACACGACAAGACAAGATGTATTTTAGTTTGACCTCTGCTCCGTGATAAAGTCTAATAAATAATGAATCGCTGTTTACAAATACTTATTGGCCCTAACCTCTGTGTAAAGTGAAGTAAAACGTATTAGAAGGGCTGGTCGATGCATATTTGCTTATTGTGCCACTGGTTCTTTTGTAACACTTTCAAATAAATATATATACTTTCCCCACGTAAGTACCAATTTTTTACATAGTTCGGAGGATACTTAGTTTTTAACAACATATAAAAAAGCACTAGGCAGCTAACATTGGGTAAAATATCATTACAAATAACACCACTGGTATACATTTACTATTGATGGGGAAAAGAAAAAAAGAATCCTGTAAGGTGGTTCAATTTCTATACAACGTTCAGTGTCGATTCACTAGATAACTGAACAGCACAAATTTCAAAACATATGCGCATCGCATTACTTAAATCTTATTATTGTCGCAAAATCAATAAAATTGAACACACAGGGTTCGAAAAAAAACATAGCCTTTCTTTGGATGAAATTTAAGAAATAGGTGGTAAGACGGATTTCGAAATGTATCGAAATGTATTTGACAGAAATGACCCTAAAAGGTCAATTGATAATTAATGATAAGACAAATGATCAAAACATCATGCAGTGACATACAAGATGACATTTAATAGTTTATTACATCATACCAGTTAAAAACGAGTTGTGCGGTGATAAAAATAAAGGGCCACTCAAAACCAGTCACGTCTTTAGTTATCAGAAAGAAAATAAGTTTTTTTTTTCAGAGATGAAAATTAAGTGCCACTTTATATACGTGCCACGTGGCCTAGCAACACTGAATATGCTAAGGGTTGTCAAAATATCTTAGAGTTTGGAAGTTATAGATGGTGAAACTGGACCGGGTTGTATTTTTTTTTTCTATCGTTTATTTTACGGCGTCCACACAGCTAACGCTACTGCTACCAGGCGATAAATCTCCAAGATGTAAGGGCCGTTGGGGCAGTATGGTTATCGAGTGGAGACGACGCACTGGGAAGGACGGCTCTCCCGCTAGATCGAAACCGTTCTGGCTGCACAATATGTTCAGCAGTGGACGTCCTCTGGCGGTATGATGATGATGATATGTATCAGTTTAAGATATAACAGCAGCCCTAGCCTATAACTGTTGGATAACCCCCAGAGGGGGCGAGGTCGCAAAGTCGTCGATATTTCCACTGGCGATAGCCGCGGCCTGCGACCCCTGATACACTCAGTTTATTGCTATTTGCCGGCAGACAGCCCTGACGTCACTCACCTTATTAATATAGATATTATCCGCTTGCTAATCCAATTAGCAATCGTGGGAAAAATAAAGAAATACTTACTGACGTTTAAAAAAAATAATTAAGTAATAATAAATACAAAAACCTGATTACAAAACAAACGGAGAGAAGTAACTGAGCCTCTGAATGTCACACGAGGACTATTAGCTATTTACTTCTGTTTCATTAAAACTTCATATAGCCTATGTCACTCTCGAGGTTGAGACGAATCCAATGACACCTCATTTGTCAAAATCTGTCAAATGAACAGGCCTACACCCTAAAATATTACTCTTCGGGTAAAAAATACGATGAAATACACATTTCTATTTAAGCAACATAAACTGAATATAGATTTGACAGCACTAAAATGACAACTGTCACAGTCCGTATGAAACAAAAAAGGATGGCAATAATGTTTGTGCTCTCAAAACAGAATTAAATAAATAAATATATATTGCTGGACATTTCAAATAGCGCTATCTAGCCCCAAATTAAGCAGAACTTGTACTATGGGAATCAGATAACTGATAGAATACTTATCTTTTGTAAATACATACTTATCTATATATATAAAACATAGTCGGATTAGTTACATCATTTATAATTCAAGAACGACTGGATCGATTTTGATTATCTTTGATTTGTTGGATTTGTCTTCGCTCCGAATAGCAGAATATCTAAAATACAGGAATTATTCAAAAGAAAAAAAAATACGAGGAAAATTCATTTTCTCATAAATACATAGATGCAGCTAATGATGGCCGATTGACAATTATACCACGACGACATTGGCAGCCCGCGTCATAAGCATGTCAAGGCGGTACGAAGTTCGGCGAGTCAGCTAGTAATATACAGTGTTTTTTTTACTGGGACAGTACGGCAGCGCCCATAACCAGAGGAGATACAGGTGCAGTTTCTTTTAAAAAATCAGCTCGTTTTTGAAGAAAAACATTTTGGCATTAAAATTTTTTTGGTCAAGCGTGAGTGCCTTAAAATGAATCAAGTTGATAATTTTTTTTTAATTGCCGATAGATGTAGTCCTTTGTAAGAATAATTTTATTGTATCGGATGAAAAAAAACTGAGCAGCGGATGTTACTCAAATTTGATAAAATGTATTCTCATACAAGAGGACAAACAAAATTCCTCCAACAAACATTTTATTAGATTCTAATTGCACATTAAAGAAATATTAATACTGTAGCGATTAAGAAGTTTAGGAACTCCATGCTCTCACGAGCAATTCAAAAACATTTCGTATTTCAGAACAATTTTGAATTTCGAACATGGTTCTTGCACCTGTCGGACTTTTATATCAGTCATTGCATCATCTTATTTGTCCTATCATGGCATTGTCAAATACGCAAAAAGTAGACTTAATTGAAGCATACTTCCTCAACCGACGAAGCCCAACTAATGGACAAACCTACTAAGGTTTTTTAGTGTATTAATTGTATAAGTACCTATATTATTTTTAAAATAATTAATTTAAATAAAAGAAAACCATGCGTTGAAGTGGTATCAGGAACCAGACCGCGATTTACCACTACCACTACTTGATACCACTTCAACGCATTAGCAACTTCCGCTGCTCAGATTATTTTCATTTGATACAATAAAATGATCCTTATAAAAGGACTGCAACGATCGGCATCAAAGAAAAATTTACCAGCTTGATTCATTTTAAGGCGCTACTCACACTTGACCAAAAAATCTTTAATGCCAAAATGTTTTTCTTCGAAAACGAGCTGATGTTTTAAAAGAAACTGCACCTGTATCTCCTCTATTTATGGGTGCTGCCGTACTGTCCCAGTAAAAAAAAACACACTATAGAAAAACATCACCCCGGAATGAAGAAAGAATTGCCCACGAAAAGTAAATGTACAAATATAGTTGCTATTTTATACAATGGAAACATTTTTAATTACTGAAATGGGTTTTTTAAATTCATATAAATTAAATTCATTTATTAATTCAGACAAATACCTTTTGCTAAAATGTTAACCTCGCTATGTGTTGTATGTAAGGTACCTCTACCTATTGTATGCTCGAAAAGGGCAAACTATTTGATTACGTATTTTTAAAAAACCTACCACCTTTTGTTATAAACAGTTTACAATTAAGATTAATCTACTCTACATTAATTACCTACAAGAATCGATTCACCTAATTAACGTTGTGCAGATTACAAAAATCCTTGGCACCAGAAACGTAACCTTATTGAAACAATAATGTACTCAATTCTGATCTGCACAAGGTCGATTTACAAAAAAACCGATACAATCCAGTTTAATGCCTTGAACCTACTAATCAATAGAATAAAACGATAGAAGCGCACGGATTTTTCGCGTTCGTGGAATTACAAACAAGCAGCGTTTACAGATTCACGCCTCGGACGAGTCACGATAGGAATAGACATCACACTAATATTATAAATGTGACAGTTTGGATGTTTGTTTATTTGTTTGTTACTCAATCACGTCGTAACGGCTGTACCGATTTCGATCAAATTTTGTAAATACGTAGATTATAACCTGCATTACCATATAGGTTATCATTTATACCATAAATCAGTTCCCATGGGATAAAAATGGGGTGTCAAATCAAGTTGCAACAGCGAGTTTAGCTTTATTTCTAGGTTATCTACACATTTAGTAGTGTAACGCGAACGAAGTCGCGGGCAACAGCTAGTAATGACATATGGCGTGGATATCTTTGTTAATAATACCCGCAGGTTTAAACGGTAATTTACTATAGAAAAAATATGTAATGCTGTCTAATTATCTAAATGATTTAGTTAAATTAATTACCTAAGTCTTGTCTAAATTTGCGGTTTCTAGTTTTAGGGTAATTGAATTTTAATGCATGCTACTATATTTGATTTGATTCTAGATCAACAGTATCCTGGTCACATCATCACATCAGCCACTGCTTGTAATCATCAAGTGGACGTGTAGCCTCAATTTACATTGCCGCGTAACGAAATGGAAGCTAACTTTTGTAACGAAATTGTACATAGCATAATGGTTACCTTAGCATCAGGTGCATGCAGCTTAATATAAAACCGGCCAAGTACGAGTCGGATTCGCGCATGAAGGGTTCCCTACCATTATCTATAAAAACGACAAAAAATCATGTCTGTTGTATAGGAGCACCATTGTTATTAATACCGGGAAAAAAATGGAAAAAATCCCGTCTGTTGTATAGGAGCCCCCCTTAAATATTAATTTAATTATTTAAGTTTAATGTGAATAATATAACTCAATATTCTGTGAATATTTCAAGCGTCTAACTGTTGCCGTTATCCATATCGAGTAAAAACAAGCAAAAAATTTCACGTTTGTTGTATGGGAGCCCCCCTTAAATATTTATTTTATTTTTAGTATTTGTTGTTATAGCGGCAACAGAAATACATCATCTGTCAAAATTGCAACTCTCTAACTATCACGGTTCATGAGATACAGCCTGGTGACAGACGGACGGACAGACAGACAGCGGAGTCTTAGTAATAGGGTTCCGTTTTACCCTTTTGGTACGGAACCCTAAAAACAATTACTGCGACATATCCAGCCTAAGCAGTAATTTACGTATAGAAGAGGCCTTCTAGGAAAAATACCCCCCAGATAACCTTATGATCAATGGTTGAGTTTATCTGGGTTTACGGATAGCGTTTTATAAACAGTAAATATGTTGTATTCAAATGATCTTATAATGTTTAAGAATTATTTAACTAATATAAGGAAAAACATTGTATAAACCTGATATTTAATATCGTAGCAAGCCTAGTGGAATAACCATTTTATTTACTCAATACAATTATAAATTCACTTATAGAGACAAATACAATAAAGAGGATGTGCCATTAGGCGTAGCAAATTAATGTATACACTATTTTACAATAATAATAAGTGGGTAGTTCTGTATTTGAACAAACAAGAATCGGAGCAGAGCGTAGAAAGAGTACCGCACCGTGCATGCAACTAAAGGAATGTACACTAATGGCGGGTTCCTATATCCGTCGGTAACCAGCTACGACTCGTATCTCCTTGAAAACCTGTCAAAAGTTTGACACTTAAGTCAGGCCATTTTATTAGGTAACATTTGACAATTCATCAAAATTCTACAACGTAACCTTGTAACGGCGGGCATAAAATAATATATTGTTTCGTTTTGTTAGAACTGCACAATTGCTTAACTTTTTTCAATTACGATTACATATTTATTGTAATAATGACCGATACGAGTTGTACCAAACTGACAGACGTCAACAGACGTCAAATGTTACCTATTAAATGGCCTGACTTTAGTTTGACACCTTTCCAAGGAGATACGAAGCGTAGTCGGTTACCGACGGATATAGGAACCCGCCATAAAAGGCCCATGTCACATGTTCTTAGTTGTAATTTGATATAATTTTTGGGCACTTCTGGTCTGACTTAATTATCATCATTATTGGCTGCTTAAATGATAGCCCACTGGGTATAAGTCTTCTCCCTCAAACGCCACTCCACCCGATCCTGTGGTTTTGTCTTTCAGTGGGGCAATTACATAAACGTTACAATCAGTTTCAATTGGAAACCTGTATATATAAATAATAGCGTTTATAAACGGTTCCTACTACACAAATAGAAAAAAATATTTGACACGACACAACATGTGAAATGGAAAAGATGGTACTTAATACTTTGTAAATAGTTCAAGATTTTCCGCCGACTCATTGAAACAGATTGTAACAAAGTTACATAATCCAAGGCAGGTGTCAGTGGCCTCTATATCGTCCACCCATCGGCCTCTTTTGCTCTCTTTCCTCACCACTCTGCGAGGGTTTACACAAATGTTATTCGTCACATATACATATTTTTACGAGGTCAAAGTGTACTATAATATATCTTTATCGTCCATTCATGACCAAACAAAGTGGTCTACTTGCAGGGCACAAATAGCGATATGCGTCAGTGTTTATCTTTACCCCCAAGTAACGCGTACATTGTAGGCTGGCTGGGTCAGAGGGCGACTATTACGCGAGGCGTATTTGACGATTGTTTGAACCCCCCCCCTCCCTTTCCCCTCGGGTGAGATGTCGCAAGATTTGGTTCGATCCCCTCTCCCCCACGTGAGATTGGATGAGATTCGGCTCCCCCGCCCCCCCTTTAACCACCTCACGTAATCAATAGACCACAGCACAATAAATTGATATTACGTACAGAACACTCGCTCCACGATTAGTAGCACGCTATTTTGAGGTTAGTAGTTTCCGCGCCTTATAACGTGGTTCGATTCCTTTACAAACAATCAGTACAAATTTACTGGATAAGAGCAGAACGGTATCTAAACATACGCGTATCGAATTAATTACGCCTTATTATTGTGTTGCGAAATCAATAAAATTGCACACTATATTTCAAAACTATCTAAGAGCGACTTGAGCAACGTTGCCTAATTGTATTGAGTGGCTAAATATGATTTAAGTTGTCAAATCGAAATCAAAATTTAAACATGTTTAGTAGTAGTAGTAGTTAGTAGGGATCGTTGTGAAAGCCGGCATAAATACATCAGTTAAAAAAACTAAAGCAATTTAAAATGACAGAGTGTTAAACAAGTAACGCCATCTATGAGAACCCAATATCAACCTATAAGCTGTTATTAATTGCGGCTAGTACTCGTATAAGAGTAGAGATGGCGTTATGATACATTTTCCACATAAATACGTGACGAGACAACTTTGTACCCCCCTATAAGTTATTTGCGCGCACGAAGGAGCGTGAGATTCGACATTTTAAAGTTTATACGGAGAAGGACGAATGCTAAATATAACTATAAAAAAAAAACGTGTGTGTGTACGCTCATGAGTTATCAGCTAACTTCATTGTGTCGCGTTTTGGCTGTCGGTGTGCGCGCGCATGTGACAGTTATCAACTAACTTCATCACGTTGTTTTCTTTTAGGATGTCGGTCTGCGCGCGCATGTGGTAGTTATCAGCTAACTTCATCATGTCGCATTTTGGATTACGGTGTGCGCGCTCATTGTAAAAATTTTACTCTCATATTTTTTTCCAGACGCGCCAAAAGAAGTATAACATAAAAAAATTACGGTCAATTTTCGACTACTGTGAACTGGCAACCAGGTAACGTAATGAATTCAGAAACCTTGCTTTATCTACTAAACTTTATAGACAAGACTGGTCCAGTATGAGCGAGAATCGTGCACTGAGGTTTTCATACAGATTAATGTTAATTTAGCAGCGCCATCTAGGTTATGTCTTAGAAACCATATAAACTTTTAAATGATCCTTTTATGAAACATAATAATAAGTTCATTATAGAAAATAAGTTACGTCTAAATTGTAACATTTTTGATCGAGTTGGAGCAATTTCAATTCTAAGCTTTTTTATCGTATTTATTTCAGATTTTTTGCTTATTGTTATTGACGTATACTAATGCATTGTTGGGAACCATTTTCTAAGACTTATTTAATGAAACAACCTCTGTAGTGCAGTGAGAAAATATCCGGCTGAAACGCAGGAGGTTGCGGGTTTGATTTTCACCGCGTTACATATGTTTGCATGATCTACAGGTATTTGTTCCGGGTCTGGGTGTTTTTCTATACATTATAAGTATGTATTTGCAAAACAAAAAATATATATTTAGGTCTTCGCTCAGTTATTTAGTTCCCATAGTAAAATATTTGCTTTATTTATTTTAACATACCCATTGTATCGTAAGGTACCATACAGAAATCGCTTTAATACAGGGTGTCCAATTCTTCATTTATTTAAGCACAAAATACACATAAAAATGCAATGGCTAAATGCTAAAAGCATTTTTAACCTGTCGATCGCAGATAACAAAAAATGGGGTGTGGCTGTGTCATGGACATGGCCGGGTATTGTACGTGAATACGTTTACGTAACAGGTAATATTTTCTATACAAAATATAAAACACGCTGTTTTATATATATTATAATCATGTTTGAACACTAATAAGTCCTTCGGGTCATACTAAATGGAAGTCTCAAAACACAGCAAAATGACCTCAAAACGCTTTACCCTCCACCGCGCGCGATGCAACACAGTCCTCACTTAGCGTAACGAATTCTCTGATCCTTTAGCTATCCAATAGTGTAATTAAATTCTGGATGGAGACGATAGATATGTAGCTGCAACACCAAACTGTATCACCCGATTTTGTTATCATTCGTTTTTTGAAGTGTATCCCACTATGGAAGCAATTTTAAAACGTTTACGAAACGTTACTCACGGTTTTGTCCTTAGGCTCCTTAGTATGCAGGTTATACAGGGTGCCCCGTTTGTACTCGTCCCCGCATACGTAGCAGACCTCTGTCATCGAGTTCTTGTCCGGCATCGACAGGTCCAGGATGTCCCGGTCCGACGAGGAGTTGGAGTTGCCGCTGTATACTGACACTGTCGATCTGGAACGACAAAACATACTTTATTTTATGTTGTTGTATCATGACTAAAAGAGTGTTAGATATGAGTGTGAATGGATATAGAAGTAGAGGAAGTCCAGGGAAGAGGTGGCTGGACTGTGTGAAGAATGATATGGGTGGGAGGGAAGTGACAACGGAGATGACGGCTGATAGAGATGCGGAGGAGGAATACATGTTGTGCCGACCCCGCGTAATGTGAGAAAAGGGCAGGAAGAAGATAAAGTATTTATGTGTTATTTCAGTAGAAGAACAATGACATTACCGTCGTATTCCTATTAAATTAAAATTAATGAAGTATAAATCATCATTTTTCAATCTTTCTGTCGATCACTGTACATAATCACTGATGTACACGGATTTTTAACGGATACAGCCGTGGTCGCGGGCAGGCAACACAGTCGAAACGTCGGTATAGCAAATAAGAGGTACATACGCGATAAATACCCGTTTCAATGAGTAATCTACATATATAAAATAAAGTCTGATTTGTTAGACCATTCACTCCAGAACGGCTGGACCGATTTTGATGAACTTTGATTTGTTGGATTTGTCTTCGCCTCGAACAGCAGAATAACTATTAAAATACCGGAATCATGCAACAAAAAAATTATAAAGAAAATTCAATTTCTCATACACAGATGCAGCTAATGATGGCCGATTGACAATTCTACCGGCGACTTATATTGGCAGCCCGCGTCATATGCATGTCAAGGCGGTACGAAGTTTGCCGGTTCAGCTTTAAGTATAAATTAAAAGAGCCGTCGAATAAAAAAGCCGGAATAAATTTCCATTTTACAGCTGAGATCCCTTCAAAGTAAAAGTGCTGATAGTCTTCGGATCGGCTGACCAGCTGACCTTTGTTTTTTGCCAAATTTCGTGATTCTAGGTCAACCGGAACTACCATATAGATTTTCGAGCTGAACCTATAGAGTACTTCCGGTTGACCTAGAATTGTCAATTTTGATTAAAAGCAAGGTTTTACAGCACAAGTAACAAGAAAATTCCAAAAATAAAATAAGTTGAAAATTAAGGTAAATTTTGGTACTTACAAGTTTTCGCTAAAATATAAATTTGCCTATTTCTTTTTATCGTGTTGACTCAGGACCTTGATTTTTATAACTAATAGGAACTATAGACCTCAGTATCTGGTAAAAACTTGCTAGGTCCACCCGTTCCTGAGAAAATCGGTGGTGACACACGTACAGACGGACAAGAGTGTCTTATAAGGGTTTTTTTACCTTTTGAGGTTCGGAACCCTAAAAAACAAAAGTAATTGACGCTAAACACGCACCGGCTCTAAAATGGAGGTGGGCGGACCACTTGGTAAGCACACAAGACGACAGGCGGACCCGACCACAACCCTATGGAAGGGCCCAGTTGACAAGAGAGGAAACGGGAGACCACAAGAAAGATGGTAGGACGAGATAGCAGGCAAGACATGGGCGAAGGAAAAAAATCGAAAATACTGGAAACTTTTGGACGAGGCCTACGATACCCGTCGAGGGGTTTCTTAAATAAAACGTATAAATTACTAGCTGACCCGCCCGCGGCTTCGTACGCTTAAAATTTCCCGTTCCCGTGGGAACTTCGGGATAGAATCTCTTGTCAAAGTGACGTGACACTTCATGTAAATGAGTTCACGTCAATGAACGACGGTTAAATTAAGTATATGGATATTGTTCATATAAAAATGAGGGGTGTAGGGGTAGGAGGGTGAAAAATATTTGACGACCTATTCTCATACCTACCAAATATACAAAAAAGTTCATTAAAATCTGTCGACCCATTTCGAAGAAGTGCGACTACTAAAACCGTGACACGAGATTTTTATAGCAGAAGATTAAAGTGAAAAAAACTATGTATTATGATTTAATAAAGGTTTTTTTTATTTTATTTAACAATCACCTGACGGCATCAAGGTAGCCCGCCGGCTCCGAGGCCCCGGAGTGCTGGGAGCCCACGGATATGACGGAGGGGTCTCTCGCCCGCAGGTCCAGGACCCCTTCCTCCTCCAGTCCTGCGCTTGGAAACCGCGTCTGGAAACACAACAAAATCATTTTAGATTGTCACTCAAATATGAGTTTCGTAGTAAATGTAGGTACTCCCAAAAATAAGATCAATAAGTAGTCAATAAGATCTGACATGTAACATTTTAATCCACTTTGTATGAACGCAATAAAATACTGAAAATTGAAAAAATTCCTGGGCGATCAATCATATCAGCCACAGGATGTACACTGCTGTACATAGGCCTCCCCCATAGAGTTCCAGAGGGACCGATCTTGTGCGGCCTGCACCCAACGGCTCCCAGCAACCTTTATCAGGTCGTCTAGTAGAATGGACGCCTCTGAACGGAAAACGACCGCTCGATAGACCTCAGCAAAATCATCTTTTTCACGTTATTTCATATTGCATATCTTGTTTCCAATCCGATTATTTTTTGGCTTGGTCTCGGAGGAACAAGCGGTAAAATTGACGTTTCAAAGTGATCCTTTTGTTTTAATAAATTAATTTTGTCTTTTGACTTTTTACGTAATTTTGAACCTTTGTTTTGAACTATCTTAAGAGTTGACTATACCTCAGCCCAAACTCGAATTTCACCCCCGCTTCTCAGCGCGCCGCTGCACGTCCTATCTCGGCGTGGTTCATATGTTTGCCGGTTTTTTTTATCATTCATTCCCTTCATTATATTGTTGTGTATATTTCTCATTACTGCGTCTTTACAAAAACGAACTAAATATAAATTCTACCTAAGAATTACGTGTTCGTTTGGAGCGACAAGCGTCACGGGTACCCCGTCTGAAAGCAGAGGCCAGACTGAATCGCGAAACGGGCGTCCGGATCGAATGGTTACATTAGTGCAAAACTTAGATATTTTCATTTCATGACAAAATCAAAACGTATTTTGAAAATTTAAAACACAGGTGCCCTTATTTATGTTGTGTAGAGTTACTGTACAAAGTTTCAAGATCTAAATTGTAGTATTCATCGCATAAGAACGGTTTTAAGATAAATTTGGAGTCTCCTTTGGATTTTTTTCTATTGAGAAAATTTTACGGAATCGTGTTTTTACAACACAGTCGCTCTAGCACGTATCCTTAACTATAACATATGAATTACAAATTGAAATTACAAAATTTGTTGAACAAAACATTGTTTCAAAATAAGCGATTTATCGTCTCCCAAGGTATAGTGCGCCCTTAATAGAATTGTTTACTAAAATTAGCCACAACGCTTCAGTAGCGAGATCTAGCATCCGGAAATATTTAACAGCGCCATCTAGTTCTGTTTTCGGTACCAATTTTATTATTGAAAAAAGTACTTTTAGTCTCACTGACAGGTGGATATATAAACGATAAATAGTGGTTTGTGTTAATAAACATTTTCATCTCTGCATTTTGTTATTTTATTACTTGAAGCGCTTTTCATAGGGACTGGTAAGATTTGGCAAAGGATCGAGATAAATGAAGGAATGTGGGGGAGGCCTTTGCTAAACAGTGGGACAGAATAGGCTAGAAAAAAAAATGGTAAATAGATATTTGTCTATGTATTTACCACGTTTGCCTGAATGTCCAAATCAAGTGCGAACGTCATAAATACTTACATTATTAAATTTATGGTTGATGTGGTTGTTCGTTTCCTTATCTTCTTTCCGGTAAGGTGATGATGTGGGGGGGGCGGTTACCTGAAAAGGTACATACAAATACAAAATAACAATCGTTTATTTGCTAGAATCCACAAAAATTACATTAGAATATCTTAAATCTATGCTTGTCTATGTATTCAACCTGCATGCAGGCGAGCTAATATTGAGTGATCTGATCTCCTTTCCATCAAAAAACAAGCAGACGCACGGCTCAGTACCATCCGTACCTATTTGATATACCACCCATTCGCACACACCGTTTTGGTTCTACGTCCTTGATGCGTACAGCTAAGGTAACACTACCTTCGTCTGTTTTTCCTAAAGAATACAATCCGGGCCTCTTTAAGGTAAGAATGAATAGGTTTTTTCTAGATCTTCGTGCTTCATCTTAGATTGTGGTCAAACGGAAATCTATCTAGATAAAAAAAGAGTGCATATAGTGAGTTATGAATTTAATAGTGACCTATATAGTATAAACTTCCTAATTTCCAGAGCGACCGATTTTTTTTTATATTGCTGGTCATTTCACACAGCGCTATCTAACCCCAAACTAAGCAGAGTTTGTAGTATGGGAACCAGGTAACTGATAGAAATACTTTTTTTTGTAAATACATACTTATTGTATACTAGCTGACCAATCCGCAGCTTCGCACGCGTAGTTTTTTAATAAAAACATAACCCTTCTTCTCCGCAGTTGGGTAAAAAGTAGCCTGTGTCACCCGGAGATAGTGTAGCTTGCCAACAGTGAAAGAATTTTTTAAATCGGTCCAGTAGTTTCGGAGCCTATTCAATACAAACAAACAAACAAACAAATCTATTGTTTAGCTTTTTAGTCATTTTAAATATGTGTATACCTCACGTAGGTGAAACATGGTGATTCCTCTTTGATAACACCATCCGTCTTGTGCAGTTTATCTGTGTTTCGTATATTGAATCTTAAAAGCATTTTTATTTTTAAAGTTAGATCATTTATTTAGGTACTATTTAGGTATATTTAGGTATTATTCATTATTAGCCATTCTGTTCGCTCGAATCGCTCGAGGAACTCGGTACCATGCTCAGCGACCTCAGTAGGGACTCCCAACAGGTGGGTCTTAAAATGAACATGGATAAAACGAAAAACATGTCAAATATTCATGTTGCACCCGTACCGGTAGTTGTTGGGGGCGATACTCTCGAAGTTGTCGACGAATATGTATACCTAGGACAAACTGTCCAATTAGGTACCTAAGTCCAACTTCGACAAAGAGGTCACATGAAGAATCCAACTCGGCTGGGCAGCGTTCGGGAAACTTCGCGATATCTTCTCGTCCAAAATTCCCCAGAGCCTGAAGACTAAAATCTTCAACCAGTGTGTGTTGCCAGTGATAACCTATGGCACTGAAACGTGGTCCTTTACTCATGGCCTCATGACCAAGCTCAAGGTCGCTCAACGAGCTATGGAGAGCGCTTTGCTCGGGGTTTCTTTGCGTGACCAAATCCGCAGAAGAACTAAAGTTACCGACATAGCCCTCAAAATTAGCAAGTTGAAGTGGCAATGGGCAGGCCACATCGCTCGTAGAACCGATAATCGTTGGGGAAGAAAGGTTCTCGAGTGGAGACCACGGACTGGAAGACGCAGCGTAGGCCGGCCCCCCACAAGGTGGCCCGACGATCTAGTAAGAATCGCGGGGAGCCGTTGGGCACAAACGACTACCAACCGCTCGTTGTGGCGATCTAACGGGGAGGCCTATGTTCAGCAGTGGACGTCTTCCGGCTGATGATGATGATGAACCATTCTGTCCCACTGCTGGGCAAAGGCCTCTCCCCATTCCTTCCAGACATCTCAATCCCGTCCCAAATCTGCCCAGTCTTCCAAGAATTTGTGTAACTCGTCCCGGCATCTCCGTATCGGTCTAAATAAAGTTAGATTAAATTTGAAAAAATACTGAGATGGTTTTATAAATCTTACGAGTTTCTGTGAGTATACTTACATTATTAAACTTATTATTGACATGATTGGTCTCCTTTTCATCTTTCCTGTAGGGGCTGGCGGTTGGCGGGGGAGCCTGCTCCATGGGGTACAAAGGACGCGACGTGGGGCGAGGGGAGGCCGGTGGGACGTCGTCCTTCGAGCCGTCTCCTGTCAGGCCCAGGACTTGCGCCGCGTACTCCCCTTGGAACGTCATGTCAGCTCCTGGAAGACACAAATAAATATATAAGTCAACAAGCTGTATTATGTATAAGTTTAAAAACTGACTTCGTTATTATTATTCATTTATTTAAACTGTAAGAACACTGGAGAACATTTAGTTACGTCAAAATAAAAATAATAAGAAAAGGATGCGACTGTACGCACGGGGGTTTTGTCAGTTAAAATACAAATATGATTTACAATATCATTCAGAAAAATAAATAGATTGATATCAACGTCGATGGCAGCCTATATCACCCGGACCATATTAACGAATCGATTGACACCTCATTCATCAAAATCGGATGAGTAGTTTAGGCGCTACGGTGGAACATACGTGAATACACTCATAGACTGCTAAAAGCATTACTCGAGAAAAAATAAAGTAACTTTGATGGCAGAGATCTTAGAAATAACAAAAGTCGTCTCCATCTATTGATCTCCGGAACTAGGTATTTAACTGTTAAGTCGGGCGGGTAAGCTAAATACGCTGAACTTTTCACACAGCGCTATCTAGCCCCAAACTAAGCAACGCTTGTACTATGGGAACCAGATAACTATTATCATACGTAATATACACGCACGTGACGACAATCAATTCTTTATACGTACTTTTGAGTTTTGACAATTATTAATACACGACATTTTACTCCCCCCCAATCTTACTTACATCTTACCTCTTATCTTATTGGAAAATTAATGTTAAAAATTATTTAATCAAAATGTCTATACTTTTGAAGATGAACGCAGGATAAAAGACGTGACCAACTTAAACAGAAACCGCCTGCAAACATTATGTTAACGGCGCTCTGACTTGCACTCTATCTGCACGCTCATTTAAAACTAAGATTGGCTACTCAAGTCATCTTAGAGCGCACCAACGTAAAGTAACATAGCAGAAATAATGTCGCCGTAGCCGAAATCGGCCTGGATGACATAATCATCATCAGTCTCATTGGACACATGCCGTCAAAGCGTGACGGCATACGAGTCGGTCTTATCCCCAAGGCACGCCAATAGTTGTCCCACATCAAAAATTTAAAATCGGATGAGCCGTTCCGGAGAATACATCCAAACAAACTCAAAAACTTTACCTCATTATAATATTAGCATAGACCAGGGGCTCCCAAACTTATTTTGTCTACTGCCCACTTTGAGAGTAACTTATTATTTAGCGCCCCTTTTTTTCACCTACTTAAAAACCACATAACTTCAAATGAAATTAATTATTGTGAGCTATAATAGCGGAGATCAAACATTCATTCTAAACGAGACTTTTACTATAATCTGCAAGAGTTTACTTGAGACCTGAGCGCAGTAGGTAGTACACAACGGCGCTCAGGTCTCAAGTTAACTCTTACGGGCTACGCCTGCCAATGAGAATGATTATTGAACCAAATTACAAATCGCCCCCCAAGCCTCTACAGTCTACACAACGCCCCCATTTTTTTCTGGGTCTCTTACCGCCCCCTTTAGGCCTGCAGCGCCCACAAGGAAGCGTTGTCGCCCACTTTGGGAAAGGCTGGCTTAGATGAACGACCACAAAAGCTGTAAAAGCCACGAACGGTCACCCATCTGCATTGAAAATAGGCACTGAGCGTTGCTCTGTTTAGAACGATGAAGCTAAACTACAGAGATGCAAAGTGCTCATAATTAAGTGTTACCTAAGCCTGTACTAGTTATATTGTAATCTATGTGAAACCTGTACTCAATGGAGTTGGTATAAGTTGATAAGTTTCATTCATAAAATGAATCGCTCGTGATGTGGTTTGCCTAGCAACACTTGCTTTGCAAATAGTAGTTTCTTGTGAAAGGGCTCGTCCGGGGAAGTACTACCACCCTACCTGTTTCTGCCGTCAAGCAGCATTGCTGTGTTTCGGTTTGGTTCATTCAAAGTTCGGATAATTCACATTTATCACACTACTATTAAAAATGCAAAAGTTTGGATGTTTGTTTATTTATTTATTTGTTTGTTACTCAATCACGTCGTAACGGCTGAAATGTAGTATTCGAGAGTGACAGGATATAAGCGTAAAGAACAATGGCCAAGCTCGTTCCGTGCGTAGATTATAACTTGGATTAACACATGGGCTGCATTTTACCCCATAAATCAGGTTCCATGGGATAAAAATGGGGTAAAATAAAATTTGCAACAGCGAGTTTAGTTTTATTTCTAGGTTACCTACACATTTAGTAGTGTAACGCGTACGAAGTCGCGGGCAACAGCTAGTATTATATAATTAATACTTGTCTTGTGTAAGTTCAAAAAAAAACCGGCTTAAATTTTTGTAATATGTAATACCTTCTGTGACATTAATGGACCCCAGCCTGACTCTGACCCTGTGACCTGACCTAAGAGACTCACTACCGAGTGGGCTGCACTTTCACTGGGTCACGGCCATTGCCTTGTGAATGAACGCTATGACTAGACAACTGATAACTCATTAAATACAACGCTTACACATTCGCGGGCCGCACACATATGTGACGGGATATAAGCGTAAAAATAATGGCCAAGCGCGTGTCGGAACGAGCTTGGCCTTTACTTTTTACGCTTACAATCCTGTCACTCTCGAATACTAACGATTATTTTTGATAACCCAATTAATTAAGCACTTTATGTAGGTATATATTTATTTATGTATTTGTATTAATATAATTAATTTTTGTAAGTTTATTTATGATTCTTAAGCTAAAGTTTGTTTACCTATCTATTTTCTGGCACTACCACTACACAAAGGCTAGCTGGAAGAAAATGCTAATTAGCATTAAGTTCGCCTATTAATTAGTGCAATAAAGAATTTTCTAATCTAATCCAATGTCAATCAGCATTGCTGTGTTTCGGTTTGAAGGGTATGGTTCCCGGTGAAATTAGAGGCACATGAGGTTTTGCACCTAATGCCTCAAGTTGATGGACAGCAGTGCATCGTAGGGCACATTTCTAACATGCGTGACCTATGAGGACATTTTCTGTTAGAGGCGATGGTTACCACTTAACATCAGGTGGGCCATAAGCTTGTTCCATCTCCAAGTGGTCAAAAAAACTAGGTCGCTTGGGTGCAACGATGTTATAAAGATACTATAGGTAGTACATACAGGGATGTTGAGAATATTCACATCCGAATCCGCAAAAGCGGAGTCTCCGCATCGATTTGGGCATTTGCATCCGCAATAATCGATGCGGATGTGTATGCGGATGCAGCGCAGGTCGCGACAATAAAGACGTTGGGCGGGGCTTGCGAGTGGCGCGTGCCGCGGGCACGTGCTGATTGGCCAATAGGACCGTTGATTTCGGTGAGAAGATCCGACGCGTTTGTTATTGTTTAGCATTACGTAAATGAATCAGAGCGTGTTTACTTGCGCTTGTCGTATGAACATTGCAGTTTTTGAGTGTTATTGTGAGTATACAGTAAGTATTGTATGTTAAGCGAGTTTAATCTATACTAATACTAATATTACTAATAATATTATAAAAAGGAAAGATTTGTATTTTGTGTGTGTGTATGTTTGTAATGAATAAACTCAAAAACTACTGTGCCGATTTCAAAAATTCTTTCACCATTGGAAAGCTACATTCACCCTGAGTGAGATAGGCTTTTAACCCAACTGCGCAGAAGGAGGATAATGTTTTCATTGAAAAACTAAGCGTGCGAAGCTGCGGATTAGTCAGCTAGTAGTTTATATTTTTGTTTTATTTCTACACCGACGAAGTTTCTTAAAAAACAACTTAAGATCCGCATCCGCGGATGTGAGCCTAATTTGCATCCGCAACATACCGTACACCTGCGAAACACGTAACCCATCTAATTCAGTGTAAGTCGACTAAAAACAAGAATTGACATAAGAGTTGCCCAATCACTGGGGAATGTTAAGCACGGCATGCACGCCGTCTGTGTGTCTGTCAGTCATGAGATGCATGGCATGACCTCATCGCTCAGATTCTGGATTGGCTTTGATGTATTTTTAAATACTAGTTACCAGTATAACAGTCGAAATTGGACCTTAACATTTTTTTTTGCACTTGCCCCTCCTTTTTTATATAAACTCTAAAGTATAATGTTAGTAAATCGATTGAAGGGCAAGATGTACGCTTTTATAACCAAGTGACACTTGGGAGTTTGTCACAAAAGCGTACAAAAATACCTATAAAATATTAAACTACACTAATAGAGCTTTCTCTGCGTTGGCTCCTCCCTATAGCGTCGAAACACAATTCCTGCCGAAAATCAGGATCGAGGAAAATATCCTCAGTAGGCTTTGCAGGCGCCCGAAGTACATAGGATTTGAAGTAAGTCTCCCTTGTAGAAATGCGTTTCGATTTTTCTAGTCCTCGCACTGCGCGTATTATTGCAAGGAGTGACAGGGACAGTTGCACAAGGTAGTATAGGCTCTTATGGGGACACCGGAGGGACAATCGCCCATACAACACGTACTACCAAGATCATTTCTAATTGGAGCATATATCTACCTTAATAAGGTATTATTTTAATTTGAATAGTATTTATCTAGGTTCCCAACCATATATTAAGATGAAAATACTTACCTAAAATAAAATAGAAGTGTATCGCATTCTGCATGTTTTTACGTCATAAAAGACCTGTTTTCAACCTAATTGTTTCGTATTAAAAACAACAACATCTTACGTATCCTAGTCATGGGAACATAGATTATATCGTCTAGTTACAGATTAACAACACAATGAGAAAAATACAACAAGTTTTCAGTCATCATTTTTGGTATTACGGAACACGGTCAAAATCTAATCAAATTTAGAATCGTTCTATTGCTATCACTGTCGCTCTGCGTGGCCAAACTTCGTCACTAAACAGGGATAGCGATGTTCAGGCCGAAGTTTTTGACGCGTGCTACATTTAGTCAATACAAACGTACTCCCTTGTTTCCCCCCTAGATAGTGACACTAGACCAAATATTTTTACCGTACAATATAATAAGAACCACTATCATGCCCCATTGTTTTGTTTTTCTCCATAAATTAAAAATTATAAGAAATTTCTCAGTTTTACCGCCCATAACAGACGTCCAGTAAACACATTTTGCGAATATAAAAAAATAAAAGGAAAACATGGAGGCTAAGACAAAGCTTGTCTTGTTTATTATTCTTGAAAAAAATATTAAAATCGGTTTAGTTTTGGCGGAGAAAACAGGGGAATACGAAATAGTGATTTCGTCTGTTTTAAATAGGTCTAATCAGTCCTACCTGCAGTTGTCTCTTTCGCTTTCTGTTCAGAAAGCAATAGATTTCCGCGTCAGCAATAGATCTGTTAAAAACCTATTTTAAAAATTACTTGCTGCCCGCGTTTGCTCATAAGACTCTGTATGTATGGATTTGGCGTCCGTCCGTCTGTTCGACACGCTTTGATGTTATAAATATCGCGAGCTGTTTGAACCGAGGGAACTCGGAGAATGTATCACACATGCAGGGCGGTTGAGTTTACAACACTGGCCATTAGGAAAAGAATAATTTATAAGATTCAGGGCCACTTTTACAATTTGCTGGAAGATAACTCTTTTAATGATTAAACAGGTATTTGTACAGTCGCCTACAATAATAAGTAAACATAACAGTTTTAAAATCCTACTAATATTATAAACGCTAAAGTTTGTACGGATGTATGTTACTCTTTCACGTCATAACGGCTGAAACGATTTCGATGAAACTTGGTATGCACGTAGATTATAAACCTAGATACATAGACTACTTTTTGTAGACAAACCACGCGTGCAAAGCCGCTGGCCGAGGCTAGTAACGTAATAAAGTTGTGTCATAATTATGTATCCACCACTAGACTAATACAAGACTTTATACGGCTCTTTTATTTTGAGTAAAACCAGACAAGTGCGAGTAAGGGTTCAGTAAAAACATTTTTTTGTTGTGGTATAACGACATCTTTAGTATTTTTTCCTTTACTTGTGCTGTGAGACCTTGGTTCTTGTCCATTATTTTAGGTTAACGGGAGTATCCTATAGGTTTTGATTTATTTACGCCAGTCAAAAAATGTCGTCTTTTACGCTAAAATAATACCGAAATGAAAAGTCCTTGTGTAGATCGTTATGTTAAAAAATACAGGGTCTATTGAAATAATGTTTTTGAATATCAGAAAATAATGATGATGTTGAAGAAGAAACACGAGCAACTTTTAATTGTCCAACTGATCGACACCATTCGGCGTTAATTTGAATCAATATTTTTACTTTTATGAATAAAACTTTATTTTGAAATAGGAATAATAGCGTGTTTTTATTAACATAAACACGGATAACCGCCTTGAATGTTTTTTTGTTACGTTTCGTTATAATAACACCCAACGCAAAAAGAGGGTCGTTATAAGTTTCACGCCTATGTCCGTCTGTGTGTCTGTCTAAATGTGGCTTCTCAACGGATGGACCGATTCGCACGCAGTTTTTTGAAATAGAAAGCTAGTTGAACTGGTGTGATTCTTAGGTTGTGTGATGACAATTAGGTCAGCCGATCCGAAGATTATCAGCAATTTTTCAAGGGATCGCAGCTGTAAAATGGAAATGTATTAAGGGATTTTTACATTTTGGAGATTTATTTAAATTTAAAATTGTAACAAAATCAATACCAACCTGAGTTTAGCTGTAAGAACAATAAGAATAGAAAGGGATATTGTACAAGTTTTGGGTAAACCACTAATCGTCTTTAATTATTTTTTTCGTAATCTATTTTTTCTCACTGCTGAGCAAAAGTCTTTCCTATTAATTATAATGTAGAGATATTCCAAGATGAATTGCAAGCCCTTCCACCGCGCCTACTTAAAATTAATCACGGTGATACGTTTCAAATTGATCCCAGATGGGGAATGTGAGTCGCAATAATATTAATTAAGATCTTTGTAAGTATAACACATTGAAGCAAATACATTAATTATGAATAAATAAAGATTGTTCGGCTTAGGTGTAATGGCGTAGTGCGCACGCAATTTAAAACAAGAAGATATCCCGCGTAATAGCCATAAGTTTATCACATTCTTTATAAGACATTTCATCAAAAGTAGGACATAAAGTTGTGCGATTAAAAGTTGCTCGTCCATTTCTCAAAAGGCTCATAACGAATTCGATTAGAATTGGATCGACGTGAATTGACAGGCCGCAGGGAGTCGATGGAGACGCCATGTAAGGAAACAAGCTGTCATGAAGACAAAGACTGCGTCAGGGATTTTATGACATACTGTACACATATGTGAACCAGGCGGGCGACGTGACTGAAGATAATACTTTGGAAATAAGAATTCTAGTATACAGGGTGGAAAGTTAATGAGGCAGAAATGGCTTAGGTATATATAAGAAAACGTTCATAAAAGACCAACCCTAACTTTTGAAAATCAATTATGCATTTCGATGAAATTTTGTAAATCCGACTGAATTTTTATCCGACGTAGGAGGGTAATATTTTTATTGACAAACCACGCGTGCGAAGCCGCGCGCGGGTCAGCTACCATCGTAAAGGCAGACGTACAGAGAAGTACCACCCATACCTGGTCGGCATACCACCTTGCCGTACCAAACCATTTGTTTCAACTTTTCTTGTTAGCATTTGTAACGAGGGGAACTCACTTCTGGCGAATGTTTTTCCGGACAAGTATAAATCTCGCCGACAGGCTGGAACCGCTGAGTCAACGCCGTTGACATCGGATCGCTCAGTGTAGTCTACCGCCTTTATAATGTCCCCATTATAAATGCGGTAGACTTGACGGATGTTCTGAGGAGGTATTTGATCTCATCCCGTCGTCGAGATTTTACCACCGCACTTCTCAACAACGTAATAAAGCTCATTCACATAGCATCGACAATTGGGTATCGCGCACCACACGCTTCACGCGATCTTTTCTACCCCATACTTGCAAGATGTGGAATGAGCTACCATCTGAGGTTTTCCCATTAGGCTACGACATGGCACGCTTCAAGAGAAATGTAGAGGTTTCTACAGTGTAGGGAACGCATCGACAATACCCCGGGTGTTGCCGGTGTCAATAGGCGACGGTGACCGCTTACCATCAGGTGGGCCGTAAGCCTGTTTCCCCACAAATAACATAAAAAAAAATCTCGGAGTCTTCAAATCCAGAGTGAACAGGTTCTTTTTAGGCAAGCGTGCTCCATCTTCGATCACAACATCGCTTACCATCAGGTTAGGTAGTGGTCAAGCGCTTGACTATCATCAATAAAAAAAGTGGCACGTCCGGGAGAGCCGACAGAAATGAAAACTTGAACATTTACGTGTGTATTTTGAGAATCATCAGGAAATATTTTATTGAGCAGGAAATTTAGTTTTAAATTTTCAATTTAGCGTTCAATGTTTGGGTATTTAAATTTACAAGCAGACTACACTACAGATACTTATATACAGAGGTGTCGGTAACGGTAACAGTGTCGCGAGTTCAATGGTTTTTTCCTATCTCAAAAAATGTCCAACGCGCCTAAAGAAGTATGCACTTCAAAAAGCGAATGAAAATATATTTAAATAAAAGATGTCTGTCCATCACTCGGAGACAAAGCAGTGGGAGGGAGGGCTTAGCGGATAATCCTGCAGAGGGTTTGGCAGTGAAATAATATTTGATAAAACAAAGCCGTGGCAACGTGGATTCAAATAATAATTTTATTAAAACATTCAAAAGTAAGTTAAAAAAAAGTTATATCGAAACTCCCGTCTCTCTGACTAGGTATGTTATATTTTCCATTTGTCACGGCTGAACCGATTTCGAGCACCCATCTTGTTGCGTCGGTGGTTAATAATAAAAACAAAACAAAGTAAACAATGCGGTCTTATCGCTTTTTATCCAACAATATCTTTTTAATTCATTAAAATAAAGAAATCAAATTGTCCCCCATTTCCCTCAAGGGAGCAAAACCTCCCATTTTATATTAAACTAAGCACTCCCCGTTTATTTGATTAATCTCATATTCCCAGAACGGATCCATTGTAAGTCACTGGTTAATAATAATTCTGCGAAGGTCTTTCATATCGATAATTACTGGGAAACGTGCGGGTTCTATACATTTTAATTACAGTTATTCTCAACTGTATTATACCTATATCTATACTAATATTATAAAGAGGAAAGATTTGTATTTTTGTGTGTATGTTTGTAATGAATAAACTTAAAAAATACTAGACCGATTTAAAAAATTCTGTCACTGTTTGGAAGCTACACTAACCCCGGGTGACATAGGCTACTTTTTACCCAACTGCGCAGAAGGAGGGTAATGTTTTTATTGAAAACTACGCGTGCGAAGCTGCGATTGTTCAGCTAGTTGTATATAATATAACTAAAGGTCGCATGGTGCGCGAGCTGCTTGCAGCTCGCGTGTTTTTCTGTTTGTAGAAGAAGCAATCAAAGAGAATATTGAAGTGAAAGAAGCAACCAAACAGGATATCTAAGAAAAATGCAATCAAAGTGGATATCGAAAATGAGAAAGCAATTAAAGAGGATAACGAAATAGAAGAAGCAATCAAGGAGGATATCGAAGTGGAAGAAGCAATCATCAAAGAGGATATCAAAACGGAAAAAGCATTCAAAGAGGACATCCAAGCGGAAAAAGCAGTCAAAATGGATATCAAAGGGAAAGATGCAATCAATAAGAATATCCAAGTAGAAAACGCGATCAATAAGAAAAAAGCAATCTTAGAGGATACCGAAGTGAAAGAAGAAATCCAAACGGATAGCTATCAAGGTCGATGATGATTATAAAAAACGATTCCATTAAAAATTGGTTCTACCATTTTGTAAACTTTAATATGCCTTACTGCTTTCGTTTAGGAGATACAAGTATTTAAAGTTTTTTTGCAGAAAAATCATAATTTGTTGAGAGGATATCGTAGTGGAAGAAGCAATCAACAAAGATATCGAAGTGGAAGAATCTATCAAATAAGATATTGAAGTTAACGAAGCAATCAAATACGATATTAAATTAAAAAAAAGCAATAAAAGTGGATATCGAAAAGAAAAAAACAGTCAAAGACGATATCGAAGTGGAAGTAGCAATAAAAGAGAATATCCAAGTGGAAAACGCAATCAAAGGCGATATCTAATTGGAATATGTATTCAAAGAGGATACCGAGGTAGAAAACACGATCAAAGAAGATAAATGGAAGCAGATATTAAAGAGGGTATCGAAATGGAAGAAGTAATCAAAGAGGCCATCGAAGTGGAAGACGCATTCAAAGACGATATCTAAGTGGAAGAAGCAATCTTAGAGGATACCGAAGTGAAAGAAGAAATCCAAACGGATAGCTATCAAGGTCGATGATGATTATAAAAAACGATTCCATTAAAAATTGGTTCTACCATTTTGTAAACTTTAATATGCCTTACTGCTTTCGTTTAGGAGATACAAGCAATTAAAGTTTTTTTGAAGAAAAATCATAATTTGTTGAGAGGATATCGTAGTGGAAGAAGCAATCAACAAAGATATCGAAGTGGAAGAATCTATCAAATAAGATATCGAAGTTAACGAAGCAATCAAATAGGATATTAAATTAAAAAATAAACAATAAAAGTGGATATCGAAAAGAAAAAAACAGTCAAAGACGATATCGAAGTGGAAGTAGCAATAAAAGAGAATATCCAAGTGGAAAACGCAATCAAAGGCGATATCTAATTGGAAAATGTATTCAAAGAGGATACCGAGGTAGAAAACACGATCAAAGAAGATAAATGGAAGCAGAAATTAAAGAGGGTATCGAAATGGAAGAAGTAATCAAAGAGGCCATCGAAGTGGAAGACGCAATCAAAGACGATATCGAAGTGGAAGAAGCAATCTTAGAGGATACCGAAGTGAAAGAAGAAATCAAAACGGATAGCTATCAAGGTCGATGATGATTATAAAAAACGATTCCATTAAAAATTGGTTCTACCATTTTGTAAACTTTAATATGCCTTACTGCTTTCGTTTAGGAGATACAAGCATTTAAAGTTTTTTTGCAGAAAAATCATAATTTGTTGAGAGGATATCGTAGTGGAAGAAGCAATCAACAAAGATATCGAAGTGGAAGAATCTATCAAATAAGATATCGAAGTTAACGAAGCAATCAAATACGATATTAAATTTTAAAAAAGCAATAAAAGTGGATATCGAAAAGAAAAAAGCAGTCAAAGACGATATCGAAGTGGAAGTAGCAATAAAAGAGAATATCCAAGTGGAAATTGGAATATGTATTCAAAGAGGATACCGAGGTAGAAAACACGATCAAAGAAGATAATTGGAAGCCGAAATTAAAGAGGGTATCGAAATGGAAGAAGTAATCACAGAGGCCATCGAAGTGGAAGACGCAAATCAAAGACGATATCGAAGTGGAAGAAGCAATCTTAGATGATACCGAAGTGAAAGAAGAAATCAAAACGGATAGCTATCAAAATCGATGATGACAAAAAAACGATTCCACCAAAAATTTTTACTACCATTTTGTAAACTTTACTATGCCTAACTACTTCCGCTTAGAAGATACGAGCAATTAATTTTTTTTAGGAAAAATCATAATTTTGTTGAGAGGACATCGTAGTGGAAAAAGCAATCAACGAAGATATCAAAGTGGAAGAATCTATCAAATAAGATATCGAATTTAAAGAAGCAATCGAATAGGATAATAAATTTAGAAAAGCAATAAACGAGGATATCGAAGTGGAAGAAGCAATAAAAGAGGATATCGAGGTGGTAGAAGCAATCATAAACATTAAAATTTACTAAGCAAACTGCCTAATGCCCCTCCAAAAAAGAAAAAAAAATGAACATCCAAAATGATGATGATTGATGTCGCATAAACATAAAAATTTACTAAGCAAGTTGCTTTATGCCCCTAAAAAAAACTAAAAAAAAAAATTTTGGACATCCAAAATGCTGATGATGATGGATGTCGCATAAACATGAAAATTTACTAAGCAAGTTGCCTTATGCCCCTCCAAAAACGAAAAAAAAAAGAAATATTTGGGACGTCTAAAATGATAATGATGATGGATGTCGCATAAACTTGAAAATTTAGTTATCTCATGCCCCTCCACCAATAAATAAAATTACAGTAAAATAAATTTTATAATACCCACAAGCCTTTTGGCTCCCTACAAAAACGGTATAAAAGTTACGGCAAACGAAACATACGGTGTACGGTATTTCCACAAAAATATTTTGTATGGGACATTTTTTTTTTGTATGAAAGTCAATTTTTTTTTCATGGAACCGGATATAAAAAAATGTCCTCTGCAACATTAGTTTTTGCACCAACGCTGTAAGACCTATACTTTCCGAGATACGAGGTGGATGGGAGCGAATGGGGGACAAAAGGGGGACTTTAGGATTTATTCCCAACTCACAGAAACTCCCTCTATACGATCCTACCAAACATTTCCTCCCTACGAGGGGGCATCTGGGAGAACAATGATGTCAATGAGTCAGTGGTAATCGAGCTATATATAATATAATATTGTATAAAAAATATTGATGTTTAATGCAATTTCATTATTGTACGCTATACCATACATACCTATACATAATAAGGCTCTAGAGTGGAAAGCGTAGGGGGCCCCCCTACTAGAAGGAATGTCGAACTGGTAAAGGTTGCTGGGAGCCGTTGGATGCAGGTCGCACAAGATCGGTTGCACTGAAAATTTATGTGGGAGGCCTATTTTCAGCAGTGTACACTGATATGACGATATCCTGATCCACCAGTCCACCCGTGACTACGGCTGTTGCAATACCCATTTTCATCAGTAATTATATCCTGATCCGTCAGCCTCTATGATATTATGATGGCCCATAGACATAAGACAATAAGGCGCCGGGTGATGATGCAATCACATCAGAGCTTCTTTTCTTAGGGCGGAGGAGCACCGGTACCTAAAGTAATTCAGAAGCTTTCAGAAGTTTTGAGCTCGAGGATAACAAAATTAAAGAATTTTGTTATCCTCGAGCTCAAAACGCCGGAAACATGGCTGAAACATGGAAACATAGCTTAACCACATATCATCAACAATTGGGTATAGCGCACCCCACGCTTCACGCGATCTTTTCTACCGCCATACTTGCAAGTTGTAGAATGAGCTATCATCTGCGGTTTTCCCATTAGGCTACGACATGGCAAGCTTCAAGAGAAATGTGAAGAGGTTTCTACAGTGTAGGGAACGCGTCGACAATACCCTGGGTGTTGCCGGTGTCAATAGGCGACGGTGACCGCGTACCATCAGGTGGGCCGTAAGCCTGTTTCCCCACAAATAACATTAAAAAAAACATGGAACGGAGTGTGGTGATACTGTTTTCCAAAACATTAGAACCCCAATTACATGATACTATTTTCAATAAAAACGGGATATTCTTTTTGATTTTTTGAGTATCCCGATATTCCGAAGCAGTTGCATGCGCTATGATGACACGTAAACTGAAGTCTTTGCGAGTTATTGCGGTTATTGTCAGAGATATCGATCTACCTTCTTTTTCAGTCTCTTACTGGGTATGTATTCACTTTATTACTAACTCAGGTTTCATTTTAATTTTATGTGAAAATAGTGTCGTGATTTTGATTATTTTACTGTAAAATGTTCTTTCTCGTAATGGCAACAAGACAGTTTAAGCCTTGTATTTTTATAAACTGGCAACAACGCGCGTACGTGGTTGAGATTGAAATAAAACTCGAACCAACCAAACGCGCTGGCGTGGGTCGAATGATTTATTTTCGCTTGACTTGAAAGTCTCAACGAAGATGTCGCGAAGAGCCGGCAGATCTTCGTTGGCGCTCGACAAGTTAACACGTTCTTAAAATAAGTAGGAACTGTATTAAATAAATTAAAATTGTACCTGCATATTCTATCTTGCATTTATACTTAATAAAGGAAAAGTATTCCGAAGTTTATTTGTCTGTCTCCTTCAATCTACTATAATAGTAGGTATCCATAACCATAAGTTTTAAAAGTTAATTACAGGGTAGATTAAATAAATTGTATTTCGTAGAAGGGGAATGTCAGAACTGCGATGTCACTTATTCCATGTAAATATCGCAAGATAAGATTTCGCAAGTAAATCTTTAAAACCAAAACGTTCCGAAATGTCAGATATTTTTTTACAATTTGCGAAATACATAAGGCTGGGACCCAATTCTGCTAATTTATAAGAAATCGATTATGGAGGCATACCATTATTTAACGATATTTGTTTTTCCTGTCATAAACTGCCAAATCCTCAATGGACTCATAGCAACGACGGTCATTGATATAAAAGCTGGTGTTAGTAGAATACCAAGAGGTATCTATAGTGGTGATTTTGCGACGATACCATTGTCACAGTGAAGCGATTGGTTTAGTAGAATTGGACCCCTGTTTTCCGGAAGGTAGGCAGTATGGTGTCGTAACTCTTTTGCTGCATTAACTCATCACATTCTTCGGCAGATATGCTCTAGAGATGAGACGACCCGCTGGAAAGGCGAGCGTAGGACGGCCTACACTAGATATCAATACAGCCTGATAACGGTTGTTGGGAGTCATAAGAAGTCCACTGCTGGACATAGGAGGCCCATAGATTACCAGAACGATCTCGCGCGGCATCGTACTACTTAGCAACCTAAAATAGATCTCCTTTCTAGTAGGAGCGATCCCACGCACGCAACGCTACCAGTAAAAAAGTAGTTTATATTTTATTCTTTTATAATAAAAATCCATACAAATTGTTTCAGTTAGTTTTTTCCACGCGTTTTTTCAAACAAAACAAGTAACATTCAGAGCAAAAGTTTTCGTTTTCCAAAACACAGTACACATTTGAATAGATTTTTGCAAAGTGAATTTGTTCGGAGGCTGGCTCCATCATATATTTTTAGGGTTCCGTACACAAAGGGTAAAACGGGACCCTATTACTAAGACTCCGCTGTCTGTCTGTCTGTCTGTCCGTCTATCACCAGGCTGTATCTCATGAAACGTGATAGTAAGACAGTTGAAATTTTCACAGACGATGTATTTCTGTTACCGCTATAACAACAAATACTAAAAACAGAATAAAATAAATATTTAAGGGGGCTTCCATACAACAAATACGATTTTTTTGCTCGATATTGATAACGGCAACAGGATGAAACGCTTGAAATATTCACAGAATACCTATTTAGTTATTATATTCACTTTTAAATTCATTTATTAAATTAGACAATAGTGGTTCACAAGTCCATTTGTGCTAGTACTTAGATAAACTTAAATATCTAGGTTAGTAACATTGAATGTATTTTATTAAAACTTTTATTCGCATCCCAAACCAATAACCTATTGAGGATATGTAAGGCTATTTGATCAGGATCCGAATGAAATATTGAATCACAGGCAGGTCATATCTATCAGGTATGACCTGCAGAATGCTGTTGGAGCTGGCCCGCACTCTGCTTAGCAATGAGGCCGTTTTCTTACGGATTATGGCATGGAAGCCATCGACCCGCGCCTCAGCAAACACGGTAGATGTTGCAGTACCGAGGCAACCCCAACATCATTCTGAAGCCTTTGTTGTATTGGACGCGTAGGGCACTTATCGATTTTTGAGTATAGCTGAACCAAAGGCTGCTCGTGTAGAAAGATTGGCAGTAGGCTTTGAAGAAAGTTATTTTCAAATGCCTACTGCATGCAAACCTTTGGACCAGCATATGCTCCCTTTCTTTATCAGCCAGATCATCAAGGACGACAGTAACATAATGACCAAGATACTTAACTTTATAGAATGTTTTCAGTTCAACTCCACCAAGTTTAATTGCTGGAACCTTTAGCAAAGTATGGCCTTGTAGGTCATGTACCTCAGAAACGTGCCCTACGATGCACTGCCCTGCGTCCCAATACCGGTCATAAACTATCCTTATACGAAATTTCATCAAAATCGATTACGAGAATTGAATACTCGTTTTCTTACTATTATTATCCCAAGCTATATTTATATCTTGTGAATCAAATACACGAACCTTAGTAATTATGATAGTTATATGTACTAATATGGCTTTTTTTATTAATCACGCAAACATGCTCTAGATTTTCGATAACAATACATGACAAAGCTGAAACACGTCATCTAGATAGGCTAGACCGACTTAGGCAAGTCCTTATATGGTATACCAGACTAGTGTGTCCTTAACAATCGACGTGTAATCTAAAATGAGCTTTAAAACGATGAATTTAGGTTCAATACAACGACGGACGCTCGTAATATTAACCACAACCACAATAACAGAAGTGATGTACGTAAAAAACATCATATTTCATATTTATTTATTTCTAACATAGGGACTTACAAAACACTTAGTTACGCCAACTTCATTCTATACAAAATTGCAGGAAATAATTTCTTACTTCATCACTTCTTTATTAATTGGGAATGTAAATAACTATACTATTTCCATTTCTTTACTTTCTCGATGACAGCTCCTGTGAAAACTTGAACGAGCGTCTTTTTTACATTATGTATGCATTATTTTATAAAAATATGACGCTTACGCACGGACAAGGTTATACCAGTCGGAGAAACTGATAGGGATGGAGCTATCGATAAACGTAACACGATAACAGACCCGATATTTTTTTACAGTATGTAAGTAACTAAACTACTGCCGGATACTTTTGTAAAAATTTATTTATATCAAATATTATATTTCATTACAAGATGTTACACGTATTAATTCTTGATTGATAATGCCAACTTCTTTAAAATTTTCAAAGCTGTTGTAAAATAAGTAGGTATAGGTAGGTACTCGACAATGAAACGAAATAAATACCCAACTTGAAAAAATACATTTGAATGTATTTGTCTTTTTTCAAAATATAATAAATATATGCGATCGATATCATTACTTATTTGGTCACAACACTGCAACTATCAAATTAGAACTGTCATCGAGAAAATAAAGAAATGGAAAAAGTATAATTAGATAAGCCATAGTGTAACTTTATGTTTCGTAAGCGGGCTCCTTTATCGAAAATGTTGAGGAAACCTTAGTGTTTCTGGAAGACCTATTCAACGATGTCATACAAGATGGCATGCGTAAGTAAATAAAAAACCGGCCAAGTGCGAGTCGGACTCGCGCACGAAGGGTTCCGTACCGTATCTATAAAAAAGGCAAAAAAAAACACGTTTGTTGTATGGGAGCGCCCCCGAAAATTTTAATTAAATTTAAATTATATTATTTGTTTTTAAAGTGAATAATAATATAAAGTGAATAATAATATAAACTTAATATTTTGTGAATATTTCAAGCGTTTACCTGTTGCCGTTATCAATATCGAGCAAAAGCGAACAAAAAAATCACGTTTGTTGTATTAATATTAAAAATTATATAAATAAATATTAATTTATATTATATTTTAAATAATAATTAAATATTTAAAATTAAATATTAAATAATTTTAATATTAAATAAATATTAAATATTAATTTTATTCTGTTTTTAGTATTTGTAGCGGCAACAGAAATAAATCATCTGTGACAATTTCAATTGTCTAACTATCACGGTTCATGAGATACAGCCTGGTGACAGAAGGACAGACAGACAGACAGCGGAGTCTTAGTATTAGGGTCACGTTTGACCCTTTGGGTACGGAACCCTAAAAAAATCACCCCCCAACTTCCTTAAAGGTGAGGTACTCAAAAAAGTATTTTTTTGGGTTTTTATTTTATAACTTACTAGGCGTCACTAATACGTGTTTAATTTCAGCATTACAGCACTAATACAAGTCTACAAGTAAAACGGCTGTAACTGGTCGGACAGAGAGACGGACGGACATGGCGAAACTATAAGGGTACCTATTTCGACTACGGAACCCTACATACGTGCCAAAGAGCCTCACAGAGGAAATCCTTATCGACTGACTTGCAACTTTATAAGTGAGGCATCTGTACGTTGTTCTTTGGCACGGCGCAGACAATGCATGACGTGTGTCAGATGAGACAATGCCACATCACGATTTACTGCCTATCTGTGATATCAAGCGTGCTTTGTTTTATGGTCTAACTGGGTCTAACATTTAAAAACTACATTTTTACGACATAGGTTACACAGGACATGCGCCACAGAGGTCGTCAGTGGGCGAACAGCCGGCTGAGACGCAAGAGGTAGTGGGTTCGATTCCCGCGGCTGAACAAATGTTTGCATGATCTACAGATATTTGTTCCTTGGCTGGGTGTTTTCTATATATTATAAGTATGTATTTACGAAGAAATAAAGTATATAAGTGTTCTATTAGTTAACTGGTTCCCATAGTACAAGCTCTGCTTAGTTTGAGGCTAGATAGCGCTGTGTGAAATGTCCAGCAATATTTATTTATTTATATTACTTACTTATCGTACAAATAAAAACAAACAACTTATGAATTTTAAATTCTGTATTTTAGGTAAATGTAGTGAATATTATTGTTCTAAAAGGAATAAAATGTTAGATGTACCTTCTAATACAGGTCAGGGATGTTGCGGATGTAGATTTGTTCTACATCCGCAACATCCGCGGATGCGGATCTTAAGATTTTTTTAAGAAACTTCGTTTTGGTACCGAAATTAAACAAAAATATAAATTACTAGCTTCCGCCAGCGGCTTCGCACGCGTGGTTTGTCAACAAAAAGTAGCCTATATGTTAATCCAGGTTATACATACTCGTTTATCATTTGTTACTTGTATGTAAATCAATCATAGCGTGTAAGTTTATTTCATAATTATCATAACGTGTATAGTTTTTGTAAGTTTATTTCTAAGCTCAAGTTTGATTAAATTTCCTTTTTCTAGCACTACCGCTTTCTCCACGCTACACAAAGGTTAGCTGGAAGAAAATGCTAATTAGCATTAAGTTCGCCTATGTATCATTTTATTAGTGCAATAAAGAATTTTCTAATCTAATCTAACGTGTTCACTTCGTATAAACATTTTTGAGTGTTTTTATAGCGTTATTGTTAGTATAGTTATAAGCGTTTTTCTTGCAGTTAATCCCACTCCCACTAATATTATAAACGCGAAATTTTGTATGGATGTATGTGTGGATGTTTGTTACTTTTTCACGTCGTAACGGCTGAACAGATTTCGACGAAATTTAGTATGTACGTAAATTATAACCTGGATTAACACATATGCTACTTTTTATTCCATCAATCAGGTCCCATGGGATAATAATGGGGTGTCAAGTCAAGTTACAATAGCGAGTTTACCATTATTTCTAGGTTACCTACACATTTATTGTAACGCGTACGAAGTCGTGGGCAACAGCTAGTATCCAATAAATCTTCGCATATAATAATTTAAGTATGATCTGATATTTTCATCTGCATGTTTCGTTCACAAACAAGGGCCATTTTATTTGGTACACGTACATACATGCTTGTACAATACAATATTATGTTTATTTTATCCCTTGTTCCATGTATTTCGTATCATACAAGCGATAATGCTGTCTCTACACGATTGTCCAACCTTCCAATCACTTCGAACTAGGGCAAATGTTTGACGTTTTATCGAGCTATAACAAATTGTAAATCAATTGTTTTTTTGAAGTGAAAACTTCTTTAGACGCGTTGAACATTTTTTGAGATGGAAAAAAACCGTTGAACTCGCGACACTGTTACCGACACCTGTCACTGACTACTGACACTGACTGTTACTGACACCTCTGTATATAAGTATATATGTAGCGTAGTTTGCTTTTATTCAAGTTTTCACTTCTGTCGCCACTTTTTTTATGTGTAACATCTTTGCTCTCGGTTTGTGGGAGTGATTTCGGCAAAAGGGACGGAAATGTGTAACAGGAAACCGGAGAAGTGCGCGCTCTTTGATTTGACCAATGAGCGCGCGGTGGTCATATGTTATACATCAATTATGCGACTACTGTGTAAGGCTCGTTTTTTTTATTATTCAATCGCTTGACCACTGTCTCATCTGATGGTAAGTGATAGTATGGTCGAAGATGGAGCACGCTTGCCTAAAAAGAACCGGTTCCCTCTGGACTTGAAGACTCCGAGATTATACTGGTTTATAATAAATGATTACACTGTTTTTGACAGGTTAAATCTCAGTATATTAAAAGTACCACGCACTAGCTAAAACCCGAGGCTTCTTCCGTGTGTTGAGGATAAAAACGCAAAGCAGAGGTTAATTTCTATGCATCTTGTGATCGTAAAAATGAACTATTGACTCGAAAGATAACCCAACCGCCCAACCACATATCAAGGTTGGACAAACCATTGGGCAAGCAGATAGAGGGTTGGACGATCGTGTATCTGTAGAACATTCACAATACAAGTGAATAATATTAAAACAATGGCGCTCGATACCCGGGGTATTGACATTGCTCATTGATCAACTTTTTTGTGAACCGTTTCTATGCGGATATTTTACTGTATGTAATTCATATTTTTGTTTCAGACGGTCAAGACGCCACAGCCACAAATCGCCACCACTGAGCTGTGGACTGCATTTTTCGTACATTTTAAATGAACTCGCCGCACACTGGTTAGGCCAGTGGTCGCTACACGCAACAAGATGCCACTTCTCGCTTCGTGTGGTCGTGTGGCCACCACCAACCTAAAGTGAAGGAAAAGAGTAAATAAGTGGCTGTCGCGCGTTTCCGCAACTAAGTGGCGGCGTTTTGTGGCTGTGGCACGTGGCTCGTGTGTGGTGACGCTTATTTATTGTGTACATGAACATACATACATGAAATGTATGAATTGGGATTTAGGATATGTACACGTCTAGGTCGTCTTGTAAGTAGTGTAGGTACCTGTTTACTATAGTTTTTATCGAAAGTTAGGACTTATGAAAGTTTTACTTGACTACTCGTACCAACTTCATCTTTTTCTTCTTTTGTGTTTCTGTATATTTGATATGAACCATCTATTAACGCGCCTTGGTTGGAAGTATGACCGACTGGTATGCCGTCACGGCGACATACCTTTATGCGTATTTATATAGCGTATGATAAGATGATTATAAATAGTTTACTTTAATTATATTTTTTTCAATAACCATCAATTTAGATGTTTCACATCTGCCGGGCGTCCCGTGACGGCCATTTACATCTTTTCACACTACCTGCTCGACAATGTCAAATTATATGTCATGTAAACATCACCGAAAGCAGGTGATTAAATCCCTTGTCTGAGCCGGGAGTAAAGTTGTGCTGAGTTTTAATTATGCGCACGCGGGCATAATGTGATTTGAATTTGGAACCTCATCTGTATTTAAATTTGAACCAAAGAGACCCACGACCTAACCTTTTCACAAAATGCACCTACCAAGATTTAGTTTTTATTGTATCGCAGAAAGTGTGAAAAGTAGAGTATTCTCCTCGTGGATAAAGCTGTCTGCATCTTGGGCGTGCTTATATCCCTCTCTGCACTCAGGATTCTAGTAACTCCCTCGCTCCGCTCGTGGGTTAGGTTAGACTCTAGAATCCTTCGTTACGTTTGTGATTCAATATAGCGCCCCTGACACTGCTTTATCCCCTCGTTTAATAATCCACTATTAGATTTAGATTTAATTATTTCACCTTAATTATAGCATTGGTTGTTACAGGCATGTCAATTTATACATTATTAAACTTTTAATAATTAAATTAAAACAATATAAATCAACAAAAATTATAATGATAATACATATATAAATAAACTTTATATAAATAAAGTCATAACAAAATACTAAAACAAAACAGATAGGTAGGTAGGGCGATTAAGAGTACACACAACAAAATTATAAGATCCTAACTCAAACGGTATGTCAAAACTAAATTAAAATAAAAGAAAATATAATGTTAGAATATGTCAAATAATTGCGTCAAAGGAAGATTCTAATAAATTAAAATTCATAAATTCATTTAAACAATAAAAAGCATGTCTTTCAAAAAACCATTTGATTTTTTGTTATGTACTTCAAGGTAGTTTATGTACTTAAAGGTAAGGTCTGGCGATGTGTGTATAATGTATTTTCTTTATTTCTTACAGCTAGTATTCTTTTGCAGAAGACTTACCAATAAACGGTTTCCCATCGAGGCGCTTCATCCAGTAGAACCTCTGGCTGTGAGGCTTGTTCTCTCTGTCGTACTGCTCCCACTGCTGGCGCAGGAAGGTGTAGCAGACGCAGCACCCCCGCACCGCGCCCTCCTCGTCCCCCTCGCCCCGGTAGCCAGCCGGGGGCGCGTGCCCCCCCAGGAACGGGAAGTAGGGCTCGTTGCTCTGCAAAGAGGATTCGTATTTTAATTACATTTCTAAAATGCGTGATCTACGAGTTAATTCTCTGTTATACGACTGTTTGACCTCCGTGGCGCAGTGGGCGAACAGCCGGCTGAGACACAGGAGGTAGTGGGTTCGATTCTCGCCACGGTACAAATGTTTGCATGATCTACAGATATTTGTTCCGGGTCTGGTTGTTTTTCTATATATTATAAGTATATATTTACAAAAAAAAGTATATAAGTATTCTATCAGTTATCTGGTTCCCATAGTACAAGCTCTGCTTAGTTTGGGGCTAGATAGCGCTGTGTGAAATGTCCAGCAATATTTATTTATTTATAGGCGATGGTTACCACTTAACATAAAAAATATCAGGTGGGCCATAGCTTGTTCCATCTTCATGCACTATAAAAAAACACCACATATCACACTATTATTATAAATGTGAACGTTTGTTCATTTGTTTGTTTGTTACTCAATAACGTCGTAATAGCTGAACCAATTTCGATGAAATTTGGTGTATTAATAGATTAAGACCCGGTTTCAACCATAGGCTGCTTTTTGTTGACAAACAACGCGAGCGAAGCCGCGCGCAGAAGCTAGTATTTAAATAAATGAAAGAAGTGCACCTTTAGCTATAATGCATGCTTGATCGCATTTGGATATATGTATGTTAATAAAAATTTAATTGTTGAATCGTATAATGGCCTTCTACTTATCTCATCAGTACCTAAGGTGTAAGGTGAGTGAGCTCTGACCCTTTGCACTATCGTTCATTCATATCTAAAGGTCCGCTTGCCCCTTGTTCACTGAACCACCAGTTTGTTCATTCTCTGATTCTCTTTTGGGCACTCCAGTCTTCTACTGTCATAGGAAGAGGCGGTAATATTGACGTTCCAGTTTTCCAGAATGATTCTTATGAATACCGATGACCTTTGTGGTGCAGTAGCCTGTGTTAATCCAGGTATCTACGTACTAGGGTTTCGGATTTCCCGGGTTTTTTTCGTTCCCGGGAACCGGGAATAATATTTTCAATTTCCCGGGAATCCCGGGAAACCGGGAAATTTTTAAAGTCCTTAATTTAGTTTTTTTTAACTACAAAAAGTCAAGAAAACACATAATGGATTAAATAAGCTATTTATTTGACTCTGAAATAATTATTTCTTCTTAATAACATTTTTGATCGATCATAAACAGAGGTAGTATAATAGAAACTTAATTATTTGTTTCAGGCATGCAAAATCAAACTTATAATATAAAACTTCTTAGCACACACAATGATATAAACGTAATATAAACGGAGTAATTAAGTATTGCGAAACGCTCTTATGATAACCAACAAACTTTGCCATCGATGTGTGGCGGCTTTACAAGAGTAGATAAAGTACTATACGTAACTGCACATCATTAAGGTATGTAAACACGAGAGTAGTTTATCAAAAGTAGCGTAACCGATTTTAATTTAACCATAAAATTATTCGAGTGTTTAAATACCTTAACTCTATGCAGCAGTTACGTATAATATTTTATTTACTCTCTTACAGCGGCCACACATCGTTGGCAAAATTTAACTTATGCCCTTATTATGTAACAGTCACGTAACCCATTATTTCAGTTTAAGTCTTAAATTATTTCATAAAGTAATACTTAAGAAAAACTAAAGAGCTGAGTGATTTATCGCTTAATCGGCTTCTAATTTTAGTAGCAAAATTTCCCGATACTGAAAATGTACGTTCGCTTTCGGTGGATGTAGACATGATCGTGCGCAGAGCGTTGTATAGTAGTTCCAAACTAGGTGTCCGTTTACCAGAAGAGATGTATAGATCGAAGTCTTTCTTCAGTCTAGGAAATCGAGTTCGTGATGGAGGAGTGCCTTTGAAAACATTTTGAATAGCGTCTTGAAGTTCTTCAGCAAAACTAATGCCTCTTTTTTGCGTCTCAGCAACAGCATTCTTCCGGGATCGATTCAGATTTCGACTTTTCTGGAAATAATCGGCGATATAGCTGCTCAGCATAGCGTATTATTATTTCTTTAGTTTCAACACTTTGTGATAAGTATTCATTGCGTCTAATTGTTGGGTTTTGAAGAAAAAGCGTTAAGGTATATAGAGTAGAATTCCTCCTCTCACTTATTCTTTGCGTTAAGAAATCTGAAAACTCTAAAGCAATAGGTGACTCCAACTTTTTCAGTCTTACTAGAAGTGTCGTAATGATAGCTTCACAGATCAAGATATCTGCTTTTCGGGAGCTCAGTGCTTCAACTGCTAATTTGATGGGATTTAAAATTTTAAGTAAATCCTCTAAAACAGCCAAGTTCTCTTCGTGCCATAAATTTGCGGTATCTAAATCAATCAAAGCTTTTTTGATACAGTTTTTAACTTCTACGAACCGGCTTATCATTGTTTAAATGCTGTTCCATCTCGTTTTAACGTTGCGACACAATGATTTTTCCCTGTTATGTTCTGATCTTACATATTCTTGAAGTTTCGCATTTTTTAATGGACTTCTGCGAAACAAATTGACTATGGTTCGTGTATCTTTCAGTACTTTCTTCAGATCTGGTCGGATATCATGGTTTCCTATTTCCACCGCTGATTGTACTAATTCTTGATCACAATCGTCGTATGAGTCGAAGTCGGAGACGTCGGAGTCTGATTCTTCGGAATCCGTTTTACTTTCTTTGGTGGTCTTTTCTCTATAAAGAACATCTGTCACCGCCAAATGAATAGCATGATTCATGCATAATACCATTTCTGCTGGACTTTCGCGGCCAAACTTTTTCATCACATTTGGACCATCACTTGTCACGGCTACAATGTCTCTTTCGAAGTTTATTCCAAATTCCGTCAGGACTGTATCAACAATTCTTCTCATCTCTTGTGCTCCACATTTCCCCGGTATGTATATCAAACCCAAATTATACACTTTTCCATCTCCGCTGTGTAAGTTTATGTTGAAATAGCGTCTATTTCTGATACTGGTCCATTCATCGAGCGTGATACTGAGCCGTCCATGATTTTTCACGTGTTCATTTAAGATTTTTTTGATATCTTGCTTTTTTTCTTCAGCAAATTCTACAATTATCTTCATAACCTGCGACTCGCATTTTGGAATATTTAGGCCAGCTTGTGAAACAAGGCTTCGAATCACTTCACTGTGCGTGATCATCCGAATCGAAAGTCCATCACTAGATGCCAACTTCGAGACGATTTCAGCAATACTATAGGGCTTCTTGATATGTTCAACTATAGAAGTCTGTGTTATGTGGCTCTTCCTTTTTTTGGTGGTTGTGGTGAACTTGTGGAGGTACTTGGTGCCGGTGAAGATGCCAACGCCCGTGTTGTTTCAGAGGACGCTTCATTGGGTTGATCTTTTAAATTTATGCTATGCACCATTAACAAATGCCTTGCAAGTCCACTGGTCGATGAGCCTTTACAACTCAATATTTTTGGACAGCGATTACATTGTGCTTTATCTAACCCTTTTTTCTTGAAATGATTCCATACTTCGGATAAAAGTCGACCTTCCATGTTGACCTATAACAAGTTGAAAATATTAAATGTACTTATTGTATATGTAGTAAATTTGAATTGACAAAACAATTAATTCGACAGGGTTTACTTACCAGAGTTTCAACACACACACAAACTTTCACTTACAAAGAGATATTACCGGCGAACGAATGCCAAATGTCACTTAATTTAATGGGCACGGACACCACACTGCGCTGCGCGTCACTGACTGGTCGGTCGATCTGATAAAACAACAGAACCAGTTTGTTTAGTTACACTTAAATGCGCAAGGTGAAGGGGGAGGGGAAGGGCGCAGACAAAGAAACTTAAATATTATAGGTACGCATAATTAAGCAAAAAGATCGTTATCGAAATTGCACAGCACCTGCGTAAAAACAAAGAAGAGCGAATATAATAGAGAGAATGAAACAAAGAAATGCAAATAGGTGTTATCTAGTTTTTTCTGACAGTTCTATAAAGACAAAACAAAGGAAAAACATTTTTTTCCCCTCGAAAAATTACCACGAAACTACTCATCTGCAAAGTGATGGCTGGCTGACAAGCTGTAGAAAAATTTGAAAGGTTTTTTTAAGAACAACATTGAGTTTAATATGACTATAAAATACAAAGTTTTAGATCTATCACATACTTTTGAAAATTCCCGGGAATTCCCGGGAAATCAGAATTTTTTCCCGGTTCCGGGAATTACATTTTTCCCGGGATTTCCCGATTCCCGGGACCCGGGAACGAAACCCTACTACGTACATACCAAATTTCATCGAAATTGGTTCAGCCGTTACGGCTTGATTGAGTAAAAAACAAATAAATAAACAAACATTATAACTGTCACATTTATAATATTAGTGATCCTAATAAAATTGTACCTAATACCCAGTTAGTTAAAGTGCCACTATTTCTATTTCTTGTCAACTTTTTCTTGTTTTTTTTTTATTTATTTCTAAGTAGGTATGTGATTGTAAACGGGCGGGGTACTTTGCCGCGTCAAATTATAACGTTAAGCTAAGCATTAAATCAAATCAAATTTTTTTTTTTTTGCAACAACACATAATACAAAAATGACAATAAAAAATAAAACAGTATATCAATAAAAACAACATAAAAACTTAAAGCTATAGTCTAACTTTTTATTAGCTGCAGTAAAATGACGTTTCTAAATGTCATTCCGTAAAATAATGTTGCCAGCCTAATCTCAATAGGGATGTGATTCAGTTCACAAAAATTAATTAAATAACATTATTATGACGTTTTTGTTTCATTTTGAATGTACCTCCCTATACTTCCACTAAAAAAGATCAATCCTCTAGTATAGTAATAATAATAGGTTAAAAAAATACATTACAACTTAATATTAAATCTCAAAAAAAAAAACCAAACTGATTATTCATTTATGATTCACTCATTTAGCTACATCCCTATTTATTTTTCTTCAAAAACCGGCAACCCACAAAACGTCATTTTACTGCAGCTAATAAAAAGTTAGACTTTAGGCAGGTTAATAGATAAGTAACAAAAAAAAGGTCTCAACTCAGCGTGTGCAGGACGTTAGAACCTGCGCTGGTCTTCCGTTGAGATACATAATGTCCATTCAATTTGGTGTAAGTTCAGTGCTGTGTTCATTAGTTTATAATTAGCTTCCGCCAGCTGCTTAGTACGCGTTGTTTGTCAACAAAAAGTAGCCTTTGTGTTAATCCAGGTTATAATCTACGTACATACCAAGTTTCATTAAAATCCATTCAGTAGTTTTTGCGTGAAACAGTAACAAACATCTACACATACATCCATACAAACTTATGCGTTTATAATATTAGTGGGATATACGGCAACGTATCTGTGGATCGAAGTATTCTATACTAATATTATAAAGAGGAAAGATTTGTTTGTTTGTACTGAATACGCTCCGAAACTACTGGACCGATTTAAAAAATTCTTTCTCTGTTGGGAAGGTACACTATCCCCGGGTGACATAGGCTACTTTTTACCCAACTGCGCAGAAGGAGGGTAATGTGAATATTGAAAAACTACGCGTGCGAAGCTGCGGATTGGTCAGCTAGTAATAAATAAATAAAATACATATTACTTAATCACCATCATACAAGCCATAGGAAGTCGACTGCTGAACGTAGTACAATATTATTAATTCTTTAAAATCACAAGGATCTCTTTGAAACGTAAATTTTACCGCCTGTTCCTCCGCGACCATGCCAGAAAAGAATCAGGTAATAAACCTCAAGAACCTTCGAGATTTGTTCATAGATCTCCCCCATAGATTTCCAAAGCGACCGACCTTGTGCGGCCTCCACGCAAACTATGTTTCTCATACAAACTGGAGGTAGAACAAGCCTAAGGGCCCACCTGATGTAACCATCGCCAGTAACAAAGCATTGTCTCGTAGGTCACATTACCTAGAAACGTGCTCTACGATGCACTGCGATGTTCATCAACTTGAGGAATACAATTATTAATAAGGAGGCTATTTATCACAAACACCTTATCTAAAAGAAGAAAGATAAGATAAATAAAAAAAAAGATATGTAGGTACAAGCTTTGCTTAGTTCGGGCTAGATAGCGCAGTGTAAAATGTCCAGTATTATTTATTTTATTTATACTAGGTTCTGCCATTTCAGCGTACAAACATTTTACGACTTCCATCAAACTAAAAACACCTTCTTTCAACGTTAGGGAGTTTAAAAACATGAAGCATCATCGTAACATAAAAACGAATAAAATTTAAAAATGTTTAAATGGACGAACACGATTTACAAAAAACTCTGAATTGAATAAATTTAAAACATCATACGGATAGCCGGCGAGATTGATGTTCAACATAAACTGAAACGCAATCAGAAGTAGCTTGGCAACCCACGTAACCATAAGCAGCATAACGAACAAAAAGCTCAAAAAGTACCATGTACGGAACTTTAAATGATAGGTAGTAGGTACTCTAGGTACACAGTAAATCAAGCTTTTCATCCAAAAATTATGTCAAAACAACATTGTAACATTTTACTTAGAATACTTTCGTGATTTATTTCAATAATTATTATAAATGCGATATACCTATTATTAATATAGTCGAGGCGAGACGCAGTGCAGAGCGGATCGCACTCGGCCTGATAAGGGTTCACGAATCGAACCGACACATTGTCGGTCGAAACACCGATAAAACTGTACGTGATAAATCCCGTATTTATAATTATGATTGTAACATTTGTAACACTTAAACAATACAAAACTACAGAAGTTTATTAACTTAACAGGACTAAAAAGATAAGTTCATATAGTCGCCCGTACTCGAATATTATTTACAACATTTGATTAGTTTCATTCGAGTGTGCAAATTATTTTTGTAACTTTGAGTTGTAAAGCTACTTACGACAGAGACTGTACTTTATTAGGCGTGAATACTTGATGAATGATACTGAACTTAACAATAACAGTTTCACCTCACAAAACCATGAAAAAGCCTCATAATGTACATTACAGTCAGCGGCATAAGTTGGTGAAAGTATTGTGACCACCAACATGATTTTTTAATGTAAAAATGTAAAATTTAAAAGGCCCTTGTCACATTAAAACCCCGAGATAAATTTCCATTTTTCAGCTGAGATCCCTTCACCAAAACGAAAAGTGCTGAAAAAACATGTGTGTTTGTGTAAGTATTATAAATGGTTAATGTAATAAACATTATTTTTTACAACATCTACATCTACTCAATGTATGTATGTATGTATGTATGTATGTAATGTATATGATTAATGTGTAGTGTGCGTGTATGGTTATGTTTGTGTAAATAATGTTTTATCTTAAGATTATTCTTATTGTATTTTCTTTTTGTTGAAATCATGGATAAGTTATTGCGATAAGTGATTTACGTCGTTAATCTATAAGTATTCAAATTATCACACTAATATTATAAATGCGAATGTCACGTGGTAACGGATGGACCGATTTTGAGGAAATTTGGTATGTATGTAGATTATACAAAGGTAAACTTGGTGAAACAAAGCGTAACGTATCTACTAGGTTGACTGAACACATACGTGCAATGAAGAATGTTGACTCAAACAGTTCTGCAGTGGCGGAACATTTCCTAGATTCTGATTCGACGCACTACATACGTTTCGACAAGGCCCGGGTTTTAGCGAGAGAGAAGTTCTTCGTTCCTCGCAAGATCCGAGAGGCGATAGAAATAAGTCGTGTGCCGAACTTTAACAGGGATAGAGGATGGGTTCTACCGCCGGCCTGGAGGCCATGTATTCATGATGCAAGTGACAGAAGAGCGAGTGAACCTGGTAGAGATATAGTTAGTGTTGTGTGTTTGCCTGTACCAAGAACTACAGAAGAGAGCAGCAGTGATGATAATGATGATGGCACAGCGGGTCAACGCACTGTGCTTTCGTTGACCCAACCCCACCACCCCGCCCGTCCACTCGCGCGCAGAGAGCAGCGGCGCGCCGTGCAAGGCGAGACGTTATTCGGAGCGGATCGCACTCACCCTGATGAAGGTTCACGAATTGAACCGAAACATTGTCGGTCGAAACACCGATAAGGCGGTACGTGATAAATCCCGTATTTATAATAATGATGTAGATTATACCCTGGATTAACACATGGGCTAATTTTTTGTTAACAAATAACGCATGCGAAGCCGCTGGCGGAAGCTAGTAAAATATAAATCCTTTATTGGCTGTTAGTTTTATCTAAGTAACACCTATTTTACTACGAGTAAGAGCTGTGGATTTTGTTCGAAATAAACAATAAAAAAAACATGACCGGCCAAGTCGTTGTTAACAATATGTTTAGGGTTATATAGTAAGTTTTGGCATTAAGCGCACTAATTGATTTTAATTATGTTACTTGTATATTTTTGTTTTTACGTATTTAGCTAGTTGCGTTTTAATCTAAGTCTTGTAATTTGTAACTAAGTAACTTTTTTATTTTTGTATGTGTTAGCAGACTTCCGCGTACTCACAGAGGTTCCAACGGAAGACCAGCGCTGTGTTACCTTGCTGTGACATAGAAAAATGCTGAGTTGGAACCTTTTTGTGGCGGCTAATACTAATATCAATGTTATCATTTGTTGTACTGTATTCTGTTTTTGTGTTGTTAGTTCTTGTTATTAGTGGTTTGCATAATAAAAGATATTTTCTCTTTTTTTCTTTCAAGAGTGAGACTCGCGCATCGAGGGTTCCGTACCTATATAGCAGCGTCATCACCTTAATAGTTATGTTACTCAAACCAAATTAAATGTTAAGGGAGATTCTAAAAATCTGTACTAGATATAGCCTTCGTTTTATTTTACCCGCTGCGTAAATTGAGGGTTAGGGTTTTAGGGTTGCATGTATCACATCGCGAAGGCTAAACAGTTTGACGGTCTAATTTTGTATAATTCGTACTAAGGAATAAGAATTATGTCAATAAATTATACATTTACTTATTTTATATTTTAATACAAAATACTTTTGCTAGGACTTATTGCTTAAAGCATTATCTACCAGACATCCTGGTCATTTGATACATTTGAGTATTTGTAGGTGACTGTACCACTATGACCCCATTACAACATACTTGCAGCGTTAATCTATGGGAAAATATAATGGGAAAACGGTTATTTATCGTCGTCACACCTTACTTGGAGCGACGTACGTTAGCCCATTATTCTATGGGAACTTACGACGGTAAAAGCTTTTTTTAGACATAAAGCTATGTTCGCTATCGTCAGCGGTAGCGAAATATTTCATCCGTACCTAGTTGATATACCACCGATTCGCACACACCGTTTTGGTTCTACGTTCTTGATGCGCACAGCGAAAGTATGGAACACTTTGCCGTCGTCTGTTTTCCTAAAGAACACAATCCGGGCTCCTTTAAGGTAAGAGTAAATGGTATCTTCTAGATCTTCGTGTTACATCTTAGACCACATCATCGCTTACCATCAGGTGAAATTGTGGTCAAACGAAGTTCTATCCAGTTTAAAAAAAACGAGTGTGAAGATTGAATTTGGACTAACTTTTAATTTTAGACTGAAGTAAAACATCTTTTTCAAAATATTAATTTATAAAATTGTTCAATTACAAAATAGTCCACACATCTGTAGGTCGATCAGTCTATGTTCATTCTGGACAGACGCAACTCGCACTCGCACATTAACGTTTAAAAATATACGAAACGTAACTCTCTCTCTCTCTCTTTCTATCTTCATTAACTTGTATCTCCTTCTCAACTGCCGTTCGCACTTTTCGTAACGCATTCACCAGCTTACTCCCCAAGTCAAGCGATCGTAAAGAAGTTTTACTTCAAAAAAATGGGTATCCCAATGATCAGTCTGAGAACTCTTAATGTTATTTATTTTACTGTTATTTTTGAACTCACAAAGAGTCTTGCTTTAATAATTTTTTTTATCGGCCTATGGACGTTTGTAACACCAAAGGTATTATTCGCGCGTTGCTGACCCTTTAACATTTTCAAAACGCACTTTTTGAAGAACCCCATACTGTAGTCCCTGGGGAACATTTCGGCAAGGAGACCATTCCACAAGTGAAGTGTTCGCGGGATGTGCAAGTTATGGTAACTAACTTCAAAATAACGAGTTTTTTTTAATGTTTGTTCCCCGATTACTCGAAGACGCCTGGACCGATTCGAAAAATTCTTTTTTTTATTTAAAAGGGTATACTTACCAGATGGTCCCATTGGCACAAGTCAGGGTCTGATGATGGGATCGCAAAAAAATCGAGTGCAACCTTCAAATTTTATAGGGACGCAATTAGGTTTTATGCTTGTCATTAGACATAGACACTCATTTATTTGCCAAATAGCACACATACCTAATACAAAGTAAAAAAAAAAACATATTTAAAATAATCAACATAAAAATAACCACAATACAGTACCTACAGCACTTCCTTTTACAGCGCTTCTTTTACTGTCCAGGCTGTTCAGCTGTGGAATGCTCTGCCCGAAGAAGTAAGACGGTCATCGTCCTTACACGTCTTCAAATTGAAGGTGAAACATCATTACCTGACGATGTCATCTTCCTAGCGTTATTTATTTACTATTTATGTACTTATTTTATCTGTTAGTATAGTTTGCTGCTATATGTATATGCCTATATATTAGTCTGTGTATATATTAGTGTGTTTTTTAACTTTTGCAGTTGTCAACGTTTTCATTTGTCTATTGTACTTTGTTTATGTTCCAAATAAATAATTTTGAATTTTTAATTTTGAGTCTATTTTATAAGTATATTAAGTATTAGGATTAAAACTTCATATTATTATTATATCTTAGAATATATTATGTGTAAATGTAATGTATCCGCTAAAGTACACCGCACTCCGTAATTTTTAAAAATTTCGCTCCATCCAAAGGTTGCCTGGAAGAGATCGCTTTTAGCGATAAGGCCGCCCATTGTATTGCCTTATTTATTTTAACCCAGTACTTATTTTTTTTTTATTATTTCTGTTTGTGTGGTAATTCAATAAAGAGTTATCTATCTATCTATCTACATGCAAAACAGACACAAACAAACAATATAATATACGAGTATCGTAACTGTTAACTTTAAACATGAGGTAGGTGTATGTTGTGTGCTATAGCAGCAAAAGGGATTCAGAACTCCGTCATTTATAAACCGATTTGGAAAATTCTTATTTTATTTGAAAGGATATAGGCATATAGTCTCATAGAAATTTCATCAAAATCAGTTCAGTAATTGGTTACTTAAATAAGTCGGTTATATTTTCTTGTGTATTAAGTAAGTATAACTGTTATAATAATATAATAATTTAAAAATATACACAAAGTAAATATTTTTGTTTTTGTATTTAATCAAAGTTCAATATCAATTTCAGATCAAATCATTTTTATTTCAGGCATATTTACATAGCTTACGATGCTGTTTAGGATACAGAGCTAGTTCACAAGTTTGGTGGTTACAGTAATTGCTTACAGAGATCCTCAAGCTAAGCTTAAAGAATAAGCTTGTGTTTTGGGGCTCTAGAGTACTGATTACAGAAGCACAAACTACATAACTTCTCGATTTCTAACAGCAATAATCATCATAATATCAGCCGTAGGACGTCCACTGCTGGACAAAGGCCTCCCTCATTGATCTCCAGGAACTGCGGTTGGAAGCGGCCTGCATCCAACGCCGACCTGCGGTTCTTACCAAGTCGTCTGCCCATCTTGTGGGTGGACGTCCTACGCTGCGCTTGCCGGTCCGTGGCCTCCACTCGAGAACCTTTCGGCCCCATCGGCCATCTGTTCTGCGCGCTATATGGCCTGCCCATTGCCACTTCAACGTGCTAATCCGTCGGGCTATGTCGGTGACTTGAGTTCTCCTACGTATCTCCTCATTTCTGATTCGATCCCGTAGAGAAACCCCGAGCATAGCCCTCTCCATAGCTCGTTGAGCGACTCTGAGCTTATTCATAAGGCCAATAGTGAAGGACCACGTCTCGGTTCCATATGTCATCACTGGTAACACACACTAATTGAAGACTTTCGTCTTAAGGCACTGAGGTATGTTGTATGGTAACAGCAATAATATTGAAAATATATTATTAAATTGATTATGAGCATGGATTACGTTCTCTATATACCTATAAATAATTTAATGTGTTTGATGGTGTTTGATAATATACGCACAAAAATGAAGAGTTATTTTGATGAGCATAATAAATAAATTTGTGAAATATTTACTATTGAAATGTGAAATTTATATTGGCATGTACAAACAAACACTTTATTAAACTTATGTTGTGCTATTGCATAATTCTTGCCATCTAACCACAGATACTGTATTGGTGACGTCTCGAGATATCTCTTGTTGTCCCTTTCTAACCCAAAACCCGCAGCCATTTCCGAAAGAGATATCAAAACGGCCTTTATTTTTGGATGTCGATTGCAAGAGTAGGCAGTAAGTTTTATATCGAATTAATCACCTAAACTTAGTCGATTTTCTTTAAAATTTGATAATTTAAATAAATTATAAAATAAATAAATATAACTAGTAGTTTTTTTTGAGGAGGATTTTTTATATTTTGAGAAACCGTCACTTGAATATGGTCAGTATATTACCAAAGAGCCTGTATATAAAAATGAATCCCTGTTTCCCCTGGTCACGCCATAACCTTAAGAACGATTTTACCGATTTCATTAATCTGTTTTTTTAAGTTCTATAATACTACTTTGTAGAAGGTTCTTACGGAAAGAAAAGTTAAGAAAATTGCGCAGAAAATTGGATAATTTCAGAAAACAACGACTATTTTAACTTTTCGAGTTTGATGAATGTGAATTTAGCAAACATCTGTTTTTTTTCCACCGACCCATCGTCTGTATACATTACATTCCCTGCCAATTTTTGACATATCTAAGACAGGACAACGTATATCGAGTCAGCTAGTCCCACTGTTATAAACGCGAAAGCTTGTATAGATGTATGTGTGGACGTTTGTTACTCTTTCACGTCGTATTGGCTCTTTCACCGATTTCGATGAAATTTGGTAAATACGTAGATTATAACCTAGATAACCGCATAGGCTTTCTTATCTTTTATCCCATAAATCAGTTCCCATGGAATAAAAACGGGGTGGCAGTTTCTATAAAAAATGATTTTGGTCTTTGTTACCCCCTTCACACCAAAACTGAACGGATTGGGCTCAAACTTTGCAAAAATTTCGTTCTAGACCTAGAATAACTTATAGGCCCTGCATTAACAGATATGCTACTTTTTATTGAGAATCCACGCGTCGAAGCCGCGGCAGAAGCTAGTAATTAATAAAAATAAAAAAAATAAACAATATGGGCTCATTTTATCTATAATTTATGTTTATGCTACTAGGCGATCAGTGGGTGGTGGGTGGTGATTTATTTATTAAAATCAAGGATTACTTTGACACTTAAATTTTACCGCCTGTTCCTCCGCGACCAAGTCTGTATTAAGGACGTTTGTAAAAAAACGCGTGTTGCCGAATCAATAAATAAATTAACATCGGTCTTTTTAAAGGATTTTATGGTACCTAACTATATATTTGGTGAAAATTGATGTAGCCCGTACATACAGGTTTGAAATCAAAATACTTGTTTACAAAGCTGACAAAAAGGAAGATTCCAACGAATTCCACCCACCCCACTACCACTACCCCGATACCAGGTGTGCACCTTGAGGATAATGACACAAAAACATACACATCCATCTTCAAAATAATCCCAAATAAACACGTAAATATATTTCGAATGGTGAAAAGCTCTCGAAGCTTACCCCTATACCGAATGAAATAAACATTCTTACTAAAACATATAATACATGGAAAAGTATGTCCGTGAAGTAATTCTCAATTGTTAGACATAGTGACGCATAACGTAGCACATAGCTCGAAGGACTGACGACCGTTGGGGCAGTAAAGTTATTTAAGGCGATATGTAAAAAAAATTTGACCCGCTAAGTAACTGTCGTATTCAATAACTAAAAACAGTACTGATTCCATATTTAAGCAATATTTACTTGAGGATTTAAACTAAATAAATGAAAGTCAGAAACGCAATTAGTGAAACTTTTCTCGATACAATTATTTGTCAAAATCGGCTCTTCTAAAATACTAATATCGTTTATTCTCCGACTCTAGAAAAGATTTAAAGTATTTTTTACATAGTTATGTAGGTAATTATGATACCTAAATTAATGGAAAAGCATTTTTTTTTTAATTTGTTGGTTCGCAATTCGAGATTTTATCTTTGGTCACTTACGTCATTTACTCCTGCGACAATGCGACGCGGCTATGATACATGTTTATCTCGTTCTTCACCTAAGCAAGTAAATAGCACTCACTTTCTTGCATATCCGGATGCTCCGCCCAATAGTCGCCGAAATTAAATTTGCATATCGTCTTAAGAGCAGTAGATTTCCTTATAATAGGGCTCGCCCTGGGAAGAACTACCATCATACCTATTTCTGCCACCATTATTGCTGTGTTTTGTTGTGAAGGTTATGGTTGCCAGTGAAATTACAGGCATATGAGGCTTTACACCTGTATGCCTTAAGTTAATGGACACATGGCAGTGCATCGTAGGACACGATTCTAAGGTGCGTGACCTACGAGGCAATACTTTGTTATAGGCGATGGTTACCACTAACATTAGGTGGGCCATATGCGATTGGAGACCACGCAGCGTACGATGAAGGGAATCGGTACGGCAAGGTGATACGCCCACGAGGAACAGTACGTCTGCTTGTTTGGTGGTGGCAGAGGACATGGTAATGGGGATTTAGAGTACATTCACCAAAATGGATCTAGTAGAAAGCGAGCCAGCACATTTTTCAAGTTAGATGCGCTCAATTATTCCTTTCTGTCCTCTTTGGATGACAGAACGGACAGCAAGCAATATATATATATATAAGTTTAAAAACTGAAACCCGACTACGCAATACCTATGTCAGCGTAGCCTTTGTCAACCGGACTATGATAACGAATCGATTGACATCTTATTTATCAAAATCAGATGAGTAGTTTAGGCGCTGCGGTAGAATACAGTAGAACATTATACAAACATACATAGACTGCTAAAAACATAACCCTTCCTTTTGGCTTTGCCGTAGTCGGGTAAAAATACAAATAAAATAGATAAATAAACAATGCTGGACATTTCACACAGCGCCATCTAGCCCCAAACTAAGCAAAGCTTGTACTATAGGAACCAGATAACAGATTTTTTGTAAATACATCCTTATAACATATAGAGAAACAACCAGACCCCGAACAAATATCTGTAGATCATGCCCTTCGTGCGCGAGTCCGACTCGCACTTGGCCGGTTCTTTCATTCGTCTATTATACATCTAATATAGTATAATATTAGAGGAGTAAAGCCACCGGCGGCAGGCGGTATACATGTTTGCTCCATATTTGCGACTAATCGATCTGCGGCCGACATGCGGCGAGCTAACGCGTAATTCCTAGGTGACAACCGCAGTTACCTATACGGCCAGCGGTGTTCAATTATACTTCAACTATGGTATATTAAACTAGTGGTTCGCGCCGAACTGAGATCTCGCAAATCTCTAGTAAAAACTTTTAAAAATATATTATATTATGTAGTCTTTGACGATTAGAATAGTGCCACGAAATTAACAACCAACTAACTAAACCTACAGTTTCATACAATAAACAAGTAACGGGAGTTCATGTAAGATTTACCTTTTACGGGGTAAAAATTACAGGTATTCTGGATTTCAGACTTTTCCCTATATATGTGTTACTAAAGCTACACGCATACCAAATTTCAGCACTGTGGGGTCACAGGTGTTCCCAGTGAGTTTCGTCAAAGTTCAGTTTTTATTATGGCTCCTATCTCAAAAAATACGAGGAAATAAAAACGAGGTCAAAATGTACTGATTCGCACACGTGGTTTACTAATAAAAAGTAGCTTATGTCTCACTCCTAGTCATAATCTACCTATGTATATACCAAATTTTATCGAAATCGGTCCAGCCATTTTAGCGTGAAAACGTGACAAACCAGACAGTTACTTTCGAAGTTTTAATAGGTATAAGTATGGATAAATAATTATAATAGTTATTTTGTATTTTTTGGTACTTGACTTAGTAAGTAACCAGATTTTGAGATTTTACCCTCACCTTTGGCAATCAAAACGATTTTTGTTAATTTTTATACTTGGAATAGATTGGTCAGTCAGTATTATTTATAATTGTTTCAAATTTAATGTCGCTTCAGATAGCTTCAATAGTTCTTGATATTTAAACATTTGCGACAGACAGACGGACAAAGTCTCACTATAGAGTTCCGTTTTTACTTTTTTGGTACAGAACTCTAAAAACTGATACATCCCTTTGCGAGTTGCGATAAGAAACACAAACAAAAACCTTCCCATCTTATGTAGGGGATTAAAAATGAAATTATCCAATATTATCTATATTTTTATTCCTTATAACTATCGACGACTTCCGTGGCGCAATGGGCGAATAGCCTGCTGAGTCGCTCGAGTTATCTGGTTCCCATAGTGCAAGCTCTGCTTAGTTTGGGGCTAGATAGCGCTGTGTAAAATGTACAGCAATATTTATTTATGTCAGAAATGGGGGAGGTCTTTGCACAACAATGGGACACCATGACCTAATAGTAATAATATAAATTGGAAAGAAGCTCTGTCTACCTGTCATTTGTTAAGTTTTCACGACTAAACGGCCGGACCGATTTCGATGAAATTTGGTATATAGATAGATTATAACCCGGATTGAGACATAGACTACTCTTTACTCAACTGTGCAGAAGGAGGGTAATGTTTTTATTGACAAACCTGCGAAGCTGCGGGCGGGTCAGCTAGCACTATATAAAAGTGGAACTGAGAGGAAAACGGTTCAAATGAATCATCTAATTGTCAGTGGTTACGTTCATGCAAACCTTGACCTGCGCAATACAGTTTACCGTTTATCACCTAACCAGACCAGTCATCTCGTATTCTTGCTAATACATTGCTGTGTTTCGGCTTGAAGGGTACGAGTGCCGGTTGCTGTGTTTCGGTGCAGGCACATGAGGCTTTTCGCCTGTGAGCACGGGCGTTTTAGTCAGGAAGGGTTTCGTAACCCCCTCTGACTAAAACTAACTGCTGAGGGCCGCAGTGCATCGAAGGCCAAGGTTTATATGTTTTCGATACCTATAGCATAAACGCACAAGCCAAGGGACTTTTTTCATGACTTTAACTGTCAATTAAAACCTACTCAAATCCCAATATAAGACGATATGTAAAAAAATTGTGCCGCTAACTGTCGTATTCAATAACGAAAATAGTATTGATTTCATATTTAAGCAATATTTACTTGAGGACGTAAATCAAAATCAGAAATACAATTGGTGAACTTTTCTCGATACAATTATTTGTCAAAATCGGCTCTTCTAAAACACTAATATCGTTCATTAAGATAAAGATAAAGTAATAAAGATAAGGATAAAAGATAAGATATAGGTAAGGATAAAGATTTAAAGTATTTTTTTACTTTAAATCTAAAAAAGACTTTTTTAGTAAATTAAGGAATGTAGGTATATAGGTACCTAAATGAATGGAAAAGCATTTTTTTTAATTTGTTGGTTCTCCTGCAATTCGAGATTATATCTTTTGTCGCTTACGTCATTTACCTCTGCGACAATGCGGCGCGACTATAATACATGTTTGTCTTGTTCTTCACCTAAGCAAGTAAATAGCGCTGTCACTTTTTTGCATTTTTATATGCTCCGCCCAATCATGACCGAAATTAAATTTGTATATCGTCTTATCAACTTTCTTCGAAATATGCAAAATCTTTCAGTTAGCACGAATAATCACGATAGAAGTGAGAAGGACTAGTTACATTTCAACCAATGACACTAGCGTCGATGTGCTGTCATTGCTTTTAGAGCTGATATCATTGGATAAAAGCTTACTTTATTTTTTAGCTGGAGCTGGAACAAGCTTATGGCCCACCTGATGTTAAGAGGTAACCATCGCCTATAATAGAGAATTGCCCATGTAGGACTGCCCTGCGTCCATCAACTTGAGGCATACAGGTGTAAAGCCTCATGTGCCTGCAATGCTGCTTGGCGGCAGAAATAGGTATGGCAGTAGTACTTCCCCGGGCGAACCCTTTCACAAGGAACTCTACTACTCTTACTACAGTCACTAGACTAGTATACATTAAAATCACAAGGATCACTTTGAAACGTCAATTTTACTGCCTGTTCCTTCGCATCCAAGCCAGGAAAGAAAGGCAAGAAACAAGGCTGGTTGTTTATTTAAATGATCCTTTTAGAATACATAACAATAAAGAATATAAATATGAAAATATAATATATGTATAGTCACACTAACGCCAGTATAAATCTGCCACAGAAATTGATTCAATGTCAGTCGAGCATTTTAACAAAATTGCTCTAAATCAAAACAGACCCACTTGCGCGAATTCGCAAATTGTCAAGGCGGAATTGACCGGTGTCATGTGTCAAACGGCGACAATTGGCAGCCGGTTCAAACCGGTTTTGCTTTTCGGCAATGCAATAAATTTATTGTTTTGCTACCTATTATGTAAGACTGTCGACCAATTTTTTAAATGAGTTTAATGAATTTTGAAGCCGGCTTGATATAAGCTTTTATTCTTATTTAAATAAAAGATTGTGTTACTCTTTTAGAGTTGTTTGAAATCTTATTATTGGCAAGCACATTTATTTGAAGTAGGGAATAAGGAGGCTTGGACCCAACAGTGGGTGCTGGAGGCTGGATAGATAGATAGGGAATAAGGTTTGGTCGCAATCCGTAGACTAGCAAAGGAAATTAAAAAATGGGTAAATTATTATGGAGAAAAAACACCACGAAATCACTTGGGAACAAGCAGAAGTCATATAAATGTATCTATTTTTTATGTTTAGACTTTAGATAATCCAGCGCAGTATAAAACCATGGTTGCCCTGACATTACGATGGTTGCAATGGTATATTCAAAGCTATACCTCCATAAAAGCTATAGAGCTTTTCCAACATGATATGAGCAGTTTTATACGATGGTTGCTTTGGCAAATAAAGTCATGACATATTTCTAGCATTATACCTACGCAAAAATTGAAAGCCGTTCTGCGAGCAATGGAAAAATAAAAAAATGCCTATGCTCGAAACAGGATAGAATCCGAAACGAGGTTATCCGACAAAGAACCAAGGTAATCGACATAGCTCAGAGGGTCCGTGAAGTGGCAGTGGGTCCGTCATATCTGCCGCAGAACCGATAATCGTTGGGGTAAACGTGTTCCGAATGGAGATCACGTCGAGGCAAGCGAATTGTAGGACGCCCTCCGGCTAGATCGAGTGACGATTGCTGGCAAAGATTGGATGAGAAGAGCTGAGGATCGAACTCAATCACACACCCTGGGAGAAACCTACGTCCAGCAGTGGACTGCTATAGATTGATGATGTTGAAAGACTACGGTTGTTTCTCTTGATTAAAAGAAGTAGTTTTCAGCGTTGGTTGCCCTGACATAATATTGGTTGACATATTCGTACCAGTGGGTCCTGCTTCACGCGTATAATATAGTGATCGCTGAAGCCGGCGCCGCCGCAGACAAAGCAGACGCGAAGCTCGTCCGTCGCCTTGTTGGACGGCGACGCCGGCTTGCTCAGCGAACTCTTGATGTAAGCCTTGGCTTTCTCCATCGCCTGTGAAAAAGAGAACAGACAATAGGTTAGTGATGTCGATCGTTTGAAGACTTAGGGTCATAAGTATCACAAAAAAAAACAAAAAGAAAAACACCCACTAAACATTGTGATATTGATGGGCTTGTTCCATCTCTAAGTCATACAAAAAGACACTGTTTAAAAAAATCTTGAACAAAAATTGGTAAGTATTTTTTTAAACATCCGTTAGTCAATGTTTAACTTTTTTCGTGGTAACAAGATTACAAGACAAGCGTTTGGCTTCCAGAAAGGCTGACTGGTCTAGTAGTGCTGCAAGTTTTGTTTAAAGTTTTTAAAGGTTTTCGCCGTAGGTTTTCTAGGAGATAGCAACGTAACAGTGGTCAGTGTTCTAGGCGATCAAAACAACGCCAGTGAAGTGGGTAGTTATTTAGTAAAACGTACCCACTTCTTCTCTTTTTATTGTGATATTTTATTAGCATTGCATTTTTGTAATTTGTTTTTTATCTTTAACTTAGATTTTACCTGGGTATTATAAAACTATGTGAATCTATATTATAATAAGTAATATTAAGTTCGTTTGAGAATAAAAATCTTTAAACCGATAGCATACTCTGTTCTGTTTGTTTGCTGTACGATCTGGCGCTGTCTTAAAAATATAAACACGAACACCTTGCACCTACATTATAATCAGACCCACAATAAAGATTTGATGATAGATAATAATCGGTAGAAATAGAATAGGAGACGTTTAGTATAGCAACGCTTTCCTACAAAAGTCGTATATAAGTCCATAACAATCTCACCAATAAGTTCCGACAACCAACTGTTTGGAATTTTATTTAGACATATTCATAGCACCATTTAAAATTTTGTCGTACCTACTACAAAATAAATTAATTCAAATTCAATTTAATATTCGCTATAATATGAACCTATAATCTATCAGCCAGTGAGACCAAAGACTATCATTAGCTAAAGCCTGAGCCACAGGACAGGAACGAAGGCGACAACAATTTAATGAATTTTTAATCTCCCATGTCCCACGCGATCGACTATAGGTAGGTTAGGGTTGCCATGACATACGGCTTTTACCCGGCTAGAAATACCTTTCGGTTTTTAGGTAAAAAAATCCAGTTACATCAAAGTTTCTATTTAATCTCGACGCAATGCAACACAATACTGTTTTAGACCTATTTTAATTTATTAGCTTTTTGCTTTAGTATCTATCATTGCGGCATGAGCCCTATTGTGATTGCCACTTGTGTTAAGTTGTGTTTACGTCACAATAGATTCTTAAGTACTTATTTATTCTACCTAAGTAACTACCCTAGCTTTTATTATAAATTCAAAAGTACTGTCTGTCTGTTTGTTACGTTTTCACGACTAACCGGCTGAACCGATTTTGATGAAATTTGGTATATAAATAGATTGTGACCGGGATTTTAATGCTACTTTTTACCGACTGCGCGAAGGAAGGTAATGTATTTATTGGCCACGCGTGCGAAGCCGCGGGCGGCAGCTGTACTTTATAAAGATAATCGTAAAAAAGACTAATATAGGTTATTACAAAATAACAGAGGAGATCCCAACGCATATAAGCCCATGATTTTTATATTTAAAAAGAATTTTCAATTAATAAAATTACAAGCCAATCTTCTCATAATTATCAACAACATTGAGATTAAACAGACTGTTACGCCGAGGCTGTTACAGAATAAGTAATAGTCGGTATTTCTCGAAGTTATACCTACTGTGTCACAGAATACGTAATACTTGGTATGGAATGACCTACATACCACGTTTTTGCCTACCGTTGCACAGATTAAGAAATAGTAGACGATCGAAATACCTATACTTTTCTAGATACTAGTGGATGGTTCTCGAAATAATGCTCGGTATAAATAGTGCGTAGAGACGTCCGCAGAGTCAGTAGCTTAGACCAATTTATAGGCCGCCTAGCAACCAGGATGTTTGCGCGCCTGGGCAACTCCGCTTACTCACACCTACGAGAACTAGCTCCTCTCACAGATAGACCCCCAAAGAGTAAGCCATATTCGCGGGAACTGGTCACAGAAAACGACCAGAATACGTCGACAGACTCAGACGTAGACATCCCTCCATCCCTCCCCACCCCCATCCCTCCTACCACCCAACCTAGATCCGCGTCAAGCAGCCGACCGCAAATCACTCCGTCCTGCGGAGAAACCGTCGGGCGGCCAGCAACGCGTGAGTAAGTCACCTGAGGCTCCGCGAGATGACCCGATGACCCCCCCCCCCGTAGAAACGGGGGGCGGAAAGAACTCCGCAGGAAAGGGCAAAAAAGCCCGGTACTGCTGCCCCCACACCGGCTGCGCCGGTGTGTGAGAGCGAAAGAAGACACGGCGCAGAGTCAGTCTTGATTTGGCGATACGTGCGATCATTTCGGTGACTTTTAGTGGTTTATTTTGCGATAGTGTTGTGAATTAGTGTGTTTTGATTAAGATCGTGTATTTTGCATTTTAGTGTTGAATAAAAGTGTTATTTCGGTTAGATTCATTTTAATTATTTTATCTCGAACCCTCAGCTCGTAACAATACATTTTTATTCCTCACAAAAAAGCGTAGGAATTTAACCTCGTTCATCGCTTAGCTTTGTCTGGAAGAGATACTTGTACCGCTACTTGTATTTCCGCGTGTCTTGATATTTGTTTTTCATATTGATTTTTTTTTTATTTAAGTGTGATGTACACACGGCTAAACATTAAGCTATAAATTTCCAGTATAAGCTGACCTCTCATTCTACGAAAAGCCTAAACAATGCGAGGTCAGCTTATACTGGAACTGTATAGCTTGACGTGTAGACGTGTGTACAATAAAGGGTTATCTATCGCTAACGCGTATATATCTATCTAGCTTCCTTCCTTGCGCAAGTCTGGTAGCAAGCCACCCTAACTGTCTTGACTGAAAAACTATAATTATCATTATTTAACCAACTGCTAACAGTAAAGTAACGTTCATTTTGGTTAGTTTATACAGCTGCTGGCCGACCCTTCGGAACCCTTTCAATTAAAACAGCCTACCTACCTACAAGGGGAGATACACTATGTATCTACACTATCTACATAGGTAGGTGCATAGATAACCAGATATGGACTCAGGCCTTTTTATGGGACCACGACCTATCTCAGATAGCTTCATTTATGATCCTACTAGCTGACACGCCCGCGGCTTCGCACGCGTGGTTCGCATTACCCTCCTTTTGCGCAGTCGGGCAATATGTCCCAATCCCAGTCATAATCTATCTGTATACTAAATTTTATCTAAATCGGTCCAGTCGTTTAAACGTAACAAACAGACAGAGACGGGACTACTTTCGAATTTTATTAGTATAGATTTATAGAACCGACTAAATCTACGGTTTCTAAATGCGGGACATTTCACACAGCGCTGTCTGGCCCCAAACTAAGCAAAGCTTTTATAAGTATTACTCATAACTTGTTACTGGGTGAACCAATTCTGATGATTCATTTGAAAACAAAAATTCTTGGACTGCAATGTGACTGGTATTGTTGGAAAACTCTTTATAAAATAAGTAGAGGTTTTATTTAGTTTATTATACATTTTTAATTTTAGAGTTCCGTTTCCGATATTTTTACAAGCTTTTATATAACTTGCAATGTATGTATGTTTGTTTGTCCGGGTGGAATCTTGCAACTGAATTTTAAACCAGTTATCTTTAACCGATTTAGCTGAAATTTGGTATACACGCTTATTTTGGATGACAATGCCTGCTTAGCTATGTGCATCATTCTAATTCCAATATGGCGGATTAGTTATTTTTTATGCACTACCACAGTATGGGTATCAAATGAAAGGGTTTGCTAAGGAGAACACGCAAACTAATACAACATCACATTAAATCCAAAATATGGGGGACCATCCAAGATTTATACTATAAATCCAATATGGCGGGACCTCCAAGATGGCGGAGGATGTTTTCTGGTTTTCTGAAGTCATTTACAGCTGAATTTTTTCATCCGAAAAAGAATTTCCTGATATTTTTTTCCCGCGTACCGCTTCAACAAAGCGCGGCATCTCTTCAGTCTCAGGTCCATTAGACGAGCATTCAAACGATGTCCTGTTTTTCTTCGATATGCCCGAAGCCCTAAGTCTTCATTTAACACCCTTTTCACCGTGGTTCTGCTTAACCCCATCTGAAGGGCCAACAGTTTCTGCTTACGTTTGGGATTTCTTTGAATTCGCGCCTTCACAGCTTTTATCACTGCTGGAGTCCTAACAGACCGAGGGCGACCACTTCTTGACCTGTCATCTACACTAGAGTCTTCATTGTATCGTTTGATGGTGCGGTAAACGAATCTTTTGGTTATATTTAAATTTTTCAGTATGTCAATAATTTGAATTGGCGCGTAACCGCAACGATGCAACGCAATAACTGCAACACGGTCTTCTTTAAGCGTCCACTCCATATTTAAAAATGAGTAAAATTCTAAAAAGGATACATTTTTATTTTCATGAACAATTGGAAATTCGAATTCTATAAACTTTTTTGTGGCCAGCATTCTAAAAGAAAAGTTTTTACTGTGTGACAATACTCATGACCTGACTAGGTATATAATTGTATTGGTCGACTTCATACTTTGACTTGTGTAATTTGGCGAGATAGGCGTCAACAGCTATAAAGCCCATTATGGAATCGGCCAAAACGCCTATACTATGTGCTTACAAATTAATTTTTTGATAGGTTTGCTTCCACTGGTTAATGCGTTACTCTTACCCATCCTAGATTATGCAGATGTATGCTATCCCGATGCTACGGAAGAGCAACTGAACAGGTTGGAGTCTGCAGAATCTTTGCATTCGCTATATCTACGGCCTACGAAAATATGATCATGTCTCGGTATTTCGTCAGCAGCTAAAATGGCTTGACATCAGAGCTCGTCGAGATGCGCACATGCTATCCCTCTTATATAATATTCTTCGCAACCCTCTATCTCCCAGCTACCTCAGAGAGCGATTTGCATCCGTATCAACTGAGGACAGACCTGTGCGATCGTCTCGTTGTTTCCAACTAATTACTCCACAGCATAACACGGCTACTTACTCTGACTCTTACACCATAACCGCTACTCGTCTCTGGAATAATATGCCACCAAACTATTTCGAGGCTACTTCAGTGGAAGCATTCAGATTGAGAATCTATAGGCACCTTCTCGGTCAAACCGACCAAAAATGAGCAACTTAATATTTCCATAACACTTCTCTTCTATTGTTATGTATGTATTTTAATTCGATATTGGTATAGTTTAGTCTATCATATAAAGTATTTAAGTAGGTTTATTTAAGTAGTATGTACCTATATTATGCTACATTTATTAGTCCTGTGCAAATTTTCTTTTTTACCTTTTCTGTGCACTACCTACACATCTTTGTCTACAATACACAAAGGTTATCTGGAAGAGAATGCTCTTTAGCATTAAGTTCGCCTTTGTACTAGTTTTATAAGTGCAATAAAGTATTTTCAATCAATCAATCCACGGCGTACCGTGCGTGCGTTTAGACATAATGGAATCTGCTTGCGATTCTGATTATGAATTTTATAAAAGCTTGTTTCGAAAAAGTAATTTTTGAACAAAAAACTTATTAAAATTATTTTTGTTAAAAACTTACTTCAAAATTGTGGATTTAAGCTAAGAACAATGGAAAGCGAAATCATATTTTTTTTTAATTATCAGTTTAGTAATAACAAAGCTAATTTTTCTTTTAATTAACTTTTACAAAAAACCGGTATTAGTCACCGTGGATGCAGTTTCCAGGTGCTAGCGGTCACTTATTCAGGTGATGACTGCGCTGAACGTTGCTTCTCCTACTCTGAGGTAAGTTTTGGCCGCAAAAGCGCAAAAACACTGGGCCGTATTCTAGACTTGACGTTTCAAAATGATCCTTGTGATTTAAATGAATAAATACTTTTTAATTTTGACTGTGCTTGAATCGCTATATATAGGCGACTTGCACGACGATCTCTAAACGTATTTGAAATTAAATGAAATCAATTGTTTTGCTGAAACACGGTAGAATACATTCTTATGTATTAAATAAGTGAGGAGCACGTGTCATTGCTCTGCATTTAGCGAGTAAACATTAAATTTGACGTAGGTTATTTGTATTATTTGACAACTCTCTTTATCTTAAACATATTCAGGCACTAAATATGATTAGGTATCGTTGCGCAAGTCGCCTTAAATGTAGTTTTTTTGACAGATTACATTAAAAAAGTACGATTACAAGCCGATTTCCTTGTAAATTTAAAATAACTTAAACGTTGTTTACGAGATTTATTTTTTAACTAAAATCTCTGACGCAGGTCATTCAGCTGATTTGTTTTCCAACTTTACCGCATTTCCAATATCAGGAGCCACGTGCTGTTGTTAATGCACGTGCTGTTGTTAATGTTGCCATGTTTAATTATTTCAGTATTTTTTCGCATTTCCAATATCAGGAGCCACGTGCTGTTGTTAATGTTGCCATGTTTAATAATTTCAGTATTTTTTTAGTAATGTATTCAAAATATAGTCAGAGGCAAATAAAATCAATAATATTTATTGTATGAAATACATGCACAGAGATGTCAACAGATGAACAAGCATATGGCCCACTTAATGTTAAGTGGGAACCATCGCCTATAACAAAGTATTGCCTCGTAGGTCACGCAACTTAGGAACGTGCCCTACGTCCATCAACTTGAGGCATACAAAGCCTCATGTGCCTGTAATTTCACCGGCAACCACACTCTTCAAACCGAAACCTAGCAATGCTGCTTGGCGGCAAAAATAGCTATGGTAGTATCCTTGATTCAACTAAATAAAATACAGCAAAATTCATGTTCGCTTAAAAATTTACGAACGCAAACGAAACCTTGTTCTGGACCATCCACATACATATATATACGGGTATATAATACATCCACGGTACTCCCCCATCGCCGAAACATGCAAACATATATCACATCTGACAGACAGACAATCCGATCGATATTCAGACTTATTTATAGTCCTGGGCACAGCATCCGATACGATGTTTTCTGATGTTATCGAAGCGCGGGTTATATATAGAACTTTCTGCCCGCGGGTTTACGTGGTATACGGGTTTAAGTTAGCTATAATACAAACATAATAGTAGATTATTAAACGAGGGGATAAAGCAGTGGCTTGCGTTACGGGCGCTATATTAAATCCCGAACGTAACGAAGGATTCTAGAGTTAACTCACGAGCGGAGCGAGGGAATCTAGGTTACTAGAATCCTGCGTGCAGAGAGGGATATAAGCATTGGGCGTGCTTATATCCCTCTCTGCACGCAGGATGCAGACATCCACGAGGAGAATACTCTACTTTTCACACTTTCTGCGAGACAATAAAAACAAAATCTAGGTCGGTGCACTCTGTGCAGAGGTTAGTTCGATTTACGAATAAGTTCTTATTGTGTGAGTCTCTTTGGTTCAAATTTTAATACAGATGAGGTTCCAAATTTAAATAACTTCAGTAAAACTTTACGCCCGGCTCAGCCTTAGGGATTTAATCACCTGCTTTCGGTGAGATTTACATGACATAATTATAATGACATTGTCGAGCAGGTGGTGTGAAAATACATTTATTTACCAAAAAGTTTCGCAGTAGCTTGCGAAATTTTTTGGTAAATAAATGTATTTTCTACCCTTATACATAATAAGGGTATACTTTAGTAGCTAATGGACCCGTATTAGGTCTAGCCTGTATCGCGGGAAACCGGATTACATAGAAATCTACGTTTACTTTCTAATAATCATTATCTATGAGTTTAACAATATGAAAATAACATAATCTAAATTAACATAATGCACCGAACTACCAGTCCAGGGGCCCTGCCTGTGACTTTTCACATGTGAAATAGCAGTGATAAAAAAAGAGGCACTCCGAACTTCTTTAGGAGCGTTGGTAATTTTTTGAGGTGAAAAAAAAACCATTGAACTCGCGACACTGATACCGTTACCGACACCTCTGTATATAATGATCTCGTAATTGTTCAAGTTTTCACTTCTGTCGGCACTCCCGTAGTGCCATTTTTTTTATTTATTATAGACTAGCGTTTCAGCACGTTCTCCCCCGATGGCGCGAGATGATGCAGTTAACGATGGTTCACGCTTGCCTTGAGGCAACCTATTCACTCGCGACTTGAAGACCCCTCGGTTGTAGTTATTAGGAAACATAGACTCAGACAAGGAATTCCACTCCTTAGCGATGCGCATAATAAAGTTGGGAGAGTATCGCTTGATTTCGATACCTAGCGCCGCGCTCGCGGCTGGTATCTTACGCCCCCCCCCCTCCCCCCTCTAGTTGTCCCTGTCATACTTACTTTCATAAGAAACTCTACCACTCTTAAGGGGAGACCGGAGGGGAATCGCCCATACACCACGTACTACCAAGATCATTTATAATCGGAGCTTATTTATACCTTAATAAGGTATTATTTTAATTTGAATAGTATTTATCTAGGTTCCCAACTATATATTAGATCAAAATACTTACCTAAAATGAAATAGAAGCGTATCGCATTCTGCATGTTTTTACGTCATAAAAGACCTGTTTTCAACCTAATTGTTTCGTATTAAAAACAACATCTTACGTATCCTAGTCATGGGAACATAGATTATATCGTTTAGTTACAGAATAACAACACAATGAGAAAAATACAACAAGTTTTCAGTCATCATTTTTGGCATTACGGAACACGGTCAAAATCTAATCAAATTTAGAATCGTTTATTTGATATCACTGTCGCTCTGCGTGGCTAAACTTCGTCACTAAACAGGGATAGCGATATTCAGGCCGAAGTTTTTGACGCGGCCGAATTGAAGTTGCACTTGGGGTTCGCCGGCTTCTTAAGTTAAAAATCTCTATGTGTAAAGGTATTATGCGTAACACCAAATGACGTGTGGACGTCTAATTGTCCACCCTTTGCTTACCAAAACAATAGATACGCGTAGATGCACATGTAGATAGGTGTAGATAGACGTAGGTAGGGTGTCTGGTCCGGACAGAGGCAAGTGCGATTGATCGAATGGACGCACTCGATACATATCCGGGAATAATGTAGAGATTTTTTTTATTTATGACAGTCAAACGCTTGACCTGATGGTAAGTGATGGTGTGATCGAAGATGTACGCTTGTTATCATAACGATTGTTTAAAATATACACTACTAGCTGTTGCCCGCGACTTCGTACGCGTTACACTACTAAGTGTGTAGGTAACCTAGAAATAAAGCTAAACTCGCTGTTGCAACTTGACTTGACACACCATTTTTATCCCATGGGACTTGAAAGGTAGCCTATGTGGTGATCCAGGTTATAATCTACAAATATACCAAATTTCATTGAAATCGGTTGAGCTGTTACTGCGTGATTGAGTAACAAACAAACAAACATCCTAACTTTCGCATCTAAAATATTAGTGTGGCTTTGCCCTAGTCAGGTAAAAAGGAAGTTTCCTGCCCTTTTTACCTGACTACGGCAAAGCCAAAAGGAATGGTTATGTTTTTAGCAGTCTATGTAAGGCTAGATAGCGATGTGTGAAATATCCAGCAATATTTATTTAGCTGCCGCGCCCAGGGCTTTACTCGGGTGGTTAGTTTATCAATAAAAACATCACTCTCCTTCTTCGCTGTCGGTTAAAAAGTAGTCAATGTGCCGATCCCGGTCAATATCTACCTGTAGGTATGACAAATTTCATCGAAATCGGTCCAGTCGTTCAGCCGTGAAAACGTAATAAACAGACAGACAGTACTTTTGAATTTATATTATCATCAGTAAGTAAGGATTATTAAAAACGGTGTAAGCGAACTACTACTTCTACCACCAGGTATCAGGTAATTGAATGATCAGGTAATTTAATTTTACTTAGAAAACGTTCGTGATTGATTTCAATCATTATTATAAATACGGGATTTATCACGTACCGTTTTATCGGTGTTTCGACCGACAATTTTTCGGTTCAATTCGTGAACCTTCCGCTCCGAATAACGTCTCGCTTCGCAGTCAATTACTCGACGCGGATCGCACTCACCCTGATGAAGGTTCACGAATTGAACCGAAACACCGATAAACCGGTACGTGATAAATCCCGTATTTATAACAATAATGTAATTTAATGTTTTTGTAAAATTTGTTTTATTCAACTCTCCAACACATTAATAAGTACCTATTTGTCTACATTTGCTAGTAAATGTTTGCACAAATGCGCCGACTTCCTGCCAAATTGATTTTCCATGTAAACACTCCAAAGCTTGTGTTTTGTATACGTCCCAAAACAGTACTTCTGCCTTCCGTTTGCAACATGTATAGAAGAATATAAATGTTATCAGACCATTTATTTCAGACGATATTATTTGGGAATGAAAATGAACAGACATACATCGAGATCACACTAATATTATAAATACAAAGGTTTGGATTTTTTTTATATGTTTGTTACTCACGTCGTAACGGTTGTTCTCACGGCAGAACCAATTTAGATGAAATTTGGTGTGTTGATAGATTATAACCTTGTTTCAAACATAGGCTACTTTTTGTTGACAAACAATGCTTACTGCAATGTTATGCAATGTTTACTGGTGGTAGAGCTTTTGTGAACGGGCTCGAAAAGTGGGCACCACCGCCTTACCTTTATCTGCCGCCAAATAGCAGTACTTGTGCTGCTGTGTTCCGGTTAGATGGTAATGGTATGTTCCTGTAATTACTGGCACATAGGCATAACAGCTTAGTCCTATAGTATGGCAACATATCCACATAGAGATCAAGACAACATGAAACCTTGTTTTGAATTCTATGTGGATATCCAAGGGCTGCAGTAGCCACTTAACATCTGGTGGACTGCATGATCGTTTGCCATATAAGTAAGTCATATAATAAAAAAAGCGTGCGAAGCCGCTGTCGAAAGCTAGTTTTTATAATAAAACCAGAACATTTTATAGACATCTTTTTTTGTGTAGAAACCGTCCCCTTCAATACAATTAGTTAATTAGTTTAAATTGCAACACATTATATACATAGTACCTATAGGTGTAAAAAAAACCCTCCTGCGCAGTCGGGTAAAAATAAAGGAACACTGTTCAGTCATCGTCATAATGTGGTGGATGAAATTACTTCTAAAAATGTAGAGTTTCATTTATCGGTCGGACGGATAATTCTCGGCCGTATAACGGAACGTACGCACGGACATAACGCCTTATTGATAAACTGTGTACAGCAGACTATGGCCTTACACCTTGGACCTGGTCAAAGGCCTACAGGCCACCGATATCTTCGCTATTTTAGATAACTACATCGCATTTCTATTGTAAACCTTATTGGACTGAGATAGAGTTCATAATCATCAGTGAGGTCTATATGTGGTCAATGGATCGAATGAAATATTATTTTATTGGCTTTGAAGGTTCGGATAGTATTTAACAGGTTAGCTGTCCCGAAGCAAGTTTCGATCTTCTTTGTACACGTCCTCGTAGTAAATAATGACAGCTAACGCTCATGAAGTTTCGTATTAAGTTACGTCATTCTCTTCAAGTATTTTATGATACTTTATGTGTCCTAGTGATTGAAATTAATTATATCGATAATTGCTAATGTTAGATGAGTATGATAAGAAATTAATTATTTACGTTTAATGATAAAATGTACGTTTATGTTCGTAACACTTTAGACATCTGAAAAATATCTTTTTGAAAACAATCTTCTGTTATTGAATTGCACCATTCAATTAGGTACCCTTTCGGCCACCAGTTTCCAAACAAGAAAAAATTAATATTAATACGCCCATAAGAAAAACAATCATCTGGTATAAAAAAATAGCAGCTGATCTTCTCTGTATTTCGATTATAAATTCCGTGCTGATTTACAATGAGTTTCGTGAGGACAGTAACAAACTATCAATTCTTTCTGGTCAAGAACAAATTGTCAAAGAATTATTGCAAATATCTACGTCATCGTCATCACTAATGAAAACAGCAAATCCGTCCACAAGTCATTTTTTGACTACTATGCCACGACAGCGTAATAATAAAATAAAAAGAAAACGTTGCAGTGGATGTTACGCAAACAAACGCAATCAAAATTTATCATCCAAAGATGCTACAAATAATATAATTATTAAAAAAATTATCGATAGATCGATTGCATTATCTACATCATTGGCCATGAGGCACATATGCCTCATGGACGTACCAGTGCAATCACCCATGAGGCACATGTGCCTCATCGGACAGCTAACCTGTTAAAGATGAAACTAAACGATACTCCTAAAAGTTAGTAGCTGCTATAGGACGAATTGCATGAAAATGACACTTTGTACCCCTTTTTAAGCGTTTTAGCACGGAGCAGTGTGAGATTTATTATAATTACAGTTTATATAGGTAAAGAAGAAGAGTCGGATGCTAAGACTTTGTCAAAAAACATGAATTATTATCGAATTTCGATCACTGTGCACTAGCACCTAGTACTAACTAATTTATTAAGTTTGACTCCCGTCCAAAATGGGGTTTTTGCATCTGTGTTCCAAATCGATATCAAAGTATTTTAATCCCGGCTTTCTCTTAAATATAGTGGTAAGTACTGTTACGCCGAGGCTGTTACAGAATAAGTAATAGTCGGCTTTTCTCGAAGTTACACCTACTGTGTCACAGAATAGGTAATACTTGGTATGGAATATACTTACATACCACGTTTTTATCTACAGTTGCACAGATTAAGACATAGTAGACTCGATATACCTACACTTTTCTAGTAACTAGTAGAAACATCGAGAAGGTTCTGGGAATAATGCGCGGTATAAATAGTGCGTAAAGACGCTCGAGCGAGCAGTCAGTCTGGATTTGGCGATACGTGCGAACATTTCGGTGACTTTTAGTGGTTTATTCTTAGATAGTGTTGTGAATGAGTGTGTTGTGATTACTTGGATTCAGATCGTGTATTTATTGTTTAAGTGTGGAATAAAAGTGTTATTTTGGTTAGATTAATTTTAATTAATTTATCCCGAACCCTCAGCTAGTAACAGTACCTTTAAAATCATTTGATTTAAATGGACCACTCTAGAGTTAAATTAAAACCCATCAATAAAAAAACGAATTACAAAATTCGTTCACCGAGACAAATTGAATTCTCTTTTTTTTGAGGTCTGCTAAAAATAACTTTGTTACTTGTCAAACGTTAGTAACCGGGTGTTCAAGATACAATATACAAGGATGAAAATGCGGTTTCCAATCCAGTATATTGTCGCAGATGGATTGATCAGTTAGCTGTTTTACAAAACCGCTAGCTGCTTGACCAAACAGCAACGTTATGACTTGAATGTATGAGATGTAATTACTGAACTTGAACACGCGGGATTGCATTAAAGTTTATTTATCAATGCAGCGGGTCATCGATTAGAGGTAAAACAGCAAGAAATGCAACGTTCGCAGCGGTGCAGAAAGGAGAAAACAAATAAAAAATACATGTACAGACCTACTGCTAATCATCCAGCTCGCCGCTACCTAAATTGCAAAATATTGACAGCTAAAGGAATACTCGTCTCTGTTGTACACTAAGCCTTTTGTTGAGTGTGTTTTTTGTAACGTGACATAAAACATTCATAAAATTTATGTAACGCGTTCGTGTTTACGAAGTTTTGCGAATAAATCGACGATAACTCTCTAAAATACAGAGGTACATCTGTGAATAAATAATGTTTCACACAGCTATGTCTTACTATTCTATATTATCTTATTATTATCAATTTTGTGGCACTACAACTATCTACACCACACAAAGGTTAGCTGGAAGAAAATGCTAATTAGTATTAAGTTAGCCTATGTATTATTTTAATAGTGCAATAATAGTATATTATGATACAAGTGAGCTAAGTTGCTCATCATACACGAGGCTGTGGTTTGCAGCCCGAGCCGTAGGCGAGGGCGTAAATCAGCCGAGTGTCTGTCTAGTGAGCTAGTTGCTCATGAGTTTCATACGCACTTTTTCAACACACTTGCAAGGAAAAACAAACATGTATTGCATAAATCGTTTAATTATTAAAACAATTAGTGAATGTACAATTTTCAAAACAATATTGGATTGTTTTTGATGGCGATTTAACAGTTTGTCTTACTTGCCACTTCTTTAGTATCTTCATTTACTTTTTGTGTAAATGTCGGTGACAAAGGTAAATCATACATATTACTGGAATGAGAAGGCACCAAATAACTCATGCTACGAGATGAACATGGTTGTGGGTTACAGTACGTTTTGATATCAACACAATGTTTGTGCTTAACCTTGCTTCTTAACATGGAATAGATGCACCACAGGGAGCTGGGTTTGTATGTATTGGCGAGTTCAGAGAAAAACGCCAAAACACATTATCAGAAAATGACTGGGTTTTTTTGTTGCTTTTCCATTGTATGAAACTATCGTAAGCAAGTAAGTACTTTGCTCTAGATTTTGCAGGTATTAGGCTTTCAGTTGCATTTTGTGCTGCATTTAGTATTTCTCGCAGGGTTAAATCTATCAATTGTTAATCTTCTATACTAAAACTTGTCATTTTTACAATTATTTACCACACAGCAATAAATGCGATACAAACAAAAAAATGGGAAATGGCGTGCAAGTTTTGTTTTTGCACGCGCCAAATTTAAGTTGATTGATTACATAAAGCCATACAGCCTACTTCAAAATTATAATTTTAGTGTTAAATGCAAATATTTTCTAACAAATTATTGTGAATTATAAGTAATTTGATAATGATAAATGTTTTTTCGTCTTAATTAATTAGGGATACATTTATTTATTCCAAAAATGTAATAGGATTTTCAGCGGCGTAAAACCTCTTTGTTATTACAAAAACTGTATTACCCGGTTAAATTCAAAATACTCTGTTTACTCGAATATAATTTGCAGTTAGGTACTAACTTAACTTTGTAGGGATAATTCTATTATGCACTATTGTGTTATATTATTATTACCTTGTATAATGATCAACATAGCTCACTTGTATCATAATATACTATTATAATCTAATCTATATCCAGCCCCAAATTAAGTATTCATAGCTTGTACTACGGGAACCAGATAACTGATTAACACGTAAATGTTTATAACTTCTCTTTTTGTGCCGGGGGGAGGTTAAAACCACGTTGAATGGTCTATGATTCTTATACCGCCATCGAGAATTCATAATAGCAGCGTGTCGATTGAACAGTGACTAAGTTCCATTGCAAAAACATTATTTTCAGCCATTGTTCGTTTTCGTCAGACCCAAGGCTGCTGCTAAATCTCCTGCTGGTTTTACTTGATTGTGAAACGTTCTGCATTTGAAACAGCTATTTACTCAATCTATCTGCGACATCCACACCCCTAATGGCTTCCACGAAAATAGTACTAAAAACTTCACCAATTCCATTTGATAGGACGAAAACTTTCCGAGTGGATTCTAATTCGAGATGTTGGGCAATATTTGCTCCGGCTCCGTTGCTTAGCAATCTCTTGTCCAAAGGTCCCAAGTAAACTTTCTCTAGGTACTTAATGTTTGCTTAGAAAAGACGTAAAATTCCGTGCGCATTTAAAAAGGTCGGAAAACTAATGAAAATGCGAAAGTACGTGGAAATAATCGTATGTGAGATTTTGTTCCGGTTGTATCTTACAAATAGCCCACTTTTGGTTATTTTTTTTTTACAAAATAAACACAAAAGAAACAAACAACAAAAAAAAAACACGAAACCTGCAAGAAATATGGGCAGTATTATCGCTTAAAAGCGAATTCCAGACAATCTTTAATTGGATATTGGAAAGAAGTATTTTTTATTATATTCTAAGTTTAATACATAGAGTTAATATTTTTTAGATAAACAACAAATAAGTAGAAAGTAGTAGTATGACAAAAAATAATTGGGAACCCTAGCTAAACATGATCGCCAACATTTTCCCAACAGTTTCCGTTGCGGATGATGATGAGGTAATAATAATAATGCTGGGCATTTCACACAGCGCTATCTAGCCCAAAGCTTGTACACACGGCTACACATCAAGCTATATTTCCAGTATAAGCTGATCTCGCGTTGTGTAGGCTATTCGTAGAATGACAGATCAGCTTATACTGGACATGTATAGCTTGATGTGTAGCCGTGTGTACTATGGGAACTAGGTAACTGATAGAATACTTAGGTATATCCTTTTATTATATCAATACATTCTTATGATATATAGAAAAATACCCAAAATCACAACATATCTGTAGACCATACCAACATTATTCCCGCAGCGGAAATCGAACCCGCAACCTGCTGCGTCTCAGCTGGCTATTCGCCCACTGCGCTACACAGGTGCCGTCACAAAAATCCTATTTTCGCCGGATAAAGTTAAAAATGCCGGACACCATACAACTCTTCATGGTCATGAAACTTTCTGTTATATTTTGCAATGCTTTGAACATTTCTCTATGTAGAAAACTTACAATTTTCTTTTGATAAATAAATAAGATTTTCGTTGACAATTAAAAAATCCAGCAATTTTAGATGTTGTAATTACAATTTTGCTGGACAATATATATTTTTTAGCTTATAATTACATTATTCATCTGAAAAAAATAGTGTTAGACACCTGCGTTCTACCAACCCTTACCTATGGATGCCAAACATGGAGCTACGCGAGCTAAATCCCAAATGACAACCTGCCAAAGGGCGATGGAAAGAAGCATCTTAAAAATTAGAAAAAAATAAAATATCACAAATGAATTCATAAGAGAAAAAAACAAAAGTAACAGATGCACTCCACTACGCGCTTAAATTAAAATGGCGGTGGGCGGGACATATAGCCCGATACAAGGATGATAGGTGGACCATAAGAGCGACGAGATGGGTTGGACGCAGCGGCAAAAGAAAACCAGTACGACCAAGAAGAAGAAGAAAGATGGACTGACGACATCACTGAAATCGCTGGGAATCAGTGGATGATAGCAGCAAAAGATAGAGAGTCATGAATAAACAAGAGGAGGCCTATAGCCAAAGAGGGATTCATGATATTTATTTGCACGAAACACAGGTACTTAAATTGTACAAGACAGATGGTGTTATTGCAGAGGAATCACTATGCTTTGCCTACTTGAGGTATACAAATATTTAAAATGGCTAAAAAGCATAACAGATAGAAACACATAAAAATGTCAAATTACAAAAAAAATAAGAATATTACATATCAGAATAAACCACAATAAACAAAATAGATAAATGTCAGAACAATAAGTAAAAATTTGATACCTAATCATGTTTATTACAACATTAGAAACAGAAATAACAAAAAAAAGATAAGGAAATTAAGAAGGCTATAATAATAATATTACTAGCTATCGCCCGCGGCTCTAAATACGTGGTTTATCAAAGTAGCTTATATCTCAATCCAGGCCATAAACTATCTACCATTAATCGAAATCGGCCCACTCGTTTAGTCGTAAAAACGTAACAATTTAACAGATATTTATTTGCATAAATATGTGTACAATAAGCTCTTAAAAACTATGTAATGGCACTTTATACTTGTCTGCCCTTTACCAGCATCGCAATCTACTGATTTAGTAAATACCATCAGGTGAGGTAGTGATCAAGCGCTTGACTATCATCAATAAAAAAAATAGTACAAGAAACGTTTATTTTTCATCACAAGGGTACATTAAACACAATAGGTACAGAATATAATGGTCATATTGTGAAAGCAAAAACGATCGCTGCTCAGCATTATGCTGTAAGTAGTTTTAAGTTAATGATTATCATGGCAAAGTGCCTATAATAACAGAAAAAATATACAATAATATACTAAAAGAAAAGATATATTAAAAGAAACAGTAGAATCATTTAAAGACCGTTGCAAACGATCTATAGATAGCACAACTGCTCCAGATCACTACCAGGCGGAAGTGTGCCCAAGAGACTGCATTGCCCCGGTGAATTGCAAATATTGCAATGATTATGCGTTGACCCTGATAAGCGCCAGCTCTCGGATCACACCTCGCTTCAACCAGACGCCCAGAAAGAATTTTGAAAACGCGATGGGCCCCGGTACCCCATGGAAATGTAACATTTAACATTCATTTAAAATGTATTCACCAGATTAAACTTACAATTTTTTACTTGAGTTGCTACTTTTTTCTATCAACTTTGAGAACAATTTTAGGTACCGTTTTTATGTAACGTTTATAGTATTGTTACAGTTATCTGTAACATTTGTCACTATGTGGCAACAACGACGGCCTGACCCATGTACACACTAGGGTTGCCACACGTCCCGTATTTCACGGGACGTCCCGTATTCCAGGCATAATTTTGAACGTCCCGCCGGGACATATTCTGTCCCGTATTTCAACCCTAGTTCCAACTGCTTTGTAGAGAGGTTTTTTTTTGCAGATGGCATTAAAGCGGACTGATGTGCGCAACAAATGTACTCCGGATTTGAGAGAGAGAATAAATGACCGTTTTCAAATATGATTATAGCTGCATTGTATTTTACAAAAATATGCTAAACCTTACACGATCTTCTTTAAAATATGCCTATTAACAAGCAATAAAATAATTTGTTTTCATTTGTCCCGGGGAAAAATATAAATCCCGTATTATTTTGCCAAAATGAGCATTTGCCCCTTTCAGGATCAAAACAAATCTGGCAACCCTAGTAACACGTATACAGGCTACATACCTATAAATCGTCCTGTAGATTATAGAACCTAAATCAATCAGTCTAGCAATAACAACGTATTAGCTCTACACGCTAGTTCAAACAAGGCTGTTGGCCGCAAATCATTATTAGTCCGCACAAATTCAGCTCAAAATAACAAACATACATAAACACAATGTAGAAAATAAATCAATAACCAATCTGCAGTCGAATTCGGGTCAGGCAGGGCCGTAATCAAAACTTGTTCAGGGCATTTTGGGGTAAATTCATAACGAACTTAATAATAGTTATTTGTTATACAAGAGTGGTTGTCCACAATTTTGATGACCGAGCAAGCGAAGGATTGAAATTTTGAATTCAAAAATTAGAATCCTGAGCGTTAGCGAGGGAATCAAAAGAGCACGAGGTGAAAAATCTTTGCACTCGAGTGCAACACGTAACTTTTCATCCCACCTCAGCGAGGAAATGATTAAATGCAAAAAAAGTAATACACCAAGAAGGTTCCGAGTCTGAGTTTTTAACAAATTAAAAAAGGTTGTATGATTAATTCGGCACCATGGAGGTAGAAGTAAATAGGTTTAATGATGTTTTGAAATCACAAACTTAGTACACACGATGTTCTAAATTCAATTTACTTTATCCTCTAGCGGATAAAAACGGCTTTTGCACTCAGATATCGAAGAGCAAAAATACTCTTTCCGAGATGGGGGGATGAAAATTTTATGCACTGCATGAAAAATACAGAGTAACAAAGATGTGATACAAACAACAAATTTTACCTTTTTATTGATGGAGCGAAGCGAGATTTGCAAATCAACTTGGGCAAATTGACGTTGTATGTATTTATGTTTGTTTGTCCGAGGATAATTTTCGAAGAGTTGATCCGATCAACGTGAAATTTGATATTAGGTAGGTAGTGATGGCACAATTTCGGTGTGACTAAATGAGCTCAAAATGTTAGATTGTTGAAAAAAAATGAAAATGAGACTATTGGGTGAAGTGGGATGTCAAATGAAAGTGAAATGAAACTTTATTTTTAGTAAAGTCTTAGTAGTTTTTGAGTTATTAGCCATAATTAAAACTGAACTTTGACGAAATTCACAGGGTACACCAGTGACCCCACAGTGCTGTAATTTGGTATGTGTGTAGCTTAAGTGATACAAATTTAAGCAAAAGTCTGAAATTCAGAATAACTGCAATTCGTACCCCGAAAATGAATACCAATTAACATGAACTCCCGTTACCTGTAATTTGAATAAAACTGTAGGTCAAGTAAGTTGATTATTTGTTTCGTGGCACTATTTTGATAGTCAAAGATTACGAATAATAGGTATAATATATTTTTGCGATCGGAGACTCGTGAGTTCTTAGTTCAGGGCGAACCACTAGTATACCCGATAAAATAAAAAATGATATTTTAACCCGTTTGGGATTATTTTTGTGCCTAACCGGAAGATAACTTTCCGCTTCTACCCCTAAAATCCTTCCCTCGAATACGACTTGTCCATCAAACGAAATAAAATTGAAATGGTATAATTTAAATCGATCTCGATGCCGGCCCGAGCAGTCGAACGATGCATTCGCAAAATCCGATTTAAGCGCTACATCGACAAAACGCGACTCAATTTTAATTGATGGGGTTTAAATAACACTTACCTCTGATATACATTTATTACAGGGTTTAAAAAAAACATTCTGTTGCACCGAATACGGAAATTTTGCATTTTTATCTTACACGTGTTAAATTGGATATTATTAGATAGTTACTTAATTATGCCATTTATTCTCATTACAATAGTAATCATAGGTTTAAAAACTGAAACCCGACTACGTAATACCTACCTATGTCGATGGTATGGTAGTCTGTGTCACCCGGACCATAATAACGAATCGATTGACAACTCAATCATCGAAATCGGATGAGTAGTTTATGCGCTACGGTCAGTGTTGCCAGCACCTCAATCAGAAAAAGACCGGTAAGCCTTGTTGAAAAAGGCCGATTTTCGGCCCTAAAGCCCGAAATTGAAATAAAAAAACTTTATTCAACAAAAAACTATATTTAAATGGTGCAAAGAACAAAAACAACTTCTTTACTTATATTATAACTTACCTATATATTAACAGTCTTTACTTAAATTTTATTTTAGAACTTATCATTTCTGGCGATGGCTCGAAATTTATTATACCACCACAGTTTTCTATGCCTGCAGTGGTAGCCATTAAAGAAGCTATCGTTTCCGTATTGAGACGAGTGCGGCTTTCAGTTTTTATTCTCTTCAGTTTACTAAAAACACGCTCAACACTCGCGTTAGAAAATGGGAGAACCAGCAGTAAGCCAATTAGTTCATGTAAATGAAAAAATTGGCTAGTTCCCGCTATATTTCATGAATTCCGCTATATTCCGTTCATGAATTTCTTAATTTACCAAGACCTTATTTTTAATTTTTGTAAGTAAAATTTTTATTATTGGTGGGTAAAGGCCACAAAGAGGCCGATGGCTGCCAAGGGCCGACATAATTTCCCAAGGGCCGATAATCGGCCCGGGCCGATCTGGCAACCCTGGCTACGGTGGAACATGAGTAAATGAAATACAAACATAGATGACAAACATACATAGACTGCTAAAAAACATAACTCTTCCGTTTGGCATTGCCTTATTCGGGTAAAACACATTAGAGCCGCAAAAGCTTGTTCTGACATGACAGATGTTCAACCATAGAGTATTCATCCACCCTAATACAAGTAGAGATGTACCTCTAAGCAAGCTCTAGAGATGGGACGATGAATCGAAAATCTCGCTACCAGTTACTAGCAGTTACCACAAGAGAAATATGAGTTGTCAAAATCAAATCAGTATAATGGCGGCACGTATTTATTCACCTCTCTCTCTCAGGAATACTGTTCATATGTGGAATAGCTTTCTATCAGTGAGAAAATTTACATAATCGGTGCAATAGTTTCTGAGATTACTCCCTACAAACATACACACAATAAACTTTACCTCTTTATAATAGTATAGATAGATACATTAGTCTAATCGAAGCTCTAAAACTGACGCCTATTGGGGCAGAAAGGAGATCACTCACTGGAAAGCAACTTAAAACTCCTGTACGCTCTTCTAACTTTTATAATAAACCCTTCACTGTACAAGCTATCCATCTACTCTCTCTTCCTCCACACATTAGAACTGCCAAATCCCTTCCCATCTTTAAAACAGTTCTATTTAAACATCTGTCTGCACTACAATGCTGATTTCTCATTTTCTCATCTATCGTTACGCTACTCTTGGTTTTTATTTCACCCTTCTATTGTTCACCTATATGTACATACTTATAGTATTTTATATAATATACCTTTTTTATTATACTTAGTATGTAATATTTATGTATTATGCTATATTATTTATTATGCACCTAATTCATTGATGAGTACTTATATATTTGTATATAATTATTTATTTTGCTTATGTAAGTACACTGTTTATTTAATTATTTTTTGTTAATAGCTACCGTCCTATAACGTTCTCGTGAAATCCGGTCCATCCAAAGGTTGTCTGGAAGAGATCGCTTTTAGCGATAAGACCGCCACTTGTATTTCTGCGTGTATTGTTATTGGTTTTTTTATATATATTTTTTTTATTTTAAGTGTGATTTATAATAAAGCGTATCTTCTATCTATCTAAAGCGCAGCGTAGGACGGCCCTCCACTAGATGGAAAGTCGCCCTGCTAAAGGTTGCTGGGAGCCGTTGGGTGCAGGCCGCACAATCTCTCTGGAAATATTTGCGGGAGGCCTATGTTCAGCAGTGAACGTTCTACGGCTGTTACGATGATTATTTTAATCCAAACCATATATATTGCTCATCTCTTCCGGCCTTTGTGCAGGTAGTTATCATGCATCACATATTTCATTATATAATGTCCTATTTACTTCTTATACTTATTTACGACAGAATAACTTTAATTACACGTAAAATAACGCCGTAACCGTTGAACAATGAAAAAGCAGTTTTACGATATTCTGTTATGCTTTTTACGAGATGAAGTAACACCATTACGTTATTGTTATTTCATACCATCTAGCTAGATTCTAAGGGCGACTTGCGCAGCCATGCCTAAACGTATTTAGTGGCTAAATATGATTAGAGGTTTTTTTTTATCAATTAACAAAAGGGCTTTGTCGCTCATGCGATTATGACACCCTGGTAAGTACCTAATGTAAACAAAAAAATTAGCAACTAATTAAATAGGTAAATACTTATTGAGCTACCTCCTATCTACTAACTTAAATAGTTCTTTGGCAGTATCTGATAACGGATCTGCCAAAATACTCAATCTATCTATACTTCTATACTAACATTATAAAGAGGAATGATTTGTATTTTTGTATTTTGTGTGTATGTTTGTAATGAATAAACTCAAAAACTACTAGACCGATTTAAAAAATTCTTTCACTGTTGTGAAGCTACACTATCCCCGGGTGACATAGGCTACTTTTTACCCCACTGCGCAGAAGGAGGGTAATGTTTTTATTGAAAAACTACGCGTGCTAAGCTGCGGATTGGTCAGCTAGTCATCAATATTAAAATTTGAAGTATCTCTCGCACTAGCATTCTGAACACATTCCATCACTATGTGATATATACATCATCAATAACATTGCATGTCATTTGGCGAGGAGTTTTACGCATTAGATAAGAATTTATGGCATGGAATGGTGTCCAGATCTGAGTCGCAAACCTGTAAAAATTAAGGAGTTGTTAAATCGTACAACTACGTCAAATTTAAACATGTTTAGTCGCTAAAAACGTTTAGAGATCGTTGTGTAAGCCGGCCTAAGGCTCGACTTTCATTCCAGCGGAACGGAATGGATTATGCGAGGTTATTTATTATAAACATGTGTGCCTATTAAATATAAGTTTTTAATTAATACTCATACATATTTAAATAACTGGCAGCTCATAGAGCTCGTCTATTGAGTAGAACGAGTAGTCAAGGAGCAACTTACGCAGCCTCATCTTAATAATCGTTGTAGTTGCATCTTCCTTAACCAAGTGTAACTTGAAAATTTCTGCAAAGTCGGGATTTAAACCTAAATTTCTTAAATGGGTGTTTCACACCACTGCGCTTTAAGAGTTGACTATACCTCAGCCCAAACTCGAATTTCACCCCCGCTTCTCCGCGCGCCGCTGCACGTCCTATCCCGCAGTGAGTGGTTCATATGTTTGCCGGTTTGTTTATCATTCAGTCCCTTCATTTTCTTGTTGTGCTTATTTCTCATTACTACGTCTTTACAAAAACCAACATAATATAAAATCGTTTGGCCTCACAAGCGTCACAGGTACCCCGTCTGAAAGCCGAGGCCAGACTGAATCGCGGACCGGGCGTCTGAAGCGAATGGTTTCATTAGTGCAAAAGTTAGGTATTTTCATTTTATGGTAAAATTCAAAGGTACTATGAAAATTTAAAACACAGGTGCACTTATTTATGTTGTGTAGAATTAATTACTGTATAAAGTTTCAAGATCTAAATCGAAGTATTCATCGCATAAGAACGGTTTTAAGATAAATTTGAAGACATCTTTGGATTTTTTTTTATCTAGAAAATTTTACGGAATCGTGTTTTCACAACACAGCCGTTCTAGCACGTATCCTTAACTATAACATATATGGTTAACAAATTGAAAGCATAAAATTTGTTGAACAGAACATTGTTTCTCAATAAGCGATTTATCGTCTCCCCAGGTATAGTGCGCCCTTAACCCGTAATGAAAGCCCAGACCCATTACTATCTCATTATAAGTTAATTACATTACTGATTGGTAAATGGGAACGACCAAGTATAAAATCTGTCTCCATTTTAACATTCATTATTCAACCGAATTGTTTCATTAAAAGTAAATTCGTTCGCTAAATTAAAATGTCCGTCAAAATTCGCGAAATGAATTTACTCAGGAAACACACAATTTTTGTATACATATTTTTTTTGTAAATTAGCAATTGATTTAATATCACATTAGGATGTTTTAAAAAGATCCGTACAAATAACAACTGTAAACTACAAATTTAAAAAACCACCGAGCCCCTCTTTTTGCGTCGTTAAAAACTGACATAGCCAAGAACCATCCCAGATTATCTAACTTTCTATTTATAAAAACGTCTAAATCGGTCCACCCGTTTTAGAGCTACGATGCTATAGACAGACACAGATATGGCTTATAATTCGCCTCCTCTGAGTCTGGGGTAAAAATTAAATAAATAACACTGGACATAGTGCTGTAGGTAGTAGTATAACTCTTTGTGAAGGGGCTCGTCCGGGGAAATACTACCTACCTATTTCTGCCGCCAAGCAGCATTGCTGTGTTTTGGTTTGAAGGGCTTGGGTGCCAGTGAAATTATAGGCAAGATACATGATTTTTTTTAGCATAAACAAGTGTACAATAAGGTCTTAAAACTGGACACACCTGCATTCCTCAAATTTGATGGACGCCGGGCAGTGCAACGTGGGGCACGTTCCTAGTGCTTGACCTACGAGACAATACTTTGTTATAGGCGATGGTAACCACTTAACATCAGAAATAGAAACATTTATTTGACACGACACAAAATAAAATTAAAAGAACAAAAGTAGATATTGGAATAGCTACAGGACTGCGCAAACCCGACCTCAAGCCCGGCTCAAAGTATATACGTAAAAATAAACATATTAATATGCGTAAGTATATAAATAAAATGCCAGAAGTCACGACGAGATTACAAAGTAATTAGTAAAATTTTAACGGGAATATAGCACGCATCAATCATCAAATTCAGTACCATATGTTAGGTGGAACATTTGCTTGTTTTATCAACATGATAAAGAAACATTACACACATTGCTATCTACCCCCAAACTAAACGACGACCTCCGTGTCCGTGGTGCAGAGGGCGAATAGCCGGCTGAGACACAGGAGGTAGCGGGTTCGATTCCCGCCGCAGAACAAATGTTTGCATGATCCACGGATATTTGTTCCGGGTCTGGTTGTTTTTCTATAATATTATAAGTATGTATTTACAAAAAAATATACATAAGTATTCTATCAGTTATCTGGTTCCCATAGTACAAGCTCTGCTTAGTTTGAGGCTAGATAGCGCTGTGTGAAATGTCCAGCAATATTTATTATTTAAACCAGGTTTGTACTCCGAAAAATAGAATTTTTGAAGTGAAAACTTCTTTAGGCGTGTTGAGCATTTTTTGAGATGAGAAAAAACCAATGAACTCGCGACACTGTTACCGACACCTCTGTATACATATAAGTATCTGTAGTGTAGTCTGCTTTTATTCAAGTTTTCACTTCTGTGGCTCCCGGAGTGCCACTTTTTTATATAAATAATTTAAACACTCAAGCTCACGGGCCTCCTGATGTTAAGTGTTCACCGTCGCCTATAAACTCCTGCAGGACTCGAGGTACTGCAGTCGCGTTGCCTAAAACTTGATGCCTTATTTACACCTCTCTTGAAGGCGTTCATGTTGAAGCCCACCGGGAAAACCTCCGGAGGAAGGTCATTCTACATGTTGCAGGTGCGTGGAAGAAACGAGCGGGTGAAACGCACGGTATTCGACTTCCACGCATCTACAAGATGTGGGTGAGCTCGTTGCCGGTTGCGGGAGGATCGATGGTAGAAGTGAGAAACAGGGATTAAATTGAAAAGTTCTTCAGAACATTAGAACTGATAGAATGTTTAGTTATAACATTTTTTTTAACTTTCACTAATATATTTTGTAGGTCATATGATCGTAATAAATAAAGATTAATAAGATCTGGTTTCCTATAAAATCTTGTGGGAGAAGCTTGAGAGCATCAACCTACCTCCTGAACTTGTGAATATCTTTAAGTATTGGTACAGGAACCAGATAAATACCGTACGTTGGGCGGGCGCAATGTCAGAACCTTATCGGCTGGAGTGTGGAGTGAGACAGGGGGGTTGACCTCTCCCGCTCTCTTTAATCTTTATATGAACGAGCTGATCGTGGCGCTCAGCAGCCAGCATATCGGATGTCATATTGATGGTGTATGCGTCAATAATTTGAGTTATGCTGATGATATGGTGCTGCTGAGCGCTTTGGTCTGTGGATTGACAGAGCTGGTGAGGACGTGTGAGGAATACGCCACTGGTCATGAGTTAAAATATAACCCTAAAAAGAGTCAGTTCATGGTCTTTGAGGCCGGTACGAAACGTCTTGAAAGTGTCCCATCCTTAAGTCTTTACGGGATTATCTTAGACAGAGTATATACATTTAAATTGGGCACGTTGTCACTACAGACCTCAAAGACAATGACGAGACGAGACATCGAACGGGTGCGGAGGACGCTGTCCGTGCATGCGAATATGATTGCTCACAGGTTTGCGCATAGTTCAGAGGGGGTTAAGCTGACTTTATTTCGGGCGTACTGTACCTCTCTGTACTCGTGCAGCCTGCGGGCGAAGTATACGCAGGCGGCGTACAGCGCACTCGCGTCCAGTATAACAATGGACTCAGGGCGATGCTGGGGCTGCCCCGCTACTGCAGTGCATCAGGGATGTTCGCGGCGGCGTGGGTCGACTACTTCCATACCGTCATGCACAAGCGAGCCGCGTCCCTGGTGCACAGGCTGCGGGCCAGCGCCAACACCGTCTTGGCAATGATAGCCGGCAGAGTAGACTGCCCGTACACCAGACATTGCTGTCACAGGCATGCTCTCAAAAACCCTGTATAAACATTAGTTTACTTATTGTGTTGTGCGCTTTCCTATATGAGCTACATAATTGCTTGAAATAAATGTATTTTATTTATTTATTTTAATAAGTAAAAGGCTTTGAAATTACAAAATGTAGTATTGTTCAAACTTTCGCGTTCACTATACATACAGTCATGTTTTAAACAGGTATTTATCGCGTATGTACCTTTTGTATATTATTTGTTATATGATAACAAATAAAACAATTATTTAAACGCGATAAATACTCCTTTAAATCAGTAATTGTTACAAACATAATAAATAATTCTAAACAAAGTAGGACAGATTTAAATGTAAAATTCTGAGCAATCCTAGGGGGTGGTTCGCCGTCCTAAATTCGAGCCAATCCCCGCCTAGGGGAGGGTATAATCGAACGGTCATTAATGTCGAATAAACATTTTATTTTATAATTCAGTATGATTGCCTGAAGCGACGGCGGAATATTTCAGCGGACGATTTAATTCAAATTAGGTGCAGACCACAGAAATTATTGAACATAAATATTTTTATCACGAACATGACAACCAATCATTATTTTTGTATAAATAAGGGATTTATCACGTACCGTTTTATCGGTGTTTCGACTGACAATGTTTCGTTCGGTTCAATTCGTGAACCTTCATCAGGGTGAGCGCGATCCGCTCCGCACTGCGTCTCGCCTCGCACTCCACGTATTTATAATAAACTAGCTGGCCTAATAAACCACTAGTTTTTCAATAAGTTTTATGTTAAAAAATTACTTTTTCAAAACAAGCTTTTATAAAATTCATAATCAGAACCGCAAGCAGATTCAAATAAGCACAAACGCAGGCACGGCACGCCGTGGAAGCAAACCTATCAAAAAATTAATTTGTAAGCACAAAGTATAGGTGTTTTGGTCGCTTCCATATTGGGCTTTATAGCAATATCCTTCTCCTAGATAGATTGCAAACCAATGCTGTTGACGCCTATCTCGCCAAATTACACAAAATTTATTGTGGCAAGTGAGGCAAGTGTGCTCCATCTTCGATCACACCTTCACTTACCATCAGGTGAGATAGTGGTCAAGCGCTTGGCTATCATCAATAAAAAAAAGGTACCTACATGCAAAACAGACAGACAGATGTTAGGGGTAATAAGAGTTGACATTGAGAAGAAATATAGGTCATCAACTCATCACCGCCTAACATTGATACACTGCACCCCAAAAAGCACATTATAATTCCATCAAGCAATGGAAATTGGGAAGACAGAAGTCGCTGAAGGTCATGGCTCGAATAAGTAATTATGAGATCAAATAGAATGAACCCATGCCCGTATGCTAAAACTAAACTTATAAGTTAACGGAAGACCAGCGCTGGGTAGCCACTAGCCAGTGCAACCCAGCACAGGCTTCACACTCGCTTAATACGATCAGACACACACTCTGCAATGATATTCTTATTCATATACGTATTTTATGCTATGTGTAAGTTCGTTCTTCATTTTTTTATGTATTCTGTGTGTATTTGTTTTGTTTGTACTATTGTTGTAATCGAAATAAATGTTTAAGGTTTGATTTGATAACAGAATCGAGGCTAAGCATAGTATTTTTTTACAGTTTTTATCATTGGGAAGCTGTCTAACAATTGGGCTTATTAACACTGGTTATCTCACGCGAGACAATTTAAACAGATAAGGTCAGCAATGCATTTAGCATTATTCAAGGCCGACCTAGTCTTATGACTGCTGAAGTGGTTTTTTTAGACATAACCTACCAGGTCATTTCTCAGCCATCTATTGACTGCAGAATCCAATTTCAAGTCTCCGCTTTCACATAAAACCTTGTTGTGAGACAAAAAACTTACACGATTCAAGCTTCAGTTCTAGAATACGGGTATAAAAAACTGGCCAAGTGCGAGTCGGACTCGCGCACGAAGTGATCCGTACCTATAAAAACGGCAAAAAAATTACTTTTGTTGTATGGGAGCCCCCCTTAAATATTTGTTTTATTTTAATTTTCTTATTTATTTTAAAGTGAACGTAATAACTAACTATTCTGTGAATATTTCAAGCGTCTACCTGTTACCGTTATCAATATCGAGCTAAAACGAGCCAAATAATCACGGTTGTTGTATGGGAGCCCCCCTTAAATATTTATTCTATTCTATTTTTAGTATGTGTTGTTATAGCGGCAACAGAAATACATCATCTGTGAAAATTTCAACTGTGTAACTATCACGGTTCATGAGATACAGCCTGGTGGCAGACGGACAGACAGACAGACAGCGGAGCCTCAGTAATAGGGTGCCGTTTTACCCTTTGGGTACGGAACCCTAACAATCAAATTCAATATACATTTTAGCATTCAAACCGCTATATCATTTTGTACCGTCAATTTTACCGTGAATGGTCGGCCTATCAGACTATATTGGGGCAATTCTGTGGGCACAAACTTAACTAAGTACCGTTAATATAACAGCCTAAAATTATGATATCCTTTTCTGGTTCTTAGGAACAGAAAGTGACACTTGTTATTTTAGTCAAACTTAAATTTAGTTAGTTTGTACCAAAGGGATCCGGATCCCCCCGTGTTACTCTTCGACCACATTCCTTTCTGCTTTCAAATCTAAAATATAACGTGTATTTAGTAAAAGCTTTTTACAAGTGTATGCGCAAGCGCTTAAACATTTCTCAAATGTCAAACTACTTACTCTTTAATTATCGACTTAGCCTTACGTAATTGATTGAGCATTTAAGTCCTAAATGGACTTTTGGTCCGGACTTCACGCAAGTGAAATGTCAAAGTAATAGTTATTTAGGTCAGTTGATTTTAACGGTTGCTGCAGGCTGCGCATAAAAAACATCTAGGTAGGTATATACAACCTGTTTTGTTATGTATGACATTAATTTTTAAAACACAGATTCTGAATTGTATTGACTGATTTTTGAGATGGGTTTAACACCGGTAGCTTAAATATTTATCCAGAAATCGATACATTTCCAATAAACAATTTTTAACGTAAATCGGCGGCGCCCTTGCGTCGATGCCGCTTAGTAAGTTTAACAGGTACCACTGACTGGTAGGACTGTTCCATTGATATTTTAGGACTTCATATTAAAGTTGTTGGAAAATTTTAAATTTTCTATAGTAAAGAATTTGAAAAAACCTATTTTACAACAATACTAGCCCTATCAGTGTTTTCATTTAACAAGAGTAGAAAACTTTGTACCCCTTTTTAAGCTTAGCGCGCGCAGCGGTATGTGAGATTTGGTAGTTTTAAGTTTTTATGGAAAAAGAGGGGCGAATACTAAAAATTAAGCTAAAAAAACATGACACGATCGAATTTCGAGCACAGTGCACTGGCAACTTGATATTATAAATACGGGACTTATCCCGTACCCTTTTATTACGACCCCGACAACGTTCCGTCAGCCAGTGCAAGGCGAGACGAGGAGGAGGACGGTGGATCACACACACCCTGATGACCTGAAACCTGACGGACCCCGACGTTTCCTGAATATGTTTTTATTGTACATAAACTTGATCTTTCACTATGGGCCTCATAAGAAGGCTCAAGGCTACTCAGCGTGCTATAGAGGGATAGGCTTAATGTTTGACTTCGAGATCAAATCAGAAATGAGGCGATTCGTAGACGAAACCAAGTCACCAACATAGTGCAAAGGAATAGCAAGCTGCAGTGACAGTAGGCGGGGCACATAGCACGAAGAACTGACGGCCGTTGGGGCAGAAAAGTTCTCGAGTGGAGACCAAGCACTGGAAAGCGCAGTGTAGGACGACCCCCCACTAGACAGAATGAAGACCTGACAAAGGTTGGTGGGAGGCGTTGGGTGCAGGCCGTGCGAGATCGGCCGCTCTGGAAATCTATGGGAGAGGCCTATGTTTGGCAGCGGACGTCCTTTGGAATTCACTTGATGTTACTTGTATCGATGAAAGGCATGCATGGCCTGCAATAAACACCGAAACAAATTAATTAAATCATAAATCAAACACATCGTGAATGGACAGGCGAACTGAATGAATCGCGGTCCATAAATGAGGAACGAATGAGGCTCTGAGATAGAGCCCATAAATAGACAATCTAATTCACAGGATTTATCTCGTACCGTTTTAATTATCGGTGTCTAGTAAAATAAACTAATTAATACCTACATACGTAGACATCATTTTATAACGTCAATTTTACAGTGTACTGTAAAAAGCCGGCCAATCAGACTATTGACTTCTGTCCAAAGGTTGCCTGGAAAAGATGGCATTTAGCGATAAGGCCGCCCATTGTAACTATGTGTATTTTCTTTCATTTGTTTATTTTTAGGGTATGCAACAAAGAGATTGTGTATCTATCTATTGGGGGCAATTAGGGTGGATGGTAGATACACCCACCTAGAAAGCTAGATTAACTGGGGTGATTCTTAGCTATGTCAGTTTAGAACCCCCAACGATTTTTTTATTAGATATTCGCGTTGTTTATGGCCGCACGTACGGAACCGTCAATCAGTCAGTGTCGGCGATTTGATGAATCGTCCATCCGCGGGATTGCATTATCGCTAACTACCGGTTACCGAACGAAAATCCGTGATGGATATAAACACGAAATTTTGACTGGAAACTTGTGAACTTTTCATAACTAGGTTTTTTTTACTCAGCCTGTGTCATCCCACAGCTGGGCAAAGATCTATTGCCATCTAGGACTTTCGCTCGCTGCCAAATCCCACCAATCTGTCTCGAAGGCATCGAGATCGTCACAGCAGCGTCTACTAGACCTTCCTCGGCGACGTCGCCCGTCTTCAGGCAACCACTGCTTGATGACCGTTGTCCATCTGTCCGGGTGATTTCGTCTTACATGGCCCGCCAAATCCCATTTTAGCCTGGCAGCCTTATAGCAGAATGTTTTCACTATGATAATGGTATCGTTGCAAAATCGCCACTATTGATACCTTTTAGTATTCTAACACAATATTTTTATAATGACCGCGGTTGCCATAAAAATTTGTCAGTATAAGAGAGGAACAACAATCATAATCATTAAATAATGGTATGACTCCATATTAGTTTTTTTCATAAATTAGCGGAATTTGGCCGAGTTAAGGAGCTCAAATGGTCTTGGGCGGGACACTTGGCAAGACGTGGTGATGACAGGTGGAGCAGGGTAGCAACAGAATGGTGGCCGAGGAATGGCTGTAGAAGGATTGGACGTCCGGCAGCGAGACGGGTGGACGACATCGTTAGAGTCGCGGGCCGTCAATGGGTGAGACTAGCGCAGGATCGTGGCGAATGGCACAAACTTGGGGAGGCCTTTACCCAGCAGTGGGTGAAGTCGGGCTGTGGATGATGATGATGGCCACTACTCTTCACTGCTCTCTGCACTGCGTCGTTGAATGTCTTTTAAAAACATTATAAGAATTTCTCAACACTTTTCTAATACAAAACAAAATATATTAGTTATAGTCTCAAAATAACCGTTTTCGTAAAGATCGTGTGTTCAAAATCCCTTTATCACAATAGGTATCCTCTATGTATCTAAATTCTAATACATACATACAAAATCAAAATCTTTCTATTCATTAAAATCACAAGGATCACTTGAAACTTGATCATTGAAACGTCGATTTTGCAGCCAGTTCCTCCGCAACCAAGCCAGGGAACAAAGGCAAGAAACAAGGCTGGTTGTTCTTTTTATTGATCCTTTTAGAATACATAAAGAAAATATATTACGTCTATTAATTGTAGCATTTTTGTCCGAGTTGGAGTAATTTCAATCCCAAGCTTCTCTATCATCTAAATAATCCGATCTTATAAAGAATTTGGTTAATTACGTTTTTAAATTTTGTTGATTGTCAATTTTTGTACAACACTTGGGAGTTTGTTATAAAAGCGTACACCTTGGCCCTTTGAACGATTTACTAACATTATTGAGTCTACAAGTGGTAATAGCGAGCATACGTCTACTAAAAAAATGTCATTACACTTTGAAAGGTCCCTAATAATTAAATAAATGGACCCTTGTGCATTACTGCACTGCGCTCGTCCTCAAGGCGCGCGTTGAATAAGTCAAAGTCCTTTTAGAATACATACAATAAAGCAAATAAATTAGGTACGTCTAAATTGTAACATTTTTGAACTTTCAATCCCAAGCTTCTCTATCATCTAAATAATCCGATATGTTATAGCAAGCTTTTTTATAAAGATTTTGTTTAATTACGTTTTTAAATTTATTAACTGTCAATTTTTGTACATCACTTGGGAGTTAGTTATAAAACTCCTCACCTTGCCCTTTAAACGATTTACTAATTTTATTGTGTCTACAATACACTGTCTAAATAAGCTGCTCGTACATTAACATGTCGAAGACACACCCTAGTGCCTAGCAATCTAGATATGCCTACAATCAAGAACAGACTTTAAACCGCACACGAATTTCGCTCGAATCGATATTGATAACTGTTGGTGTGATCGACTAGTTAGTGGTTTAAGTTTGTTCTGCCAAGGACCGCAGTAGCCCCTTTTAACACCTTGACACCACGGAAGAGCAGCGCTACGACGCGCGTCGCCGGCGGCGGTGCATGTCGCTGTAGAATTATGCTGATTGGTAACCTTTTTTGACATCTAGTCATTTAGGTAAGCACTTAGTTATACCTACTTGAGAAAATAAATAAACGTTTTCTTATCTTAGTGCGCTAGATTCTATTAATATGTTCTCTTCCAAGAATAGTCAAAGCTTTCTCTATAATATAGAGGTTCGTTATCTTGATATCTCAAATAGCAGGTGGCAGAGATATCGATTTAGCTCAAAATGAGATATTTAAGATGGTACAAGCAGGCTCGAAAGACGAGCCTGGAAGATAGTTTTTATCGATAACACAGCCTATTCTATCTTTGATTTGATTTATGACCATTTTATATTATTTTAGATTTTAAAGAAATAATTTACAGAGCTTGCTTTAGTATCTGTAACTTAAAATTAGTCTCTATATTTTCAAAAAATCTACAAGTACTTTAATGAGTATTCTATCAGTTATCTGGTTCCCATAGTACAAGCTCTGCTTAGTTTGGGGCTAGATAGCGCTGTGTGAAATGTCCAGCAATATTTATTTATTAATATAAATACGGGATTTACCACGTACCGTTTACCCGACAATGTTTCACAGAAAATGTTTGATTTTACAGTGCGAGGCGAGACGTAGTGCGGAGAGGCTCGCACTCATCCTGATGAAGGTTTACGAATTGAACCGAAACATTGTCGGTCGAAGCACCAATAAAACGGTACGTGATAAAAAAACGTGATAAATATTATAATAATGATTAAATAAATCAGGAGAGTGTTCTACTAGAATAGTTAGGGCGGCGCGGGCGGCGGAAAAAAGGACTAACTTATCTACTCTAATTATTTTCAATTACTCCTTTGTTTCAAAATTCGGGTAATCGAGGTCATATTAGCATATTTTGCGCGTAGCCGGAAGCGGCAGCGGACGCTGGGTTCACGGGGTCAAGACTTGTGAACTTTCTATTGGCTTTAAATTATTTTAAAGATCAATATAATTATGCCGCAAGGTCTGCTCGCCAATAATAATGAAGCATGCTGACAAGGAGGCCAAACTCTTACTTGTAGACACACAAGCCGACGGGCCCCCTGATGTTAATTGGTATCCGCCGCCTATAAACTCCTGCAGGACTGGAGGTACTGCAGTCGCGTTGCCTAACACTTAATGCCTTCTCTCTTGCAGGCGTTCATATTGAAGCCCACCGGGAAAACCTCCGGAGGAAGGTAATTCCACATGTTGCAGAAGCGTGGACGAAACGAGCGGGTGAAAAGCACCACCAGATGATGGAAGTCTCACGACTTCCACGCATCTACAATAATGTGGGTGAGCTCGTTGCCGGTTGCGGAATGGTACTAGCATATGGGCCATCTGATGTTAAGTGGTTACCATCGCCTTAAACAAAGTATTGTCTGGTAGGGTACCTTAAAAACGTGCTCTAAGAAGCACTGCCCTGCGTTCTATAACTTAAGGCATTCAGGTGTAAAGCCTCACCGTGCCTGTAATTTCAACGGCAACCATACCTACCCTTCTACCGATACACAGCAATACTACTTGGAGGCAGAAATGGGTATGGTGGTAGTACTCCCCGGACGAGCCCTTACCCGCTGGTACCGAGCTGGTGTTGAAGTTTTTAAGTCCCAAGACCTTAAAACCTTTCCTGAGTGTTTCCTGATAACTACAACATAGGGGTCTTCAAATCGCGAGTGAACTGGTTTCATCTAGGCAAGCGTGTACTATCATTCTTTCACTATCAGCCGAGTCTACAATTTATAAAAAAGTCGTCATACTGCTCACGTAGAAGAGCTATCCAGACGACCCAGTTTAGCTGGACCCAACCGACCGATGTGACGTCACTAACCGACCACTCAACCAGTAAAAACAATGAAATGGTTGGGGTGACAGCGCCCCACCAACGTACACACAATGCAATATGGTTGCACATAACGTCACATCGGGTGGTTGTTTATACTGCGTTCGCTACACGCAAGCGAACCGAGTGACGCTCGTCGCTCCGACGAATGTGTAAACGTATAACACATAAAGTACAATATCAGGGTTCACTAACTTATAGTCTCTTCAGAATTAGATTGCGAACAAGAAGAAAGAGATTTTTATTAAATTTTGAATAATAGATTATGACCAGGATTGAGGGATAGGCTACTTCTTTACCCGACCACGCAGGAGGGTTATGTTTTTAAAAAAACCACGCATGCGAAGCCGCGGGCAAAGCTTGTACTGCTTGTAACCGGAAAACAAACAAGTACAGTTAGTTAACGTGACCTAAACTGCGTGCGAAAAAACGCGAGAATCGGTTGTGACACGATTTTTAGCAAAAGTTGTTTTAGATTTACTTAGTAAAGTGCGTTTGTTCTCATTTTTTAGTTCGGATATTCAGCACAAATGAAATTCAACGGTAGTTCAACGAAGTTTAACATCGTAATAATAATGGCCAAGGAAAGTTACCACCCGTCGCGTCGCGTCGGTAGGATTTCGGAACTATGTACATGTTTGTGTTACATGAGTGTTGCACTGGAAAGCGCAGTGTAAAGTAAAACATAGTTATTTAGGACAACAGTACAGCACAGACTAAACAGAAGGTAATAAAATAAAACATACATTGACAAAAGACATTAAAAACAACACCTATAAAAACACAGAAGGACAGATATAAAAACAACAGATTAGGAACGATCATTAAAGGCAGGTGGTACCTAACAAGAGCTACATAAGTACGTGGGCGCTAAAAGGGGTGCTGTGTGGTATCTCAAAAAGGATCAGTCTCAGCTTAGTGGTTGGTCCACGCTTAGGCGCTAAGCGCAGACTAACGCTGGTTTTCAGACTGAGACTGTTACAGTGACCTCACGACCAGAGAGAGACAGAAGAAAGATGAAAAAAAGGCTTAGTAAAATACATAAATAATTTGAATAAAATAAATAAAGGGCGGGATTATGGAAGGAACGATTAAGCAAAGACCAGAGAGAGACCAATCAAAAACAAATTGATACCCATCTATGAAGAGTATAGAGTTTGTAAAAAACTTGTTATATGTAGAGTGTAGGACGCCTCACTACGAGAAATTAGTCGTATCGACAAAATTTCTCGTGTCGTGCGCGATAATACATCTGAAGGAGCGCATTCTAGCCCAGCTGGTGGGCCACTACAGGAGCAATTAGTCAAATGGGGATCCGCGATGCAAAATGTAACTGCGAAATCACTCCACGGACGATGCTGTGTTGTCCTGCCTACTACTTTTAGTGTGCAGGACAGCACAACATCGTCTGTGTGAAGCTAAGGACAATTCCGCAGAATTCCGCATATTTGGAAACTAACAACACAGATAAGGATAGAGATAAATTTATTTGCTTGAACTTATCTTAGTTATCTAAAATGCAAATTACAAAAATACAACGGAACACAGTGAGGAAGATCCAACTTAAAAATAGGTGGTTCATATCCACCTCCTTTAATAATTAAAGTGTCAATGACTCCAATATTCGCAATTCGGCAATTACGCCAAACATTTATGCGGTAACTGTACAGTTTACTACCTTAAAAGCATTTTAATTGGTGAATAAAATTAATTTGATTGAACAATGACGATTTTTGCATATTGGTAGTAACTGTAATTTAAACCATACAATAAAGAGGTAAAATTTGTTTTTTGTATGTTTGTAGGGGGTAATCTCAGAAACTACTAAACCGATTCAGAATTTATTTTTACTGATTGACAGCTACACTATATTGGGTATTGTCAATCAGTGAAAATCTCGTAATATCGTTTATCGTATTCCACAATGTAATACTAGGTGGTAATAAACAGGTAGGAAATAGAACTCTAGATAAATAGAAGCAAAACCAAGATGATGATTGTGGACCGCGTCAATGACAACTCGCCGGAAGTCACAGAAATTGCGAACTGTGATGTTGTCAAATCATATGTTTCTCTTGGAGCATTGATTACAAACAATGGAGGATGCGTTGACGAAATCAAGAGACGTATGGCGATTTCTACATCAGCAATGGATAAACTGAATAAGATATGGAGAAACAGGAACATTACGAAAGCCACCAAGACTCGTCTTGTAAGAGCACTAGTGTTTCCCATATTCCTGTACGCTTCAGAGACAAGGACTCTCCGGGAAAGAGAAAAAGAAGGTGGTGGTGCTCTCGAGATGTGGTGCAGGAGAAGAATGCTTGGGGTATCATGGACAGAATTCCGTACCAATCAGTCCATACTTCAAGAACTCGCCATCAAGCAGCGTCTCTCTTCCACGGTACAATCTCGCATCCTCACCTTCTTTGGACACGTGTCGCGCCGCGGGGAGATCTCCATTGAACGCTTGGTGGTGCAAGGGAGGGTTGACGGCAAAAGAGCGCGTGGCAGATCACCTATGAGATGGACAGATCAAATAAGGGCTGCCATAGATGTTCCTTTGAACGAGTGTACCAGAAGAGCAGCGGTGCGAGAAGAGTGGCAAAGGGTAGTTAAGCGCGCCACAACCCTGCCATGACGACCACGACCACTCTGCCAAGAGTGCTACGACTAAGAAGAATAAACAGGTACATGTTCATTATGGACACTGTTGGGCACAACAATATTTTGGAGAGAGGAGGACGTCATTGTTCTTGTTAGGTTATACATAGGGCACACTAAAAGTTTCCTGAATTGGCCACTTACATAAACAATATTTAAAAAGTTATTACTTACTACATTAGAATATGGAACTCTTTAGCCGTATAATAAAATTTGTTTCATCGGATTGTCAATTGTTTTCACATTGTGGCGTCATTTTAAAAGGAAAATTTTTTTGCATTATTTTTTACGATTTTAAGTGTGATTTGACAGCTCAGCAGAGTGTCGTTCGGCTTCAATCTGTTTTTGGCGAAAGAGCACCATGCAAGACGACTATTTATAGCTGGTATGCAGAATTCAAACGCGGTCGTGTCAATCTCCATGATGAAATTCGTGAAGGTCGCCCGTGCACCGCTGTGAACTACAAAAACATTGATGCTGTGCGCTGTATGATCGAAACAGACAGCCATGTGACCTACCATGAGATCCGGAAATCTTTGGACATAGGCATGAGTCAAATACAGTCAATCTTACACAAACATTTGGGTGTGAGAAAGCTGTGTTCTCGATGGATCCCAAACAATTTGACTGATGCTCAAAAAACGGACCGCATCACTTGGTGCCATGCTATGCTTGCCAGATACAACGGATACAAGGAGTTTTTGTTGTTCACAGCGGTGCACGGGCGACCTTTAGGAATTTCATCGTGGAGATTGACACGACCGCGTTTGAATTCTGCAAACTAGCTATAAATAGTCGTCTTGCATGGGGCTCCATCGCCCTAAATTTGCCCATATCTTTTTATCGTGTTGACTCAGGACCTTGATTTTTATACACCTAATAGGGACTATAAACCTCAGTATCTGGTCCTATAAATTTCAACTTGCTAGGTCCACCAGTTCCTGAGAAAATCGGTGGTGACACACGGACAGACGGACAAGAGAGTGATCTTATAAGGGTTCCTTTTTTGCCTTTTGAGATACGGAACCCTAAAAAGAGGAAACTGATTCTACTCTAAAAACAATGATACCACTTAACCACCAACTAAATATCACTTGTTACTTCTCTACAAATAAATGTATTTACTTTCAGATTATAGTGATAACATACAGTAAGCCTATGACAATATACATAGACCGCCGGGATAAAGGCGTGACAGTATGTAGATACTGTTACGCCTTTATCCCGGCGGGGTAGGCAGAGACCATGGATCTCCACTTGCTACGATTCTGACATACTTCCTTTGCCTCATTCACTCAATTTTTATTCTTTTTTATGATATTACATTGATTTTATTTCTGTTACCTTGACTAACTTAGTTCTTAATAGATTTTATGAGCATTTCAAGTCATGATTATTTAAGATATTACAGGCTGGGGTAGGCTTGAACAGGAGTAAGGTTGATTATCAGCAGGATAGGTTCCAGGATCAGAATATTAGGTTCAGGAAAAGGGTTAGGCTGAAACAAGAAGAGGATTTGTTTAATTATTTAACTATAAACAAGCTAAATAGATTTGACATGTATCAAAATGCCGCCAATGAACAACAGATGAACAGGAACAAATGATTGTTTTACATAGAAAACTATCGTGGATTATTTCAACCATAATTATAAATAAGGGATTTATCACGTACCGTTTTATCGGTGTTTCGACAGACAATGTTTAGGTTCGGTACGTGCACCTTCATCAGGGTGAGTGCGATCCGCACTCACCCTCGAGTGGTCGATGTGGTTCGGTCGGAGAACTGATAAAACGGTACGTGATAAATCCCGTATTTAAAATTATAATTGTTTTACATGTTAGATTAGATATTGTCTTTATTGCACACCATTAAAAACAAACAAATGAAAGAAAATACACTTTGAAATCATAGGTACAATGGGCGGCCTTATCGCTAAAAGCGATCTCTTTCAGGCATCCTTTGGATGGACGGGGCATGTTGTGTTGTCTATCTTGTTTTAGAATTGTAATCAAGGTCAAAATCCAGAATACCGGTCATATTAATGATCGACTATCTACTATTAAGCTTATGAAAATATCATGACATTGACATTGGCGGAATTTTGACACACACAGTAGCCACAAACAAAAACTGAAAAGCCTTTGGTTCAGCCAAATAATACAGCATTGGAAATTGTCCTGTCGAAATATTGATTAGAAAATGCTTCACAGTATAATTTTTAAATATAAAGTGAAACTTGGTGCTTTTATTACACTCCTTGTTACAGTGTATGGTTAATATAATAATTATTTGGAATGATGTGGTTGATTTTTAACATTCTTGTGTTTACAGTTATCACAGAACACAAAATGATAGATCTCAAATCAGACCTATTAGGCTTCTTTAGTTAATATGTCTTATTATATTAGTGTTAGAGTTCTAGTTTGTAGTAAAGTCTTGTTCATAGCCAGTTATTGATTGAGAAAAGCGAGATCTCCAAATCAACTTGATCAAATCGGCGTTTTATGTATGTTTGTTTGATTGTCCGAGGATAACTTTCGAAACGTTGATCCGATCATCGTGAAATTTGATACATAGGTAGTGATGGCACAATTCTTGTGTAACCAAATGAGCTAAAAATTTTGGGGGTAGTTGAAATATTGGGATTCAAGAGAGGTAAAAACCTATGAAAATGAGACTATTAGGTCAAGTGGAACATCAAATGAAAGGTAATTCGTCGAAATTTACTAATTCGATTAGTAAATTTCGACCCCGTTTTTATCGACTCGCGAGATCTCAGTTCGGGGTGAACCACTAGTAATGTTTGTTATTAAATGTGTTTCTTAGTGGCAGAACAGTAACTTCTGGTCGTATTTTTCAATTTTAGACCACCCTGTTTTACAGAGGAAATAAGCCCAATCAGTGTGTTACAATTACAAGAACAATTTAATCTACATGTTATTTTAATTCTTGGGTGGGTGTAATAAGATCTACACCGAGTCCCACATTGTGGTGTATTGTAACCTGACCCTACTATTCTAACTCCGTGAAGTAACTGAGTAGGACTTAGGGTTGATGGCAGCAGTTTTCTAAGCTGAGGGAGTACATGTGGAATGAACTTCATCTCTGATTATTGTTTAAGCTCTAATTTCTGATAGTCTTTTAAAATTTTATTTATTTGGGCCAACAAACAGTGATACAATAAAAAATGATGTCTAAGTTATACAGTTTAAGAAGGATGCAACACCAGCACTGTTTACCACAAGTTACTTAAATTTATTATGTTTATACCTAGGCTATGTAATGAAAAGTAGATCCTACACAGTTATGTACTACTTTCTATACTAAAAGTTCAAGTAATGATTGGAAGGACTATCGAACATATTATACTATTTAATGGAGGGCTGGGAGAGGGGGGTGGGGTAACCAGGAAACCAACAGTTTTTTAGAAAAAAAACTATTTTGGGGTCTAGAAAAATATATGATAAAGTCCAAGGGAAAAAAAATCAAGCGATTATCACGCTTGATTTTGAATTTTAATAAAATTAATATCTCATATACTATATAGCTCCTGACTTCAAAACTTCACATGTAAGCTTTCTATAAGTAGGTATAATTATACTACAAAATTGAAATGAACGTCCTAGCTCACAGTAAGATATATATTGGATAGGTGAGCCTAATGATTTATTTAAATGAATCAACTAGTTGGAATAAGGGCGAGCGTTAACAAGTGATAGACTAATAGATTTTAATAACTGATGTAGAGGATACATTTCTTTTTTTAAGTAGATTAATGTAGAATCAATACCTCAATGCCAGAGATTGGTCTCAGACCACTAAGATCAACTTGGATTAATTGTCGATGTTAGGTAATATTGGATTGCTGTACTGAGCTAACTTATATAACACCATACTTATTTATTTTTGAGTATTTTTCAGAGAAATCACATTTCAATGAGTTAGCTTCTTTTGCCTGTGTTCTAAGTTCTAGGCTAGTACTAAGGAGTTTGCACTTGCCACAATAATTAAAATAAACTTATTCAAATCTTTTGGAGTAATTAATGATATCTCTCAAAGTTAAACAAAAAAAAATTATTTGTATTTACTTTGTTGTTGCAAAACATTGTTTACAAAGTTATGCAAAAATTTGTAGGTAAGTAATACGTAAAACCAAATATTTAATCGTCATATGAGACGTTATTGAACAAACACATTACAAAGCGCTAATGTAATCACGACTCGCCACGATCGTTCACTAAAACATCTGGTGTTGATAACGCTTCGTAAAGTTTCAACTTCGTTTGTATTCAAAAGTTGTGATCCATACGAAAAGTATCCTGAAATGACCTGGGAACCGGACAGCTGTGAATCCACGGCTCACCGGCACCCCGGCGCCTCTTTAAACAAACCGCCACGCCACTTGCGAAGCCCCCCGATATAGTCATTTAGGTTACAGTGACGAAATTTTTTTCACACAACTTTTGACCTACAAACTTACAATAAACAAAAAAGAAAACTGTACTCACGCGAAATAACAACTATCATCCAACCACAAGCGTCATTGCGATCCAGAAAGATGTAACACTGCCTAAATAATCACAATTAAACGGAGAACATTTTTTATCCATCCAATCGTAAGATCTCACAAAACTACTTTGTAACCATATAAAACTCAACAAATATTGCACGAGAACTTTAACAAATACACACACATAACAACTATTCTATTTTAAAAAGTTATTATCACAATTTAGACGAACGAAATATCACAAACGGATATCACTTTTCTATTTGTCCTTGCGTTCACATAAATCGAGCGGCCATCTTGCGTTCGTGCAGGACAGAGAGGCAGTGTTGCTAGCACTGAAAAATAAGTTCCCTACAAACTAAATACTTTACCCCGTGCACGGCATCGGAACGTTTCACGAGTAACATGTGGAATATCATATGTCACACCTGCTATTTTCCTTCGCATAACCTGCTAAAAATTATTCAAATGATCTCACTTTCGGTTTTCATCGTATATTTGTCGCAGTCATTCCCGTCTGCAACAAATCACAGTCGTTCGCATTTCTTCAGAATTCACCGGGCGTTTCCGTTGCCCGTGATTTTTCACAGTCAATTGAAATAACGCTAGCAAGAATAACAAGTGTAACATACATAAGTGACGTTACGGCATCATAATGAAAAATCATTGCCCGTGAAATTTCCAATGTGAAATAGCAGTGATAAAAAAGAATCATACGATGATCTTATTATAACATACAAAAATTATTTCAAAATAGCAAAAATTTTTTTGTGATAATTTAGTTCTATCGAGATAAACCTGTCATTGGCTGTATAATGTCATGAACTAGTTATTATAATTATCACTTTGACATCACATAAGACATAATATACATACAGGGTTACAAGAAAAATCGTGCTAAATCCGTTAAGGGCGAGGAGTACCCATCATTTCTGACTTATTTCACTATAAAATACCCTACACTAAACTTAACCCTTTTCGAGATATTCCCCTTTTAATTTTTTTATTGAATATTGCCGATTTTTAGGCTACTAAATTTATTTTTACTAAATTAATACTAAATTTATTTTGTGTATCTTCTTATTATTATTATTGCATTTTTACATGTGTAATAAGATGCTTTAGGACGTCAATCATTAAAATAGTGCATAAGTTAATTGAATAGACCGTAGTAGACAAGTGAAAGTTAAGATATATAAAAAAATATTATAAAGTTTATTTTTCTCTAAGCGATATCTAAAAAAAATATTATGGCAGTTATTCGGCAGATGTTTTTTTTAAAATATCTACGTTTCATCAGCTATCTAACGAGGTATAACAATCTAGGGTTTGTATTACATTTAGTGGAAAAAAGTAGTTGGGACGCTCCAGGTAGCAGTTCTAACGGTCCCGCGCCTATTGTCCTTCAAGTTAAGACGCACCATGCGAGCGAGACAAGTGATGATTTATGTAGGTGCGATTGAAAGAAAAAATGTGTAGAGCCCGGTTAGGGCTGGGAATACAACAGGGGTATTGTTTTGGTTGTCAGTCTGCTTTTGTGCTTCGTACATAGTAGATGTGATATCGTTTTGCTCTTTTTCTCGACTTGGCTGTGATTCTGGACTATTTCTTCTGATTTGTGATTACTTTGCTTGTTAACCGGACTCTGATTTGTACCTGTGATACGGAAGTGTTGAAGATGACGTCCTACACACCTGAGGAATGTGCTGATATGCTTATTTGTTACGGATACTGCGATTGTGTGTCTGCGCAAACTCGCAACGAATACATAACTCGCTACCCTGGTCGTCGAGTGCCGGATGTGGCCGTTTTTGACAGAGTTTATCGAAGACTTCGAGAAACTGGCTCTGTTTTGAGACAAAATACAGAAATGGGAAGACCACGAATTGACGACGAAGAACAGGACAATGAGATAGTGCAACGCTTTCGAGCGGATCCGACTACTTCCACTAATATTGTTGCCCGTGATCTGGGACTTTCGCAATGGAGAGTGTGGTTTACAGTGCATACTGCTGGCCTATACCCGTACCATTACACGCCGGTATACCTTATTTAAGAAGGAGACCCCGCGAGAAGATTGGACTTTTGCAAATTTATGCTAAATGCTGACGTAGAAGACCCAGATTTTCTAAGAAATATCTTGTGGACAGATGAGTCCAAATTTGATAAAGATGGCATAACTAACTATCACAACGCCCATTACTGGGCCCCAAAAGAACTAAGGAATCCCAATAAGAAAAGAGTGAAGGGGTGCCAACGAAGATTCAGCGTGAATGTGTGGATGGGCATTATTTCCAATCATTTGATTCGACTTTACGTTCTCCCGGATAATTTAAATAGGGAAAGCTACGAAAATTTCCTGAGAGCAGACTTAAGTGATTTGCTGGATGATCTGCCACTCAACCTGATCAGGGACATGTGGTTCCAACACGATGGCTGCCCTGCCCATTTCAGGAGAAGTATCAGAGACTGGCTGGACACAAATTATCCAAACAAATGGATAGGACGAGGTGGGCCGTTGCCATGGCCAGCAAGAAGTCCGGACCTAACCTCCATGGATTTTCATGTGTGGGGGTGTATGAAAAGTCTTGTGTACAGCGAGCCGAATCCAGTTTCGTCTGTGGAAGACTTAAGAGGAAGGATTGTGGATGCAGCAAACAAAATGAAGACCACGTTGACCACTGGAGTAGTGAAGACTGGTCTCCGTAGAAGGATGCGACAATGTATCAGAAATAGAGGCGGCTATGTTGAACATGAACTGTAGCATAAGAAAAAATTGTGTGAAAACCTTTAATAAATGACATTTCATGCTTACCTATTGTTTTATTTTACTTTTTAGGGCTAAGTATAAATTTTCTTCTCCACTGTAGCCTATAAAAATAAATTTTTTTCAATGCAATTGAATAAAACCCTAGAATATTATACCTCGTTAGACAGCTGATGAAACGTAGATATTTTAAAAAACATCTGCCGAACAATTGCCGTAATATTTTTTTTAGATATCCCTTAGAGAAAAATAAACTTTCAAATATTTTTTTTTATTTCTTGACTTTCACTTGTCTATTACAGTCTATTCAATTAACTTATGCACTATTTTAATGATTGACGCCCTAAAGAATCTTATTACACATGTAGAAATGCAATAATAATAAGATACATAAAATAAATTTAGTAGCCTAAAAATCGGCAATTTTCAATAAAAAAATTAAAAGTCGAATATCTCGAAAAGGGTTAAGTTTAGGGTAGGGTGTTTCCATAGTGAAGTAAGTCAGAAGTTATGGGTACTCCACGCCTTTAACGGAAGTATCACGATTTTTCCTGTATATCACATAAGACACTGTATTATAACTGTAGCTGTTGTTTATACAATATAAAATAAAAAAAATCCAGGCACGACTACCGAATAATCCTGAAGGCTACATACACACAATAAGAGCTGGAAGGGTCTGGAATCTAGACTACAGGATTTGACCTGAAGATTTGTAGGCTGATCCAGCCTTGCTATTCAGTTCATCGATACAATACCTACAGTCATGACGATAGACGACGACACGATCAGGCTCTTGTTAAACTTTGAGTAATATCGTAGAAGAATAAAAGGATGGGGCCGAAAGGCTCTCGAGTGGAGGCCACAGACCGGCAAGCGCAGCGTAGGACGTCCACCCACAAGATGGGCAGACGACTTGGTAAGAACCGCAGGTCGGCGTTGGATGCAGGCCGCTTCCAACCGCAGTTCCTGGAGATCAATGAGGGAGGCCTTTGTCCAGCAGTGGACGTCCTACGGCTGATATGATGATGATGATGATGGTGAAAGCAAAAGGAATAGTAAAATATCAGCTTGCATCCAGTCGTGCCTTCAGTTTAGAGTTTTATCTCTCGTATCTACACACAACGAGGTTTAATTGACTGGATTCCAATATTCCGATCCTTCCGATATTTTAATCACTGAAAGTTTAAGATACACTTAGCTAAATCAATCATAAGTAATGACACTTCAGTCAAACAGTGGTAATACCTAATATAGGTATCTACATTAACAGTCACATACATAACTTAGGTTATGTGTTTAGCTTAAACTAAAACCATTAAAAAACTAAAACTACATCAAATAAAGAATTATATAACACCTAATATTCACAAAAACACTCACCACGGTAGCGATACCGTAGTACTATTATTTCTTCTGAGGTGAATGTTGTTTCGTGTGTGTTGTAGGAAGTAACGTTAGTTTAGACTATCTTATGGGGACTAACTGAACAGGTCATCCCAAAACACTTAAAGGTTCCCTGAACACTTCTTTGATAAGAAATAAAATGCTTCAATGTATCCATTGTCTTATAGTGGCGTTTTTATACAAACACTTCAACACTTCGATGTACCGATAGTAGCCGATACGGCATCGTTGGAGAGACTCAAGCACTGCCCATGTTTCGAACGCGTCGAAGGCTTTCTCATAGTCCACAAACGCGAGACATAGCGGCAAGTTATACTCTTCGGTCTTCTGTATGACTTGCCGCAGCGTATGTATGTGGTCTATGGTACTGTAGCCTTTACGGAACCCGGCTTGTTCGGGAGGCTGGAAGTCATCAAACCTGCGTTCGAGACGGTTCGCGATGACCCTTGAAAACAGCTTATAAACATGGCTCAAAAGCAAGATGGGCCTGTAATTCTTAAGCAAGGTGTTGTCACCTTTCTTGAAGAACAGAACCACCACGCCCTCGTTCCATGCTTTTGGCGTCGTACCTTCAAGCAAGGCAAATACAGTAGATTAACAAAAACCATTTGGTTTTAATTTTATTATGAATAAGTACCTACTAATCATTTCTGTACAAAAAGTAATAATATCCCATCAAAAACATAAATGTGAAATGAGAGTCATGTTCAATATATGCCATGGTTGTTCACTTCGACAACAAAATAAGTGAGATCTAAATGGGTGCCAAGTTCAATGGATGATCAGTTCTGAAATTTATTTATATCAACATAAAATCTCTAATTATTTTGTAGGCATATGTTAAACTTGGCTCTCATTTCACATTTATGTTTTTGATGGGATTGACTTATTCAAAATCGTTGGTAAATGAATAAAATCCTATAAATCATATAAATCACCACTATAATCTAAATATCTCTATCTTCAAAGTTTTGCTGGAAGAAAACTCGTATTATGGTTAAGCTCGCCTTTGTACATGTCCATTTTGTAAGCTATTTTTGTCTTTAAATCTATTTGTGTCTATTCTCTTTCTATTATCTTTAAATCTATTAATAAAATGTGTCGTTTCAAAATGTTACGAATGCCTGTAGAATTCTTAAATAATTTTCTGGCAAATAAAGTCAATTGAATCTAGTAATCCCCTACACTCTTATGTACATACTCCCGGTATGTACGGGGTATAAATGTCGTTCTCTACTACTACTAATCAAAGTAGACCTGTGGCTGTTGTTGCACCCTAAATTCAGGTTTATGCTTTTTATTTGGCAACATTAAAATATACCATAGACAAAAAGTGTTGTTGTCATGCTTGCCAGTAAAGTTATACATTTTTTATGAATGTATGTAAATTTTTTTTATGAATTTATTTTAAATATACTGAGTATAGAATACGTTTTATTTAATCGATATTGAAGATTTATTGAATTAAATTAAATTATCCAAAAAAAAATCCTACCTAGTGCCATCTATCTATATCTATGGAAACTTTTCATTTAGTCGATTAAGCGGCATTCAAAGAAAACATCATAGATGTCTCTAACCTATCTATGATTCTTTTCTTTTATTAGCGACGCGACGTAACAAGAAGCTAAAACTAGATTATATTTATATTCACAAATTAACTAGATTAGAGCATTTCTGGTTAAATAGAAACTAATAAAACAATAATTAAAGTTTTACAGAAAGTACGTACACACGGCTACACATCAAGCTATACTTTTCTAATATAAGCTGACTTCTCATTTAATGAAAAATCTACACAATGCGAGGTCAGCTTATACTGGAAATGTATAGCTTGATGTGTAGCCGTGTGTACCTACCTCTAACTACTAACGTTATGAGTACCACAGAGCAGCCCCGGATCTAGAATCTTTCCTAATCGGGGCAGAAAGACGCCCGCGCGCCCCCTCTTCTTCAGCGTTTGAGGGTAGGAGGGGGGAGGTGTTGAAGTTATAAGCGTTCCAAATCAAATGAACAGCCAGGTGTGTAGGTGGACCACAGCAGGTAGTGGAATAATCGATAGTACGACGTGCTTTTTTCAACATATTTTAATGAAGAATTTGGCGCCCCCTTAAATTGCACTCCGGGGCAGGTGCTCTGATTTACCTCCCCCCTAGAACCGGAGCTGCCACAGAGACATAAATACTTAGCCCGGCTTGCACAATGATCCCTAAACGTATTTAGCGACTAAACATGTTTAAATTAGACATATTTTTATGATTTGACAGCTCTCTTAAACATTTAGGCACATATTACGATTAGGCATCATGCGCAAGTCGCCCTTATTGTAGGTACTTTTATATAGTGGTGTCTAACGATTTTGTCTATTTGCCAGCAAATATTACATACCTAATTAAAATTAGGTAAGGATAAGGAGAGGAAAGGAAAAATAAGTGAATATATTTACACTAATGTACTTGTTTATGTAATCATTTAAATTTGGGATTGTACCTCTTGGAACATAGGGTAAGCTTACTTCAGGTCAGGGTAAGGTATGTAATGTATACTACAATGTACATATATTTTATCTGATAGTAGGTAGGTACTACTATTAGGTACATACATCTTCTTTTGATCATGGCACTTAATCATCTGATTAAAGGTTGTCTGGAAGAGATCGCTTTGTTAAGCAATATGCTTACATTTATTTGTTTAATTCTTTATTTATATCTTTGTGTCTAGCTTGTAAGGTTAAGCACCTAATAAAGAATTTTCATTCATTCATTCATGTTCATACTGGTTGTTCTACCAATTCGATGTTTTTCATTGAACAATCACGTGGTGAAAATCAAATGATTTCGGTTATAATCTGTGGACCCTAGGTCAAACAATTTTTATATTTAAGGTGCCTTCCTAAAAAAAATATTAAATTCTAACATTTTTTTATGAAATATCCATTTTCCTAATCCTCTTTTGGAGCGCCATCGTACGAATAGGTAAAAATAAAGAAAACAACAGTGCTTTAGTTAATGAGTTTATTTCTTTTCTTGTTATTAACTTAATTTAGCTTATAGACCATAGGTCTTACAACGTTACCTTAAACTTCAACAATACTCCTCTAATTTACCTATTTTGAATTTTACTACAACCTTAGAAAAAATAATCAGTATGTAAGTAGGTATTTAGAAAAATCTTATGGAAAATACAGAAAATAATTGGCTTATGATAGTAGCAGTGTTTCGTTACAATTGTTATAAAACTTTAAAATGCCAGATTTAGGTATTTTAAGAACAAATAAGAAAAATAATTATTCGTTATTTGCTTAAAATTTTAGACCAAGTTACAAAATAAACCAAACTCAAAATCCTAGAGCCTTCTAAAACGAAGGAAATCTTCACTAATAAACAGGTAGGTACCTATTTTGTTATTAAAAAAATATTTTAAGTTAAATGGTTACTTAGCTTATAAGTACCTACTTAATTATAAAATCCGTCTATAGTAGGTACCTATTTAATTAAAAATGCATTTTTATCCAAGTCATAGACTAGACCTTACACACACACAAAGGCCACAACATTTCGAAATGGCCACGACTGGTAAAAGGCCACAAGCTTACTTACCTATAATTTTTAGAGTTGTTACAAACTTTTAGCTCTTACAAGAGATTGAGCATTTAAATTGTTTATTCCTTAAACACTTTTTTTGTCAATTTTAATCAATTTAGAAAATTATTTAAAACACACTCGTTTGGAACAAGTTCTGAAATTCAAACATTTTCATCACTTCGAACCATTATGGAAATTCCGCTTGGGCCCACATTTGCATCTCCCATTTTCATAATCATAATCGATCCATTCATATCAATTGGGCGATTGTCAGTTAAGTTCAGCGATCAAGCAGTGTTGTTCATTTGATGATGAGGCCTTGGTTTCTCTCGTATTCTACGGGTAGGAATATGTGCATGCGTTTTTCAATTTCGCAACGGCAGAGTGGGCAACGATTGCATCTGTAACAAGAAAAATAAAATATCATTAGAATGCTTATTGTAGCAAGTATGGTAAGCACTTTTATTGCTATCTCGATAGATGACACCACCATTTCACTATTACATTTTAAAATGGTGGACCGTTGATTGAGGTACAGTATAATACTAGGGAGTGCAATCTCGGTATACCGAGATCTTGCACGAATTATGCAAGATTAATCTTGCACCCAAAATCGTGCACGATCTCGCAAGATTTGCAAGATTGCACAGCAACGCATTCCACGGTTTTTTTTTCGAACGCTTTATTTACCTACATCGGCCGGCACTATTCGGCACGGACCGAACGCACGGTTGGTAAAGTCTACTTACTTTTTGGACGGGGATTTCCCCAATGTTGTCGTTTGGTTGGTTTATGTTTTGGTTGAGTTGAGTGAGAGGTTGAATTCGAGATTCGAGTGAGAGCTTACTTACATGACAATGAGAGTTCGTTTTTGAGTGTGTTTTTCCATACAAAATCTTTAGTAGCCGCAAAAATACCTACTTATCTCTCTTGATGAAGAATTACAAATGATTTTGAAAGCCCGCCGACAAGAACGTCCTTCACGTGCAATTGGTTCATTTATTGATAAACTTGTTCGACAAGAAATGAATCTGTTGGAATCAGGCGGGGCAAAAGGCCAGAACCTGCAGTCAGTTTATCAATGCTTATCATCAGTGGTGCCGACCAGCGTGGAGGCAGAACGGGCCTTTTCTGCTGCTGGTTATTTGGCACGGAACATCCGAAGCCAGTTGGCAGACGACAGTCTAGATATGTTGTGTTTTCTAAGGATTTTTTTGCACAATAATCTGTAGTTTTTTAATAAATGATTCAGTAATTTTGTATAATTGTATATGCTTTCATTATTTCGCCCATAGAACAATAACTTTACCAAATTACAATAAGATACTCATAATTATTAAAGAGAATTCCTAGATATGCAAGATTTTGCAAGATTAGGCCTCTTGAATCTTGCAAATACCGAGATTGATGATTTTTCTGCAAGATTGCACTCCCTATATAATACCCTATAGAAACCATGTCTTAGTAGCTTAGTAAGTTATTGAAGAAATAGGGAGTTATCTCAGGGTCTAGTATAGGTCTTTTCAGTTCTAGTTCTAATGAGAGCTTATCATTTTATATAAAAAAAAAACTAGTTCCATTTAGCGTAACAGATGGCGCTTTCTGGAGACCACGCTCACCGGCAAAAAATATGGTGTAATACCAAAATCTCGAAAACGCACTATCAAAATTTGTCTAAAACAATCTCTCTTCGTCATATAAACAAACACAAATGATGTCAAGTTGCTCTGAAAATAATGTTGATGCAGCAAATGACATTGACAATTCACTTTCCTTTGTTATTTATAGCATGACAGAGCAACGCCATCTGTTAGCAGTTATACAAACACGGCCGTGAAAACCCCTCGCTGGAAGAGATGTATTTGCTTACCTCGGGGCACACTCATGGCAGCAGACGACATGCCGGCATGGCAGGAACAGGGTGTCCATGCCGGCGTCCATGCATACGCGGCAAGCCAGCGCCTCGCGCCCTGCAGACGCACTGCGCGACCGTAGAAGGGACTCCTGAGGACAAAGGAAAACACATTTTACTACTTCATCTACCGCAGATTACAAAGTAGGTAGTTAGATAAAAAAATGCTGGACATTACACACAGCGCTATCCCCAAACTATGTCAAGCTTGTGTTATTGGCACCAGATATCTGATACAATACCTAAAATAGATTCAGAGGTGACAATTTACCAAAAGGAATGCGTTAGAGCTATTGAATAGTAACAGAAAAAGTACCTACATAGGGCAAGATAAAGAGAAGCATACAGCCAGCCTGCTCGTTTATACTAGTGGATCACGGACTATGTAGTGGATATAGTACAGTACAGATACAGTTTCATGAATGTTGGGGTTGGTAATAAAAATTCCTTGATGACAAGATATATCAGTCAAAGTAGGTAACGTAGGTAGTTAGATAACCTTTGCTTTTTCTCAATTACATTGCGGATCCATTAATACTGGTACAAACGTAGTATCTAAGTTGATTATTTCTTCTGTTTCTACACACAATTAAAGGCTATGAAAACAGAGCCACATTTTTTTAAGCTGGTCACTAATCGACTTACACTATCGTATAATATTTTTTTAATTATAAATTATGGTCTTGCGTTTGACGTTTGATGGTAAGAGTGTTCAGTCGACGATGGAACAGGCTTGCCTACATGAAACCTGTTCACTCAGGACTTGAAGACCAGTTGTAGTTAACAGGAAACATAGACTCATTTAAAGTGTTCCACTCTTTGACTGTGCCTGCACATTATAAAGGAACAAGAAAGATCCAAAGACTAGGCAAGTAGGTAGACTTGCCGATCGGTCTACAGGCCTGAACACATTCAAATAGGCTACCAAAAAAGGACAAGTGTTAAGAGTTTACCCAGCGTTTATTCTTAAGTTATCTCTTTTGTGTCGGTGTTTATAGCCATTATGACCATACTTTGGGGTTACTGAAAATTTTTAGATAACTAGAACTAGTGTAGATATCTTACCTTGCGTTCCGTCCCCGGATGCCGAGCGCGGTGGTGTTGAGCGCGCCTTGCCCTGTCGTGCACCTCGCGGCAAGTCCGAACTATATCAAAAACGTATCGCCTGCCCAGGGTCGACGAGTCCTTGAAGATTGACGCGATTGTACCCTGGAAATAAAGGAAAGGAGGGTAAGATATTGGTTATGTCTAATGGAAAGCAGGGTAAGATAATGGTTATATCTTGGAAGAACATTCTTGGGATATGGGTTAATTATCAAAGACAAATCTTTTGATTTGACAGCGGACGAAAAAGGCTTTTGAGCTTAAATACAGACATAGTTGCTATATGTTTTGCCTATTCTAATAAAAGGCATAATCTCAGTGCCACCTTGTGGAGAATATACATATTGCTACGAAAGCAGACAAAAATACCGAGGCCACCAAGGCTTTTTAGCAAAAAAGTTGCCTACACTCAAAACATATCGGGAAACATAGCGGTTCTTTGTGAGAGATTGTAAGGCAAATTAGGTCTTAAATCTTACAATTTTTTTTTTCCTTTAGTTAGTATTACTACTATTAAAGTACTTCTATTCTACCAAGAAAGTACTTTATATTTTTTGCAAACAGGACGAAGTAATAAAAACATACGTACCTACCTACTTACTACCTACCTATAGTCATAAAACATCAAATTGAAGAAACAAAATACTTGAGTTGAAGACAAATTATAAAAAAATTACCATATCAGGGCACCTTACCACGCCTCCCAAAGTATAAAGTCCAAACTGTTTAGGTACTGCTACACAAATAATTTAAATTATGTGACGTAAATTCACAGCATTTGTTATTTACTTTACTTTAAAAATAATGAATAACATTATTTTCTAAATTATCATTTTTTGTCAAAAAATAACAAAAAATAGTCAATTGTCTAGTGTGTGATTCAGTTTATTGTATTTTTCCCACATTTTTCCTTACTTTTATTTGAATATCATCATCATTGTACTCAGTGTACAATTATATATTTTGTTATTCTATTTTGACTGAGATGGATCTCACATGAGTTATGGATTAAATTATGATTTATAAAAAACTATACCTACATAAATATAATGTCAATTATATCAAATATCACGGTAGTACAAAAACTGAAAAAGTGGCATACATTTGACTTAGAAATCTGTTCTATATCTACCAATACCAAAACAAAATCTAAGACATGGGATTTAGAAAGGGTTCTATGCCTTACATCTTGTTGGTGAAAGATAAGTAGCTAAATGGAAGCAGACCGGGTGATGATGCCAAATAAAATGCTCAACTGGATGATAATAATAACAAAACAATGCTTACCTTGAGATCTCTTATAAACTGCTCAGTGACATCACTCCTAACAGTCTCGCAGCAGTAGAAGGCATGCTTCTCTGTGACAGCTCTGTAAAGTGCCGCAGCTTGGCCAGAAGTCGCCATCTTGACGTATAGAGGAGCCTCATTCCCTTCACCAGTGACGTAGGTCATCTGGAAAAGGCGGCGGACGGATTGTGCGCGGTGAATTACTGTGTAGGGGATGCTGGAAAGAAGAGAAATACATGTTAGAAATGGCAGAAAATAATATCATCACACTAATATTATAAATGCGAAAGTTTGGTTTGGATGTTTGTTTGTTACTCAATCACGTCATAACGGCAGAACCAATATCGATGAAATTTGGTGTGTCGATAGATTATGACCTGGATTGGCACATAGGCTACTTTTTATTGACAAACCACGCGTGCAAAGCTGCGGGCGGAAGCTAGCATAAAATAATTAAAACAGACATACATAATTATGTGTTGAATGAAACTTTGAGTAGGTAAGTCTAAGTTTAGGTACTATGGTACAATATAACTCAGAAGATGATACCTATAGGTTATTGAAATAAGAATATTAATAGGAAAACTTAATTGTTGAAGTATCCTCAAATAGACACTTATATGAGATAAGCGTTAATACAGGGACAATCTAGTGTCAAGTCTGCGCGAAAGTACGAAAAGTAACGGAAATATTTTGAACTGTGTTTTTCTTGCAGTCTTACTTACCTAACAAAAAAGAATATTAGAGTTTAAAAATACTTGTACATATAAATATTAATGAATCTCAAACATAGGTAAAGAAAACAAACACAGACGTCGTGACAAACAATATGAAAATTAGGGAAGAAATTCTCGAAGATTCTACGATATCAGTATCACACGTGTAACGTAAGTATTGTTTTTCTAACATCATCGCACAAGAACTAGTCAACCTACTCAGTTGCTAAGTGCCAAGCAACATTTATCCTAATATTGACATTGTAATGTTTGGGTGGAGTGTTTGACCTATTAATATAAAGATACGTTTCTACAGCCTGATATTGCAATGCAAACTGACGTAGATAAAACTAAACACTAGCTAGATAAGCCAATGTTAATCCTATGTTCCAATATTGTTCTACAAAATAAGCGCCATCTTGCTAAGCAAGTTGAAAAACAAGGGCCCTGACACTGAGGCACTCCGCGGTTATAAAACTCGAAATTGACATCAAAAGTGGTAATTTAAACTGATCAAGGTCAAAACAAGTTCATAATTAAACTATCTTTGCCCAAAATATGTTTTAGATATTATACCTACAATTGCTTTGTCAGCCATTTTGGAAGATAAATGAGATAAAACGCGTTGTACAAAACATTTTTAGTTTTTTTCATTGGATATCTGAACCTTTCATTGGCTTATCTGGCAAATAGAGCTTATCTTGAAACAATAGGGACGTTGTTAGGCAGTATCACCAAGAATATGAATTAAAACAAACAAACAAACGTTAATTATTCACTTGAAGGTAGCTAAGTATACAGTTTAATGATTATTGCTGTAAATCATTAAATATGTTTTGTACTACGCAGTAGTATTTACGGAAAATGGAACATAACATATCTTCTATAAAGTAGGCACCTACAGTTGGTATACCTACCTAATAATTTAATGATAACAATTTTATCTAATTAGAACATAATGGGAGGTAAACGTGAACGGAAAATTATTGTTACTCTAAATTGATAAGTTCGTCAATATTCTGACATTATTGGTTGATGTTATTTTCCTATTTATTATAGCTTATCAACAAATATGACATATATAATTTTGAAATATGAATAACATTCTTTTTTTATCGTTTGTTTACATGTAATACTTTTGAAACTATAGACGCTCGAATAACGAGGAAGAAATGTTAGGAATCTGCTGCTTAGCATTTTCTTATAAAGTATCAGCTATTATCCTCGAAGTAAATGATCTGAATGACACTGAGGAACACATTTAGACATCCGATACCAAATATAGATAGATTACCAATCTACAGGAAGTAACAATCAGGGACAAAGTACCACCTTATCCCTATCTCTGACCAATGTAAACCCAATAATGTTATTGTATTGTAAGTGTACCTAAATCAACAACCTTATATAAAGACCAGAATTATTTAGGAGTCAATGGCAATAAGGTGTTTCTTACCTTTGTTTCTCCACTCCGATGTCTTGTTCTCCGTTGCACGCAGGCCTGTACACCACTAGGCCGTGGGGACCGACTCCTACGCACGTACTGAGTCTACATCCACAGCCCCCAACGCTCTGTCCTGTCGCCAGACAGCCGACAGTCGCACTTCCATCGATCTCCTCCTCTCTTGTTCTTGGTTCTTCAGCTTGCTGCATATGGTATAGAAGATGACTGTAAAGATTGTGGGCGTTGTTGCTTTGTGTGATGGGTTTACAGAAGAATAGCTCCTCTCCAAAAGATTCAAGATTCGAAATTTCTTTAAGAAGTCTGTACTCAGCTTGCGATGCTCTCATCCCAGCGATTTCACAGTGGTAATCAATGATCTTGTCTACATGGTCTTCTGGCTTCTCGCCTTGAGGTCCGATCTTATCACACTCTTCGTAAATGTGTTTTGGTGGATCTTCGAACTCGCAATCACCGGTTTCAGCTTGAGCTATGTAAGCAATGATTTTTCTAGCGACTTCTAAATCAGCTACAACCAATCTGCCTTCCGTAAGGTCTAGTTTTGCTTGGAGGTAGAACTGGTGGCGGGTCGGTTCATTGATCAAGAGGTGGGGAGGGACCCAGAATTTGACGCGTAGATCCAGGCGTCCTCCAGGGATTCTGTGGGGATCGAGGGGGTTCCTTAAGTTGAGCCATCTTGAGGGTCCTGATCCTGGAGATACGCGGAGGCCGAAATAGTCTGCTTCAGCGCCTATTTCCAGCTTCTCACATATCTGTAACAAAAGAACAATAAGATAAGAAACTGGCAAGAAACAAGGTGACCTACCTACCTATTAATCACGCATGCGAATCGTGTTTTGTAAAAGAGTCTTTGTATCTGAACTATTGAAAAAAGTGCTGCAAAAAGGCTATTTAAGTAACACAAAAGTGACCCCTAAATTGGTATTTAACCTTATGATTATATTTACACTAAGCAGATACTAAAAGCTAAAGCTATAAAATCGAGATTATGAATCTAGCCTTGGTTTTACGCAATATAGACTTTTCTAGATAATTCTACGGTTATCCACTCAAAATAAGCACATAACTGTTTGGCAATTTATTTTAGTGAAAGTTGACTTGTAGAACATGTGATTATGTTGATGTATAAAAGAAATAATTAGCAGTCTAAGTATATTGATCAGGTCATACAGGATATAAGTAATTTGTAACCTAGCTTTTTAAATAGTTAGATAATACACATAGTTGTTGAGTATCTAGCAAAAATGTTTCAAGGTAACAGGTCTTTTTTAAATACAACTGAGCTTATTAAAATATTGAATATAAGTATTTAACAATAATTTAAGTTCCCTTCCACCCTTACAAATAATTCAGAAACTACGCAGTTAAAACTAAAAAGTTTTCTTTATAAAAATACTAATTTTAAATTGTATTTTTGACGCAAACGTCAGACTATTTTGTTCATAGCTCAGGGCACAGAAAGCCTTGGCGCTAACTGATAATCAACCTATTCGAGAATAAAGCTTATGTTTCGCAATTTGATAGTAAAATGAAGATGATCTTGGTATTTTAAAGAATTTACTTTAAAGAATATAGATGTATTTAAGTTTGTGGTTAAACACTGACCCGACCTATAAAATCATAAGTACTTAGATATTATGGTTAAGTTGGGTTGGGCATAGTCCATTTTTAAACCTTGAATAGTAATACATAATTCGTTATACACCTATTCGATTAGTTCAAAGCGTTCATAGTCGTACATAATATTCAGCGCAGTCACTACTTGGATGGGTGACCGCTAGTGTCATTTTCAACATAATATTTCTGAGCTTCGGAGGTTGATCTGTGTTGCTTCTTTACGTAGTAATAGTTAGGTGTATTCTTTATTTAATTTTGTTTTAATATACCTACTTTAGTTAGACCATCAGTTTCTATAAATGTTTGGTAACCGATACTTCTCCTGACCTATGTAGAAACGTACCTACCTCACTGAAAACAGAAACCTAGATAGAGTTGTCCTAGAGGATCGGATGACAAATATTTACGAGACTGACTGCACGACCTTTTTGTCTGTTACACAATACGATGGATAAGGTGTCAATGAGAGATAGGGTTGCCAACCGTCCAGTATTTCTTTGGGTCTTATTTTCAACAAGAATTCAAAATTCTCGCGGAACGAGTTTGCCACAACAACACAAGATATAGAAATAGTCTCCTAAGTAAACCCATGTAGGTTTACTTAGGAGGCTATTTCTACTGTATTCTATCTTTATTGCAGTGAGCAAAATAAAAGACATTACGAATTTCAGAGACGTAAAAACCGTATGTAAAAAGTTAAAATGGCAATGGACAGGAAATATTCTTAGAGAAAGAAAAGAGAAATGGACCAAATTAATAACAAAATGGTACCCTAGAGACGGTAAAAGACACAAAGGTAGACAAAAAAGACGTTGGGAAAATGACCTGAAGAAAATAGGCGGTCCAGAATGGACGAGAACAGCCAGAGACAGGATAAAGTGGAAATCCTTAGAGGAGGCCTTTGTCGAAGGACAAGCTGTTATATATGATAGATAAAACATAATTTAAAGCGTTTGCCGATAGCATAATGTACCTAGGTTAAGAACAGTAATAAAGGCTTATTTTATTTTATTTATTTTCTATGTTTATTGGACAGATCAGACGGACGAGCGAGGTGTGGGCGCGTGGGTCACCGCACAGCGCTCCGCGTGCATCGGATTTTGGAATGCTTGGATATCCGCATATTCCTAGGCCTCCACGCAATCCACTTGAGATTTCTCACACACAGACGGTTTTTGTAGAGTTGACATGGAATCTTGTGGAGTGGCGTCCGTGTGTATGACCAGCTTTAGATTTTCTCTCGACGTTCAAAACGATTAGTTATTTATTAATACGAGCGCGCAAATGAAACAATTATAAAACGAATAATTAACTTGAACTTTGATAAAGGTTGATTCAATTTGACTTACAATTAACTAACCTTTATACTTATTTATTTGATTTATTTTTGAGTCTGTGATTAACTTTACCTACTAAATACTTCGTCGGTACAAAGGAAATTAAGAACGTGGGACGCAGACATTCAAAATCACTCATTAAAAAAATTGAGTTAGTAAATACTTTATCACAAACTATTATGCACCTTTATTAAAGACTTTTATTGTAAGGCTTAACTTCATCATCATGGGTAGGAGAGAAGTGACATCGGAGATGACGGCTGATAGAGAGATGTGGAGGAAGAATGTATGTTGTGCCGACCCAGCGTATTGTGGCAGGAAGATGAAAGAAGCTTCATCATTAACATCCACAGCCCGACTTCACCACTGTTGGGTAGTAGGCCTCCCCAAGTTTGTTATCCACCACGATCCTGCTTTAGCCACTCCTCGGCCACTATTCAATCGCTGCCTTCTCCGCCTGTCATCGCCACCAGTAACCAAGTGTCGCTAAGACTTTAGCTAATTTTGGAGAAACTCTTTTATAAAGTTGGAGGGAAAAAGTCACAATTATTTTTCCTCAATAAAACAAGAAGCCAATGTTAATCACACACAAGGCTTACCACCAGATAACCTCTTTCCATATCATATCCGCATAATCCCATAATCTGCATCAACAATCTGTAGATAACCAAACCTCATATTTTCCATCTTGTCACGAGAAAATCTTATTTATAGTAGGTATTATTAGTATAATTTTCATCATAAATTATGGCTGTGGTAGGTAGGTAACTACACCGTTGCCGGTCCTAAGTCCGTGATGAGAAAGGAGCTGGTCTGAAGGTGATCAAATCAACCGTAAAACTGGCAACGCCGGGCATTGGGCGGCGGTTAACTAACCCGACAACTTCGTGCCCACACGAAGCGGCTGCGATGGCCGTGAGGAACCAAATACACTCTAATATACTCATGAGCGGAAGGACATGGGAACTCACCGCTTAATATCGCTTAATTTCCCAATGAGGTGGTTCGCCAGGCCTCGGACAGGAGAAATATTACTGGTGACCTAAAGACTACGTCTAACAAAACATCAATACGCGCCCATCATCGTATTGGGTCCTGAAACGTGAGAGGGCTACTTAAACTAGGCAAACTTAGCATCATAGATCGAGATGACTTGTCAAAATTATTGGGTACTAGCTGACCAATCCGCAGCTACGCACGCGTAGTTTTTCAATAAAAATATTACCCTCCTTCTGCGCAGTTGGGTAAAAAGTAGCCTATGTCACCCGGGGATAGTGTAGCTTCCCAACAGTGAAAGAATTTTTTTAAATCGGTCCCGAAGTTTCGGAGCCTATTCAATACAAACAAATCTTTCCTCTTTATAATATTAGTATAGATTAGTGAAACACATATGTATGCGCGGAAATTGCCACTTTTCTACAACATCAGGAAGTACTCTCTATATTTCTGGTGCAGATGATGCAAGTATCAATGGAGTTGGCATCCTGCTGGTCCCACCTAAGATCAATAACTCAGTTCTCGGGTGCAATCATATTTCAGATAGAATCATGACGCTGAAATTAAACAGCAACCCACACAACCTAAACAGTTTCTTCTGTATTTTATTGTTAATAATTGTATTTCCTTTCTGTTAAAAATTGTATTACTCGTGCGCGATAACTTGGGACCTGCTAGGAATGCGACTCCCCGACCGCTTCCCCTGCACTTCCCCGATGGCGCCCGTATTGTACCGTTCGCATCACTATTTTTTACTAGGGTTTTTAGTCTCGTACTGGCGTACGTCACGTAACGACGCGCTCTGGAATTCTTTTAGTTTTCGTTTGTGTTATTGTTTTGTTGTTGTTATAGTTTGTGTCATTGTTTTGTTGTTATAGTAAATGTTGTAAATTTATCGGATACCTCTTCGTTAAGTGATTATAGTGAGACTGAGGACGAAGAACAACCTCTAGAAGGCATAAGTCCACTAAGTAGTGACGAAGATGAGATAATGTAAATAATAGATATAATAAATGTATAAACTTAAACATTGTATTTTTATTTTATTCAAATAGTGTAAAAAAGATTAGATAAAAAGCAGCGTCCTCCCTGAGTAACATAATAAATTAGGTTAAATATATGTATACCTAAAGTTAGTCCAAGTATATGCCCCTGCCTCGTTGTCCTCGGAGGAGGAGTCCATGGATGAATTTTACGGATTGTTTGAAGACACGCAGCGTGACCAATGACCATGTTAATTTAATTTATTTAATTCAAGTTTGTATGTGGAAATATTTATAATTCATTACATTAGATTAGACACATTGCTACGTTTTGTTTACCTAATAGGTATAAAAACGAATGTAGAAAAACTAAGTTAGAATAATTTTACGCTTCTCAATAGGATCCTAACTTTTCGCTACTGCTAGCACAAATTATACCACCTTATATTCTGCTGACATAACATAAAAATGATCTCTCAGAATATAAGCGATTTTCACATCTCCTCTGGGATTTGTCTGAAGACAAAATAGGTAGGTACACACGGCTACACATCAAGTTATACATTTCCAGTATAAGCTGACTTTGCATTGTGTAGGCTTTTTTAGAATGAGAGGTCAGCTTACCCCTGCGGTAGAAATATCTAAGTTGGACCAAATTATGTAGAGCTTTAAGAACTTTGTCACTCGTATATATAGCAAATAAATATTTGATTCAACACTCATTATGAAAAAAATTACAATTAGGTAAGTACTTATTTATTGAAATAGCAACTTCTGCCTTTGTTTTCCATCTTCTCTGCCATTGTGTAGGTAATCAAATGCACAAGGAAGTGCTTTAATGAAAGGCAAATAAATGATGATGACTTAATTACAATGCACGTGGTCGTGTGTATCACGATCTAAACACATAACAATCATACCTACCATCATCCATTGCAATCAAACATGACTTGAACTTTGTGAGAACTGAAAATTCCAAGAGGTATTTTTGAAATTAATAACCACATGAAATCATACGTAAACTAAAAGTACATAAGCCATAGGCACCTATATATATCAACGCTGGGTACGTAAACGTAGGCTTACCAAATAAGTAACAATTATTTTATTTTATTTAATTCGGAAAACAAACAGTACTTATATCTAATAAGAAACGACCTTAAACACTTATTACCATTTACATGTGTTCGCATATATTATTTAAATGAGCTTGTTTGTTAAGCTAAGAATTTTCAAAATAAAAGAAAGGTAAAAAATAATATATAAGTAAAAACTACAAAAGATTCTATAAAATTAAAAGTGAGAACAAACAGTTATTCAATTCAAGCCAGTGTTCCAAAAGAACGCGCTTAAATTGCGAGGAATTTAAGTTAAATAAATCTAACTCAGGAAAATCAACCAGTTTATTATCAGAGCAGTTAGTTAGCAGATCTGTTAAAGAAGTTTTGCCGATAGTTTGTCTTACAGCGAGGAACATAAAGGGAAAGAAAAGGTATCCTTACGGTTCTTGATGGGAAAGAAGGTGAGGAGAATCAATGAGAGACTGCAATTTTTACCTACTTATGTTGTCATAACAGAAACCAACACATATAAAATAAAACTTTATACAATAAAGTATTACAATAGAATAATGCTTTATACACCAGGAATACTTAAAAAACGAATTAATGCTAAATACAGTACAATGGACGGCCTTATCGCTGAAAGCGATTTCTTCCAGGCAACCTTCCGATGGAATGTAACGAGCGAAGCAGTAATGGACAGCGGTGCACAGAGTATAATTACAAATGAAGATAAATAATAAGTATCTAATAAAAAACTGTACTTATAATACTAATACATAAATAAACACCTAAAGATATACAAATATCTGGACTATATACCCTACTAATACCTAAATCTATTATTATTACAAATCTTCTAAAATGGGATAATTAAAATAATTAATAAATAAATGAATAGGTGAAGGGTGCTGACAATAAAGCTAGGCATTAAGGTAATGCTGCTTTAATCTCAGCATAAAAGGGTGCTGACAATAAAGCTAGGCATTAAGGTAATGCTGCTTTAATCTCAGCATAAAAGGGTGCTGACAATAAAGCTAGGCATTAAGGTAATGCTGCTTTAATCTCAGCATAAAAGGGTGCTGACAATAAAGCTAGGCATTAAGGTAATGCTGCTTTAATCTCAGCATAAAAGGGTGCTGACAATAAAGCTAGGCATTAAGGTAATGCTGCTTTAATCTCAGCATAAAAGGGTGCTGACAATAAAGCTAGGCATTAAGGTAATGCTGCTTTAATCTCAGCATAAAAGGGTGCTGACAATAAAGCTAGGCATTAAGGTAATGCTGCTTTAATCTCAGCATAAAAGGGTGCTGACAATAAAGCTAGGCATTAAGGTAATGCTGCTTTAATCTCAGCATAAAAGGGTGCTGACAATAAAGCTAGGCATTAAGGTAATGCTGCTTTAATCTCAGCATAAAAGGGTGCTGACAATAAAGCTAGGCATTAAGGTAATGCTGCTTTAATATCAGCATAAAAGGGTGCTGACAATAAAGCTAGGCATTAAGGTAATGCTGCTTTAATCTCAGCATAAAAGGGTGCTGACAATAAAGCTAGGCATTAAGGTAATGCTCCTTTAATCTCAGCATAAAAGGGTGCTGACAATAAAGCTAGGCATTAAGGTAATGCTGCTTTAATCTCAGCATAAAAGGGTGCTGGCTGACAATAAAGCTAGGCATTAAGGTAATGCTGCTTTAATCTCAGCATAAAAGGGTGCTGTGAAGGAGCCCCCCTAATTTCTACAGACAAAGCATTCCACAGGCGCACAGCATCGACTGTGGCTTCGACAGTGAATGATTTCCCGTAGAAGGAACTAGAGTGTACGGGTGTTTTGAGGGATAACTTTAAAAATAGGACGTACTTATTTGAAACTTTTTAAAACGTATAAATTACTATAATTAAAACAATTTGAGGTTTTAATACTGACAAACATTATTCAGTGTTATTTCGAATGAATGACATTAGACATTGTTTATAACCGACCCTGGTATTTGGCAAAAACCTCAGACAAAAACGAATGACTTTAGGTAAGTAACTACATACTAATGTTTCGTTTGAATTTCCAAGAATTTTCCAAAGGAATTTTCTAATATTTGAATGGAAAAGTTTTTAATGTGACAGCATTATGTCATCACAACAAAAATAAATACTTATGACTGTCAAAAATATATAAATTAAGTGATTAATATTTATAAGCAAATATTTTGCGTGCCTTCTTCTATACCTAGTCTTTCTTCTTTAATGTTAAATTGATGTAATATCCTCCTTTCGAAGAAAACAATTAAAAAGAAATTATTTCCCAGAGCTTCTTTCTTCTACACGAAAATACCAGGAAAGGTAATGAATATGGTGAAGCAAATTGCTTTAGACTTAATGGCATCCAATTGGAAGCGATACGCAAAACGTTTAGTAAGAACTTGTACAAAAAGAAAAGAGCTCGTACCTATTGCGAAATGATCAGTTGAACAGATTTGGATGAGAGTAAATTATTTAAGTGTTGGAAAAACGCGCTATTTTTATCCGGGAGGAATAAGTCACCATGCAAGAAGCGATACCAAAAGCAACCTGTGAAGAGAAAACTTTGAACCCCTTTTGCGTGCACGCAGGAGTGTAAGATTTGGCATAGTTATAGTTTATATGGAGAAAAAGGGGGAATGCTGAAATTAAGGTAATAAAAATTATGAATTATGGTCGGATTTTGAACAACGTGCACTGGCAGCTAGTATTCTTAAAAATGCAGTTTAGATTGAACTAATAAAGTTGTCTTTATTTACAAACAAGTAAAAATCAAGAATAAAATAACTCGACAGTTGCCGACCGCCAAATCTTAAATTAGCCGCCATGAATGTCATAAAAATAGACTACAAGATTTTTAGCAAATAAAGGTACGTGATGACTGTGATGAGGCAATATTTTTTAACAATAAGTTAACGACTCAATAAAAACGAAAGATCAGAGATTAGAGTAATAATGATTAGTTATATCAAGTGTAGTGAAAAATACAATAATAATAATATTCACGACATCACTCCAGTTTTTACGAGTTAAAAGAATGATGTTATTAGGGCATCTACACTATACATACAAAGACATAAGCGACGTTGACAGATGACATAAGACCAAATGTCAACTTTCATTTGAATTCTGGCGGTTTAAATGCTAAATTTCTACGAAGCTGGCCACGTGTGTTCTATGGTCGTAAGTTGTGGGTACAGGCTTCAGGTCATCGACCCAACCCACTGTGGGAGTCGGACCCATACTACTATTCTGTGACCTGCACGACTCGTCGTAGGTACGTATAACTACAGAACAAATAAAGAGAATGCAAAAAGACTTCCTTTGTCGAGTTGATCGGCAAAGAACTAAATCTTATGAGAATTGTAGATAGAGATCTTATGAAAATCATAGATCCTGTCCATCCAAAGGCTGCCTGGCAGAGATCGCTTTTAGCGATAAGGCCGCCCATTGTACCTATGATTTAGAATTGTGTTATCTGTTTATATTTATTGGTGTGCAATAAAGGAATTATCTATCTTATGAGAATTGTTAATGGAACTGTAGAGAGAATCTTGAAAGTTACTAATGATGAATGAGGAAAAAACAATCTGACAACAAAAAGCTAATAATTCTATTATCTACCTACTGGCTTTAGAGCAAATAAAAGAACCTGAAAGAATTCAAATGTAGCGGCTCCGAACGAGTAACTTCAAATCTCAAGGGCTTGTTGCAGCATAATAGCAAAACGTACCATTGCCAACTGCAAATTATAACGATTCACTACCAATTCAGCGATGTTCAATGCTCTCAGATTGTTCTGCTAAAATAGAACAGCTGTAAAAAGCGATTAAATCATAGCCACACGCACGCAGCTCGCATCCCAGATGTTTTCTCTCTGTCTCTTTCTAACTTCGCTTCTCGGTCACGACTTTATCACGCATCGCCCGCGTGCTCGGTAACGCTCGATCAGTCGGCAGACTGGTCGCAACACCGCTTTGTGTAAACTTTAGACTCTTAACAAATCGCCAGATTCGTCGACCAGATTGTAAGTTGGACTAAAATATCTTAGCGGGCGTTCAGAAGTAACCTGCCGAAGGCAGATTTTGGCGCAAGTTTCGAAATTGGGAAAGTTGATGCGATCGTTCAAAAAGGATAGCTTTACTCGGTTGATATAAGACATCGAATAATGATGGCATATTTTTTTAAACTTTAAACTTTCAATAAGGCTGCTCGGTGCAGATTATTTGAATATTTGCAGACAAATATTAACAACCCATGATAATGTAGATAAACATGAATCTACCTAAAACATACATGTGCTAAAGTTGGATCGAATCTGCTTCCCACATGCTTTGAAGGTGAGACAGGACAGGATATTACGTGTAAAAATAAGAATTTTAAAACTTAGTAGTTTTACTTAAGTATCTTTAAGTAAAACTACTAAGTTTTAAAATTATGTGTTATTAATAGATCATGATGTTATTCAAGTTAAACCTATTAATACATAAGCGCGAGATCAAAACGTGACATTTGACTTAGATTAGAAGAAGCGTCGACAATTATCAGATTTATCAGGTACCTTGCCTACTACTAGTATAAAATAACAAAATATGACAGTGACAATGACAGAGGATACTGATGACAGTGACAGTCAATGTTGTAGTGAAAGAAGATCCTAAAAATAGGCTCTAGGGATTGAAATCAATAACTTTATCAACCCTAGTTATAAATGACGGCAGGATTTTAGTACTGTAGTTTCTATGCTAAGCTAATAAACATCCTATATTATGTCTCGGAACATTATAAATATTACTGTTCAGTGTTCAGTCAGAATACCTACCTATTTTAATAATTTATCAACAATATAATAGGTATTTATGTTCCAATTAATGCGTAAGGTACGTTTTTATAATACCTATGTGGCACAGATTGTGACTACTGCGTGCTACTGCGCAGTGTTTTTGACTTTATCAGGTGTACACCTGTACATAGGTACCTAAATGATAGAATTACCTGACCCATTCAGAAACAATAAACCAGCAGCTATAATACTTGTAGAAAGCATGAATAAGATATGAAACTTATAGTGTACCAACTATCACTGAATAATTGCTATTATTGATCACTGAAAGTTTTCAGATAGGTAGGTAAAGTACCTACCATGGGATTTAGTCACGGTAGGGCAGGGTAGGGCAGTTGTCCCCTCGCTTAGGAAACGAACCAAACAATTCCCTAACATATCAATTTAAAAACTGGCACGCACCATAAAGACATAGCCACAAAGAGTATAGAGAAAATTGCGACTGGGTTTAGCCAGAACCTCCTAGGCTAGTGTTAGTAAGAAATACTTGTTATTGCCCATTCTTTGCAATCCTGGCTAAGCTTTACGATACTTAACTTCCCAAAAGTAACAAGCTCGAACTAGGTCAAAACTGTATTGCAAGATTTGTAAATATCACACACACATACAAACAAATACGTTAAAAAAATAAGTATTGCAATGAAATAGCAAGTTACCAAGGACATATTCTGTTCTGAATCTTACAACCTACATAAAAAGGTATATTATTGATGAAAATACAGGTAGCAATTTGGTACTAGCAAAACAAATAAAGATAATGTAAGCAATGCTGAGTTCAAAACACTTCATAACCACTTTAACCACTTAATGGAAAGCAAACCATGCGATATCCGCATAAGAACTGATTTCCATAGAATGCATCATGCATACAGACAGTTACAAACTAAACAAAAGCAAATAACATAGAATGTTTATTACCGTGGATAGCGAGATGTCCTTGTGGTGTGAATTAAAATGCGCATATTAGGAATACGCGCGCAAAATAGACGCCATCTTGGTTTCTATCTATAAAAACTAGATGATATTTTAGAACAAATAAATATATGTACTAGGTAGATATAATATACATAAGTAGGTATTTATTTGTTCTAAACTTAGGTGGGTGACTTCTGAATAATTTTGGCACAGAAGACAAAGCACAATGTGAAAAACTTCTTTTTATGCCATGTTCCCATATTAATACACATTTTTTGCAGAATATTAAAGGTTTTTCACCTGTGTCAAAACCTTACTCTGTTTTTGAAAAAATGCACCTGGGTAAACCTACCTGTCCTACTTAGAAGCTCACAAGTTATTCTATTGTTTGAAATGAAAAATAGCAGAAAATGTCATATATTTAATTAAACCTTAGCATAAAGGAATCCTAATCCAGAATTGAGATGCTTAAACATTTACATATGATTGTATAATCTTTTATTATCTTCTAAGAGGTCACGCACGACCGATAGTAGATAACATGTAGGTACTGAGTACTAATGTACCTAAACCGCGTAGCAACTTTTTATACTATATCATTAAAGTTGAAGTTAATCTAGAAGCTTTTTGAACAAAGATACTACAAAACTAAACACGTGCTAGTACACTTAATTGTTCATTCAATAAACCATTTTTAACTTTATATGGTGTTCTAATTAAGTAGATTACTTAAACAATGGTTACATTGTTTTTTGTCTGAATCAACAAGGCAATAAAAATTAAGGTTTATTAACATGTTGTGACATCTTTGAATAACCCACGTGGGTTTATTACATACTAAAATAAAACTAGGACACGAGGAAGCAAAAAATAAAGTCCTTTGACAATTCATACAGAAAAAAACCTTCAAAAATGGGAAGGGAAGTTATCTGGAGAGTCGCCAGTTTTTTAATCAACGTTCGTTCTCCACGACCTCTGTCTGACGTTTTTATTTTTTATTGAATAGAGACGGCAAAACGTCATTTTTGTAATTGCTTCATCCGGTTAACATTCATTCGAATTTCGTGACGTCAAATGTCACCTTTCAATTTCTTTGTAATTGTCATATAAGTCAAATATTCCTTGCATCAAGTGTAAATATATACGTACATATACAATACATACTGAAGTGTCTATAGATTTATGAAAATTTTACATTTTGCCGCGATAACGTGCGAACTTTCGTATTTCATCCACATTTTTTGCGAAATGGTTAACACTACTAATGGTTATTTTGAGATATAGAGAAGGTAGGCCCTGGCCAATGACATTTGCCGACACAGTGGTAGGTACAATTTTTGGACAGCTTCCAAAATATCACGATGTTGATACGTGATTTCGTGAGTTTATAAGCTTGCCTTTTCCTTATTTAGTTGAATTTTGTTATTTTTCTGAGCCAAAATACACAATCCTCCTCACATCAAAAATGAAAACGTTTGGAAGTTTCGTTTCTTTATCCGCTGTGAAAGCTGAATCACTTTAAATAAAATTTTATATAATTATAATGAAAGCATGGTATGGATGAGACTAGCGCAGGATCGTGGCGGATGGCACAAACTTGGGGTGGCTTATATACCCAGCAGTGGGTGAAGTCGGGCTGTGTATGCTGATGTACCTAGTTTATAGAGAGTACCGAGGTATTCTTTCTTTAATTTACCACATAAATTCTTTACGGTAGACCACGATTTCTTTCTAAGCTTTACTATTAGCTAGTCAATACTAATACCATTTACACGGCTACTGAAGAACCAGTTGCACTAGATTATACCAAAATAGCCAAAGTCAATATTAAAACCATTGAAATAACCAGTTCAAGAGTACCTACGACCCACTTGGTTCCAGCCACTTGAGGCACAGATGAGCACGAAGTCACTATTGCTTCCCAAGTAGTCCCAACTCTTCAATTCAATGAACTCATCACGAAAATAAAGAATATGACTGAATAATTGTTATAGTTTGATGGAAAAAGATGACCTCATGGTGTGCCATTAATTAGAGATCGGTTTGCTTACATTGAAAATGTTGAAAGGGAAAACCCTTTGGTACCTACCTAACATATTGTTAATAAATCTAGGAAATAAGAAATAACACTGAACATTACACGTAACCGATGTGTCATGCTTAGGTTACAATTTTACAAACTAGTTTAGGGATTCCAAAAGTAAATAAGAGCTTCGAAGTATACTGAATCCAATAACCACCACTGGTTCTATTTCAAGACAAGACAAGACTCTTCAGGGCCTTTCCCTTGGTCATTAACCTTTAATATGTTGCCAAAGATAAAAGTAGAGAATTCATAAGCTGGAGATATAAATCTGTGTGTAAGACACAAAATTTTTCTACGCGTTTTGTGTGGGAGAACTGGAGGCCATTTCACGTAATAAAATTTTAAAAACATAACGAAAGTTGACCCAAATGAGATTGGATTATGAATTGAATATATATTGTGGCATTCTGCTCCACTAATATTACAATATTAGCTATAAATAAAGTCTATAATCGCATACCAGTCAACTCATACCATTGTATTGTACATGAATACAGTTTAGGATATTTCACATAACGAGAGTAGATCGAGATTAGAATTTTACTATTTTAAATTACGGGAATTGGCCCTCTGGTTGGCAATTAGGCATAGGTGACCAATGCAACGTATAGCGGTAAATTAGGAGTAATTTCAAGGTTTGCATTTTGGGCCTCCATCAAATATACAGTCTGATTTGAAATAAGACCTGAAATTTTTATACTTTTACTAAATAAGGAGTTAAATCCAGTGATCGTCAATTTAAAGCAGTGTTTTGGATGTTTTCTAGGAATATATTACACCTTGTATACCTAAGTAATAATAACCGCAAATTACGTAGTTAAGGGAGTACCTCAAGGTTCACGTTTGAGACCGCTATTGTTTAACCTTTATATAAATGTGCATAATTGTTTAGGTAAACTTGAAGTAATGCACTTAACTGCGTGAACGCATTTGTTTGTGTTATGTAGTTTTGTATAATTATACGTTTGCAACGATAAATCAAACAAGATGTTTTTATCTGGTTCAATAATATTGTTAGCAGCAATATTTATAACATTATTAGAAATATGATTTCTATTTAACGCTATATAAATGGATTCACACCCCATTACAAGGAAAGACGACCTTATAAAGGTTGTTGGGAGCTGTTGGGTGCGAGCCGCATAAGATCGGTCGCTCTTGAAATCTTTGCGGGATGCCTATATTCAGTAGTGAAGGTCCTATGACAAAAATAACTAAAGCTGTATTATTATAATAGTTGTCAATAAAATATTATTTGATAAAAATAAACCTTGCCCTGACATTAGCCTATATTAATAAGGACATTATTGTACCTATCCGGTTCTTATCGAATTATTTTTATAGTTCTTATCGTAAGTTATATCTAATTAGATTTATTATGTTTTAAGTACCCAAGCGCTCGAAAAATATAAAACCTATTTTTGTTGCAATATATTTTGTAAAGTAAGACGCCATTGCGTCTTGCCTACTTCATTTTATTAGGGATTACTTAGCATAATATTTAAAATGTCAGAAGTCTGTTTCGGTAAGTTTGTTTGAGGAACGGGAACCAGTTTTACCGGTTATTATGGAGTTAAACTTTTAGCAAAAACTAAGGTAAATGACGTCAGTGTTACTTATGTCACATTGTTTATTAGGTGTTCCTATTGCTGAAAACTGTTGTAGGTAAATTGACGTGGCGATTTGCGAGTTATATAATTTGAAACATTATTTTAATGCAATAACTAAATTGGTAAACTGACGTGACTATTGCGACTTACATAATGTGAGACATTATCTAATTGCAATAATTTAGGTAAGATAAGTTTAAGTTCAAGGAGTATGTTCATAGATAAAGTTTCGCGTAATCTTTTGTCCGTGTGTGTCATATAGGCAAGATATCGGTTTTTACACTAAAGATAATTCTTTCATCAGTCGGAAGCGAGGTTATCAGAGTTCAAACGAAATTGTTTAACTAAAAGTCATTCATTGGGCCATTAGCCTAACTGATAGCTTATTTTACACGTTCAGTCTAAGATGACGTACTTTCTTGTAGATAACCAGTTGTTTTTTTTATAACTTACAAAGCGGAGTCGAGATATTAGTGTCGACCACTCGGAGCGTGGAGCTTGGCGGGTTTGCGACCTAAGAAAGAACGCATAAGGACACTTTTAGTCTTCCATGCAATGCAAGCTTATGACACCGACTGAACGCTGCACGCTGAGGCTGCTCGCTATATTCCGCCCTTTCTGAAGCGCTCACGCCTTGGCCATATAGTTCAGTAATTTGACAGTTTGGTAACTAGTATTCATCATAACACACCGTATTTTTTTTTTTGACGTTGTTCCGACACCAAACGTGTGCGTAGCGTTTCCGAAAGGCGAGGCAAAAATGACATTGACAGTTGGGGGAACGATTGTTCGGTAGTAAGAAAAAAGTACCGCAATAATTTTCTCTGGGAATTCATCACTAGGTTTCTGGGCCGGATATCTAGTTCTTTCAGGCTACTTCATCCAGAATCATCAAGCGCGGTTGCTTAATCATTGATATAAGTGTAACAACACGTTCGTGGATGCTTACGCTCCCAACAACTATAAACGATCGGGAATTTTATGTAGGTAGTTGTGAACTTTCTTTGTGAACTCAATCTTTGTGTTACTCGTCAGAGCATATTCAAATAAGCAGTTTATGGTATAACACCGTGTTTCGTGATCCTTCCCACGTGTACTCCCAAAAGTTTGAACAAATATTAGCATTTTGCCATCCAGTGTCGTTTTTCAAAGTAAACATAGATGGGTTTACAGATAATGATGTGACAATTGCATGGGCGTGACGTGATGATATTCATAACATAGCTAATGAGATCAGCTTTCTAGGTATTAATGCCTGTGTTACAATATCACAGAATGGAATAGTACACATAAAATAAAAATAGTTTGCTACGCTAAATGGCACATCCTCTTTATTTTTAAGATAAATTGTAAGTTTCTCTGTAAGTGAATTTGTAATTATTTTGAGAAATAAATGCTTAAACCGCATGTAAATAATTAACTGCAATGGGTGTAAGGTACGTAGTTACGTACTACTGAGAAAATTACCGTTAATTTATTTCGAATTCACTTGAAATCTTGAGTATTGAGTATTTTACACGGAAAGGAGGATTTTTTGGCGCCACATTTCACATCACGGCTTTGGGTACCAAGCATTAAATCAACATTAGGGAAACAAAATAAAAACCAAATCTGAGATATAAATGTAGTAAAAAAAGGGAATATTTAAAGAGGGCAAGGGATATACCTACTTCTTTTATTTCCACAAAATAATGGCTGCCGGTCGCACCAAATGTGCGCAAAGTTTGAACAAACATTGGCACTTTGTCGGTCGTTTTTCAAAGTAGGACCTACCCATTTAAACAAAGTTCAAACTCCTTAGCGCACAATACTCTCCGTAGTCCGTGACACGTTCTCGGAGACCCGGATGACAAAATCACTTCCGCTAATGCGGAAGAGTCATCCACATTAGACAGAGCAAACACTTCACAAATACACCGACCTCGCCGGCGAGGTCGACGAGTCCCTTCAGTCGCCGCCTATACGAGGTACAAGCACGTACCCGGGCGTTTCTCTCCTATCCCCGTCCCGGCAACAGCCCAAGCCGAGGTTCGTTACCTAAGTGGTGCCATTGCGCTAGTTGCCTCATCAAAAAATTACAGGGCTGAGCGTCTTCTGCGCTCGCCAAAAGCTCGGTTAAGCTGCAACGGCCTCAGAGGCCAACAGCGAGATTAGTCGATTCGAAAAAAAAAAAAATTGCGCCCAATGTGTTACTGACATAATAATAAACCTAGTTTGATATTAATTTTCATCATCATCATATCATCCGTAGGACGTCCACTGCTGGACAAAGGCCTCCCTCATTGATCTCCAGGAACTGCGGTTGGAAGCGGCCTGCATCCAACGCCGACCTGCGGTTCTTACCAAGTCGTCTGCCCATCTTGTGGGTGGACGTCCTACGCTGCGCTTGCCGGTCCGTGGCCTTCACTCGAGAACCTTTCGGCCCCATCGGCCATCTGTTCTGCGCGCTATATGGCCTGCCCATTGTCACTTCAACGTGCCAATCCGTCGGGCTATGTCGGTGACTTGAGTTCTCCTACGTATCTCCTCATTTCTGATTCGATCCCGTAGAGAAACCCCGAGCATAGCCCTCTCCATAGCTCGTTGAGCGACTCTAGAGCTTATTCATAAGGCCAATAGTGAAGGACCACGTCTCGGTTCCATATGTCATCACTGGTAACACACACTGATTGTAGACTTTCGTCTTAAGGCACTGAGGTATGTTAATATAAGAGATTAGTAATTTTAGGCCAGTTTAGAGACGTAACGTAACTCAGTTGTGTAGGTTAGATACTATGTAGGTAGACTATTACCTAGACTAAGTTTAATTTAAATTGTCATATATATTTACCTGCTAAAAAAAATAAACAAAGAGTAGGAAATGCAATTGTTTAAAATATAATTGATTATCCTGTATTAATTAAGATGGAAGTCAAATTAACAGACTTGCCCTTCCGTGATCCATCGTTATACAAGTTACACGTAATAAAAGGAGTAAAAATAACTATCAAGTCGTGTAATAAGGTAGTTATATCCAGTAAATCTCGATATAGGTAAGTAAGTTCGTCTAAAGCTACGTGGCTTGATCACTAGAACCAGTTTAGCTATTATTTCCTGAACAAAAACCAGTTAGCTAATCAAGAAATAGACCATAGTGACGTAAATACTTATTCTGACTACATGTTATTCTGTTTTTTGTTATCCTATGACTTACACGTTATCATAAAAATAATTGTTTTTTGCAAACGTATGTATGTGAATTGGATGATTATTATATTTATTAGGTACTTTATTAACTTGAATAATGTTTAAATAAAATAAGTGTTAGAATGTCGGAGGTTTATTTTAGGCAGTTATGAACTTACAATGGTTTTATGTATGTGAGTGAGTATTCCTAACCTGGTAGTTAGTACCTTCCTCTTATATTACTTATGTAAGTCGAGGGATATAAGATGTTTGCAATGCAGTACACAAACACTGAATTTGTTATTATTTAATGCTGTAAATTAAATATACTATGTAGATGTGTTTCTATTAGTTAGTTTCATGAACGTGATTCAGATCAATAATTTTTCATTCGTAAAAATGGCGTTATTTATTTAGTTGTGTTTGTCATTTTACAAAGTTCGATAAGATAAAGAAAATTTGTTGCTACTCGATACTTAAATCGCAATCTTGACAAATCTTTTAAACCTACCTACGTCATTGATTTTTGTGTCACTTATCATTATCAGAATGACGGGACAAAAGAATTATTTAAAAAGATTTTTATGCCAGTGATGCAAACAAAAAGACAACCTAACTATTAACAATCAAGTCACGTAGAAAACTAAAAAGTACACCCAATTGTCTTTGCAATCAGACGAACAGACATCACCAATGCTATTGTATTCTACTATTGAAACCCAATATGAATATCTTGGTCAGTACTTCAGAACAAAAATAATGTTGACTCAAATTTGAGCTGTTGGACTCTTTGGATGCTCGCACGCAGCCAAGAAAACAAAGTATGGAACTGCAAGTCTGCAACTGGATCATTCTCCCTTAGTATGAATTCCTGGCTTATTATTATGTACCTAGTGCTTGTAATTTATTAAGTATCTTTTATTAAGTCTACTGCCTTTTTCAACTAAACGTATTCTAGACTTTAAAGAAGGTGGATTATAAGCGATCGGCAAATCAGGACGTTCAATCAGCTTTTAGTTACGTATATCACCACTTAGCATAATATATCGTAGATACTGTGTGTGTGCTTATTTAGATTGGATTTGTGCGTTTGATGCCAGCAATGGCGGTGAACGCGGTTTTGAAAGCGCTGGTCGTCTACATCGCCGAATAAACTAAGTGAAAGTTATGAAGAACCATGGGAAGGATAGGTGATAAAAGCTGAATTTTTTCGATATATCTCTGGTTTTTTCTTGGTTATTCTGCATTAATTTGACGAGATTTAAGTACAGACCTATAGTAGGTATCTACCAGTGACTCTAAGAAATACTTAGTTGTTTTGTTGCTATTATGTAGGTACCTATGTCATCAGTTGTATTAGCTAACGTGCTAAGCATACAGATTTACTATGATTAAACCAAGCCCATGACAATTTGTTACTTAAACATTCAGCCATCAATTTACTGCGAGTATTATCACATTTATCACAAACAAAGGCGATGACGATACAATACAAAGTCCACCGTCAATTGGAAAGTTCAATAGTACGATTTCAGAGCTATTTAGACCAATTTGTGCCGAAATTTCGGGCACGAATGTTTAGAACTAGAACGATTGATAGTCCAAAGTCTAGTCAGCGAATAGATGCGTGAAAATTTTGCAATAATAAAACGCTTAGATGACTGTCTTTAATGTACCTATGTATTAGACACATTTTGCAATAATAAAACGCTTAGATGACTGTCTTTAATGTACCTATGTATTAGACACATTTTGTTTTGATACTATAAGCGAGTTTTCTAGGACAAAACAATATTGATGATTTCGATAACAATCAGCTATTGAGAAATCTTTAGAAATAACACGTGTACCTAATGTTAGTTTAATAGGTACCTACTTAGAAATATTTTGTAACATTTGACGTGGTGTAGGTAAATGTATAAAAGTGAAACCGTTTTGTAACACTAACTGATATGACTAAATATTCTTACGAAGCAGAAGAATAACCTACATTACCTACCCGATAATTGTTGAAATTAAACAATGATGTCTGCTAAAAATTACAATTATGCCTATAATATCATTGAGAAAGGGATAGGTAATAAATAAAAACGTACTTAAATACACGATAAATACCCGTTTATTATTAGTAATTAAAATACCTTTGACGTTTCAAAAACGACCATTTCGGAAATAAAACAAAAAGTTGTTATAACTACAACATCTTTCCCAAAACGGCTCGAAAGGCCTCCTTACCGTCACGGTAATAAAATTGAGACATGTCCCACTCATAGTGAACTTGTACTTTGGACTCATGCATGATTCGTAAGCATGTGGCTAATCCTGAGAGATGACAGATTTTTTTACTTTTTAAATAAAGGCGCCTGGCACTTTTTGTTTTTCTTGTTGCAGACATCAAAAGGAAGGTAAAATACCATTAATTACCTTTTCATGGGTTTTAATTATATTGATTAAGTACCTGCTTATGGAAAAATATTAATTAAGTCATAATAATACGTATCTATTATATGATATTATTTAAACTAGAGGTTGCATGATGCGCGAGCTGCTCGCAGCTCGCGTGTTTTTATGTTTGTAGAAGAAGCAATCAAAGAGGATCGTTGTGAAAGAAGTACCAAACAGGGTATCGAAGAAAAATGCAATCAAAGAGGATATCGAAGAAGACAGAGCAATTATCAAAGTGGAAGAATCTATCAAAGAGGATATCAAAATAGAAAAAGCAAACAAAGAGGATAACGAAGTAGAAGAAGCAATCAAGGAGGATATCGAAGTGGAAGAAGCAATCATCAAAGAGGATATCAAAATGGAAAAAGCATTCAAAGAGGATATTCAAGTAGAAAAAGCAGTCAAAAAGTATATCAAAGGGAAAGATGCAATCAAAAAGGATATCCAAGTAGAAAACGCGATCAAAGAGGATACCCAAGTGTATGAAGCAATCATAGAGGTTATCTAAATGGAAGAAGCAATCAAAGGAGATATAAAAGTAGGAGAAGCAATCAAGGAGGCTATCGAAGTGTAAGAAGCAATCATCAAAGAGTATATCAAAATGGAAAATGCATTCAAAGAGGATATCTAAGTGGAAAAAGCAGTCAAAAAGGATGTTAACGGTAAAGATGCAATCAAAAAGGATATACAAGTAGAAAACGCGATCAAAGAGGATACCCAAGTGAATGAAGCCTTTAAGAGGTTTTTTATCATTTAATGTTTCCCCTTGTATTTGATGTAAGTTTATTTTAACAAAAAGTTACGTCACGCACGTCGTAAAACCTTATTTTAGAACAAGGCTGTTGTTCATTTATCATCAGCCTTTGTGTTTGGAAGTAGGACACGTTTACTTCAGTTCCTAAGAAATAAATCTACAGTAGACTTGATTTTTCTAAATAACGAAGTAGGTACATAACTAGTTGTTATTGACAAATTAACAAGTAATATGCTTAAAAATTATACATTACTAGCTGACCAATCCGCAGCTTCGCACGCGTAGTTTTTCAATAAAAACATTACCCTACTTCTGCGCAGTTGGGTAAAAAGTAGCCTATGTCACCCGGGGATAGTGTAGCTTCCCAACAGTGAAAGAATTTTTAAATCGTTCCGGTAGTTTCGGAGCCTATTCAATACAAACAAATCTTTCCTCTTTATAATATTAGTTAGATGTGAAAGTTTGGATTTGTGTTTATTTGTTTGTTACTCAACCACGTCGTAACGGCTGAACCGTATTCGATTAATTTTGGTGTGTTTATACATTACCATGTCCTGGATTCAAACATAGGCTACTTTTTGTTAAAAAACGACGCGTGCGAAGCCGCTCGCGGAAACTAGTTAATTATAATATTAAAAACAGAGAATATGAAGTGCGTAAAACAAAGTGTAAGGTAGTCAGAGTCACTAAAAGAAGACTACTAACAGAAGAAATGATTGTTGTTATAATCCAAGGCAAATAAAGCAGCTGTAAATCGAATACGATCGTGAAATTTCGACTGTAGTTCCAAATTTGACAACAATATTCAAATAACAACCTTATGTTGCCAAATTTAAGGTTGATACTTCAATTGAGGTGGCTGCTCGATCACGCAGCGCGCACGTGCTCACGCGCAAGGTAGAGAGTCAGAGCTAGGGTGTACATAAAGTTTTATAATTAAATATAAATAAATATTACTGGACATTTCACATAGCGCTATCTAGCCCCAAACTAAGCAGAGCTTGTACTATGGGAACCAGTTAACTGATAGAACACTTATATACTTTTTTTTTCGTAAATACATACTTATAATATATAGAAAACACCCAGCCAAGGAACAAATATCTGTAGATCATGCAAACATTTCTTCCGCGGCGGGAATCGAACCCGCTACCTCCTGCGTCTCAGCCGGCTATGCGCCCACTGCGCCACGGAGGTCGTTGTTATCTAATAGCAATGCATTCAAAACTAAAACTAATAATTTCCTTTAAAACTCCCATAACGAAAACAGAATTATATGGTATATCGAATTATAGGTATGTTTATATAGGGTATTTAATAATTATATTTATAAAAAACGATGTTCTCGTTTTAAAACGATAGCCACTGATACGATAGGTACTGTTCTATTTCGGTTACTATTTAATCGAGCGAAGCGAGATCTCTAAATCAACTTAGGCAAATCGGCGTTGTATGTATGCATGTATGTTTGTTTGTCCGAGGACAACTATCCGATCATCGTGAAATTTGGTTTATAGGTAGTGAATGTAGTGATGGAACAATTTTGGTGTGACTAAATGAGGTAAACATGTGGGGCGATTGTTGAGATATTGGAGTTCAAGAGGGGTAAAAACCAAACAAAATGTCAAGTAGCACGGCTAATAAAAGGTCTTTGTAAGTACATTTCGACCCCGTTTTTATTTTTAGCTTACACCTTTTAGTTTTTAGGGTTCCGTATTCAAAGGGTAAAACGGCACCCTATTACTAAGGCGCCACTGTCTGTCTGTCTGTCTGTCACCAGGCTGTATCTCATGAACCGTGATAGTTAGACAGTTGAAATTTTCACAGATGTTGTATTTCTGTTGCCGCTATAACAACAAATACTAAAAACAGAATAAAATATATATTTAAGGGGGGCTCCCATACAACAAACGTGATTTTTATGCTATATTATACGATATTGATAACGGCAACAGGTAGACGCTTGAAATATTCACAGAATATTTAGTTATATATTCACTTTAAAAATAAATAATTAAATTAAAATAAAACAAATATTTAAGGGCGGCTCCCATACAACGAACGTGAAATTAAAGATATGAATCCACTAGGAAAGAGTTTGGTTTTGGGAAGTGAGTATCCAAGAAAAATCCGAATGTATGGTCAAACTAACCACAGCTGTTGTAGAACTGTTGGACTTTGTACCCATAGACAATCACCGGTGTTACGAGGCGCGAATAACGACCAAAACTCTTTGGTTGGGTGACGGGTATTTTATCTTGTTTGACTCATACATTATTTCAGGCGATTTTTTGTTGGTGCTTAATAGTGCGTATGAATGCCAAATTATTTTATTCTATCCTTATGGCTGCAGGCTTGATTACTTACCTACAATACCTATGTACAGAACCTGATCTACCACTAAGTTATCATTTTCATCTACTCTGTAAGAATTTTAATGACTGCATATCAAGTTAATCTTTATTTATAAGAATAGGTACATACCTACCTAGATACTTACAAAGTTTTAACGGTCTCTCAAGGTTTTTAACGTGGTTTTAGTACAGCTACGTCCATGGGCCAGTTTTGTGTTCGAGAATGAACATACCTAACAGAGCTTCGCTACCTATCTGAATTAGGTAGGTACCTAGAGGTTTAACTTTTTCCAGAGGGATTTATGTTGGTAAAAAGGAAAAAAAACATATGAAATTGATTGCAATGCAAGTTAGCAATTTCATCAGTTAGTTACAAATTTACAATAAACTCATTTCCATGAGCCTCGAATTGAGCGGTAAAGCTATATATTTGGATTGTCCTATTTATCAGATTGCATGCAAAAGATTGCTGGGATCAAGCCAAAATATTTACGGAGAGTTCCAAAAACGTTGGCGCCGACGAAAGCTGTAATTTATAAAGTACCTACCTACCTATTTAGAAACCCATCAAGGTTTAAAAAATTGGATTAAATTGTGATTCGGCGAAACGCTTGATGTATCAATCATCAAAATGAACACGGAGGTAAAGCGTGCTGCTAGAATGCCATGCCATTTGCCGCGGTCCAAAGTCCGCAAGGTAAGCTGTGACGTAGAGCAACGTGTCGTGGACACTGCTTTTGTCATATTCTATTGCAACTGTTTGCAATAAAATAACAAAGGCGTTGGGTACAAAGAACCGATAAATTAATATTTAGTGAAAATAGATCGAGTTGTTTGTTTCTTACGATAATTACCAATTCCATTTTCAAGCTATTACAACTGTAATAATAATAAATAATAATCCTCCTAGCCGATTTCGGCTACAGAGACTTGACTTTGTGATTATTGGCCTAGGTGTTTAGCCTGTATGTGGCTGATGTACCCTATTTTTGCGCTAAAAGTCCGGTTACAATGAACACAAGTTAAGGCGCCATTAATGTAGTTGTAATTGATATTAGCCGGCGGTCGACTTTTAAGCTGATCTCGTTTTAAGTCTAGTTCTTGCCTCCTTTCTTCTTCAAACTCGTACACTTTGTCCTGAACATGACGCCTCCATTCAGGTCGTTTTTCAGCGAGAGCCTCCCAGCGCGACGGATCGATACAACACCTCTTCATGTGCCTCTTCTGTACGTCTTTGAAACGTAGGAACTGACCTCCGCGTTTCCGCTTACCATGTTCTAGTTCACAGAAGAAAATGCGTTTCGCCCTTCGCTCATCAGACATCCGAGACAGGTGCCCGCACCAACGCAGCTGACGCCGCATCAAATATGCCTCTATGCCACAGACATTAGCCCGTCGTAGAACATCGGTATTACGGACCCGATCCGACCACTTGATGTTAAGAATGTCGCGGAGGCATTTCAGATGGAATCTGTCTAACGTGCGTATGTGTCTGCGATACAGGCACCATGTCTCTGACGAGTACAAGATGTTAGGAAGTACAATAGCCATATACACCTTAATCTTGGTACTCAATTTGATGTTATGGGAGCGAAATACCTGGACTCGTAGTTTACCAAAAGCAGCCATAGCGGAGCCAAGTCTGCTGTTGATCTCCGAGTCAAGGTCGCATTTTGTTGTTATGCTGCTTCCCAGATATCTGAATGTATCGACCTGTTTTATGGGCTTTCCATCGATTTGCAGATTCAGTGGAGCTTGGTTAACAGTGTCCATGGCCATCACCTCTGTCTTTGTAATATTAATTTTGAGGCCAAATCTACAGCACGCAGCGTCAAGCCGAGTCATCAAGTCCTGGAGTCCCTCAGAAGATTCCGCAACGAAACATAGGTCATCAGCATACATCAATTCGGTAATGAGGTCATACGATACCTTTGTGTGCGCTTTTAACCTAGCCAGGTTAAAGATACTGCCATCTGTGCGAAAACGTATGCGGATCCCTTCGGTGTTGGCTTGTAAAGTCTCCCTCACGACAACGGAAAAGTACAGAGCAAAAAGAGTGGGTGCTAATACACAGCCTTGTTTTACACCACAAGTGACAGGGAATTGCTCTGTCTGCTCACCATTGACGGTTACGCAACAAGTCATGTTGTCGTGAAGAAGTCTTATCAAGCGTATAAATTTGTCGGTGCAACCAAGTTTCGAAAGCACAATCCACAAAGCTTCGCGAGGTACACTGTCAAAAGCTTTCTCCAGATCAACAAAACAGAGAAACAGAGGTTGACACTGTTCCCTGCTTTTCTCTTGCAGTTGTCTAAGAGAGAATATGGCCTCGCATGTGCCGCGATTGGGTCTAAACCCAAATTGCGTTTCAGGCAATATACTTTCAGAGAGCTCCATAAGACGATTTAAGAGTACTCTGGCAAAAGTTTTTCCTGGAGTAGACAGAAGTGATATACCCCTATAAGAGTTGCAAACAGATCGATCACCTTTATTTTTATACAAAGAGCAAATTAGTGATACGCCAAAACTAGGAGGAACGAACTCCATTTCCCACATGCGCTGGAAAAATTGCCAAATCTTGTAGTGCAACTCATCTCCGCCATATTTTAATAGTTCTCCTGGTATGTTATCGATGCCGACAGCCTTATTGTTTTTCTGCGCTTTGATGGCGATGATAACTTCCTCAAGAGAAGGAGGCTGATCCAGATCTACGGCTTGTGGTAAGGCAGGAAGTGATGCTAAATAGTTTATGTCAGCAGAACGATCCACATTGAGTAAGCTGTTATAGTGTTCTGCCCAGCGAGTAAGAACTTCTCCTTTGCTTACCAGGAGGGTACCTGAAAGTGATTTCAGTGGTACGTTTACTCGATGTGGACTTCCTACTAACTTTTTAATCTCGTTAAAGAAATCGCCGAGTCTATTCGAATCAGCAAGCCACTGAATATAGCGAACCTTGTTCAGCCACCACTCATCTTTTGCGTTTCGAGTTAGTCTCCTTATTTGGCTCGTACTCTCCTTTATTTTTTCAGAAGCAGTTGTCTGATTTCCCTTTCGAAGGAGCTGGCGGTGTTTTTCTAGGGCGACTGTCAATGTATTATCATTTTCGTCAAACCAGTCTTCACAGACACGAGGTTTTCGGCCTAAGATCTCAGTAGCCGCATTGATGGTATTTGTAGTTAACAGTTTCCAGCCCTCGTCTAACTGTTCATCTTCGGGGTGTATGCCTGCTGTAAAGGTATTGACAGCTTCCCTGTAATTTGCCAATATTTCAGCAGACTCTAGCTTTTTCAGATGAAGACAGTTAGGCTTAGCCCTGCGAGGTCTACGGCAAGGGCTAAGACGCAAAAATAGTTTTGTAACAACAAGTCGGTGATCCGACCAACAGTTTGCGCCCCTCATTACTCTCGTTACTTTGACATCCGCTATATCCCGTTGACGGACTATAGCATAATCAATAAGATGCCAATGCTTGGACCTTGGGTGCATCCAGGTAGTTTTGTATTTATTTGGGAGTCTAAACATGGTATTGGTAATACCCAGATGAAATTGGGAACAGAGGCTTAGTAACAGTTGCCCATTACTGTTCATGTTACCAATGCCATGTCGCCCTATCACCCGAGGCCAAGCTTCAAAATCACGTCCGACGCGAGCATTAAAGTCGCCAAGAAGCAAAACTTTCTCACAGCGCCGGATTTTAGTCAGCACTTCTGACACTTCCTCATAAAATTTGTCCTTGACGTCATCACTTTTGTCGAGTGTTGGCGAATATACGCTGATAACATTTAAGTATTTATTGTTTCGAAGATGGAAACGTAAGGACATGACACGATCAGAGATAGCAACTGGATGTTCTTCCAACTTAGAGGCTAAAGTAGTTTTAATAGCAAAGCCTACTCCTGACCGTCTAGGCTCAGAAGCTGGTGTGCCTTTCCAGAAGAAAGTGTACCCACCACCACGTTCAACAAGCTCACCTTCGTCAGCTAGATGTGTTTCGCTGAGAGCGGCTATGTCGACGTCATAGCGTTTGAGCTCGCGAGCCACAATGGCGGTTTTACGTTCTGGGCAGAGGTTGTTGGGTCGGTCTAAAAGAGTACGTACATTCCACGCACCAAAAGTCATATTCATCTGCATGTTTTTAGATTTATTCTTATTGCGAGGAATGAGCGTTTGTTTGGGGCACCTTTTCTAGCCCCCTCCCCGGCTGAGCGAGGAAAGCAGTGCCTCTCTAAATAAATAATAATGCAGTGCTAGAGCGACCACTCTCCTCTCCTTAGGCCACCCGTGTCCAGGTATTAGACCAAGCCCAGGACTTTTTTAAACTCGGAATGACAAAGCCAAGTCAGATGCGCAGGATATATTAAGTTGCATAAGTGTGCGCGCCGTACACAGATGCACCCTCTCCTCCTTACTCCCCTTGACCCAGTGGAACGGAGAACCGCTACGACTGGAAGGGAACAGGACGCAGTATCTGGCAACGATAAAAACTCCTATCGCTACCTTCAGGCCTTCTACAGTTGCCTGGTTGCCTCGCCACTTGAGGTGGATTGCGTTGACGCCGAAGCAACGAGCACTAGCACGGGGAGTGACCGTGCCGACTCGAGGGCCGAAACACGCCGTTGCTACAACAAAGTGTTTCGGCACTCGAGCCCCCCTCTACCAGCCTAGGTTCCTAAGGTGTGGCCGCTGCATGCTATAGCGGCGACCACTAACGACGATCGAATGCGTGCCGCGCGATCTGAGGAGCCTTTTATAGGCGATGTTGCCTCGACCACTAACGACGATCGAATCTTCGTATATTCAACGGGCAGCGTAACGACGCCCCAGAGACGTCCGCACTGTACGACGGCTCGAACACGACCAACTGTAAACTAGTGATGTGACTAGGTAGGTAGGTACCTACCTACCTAGGACATTCGAAAATGTCAACATGTAAATGTAAACAATTCATAATCATTATTATATCATCGGGGTTTATTACAATGTTTCGGTTTAATTCGTGAACCTTCAACAGGGTGAAACAGTTCTTAAAACTATTTGTTTGAGTTTTATATTTTAGTAAAAACAGGTGTTGTTACACAATAGTTACAATTCATTTAGTTGTAATTGGGTTAACTTACCTTTTCCAAACAATCCTGTCCGATGGCATTGGGGTCCGCCTTGATCTCCAAAATCACTGAATTCGGCTGGCTGACTAACCACATTTTGTTTATCATAATTTTAAAAAGGTCAAAAAAAGAAAGAGGTCGCTCGTTTTGTTATCGCGGCGGACACTGTTTACTAATGTTTATATCACTCGCGTAAATTGTTTTTATAGTCTTTATGAATTCGCTCTGCGTAAAGTCTATCGCGTATTCTTTGTGGAAGTAAAACTGTGAATACTTCCAAACGACGGCCATACTACGTTAAGTTTGCCTCCGAAATGATAAAGCCGTGACGTGACGATTCGACGATTGGCGGACGCGGGGAGTGGTTTGGACTCTGCCCCCTACCTGACGGCTTAACGTCGTGTTTCTACCGCATACATTACTGGCACACTACTATTAATAATCCATGAACGTTCGAGCTAATAGTCAATGTAATACGTCCAAGATATAACAGTCCTACATTCGCGTGCTCAGTAGCATGCGGACTTGAGCTCTTTTCCTTTCGAACAAGGTTCTATGTGAAAGAGATAGCATACTTTATACACACAGCAGTGCTAACGAACGACATTAATTTCTAACATATTTTTTCAAGTCCAGCAATAATGTTGTTTATAACATTATTACAAAATTTTAAAATAAGATTATGATTAGTAATATTTTTGAAGTAAAACTTCTTTACGCACGCTTGACTTGGGGAGTAAGCTGGTGAATGCGTTGCGAAAAGTGTGAACGGAAGTTGGGAGGGAGATATAAGTTAGATAGTGAAGATAGAAAGAGAGAGAGTTACGTTTCGTATATTTTTAAAAGTTAATGTGCAGAATGAACATAGACTGATCGACCTACAAACGTGTGGACAATTTTGTAATTGAACAATTTTATAAATTATTGTTTTGAAAAAGAAGTTTTACTTCAGTTGTGTGGTCTAAAGCACACCCGTTTTTTATTTTTTTTTAAACTTTTGCGATGACTGTACATAATTACAAATATTAAACGAATATTATCGCATATTTACCTTTTTATTTATTATAGATGTTATTATACTATATAATAATCTTAACAAATTATTTACACATGCCAAAATGGTTTTTTTATTTCGTTATTTTGTACAGTTTTGTAGTTAGAGGAAAAATGACAATAAAATACCGTTCCCTTATCTTATCTCTCAAGTAGGTACCTACATTCGAAGTAAGAAATCTGAAATTAATATGATTGATAGATATATGCAAAGGTTACAGGAAAATTATAACGAAGTCTCTATCAGAACAGGTTTTTTATTATATATGCCTTAGACATATAAAAGTTTTCTTGGTTTACCGGTCACATAACTAGATGGCATTGCTGTTCGGAACCCTCTCGGTGCACGAAACTCGTACTTGACCGGTTTTGTCTTTCAGAGTGTCTGTGAGTTTCACCTTCATGGTGTTTCGTCTAACTTATGTAGGTACTATTATTGGTATCCGTACGTAGTTCATTTGCGTTTTGTAACATCTAATATACAGTAGAAATTTAGAATAACCCTATATTTATCACCAACGGATTCGATGGTAGCCGTACCTTGTTAAAAATACCTACATGTCGGTATTCATGCAAGCTGCCTTGAACCAAATTCTAGGCCAGCTTTTGTTTCAAAACTTATCAATCTCCTGTTCTTCATATTTTAAAAACTGCCGCGGTTTTGCATTTTACGTGTTGCTGAATGTTACAAGTGAAAATAAAAGGTGTATTACACTGTTTTATATATATACTTAATCTAACGACAACCGGGAAATAACAAACAAAACAGTGAATTTTACAAAGTGGTAAAAATCGGCATTAAAGGAATTTCTAAAATCGATAGAAAAGTTTTAGCGCCATCTATGATCGACCCAAGAAAACTCTCTTGGATCTGATTCTATTCACGCAGAAGTCTAAAACATGTGATAATGAAAGGGTTTCGAATATTATATATTTAAGTATAACTTTGGTTCAAGTTACCAAGCTTATATTTTAAGTAACATTTTCGATTAGTAACTGTTATGAGTATGTATTCAGTTTACAAATTAAAATACTTTTTAATTCCTAGCTCCGTTCCGTTTCACGCAAAATTGACACACCACGAGCCGATGACAGCGCCAATCGTGACAACAAGGAGGAACTAAATCAATCATATGACTTTCGTCACGAAGCTGTACTGCGCCTATCGATTTGTGTCTCGGTCTTGGTTCTCGTGCGACATAGTTTTTGTGTAACAGAAAATGGCGAGCCAGACACAGGGAATCCAACAACTTTTGGCCGCTGAAAAGCGCGCTGCCGAGAAAGTCTCAGAGGCAAGGAAGCGTAAGTAAAAATTTGCTACGTTTTGTCCTAATTCGTCACCACCCTTTTCTGATCAAGATCCTAGCCTTGTAATTAGGTAAATCTGCTTGATCCTGTCTCTAATTCGGACTTTCTTGCCTTCTAAGCATGGGAGAAGCTCTTCATTTCAATTTTACAACGTTATAATTATATTTTGAAACGGAAATATCTATTGTTCATAATCACATGATAGCATCTGGATTTCACAGATTTAATCTCTGTCATATCAACTAACTAAATACTTTTTACTGTTTTATTTTGAATATTCTAGAAGTATCTTCAATAATCTATCAGGAGATCAACTTTTGATGTTATTTCTAATTGGAAAGTTTCAAAGTGATGACTGTTTTTGATGTAATTTTCAGGAAAAGCGAAACGCCTAAAGCAGGCTAAGGAGGAGGCCCAAGATGAGGTGGAGAAGTACAGGCAGGAGCGCGAGCGGCAGTTCAAAGAATTTGAGGCCAAGGTAAGAGACCACTTTCCATAAAACTTTATGATTGTGACAAAATATTAGACTTGTGAGCCCGCTTAGGCCTGTGGTCCTCAACTTAACTCAAGCAGAATCTAGACTCAGAGAGTAGGGGGAATAAGAGCTGCACTGATGCTCCGCTGGGGTGTATTGTGCATGGGTGACTGAGACAGTATTAAACAGTACCTAGCAGTTACATAGTCCAGCTACATAGTCTTCACCCTGCACTAGGATTCCAAGGCGTGGGTATCAGAAACAATACTTACAAGAAAAACAACACCCATTCTCAAAACCAATATTTGTAGACCATGCAAACATTAGCCTCGCATTGAACATCCACACTTGCATCTCAGCCAGCAACCCAGCCATTACACCACATGTTTTTTTTTATTCATTTTTTTAGGGAACTTTCGTCGTTCTTTACGACTATGCCAGTTCCATAATGTCTACAGTAACAAATAACTACAAAGCATCCTCCTTCAGCAGGTCTTATGTGGACCGTTAGAGCATGTTAGCTGAGTCAGATGTTTGTTCAGCTAACACACTCTGAAACAGGCCCACATCGACCTGGTTGACTTTTAGCGCTCTATATAACTCCTCTCTCATATATTGACTCCGGACACACTTCATTAAAAGGTGGTATACATCCTCCACCACCCCACAAATAACACAATTAGGAGTATGTACCTATTCCACTTCCTATTTATACAAGCGTTGGAAAACCACGGTACTTATGTGAGGGGGCTCACTTTGCATAGTTCGATACCAGATACCCTTCTCCCCTATTTATAAATAGGTTTATTGAGCTTGGTAGCTTGGCTTGGTTTTCAATTCAAGGTTTCAATTTTGGGTAGGAGTTTTGTGTCGTAACATAAATTACCTTTTTCATCATAAACTACTAGCTTCCACATGCGGCTTCGCACGCCTGGTTAGTCAATAAAATTTAACCTATGTCTCCATCCTGATCAAATTGACCTTTGTGCCAAATTTAATTGAAATTGAGTCAGACGTTTAGTTGTGAAAACGTAACATACAGATAAAAAGACAGAGTTAAGATCTATTTATAATGTAAGTCTGAATTAAGGTTTATAATACAAGAACTAACATAAACAGATGATTTGGTATAACAGACACATGATGGAACATTGCTTAATAACTGGCATTTGTTAGTTTCGAGCTAAACTGCCATATTTATAATAAGTTTATTTATATTTATAAATGTTTAAATATATACACTGGTGGTTCGCCCCGAACTGAAATATCGCGAGTCTCCCATAAAAACAAATAAATATTATTTGTACCTAATCTTGACCATCAAAAAAGTGCCACGAAATTCAAACCAGTTGACTTGACCTACATACCTAATTTCAGTACTGTGGGGTTACTGGTGTACCCTGTGAACTACAAGGTTTAAACTAAAAATAAAAACAGGGTCGAAATGTACTCACAAATACCTTTTATTACATGTGTCACTTGACCGAATAGTCCCATTTTGTTTATTTTTACCCCTCTTGAACCACAATATCTTAAACCCCCCCATTTTTAGCTCATTCGTTCATACCAAATTTTGTGTATTAGTGCCCTACCTATACATATAATAAAATTCCCGATGATCGGATCAACGCTTCGAAAGTTATCCTCGGACAAACAAACATACATACATCGCCGCTTTGCCGATGTTGATTTAGAGACCTCGCTTCGCTCAATCAAACAACTGTGACACTGCTATTACTTTAGTCTAGCTGTAAAGTTAAAAACATATTATATGAGACACCTAAATCTAAAATAGAAATAACCCTGGTTTTGTTTGACAGCACATGGGCACACGAGAAGGTGTGGCAGCCAAGATCGATGCCGAGACCAAAGTGAAGATTGTGGAGATGAACAAAATGGTCCTAACCCAGCAAGAGCCGGTAAGGAAATTAAATTACCTAATATATTACTACTACTTTCTAGCTACTTATTATTAGGTTACAGACCTAGTAGTAGGAGTGTATAAGATTAGTCGCTTAGCAAGGTTGAGGTCATCAGCCGTAGGACATCCTCTGCTAAACCTATATACAGAACTAGCTGACCCGCCCGCGGCTTCGCACGCGTGGTTTGTCAATAAAAACATTACCCTCTTGCGCAGTCTGTTAAAAGTGTCCCGATCCCGGTCAATATCTTTATACCAAATTTTATGATAGCATAAATAGGGAGTGCATCTAAAGAATACCTCATAATTTTAACTCCTTACTTTGCCCCCTTTAGGGATGATTTTGCAATAAAGTTAAAACACGTATTTCTTTATTTCTTACCAAAAGCCTAACGAAACGCAGATCTATCTTATTTTTGAGCATAGGGGTTAAATAAATACAAACTCGTTTTTGAGTCCACAATCCTAGTTTTCTTGGTCAATAATAATTTCTTTTAGTTGGTATCTCTGTCACAGAAAGCAAAAGAGTCTTTACCTGTATTTGTCCTTTTTCAGGTGATCAAGGATATCCTCAGTTTGGTATACGACATCAAGCCAGAGCTGCACGTGAACTACCGCTTAGCTTAATCGAAATCTTTATATTATAACTTATCGCTAAATTATATATCTGCGAACCATAGTTGTTATTTCTGTTATGTGTAGGCGGCAGAATGTGCAAAGTGCGTGTTGCCACGAAATAAAAAAAAAACAAATGACATTGACATAATAAGCTGTCAGATTTCAGCGGGAAAATGGAGATGTCGAACTAACGCGTTCGTCTGTTGCATTGCTGTAAATAATAATAATAAATGCTTTGTTTGCCCTTTATAATCAAATTTCTATGGATATATTCAGCTCGGTGTCATTCCAAACGTTAAGATCCGCTTAAAAAACAAAAAAAATGTTCCAGAATGTTATTCAATATCTTGAAGAAATATAATGTATAATCATGTATGTCATTCAATATGTTGAATATAAAATATAATGTTTGAAAAATAAGTTAAAGTTTTACTTGTCGTTGCGCAGTTAGTGTGAGCGTCTGTATATTTATTAGAAACAATATAAGTATTATTGATTTTAACTTCTTGTTTTATTATCAAATGAGTTTTCATATTTTTATCGCTGTGTTTCTGAAAAGAAAAGTTAAATTAAAAAAAAACAATATCATGGAAAGATACTCAGTTCTCTGTTACATAGTTGTACAAAAGATAAGCCATTTTAATGTAGTTTGATAAGATAATATAGGTTTGCAAAGCACATATGCACATATTATATCATTGATGATTTTATTACTGATTGTCGCGCCCGCCCGTCAAATAGGGCGTCATATCAAACTATACAGTTCCAATATAAGCTGACTTCTCATTGTGCTGATAGCCTACACAGTATTTGAGATCAGCTTAAACTGGGAATGTATAGCTTGACTAGAGGACAGTCTCATTACCAAGTAATTGAAAAAAAAAATGAGAACTGTCAGAAAACTTCACTACTCGACAACATCAAGTTTGCTTATTCTGCCAGCAACAATCCATCATTTCATTTCATAAGTAGTTACCTACTTTTCCAAGATTCTTTTTTAAACTGTAGGTATTTATAGATCTTCGTTTGACCACAATCTCACCTGATGGTAAGCGATGATGTGGTCTAAGATGAAGCACTAGAAGAAACCTAAGTAAATAGGTTACCTTAAAGAGGCCCGGATTGTAATCTTTAGGAAAAACAGACGACGGTCAAGTGTTCCATACCTTAGCTGTACCTACGCTACGCATCAAGGACGTAAAATTTAGATTATACTACCTGAGTTGAACCTTATTCGTATTGTCTCCGAGTTGCTCTATCCACGGTGCTACAACCCCGACCGTGGAGAAGACTGCCGGCTGGTCAGCCTGGTCGCATCTCTTGGAGGAGAAGGAGAGGATCCCGACAAGGACACCATCCATCACGGCGGGACCGCCTGCGTCATGCTGAAAATCAAGAATAGATAGACTGATATACCTGTTGTTGAACTCTTTAATGTACAAAAAATAAGATAGTTAAAAACATGAAAAAAATAGCAATGGAATAGGTTAAGTGGCCAGCATCTATGAGACACTTTCAAAAGCAAAATAAGTATAGTTCCGATTGCCTTTTTAGACGGCGCTGAATCAAGAGTGGGTTAACAAAATAACATAATTTTCATTTTGCTCACTCAATTTGTTTATTTATGCTTCGTCTTCTTCTATGTAATTAGGTAACTACATATTAGGTCCTTACATATGAAATTAGCGTTTTGTCGTACTGACCACTTTGATCTGAAATATTTCCTCATTGGTTAAGAGTTCCAAATTCAAATTTATAAATTTATTTAGCTGGTACATTTAAGTTTTGAAAACAGTCATTATAAATATATAAATATTGCTGGACAATTCACACAACGCTATCTAGCCCCAAACTAAGCAGAGCTTGTATTATGGGAACCAGATAACTGATAGAATACTTAAATACTTTTTTTTTGTAAATACTTACTTATAATGTATAGAAAAACAACCAGACCCGGTACAAATATCTGTAGATCATGCAAACATTTGTTCCGCAGCGGGAATCGAACCCGCTACCTCCTGCGTCTCAGCCGGCTATTCACCCACAGCGCCACGGATTAATTTTAATTGTTTAACATTAATTTGTTTTTTCCTCATTATTTTTTTCTTTGGCGTCGCTAAGGAAAACACCGCACTATGGAAAACATGAAATATCGATATAATTACGAGTACGAGTTCTACCGTGGCACCAGTGCTGCAGAAACAGCTCGAAGGATTAATTATGTGTACGGCGCTGGTGTCGCAAAAGAAAGCACCGTACGTTTTTGGTTTCAACGTTTTCGTTCTGGAAATTTCGACGGCCGGAGACCAAAGTGGAAAATGAAGGCTATTGTGGAAGCGGATCTATCACAAAGCACTTCAGAGATAGCTGCAGGCTTCGGGGTAAGTGATAAATCTGTATTAATCCACTTGAAGCAAATCGGGAAAGTAAAAAAACTTGAACAATGGGTACCTACCTCATGAATTGAGTGAATCGAACTTGCAAACACGCGTCGACTGCTGTGTTACTTTGCTCAACCGACACAATAATGAAGGGATTTTAAATCGAATCATTACTTGTGATGAAAAGTGGATACTGTACGCTAATCGGAAGCGCTCGTCGCAATGGCTGAACCCTGGAGACCCAGTCAAATCCTGCCCTAAACGAAAATTGACTCAGAAAAAGTTACTTGTGAGTGTTTGGTGGACTAGCGCCGGTGTCGTTCACTACAGCTTTCTAAAATCTGGCCAAACGATTACGGCAGATATCTATTGTCAGCAACTGCAAACCACGAAGAAAGAACTAGCTGCTAAACAACCGAGATTGGTCAATCGCTCTAGGCCACTGCTGCTTCACGACAACGCAAGATCACACACTGCACAACAAACAACCACTAGTCACCGATCAGAGAGTTTCAGGGGTAGTTTCAAATATGCGGCTTCCAAGTGTTGGAACAATTTGCCACCACCAATTAGAAATGCCAAAAGTGGCAACAGATTTAGAAAAAAACTAAAAATATTTCTAATGGAAGCCCAAATACAACATGGTAACATTAATATCGACCTCTCTTTGATCTAGTCATCCAATAACTCTTTTTACGTAAGTTTATCTAAATCAATATATTTTAAATAGTTACCCATATTTATTTATATATATAACCATTTACCATAACCTTAGAATTCGTAAGTAAGTTCATAAGTTATATGTTTATATATATAGGTAAGTATATAATATTATTTTAGAAAAGTATGTTTATAAAATTTATATTTACATTTAAATAAAACTCTGCACACCCTTTATTTAATCACTTTTTTTTTCTACGTAGCTGCTGCACTACCTTTTGCTTCTGGTTTCAGCTGAAAATCACGTTAAGCACCCAACGCTTAACATCCAACATTATGCTGAGCTGAACGCCAGTTTGGTACGCAGAAACATGAGTTTTATTGGATTCAATTGTATCTACTGTTCCTTAAAATTATTTCATGTGTCATTTTGTGTGTACCAAATAAATGATTATTCTATTCTATTCACTAAGTTAGATGAGCTACAATTGGAATGTCTGCGACATCCACCGTACTCCCTGGACCTTGCTCCAACAGATTACCATTTTTTCCGGAATTTGGACAACTTCTTACAAGGAAAAAAAATCAACTCCGATGTGGCAGTCCAAAAACCTACAAAGAGTATTGATTCTCGCCCCCATGGTATTTTTAGTAAAGGTATCAATGAACTACCTATGAGATGGCAAAAGTGCATAGATAACAACGGTGCATACATTGATTAATTAAATATATTTTACAAAAAAAAAAATAACTTTATATTCCTCCCGAACAAAACGCCAATTTCATATGTAAGGACCTAATACATGTGTAACAAAGTTTTAGATCGAATCGAATAGGTACACACTTTTAGTACGATAAAAGACGTAGGTAACTTGTCTCTCACTGCTAATGGCTTAAGTGCTGATTGGGCTCATCTGTAAGAATATTAAAACTCATACTTACGTTACAGACATTTTTCGGTAATGTGATATAACCGGCGCAGAAGTAGTTGCGGGTCACCAACTCTCTGGAACATCATACAAATCTTCTTCGTCATTATCATCACCATCATGAACGGGCACCACCAATAACATTGTTTTGTCAAGTTAGAGCAACATCCATCCCTAGAGAGCTTAGAGATTTCATGAAAGAAGTTCCAGGACCGTTAGAGGAACTATCAGATGAAACTATGGTCGAACGAAAGTGTTTTCTATCCATAAAGTAAAGACTCGTTGCAGATAGATGGGGCTAACGAATAAACACGTTTGTTTCCTTTTCAATACAATGACTGGTAATTAAGTGTTATCGATAGATACTCGGCGCATCACTAACGGCTCCCGTAAGGGCTGTAAGAGCGAGCGAGATAGCAATATCATCTTCGCTTCTCCCACGTTTTATGAGCCCGTGTGCCAGGAGCGTTGGCGTTCAGAACAAGGGACTAATTCAAAGAATTTTTGTAGGTACAAATTCCTTGGATTGACTACAAATTTTTCAATATTAAGTATATTGTAAAATTAGTAGTCAATCGAAGGAATCTTCAATCCATGAAGATCTTCTAGCACTAAAGACTTTTTGCGTCGATACAGTCGCAAAAAGGCCGCGACACAGTCTCGGAGTAAACACTTACCGTCCATACACTTCTTGGCAGTCAGCTAAATCGTAAATTGGAAGGTCTACTTTCTGCAGTAGGACTTTTCCACCTAACCCTCCTTGACCCTGTAAACACATTATAGAATCTGAATTTGCGTTAAGAAGCATTTGAGAAGCGCCTCCTTTTTTCTCGCTAATTTTTAGACCTAATAGCCGATTTTCCTCCAAATTAAATGCAGACGCACTGCTTTCCTACCAACGATTGGCACTTACCGTTTCGGTTCCAATTATGGTATGGAACACCGTCTTCTTGTCTTCCCTGAAAACTACAACCAGGACCAAGGAGTGAGTCTCCAAGATATTCGTGCACCATCTTAGACCACATCATCGCTTTACCTTAAGATGTGATTGTGATCAAACGTGGATCTATTTTTGATAAAAAAAGATCAGTAGGTACCTACCAGCTAAGGTAAACAATAAACTTCATCATCATGTCAGCTATACGACGTCCGCTGCTGAACACATTCGCCTCCATAGATTTCTAAAACGACCGATCTTCATGCTGCCTGCACCCAACGGCACCCAGCAACCTTTATCAGGTGCACAATTAACTTACCAGCACTGAACCCCATCCCAAGAACGCAACATTATTATCCACGGGCACCACCTTATCCCTGGAAAATTCCAGCGCTTCCACTTTCAGCTTTTCATTCCCAAACGTTAAGTTCTTATGGAGCTTCAATAGAGCGAAGTTAAACTCCAAGGTCTGAGGTTTGTAGTTGGGGTGGAAGAATATCTCGGAGACTCGTAGGACTTCGCCCCCTGAGGTAGCGTTTGATGAGCCGACTCGGACGGAGAGCATCTTTACGTATTCGCGGTAGAAGCGGTTGTTGTATTGTCTGCAAAGAGTCGAAGTCAGTTGTTATTTCGCTAGTCTTCAGGATTCCAATCTCGTCAATGTACGGATTGGTATTTCATGGATATGGGCTTGCAGCTTTTCATGCATGTAAAACCTAAATATATTCATACGCCAAAATATGTCTCTTTAAGGTAAACGTGAATAGGAGTCTTCTAGATCTTTGCTCGTCATATTAGAATACAGCATATAGAGGTTGTGGTAAAGATACTCAAAGTGGTCAAACGATGATCTATTAAAATTATTTTTTGACTATAAAAACTTACAGTTGCAAACAATGCGCCGCCGTCAGCAGCTTGTCTTTGGCAAGGATCACAGCTCCGCACCATAACTCCTTGTTGACCAGCAGAGCTGCCATGTACGGGTAGTCTTGAATGCTGGCGACCTCGTCCGGGTTGTAGATGCGGCGGTAGCGGTTGTTCATGGGGGGATACACTTGGGTGGTGGTGGTGGTAGCTAAGATGTAAACACTTGTGACTGTTATGCGAATTTTCAAACTACTTTAAGTTGAGATTATATTAATGATTAAGTCGAATTTATGTCACGTCACAGTAAAGCCATGCACTTAAAAATACTGCATTGGATTTTCGGGCCCCTTTTTAACGCTATCCAACCTACTGTCTGTATCATTTTAATATTGATTTATTTTATTGTCTGATGTCCTTACGACAAAACACGTTCTCTTTCTATCTTTCAGATTAGCCTTAACTCACTCACTTTCACTCTCCATTGAAAATAATTGTGTTCTAAAGGAAAGTTTTCTCTCTTACAATGGGTCAGTCTGGGCCTAGAGAGAGTCTGATAAAAATTTTGCTTGAAAGTATTAGTGGCAAAGGCGCTTCTCACAAGAAGCTAGGTAATACTCACTAGTAGTGTTTGTAATGATCTCATTATCAGCGATTTTCAGTTCACCACCATCTCTTCTTTGAAACGGGAACTCTATGGGTAGACCCTCGTATTGCCACTCCTGGGCATGCTCGTTTCGTCTTTTGATAACTTCGTGTTCCACTACGGGAAGGATACTTATACAGGCAATATATTATGTGTAATATTATACAAATTATATTATATTATGTCTGGTTATTTCTACTTATTTTACGTTTTGTAGTCTTTTGCATTTTAATGTTTCCCTGGTAGATACTTGAGGAGGCTTTAAGTTGCCTGTTTACTTCACTAATTTTACTAAAACATGGTCCTACTTCTGAATATTTAAGATCAGTATAACTTAGTCAACTCGCTACAATATTGCGGGGACTTACCTGACATGATAGCATTATCCTTTCTACTTTTACAAGTTTAAATATTCAGATTTATAAGTTCAGTTCAATGGACTTACTATCATCAGAAGACTCAATTGATGTTGAAACATGGCCTGTAACCTCTACTATTCCAATCACACATAATATTCCAACGACCGATATCATTTTACCAACAATGTTCTGTTTCACCGACATTTCAACATATCTTACACATAAATCGATGAAGACATAAAAAACCGATAAAATAAAACAAATAATAGAGTTGAAATTTTAATACAGAATATCAATAAGAATCAAGAATAAAACCAATATTTTATAGAAACATAAAATCGGCAGATTGTATGGACCGCAGATATAATCTAAGGTCAGATCTAATGCCATCCCTTGCCGATGCCAACTCCGCCCCAGCCAAGACCACCTTTACCGTAGCCGATTCCGCCGTAGCCGAGTCCACCGTAGCCAAGTCCGCCGTAGCCGAGTCCACCGTAGCCGAGTCCACCGTAGCCAAGTCCAATTCCTCCATAGCCATAGCCAACGCCTGGGTAGCCAACGCTAAGTGGAGCGGTAAGGACGGGGGTCTTGAGGATGGGGACTGTTTTGACGATGGGCACAGTTTTGAGGACCGGGACGGTTTTGACGATTGGTACGGTGATGGGCGCGATCTTCCCGTAGCCGACTGGGTATGCAGACGGCAGCAGGAATGGAGATGCTGTGGAAGAAGGGAATTTTAGTAAAAAAATTCATCAGCTCATCTGAAGAAAATCTAGAAAAGATTCTAGATGATCGTCAGAACAGGATTAGTGATAACGTTTTAGCTGCATTATATTTATTTCAAACTTTATACTGAGCTAATACCTAGGTAACATAAAAGGTATGTAGAGGTTAACCCCTCTACATACATCTTCTTTAGAGCATTTGACAGTTAATAATTTTATCAAACATTGGTCACCTTGATATTCAAGATTAAAATAGGGGGTAAAAGAGATTAGATAATAGATTTGCATAATTCTGTTCACGTCATAAAGGAGATAAATGATATTCTTATGATGAGAAAAAATTCGTGCAATTCTGTTAATTTATGTGTAGAATCAAAAACAGCATCATCATTTTACTCCATCCTTGAAACTTCAGTATTTCAGCATACAATTTTCATGATCCAATTACTTTGCAATTTTTTATATATATATTAATATAAATTATAATTATTAATATATTCAGTTATTTCTTGGCTGTAATCTGATAGTAAAAAGGTACAATATAGATTATTACCTAGTGCCTGATGATTTTTCTCATCGAAGTTAGAATCTCAGCTCTGCGTCCGGAGCTCCGAAGCCCTAAATATGGTACTGAATGACTATTCAAAATGATTCAAAATGATCCCTATGATTGCAATATAAAACACACAAAAAGAATTAAAAAAAAATGGTAATCACTACAAAATGAAAGATTCATTTTAGCTATAACTATATTTTTTTTGCCATAATAAATAATTAAATAAATATTGCTGGACATTTCACACAGTGCTATCTAGCCCCAAACTAAGCAGAGTTTGTTACTAGGTTATAAATGCAGAGTTCTGTAATTTCTATGGAGTTCTATGGAGGAGAAATAATATAGGACTCTGTCAGCACTATGTTAGAAGCGAGGTACGGTAGCCCAAATAAAATAGATAAAGCGGATGTCACAAAGGACAAAAACGTGATTCCACTCTTGATGAGAGACAAATAGAGTAGATATATAATTTTAAGTAATTATATTAGGTTTGATTGCGTAAAACAAAAGTTAAAACAGAAGCTGTATAATAAACTGTGTAATAAACTCATCAGACAAGTGGGGTTTAATAAAATGCTTACCATAACCCAGCCCTATGGGGCCGACGGGGTTCGATGCCACCACCCCTATAAGGGCAAGAACTATTGCCACCTGGAAAGATAAGAATAAGATAATAAAAAAAACAAGATAGGCTATCAATATCCTAGAGGCGATAAAATAATTTGAATAAACATAGCTTATATTAATCTAGCTAAAAACAAAACCAAATGTTTTTATTTTATTTTTTACGGGTTTTTATGTTTCGAGAGTATGTAAATTTTCTATAAAAAATATCATTTTTTTGTTGTTTCATCTATACTGACCACTTTGAGCCCAACTTGCACAACGATCCCTAAACGTATTTAGCGACTAAACATGTTTAAATTTGACGTATTTGTATGATTTGATGACTCTCTAAATCATATTTAGCTACTAAATACGTCTGGGCATCGTTGCACAAGACGCCCTACAACGTCGTGGTACAAATTAACAAAAAAATAAACTCACAGCACACTTCATGTTTCCAATAGTAGTTATCGAAAATACAAACTAACGGTTAATTACCCCCATTTATATACTAACCTAGGACACGGTCCATTGAGCACATCCTTTGGAAACCTTAGCCGACTTGGAGTATGGAGGGTTTCACTTTGCAGGAGTGTTTTCTTTTCTACGCTTGTGTCATGTGATCGTAGCCGGATGATAGAATGAAATTTCCGATTTGCAACCACGCGAATGACCTGCCTCGCAGTGTCGAGGCAGGTCATTCGCGTGGTATTATAAATGTGGCCTCTTAGTATTTTTAAATAGAAATAAGGATTTGTCGTGTACGTTGTTTTAATTTTAACTTGTGTAGCTTTATTTCTAGGTTACCCTAGAAATAAAGCTAAACTCGCTGTTGCAACTTGACTTAACACCCCATTTTTATCCCATTGGTCCTGGTTAATGGGATGAGAAGTAGCCTATGTGTTTATCCAGGTTATAATCTCCGTACATTCTACATTTCATCGAAACCGGTTCAGCCGTTACGACATGATTGAGTAACAAACCAATAAATAAATAAAAAAACATTCAAACTTTCGTATTTATAATATTAGTGTGATGTGATAGAAATAAGTATTAGTCATTGAGATTTTATTTCATTTGAGCTAAATGACCTAATGACGACCTCTGTGGCGCAGTGGGTGAATAGTCGGCTGAGACGCATGAGGTAGCGGGTTCGATTCCCACAGCGGAACAAATGTTTGCATGATCTACAGATATTTATTCCGAATCTGGATGTTTTTCTATATATTATAAGTATGTATTTATAAGGTATGTAAGTATTCTATCAGTTATCTGATTCCCATAGTACAAGCTCTGCTTAGTTTGGGGCTAGGTAGCGCTGTGTGAAATGTCCAGCAATATTTATTATTATTTTATTTATTAAATATTATTTCAATAGATCCTAATTCAAACTTTCAAATTTATTTACGGTCGTAATTTATTACTAGGGCCGCATTTACGGAGCCGATGTCGAGTTTACAATGACCAAATTTCATAGCATGAGTGATGAAAATGTATTTTTCACAGCCCCTGCTCGATAATGTCAAATTATAATGTCATGTAAACCTCACCGAAAGCAGATGATTAAATCCCTACGGCTGAACCAGGAGTAGTTGTTGTAGTTGTACTTAATTTCATTATGCCCTTGTTGGCATAATGCGATTTGAATTTGGAACCTCATCTGTATTAAAATTTGAACCCAAGAGAAGAATAAGAATAACAAAATAAGAACTTATTCGTAAATCGAACTAGCCTCTGCACAGATTGCACCAACCTAGATTTGGTTTTTGTTGTCTCGCAGAAAGTGTGATATGTAGAGTATTCTTCTGGTGGATAAAGCTGTCTGCATCTTGGGAGTGCTTATATCCGTCTCTGCACACAGGATTCTAGTAACTACTTCGCTCCGCTCGTGAATTACTCTAGAATCCTTCGTTACGTTCGGGATTTAATATGGCGCCCGTGAAGCAAGACACTGCTTTATCCCCTCGTTTATTAATCTACTATTCTTTTATTTATATAAGCTAAGATTGAATTTTAAGTAACTGAAAGTTGATAGGAACTGATGCACCTAATTTACCTAGTTTAGGTTTTTTTATTAATAAGAACCATCAACACAGCATACACTGACAATATCCAGCGGTTACATTTACAAATGTTACAACTTGGTGCTACTATAATCACAGATGATAGAATGCATGCGTTAATATTTTATGCCGAGCGAGTAAATTAATTGTATTTCAAAAATAAACTAAGATGGCATGCACTAACTTCTAGGTTTATGGTATGTAGGTATGTTTTTAATTTTATATAGATGCACCGCCCTCATGTGATAATTTATAATCCTCTCCATACATAGGTTGTCTGGAAGAGATCGCTGTTAGCGATAAGACCGCCCATTGTACTAAATCTATTTGTAAAAATTATGTTTCGTATTTTACTTTGGTGTAACGCTTTGTGTACACGGCTACATATCAATCTATACGTTTCCAGTATAAGCTGACCTCGCATTGTGTAGGCTTTTCGTAGAATAAGAGGTCAGCTTATACTGGAAATATATAGCTTGATGTGTAGCTGTGTGTACAATAAAGAGTTATCTTATCTTATCTAATGTGGTAAATATTTGGACCTCTGATCACCAAGAAAAATTCACCACTATTCGTAATTAGAATGATTTATAGCCAATTAATGACTGTCGAACATATTACGAGTTTCAACATCAGAAATATATTCTAACTGATTGAAGTTAGAATCCGTTTTCGCTTGCACAATCAGGAACACTAACATCAAATAACGATATTAGCACTTGTAATTACAGGATGCGTTCGATTATACATTATTTATTCGATCGATTACAATATTATTAGCAAATTTTCTGCAATTATTCGCGTGTTTTGGCGCTGAGTCAGATACGGACATGCTAAGAGCTAGCTAGCGACCTAGTCTGCGACATCCCTCGCGAGGGGTTCAATTCATTACTTACTTTAAATCCTCAGAAACCCAAAATGTGTTGATTTTTATTTATGTATCACAAAGTAACAGATACATTGTTTATAATAAGTAAATACACCTAAAAACATGTAAGGTTTGTCCAGGGCGTAAAAAGTATTTAACAATTTTTGATGGGTAACAGCAAAAAACATCCTCCCACATCCTCTCGGTTTGTGGGAGTGATTTTGGCAAAAGGGACGGAAATGTGTAACAGGAAACCGGGGCAGCGCACGCTATTTGATTTGAGCAATGAGCGCGCGCGGTGGTCAGATGTTACACATCAATGTGACTACTGTAAGGCTCCTAGTTTTTTTATTTATTAATTACAGAATAAACTGCACTTGATATAAATGTAAACAAACTCGTATAGCTAATGCATAATGCTTATAACAGATTCTCATTTTATAGACATCATCATCATTTTCAGCCCGTGTCGACCCACTGCTGGGCATAGACCTCTCTTTGTTTTTGCCATTCTTCCCGATCCTGTGCCAGTCTGAACTACGTACGACCCACGGTCTTATGGATGTCGTCGACCCATCTCGCTGGTGGACGTCCCCTATTTCGATGCCCAGTTCTCGGCCTCCACTCTGTTAGGGCCTTAGTCCACCTGTCGTCACTACGTCTGGCCAAGTGTCCTGCCCAACTCCACTTGAGCCCCAATATTCGCTTGCTGATGTCTTGTACTTTAGTCTGCTTGCGAATTTCGGTATTGGGAACTCGATCTAAGAGTGTGATGCCGAGCATGGCGCGCTCCATGGCTCTGTGCTACACTTATTTTGTACACAGCCTTCTTCGTGAGCCTCCATGTCTCGGCACCATAAGTCATAGTTGGCAGAACACATTGGTTATAGAGACGTGTTTTAAGATATTGTGGAATACGAATGGATTTTAATATGTCAGCTAATTTGCCGAAAGCTGCCCATCCAAGTTGAACACGCCTGATGACTTCCCTCATCTGATACTCCTTGCCAAAAGATAATATATCTTTTATAGACATAACTTTATAAAATTAGTCACCTAGAGAATGATTAAAAACACAATTTAAACTTTTAAGGAATTTAGTAATAAGTTATTGATAATGTACTTACGTCTTAACTTAGTTTTAATTCCTCCACTTCACTAAAACACTATCTAATTTAAACATTTAGTTATGCTAGTAATGCTAAACAAAACTTGTGTCTTCTTTGCTACAAAAAACGTCATCAGATTAAGTAGTTGTGCGCCATTCCATGGAATAAATAAGAAAAGCTTCTTAGTCTTTACAAAGCACAAGTCCGGTCAGCTATGGAGTACTGCGCCACCTTTGGGATGGTTCGGACAAATACCAGCTCGCCACCTTAGACTCGATAGAACGTAGGACTTTTAGGCTTATAGTTGAGCAATATATGGCGGAGACTAATACTCAAAGTCTCGAACACCGCCGTAAAGTTGCAAGCCTATCGGTCTTTTACAGAATACATTTTGAGGAATGTGCCCAGCAACTATACGAACTGATCCCGCCATTTCCCTTCCATCAAAGGACAAGCAGGCGCACGGCTCAGTACCATCCGTACCTAGTTGATATACCACCCATTTGCACACACTGTTTGGTTCTACGTTCTTGATGCGTACAGCTAAGGTACGAGTATGGAACACTTTGCCGTCGTCTGTTTTTCCTAAAGAATACAATCCGGGCATCTTTAAGGTAAGAGTGAATAGGTTCTAGGTATCCAGTAAAACAAATATGTACGTTGAAATAAATAGGTTACTTATTAACCGTGATAACGCTTAGCCACGCTTAGCTTAGCAGATGGGTGGTAAATTACAGCATAGGTAGAAACTTATTTCACCCACCGCCTACTCCATGAATAAAACAAGCGAGCCAATAAAACTAGTAAGTACCTACCTTTTTATGACAATAACTATTGTCTTCAAGAATTACCGTGTCTGATGAGTGATGAATAACAGACAAACTTGCTATAATTTTTTTATATCTACGTAGGTGTATGTAACCTTGATGTTTTGGTAGATAATAGATACATCATAATGTTTGTATACAATGAGATAATTTGGTGCAATCTGTTTTATTGATGCCACATTGTAAACAAATGTTTACCTACCTACTGCTAGACGGGACAATTATAGATAGATAAATGAGCTATTTATAAAATTTTACTTAGAAAACTTTCGTGATTTATTACAATCATTATTATAAATACGATTTTTTTAGGTTTATTTATTTCACCTTAATTATAGCATTGGTTGTTACAGGCATGTCAATTTATACATTATAAAACTTTTAATAATTAAATTAAAACAATATAAATCAACAAAAATTATAATGATAATACATATAATTATAAATAAAGTCATAACAAAATACTAAAACAAAACAGATAGGTAGGTAGGGCGATTAAGAGTACACACAACAAAATTATAAGATCCTAACTCAAACGGTATGTCAAAACTAAATTAAAATAAAAGAAAATATAATGGTAGAATATGTCAAATAATTGCGTCAAAGGAAGATTCTAATAAATTAAAATTCATAAATTCATTTAAACAATAAAAAGCATGTCTTTCAAAAAACCATTTGATTTTTTTGTTTATAATCTGAAATATATTCTAAATTTACAATTTTAATTGGCAGTGTATTGTACATTAGTATTTTATTATATTCTCCCTTCTTTTGCACTTTAGCTAGTCTTACTTTTGATTGATATAGTTTCTTCTTATTCCTTAAATTATAGTTGTGTGTGTCTTTTTTCTTAATATACTCTGAATCCTTGTTTTGGCGAATTTCGAGGAGAATTTTAAATATGTACAGAAATATTACAGTCATTATTTTATGTTGCTCAAAATATTTCCTTACTGATGTTGTCCTTTTTAACCCGCATATAATTCTTATTGCCCGTTTTTGACCAATAAGCACATTGCGTATGTTTCAACTATTCCCCCATACCGTACCATACGAGATTTATCACGTAACGTTGTATCGGTGTTTATAAAACTCTATAAAATTTATAAAAATTGGTACAGTAAAAACACATAATTAACGGCAAAGCCGACAAGAAACTTATTGAATCATAGACAATATCTCAGCCATGGAGTGTCAAAATATAGATACTTTAGATAATGGTGGTGATTCTGTTGTTTACGCTGACTAACTAAAATTGTGTACAATACGAACGGTCTTATATTTTGTTTACGCTAAAGATCAAATTAGAATGGCATGGGGATGAAGCAATCAAAGAGGTTATCTAAATGGAAGGAGATAACGAAGTAGAAGAAGCAATCAAGGTGGATATCGAAGTGGAAGAAGCAATCAAGGAGGATATCGAAGTGGAAGAAGCAATCAAGGAGGATATCGAAGTGGAAGAAGCAATCAAGGAGGATATCGAAGTGGAAGAAGCAATCAAGGAGGATATCGAAGTGGAAGAAGCAATCAAGGAGGATATCGAAGTGGAAGAAGCAATCAAGGAGGATATCGAAGTGGAAGAAGCAATCAAGGAGGATATCGAAGTGGAAGAAGCAATCAAGGAGGATATCGAAGTGGAAGAAGCAATCAAGGAGGATATCGAAGTGGAAGAAGCAATCAAGGAGGATATCGAAGTGGAAGAAGCAATCAAGGAGGATATCGAAGTGGAAGAAGCAATCAAAGAGGAGACGAAAATGGAAAAAGCAAACAAAGAAGATATCGAAGTAAGAGAAGCGTGTGACATTTCTAAAATTAAGATTTTTTTTTACTAAGATATGCGTGTTTTCGGGCTTGTTTTAGTCAGCATTCAAATTGGTGTTGATTAAAACTAGCCCGCAAACACGCCATCTTAGTAAAAATTACTTAATTTTAGAAATGTCACTTTAAATATCATCCTAATTTGATCTTTAGCGCAAACAAAATAAGACTGTTCGTATTTTACACAATTTTCAGTTGTGAAAACACAATCGCCACCAATATTTTATTAATGCACACCACACCATAAGAACAAAGCAAACCTATCTTATCAGCGGTCTTATTGCTAGAGATGGGATTATCAATCAAAAACTGTATATCACTACTTAGAGGTCTTACTCGTATTTACAACTAGCGCGCGTTTTTTGTCAATAAAAACATTACCCTCCTTCTTCGCAGTCCGGTAAAATGTATTCTATGTTTCAATCCCTGTCATAATCTATTTATATACCAAATTTCATCGAAATCGGTAAAGCCGTTTAGTCATGAAAATGTAAAAAACAAACAGACAGAAAGAGTTACTTTTAAATTTATAATATTAGTAAGGATAGAAAAAAAACTGTTCCATACGTAAAAATAGTATATAAAGGTATTTGAAAAAGCGCTTATTCCAGAAAGAACTAAATGAGATGAGAGTAGTTTTTTTGAACAATGACTAAAAAAATTCAGTTATTACTATTACTATTAGGCCGGCGCAAAACGATCCCTAAACGAATTAAGCGACTAAAATGTTTAAATTTGACGTAATAGTATGATTTGGCCGAACTCTACATTGTATGCACATTGAATATAAAACACAAGAAAATCAGTAGATTATTTTTTGAAAACAACCGTAGCACTTTGCTACGGCGTGGGAATTACGCTACGTGCTTGTGCTTATGTGATTTCTTTGCGTACTCTACAATAGTTTTCCCATGGAACTTTGCAAGCCTACGGAACTATAGAAACCCTATTCCCTACTTGCGTACCTCTTTAGTATAGTACGTCCGTCCACCCTAGAAAAGTTATCTACACGGAAAGATTAAATTACATTTTAGTGTAGACGTAGACACATTTCTCGTAGTTAAAAAGATCCGTCTTTTACAGACGTAGACACAGCTAGACTAGTTTACTTCAGCTACTTCCACAGCATTATGTCATACGGTGTACTGCTGTGAGGGAGTGTTGCAGATATAAACACCGTTTTTGTGCTGCAGAGAGTGGTTTCGTGCAATTTATAATATGGGCCCCAGAGAATAACAACGCAAAAAGTTTAAAGAAATTAATATTATGACATTCCCTTGTCAATACATCTGTGAAAATCTGATGTATGTTCACAAAAATATTAATTTTATTAAGAACAATACCATAATCATAATTTTAATACTAGAAATAAAGATAAACTCGCTGTTACCACTTGTAGACTCCATAAAGTTAGTAAATCGTTTAAAGGGATAAAGCGCAATGACTTTTATAACAAACTCTCAAATAACCCGAGACCGTGACTGTTGCAACACAGCCGAAATGTTATGGTGGGTACACATGTACGTACATGCGCGATGAGCATGTTTCATCCGAGCATGACTATCTACAAACATGCTCGACCCTGCGTCGTCACGTAAAAGCTTGCTCGAAGAACATGTTTAGTGCGCGTTGAAACTCTTCGAGCAATGGACGATTCGTTGTTGTGTTTGGTGAATTTTGAACAAGGTACTTTAAATTCAGGATTAAGAGCTGAAATGTTATCAAATGTTACATCGACTGTTCAGATAAACTCGACAAATCAGGCTAAATTAGTCAGAGAAAAATTTGAAAGATATTTTAACAACGAAGGAGCTGTTGACTGGCAGGAAAATATGATTACATAAAGCATAAATACATATGTACCTGTGTGTCTGGAGGATGAAATTTGCTGTCATAGTCGGATGATGTTGATTCTATGTTGAATATCGATGACATCGGAACTATTTGGTCGTCCAAAACTGAAAGAAGTGAGAAATACCACAAACGAGGCTCATAAACTTCATCTTTTCCTTTTCCACTTCTTTTGGACAATCACTCTTTTTTTTCTCTCTTCTCCAAGATGCTCTCAGAGAATTTATCTTTTTTATTACTCCGTTCTTGTCAATATTAGGTTCAACAGTTTTGCGCAATAAAATTAAACGTTCATATGCTGCGTTTCTTTTACCCTTATCACAATATTCTTTTAACGTAGTTTTCCACAAGCACTCTTCCTCCTGATACATATTTATAAATTGTTCCACAAAATCCCGAGAAAATGAACGAAAGTCCGACATTTTAACAGCGCACTCGCACCCTCTTCACCAAAATATCAATCACGACTAACATGCTCGACTTCGCGGCTACATGTACAAACATGTTTGCATCGAACATCGAGCAAGAATTATGGACGTTTGAATCTTGTTCGAATAGAACATTTTGGTTGGCTTCGAGCATTTGTCTTGAGACTTGCATGGTACACACGTTCGTACTTGCTCGAAATCGAGCAAGTTTATCGAGCAAGTACGTACGTGTGTACCCACTATCAGGATATCAAATAAAAAAGGTACGTACCCGTTTTAATCAATGTGCAGTGATCGCGATAGTTTGAAAAATACTAAACTCCCAAATGATATAGAAAAATTGACAATTTAAAAATGTAAACAATAAAAGGCTACTTTAATATATCGGATTATTAAGATGATATAAAAGGTTGGAATCGAAGTTACAACAAATCGATCAAAAATGTTACAATATAGACGTAACACATTCTCTTTAATGTACCTATTGCTTTGTAAAGGCATCATTAAAAAGAATAACCAGCCTATTTCTTGTGTTTCTTTACTGGCTTGATCACAGAGAAACAGGCAGTCAATTTGACGTTTCAAATTGATTCAAAATAATTTTAATAATAAAAGAGCTTTTTTTAAATTTAAAAACCTGTTTATTAAATAAATATAACACAATGTACCTTAATACTTGAGTGAAACACGAAAATGAATGAAAAGAACACATCAAAATGTGCCCATCTTATAAACAAATCACGTCATAAAGTAAAAGCCTCATCAGCGAAAACCAACCTCGATTCTGGAACAAGAGAAGAAGTAAAATAATTTATATCACAGCCGGGACTGTTACAGGACATTGTCCCATGAACAAACACCTCTACACATCGGAGCAACGGACAGCCCAATCCACAGGGGATGTCTCACTGAAGAAGAATCAGCTGCCCACGTAGTCCTGGAATGCGTGGGGGTAACAGCACAATGTGCAGAAATCCTGGACAATCCAAGGTGCCTGAAGCCTGCGAAGATCCCAGGGCACTTCGAGTCGGAGTTAAGCTGGCTATCCATATAGTCAACTCTCAAACGCATAAATAGACCACATGCAGTGTTCGAATGCGGAGAAGGGACATAATCAACATAAATACATTTATTTATTATCAGCCATTCGTGTCCCACTGCTGGGTAAAGTCCTCCCTGCGTTCCCTCCAAACTTCGCTGTCCAGAGCTGTTTTTAGATAAGACGTTAGAAAAAAAAAACAAATCTTGGCACACCAGTAAAATTTAATCTGTAACACTTCTTCGTCAAATAAAATATTTTGTTTAGTGTAATATTTTGAACGGGGTGATTCCGATCATGAAATAATTATTTTTGAAAATTTTCTTAAACGTTTAAGTTTGACAGAATTTTAACCGAAATAAGCGGATGTTTATCAAGTTTTTTTTTATGACAATCATCGAATTCACAAAAGTTGTGGAACATTTGTTGTTCTCTAAGTGTCGAGAATCCGCCCCTCCACCCCTTTCCTGAGATTACATTCTTGTTCTGGGACACCACTGCTGCTGGAGATTGCTGGACCTGCTGGACATTTCACACAGCGCTATCTAACCCCAAACTAAACAGAGCTTGTACTATGGGAACCAGTTAATTGATAGAATACTTATAAACACTTATACTTTTTTGTGTAAATACATATTTATAATATCATAGAAAAACATCCAGACCAGAAACAAACATCTGTAGATTATGCAAACATTTGTTCCGTGGCGAGGAATCGAACTCGTTACCTCCTGCATTTCAGTAGGCTTTTCGCCCACTGCGCCACAGAGGTCGCCAAAGTAAAGGAGTGTACCTTTACTTCCACCGATCATTGTCATAGTCCCACTTGGAGGAGATGCCGTCGATGGGGTTCACGCGCAGTTCCAGCATGCGCCGGAGTTGCGCCTTCTGCGCCTCCTTGGCGAGGCTCGCCGGAAGCGGCTCGTACACTACACACAAACACATTAAGTCCATCAGACTATACGTCATATTATTCATTGCCAGATGTGTCTTTGTGAGGATTAGCAAGCTGTAGTGTCAGTGGGCGACGCACATAGCTCCAAGAACTGATCGTCGTTGGGACAGAAAGGTTTTAGAGAAAATTGATTTGTTATTTACCTAATATAGCAATATAATATGTATTATATAATTTAATGAATCAGATCATTATTATGAAAATATCATATATTTTTTGCGCGAATTTTATTTTTAGAATAATTTTAGTAAGAATTCATTTGACTTGTAACAATGGTGTTATCAATTAATTACTGTATTATATAGAGTTGAGATTAGGCTCTGGCAAGCGTAGCGTAGGACACCCCGCCACTAGATGGAAATACCTGATAGACCTAGGAGCCGTTGTGTGCAGGCCACACAATATTGGTTGCTCAGAAAATCTACAGGGGATGTCTATGTTCAGCAGTGAAGTTTCTATGTCTGATATGATGTTCAAACTTTTGACACTCTTCAGGGAGTAACGTGTCGTAGGTAATAATGATGTGAATGATTTAGACGGCGGTCTTCGGCCAGGCACGGCCGATATAGTGAAGGCCTCCATGACTGCCATAGCTCATTTGTGACTTGTATACTTTCGTTCATGATTAACAAAGTAATGGCTGATCACTTACCATAATCGCCGTGGGGCACCGGCAATAGAATGTTGCCCCTCCACTCTTGCCCGTGGATGCAGTAGGAGTCTGCTAAGGGATACCTCCGAAAGATGGGCAGCAGCGTCTTTTCGTGTTTCAACACCTATACTGCGCTCGCCAACCCGCCTGCCAAGCGTGGCGAGTATGGCAACAACCCCTCATGGATTTACAACATAAAACCAGGCCCCGAGTCCCCGGCGGCCCCGCTAATCCTGGCTACGGTAGCAGTCACGGTAACGGCGGGGCCAGGGGTGCTAAGAATCCCCGGGAGACGATCGGCTACCAAACCCTACGACGACCACTGGCCCTGGTAACACACAACATCCGCACTTTGAGGACAGACGAAAAGATTGTTGAGCTGGAAGAAGAAATTAGTAGATTACACTGGGGCATTTTGGGGTTATCAGAAGTCCGTAGAGAGGGCGAGGACACGATATCCCTTAAGTCTGGTAATCTACTATACTACCGGGAGGGCGACCAACAGTCCCAAGGTGGTGTTGGGTTTCTCGTTCACAAGTCACTCATCAACAACATTATCACCATCGACAGTGTGTCGAGCAGGGTCGCGTACCTGACACTCAGAATATCTAAGCGATACTCGCTGAAGGTCGTTCAGGTATATGCGCCGACCTCTTCACACCCAGATGAAGAAGTAGAGTCTATGTATGAGGACATCAGTAGAGCCATACATACGAACAAAACTCACTTTATTGTTGTTATGGAGGACTTCAATGCAAAGCTAGGCATGAGAAGCGATGATGAGTTGAGAGTGGGGCAATTTAGATATGGGCAACGGAACCCCAGAGGACAGAGGCTGGCCGACTTTCTGGAGAAAGAAGGACTCTTTATGATGAATTCTTTTTTCCAGAAGCCGCCTCACAGGAAATGGACCTGGATGAGTTCCAACGGTTCCACGAGAAATGAGATTGATTTCATCTTGACCAACACGAAACGGATATTCAATGATGTCTCTGTGATTCACAGGGTGAAAACCGGCAGTGATCACCGAATTGTTAGAGCCACATTGAATATGAACGTTAAACTTGAAAGGTCCCGTTTGATGAAATCTACGCTCCGACCCACTCGCGCACATATCCAAAACCTCGAGAGCTTTCAACTCGAACTTGCAAATCGCTTTGACTGTCTAGAAGTAGATGCATCAGTGGACGAGATCAATAACAGGTTCGTAGAAACCGTCCATACGGTGGGGTCCCAGTTCTTTAAGACCCCCCGTACCAATAGACCTCAGAAACTCTCTGATGACACCCTTAACCTCATGGCTGAACGACGTTCTTTGCAACTGCAGTCTCCCGATGATGCTCAGTCACATAGGCAGCTCAATAGAAAGATTTGGAAATCCTTGCGGCACGATATTCGTACCTTTAATACATCTCGTATTAAAGATACGATAGAGCGGAATAAAGGCTCCAAAGTGTTCGCGAGAGATAATTCTATTGGGCAGAGCCGCATGACGAAGCTGAAGAGGGAAGATGGCAGCATAACGTCAAGTAAAGCGGAAGTGTTAAGGGAAGTCGAAAGGTTCTATGGACGGCTCTACGATTCGGTCACTAAACCTGTTTGCAGTGCGGCCAACGACCCAAGAGCCAAACTGACCCGACATTATACCGAAGATATTCCGGACATCAGCCTGTATGAGATCAGGATGGCCTTAAAGCAGCTTAAGAACGACAAGGCGCCGGGTGAGGACGGAATCACTTCAGAGCTTCTGAAAGCGGGTGGATCACCGGTACTTAAAGTCCTTCAGAAGCTTTTTAATTCCGCCTTGCTTGAAGGTACGACACCAAAAGCATGGAACGGGGGCGTGGTGGTTCTGTTCTTCAAGAAAGGTGACAACACCTTGCTTAAGAATTACAGACCCATCTCGCTTTTGAGCCATGTTTATAAGCTGTTTTCGAGGGTCATCGCGAACCGTCTCGAACGCAGGTTTGATGACTTCCAGCCTTCCGAACAAGCCGGGTTCCGTAAAGGCTACAGTACCATAGACCACATACATACGCTGCGGCAAGTCATACAGAAGACCGAAGAGTATAACTTGCCGCTATGTCTCGCGTTTGTGGACTATGAGAAAGCCTTCGATTCGATCGAAACATGGGCAGTGCTTGAGTCTCTCCAACGATGCCGTATTGACTATCGGTACATCGAAGTGTTGAAGTGTTTGTATAAAAACGCCACTATGTCAGTCCGAGTACATGAACAGAGCTCGAAGGCGATTCCCTTAAAAAGAGGCGTAAGACAGGGAGATGTCATTTCTCCGAAACTGTTTACGACCGCATTGGAAGATGCCTTCAAGCTTCTGGAATGGAAAGGACTGGGCATCAATATTAACGGCGAATACATCACTCACCTTCGGTTTGCCGACGATATTGTGGTCATGGCAAAGTCGATGGAAGAGCTCAGCACGATGCTCGAAGGCCTCAATCGAGTCTCCCAACGGGTAGGACTTAAAATGAACATGGACAAGACGAAAATCATGTCGAATGTCCATGTCGTCCCTGCCCCAGTTATGGTTGAGGACTCGGCTCTTGAAGTTGTCGACGCGTATGTATACCTAGGACAAACAGTCCAATTAGGTAGGTCCAACTTCGAGAAAGAGGTCAATCGTCGAATCCAACTCGGATGGGCAGCGTTTGGGAAACTTCGCAACGTCTTTTCGTCCAACATACCTCAGTGCCTTAAGACGAAAGTCTACAATCAGTGTGTGTTACCAGTGATGACATATGGAACCGAGACGTGGTCCTTCACTATTGGCCTTATGAATAAGCTCAGAGTCGCTCAACGAGCTATGGAGAGGGCTATGCTCGGGGTTTCTCTACGGGATCGAATCAGAAATGAGGAGATACGTAGGAGAACTCAAGTCACCGACATAGCCCGACGGATTAGCACGTTGAAGTGGCAATGGGCAGGCCATATAGCGCGCAGAACAGATGGCCGATGGGGCCGAAAGGTTCTCGAGTGGAGGCCACGGACCGGCAAGCGCAGGGTAGGACGTCCACCCACAAGATGAGCAGACGACTTGGTAAGAACCGCAGGTCGGCGTTGGATGCAGGCCGCTTCCAACCGCAGTTCCTGGAGATCAATGAGGGAGGCCTTTGTCCAGCAGTGGACGTCCTACGGCTGATATGATGATATGATGACTTACCATAATAGTGGTTGAACATCGTAGCCCACATAGCGAAGGTAGTGCAGATGAGGACGAATCCCATCACCAACTTCCACTGGCCCGTCGGATGCTGAAATTCTGCGAAAGTCTGACAGAAGGACGAGCGGTATAGAGCCTTCTTCTCCTCGCAGCATAGCAGCTTCCAATCTCCCCGCTCTTTCTCGCGAAGAGCCTACAAGTTTTTTGTTAGATATCACTTAATTGACTGTTATTGCGGGTTTCTATATCCGTCGGTAACCGACTACGATTCGTATCTCATTGAAAAATTAACAAACTAGTGTCAAACTTTTGACACGTTTTCAAGGAGAAACGAATCGTAGCTGGTTACCGAAGGATATAGGAACCCACCATAAGTCACTCTCATAATATCCCATTAATATTATCTATGTGAAAGTTAGGATGTTTGTTCGTCATCTAACTCCAAGATTAATTGGCAAAGCTCTCAAATTTCTTATCGAAGTCAACTCTATCAAAGATTACATAAAAGCTTCATCACGAACACTGCTGAACATCTCCCATACATATCAATATCTCTCAATATCTCCCATACATTTCTAGAACAGCCGAACTTGAAACATTGGACATCCAGAAATATCAATAATGTATTGCTTGTTATACTAAGATAATTGTAACAATATTATTGTATAAATAACTGTCTGTTTCTTTGTCTGTTTGTTACGGTTTGTTACTCTTTCACGATTAAACGGCTGGACCAATATTGATGAAAATTGGTATAAAAGACATAGGTTACTTTTCAGCAAACTGCGCTGAAAGAAGGTAATGTTTTTATTGATAAACTGCATGCAAAGCCGCGGGCGGAAGCTTGTGAAGTGTTTGAAAATATTTTTTGGCACAATAATAACATAGGTATGTATGTCAGATGTCCACCGAGCCTAGCTAACCCCAAAAATATCGATCATCGGTTTTAGGCAGGTCTACCCACCACAGACAATGGAAAAGGGACCAGCAACTTCTGGAAGAAAATCTAGAACACATTTTTTTTGTCAAGTCTCTAGCAGGTACCTATTAGGTCTATAGACTCGACTGCTATGTTCTTCCTAGTTTTAAGAACAGAACTAAGGCCCCAAGAGGCAGTCGGTACTCACGCAAACATCTCTAGTATTCTCCTTAAACCTCACAGCTGGGAACGGGAAGTGTGGGTTATCCTGGTAGTTGGCCATACCGTTCGTCCCAAAGCCCACCCAATCCCGGCCTCCGATCCGGCACCTATTATGAATGGCTTTCACATTTATTGGTGTGAAAAATCCTTTAGATTTTAAAACGAAAAGGGACATTTCAATTTTATGTTGTGTCTGCTTTACTAAGTGACATGACAAGGATTGACAGAGAAATAAGTGAATAGTGAGATTCGAACTTAGGAACTTAGTTGAAAGAGGTTGAAAAATATTTAATATGAGTTGTTATTTAAATTACAACACAGATTATATAAATTTCTGTTGTTTATCCCAAAGAGTTTACAAAACAGATAATATTAATTGTATTCGCTGTAATTTTGTAATCCATTGGCATTTTAGTTACACAACTCATTTATGTAACTTTTATGGTCATAATAAATATATTTCTATTTCTTTATTTATTATTTGATTTTAATAATCATGTTCATAATTTATATTGTGTAATTATTATTTAACCTATATTTTCCCACTGCTGGGAAAAGGTCTCCCACCTGTTCCTCCACATCTCACGATCACTCGCCACGTCCCACCAGCCATCTTGGAATGCATCGAGGTCGTCACGCCAACGCTTCCTCAGCCTGCCCCGGCTTCGACGCCCATCTGCAGGCACCCATTATGTGACGACTGTTGCCCATTTGTCTGTGACCATACGACTGACGTGACCCGCCCAGTCCCACTTCAGCCTGGCAGTCTTGTCACCAACATCTGCGATGCCGGTCTTCACGCGCAGTGTGGTATTGCGGATCTTGTCGATTCTCTTTACCCCTAACACGCTGCGTTCTATGGCTCTTTGGCAAACCTTGAGTTTGGACTATTGATATTCTGTCAATGACCAAGTTTGGGCACCATAGGTAAGGAGGGGCAGAATACACATGTCGATGAGTTTACGCTTAAGTGACAATGGGAAGGTCTCCCTTCATTAGCGTCTTCATGGACCAGAAGCTCCTCCAGGCATTTTCGACGCGGTGATCAACCTCTTTATCTTGTCTGTTTTCGACGGAGACAATCTGGCCCAATTAAATGTACTCATCGACGTAGTATAAATCTTGCCCGTCTACCATGATTTTGTGTTTGTTGGTGTTAGTCATTAGTTGTAATTGTATAATATTGCATGCTTATTAGCTGATTTTTATGTTTAGGTGTTCTATTATCTGCTGCTAGGTAAGTATGTAATTCTACACATTTTCGCGATGAATAAATTCAATGATATAAATAAGTTTTCATCACTCATGCTCTGAAAGTGAGTCATTGTAAGCTCGATGCGTAAATGCGGTTTACGCTCCTAGGGCCGAAAGTAAATCTGAAAATAGAATGAGTCTCATTGCATTCATAATAATTATATTAAAATAAAATACAACCTCCAGGACAAAACCTTATTTCTATTTATAAATGAACGAGGCCACATTCATATTAATCTTCAATGATAACAATTTATTAACAGAAAGGATTTACAATAAAACACAGAAGAAACAGTTGAATCATCTAAAGATCGTTGCAAACGAACTATAGATAGCTCAATTGCTTTAGATCACTACCAGGCGGAGGTGTCTCTAAGACACTGGCTGCATTGCCCCGCTGAATTGCAATGCTTATGCGTTGACTCAGATAAGCACCAGCTCTCGGATCACACGTTTCTTCGACCAGACACCCAGAAATAATTTTAAAAACGCGATGGGCACCGTTACCCCATGGACCCAAGGTCTCGACCCCAAATGGCTCAAATACGTAAGTTCTGTCGAGACTTCCATATTTGCACCGCTTGAGATCTTCGGCTGAATTTGCCACCGCACCGGCCTCAACTTCTGTTCCAAAAAGATGAGATGGCGCAAGGGTATCGAGGCACGTGGCGTCCCACACCAAATGCCTACCCTTCTCTGAAGGTACAAGAGTCATACCGTTAGGCCGCTTACCATCGTCACGTGTCAGACCGTTCAGATCGAGAACGGCTGGGACGCTGCTATAAGTCCGGCGTTGCCGGCGCCCTGGAACATGATACCGTAGCGCGCGGTAATGCAGACAATAAAGACTATTTAGTTTGATCTTGTACCGCGCGGTTAGTAGTTCCGCGTGGTACCGCGCGGTCATATGAACTTAGCCTTACCGTGACCGTGCGCACTCATTTGTCAAATCGCTTCCCCGGTTTCCTGTTACACATTTCCGTCTCTTTAGCCAAAATCACTCCCACAAACCGAGAGGAAAGATTGCACACCAAAAAAAAAGTTGTCCATATCCTTATCTCTTTTTTCTGTGTTCGGTTTTAGCAGTATTTATGTGTTATCTGTTCAAATAAATAAATTGAAAATGGAAGAAAAACAATTACATGGGTAGAAGAATACCTGATGATTTGTGGGAAGAGAATATCATGGAATGGACGACATTACACGGCCATCTTTGGCTATAAATGTTTATACAATAATTTTGAAATGGTGAATTCCACACACAAGAAATGCATGAACAATACGTTCCGATGAGTTTGTGGACAAAGTTTTGGACGTTTAAAAGTAGCCAATGATGATAAAAGACGCGTAAATTTGCAAACAAGTGCCAGCAGTGATCACAAAGTCCTTGCTGATGATGGATCCGGAACAGACGAACTCATTTATAACGTGAATGCTGACAAAACAGGAGTACTTCTTGATGCGGGTCTTCTTCCCTTTGGATATTCTTCTGGTGCCATTTTCATTATATTCCAAGGATACTTGAGGTTCTGAAATGTATTAGGTAGTTCGTAAAACCAAATACCTACCAACTTTGGTGCCAGTTTTTTGGGGCACCCGAAGGCGTCCTATTTATTGGTATACAATTTTACGTACCCTTATAATTTTGCAGTGTAAAAACTAGTTTTTTTTAATGGATTATTAATTTCTGTATCATTAACATTCTGTAGTTGTATTAGACTTATCTCGAACTATGTTATCTCTAGTTTTTTGTTGGATATTTGTGTTGTTTTAATCTATACTTTTCAGAGTTCCATTTGAAACTTTTACAATATCCTTAGTGGAATGATTATTGATTATTTCTAGAAGTGTTATACTTCTAGAAATAATCAATAATCATTCCAATTATATATTCCAATTTATAAAACTTTCAAATGTATCATAATTTGTAGCTTTATTTATTGCTGGCATTGTATTGTTCGTGAAGTTTTCTATGATATCGTTTTTTAATTGCTTGGTTTGTTCTTCGATTATTTCTTCGAATACTTTCTCAAGGCCTTAAGTTTCGTTTGTTTTAAGTTCTACTCCATTAGCTTTTTTAATATCATCATACATATAACTACAACACTTTTCTACTATATTATTTATATTACGTATTATAAACAATCAATATATCTCAAATTTTAGTTTTAGTCCCAGTTTAAAAAAAACCAAATATCTTGTTGAGTTGAGAATTTATATTGTGGATAAAGTTTTCATCTAACACAAGAATATTTCGTAAATGGTTTTAAAAATTTAAAGTTTTAATTAAAAGAAATAAGAAGTATTTTAACTGGCTTTCCATGCATAGTAAGTGTATGTGGTGCTGAATTTGATGTAAGTAAAATATATTAATATTTTTAGTATGCCATAAAATCACGATAACATAAAATGCGCACTCAAAAATATTTTTGTTTAGAATTTTCTGCTTGGATATAAACTTGAATAAGAAAAATAATCAGTTTTAAGTCTCAAGGTGCACTAAATAAAGTATCTATAAAAATCTAATGATGATAGTAAAAAACCTGCAATTTATATTATTCAACATAGTTATTCAAATTCAAGGACTTGAAATACATCCGTCAATAAAATATACCAATATGTTAGTAACCGCTTCGGCGATAAGGAATACAACAAATAAATTATTCTTGGCTCTCAAACTAAAAGGAATAAAAAACAATCCAAAGATAAGACAATACACCCTGATACACAATTTCTTCTCAACGCTTGCTTCAAAAGACCACGATATTTTGAACCGTATAGCTATAGCATCAAGAGTTGACACAAATATCAATAATGAGACACGTGGTTTTATAGATGCTCTAAATGAATTAGTAATCGAAGACTCAGGAGTAGATAATGAAGAGTACAACAAAGACTATCTACTAGAATATGTCAGTCAATTTATTTCAAAACTTGAATTTTTTAAAGATGTCAACGGTGTGAATGACAATAATTTCGTTATAAATGAACAGACTAAAAATATGTTGTGGACCCAAGATCATTATAACTTAAATCGAAGTAGAGAGTCAGATGAAAACGATAGTCTAATCAGTGATAATGAATTCTGGGGTAAGGTTGACAAGGTTTTTTTTAAGAATTGAAACTATTTAATAGTCTCTTACTGAAAGACAAACGATTGTGCTTTTTCAATGTACATCAGTAGGTTCAATTTGAATATACCTAAGATTGTACTAAGTTATCTACTGATTCCTATGTAAAAAAACTGTCGATATCAAATAGCATTTAGTTTACAAAATTCACAATTTTTACCGTAAACTCTTTACCACAGAACCAGAATCGAGTGGCAGACGTATCTTCCAAGGTGATAACACCAAGATCAAGTACTTCCCTTTCATGGCTAGCATCCAAATCTTCAACCGCTACCAATGTGGCGGCTGCATCATCAAGTCGGATTTGGTCATTACTGCAGCATCTTGCTTGCAACTGTAAGATAATCATAAAACCACTAGAATTTTGAACTAATTACTTAGTTAAGTAATTAATGGCTTACGACTTGCTGTAAACCAACTGCACTTACAACGTTAACCAATACTTCTGTAATATTTCTGTAATTTATTTTATGATTAATATTTCCGTTATCTACACAAGTCAATTCTGTAAGTAATGCTCTTTTTAACTTTTATAAATCGATCTTTCTTTTCACTTGCAGAGCCTGGAACAATCGGTTCTTCCGTGAAAACCCTGCCTTCCTGTCCGTTCGGATCGGCAGTAACTTTTACGCAGGTGGTGGAGAAAACGTGGAAGTCCTCGAGGTCTACTTCCATCCCCAATACAACCCCAAGACTCTCAAAAACAATGTCTGTCTTCTTCGTCTGTGGCGAAGGATCAACTTCAAGAAGAAGGGCAGTAGAGTTAAGAAGATTGCCTTTGATAGAAATGAATGGAATTTACCAATGACAACCGATGGTATTACTATTGTAGGGTGGGGCGCTAAGGGGGTGAGTATTTAGAATTAACACAACGACCTACGTGGCGCAGTGGGTGGCTGGCTGAGACGTAACAGGTTGCGGGTTCGATTCCCGCCGCTCAACTTGGGCAAATCGGCATTGTATATATGTATGTATGTAAGTATATACGAGTATGTCTGTTTGCCCGAGGATAACTTTCGAAGCGTTTATCCGATCATCGTGAAATTTGGTATATAGGTGGTAGTGATAACACAATTTTGGTGTAACTAAATGAGCTACAAATGGGGGGGTCTTGAGATATTGGGGTTCAAGAGGGGTAAAAAAACCCAAAATGGGACTATCCAGTCAAGTGACACGCTTATGTGCACGTCTTTGTGAGTACATTTCGACCCTGTTTTTATTTTTAGTTTAAACCTTGTAGTTTTTGAGTTATGAGCCTTAATAAAAACTGAATTTTGTCAAAATTCCCAGGGTACCTACACCAGTGACCCCACAGTGCTGAAATTTAGCATGCGTATAGCTTAAGTGACACAAATACAGGGAAAAGTCTGAAATTCAGAATAACTCCAATTTCTATCCCAAAACATAAACCATTTACATGAACTCCCGTTACTTGTAATTTCAATGAAACCGTAGGTCATTTTTTTTTTATTTGGTGGCACTATTTTGGTAGTCAAAAATTACAAATAATATTTTTTTTTGTTTCTATGGGAGACTCGCGAGGTTTCAGTTCGCGCAAACCACTAGTTAATATAAGCATGTTTTAAAAAAAAAATGTATATGCTTTTGTATTATCTGGTTCCCATATTAGTATAAGCTTCGTTTAGTTTGGAGCTAGATGGCGTTGTGTGAAATGATCAGCATTATTTCTTATTTATTTATATACTTACCTATTTTGAGATTATTTATAAAAATGTTAAGATTTACCCGTAAGTGTCAGATATACCACTTTAAAAAAGAACAGACAGACGGACAAGTAAGGGTTCCTTTTTTCTAAAAATGAAATCCTAACTATCTTTATTTTGTTTTAGTCTGCAAACATAATGAGGGATCCGTGGTCCAATCGCCTCTCCTATTCTGTGCTCGACATCTATCCGAACAGGGAATGTCAAGATGTCTATTCAAGGTAATTGATAACATTCTATCAGTCAGCCATTTTAACACCCGATTTAGAGAGGTGTTAAAGGTTAGAGTCTAACATGAGTCTAACTTATAACACCCCTCTAAGTCGAGTGTCTAACTGTTAGACGCCTGTATGTCTAACTGTGGCATCGTAGTTCCCAAACTGATGATCCGATTCGTACGTGGTTTTTTTAATAAAAAGCCAATTTAGCTATAGTGTGACCATTAGTGCTGTGCACTCCCTGAGGTATGCGCGGCGAGGTGGGAGGTAAATAAAAAACTGCATGAATTCACATGAGATCAAAACATGTCGGACATATCTTACGATATCAGTTTGCATTTCTAAGGCAAGACTTGTGGCGGGACGATGGTCGGAGGCTATCTATCTGTAATATATTATACTTACTTAGTTGATTAAAATGTAACTTAAATATACTCATATTTTATTAAAAATATGCAGGTGATAAATAAGAACTAAACTTATAATTCAAAGGAATTGTTTTATTGAACATTTTTTATATTTACAAACAATTATATATTCTAACGAAAGTTATTCTGACATAGAGTCTGTTTCAACTTCATCTTCCATTTCATATCACGAGATAACGCACGACCCATCTTTGAATATTTATCCCGTGTGCGTCTGACATAGACCGTCCGGTACAAAAGCTACCTACCGCCGTGAGCGTTGACGGCAGACTGATAGATCGGAGCGGCCGACACATCCCCCCCGTCTCGCCGCGCGCATACCTCAGGGAGTGCACAGCTCTAATGGTCACACTATACATATGTCTAAGCGTCCTGTATTTACCTCAAATGCAAAAAGTAATATTTGTAAACGAAATTGGCAAGTTTATAATAATACTAATTTATTTATTTAATTCAATTAACTTGGGTACATACACAGGCACATAATACACAGATATTACAATACTATGTTAGTAGATTAGGTATAGTTAAAGTACCTACATTATAGGTTTTCAAAGAAAGTAGATAATTTATATAACATGTTTAAGTTTCTCTAATATCGAATACAAATTTGACGACCTCAGTTATACAGTGGGCGAATAGCCGGCTGAGACGCAGGAGGTAGCGGGTTCGATTCCCGCTGCGGAACAAATGTTTGTATGATCTACAGATATTTGTTCCTGGTCTGGATGTTTTTCTATATATTTTAAGTATGTATTTACATAAAAAAAGTACATAAGTATTCTATCAGTTATCTGGTTCAAATAGCTCTGCTTAGTTTGGGGTTAGATAGCGCTGTGTGAAATGTCCAGTCATATTTATTTTATTTATTTTAAATACAAATTTATTTATTGTGTAAGTACCTAATATGAGTAGGTGCAAGGTGTTTTTTTTATGCTACATGAAGATGGAACAAGGTTAAGGCCCACCTGATGATGTGGTCACCATCACCTTTATTAAAGTATTGTCTCGTAGGTCTCGCACTTTGAAATGTTTTTTTTTAATAAACTATAGGCTTTGAGCACGATCTCGCCTGATGGTAAGCGATGATGCAGTCTACGATGGTACACGCTTGCCTAGAAGAAACCTGTTCACTCGCGACTTAAAGTTAACAGGTTGTACCTAGTTATCAGGAAAAACAGACTCGGGTCCATCAACTTGAGGCATACAGGTGTAAAGCCTCATATGCGTGTAATTTCAGTAAGGTACAACCGTATAACATAGTATAAGTGCAGCCGTATTCGGTGTTTTAATGTCAAATCATTTGTATTTTCAGACAATATGTGACACATAAGAATTTTTGTGCTGGCTTCTTTTCGAAAGGTGGTGGTGCTTGTAATGTGAGTGTCAAATATATCAGTTCTATGTATAGCCTGATTTACTCATTTTATTTATTTATATATTATTAAACGCACAAAACACATTACAATCACTTACAATTAAAGATTACAAAAATGCTGTTTTGAGCTGGATTGTAACATAAGCACATGTGCGTACAGCTTAAATAATTTACAAATCAAGCAGACGTTAAGTTGAAACAGATAGAGTACCTATCTATAAATTCTTTTACACATTGTACCTACTTCTTTACCTGTTTCACCCGGTTTAACCAGCATTTCCATTTACCCAAAATCATTATCGTCATCTCAGCCCGGAATTACCCACTGCTCAGTATTGTATTACACTTATAGGCCTCGCGTGTCTCATCCAGGTGTTCCCGCGATCTTTACGACGACGTCGATCGTGTACTTATCTCGCCTTTGTTCTACCAATATACCTGTTTTTATCTTCTTATTACTTATACCTGTACTTTTTACCATTTTTCTACTTATCTAATTACCAGTTTAAGCATTTTACCAATTTGTAGTTTTAAACATTTTACTTTATTGGTCAATTAGCCTTTTATTTTTCCCAGGGAGACGTTGGTGGGCCCGGCATAGTTGGTGGCATCCTGACAGGCATAGTGAGTTTCGGATCTCCAACGTGCGGTACCCCTGACGCGCCTACCGTATTTACCAAGTTGGGTTATTATGCAGACTGGATTGAGAATATCATGGAACAGGTATTTACCATAATATGAATATTGATCATTTCTTTCCTGTCGGTCCCTACCCTAAAATATTTTTTTCTAAGTATACAAAGTACCTATACCTACACCAAGACTCGTGGCAGACGAGACTTATTATCAATATTGTTATACTATGATCTGCCAGGAGCATTGGCGTCTAGTAGGTATAGACTTTATTCCATAATTTGCTAGGCGTCACCAATATTGTAGCTCTTTTTAGGGTTCCGGACCAAAATGGTAAAGAAGGAACACTTATGGTGCGACTTTGGATTTAACATATTATGGTCCACCATGATAGTCTTCGAGTAAAATGGCTGTTAACCCGTAACCGTAAAACGGCCGGATGACTGTCCAGCCGTACGTCTGCTTATCTAGATAGACATACAGATAAACATATCGAAATCATTGTGAGCAGCTTAGGTTTAAAGTAGTTGATTCCGTAGAACCATAAAAAATATGTTTAAGTAGGTACCTACCTATACTAGAAAAAACATAGCTTGATCTCTGGGACAGCTGTCAGTAAAATCGCGCCTATGAAATTCTGAATTTAACAGTACGGACAAACGTACCAGTCAATGTCATACTTTATGGGCATGCTGAGCTAATTATAGTGATGAGCGATGAATCACCGTGACCACAGACTATAAACTATCGATATTTTGTATAAAACTTAATTCAAAATTAATTTATCATTTAATTTAAAAAAATAACATTATTGAATATTTAAAAAAAATAACATTATTTACAATAGTGAGTAAATAAAATCTAAATTCTAACCTACTCGTAACATTTTTTCCGACAACTTTGGGGTTCGAGAGAAGTTTGGCCGCGGCGTGTCTTCTTCCGCAAGATGGCGCCAACGCGCCGCCATCTTGTTTGACATGACCCATTCTCCTCAGTACGTACGAGTGCTAACGCCTTGTATGCGCCACGTGTTTTCCGTTCTCATCACTTTGTTTTTGTTACTATTGCTGTTAATTTGTTAAGTTTATTTATTATTGTTAGTTTCTTTGTTGTTATTGTTTGTTTTCATTGTTTGTTGGCATAATGCCAAAGAGAACGAAGAAAACTGTTTTGAACAGTCAAAGTCGTGAGTTGTGATTCGCTTGCGTGAATATTTTGAGCGAGAAAACCAAAATGGTGGACCGCTATTACCCATGGCAAAAGTTTGTGACAGAGTTGCAGATGCTCTTGGCATTGGACGTGCGACAGTAATTCGCATCAGTAAAGAAAAATATGGCGAATCTTCAACCGCAGTATTGACTGAAGACGAGGAAAAAAAGCTTTCAACGCCAAATAAAAAAAGAAGAAAGGCTGCTCCTGTCACAAAAATTGACGACTTTGACGCCGCTGCGATTCGCAACCATGTGATTCGCGATTCTGAAAGTGATTCGGATATTGATTTGGGGTGTACTCCTTTGGAATAAATAAATGTATGTATTAAAATATTCGTTTCATTTTATTACCCAAATCATAATATAATCCAATATACATATAATTATGGCAGACAGCCTTCGTGGCGAAGCGGTAGTGAACACGACTGCTGCGCAGGTGGTCGCGGGTTCGATCCTCGCTCAGTGCAAATATTTGTATGCATGAATATGGGTTTTTGCACTGGTCTGGTCGTGCCTCGGAAAACACGTTAAGCCGTCGGTCCCGGTTGCCATACGAATGTCTAATGGCAGTCGTTACGGGTTGTTGAAGCCCTCAAAAGTCCAATAATTGGTCTTACTGCAAAGCTTCTATCGATAATTACCATCGATATTTTTTTCTGTATCATTACAACCCTAGGAATGTCAGTTTAACAAATGTCGCAGAGATCAAGCTATGTTTTTTCAAGTATAATATATTTTTTCAGAAAATCGTACACGTCATGAAAGGGACTACCCTGAGACCAACACCGCCTTCACTAAACTTGAATCAACAAAATACATTAAAACCAACGACCTTCAAACTCTCACCCATAGTCGGAGCATGGAAGCCAGTGTCTGTCAACCAAGGCCATACCGACGCTTTGAGGATTTTAGAAGATGGAGACCTATTCAAGGAGTTTTTAGCCACCATGTTTGGCAGTAAGGAAGCTAAAGAATATGAAGAACTTGTTATAGATGAAGCTACGGAAAATAGATCAAAAGATAATAAAAGGCACAAAATACTACAGAAAAAGCAACTAGAAAGACCTGAACTGCAAAAGCATAGCATTGAATCAGTAAAGCATTTTACTCAAAATATGAAAGAAACTACAGAAGAACCGTCTCGTTTTACGTTATTAGATAAAAATCGAATTATTGAAAACAACGGTATAGACAGAGAAAGCGCGTCTGATATAGGCGATGATGAGGAAATAGAGAGCAATATCCTTAAATTGATTGAAAATATCGATGTCAATTCTGATAATAAAAAAGCCAATGAAGTCAATCTAGAAAAAGTTATTGAGGAAAATACGAATTCCGAAAGTTCAACCCAAGAACATAAACTTGAGAATAATGAAAGTAATATCCTCAATGATGGAAATCTGGAAAACATCGACGATTCTATACTAACGTTACTAAATTTTTCCGATAGCGATAAAAAGGATATTATTGGCGGGAGCAACGTTAGTGAGGATTCCGATGAAAATGTGAGCGAAGGATTGAGTATAGCGATTGATAACTTTAAGGATCTCACTTTTAGAGATACTCCTCGCAACGATACGGGGACTTTTTATGATTTTCTGCCGAAGGATGAAATGTATAAGTTACTGGCTGAAGCTATCGATGAAGTTGTCAATGATAATGAGAAAATATAATAGAATATTCGTCTACATACTTTCTTTTATTCTTCCTGTTATTATTTTACGAACCTTTACTCAGTTATTCTGAATCAAATGATCAGCTTATAATGGAACGTAATATCACTGCTTCTGCTAGTGCTAGTCAGATAACGCTAGTGGCGCCAAAAATCCATAAATTAAATGTTTCCAGCTATTAAAATTTATCTTAACTTTAAGGAAATTGAAAACAATCTATTTTGAGCACATAATTTTCGGGGCGTATGGACTATTGAATAAACATAAATTTCAATCAAAATAAAATGGTCTTTGCGGTCGTTAACGAGAGATAACACTAACAACAAGCTATGAAAACCTAGAGATAACATTTGTTTATAATTTATTATTTTTGTTTTTAATGATACCTACGGCAGGTACCCAAATTGTACCAAATTATTTATATCGCATTACTTTAACTTTAATGCCATGTAAATAATTAGGTACTACATACCCACACCCTTATATTAGAAGTGGTAGCGGTTCTTATTTTTTTATGAAAGTTTAGTCAGAACAAAAAGTGGTCTGAGTCAGAAAATATTGTAATCAGCGGGAAACACCGCTTAACTAGCCTAGTATTTCGTATTTCAAAGAATTGGTATAGGGTGGTGATTTTTTACAAGAAATCACATACAAAAAAGGTAATAAAACTACATTTTCACCAATTATTATGTGATCTGTGTTTAATCTCGCCAGAAACGCTTTATTTGAGTTATTAGTTGTATTTTTCTGAAGGTAAGTGGTAAAGATAACCAAACTTATTATGTTCCTAATTCGAAATAAGTTCGTAATAGGCTAAGTTCTTCTGTTTTTATTACGGTTGAACAACTTCTGGATCTCGTTTTACATATAATCTGCGTTTTTAAATGTTTCTGGCCGGCATCTAGACCAATTTTCGTGTTATGTAACTCTTATGCATCGATCGCTATTGGAAAAGTAACCTTATTTACAATGTCTGAAACTTATCAGTTTTACCTAATTTCCAATCTTGTTCGACTCAAGAATAAAAACATGTCATTTTAAAACTAATTTTGAATCATTCCACAAAATGATTTTTGTAGTAAGGAATCGGTAGGTCTACGATCAAAATATTGACAGCTGGGCCGAGTACCTCAAGGTCTTAATGAAGGTATTAGGCATGTAATGGGTTCCTACACAAAATAAATAAATTATTGTACTCTGTACCTAGATAACCATGTTTAAAAAGGTTTATTTTACATATATAAATATGTAAGTACTTGGTTGTTTCTGCAATTACTGCTTTTAATATTATTGAATTTCTTGTATATAATTGGAACTTTTCGGATTACTACAAAACATTTATGCATATTTTATAAAAAATGTAAACCACCAGTAACCAGCCAGTGCTATTAGTGTTCTAACACTGTTATCACTTCTGGTGTACGTTTTTCTGAAACAGAGTTCTTTTAAGGCAATCATGCTCCATCTTCGATCTTACCATCACTTACCATCAGGTGAGGTGAGTGACGTAGTGGTCACGCGCTTGACTATCAGCAATAAAAAAAAACTTCAAATCGGTTGATGGAAAAGGTCTCTGTTATTTTCTATCCTGTCATAATAGGTCTGGTCAACCAGGTCGATGTGGGCCTGTTTCAGAGTGTGTTAGCTAAACAAACATCTGACTCAGCTAACATGATTTTCCAGTCCACATATGACCCGCTGAAGGAGGATGTTCTGTAGTTATTTCTGTAGACAATTATGGAACTGGCATCCTCGTGAAGAACGACGCAAGTTCCCTATCAAATAGATTAAAAAAAAAAATTGTGTGTATCTCTGGGAGGTTGTAGTTGCGGGTAATAATCTTGTAGGTTTCAATGAGGCTTCGTAGGCGTCTATCCTCAAAATGTATCTATAAATTATTTAAATATTCAATAGCTCTCTCGGAAGAAAGAGCTATAATATAGAGAACTTGAATATTAGCTTGGAAAAGCCGTGTATCCCACATGGTGGTCGGGTCAGCTTTCCTTGTCGTTCTTCTCCACTTCGCTCTATCTCAATAGCAAATACCATTAATAATTGATTTATATTTTCAGAATGAATCCCTCCATCTCTTGCTTGTTGCAACATCAGGTCCACTTTTTCAATGGAATATATTTAACCTTACCGGACAACTATTATTATGTGTGTGTATGTTTCCAGCAATATGGCCAACCTATTGATGCGTCGTGCGTTGCTAGATGCAATCCGCGTGCCGGTGGCCACCCGATCCACTTCCTCCAACATTGGAGAATTCGATAAGGTACCTTTAATTATATTTTTTTTCTATGTATTTGACGAGACTTAACTGGTTAGAAGGGGGGTAATGCACAATACACCGCTATGCAAGACGTCAGTGCAGATCTTATTCCCTCCACCCTAGAGTTAGTTAGAATTAGGCTTAAGATCCAGTTAATGCAGTGAAGAGGATGAGGATGATACTCCACTCATTAATTTAACCACGTAGTTGGATTACTTTCTCCTATTTTTGTTCGCAAGTTTTTAGTCACGTAATTATGAACAAAAAGTAAATAAAAGATTATCTTGATTGGTGAAGCAATAGATTTGCGCGACAGCAATAGATCTGTTAAAAACCTATTTTTCTAATTTCTTGCTGCCCGCGTATCCTCTAAGTCTACTCCCATTCAAGTGTAGCAGATCTCTGAGTATAGTCTTCGCTACATGTGCATTGTGCAATGGCGACTAGTGTTATATAGTATGTGTTTGTGTTCAGATCGGCAAACGTGAATGGGTGGGGTTCGGATACAACGGAATGCCCAACTACGTGGACCGCGCCGAGTTCCCGCTGCCCGCCGTCCGGTTCCGCGAGGACACCCCTGACATCAAGGTATTTATTTACTCTGATCATAACTTCATATTTTAATTCTCCAAATCAACTTGGGCATTGTATGTTTGTTTGTCCGAGGATAACTTTCGAAGCGTTTATCCAGTTGAAATTTGGTATATAGATAGGTAGGCTAAATCCTGGTGTGTCTGAATAAGCTAAAAATTGTTGAGATATTGGGGTTCAATGCATGACGAAGCTGAAGAGGGAAGATGGCAGCATAACGTCAAGTAAAGCGGAAGTGTTAAGGGAAGTCGAAAGGTTCTATGGACGGCTCTACGATTCGGTCACTAAACCTGTTTGCAGTGCGGCCAACGACCCAAGAGCCAAACTGACCCGACATTATACCGAAGATATTCCGGAAATCAGCCTGTATGAGATCCGGATGGCCTTGAAGCAGCTTAAGAACGACAAGGCGCCGGGTGAGGACGGAATCACTTCAGAGCTTCTGAAAACGGATGGATCACCGATACTTAAAGTCCTTCAGAAGCTCTTTAATTCCGCCTTGCTTGAAGGTACGACGCCAAAAGCATGGAACGAGGGCGTGGTGGTTCTGTTCTTCAAGAAAGGTGACAACACCTTGCTTAAGAATTACAGACCCATCTCGCTTTTGAGCCATGTTTATAAGCTGTTTTCAAGGGTCATAGCGAACAGTCTCGAACGCAGGTTTGATGACTTCCAGCCTCTCGAACAAGCCGGGTTCCGTAAAGGCTACAGTACCATAGACCACATACATACGCTGCGGCAAGTCATACAGAAGACCGAAGAGTATAACTTGCCGCTATGTCTCGCGTTTGTGGACTATGAGAAAGCCTTCGATTCGATCGAAACATGGGCAGTGCTTAAGTCTCTCCAACGATGCCGTATTGACTATCGGTACATCGAAGTGTTGAAGTGTTTGTATAAAAACGCCACTATGTCAGTCCGAGTACACGAACAGAGCTCGAAGGCGATTCCCTAAAAAGAGGTGTAAGACAAGGAGATGTCATCTCCGAAACTGTTTACGACCACTTTGGAAGATGCCTTCAAGCTTCTGGAATGGAAAGGACTGGGCATCAATATTAACGGCGAATACATCACTCACCTTCGGTTTGCCGACGATATTGTGGTCATGGCAAAGTCGATGGAAGAGCTCAGCACGATGCTCGAAGGCCTCAATCGAGTCTCCCAACGGGAGGGCTTAAAATGAACATGGACAAGACGAAAATTATGTCGAATGTCCATGTCGTGCCTGCCCCAGTCATGGTTGAGAACTCGGCTCTTAAAGTTGTCGACGCGTATGTATACCTAGGACAAACAGTCCAATTAGGTAGGTCCAACTTCGAGAAAGAGGTCAATCGTCGAATCCAACTCGGATGGGCAGCGTTTGGGAAACTTCGCAACGTCTTTTCGTCCAACATACCTCAGTGCCTTAAGACGAAAGTCTTCAATCAGTGTGTGTTACCAGTGATGACATATGGAACCGAGACGTGGTCCTTCACTATTGGCCTTATGAATAAGCTCAGAGTCGCTCAACGAGCTATGGAGAGGGCTATGCTCGGGGTTTATTTACGGGATCGAATCAGAAATGAGATACGTAGGAGAACTCAAGTCACCGACATAGCCCGACGGATTAGCACGTTGAAGTGGCAATGGGCAGGCCATATAGCGCGCAGATCAGATGGCCGATGGGGCCGGAAGGTTCTCGAGTAGAGGCCACGGACCGGCAAGCGCAGCGTAGGACGTCCACCTACAAGATGGGCAGACGACTTGGTAAGAACCGCAGGCCGCTTCCAACCGCAGTTCCTGGAGATCAATGAGGGAGGCCTTTGTCCAGCAGTGGACGTCCTACGGCTGATATGATGATGATGGGGTTCAATAGGGGTAAAAAAAATCAAAATAAGACTTTCAGGTCAAATGAGATGTCTAATAAAAGGTCTTTTTATGTATATTTCGACTCGGCCCCGTAGAACTCCGTCATTTATCTACCGATTTGGAAAAACCTTATTTGAAAAATATACTTTCAGATTGGCTGAATAGAAGTTTCATGAAAATCGTTTCAGTAGTTTGGTTTTTTGTGTTATCTGAAGTCGGTTATATTTTCGTTAAAAAGTTACTTGTATTATAAATATTTTTAAAAAACAGAAGGTTTGTCCTAAGTGTAACACAAAGTATTCCTCTTTAGTAAACTATTAGCACATAAGAAATTATTTATTTATTTTGAGCAGCGTTATTGCTGATATGTCTACATCACACAGTGCTGAGTCTCATAATGTTCACTATTGTTGCAATGTCTTATTAATTCATAGCCAGTTATCGCGTTTGTTTTTAATGAGTTTATTGAAGAGACAGAAACAACAGTTTCTGGTAGGATGTTCCAATTATGGAGCACCCTGTTCATTGATAGCTGTGTCTGGGAGATTGTAGACAGCCCGGGATAGACGATATTTCCAAACCGGGGCAGAAAAACTTGATGTGGGACCCCCTCTCCTGTAGCGTTTATTTTGGGGGCGAGGGGGTATTTATGGCATTTTGGGGTTATTTTACTGGACTACATAATATACACTGATATCGGGTACCCAGAGGGGGTTTTGGGGCCTCAAATCAAATGAATAATCGATAGTACGACGTGCGCTGGATGCTAGCTAAACGCTTTGTGATACAAGTTTTTTTACAAATATGAATTTGGCGCCCCTTGAAATTGCCCCCCCCCCTCCCTCCCTAGATCCGGGACTGGTATATGACTACCATAAACATTCCAGTTATGAACAGTAACATTTTTTATTGACATATTTTGCATATTAGATTCTCCGCGAGAAGGAGAAGGGCGACTGGCGCAAGCTGACCCTGGAGGAGAAGAAGTCGCTGTACCGCGCCTCCTTCTGCCAGACCTTCGCGGAGTTCCAGGCGCCAACGGGCGAGTGGAAGGGCATCACGGGCTGGGGGCTCGCCATAGCCTCCCTCTCCATCTGGATCTACATGGCGATGAAGGTTTGGGGTACGTACTGATCTCATCATAACTGCTACAGGACGTCCGCTGTACGATGTGCACATTAGTATGAATAGCACTCGAGGATAGTGTAGCTGTGTCATTGAAAACATTTTCAGATTCGGTTCAACTCATACAAACAAATAACAACAAGAATATACAACTATTTGAAAGACTATAAAATACACAAGAAACAGTTAAATCATCTAAAGACCGACGATCTATAGATAGCTCAACTACTCCAGATCACTACCAGGCGGAAGTGTTCCCAAGAGACTGGCTGCATTGCGCTGAATTGCAATGCTAATGAATACTTATAACCTTTGATGTGTAACATCTTTCCTCTCGGTTTGTGGGAGTGATTTTGGCGAAAGGGACGGAAATGTGTAACAGGAACTGGGGAAGCGCGCGCTATTTGATTTGAGCAATGACCGCGCGCGGTGGACAGATGTTACACATCATATGCGCTACTGTAAGGCTCGTAGTTTTTGTTTTTTAAATACATCATTCAATTTTATAATTATCTATACTAAGCTATATTTTTTCATAATATATTATGAAAAAAAATTATAAAAACTAGTATCGATAGAAAATTCTTTATTGAAGAAAATTAGAAATAAATACTAACCTCTATTGCAAGTAAAAAAATATTTTCATTTTCATGGCCAAAAGAGCCAAAAAGATGGGGGTAATTTTTTTTAAAAATAGAGTTATTAGATCAATTGGGATACCATATAAAAGAGATTGATTTAACTAAAAAAATTTTTTTTATTTTTACACTTTTGGAGTTATGATGATAAATGTTGATAAAATAACACCCTCTTATCTCCGAAATTTGCCAAGTGAAAAATCTGAAATTAATATGATTGATATTGTTACGAGCTTAGGGTTCGGGACAAAATAGGGAAAATCAATCTAACCAAAATAACACTTTTATTCAACACTAAAATGATAAATAAACGATCTTAATCACAACACACTAATTCACACCACTGTTGCACAACTCAAGACTATTATACCGCGCACAGTACATATCTCTCGAACATTCTCGATGGTTCCACTGGCGACTATAAACGGGTAGGTATTTCAACAGGATAGCTATTTCTTATTCTGTGCAACTGTAGGTAAAAAAGGGGGCGTCCATAAATTACGTGAGGTGTTTTTTTTAATTTTCTGCCCCTCCCTCCAACGCGTTTACGTAAGAAACTCACATTTTGAAAAATCTCACGTGAGATTGGGAGATGGGGGAGGGGGTTGAATAAAATCTCACGACATCTCACCCCCCCTGGTGAGATGTCGTGAGATTTTATTCAACCCCCTCCCCCATCTCCCAATCTCACGTGAGATTTTTCAAAATGTGAGTTTCTTACGTAAACGCGTTGGATTGTTATTGTAAAAAGAAAAAAACAAATTTGCTTCGTGCTTTTATTTACGACTAGTTATGACTAGTAATCAATGTTGCTGAGAGTTTAATTATAAGTGTAATAAAAATTTAACAATAGAATACTTAAATCGTAACTACTTAGATTAAAAAAGAGTATCTACTCTAATTCAGTCCATGGAGAATCATGCACGGTCTCAAGAGAGACTATTGGAACCAACATGTCCATATGATTTTCAGTAAAATCATCTGATCCTTCAACTTCGTTCTGATCTAGCCACTCTAAGCCATTGGCACTTGTACAAAGTAATTCATTAGCTCGTCTTGTGACAATCCGTGAGGGTCGCACTTTTCGGAACATACGCGCTTGCTTAGCTGGTGCAATGTGGGCTGATCGCCTGTGCTCTGCAAATCTTATGCATGTACAATCTGGATTAAATGGACCAAAATAGTATAATTTTTTTTTGTTTCAATCAGAAAAAAAATTGCGTGATATTTGCCGAGACCCCCCCTCTCTCCAACGTAAGATTAGATGAGATTTGACTCGACCCCCTCCCCCCCTTAAACACCTCACGTAATTTATGGACGCCCCCAAACGTAATATGTAGGTATATTCCTTATTAAGTATTACCTATTCTGTGACACAGTAGGTAAACTCCGAGGAGCCGACTATTACTTATTCTGTAACAGCCTCGGCGTAACAATATGATTACAGGAAAATTATAGCAAAGGTTCTATCTAGAACAGTTTTATAAATATCTGTCTTAAGAGTTTTCTTGGTTTAGCGGTCACATAACTAGATGGCGCTGCTTAATTAACATAAATAAACCTATCTAGGTTCGGAACCCTCTCGGTGCGCGAGTCCTACTCGTAATTGACCGGTCTTGTTTTTATTCCTTACCAATATAACAAACTCCCAAGTGATGTACAAAAATTGACAATTATCTAATTTAACAAGTAACTTTTTAATAAAAATATAACCGATTTGACCAAACTACTGATTTTGATGAAATTTCTATGAGACCAATATAAAAGTATATTCCTTTCAAATAAAAAAAAGAATTTTACAAACCGGTTGATAAATGACGGAGTTCTGAGGTCCGAATAAAACGTCCAACAAACATAAAAACGAATTGCGTTCCTAAAAATTTGACGGTTGCTCTCGATTTGTTTGGGATCCCATCATCAGATCCTGACTTGGTGCCAATGGGACCACCTGGGAAGTATACCCTTTTAAACAAAAAAATAATTTCTCGAATCGTTCCAGGCGTCGTCAATCGGGGAACATACATATTCCGACGAATTGAGAACGTTAAAAACGTAATTAAACAAAATCTTTATAAAAAGCCTACTATAAAATATAGGATTATTTAGATGATAGAGAAGCTTGGGATTGAAATTGCTCCAACTCGGTCAAAAATGTTACTAATTTTTTTATTGTTATGTATTCTAAAAGGATCATTAAATAGAACAACCAGCCTTCTTGCCTTTCTTTCCTGGCTTGGTCGCAAAGGAACAGGCAGTTAAATTGACGTTTCAAAGTGATCCTTGTGATTTTTTTGAATAAAAACATTTCGTATTTTGAATTTTGATATATTTAATTGCATTCCAGTGTACAGTCCAATCCCGGAGTCGCTGAGCGAGGAGAACCAGAAGGCGCAGCTGAAGCGCATGCTGGACCTCAAGATGAACCCCATTGACGGCCTCGCTTCCAAGTGGGACTACGACAACAACCGCTGGAAGTAAACTGTACGTTTTTTTATATTAAACACTAGCTGACCCGCCCGCGGCTCACCCGCGTTATTGTGTCTGATTCATCATTGCGACCTTATTTTCGTTGAAGAGAGTGGGCTGCGGTCGCTACGTCGTTTTGGCTTGAAGGGGTAACAAAGAACAAAAGCATTTTTCTATAGAAACTTTGACACCCCATTTTTATTTCATGGGAATTGATTTATGAGATAAAAAGTAGCCTATATGTTATTCTAGGTCTTGAACTGATTTTTTGCAATGTTTGAGCTCAATACGTTCAGTAGCTTTAGCGTAAAGTGGTAACGAAGACCCAAATAATTTTTCTATAGAAACTTTGACACCCCATTTTTATCTTGTGGAAACTGATTTATGAGGTAAAAAGTAGCCTATTTGTTACTCTAGGTCTAGAACTAAACTTTTGCAAAGTGTTTGCCCAATCCCTTCAGTGGTTTTGACGTGAAGGGATAACACTGAACCAAATATATTTTCTATAGAAACTTTGACACCCCATTTTTATCTCATGGGAACTGATTTATAGGATAAATGGTAGCCTATGTGGTGATACAGGTTATAATCTACGTATATACAAAATTTCATCCAAATCGGTTCAGCCGTTACGGTGTGATTGAGTAACAAACAAACAAACATTCAAACTTTCGCATTTATAATATTAAAGTGTGATTTAGACACACAAGCTGACGGGTCTCCTGATGTTAAGTGATCACTGTCGCCTATAAACTCCTGCAGGACTCGAGGTACTGCAGTCGCGTTGCCTAAAACTTGATGCCTTATTTACACCTCTCTTGAAGGCGTTCATGTTGAAGCACACCGGGAGAACCTCCGGAGGAAGGTCAATCCACATCTTCACGTCCTTTCATTTTCATTTCAGTGATTCAAAACCTTTGACAAATGATATGTTGCTTGTACAAGTCGGATAACAATATCAAATGTGAACCTCATTACATTTATTCAAGAACAATTAACAATCTTATTTGAAATCACAAATAACATACAATATTCCTAATTAACAAATGTCATAAAGTTCAAATTAATAATACCTATAGTTAATACATTTTATGTCTAATAATAAAAATGGTTAAGGGGATTTCGGTGGAGCGAATTTATGTTAACTGATCCTAATAAAATATATTGTTTCGTTTCAGATACACCAATGGAGCTCCGCATCGCTACGCTTATTGGATAGAATAGAATCAATTGTTATTTAAGAGTTATGTAAGATACATAAAATGTGATTCCAATCAATATACTCTTTCATTTGGAACCTACTTTCATTTGGAACCTGCTTTCATTTGGAACTTGCTTTCATTTGGAACTCGCTTTCATTTGCAACCTGCTTTTATTTGGAATTGGCTTTCATTTAAGGTCAGAAACGAATAAAATTGCCTGGTGAATTTTCGACCCTGTCGTGACAAGAGCCTCAATCACAATTGGCAGTGCATCCTCAAGAGGAAGGTTGCGGGTTAAAGTCCCGTCCGGCTTGCATGTTTTTGAGATGACTTTAAAAATCCTAAAGTTGCCTGGTTTTTGAAATTGGAAACTGGAAAATCTGTGTCCTATACTAGACGTCAACGCGCCAGACGATGATATTGATATCTCGGGTAAAAAGTAGCCTATGTCTTAATCCCGGTCATAACCTTTTTATATAGCAAATTTCATAGAAATCGTTCCAGCCGTTTAGTCGTGAAAACGTAACTGACATACAGTTACTTTGGAATTTATAATAATTATTAGAAAGGATTACATCTCAATCTGGGAGTTATATTTCGATCGAATTAATGTTGCTTATTGGTTCTGTGGGAATATATAAATGCATTTCCGTTCATTCTTTTAAATTTAAGCTAATTTCAGCGTAGAATTGATACCCACAAACCTTGCGGGGGTGCGTGACACCCCAAGTTAAAACTCCAGTGTTAAACACCACACAATTAGGTCAAAATCAATTTACAAATCGGGTTTCGAACGCGGGTTTATGTCTAATCTATGACTTTGTCTAGTTTAAAGGGAAAATAAATAAAAAAACCACATGAATGTCTGGGAACACGTTTTAATCTATGTTTTTTTAAAAAACAACATTTCAACGTAAAGTACGCAGCTTCCATTTTAAATTCTTTAAATAATTATTAATAGGTATGGTTTTACCGGCTCCATCTTTATCGTCTAATTGTATTACTTAAACTCTGAGATTTACCAACATGGAATCACTACGTGCATTCCTACATACTCATTACTTTCATATTATGTATAATTTTATATCATTCATATGTTTTAATACTAAACAGAATAAAAAGTTACAAGTACCACCTATATTTAGGAGAAAAATGATATCAATTACAGGTTTTTTTTCAATAAAACGTAGAAATTGTTCATAAGGGTAATGGTTTAGTAGATTTGAATACTTGTAACTCTTGCATCATAGTTTAATTTATCATATTTTACAAAAATACTGTTGGACAAACGTAGGAATATCCCTACATTTAAATAACTTTTACCCACCAAACATACACCGTTACAATAATACAATAAATTCATTATTATAATAATATAAATTATTATTTTAAAAACACCTATCACATTATTAATATTATTATTTAAGTCTCAACATCGATTGAATGTTTAATTTATAACAAATAAAATGTATGCAATATTAATTAATTAAGGATGTAGGAAATATATACAGAATTTTAATAGAATTGCCCTGATAATTAATTAACAGGATATTTTATACATAACAATAGTTTTTGAAGATTTATAGGTAAGGAAGAAAACAATAAAGATTTTCGACTACTTACAGTGGTCATAGAGACTAACTGAGTCTAGGCTAGGAATAGTCGAACTAAGTAGGTACTTGATAGTCGAAATACTAAGATTTAAGCTACTCGATAGAGTGACATCGAAAGCGACATAGAAATATAGAAGAAAGTTTACGTTACACTAAAATAGTTATATCTTTCCTTATAGTAATCATAAGAAAATGTAGGGTTTGACAGACCCCTAATACTTAGCAACTTCAGAACATTTATTTATTAGTTAACAAAATATACTAAATTATATTGTTATAACTTTAACACGGTAGTTTTATACAACATCTAGCGTCGACCCGTGGTTTCGCATAAAAAGTATTGTATCAGTCCACGCCATTTCCAGGAAGAAACATTATAAGATTTTTAAAATCATCTTAAGAAATTCACCGTAATCGGTTCAGCTGTTAACTAACCGGTATACAGCTATAAACGTCATCATGAGATGACTTCTGGTGGTTATACTTTTAACTATTTATTCGACTATGCTCAAAATAATTTATGTTAGTCCAAATGATGTCGCTTTTGAATAAATACATTATAATATTCTTTGAATAAAACAATAATGAAGTTATGCTACTGAACCTACCATTATGCACCATTTTAGCTTACTTTTTGATAAAACTATGAATTATATATTTGGCGATGTAATTTTATATCATCGTACTATTTTATCACTGCCGATATACGTATCTATAGGTACCTATACTGAAGAAGTTTTCTGTAGTTAACTAAATTACTGATACGTAAGTTAGTATCTAATCTAAAGCAACATTTACAAATAACTTAAACCTGACTAGAAAAGTTACAAATTAATCACAATTTTAACACCTTTGTTTTAAAAGTGGGTGAAAATAAATGATTGGTTTACTAATTTTCAAAACGTTTTAAAACTTAACAAATATTTTTTGGAAAGAAGAAAACAAGAATGTGTAAAATGCATTGGGGTGTCATATACCCCACGCCAGTTTTAATTATTTATCGCCCGTTTGACATGGGATGTAATGTACCCCAGCAAAATTAGAGTGGTTTTGTTTTAGTTACATAACCTACAAAAAAACCCTAAAAAGAACTATTGACTATGTCGGCATATTTATAACCAATTTTTTCTGTTTTGATAGTGCAGTTCTTAAGTTTTTTCTGGCTTATTCATTATTTTGTTAATTCGTTAATATCGTAGCCTCCAACCCATACTTTCTCGTTCTGATGTTCAGATCGGTTCCATGATATCTTACTCTAGTGTTTTCTGTTGTATCTCTTAGTCACGGAATGGGAACAGTCCCCCCACCCCCTGCGCATCCCAGTCAGCCACCTCTACGGGTCCAAAGCACTCGTCAAAGAACTGCTCGATAGTTCTATGGAGGTGGATGGTGGAGCGTTCGAAATTGTGACCTTCGTCTGGGTATACCTGGAAGGATGACAACAGTTATAAGTAATTTGAGTTTGCTTCAGCTTCTACTGGAATATCTTTATGTATATTTGTGCGAAGTTGGATTTTTGATAAAAACAATCAATGTGAGCTAGTAGGAACGTAAGCCTGTTTTTACGCACCTCCTCTTGTGAAATATAGTTAAATTGGTCTTCCAATAACACTATCGGGTTGTCTCAATATTTAATTGATACAATAGCCCGTTTACAAAATATAAAGATTCAAAGTGGACATTTTTATAATAGTCGTGTCCATCCCCTTCCATAAAACAAAAAGTTAGACTTTTCTTTCAGTTGTAGGATTCTAGTCCAATCGATGTTTGTACCTGATGCGTGTAAAGCGCGCCCGCCTTGATGAGTGCTCTTGCGAGTGCGAGCGCGTGCGCCGGGTGCGCGCGCGTGTCGGCGGCCGCGTGCGCCAACAGTACGCGCCGAGGCGGCAGGTTTCCCGCGCGCCGCCACACCGCGCCCGCACCCAGCGCCCCGCCCCACCCCGCGCCGCTGCCGCCATAACGCTCCGTCCAGAACGAATCTACACCAACACACATTCTGAATCCGATGAAGAGATGCGATGTAAGTATCCTATCGGTTATCTGGTTCCCGTATTGCGTCTTCGCTTAGCTGGGCTAGTTCTGTGTGAGATATCCAGCCTTATTTATTATTATTTAATTAGCCAACTTACTGTAATGCGTAAGATCCGTCAGCGGTGCGATAGCAGCCACGCATCTGGTGACGTTCCTCACATCATCGGTAGCAAGTGCCGCGGCCGCGCCACCGCCGTACCCGTGACCCCACACGCCCACGCGTGACCCATCCACCATCTTCAGGTTATCGCGAAGGTAACTGAAATTAAGAATTTCAATAATACAAGGATACAAGGTTCCCTGTACAAGGTACTCTGAAATATGGGACATTGCCCTTATTTAAGAGAACAATGTTTGCTCTACAACTTTTTGAAATTCCATATTTTTCGTTAAATATATTTGGTCACTTCGTAAAAATTTGCTAGTTTTGGTAAAATATCGGTTTATTAGTGTTTTGGTTGCATGAAATTTTGGGTCAAACATTTTCATTCATCTAAGGCAAGGAAGGTGTAAAGTTTAAAAAGCTACTGATTTGAAATGAAACTAAAAAGTTCATGATTTTTTCCTGTAAAATAAAACTGTAAAACTCAACTTGTTTTCTATAAGAAGTTGTTAATTTTCATGGGTAGAATTATAGCCTATCGGGTAACATACAATATCGGAGCATTAAGGCGACAGTCCTTTGAAATTTATAGGATAAAAAGTACATTAAATTCAGTGTCTGAAAAAAGAAATTTAACCAATTTATTTTACAGTACACACGCGTTAAGAGTGAATGATACGTATAATGAACATTACCTGTCTTATAATGATGTGTATAATACTCCACGCTAGCAGAAAGTGGTTACCTCATGTAGGAAATACCTACTAACGACAGAATTAGGTACCTGTCTTGTAATGGGGTATGTAATACCCCATTTTAGCAATAACTGGTTACATCATGTAGGAAATAAAATACTTACGACAGAACTGCAATTTGATCCTCAACGTCTACAGATAGCAGTTTGTGATAGATTTCCGTCCTTAGTTCTTCACCCTGAAACATCAAACATAACCTTACTGACTTACAACCTTTTAGGTTACCTACCTATATGGTTACGCGCCCAAACACGACTAGTGTCTGTTACTATAATCCGGTCAGAAGTTCCGTTGTCTAGCATCCGTCTCCATCACGAGACCACCTCCATGGTACCACATTATTGCATTGTCACCGAAGTTACATATGTATTCCAAATTTCAGCTCAATCGGTTGAGGGGAATTTGAAAATTCAGTTGCAAGATTGGACATAAACAAATTATTAACAAACATTGCACGTAAAAAATATTATGACGGTCAAATTTCGAGAAAGGCATTGGCAAAGTGGCAAGTTGGTATAGTTGATACGTTTCAAAGTGATCCTTGTGATTGAAATGAATAAAAAAGATTTTGATTTTGGTTTTATACCTGTCCCCCCGACCCCCTGGCATCGATCTCTGCGACTATGAAGTTCCTAGCGGCGGCGAGGTACCACCCCCACCCCGGCTGCCATCGCTCCGTTACCAGCTGACCACCTGGCTCCGCAGACCTTGAACACAATTACAATTGATGAGGGCTGGATGCCAGTGATTCATTTCTGATTCGATCTCGTAGAGAAACACCAAGCATAACCCTCTCCATAGCTCCAAAGTCACCAACATAGGACAAAGGAATAGCAATCTGAAGTGCCAGAGAGCAGGCCACATAGCTGGAAGAACTGGCGGCCGTTGGGGCAGAAAGGTTCTCGAGTGGAGACCACGCACTGGAAAGCGCAGCGTAGGACGGCCCTCACTAGATGGTAAGACGACTGCGGTTGCTGGGCGTCGTTAGGTGCCGCACGAGATAGGTCACTCTGGAAATATATGGAGAGGCCTATGTAGTAGACATCCTGTGGCTGATATGATGATGATGAGGGCTGGACCCCATACAGTGGATGATGAAATAGGTAAGTATGTGTTGTCAACCTAAATCATTTTATCAGAGGCTAACATTTTTATCTTTGAAGTGGGTTCTATATTAAATGTTTTTTTATTTATATTATACTATTTTGGTCAAGCAGGTACCTTTATATAAAGCAAAATATATATAAAACCCTAATCTAACAAGCCGCTGCCAGCGGGCAGCGCGCCTAGAATGGTTTTTTTTAATTTATTTTTGTTCATAAAACAATTAACCAATTGTATTTGAAACTACATTATACAATAAATTATACTAACTATACATTAAAATTTTAAAAATAATCATCATTAAATACAAAAACAATCAATAAACCGACACAATTCAAAACACAAGTCACATTAAAAATCACAAAAACAGCACTTAGGTTAAAAAGTCAAGTTAAAAAAAAAATGACAAATGTCATAAATTAATTGAATAAATAAATCATTTTGAATTGCATTGTGACTTGAAATCATCCACTGAATAAAAACACCCTTCCAGCAAAAGCTTTTTTAGCCTAGTCTTAAATATGATTCGACTATCAATAATTTTCATGTCAATGGGGAGAGAGTTGTATAAATGCTGGACGTTGGCCAAAATACTGGCCAGCACTGTGGTCACGCGTCGCCTCGACCAGGCGTTTTGAAAGATCATTATAAATTTTGTGGGCGCTCGGTCCCCACGGACAAAGGGTCTCAACCCCAAAAGGCTCAAATATAAAGCATGTGTTTAGACTACTATATTTGCGCCTTTTGAGGTTTTCGGCCGATTCAGCCGCCGCACCAGCCTTATTTTGCGTACCGGAAAGATGTGACGGCGCTAAAAAGTGCCAACACAAGTGGCGTCCCACACTAAAGGCCGTCCCACCTTCCACGGAATTAGTGTCATTCCGTCAGGTCTTTTACCATCGTCACGTACGAGACCACTTGGTTCCAGAATGGCGGCGCAGTTGGCGGTGGTAAAAGCTATAGCTTGTTCTATATTGTATCGATATCTTAAAAATTGCGCGGTGACCCTTAAGAAAGGCGGCAGGCAGACAGTGAATGAGAAAAGCCGAAGACCTGGCAAAGTGACACGTATCGGGAGCGGGTTATGTCCAGCTGTGGACTAATATGGGCTGATGATAGTTGTAGTAACTCACACGTGAAGAACAAGCGGCAGAGGCAGGTCATCCGTCTCTCTGAACCCTGGCGGCAGTAGCAGGCGGACGCGGGCTTCTCTATTCGCTTGCACCTGGAATAGGAAACCCTTCATATATACGAGCTTGAGGGCTTCAATGTGTGCTCGTTTAAAGCAGCGTCTACGCTAGGTGAGCCAAGCACGTGCGGAGCACAAATTCGCGTGGCGTAGACGGTCTTGGATGCCTCGAACGAGCGTGAATCGAGTGTTTGGCTCGCGCTCGACTGCGCTCTGCCAACTGACTTTTCCACGAACACGAAGTGATTTGCGTTGCGCTCGCAGTGCGCTCGTGGACATGTTTAGTGTCAAACGTGTGCGCGTTGCGCGAGTATGTATTCCTACACGAGCCCATCTGCTCGCGTGAATGGGGTGTGGATGGGCGCGCGTGACGCCATTCACGCTTTATGGAAAACGAGCAAAAATCTAATTTCCTCATACCGGAAATTAGATTTTTGCTCGTTACGAGCCACGGGCACACTGCGGAAAACTTGAAGGACAGTATTTGTTGTAACCTACAAAGAGGCTACGTCCAGATTTTACGCCGCCAACAGTAGCGGGGTAGGCGCCACACGGACAAGCAGAATTTTTGTCTTGGCCATGTTCATCATAAGTCCCACCTGTTTTTTATACAACCTAGAGATGTAACAAGCATGTAGCCGACCTGATGTTAAGTGGTAACCATCATCTATAACAAAGTATGCCTCGTAGGTCACGCTCGTTAGTAACGTGCCCTACGACACATTGCCCTGGGTCACATGAGGCGTTCAGATGGAAAGGCTCATGTGCCTGTATTTTCAACCATTCCCTTCACCACACGGTAGTAGTTGTTCCCCGGGCGAGCCCTTTCACTAGGAAGTCATCATCATCATCGCTTACCATCAGGTGAGATTGTGGTCAAACGAAGATTTATCCAGTTAAAAAAAACACGTCTATTCTTAAAATAAGTGTAACTCACTTCGACTCTAAACACCTTCTGTTGTGGATGCTTGAGCGCCGCGAACTTGTGTCTGAGCGCGCGTCCGTCCCACAGCACGGAGAGCCGCGCGCCGCTCGCGGAGCACAGGAACACGGCGGGCGGGCCGGGGCCGAGGCACTCCTGCGCAATCATACACGATCATTACATACCACACAACACAATGCATAATAGATACAACTACGTTTTTAAACAGAGAAACGATCACACCATCAGGCGAGGTAATGGTCAAGCGCTTAGCTATCATCAATAAACAAATAAAAAAAAAGTCAACAATGCTCAGTGAAGAGTTCAAACTAAGCTTTGAAAACTCTCCTTACAACTATACAGTATATGTGCTAGTATTGTGGATATCTATTTTTTTATTGGGGGGATCACACGCTTACCTATAAGGAAAATGGTAACTTATATTCTCTATATTTCGTGAACGCGCTCTTGTATCAAAAAAAGTGTTGAGACATCCCAAAAAATGGGGTGCGTGGGTAAAAAAAGTTACCCAACTTCCAATTTTATGTGATATAGGTATATATACCTAACTACAAAATAAACAAAATCAGAAAACAAATAGGTAAATATTTGATTTATTTGCGAGCAAAATATACGGCATTTCAGCCGTATATTTTGATTTTGTTGACTTAGAAACTTGATTTTTTATATGTCCAAGAGATCGTAGACCTCAGTATTTGAGTTATTTTATAATACCTACTGGATATTTCATAATACTGCTAAATAGGCCTCCTCAACATTAATTCAATTAATTGTATTCCTCACCTGAACATAATAGCTGAAGTTTTTGCTAAACACCACCCGGTTGTAGAGACACTCGGCCGGGAGCGAGTCGTTCTCGGCTGCGACGTGCGGCAGCACGGTGGACGTGGGCCACGAGGGCAGCGCTGATGTTGTGTTGTCCCACTCCTGAACATAATAAATTGAACTTTGCACTTCGGAGATAAGCGACAGATTTTACATTTTGCTGTGGATTTGTGACACATTCACAAATCGACAACAAAATGCAAAATCTGTTTCAAAATCAACAGCAAGCAAGTGATTTTTAGGTTAAGTATGGACGGTTTATCTACAAACAATCTTCTAATTTTCTTGTTAGCACAAGTAATGAGTGAAACTCACTGCCGGCGTATGTTTTTCCGGACCAATATAATCCCGGAGTCTTCAAGTCCAGAGTGAACAGGTTCTTTCTAGGCAAGCGTGCTTCATCTTCGATCACACCATCACTTACCATCAGGTGAGGTAGTGGTCAAGCGATTGTGTATCATCAATAAAAAAAAAACATGTAGTTTGGCTGAAGTATAGGTTTACTGACCGGGTCATCAGTGGGTGCGTGTGTGGTAACTGAGGGGGCCTGCGGCACCGCCCCGGGGCAGGTGAGGCAGGCGGGCGGCGCGGGCCAGGCGCCCTCCGCCGGCAGCGCCGCGCGGTACAGGTGTCGCGAGCCGGCCGACTCGGGCAGGGTACCGATGAGGTATCTGGAACCACGATTGAACGTGTCACTCTAATCTCTCCACTTCAGCTTGCTAATCACTAAGGCCGGCTTGCACAACGACGCCTAAACGTATTTAGCAACTAAATATGTTTTAATTACCTACCATAACTCGAACGAACTACAATATTTTTTCTATGTCTTCAGATTCTCATGTAAGTGCTAATTATTATCTTTTTGAGAATAAATAATTAACGGTATAATAAAATTATACCTAAATTTGACGTATTTGTATGATTTGACAACTCCTTAATCATATTTATCCGCTAAATACGCTTAGGCATCGTTACGCAAGTTACGCATCTGTTCAGAAAGGTTCAGACCTTTCTGTCCCAAGGCCCGTCAGTTCTTCGAGCTATGTGCCCTATCGATTGCCACTTCAGCTTGCTAGTCTCTTAACTGAACAGACGTTCAGACAGGCAACAAACACACCACAGCGACAAAAATGTGTCCGGGCTGTAGTTACTAGCTTGTGTGAATGGGAACCATGAAGTTTCGTTGTGGCCGCCATGTCATCCGTATTGACCACACATTCGCGACACAGTTGAACGCGACTGCAAAATGTGGTACTTTTGGAATTCTACGTTCTCATGCGATTTTACCATCACTTACCTACCTACTAGCAAGCTGAAGTGGCACTGAGAAGGGCACATAGCTCGAAGAACTGATGGCCGTTGGGCAAAATGGTTCTAGACGGAGTTCACTCATTGGAAAGCGCAGCAAAGGATGGCCTCCCCACTAAATGAAAAGACGACCTGATTAAGATTGCTGGGAGCCAGGTGCAGGCACCACAATATCATCGATCACTCGTGAAATCTATTGCGCCCGACGTTTAGCTGACGTTGAAAACTTACAGTAATTGTCTTCTCTCATCCCAGCCGACCAGCTGAGTGATCTCATAGTTCCCTTGCGTAAGAGTCACTCTCGAGTCCGCAGTGACCCTCACGGCGTGTCTCCATGCAGCACCCCTGGGAGCCTCGTTGATAGGCGCCGTGGTGAAGACAGCGCCTTTTGCACCGAGTAGAGCTCCGCCGCCGCAGTACCCGCAGTCGCTTTCACCCGGCTCCGCGCCGAGGCCCGACCAGCGGGAGCCGTCTGTCTCGTCGCGGTATATCTGCAAGATAAATCTTTACACATAAACATACATTTATTTGCAACCATAGCACATACACACACATACATACCATAAAAAAGGTATAACATTAAAGAAAAGCACAAAATATAGTAAAAAATAACCGGCCAAGTGCGAGTCGGACTCGCGCACGAAGGGTTCCGTACCATTATCTATAAAAACGGCAAAAAAATCACGTTTGTTGTATGGGAGCCCCCCTTAAATATTTGTTTATTTTAATTTAATTATTTATTTTTAAAACGATTATATAACTAAATATACTGTGAATATTTCAAGCGTCTATATGTTGCCGTTATCAATATCAAGCTAAAACGAGCAAAAAAATCACGTTTGTTGTATGGTATGTATATCTTAAATATTTATTTTATTCTGTTTTTAGTTGTTATAGCAATAATTTCAACTGTCTAACTATCACGGTTCATGAGATACAGCCTGGTGACAGACGGACAGACAGACAGCGAAGTCTTAGTAATAGGGGGTTCCCATTTTACTCTTTCGGTACGGAACTCTAATAAACTGAAATTTTCGTACATACAACAGATATAGTAATAGAATAAAATAATAATTACGATAGGCTTTAGATTCGTCAAGGGTCAAGAGTGTCAGGTATGAACTCAACCTGTTATAGCGTAGCGACGAACTATTTAAACACCAACCTAGCTATTGTTTCATCACCTAACAAAGACCTTTACACCAATCACCCGGCCGCAGCTTGCCTAAAACTCTCCAAAAACTATTCAGGGCAGCAGTTTTCATCTAATTACTGTTGCAGTTTGCTGTCTAGATATCAACATGGCGATGGGTGCATTAAAAAATAGCCTTAACGTTTTAGGGTAAAGTCGCTATTTCTTTAAAATCTAATGAACGATAGCAGTTGGTACCATGTCTAGCATCGCACAAAATATGCCTCTTTTGTCGCTTTGGTACGGCGCACGATTTATTTGAAGATAAATTCAAGTGACAACTTTAATAATGAAGATAAACTTTTGCACGAAACAAAATAAAAAAATATTCAAACTACCGGAAGAATATACAATTATTTACAAAAAATACAAAATAAACAGTTGAATCATCTAAAGACCGTTGCAAACGATCTATAGATAGCTCAACTGCTCCAGATCACTACCAGGCGGAAGTGTCCCCAAGATACTGGCTGTATTGCCCCGCTGAATTGCAATGCTTATGCGTTGACCCAGATAAGCATCTGCTCTTGGATCACACACACGTCGCCACGACCAGACGCCCAGAAATAATTTTGAAAACGCAATGGGCCCCGTTACCCCATGGACCCAGGGTCTCGACCCCAAATGGCTCAAATACGTAAGCTCTGTCGAGACTTCCATATTTGCACCGCTTGTGATCTTCGGCTGAATTTGCCGCCGCACTGGCCCCAAGTGCTGTACCAGACAGATGAGATGGCGCAAGGGTATCGACGTTCCACACCAAACCAAAGGCCTACCCTTCTCCCTAGGTCCAAGAGTCATACCGTCAGGCCTCTTACCATTGTCACGTATCAGACCGTTCGGTTCGAGAATTGCTGGAACGTTGTCACTGCAAAAAGCCCGGCGTATGATATCATATTATAATAATGTGCAAGAGCAATGATTTTGATCTATTATATTATAATAATAAATCAATGGAACTAACCTACTAAGAGGGTCAATATGATATTCAATCCGACATCTAACCGCAAATAGAACATACTAGATTAGACCGGCAGCTCGCGACAGATTTTATCGATCAATCGTACCATGTATGCCTTTTAAGTTGTTGATTATATAGTAGGTTTAACTAAAAAATGGATTGAAGCGAGATCGTGAGAGCGGGACATATAGCGTCCAATGCCATGAAAATCGCAAAAAAAATTAAAATTTTTAATCAATCGTATCACGTATGTCATTCATGCCATGATGAAGTTTATGAAGAATAAATATAGTGGACCAGCATTCGCATACGTGTAGGTCGGGTCCCTGTGACTGAATTCAATCCTCGCATTAGCAAAAAAAAAAAAAAAACAATTTTTGCCAATCGTATCACGTATGCCTTGTATACTTACGGTTTATATTAATTGTGAAAATAATTTGTAACTAGTTTGCATACGTTTAAACTTGGGCCGATATTGTTTTATCAATTATCGCGTTTGTACAATACAATTTATTTTTAATTCAATTGTTTCATTATTAAAAGTTATTGCAAAACACTGTTTTCATTGTAAAACAAAGAAATACAAGCTAACATACAATTATTTTAGGGTCCGGTGGTCGGAGAAACTAATGAAGTTGAAAATTTCGAGTTTAATTTTTTTCAACTTTATCACGTATGCCCTTCCAGATTATACTGTACAATCATACATTTTGTATCAAATTTAAAGGGTCATACAAACTACGCGGGGCAAGAACGCGTATAAACATTTTTTTAGTAACGACATTTTTTTAGAGGATTCGAGATCTTCGGATTAAAATTTTCGTAAATTTTATTTTCATCATTATCTTCTTCCTCGCTGTCCTCTTCATCTGATTCGTCAGTAGCATCAATTTCACAGTCTTCATTGTCAGTATTATCTGCAGTTTCAGCGAAGTTCTCATCTTCACTGTCCAACACTAAAACATATGTGAAATATTTCGTGAGAATTTGTCAATAAGTACACTGACATTTACAATGGTTTTTATATACTGCTGCGAAAAGCTGACCAACTTGTAAATTTTAAAAGAGCATAAACACGCAAATATAATTGATAATATGGAAAATACATACTTTCATGCATTCAAGAGAATAATAGATTCGACAATAATCGGTATTTACATTGTGCAAATTGTACCTTCGTCAGCGGGAGTGCCAAGTATCTTTTCCACGGTTACTAGGACTTGTTCTCCTTCGAACCAATTAAAAGACAGCATATTATTGTGTTATTGTTCTCAGCGCCACAAGAAGTTTCCTGCAACAAATACAGTGACGCAATTGACGCATGAACACTTCATACACGACAAAAAATAGACATCAATAATACTTACAGTAGCATCTCCAATAGCCGCGTCTTCAGTCAAGTTGTCTTCCGCGGTTGATTTTTGGTGACAATCTTGTTCTGCGGATACACTGAAAAATACGTAGTCGTTTTACAAATGTCAAAAGAAGACTGACAAACAGTTAATTCGTTATTTATGTAGTGAATATTTTAAAAGTTTTGCCGACGGTCCATAATGACCTGGCGCTGCTTGGCTTAGCCTACACAATCGTGCTTAGTTATTTCGTTACTAATAAAAAAAATGGTTGAAAAAAAAATTTAAAACTTTTACATTGGTATAAACAATTGACGCGCGTTTATACAATTGTCTAATGAAATGAATAATTCAAAATAATTATAAACTTACTTTGCTAAATCTGAAGGTAACGAGCGATACTGTGGCTTCAGCGCATTGAAATTACTGTAGCAATGGCTGTGGTAGCCCACTTCCATTTTCGACGAAAAGGGGGCCAGCACTCATTTTTCATACTTTAATTTATGCGCTATTCTTAAGTTTTGAGGCACTATACACTTCTGATAAATCACTTCACTAAACTGCTTAACTTTCTCTGTATCTTCTTGACAGAGAAAGCATTTTAGTTGTACTGAAACTTCTTTATTTTGTTCGCTCTCCTGCTAGTTTTCGCTGGACGTTCCGGGTTCGCTGTCCATCTTGAAAAGTGACCCTAGAGCAACTGATCCATTGGACTACTTAGTACCAGAAGCGCGCGAATTTCCGTATTTTTCGTAGATGAAAGAGAACGTATTCTAAGGTCTCATTTTTATCACAAACAGCGACGCGTTTCCATCGATGTACTCGTATTCCGAAGGCAAGATAATTTTGAAATTTGATAACGCAGTGTTATGCGTTTATCGATTTCAAAAGCAATCAAATTATGTCATTTTTTTAAGTATGTACAGCATGAAATGCAATACCATTCTGCTGTTTAAAATAGTATTTGAATAATTTGTTTTATACATATTTTTACATTATTAATTTGTTATATAGTTTACAATAATATAATATGCATTTGTATTGTTTATAATGATAAAAATAGAGAAAGAGCACGTTTTTTTGATTGTAAAAGAAGTAATAGTATAATACGTGCGTAAAGATGTAAAGGGTGATATTCACCCGAGTCGAGATTATCTTTATACCATTTCCCTCTAAAAAGCTTATTTTATTCACTGAAAACAGTGAAAAAACACCCTTTTATTTTGGTGAATTTAAAACACAGCAATATATTCAACCTCCATCAAGCATTTTTACCCGATACAAACTCCTTGAGCAAAAACTACTCGAGATTTGATTAGTCGACATTTTCGACAAGGAGTTTAGCATTAGAATAACAACTGTTTTGTGTTCTTTGCTAGCATTATTAGTAAATTGGCGCTATTTGAAATACTGTTAGTTGTACGAACATAACAACAAAACGGATTTATATCAAGGGCTACGAATCACTCGCGTTGCTTAGGATTTTAACACTTGAATCACTCGCTACGGTCGTGATTCAGTCGTTAGAATCCTTCACTTGCTCGTGATTCATCTATGGTTCTCGCTTTATATCCGTCCTTTATTCAATAGTTACTATACAATTACGTACTTGTTTTGTACAAAATTTTTCATCGCGAATGGAAAGAGCGGTATTACGCACTATCCGGACGGAGTGATGAAAAAATGTTTTATTTATGAATCATTCTTGCCCGCTGTTATTCTAATCACATACGGTTTGTCTACATGAATCCTTAAGCCCGTCAGTCTTCATAAAAGTTGTCTGAATACCATATTATTGCAGAGAAATTGCAAACGGCATACTTTATATGCATACGATTGAAAAATATTTAAAAAAAATTCAAGTGCATCTCGTTTTCTAAAAAAATGTTGATTCGCGTTTTTGCCCAGCACAATTTGTATGTCCTTTTGAATTTTATAAAAAGTATATATTTCCGAAGTTAAATTCAATAGGACATACATGGTTCGATGGATATGAAACAAACTACATTTTTTACAGTATTACAAAGTATGCCTTTGGATAAGGTCTCGAAAATAAGTATGCCGTTAAAATATATAACATATAAAAATCAGAAATAACCAAGGGTACAAACACATACATGGTTTAATTGATTTATTAAATAAATTGTATTGTACAAACGCGATAATTGAAAAAACAATATCGGCCCAAGTTTAAACGTATGCAAACTAGTTACAAATTATTTTCACAATTAATATAAACATTTAGTATACAAAGCATACGTGATACGATTGGCAAAAATTGTTATTTTTTTTGCAAATGCGAGGATTGAGTTCAGCTACAGGGACCCGACCTACATGTATGCGAATGCTGGTCCACTATATTTATTCTTCATAAACTTCATCATGGCATGAATGACATATGTGATACCATTGATTAAAAGTTATAATTTTTTTTGCGATTTCACATGGCATTGGACGCTACATGTCCCGCTCTCACGATCTCTCTTAAATCCATTTTTTATTAAACCTACTATATAATCAACAACTTAAAAGGCATACATGGTACGATTGTTCGATAAAATCTGTCGCAAGCTGCCGGTCTAGATCGCACAAATCATTATGTTCTGAAAAATTTTGTGAGCTTTATGTCATTAAAATTAATTTTTGATTTGGTTGATAATTAATACGTTTTTCCAGGTTTCCCAGACTTCCTGTACGAGATCGAAGACCTCCGGCTAGACCGAGCGCTGTGGTACAGCCCGGAAAAACAGATTGTCATGTTCGTGCTTGTAGGACAACAACCTAGGATCGCTCTGAGGAAGATCTATTCTTTTCCAAGGCGGATACCGTTCAGATGCATTTTTTTTTAAATTTAATTATTCTTTCATTACAGAATCAACAGTAATCAATATAAACAAACTCTTATAATAACGGATTTTAAAGACATAACTTTTTAGAAATTAGTCACGTACATATAAAGGGAATTATTGAAGAAAATGTTTTTTTTGTATATTTTGTGATTATCTAATGTAATAATCAAGGTTTACTTACATCCTGGCAGTTAAAGTACTGCGCGTGGCAAACGCTGATGATGGAGACGTTCTGAGGCCGACTCAGCAGTAAAACAGCTATCTGCTTCTCTGTCATCCATGTTGTCCAGCGGATATACCAATCTGGAACAGATAACACACTTCCTGTTTTACCAAAGTTGGTTTGATTTCATCATCATCATCGTCAGCCCTTCTCATCCCACTGCTGGGCATAAACCTCTCTTCGTAGTCGGCATTCGCCTCTGTCTTTCGCTGTTCTGATTTAATCTGACTCTTTTTCAAACAATAATAAGAAACACCGTTCAAGAAAAGTGGTGTAATGGTAAGTTGAACAAACACTTACTCTTGTCAACTTGCGAGGTGAACTGCAGTGGATGAGGAAAGAGGTACTTCGGGGTCTTCAGACTGACCACGTTCACCGTCGCCACTGGATTGTTGGTGTTCAGCTGGAATAGAAAAGGAGCATTTTGGTGAGGTTGCAGGTCAAGGGCAATGTCAAGGTCGAGGTCGAAGTATATCAAGGTCAAAGTTGAGTACAAAGGTCTGGGCTGTACTACACCACTAAACATTAGAAAGATTGGATGGATAACCTCGAGGAATATAATTTGATTAAAAAAAATCGTGGTTTAGGATTTAAAATGTTAAGGATTTTTTTTTAATAATTTGTAGTCAAGCGCTTGCCCACTCAATGGTAAGTGATGGTGTGGTCAAGTGGTGTTTGCCTAGAACGAACGTATTCCGTCTTGAAGACCTTAAGATTATAACGATCAGGAAAAATGAATGCCAGAAGTGAGATCTACTCTTTACTCGTGTGGTACGCCAATCTGGTATGCCAACCAGGTATGGGTAACACTTTTCAGTGCGTTTGATTGTCCGGTGGTGGAAGGGGGAAGGAGGGATAAGGTCATGAAGATCTTGCGCGCATTCACCAAAAAGAGTCCTGTAAAAACTGAAAGTTTGGCTACCCGGGATATGTGCTCGGAAGTTTGTAGATTGGCTAGCGATGAATCGAATCGAGTCGAATCGTTTGATTTATACCACAGCATTCGCGGACAATGAATTTCCTATACAAACGTAGAACCAAAATCATTTGTTCGGTTAGTTCCTGGATTTTTTATTCACATATTTAGGTACCTGAACAAAATGTAAGCTATTTGCATTCTGATTAATTTTACGACATTCACGACATGTTTTCTTAAATTTGTTTTGTATTAATATGAACGATATCTATAGTATTGTTTGATCAAGAAAAAAGCTTATATTGTCAAGTAACAAAATAACAACAAGTTTTTATTGATGAGTTTTGGTATAACGGAACACGACCAAATATTTAACAAAATCTGAACGACTATCGCTAATCTCGCACATAGGGGTAGTGGTCAATTGCGTGTTCATGATCAAGGTCAAGGTTTTTATAAATAATTAGTGGCTTACCTTAGGATATCTGAGCGAGCGTATCTGAGGGTAGGCAGGTGGCTCGGGCTCGTCCAGTCCGTACCACGGGTACTGATGCTGGCGCACCAGGCTGGCATTGTACGTGACGAACATGAGGCTCTGTGCGTCCGGGCTGTACCACAGCGCTCGGTCTAGCCGGAGGACTTCGCTCTCGTACAGGAAGTCTGGGACGCCGTTGAAGATTACCCCGGGGATACCTGGAAAAACATAAAATCTTCAATATCAATTAAATTAAAAGTTAATGAAAATATTTTGGATAGGAACTATTTATAAGGTCCATAATGGACAGAAATGGTCAAAATGAAAAAAAAAACTGACTTAGTCTTTAGGTACTGAAGCTATCGACTTGTTTGGGACTAATAATTATTAGTTGCCCACTTTTATTGCAAGTTGATAAGGTCCAAAACTTTTTGATTTTGATTGCGTTTGCTCATCTATGCGAGCATTTTGACGTAGACGACCTTCATGGCGCAGTGTGTAAATGACCGGCTGAGACGCAGGAGGGTTCGATTTCCGCCGCGAAACTAATGTGTGCATTTTCTATGTGTTTGTCTGTCCGGATCTGGATGTTTCTCTATTATATTAAAAGTACCTATGTGTGTATTTACACAAGTAAACATGTACTCTATTAGTTATCTGGTTCCACGTACAAAATACGCACAGATCTATATTTTGTCACATCCAAGCAGGCTCTAGTGTACAGGTCGAAAGACGTAGATTAATACACACATTTATATAAACTCACCCCCCTCACATAATACACACATGCTCAAACATGCATTCTCAACTACACACAACACAAGACACGATCACACTCATACACCCGCAAACTATCACCATCACTCACACTTTAACCGTTTCATACAAAAACACACATTTATATCTAGATGTACCATTGCTGAACGGAAAAGAACTTATCTCCACAACACAGGTATTTACCTAGAGTGGAGGTAAGTGCACTACAATATTTGCCCCCATGTGTCTATATCACGTATTTTAAGTTTCATACCTTTTTTGTGTTTTTATACCTTGTTTTGTACACATGTGTTATATATATTTTGAATAAATAAATTATTAAATTAAATAGTACCAGCTTTGCTTAGTTTAGGGCTAGAAAACGCTGTGTGAAATGTCCAACATTATTTATTTTGACGAGCGACACACGAGTGACGGTTGCGAAACTAAATTCATAAAACTAACCCAAAACTAGCTATTCAAACAAAATTCCCAGGCATTCCAAAACTTCAAGCACTAGAAAATCATTATTTTCAAAACCCCGCAAACGAGCATATTCCCCAAGTCTGGAAGCTAAGTACCGCTTGCCGTGCATTATTACAGTCCCAGCCCGACTAAACGATACTCGTAATTTCGCTAAATATGGTCCACAAAGTGTAGAATATGGCCCACAATGCGGAACTGAACTAGTTAGGGAAGGGACGCCCGACATTTTTTATAACAAGTACGGCTTTTAGTTGTACGACCTGGAGATGGAACTAGCATATGGCCCACCTGATGTTAAGTGGTAAGCATCGCCTATAACAAAGTATTGCCTCGTAGGCCACGCATCTTAGAAACGTGCCCTACACAAACGGTACGTACAAAGGGTACAAACGTACCCCTGTGTCTGTCAAGTTGAGGCACTAAAAAAAATCAATAAAAAAAAACAAATTGTTTTTATTTCTGTAAAATATAGAACTTTAACAAGGTTGTTGGGATCTTCTTTTAAGTATATTATACGTGTGTCAGAAGACCCCGCTGTTCAATAGACATACAATTTATTTATTTAGGTTAGGTAGGTTAGTACAGCTAAAATGGTTTATCACGGATATTTCCATTCTATCATGGCGTATGGTATCCTTGCTTGAGGAAATGCCTCCCAATCAAGTATAATTTTTATACTGCAAAAAAGAGCAATACGTTCAATTCTACTAATGAAAATTCTAGAATCTTGCAGACAAATGTTTAAACAACTAGAAATTTGACGATGACAGGAGAGTACATATTTCAAAATCCTATGTATGTAAAATTGAAATTAAATAAATTGGAATTGAAAAGTGACATTCATAAATATAATACTAGAAATAAAAATGATATATGTCTTCCAACACATAGACTAGCTAAAGTTGGAAAAGGTTTCTTATGTCTAAGTGTTAAATTATTCAATCATTATTATAAATACGGAATTAATCACGTACCGTCTTATCGGTGTTTCGACCGACAATGTTTCGGTTCAATTCGTGAACCTTCATCAGGGTGAGTGCGATCCGCTCCGAATAACGTCTCGCCTCGCACTGCGCGCCGCTGCCCTCTGCGCGCGAGTGGACGGGCGGGGTGGTGGGGATTGGGTCAACGAAAGTATAGCGCGTTTACCGGCTGTGTCATCATCATTATCATCACTGCTGCTCTCTTCGGTAGTTCTTGGTACAGGCAAACACACAACACTAACTATGTCTCTACTAGGTTCACTCACTCTTCTGTCACTTGCATCATGAAGGTTCACGAATTGAACCGAAACATTGTCGGTCGAAACACCGATAAGACGGTACGTGATAAATCCCGTATTTATAATAATCACTGTAAATTTATTTATTTTATATATTTTTGTTATTTAGTTAAATTATTAGAAATATAAATTTGTAGTTTGTACTCAATATTTTATGTTAGTTAATTTCTTTTTATTTTTGTCCTTATGGCGATACTTTAATAGTTATAATTGTAAAATATTGACTTTTCCAAGTGTACTGTGGTATCTGTGTGAAATAAATGAATCTGAATCTAAAATCTGACTCTGTTAAAATAGCTAGCTGTTTTGACAACGAGATATGAAATGGCGCCGGCGGATTGCACTAAACATCGCATTCAGAAGAATAGTGCCTATTTGACGACCTCCGTGGTACAGTGGGCGAATAGCCGGCTGAGACGCAGGAGGTAGCGGGTTCGATTCCCGCCGCAGAACAAATGTTTCCATAATCTACAGATATTTGTTCCGGGTCTGGTTGTTTCTCTATATATTATAAGTATGTATTTACAAAAAAAAATTATCTGGTTCCCATAGTATAAGCTCTGCTTAGTTTGAGGCTAGATAGCGCTGTGTGAAATGTTCAGCATTATTTATTATTATTGTGGAGAGAGAAAACAAGTGGTAAAACCGTCGAAACCTAATTGTCATACAAAAATCAATATTTTAATCTATACTCAATTCGTATTCGTTCTATACTATTCATCAATGTTTATTCACAAAAAGCAATTGAGATTTTTTTTGCAGTGTGGAGCGAAAACAACGCACGCAAAAGCGCAGCGTAGGACAGATGACCTGAAAAGATTGCTGAGAGCCGTCAAGCAGGCCGCACATGCCATGAAAAGTCACAACATGAAGATCACGTCGTCGACGAGTGGGAAGCCATTTTAACATTATTTTTTGATAGTCAAAAATGACAAATAATATATTTTTGTTTTTATGGGAGACTCGCGAGATCTCACTTCGGGGCGAACCACTAGTTATAAACAAACCACTGATTCAATATACCTATAGTTGAACTATGTGGTTCTTTAAACTGATTACAATTTCCGACCTTTTTCACACATGGCAACCCTAAAGTCGTTACCAACTGTGCTAAATAAGTTATAACATTTGTTCAAGCTTTGCTAGAAATTCCTCTAATATTTAGACACGTATTTAAAAGCTACGTATTACAGACCCAAATGAATTTAAGCTTTCGACGTTCCCGCTAATTTGAAATTGCATTCAATGTTAACCTCTTGGTCTGTAGATTGTCTAGTTTTGAAGGTTAGTGCATTCCTTGAAAGGGAAATATGATTGTGAAATTAAAGTCAAGCTGACTGACTCGCCCTGCCTTTGAACAGAGTTTTAGCTAAATAATATATAGCACACGGAGATAGTCTAGCTTTCTATTAGTGGCATAATTACCAGAATGGGTTCAGTAGTTTTTGAGTTCACACCTCACAAACATAGATATTACTCGTGCGCGATAACTTGGGACCTGCTAGGAATGCGACTCCCCGACCGCTTCCCCTGCACTTCCCCGATGGCGCCCGTATTGTACCGTTCGCATCACTATTTTTTATTAGGGTTTTAAGTCTTGTACTGGCCTACGTCACGTAACGACGCGCTCTGGAATTCTTTTAGTTTTCGTTTGTGTTATTGTTTTGTTGTTGTAGTTTTTGTTGTTATAGTTCTTGTTACAAACCATACACGTTTTAATTTAACACTAGCGGCCCGTCCTGGCTTCACACGGGTAGACATCTAATTTTTAAAATTTTTTTATGGCAAATTTTTGTTACACCTTGGGTTACATTATTGAAGTTTTAGTAGAGATCCCTAATTTTTTTAGTAATAAATATAATCTTTGTTACTCAGGGATAATGTAGCATTCTAATGGTGAATGATTTTTTGAAATCGGACTAGTAGTTTTCTTTCAGTGACATAATTATCAGAATCGATTCAGTAGTTTCTAAGCAGAGCTTGTACTATGGGAACCAGATAACTGATAATATTTGTATACTTGTAAATACATACCTAGTAATATAGAAAAACATCCTAACCCGTACAAATATCTGTAGATCATGCAAACATATAACCGGCCCATATACAGAGTGTTTGGTAATATACTGACGATATTAATTCGATATAAAACTTACTGCCTATTCTTGCAATCGACATCCAAAAATAAAGGCCGATTTGTATCTCTTTCTGAAATAGCTGCGTGTTTTGGGTTAGAAAGGGACAACAAGAGATATCTTGAGACGTCACCAATACAGTATATGTGGTTAGATGGCAAGGATTATGCAATAGCACAACATAAGTTTCTTAAAATGATTGTGTAATAATTTTTTTTTTAATTTTATTTATGCTTAAATAAATTTCGAATTTTTGTGGTAAACATTTCACAAATTAATTTATTATGCTCAACAAAATAACCTCTTTCACTTTTGTGCGTAAATTATCAACACCCTATATGTATGGCTTTTGTAGATTATGAAAAAGCAGTCGATGGCATAGACTCTATGGAGGGAATTCAATAAGGCCCTATGTTCTATGCCATAGAACATAGGGCCTTATTAAATTCTCTCCATCCATCGATCGCTGCAACATCGACGCTCGCTACGTGGATATACCTACCCCGGGAGCTCTACGGCTCAGCCACTGTTGACGCGAGCAAAGAGTAAGAGACGACCCTGCTTGCCCCGCGCCGCACGCGTACCCCGCTGATTCATTCCCCAACCGGCCGCGGCGACGTTCGTACGTGCATTTTTATACCGCGCCCCGCGACAAAAAGTAACTGTATCCTACTACAATAAAAAGTATATCAAGAAACAAGTCTTTCTATTCAAGACAGCCAGCATGCAGGTACGACTGCATAGCCTAACCAACCCTATACCCATCAAAAGGGGAGTGAGACAGGGAGACACGATTTCACCCAAGTTTTTACGGCTGTCCTAGAAGACGTCGTAAAAACGCTTGCATGGGACAACTCTGGAATAAAAATAAACGGTGTCTTCCTGTCTCATTTGAGATTTGCAGATGACCTAGTTATTTTCGCTGAGGAACTAGATGATCTCCAACTGATGCTAACAGATCTCCACGAAGCATCACTAAAAGTTGGCTTGAAGACGAACAAGACTAAAACAAAAGTGATGTCGAGCGTCTCCAGGGCCTCGATTCCAAACATTTCTATTGGAAACAAGTTCCTGGAGATGGTCGAATCTTAAGTGTAGGTACCTTGGTCATGTTTTATCTTTCGGAAAAGAATTAAAGGCCAAGGAGTAATATCTAGGAGAATTCAGTTAGCAGGGAGTTCAGTAAGCTGGACGATATTTTAAAATCTTCCACCGTTCCACAATGTCTGAAGACCTGCCTCTACAACCAATGTGTCCTGCCAACATTAACCTACGGTGCTGAGACATGGACGCTCACGAAGGAGACTGTGAACAGGATTAGAGTCGCACAGAGAGCCATGGAGCGCGCCATGCTCGGCATCACACTGCTAGACCGAGTCCCGAATACCGAAATTCGCAAGCGGACTAACGTTCAAGACGTTAGAAAGCGTATATTGAGACTCAAATGGAGTTGGGCAGGACATGTGGCCAGGCGCGGTGATGACAGGTGGAGCAGGGTGTTGACTGAGTGGTGGCCCGGAGATGGAACCAGAAATGCAGGTCGTCCACAGGCAAAATGGGTTGACGACATTATAAAAATCGCAGGTCGTATGTGGGTTAGAACAGCGCAGGACAGAGGCGAATGGCGACAACGAAGAGAGGCCTATGCCCAGCAGTGGAATGAAAAGGGCTGACGATGATGATGAAATCCACTAAAATTCAAGAGAACTAGTCTATTTTGGTAATATAAACACCTATCTGCATTCAACGATTTTCGGAAAATTGCATGCTCGAATCAACCCTATTAATCGTTGTGTATTATTGTAAATTTTATCTAGTTCCTAGCTTCCCAAGCGTGGTTTGTCAATAAAAAATATCATATGGATCAATCCAATTCATACTTTATCAATATATCAAATTTAATCGAAATCAGTCCAGCCGTTTAGTTGCGAAAATGTATCAGACAGATAGACAGAGTTACATTCGAGTTTATAGTAATATGGATAGTGTGATTTTTGGATAATGAAGACGTACCATTGTTAGTGATCCTGCAAATAAGTCTCTTCAGCACCCAGGGCTTGTAATAAATGTCGTTATCATGGACGAAGACCAGCGTGGAGCCGACAGGAGACCACTCAGCGAACTGGAGTAGCGGTGCTGAGCGGTCATCTTCTACTGGGGATACTGGGATCTTGTTCCTGTGGAAATTATAAATGTTGATTGAGTTATTGTGAGCTTGTGACTGGCCTGTTAGTAAAATGACATATTACGAGTATAAACAACTAGCTGACCTGCCTGCAACTTCGCACGCATGGTTTGTCAATAAAAACATTACCCTCCTTCTGCACAGTCGGGTAAAAAGTAGCCTATCTTACTCAGGGATAATGTAGCATTCTAATCGTAAAAATTTTTTTGAAATCGTATCATTAGTTTTTGAGTTTATTCGTTACAAACATACAAAAAAGCAAATCTTTCCTCTTTATAATATTACTAGCTGACCAATCCGCAGCTTCGCACGCGTAGTTTTTCAATAAAAACATTACCCTCCTTTGCGCAGTTGGGTACAAAGTAGTCTATGTTACTCAGGGTGAATGTAGCTTTCCAATGGTGAAAGAATTTTTGAAATCGGATTAGTAGTTTTTTGAGTTTATTCGTTACAAACATACAAAAAAACAAATCTTTCCTCTTTCTAATATTAGTATAGATATAGATTATAGATATATCTAATAAGTCATTTGCGCACCACTTGGATAACTTCAGATCGGAAAACTAACTTCATGGTGTGTTACATCGGCGCGTGCATCTTCCGTAACGCGCCAAAAGAAGATTAAAATAAATAAAATGAAATCGTATGTAATGGGACTACACGTAAATAAAAATGATTCATATAAAAAATAATTTATCTTAGCGCCAACGGCCAATGAATAAATAAAATAAGTATAGTTAAAATAGTGCCTATTTTATTGATTTATGATTTTCAGCCAAAAGACGTCCACTGCACACGAGTCTCTTCCATAGATTTCCAACGGCTCCCAGCGACATTTATCAGGTCTTCTTGCCATCTAGTGGGGAGCCGAATTAAAATAAAAGAAAAAATATATACATCATAAATTCATCATCATGCCGATCATGGTACGCTCCGCTCCATTGCTCTCTGTGCAACTCTTAACCTGTACACAGCCTCCTGCGTCCTCACGCAGGAGGCTGTGTACAGGAGGTGTTAAAATTACAAAAGTTATGGCTACCCACGCATAGAAGCTTAAGTTATCGGGCGTTTGTGACTAGCGGGTATTAAATAAAAACCGGCCAAGGGCGAGTCGGACTCGCGTACGAAGGGTTCCGTACCATCTATACTAATATGAAAGATTTGTTTGTTTGTATTGAATAGGCTCCGAAACTACCGAAACGATTTAAAAAATTCTTTCACTGTTGGGAAGCTACATTACCCCGGGTGACATAGGCTACTTTTTACCCAACTGCACAGAAGGAGGGTAATGTTTTTATTGAAAAACTACGCGTGCGAAGCTGCGGATTGGTCAGCTAGTTATCTATAAAATCGGCAAAAAAATCATGTCTGTTATATGGAAGCCCCACTTAAATATTTATATTATTCTGTTTTTAGTTTTTGTTATTATAGCGGCAACAGAAGTAAATCATCTGTGAAAATTTCAACTGTCTAACTATCACGGTTCATGAGATACAGCCTGGTGACAGACGGACAGACAGACAGCGGAGTCTTACGTTTTACCCTTGGGTACGGAACCTTGTGTGGGTACCATGAACTGTAGGCACTCACGTACGAAGTAAAGGGCGCTGCACATCGGATAAGCATTATACATGAAATGAACATTACCGCAGTGATTAGCTAGTATTGTTAATTGGTTCTGCCTTCATAATAATTGATAACATAAGTCAAGCTATATCATGTAACGAGCGTTCATAATGATTTTAACACACTTTTTTATATATAAAGAACACATTTTAAACGAATTATCAGTAAATAACAGGAAATACAAGGTGTAATCATGAAACTATTCTTTTTCTTCGCACTTTTCGCTATTCTAACAACAATGGCTTTTGCTGAAAACAATCTCCAAGATGAGTCAAGCGTTGGCCGAAGTGAGTATTTAGTTAAAATAATCTATTTTTAAACTTCAAAACCTAAGAGTAGCAGAGGGGCTCGCCCGGGGAAGTACTACCACCATGCCAATTTCTGCCGCCAAGCAGCATTGCTGTGTTTCGGTTTGAAAAGTATAGTTAGATTATTACTATTATTAATTATATAGGATTATTTATTTATTTTTACTCTTTATTTACAATAAGTACGTAAAAATTTTTAATTTATATAGAATATTTCATCATCATATATTATCATATATCATCATCATATCATCATATCAGCCGTAGGACATCCACTGCTGGACAAAGGCCTCATTGATCTCCAGGAACTGCGGTTGGAAGCGGCCTGCATCCAACGCCGACCTGCGGTTCTTACCAAGTCGTCTGCCCATCTTGTAGGTGGACGTCCTACGCTGCGCTTGCCGGTCCATGGCCTCCACTCGAGAACCTACCGGCCCCATCGGCCATCTGTTCTGCGCGCTATATGGCCTGCCCATTGCCACTTCAACGTGCTAATCCGTCGGGCTATGTTGGTGACTTGAGTTCTCCTACGTATCTCCTCATTTCTGATTCGATCCCGTAGAGAAACCCCGAGCATAGCCCTCTCCATAGCTCGTTGAGCGACTTTGAGCTTATTCATAAGGCCAATAGTGAAGGACCACGTCTCGGTTCCATATGTCATCACTGGTAACACACACTGATTGAAGACTTTCGTCTTAAGGCACTGAGGTATGTTGGACGAAAAGACGTTGCGAAGTTTCCCAAACGCTGCCCATCCGAGTTGGATTCGACGATTGACCTCTTTCTCGAAGTTGGACCTACCTAATTGGACTGTTTGTCCTAGGTATACATACGCGTCGACAACTTCAAGAGCCGAGTTCTCAACCATAACTGGGGCAGGCACGACATGGACAATCGACATAATTTTCGTCTTGTCCATGTTCATTTTAAGTCCTACCCGTTGGGAGACTCGACTGAGGCCTTCGAGCATCGTGCTGAGCTCTTTTATCGACTTTGCCATGACCACAATATCGTCGGCAAACCAAAGGTGAGTGATGTATTCGCCGTTAATATTGATGCCCAGTCCTTTCCATTCCAGAAGGCATCTTCCAATGCGGTCGTAAACAGTTTCGGAGAGATTACATCTCCCTGTCTTACGCCTCTTTTTTAGGGAATCGCCTCGAGCTTTGTTCTTGTACTCGGACTGACATAGTGGCGTTTTTATACAAACACTTCAACACTTCGATGTACCGATAGCCAATACGGTATCGTTGGAGAGACTCAAGCACTGCCCATGTTTCGATCGAATCGAAGGCTTTCTCATAGTCCACAAACGCGAGACATAGCGGCAAGTTATACTCTTCGGTCTTCTGTATGACTTGCGGCAGCGTATGTATGTGGTCTATGGTACTGTAGCCTTTACGGAACGCGGCTTGTTCGGAAGGCTGGAAGTCATCAAACCTGCGTTCGAGACGGTTCGCGATGACCCTTGAAAACAGCTTATAAACATGGCTCAAAAGCGAGATGGGTCTGTAATTCTTAAGCAAGATGTTGTCACCTTTCTTTAAGAACAGAACCACCACGCCCTCGTTCCATGCTTTTGGCGTCGTACCTCCAAGCAAGGCGGAATTAAAGAGCTTCTGAAGGACTTTAAGTACCGGTGATCCATCCGCTTTCAGAAGCTCTGAAGTGATTCCGTCCTCACCCGGCGCCTTGTCGTTCTTAAGCTGCTTCAAGGCCATCATGATCTCATACAGGCTGATGTCCGGAATATCTTCGGTATAATGTCGGGTCAGTTTGGCTCTTGGGTCGTTGGCCGCACTGCCAACAGGTTTAGTGACCGAATCGTAGAGCCGTCCATAGAACCTTTCGACTTCCCTTAACACTTCCGCTTTACTTGACGTTATCAATCAATCAATTCATTTATTTCAGATGTCAAAATCCATATTTGTTAGTAAACTTAATTATACATGTCAAATGGTTAGTACAATTGTGACATAACAACAATTAAATAACAATATATGTGGTATGTGAGCATCTAGTGTAGGTACTGCGCATGTACCATACAACAATGGTTTAGATGCTCACAGTCAAACCTGTTTGCGAACGTATTCAGTATACCGTTGGAGCTGGCCCGAATTCTGCGCCCCAGGGATGTGCACCGCTTGCGCATGGTGCTGTAGAAACAGTCCACTCGCGCCTCGGCGAACATCCCCGACGCGCTGCAGAACCGGGGCAGCCCAACCAGCACCCTGAACGCGTTGTTGTATTGTACGCGTAGGGCGCTGTACTGTTTTTGCGTATAATTAACCCACAGGCTGCTCGTGTAGAAACTAGTACAGTAGGCTCGGAATAGGCAGATTTTGACATCAGTGGAGCAACGAGCAAACCTGCGTGCAATCATGTTTGCTCTTACAGACAACGCCCTCCGCTCCCTCTCAATGTCTACATCGTCTTTCAGGTCAGAGGTTATCCAATGTCCAAGGTATTTAAATTGATCAACTCGCTTCAGCGGCGTACCATACAATTTGATGGTAGGTATTAGCGACGGACATTGGCGACCCCTGGCCTGAAAGACCATGCATTCACTCTTTCTTACATTGTATTGTAGACCATGAAGTTGCACATATTTTTCACAAATGCCTAACATTTTCGTTAAGCCACAGACTGAGGCGCTCAGCAGCGCCATGTCATCAGTGTAGCTAATATTATTGACCGCTACTCCGTCAATATGGCATCCGACACGCGCCCTGCTAAGCTCCTCTATCAGTGCGTTCACATACAGGTTGAAGAGCTTGGGTGAGGTGAGCCCCCCCTGCCTCACCCCGCACTCCAAACTGTACGGCTCCGAGTAGGCGCCCGACCATCTCACAACATTGACCTGATGTTGGTACCAAAACTTGAAAATACTTTGTACGTCATCAGGTAGCTTTATGTCTTCCAATTTCTGCCACAAGATGTCGTAATTCACCAGGTCAAATGCCTTCGAGAGGTCGAGGAAACACGCATAGATGGGTGTTCGTCTCTTAGTGTAGTATTTAACAGTTTGCTTTAGACTCAATATAGCTACTTCTGTTGAAAGGCCTGATCTGAAACCGAATTGGTTATCATGTAATTGTAGATGTTGCTCTAATTGAGCACTAAGCAAACTGTCAAATACTTTCGCAACTATGGTGGCCAGTGAAATCGGTCTATAGTTGGACTTGTCACTTGTGTCACCCGTTTTGTTTTTCACGATTGGCACCACCACAGTTTTCATCATATCCGCAGGTAAGTATGAGTGTCCTACACATATGGTGTAAAACATCATGTTATGCTGCCATCTTTCCTCTTCAGCTTCGTCATGCGGCTCTGCCCAATAGAATTATCTCTCGCGAACACTTTGGAGCCTCTATTCCGCTCTATCGTATCTTTAATACGAGATGTATTAAAGGTACGAATATCGTGCCGCAAGGATTTCCAAATTTTTCTATTCTACTATGTGACTGAGCATCATCGGGAGACTGCAGTCGCAAAGAACGTCGTTCAGCCATGAGGTTAAGGGTGTCATCAGAGAGTTTCTGAGGTCTATTGGTACGGGGGGTCTTAAAGAACTGGGACCCCACCGTATGGACGGTTTCTACGAACCTGTTATTGATCTCGTCCACTGATGCATCTACTTCTAGACAGTCAAAGCGATTTGCAAGTTCGAGTTGAAAGCTCTCGAGGTTTTGGATATGTGCGCGAGTGGGTCGGAGCGTAGACTTCATTAAACGGGACCTTGCAAGTTTAACGTTCATATTCAATGTGGCTCTAACAATTCGGTGATCACTGCCGGTTTTCACCCTGTGAATCACAGAGACATCATTGAATATTCGTTTCTTGTTGGTCATGATGAAATCAATCTCATTTCTCGTGGAACCGTTGGGACTCATCCAGGTACATTTCCTGTGAGGCGGCTTCTGGAAAAAAGAATTCATCATAAAGAGTCCTTCTTTCTCCAGAAAATCGGCCAGCCTCTGTCCCCTGGGGTTCCCTTGCCCATATCCAAATTGCCTCACTCTCAACTTATCATCGCTTCTCATACCTAGCTTTGCATTGAAGTCCCCCATAACAACAATAAAGTGAGTTTTGTTCGTATGTATGGCTCTGCTGATGTCCTCATACATAGACTCTACTTCTTCATCTGGGTGTGAAGAGGTCGGCGCATATACCTGAACGACCTTCAGCGAATATCGCTTAGATATTCTGAGTGTCAGGTACGCGACCCTGCTCGACACACTGTCGATGGTGATAATGTTGTTGATGAGTGACTTGTGAACGAGAAACCCAACACCACCTTGGGACTGTTGGTCGTCCTCCCGGTAGTATAGTAGGTTACCAGACTTGAGGGATATCGTGTCCTCGCCCTCTCTACGGACTTCTGATAACCCCGAAATGTCCCAGTGTAATCTACTAATTTCTTCTTGCAGCTCAACAATCTTTTCGTCTGTTTTCAAAGTGCGGATGTTGTGTTGTCCATGGCCAGTGGTTGTCGTATGGTTTGGTAGCCGATCGTCTCCCGGGGATTCTTAGCACCCCTGGCCCCGCCGTTACCGTGACTGCTACCGTAGCCAGGATTAGCGGGGCCGCCGGGGACTCGGGGCCTGGTTTTATGTTGCACTATATCCATAAGGGGGTTGTTGCCATACTCGCCACGCTTGGCAGGCGGGTGGTGGAGCGCAGTATAGGAATTGAAAACATGAAAAGATGCTGCTGCCCATCTTTCGGAAGTATCCCTTAGCAGATTCCTACTGCATCCACGGGCGAGAGCGGACGGGCAACATTCTTCTATATATATATATATATATATTTAAAGAATATATAGATATTCTATCTGTTTCAACTTAACGTCTGCTTGATTTGTAAGTTATTTAGCTGTACGCACATGTGCTTATGTTACAATCCAGATCAAAACAGCATTTTTGTAATCTTTAAAATTGTAAGAGATTATAATGTGTTTTGTGCGTTTAGTAATAACTAATAAATAAGTTAGAATCGAATAGAATTATTTATTTGACACACACAAAGAAACATAAAACGGATCTCAAACAAAATAGGTAGATAGACAGGAGAATTACAAAACAATGAGATTAAATTAGACCTACAGCTAGAACACATACGTACCTACCCCACCAGTAGGTAGTAGGTAGGTGCACCAACTAGTCCCGCTCCGTGTCACGCGGGGCCCAAACAGGCTCTGCCTCAGCTTTATGTTTCTTATATTATTATTATTTATTATGGTTACCGGTGAAATTACAGGCACATGAGGCTCTACATCTGTATGCATCTGGTTGATGGACGCAGAGCAGTGCATCGAAGGGCACGTATCTGAGGGGCGTGACCTACGAGGCAATACTGTGTTATAGGCGATGGTTACTACTAACTTCAGATGGGTTCAGCTAGTCCTACTACTAGGTCGCAAAAAAACATCAGGTCATCTTTCCACTTGCTGGAGGGTTGTCATATGCTGCGCTTTTCAGTGCGTGGTCTTCACTATAGAACCTTTCTGCCCCAAAGGCCGTCATTTCTTCGAGCTATGTGCCCTGTCCACTGTCACTTCAGCTTGCTAATCCTTTGTGCTATGTCGGTAATTTTGGTTCGTCTAGGAATCTCCTCATGTCTGATTGGATCTCGTAGAGAAACAGCAAGCATAGCCCTCTACATAGCATGCTGAGCGACCTTAAGTTTTCTTATTAGGCCTTATAGTGAGAGACCATTATGTGTCATTATGTTGCTTGACATGTAGATACAATTTGTCATTACATTAGCTGACAAAAAAATGTTTAAGTGTAATTATAATGATAAGGATCACTTAGAAAAGTCAATTTTACTGCCTGTTCCTTCGCAACCAAGCCAGGAAAGAAAAGTGAGAAACAAGACTTTTTTATTGATCCTTTTAGAATACATAACAATAAAGAAAATACATTACGTCTACATTGTAACATTTGTGACCGAGTTGGAGCAATTTCAATCCCAAGCTTCTCATCTCTTCTCTTCTCCTTCTCTTCTCCTAGTATTCAAATAATATTTATCGCTATTTTTAACCGATTTCAAAACAAAGAGGAGGTTGTCAATTCGTCGGAATTGTTTAAAAAGGTACACTTCCCAGGTGGTCCCATTGGCACCAAGTCAGGATCCCAAAAAATCGAGGGCAACCCTTAAATTGTATAGGGACGCATGTGTTTTATTCTGTTATCTGAATTTATAGTTATATTTTTGTTTAAAAGTTACTTGTTCTTAAACTAATTAACAATATACATCTCATTTTCATAGATGTCATAATATTTATTTCTTTAAATTTCTGGCGTAATGATTCTCTGCGGCCCATATTATAAATTGCACAAACAGCCCTCTTCTGCAGCACAAAAACGGTGTTTTTAATGTATATTATTGTTTTTTTTCCGAATTTGACTTATTTGACATTAATTTGAACTATTATTTAGTTTTTCATTGTTAATTTGATTTATTTAAGGACAACCTAGACTATAGACGAATATCTATAGAGAAGAAGGTTGGTGGGAGCCGCTGGGTGCAGGCCGCACAGGATCGGTCGCTCTGGAAATGTGAGGGAGGCCTACGTTCAGCAGTGGACGTCCTATGGCTGATTTGATGAAGATGATGTGTTTTAGCAACAAAATTTATTGATGAAGCGAAGCGAGATCTCCAAGTTAAATAGGATGAATCGGCGTTGTATGTGTGTATGTTTGTCCGAGGATAACTTACGAAGCGTTGATCCGATCATCGTGAAATTTAATATATAGGTAGGTAGTGGTGGCACAATCCTGTTGTGACTAAATGAGCTAAAAATATTGGAGGGTTGTTAATATATTGGGGTTCAGGAGGGGTAAAATAAAATAAAAATGAGATAATTAGGTCCAGTGGGACGTTTAATGAAAGGTCTTTATTAGTACATTTCGACCCCGTTTTTATTTGTAGTTTAATATTTCTCGTTTTTTAATTATTAGCCATAATAAAAACTTTGTCAAACCAGTGCTGAAATTAGGTATTCGTGTAGCTTTAGTGATACACATATAGGGAAAAGACTGAAATCTAGAATTACTGCAATTTATACCCCTAAACAACCAATTAACATGAACCACCGTTACTTGTAATTTGAATGAAACTGTAGGTCAAGTAATTTGGATGTGCATTTCATGACACTATTTTATTGGTCAAAGATATAATATTTTTTTATAATTAATTCAATATATAATTTTAAATAATAATATTACTATGGTTTTTTAGGAGACAAGCGAGATCTCAGTTCGGGACTCGGGCCGAACCACTAGTTATGTTATAAAATTTGTACGTATATTATTTTCTAGTGAAACGGGAGCCCCATGTGGAGGGATGTCATACTGATTCCGACTGCCGCCGTGGATGCCACTGTAGTGCTGGAACATGTTCTTGTTAATGAACAAAAAGATCATTAATTAAATGAAATAATTCCCGCTCATTTTGTTTTACTCAATGAGATAATATTAGATTAGAAAATTCTTTATTGCACTATTAAAATAATACATAGGCGAACTTAATGCTAATTAACATTTGCTTCCAGATAACCTTTGTATAAGTACGTATTGATTTTTTATTGATTAGATTGAATTAAAAACTATGCAAAACTATAACGCTGGAGGCTTCGCACTCGTTGTTTGTATCACGTCATTTTTTTTGTATTCCGTTATTTTTGAATTTATTTGAAGTTGATATAGTTGATGATTCACTGTTTGTTTCTGGTCCCTATTATTTATTTTTCGAATGAACAACGGATAACAAAATATAGCAATTGTAATGGTACCGTCAATGGAAATAACTATAAACTATATATGGAAATAATATAACAAGTATAAGCTGACCTAGCATTGTGTAGGGTTTTCGTAGAATGAGAGGTCAGCTTATACTGGAAAGTATGGATTGATGTGTAACCGTGTGTACCATGGTAATGGAACGAAACTCAGGGCTAGCTACCGTATCAAATCAGAAACGTAATTATCTGGCAATCTACATCTAAACTAATAAAAAAACTACGAGCCTTACAGTAGTCGCATATGATGTGTAACATCAGACCACCGCGCGCGCTCATTGCTCAGATCAAATAGCGCGCGCTTCCCCGGTTTCCTGTTACACATTTCCGTCCCTTTTGCCAAAATCACTCTAACAAACCGAGAGAAAAGATGTTACGCATCAAAAACGAAACTATGTACTTTGTTATAGCCCATGGTTACCACTTAACATCAAGTGAGCAATATGCTTGTTCCATCTCAATCCATAAAAAAACGATCATTAAATCAAATCAATTAAATCGGCCGCGTGGTAGGCCCAGGCGGGGATGGAGGGATGAACTGGAAGCATACCGTAAAGAGTGGCCACTCATTATGGTATGCATCCAGTTCATCAATTAGCCAATAACCGGGGTTCGTGGATCGAGGGAAGGGAGGCCTTTGCCCTGCAGTGGGACTCTACGGGCTGATAATAATATATAAAATCAAATGATCTTTAATAAACGAATGTTAGTTGTACTTAGATGTAAGCAGAGCTGGGCAAAATACATGCTTTGCGTTAATTAAAATACAAGTTACAAAATATTATCTCACACGTATTCAAAATACGAAATACCAAATATTTAAGTAGTGTATTTGAAATAAAAAATAAAGTATTTTTACTATTTTTATTTAAAATAAAAACTATAAAATAATTGTTAGGTAGGTACTTGACTACAATTTGACGTTCAGTACAGGTGCAGTGTTGCCAACTTTAAATATTGACATATTTAGCGGTCGCAATATTGCTTACGAATTGTTACGAAAACTATCCAACGCTATTATCTGTTAAAGATCGCTAAATCTATTTATGTTTAGATGTATTTTGAAGCCATAAGTATTCGAATTACTAATTACAAGTACCTCAGCGTCAGGTATTTGAATTTTACCAATTACAAATTACATTTTACATACTTGTGCGGCCTGTACACAACGGCTCCCAGCAACCTTTAACAGGTCGTCTGTCCATTTAGTGGGAGGCCGTCCTGCGTTGCACTTTTTTAAACAAAATAAATCCTTTAATATTTAGCCAATAACAACTTTTATAAACTTTGTATCCCTTTTTAGGCATATTTCGCGCAGGGGGAGGAGTGTGAGCTTTGACATAGTTAAAGGAGGGGTGAATTAAAAAGTAGGTCGACAAATTCAAAAAAGGAATTACAGTCGAATTTCAACCACTGTGCATTGCCAACTAGTTTATATGAATACATTTAACACTTTTTACAATTAAGGTCTCAATTCTTCAATCTAAAATATCATTTCATACTAATATTATAAATTCAAAAGTGTCTTTCTGTCTGTTTGTTACGTATTCACGACTAAACGGTCTAACCGATTTCGATGAAATTTGGATTATAGATAGATTATGACCGGGACATAAGCTACTTTTTACCCGACTACAGAAGCAGGGTAATGTTTTATTGACAAAGCACGCGTGCGAAGCCGCTGGCTGGTCAGCTAGTTAAATTTAAAAATAAAAACATTTTCAATAGCCAATTTTTCAACATCGTTCTAAACTTCATTATGGGCTACATCACTAAAGCTATAAAAGTTTGCGTTCGAAGTCCATCAATTTCAAAATAGCCTAAAAATCATTCGGAGTATAACTATTTGAAAGTTGTGATTTTTACTGCCATTAATTTTAAAAATTGCACGACATAAATAAAAATGTGAAATAGTCCAAGAGCTAACCGCACCTTGCATTTCATATAATACCGACCATCACTCAGCGTCTCATTTTGATGGGAATAAGAAAGCGTAAATATGGGCCATGGTTCAGTTCACATTAAGTAACGCTGCCATAAATAATGAGGGCTATTAATTTAGCAGGGATCATTTACCGAGCAAAATGGTGGGACATAAAAGGTGAGGTATTTTCTAGGTTCGTAGTTAGAAAGAAGGTGAGGTTAACATTAATCTGAGTATTACTTTATTTGTCTGCATTATTCATCATCATCATCATTCTCAGCCCGTGACGACCCACTGCTGGGCATAAGCCTCTCTTCGTTTCTGCCATACTGCCCGGTCCTGTGCCAGTCAGAACCACGTACGACCCACGGCCTACCTTATTATGTTCGATAATTGTTTCACCGAATGTTGGTATAAATTTTGTCCTTACCTAGTTATGTTGCTAAAAATTTGCTAAACCTACGTGAAAACCTATAATTGCCTTTCTGTTTTGTACTAGATAATTGTCAAGTTAATATAGCTGTTGGTTTTCCGTAAAAACTAACTAAGCCAGAGTTTAAGGTCTATTATTAGGTACCTATACTCATATATTACCCGTGCGCGATAAGTTGGGACCTGAGCGCGGTGACGTCATATTGGCGTGTTTGTACCGCCCGCAAAAAAGCGAACATAACAAACAGCCGCCCGCGGTTTCGTCTTTGTTTTTTGTAACCTAATTTATTATGTTACTCAGGGAGGACGCTGCTTTTTATCTAATCTTTTTTACACTATTTGAATAAAATAAAAATACAATGTTTAAGTTTATACATTTATTTTATCTATTATTTACATTATCTTATCTTCGTCACTACTTAGTGGATTTATGCCTTCTAGAGGTTGTTCTTCGTCCTCAGTCTCACTATAATCACTTGACGAAGAGGTATCCGATAAATTTACAATTAATTGCGATTCATTCGTCTCTTGTAAGAGGTCATCGTCCCAATACTTTTGTCGAAGCCTGTCCACATGGTTGACTTCTTTTTTCCAGACAACAAAACAATAACACAAACGAAAACTAAAAGAATTCCAGAGCGCGTCGTTACGTGACGTAGGCCAGTACGAGACTAAAAACCCTCGTAAAAAATAGTGATGCGAACGGTACAATACGGGCGCCATCGGGGAAGTGCAGGGGAAGCGGTCGGGGAGTCGCATTCCTAGCAGGTCCCAAGTTATCGCGCACGAGTAATATTTCACTATCTGCTTTCGTGTTTTATTTATTTACTAGTTGTTTTTCGTAAAACATTACCCTCCTGTTCAGTTAGCTAATCGTTCTTAATTTTAAGATATACAATTCCGTAGTACATTAATTTGATCAAAAAGGTTGCCTGAAAGAGATCGCTTTTAGCGATAAAGCCACCCATTGAACCTATGATTTAGAATTGTGTTTTCTGTTATATGTTTATATTTAATGGTGTGCAATAAAGGAATTATCTATCTATCTATCTTGATCTATCTCGTAAGGTTTAGCCAGCGTTTGCGATTTAAGCGCACAAAAAGATATTTTCTGTATTATAATATGTATGTATTATAAAAATAAACCTTCCTTTTGAATCACTCTATCTATTGCTGAAAACTGCATTAAAATCCGTTGAGTAGTTTAAAAGATCTAAACCAACAGACACATACAACAGACAAATATAGCTGGACATTACACACAGCGATATCTAGCCCCAAACTAAGCAGACCTTGTACTATGGGAACCAGATAACTGATATAACACTTATATACTTTTTTTGTAAATACATACTTATAATATACTTGCTGACCAATCCGCAGCTTTGCACGCGTAGTTTTTCAATAAAAACATTTACCTCCTTCTGCGCAGTTGGGTAAAAAGTAGCGTATGTCACCCGGAGATAGTGTAGCTTCCCAACAGTGGAAGATTTTTTTAAATCGGTCCAGTAGTTTCGGAGTCTATTCAATACAAACAACAAATCTTTCCTCTTTATAATATTAGTATAGAGGATAGATAAACATCCATTATACTATGTCAAGACAAAGATGTCATATCAAACTATGTACAACCGCTGCGTGCACGCTCACGCCATGCAAACGTCTAACATACGCCACGCATTTTACTTGCACAGACTTCGACGCAAAACGTTAATTATTTTTATAGTTTACTAGCTGTTGCCCGCTACTTCGTACTTGTTACACTACTAAATGTGTAGGTAACCTAGAAATAAAGCTTAACTCACTGTTGCAACTTGACTTGACACCCCATTTTTATCCCATAGGACCTTATTTATGGGATAAAAAGTAGAATATATGGTATTCCAAGTTAAAATTTATATACATACCGAATTTCATCTAAATCAGTTATGCCGTTACGACGTGACTGAGTGACAAAGAAACAAATAAACAAACATCCAAACTTTCGCATTTATAATATTAGTGTGATACCTAACGATAGTTTTTTGTGCTTTATCACTTTTTTGTACTCAATAAGGTATGGTTCTCCGCGATGCCCTCCCAATCTAATACTAATCCTACCCTTGAAACAAGAACACAGTAATGCAATTACGTCCGTCCGACGGCGTCGTGTCGGTTGTCGCGGTGGGGTGAGTGACCTCGGCCTTTATGTAAGCTAATCTCACGGCCAGTTAGCGAGCATTCTCGTTTATTTTGTAGGTTAGTACTGAAGTTGCTTAACCCGTCAAGGATCACGTCAATACATTTTTGTATTTAAGTATATCCTACCTGTCTGAATTCGTCACGTTACAACACTATCTGTCATACACCGCTCACTAGGACATTTATTAAATTAATTTTTTTTATAATTTATCTAAGTAGGTATATTATATTTTATGTAGTAGGTAAAATATTAATATTTATGTAATTTTATGATTATATTAAACGCATTTTATTTTATATTATCTGTAATAACACCGCCGTCCTTATTTGTTTACATAGATCCTGTCCATCCAAGGTTGCCTGGAAGACATCGCTTTTAGTGATAAGGCCTATTGTAATTGTGTATATTTAATGATGTGCAATAAAGAAATTATCTAATCTATATCGCGCATCACACGCTTCACGCGATATTTTCTACCCCATATTTGCAAGATGGGGAATAAGCTACCATCTGCTGTTTTCCCATTAGGCTACGACATGGCACACTTCAACAGAATTGTACAGGGGAGGGAACACATCGACAATACCCCGGGTATTGCCGGTGTCAATAGGCGACGGTGACCGCTTATCATCAGGTGGGCCGTAAGCCTGTTTCCCAACATATAACATTTAAAAAAACAAAATGGTGGGTAGTAAACAAGCATTCTGCCCAGCGGATGCTAAGCGTAGATGGTTACCGTAGAATTTTTTTTATGTCAATTTCGGGTCGCCTTTGTATTTATATTGTATTATTTAGTAAGTATCTAGTGTTATCTGATAAAACCTGTGTATGCCCAATAAATTCCTTTTCATTCTTCTTTATAATCAACCTCCGTAGTGCGGTGGGCGAATACCCGGCTGAGACACAGGAGGTAGCGGGTTCGATTCCCGCCGCGGAACAAATGTTTGCATGATATTTGTTCCGGGTCTGGTTGTTTCTCTATATAATATAATATGTATGTATTTACAAAAACAAATGTATATAAGTATTCTATCAGTTATCTGGTACCCATATTACAAGCTCTGCTTAGTTTGGGTCTAGATAGCGCTGTGTGAAATGTCCAGCGATATTTAGTTATTTTATAATATTTAATGTAGGTAATTTGTTTAGAATATAATAAATCATACAAAACTCTATAAATATCATAAAACATATATTATTATTATAAACCAGTTGACCCGGCGAACTTCGTACCGCCTTGACATGCATATGACGCGGGCTGTCAATAAACATCACCCCGATAGAATTGAAAATCTGCCATCATTATGTATGAGAAAATGAATTTTCTTCATATTTTCTTTTTGAGTGATTTTTTCCGATATTTTAATATTTATTATGCTATTCAGGGGCTTCATAATTTCTTTTTGAGTAAAATTTTCCAATATTTTAATAGTTATTCTGCTATTTGGGGCGGAGACAAATCCAATAAATCAAAGATCATCAAAATCGGTCCAGCCGTTCTCGAGTTATTATTGTTCGAACAAACCAGACTTTGTAAAAATAGTATTTCCTTATGACATAACTCTTTACCATCAATGGTACAATATAATGATCTTAAACTAAATTTTTCGACTTTATTGCAACAAAGTTTTGTTGGAAATTAAATCTTCTCATAAACGGTTGACAAATGCGTCTGTTTTTTGTAAAATATAATGCAGAAGTGAGTTCTAGTCTCTGGATACCTAATTAGCGTAGAAAAGGATAGAGTCTAAAGTCACTCTTAGCACAAAATAGATAGGTACAGAAGTAAAGTTCGGGCCGATTTATATATTTATTACCTACACTAGCGCTAAGCGCTAGGGCTGGCACCTACAATATTCTACAATCAAGTAAATTAACTCAAACAGAACATTATTTCATCATCATAATCATCTACAGCCCGACCTCATCCACTGTTGGGTATAGGCGTCCCCAAGTTTGTGCCATCCGCCACGATCCTGCGCTAGTCTCACCCATTGACGGCCCGCGACTTTAAAGATGTTGTCCACCCATCTCGCTGCCGGACGTCCTACCCTTCTACAGCCATTCCTCGGCCATAATTCAATCGCTACCCTACTCCACCTGCCATTACCACGTCTTGCCAAGTGTCCCTCCCAAGACGATTTGAGCTCGATTCCAAACGTCATGAACCTTCGTTCGTCTACGGATCTCGACGTTTGGAACTCTATATAAGAGTATTCAGTTTACCCGTGATCATGGCGCATGCAACTGCGTCGAAATATCCCAATACTCGAAAACTCACAAATCATGGTAAATATCCCGTTTTTAGTACAAATAGTGTTCATAACCATGATAGTTTCAAAATATTCGATCTAAGAGTTTGATGACGAACATTATTTACGTCTCGCCAAAGCCATGGCTTTCGTGACTGGTGTTTGACTGACTTGATCCGAGCTGTTTATTCTAGTTTTTAGGGTTCCATACCCAAAGGGTAAAACTGCACCCTATTACTGATGCTCCGCTGCCGGTCTGTCTGTCTGTCCGTCTGTCACCAGGTTGTATCTCATGAACCGTGATAGTTAGACGGTTGAAATTTTCACAGATGATGTATTTCTGTTGCCGCTATAACAAAAAATACTAAAAACAGAATAAAATAAATATTTAAGGAGGGCTCCCATACAACAAACGTGGTTTTTTTGCTTGTTTTAGCTCGATATTGATAACGGCAACAGGTAGACGCTTGAAATATTCACAGAATATAATTATAAATTCAAATTAAAAATAAATAATTATATTAACATAAACAAATATTTAAGGGGGGCTCCCATACAACAAACGTGATTTTTTGCCTTTTTTATAGATAATGATACGGAACCCTTCGTGCGCGAATGATACTGTCCATCAGAATTTACTAAATCTTTTGTAATCTTATGTAGGTATATTTATGGATTTCATTCATGTATTTATATTATTATTCTTATTTTTTTTTCAACCTATGTCATCCCACTGCTGGGCAAAGGTCTCCCCCACTGTCTTCCAGGACTTTCGCTCGCGTGCCAAATCCCACCAATCTGTAAGAAGAATGCACCCGGACAGATGCGCAACGATGGTCACGCAGTGGGTGCCTGAAGACGGGCGACGGCGCCGAGGAAGGCCTAGTAGATGCTGGCGTGACGATCTCGATGCCTTCCACACAGATTATTCTTATTAATTTTAGTAAATTTATTTTAAGTTAAAGTTAGCTAAAGATAATATTCTTTATCTATTTTCTGACACTACCACTTAATCTACACACAGCTGGAAGAAAATGCTAATTATTAGCATTAAGGTCATTGTACTAAATCTGTCTTATTTATGATAAAATAGATTCTTACAGTGAAAGAAATAAATACATTTTTACTCCGTCTTACCCTGGTACACGACCAGGTATGATTGCTGCCCGTGTCCTCCACTCTATAACATTACGCGAGAACGTCAAAACAAACAGTTTAGTGGTTACAAAGGCAACCGCATTCTATTTCCCCGGCTGAAATGTGGCAACCAACGATCTATACATACTTTAAACAAAGCGTTTAATAATTCAGGAACGTTGTTTATTATACACTAGCTGCCCTCCGCGACTTCGTACGCGTTAAACTATTAAATATGTAGGTAACTTGGAAATACAGCTAAACTTGCTCTTACAACTTGACTTGACACCCCATTTTTATCCCATGGGACCCGATTTATGGGATAAAAAGTAACCTATGTGTTAATGCAGGTGTGTCTACGAACACTAAATTTCATCGAAATCGGTTCAGCCGTTACGACGTGATTGAGTAACAAACAAACAAACAAATAAATAAATAAACAAACTTCCAAACTTTCGCATTTATAACAATAGTGTGATTTAGGATTTAATTATCCAAGAGCAAACCATAAACATATGTCCTCATGAAGGAAGATTTTTGGCAGAAGGGTGTCACTTCCGAGGACGAATACGGAACACCAAGAACTCACGTCTAAAATTGCAGTGTTTGTGTCGTAAATAAATAGGAGTTTTTAATAATTTATGCCTAAAATGTATTTTAGGCTAAGGTTAAAATACATATATTTATGGGCCGTAATAGTAGATTATTAAACGAGGGGGATAAAGCATTGTCTTGCGTCACGGCCGCTATATTGAATTCCATACATAACGAAGGATTCTAGAGTAAACTCACGACCTTAGCGAGGGAGTTACTAGAATCCTGAGTGCAGACAGGGATATAAGCACGCCAAAAATGCAGACAGCTCTATCCACGAGGAGAATACTCTACTTTTCACACTTTCTGCGAGACGATAAAAACCAAATCTAGGTTGGTGCATTCTGTGCAGAGGTTAGTTCGATTTACGAATAAGTTCTTATTGTGTCCTCTTTGGTTCAAAATTTAATACAGATTAGGTTCCAAATTCAGTACAACTTTACTCCCGGCTCAGCCGTAGGGATTTAATCACCTGCTTTCGGTGAGGTTTATATGACGTATAATTAGACATTATCGAGCAGATGGTGTGAAAAATAAATTATTTACTATCCTGTAAATATATTATTAATCTTTTAATAAATATGGAACAATGCATAATGTAATGTTTTGGTATTTTTTATTCGATTATTTTCAATTTCATGATTTATGTCGATGATACCCAAAGTGGTCTATATCGGCCCCCAGGGGTAGACACCGGCCGGTAAGGGTCAATATCATCGAAACAAAAAACAAATTTATAGATAATTAGCATACAAATTATATTAGGTGAGCAGGAGTTAACCAAAACCGATAAACATGGCAAATGGTCTACGAGACAAAAGTTTGAGGATCTCTAAGCTATGTCTTTTAAAGAAAAATAATTTATTTGACACCCGCATAGAACATACTACTTAGTTATCAAAAACAGTATTATTATTTATTTATAATCACAATATGATTTAATTTAGCTTCATAATTGCATGAAAGAAATTAAAGATTTCAATAAGCTTATTTTTTCAGCAGAACGCGGCTTGATTTGCTCGTCATTAGTAACCACGTCATCAGCAGTACGTACTTGAGATCTATAGCATGTATTTGGAGTATTTTAGTACCTACTAGTACTTAGTAGTAGCTACTTGTTGACAACATCATACAAGTGGTACCGCGCGAGCCGAGCGTGTCTCCGTCTCGGTCTGACGTCAAAGATCAGCAGCACGTACTTAAAATCTATAGCACGTACCTGAAGTGTGATTATGTACCTGTTGATGACGTCATACACGTTGTACCGCGCGAGCCGCGCGTGTCTCCGTTCCGGTCTGACGTCAGAGATCAGCAGCACGTACTTGAAATCTATAGCACGTACCTGAAGTGTGATTATGTACCTGTTGATGACGTCATACACGTGGTACCGCGCGAGCCGTGCATGTCTCCATCCCGGTCTGACGTCAGAGATCAGCAGCACGTACTTCAGATCCGCTGACACCTTGAAGTCTACTGCGTTTAGCTCCCTCTGTTGACAAAACAATATTACTTAGAAGAATACAACATAACTTAAAAACTAAATGTGCTACAATGGGCGGTAAAAGCAATCTCTTCAAGGCTATCTTTGGATAGACTGGATTGAAAAGAACATGAGAGGTAGCGGTACTTAAGTATTTATATAATTAGTTTTCATTCCAAGAATAGATAGATAGAAAACGTTTATACATACACCACACCTAAATTAACAAAAAAATAACTATTTTTAAACCGTTATTCCATAGGTGGAGAAACTGTGTCTTTCCATGTAATTTTAGTTATTTATTTAACTAAATTCGACCACAGAAACTTACAGTTTTCTCTAGAAAAAGAAATGTGACTCTTAAAACTAGAAAGTAATCTAGAAAAGTAAAACACTTCAACTAAAAGATACGGTGCAATTTTTATGAAATTAACTTTACAACTTGATAACTTGTAATATTTTTACTTGGAGAAATGACGATAATACATCTTCCCAAAAAGTTTCAACTCAAGCCCTTGTCACGTTCTTTTTTTCAACTCAAGCCCTTGTCACGTTCTTTTTTTCATTACTTAACATGTAATGAACATTTTTTCATTATTTTACAAAATACGCGTCAACTGCTGCACTCAAGCTTACTCTCAGGAGAGATTCGTTCTAAGTTCTACAGAGTAAAGATAGCAAAAAATTAAGCATATTGAATAACTTGTATCTCGTGTGTACATGAGAAAAACATGAGATTTTCTTTTGTAAACGTATTTATCGGAATTTTAATATACCAAGCAAATTAAAGCAAGGCTTCCAACAAATTAAACCCTTATCTTGTTTCAAAAATAAATATATCAAACAACTCGTCAAGCGTACAGAAACGAGAAAAAACCAATAAAAGTGTCAGAAACAGATGCTTTCACGGGAATTAGGTTTTAAGGTAAATTCACGCGAATCCGCTTTTTCAAATTAATAAACGCTACAGCGGGAAAAATCACAGACCATTTGTCCGCCATATTGTTTTCAAGTCACAGTGCTTATCAGAAACGCTGGTAAACTACGGTTCTTTTTTCAAATTTAGAGTGAGTCTTTACAATATTTTGTATCTACACATAAATAAAACGAATTATATGGTTATAAAAAGAATGAAAAAAATATTACAGCAAAGCACATTTATCACACTTATATTATAAATAAGAAAGTTTGGATGTTTGTTTGTTTGTTACTCAATCGCATCGTCACAGCTGAACCGATTTCAATGAAATTTGGTATATAGGGAGTTTGGTAATATATGCAAAAAAATGAAAGGGGTTGTTTAGATGAGCATAATAAATAAATTTGTGAAATGTTTACCAAAGAAATGTGAAATTTATTTTAGCATGTTAAAAGAAACACTTTAATAAACTTATGTTGTGCTATTGCATAATGCTTGCCATCTAACCACAGACTGGTGGCGTCTCGAGATATCTCTTGTTGTCCCTTTCTAACCCGAAACCCGCAGCCATTTCCGAAAGAGATATCAAAAATACATGCCTGCCTACGGTAGTAGGTACTAGCCTACCATAGATCTACGTTTTGAGTTATAAATCAGTAAGCCGTAGCTACTAGGTAAAAAAATATCCCTACAGGTGCCTCTACATTCGCTTGTTCTTTCTTGGTCCAGAGTAGTACCTACAAGCGATCGGTGTCACTGACTCGAATTATGATAGGTCGGAAGACAGGTATTTTTGGCCTAACCTAGGTAGGTACATACCTACATTAATTTAATTCGTCGTGTCACTCACTAGTTCTTTCTTGGTCACTGTGAGCTAGGTAGGTACCTACGTCAGTGCAGTGATTAGGTTGAGATAGATAGGTATTAGAGCCCAGGTGGCGTTTCACAAATGCCTACCGCTCACTTAGGCAGAGTGACCAAGACTAAATTAGATAGGGTAGACGTGATCTTTGCAATGACTAGCTAAACTACAGAGAAAAATTTATAAATAAAAAACAGCTGAAGTAGTATTTTAAAAGATTTATTCAATTCAAAATGAAGTACCTAATCAATTTAGGTAAACTCGAGCTTTCCAACACACTTTTATTAGGCTGTCGACTGATAAATTAACGTGAAAAAGTAGTAGGTAGCTCTTACCTCAAATCGAGAGGTAAGTAGGAGGTGCCTTCACTTTATCAACGATAATTTGGCGTGTTTAAAAGTTCATTAGCTACCTATGTAACTACAAAATATGTACAACACAGCTATCAGTTATTTACGACATTTAGTTGGTACCTATTTACAGAATGTACAGTTACACAGTAACTTACACTAGTTATCTACAGTTATTATCACAGATAGGTATAGCTACACAATTTTATTCACAAAAGTTGTTGCACGTACCTTCTTGATCTAGAGTCTAGGAAGAATAGCACGGCCAATGCAATACACACGAACTCGTGCCAACACGTGACTCTGTCACTTCGCACCACATTAATAGCGTTCACAATTCGCGTTCTAAGTCACTTTCTATTGTATGGCCATAGTTAGTCTATTGTATGGCCATAGTCCTTTACCCTACCCCACAAATAAAAATCTAAGGGGGTTAAGTCCGGTGAGCGTGCGGGCTGTGCAACTGGCCCTCCGCGCCCAATCCATCGATTACCATAAGCACTGCCCAGGTATTCGCGCACTCGCCGATCGTAGTCCTTGTCGATCTTCCAAGGTCCGTGCTGCAGCAGACACAAACAAAACCGCATTCTGGTCTCGTAGTCAGGAGTCCAGAGCTCCTGCACTGGTGTAAAACTATACGGGTGCTGGCCTTCCTCCCTAAGACTTTACCCATAGGTAGCGCTATCACCGTACACGCGGGCCGCGTCACAAGTGCTCGCCAGCGGATCCTCTTCAAAAAATTCCATGCGCGCTGAATAGCGAGGTGGCCTGCCCGCCTCAACATGGGGCTGGAATTCACTGCTCTCCCTGTGCCGCGGAACAGTCCGCGTGCCCTGCTGGTTCCGTGCCATATCTGATAAAAGTCCTGCGCTCTTGACAGGACCACTTTCCGTGGAGTACCTGTAGTTAAGTATCGCAATTTTTCTAAATCCGTCCGCACAATTAGAAATGAAATCAACTACTGAATTGATTCAAAATAATAAATAATTAATTGCACGAACGCCGACACGTGCCAAAGTGCCCGCCTTCTTACACTAGGGCTGGGAAATCAATACCGGTTCTGACTTTCGGTGTTGGACGATCCGAAATTGGATTAGCTAGTTAGGATACACAAGTCGACCTAATAAAAGCTTCTTCAAAACATCGTAAATCAAAACCGAACTAGTTTTACAAAATACGCGTAGGTCAATCTGTCATACAATCTGTGAGTAGTAGTAGAGCTCTCTGTGAAAGAGTTTGTCCGGGAAAGTACTACCACCATACCTATTTCTGCTGCCAAATAGTAAACTCGCATTTTTGTGTTCCGGTTTGAAGGGTAAGGGTATCGGTGAAATTACAGGCACATGAGACTTAACCCTTTCGACTCAGAACTGTGGAAACAATGTAGTGTAATTATTGATCGAGCCAAGCGAGATCTCTAAATCAACTTGGGCAAATCGGCGTTGTATGTATGTATGTATGTTTGTCCGAGGATAACTTTCGAAGCGTTTATCCGATTATCGTGTAATTTTATACATAGGTAGTTAGTGATGGCGCAATTTTGGTGGGACTAAATGAGCTAAAAACGTTGGGGTTTGTCGAGATATTGGGGTTCTAAATGAAACTATTAGGTCAAGTGGGAAGTCAAATGAAATATTCATTGATACATTTAGACTCCGTTTTTATTTTTGGTAAAGTTTTTATAGTTTTTGAGTTATTAGCCATAATAAAAATTGAACTTTGACAAAATTCACAGGGTACACCATTGACCCTACAGTGCTGTAATTTGGTATGCGTGTAGCTTAAGTGACAAAAAAGCTAAAGTTTGAAACCCAGAATAACTGCAATTTGTACCCCAAAAAAGAATAACCAAATAACATGAACTCCCGTTACCTGTAATTTTAGTGAAACTGTAGGTCAAGTTAGTTGGTTATTTATTTTGTGGCAATATTTTGATAGTCACGATGATCGGATCAACGCTTCGAAAGTTATACTCGGACAAACGAACATACAAACAAACAACGGCGATTTGCCTAAGTCGATTTAGAGATCTCGCTACACTCGATTAAAAAAAAAGATTTTATTCAAATACAATCGATTCAAACATTTACGTTAATACCGGTAACCGGTGTAGCGAGGTATTGTAAGCCGTACATCCCTTCGCGCGGCATATCAAAAAGAACTCGAAAGAATAAGCGGTTAGTCAAAGGTGCCGCTTCGATTCTTTGAGCTCGCCGCCCCCAATAGGTACTTTGTTTTGTAAACAGGGCTATGACCCAATGATACCTACTCATTAAATCACAGCTGTTATTGCCTTTGTTTGATGTAATTTGCATGTTCTTTTTTGTGAATTAAACTTTATTCTTATTCTTCTCTTCTTCTTCGGCAGAAACCAGAATTGAAAAAAGACTCATCAATTTTGACAATGCACTAGATACCTATCTCTCAAAGAATTGGATAAAGTAGGACCTACCTAATTGGAATAATTTCAATAAGTTTACTGTGGCTAAAGTGGGCAGTTTGCAGATAACCAATCCCGGGTCCACAATTTCTAGGCATTTCCAGGCCAATGTCCACCTAAGCGCAGATTTGTAGAGATGAGAATACTATGGGAAAATAACTAATAGCATATCGATATTCCGACATCTCTCCGCTCAGCTTTAGTGGAAACGGTCAAGCGGCATGTCTTATTTTCTACAGTGCATTCGCATCGTGGTTCTAAGCAGAGAGCGCTTAAAGAAAGGATATAAGTAGCAAATCTACGCTTTTGTGGATTAAGGCCTTTATGTCTTTGGATGTCGACTGCAAGCTTAGGCAGTAAGTTTTATATCGAATTAATCACCTAAACTTAGTCGATTTTCTTTAAAATTTGTATATATAACTAGTAGTTTTTTTTCCGAGATGTCTTTTTTTATGTTTTGAGAAAACGTCCCTTGAATATCGTCAGTATATTACCAAACACCCTGTATACGTAGATTATAACCTGGATTACCACATAGGCTGCCTATTATTCCATAAATCAGTTCGCGTGGAATAACATGAGGTGTCAAGTCAAGTTGCAAAGGCGAGTTTAGCTTTATTTCTAGATTACCTACACACTTAGTAGTGTAACGCGTACAAATCGCAGGCAACAGCTATTTTATAATATAAATAATATCACATTTTAAGATTTAAAGGTTTCGTTGTCGAAAATAATTTCTAAACCGTACCTTAGTCGATGTTAACTGCTGTTGTAATCTAAGGCTCATATTCTCAAAATTTTATCATGACATTAATGGTATAATAATTGAGCCTTAATTCAATATAGAGTTGACTACTAGAATCCCATATTTCAAAATTCCGACCTTAGCTTAAGTAGACAGAGTTTAGGCTCAAATGGATAATTTAGATAGTTCTAGCATCAAACTAATCCATTAAAGTAAAGGTATTCACACAAAGAGCCTATTCCATTAGGTCCTACAACCATCCAATCAATGCGCTTAAACCGTCTCCATTAGGCGAACAGTGAGCGGCTAACTGTTTGCTTCCAGTTGGCCTCCCTATAATTTTTAAATGGAGTGTCCATACAGCGCGTAATGTAGGTACACACGGCTACACATCAAGCTATATTTTTCCGGTATAAGCTGACCTCGCATTGTGTAGGCTTTTCGTAGAATGAGAGGTCAGTTTATACTGGAAATGTATAGCTAGATATGTAGCCATGTGTACGCGGTTTGAGGCGTTGTGCTTTCCTTGCCGACTCATTCAATGAGCGGCCGATTAGCAGCGAAAGATGCGCGCGGTCAGCGGCGCAGTTCGCTCAGTACGCTGGAGCGCTGCGCAGCGACGCACGCGATCAGTTTCTCAGTTCCAAAAAAAAAAGACAGTGGAAATATAATAGTGTAATAGTAATATTTATATATAGTCTAATATAAATTAATTCATTTTGTTTTTTATATTTAATCTTCATTTAATGCCTCCAAAACAGCTATCACTTCGAAATATCCATGGCATTATACACAACCACTCCTCTCAGAGCACTCAATATACAGAGTGTTTTTTTCAGAAGGCTGGTGATGGCCAAGTCCGTAACCACGAGAGTTAGGGAAAAGTCGCCAAAGGAGTCGTGCCCTCGATTTATAAGAAAACAATAACTGCATTTTTTTTTCAAAAATCTTGTACTTTTGACGGAAATTGACTCGCATTATTTAAAAAAACAACTACACAACCAACAAACAAACAACAACCTGTATTATTGAATCAATGGATTATGTTGCTGATAAGGATCAACCTTTGCAAAAAAATATGTTACGAAAAATGACGAAAAATTAATGGAAATAGCAAATTTTCACTATTTTATATTTTTACACGGAAGAAACTCACCTCCTATTCAAACTTGTTGGTTACACAAACAAACTTTATGTGTGAAACTCATTTGTCTTATTAGCGGGATACTAAAAATTAAAAAAAAGAATTCCATTCATGTTTTTTTGAATAATTGTTTTGTTTCGCATTGAGTTGTTTGTATTTTTCAAACTTTCGCGATCACTGTACATAATTATTGATTAAAACGGGTATTTATCGCGTATGTACTGACTCAGTCAGCCCGAGACCACGACTGTTGCAACACAGCCGAAACGTCGGGATAACAAATAAAAAAGGTACATACGCGATAAATACCCGTTTTAATCAATAATTATGAGTTGTTTATGTTCGTTTGTGACGATAAAAAGATCTTTCTAAGAATGGATTTATCTTATAAATCGAGGGCATTACTCCTTTCACGACTTTTCCCTAACTCTCGTGGTTTCGGACTTGACCATCACCGCCATTCTCAAAAAACCACCCTGTATGCTAACCGTTTACCTTTCCTCCCAAGAGTTCACAAGTACTTAGCGGCTAGTACGCTACAGTTTGCTGCTAAATCGACATTCAGTTAGCGACCAATACGCCGCTCAGAGTCAGCCAGCGAACAGTCAGCCGCTCGCTGTTCGTCTAATGGAGACACGGCCTTAAGGTGTACAATGTAAAGTACTATAATATAGATGCAATTTTGATTAAACTCTGATGAGAAGGCCATGATTTCTAGTGAAATTTAGCACATTAGCAATCGATCGTGACTCCGATAAGATCGCCTTTTATTAGTTTACTTTCTTCCGTTTTCTTGCAAAGTAGAATTTTATTCAACTTTTTAACCTTCAACGCAAAAAGAGGAGGTGTGTTGCACCCTGGTGCATGCTGTTTGCCCACAACATTATTCTTGTCGGTGAAAATGCACTTGAGGTGGAGAACAGGCTGGCGAAATGGCAGGAAAAACTAGAGAGAAGATCAGCAAAACAAAAACCGAGCATTTGTTTTGTGACTTTGGTGGTCCCCCCAGTTTTGCCAATATTGCTTTGGATTGTGTATCCCTACCAGTCTGCTCCGACTTTCGGTACCTTGGGTCATTAATCCAAAACGAGGGCGACATAGACCGGGATGTTAAAAATAGAATAAATGCGGGGTGGATGAAATGGCGACAGGTTACAGGAACAACGTGCGATCATCGAAATGCCCCTTAAACTTAAGGGAAAAATTTACAAGACGATCATAAGACCTGTCGTAATGTACTGTTCTGAGTGTTGGACCACGAAAGGGATGGGTGAAGTAAACGCGGTGGAAATGCGAATGTTGAAATGGATGTGTGGGGTAACGAGAATGGATAAGATAAGGAATGAGTATATTAGAAGAAGTTTGAAAGAAGCGCCAGTGATAGAAAAATTGTGCAGTATGGTAGCGTGGTATGGGCATGTCATGCGGAGGGAAGAAAATTATGTGACTAAAAGAGTGTTAGATATGAGTGTGGATGGATATAAAAGAAACAGATGGACTGTGTGAAGAATGATACGGATAGGAGGAAAGTGACAACGGAGATGGCGGCTGATAGAGAGATGTGGAGGAGGAATACATGTTGTGCCGACCCCGCGTAATGTGGGAAAAGGGCAGGAAGAAGAAGAAGAAGATTTATAGTTTAGGCTTATTGTATTTTGTACCGCAACTTAATTGTTATTAGTTTTTTTTAACTTTGATATGTTTTAATATTGTATTGTATTTTGACTTGCTTTGTATAGCATTTACTGTTTCATGGTTAATAAATTATTGAATTAAATTGAATTGATGATGATGAAGGAATGTTCATATCATAAATCTTTGAGTTATTAAGGTCAGATATGGAATGACCTAGTTATGATATCCCTAGGCTATGTCACAGTGGATTTAATAGGTGTTTGGGAACTGGACTTGGTTCGTGTCAGCTCGCCGCTTGCTGTGTTGAACTCGCTTTGCTCTCATTGATAAATAAATCAATTTTATTGATTTTATTATTCCAATAGTTTAGAGACAATACCTTTTCAGTGACTTTCATTTTATTACGAAGAAAATGGCTCTCATAACTATACTAATATTATAAATTCGAAAGTAGCTATGTCTGTTTGTTACGTTTCCACGAATAAATGGCTGGACTCTCTTGATCAAACTTAACAAAGAAATACTGTGTTATTTTTATGCTACCTGGACATGGAACAAACATATGCCCCACCTGATGTGTAAGTGGAAACCTTTGCCTCTATAGCAAAGTATTGCCTCATAGGCCACGCACCTTAGAAACGTGCCCTAAGATGCACTGCACTGCGTCCATCAACTTGAGGCATACAAGTGTAAAGCCTCATGTGCCTGTAATTTCACAGCAATGCTGCTTGTCCGCAGTACAAGATATGGTGTTAGTACTTCCACAGTCGGGCCATTTCACAAGGAACTCTACAACTCATCATCATGTGTGTGTATCATAAGAAACAACATAGGATAGGTTTGATTTGGAAAATTTTTGACTTTTTGAAATAAAATATTGAAAAATAATAAACACACGTCCACAAAAGTTTGGCAAATAAAAACTTTTCCGTTTAACTATGTCTATTCCATCGAAAGGTTGTCTGGTAGAGATGTTGACAATAAATCGATCCACACTAATCTAACGTTCACTAAAGCAAAGGAATTGACAAAGCGAAGTACGCGTTGCGCTAGCTTTCTTGTCTTACCTAAATGTCGTACGAACTATGCCAAAAAAAAAATAGTTCACGAAGGCGCACAGCGTTATAATAAACTAGCTGTTGCCAGCGGCTTCGCACGCGTGGTTTGCCAATAACAAGTAGGCTATGTGTTAATCCAGGTTATGATCTACGTACATGCCAAATTTCATCGCAATCGGTTAAGCCGTTCCGGCGTGAAAGAGTAACAAACATCCATACATACAAACTTTCCCGTTTATAATGTTAGTAGGATTACCCTGTGATGTAAAAATGTAAGCTCATTTAAAACTAAACTCGCTCAACAATTACTAAATAAAGTAATGTAAGTACTAATGTTTACTAAATAAAGTATTTATATAACTAACGAACGATCTACCTGAATGCGTTAGTTGAGTACCTATGTGTAATGTGTATTGATTCTCATGTAATTGATAATTGTTATGTTTTTGAGAATAAATGATTATTAAACCTAGATTGCTATTTATTGATAAGGGAGATTCTCGAGATTATTTTTAACCGTATTGTTTTATGGTGTACAATAAATAATTATTTATCTATCTATGCTTCCACGAACTGTCACGAACAGTCAGACGACGCGACGTAGTCGGACGTATGCATTGGCGCTGTTATCAATATGCCAATAGAGATTTAAGTAGACGCGAACGAAGTCACGGTTAAACAGCTCGTGTTGTATTAAAACAAGACGGTTCAAGTACGAGTTGGACTCGCGCACCGAGAGGGTTCCGAACCTAGATAGGTTTATTAAGCAGCGCCATTTAGTTATGGGAGCGGTAAACCAAGAATACTTTTACGCGAGATATCCAATAAACTGTTCTAGATAGAGACTTCGTTATTATTTTCCTGTAATCTTTGCATATATATCTATCAATCATATTAACTTCATTGATCGAGCGAAGCGAGATCTCTAAATCAACTTGGACAAATCGGCGTTGTATGTTTGTTTGTCCGAGGATAACTTTCGAAGCGTTGATCCGATCATCGTGAAATTTGATACATAGGTAGGTAGTGATGGCACAATTTTGGTGTGACTAAATGAGCTAAAAATGTACGGGGGTTTTTGAGATATTAGAGTTCAAGAGGGGTAAAAAAAATAAAAATGAGACTGTAGTACTCGTCGACCGATGGTAGGTACCTAGCTGCTAAGTAGATGGACACAGGCTCGACAACAAGCGATGAGTACAGACGGACACGGGTACACTCGCCCGCGGCTCCCGTGACACTCCCGCGCCGTCTTACTCCCCGCAAGCCCGAGACCGTGTTGTATCAGATAAAACTCTAATACAAACACTACATCTCTATCTTATTAAATTTATTAAATAAGACTAGTTATCTTTACATGGACATCAACTAATGATAATAAGCATATTGTCCTTTAGATACTCAAATCACTTTGCTCTTTATGCTGATCCTGATTTCCATTTCATTCAATAGTTCTCCACTCTTTTTCGACCTTCTGCAGGTGTAAAATATTTCTTCTAACACATTGTCCTGTTTCTTCATTCCTTATCGTAACGTCGCCACCTTGAGATTTTTCCACAACATGTGGAGTAGGTTTGTAATTAGCAGTAAGTTTCTTTCCTTTTTCCACTTCTTTAACATAAACTTTGTCGTCTTCAATTAAAGTTCTTTCTTGGGCTCTCCTCTTCCTATATCCATATTGTTTTCCTTTTTCCTTCTTGTTTATCCATGTCTCTTATTTCAGAGTCATCTTCGTGGTTGTTTCCGTTTAAATCTTGTATTGTTAATATTTTGTCTCAGTTTTGTCTTTTAAAGAAAAACTCTGCCGGTGTTTTCCCTGTCACAGAGTGTGGTGTTGAGTTGTACATCATTAAATACTCCCACACTTTCTTTTTAACCTCGTCATTCTAGCTGGCTTACTTTAAGCCTTTTTAGGATATGCCGATTCTGCCTTTCTACTTAGCTATTTTGCTGCGGCCAGTATGGTACAGAGTTAAAGTGTTTAATATTGCACTCCTGGCAAAAGGTCTTAAATTTTCGCTTAGGAACTGCCACCCATTATCTGCCGTGATTGAATTTGGATAGCCTAGCCGGCTAAACATTTATTTAAGAATTTTTATTATTTGCGCACTTGTTATTTTGGGATTTTGACTTCTTTGTATCAACCTTAGTCGTCAATCATTACAAGCAGGTAGTCATGGTTGGGTAAAGGTCCTAACAAATCCAAAGCAAGATCTAGCCATGGTGCAGCAGAGACATCTCTGTGCCTCATAGGTACTGGTATGTTTGGTAGGCCAACGAATGTGCAACCTTTGTGCAACCTTTGCAAATTTTTACTAATCCTTCTGCATCCTTATCTATCACCAAACTTGGCCACCAAACTTTTGATCTTAGTCTACCTTTAAGTGCCACGATTCCTGGGTGACCCTCATGTGCTGCATCCAACACCTTTTTTCTCAGTGCGCGAGGTATCACAAGTCTGCTCCCACGTAACAACACATTGCTGTAAAAGCCTAAATCTTTCTCGAAAATTTTATATCCCTTGGCTAATTCGTCCCAATCTTTATCGTATTGTTACGAGCTGAGGGTTCGGGACAAAATAATTAAAATGAATCTAACCAAAATAACACTTTCATTCAACACTAAACGATAAATACACGAACTTAATCACAAGTATCACAACACACTAATTCACAGCACTATCGCACAATAAACCACCAAAACTCACCGAAACGCTCACACGCATAGACAAATCCAGACTGACTCTCTCAATACGTGCACATAGTTTGGATTTTGGACCGAATAACACCTCTAATGGCTTATGGTTGGTACTCATGTCGAATTATTTTCCAAATAAAAAAAACATTGAAGTGTTCTATGGCCCAGACTAAAGTCAAAGATTCTCAGTCTGGCTATATCTGCGCTCGCACTCTGTTAGCGTCCTATTTCCGTAAGCAATCTTCCTAGTTCCTTTGTCATCAATCTGCACCAGTACAACTCCTAATCCCACAGGACTTGCATCCGCGATAACGTGAGTTCTGTCTTTTACGTCATAGTAACCCAGAGTGTTTATTTTTGTTAGTGCTTCCTTAAGGTGTTTGAGTGCATCCTTTTGATCAGTGGTCCAGTATTTTCTGGAATCACTCTGGTGCGGAAGAGATGCCAAACATTTAAACTTTGGAAAAGGCTGATTTCTAATTTGATCAATCCCAAGTCCCAGATTTAAAACACCCAAGCGTAACGCCGTATCCTTACCTAGGTTTTACCACACTCCCATTATGTGGAGTACTTTAACAATTCCCAATTAAATAGAGGTGCTTGTTAGTAACAATGTCCCCAGCTAACAGAGTACCGTAACTTTAAAACTTTCAATTAAATGAAGTTATCGTAGGTAGCACTAAATTTCTCATTTTTTTTGGAATGACAGACAATAATGATCCCAGTTTAGTGGGTTCCGTCTTAAACTTTTGTCAACCTTTAGTAAATTTGTCAATTCAATGAAGGTATTACTTTAACCAATGATCCCAATTTAGTGGGTTCCTTCTTAAACTTTTGTCAACCTTTAGTAAATTTTTCAATTCAATGAAGGTATTACTATAACCAATGATCCCAGTTTAGTGGGTTCCGTCTTAAACTTTTGTCAACCTTTAGTAAATTTGTCAATTCAATGAAGGTATTACTATAACCAATGATCCCAGTTTAGTGGGTTCCGTCTTAAACTTTTGTCAACCTTTAGTAAATTTCTCAATTCAATGAAGGTATTACTATAACCAATGATCCCAGTTTAGTGGGTTCCGTCTTAAACTTTTGTCAACCTTTAGTAAATTTATCAATTCAATGAAGGTATTACTATAACCAATGATCCAAGTTTAGTGGGTTCCGTCTTAAACTATTGTCAAACTTTAGTAAATTTCTCAATTCAAAGAAGGTATTACTTCAACCCACGATCCCAGTTTAGTGGGTTCCGTCTTAAACTTTTGTCAACCTTTAGTAAATTTCTCAATTCAATGAAGGTATTACTATAACCAATGATCCCAGTTTAGTGGGTTCCGTCTTAAACTTTTGTCAACCTTTAGTAAATTTGTCAATTCAATGAAGGTATTACTATAACCAATGATCCCAGTTTAGTGGGTTCCGTCTTAAACTTTTGTCAACCTTTAGTAAATTTGTCAATTCAATGAAGGTATTACTATAACCAATGATCCAAGTTTAGTGGGTTCCGTCTTAAACTATTGTCAAACTTTAGTAAATTTCTCAATTCAAAGAAGGTATTACTTCAACCCACGATCCCAGTTTAGTGGGTTCCTTCTTAAACTTTTGTCAACTTTTTATTAACTTACCTATTTCTAACCAACATTTTTTCCTAACTATTTACTACTACTAACATGAACTATCTAATTATCCTGCTAGTAATAGACTTTACTTTTGTTTATTCTAATAGGCAGGTTCTATTAGATTCCTAGTGCTAGTCAACGTAGTCAATGTAAATGAGTACCCAAGTATGAAATATCAACGAGAAAGATAACTAACCGTTTAGTTATTTACACCTGCATTAGTACTTACATCGTTCCGGTCACAAATAAAAATATGCCCGTATTAATGCAAACAATCATTAATGATTAAAATATGTCATACTTACTGTTTTGTCTGCTACTTCAGGTATACTGCGGTAACTTGTTTACGTCCAACTACAGATGGTTGAGTCATTAGAACCGCCTCGCTCAGCTCTATTGCTCGGACCGCAATTACATTAGTAATTTGAACCTTATTTGTATGAGACGAGGATCTTACCTTGCCGTAACACAGTTTACAACTAGCGCAGGAAGTAATGGTTTTTAGTACGTAATGCAAATCTACCCGCAACAAATCGCATGCTCATTAATTAAAAACTTAGCACATATGTTACACACAACACTTTTTTTTTAAGTTCTGGCAAATACAAATTATTCTATTCTTATTCTATAATCAGACGAGCGTCTAGACAATAACATTGTCGTACTTGCTTAGAAACAACTAACTAATACAATGTTTTCATTCTCATACAGGAAGGTAGGTGTTATTATCACCTCCCCTTTATTTTTTAAAGTTATTTTACTGGCCTTTTATCCCGTCGCCACATGTAGTACTCTTCGACCGATGGTAGGTACCTAGCTGCTAGGTAGATGGACACAGGCTCGACAACAAGCGATGAGTACAGACGGACACGGCTACACTCGCCCGCGGCTCCCGTGACACTCCCGCGCCGTCTTACTCCCCGCAAGCCCGAGACCGTGTTGTATCAGATAAAATCTAATACAAACACTACAGAGGCTATTCGGTAAACTGGGACGTCAAATGAAAGGTCTTCGTTAGTACATATTTTAGATTCCGTTTTTATTTTTAGTAAAGTCCTTATTGTAGTGTTTGTAAATATCATATTATACACACATACCTACTTAGTAATGGACTACCTAGTTATAACGACATACTATACATAAATATACGCATACACAGTAGGTACGTGGGTACAAACTGTCACTGTCTCGAACGCACCGCGTCATTCACACGAGAGCCGAAGGCGAGAGTGGGCGCGATAAACAAAGTGCGTGCCGAGCCTGTGTAATACTATACATACTTATATATATATACATACTTACTAGACAATACAAGTGGTGACGAGGATAAAAAACAAAAGGGGTAAGTCCAATAGTATTTATTCCTATTGAAAACCGAGCGCGAGTCATAAAGTAAAACTACCTACAATAACTCGTGAAATAAATTTGTTTTCAATGAACAACAAACGATTGTTTTTTTGTTTGGTATGCAAATAAGAATTCAACTATCTATCAAACGGTAAGGCATTTTGCAAAGTATATAACAATATTTAGCCTGCACGTGAATACCCACATTACCTACATAATGTTTCTCAAAGTCTGTCCGGTAATAAAGCTACGTACCTACGAGTTAAGTTCTGGTATAAATTTACTTCGTTGATTTAGTGGTACGAGAATTATTCTGGGTTCGATTTCCAAGGTTAGAAAAATTTAAGATTTCGAAGAAAATAATGTGTATCTTGTAATAGCGATTCAACTACAATGTATGTCTTTGACTAACTAATTAACTAATCAAATTATCGTTAAGATTTCCACTAAAATGAAACCGGGTATTATTAATACTACCATTAAATTGGAATTTGGGTACTAAGATACCACCATTAAATTGGAATTTGGGTACTAAGATACCACCATTAAATTGGAATTTGGGTACTAAGATACCACCATTAAATTGGAATTTGGGTATTTCAGATACCACCATTAAATTGGAATTTGGGTACAATGATACCACCATTAAATTGGAGTCTGGGTACTAAGATACCGCCATTCAATTGAAGTCTGGATACAAAAACGAGGTATGTATTCATAATAAATCATTTAAGCGGATGTTAATAAAACATTAAAAACTATAAACCTTGAATTGGAACTCACTTTTAAAAAAAAAAACTGAAAAATATTTTCAGATCTACCCTCAAATAAAAAATGGCGAATTTTCCGATGTTTCCGACACTTGAAAGACTGGACTTAGAAGGCGATAGCGCTTCTATGGCCGTAAGATGGGAAAAATGGAAAAGGTCGCTGCTTATATATCTGGATGCAACTGATATTACTTCGGCGTCTAAAAAAAGAGCTACACTATTGCATTTCGGAGGTTTAGGGGTTCAGGAGATTTTTTACAATCTACCGGGTGCTAACGTTGAACCAACGACAGATGTAGATGTATTTAAAATAGCTGTAGAAAAACTGGATGAGTATTTTCAACCTAAGCAGAGCAAGGTGTACGAACGACATCTTTTTAGACTGTTAAAACAAGAAAACGGGGAAAAATTCGAAAAATTTCTAGTTAGATTGCGCCATCAAGCTGAAAAATGTGGATTTGATAAAATAGAAGACCATCTCATAGACCAAATTGCGGAAAAATGTAACTCGACAGAACTACGTAAGAAAATATTAACATTAGGAGACAGTGCTACTTTAGAAAAAATAATAACGGAAGCAAACACACTTGAAGTGGTAAATCAACAACTAGAAGACTATGGAAACAAAAACAAAAATCAAGAAATTAACCTTATCACGGCCAAAAGAAACATAAAAAACCAAAGTCAGCAAAACAAGCCTCAGTTTAAAAAAAGATTATATTGCAGTAGGTGCGGTAGCAATGAACACGTTTCTACTTATGTAAACTGCCCAGCGCAAGGGAAAAAATGTCATTTTTGTGATAAAATTGGACACTACCAAGCATATTGCAGGTCAAAGAATAACGAAACAACAAAAAGAAAAGGCGATTCACGGAAAGAAGGAAATAGCTCACGTAGGGAAGAACCACATAGTTGGAAAAAAAGGAAGGAAGAAAATGAAAAGGATGTAAATTCGGTCGAAACCGACGAAATTGATTATGTTTTCCAAGTGGATAATGATGCCAACATAACATGCTCAGTGGGTGGCATACAAATTGACATGCTGATTGATTCTGGATGTAAACTGAATCTAATAACGGAAAAAACATGGCAAGAGTTGAAAAACAATAAGGTGGAAGTCTACAACCAGATTAAAAGACCTAAGAAGACTTTGATAGCATATGGGAGCAACACTCCATTGTCTGTTGAGGGATCATTTGAAACTGTAATTGAAGTTAATGGGCGACAAGAACATGCTACAATGTATGTTATTCTGGGAGGTACCCAAAACCTTTTGGGGAAAAACACAGCGATTCGTCTAGGGGTTCTAAAATTAGGTACGGAAATAAATCAAGTGAAGATTTTGCCTTTTCCAAAATTTAAGGACATAGTAATAGAGATCCCTATTGATGATTCTGTAAAACCAGTGACCCAACCGTGCCGCAGAGTACCGATTCCCATAGAAAATAAAGTCGAAGATAAATTAAAGGAACTACTGGATAGCGATATAATTGAAAAAGTACACGGTACCTCCAAATGGGTTTCACCAGTAGTACCAATAGTATATAATACCAATACCAATAGTACCAATAATGAAAGGTAACGGTGAATTACGTTTGTGCGTAGATATGAGACGTGCAAACGCAGCTATAACGCGAGAAAACCACCCCTTGCCTTCAATGGACCATTTTCTGCCGAAAATGAAGAAAGCCAAGTACTTTAGTAAGCTTGATATAAAAAATGCATTTCACCAAGTCGAAATTCATCCGGAATCCAGACACATTACGACATTTATAAGTTCTAAGGGCCTATATAGGTACAAAAGATTAATGTTCGGAATTAGCTGCGCTCCTGAGATCTTCCAGAAAATTCTCGAAAACATGCTGATTGGCTGCGAAGGGGTCGTGAATTTTATTGACGACATCCTGATTTTTGGTGAAAGCGAGGATGAACACGATACAAGACTAAATAAGGTGCTTCAAGTACTAAATGACAATAACGTCATGTTAAATAACGACAAATGCTTATATAAAACGCAGAATGTGAATTTTTTGGGACATAAGCTAAACCACGCAGGAGCTAAGCCCCTTGACAAATATGTAGAAAGTATAAAGAGTTTTAGAACTCCAAACACCATAGAAGAACTGCAAAGTTTTCTAGGACTCGTAAATTATATCAACAAGTGGATACCCAACTTAGCTACACTGACAGAACCCCTAAAACAACTGTTACGACAGAAGATGGGCAAAAGGGATTGCATTGAAAAGATATGGTCTGAGGACCAAAATAGCGCCTTTCTGAAACTTAAAGAGATGCTCACTAAAATACAGTGTTTAGGGTACTACGATGTTAATGATACTACACAGGTGATAGCAGATGCTAGTCCTGTCGGCCTTGGGGCCGTCCTGGTGCAGAAAGATGCAAACGGACCTAGAATTATTGCTTATGGCAATAGGACATTATCGGATTGCGAGCGCAGATACAGCCAGACAGAAAAAGAGGCCCTAGCATTGGTTTGGGCCGTCGAACACTTTAACACCTTTTTATTTGGAAAGACCTTCGATCTAATCACGGACCATAAGCCGTTAGAAATTTTGTTTGGGCCTAAGTCTAAACCATGTGCAAGAATTGAACGTTGGGTGATTACTTTCCTATAAATATAAAGTTATATACAAACCCGGCAAAACGAATATAGCTGATCCATTGTCGCGTTTATGTAGCTACTCTGATATTCCACCAAAAGAAGAAGACCTACATGTTCACCAAATAGTAGAACATTCCAGACCAATTGCCATACCAATGAATAAAATAGCGGAATTTTCAGAAACTGATCAAGAAATAAGCTGTGTAAAGAAAGGCATCTATCAAAATGACTGGAGTGATTCAATAAAAGGATATAAGATTTTCGAAAACGAATTGTGTTTCCATGGTAGTATTTTACTTCGTGGAAATAAAATCGTTATACCTAACCAACTCCGAAAAAGTGTTCTTGATGCTGCACATGAGGGTCACCCCGGTATTGTAGCCATGAAGGGACGGTTGCGATCAAAGGTTTGGTGGCCTCGTATCGATAAAGATGCAGAAAACTTGGTAAAGGCCTGTAGAGGCTGTACGCTAGTAGGTTTACCAAATGCACCAACTCCTATGAAGAGACGAGAGTTACCTGCTGCTCCATGGATTGATGTCGCTTTGGATTTATTAGGACCATTGCCAAGTACTGAATATCTTTTGGTAGTGGTGGATTATTATAGCAGGTACAAAGAAGTGAAAATGACTAAAACAATCACAAGTTCAAAGATAATTCAATTATTAAAAGAAATTTTCAGCAGACTGGGTTACCCTATCTCCATCACAGCCGACAATGGCAAACAGTTTGTCAGTGAAGAGTTTAAATCCTTCTGCGAGGAGTGTAACATCAGACTATTTAGCACAGTACCATACTGGCCTCAAATGAATGGAGAGGTCGAGAGGCAAAACAGAGATATTTTAAAACGACTTCGTATTGGCCAAACAGAAAAAAAAGACTTAACGGAAAGTTTGTGGGAGTATTTGTTAATGTATAACAGCACGCCTCATACTGTTACGGGGAAATCACCATCCGAGCTCTTCTTTCAAAGACAAAATAGGGACAAAATTCCGTCATTAGAAGATATAAATGTCAGATTAAACGATTCGGAAGTTCGGGATAGAGATAAGATACAAAAAGAAAAAGGAAAAGAGTATGGAGACAAGAGACGCAGAGCAAATGAAACAGAGATAATAGAAGGAGATAAAGTTTACGTCAAATCAATGGAGAAACAGAACAAACTATCTACAAATTACAATCCAACTCCACACATCGTGGAAAGCGCACGAGCTGGTGATTGCACGGTTCGTAATAGTGAGACGGGTCAACAGTTCAGAAGGAACGTCGTGCATCTAAAGAAAATAGAAGGCGAATGGAAGACTGTTCCACCTAACCCGGACGGAAGTAACGAACTATCAGGAAACGAAGTAGAAGATGAGACTGTTGCACAATTATAATAATTTCAATTTTGATTAACTGATAACTTGTGATTAGGCTAATTTAAACATTGCTGATTTTCATAGTAAAAGAAATAAAACTGTTTTAATAAGAAAGAGATGTAGTGTTTGTAAATATCATATTATACACACATACCTACTTAGTAATGGACTACCTAGTTATAACGACATACTATACACAAATATACGCATACACAGTAGGTACGTGGGTACAAACTGTCACTGTCTCGAACGCACCGCGTCATTCACACGAGAGCCGAAGGCGAGAGTGGGCGCGATAAACAAAGTGCGTGCCGAGCCTGTGTAATACTATACATACTTATATATATATACATACTTACTAGACAATACACTTACTAGACAATACACTTATAGTTTTTAGTTATTTGCCATAATAAAAACTAAACTTTGACAAAATTCACAGGATACACCAGTGACACCATAGTGCTGTAATTTGGTATGTGTATAGCTTAAGTGACACAAATATAGGCAATAGTCTGAAGTCCAGAATAACTGCAATTAATACCCCAAAAAACTATAACCAAATTACATGAACTCCCGTTACCTGTAATTTGAGTAAAACTGTAGGTCAAGTAATTTGGTTATTTATTTACTTTGATAGTCAAACATTACAAACAATAATTTTTTTGTTTTAATCGGAGACTCGCGTGATCTGTTTGGTTCCCTTAGTATCTTTCATTTCGTAAACTTCAGAGATAAGGGAGAGGAAACAACATTTTTCAGGGCAACTCTACGTGTAAAAAAAAAAAAATTTTGAATATTTTTTGTGTAATAGAGGAAGAGCAGTATTATTTATAACTATTTCAAATTTCAAGCCGATAGGAGTCAGTAGATGCTGAGATAATAAGCTGTGACAGACGAACGCACAGACGGACAAAGTCGCACCATAAGAGTTCTGTTTAATTACAATTTTGGTGCGGAACCCTAAAACGCGACCGAAGCTAGTTTAATATAGGAATTTTCCCGCGTTCCAACACGCCGTGAAATGTGACTTTAATGTAACACGTGCTAACCTTCCTCCTAATTTTACTAAAAAACTCCGACAGCTTAAATTGTATGTTTTATTTAACGCTAGCTCCTGCTCTACACAGGTGGTATAAAGTGGCATCAAACGATCCGTACGTGATTTACTTTTGTAATACTAGCCGACCCACTTGGCTTCGCACGGGTTTGTTAGAAATCAAATATAGCTTTTACCACTCCGAATTTTTTTACTTATTTTTTGTTTAAATTTATTTTATATTTTTATCTTATTACTTATTTATTTAATATTATTTATTATTTGGAGCCTGTACTGTCCCACTGCAGGGCAAAGGCCTCCCTTCCTTCCTTCCACTCCACTCCATCATGCGCGGGTGTAGTCCAGTTTTCCATATACGTCGAGTCGAGTTCGTCTTTCAATCGTCTGCCACATGGTCGTTTTCTGTCATATTTCTATCTTATTATCTTTTTTTTAAACTTTTCAGAATAGGTCCTGGAGATCACACATTACCTACATACAAATTTTACCTCTTGTTTGTTTGTTTATTAATTAGCAATCAAAAATGCCAATCCATCTGACTGGTATTCACGATACAGACTTGCCTAGAGTGAAGGCTGCTACATAAACTGTGATCGTAGCTAGTGCCTTCTGCCTCAAACTTTGCATAATCATGTTGAGTTGCTATAACCAGGCATCTATTTAAAAAATATATAAGAAAAATTAAAACACAACATTTGTTATAATATATACAACTTATATAATAATGTACTATTTTTATAAATACCAGGATAAGAATGAATAGATTATGGATTCACTCAAGAGAACAGATAATGTACATACGTTTATAGATAAGTTTATTTAGTTATGTAAGTACCAGAACCCTTTGTATACTTTGAAACCTTTTTGGTAATAAATATTTTTTTTTTGTTATATATTAAAATTGAAGTAAATACCTATGTATAAATATTCACCACAAGCATCATTTTGAGCCTTATGCTACACAGACGTACAGACAGACAATAATTCTACTAAACCAATCGTTTCACTGTGATAATGGTATCGGCGCAAAATCGCCACTATACTGCGTGTCACCACATTTACGACATTAATTTGAATCACGGGTAGGTCTCATGGCTAGTATTGTTGTAAAATAGGTTTTTTTTCAAATTCATAGTCATGCATTTTTTTAATTTTCTATTTACCTTAATTTAAAGTCCTAAAATATCAATGAAACAGTATAAAATAGGTAAAGAATTTATTCATTATGTAAGTAGGTACCTGTTAAACTGATTAAGCGGCATCGACGCAAAGGCGCCGCCGATTTACGTTCTTCTTAGGGTGTCAATAGCTCTACTTATATTGTGTTAGATAGGTACTTGGCTACATTGATGGCGTCAGGAGAAGCCATTTTGAAGTCAACCATTGTGCAGGTGTTCGGGCACAAAGGGTATATTAACAGGTGTTTCATCGACTGTGTAGGGATTAAAAAACGATTTACGTTAAAAAAAATTCGATTTGATATTTATTCAAGTTACCGGTATTAAAACAATATCTAAAATCAGTTAATACGATTCCGCATATGTGTTTTAAAATAATGTCGTGAATCGGGTGACAGGCTGTATTCTACTAATTTCAATAATCGCCATTGCTATGACAAAACCTTTGAAAATTTGGCAGTTTATGACAGAAACAACTGTCATAATCGTTAAATAATGGTGTGGTAAATAATGGGTCATTTTTTAAACATAGAAAGAAAAAAAATATTATGCCAACCACTAATAACACCACAAAATCACACTGTGAAAGTTTGGATGTTTGTTTGTTACTCAATCACGTCATAATGGCTGAACCGATTTCGATGAAATTTAGTATATACCTACGTAGATTATAACCTGGATTAATATAGGCACTTTTTATCCCATAAATCAGGTTCCATGGAATAAAAATGGGGTGTTAAGTCAAGTTGCAACAACGAGTTTAGCTTTATTTCTAGGTTACCTACACATTTAGTAGCGTACGAAGTCGCGGGTAACAGCTAGTAACAAATTCAGTACAATTTTTTTATAAGTTATTAGCAGCCGCCACAACAAGGCTTTTTCTTATAAATAAGCAGACTTGGGCCCCCGAAGTTAAGTCTTAAGTCGGATCAAGTCGAATTCGAGATCCTCCGCTATACTTAACCATACTTCTGTACCTACCTATCTGTTTTGTGACAATACAATCAGATTTTGAAACAGAGAAAACACATAAAAACTATTTAATGAAATGGATTAGATTGTAAAATTATTTATTAAAAAATAATACACAGGCGAATTTAATGCTAATTAGCATTTTCTTCCAACTAACCTTTGCATAATGTAGATTGAGTGAAATAAACGAGACAATGATCAATAAGGGAACATTAGCAACTTAATTCTACACTTCTTCAACTCGTTTACGGCACGAGCTGTCCGATTATGGAATAACTTGCCCGTTTAGAATAGAATAGAATATAATTATTTATTTGACACACACAAAGAAACAGAACGGATCACAAACAAAATAGGTAGATAGACAGGAGAATTACAAAACAATGAGATTAAATTAGACCTACAGCTAGAACACATACGTACCTACCCCACCAGTAGGTAGTAGGTAGGTGCACCAACTAGTCCCACTCCGTGTCACGCGTTTCCATCAGACATGCTAAATCCTTAACTATTTTTAGAAATGAGGTCTACAAACTCTAATTAGCAGTTATTGATTAAAACGGGTATTTATCGCGTATGTACCTTTTTTATTTGTTATCCCGACGTTTAGGCTGTGTTGCAACAGTTATGGTCTCGGGCTGACCATGACCAGTCAGCCCGAGACCATGACTGTTGCAAACGCCGAAACGTGGGGATAACAAATAAAAAAGGTACATACGCGATAAATACCCGTTTTAATCAATAATTAAGTACAGTGATCGCGAATGTTTGAAAAATACTATCTACTTAGCAGGTTCTTTACAGTAAATGTTGTTTTTCCTTTCGCAGTCTGCTTGCAAATTTCGGTATTATTCTAATCGGTACTTTATTCTTATAAATACAAAATAAATAAGCCTTTATTGTTTCTGAATTTCTGTACATAGTTTTTTTCAGCAATATTTTAATAAATTGTTACAATTTAATTATGAAACCCTTCTATTCTAATGTTCAATTCTTTAATTAATCCGTGATGATGAACCGCCTACGTATTTTCTTTTGTCATCTAATATGGGAAGAAACTTGTCCATGGAAGAAACTGACTCCTGACATATAGTTCACGCTAGTTCAGGAGCCAGGGCTTCAACCAGTATTGTAAAAATTGGTTTAAAATAAATAAAATATTTTTGCTTTTGATGTCGTGGGTCATGCATTTATATAAGTAACTACTAACTAGGGTTTCGGATTTCCCGGGGTTGTTTCGTTCCCGGGAACCGGGAATAATATTTTCAATTTCCCGGGAATCCCGGGAAACCGGGAAATTTTTAAAGTCCTTAATTTAGTTTTTTTTAACTACAAAAAGTCAAGAAAACACATAATGGATTAAATAAGCTATTTATTTGACTCAGAAATAATTATTTCTTCTTAATAACATTTTTGATCGATCATAAACAGAGGTAGTATAATAGAAACTTAATTATTTGTTTCAGGCATGCAAAATCAAACTTATAATATATAACTTCTTAGCACACACAATGATATAAACGTAATATAAACGGAGTAATTAAGTATTGCGAAACGCTCTTATGATAACCAACAAACTTTGCCATCGATGTGTGGCGGCTTTACAAGAGTAGATAAAGTATTATACGTAACTGCACATCATTAAGGTATGTAAACACGTGAGTAGTTTATCAAAAGTAGCGTAACCGATTTTAATTTAACCATAAAATGATTCGAGTGTTTAAATACCTTAACTCTATGCAGCAGTTACGTATAATATTTTATTTACTCTCTTACAGCGGCCACACATCGTTGGCAAAATTTAACTTATGCCCTTATTATGTAACAGTCACGTAAGCCATTATTTCAGTTTAAGTCTTAAATTATTTCATAAAGTAATACTTAAGAAAAACTAAAGAGCTGAGTGATTTATCGCTTAATCGGCTTCTAATTTTAGTAGCAAAATTTCCCGATACTGAAAATGTACGTTCGCTTTCGGTGGATGTAGATGTGTAGATGTGTAGATGATCGTGCGCAGAGCGTTGTATAGCAGTTCCAAATTAGGTGTCCGTTTACCAGAAGAGATGTATAGATCGAAGTCTTTCTTCAGTCTAGGAAATCGAGTTCGTGATGGAGGAGTGACTTTGAAAACATTTTGAATAGCGTCTTGAAGTTCTTCAGCAAAACTAATGCCTCTTTTTTGCGTCTCAGCAACAGCATGAAGCGATTCTTCCGGGCTCGATTCAGATTCTGACTTTTCTGGAAATAATCGGCGAAATAGCTTCTCAGCATAGCGTATTATTATTTCTTTAGTTTCAACACTTTGTGATAAGTATTCATTGCGTCTAATTATTGGGTTTTGAAGAAAAAGCGTTAAGGTATATAGAGTAGAATCCCTCCTCTCACTTATTCTTTGCGTTAAGAAATCTGAAAACTCTAAAGCAATATCACAACTTTTTCAGTCTTACTAGAAGTGTCGTAATGATAGCTTCACAGATCAAGATATCTGCTTTTCGGGAGCTCAGTGCTTCAACTGCTAATTTGATGGGATTTAAAATTTTAAGTAAATCCTCTAAAACAGCCAAGTTCTCTTCGTGCCATAAATTTGCGGTAGCTAAATCAATCAAAGCTTTTTTGATACAGTTTTTAACTTCTACGAACCGGCTTATCATTGTTTCAATGCTGTTCCATCTCGTTTTAACGTCGCGACACAATGATTTTTCCCTGTTATGTTCTGATCTTACAACTTCTTGAAGTTTCGCATTTTTTAATGGACTTCTGCGAAACAAATTGACTATGGTTCGTGTATCTTTCAGTACTTTCTTCAGATCTGGTCGGATATCATGGTTTCCTATTTCCACTGCTGATTGTACTAATTCTTGATCACAATCGTCGTATGAGTCGAAGTCGGAGACGTCGGAGTCTGATTCTTCGGAATCCGTTTTACTTTCTTTGGTGGTCTTTTCTCTATAAAGAACATCTGTCACCGCCAAATGAATAGCATGATTCATGCATAATACCATTTCTGCTGGACTTTCGCGGCCAAACTTTTTCATCACATTTGGACCATCACTTGTCACGGCTACAATGTCTCTTTCGAAGTTTATTCCAAATTCCGTCAGGACTGTATCAACAATTCTTCTCATCTCTTGTGCTCCACATTTCCCCGGTATGTATATCAAACCCAAATTATACACTTTTCCATCTCCGCTGTGTAAGTTTATGTTGAAATAGCGTCTATTTCTGATACTGGTCCATTCATCGAGCGTGATACTGAGCCGTCCATGATTTTTCACGTGTTCATTTAAGATTTTCTTGATATCTTGCTTTTTTTCTTCAGCAAATTCTACAATTATCTTCATAACCTGCGACTCGCATTTTGGAATATTTAGGCCAGCTTGTGAAACAAGGCTTCGAATCACTTCACTGTGCGTGATCATCCGAATCGAAAGTCCATCACTAGATGCCAACTTCGAGACGATTTCAGCAATACTATAGGGCTTCTTGATATGTTCAACTATAGAAGTCTGTGTTATGTGGATCTTCCTTTTTTTTGGTGGTTGTGGTGAACTTGTGGAGGTACTTGGTGCCGGTGAAGATGCCAACGCCCGTGTTGTTTCAGAGGACGCTTCATTGGGTTGATCTTTTAAATTTATGCTATGCACCATTAACAAATGCCTTGCAAGCCACTGGTCGATGAGCCTTTACAACTCAATATTTTTGGACAGCGATTACATTGTGCTTTATCTAACCCTTTTTTCTTGAAATGATTCCATACTTCGGATAAAAGTCGACCTTCCATGTTGACCTATAACAAGTTGAAAATATTAAATGTACTTATTGTATATGTAGTAAATTTGAATTGACAAAACAATGAATTCGATAGGGTTTACTTACCAGAGTTTCAACACACACACAAACTTTCACTAACAAAGAGATATTACCGGCAAACGAATGCCAAATGTCACTTAATTTAATAGGCACGGACACCACACTGCGCTGCGCGTCACTGACTGGTCGGTCGATCTGATAAAACAACAGATCCAGTTTGTTTAGTTACACTTAAATGCGCAAGGTGAAGGGGGATAATTAAGCAAAAAGATCGTTATCGAAATTGCACAGCACCTGCGTAAAAACAAAGAAGAGCGAATATAATAGAGAGAATGAAACAAAGAAATGCAAATAGGTGTTATCTAGTTTTTTCTGACAGTTCTATAAAGACAAAACAAAACAAAAACATTTTTTTCCCCTTGAAAAATTACCACGAAACTACTCATCTGCAAAGTGATGGCTGGCTGACAAGCTGTAGAAAAATTTGAAAGGTTTTTTTAAGAACAACATTGAGTTTAATATGACTATAAAATACAAAGTTTTAGACCTATCACATACTTTTGAAAATTCCCGGGAATTCCCGGGAAATCAGAATTTTTTCCCGGTTCCGGGAATTACATTTTTCCCGGGATTTCCCGATTCCCGGGACCCGGGAACGAAACCCTACTACTAACTAATGTACGAGTGTTTATCTTTCCAAATAAATAAAATAAAAAATAAATAAGGAACCGGCTGACCGAACAACAAACAGGCGACAGAGATTTAGAAGGTTTTTTTTTCATAATTATATTTTGTGACATACGCCCCTCTAGCTCCTATACTACAAAGTGTCACTTTAACATCCGTACGTGGCCCACATTTCTCTTCGTTTTACCCGACACCGAGATAAAAAGCTAATATACTTTGTAACAAATGCATTTCCCTGGCCTTTGCAACATTATTATACGCTGGTGACGAATGACTCGTATATAATCAAAGTTGGCAATCTGACATTTTGAGTAAAAGTTTGTTAAGAATGTTGCAGCACGGGACCTTGAAAAATACACTATAATTGAATTAGGATCAAACATTGCAAACTACCTTAAAAAACTGACCATAAGATTGAGATTAGCATCAAATGTATCTCTGTATATTTGTGTCAGAATCAAAGGCTCGGAGTCTGTCTTGCTTGACCAATCATAAGCGTTTATTTCATATGGTTTATCAAGTGAGCAAGTTGAATAAAAAATATCTTCCTAGAAGAAAATGGGTTGTTTCTGCTAAAGCTTTATTAAAAAAAATGCACAATAAGTTACAACTAAAAAACCAGCTTTATTCTTTAAAACTCAGACTTTTCTGAAAAATAGAAAAACATAACGAATGCTTATTTTTCGCTCCTCTACTACGTTACGCTAGCCTTCAGGGTCTTCATCCGGCAGAACCTAATTGCGCAGTATCCATCGCTGGCTCGCTTCCCTGCATCGCAGCAGCTGTGGCAACAAAACGCGCAATGCATATGCAATGCAGAATGCAGCTCAGATGCGGCACTGTTTATTGGTAGTGATTGTGATTCAGTATGAGAAAATATTCCTTAGGACAAGTTTTCTGTACTATTTTCTTTAGATTTTTACTATATTTTCCGGAAATATGCAAACCTTATTATAGGTTGCTCAGCGAGCTATGGAGAGGGGTATGCTTGTTATTTCTCTATGAGATCGAATTAGAAATGAGGAGATCCGTAAACAAGCTGACATAGCCTAAGTATTTGCAAGAAGTGGCAGTTTGCAGAGCACACAGCTGAATGAACTGACGGCCGTCGGGGATGACAAATTCTCATATTGAGTAGAAACATTTGTACGGTCATGTTTCTACACTCTACGCTAATTGATCCACTGAGCGAAGCGAGTGTGGCAACTTAGACGATTTTGTGTTTGGATGTATGTATCAAGGTATCATGGGGAGTGAAATCCGCTAGGAACAACGTCTCGCCACGCACTACGCGCCGCATCCCTTGTATGTTTGTTTGTCTGAGCATAATTATCGGACCGTTGAGCATAATTATCGGAATTCGATGGGGGGCTGGTAGTGTCGCTTCTTCAGAGTCATATCACACTGGCAAGTTGCGAGCGTGTTTCAAACGAGGCAAGTTGTAAACGTGTTCGCGACGTGCTGCGTTCGTTGAATAGTTAAACACGCGCGCCGCACCACACTTCAGTCAGCCATATTGTAGAAACTATTGTTACGTACTACTAGAAATTTAAATAACTTATTATCGCACAAGCTTGCGCAAGCCTTGCACAAGCCTAGATTAATTAACCAATTAGTGTCACAGAGGTTTGCGCAAAGAAATCGTTACGGGCTTCATTAAGTACTAGCTGACCAATCCGCAGCGTCGCACGCGTAGTATAAAAACATTAGCCTCCTTTGCGCAGTTGGGTAAAAAGTAGTCTATGTTACTCAGGGTGAATGTAGCTTTCCAATGGTGAAAAGATTTTCAAAATCGGACCGGTAGTTTTTGAGTTTATTCATTACAAACATACACACAAAAATACAAATCTTTCCTCTTTATAATATTAGTATAGATTGTAACCACACGGCGTTAGTGTGATAACGCTCTTACTTGCATAATAATAGTTATAAAATACATTTATTTACATGAATATATAAAACATAAGAAACAGTTGAAGAATCTAAACACCAAGATTTTTAATCTCAAATTATCAAGCCTATAGACGGGACTTGAACCCGCAACCTTCCTCTTGATACGAGGATGCACTACCAATTGTGCTACAGGCCCTTGTCACTGTATAAATTTTCCTGTAGGTGGAGCTAACGGCGCATTAGTTGTAATCTGAATCATCTCACTAATCTCGACCCTGACATGACATAGCCCGGTAGCACAGCTGGTAGTGCATCCTCGTATCAAGAGGAAGGTTGCGGGTTCAAGTCCCGTCTAGGTTTGATAATTTTTGAGATGGTTTTAAAAACCTTGGAATTTTCCATAAGTGTTCGGATAACACTATAAAAATAAAAATACCAATCTAAACACCGTTGCAAACGATCGCTCAACTGCTCCAAATCACTACCAGGCGGAAGTATCCTCGAGGCACTGGCTGCATTGCCCCGCTGAATTGCAATGCTTATGCGTTGACCCAGATAAGCGCCAGCTCTCGGTTTACACATCGCTTCGACCAGACGCCCAGAAAGAATTTTGAAAACATGATGGGTCCCGGCGCCCCATGGACCCGGGTCTTGACCCAAAATAACTCAAATACGTAAGCTTCATATTTGCGCCGCTTGAGATCTGCGGTTAAATTTGCCGGCGCACTGGCTCTAACTGCTGTAATAGTTCGTATTCTTTGATATAACGACATCACTACCAGTCGCGAGCTCCTGATTCCTTACAAATCTCTCAACGGTATGCATTATGTTAATCCGTAATGCAAATCCGCTCGTGTGATACGAAGCAGCCATCTTACACGACGTGTTGCTGACGTCAGAGGCGTGCTAACTCTCGAATCGTGTAAATTATAACATTACTAGCTTCCGACCGCGGCTTCGCACGCGTGTTTTATCAATAAAAACATAACCCTCCTATTGTGCAGTCGAATAAAAAGAAGCACAACTAATCTACCTTTGTATCAAATTTCATCATGATCGGTCAAGCCGTCAAGTCGTGAAAACGTATCAAACAGACAGAGAGACAGACCTTTACAAATTTAAAATATTAGTATGAATAACTCACGGCTATGATCGCGTAGTACATCCATTGACACCGATACTCCCTTTTGCAATTTTGGTGACGTTACGAAGAAGCCATTTTAAGTCTTTTATGAATGAAAGTGTGTAATTTTGTTGATTTTACGGGCACATTTCTGCTGCTCAGTTATCTAGTGAATTGCCACTGAACATTCGTATGGGAATGGAACCACCTTAACTCAGTAGCCAGATCCGTGAAGATACTAGGGAGTGGCCGATTACGTCGTCGATCTCGAGACAGGGCTCAAGCATAAAAAAAATTTTTTTTCAGACTGAGATGGTCGCAATTCAACGCCATGTTTGCCGAGCCTCAGATGAAATCAGGTTTTTTTATGATGGAATCCTATCAATAAAGTAAATACAAACCTACATTGAAATCTAAAAATATACAACAAAGTCGGGTTAGTTACACTACACTAAAGAACGACTGGATCGATTTTAATGATCTTTGATTTGTTGGATTTGTCTCCGCCCCGACTAGCAGAATAACTATTAAAATATCGAAAAAAACAGCTAATTATGGTCGATTGACAATTTTACCGGTGACGTACATTGGCAGCCCGCGTTATATGCATGCCAAGATGGTAAGAAGTTTGTCGGGTCAGGTTTTCAAAAAAAAAAAAATTATGTAACTAACATAATTTTTTTTTTTTTTATTAGATACAGATTATTATTGTGAACTATATCGACTTTTCTCAGAATCCTTCAATTTCTTATCTATTCAGGTTACTCCAACTATCATAAGATATGATTCTGACAGGTCAATGATCCCTTTACAACTCCGTTCCTTTGTCCAAAGGGATCATTCAAAAGGAGGTTGTTCCAAAAAGGTTGTATGGTTTGAATGGCGTCCGCATTTTATTAACGCACGTTGAGAAGGGTAGGGATATGACTAGGGTTCTTCATTTCAATAAAGAAGAATGAGTAATTATTAAGATTTGAATTAACGTGTGGTAGTTTATAAAGGTTTATTTACACGGTACAAGATATTTATTTGCATAAACAAGTGTACAATAAGGTCTTGAAACTAGGCAAGGGTACTTTATATTACTTATATTTTGTACTTTATATTTTGTTGTTGATAAATTGCAATGTAAACTTAAACTCGATTTTTTTTTATTCAATAAAATGTTTTTCACACCACCTGATCGACAATGTCAAATTATATGTCATGTAAACCTCACCGAAAGCAGGTGATTAAAACTCTACGGCTGAGTTGGGAGTAAAGTTGTACCTACTGAATTTCGTAATCCCCTCGCGGGTATAAAATGATTTAAATTTGGAACCTCATCTGTATTGAAATTTGTACCGAAGAGACCCACACAATACAAACATATTCATAAATTAAACTAACCTCTGCAAAGAATGCACCAACCTAGATTTGGTTTTTATTGTCTCACAGAAAGTGTGAAATGTAGAGTATTCTTCTCGTGGATAAGCTGTCTGCATCTTGGGCGTGCTTATAACCCTCTCTGCACTTCTTTCTAGTTCCGGGTTCTAGTAACTACCTCGCTCCACTCGTGAGTTAACTCTAGAAACCTTCGTTACGTTCGGGATTCAATATAGCGCCCGTGGCGCAAGACACTGCTTTATTCCCTCGTTTAATAATCTACTATTACATCATCAGTTCCAAGGGATCGTAGGCTTAAGTATTTGATATTAATTAAACGTTAATAATAAGTTTACTCCCCTTCACGATCACACTATTATCTCGGGAGATTTTAATACATGCTTAAATAAGCATGGCCACCGTTCCAGTTCTTTAGAAAATATTGTCCAGGCTAATAACTTGACCATTCTTCCTTTGAATCTGTGGCGAGCTCTGTCCTCTGTACCTGTAAACTTACGCACATCACTAGTTGGCACAGCTCTGGTTATTCGACGCGCCTCGGTTACAACACTAGACGGCTCCCGTAATGCCGGCGCCCGCGCGCTGCTTGTCGACCGTTTCATGCGTCAGTGAGAAACTTATTACCGCACTGAACGCACGCTAGTTTACGACGCGCCGCGCCGCTCTATACCCGCGACAGTGAGCTTGACTATACCGAATTCTAGATTTTTCTGTGTCGTGATATGTACCTAAAACTAACTAGAATTACCTATCATTTATTTGTCTCTGAATAAACTTTTAAAGTGTATCTTGAGGTTATTATTGGACTTTCTGCGGCTTACCTACCCACCTAGGCTAATCCTAGTAGACAATTAGTTCAACGCAGCTACATTGGTGACCCCGACGTGATTTTCCCTGGCGTTTCATAGTAGGGGACGTCACTAGAGCTATCATAGGGGCTGATTTTTTGAAATATTACGGACTCATCGTAGATATTCGCAATCAACGCCTAGGTATTCTAGATAGCCAAACAGCACTCTTCGCCATCGGTACGCCTGTCAACTCGTCGACTTCGATATCGTCTATCAAGATACCGCTCGGCGAGTCCAGATATCATGATATACTTCGTGAATTTCCGGAACTTACTCACCCATCTGGACACCAAAAGGAGGTAAAACACAATACCGTTCATTATATTAGGACGACGCCAGGCCCGCCAGTCTCTTCTTCTCCCCGTCGACTTGCACCTGACAAGCTGATAGTAGCGAAAAAGGAATTTGAGTCAATGTTAAAATCTGGAATAGTTAGACCTTCGGAAAGTCCTTGGGCTTCTCCACTCCATCTAGCCCCAAAGAAGGAAAACGAGTGGAGGCCTTGCGGGGACTACCGGATGCTGAACGCCAGAACAATACCTGATAAATATCCAGTACGGCATGTGCATGACTTCACTCACAGCATAGCAGGATGCAAGGTATTTTCTACCATAGATTTAGTTAAAGCTTTTAACCAAATACCTATTCTCTCGGAGGACGTCCCGAAAAGCGCAATAACGACTCCTTTTGGTCTCTTTGAAGCATTATATATGCAATTTGGGCTCCGCAACGCATGTCAAACATTCCAACGTTTTGTCGACGAGATGACCCGCGGACTCGACTTTGTCTATCCCTACGTTGATGATTTTCTAGTCTTCTCCAAAAACGAGCAGGAACATGAAGACCACCTTCGTCAGCTGTTTGGTAGAATGAAAGACTACGGTGTCATCATAAACACCGCCAAATGCCACTTTGGCCAATCAGAAGTCACGTTCCTGGGATATTCAATATCAGCTGATGGGGTCAAGCCCCTCGATTCTAAAGTAGAAGCAATAAAGTCATTTCCAGTACCGAAGACCGTAAGAGAACTGCGAAGATTCTTAGGAATGATTAATTTTTACCGAAGATTTATACCTGGAGCCGCGGAATGTCAAACACCACTGAATGCTCTTTTAATGGGGTCTGTCAAAGGTTCTCACCCTATACACTTGTCCGGTGACACGATGACAGCTTTTCAGGAATGCAAAGATAGCCTCTGTCGTGCAACGCTTCTTTCACATCCTGATTGTCAATCCAAGCTTGCCCTCGTTACTGACGCCTCTGACACCGCGATAGGAGCAGTTCTGCAACAGCATAAGGATGGCGCATGGCAACCGCTGGCATTCTTTTCCCGTAAGATTTCTCCAGCTCAAAAGAAGTATTCTCCTTACGACAGAGAACTGTTGGCCATTTATGAAGCTGTCAAATATTTTCGACACATGTTGGAAGCTAAAGATTTTACAATTTACACTGATCATAAACCTTTGTGCTACGCGTTCCACACACGCAAAGATAAGTGTTCGCCCAGACAATTCCGCCATCTTGATCTGATATCTCAATTCACAACGGATATACAGCATATCTCAGGCAAGGACAACGTGGTTGCGGACACGCTCTCGCGAGTGGAGGAGGTGGAGTTTTCAATTGACTTCCCAAGGCTAGCTCAATCTCAAGACTCAGATCCAGAGCTGAAGTTACTTCTCGAGAGTGGAACGTCGCTTCGCTTGGAAAAAGTCAAGATTCCTGGAACTCGATCAGAACTATATTGTGACGTCAGCTCCCAGACTCCTAGACCTTATGTCACACCTGTCATGCGAAAGCAAGTTTTTGAGAGCCTGCATGGGCTTAGCCATCCTGGTGCCAATGCCACTATAAAATTAGTAACGGAACGATACATATGGCCCGGAGTCAAGAAAAACTGCAGGGAATGGACTCGTGCCTGCTTAGCATGCCAGCGGTCTAAGATTAATAGACACGTGTCAGCACCCCTGGGAACTTTCCAGCTCCCACGAGCACGATTCATGGACGTGCATATAGATTTAATCGGACCACTTCCAATATGTAGTGGAAATTGCTACTGCCTCACCGCCATCGATCGGTTTACCAGATGGCCTGAGGTGATGCCCATACCCGATGCGACAGCTGAAACCGTTGCTAAAGCTCTTCTCACTGGATGGATCTCAAGATTTGGAGGTCCCACCACCATCGTGACGGACCGTGGTCGTCAATTCGAATCTTCACTTTTCCAGTATCTCTCCAAATCAGTCGGATTCTATCATAAGAAGACCACAGCCTATCACCCTGCATGCAACGGCGCTATTGAAAGATTTCATCGACAGCTGAAGACCTCAATTACTTGCCACGGTACAGAAAATTGGATGGAAGCACTACCGCTTGTCCTGCTTGGGATACGGAGTGCGTTCAAAGATGATCTGAAAGCTAGCCCAGCTGAACTAGTCTATGGTGAACCGCTTCGCTTACCTGGCGAATTCTTCAATCCAAACTCAGAAGGAACAACCGATGTCACAGACTATACAGCACGCCTACGCCTATTCGCGAACAATCTGAAGCCAGTCCCTGCCTCAAGACACAACAAGCAGTCTATTTTCATCTACAAAGATCTTGCTACCACTAGTCATGTGTTCCTGAGAGAAGATGCGCTGAGAGGTTCCCTACAACCCGCGTACACTGGTCCGCATCCTGTAATAGAAAGGAATAATAAGGTTTTCAAACTTCAGATAAAAGGCAAATCTGTGACCGTATCCGTTGACCGCTTGAAGCCCGCTTATATTATCCCGGACAAAAGAACAGTCCGATTCCCGGAGTATTACCGGGAATATGAAACTTAATCGCCCTACTCGGTCTCTGGAGGGGGGTGATGTGGCGAGCTCTGTCCTCTGTACCTGTAAACTTACGCACATCACTAGTTGGCACAGCTCTGGTTATTCGACGCGCCTCGGTTACAACACTAGACGGCTCCCGCGCATGCGCTGTAATGCCGGCGCCCGCGCGCTGCCTGTCGACCGTTTCATGCGGCAGTGAGAAACTTATTACCGCACTGAACGCACGCTAGTTTACGACGCGCCGCGCCGCTCTATACCCGCGACAGTGAGCTTGACTATACCGAATTCTAGATTTTTCTGTGTCGTGATATGTACCTAAAACTAACTAGAATTACCTATCATTTATTTGTCTCTGAATAAACTTTTAAAGTGTATCTTGAGGTTATTATTGGACTTTCTGCGGCTTACCTACCCACCTAGGCTAATCCTAGTAGACAATTAGTTCAACGCAGCTACAAATCCATCACATCATTTTCCAAATTGTCAACCTTCCCTTCTGGATTTAATATTAATTTCATCTTCAGTTCATGTCACCAAGCACGGTCAGTGTACAGCGGATGAAGTTTCATATCACGATCTATTATTCCTTTCATATAAAGTTCGCCCTCCCAAAGCCAAGCCAAAAATTATTTTTCAGCGCAATTTTGGAGGTATGGATGTGGAGTCTTTGCGCAATGATGCTTAAAACGCGGACTGGTCTGAGGTTTTTAACGCTGAATCTATTGATGATAAAGTTGATTGTTTTAACGGTATCATGACGAGATTGTACGACGTGCATGCCCCAGTACGGGCGGTCAAAATGAAACATCTCCCGGCGCCGTGGCTTACCGATCAGATACCAGCCGAAATGCACAAGAAACTGACAGCCAAGGTTAGATTCAAACGCAATAATTCTGATGCAAACCGGGAAAAGTATGCTGAGAGTAGAAATCACTGGAATAGGGTGTGTAGAGATGCTCAACGCCGATATATCCATGAATCTGTAGAAAATAATGACCCTACGAAAGTATGGAAGTTCTTGCGGTCACTAGGAGTTGGAAAATCACGACAAGATACTATTCCTAAAAACTTGGACGTAGATTCTTTGAATCTACATTTCTCCTCTTTATCTCATTTTGATGGACCTACTAAGACACACACATTAAATTATCTTTCTTCATTACCAACTCCTGACTCTTCACCTTTTTTGTTTCGCCAATTTACTGATTGTGATGTTAAGAAGAGCATATCATCCATTACATCTAATGCAGTTGGTAGTGACTGCATTAGTAAAAGAATGATCACTCCGATTCTCAATGAAATCGTCCACGTAATTACGTATCTGCTTAATTCTTCCATCGACACTGGAACGTTTCCAAGTGCGTGGAAGGAAGCTCAAATAACCTCGCTTCCTAAAAAAGCAAACCCTTCGTCCTTTTCCGAGTACCGTCCTATATCCATTCTCCCATTCCTATCCAAAGTCTTAGAGCGTCTTATACATCAACAACTCAGCTCATTCCTTAACACAAACAACCTCTTGAATCCCTTTCAGTCCGGGTTTCGCCCAGGCCATAGCACTGTTTCTGCTCTCATCAAAATCACCGATGATATCAGGCATGGTATGGAATTTGGGCTGGTCACTGTCCTATCCCTGCTGGATTTCAGCAATGCCTTTAACAATGTGGATTTCGATATACTGTTAGCTTTTCTTCGCTCTCTTAACATATCTCCAACAGTAATTGACTGGTTTCGTAGTTACCTGTTTGGACGCCGGCAACGTATCCGTATTGACGACACATTTTCCTCATGGTGTCAATTGAGTGCTGGTGTACCTCAGGGCGGCGTTTTATCTCCTCTTCTTTTTGCCATCATTATTAATTCCATCTCTGAACAACTCTCTTCGTCCTACCACCTCTATGCAGATGATTTGCAAATTTATACTCAAGCCCCTATTGGATGGTTACGTGAAGCAATTACTGACATAAATAGTGATCTCCAAAGTATTCTTCAGTGGAGAAAATCATACGGGTTAAAAGTAAATCCAACGAAAACTCAAGTGATTGTAATAGGAAGCTCGCGGATGATTACACAAATCGATTGGCTTGATTTACCTGAAGTAAAATTTGACGGTACATCAATAGAAGTTAGCAAGGTAGTCAAGAATCTGGGGGTACTCATGGATCGTCAGTTATCTTGGGGACCACAACTAGCAGCGGTAAGCCGAAAAACCTTTGCTGCAGCTGCCTCTCTTAAACGGCTGCGAAACTTCCTTCCAACTTCCACCAAAATTGCACTTGCACAGACATTGCTGCATCCCATTCTCGATTACGCTGACGCCAGCTATCTTGATTTAACTGAAGACCAACTCAACAAGCTTGAGCGTCTTCAGAATTTCTCTATTAGATTCATATTTGGCTTGCGCAAGTTTGACCACATTTCTGAGTATCGCCACAGACTTATGTGGTTACCCATCCGCCTTCGCCGGAATGCGCATATCCTTTCCCTCCTTTACAGCATCCTTTTCATCCCTTCTACTCCGTCCTACCTCAAAGAACGCTTAGACTTTCTTCACCTTTCCAACTCTCGTTCCTCTGAAACCCTTCAATTAAAAACTCCCCACCATACCTCAGTATTTTATAGTACCTCTTTTATTCTGCAGGCTACCAGACTCTGGAATGCCCTACCTGTCCCAATTCGTTATGCAAAATCTCTCCCTATCTTTAAAAACATGGTCAGACAACACTTTCTGTCATCCATCGCTCACTAGGCCATTTATTTATTTATACATTTTTATAATTTATGTATGTAGGTATGACAATATATAATATATATGTATCTTAATATTAATATTTATGTAATTTTATGATTATATTATATAATATAATTAAGCATTTAACTATATTTTTTATATATTTTTTTTAATTTATTTTAATATGCTTGTTCTTGGGATTCTCAAAAAAATCTTACGCCGCCGTCCTTATTTGTTCATATACCTAGATCCTGTCCATCCAAAGGTTGCCTGGAAGAGATCGCTTTTAGCGATAAGGCCGCCCAGTGTACCTATGATTTAAAATTGTATTTTCTTTTATATGTTTGTATTTAATGGTGTGCAATAAAGAAATTATCTAATCTAATCTAAAAGTAGATACCTAAACGCATTCCTGATAAAAAAGTGTCATAGTCATAGATATTTATGGTCTCATGTTTGTTTTACAATAGATGTTGTACAGAAAGAACTTTTTGGTTCAAAACATGAGCCCCGCTGGGGAACTACAATACTATAATATAATTATGCACTTGTTACTATGTCGGTACCTATATCAATATCAAGTAAAAAAGTAAAATTAACTTATTCTAATATTAGTTATAGTTAATACTTATAGTTACATAGGTACTTTAAACCATGGCTTTTGACAGACGGAGAAAGAAGTGATCATATAAGGGTTTTTTTTCTGTGGATGTACGGAACCCTAACAACTTTTACACAACTCTTTTGTTCACTTAGGTAACAATTATGGTCCTTATGGTTTTTGGGTAAATCCGGCTTTATGCCTTCTTGTGACGTAATCCCTCCTTTAATAAGCGCAGTAACAGTCGCTGGATTACAAATTTGGGACGAAATGAAATAGAAGGAGCGTTTAAAGCTGGCTATACACGGGGACGCCGATCCCATTACTCCGCGTCTCGTGGAGTCTGGCGGGGTGCGAGTTATAAAACGAGGACACATACGCAGACTCCACTGCCGCGACTTCAGATGGACGTGTCTTAAATTATACCCTTTATGTTTTTTGGTAGCTCTCTCACTTATGTATATGTACAAAATTTTTATCTTGTGTTTCTTTATATAATTTTTATTTTTAATTATTTATAATCTTTATATAAGTAGGTGTGTTTATTCTGTTCTGAATGGTCTGTCCTGTATGTGTCAAATAAATGTATTTTCTCTCTTTCTTTGTGTAAAATGTAACTATAAAAAAATACTCGACCTACTCCGACGGCTGCGCACTGCCAACTGAGTACGAATTAGATTTATTGGAAAGTTGTATCGGCCACAGACTGATGCGCGCGGTACTCCGTGGCGTCGAGTCTTGCATTTCTGAATGATCGGATATCCAAATATTCCTAGGATTCCACGCAATCTGCTTAAGATTTCGCACACACGGACGATTTTTCGAGGTTTTTGGAGTGTTGGCGTGGAATCTTGTGGAGTCGTGTCCCCGTGTATGCACAGCTTAAAGAAGGATAAAAAACGTGCCAGGGTTAGATTTGGAGATGGGATTACGTTCGGATAAGATAATGAACGCAAATTTGGCTTTCGCACTGGGTTTTTTTCACTGGGCCATCGGGCCGGACATTACCAATGTTTATTTGTTCTTTCTGCGCAGTCGAGTAAAAAGTAGCTTATGTCTCAATACAACTACTCTACTTACTCAATAATGGATTTCTGGCCAGTTGGAATCATTTGCAGGCGCTACAGGGAAGCAGCAACGAACCAAAATCCCCTAAATAAATCAAAGTGTTACTTTTTAAGTTAATTGTTTTATGTAATAGGTTGGGGAAAAAGTCTTTTCGCATTATAGTATGTATGAACTTGTAATAAAAGCTCTTTGGCTTATTCTATTTGTATCTGGCTGGTTTTGGTATCATTCAAAGTTTAAATTTTAAAGAAGATAATTCTAAATTAAAATTAGGAAAATGTGTGATTTTTATTTGTTTTTCGTAATGTAAAGATGAGTGAATCGAATGAAGAAATTCGATACATTTTAAAATTTTACTACAAAAAAGATAAAAATGCAACGCAAGCCGCGAAAAAAATTTGCTATGATTATGGACCTAGTGCAGTCAGTGTGTTTGAGAGTAGCACAAATTTGGTTTAAGCGTTTTCAATCCGGAAATTTTGATGTCAAAGGTGCACGTCGCTTTGGTCGCCCTATTACGGATAAAATTGATGCCATTTTTGAAAAAGTGGAGCAAGATCGGTATATCAGTAGTTACGACGTAGCTGAAGAACTGGGAATTGACCACAAAACAGTTTTGGCGCATTTGAAAAAAACTGGGTACACAAAAAAGCTCGATATTTGGGTACCCCACGAGCTCACTGAAAGAAACCTAATGAACCGTATACTCATTTGTGATTCTTTATTACGACGTAATGAAACCGAACCATTTTTGAAGAAGCTGATAACTGGTGATGAAAAGTGGATCACGTACGACAAGAACGTGCGAAAAAGGTCGTGGTCAAAGGCCGGTCAGGCTTCACAGACTTTGGCGAAACCCGGGTTAACTCGCAACAAAGGTGATGCTGTGTATGTGGTGGGATTGGAAGGGCATTATTTATTATGAGCTGTTACCACCAGGCAGGACCATCGATTCTGAACTCTACTGCGAACAACTGATGAGATTAAATCAAGAAGTAGAGAGAAAGCGGCCGGAATTAATCAACAAAAGGGGTGTGGTTTTTCATCATGATAACGCTAGACCTCACACATCTTTAGCCACTCAGCAAAAATTAAGAGAGTTTGGCTGGGAGGTGTTAATGCATCCGCCATATAGTCCTCACTTTGTACCTTTAGATTTCCACCTGTTTCGGTCTCTTCAGAATTCTTTAGGCAGTGTCAGGTTAACATCACGAGAGGACTGCCAAAACTACTTGCCGCGGTATTTTGATGAGAAGCCCCACAATTTCTATAGCAATGGGATCATGTTCCTACCTACAAGATGGCAAAAAGCTATTGAACAAAATGGTACCTACATACTTTAGTTAAATGTAAATAAACTATATTAAAAAATGTTTTGTATTTTCTTAAAAAATGCTAAGAAACTTTTCCCCAACCTAATATGTTAGTCTTCAAGGTATTTATAGATATGGACCTTGTTATAGGTATTTTGTATGTACACATTGATGTCTGAAATATACGTTATATTATTATTTATAATACCGCTCATGATCTATATCTTCTTCCTGCCCTTTTCCCACATTACGCGGGGTCGGCACAACATGTATTCCTCCTCCACATCTCTCTATCAGCCGTCATCTCCGATGTCACTTCCTTCGTACCCATATCATTCTTCACACAGTCCATCCATCTCTTCTTCTGCCTTCCTCTACTTCTTTATCCATCCACACTCATATCTAACACTCTTTTAGCCATATGCCCATACCACGCTAGTTTTTTCCTAATTTTTTCTATCACTGGGGCTACTTTTAAACTTCCTCTAATATAACTCATTCCTTATCTTATCCATTCTCGTTGCCGCACACATCCATCTCAACGTTCGCATTTCCACCGCGTGCACTACTCTTCCATCCGTCCTTTTCGTGGCCCAACACTCAGAACATTACGACAGGTCTTATGATCGTCTTGTAAATTTTCCCCGGCATTCGAGTATCACACGCTCATAATCTATATATGTAACAAATTTAATTAAAATCGGTCCAACCGTTTAGTCGTGACAACGTAACAAGCAGACAGACAGACAGACTTTCGAATTTATCATATTGGTAAGTTGATGGATTGAATCGCTTGAATAAAATAATTTATGATTTGACATGATTGGGCAATATCATGTTATCTGGTCTATAGAGTAAAATTCAATATTAATTTATTCATTAAAATTACAGGGATCACTTTGAAACGTCAATTTTACCGCATGTTCCTCCGCGACGAGAGGAAAGAATCAGGCAAGATGCAATGATAGTTATTATTTTCAATTGTTTTTTTGCAATACATACTAATAGAAGCAGAAAAACAAATATACATGAAATAAAAATGATAATCACCAATTGCAGATATTTTAAAATTGATGTACTTAATATTAGGTGTCGAGAAGCGATATCGGCCCCCGGGGTGGTATGTGTATAATACAGCTACAGTGTGATATGCTTTCTTTAATATATTGCTTTTTATATAATTAATTAAATCTACAGATTAAAGGCTTAGCAGTGCTTTCCAGGAGTTAATTATAAAATCGCACAGAATTCCTCAGGTAGGGCTTATAGGTGAGCAATATATGGCGGAGACTAAGACCCAAAGTCTCGAACAACGCCGTAAAGTTGCAAGCCTATCGATCTTTTACAGAATAGATTTTGGAGAATGTGTCCAGGAACTATACGATCTGATCCCGCCATCTCCCTTCCATCAAAGGAAAAATAGGCGCACGGCTCAGTACCATCCGTACCTAGTTAATATACCACCCATTCGCACACACCGTTTTGGTTCCACGTTCTTGATGCTTACGACTACACTTGCCGTCGTCTGTTTTTCTTAAAGAATACAATCCGGGCCTCTTTAAGGTAAGAGTGAATAGGTTTATCTAGATCTTCGTGCTTCATCTTATGCAACATCATCGCTTACCATCGGTGAGATTGTGGTCAAACGAAGTTCTATTCAGCTTAAAAAAAGGTGAGTTATAAGATTGAGCCATCTCCAAATAGAATAAAAAAGGCTCATTTACTTTCTCTAACCGAAACTTAGGAATATGCAGTTTACGCTTGAGATGATTTTTTTTAGCAAATTTCCTATAATGCTGTTCCATTTTATATTGTTATGTATTGTTTTGAAGTGTTGCCAGTTATAGCTTCTCAAATTTACAACTATTATTGTATAAGACAGTGCAGTCCTCGTAAAAACTCTGGCTTCCCGCCATAAAGCGACTTTGTGGACAATTTGGACAATAAAATATGATATTATGTCATTAATGTCTAACAATTCAGTAATAATGACAGACAGAAATGATCGTAAACTTTTCTCCATCGTTTAACGTATAGATTGTTCTCAATGCAGGGTCTTTAAATGAAATGAAAACATTTATTTGACACAACATGACATACACATAAAATACAATGACATATGGTGAAACCTCGTCTTCGTGAGATGATTTCAAAGGAGGTAGACCTTAGCGCATACCATGGGTATGTTGGCTCTGCTCTTCAATATGGTTTAACTCTATGCGGAAACAATATAGATTTTGAAAGAGTATTCAAAGATCAAAAAGGTATGTACATACGCTCACTATACGGAGCTCACTTCCTTGACTCTTGCAAACTTTTTTTAAGCAATATAACATTCTCCCTCTCCCATGTCTCTATTCCGCTGAGCTTGTAAACCAGCATCTAGAATTATTTAAAAATAATAAAGAATTTCGTGTAAGAAAACTATGGAATGGATCTGACAACAGACTCCACAACCCATAATATAAACTTACAATGACGCAAAATCAGGCTCATTCTAAGACTGATAAGTTTTACAATAATCTGCCACAAGATTTATATGATCTATGTGGAAATTTATTCAACATTATTTTAAGGAAATGGCTTATAATCAAATATTATTCATTAAATCAATAGTTAGTTTACAAGGACATTGCATTTTAATTATTATATTCAATTGTATTATACATCATATTTTGACTTTATCAATTTGTTTTGTATTCAATTACTCTGATTTAATTATTATGTATTCAATTTGAACGTTTGCATGCCCTATTGAGGTGGAACATACATGTACTTAACTTATAGACTATGATCTACTGATGTATTTACTATGTCCTCGCAAATAAACGTTATCTTATCTTATCTTGACTTCAGGCTAATTACATTAATTTATACATAAAATAAGACATGCCAGAAGTCTGGAAATTCAAATAATGTAAATACTCAGATAACAGGAACATCCCACGCAACTTTCAATTTATTAGCTTGCAATGTGTGTTTGTTTTTAGTTCGGGTGAAATCTTGCAACTGAATTTTAAAACCGTTCCCCTCAACCAATTGAGCTGAAATTTGGAATACATATGTAACTTCGGTGACAATGCAATAATTGGTACAACGGAACTTCTGAATGGATTATAGTAGGCTACTAGTGTTTGGGCTCATTTAAATCTGCTTGCGGTTCTGATTATGAATTTTATAAAAGCTTGTTTTGAAAAAAAGCAAAAAACAAAAACTTATTACTATAAGATGATGGTATTGCGAGTCAAGTGCTCTAATGACGTCACGTTTTCAAAACAGAGTATTCGTTACTATGTAAGAGAGTCACATATATGGCTATACTATAGGTACTAGTACAACCAATACAGATTATTATGCCCTCCAAATACGAAACGTCGTAATTCCTGCTGTGTAATTTGGCAGCAGATAAAAAGGGAATATCCTGTCAGATCGCTATCCAACTCGAAACAAACGACTCTTTGAGACTTCTCTCATTGTCTCCCGAACGCTTTTTATTTTCAGACCCTGGAGCAAGCGAGGAGAATAGCTGGATCAATACATATCAGTAGCAGAAACGCAAATACCTTCTTAGCCGCAAAACTATGACCCAGTTATTTATAAGAAAGTCATAAAACTACTGTGAAATGATTATAAATGTATCCTATTTTTGTTGTGTTCCTATGAAAATACTCATCAAAATAATAATATAATATATCTTACCCATACAAATATTTATATCTATAAAAACTACTTTAAATAGGTGTTAATTTTAACAGTATTTATTTTATTTTATTTATTTGATAAGCCACACATTACACATTACTGCAATATAAATAAAACTTAACTAAAATAACAATTTTATCTGAATTGAAACGTAACTAATGTGTGCACAGAAAAACAGAAATATACTCATCGAGGAAACAAAGGGAAAAGCATGTTCAATAACATAACTACCACTAAATACTTAAAATGAATATGCACATAACTGAGAATCAGAAGAAAAAACGAATAAACAATAATTAAAACAAAAAAGAAACATATACAAAATACCTATAATACTATCAACGGACTTGGTAGCACACGACGCTACTATGAGCGTCTGCATCCCCGTTGTAATGGAGGATGTCTTTGAGTTGTGTTATATAGCTTAGAGTTAAAGATATCCAGCTCTACATTCGCCTTTGCTAACTCATTGTTAATGGAGTATAATAAGAAATATTGTTTTTATAAGTAAGGAAAGCAAAAATATTATTTCGATTATATCTACTACTACCTAAACATATGTAATATTGAAGGCGATTTGCGACAATAATAAAATCGATTAGGGAGTGTAATATTTTATGCAGATATATCAATTCGAAGTATGTGCGATGAATTTCCAAAGTTTGAACATTAGGTTTAATTAACCTCTCTTTATAACTCCTATTTATATATTTAAATTAGTTTTTGTTGTGATCCGACTCAAAAACTACCCTAATGATGGCTTTAAGATTGATATTACTTAAAGTAAGATATTTTCAACACACTTGCTCGTAAAGTGCGCCATAGTACATCGTTATTAGGGCCACAAACCGAACTATAACACACGCGTGCATAATAAAATAATATAACACACTAGTGCATAATAGAATTATCCCTACAAAGTTAAGTTAGTACCTAACTGCAAATTATATGCAAGTAAACAGAGCATTTTCAATTTAACCGGGTAAGACAGTTTTTGCAACAACAAAGAGGTTTTATGCCGCTGAAAATCCTATAACATTTTTGAAATAAATAAATGTATCCCTAATTATGGCGAAAAATCATTTATTATTATCAAATTACTTATAGGTAATTCACAATAATTTGTTATAAAATATTTGCATTTTATCACTAAAATTATAATTTTGAAGTAGGCTGTATAGCTTTATGTAATCAATCACCTTACATTTGGCGCGTGCAAAAAAAAAACTTGCGCGCCATTCCCATTTTTTTGTTTGCAACGCATTTGTTGCTGTGTGGTAAATAATTGTAAAAATGTCAAGTTTTAGCACATAAGATTAACAATAGATAGCTTTAACCCCGCCAGAAAAACTAAATGCAGCACAAAATGCAAATGAAAGCTTAGGCTTTCAAAACCAAAACCTGCAAAATCTAGAGAAAAGTACTTAGCTGCTTACGCTAGTTTCATACAATGGAAAAGCAACAAAAAAGCCAGTCATTTTCAGAAAATGTGTTTTGGCGTATTTCTCTGAACTCGCCAATACATACAAACCCAGCTCCCTGTGGTGCATCTATTCCATGTTAAGAAGCATGGTTAAGCTCAAACATTGTGTTGATATCAAAACGTACTGTAACCCACAACCATATACATCACGTAGCATGAGTTATTTGGTGCCTTCTCATTCCAGTAATTTGTATGATTTACCTTTGTCGCCGACATTTACACAAAAAGTAAATGAAGATACCTACTAAAGAAGTGGCAAGTACCAATGTTACACAAACTGTGAAATTGCCATCAAAAACAATTCAATATCGTTTTGAAAATTGTATATTCACCAATTGTTTTAATAATTAAACGATTTATGCAATATATGTTTGTTTTTTCCTCGCAAGTGTGTTGAAAAAGTGCGTATGAAACTAGTGAGCAACTAGCTCACTAGACACTCGGCTAATTTACGCCCTCGCCTACGGCTCGGGCTACAAACCACAGCCTCGTGTATAATGAGCAACTTAGCTCACTTGTATCATAATATACTATTATCACATCAGCAACATAGCGTCCGCTGCTAAACAAATGCCTCCCTCATAGATTTCTACAGTGATCGATCTTTGTGTCACCTGCACCGACGGTTACCACTTCCCTTAATCGTCTATCTACTCGTGTCTAGTGGGGGCATCCTACATTGTGCTTTCTGGATGAATATTTTTATTAGTTTCCGCCAGCGGCTTCGCACGCGTGGTTTGTAAATAAATTTGTCTCAATCCAGGCCATAATCACACTATAATATTGTAAATGTGAAAGTTTGGATGTTTGTTTATTTATTGTTTGTTTATTACTCAATGACGTCGTAACGGCTTAACTGATTATGATGTAATTTGGTATATACGTAGATTATAACCTGGATTACCATATAGGCTACCTTTGATCACATAAATCAGTTCCCATGGGATAAAAATGAGGTGTCAAGTCAAGTTTCAACAGCAAATTTAGCTTTATTTGTAGGTTACCTACACATTTAGTAGTGTAACGCGTACGAGTCACGGGCAACAGCTAGTCTAACATATCTACGTGTTTTGTTATGTACAAAACACAATGTATATGTAATATGTTTTGTGTTTTGTTAATGTTAAATGAAAACGGGTAGGGCAAATGGCTAGTATTGTTGTCCAATAGGGTTTTATCAAATACCATAATATCAAGTATCTGTTAAACTAAATAAGCGGCATCGTTGCAAAGGCACCACTGATTTACGATAAAAATGGTTTATTGGAAATGTATCGATTACTGGATATATATTCAAGCTACCGGTATTAAACCCACCTTTAAAATCAGCAAATACATATGATTCCGGATATGTGTGTCGTACATAACAAAACAGGTTGTATACCTCGAATTTCATTAAAATCAGTACCGCCGTTTTGTCGTGAAGACGTGACAAACTGACAGACAGAAAGACAGTCACTTTAAAATTTATAATACTAGTGGTTCGCACCGAACTGAGATCTCGCGAGTCTCCTATAAAAACAAAAAAAAACAATATTTGTACATTATCTTTGACCTTCAAAATAGTGCCACGAAAATTACCACTGACCTATAGTTTCATTCAAATTACAGGTAACGAGAGTTCATGTAAATTGGTTAGTTTTTTTGGGGTAGAAATTGCAATTATTCTGGGTTTCAGACTTTTCCCCATATTTGTTACACCCGTTTACCAAATTTTAGCACTGTGGGATCACTGGTGTACCCTGTGAATTTTGTCAAAGTTTTTATTATGGCTAATAATAACATAAAAACTTCAAGGTTTAAACTAAAAATAACTGCCGGGCCGAAATGTACTCACAAACAACTTTTATTAGATGTGCCACTTAACAGGATAGTCCCATTTTGGTTTTTTTACCCCTCTTGAGCCTCTGTATCTCAACAACTTCCCCAAATTTTAGCAGCAAAATTGTGCCATCACTACCTACCTATATACTAAATTTCACGATGATCAGATAAACACTTTGAAAGTTACAAGAAGAACAACGCCAATTTGCCCAAGTTGATCTACAGATCTCGCTTCGCTCGATCAATTAGTAGGTAGGTATGGATGCTAAAATATCTATACTTACAGATTTTGTTACAGATTGTACGATAAACTATATGCTACAATTAATCTATAAAGCTGTTTAGTTCTAATGGAATAGTGATGATGATGAAAAAAAAAGTGATCGCTTTCTTTAGCAATAAGACCACCAATAGATACATTAAACATAGACAATAAGATACATTAAACTGTTTCTCATTTTTTATATCTAAATATAAATGTTTATATAGAATTTTAATTAATTAATTAATTCATTCAAATATACCCACTGTTCTGAATAAGCTGGTACAGAGTTGGTGAAATGAAAGTCTTTTACTAGTGAGCTTTTGTCCGTTCTTTCAGGAGTTTGGCAAAAAGTACGACCCAATTGTGATCAGATTTAAATGAGATTTTTGACAAAGGTTTATTGTACAATTAGACTCATTTGGAAAAATATATCTAGTTGGATATACTTTTATGCTAATTAATTATTATAAATATTTAGGAAAATCAGGAATAATCAGTTCATTGGTAACACTTCTTAATGACTTATAGCATTTTAGTTTGGGGTACAGAAGCAGATGCCAATACTTACAGTATTTTTACTTCAAAAACGGGCAATCCGTTATATTTTAGGTATGGGGTACATTGATTCATGCCGGGAAAAGTTTAGGGATCTAGGTATTATGGCAATGACCGGAGAGTTTATACTACAGAATATTCTATATGTAAGAGAAAACATTGATAAAATGACTAGAAATAAAGATGTACATATACTCGAAATCGAAATCGTCTTGTCTTACCTAAAACAAGGTTAGCCAACATTTCAAAGACCTACTACTGTACAGCAATTAAATTGTACAATAAAATACCGAATAATGTAATATGTAGGTATGTCAAATAATTCATTTAGATCATTTATAAAAACACATCTTTGTAAAAGTTACTATAAGTTGGACGAAGCTTTTGCTGATAAAACAATGTTTAAATTTGATGAATTGTATTGATTACCTGACATATATAAATTTATTATTATTATTTACAATTTAACGATGCTTTTGCAGATCTTATTTTAAGTAGTTATTATTTAGAACTGTTTCTCTTTTTTTATAAAATTTATTAACTATAGGTACCTATGTATATGTATCTATGGATTATGTAATTATGTAACATATTTTAATTGTTTGATCTGATTTGTCCAAGCACATGTAATTTGTCACAGGATATGAATAAATGAAATGAAATATATTTACAGGTCATATAACAATAGGTTTAAAAACATTTAAAACATAATAATAATTCATTAAAATTTACGGGATAAGGTCGCTAAGGATAAATAGGTAATTTAATAATTGATACATAAAAAGTAGTTGTTATACATTGTCGAACATAATGACTAATGGCGGGTTCTTATATCCGTCGGTAACCGACTACGCCTCGTAGCTCCTTGAAAATGTGTCAAACTAGTGTCAAACTTTTGACAGGTTTTCAAGGAGAAACGAGTCGTAGCTGGTTACTGACGGATATAGGAACACACCATAAAGCCGTGTCCCCATTAGGCGAACAGTGAGCGGCTAACTGTTTGCTTCCAGTTGGCCTCCCTATAATTTTTAAATGGAATGAACATACAGCGCGTGTACGCAGTTTGCGGCGTTTTGCTCTCTGACACACTCAGTGAGCGGACGATTAGCAGCGAACGATGCACGCGGTCGGTTAATGCCTCCAAAACAGCTATCACTTGGAGAATATCCATGTCATTAAACATACCCACTTTTCTCAGAACATATATATACTAACCGTTTACCTTCCCTCCCAAGAGTTCGCTAGTGCTTCATGGCTAATACGCTAGGTCGATGCTAACTCGACATTGAGTTAGCGACCGATACGCCGCTCAGAGTCAGCCAGCGAACAGTCAGCCGCTCACTGTTCGTCTAATGGGGACACGGCTTTAGGATTAGTTTTGAGGATAATACTTACAAATGTGGAGTTATTCATAAGCAGCCTGGTGGTGAAGTTCTTCACGTTGAAGAGCGTGAGGCCCCCCCATCGGTCGCGGAACACTAACTCCTCATCTGAAACAAATAAAACATTCATTTTTTAGGGTTTCGTACCCAAAGGGTGAAACGCCTCGATTTTTTACCACTCTTAAACTCCTATATCTCAACAACCCCCCCAAATTTTAGCTCATTTAGTCACACCAAAATTGTGCCATCACTACCTATCTATATACTAAATTTCACGATGATCGGATAAACACTTCGAAAGTTACAAGAAGAACAACATACATACATATATACAACGCCAATTTGCCCAAGTTGATCTAGAGATGGAGGCAAGTTGATTCAAGAGGGGCGTCTGTCTGTCACCAGGCTGTATCTCATGAACATAGTTAGACAGTTGAAGTTTTCACAGATGGTATAGTTTTGTTGCCGCTATAACAACAAATACTAAAAACAGAATAAAACAAATATTTAAGAGGGGGCTCCCATACAACAAACGTGATTTTTTTGCTCGCTTTAGCTCGATATTGATAACGGCAACAGGTAGACGCTTATATACGGTACGAAATATTAACAGAATATTGAGTTATATTATTCACTTTCAAAATAAATAATTAAATTGAACTAAAATTTATATTTAAGGGGCACCTTACAACAAACGTGATTATATTCCAATTTTATTCTCGGTCGTCCGCTATAACAACAAATACCAAAACAGAATAAAAATATATTTAAGTGGGGCTCCCATACAACAGAAATGATTATTTTGCCGTTTTTATAGGTACGGAATCCTTGGTGCGCGAGTCTGACTCGCTTTTGGTCGGTTTCATTTAGTTTTAATTTCATAAGTTACAAGACTTCTCAGAACTTTACAAAACCTAGGGCGACTTGTGCACCGATGCCTAATCGTATTTAGTGGCTGTAAGAGAGTTTTCAAACCATACCATACCATACAATACGTCAAATTTAAACATGTTTTTCGCTAAATACATTTAAAGATCGTTATGCAAGCCGGGATAGTGTCTTTTTTATCCCCTCTGAGTACCGGAATACGATATCAAAAGGATAAAAAATTAAGCTACTACGTATTTTGTTATGGTACGACATTAAATAAAAACACACGTAGGGCTAATAATATTGTTGTAAAATAGGTTTTATCCAAATTTCATTACCCTAGAAAATTTTAAATTTTCAATCAACTTTAATATCAAGTCCTAAAATATAATTTAATATCATCAATGAAACAGCCTGTATTAAATAGATACACAAATCATATTCGTACTTCTTATAAGTTACCTCTTAAACTGACTAAGCGGCATAATCGCAATGGCGCCGCCGATTTACGATAAAACGTTTTTATTGGAAATGTACCGATTACTGGATAAATATTCAAGCTACCAGTATTAAAACCCACCTCTAAAATCAGTTAATACGATTCCGGATGTGCGTTTTAAATTAATATCGGGCATAAAAACAGGTTGTATAGGTAAGTACGTCTTTTATTCTCACATGAAAACAAATTTTTATCCGTCCGTCCGTTGTAACGTATTGTCGTGGCATGTCACAAACCTGCGGCGAACATTTGCATTTGATGTCGTTTTCTGATTACTCCATCATCATCATATCAGCCATAGCCATATCATACATCTCCTCCATGGATTTCCAGAGCGACCAACTTGTACGGCCTGCTCCAATCGGCTCATAGCAACCTTTATCAGGTCGTATTTCCATCTACTGAGGGGCTGTCCTACAGAATTATTTAATAATTAAATAATTAATAAATTTAAATCAATTCTGTCACAAAATCCACGCTAAGGAAGTGAATATTTTCTAAGTTAATTTTGCCGAAACACAACTTTTTTACAAGCTTTTTGTCAACTTGCAATGTTTGTCCGGGTGGAATCTTGCAACTGAATTTTAAGCCCGTTCCCCTCAACCGATTGAGCTGAAATTTAACATAGATACGTAACTTTTATGATAATGCAATAATATGGTACCATGGAGGTGGTCTCATGATGGAGACGGATGTTAGACAACGGAACTTCTGAATGGATTATAGTAGGCTACTAGTGTTTGGGCTCATTTGAATCTGCTTGAGGTTCTGATTATGAATTTTCTAAAAGCTTGTTTTGAAAAAGTAATTTTTCTACAAAAACTTATTATAGGTAAATCAGACATCTATCACCTCAAAAGGTATAACAATATATAAACTTACACTGGCAATCAATACGATGACACGATAAACCAGGCTCAACAGAGCTGCATCATAATGCCTTGAATTATCAAAGTGGGTCTACGTACACTGGTTGTTTTAACCACCTGTATGATAAACCGGTGTTAGTTGATTGGCACGTAGAGTTCTGTTTTGGTATTGTATGCCTTTGAACGTTATTTAGCACATAATAGTTACATATAAGCCTATTAGAAGACCCGCGTAGTAAAGAGACAATGCATTATTTAACCTGGATGTTACTAGATTTTTTTATTTAAGACGTGATTCTACACGCGGAGTTTGACAATGTATGCCTTTTGCAAAATTTTCCCAACTTATCTATTTATGTGTTTTAATTACCTATTGTATGTCCGAAAAGGGCAAACAGTTTGTTTACGTATTTTTTACAAACCTTTCATCTTTTGTTAAAAACAGTTTACATAAAATTAAGATTATTCTATTCTATAATCAGTACTAGAATAACGTTTCGCCAATAATGTATTATAATATAACGGCTTACAGTCCGTTCATACAGACCGGCTCGGAGAGGAGAGTAGAGTTTTATTGCGTTTAAAAAAGAGTTTAGGGTCATTGAAATAAGGTTGTTTTACACTGAGCAGATTAGGTCGGCTTCATATAAAAAAGAAGTGAATTGAAAAAACAACCTTACTCGTACTCTTTAATTCAAACCGTAGGGACACAATAGAACACTTGGTTACGTCGATACTAGTACTTAACTAATTACATGGCTTTATCTAAGTCGTTCATTGCACCATCATTTTGGAGGTGCTAGAAATAGACAAGCATTTCATATACATTTAAGTATCTAAGCACTGATTAATATGTGCTTAAGATTACAGCTGCTGTTGATGGGCATTGTCAAAGATTTTATTATAAAACCTAATTTAAATTCTAAATTGATATGTAGATAGATAGATAATTCTTTATTGTTACACAAATTACAATAACTTTACCTAGAAAACTTAAAGACCAATACATGCTGGTACAATGGGCGGCCTTATCGCTCAAACCGACCTCTTTCAGGAAAGCTTTGGATGGACTGGTTTGAAAAAAAAAAGGTGTGAAGAGACGGTGTATATGTCAATAAGTAACAATAGGATTAGGATGGATTTCGGTAGGATTTCCCGTCACGCTAGCCTCAATGATATCATCCGCCGGGCTTTTTGCTGCTTCAACGTTCCAGCCGTTCTCGACCCAAACGGTCTGATACGTGACGATGGTAAGAGGCCTGACGGTATGACTCTTATACCTTGGGAGAAGGGTAGGTCTTTGGTGTGGAACGCCACGTGCGTCGATAACCTTGCGTCATCTCTTCTCTCTGGTACAGCAGTTGGGGCCGGTGCGGCGGCAAATTCAGCCGAAGATCTCAAGCGGCGCAATTATGAAAGTCTCGACAAAGCTTACGTGTTTGAGCCATTTGGGGTCCAGACCCTGGGTCCAAAGGGCACTGGGGCCCATCACGTTTTCAAAATTCTTTCTGGGCGTCTGGTCGAGTGACGTGTGATCCGAGAGCTGGCGCTTATCTGGGTCAACGCATAAGCATTGCAATTCAGCGGGGAAATGCAGCCAGTGTCTTAGGGACACTTCCGCCTGCTAGTAGTGATCTGGAGCAGTTGAGCTATCTATAGATCGTTCTATAGATTCGATCTATAGATCGATCGTCTTTGGATGATTCAACTGTCTCGTCTGTATTTTAGTCATATAAATATTTATTGTTATTAAAGGCATTTTGCCCCCTTTTTATAAGTAACAATTATAAACATTGAATTGCATTAGTTATTAATTACATATTGATTACTTATATCAATGACCCAAAACTCTTTTTTAAATGCGATAAAAATGTACTCTCCTCTCCGAGCCGGTCTATGTGAACGGCCACTAACTGTCTAAAAGGCGTTGTTGCATCCGTCCCTCAGTAGCTGTAGAGGTCAAACGTTTGATACCAGCCCACTTTTTGCTTTTTACACAAATAAAACCTTTGAAAAATAGATTTGTGGTAGCTGTCAACGATTGAATATCAATAATTTGGCTTTATAAACTATTCCATCGATGCATGACTCAAATTGACTTCCGGTCCGGGCGGCTTCCGGCGCGACCGGAAATGCCGCCATATTGTGAGGTGCGGTTGATTACAGATTCAATCCATCATTGCTAACTGGGGTAGGCAGGTATTCCTTTGTAAGACATGACGTTTTCCTAAGGTGTGTAATTTTTTGGCGATGAAAATTTATTAAATGGATACTATGTTCTAAGAAGGGATGTATTTATCTTCACTACCATTGCTTCATTGCTGGCCCCATTAGTAAATGATCAAAAAGTAAATTAACTCTATCAGTGATTGAGGACTAGCCCTTGCTAATTATTCAGATCCCAATAAAAAATGTGTTTATTCCAATTTATTAATACACCTACAATTTTGTGGTTTTAGGTCTTGATCTTAACAAAGGCCAATGAGTAAAATGCCTATTTTGTTATAAAATTCACTATAAATATTGCATGATGGTAACTCTATTGCAAAACATGGATAGAGTTCGGGCTATTATTAGGGTAATTCTTATGAAATGGATTAAGGGCTTGGAGAAATGAGATACGGTACGTCCCAATTCTGTAATATTAAGAATGATTGAGGCAGCTGGTGACTGGCCGCACTAAATGGGCCCCCATGAGTACCGCCAATGGAAGACAGATCGACCCCTAGGTGGTGTGTGAATAGGGTTCTGCGTATCGCACCGAACACTCGCCACAAGCGTACCCTGGCTATTATATATATTTTTAAAGTTAGCATGCCAACCTTATTCGCTACTTAGATGCTTATTCGGTTGGCAGATAGAAAATGCTTTGTGGCTAAGGCCACCGTTTGTACATCAATTTAAGTATTTGTATGCAATTTTTACATTAAGGGCGACTTGCGCAACTACATATATGCCTAATCGTATTTAGTGCATAGATATGATTAAAAGAGTGGTCAAATCATACATATACTTCAAATTTAAACATGTTCAGTCGCTAATTACGTTTAGGAATAGTTATGAAATCAGGGCTTAATTTTTTTTGAAAATTATAAAAATATTTTTTTTAAAAGAACCAAAGAATACAAATAAAAACATTAGTTTATTAAAAAAAATTTAACCAAACGTATCTCGAACACAATTAAACACCAGTTCTAAAATTAATAATGACCTCATCAAAGTGGTTGCACCGTGATGCCACAGACGGACACATAGAGAGACAGATAAAGCTTCCAAACTTATAACCACTCAATTTTCATTAGGGGTTCAGTTGTATCACAATTCTGTGGTAACTTTTATGTAGAAGTAGTACCATAAATGCATTTAAAAGAACCGTCTTATCTTCTTATTTAATTTAATTCAAATGATTAAGAATTGCCAACGAGTAATCTAAAATTAAAATAAAATACGATAGACACGCTCCATGTTCTCACTCTGTGAAAACAACCACAGCTAACGCTACCTGCGTTAGCGTGGTCAGCATCATACAATTCATTACTTTATTACGCGTATTACGCACGCGCAGAGGGCTGCGGCGCGTACTGCGAGGCGAGACGCAGTGCGGAGCAGATCGGACTCACCCTGATGAAGGTTCCAAATTGAACAGAAACATTGTCGGTCGAAACACCGATAAAACGGTACGTAATAAATCCCATATTTATAATAATTATTGAAATAAATCACGAAAGTTTTCTAAGTAAAATACAATTCATTAAAAAGTGTAACAGAAAACAGTAATAACAATAGACATTTACGACATCAACATTTCAATACAGGTACCAAAAGTAGAAACATAACAAGCAGGCGCACGGCTCTGTACCATCCGACCTAGTTGATATACCACCTATTCGCACACACCGTTTTGGTTCTACGTTCTTGATGCGCACAGCTAAGGTATGGAACAGTTTGCCATCGTTTGTTTTTCCTAAAGAATACAATCCAGGACTCTTTAAAGTAAGAGTAAATAGGTTTCTTCTAGATCTTCCACATCATCAGGTGAGATTGTGCTCAAACGAAATCTATCCAGTTTAAAAAAAAACTCTTCCAAAGGCCGTCCACTGCTGAGCATAGGCCCATAGATTTCCAGAGCTACCTGTCATTTGCGGCCTGCACCCAATAGTTTTTAGGGTTCCGTACCTCAAAACGTAAAAAACGAACCCTTATAAGATCACTCTCATGTCCGTCTGTCTGTCCGTGTGTCACCACCGATTTGCTCAGGAACGGGTGGGCCTAGCAAGTTGAAATTTATACCAGATACTGAGGTCTATAGTCCCTATTAGGTGTATAAAAATCAAGGCATAAAGTTAACGCCATAAAAAGATACGGGTAAGTTTAGATTTTCGCGAAAACCAAAAGTACCAAAATTTACCTTAATTTTCAACTTTTTGATGTAAAACTTCTTTACGTACACTTGACTTGGAGAGTAAGCTGGTGAATGCGTTACAAAAAGTGCTAATGGAAGTTGAGAGGGAGATATACGTTAGTGAAGATTGAAAAAGAGAGTGTTACGTTTCGTATATTTTTAAACGTTAATGTGCGAGTGCGAGTTGCGTCTGTCCAGAATGAACATAGACTGATGACACCTACAGACGTGTGGACAATTTTTTAATTTAACAATTTTGTAAACTAATATTTCGAAAAAGAAGTTTTACTGCAGTCGCGTGAAGCACACTAGTTTTTTTTATTTTTCGGAATTTTCCCTTTACTGCTGCTTTTAACGAACATTGACAATTCTAGATCAACCGGAAGTACCCTATAGGTTTTGGGTCGAAAACCTATATGGTAGTTCCCGTTGTCCTAGAATCACGAAATTTGCCAAAAAACAAGCACCACAAATAAAGGAACAATTCCAAAAAATAAATCAAGTAAAAATTAAAAGGTGCATACATACATACATAGTTAACGCCAATTAAGATAGTCCTCTGAGTTGTATGGGCGCTCATACAATTTAGAGGACTAGCTTAATCGGCACCAACCTCAAATAAGATAAATTAATAAAATTGTGCTATTGAATTACATAATTAATTAAGTGGTGCTCCCATACAACAGACATGATTTTTTGGCCATTTTTATAGATAATGGTATGGCGTGAGTCTCCTTCGGGCATGAGTCCGACTCGCACTTGGCCGGTTTTAAAAATAAAATATATATATTTGATCGAGCGAAGCGAGATCTCCAATTTAACTTGGACGAATCGGCGTTGTATGTATGTATGTTTGTTTGTCAGAGGATAACTTTCGAAGTCATGGCACAATTTTGGTGTGACTAAATGAGCTAAAAATGTTGGGGGGCTGTTGAGATATTGGGGTTCAAGAGGGGTAAATAAAAATGAAGATGAGGCTATTACGTCAAATGGGACTTCAAATGAAAGGTCTTCATTAGTACGTTTCGACGCCGTTTGAGTTATAGCCATAATAAAAACTGAATTTTGACGAAATTCACAGGGTACACCAGTGACCCCACATTACTGTAATTTGGTATGTGTGTAGCTTCAGTAACACAAATATAGGTAAAGTCTGAAACCCAGAAAACTGCAATTAAAAAAAAATACCAATTAACATGAACTCCCGTTACTTGTAACTTGAACGAAACTGTGGGTCAAGTTGAATGGATGTGTATTTCGTGGCACTATTTTATTAGTGAAAGATAATGAATAATATGTTTTTTTGCTTTTTGAGATCTCACGAGAGACAAACTACTAGTTTATTTCATACAACTTACAAGTTCAAATACACAAAAAATTAAAACACATTATTGAAAAGGGATTGAGTGAAACAAAAATATGGTAAATGGAAGTCACCAAATTGTGCAAAGGGTGAAACTGAGGAAGTAGTTCCCTTCAGACGAAGCAGCGAGATGTCCAACACTCTACCACCGTCCTCAGGATGCACACGCACTCTGCTCATCACAGTCGAATATTTTTGCGTGAAAGGCTTCCGTGTGGTACTGCGAAATTATTCCTGATTCCCTTGATATCGTGGTAGTCGAAATATCATCCGGAATTCATTATTATATTTGATGCGTAGGGCTTCCTATCTTTGGCAAATATCAGTGGGCGAACAGCCGGCTGAGACGCAGCAGGTTACGGGATCGATTCCCACCGCGGAACAAGTCTTTGCATGATCTACAGATATTTGTGTCGGGTCTGGATGTTTTTCAAGTTTATTAAAAGTATGTATTTACAAAAAAAAGGAATATCAGAATTCTATCAGTTATCTGGTTCCCATAGTACAAGCTTTACTTAGTTTAGGGCTAGTTAGCGCTGTGTAAAATGAATAAAATAGAAAACGCTTTATTGTATAACCACACTAAAATTAATAAATCTTATTTAAAACATTTATCTAGATAGGCTATAACACAATTGGTGGAGTTATCGCTAAAAGCGATCTCTTCTGAAAACCTTTTAAAAAACCTTTGGAAATGTCCGGCATTGTTATTATTTTTTAGGTATGTCTGATCTAATTGATTTATCTTTTTTTTATACAACTTATATGGCAAACGAGCATGCAGTCTACCAGATGTTAAGTGGCTACTGCAGCCCATAGATATTCACATAGAATTCAACACAAGGTATTATGTTGTCTTGATCTCTATGTGGATACGTTGTCCTACTATAGGACTTAGCTGTTATGCCTATGTGCCAGTAATTACAGGAACATACCATTACCATCTAACCGGAACACAGCAGCACAAGTACTGCTATTTGGCGGCAGATAAAGGTAAGGCGGTGGTGCCCACTTCCTCGAGCTCGGTCACAAATGCTCTACCACCAGTAAAATCTGCATGTATATCTGCATGTAAGAAGATGAAATACAGTACCCAGTCACCCGCAAGCACTTGCACATACATATTTCGGAGCAGAGTGCTTGAAATTGCACTAAAGCTGTGACTCTTAACCACAATTGAAACAGGAAAATGTAACTCACTACCCAAAACAACCTCTGGGGTAACGTAATGAGGGAATAAACGTCACAGAATTAGACTACCTTGCAAATACACGTCTAGCAAAGGTCAGGGGTCCTTATTGATGGCCGAGATAAGAAGGGACCGACCGTAAGTATGAAAGAAGTAAGTTCTTTGGAAAAGGTTTTATAAAGAAGGGTTGTAAAAAAAACTATTGGAACCATAGAATTTGTGAGAAACAATAATTTGGTTTGGAAAGTTAATTTCAAAATCCCCTGTTTATCTCTATCTGTATCTATACTAATACTAGCTGACTTGCCAAACTTCGTACCACCTTGACATGCATATGACGTGGGTTGCCAATATACGTCGCCGGTAGAATTGTCAATCGGCCATCATTAGCTGCATCTATGTATGAGAAAATGAATTTTCGTCATAATTTCTTTTTGCGTGAACTTTTCAGATATTTTAATAATAATAATTATTCTGCTATTCGGGGCGGAGACAAATCCAAAAATCCATCAAAATCGGTCCAGCCTTTCTTGTGTTATATATGGTGTAACTAACCCGACTTTGTTTTATATACATATAGGTAGATTATAAGGAGGAGAGATTTGTATTTTTGTATGTTTGTAACAAATAAACTCAAAAACTACTAGCTCCGATTTCAACAAAATTTTCACCATTAGAATGTTACATTATTTTTGAGTAATATAGGTTATATTTGACGGGCCCCTAGTGTTATATACTAAAAGATAAAACTTTGTACCTCTTTTTAAGGTTATTGGTGTGAGATTTGGCCTAATTAAAATTTATATGGAGAAAGAGGAGCGAATGATAAAATTAAGCTAAAATATGTACTGCGGTTGAATTTAAACCGCCGTTGCAGTCAAACTAGGCAGTCTAACTAAAAAAAAAAATTATATATGCGAAAGTTTGGATGTTTGTTTAGTGTTTTATTTGTTTGTCAATCACGTCGTTACGGCTGAACCGGTTATTATTCTGACAAAAATCTGTACAAAGCCGGGGCTTTAAATTAAAAAAATATTATCCTTACCGTTTCCGAGTTTCGTGAAAGTACTTACAGAATATAGGCCAAAGTACAGGATACGTCGGTCATTTCCTCCTTAAAGAACAAAAATGTTTTTTTTCCAGCAGATACGAAATATTTATTTCTCAAATGATTTACACAATTAATCACTTATTGAGTAAGATAATTCAACATGTAGAATTAAAATAATAATAAATACTGCTGGATATTTCACACAGCGCTATCTAGCTCCAAACTAAGCAGAGCTTGTATTATGGGAACCAGATAACTGATAGAATACTTATGTACTTATTTTTTTGTAAATACATACTTATAATATATAGAGAAACAACCAGACCCGGAACAGATATCTGTAGATCATGCAAACATTTGACCCGCGGCGGGAATCGAACCCGCTACCTCCTGTATCTCAGCCGGCTATTCGCCCATTGCACCACGGAGGTCGACAATATATTCTTCGTCCTGCTCGTTTTCCACATTAAGTGGGGTTGGCACAATATGTATTCTTCTTCTATAGTTTTCTATCAACCGTCATCTCCATTGTCACCTCTTTCTTACCCATATCATTCTTCACACATTCCATCCATCTCTCTTCTGCCTTCCTCTATCTCTCTATCTGATCTATATCCATCCACGCGCATATCTAACACTCTCCTAGTCACAGGTTTTCTTCCCTTCGCAAGACATGACCATACCACGCTAGCCTCTTACTCCTCAACTTTTAAATCACTGGTGCTACTTTCAAGCTTCCCATAATACACTCTTATCTTATCCATTCTCATTACATCCATCTCAACATTTGTATTTCCGACGCGTGCACTCTTCTTTCATCCGTCCCTTTCACTCATTTACCAACACAAAACTTGTGAATCACAATTCACAATTTAGAACTACGATGCCACATACAGACAAACATTATGCGTATAACTTAAAATACCCCTCTTTTTGCATCGGCGATTAAACATAATATATAAAATTCTAAAGAATAAAGTAATCAACTAAATTTAAATAACCGAAATGTTTAGGCGTGCCGTGACACGCTCAGATCATATTTTCTCTAAAATAGGCGATAATGACAATATTGAATGGTCATTTTTAAACGACTTCAAAAAAAGAAGGTTCTCAATTTGTCGTAATTTTAAGTACGTTCCCTGATTATTCAAAGATGCCTGGACCGATTCCAAAAAATAATTTTTGTTTAAAAGGGTATAATTCCCAGGTAGTCCCATTGGCATCAAGGCAGGATCTAATGATAGAAACGCATGCGTTTTAAATATTTCCTATGAAAAATACTATTCAACTACTTTTGCGTGTGGTACCATCTCATGTTGCCGAGCTGATGATGGAAAATATAACTCCTTAACTATTAGGAGTTAGTGGATAATTCTTTAAATATTATAGGCTCGTACAGACCGCTACTTATGTTCCTTTGAGTTATTCAGGTGAGCTGATGATGAAAGGTTACAACTCATTGTTAGTTAGGAGTTAGAGGATAATTCCGTATATACTGCTAGTTATTATTATTAAAAAGTATAAACTTCCAGATTGGTCCCACAGTAATTTCATCAAAATCGGTTCTGTAGTTTGGTTAAGCCGATCATATTTTTGTTAAAAAGTACTTACCAGTTCACCTCATAAAAGTGTCGTAGAACGGTAATATAAATACCCATCCTAAGTTGGTTATAAATAGGGCGGATGGTACATGGTAGTGAGCATTTAGGTCACACGACGCAGATTATACTCAGTGAAGTGGCGTCGCTTGTCCATTTGAAGCCCTGCTTGCATATTTTAGACGCTTATGAGATAGTTTGGCACAAATGCCCTACATACTCGTATGTCTCATATATGCCAAACTCTATCATAGTAAGGTCGTATATCTCTAAGCATATTTTTTTACCACTAATGTAGCAAATAAGCACGAGGCCCAGTTGTGGTAACAAATATAAATACAAATGTTAAAGCCTCGTTTAAGTATAAAATATCTGTATTAGAGGATTTTAATCTTCTGTGATATTCATCATCATCATCATCCACAGCCTGACTTCACCCATTGTTGTGTATACGCCTATTTGTGTTGTGCCATCCGCCACGATCCTACGCTAGTCTCACCCACTGACAGCCTGCGACCTTTACGATGTCGTCCACCCATGTCGCTGCCGGACGTCCTACCCTTCTATACCCGCTCCTCGGCCACCCTTCAGTCACTGCCCTGCTCTATCTGTCATCACCACGTCTAACCAAGTGTCCCGATCATTTGAGCTCCATAACTCGAATCCCAACGTCATGAACCTTCGTTCGTCTACGGATCTCAACGTTTGGAACTCGATCTAACAGTCTGATGCCGAGCATGGTACGCTCCATGGCTCTCTGTGCAACTCTGGACCTGTACACGGCCTCCTGCTTGAGCGTCCATATCTCGGCACCGTAGGTCATGGTGGGCAGAACACATTGGTCGAATAAGCGGGTCATCAGATACTGTGGAGTTTTAGGCAACTTAAGGATGTCGTCTAGCTTGCCGAATTCAGCCCATCCCAAAACTGGTTTCTGTGATATTAATAGTTTAAAATTAAAAAAATAGGTATCCGTCTCCAAAGTTAGTACTAGTATTTATTTATTTCCACTTACATCTATTTTTTCAGGCCATCATCAGATCAGTTGACTACTGGTAGGTCTCTAAATAGACATCCCCGTGTGATTCCCAAATCAATAAATAAATCACGATGCGTTTGTCTTCCGTTCAAGAGTTTCTTAAGCTCCACGTAAGATCTTCACCAAACTATTAAAGGAGAATAATCGTACTCGGTTAATAACGTTGGCAAGGATAAAACATTAAAAAAAGCGATTTAAGAATCTACCAACTTCAAAAAATATGTAATTATTTTAGTTTCAAGATAAACGAGCAGAAAAAACTTTCAACTGCATTTGCAAAGCCAATTTGATATGTAAGCTTCGTACTGCGGTTTCGACAAATCGATACCAAATTCACTTATAGACTTCCGCGTTTCGGTTTCACTGACTGGGTTAGGACAATTAGTTCGCTAGTAAACTATAACGCGAATAGAAGCGTTAAAATGTCGATTACGGAAATTGCGGAGAATTTTCTCACGTGAATTTAGTTTATATTGAGTTGCGCACTGTACTTGTGTATTGGTTTTACGAGGGCTATGCCGTAGCACTCCGTAGCACGTCCGTAGCACAGGTCTACGAAAACTTACAAAACTTAAAGATGACTGAAGTACTCGTAAATCCGAAATCCCTGCTGGTAGGGGTGGATAGATATTTTTGATAACATTTTTCTGGAAATCCCTACTGGGTTGCATGTTTTTTGTTTTAACTTGCTGCGTTTTTATCGGCCATTGCATCGGGAAAGGTTTAAGGGGCTGGTTGTTCTTTAAAATTATGATTTTACCTTTTGCCTAGCAGTGGGACAAAATAAAAATCTGAAAGTTCTGGTTTTATCATAGAGATAGGTACTCCGCAAATTAATAGCCCCATAATTTTTCACACGTATCTACTAACGCGTGCGATTCCTGCTAGATGACGCTATATTAAATTACCGCCGCCATTACGGCCGGCTTAGTCTTAGGCGTAATTATGTCATACAATATAGCTTAATCCCGCAATAAGCTGGCAATATGCAATGTAACTGGCAATTTCACGTTCTAACTGGTTAGAGCTGTTTTGATGCGGGCTGGAGCCGGATTTATGTCCGTTATTTTTGTAAGGGCTTGTATTTCAGTACCGAATTTAAAACATTCAAATAAAATCATTGGTTTTTGACATTTGAAATCAGAATGTGTCAATAAATCTACGCTAGTATTTTGAATAATAATAACCAGCGGTTCCATGGTAATCTTTTACTATCAAAATAGTGCCCCGAAATACTAACCCACTTACTTGAACTACAGTTTCATCAAAAATACACGTAACGGGAGTTCATGTTCTTTGGTTTTCTTTTTTGGGGTACAGTACAAATCGCAGTTATTCTGGATTTCAGACTTTTGCCTATATTTGTGTTACTTAAGCTACACGCATACCAAATTACAGTACTGTGGGGTCACTGGTGTACCCTGTGAATTTCGTCTAAATTCAATTTTTATTATGGCTAATAACTCAAACGGCGTCGAAACGTACTAATGAAGACCTTTCATTTGACGTCCCATTTGAGGTAATAGCCTCATTTTCAGTTTTATATACCCCACTTGAACCCCAATATCTCAACAATCCCTCACATTTTTAGCTCATTTAGTCACACCAAAATTGTGCCATCACTTCCTACATAATGTACTAAATTTCACGATGATCGGATCATCGATTCGAAAGTTATTATGTAATCCTCGGACAAACAAACATACATTGCATACATTCAACGTCGATTTGCCCAAGTTAAATCAAAAAGTCAACCATTTAATTCAGACAACAATAAAATAGTTAAGTACATGATATTAATCGGCCCATAAAGACATATACCTTGGTCTAAAATACATATTATAATAATGCTTGAGTGTAGTCCTAGAATATGAAGACTTATTTGGAATGACAACAATGGCCAAGTAACGATAAAAATTGTGTACATATTTGTAGGGTTCGGTAATAGAATTTAACCCTTATAAATAAAATAAAATAAATAAATACATATTGCTGGACATTTCACACAGCGCTATCTAGCCCCAAACTAAGCAGAGCTTGTATTATGGAAACCAGATAACTGATAGAATTATTATATACTATTTTTTAAATGCATACGTATAATATTATATAGACAAACATCCAGACCCGGAATCTGTAGATCATGCAAACATTTGTTCCGCGGCGGAAATCGAACCCGCTACCTCCTGCGTCTCAGCCGGCTGTTCGCCCACTGCGCCACAAATATAGTTTCACCGTGTCCATTTGTCTGTCTGTCTGTCCGTCCGACCAGTTACAGCCGTCCTATTCATAGACTATTAGTGCTGTAAAGCTGTAATTTGGATTAATAATACGTTTAAGTGACGCCGACAAGATACAATGTCACAAATAATTGATAGTTAGTTTTAGTTTTTGTCAAAAACCCAATGTCAAGATTAATTTTAAAAGAGCAAACTTGATACTAGACGGGAAACAACCTCTCATATATAGTTTAAAGTCGGATATTATCCGGGCCTATATCCGGCTATTATCATAAAAATAAATATATCCGGCCGTTTTTGTAATAGGATTACGTCTAGTGCCGCTAACGAGCGCTTAAAAAGTTTAATGAAGGTGAGCCTCAATTATATTTTATTTCACGGGATTAGGAGTGAATGTTTTTATTAAGGACAATCCGGAAGTAGTTTTTTGTTTGTTAACGAACTTTAAAAAAAAGAATGTGTTTATTAACTTAATAACGTGTTTTGTAGAACACGTTGACATAAGGGAACAAGTTTGTTTTTCATACCTAGAAAAATAACTTAATCAATATATGTATATAAAACAAAAACGGATTAGTTACACCATTTATAACCCAAGAACGGCGGGACCGATTTTGATGATCATTGATTTGTGGGATCCGTCTCTGCCGTATAGCAGAATAACTATTAAAATATCGGAAATAATGAAGAAAATTCATTTTCTCATACATAATGATGCCCGATTGACAATTCTACCGGAGCGACGGACATTGTCAGCCCACGTCATATGCATGTCAAGAAGTTCGGCGGGCCAGCTAGTAATAAATAAATAATGCTGAACATTTCAAACAGTGCTATCTAGACCAAAACTGGGCTAAGCTTGTACTCGATTAGTGTAATTGGTTATTGTATATTGCTGTTCTAATTGAATAAATAAATATGAGAATACACGCCTACCGCATACATCTCTAGAGCGGTCGGTTTTGTGCAGCCTGCACCACCGTTAGCAGCCGTTACGCTCTCAGCAATCCTTACATTAGAACTGAAGATAAACTAAAGTTAATAACACACAAGTAGCCTAGTATTAGTAAGCTGAAATAGCAGTGGGCAGGGCATATAGCTCGAAGAACTGAGTTGAAGGCGTTGAAGTCTAGGGTGACTCAACAATAATCTATGCTGCGCTATGGAATGCTATGGGAATGCTATGAGACGCACGCCTTGACAGCTTCCCATCAGTGCAGCATACGCGAGCTGCTGCCGCACTGCGTCGCGTGGGTGCAACAGCTTCCTGGCAGTTGTGGTTGGAAGGGTCGATGGCTGCCTCATACAGCACTGAACAGGGATGCACTCCTACTTATTCAGGAGATATTTATAGTTTAAGTTTAGTTATTTCTTTGTTCTACTCTACTAACGTTGTTTAACCTCTGTGTTTACTAACTGATGATGAATGAAATAAAGTTTTTTATTTTATTTTATAGCTCTTCATAGATTCTGAGAGAACAAATGTAACGTGCTGCACTACAATTTGTGTTGCTCTTTCTTTAAAACAAGGGGGGTCAGTGCTGGGGTCATACGATAAGTGCTGAGTCGCTTCTCACCGCACTGCCCACACCCAGTCAATTCAATTGTGTGAATCGCACATAGAGCTAATAATGATCTGTACTGATCCAGTGCACAGCACACCAGCTGCTCACGCAGCTCAAAGTTATATGTAAAAAGGTATAGCACTAGAATGTTAGGTAGGCTAAGCACACCACAGCTCAGCATAAATCAATGTTGAAGTTATCCTTATTCGTCTATTTATTAAAACTAGTTCCCAGTATACACTGGTACAAATTCGACTGTAATAAAATAATTTTGATTTTTAGCTAAATTTGTTTTTCTCCAAATCTCACACTTCTTGCGCACTAAGCTTAAAAAGGTATGCAAAGATTTCTCTTTAAGTATCTACGAGTATGTCTCGCAGATATCACAAGGCGTGGTTAAAATAAAAACAGGCATAGCTATTCAAATGAAGGTCGATGTCAAAAAGACACTTATTTAAGGTTTCTCTCGATAATCGATGGCTTAGCGCGTAATAATAGAAGGCTTTAGAGACGAATGGCGTTATCTGAACGAGCAGAGAATACTAATCCTTACGGTGGGCGCAGACGAAAACAAACGCCTGAAATTGGTACTTATCATAGCTATTATTGTACCTACGTTGTACGAATAAGCACTGTAAATATGTTTTAACTATAACTATTAAATCTTTATAAAATATAGGGAAATATATAAATAATTAAGGTATTTTTAAGGCTGAACATATATTTAATATTGCTACTAAATTACAGAGAGATACGTACAAAATATTGTCTCTATCCTGTTAGATTGGCTTAGCTCAGCCCTACAATAAATTAACACGCTTTAAAACAACGTGCGGACAGGCCGCTGCGCCTGTAGAAGTAATGGTTAACTCAATCCGTTCGTTTGTATGGAGTGCCAGGGGCCTAGTAATACTAGATTGTTACTTGATACTAGATCCTAGGTATCAACAATGAAGGCAATTTAAACTCTGCAAAAAGCCGAGTCGACGGAATGGTAGAAGTTATTAGCTAGTTCGCTGGACGACCGCCAGATGTCCCAGGTAAACAGATGATGGCAGCCGCAGAACTGCTAGCAGTTAGTATAAGGGAACGATTGTGTAACAAGGTACAGACAGTACGTAACTGGATATTGTTCATCATCATCATATCAGCCAAACGACGTCCACTGCTGGACGTAGGCCTACCTCATAGATTTCCAGTCTTACGTGGTCTGCAAGCAGCCGCTCCCAGCAACCTTTAACAGATCGTATTTCCATCTAGTCTTACGCTACGCTTTCCAGTGTGTAGTCTCTTTCGAGAACCTTTCTGCCCCAACGGCAGTCAGCTCTTCGAGCTGTGTGCCCTGCCCACTGCCACTTCAGCTTGCTAATCCTTTGTGCTACATCGGTGACTTTGGTTCGTCTACGAATCTTCTCATTTGTTATTCGATCTAATAGAGAAACACTATGCATAGCCCTCTCCATAGTACACTGAGAGAGCCTTCTTATGAGACCAATAGTAAAAGACCACGATTCTGTATGTCATCACTGGTTGTACCAGTGATGACACAATCATACACACTGATCAAAAACTTTTGTCTTAAGACCCTGAGGTATTTTATTAAAAAAAAAACACTAACGCAACAGAGCATTCTAACACGTCCGTTGCTAACGGTACAGTACAAATTGCATAATAGTTCGCAAAGAGACTAGTGGGTCAAAATATGAAACTTTGTGAATAATGTATATTGGAATTGAAAGTTTGGAAGGTGGTCTAGACAGGAAGATGAATTGTCTGTCAAATGGCTTAGTTTTGGAACTTTTGGTGCCAAAAAGTGTAACATTGAAGCGTGCGGTTGTTTTATGCGGTAATAGCTGCAGAACACGAAATGATGTTTTTTTCTTCAATAAAAGGGGGCAATGGAAAGCTGCGTTCTCGGATTCAAACGGATTATAAGAGTGAGAAACACCACACTACGTTCGTTGACAGACATTGCCGATGTTAGAGAAAAGACAGCTAGGCTCAAATGGGATCGGGCGGGACACACTAGCAGAATGCACCCCGGTAAGTGGGCTAATCTAGCTACAACCTGGAGCCCTGATGGAAGACGCGGTTGAGGTCGGCCAAGAAAGCGTTGGCGAGATTGTTGCTTTTTGGAGTGGTGGAGTGTCGCACAGGACAGAGATAGATGGAAAGACTTGAGGGAGACCTTTTCTCAGCAGTGGGACAATATAGGTTGACAAAAAATAAGAAAAAAACAATTTTTAATAAACTCGTATGTGTTATCGCAATGAGTAATTGCGAATTGTATGTGTTGAATGGACTTAGGGCAGTGCATCGTAGGGCACGTTTCTAAGGTGCGTGACCTACAAGGCATTACTTTGCTATAGGCGATTGTTACCACTTAACTTTATCGAACGGCCACAATGCTTGCTCCAATTCCAGTTAGTACTTAAAACAACTGTTCATGCTGTAGACAAGCATGCTTCATATCTCATTATGAATATAAATAATTTTTATATATGCGTTTGGCACATTGCGTTTCAAATATTTGCAGTTTTTAGATGATTCAACTGTTTGTTATATTATTTAACGTATGTTATGATCAACAGCACACGGCAACGGCTGCACATCGAGGGGGTCGAGATCGAGTATGTACATGAGTATCTTGGCCAGATTGTCTCCTTCCAGGCGCGACAAGAAAAAGAAGTTGTTCGACGCACTGAAAACGCCTAGAGGAGATACTGGTCGATGAAACAACTAATGAAAGGCGAACTACCACTCTGCCTTAAACGCAAACTCATGGACATGTGCGTTCTCCCCATCCTCACCTACGGTGCACAGACTTGGTCTTTGACTGTTCAACAAAGGTCCAAACTCGAGGTATGTCAGCGGGCTATGGAGCGCAGTATTTTATGTGTCCGATTATCAGACCGAATACGAAACTCCGTACTGCGCTCGCAAACAAATATTCTGGATGTCACAAAAAAATCAGCACAGCTCAAGTGGGATTGGGCTGGCCACGTCTGTCGCATGCCCGAAGATCTATGGGCAAAGATAATAACTGATTGGGTCCCTAACGCAACTCGCCCACGCGGCAGACCACCACGGAGATGCGTGACGACTTGGATGTGCATTTACCAGACTGGCCCACTAAAGCAGGGGACAGAAAAAACTGGAAAGAAGGGAGGGAGGCCTTTGCTCTGCAGTGGGACAACACAGGTTAAAAATAAAATAAATAATGTATGTTATGTATATGTATAAGGTTAGAAAGTAGCTCTTCGGTGTATCTGAAGTCTGTTTTTAATTTTGTTATATTTAAGTCTAATGCTCTATTAAATAATTAGGCAGTACCCTTTATCAAATTCCTTTCAATCAAAATTAAGCTTAATCAAATCAAGTTTAATCATACACCGACAATGATTATACCAATTAAAAACCAAAATAACGTAACCTCTCTACTTCCCAACTGCCTTACCCACCACTACACACTGAGAGGCCTTTCTAAACTGGTTCAAATCTGTACTAAACTTCGTAATTGGGTTTAAGAAAGTTTAAATTGATGGTTCGGAATTTTTGGGCTCTGCTTTTTGTATGAAGTTAAAATAGGCCATGGCTTTACACCTTTTGTTCGGCAAATTCATCTGTTTTATTAGGCATTGGTTTCGTTTGAACCCGAGGCAGTAAAGAAAAATGTAAGTTAAAAGATTGTTACTTTTTACTCGACTGCGTAGGAGGGTAAAGCGGTAAGAGCGGTCTTAGGGTAGGAGCGGCAATAATAATTAAATTAGACATATTATCCTATATCTATTATTTCTCCCTAGTGGAAGCCAACTTACAAAGTCTAGAGCACATACGCCGAGTAGCCAGACTTTCAGTTTTCTACAAGATTCATTTTGGCGAATGTGCGCAAGATCTTCATGACTATATCCCTCCTTCCCCCTTCCACCACCGTACAAGCAGACGTACCGAGAAGTACAATCCATACCTGGTCGGCATAACATACCAGTCCTAGCAGTACCAAACGATTTGCTTTAACTTTTCGTGTTAGCACGAGTGGAACTCACTTCTTGTGTATGTTTTTCCGGACCAGTATTATCTCGGAGTCTTCAAGTCCAGAGTGATAGGTTCTTTCACACCTACACTTACCATCAGGTGAGGTAGTGGTCAAGCGCTTGACTATCACCAATAAACAAATTAAAAACATCTTTAAAAATATGGTGTGTGTTTTCTATATCATGTTTGTAATTTTGATTTTTTAATGTGTGTAATAAACTCATTCAGTTTACACACAGAGAGTATAGGGGCTGCCTGTACTAAACCTTTCACGTTTCCATATAATAGCCTCTAAGCCAGGAGGTGGGTTCTTAGGTAATTCAAATATTCATTATGCAAGTTTCCAAGAGTTGAGAACTTCGTTGAAAAATTTCAAACTCCACTGAAAATTTCAACTCAATAGAATCTGTTCTACGTAACTCTTTGCAGGGAAATTATTATTTATACATTTTGCACCTTGAAAAGAGTACTTTAAAGGTAAAATGTTACCATCTTACAAAAATATAGGGTAAAATAGGTATTACCGTATTCGAACAACGCTCCAACCACAAAATAGGAACAAAATTTTAAAAACCGCTTACACTAACTTCCCTAATTTAGTCCACCTGGCATTTCTTTGAAGTTAGGCCATTATATGGCTCATCAACATCATCATATCAGCCATAGGACGTCCACTGCTGATGCCACTGCTACAGCCCTCCCCTTAGAATTCCAGAGCTACCGATCTTGTGCGGCCTGCACCCAACGGCTCCTAAAAACCTTTATCTGATCGTCTTTTCAACCTAGGGCCGTAATACGCTGCGCTTTTCATTGCGTATTCTCCGCTTTAGAACCTTTCTGCCCCAACGATCGTCGGTTCCTCAAGCTATGTGCCCCCCGCCCACTGCTAATCCTCTTGGCTATGTCTGTGACCTTGATTTGTCCACACACGTGTTCAAACATTTGTTCTACTATAGGACCTCTTTCTAGACTCAATATTTTGCTGGAGTAAAACTCTTTTTAGTGTGAATATAACCTTTTTTTCTGACTTATGTTATTTTCTTATGTACGTTATAGTTTTTTTTCTGTCCCAGAGCAGGAATCGAATCCATAACCTCTTCTTCCTCAACAGTTACTTACCCAGCATGCCGCAGAGGTTGTTGTTATGACACATGAACTCTCTAAATACCGATCAGTATATCGTTCATATTAATTCAATTTATCGAAAAGCGACACACGTGTTATATTACAACAAGCAATATAACATATTACATTATCCACAGGCGTACTATATTATATAGTTCGTACTATATTATATTTTTATTTTATTTATTAGGTCTACTAACGATTGTAACAATATTTCATGCTTAACTATATAATAATTTAAGTAGGTACTAATTGCACAACCAATTATAGGTAAACACAACATGCACTAAAAACTATGTAGGTAGTAACAATAACAAAGTAACACTAGGAAATTATAACAAACAATGGAATTACTGAAGTAAAGAAAGAAAAAAAAACACAAAATTGTAAAAATACACACTACTGATAGCAATAAATCTATTAGTTTGGCAAGTTCTTAGTTAAGAACTGCCGGAATATATTATATAGTTAATGCAGTTCCTGGAAATCAATGAGGGAGGCCTTTGTCCAGCAGTGGACGTTCTACTGTACAGTGGACGCTGTATGATGATGATGATGATGATACTATATTATATTAAAATTCTGGTCTCCACTCTAGACCTTTTCTGCCCCAACGGCCGTCAGTTCTACAAGTTATGTGCCCCACCCACTGCCACTTTAGCTTGGTAATCCTCTGGGGTATGTCTGTGAAGTCAGGTCTTTCGGAGCACGGAATAACCGGTGCAGGAGGACGAAATACGCATTTGAAATCTACTTCTGTGCCGGTCACGTTCGTGTTCACGACTCGTGGCGCCTATAAACTACTGATGTGAGGGTAAAACACCTATCGTCCCCAAGGATTAATAAATCCAACCTGTATAAGCTTCTTTTATTTCAAGTTGCGGTTGGAATCGAGGTTTTCTCAGCTTAATATCATATCCACAACTCTTTGATCCATTCCACATTTATATTATAGGCAAGCCATATCTGGCAACACATTACTATATAGAATTATACTCTATCTCACTCGTAAAACCTAAGAATATTAATATGAGTTGCAAAATCTAGTGGTTTTACTGGTGGTAGAGCTTTTGTGAACGAGCTCGAGGAAGTGGGCACCACCGTACCTTTATCTGCCGCCAAATAGCAGTACTTGTGCTGCTGTGTTCCGGTTAGATGGTAATGGTATGTTCCTGTACTTACTGGCACATAGGCATAACAGCTAAGTCCTATAGTATGGCAACGTATCTACATAGAGATCAAGACAACATACTAGCTTGTTTTATTCTATGTGGATATCCATGGGCTGCAGTAGCCACTTAACATCTGGTGGACTGCATGCTCGTTTGCCATATATATAGTATAAAAAAAAAAAAAAAAAATGAATTTTGTACTTTACTTTATTATATCTTCGAAAGTAAAGTCCCTCTGTCTGTTTGTTACATTTTCACGACTATGTCGACCGAAACAGTTTCACTGATTTGGATACAGTTCGGTTTAAAGAATATGACCAGGATTGAGACGTTATTCGACTGCGCATAAGGAAGGTAATGTTTTTATTGACAAACCACACGTGCAAAACCGCGGACGGGTCAGCTACTATATCTATATAAGCAAGTAGGTATGTATATAAGATACATACGGACGAATATATCCCGGAAGCACTAGATATCAGAGTTCAACCAGCCAGAAAATTGGACAACATGCTGTAGAATCCGTGAGTTTGTTCCTCAATTAGGTTAGGTAGCTTTGGGTACATATGCAAATAAAATCTGGCTGTATAATTTACAAAACAAAACATTTTTATTCTATACAGATATATTGTTTTTGCACTTACCTTTCCAGGTTATGAGTCTCACAGAATATAATCATAATAAATACAGATATACAAAAATTCACTTGAATATATTTAAGGATAAATTGGTAAGTACATAAGTACAATCATAAACAAAAAAAAATTTTTATATAATATTATATAAATTAATTGATCGAGCGAAGCAAGATCTCTAAATCAACTTGGCAAATCGGCGTTGTATGTATGTATGTATGTTGTTTGTCCGAGGATAACTTTCGAAGCCTTTATCCGATCATCGTGAAGTTAGGTATATAGGTAGGTAGTGATCTCACAATTTTGGTGTCACTAAATAAGCGAAAAATCTGTGGGGGGGGGGGGGGGGGGGAAGGGTTGTTGAGATATTGGGGTTCAAAAAGCGTAAAAAAAAAACAAATTGGGACTATCCGGTTGATAAAAGGTCTTTGTAAATAAATTTCCACCTCGTTTTTACTTTTAGTTTAAACCTTGCAGTTTTTAAGTTATTTTAAAAACTGAACTTTGACAAAATTCACAGGGTATTCACACATTCAGTATTCAATTTTCACATTGCTGGAATTTGGTATGCGTGTAGCTTTAGTGACAGAAATATAGGCAAAAGACCGAAATCCAGAATAACTGTAATTTCTACCCTAAAAAATTTAACCAATAAATATGAACTCCCGTTACCTGTAATTTGAATGAAACTGTAGGTCAAGTATTTTGGTTATTATTTCGTGGCACTATTTTATTAGTCAAAAAATAAGGCCGTCTTGAACAACGATCCCTAAACGTATTTAGCGACTAAGCATGTTTAAACTTTACGTATTTGTATGATTTGACAACTCATTAAATCATATTTATCAACTTAATACGTTTAGACATCGTTGCGCGAGTCGCCCTAAGAATATTTTTTTTGTGTTTTGGGAGACTCGCGAGATCTCAGTTCGGGACGAACCACTGGTAATAAAAATGCGAAAGTTTGGATGTTTCGCTGTTTGTTTGTAACTCAATCACGTTGTAACGGCTGAACCAATTGCGATGAAATTTGGTATGTAGATAGGTTATGACCTGGATTAAAATATTGACTACTTTTGATTAACAAACCGCGCGTGCGAAGCCGCCGGTGGAAGCTAGTCATATTATAATTAGGGTATAAGATAATGACATTAATAATAAATATAAACTACCCAGGCTTTAAACGGATTTATATCATAATAAAATATAGCCTTTACCACTCAGGGATAGTGTAGCTTACTATCAGTGAAAGAATTTTCAAAATCGGTTCAGTATTCCGGAGATTACTTATTCGATTAAACAAACTCACAAAAAAAAATAAACATTCATGTATTTTATTAGGAAACTGTACTCTCAACAAGGTCTCTTTCTCAGACAAAATTAAGAAAAACGATTAGGTATGTTGTTTGCACTATACGTAAGTATTTTCTGTCTCAATATTTTCACAGCTTAATATTATCTGGGGCACGTTTTCATATGAAAAGAGAAATCAATTCTATCCAGTAGTAAGTAAATATTAATAGCAATATTATTGAGAGCGATCGTGATCTGAATGTAATGCTTATAAAAAGAATCTCAGGCTCGAACTACACGACACCGGAATCTCACGGATTCAATAAAAAATTGTATCGGAAAAGCCCGGACTCAATCGACACAAGAGACAAGTTCAATAGTAGTAGAATTCCTTGTGATAAGGCTCGCCCGGAGAAGAACTACCACCATATCTATTTCTTCCAACATTACAGACACATGAGGCTTAACACCTAAATGCTTCAAGTTGATGGACGCAGGGCAAGTTTCTAAAATGCGAGACCTACGAAAAAAAACGCGAATTGGATTATTTGCCACAGACGGGTACGCCCGGCTTGGAGTCGCCGCAATTGGATTTTGGAATGATTGGGTATCAAAATATTCCTAAGACTCCACATAATACTCTTTTAATTTTGAAAAACTGAATACACGGACAGTTTTGGAGTCTTTTGGAGTGTTGGCGTGGAACCTTGTGGAGTCGCGTCCTCGTGTAAATTTTGAAAAATTTAACACACGGACGGTTTTGGAGTCTTTTGGAGTGTTGGCGTGGAACCTTGTGGAGTCGCGTCCTCGTGAAAATTTTGAAAAATTTAACACACGGACGGTTTTGGAGTCATTTGGAGTGTTGGCGTGGAACATTGTGGAGTCGCGTCCTCGTTAAAATTTTGAAAAATTGAACACATGAACTGTTTTGGAGTCTTTTGGAGTGTTGGCGTGGAACCTTGTGGAGTCGCGTCCTCGTGTAAATTTTGAAAAATTGAACACACGTACGGTTTTGGAGTCTTTTGGAGTGTTGGCGTGGAACCTTGCGGAGTCGCGCCCTCGTGTAAATTTTGAAAAATTGAACACAAGGACGGATTCGGAGTCTTTTGGAGTGTTGGAGTGGAACCTTGTGGAGTCGCGTTCTCGTGTACATTTTGAAAAATTGAACACATGGTCGGTTTTGGAGTCTTTTGGAGTGTTGGCGTGGAACCTTGTGGAGTCGCGTCCTCGTGTAAATTTTGAAAAATTGAACACACGGACGGTTTTGGAGTCTTTTGGAGTGTTGGCGTGGAAGCTTGTGGAGTCGCGTCCTCGTGTAAATTTTGGAAAATTGAACACACGGACGGTTTTGGAGTCTTTTGGAGTGTTGGCGTGGAACCTTGTGGAGTCGCGTCCTCGTGTAAATTTTGAAAAATTGAACACACGGACGCTTTTGGAGTCTTTTGGAGTGTTGGCGTGGAACCTTGTAGAGTCGCGTCCTCGTGTAAATTTTGAAAAATTGAACACACGCTCGGTTTTGGAGTATTTTGGAGTGTTGGCGAGGAATCTTGTGGAGTTGCGTCCTCGTCAGCTTTAGGCGTAAAAAAGTAGCGAAATTATACTAGGCCGGGTTCATAATTCCAAACAGTCACGTCACATATTGTGGTCCTGACCCCATTATCTGTAGGTATCAGAAACTACGACTACTCCGTACCGCAACATAAAATAATAATGCATTCGGTCTGTCATCATTAATTATATATAGTAGTACTAAGATTTGCTGGAAGAAAACTCTTATTAGGGTTAAGCTCGCCTTTATACATTTTGTAAGCTGTTTTTGTCTGTAATCTATTTGTGTATATTAAAGAATAAAGATTTATCATTTGTACATGCTAGTGAGCTTCTACAATGGATGTTACTTATTTATTCAGAAACAATTAAATCTACAATATTATTACCACATACAATTAAACTCGACATTGCTTTCATAAAACCCTGAATATAGCTGCAGCCTGCACTTTCAGGTGCTATGTAATAGTAAATACCTTGTTAAGCATATTAGGTACGCACAAAACAGATATGTACTGTATTCTAGATTTGAATTTTATGTTTTTAGAAAATTGTTATTTTAATTTGTATGTTTTCTTTAAATGTTTTGTATATTGAGTACGTAAACAATAAACATGTAACCGCTAAATATTGTCTGTATATGCTATGTTGATGACTCCTATAATACAAAATAAATATAAGAAAAAACACACAGACCCAATATATTCTAATGAAAACAGGGCAATTAATTTGTGATCTACAAAACGATTCCTCCTTTTTCCCCAAAACTCTCAAATCCTTTATTAAGTACCTTCCATTATTCCCCCAATAACGAAGCCGACGCCACTTTTAAAAATAAACAAAACTCGAAGCGTAGGAACGCGAGGGTAAATAAATGTTGTTTCTCAGGCCGTAATATTTTTAGACTAAAAAGTGGGCGCAGTGGGCGAATAGCCGGCTGAGACGTAGGAAGTTGCGGGTTTGATTCCCGCCGTGGAACAAATGTTTGCATGATCTACAGATATTTGTTCCGAGTTCATGCTCTAATGAGCAATTCTAAAACATTTCGTATTTCAGAACAATTTTGAATTTCGAACATAGTTCTTGCACCTGTCGGACTTTTATATCAGTCATTGCATTATCTTATTTGTCCTATCATGGCATTGTCAAATACGATATTTCGATGTTTGTTTGTTTGTTACTCAATCACATCGTAACGGCTGAACCGATTTCAATGAAATTTGGTATGTACGTAGATTACCTTACCTGGATTAACGCATAGGCTACTTTTTGTTGACAAACAACGCGTGCAAAGGCGCTGGTGGAAGCTAGTCTAAAATATATTTTTCTATTAGGTCTTGGATGATTTTTCTACAATATCTAACAGTACACCAAATAACATCGTGTTTATGTATCATACGTATGTATTTTCAATAGAAAATGTGCTTATGTGTTTTAACAGTGATCTGGTTCCATAGTACAAACTTTGTTTATATTGGGGCTAGATAGCGCTGCGTGAATTTTTCAGCAATACTGCCCAATAGAGGCAGTGGACAACTACATTTATCTTGGACATTGTTTATCCTTTGACTCACTTTCCTAGAGATTTCGAGACGAGTCCAGCTAGGATGGGCCGCCTTTAGTAAGTTAGAAGACGTACTTAAGTCTAAAATCCCTAAATGCCTCAAGACCAGGGTGTTTAACCAATGTGTCCTGCCCATTCTTACTTACGGTTCCGAGACATGGCGGCTCATAAAGGAATACATGCATAAGATTAGAGTAGCTCAACGGGCAATGGAGCGTGCCATGCTCGGTAACATCACTCTTGGACCACATACCCAATGTAGAAATCCGACGTCGCACAAAGGTTGTGGACGTGGGTATGAGGATCGCAGGGCTGAAGTGGAGATGGGCTGGAAACTTGGCTAGGAGGGATGACGGCCGTAGGACGAAGGCGATTACAGAGTGGTGGCCACGGGATGCTCGTAGACCAAGAGGCAGACCACCCGCCCGATGGTCGAATGATATTGAAAGCGTAACTGGGTGTCAATGGGTGAGACTCGCAACGGACCGGAAAGAATGGCGTAATAAAGAGGAGGGATATACCCAACAGTGGATGCAAACGGGCTGAGATGATGATGATGATTTATTGTAAACTCGAGAACTTTTCTGGTCTAATGGCCGTCAGTTCATCGAGCTATGTATCCCACCCACTACTAGTTTAACTTTATAATCATCTGGTATTAAAGTAAATTTTTAAATAAAAACAGCTCCATTCCGAGCACGGACTCAGTAATTCAATTTACTATCCTTCGGATAATGTAGCTCTGAGTTATTTATGTTCAGTGGGGTAGGCAGGCACGCATATGTATCCTGTGTTATTACATTGGGAACAGACATAGTGTGGTGAAAGAATTTGGTACCGAACAACGACTGTATCATGTAATATATTACGATAGTAAAATGAACGATATTATATATCTAGAAAGTCATCTAGCAAGAGTTGGTCACTGAGTGACTTGGCATTTACGGCGATATTACATTTGTGCCTTTCAATTTGGATGACGCTATCAAATTGACCCATGTAAATATTAAAGTAAATCATTTGATCTCATTGAATATTATTGTTTTGTTATTTCTGCACCTTTCAACCAAAGGGAATAAATTTGGTTGAACCGTGTAACGCCACTATGGAGCCAACACAAGTGAACAATTTCTTTGCGCAAGCCTAAAGTTTTAAACAAATTCTTTCCACAGAAACTTGCGCAAGCCAGGCAAGCAAACGACCGAGACGTCCACAACCTCGTGAGCTACTGGATCCCCTGGCCGCACCAATGGGTGATGCTAATGAGTTAGGAAGAGGAGACACGAGAGACGAGATAACCTGCGTAACGCCTCGATGCCTACGCCGCAGAAAGGCTAACGAAACGCTCCAAAGAGTCGCCTTCTGCCGAGCTGCGAGACGGGCAGGCACAGGAAAGCTGAGCCTAGTGTCCCGGATCGCAGTGGTAATGGGGCACTTACCAAAACATATAACCACCTTTATAATATTAGGAAGGATTACTCGATAACGTAATACCATTCAATATGATTTTATGGAATGTAATATGATAGGAGTGACATAGTATCATAATGAAAATTCTTCATTTCATTTGTTTTTGATAGGTAGATGAGTACCAACAATATTTGTACCTGTTTTCAATATTTACGTATTATGAAATAGTAGATTATTAACCAAGGGGATAAAGCAGTGTCTTCTGTCGCGGGTGACGATTTAAATCGCGAGCGTAACGAAGTACTCGTGGTTTACTCCCGAGCGTAGCGAGGGTGTTAAAAACTTAAATCACGAGCGAAGCAGGGATTTAAGACGAGTCCTGAGTGTAGCGAAGGATTTAAGTTCACCCAAGACTAAGACAGCTTTATCACCGAGGAAAATACTCTACTTTTTGTACCATTTGCGAAAAAATTAACACAATAATATTATGAGATAAGCATTTATTAAAAATAATGACAATTAAAAGTAAAAGTTAACATTCGAAACATTCGTCCAATTATTGATAGAGAGAGTTACATTTTTGTTTGGTACATTTATTGTTGATGAGTTGATTTGAGTATTTCTCTGTTCTTGCGCCTGAGGAACTTGCGTTTCATTGTAGATAGTATACGTCGGAGATAGTGGGAAAATTATTTATAATTGCGGCAGCATTTGCATTGATGGACATCCGACTGTCACTTTTTTGAGCAAGTGGTACGAAAAGGACATATTTGTCACGCAAACAAAAGCACTGGCGGTCGTTTGTAAAGTGTATGGAAATTACTACTTACAATGTAAGGTATCGCAATGTAAGATGCATTCATTTACGACTTTATAACTGGATGAAAAGCAAACTTTATGGCGCGTAAATTCATATTTCATTCGCTGCAATACAGCAGATAAAACTTTATAGTTGATCAAGCAAAGCGAGATCTCCAAATCAACTCGGGCAAATTGGCGTTGTATGTATGTTTCTTGGCCGAGGACAACTTTCGAAGCGTTGATCCGATCATCGTGAAATTTTATATACAGGTTGTTTGGTAATTTTATATACTGATTATATTAAAGTGATGGTTTCTCAAAACATAAAAAAGACTTCCCGAAAAAAAACTACTAATTTTATTATCAAATTTAAAATGTCTACTAATTTTAGGTGATTAATTCGATAAATAACTTATTACCTACTCTTGCAATCGACATCCAAAAATAAAAGCCCATTTGATATCTCTTTCGGAGATACAAGAGATATCTCGAGACGTCACCAATACAGTATCTGTGGTTAGATGGCAAGCATTATGCAATATCACAACATAAGTTTAATAAAGTGTTTGTTTTTACATGCCAAAATAAATTTCACATTTCTATGGTAAACATTTCACAAATTTATTTATTATGCTCACCAAAATAACCCCTTTCATTTTTGTGCGTATATTATCAAACCCCCTATATAGGTAGGTAGTGTTGACAAAATCCTGGTGTGACTAAATGAGCTAAAATGTTGGAGGATTGTTGTGATATAGGGGTTAAGTGGCACGTCTAATGGAAGGTCTTAATTAGTACATTTTAACCCCGTTTTTGTATTTGGTTTAATCTTTGAAGTTTATGAGTTATTAGCCATAATAAAACTGAACTTTGACGAAATTCACAGGGTACACCAGTGACCTCACAGAGCTAAAATTATATAGGTATTCGTTTAGATTTATTGACACATGTATAGGAAAAAGTCTGAAAACCAAAATAACTGCAGTTTCTACCCCTAAAAAAAGTAACCAAATTACATGAATCCCCGTTACTTGTAATTAGAATGAAACTGTGGGTCAAGTAGTTTGATAATGAATTTCGAGCCACTATTTTAATAATCTAAGATTATGAGTCATATTTTTTTTGGTTTTTTAGGAGACTCGCGAGATCTCAATTCGGGGCAAACCACTAGTACATATACAAAACAATATAGTTAATATTGAGCGTAAGTGCCTATTTAAGCATCTCTGAGCAACGCTATCAAACGGATAAAATGTCACCATCGTTTGTTTTCACATGAAAACACATAGAGAGAGAATGAGTTTTATCCGTCAATCAAGGTTATTTAAAGGTCATGAAAAAGGAAATAATACTACTATGATAACATCTAATCAGAAACGATAAGATCTGTAGACAAACTGAGGTCACTAACATAAAGTCAAAATCATTTATTCGTTAAAATCACATGGATAATTTTGATTGTCAATTTTACTGCTGGTAGTTCTTTTTAATGATCCTTTTACAATACATAACAATAAAGAAAATAAATTACGTCTAAATTGTAACATTTTTGGACGATTTGGAGCAATTGAACTTGCTCCAAATCGTCCTAAGCTTCTCTATCATCTAAATTATCTGATATTAAGTAGGGTTTTTTTTAAGATTTTGTTTAATTAAGTTTTTAAATTTATTAATTGTCAATTTTTGTGCATCACTTGGGAGTTTGTTATAAAAGCGTACATTAAACGATTTACTAACTTTATGGAGTGTACAAGTGGCAACAGCGAGTTTAGACAGCACAGAAGATTACCAAGTTGAAGTGGCAGTATACAGGACACATAGTTCGAGAGACTGACGGGCAAACAGATTCACGGGAGACCACACACTGAAAATCGTAGCGCAGGATGACCCCCACTAGGTGGAAAGACGACTTGATAGAGGTTGCTGGAAGCCGTTAGGTGTAGGCTACACAAGATCGGTCCCTCTGGAATTCATGTTTAGTTGTGGACGTCATATGGCTGATATAATAATGCTTATGAAGTACCTGGCATCGCTAAAGGGGTGGTGCTCTCCATGAAAACAAATAACTATCTTAAAATAAAGCCAATGGTGTTTTTTAGGGTTCCGTACCCAAAGGGTAAAACGGGACCCTATTCCACTCCGCTAGGCTGTAATCTCATGAACCGTGATAGTTAGACAGTTGAAATTTTCACGGATGATGTATTTCTGTTGCCGCTATACCAACAAATACTAAAAATAGAATAAAATAAATATTTAAGTGGGGCTCCCATATAACACACATGATTTTTTTGCCGGTATTATAGGTAAAGAACCCTTCGTGCGCGAGTCAGTAATTATGTACAGTGATCGCGAAAGTTTGAAAAATACTTATTTGACGACCGCCGTGGCGCACTGGGCGTATAGCCGGCTGAAACGCAGGAGGTAGCGAGTTCGATTTCCGCTGCGGAACAAATGTTTGCATGATCTATAGATATATTTTCCGGGTCTGGATGTTTGTCTATATATTATAAGTATGTAAATACAAAAAAAAGTATTTAAGTATTCTATCAGTTAACTAGTTCCCATAGTACAAGCTCTGATTAGTTTGGAGCTAGATAGCGCTGTGTTATTATTATAAATACGGGATTTATCACGTACCGTCTTATCGGTGTTTCGACCGACAATGTTTCGGTTCAATTCGTGAACCTTCATCAGGGTGAGTACGATCCGCTCCGAATAACGTCTCGCCTCGCACATCCCGTATTTAGAATAATGATTCAAATCAATCACGAAAATTTTCTAAGTAAAAAAGCGCTTTTTTTATGTCCAGCAATAAAAGAAAATCACTATGTGACTTAATTTTTTTTTATTATTCATGCAGCATCAACATCACTTGTTAACAATCTAAACAATCCTTATAACTAATGCTTAATGCCAATAACAGATTCTCAATTTATAGACTTATCTTTTATGAAATTAGTCACCTAGAGAAAAATATTAAAAAACATAGTATATTAATTAAATTTTTAAGGATTTTAGTAATTTAGTAGGTAAGCATTTAAAGAACAAGACAGCAAACAGATGTTACTTAAAACAGTAGATTTACTGAATTATTCCTAAAAGTAACAGATTTTTACAAAGTTTTTACCAACAACGAATTTCAAAAAGTTCTAGAACAAAATTTTGTTTTTTGTAAGTGAGTGCAAGCACCTCTCTCGAGTTACCATACCTACTCGTACATTTAGCATTTTGCGTTGTACTGTTTTCAACTACCATCGAGAATAACTGAGAATATAAAACATACGTCAAATGTTATTTTGAACCCACCTCAAAAAAAGGAGGAGGATCTCAATTTGGTTGTGTTTTTTTCCTTTATGTTTGTTGTCTCAGAACTCCGTCGTTTATAAACCGATTTCAAAAGTTGTTTTTTTATTTGAAAGTATTTATTTTTCAATTAATCTCATACAAATTTCATCAAAATTGGTTAAATAGTTTGGTTTTTAAATCAAAATAACTGGAATAAATATGCCGTCCAAGTAAATGAAATTGCGTTTTCTTTCCTGTGACTTTATATCGATTCAGTTCTCTAAAGTCGGTACATATTTTTATTAAAAAGTTAAGAGTAGCTTAAAACTAACTAAAATAACTACATTAACTAAATTAACTAGCTTAAATCTAGGGACGTACTTAATTACTAGACGTGATTTAGTCTTGTGTGAGCATCCACATTAGACGACAATAGCGCTTGTTTTATTAGGGTTCCGTAGCCAAATGGCAAAAATACAGAACCCTTATCCGTCCGTATGTCACAGCCACTTTTTTCCGAAACTATAAGAACTATACTGTTGAAACTTCGTAAGTATATGTATTCTGTGAACCGCATTAAGATTTTCATACAAAAATAGAAAAAAAAACAATAATTTTTGGGGGTTTCCTATACTTAGAACTTATTACTTATTAAAACATCGATCAAAGTTACAACGAACTACAAGAACTTTTATATAATGTTACTTGCTGCTACGGAACCCTTTATGGGTGAGTCCGACTCGCACTTGGCCGCTTTTTATATGTATAAGGATGTGCTACTTGATCCAGATTTCTGGGCAGTCGGCGTCGCATACAGGTGCTACAGGGAAGCGACTACGAAGCCAAATCTCCCAAATAAATAAATGTGTTAGTTTTTAAGTGTAAGGTATAGATATGGTCATTGTAGTTATTTATATATTTTGAAATAATATTTTGTGCACATTGTTGCATAAAATAATCGTTATAATATTTATTTCTTTATATTAAGTAGTTTCGCGTTTGAGTACAGTCTCGCCTGATGGTAAGCAATCACACGCTTGCCTAGAAGTTAACTCGTGACTTAACCAAATATATTTACCCATAAGTAAAATGGTGGCCAATTTTAAGACGTCAGGTATTTTCTTATCTTTTGGCAATGAGCCTCGACAGGTAAAGCTGGAATAAATAATGTAAAATCTACTAAAAACTATGGGCGACTTGCGCAAGGATGCCTAAACGTATTTAGTGTCTAAATGAGATTTAAGGAGTTGTCAAATCATCCAAATACGTAAAATTTTAACATTTTTAGTAACTTCTTGTAGACTCCATAAAGTTCGTAAATCGTTTAAAGGGCAAGGTGTTCGCTTTTATAACAAACTCTCAAGTGATGTACAAAAATTGACAATTAACAAATTCAAAAACGCAATTAAACAAAATCTTTATAAAAAGCCTACTATAAAATATCGGATTATTTAGATGATTGAGAAGCTTGGGATTGAAATGGCTCTAACTCGTTTAACATGTTACAATTTAGACGTAATTTATTTTCTGTACTGTTATGTACTGTAAACGGATCATTAAAAAAAACAACCAGCCTTGTTTCTTGCCTTTCTTTCCTGGCTTGGTCGCGAAGGAACAGGCAGTTAAATTGACGTTTCAAAGTGATCCTTGTGATTTTAATAAATAAAAGATTTTGACTTTGACTTTGCTAAATACGTTTAGGGATCGTTGTGCAAGCCGGCAGAACATTCAACTGTATGCCATGTACTTCAAGTTTTAAGAGGTAATGCGATTGTTATATGGAGTGGTAGCCACTTACTCGTAGCATCAGCTGGGCCAAGCATCAACTGGCTTCTGGGCGTCATTTCATCTCTTAAAATAAAGTTATATCACACTAATATTAAACATGCAAAAGTTTAGATATTTGATTGTTACTCAATAACGACATAACAGCGGAACCAATTTCAATGAACTTTGGTATGTCGACTTTTTATTACGTGCGAAGCCGCGGGCGGACGCTAGTTTTGAATATTTTACATTTATCTCAAACTATGAAGCAAGGTTTAAATAGACCTATTCAAATAATGTTCAAAAAATAATTAACACAAATAGTTTGAAATTTCACATAATTGATAGTATTAGAAAATAATGTTCAGGCTTAATTAAAATTTATTGTAATAGTATAAATATATAAATAAATATATATAAATATTGCTGGACCATTCACACAACGCTATCTAGCCCCAAACTAAGCAGAGCTTGTATTATGGGAACCAGATAACTGATAGAATACTTATATACTTTTTTTTTGTAAATACATACTTATAATATATAGAAAAACAACCAGACCCGGAACAAATATCTGTAGATCATGCAAACATTTATTCCGCAGCGGGAATCGAACCCGCCACCTCCTGCGTCTCAGCCGGCTATTCACCCACAGCGCCACGGAGGTCGTCAACTGAGTAATCACTAACTATTTACTTTAATAGGTAAAATTAGTTGTTTCTAGGTTTCTCAGAACCTACACAACATATTCAGTTTTAGTTTAACAGATTTAGTTATATATTCACTTTAAAAATAAATAATTAAATTAAAATAAAACAAATATTTAAGGGGGGCAAAAAAATCACGTTTGTTGTAAACGTGATTTTTTTGCCCGTTTTTATAGATTAATGGTACGGGACCCTTCGTGCGCGAGTCCGACTTGCACTTGGCCGGTTTTATTAAATAATCCTCCTTCTCTTTCTCTTTATACACATGAGTCGAACTACAACTGTATTTATTGCCAGTGTATAGATAAGTAGCACACAATACATTATACAATTATTAATGCATTTGTACCTACTGGGCTTCATAATTGTTGCATGTGTCATTTTGTGTGTACCAAAAAAAATATTATTCTATATTTTTTTTATATTAAACCTAGCTAAACTAAAAATAGAGTTTAAATAATCTCATACAATTCAGAAAATCAAAACAATGAGTTGCTGTTTGCAATCTAAATCAGGAAGGGAGCACACTCATCTTAGAAACCACTCAATCCCGTCGCGAAGGCAAACTGAAACTCACCAAAGCATTCGGGATATTGGTGTATGCTTCTTCATAGTGATCATCCGTCATCGTAATTTTTAGGGTTCTCTAGTCAAACTAGGAACCCGATTGTGCTACCAACTAAGTTACCGTAAGAAGAATGTAAAGTATGGCATATTTTTTGGAAATAAATCTAAATTAGGTATATTAATTATAGCTGTTTTATTCGTAGACTATAAAAAATAACTTTGGTATACTGATATGATTTAGTGACAACTAGTTAGTTGAAATAAAACCTACGGATCCCTAGGAGGTAGCGATACAATCGCCCATTCTACTAATTGCTTTGAGTTTTCTATTTTGTTTATCATTTTTAGGGTTCCGTACCCAAAGGGATATAAAAAAATATAAATTGGGTCCCGCCCTATTATTAAGACTAGGTTGTTTGTCTGTCTGTCCGTCTGTCACCAGGCTGTATCTCATGAACCATGATAGTTAGACAGTTGAAAGTTTCACAGATGATGTATATCTGTTGCCGCTATAACACAATTTAATAAATAGTTACACAACTAACAACAGAATAAAATAAATATTTAAGGGGGGCTCCCATATAACAAACGTGATTTTTTTGCTCGTTTTTGCTCGATATTGATAATGACATCAGGTAGACGCTTGAAATATTCATACAATATGACATAGAATATATATTATCTTTTAAAATAAATAATTAAATTAAAATAAAACAAATATTTGAGGGGGGCTCCCATACAACAAACGTGATTTTTTTGCTCGATATTGATAACGGCAACAGGTAAACGCTTCAAATATTCACAGAATCTTGAGTTATATTATTGAATTTAAAATAAAGAATTAAATTAAAATAAAATTAATATTTGCGGGGGGGGGGGGGGGGGGGGGAGACAATGACTCCCATACAACAAACATGATTTTTTGCCGTTTTTATAAATAACTAGCTGACCAATCCGCAGCTTTGCACGCGTAGTTTTTCAATAAAAACATTACCCTCCCTCTACATTACAAACATACACACAAAAATACAAATATACAAATCTTTCCTCTTTATCATATTCGTCCTCGAGTCCGACTCGTACTTAACCGGTTTTTATTTATACGGTGTACAATAAAATGTTTTCATTCATTTACCGAGCTGTAAGCTGGGCGTGATTTTTTTTACTAATGCGTTCCGTAGTGTGAGGTGTCGTTGAATAGGTCTTCTAAAAACACTAAGGTTTCCTCAACAGTTTAAGATACAAGACTCAGTTTACGAAATATAAAGCTTCAAAGTAGATATATTCGCACAAGGGGGACAAGTTGGTTAGGTTATAAACCAACACTTGAAATGATATTCATGTTTATACAAGAAATTGACCAAAATTAACTGCTAAAGTAACTTTAAAAATACAAAAACAATGATGAAAGACCTTTGTATATGATCGATTGTTAGTTCAACGGTTACCTGATGGAAGTGTACGGAAGACACTGGCTGCATTGCTACGCTTAATTGTTATTTTGTATTGGGTAGCTAAAATATAAACAAATTAAGCGACTAATGAATACAAGGTCCTATGAAGGAACTGACGGCAGCTTCCCCAATAGCAGGGCCGCTCCCATCCAATTAGAAGCGGGAGGAAATGCGCTTTTCGCAACACTGAGTTTATCTTGAAAAATGGTACAAGTACTTAAACTCTGTTTAAAACTGAAGTTGGAATTAAAACTATTTTACTGAAGTTTTTAACTAAGATTTATTAATCTTGTGTTTATTAGGAAAATACTGTACAAACGTGTCAAAATGATCCTTGTGATAGTATTTTTCAAACTTTCGCAATCACTGTATGTTTCGTTCGCATAGTTATCGTATGTCTTATGTGTTGGTATTAAGGTTGTTTTTCCTACAACATGGGCAACATTTTTCTTGTCCTATGCGTACGGTAGATTCACAAAAAGTCAACCCTCAAAAAAAATTGTGCTGAACCACAACGAGCAGATGAAAGTGACTCGGCTGCCCCGCCTCGAAGGAGTGATAGCGTAACGTAGATCATTACCGAAACAAACCATCCAAAATCGATCAAATCATTCCAAATTCGTGTATCGTGTGTGGATTTATTCAGACTATACCTGTGCAAATCTATTATCAAACAATCAAGTTCCACCGGCCGTAATTAATGGTTTTAACGAGTATTTATTACCTGTCTAAATATAAATATTTATTACATATACCTAGTCAGGTCATAAGTATTGTCACACAGTAAACACTTTTCTTTTAGAATGCTGGCCACAAAAAAGTTTATAGAATTCGAATTTCGCATTGTTCATGAAAATAAAAATGTATAATTTTTAGAATTTTAATCGTTTTTAAATATGGAGTGGACGCTTAAAGAAGACCGTGTTGCAGTTATTGCGTTGCATCGTTGCGGTCACGCGCCAATTCAAATTTTTGACATACTGAAAAATTTGAATATGACCAAAAGATTCGTTTATCGCACCATCAAACGATACAATGAAGACTCTAGTGTAGATGACAGGTCAAGAAGTGGTCGCCCTCGGTCTGTTAGGACTCCAGCAGTGATAAAAGCTGTGAAGGCGCGAATTCTAAGAAATCCCAAACGTAAGCAGAAACTGTTGGCCCTTCAGATGGGGTTAAGCAGAACCACAGTGAAAAGGGTGTTAAATGAAGACTTAGGGCTTCGGGCATATCGAAGAAAAACAGGACATCGTTTGAATGCTCGTCTAATGGACCTGAGACTGAAGAGATGCCGCGCTTTGTTGAAGCGGTACGCGAGAAAAAAATATCGGGAAATTCTTTTTTCGGATGAAAAAATTTTTACCGTAGAAGAGAGCTACAACAAACAAAATGATAAGGTGTACGCACACAGTAGTGAAGAAGCGAGCAACCGTATTCCGCGTGTCCAACGAGGTCATTTTCCATCCTCGCTCATGGTATGGTTGGGAGTTTCTTATTGGGGCTTAACAGAAGTACATTTTTGTGAGAAAGGTGTAAAAACGAATGCAGTTGTGTATCAAAATACAGTCCTGACGAACCTTGTGGAACCTGTTTCTCATACCATGTTCAATAACAGGCACTGGGTATTCCAACAAGATTCGGCGCCAGCTCATAGAGCGAAGAGCACACAAGTCTGGCTGGCGGCGCGTGAAATCGACTTCATCCGGCACGAAGACTGGCCCTCCTCCAGTCCAGATTTGAATCCGTTAGATTACAAGATATGGCAACACTTGGAGGAAAAGGCGTGCTCAAAGCCTCATCCCAATTTGGAGTCACTCAAGACATCCTTGATTAAGGCACCCGCCGATATTGACATGAACCTCGTTCGTGCTGCGATAGACGACTGGCCGCGCAGATTGAAGGCCTGTATTCAAAATCACGGAGGTTATTTTGAATAAACTTTAGTGTCATAAGAATCTATGTTTTGTTAAGTTCAGTTTGGTATATAAATGGTTACATAATGAATAAACTTGTTTCAATTATTTTATATTAAACATGTGACAGAATTTATGACCTGACTAGGTATGTACGTAAACGTTTTTAATTATTTATTAATATACTGGTATATAACGTGGATAACTCCAGACGCTAATAAAAACGAGTTGTTTTAACAAATAAAACAGGCATATACGCGATAAAATGGACATAATACCCTTTTATATCAGTAATTATGTACAAATATGAAACTTATATTGACATCTTGTAACATTCTACAAGCGAAGTGTTTGAAGAATTCAATTCCTCTGGAACCTCACGGTACGCGACCACATCGTCTCCAAGGTGTGTGGATGGATTCCCTGCCGATGGCGAGCGATGCCGTGATAAAATGAACCTGCAGGCACCATATCAAACAACTCTTCAGAACACAACCCTTTATATAAGCGGTAGAACACACACAGGGAGGCATACTTAACGGCTCAATACCGATTGTGAGAATTTTACTTAGAAAACTTTCGTGATTGATTTCAATCATTGTCGGTCGAAACACCGATAAGACAGTACGTGATAAATCCCGTGTTTATAATAATTATTGTGAGAATGTTTATTTCTTTTATTTACTGTTGTAATTTTTATTATTATTAATTTGAATTGTAAAAAGAGCTGTCGGCTGTTTTTAGAAGGCATCGTAAAAATGCCGGATTGGGAAAACTGCGGTATAAACAAAAACAAATACTTTTACCCAAAACAGATTAGATCAAAATTATGCCGATGTAAAAACTTTCCCTGTGATAAAACCAATAGAGCATTCCTTTAGAGGTTGGTTTAGGATATTAAATTCTTACGCTGGGAAGAGTAGGGGTGGCAATACAAACTAGCGAGTACTGAATAAGGTTTGTTAAGGCATGGGATGGGGTTGGGTTTGACTGATAGCGATAAAATTAAACTTATAGAGACCAAGAGTAGTTCACTTCTCAAGCACGGAGATAATTACACGCCATACTGTTATTTAATTTGGGGTCAACCCTTTGGCAGTTTATTAATAAGATAATATTTTTTTTTTATATTGACTGTTATAAATAAATAAATAAAAATATTTTATTTCAGACAACTAGAGTCCATATCATATGAATAAAACACACACACAAAAAATAAAACAACAAAGAAGAACTGCTAAATATACAAAAATAAAAATAGGCACTGGGTGTAAATAGCAAACACGATTTTGTGCCAAGGGTGACTAACTGAGGAAATTATTTCCTTCATTAATCACCATCTGCACAAAACACTTCCAGAGCGGAGATGTGCAGCACTCAGCCACTGTCCTCAGGATGCTGTTGCGATTGCCCCGAACTCTGCTCATCAGCGATGCCGTTTTTTTGCGCATGATGGTCTGAAAGCCATCTGTGGGATAGTAGGCAAACATCCCCGACGCACTGCAGTATCGGGGCAACCGCAACATCATCCGGAAGTTGTTATTATATTGGATGCGTAGGACCTCCAATGACCTTTTGGTATGTCGGACCCACAGACTTCTCGTGTAAAAGCTCTGACAGTACGCTTTAAAAAGCGTAACTTTAACATGTTCAGTACAACGGGAAAATCTACGGGCCAACATGTTACATCGGACCGCCAAAGCCCTACGCTCCCTCTCAACATCTGCATCGTCTTTAAGGTCGTCGGCAAGAAAATGTCCCAGATATTTAAATTTCGTAACACGATTTAAGTTTAAGCCGGTTAGGGTTATATTCAGTGTATAACCGGGACATTTACCGGCAACCTTAAAATCCATGTATTCGCTTTTCTTCGCATAAGCCCGTGCTCAACAGCATAGGCTTCACAGACCCTCAGCAATTCCCTGAGATCCCACAGGTTATGAAAAAAATTTATTTTAAATTCAAATATTAATGTATTTTATTTAAACATTCATAATATGTTCCAAAGTTTTTTAATGGTATGTTGTGTTCACTTTCAATAAATTGTACACAAAATTAGATCTTTTCAAAGTTTGTGTACAATTTATTGGAAGAAACTGATAATTACGTTGCCCTCCTTTTATGCAGTTGGGTAAAAATCTTGCTTTAGTCTGGGTTCAGTTGATTTTATTAGTGATAAGATTGCCCATTTTACATTTTTTAGCTAGTTAGGTTGAATAAATAATTATTCCATTTTATCATGTAGTTTTGTGTTAAATTCTGGAAATCGTATCTAACTAAGGACACATTTATGAAAACTTCAATTTACTATCAACGTAGCATTTTTGTGTTTTTAACCTTTGAAATGTTTGGAGTTCAGTCACAACCTGATTAAATTCTATTGTGTCTCGCACAGATCCGTGTTTCAGCATACATACCCAATTCTGCTAATTTATAAGTATAACTATTATATTATGGACCTATACTATTATTTAATAATTATGATTTTTAATCATTATTATAAATACGGGATTTATCACGTACCGTCTTATCGGTGTTTCGACGGACAATGTTTCGGTTCAATTCGTGAACCTTCATCAGGGTGAGTGCGATCCACTCCGAATAACGTCTCGCCTCGCACTGCGCGCCGCTGCCCTCTGCGCGCGAGTGGACAGGCGGGGTAGTGGGGATTGGGTCAAGGAAAGCACAGCGTGTTGACCGGCTGTGTCATCATCATTATCGGTAAACACTGTCGGTCGAAATACCGATAAGACGGTACGTGATATATCCCGTATTTACAATAATGATTGAAATCAATCACGAAACTTTTCTAAGTAAAATTATGATTTTAGTTTATGGCATTCCAAATTTTCAATGGAGTCATAGCAAAGGCGGTCAATGAAAAAAGATTGTGTTAGTAGAATAGCAAAAAGTGGTGATTTTGCGACGATACCAGTGTCATAGTGAAGCAATGTGTTTAGTAGAATTGGGCCCCTGGGGTTAGCGCTACAAAAACGCTGATGTGCGCAAGATCTTCATTACTTTATCCCTCCTTCCCCTTTCCACCACCGGACAAGCAGACGAACCGAGAAGTACCACCCATACCTGGTCGGCATACCACCTAGCCGTACCAAACGATTTGCTTCAACTTTTCTTGTTAGCACAAGTGAGGAGTGGAACTCACTTCCGGCGTATGTTTTTCCAAACCAGTATAATCTTGGAGTCTTCAAGTCCAGAGTGAACAGGTTCTTTCTAGGCAAGCGTGTTCCATCTTCGATCACACCTTCACTTACCATCAGGTGAGGTAGTGGTCAAGCGCTTGGCTATCATCAATAAAAAAAACGCTACTTTCTAGCAATAAGGCCCCAACTTATTTTCTGTGGATAGCCTTAAATGTGAGTGTAGTGATTTACACGAGATAAATAGCCGGATGTATTCCAACCAGTACTTGTGTTCCCTGTGAATACTAAGCCGCTGAAATGAAGCTGCTAAATGTGGTAACCCAGTGTAGCTTGTTTATTATTAGCACATACATATATATATTTTTCTTTTTTTTTTATCTTATGTGTCTAAGTAACCCATCGTGGCCTCAAACACAACTCAAAACACCGTTTAAACGGTATGTGATAAATCCCTGATTTATATTATTGATTGAAATAAATCACGGAAGTTTTCTAAGTCAAAGTGAATAAGATTACAGATACTTAAATCCAAATTACTTATTCTTACTCCTTACAACATAACTTAGTAGGTACATTCTAATAACATTTTATCTTTGGAAAATAATCTTTTAAGAGTAGCCGAGTTCGTTAGACTCCATGGCAGTGCATCGTGGGGAAAGCTTCTAAGGTGCGTAAATACTTTGTTATAAGCGATGGTTACCATTTCACTTTCATTCAGGACAATTAACAATAGATTTCAGTTGGCGTCCACGAACAGGGTACCAAAACGTTGGTCATCCAGCAGCGAGATGGGCAGACGATGTAGCAAACATCGCGGGTCGAACCTGGAACGGGTTGAGGCTGGCACAGGACCGTGGAGAATGGCACAGGAAAACAGAGACCTATACCCAGTACTGGGTGAAGTCAGGCTGCGGATGATGATGATGAAGAATCATATGTGAAATCTCATAATTACAAATTAGATACAATATTTATTATTAACAAATGTCATACGATTTATATTAATAATAATTAAGTAAAAGAAATAATTATTAAAATATAAAATTGGCTATCTATAAAATCGGTTTATGGACGATAATTTTACGTGATAACGAAAGAGATGAGATGCGTCACAAGCCGAACGCTTAGGCCGATCGTGCCTCTCTATCGCTTGTTCCGCGCTCTCGCTTGTACGCTCGGCTCAGGCGGAACGTGACAAAGAGTCATGCTTTTTTGGTGCGTGCAGCCGGCGTTCATACGTTTTCACGTCAAAAACAATAGAAGTCGACATCATCATAGTGGGCCATATGCTCCATCATACATAAAGACTCGCAATTTGTGACAGGAAGACCTTGCATAAAAAGCGCTACTCGCTCTCACTAGAGACCCAACCCCATTATTTTGTTTGGTGGCGACTACAAAATGTGAATGCAGTGGTAATCTAGATTTACACCGGATAGATAGCCGGGTGTATTCTGACGGGTATTTGTGTTGCCGGTAGTGTTGCTTTATCTATCTGAATAAGTAGGCTGCTTATTTGAGAGCTTTTCGAGTTCCGGGCCATAATAGTAAAAACGGAACCCTTTTGGTGAGACTTTTTCCGTCTGTCACAGCTATCAGCAACTACTAAAGCTACCTTGAAAGCAAAAATATATAAAACAAAGTCGGGTTAGTTACAATATTTGTAATTCAAGAACGGCGGGACCGATTTTGATGATCATTGATTTGTTGGTTTTGTCTCCGACGCGAATAGCAGAATAACTATTAAATATTGGAAAAATTTACGCTAATGATGGCCGATTGACAATACATTGGTAACCCGCGTCATATGCATGCCAAGGCGATACGAAGTTCGGTGGGTTAGCCAGTAATTTATAAATAATACTGACCCAACCTTCCTGCAAGAAAAAATAATGCAAAATAGGTTTACTATGAGCACAAGTGGGATATCAAAAATCCCCTTATCTCTGAAGTTTTCAAATTGAAAAATCTAAAATTAATACGATTGATAGAACTTTTACTGGTGGAAGAGCTTTTGTGAACGGGCTCAAGGAAGTGGGCAACACCGCCTTACCTTTATCTGCCGCCAAATAGCAGTACTTGTGCTGCTGTGTTCCGATTAGATGGTAATGGTATGTTCCTGTAATTATTAGTACATAGGCATAACAGCTTAGTTCTATAGTATGGCAATGTATCCATATAAATATCAAGACAACATAATAGCTTGTTTTGAATTCTATGTGTTTTGAATTCTGCATTCGTTTGCCATATAAGTAGTATAAAAAAAAATATATGCAAATTTTACGGAAAAAATAAAACGAACTCTCTATCTATAATAGTTATTTATAAATGTGCCTCTAAAGTGTACTGCTCACATAACTACATAGATGGCGCTGCTAATTCAACATCATGTTCATCATCAACATCGTGTCATACTATATGTACCTAATGTATGTTTTTTCTGCAATATTTTTTTTCCATTTATAATCTAGTTATTTAAAGAACCCTGACGCGCTTGCATATGCAGAGCATTCAAGTGCAGAAAAAGGATTCCACTTTTTTTTATACTACCTGGAGATGGAACAAGCATAGGGCCCACCTGATGTTAAACGGTAACCATCGCCTATAACAAAGTAGTATCTCGAAGGTCACGATGCACTGCCCTGCGTCCATAAACTTGAGGCAAACTGGTGTAAAGCCTCATGTGCCGGTAATTTTACCGACAACCATACCCTTAAACCGAAACACAGCAATGCTGCTTAGCGGCAGAAATAGGTATGGTGGTAGTACTTTCCCGAACGAGTCCCTTCACAAGAAACTCTGCTTAAATTAACCTTGCATATATACATAAACGTTATGATATTGAAAAGAATAACTTTATGTTCATAGTTAAAAACCGTTTTACCTCAACGGATACTTTCCCCTATACTGTGTGTCACTGCATTTACGACATCAATTTATCAATCACGGGTAGGGCTGATGCCTAGTATTGTTGTAAAATAGTTTTTTTTTAAATTTTTTTTAAAAGGTAATATTTTTGTAATTATCAATCTACCTTAATTTCAAGTCCTAAAATATCAACGAAACAGCCTGTATAAAAATGGTAAACAAATCATATTCATTCATCATATAAGTAGGTACCTGTTAAACTGACTAAGCGGCATCGTCGCTAAGACGCCGCCGATTTACGTTAAAAATGGTTTATTGGAAATAGGTTTATTGTTAATAGGCACGGTTTCATAGAGGGATGGGGGGGAGTTGGGGGACTTGAAAACCCCTCTTAAGTGTGTGAGGACTAGCGAAAACCTATAATATTTTGAGAAAAAAAAAATATTTTGAGGTTAAGTATGAAAAAAACAATTTTTTTATGTTGAAAAGGCAGAGTCCAGGGGTTTGGAGGAAAAAGTGGTCCATGAAAACGTTGCTCCCCACGTTTTCATAGACCACTTTTTCTTCCAACCCCCCGGACTCTGGGTAGGCTCTCGCCAGAAGCTCTTAAGGTCGCCCCTGAATGAAGCAAGTCACACTCGACCTCCCGCGAGCTTCTGGCTCCCGCGCTCTTTATATACACTCTAGGGGTGTCACGCACAAGACCACATGGGGTCGGGGTGCTCCGTGTCGATTCTGTCACTCATTTTGAACCTAACCTACTCAAGTTGGGTTGCCCCGTCTCGATTCAGTGTACCATTTTTCATAGTTCAAAAGATAACTTATTAATAAAAAAAATATTAATAATACCATTAATATAAATATCCATGCAACAGTGAACGAATCTAATGTAAACTTAGTAAAAGAATGTCGAAATTCCCGCCGATAAAAATGTAGAACTTTTGTCACTGTCATTGCCAAATTTAATGAATGATTTTTATATAAATATAAATTATTTAAAGTAATGTGGAGAGGATCCCCACAATCTCTAAAATCAGTTGATACGATTCTGCATATGTGATTTAAATTAATGTGGTAAATGCAGTGACACGCAGTATACATTCTTACTCTCAATACTTGAATGCAAAATTTTTAAAGTAAATATTTAAAGACTTAATCTAGTCCAGACTTAAGTTTCAGTTAGGTTTGAGATAAATGTTGTCGGGCACTTAAGGCTTGAGTGCCGGAATCCATTTTATAATGAGGGTAATTTGCTTCTTTAGGGGAAATTAAGTTCAAAATGTAAATACCTTTTGAGTAAAATACCTTTTATAATCATTTGGGACTGTACACATTTAAGATACTCGTATTATACGAGTATGACGTTACTAACAATGTTACAAATCGATTCGTTCTTTTCAAGTAGGAACACAAATTATATTAATTTATGTGAAAAGAAGTGAACCTATGAAGCTCAATTACTTTTTATACAAATAATGTTAAAATACAACACAAAAATATAAGCATAAAAACATGAATTTAGTTGCCTGCTTGGAATCATTATGATGTGGTAACTACATCGTATTTTTACCATGGTTTTTTACGATACTCAATTTTCTGTTAGTGCCTGATTTCACCTGTCGTCACTACGTCTGGTCAAGTGTCCTGCTCAACTCCACTCGAGCCCCAATATTCGCTCGCTGACGTCTTGTACTTTAGTCTGCTTGCTAATTTCAGTATTGGGAACTCGATCTAAGAGTGTGATGCCGAGCATGGCGCGCTCCATGGCTCTCTATGCTACAATTACTTTGTACACAGCTTCCTTCGTGAGCCTCCATGTCTCGGCACCATAAGTCATAGTTGGCAGAACACATTGGTTATAGAGACGTGTTTTAAGATATTGTGGATTACGAGTGGATTTTAATATGTCAGCTAGTTTGCCGAAAGCTGCCCATCCAAGTTGAACACGCCTGGTGACTTCCCTCATCTGATACTTCTTGTCAAAAGATAAAACATGTCCAAGATAAACGACCATTTCTAGTTTCTCTCTTCCAACAACGGTGTTTGGGACCGAAACTCCAGAAATGCTCGACATATCCTTCGTCTTGCCCACAGAACATAAAACACAATTGTTTTTTGTGTTCTGTGGTCTTGCTCATATTCATCCTGAGGCCCAGTTTAAAAGAATCATTATAAAGCTCATTCAACATGGTCTGCAGGCCGTCTATCGTCTCGGCAAACAGAACAAGATCATCAGCGAACCGCAAGTGCGACAGGTAGACACCAGAAAAAGTCCAGCAATAATTGATCGAGCGAAGCGAGATCACTAAATCAACTTGGGCAAATCGGCGTTGTATGTATGTATGTATGTTTGTTTGTCCGAGGATAACTTTCGAAGCGTTTATCCGAGCATCGTGAAATTTAGTGTATAGGTAGGTAGTGATGACACAATTTTAGTGTGTCTAAATAAGCTAAAAATCTGGGGGAGGGGTTGGGGGGGGGGGAGGGAGAGAGGTAGTGTGTGATATTGGGATTCAAGAGGGGTAAAAATATTGGGGTTGTATGATTTGACAACTTCTTAAAACATATTTAGCCACTAAATACGTTTAGGCATCGTTGCGAGAGTCTCTCTGGGAATATTTTTTTTTGTGTTTTAGGAGACTCGCGAGATCTCAGTTCGGGGTAACCACTAGGTTATTTATTTGTATTTATTGTTTTATAAGTATATTAGTCTTTAATGTATTTATATATATGAGCTTTGTTATTATGTTTTGTATGTGCTCATTGTTGCCTGAAGTACCTAAACGTTATATTATTTTATTGTTGAAGCGTTCGCAAGAGAAAATTCCCCCAGAACTAGCTCCATAAAAATCAATTGGAAAGCTCTTTCATAACAACCAAGATCAATCAAGCAGTTGTAATCCAGTTCAGCCGAAAACAATATTATGCAGCCGAACGTCTGGCAATAGGGTCAAACAAATGTTTACCCACACAGAGGTCGCGAAAATCCAATATGATCAAGGAAGCAACATACCTACTTTACCTATGTATGTACGCATTCGATCAGAAAACAATAGAGCAGGGTAGTTTTACTACATAGAGTACTAATTGTTACGGTTCATCCATTTGTAAAGTTATATAGATGCTTTGTCGATTAAATAATTTGTTTACTTGATATTATTTTAAAGCTGGCAACTATTTTTAAAATGTTGGCAGCAATGCTTTCGAGTTGGAACTCACTGATTGGTCAACGCAAAATGACGTGGACCAATCGGTGAGCTCTTTGCATCGGGCGATTTTATACTAAAGCTTTTGGACAGTTGCTCATTTTCTTGGTGTCTTTCGAGCAAAGAACATTGTAAGCTTAAACATGAGTTTATGATAAAAAGTTATTACGTAGTCGGCGTTCTTCTGTCCTACGGATCCTGATATTGAGCTAAGCTTACATAATGTACCCCCCTTTTCTATATCTTGAAATTTATCCAGCAAGAGTTGGTCACTATGACGATTCTTGAGGCCACTTGACAGTTTTTGAAAGTACCGGTTAAGCATTGATCAAGTAAAACTTTTATCAACATAACACACAAAATAAGCGTTTTACTTGTAAAACCTTAGTAATTGAGTGATTTTAACCGATCTCAAAAAAGGAGGAGGTTCTCAATTCGACTGTATTTTTTTTATGTGTGTTACCTCAGAACTTTCGACTGGGTGAACCGATTTTGATGATACATTTTTTATTTGAAAGCTGGTGCTTTCCGTGTTCCATTCGTTTCCATTTGGTCTAGTTCTGACAATGGCATCCATGAGAAAAACTAATAAGTCTTAAATTTGTTTAACTTTCATTGTATGGTATGTTTGTTAGCTCAGAACTTCGTTATATATAAACCGATTTAGAAAATCAGTTTTAATTTAAAAGGATATACTTTTAAATTAATCCCATAGAAATTATATCAAAATTGGTAGAGTAGTTTGGTTTTTACTGTTATTTGAAGTCGGTTATATTTTTGTTAAAAAGTTACTTGTTAAGATATAGAGAGAGCAGGACAAATATATATTTACTAATGAACTAAACTACGTACATTTCTCCTAATTAGATTTCAACGCGGTTAGTAGAATGCGGTGGTCAGATTTCCATCGCTAAGTGAAAGAAATGTATGCGCCATGCATGACGCATGTGTTGCTAAAGTCAAAAAGCATTGCTGTCAGTCTGAATTTAAAATAACTGCCAGGAGAGACCTAAAGGAATGAAAACTGGTCCAATTATGTAAATGATTCCTATGGTGCTCACCCGGTCTTATATACTTAAGCAACATATATAATGTTATATACGTTATACCTATATATCATATCTAAACATCAGCTGAGAAAACAACGCGTGTAGACAAACATCCGAAATTCTGAAGAATGGGTAAAATATTTGCGTTGCCAGCGGTGGTTTCTTGGAGTTTCGAAGTTTTCTGCTAAAACAAACAATATTCGGGGAATGTTTATTAAATCTTAGAGTGGAATTTTCAGAGAAAAGTGATGATTTTGAATTGGATTATCTGGTAACATTTTCTGACTCATACATTTTCGGGATAGCCTTCCGTTAATTAAGATTCAACTACCCTTAGCGGCTCTCAGCCCTTGAAGGGTCATTCATCCAAAATGGCGGCGAAGGCACTTTCTAATTTAATGCCTTTTGGACGTAAATATTATTATTAATGAAGTTATAAGAAGTGATTTATAGTTAGTGAGAATGTCTGAGAGGATTGAGTTACTGCCTTATGAGAGAAGATTATGTAGTACCTACCTACGTAAAACGGTACGGAATAATCATCGTTTTTTGATGATTGCTGGTGAACTGATTAACATCCTCCGAGATATGATTAAATCTCTGTTTTTATCATAAGAAATATAAGAAGCAAATGCAAAGACTTACCGGAAAGCCACGTCCCATTGAACGGCGTGTAATGGTTCTGCAGTAGATGATGCAGGGTCGGCCGCCGGCCCTTCACCCGGCCGCCATCTCCGGCCGGAGTCAGGAGTGCTATGCTGAAGACGATCAGCCCCAAGACTGCGGCGATCACCAGGAGCGCGATGAGGATACCTCGCCAATTGCGCTGGGTGGGAGTCGACGCTGCCAGTTCCTGGGGAAGATATGTTCTAGTAAGTTTATGGACAACATTGACATGCACAGTAGGCATGGAAATGATTGTTATTTTTAATTAATTTTCATTTGATGAATTTATATTTTTTCCACTGCTATTTCAATTAAAAATTTCACAGGCCATTAATGCTTGCTAATCCTCTGGGTCAGTGACTTGAGTTTGTCTACGAATTTCTGCAATCCTGATTTAATGTCGTTGATAGAACGAAGCGAGATCTCCAAATCAACTTGGGCAAATCGGCGTTGTATGTATGTGTGCATGTATGTTTGTTTGTCCGAAGATAACTTTTGAAACGTTTATCCGACCATCGTGCAATTTGGTATGTAGGTAGTGATGGCTAAATTTTGGAGTGACTAAATAAGCTAAAAATGTTTGGGGGTTGTTGAGATATTGGGGTTCAAGAAGAGTATAAAATCCAAAATGGGACTATCCAGTCAAGTGACACGTCTAAAAGAAGGTCTTTGTAAGTAAACTTTGACCCCGTTTTTATTTTTAATTTAAACCTATATATATATATATATATATATAGGTTTAAATTAAAAATAAAAACGGGGTCAAAGTTATATATATATATATATATATATATATATATATATATATATATATAAACCTATATATATATATATATATATATATATATATATATATATATATATAGGTTTAAATTAAAAATAAAAACGGGGTCAAAGTTTACTTACAAAGACCTTCTTTTAGACGTGTCACTTGACTGGATAGTCCCATTTTGGATTTTATACTCTTCTTGAACCCCAATATCTCAACAACCCCCAAACATTTTTAGCTTATTTAGTCACTCCAAAATTTAGCCATCACTACCTATATATATATATATACTATATATATACTATATATATATATATATATATATATATATATATATATATATATATAATTTTAAGTTATTAGTCATAATAAAAACTGAACTTTGGCAAAACACACAGGGTGACACAAGACACAGGGTACACAAGTTACCCCACTGTGCTGAAATTTGGTATGCGTGTAGCGTTAGTGACATAAATGTAGGAAAAAGTCTGAAATCCAGTATAATTAAATTTCTTTCCCAAAAAATAATCAAATTTACAAAAACTCCCATTACTTGTAATTTGAATGATACTGTAGGTCAAGATAGTTGGTTATGTATTTCGTGGCAATATTTTGATAGTCATATTAATAATATAAAATCATATTTTTTGTTTTAATGGGAGTTTTAATGCGAGATCACAGTTCGGGGCGAACAAGTAGAGAAATAGCAAGTATAGAATATAGCGGCCAGCCTGAACATACTTTAAACCAATTAGGCGTAGAAAAACATTTCTCTTTCGGATCGATCGCAATTCCTTAGCTGTTACGAGCGCCTACTGAAAGTCATAATAAATCACCCCGACTTGTTGAAAAAGCAATTTATATCGCGGATAATGATATTTCATTTCATTGCCAGTCTAGAATGAGATTCGGCGCTAATTATATCTATTGAGCCTGAATTCAAGTATACAGGTTGGTTTGAAAACTGTTTACTAAGATATTAAAGTATTTTAAAAAGTTTCTATAGGTTTTCTCGCGATGTTTTCCTTCACCGTTTATCAGCGTGTGCAAAGGCGCACCTTTTTACGACGTCAGTGGTGCAATGAGAAAATAGCCGGCAGTGACGCTGAAAGTTATGTAAATCTATACAAATCACTCGCAGCGTTCGGGAAACTTCGCGATATCTTCTCGTCCATAATTCCCCAGAGCCTGAAGACTAAAGTCTTCAACCAGTGTGTGTTGCCAGTGACCTATGGCACTGAAACGTGGTCCTTTACTCATGGCCTCATGACCAAGCTCAAGGTCGCTCAACGAGGTATGGAGAGGGCTATGCTCGGGGTTTCTTTGCGTGACAAAATCCGCAATGAGGAAATCCGCAGAAGAACTAAAGTTGCCGACATAGCTCTCAAAATTAGCAAGTTGAAGTGGCAATGGGCAGGCCACATCGCTCGTAGAACCGATAATCGTTGGGGAAGAAAGATTCTCAAGTGGAGACCACGGACTGGAAGACGCAGCGTAGGCCGGCCCCCCACAAGTTAGACCGACGATCTAGTAAGAATCGCGGGGAGCCGTTGGGCGCAAATGGCTACCAACCGCTCGTTGTGGCGATCTAAGGGGGAGGCCTATGTTCAGCAGTGGACATCTTCCGGCTGATGATGATGATGATGACTCGCAGAAAGCATCATTTTATACGGCTTAAGTAGCTACGAACGCACGTTTAGTATTTATTGAGACAGAATACTTAATCTATAGACGCGAATATTAAAAACAATAGTACCTAAAAATGTACGAGCTAAATATAGGCATGACTCAGATGGATTATTAAAGTACTGCGACATAACACCCGTGCACGATAAAGTTAAAATACAGTTACATATAGAAAATTACTACTGCTACTGTACCAACGAACAATGTAGAACTCATAACATAATGACAAGACAAGTAAATAAAAACAAAAAAACTGTACACCAATTCAGCTAAAAACTTTTACGGAGAAAGAACCACAGACTACATCATACCTAGACTAAAAAATAGCATTTCAATAGAACTGAGAGATAAACTTAACTATTCAAATATAAAAAAAAAACATACTCAAAAATCTTTTTAAAAAATAAGAACACAAAAAAATAGACTATAATATTGTACTATACTATACCATTAACAAATATACATATATAACATTACATCATATTTAAGTAGGTGCTCTGTGACTATTGCACTATTTACAAATATATAAAATATAACATAATATCATATTGAAGTAAGTATATAATATATATATAATATAGTGTCATATAATATTTTATTTATTACCACTGAACTGCTATTTGAATAATTGTTCCATAAAGTTTGCCATTTTAGAGCAACCTGTATGTTTGTGCAGATAACGATGGAATGTGAGCCGGCGCACGCACGGCCATGTACGATGTACAGACCAAAACATATCTATAAAAAAATCGTACATGTATACAAATAGTTATAAAGATACTAAAGAGGAATGTCGAATTTGCACTTAGGACAAATCTACTAAGGTAAGTATACGTTATTTAAAAATAAATAAATAAAAAAAATGTTACGGGTTTGATTTTTTTATTATGACTCATAAAGTAACACCTACTTATAAAATGAATACGCTTAAAATCCTCAGAAGTTTTCCTCTATATTAAACTATTTGTACGCAAAAACTTATAATATAAATTATATGATAAGAAATAATAAGATTACCGCCGCAGAACAAATGTTTGCATGATCTACAGATATTTGTTCGTGCGAGTCGGACTCGCTCATGAAGGGTTCCGTAGCAGCAAGTAACATAATATAAAAGTTCTTGTAGTGCGTTGTCACTTTTTTTTATATTTGAGTTGATTGAATTAAATGTAAATTGCGGTTTACGATTTATGATGTATTAAAAAAAACTACTTACTGGATCTCGTTCAAACCAATTTTCGTTGGAAGTTTGCATGGTAATGTACATCATATATTTTTTTAGTTTTATCATTCTCTTATTTTAGAAGTTACAGGGGGGGGGGGGGGGTGACACAGATTTTACCACTTTGGAAATGTCTCTCGCGCAAACTATTCGGTTTAGAAAAAAAATATATTAGATACCTCAATCTCATTTTGAAGACCTATCCATAAATACACTTGACGTAAGGGTTTGATGAAAAAAAAATTTTGAGTTTCAGTTCTAAGTATGGGGAACCCCCAAAATTTATTGTTTTTTTTCTATTTTTGTGTGAAAATCTTAATGCGGTTCACAGAATACATCTACAAAAAAAATCTTATGTCGCCGTCCTTATTTGTTCATATAGATCCTGTCAACCTAAAGGTTGTCTGGAAGAGATCGCTTTTAGCGATAAAGCCGCCCATTGTACCTATGATTTAAAATTGTATTTTATTTTATATGTTTGTATTTAATGGTGTGCAATAAAGAAATTATCTAATATAATCTAATCAAATCTTACCAAGTTTCAACAGTATAGTTCTTATAGTTTCGGAAAAAAGTGGCTGTGACATATGGACGGACAAACAGACTGACAGACATGACGAATCCATAAGGGTTCCGTTTTTTGCCATTTGGCTACGGAACCCTAAAAAGGATTCTATCAGTTATTTGGTTCCCATAACACACGCTTTGCTTAGTTTGGGGCTAGAAAGCGGTGTATGAAATATCCAACAAAATTAATAAATTTTTGTATTAAAAAAAAAACAATAATTAATTATGTGCGAATAGAGGTACATTTCTAGACTCGCTCTTGCCCTAGGTTTTACTCCCACAAAATCCTTTCAACTCACGTACTCCCTGGCTATGAATATTGAAAGTATCGGATAATAAGGCCCATTCAGTCAAATGGAATACCAAATGGGGTCTTTTATGACTAGGTTCGACCTCTTTCGACATTTTCCAAGCTACCGAAAACAAACCTTAGAAGCGCTATTCAGTACTCCAACAGCATTTTCGATTCATTTTAAATAGTAAGATTTTGAATAAGTTGTCGCTTGTAACACGACAGAATGCTTAAAATAAAAAAAAACTACGAGTCTTACAGTAGTCGCATATGATGTGATAATCTGACCACCACGCTCGCCCATTGGTCAAATCAAACAGTGCGCGCTTCCCCGGTTTCCTGTTACACATTTCCGTCCCTTTTGACAAAATCATTCCCACAAACCGAGAGGTGTTAATGTTACACATCAAAAAGAGTAAGTACTTGATTTCAAAACTAATGTATGGTTCTACTAATTTGTGTATAGCTTCTTTATGCTCATAGCTTGATTATAGGTTCTAAAAATGGTTTCAGGCTTACTATACAATTAATATAGTGCGTTTCTAACGATCTAGTTCGCTGTACAAGCTTTTGCGTCCCATCTTTGCACAGTTTGACAGCGTTTAATATTTGAGCGGCAATGGACGGCAGCACTATTCTGCCAAAGAGTTTGGGCATTTTTTATTTGCAGACACTATGCGCCATATTGATGTGTTGCAACAGTCATGGTCTCGGGCTGACCCATGACTGTTGAAACACAGCCGAAACGTCGGGATAACAAATAAAAAAGGTACATACGCGATAAATACCCGTTTTAATCAATAATTATGTACAGTGATCGCAAAAGTTTGAAAAATACTAATATGTATACTACTATATAGACTAATAGGGATATGCATATAGCACTATACTAACAAAACATAAATATATGAATAATAAATTACGCAAAGTATTTCCACCTTATAAACGTGCCCTACGACGCACTGCTCTGCGCCCATCGACTTGAGGCATACCGGTGTAAGCCTCATGTGCCTGTAATTTCACCGTACACCATACTCTTCATACCGAAACACAGCAATGCTGCTTCTCAGAAACAGGTATGGTGGTAGTACTTCCCCAGGTGAACCCGTTCATAAAGATCTCTACTACTAGTATTTTACAAACTTTCACCATCACTGTACCTAATTCCTGATTAAAACGAGTATTTATCACATATGTACGTTTTTATTTCTTATGCCAACGTTTCGGATATGTTGCAACAATCGTGGACACGGGCGGAATCTCTCGGGCGGCTAGCTCTTCTACCCTTAAAATCACTCACATGGGATGTGGCATGCGGTGAGATGGCGCTTTAGGACGTTCTTGTAGATAGAGTATCTATCCATAACCATCTATCTAGTAGCTAGCAGTAGCCTGCGAGTACTACAATTAACATTGATAACGGAAATTGGATTGATGTCTCAACATGACCTCATTCATTAGTTTCTCAAACGGTAGGATTGTGGTACTGATTGAGTGTTATAGTTGCCGGCGAGTCACTCCGTCGGCGCCGGGTGGTGATTGGCAGTCGGGGACATAGACATATTGCTACACTTTGTCGTGAACTGACAAACTCACGAGAAATACGACCATACTGTTCCTACAGAATAATATTATTATAAACTTTATATTACTTAGATTATGTACTAGTGGTCCCGCCGAACTTCGTATCGGCTTGACATGCATAGGTATAACGCGGCCTGTCAATATAAGTCACCCTGGTAGAGTTGTCAATTGTTGTCCCCGGCCATCATTATGTATGAGAAAATGATTGACCTCCACAAATAATTCAATACCAAAATTAGCCAAAACGCTCCACCCGTTCTCAAGTTTTAGCGAGACTAACGAACAACAACTAATTTATATATATATAGACAATATATCTCGGGATAACTCCTACCGAAGCATTTGTTTCACACGATATTCATTTTTTTACATCCTCTTTGACGATATTTGCAGCACGCATTCTGTCAATTCTATGTCAAACGTCATAAGGTTACATTATAAAAGCGCTAAGGTTAGATTATAAATAATGTTATATGGTGGTTAAGTATTCTTAAATTTTCTAATTTTGCGCGCAATTTTCTTAATTTTTTCTTTCATAAGAACCTTCTCCTAACAATAAGAAATACAAAAAAAAAGAATTGGCCAAATTGGTCCAGGCGTTGTTGAGTTATGCGCTTACCAACACATTTTGCGATTCATTTTTATATTATAGATGAATTTCGATTTTCTCCAAATCGCATTGATTTTTACTGTTTGAAACGGATATTTATACCGTATGTACCTTTTTTATTTGTTATCCTGACATTTCGACTGTATTGTAAAGGCCGTAAAAAATATACATACGCGATAAATACTCGTTTAAATCATTAATCATGTACGGTGATCGCGAAAGTTTAAAAAATATCATTATTTTTTTTAACTTCAATAACTTGCTCATTTTAAGGACTATCTTTTCAGAATTTTTAATTGGGCTAATTTTTATTCATTATTATAAAAAAAAGTTTGCAATAACTATTAACTAATAAAACCACATTTTCGCTTGACACTTTTGAGGGACAGCCTGTATAGTTCACACGTATGAATTCTATTGCTCGGCGTTACAGTTGCCAGAATATTTGCTGCAAGAAGTTGCATAATATCACACAACTGGCGCAGGGTTCGATTCCCGCCGCGGAACGCCTTCGAAATTTTTCTTACGCTTTTTTTTGTATTGATGCCATCCGCCATATTCGGTTTCATAATGAGAGTCTTTTGTTTGGGTTTTAAAATGTTTGAAACTATACTATTTCCATTTCTTTATTTTTTCGATGACAGCTCCTGTGAAAACTTGAACGAGCGTCTTTTTTACAATATGTTTGCATTATTTAATAAAAATATGACACTTACGCACGTACAAGGTTATACCAGAGTCGGAGAAACAGATAGGGATGGAGCTATCGATAAACGTAACACGATAACAGACCCGATATTCATCGATCACCAGTTCTCTAGCCTGCCTTTTCAGAACATATCCTTTCGGCATTTTGATATTTGACAGCTGGGCAGCAATCAACACGGAGGAACACAAAATACACAACGTAACGTATGGATAATGTGAAAAAACTCAGCGAACAGAAATTTAGTGACTAGCACGACCGCCTTGTTGCGAGTGACAGAATAAAACAAACACAAAATGGCGGTGGGCCGTTGAGTGTTCCCACCTTGAAAAATAATATTTGAATGTTTTTGTTGTATTTGTCATTGTTCAAAATATAATAAACATATGCGATTGATATCATTACGTATTTGGTGACAACACTAGGTACAACTATCAAATTAGAACTGTCATCGAGAAAATAAAGAAATGGAAATAGTATAATACTAACGATTGTCATATTAGCCATAGAACGTGACTGCTGAACATAGGCCTCCCCCACAGCTTTCTAGAGCAACCGATCTGGTGCAGTCTGCTCCCACCAACCTATAAAAGTTCGTCTTTCTATCTGCGTTGTGGGTTAAAAACGGACATAGTTAAGAACTACCATTTAAACTAGCTGGAATTAAAGTATGGTTAAGCTGCATCGGCCTACAGCGAGGTAGTCAGTTAAAAAATATATTAAACTATCTTTCTTGGGCGAATAGCCGGAAGCAACATGGTTGCGGGTTCAATTCCTGCCGCGGTACAAAGGTTTGCATTTTCTACAGATATTTATTTGTTCCGGGTGTTTTCCTATATATATTAAAAATGTATTTACAAAAAAAAGTATATAGGTATAATCAATCTATCAGTTATCTGGTTCCCATAGTACATGCTCTGCTAAGTTTGGGATTAGATAGCGTTGTGTGAAATGTCCAACAATATATATTTGTACCGTAAATAAAAACAGTACCTCCCAGTATGTTATTTTAATGCTCAGTTGTTCTTGCTGTGTACAGTTTTCAGTTTTACGAGTTAATAAATACACAAACGGGAACGGAGGAAACTCCAACGCGTTTTGAGATGGAAATTCTGAGTCGCATTGAAATCAAGCATTAATCAAAAGCCTTTTGAAAATTCCTTTTTACAGTGATAACAGACTCTCTCTATAGGTTTTTAAATCAATTATTTTTTAAATATGAAATATCAGTCGGTCGTTACACCGCGACCTATACAATCCGTACCACACTAATATTTAAAGTGTGAAAGTTTACATGTTTGTTTATTTGTTTCTTACTCACGTCGTAATGGCTGAACCGATTTCGATGAAATTTGCTGTCTTGATAGATTATGACCTGAATTCTAACATAGTCTACTTTTTGTTGACAAACAACGTGTGCTAAGCCGCTGGCAGAAGTTAGTTTATAATAATGATTGAAATAAATCACGCAGTCTTCTGTTCAGTCTTCGTCGCTCAGTGGAAGATCTGCCCTTTTCCCCTTTCAATTGTCTGACAAATGGGCGCTTTATTAGGACACAAAATAGATAAATACATAAAATGAGTGCACGAATACATAGACGCACGCGTACGAGGATCTCGGATCAAGTCAGTCGGATCAAACGAGTTGTTGTTACGGGTCCAAGTTTTATTTAAGTTTGTCTTCATTATCATCATCATACCATATTATTGGCTTTCTTTTATTTATTGTTTTTATATTACGTATATTTAGCTGTTGGTTTTCTAAATAAATAAATATAAATATCAGCCACAGGACGTCCACTGCTGAACGGCCTAGGTGCAGCAGTGGACCCCAATACATTTCCAGAGCAACCGATCTTATGCAACCTGCATGCACCCAACAGCTCCCAGCACAGGAAAGTTTATACCACACACAGGAAACACAGACGCACATCTACAGACATAGGTGTTATAATTATAACTCCCCTCTTTTAGCGTCGTCGGTTAAAGCTAACTTCAATGTGTTACATCGAACCGCGCAACTTACGTTATATTTTGAAAAAAAATACGCATTGAGATGTTTGTACTAACGCGGCGTTAAAAAAATTGTGCTTTTGGTCACAAGCTCAATGAAATAGACGCTTATGAGGTTTGCTATCGACTAAGAAAACTAAACTTGCTTCGGAACAACATGCCAAACTTTCAATTTACAATTTACATACAAGTTTGTAACAGTGTGTGGGATATAAAAACTTATATTGAAGATGTTGGAAAATGGCGCAAGTTTGGTTATTGGCAATATGGCACCACGCGATATCGAGGTTGGCAGCCAATATGGATAAAGTCAGGTTATTTTATGGAACACTATTTGTTTTGAAAGCTAGAAAGACAAGAATGGGGTATGGCTGTGTCCTGGACACGGCGGCCGTGTGTTGAACGTGAATACGTGTACGTAACAGGTAATATTTACAATACAAAATATAAAATACGCTATTTAATGTATGTTATTATGTTTGAACACTAAGAAGTCCTTTGGGTCATACTAAATGGGAATCTCAAAACGCAGCAAAATGACTTCAAAATGGCGGCGCTTCCCATTCCACCGCGCGCGATGCGTTACAGTCCTCACTTAACGTAACGAATTTTTTGATCCTTTATCTATCCAGTGGTGTAATTACATATTGGATGAAGATGATAGATATGTAGCCGCAAGACCAAACTGTATCCCTCGATTTTGTTATCCTTCGTTTTTTGAATTGCCTCCCACTATGGAAGCAATTTTAAAAAAGTATTCACGTCAAAACATTTATTTGTGACGGAACAAAACACACAGCACATAAGTAAGGTACACAAAAAAATATATATACATCCAAAAAAAAAACAATACCTAACAAATATGTGGCGCATAATTATACCTAAACTAATATTATATTTATAGTGTTATCCGAACACTTACGGACAATTCCAAGATTTTAAAGCCATCTTAAAACCCGTGATTGTACCGTCTAGGCTTGAAATTTTTTGAGATGAATTTAAAAATCTTTGAATACCTAAAATTAAATGACGCCACAAAAAGGCATCCAACTCAGCATTTTAGCGTAAAAAAGCAAGAACGAGGAATGTTTTAATTTCATTCTAACAGTTGCCCGCGACTTCGTACGCGTTACACTACTAAATGTGTAGGTAACTTAGAAATAAAGCAAAACTCGCTCTTGCAACTTGACTTGACACCCCATTTTTATCCCATGGAAACTGATTTATGGGACTAAAGGTAACCTATGTAGTAATCCAGGTAATAATCTAAGTATATACCAAATTTAATCGAAATCAGTTCAGCCGTTACGTCATGATTGTGTAACAAACAAAAACAAATACTGGTGGTAGAGCTATTGCGAACGAGCTCGAAGAAGTGGGCACCACCGCCTTACCTTTATCTGCTGCCAAATAGCAGTACTTGTGCTGCTGTGTTCCGGTTAGGTGGTAATGGTATGTTCCTGTAATTACTGGCACATAGGCATAACAGCTAAGGCCTATAGTATGGCAACGTATCCACGTAGAGATCAAGACAACATACTAGCTTGTTTTATTCTATGTGGATATCCATGGGCTGCAGTAGCCACTTAACATCTGGTGAACTGCATGCTCGTTTGCCATATAAGTTGTATATAAAAAAATCGAACATCTAAACTTTCACATTTATAATATTAGTGTGATGGTGTCAAGTAAAGCTATCAAAAGCGATTAAAGAGACTAGACATTCAAACACTAGATCAGAGATGCTAGCAGTAAACAGGACGAGTTGTGTGCCAAAAGTGGAGGACAAGTCACATTACAACACATCCCAAAAATGGTCTTAAATAATATATACTCTTTCATTATATGTATTTTAAATTGCCCGCCTTATATAAAGCTTAAAAGTGGGCATTTTCGTAATATGTGTGTGCCTATCTTACGATATTCTCCTCCACTCCCCACTTTGAAAGGCCAACGATCTAAAGTTATTTAATGCCTTGGTGAGCCGTGCACGTCCCGACTACCGAGAGGCATGTCGCCCTACGTATTACAGAGAAGTCACGTACCACACCGTCGCCTAGCAGGGGAGACCCCTGTCGTGTGTCATGGGGTGAACTTACAGTTCAATTGAACTGAATTACTTTCCCATAAAAGAGGCTTATTGGGAAAGTGTATTGCATAAGCAGAATTAATCTTGTTTCGAAAAACTAAATATTCATTTTCTATTTATGCCTAAATGATTTCTAAGAAAATGTCTAAAGTAGGTCACCATCATCCATAAATTTTCAACCGATTTTGTGTGGCCTGTACCCAATGGCTCTCGGCAATCTTTATCAGGTAGTCATTTCAAAGTAGGTAATTATTTATTTTAAAAAATTATTTAGTTGATTTAAAAAAAAACAAAACTTCTTTCATCATCATCATCATCATCATCATATCACCCATAGGACGTCCACTGCATGACAAAGGCCTCCCTCATTGATCTCCAGGAACTGCGGTTGGAAGCGGCCTACATCCAACGCCGACCTGCGGTTCTTACCAAGTCGTCTGCCCATCTTGTAAGTGGACGTCCTACGCTGCGCTTGCCGGTCCGTGGCCTCCATTCGAGAACTTTCCAGCCCCATCGGCCATCTGTTCTGCGCGCTATATGGCCTGCCCATTGCCACTTCAACGTGCTAATCCGTCGGGCTATGTCGGTGACTTGAGTTCTCCTACGTATCCCCTCATTTCTGATTCGATCCCGTAGAGAAACCCCGAGCATAGCCCTCTCCATAGCTCGTTGAGCGACTCTAAGCTTATTCATAAGGCCAATAGTGAAGGACCACGTCTCGGTTCCATATGTGGTACTGGTAACACACACTGGTTGAAGACTTTCGTCTTAAGGCACTGAGGTATGTTGGACGAAAAGACGTTGCGAAGTTTTCCAAACACTGCTCATCCGAGTTGTATTCGACGATTGGCTTCTTTCTCGAAGTTGGACCTACCTAATTGGACTGTTTGTCCTAGATATACATACGCGTCGACAACTTCAAGAGCCGAGTTCTCAATCATAACTGGGGCAGGCACGACATGACGAAACTTCTTTACATGGCATGTTTTAAGTCATAAGCAATATCATCTGCTATAGCTTATAATGATGGCGTTCACCAAGGCTCAGTACTCAGTCTTTTTTTGTTTTGTTTGGTTTTGGATTCACTCACAAAGGCCTCGCAGACCTCAGCGTTGTGGACGTGTATATATGCTGACGACGTGGCCATTTGCACTGAGAGCCGTGCCGAGTTACAAGAGGCGCTTTTGTTGTGGAAACATCAGTTACAGACCGGTGGCCTAATGTTGAGTATATCAAAAACCCAGTTCATGTCGTTCAATGAATCAGACCCAAGCAACAATAGCCCGATCAACATCGATGGGCAATTGGTCACCTTGTGTGATCAATATAAGTATCTGGGTAGTATGATGCATAACTCTGGGAACATGGAATGTAATATTCAGCACCGAATAGCCGCAGCATGGCTAAAATGGCGAGAAGTAACCGGTTTCACCTGCGACAAAAGAATGCCAGTAAAACTTAAAGGTCTTATTTATAAGACTATCATAAGACCAGTCTTAACGCATGGAAGCGAAACTTGGGCCGTAACGCAGAAGAACATACATACCATCCAAGTCGCCGAAATGAAGATGCTGAGGTGGATGTGCGGCGTCACCAGGCTCGATAAAATCCGTAACGAGTACGTGCGAGGAAGCCTGGGGGTGCGCGACATCGCTTACAAGATGCAGGACAGTCGGCTGCGATAGTACGGTCACGTGAAGAGGAGGCCACCTGACTACGTAGGGAATTTGGCACTACAACTTTCCATCCCCGGTCGAAGATCTAGAGGTAGACCCAAGACAAGGTGGAGAGATGTAGTGTCAAAAGACATGAGAGAGTGCCAAGTTTCTGCTGACGACGTCGAGGATAGAGCGAAGTGGAGAAGAACGACCAGGAAAGCTGACCCCACCACCATATGGGATACATAGCTGGGAAGAGAGAGAGATAGCTTATAATGATGGGCAAAGTAAAATAAATAAATAAATAAATATTTCTGGACATTTCACACAGCGCTATCTAGCCCCAAACTAAGCAGAGCTTGTACTATGGGAACCAGATAACTGATATAATACTTATATACTTTTTTTTGTAAATACATACTTATAATATATAGAGAAACAACCAGACCAAATATCTGTAGATCATGCAAACATTTGCTCCGCAGCGGGAATCGAACCCGCTACCTCCTGCGTCTCAGCCGGCTATTCGCCCACTGTACCACGGAGGTCGTCATATAAAGTACCGGGCAAAAGGAGTGTAGGAAGAAAGAAACATCCTAGTTATCCAATATTCGACAATATAACTATTCAGGCTAGCACGGGATATAAACAAATTCAAAAGAATGGCTGCCGACCTTCAGTAATGAAGAAGCGCCAGAAAAAGAAACATATAAAATATTATCTTAAAAACACATTTTTAGGGTTCTGTATCTTAGTATGGAAAACGCTTTATAAAAACGTTATCTACGATCGAGTCTCGGACGAGCATAGTACTATATGACATAAGTAATTTATTCTTTTCTGATAATATTTTAAATAATAAGGTCTTAAATAAAATAATTAAAAACTGCTTAAAGATATAATCTGCCGGTTTTGGCTTTCAAAGTTATACAAACATAAGGAGAATCTTAATGTCAAATATTCATTAACTGAGTAGAAGCAATGATTCAGTAGCCACGTCAATAATTTATATATAAATTGATTGAGTGGTATTACCTTAATGTCATTGGGTAACTTATTATGGGCCAGAAATGTGACCCGTAAAGTCTACAGAGCCTGCCAGGGCATATCTGTGTACCAATTACAGTGTACACGATCTACATCAGCACGACGGCAGTATTGTCAATGCAGTAAGTAACAAACTTCATCTCAGTTTGTCAGTTTTGGCAAAGTTGGCGGACGCAATGCAGTTGTAACTTGCCAATTTCCTAACTTTCGAAACAGGATGATTGTAGCCACAAGCAGACATGCTGTTGACTAGTCAATATGATCTTACATGTTACATTGTAATATTTTAATCAACTTTTTATGAACACAATAATATAGTGAATACCTACTATTTGTTTTCAGCCTAAGTACGAACTATTAAAAACTACTTGATACACTTTTCTACAATAATCATTAACCAATAAATAACACTGATGGGTTTGAAGATAGTAAGGGAGGCTACCATAGTCGTGGGCTTTTATTTATAAACGTGGCGCTTTAAAACATTATAATGTCAGTATTTTTAGTTTGTCTCTTCAATCCAATCATTTTAATATTATTTTTATCGATCGATCAATCGATTATTTACATTTCTTATTTAATAATTTGCATGCCTTTTTACAAATAAGTCGGACCCATCTATGTCTAATTTTAAGAATTTACTTGAAGCAAATAAATGTTTGATTGATGCAAGTTTTAATTAAAATAACGGACTAACACGGCTATGCTAAAATCTTCCTGCCTGTTTAATTAGTTAAGCCGTTTGTTTTTATAAAAACCAAAGGAAATACACAATAATGTTCATAATTTTCTAAGCTCGAAATTCTGTAAGCCTGAAGCGTCGCCATGACAGTTTTCCATTCCGTTTCACAAGCGTCAGTCACTGTCAGAGTGATGTGCGTTCCATTAGGATATGCCGTTGCTTTCCCGCCGAAGTAGATAAAATAGGAATTTGGAAGCACAGGTTAATATAAAAATTTCCTTGCTTTGTACCGGTATTATTTTACTTTCATATAATTAATTAGCTGTTATCAGCGACCTCGTACGAGTTCCACTACTACATAACCTACAAATAACGCTAAACTCGCTGTTGCAACTCGACTTGATACACCATTATTATCCAATGGGACCTGATTAATGTAATAAAAAGTAGCCTATGTGCTAATTCAGGTTATAATGTACGTACATACTAAATTTCATTGAAATTAGTTTAGCCGTTATACCATGATTGAGTAACAAACAAATAAATAAACAAACAATAAATAAACAAACGTCAAAACTTTCACAATTATTATATTAGTATGATTAAATATATTATTTCCTCAGGACTCACAAGTATACAAAAATGTAATGGAGATTATTATGAAAAATAAATAATCATTATATTAATAGCATTTTATCTGATATGTATCTGACTCCCATTGCATAAGCTTTTCTTAGTTTAGAGCGAGATAGCGCGTGACAACATCACCATCATCATATCAGCCATAGGACGCCCACTGCTGATCATACGCCTCCCCCATAGATTTCCAGAGCGACAGATGTTGTGCCACCCAACGACTCTCAGCAGCCTATATCATGTAGTCTTTCCATTTAGTGAGGCGTTGTCCTAACCTGAGCTCGAGTGCTAGATCTCCACTCTAGAACCATTCTGTCCCGCGACAGTGTGAGAATAGTTCTGCGAGCTATGCCCACTGCTTCATCAGCTTGCGAATCCTCTGAGCTATGTCAGTGAACTTAGTTCTTCTTATTCCAGCAATTTTTTTAACAATACTTTTATACCTAACTAGGTTAATAAAGAACTATAAAAATAAAGAAAAATCATATCCAATCTGTACGTGTGTTTCTAAAACCAGGGATCATGCCTTTATCCATCATGAAGAAGGCTAAACTGCTGAATAAACACAGCCCCGAAATACAACTAACTTCATTACGCAAACAGGTGGTTACCTGTTGGAGAATGCCGACCATTAAATATTTAATCTCATTAATAATATTCTAGGGAGGGAGGATTACGTATTTTTCGTAATAACTCCGTAATTTTATGAAAAGCTAAAAAAATATTAATTTATAATGTACTGTTTAATCGGTGTTACGACCGACTATGATTGTATTTCAACCATTGTTAGTCGAATGTCTCGAAAGTTTTTGAGAAAAATATAATAAAATCTAAATTTTCAACGACTTTCTGCCACAATTGGTGCCTCAAATACCCTCTCCAATCGACTTATCGCCGGATTAATTCCGCATCGACTCGACAGTGGAATAAACGTATTTGCCAAAACGGAAGCTTCCTAGATTATATTATTATTTGCTTAGAATAGCTAAAATAACGAAGGTAGAAGGCAAAACAGCGGATATTTAGAAAAATTGTGTAAAAATATGAAGAAAAGTAATTTGTCTAAAAACTCAGAGACGTTAATAAAAATGTATTATGGTACACTTACAGAATATTACTGACTTTTATTACCGGAAAGTGAGCTTGTTCATTCGATTTTACTGAGTGCGCCGAACTGTGAAGATATCCCTCAAGGGGCTAGTCAGTGGCAGGACCAAACATTAATAACTCTGTTGCAAAGTGCAATCAACTAGGTATTTAGTGTACTAGATTAGATTTGTAAGTAACAATTTTAGTAGCTGTAAATTCCTATATGACGACCTCCGTGGTGCAGTGGGCGAATACCTGGCTGAGACGCAGGAGGTATCGGCTTCGATTCCCGCTGCGGAACAGATCTAAAGATATTTGTTCCGGGTCTGGTTGTTTCTCTATATATTATAAGTATGTATTTAAAAAAAAGTATCTAAGTATTCTATCAGTTATCTGGTTCCCATAGTACAAGCTCTGCTTAGTTTGGGGCTAGATAGCGCTGTGTGAAATATATTTTTTATGTTATTTTAGTAACACAATCGTCAAAATGTTGTCCGAAATAATTAAGTTTGATTGATTGATTGATGCGCAATCACGTGATAGCTTATGTCAGGTTGCAGCTCATCGCCGCTTTTTAGAATACTAACGCACTGTCACATACATTGACATTTTTAATATTTAAGTTGTTATTTTGAACTTATTATTATTTAATTTTGTATGACTTTGACATGTTAGACAAGTATTATCATTATTTGTATTCAATTTTATCTGAGAGAGTTTGACATATTTAATAGTATTATTTTTTCTTATAGAGTTTGGCGCGCCTCGATGACGATGAGGCAGGAATGTAAATGAATCTTATTTTATAAATGACATATAAACTATTCTACATTCTATTCATGTGAATAAATAATTATACATTCAGATTTTTGGTTTCTAAAACATGCCGGTTTCCTCACGATGTTTTCCTTCACCGTTATGCGCGCACAATAATATTTCAATTGAAAAAATCCATTTGTTCATGGCCGTGCTTCAAACCCACAACCAATCGTCAGGATACATCCACTAGGTTTTACTATTGTTAAAAGCGATCTCTTCCAGACTAATTCTCTTGTTTCTAGTGTGTTTTCTTTCTTAGTGCATTATTGTTTGGTGTGCAATAAACAGTATCTCTATCTATTCTAGTAGGTATTGACTTTATCTCGGAAAGAAACGGATCTCGGATCTTCAAGTTTATTTCTCTTAACTTATTACTTTTGTAACTTGATAACAGAAACTGGAGACGCACAATAATTAATCAAAAGTTTGAAAACATGGGAAAAGTTTTTGATTTGAACTTTAAAATGAAAATAAGCTTTTATGTTATATGACAAAAGTTTTGTAAATTTAACTTCATCATCATCCACAGCCTGACTTCACCCATTGTTGGGTATAGGCCTCCCCAAGTTTGTGCCATCCACCACGACCCTGCGCTTGACTCACCCACTGACCAAATTTAACTTAATTTTTAATGTAAATGCTTTTGTTTAGATTTAATTGTAATAGGTGATATACGAGTATAATAAAGTGTTGTAAAATTCCTTATGAAAAGGTCTCAACCGAGGAAGTACTACCACCACACCTATTTTTGCAGAATTGCTGTGTTTTGATTTGAAGGGTATGATCGCCGGGAAAATTACAGAGTTTTTACAACTATATGCTCCAAGTCAATCGGTGCAGGGCTGTGCACGTTTATCGGTACGTTTTTAATATACGTGAAGGCAATACTTTGTCAAAGGCGATGGTCATCACCTATATGCTTGTTTTATCTCCAGGTGGAATAAAAATAATAATAATAATTGTATTATTACTCCCCGTATTTATTTCTTAACTTAGGTTATAGGCCTGGACTTTTGAAAAGGCATTACCGGGGCCGAAGCCAATGAGTAAGAGGTCTGTTTAGTTCTTATAAAAATCACTATCACAAGATGGAGGGGAGACAGATGGTAGTACTATTGCAACACATGGATTAGAGTTCGGGCTATTGTTATAGTAATGCTTATGAAATAGAGTACAGGTTATCAGAGAAATGAGATACGGCACCAGCCAATCCTGTAATACTAAGAATGATTGAGGCAGGTGGTGACTAGCCCTCCACTAAACGGGCTACTATAAGTGCCGCCAATAGAAGGCAGCGTTAGGGGCAACGTTTATGTGTGCGTTTAAAGGGTATTGAGAAGTGTGGTGCAGTTTCATTAAGCACTACTCCCGGCTTTATGCCTTTAACACTTCAACCCTTGGAGCATACATTCTCATGCGCTTCCACCCTTGACCAGCCAACTAAGGCAAACCAAGGGTCAGGGGTTTCTGTCAACCTCAGGGAGTAATGAGACTACGCGGTGTCGCCACGCACCGAACGCTCGCTACAAGCGTGCCCTGCGGAGTGAAACTCTATTAAATCTATGTATTATTTTGTATTATTAATAGGGTAGATAGGTTCTTGCCTGAGATAGGTGGTGACCACGCGCTGGAAAGTGGAGGGTCGACCCCCCTCATAATGGAAAGACGGGCTATATGGTGGGAGTCGTGGAAGGAGGTAGTGGAATATGTGAAGAAGGCTAATGTACAGTTAAGGGTGGAACACTTGGAATCGTGCCACAATGATTTCAAATCTTTTGAGTTGCGAGTTCCAACTGCAGATCTTATTGTATTTGTTGTTTATTAGACTGTTATTTTTATTATTTACTAGTGGACCCCCCGAACTTCGTATCGGCTTGACATGCATAGGTATAACGCGGGCTATCAATATAAGTCACCCTGGTAGAATTGTCAATTGTTGTCCCCGGCCATCATTATGTATGAGAAAATGAATGACTTTCACAAATAATGCAATACCTAAATTAGCCAAATCGCTCCACCCGTTCTCGAGTTTTAGCGAGACTAACGAACAACAATTATATATATGATACACAGAGCACTACACAAGTGAAGGATGATTTGGCAACTGAGATCCGGGCTTTCCGAGTGGAGCTGAGTGCAGTCAGGACTGAACTGAGGGAAATGCTATATATTTTTATCTGTAAATCTATTTGTGTACAATAAAGAATAAAAAAAAAAAAAAATGCGTTCTGAGCTTGCTGGTTTCCAGTCCTCAATAAAACTGTGCAATGACAGGATTGAAGGTGTCGAGGGCAGACTGTCGGTACTTGAGCAGAAATTTGAGGAAAAAGTTCCCAGTAATGTAGATGTTCTTGAGGATACGATAAGTGCACTAAGGGAGGAACTGAATACAAGAGACCAGGAGCTCCTGCTCAATGATGTCGATATCGCGGGAGTTCCTGAGGGCCAAGATGACAACTTAGTTCACATCGTCAAGCTCTTGGCTGTAAAATTAGGATTCGAAATACAGGATGGAGACATTGTCCACGTAGAACGAGCTGGACCCGTCCACCGGAACACTCGTGAAAGGGACAGCGCCAGGGCCGTTGTACCATCGCGACCGCGTAACATCGTCGTGAGGCTGGCTCGTCGGGTTACCCGCGATCAGCTGATCGGTGCCGCAAGGGTACGTCGTGGGTTCTCGAGCACCGACCTCGAGCTGCAAGGAGCTCCGCGGCGTATATATGTCAACGAGCGGTTGACACGCACTAATCGGCAGCTTTTTGCGCGAGCCCGGGAGGCAGCCCGGCGCTCCCACCACAAGTACGTGTGGACGAGAGAGGGGAAGATCTTCGCGCGCAAGGAAGACGGTAGGATGGCGGAACGCGTCCGGTCTGAGAAGGATCTGGCCAAAATTTTTGGTACATCCTCTGTTTGACTTTGAGTGGGTTAACAGGAGCTAGTGTAATTTACTTCACCTTATCTAGTAGTAACGTTTTTGTTCATAGTGTATTGTCAGTGTTGTATACTGCCGATATTTCTACCTGGTTTTGTTACTCGTTCACTTGTTGTTTGATACAGGAATATCTTCCGCAAATACCATATGGAATCATGGTAATTACATATTCACAACATTGCCATAGAAGACGGTTTTTTATCGCGCCAAATATGTGTAGCATGATGCACAACGGGATTGAGTTCACTAACCTAAATAAGCTACAACTTGTAATTTACATATTTATTATAATATTACAACAATTCAACTTTTATCAAATTATAAAAATATTCTTTACCTATATTTATTATATCCCCAAATTTGTACTAATAATATCTATTTATATTTTTTTACGTACATTTAAATTATTGGAATTCTATCGTTACCTAAATAATAGTTTATGGAATGTAAATATTTTGTACGCTGTTACAACTACTCATAGCGGTTACTCGAGTCAAATAAACTTACCTAAGTATTACTACGTTATAAATGAATCCATATACGCTTTACACAATTATAGCCAATGCAAGTCTGGAAATATTAAGTCACTATACAATCATATATTAAGTTCTCATTTGCTATATTGTTTTGTAGTTATTTCATCAAATAAAAATGATTAACAAATTTTTAAAAGTTGGTTTGTATAATCCAGGCTCATTAGGTACCAACCACGATGATTTTATAGCCGCTATGGAAATGCGTTCTCCGGACATTATGGCTATAAATGAAACTTGGATTAAGGATGGGGAGGAGGGGCGCGCACCCGTTGTTCCAGGTTACAAACTGAGGAACTCGCCTCGTCATATCCAACTTTGTGACGGCCGCGGCGGCGGAGTAGGCTTTTATATTAAATGTGGACTAAAAGCAAGATTGTGGACCCATCCCGTTGATCCACAAAACAGGTTTGTAGAACAAATGTGGCTTACACTCTCTGTTAATGGCAAGAAGTTGGCTATTGGAACTGCCTATCGCCCGCAAAGGACGAACGTAGATACGTTTCTGGATGCAATGACTGACACCATTAATGCAGCATCGAACTGCGATAACGTATTGCTTGTGGGAGATATGAATATTAACTTGCTTAATGTTAATGATGGTGATACGAAAAAGTTTTACACATTTGTAAAATGTCTTAGTTTACAACAACATGTCTCTTCTCCAACTCACTTTACTGAAAATAGACAAACATTAATTGACCTAATATGTACAGATTTGCGTGTTAGAAACGTACTTGTCGAGCCTATAGGGAAACTATACGGTCATGCTTTCATCACCTGCGAGTTGAGTATTAAACGGGAAAAAATTGAGCCTCATAAAATAGTGTATAGACCGATTAACAATATAATTACAAATTCGTTCGAGGAGGACCTACTGTCAATTCGCTGGGATGTACTTGGATCTATAAGTAACATAAATGAGATGTCAGATTTATTTAATCAGAGTATTGTATTACTTTTTGACAAGCACGCTCCGGTTAAAACTGCCATCATTAAGTCACGTTCCTATCCCTGGATAACCGACACTATTAAATTGATGATGAACGTGAGAGACGAAGCACTGATTAACTTTCATAAACATAAAACAGAGGCTAAGCGAGAATACTATAAATCACTAAAAACTTTGGTAAATGTTTCTATGTATTATGAAAAGGCAGCGTATTTTAGATTCAATATAAATAACAAAATTAAGGACACAAAAATACTTTGGAAAAATCTAAAGACTACAATACTTCCTCCCAAAAAACAAACATCTCTACCAGCAAACTTTACCGATCCAGATGACATAAATTATCACTTCTTAAATGTCCCAGGTAGTTTAAGTATTAACATAAGCCAATTGACGTACTTTGAATACTATAAATTTAGCAACACAGTTTTTAGCTTAAATACGGTGAGCTATGATACAATGATCAAAGTTATAAGAAAACTTAGAAGTAATGCTGAGGGAAATGATCATATTACTCTCAAAATGCTTTTAATGACATTTCCTCAATCATTAGATACTCTGATTCGTATGATCAATTGTTCTATCTCTTTGTCGACATTCCCGGACGAGTGGAAAATTGCGGTCGTACGTCCATTGCCCAAAATAGATAACCCAAGTGAAGTTAAACATTTAAGACCCATTAGTATACTTCCGTGTATATCCAAAATATTGGAAAAGGTGGTATGTATGCAATTGACATCTTATTTAGAAAATAACCATATTTTACCGGATGTACAATCCGGTTTCAGACAAGGTAGAAGTACATCAACTGCATTACTAGACGTTACAGACAACATCTTATGTGCACAGGATCAAGGGTTATGTACAATTCTGATACTGCTTGATTTTTCACGGGCATTTGACTCCATAAACACCACGCTTCTGCTGTCCAAACTAAGTTACTATGGTTTCGACCACGCATCAGTCAAATGGTTTGATAGTTACCTGAGTAATCGTCGCCAATTTGTAGAAATCTGTTCAAGTAATGGGGTACCAAAAAAATCTAAAGTTACTCCTGTACCTAGAGGTGTGCCCCAAGGATCAATTCTGGGACCAACTCTCTTTAGCTTATATTGCGCCGACCTAGTCAGCTGTATCAAGAGTTGCAAGTACCATATCTACGCTGACGACGTGCAGGTATACTACTCGTTCAAACCAGTAGATTTAGACAAAGCCACTGCACTTGTAACTGACGACCTTAATAGGATAGCAGCGTGGTCAGAGAATAATAGCCTAATATTGAACTCTTCAAAGACTAAGTTTATGATCTGTGGAAGTTCTCACAATCTAGAAAGGCTAGATTCTAATTCATTAAGTGTGTCAATAATGGGTACGCCTATAGAACGGGTATTTGAGGCTCGTAATTTGGGTTTGTGTGTAGACTCAAATTTGCGGTACGAAAAACACATAGCGGATAGCGTGCGGAACTGTTTTTATAGATTAAAAATATTGTATAAAATCCGAAACTACTTAAGTGAAGAACTTAGACTTCAGCTAGTGGAGTCGTTGGTCCTTTCTAAACTGAACTACGCTGACACAGTGTTCGGTCCAAGACTTCTAGCTCGAACACAGAAGCTTGTCCAAAGGGTACAAAACGCCTGTGCTAGGTTTTGTTTCACGATTCCGCTAAGAGGTCACGTTACTCCTTTCTTAAATAATCACTTTGTTTTAAAGATGAAGTCCCGTCAAAAGTTGCATTTAGCGTGTCTCCTCTTTGGCGTTATCTACGAAAAATTGCCTGCATACCTACATGCCAAGCTCAAGTGGGTGACGAACCAACGAATGGGCACGGGAAGACAGTGCGCTGTGCAGCTGGCAACGCCGCGTCATAAATCTGCTGCATTCCGAGGTAGTTTCCGATACGCAGCCACTAAGTGCTGGAATAACATCCCTCCGCCCATCAAAACCCTAAAAAGTAGGTTTGGTTTTAGATCTAAGCTAAAACGTTTTCTTCTTGATGAACAGAAAAGACGTGAAGGCACGAATAATGACGCTTCAATTATATAAAGGTATATCTACCATATCATATTTTTAAGTTTTTTAATGATTTGTTTTTCTTTAATTTTATCATAGATTTAATTATAATTTCGTATGTGATGTGATAATATATGATGTATAATAGGATTATTGCTTTACTATTTACAACTTGTGGAGGGATATAGTACAAATGCGTCTTTAAAGTTGCGATCCAGCGGGACTCGAACCCACATCTCAGGCATTCGTTTTATTTCATATGAACGGCATGACCTCCTCATTGATGATTTGTTCCTCAGATAATGATATGGTAATTTTTTTTTTTTTTTTTTTGTTTATTTGTATATTATATTCAGAATCACAGGTAGGATTATACATTTGTTTCTTTGTATATACATAAAATACTAGGCTATATAAGTATGTATATTTATTTAAGTATTTTTAGTATTACAAGCTGTTATAATGTTATAAATTCTGAAGATGGTAAATATGTGGTTATGTGTATATATGTGTCATGTATATAATATATTATTTTAGACTTTTACATGGGTGGGTAGGTAGGTAGGTGCTACACATACCTACTTTCACTCAATCCCCGAGAGCAGTGCACGTTTCTGGCGTCCGTGACGACACTATCTGGGATCAGCAGAATACCAGCGTTAAGTAGCTAGGTTCTAGCCTACCTTCTTGGCACATGCTGAGCTGATGCCATTTTGGCATGATTGGCATGGCATGATAAGTGGCTAGAGCAGTACTGGCGTTTGTGACGACACCATCATTATTTGGGGTCAGCAAAAAGCCAGCGTTAAGTAGGTACGCTTATAGCCTACCTGCTTAGCACATGCTGAGCTGGTGCCATTTTGGCGCGACTATTTATAATTAGGTAGTTGAAAGTTGCGTGGGATGTTTCTGTTATCTAAGCATTTACTTATTAGAACTTCTTGAGGTCTGGCATTTTTGTCTTAATTTATGTACAAAATAACGTAATTAACCAGAAGTCAAGGTATCCCATCATTTGTTACTTTGTTGATTGTGTATGCCATGTCGTCGTGTCAAATAAATGTTTTTCATTTCATTTCATTTCATTTCATTTCATTTCAATTAATTTTTATATATATAGACAATATATCTCGGGATAACTCCTACCGAAGCATCTGTTTCAAACGATATTAATTTTTTTACATCCTCTTTGACGATATTTGCAGCACGCATTCTGTCAATTCTATGTCAAACGTCATAAGGTTACATTATAAAAGCGCTAAGGTTAGATTATAAATAATTTTATATGGTGGTGAAGTATTCTTAGATTTTCTAATTTTGCGCCCAATTTTCTTAATTTTTTCTTTCATAAGAACCTTCTCCTGACAATAAGAAATACAACAAAAAAGAATTGGCCAAATTGGTCCAGGCGTTGTTGAGTTATGCGCTTACCAACACATTTTGCGATTCATTTTTATATTATAGATTTTTGATCTCATAAATAGTCTAGCTTTAATAAGTTAGGTGTGTGCAATGTTTAATAGTTATTGTGTGATAATATTTCATTTAGATTTTGTTTTTTGTGAATCTTGTAAACTTTTTTCATCACTACATAGTATAAAACTAAGTCGCTTCCCGCTGTCTGTCCCTATGTACGCTTAGATCTTTAAAACTACACAATGGATTTTGATGTGGTTTTTTTAATAGATAGAGTGATTCAAGAGAAAGGTGATGTATAATATTACACGCAAAATATAGTAGAGAAACACTAAGAATTATAGAGGTTTCTAAATAAATAAACACCTTTTTTTGCGCTTACATAGCAAACGCTGGCTGAACCCTACGAGATAGATCAAAATAATGTACTAAGTACAGTATTGTACACATTAAAAAGGTCTTCAAAAATCCGCGATGGTATATGCCTATCTCTTAGGGATAACCAACCATAATCATTTTTTATCCTTTATTTTTACGAGAAATAATGGCTTATTTACGAAGCGATTTTAAGCAATACAGCATTAATCCTTAACCAATTAGGTAGCTTAAATACATTGTGCATTTAATATACATATATACAAACATACAATTAATATATAATGACAATCTGTATTATATTTATAGTGTGACCATTAGTGCTGTGCACTCCCTGAGGTATGCGCGGCGAGGTGGGAGGCAAAGAAAAAACTGCATGAGTTCACATGAGATCAATACATGTCGGACATATCTTACGATATCAGTTTGCATTTCTAAGGCAAGACTTGTGGCGGGACGATGGTCGGAGGCTATCTATCTGTAATATATTATACTTACTTAGTTGATTAAAATGTAACTTAAATATACTCATATTTTATTAAAAATATGCAGGTGATAAATAAGAACTAAACTTATAATTCAAAGGACTTGTTTTATTGAACTTTTTTTATATTTACAAACAATTATATATTCTAACGAAAGTTATTCTGACATAGATTCTGTTTCAACTTCATCTTCCATTTCATATCACGAGATAACGCACGACCCATCTTTGAATATTTATCCCGTGTGCGTCTGACATAGACCGTCCGGTACAAAAGCTACCTACCGCTGTGAGCGTTGACGGCAGACTGATAGATCGGAGCGGCCGACACATCCCCCCCGTCTCGCCGCGCGCATACCTCAGGGAGTGCACAGCACTAATGGTCACACTATAGTATAAGCATTGCACCCGTGCGAAGCCGTGGCAGATCGCTAGTATGTTATATAATAATGTAAACGCATGTTTCAATTTTTTGCTGCTCACATTCACTAAAGGCTTCACATAAGCTGAGTGACGACCTATTTTTTCTCTTGTATTTGGTATAACTGTTGTAGGATCAACCGATTTGGATTGGTCCCATAGACATTTCATCATGTGTGGTTCTTATTCATAGATTATAAAAATAGACACAAAATAAATATTTTTCTATTTCGACCTTTACAAAGGAATTGTTTTGGCCGAAAAGTCCGTTGTTTCGTCGTTTTCGCGAGTGACTACACGACCAGCGCAAGTGCGTCACACGCTGTACACTTTACGTGACAGCAAATTGTTCTAAGTATGTGTATGTTAGTCCCTAAGTTAACGTTACACGAGCCGTAGAATTACGTTTTAAAAGCTTGTACGTTTCTATTGTGGCTTGGAAAAAGATTTATAACTTATTTATTGCAAACCTCACAAGATGAAATAAATTAAATTCAGTTATTAATCGCTGGAAGGATGAGGTGGAGAAAGACCTTCGCGCTCTTCAAGTGTCAGACTGGCAAGAAGTGGCGCAGAATACGGACCAGTGGCGTCTTTTAGTGTTTAGAGGCCAAGACCCGCTTCGCGGTTGATACGCCAGGATAGTAGTATTAAATCGGACAATAGTGCTTCACAAGTCTATTTGTCTTAGTACATATATAAACTCAAATATCTAAATTAGTAATATTACATGTATTTTGTTAAAACTTTCATTTGCATCCCAACCCAATAGTCATAAGGCTAATTGATCAGGATCCGAATGAAAGATTGAATGACAGGCAGGACATATCTATCAGGTATGACCTGCAGAATGCTGTTGGAGCTGGCCCGTGCTCTGCTTAGCAATGAGGCCGTTTTCTTATGGATTATGGCAACATAAAACATGGTAGATGCACTGCAGTATCGAGGCAACCCCAACAACATTCTGAAGCCATTGTTGTACTGAACGCGTAGGGCACTTATCAATTTTTGAGTATAGCTGAACCAGAGGTTGCTCATGTAGAAAGATTGTCAGTAGTATAAATGGTTACCTAAACCTATTTACGTGGGAACGTAGGGTACGACAGTCATAAAAGTAGGTCGTTTAATTTTTTTTTTCGGATTCTCCTTCTCCATTTTACGACATTCTCTCAAGTACCTAGTTAAAAAGGACTAACGTCGTAGAAATATCCTAATTTTATGTTAAATTCAAAAGTTTACAAGTATTTGCAATAGACATAATCATACCATACGACGTCCACTACTGAGCATAGGCCTCCCTCATAAATCTCCAGATTGACCGATCTTGTGCACCCAACAACTCCCAGCAACCTTTATCAGGTCGTATTTCCAGGGGGGGGGGGGGGGGGGGGGGGGGGGTGTCCTACGCTGCGCTTTCCAGTGCGAGGTCTTAACTTATACTTCTAAGGAAAGGAAAAAAGATTACCATACCAGCAACAAATATTCGCACACCGTGCCAACATTTGTCCCAATCAGTTACTCGTGCAGCGCTACGAGTACTACAATATTATAAAAAATATTCGCAGACTACGCAAACATTTGACCCATAACGGGACTAAACGCGCTCTTGCATCGGCTTCTCGCCCAAAAAGGTCGTTACTATTATTAATGTCAAAAAAGTTTTATGTTGTACTCAATTACCCTATTAAAAGTAACTTTACTACCTTTTTCCGAGGAATGAGATAAAAATATTACCTTTTAGGGGCTATACAGCGATGTTTTGCGAATGACTCAATTCGTGGTTCCGCATAAATTACTGATACACAAGTAACAGGTAGAGATGAAACTAAACGAAATTGAATAAAGAATAGAATTGAAAACGCTTTATTGTATACTACACTTAAATGAACAAATTATATTTAAACATATAACTACGTAAATATACGTCTTTATAAAAAACAGTGATAAACATAAATAAAAAAGGCCGACTGAAGTTTTAACGGATCAGTTATTTGGGGTTCCATTGTCCGAGTCGGAACTCATATAATTTCACCAAGTAAACGTGGTTTTATTTCATAACTTGTAAGGCTTCTGTGGAAGGTCTCATCATGCCATTCAGCTTTAATACCATTGATTTATCATAACAATTTACAGCACTAATAGTCAAACGACTGTTGTACGGATCCAAACCAAATTGGCTTTAAATGCTTGTAAATAAAACAAACGGACTTGGTAGAAGAAAGCAAATATTTTTTTTCAGTGAACTCGAGGTTAACTTACACCCAGAACGCTTCGATAGCGTGATTCTGAAAATGTACAAATTTAGGGGCGCCATCTAGTTCTGTTTGCCCTCACTAAACACGAGTCCATACATTTCGTACTTATTTTACCTTCAACAACTGTAACTTTCATGTTTCGCAATTAAAGACTTAAAATCTCGCTTATAGCGTTCAATCATTATCATTAACTGTAAATTATAGATTACATTTATCGCAAAAGTTAACTAAAGTCATTGGTATAAAATAATTTAGTAAACTACCCTTGCAAATTAGGATGACTACGTAACTCATTCTATAACAAAATTAGATCAAACTGTGTATATTGTATCTAGCTAATGACTACACTCATTTAGACAAGGAAAATGAGTGTTTGATGTTTTCGACCCCCTTATTACCTAATCCAAATTGCGGTCGTGACGCTAGCGCTATAGTCAGGCCATCCCTTTCACACGTACAGTATAAACCTCACGTGTTAAAGGGATGGACTAACTAGCAGTAGCGACACGACAGCAATTTGGCTTAGGTCCTATTGCCTAAGCCAAATTGCGTTCATGACACGTGACACGTGTGGTTTGTAAGGTACGTGTGAAAGGGATGGCCTGACTAGCGTTAACGACACGATAGCAATTTGGCTTAGGTAATAAGGGAGCGGATCTCTTTAAGGTAAGAGTGAATAGGTGTCTTCTAGATATTCATGCTTCATCTTAGACCACGTCATCTCTTAACATCAGGTGAAATTGTGGTCAATCAAGTTAAAAAAAATATGATTGAATACCGAAAGACAGACTAAGCAAAAGCAGGCTTGCAAATGAATACCGGTAAAACCAAGATTATGATCAATATGGCAGACTTTTTAAACTATCAGTTACTAGTAAAATCGGTATATTTGATCACGAAGAGGCCATGTTGATTATGATGATATCTGGAAGATCTCTATGTATATCTGAGTTTCGTTTCTGCAACCACTTGAACACGGTACTGATCATGTTTCATTAGGGCCCTCTGGTTCTTTAGAGGGCCCAATTACGGCGGTAATAAAACTGTAGCCCTTGTAACGATGTGTTCTGAATTAGTGTCACTTTGTTTATGGTCATAAGAATATAAGCCTACACAACCTGTAATGTTAAGTACGACATTAATTTCGCACATTCAGTAGTATTTACAGATTTTAGAGGTGGCTTTAACATTTATCCAGTAAATCGATACATTTCCAATAAACAACTTTTAACATTTGTAATTATCATATGATAATTCAGCAGATGTCTGCGATGATGCCGCTGATTTGTTTACCGATTTTATTCAGGCGGTTTCATTGCTATTTATAGGACTTGATATTAGGTTTGTTTAAAAAAAACCTATATACTCTATATTAACGAATTAGTAAAAATCTATTATACAAAAAAAACTACGAGCCTTATACTAGTCGCATATGATGTGTAACATCTGACCACCGCGCGCGCTCATTAGTCAAATCAAATAGCGCGTGCTTCCCCGGTTTCCTGTTACACATTTCCGTCCCTTTTGCCAAATTGACTCCCAGAAACTGAGAGGAAAGGTGTTACATATCAACAATAAGAGCAATTAGCCCTTCCCGTGTTTTCAATTAATGCCGACGGTAATTACGCAACATGACACGTACTAACATAAGACCTACACGTTAAAACTTTAGTAAATTCAACTATCAGTGGAAAGTTTTTTAATAATATTAATCTTTTTAGGGTTCCGTACCTAAAAAAGAAAAAACTGAACCCTTATCTCGTTATCTTATCTTATCTCTTATTAATCACTCTCTTGTCCGTCTGTCTGTCCGTGTGTCACCACCGATTTTCTCAGGAACGGGTGAATCTAGCAATTTGAAATTTATACCAGATACTGAGGTCTATAATAGTCCCTATTAGGTGTATAAAAATCAAGGTATTGAGTCAACATGATAAAAAGATATGGGCAAATTTGGATTTTTGCAAAAAATTGTGAGTACCAAAATTTACCTTAATTTTTAACATTTTTTTTATTTTTCTGAATTTTCCCTTTACTTGTGCTGATTTACCTTGATTTTAACCAAAATTGACAATTCTAGGTCAACCGGAAGTACACTATAGGTTTTGGGTCGAAAACCTATTCCCGTTGACCTAGAATCACGAAATTTGGCAAAAAGCAAGACAAGCAGCACAAATAAAAGAAAAATCCCAAAAACCTAAAATAGTTGAAAATAAAAAGGGTATCCCCATACAAACATAGTTGACGGCGTTGACGCCAATAAGATAGTCCTCGGAGTTGTATGGGCGCTCATACAATTTAGAAGACTAGCTTAATCGTCACCAACCTCAAATAAGGGCAGTACAACACAATACAAAACTTAAATACAACAGACATGTTTTTTTTGCTATTTTTATAGATAATGGTACGGAACCCTTCGTGCGCGAGTCCGCCTCGCACTTGGCTGGTTTTTTAATCGTATTATGCAACATGCACGCCAATAGATAAGTTAGCGTCATTCGCTGTCATTCTTCGTAAACAACTTCATTCTACGTGGCATCTCGGTATATCTTCCTCAAAAAATACGACGACAAAATGTTCGCGCTGGAGTATCAAGATTTGTTTAAATTATAGTGCGCATGTTAGTACAGGTAGAGATAATATAAATAACAGATGGACGCAGAGAGATAGATATAACGCAGTCGGATCTTGGGCTAAAATGATATATCTTCGTGAAGACCTGCGTGTCGCAGGCTCCGTAAACGGCGATTAGCCAGCTGAGCCACAGGAGGCAGCGGGTTCCATTCCCACCGCGGAATAAATTTTTGCATGATCTTCAGATATTTGTTCCACGTCTGGACGTTTTTCTATATATTATAAAGGTTTTTACTAAAAAAAGTTTATAAGTATGCCATCAGTTATCTGGTTCCCATAGTACAAGGTCTGCTTAGTTTGGGGCTAGATAGCGCTGTGTGAAATGTCCTGCAATATTAATTTATTTATCTCTATTTTGAGAAAAAGATTCTAGAGCCGAGTCACGTTGCGAATATTAGCTCTACAGGTTACAGATAAAATTAAAATTATTTAAAATAATAACTATGAAATGGAAGAAAATAATCGGTCTCTGGAAGAAATGAAGCAATTTCTTACAACATTTAACCAAGCCAATGACCGTTAGACTTTCTACTTAAACAGTTCTTTCTATTCAAATGAGATTGGGTTTAAACCGATAGATTTTGTAATGGTTATTCGTCGCACGAGTTGTTACGATTTTTCAGTCTTGTACAACAAAATTTATGGCGGGTTCCTATATCCGTCAATAAACTACGAATTGTTTCTCTTTGAAAACGCATGAAAAATTTGACACTAGTTTGACACTTTTTCGAGTAGATACGAGTCGTAGTCGGTTACCGACGGATATAGGAACCCGCCATAAGTCTTTAAAATTAAAGTAAAGATGATTGCCGAAACTGGACTATCTATGTATAATTTATATATACTCAACACATCGGTAGCCATAATACACTAATCTTTCATTCGTCGTACCCTTGTTCCATTCATCGCTCTCATTCCTTCCGATCACTCATAACGTTTCATTCCACAGAATTCACACAACATCCTTCGTTCGATTCCACATATATATTATGATTGATACATATACTATTAATTACCTGACTGCGCAGAAGGGCGGTAATGTTTTTATTGACAAACCACGTGAGTGAAACCGAGGGCGGGTCAGCTAGTAATAATACAAAAAACAGTGCATGATGATGGCATCGTACAAAATGTAGATTGGAATTAATTTATTTTTAGAAGATTTTATTTAACCCCCAGCGCAAAAAGGAGACGTATATCTGTCTGTGGCATCGTAGTTCCCAAGCAGATGGACTGATTCGACTTAGTTTATCAACATTCTGTTTTAATCGATAAAATCCATCCTAATTATTTATAATAAAATACCTCATTCCTAGAAGCTACTACATTGTATGTAGGTGTCGTTCGTGGAAACGTTTGTATTTGAATTCCACGTAACGCACCAAGCCAAAATATTAATCGGTGCCATTCGTGGAATAACATTGGTGCGTTTCAAATAAGTGCGCATCAAAACATTGCCGTTTATGGAATGTCTAACTTAGAAGATCAAGTTAGCCGGGGATAATTACCTAAAAAGCGATACCTACGACATATAAACTAGCCCCACTCGCGAAGGGATGGCAACAGATAGAACTATTTTCCTATAATAAATTTGACGTTGCGCGACCAATTGCTGTCGTGTTTCTGTTACTGATTTTACGTAATTAGGTAGCCGGACCTGAAATATCAGCAGTTTTAACTTTTGCTTATGGAATCTCAGCTCTGAAATGGAAATTTATTACGGGTGTTTTAACGGCCGAAGATCTTTAAATTTTTAATTAATACTCGTTATTGCTTGATTGATATGGTAACTCATTATTTTTGCAACCAATAACAATAAATTATAAAATTACTATAAATTACTAAACCAAGTAAGCTTAAAATCATCTTTTCCAGGCAACTTTCAGATGAGCTGAATTGAAAAGAACGTGAGAGGAACTTTACATAACATATGCCTAGTTTCATTAAATATTTTTCTCTTTTAAAATGTAATTGTTGTTTCACTTGCGTTTGACTACATCCTTATGGGATATCTTCACGGGTATGAGGAGTAGGAGATCCGACTATAAATAAAGATAACCCTTGTAGACTCCATAAAGTTAGTAAATCGTTTAAAGGGCAAGGTGTTCGCTTTTATAACAAACTCCCAAGTGATGTACAAAAATTGACAAGTAACAAATTTAAAAACGCTATTAAACAAAATCTTTATAAAAAAGCCTACTTTAAAATATCGGATTATTTAGATGATAGAAAAGCTTGGGATTGAAATTGCTCCAACTCGTTCAAAATGTTACAATTTATACGTAATTTATTTTCTGTAATGTAATGTATTCTAAAAGCATTTAAAAAAAAAACAACCAGCCTTGTTTCTTGCCTTTCTTTCCTGGCTTGGTCGCGAAGGATCCGGCAGTAAAATTGACGTTTTAAAGTGATCCTTGTGGTTTTAATGAATAAAAGATTTTGATTTTGACTTTGATGATGTCAATCATGAGGAATTCTAAAGTCGTGAGCTATTTATTCTATAATAAATTTCCATGTTCACATCCTCATTCATAATCTTATGTTATTTGACTCTGAACACAATATAAAGTAGACGCAGATGGCGCTACTCTTTTGTCTGTTGGCGTAATAGCCAATCAGGGAGAGTTAACACCGTGTTCGACATGCTTCTGACCAATCAGAGTCCTTTGTTAGGTTTTTCGTGATGTTAATGTAGTTGTCAACATTGGGACTCTGTTTAGAATTATTTTAACCAATTAGTAGTATGAACTGCTTTAGGTGAAATCAAACAGAACATCTTACTTGTCCCATTTATTCTATCTTTCTACAAGTATAATTTTAAAAATGAAATAAAATTTTGTAGACTATCCGCCCCCGGCTTTAAACGCGTGATATGACAATAAAAAGTTTTTTCTGTCTCAATCCAGGTAGGAATCTACCTATAAAACCTGTTTTGTTATGTCATTAATTTAAAACACATATCCGGAATATTGTAACGATACCACTTAGTAAGTTTAACAGGTACCTACTTACATGATGAATGAATATGATTTGTTTACCTATTTTATACAGGCTGTTTCGTTGCTATTTTAGGAATTGCTATTAAGGTTAAGTAATATATAAAATTTTCTATGGTAATGAATTAAATTTTTTTTTTATCTTTATTAAGGAAAACAAACAATTATACAATTAGGTTAATTAATGGCAATACTAAATAAGGTTCTTTATGTATAATCAGCCCCGGTGTTCACAGATTGGGTTGACAAATTATTAGGGTATAAAGTGCATGCTTGTGAAGGAAGACAAACAATATCTGTAGGTCACATTACATACAAGAACAAGGTTTTACCTTTTGCTTTAGGTCAGACAGAAATAGTGTATCCGACATTATGACATCAGATACACTCTTTCTGATAGAGCCGGGTGAGGTTGCAAACAGTTCGATACCAGTAAAGAGATCATTATGTTGTTTTATGATTCTGTTTAAGGGTGCGCGCTGATTCTGATTCGATTTTGCAACAATACTAGCCATTAGCCCTTTCCGTGTTTTCATACATAACAAAACACGTAGTTTTACTTAAAAAATTTTCGTGATTGATTTCAATCATTATTATAAATACGGCATTTATCACTTACCGTCTTATCGGTGTTTCGACCGACAATTTTCGGTTCTGGTTTCGAATGAACCTTCATCAGAGTGAGTGCGATCCGCTCCGAATAACGTCTCGCCTCGCACTGCGCGCCGCAGCCCTCTGCGCGCGAGTAGATGGACGGGGTGGTGGGGATTGGGTCAACGATGGCCCAACGTGTTGATAGGCAAGGTGTTGATCATCATTATCTACCGATCAAGAACTACCGAAGAGAGCAGTAGTGATCAACTGCTCTCTTCGGTAGTTCTTGGTACAGGCAAACACACAACACTAGCTATGTCTCCACCAGGTTCACTCACTCTTCTGTCACTTGAATCATGAAGACTTTGCCTCCAGGCTAGCGGTAGAACCCATCCTCTATCTCTGTTTAAGTTCGGCACACGGCCTATTTCTATCGCCTCTCGGATCTTGCAAGGAACGAAGAACTTCTCTCTCGCTAAGACCCGGGCCTTGTCGAAACGTATGTAGTGCTTTGAATTAGAATCTAGGGCATCTTCCGCCACTGCAGAACTATTGGAGTCGACATTAAGCAAGTTAACTATACACATAACTGCAATAAAATTGTTTGGGAGCCGATTGCACTCATCCTGATGGAGGTTCACGAATTGAACCACACCATTGTCGGTCGAAACACCGATAAAATGGTACGTGATAAATCCCGTATACGTAGTATATTAAATTTAAATAAATTTTTTAAGGCGTTTAATCATGAAAACAAACAAACAAAAAGAGTGACAGAGATGAAGAGTTACTATAGAATGTTTAATTATTTGTATGGTCTTAAAAAGAAAATTAAATATTTTCACACACTTTGTGCCCCGCCTACCGCCACATCAGCTTGATAATCCTCTGGGCTATATAAGTGGCATTGGTTTGTCAAGAAATCTCCTCATTTCTGATTCGATCTTGTAGAGGAACACCAAGCATATACCTCTCCATAGCACGCTGAATGACTTTAAGCCCATAGTGAGAGACCACGTTTCTGTGCCATATGTATGTCATCACTGATTTGATTACACATACTGATTAAAGACTTTCGTCTATAGAAACTGAAGTGTCTAGATAAGAAGACGTCACGGAGTCAATTTTAAAATGAAAAATAAGGCACGTTGGGCATTTTTTTAGATGGGAAAAAACCATTGAATTCGCGACACTGTTACCGTTATCGTTACTGACACCTCTGTGTATAGGTAGTGAAAACTTCTTTAGGCGCGTTGGTCATTTTTTGAGATGGAAAACAACCATAGAATTTTCGACACTGTTACCGTTATCGTTACTGACACCTCTGTATATAAGTAGTGAAAACTTTTTTAGGCGCGTTGGGCATTTTTTGAGATAGGAAAAAAACCATTGAATTCGCGATACTGTTACCGTTATCGTTACTGATACCTCTGTATGTAGTGAAAACTTCTTTAGGCGCGTTGGGCATTTTTTTAATGGGAAAAAAACATTGAATTTGCGACACTGTTACCGTTATCGTTACTGACACCTTTTTGAAAACTCAGCGAAAACTTCTTTAGGCGCGTTGGGCATTTTTTGAGATGGGATAAAATCATTGAATTCGCGACACTGTTACCGTTACCGACACCTCTGTAAATAAGTATCTGTAGTGTAGTCCTGCTCTTAAATTTTGAATACCAGACGGCCATTTTTTTTAATGAAGTAGTAAATGGCTAAGGCTGTAGTTATAAACCCTTCTGTACCAACACGGCTATTACCACGTAATCTTTAATTATTTACTGTTAATTCATCTCGAGTTAAAACCTGAGCCTTTCTACTCTAATTTAACCTTTTCTCTGCTCCGTTGAGCTGAAAACCGTTGGACCAGCAAATAAATACCTTTGTACTTTAGACAAATTGCACCTGAGTTTCCGTTTCTATGTAATATTCAATGTAGTTCGTCTGTTATTCTTATAGTGCAGAAGGGTATTGGAACTTAATTATTTCATCAAGTCATTTGTTCAACAAGGTTTGAACGTGATTGAATGACGTCGCAAGCAGTAATGAATAACCATTTAAAGTAGGTTTTTATATCTCATTTTAGCCAACTGATGTCTTATAAACATAGCTCTCCGTATTCTACTTCAAGAGCAACCGATTGTGTGAGGCCTTCATCGATTGACCTCCAGCAATCTTTGTTACAATTTTCAACCTTAATTAACTCTGATATGGAACAAATATCATGCAACAAAGATACGCAGCAAGTAAGAGCAAAAAATCTAACATTATAAGATTGAGTAGCTCAAAACAGAGCTTATCAAATGATCAATGCTCGTGCTATAGAGATGTTACCGAACTCAACATTAATTCGTTATTTTCTATACAAGCGTTTTAATTAAAATAAACCTTTATTGTTTAACTCTTCAGGCTACCAGACTCTGGAATGCACTACCTGTTTCAATTCGTAACGCCAAATCCCTTCCTGTTTTTAAAAATATGGTTAATAAAAATTATCTGTCGTCCATCGCTCATTAAGGATTCGCGATATTAAATTTGTATATATAATTTTTTACTTAACATATTTATTTAGAAGTAGATTATTTAATTATTATATAAATATTTATATGTCGGATAGCGGCTGGGGCAGGAGGCTCACCATTACCGTCTCCATCAGTCATGCTAGTCTATTTTTTCACACATATCCTTTCCATCCAAAGGTTGCCAGTAAGAGATCGCTTTTGGTGATCAGGCCGCCAATTGTACCTTTGATTAAATTGTGTATTTTTTTTATCTGCTTTACTTTTATTAGTGTGCTATAAATAAATTATCTAATCTTATCTTTGTGAAATGCGGACAAAAAAATACTCTAGGTAGTGCATATTGGGAAGAGGGAAAAGTTTACTTAAATTCCAAGACACGTACACAATTTTTTTTTTACCTAGCCCATACTGTTCCACTGCTGGGCAAATGCCTCCCCTTCTTCCTTCCACTTATCACGGTCTAGAGCCATATCCCGCCAGTCTCTTTGAAAGACGTCCAAGTCATCGCTCCAGCGCTTTTTACGCCTTCCTCGCTTTCCGTTTTTAAGAGTCCATATGCTTGCCTTCTTGGTCCACCTATCGCCTATCTATTAATACACAAATTAATAACTTAATAAAAAAATATATAAACGGATGTGTACAAATATATAAAAATATAAAAATACAATAAAAACATAACAATACATAATTACATACCTTGACAAACACAAGGTATTTCAATAAACCTTATTTACAATACTTAATATGAATACTTAAGTATTGTAAAATGTTAATATGCACAGTTTTTGCTTCCACCACGTATTTTTGTATAATTGTGTCTTTTTTATATAATGCTTTTGCCAGTTCCTCGTGCTATCTCTAATTTTAAACTCTGCGTTAATTGTTACCAAAAATATCTTCAGACAAATAAAATAACAATTAGGACTTATTGCAAATGCTCATATTTATACCAAGTGTCCAAAGTGATCCTGTTACACGATAAGGGTAAGTTACCCACAGTGCTCTCTCACTGTATATTATCCCAAGCTTGTCTAAACAGCTCCACGAAGTCACTGAATCGAGCAAAATGGCGGACTGAGTTTTAAAGTTAATGAATTATTAAATTATATTCTAAAAAGAATACCTTCGACTGACATGAATCGAATGACATCTGTCGCAACGAACACCTCTTGCACGTAGGTCGGTTTCATACGGAGATAGTCTACAACACTTTTCAATGGCGTCTCTTGAAACTAGGAGGAAGTTTATAGATTTGAAATTCTTATACAAACTTGTGAGAAATCAAATAGATTGCCCACAACTAGTTGAGAAAAATAAATATAAGGTAACATTCAGAATCCCTCGCTATGAAATAATCAACTATCTATTCCTTTCAGGCGCACCGTTTTAGGCGCTAACTCTCCGATACCTAGACTAAGTAAGCTTATTAATGCTCAAACTGATCTGGATATTCACTTTGACTGTCCAGCAAAATTACGATCTTGTGTTTTGGGCCCTAGTACGTAGAAACTTTTATAAACAACACGTCGTTGACAACACTGTTACTTTCCGTTTTCATTCTGTATTGTGTTGGAGCTGTCACGGTTGCGCTTGCTACTTCTATGTTTTACCTTGTACTTTTTAATACGGCATTATATCTGCAACCTTGTTTTCTGTATACATATATATAAATATATATTTTTCTCATAGTTTGTACAACTTTTTTGTGAAACAGCTATATCCCGCTTGTCAACTTAGTTTTAGTGCATGTTGTGTTCACCTGTAATTGGTTGTGCATGTAGCTATAATATATAGACATAAGAACTCTAGCATTATATCATGTAAGAACTGTTGGTGGACCTAATAAATAAATAAATAAATGAACAATAATGCGTCCGAGATATTTAGTTTCACGTAAAAATGTAGTTTTTCAGAATAAAAAATATTTTTATGCAAGCGTGCTCCATCTTCGATCAAACCATCACTTACCGGGTGAAGTAGTGGATAAACGTTTGACTACCATCAATAATAAAAAAAATTATACCCGTTATTGCTATGTTTAACAAGTTAAGTGTCTCGACAGATGCTTTGGAATATGATGAAAACCCAAAATGGACTGATTTTAACTATGGCATTAAACATGTTTTAAGTAAACTAACCAAAATGTAATCAATTATTAATAATATCGGGCTATAAGTTTCTCTAATTCATGTTTTTACAAAGTTCTTTCCTCTTTTCCATTTCCTCAGCCCCTGTTTCCCAAACACCCAATACAAATCTCCGTGTCGAGATAAATCCCCATAAAATGGAACGGTTCATTTGTCTCCGCCAACTTTCGGGAATTGAGCGCGAACTGTATCCACAGGGAAAAGGCTGGCTGGCTCAGTCGTACAAGGGCTACATCGTAGAGGAGCTACGGCGTAGAGGAGCTACGGCGTAGAGGAGCTACGGCGTAGACAGTCTACGAGGTAGATGGTTTACGCCAAAGGCAAGTAAAGATTTTGAACACAAATAAAGATACAAGCGTTGTTACGTAGGCAACGGTGACCTCCTAACTTCAGGGAGGCCCATCATCTTGATAACCTACACGTTTAACTTTAAAAACAGATAAATGAACAACAATGTGTTATCAATTATTTGCATACAGTATAGTAAAGCGAACGTTCTTCTGTTATAAAGTGTGTACCAGCTTTTTCCTGTAACCTTGTTTGGAACCGTGAAACTTGCTTACTTAGGTAAAATGGCGTTCATTGAAATAAATCGCCAAATGGGGTGTGACGTTTTTGTTACCGCAACCAGATATAATAATCATAATATTTCAGGAAGTACTCTTTTTGGGAAAAAAAACATTGTGTTTTGGTTTTCAGATGTTTCTAAGGGCCATTTTACAGATTTCTAAAGATTTTCCTTCGCTAGCGTTTTTAAAAATAATTGTTTTAACTGTATATAAAGACTATTACTTTATCTTATAGTTGGCTTAATCTCCTAAGCAGGCGAATTCGCGTTAAAACTAATTTGGTTTTATCTTGATGCCTGTCCTTACATCACTATTTTGTTGGTCCAATCAAACTAATAGCACTAATGCAAATTTTTGGATGTTTTCTTATTTGTTACTCAATCACGTCATAATGGCTTAACCAATTTCGATGAAATTTGTTATGTCGATAGATTATGACCAGAATTGACACGTAGGCTTTTGTTTATTGATAAACCACGCGCGCGAAGCCACTAGCGGAAGCTAGTAATAAATACTGTTTGTTGTACCTACACTTCTGCGTGGGTAGGTTTTGAGGTTTTCTGGTCTTGGGATCGTTAATGTATTGGAAGCGCTGGCTTTTAAAATGATATACGATTTTGTAAAGCCTCTTTAGATCGTAATATGACTAAAAGGCTGATGTAAAAATGATAAGAGTTGAGGCACATGTTAAACCTTTACAAAAGCTAGACCACTTAAATAACTTTTGCGGTTTGGAAACTTATTGTTCGATAAAAAAAATACTCTAAATTAAAGTCGTCCTCGTCAATGCATGCTCTGAAGTAGCAGAAGTAGTCACACAGCTCGAATAACTGACGGCCGTTGGGGCAGATAGGTTCTTGCAAGGAGACCACGCACTGAAAACTTAGACGGCTCCCCTAGAAACGATGACCTAAAGGTTGGTGGGAGCCGATGTGCAGGCCGTACAATATGAGTCGTTTTTGAAATGTATGGGCGAGGCCTACGTTCAGCAGTGGACGTAATTTGGCTGACATGATGATGATAATGCCTCTGTCTATGAATAAGTAGAGTTGGGTGTCGTTGGCCCCTTTTGATCCTTACACCATGTTTCAGTTCCTCTATTACTTACGCAAGGTGGCGTTTTAATCAAATGATTAATTTTACGAAGGTGCTACGACAATATAACATTTAGAGGACAGAATGCATTACTAGTAATTAATATTGAATTAATATTTACTAGTGACGACCTCCGTGGCGCAGTGGGTGAATAGTTGACTGAGACGCAGGAGGTGGCGAGTTCGAAACCCGCCGCGAAACAAATGTTTGCATGATCTACATATATTTATTCCGGGTCTGGATGTTTTTCTATATATTATAAGTATGTTTTTACAAAAAGTATATAAGTATTCTATCAGTTATCTGGTGCCTATAATACAAGCTCTGATTAGTTTGGGGCTAGATGAAAGCGCTGTGTGAAATGTCTAGCAATATTTATTTATTTAATATATAATAGGTTGGGGAAAAGTCTTTTCGCATTAAAGTATGTATGAACTTGTAATAAAATCTCTTTGGCCATACTGTTTGTATCTGGCTGGTTTTGGTATCATTCAAAGTTTAAATTTTAAAGAAGATAATTGCAAGTTCATTATAGGAAAATGTGTGATTTTTATTTGTTTTTCGTAATGTAAAGATGAGTGTATCTAATGAAGAAATTGGATACATTTTAAAATTTTACTACAAAATAGGTATAAATGCAACGCAAGCCGCGAAAAAAATTTGCGATATTTATGGACCTAGTGCAGTGTCTGTGAGAGTAGCACAAATTTGGTTTTAGCGTTTTCAATCCGGAAATTTCGCGTCGTCACGTCGCTCTGGTCGCCCTATTACGGATAAAATTGATGCCATTTTTGTAAAAGTGGAGCAAGATCGGCATATCAGTAGTTACGACGTAGCTGAAGAACTGGAAATTGACCACGAAACAGTTTTGGCGCATTTGAAAAAAACTGGGTACACATAAAAGCTAACGAACGAGCTCACTGAAAGAAACCTAATGAACCGGTGTACTCATTTGTGATTCTTTATTACGACCTAATGAAACCGAATCATTTTTGAAGAAGCTGATAACTGGTGATGAAAAATGAATCACGTACGACAAGAACGTGCGAAAAAGGTTGTGGTCAAAGGCCGGTCAGGCTTCACACACTGTGGCGAAACCTGGGTTAACTCGCAACAAGGTGATGCTGTGTGTGTGGTGGGATTGGAAGGGCATTATTCAATATGAGTTGTTACCACCAGGCAGGACCATCGATTCTGAACTCTACTCCGAACAACTGATGAGATTAAAGCAAGAAGTTGAAAGAAAGCGGCCGGAATTAATCAACAGAAGGGGTGTGGTTTTTCATCATGATAACGCTAGACCTCACACATCTTTAGCCACTCAGCAAAAATTAAGAGAGTTTGGCTGGGAGGTGTTAATGCATCCGCCGTATAGTCCTGACCTTGCACCTTCAGATTTACACCTGTTTCGGTCTCTTCAGAATTCTTTAGGCAGTGTCAGGTTAACATCACGAGAGGACTGCCAAAACTACTTGCCGCGGTATTTTGATGAGAAGCCCTAAAATTTCTATAGCAATGGGATCATGTCCCTACCTACAAGATGGCAAAAAGCTATTGAACAAAATGGTACCTACATACTTTAGTTAAATGTAAATTAACTATATTAAAAAATGTTTTGAATTATCTTAAAAAATGCGAAAAAACTTTTTCCCCAACCTAATAAACCTTAGGAGCCAAGACTCTGTGGCTCTGCCAACTGCCAACTGAAATGCAAAGGGTTGCAGGTTTGATTCCCGCAGCAGAACAAATGATTGCTGAATCTACAGATATTTGCTTCGGGGTGCTATCACACTTATGTATATTATCACACCACACTATCACACTAATTTATCTCCGTGTTATATTCCGAATCCGCAACCTCCTGCGTCTCAGCCGGCTAATCGTCCACTGCGCCACAGAGGTCGTCAACAAATGAATATTGACTATTGACTTAAAAGCGAGTTAGTGGCACTTTATGCTTATTTTATCAGTTAATCTGGTGTTCATAGCTTTGCTTATTCTAAGGCTAGATAGTTCTGTGTGATATGTCTCGTATTATTTATTTATTACAAACTGCAGTTATGTCGAATAACTTTATAATTTGTTAATAATTCTTCAAGTCCAGAGTGAATAGGTTCTTTCTAGGCAAGCGTGGTTCATCTTCGATCACACCATCACTTACCATCAGGTGAGGTAGGGGTCAAACGCTTAAATCAATAAAAAATATAAAAATAATAACACTCAAGGTTAATGTAGCTTTCAACCAATTAAATAATTTTTTGAATAGTTTCTGAGATAACCCTCTACAAACATACAAACAAAAGATTTTACCTCGTTATAATATTAGTGAACTAGCTTCCGCCAGCGGCTTCGCTCACGTGGTCTTTCAAAAACTCCAAAAATTTACCTATGCGCTAATCCACGTTGTAATCTACGTACATACCAAATTTAATCTAAATCGGTATCGAAATCGGTTCAGCCGTTACCACATGAAAGAGTAACAAACATTCACACATGGATACAAATATTCGCGTTTATAATATTAGTGGGATATCTTTCTAGGGTATTTCTACTCTAAGGTTGTAAGTAGTAATTAATATTCGTCACTCTCATGTTTTCGGAGGCTGTATTTTGCGGTGTATTCATTACGAGGAGGCTTTCCCACCGTTTATCGATCTGTTTTTAAGTTGAACTCTTAGAAGTGATTGTGTTAGAAGCCTTCGGGGTTATAAATTAGATCGTAAGAAATGTTAAGGCGATTTATTTATTTATTTATAGCCATACTGACAACTCGGATGGGCAGCGAATGGGAAACTTCGCAACGTCTTTTCGTCCATCATACCTCAGTGCCTTAAGACGAAAGTCTTCAACCAGTGATGACATATGAAACAGAGACGTGGTCCTTCACTATTGGCCTTATGAATAAGCTCAGAGTCGCTCAACGAGCTATGGAGAGGGCTATGCTCAGGGTTTCTCTACGGGATCGAATCAGAAATGAGGAGATACGTAAGAGAACTCAAGTCACCGACATAGCCCGACGGATTAGCACGTTGAAGTGGCAATGGGCAGGCTATATAGCGCGCAGAACGGATGGCCGTTGGGGCCGGAAGGTTCTCGAGTGGAGGCCACGGACCGGCAAGCGCAGCGTAGGATGACCACCTACAAGATGGGCAGACGACTTGGTAAGAACCGCAGGTCGGCGTTGGATGCAGACCGCTTCCCACCGCAGTTCCTGGAGATCAATGAGGGAGGCCTTTGTCCAGCAGTGGACGTCCTACGGCTGATATGATGATGATACTGACAGTCCGTATCAGGTATGAAGATGTCCTCGGATCAGATCTAAAAATAACCGTGATAATGTGATAATACATTTGTGAATAAAATGATTTCCATTATTATTTACATGAAAAGTCTTATGTTCTGTTTAGTTATCCCTAAAAGAGTGAATAAATAACTCAGTGACCCTGATCGAGAAAGCTTAATGAGGGTTACAGAGAAGGTGTCCCGGTTTACGGAGGGTCGCTAAACTGGTCTGAAGGCGTTGCAGGTAAGTAATGGTAAGTATCTAGTATGTAGGTAAATGAAGTTACTAACTTAAGCGTAGAATAATCGTCTATTATCGAAAGAAAGTACAGTCCAACTTAACGTGAAGAAGCGTGCGGTTTGCCCGAGGCTGGTATTTCGACTGATCTTTTCAAAATTTAACTAATAGTTTTAACTGTCAACTGCACCGCGCGCCCCCTTTCTCGTACCCCTTGCACATTAGTATGCACGAATACAATTAGCTAAGAAGGTATAGATTCACGTCGCTAATAGGGTCAGTCGTGAATTAAAGGATATCAAAGGTTTCGAGAAGATAGGTGAGAGGCAAGATCATAATTAATCGGCATTATGAAAAAGCAAACTTTAAGAAGTTAAAGTGGTGATGAAGAGCGTTTGCAGGAACCATGGCGAGCCAATGGATTTACGCAAGTAACGATTTACACGTTTGGAGATGTTTGACGAGATGGGAATGGGCGGATACCATGGAGGGGTAGGAATCCGCTGCGGGGCCGGGGGGTGTGTTTATAGTAAAACGCGAACATTGACGAACAATATTACGTTAAGCGCCGATCGCCCAACTTGATAAAGACGTAGGATTGCGGGTTTAATTCCTGGCACGGAACGTTTCCATGATTTATAGATATTTTTTTGGGTCTGGGGTACAAAGTATGTTTTTACAACGTTAAACGCGACATGGCGAATCGGCAACGTTCTTTGATCAGAATGACTAGGAGAGGTAAGCAGTAGATTGCGAGTACGGGCGGAAAACTGTAGCCGACGGTGTAGTCGCCCACGATAAAGCCTGGCTCGAATACACCAAAGCGCCACTATCCCTCAAACGCCCACAGGGAGCCATGTCTGCTAAAACTGCGATCGAGGCTTCCGCTCCCGTATAGGCCTTTTCAATCAGTTACGAAAGTGCGTATTAGACAACCGTACTGACGTACAGTAACACTTATGCATCTTTCTTAGATATAATAAGGTCATGATGAGTATGATGATTTACAAAAGTTTTTAAGTAATCTATCAGTTATCTCTGCTGTCAGTCTGTTTATGTTTTCACGGCTAAATGGCTGAACTGATTTCTATAAAATCAGTATACAGGTGACCGATCGATATAACTTTAGGCTAGTATTTATTCACAAACCAAGCGTGCGAAGCTGCGGGCAGAAGCTACTTAGTTTCTATACTTACTAACTGTTTGAAAAAATATACCAAAAAGCAAAAAATACATTTTTTTTTATCTTGAACTAGCTTCCGCCCGCAACTTCGCACGTTTGGTTTGGCATCTCAAAGTAGCCTATGTGTTAATCCAGGTTATAATCTACGTATATACGAAATTTCATTGAAATCGGTTGAGCCGTTATGACGTGATTGACTAACAAACAAATAAATAAACAAACATCTAAACTTTTGCATTTATATTATTAGCGTGATTAAAACATGTTGCCTTAGCACAAATAATTCCAATTTCTGATATTAAATTACGCCGGGATCCAATTAGTTATATGTCTTTACAAATTGTTATTAAAATCGTTTCAACCTCAATTATCATTTTACAAATTAATTCATATAAAAAACAGAATATCGTGAAACGTTCCCTCATATCCAAATTAATTTTAAAATGCACATTGTACTCGTTAAGTTTATTTTAATTCGTTATAAAGAGCCAGTACATTTCAATGATACATAAGCCAGTGGCATACCAGACGCCGGTAAATGCTAGGTATTGGCATCCTGTGTCGAAATGTCGTACATAATGTGTATAACACTTCAACATAGGATGCATTTTGAATGACTTTGCTATACTATGCTTTGAATTTACTTAAAAGTAATGACTTGAAAAAACTTAAAAGCTAGAAAAGGATGATTGCTCCGAAGAGATGACCTATGTGGTGCATTGAGTGAATAGCCGGCTCAAGACACAGGAATTTGCGGGTTTAATTCCCGCTGCGGAACAAATGTGAAAGGTTCGATGTTCGTTATTTTATTTGTTTGTTTGTATTAATCACGTCCTAACGGGTGAAACGATTTTTTAATGAGATTTGGGTTGTTAATAGATTATGATCTGGATTCAAATATGGGCTACTTTTTTTGACAAACAACGCGTGTGAAGCCGCGGGCAGAAACTAGTACTACATATATTAGTTCCAGTTCTATGATATCAATATCAGATTTCTTTCAGTTATCTGGTTCCTATGGTACTTTAGTATCGTTAGCATTGCTGTGTTTGAAATGACCAAATTTTTTTTTTATTATTGTATAGTTTTCAAAAATGTTACAATTTAGACGTAATTTACTTTCTTGTTATGTATTCTAAAAGGACAAATAAACATAACAACCAGCCTTGCATCTTGCCTTTCTTTTCTGGCTTGGTCGCGAAGGATCAGGCAGTAAAATTGACGTTTCAAAGTGATCGTTGTGATTTAATGAATAAAAATATTTCGATGTTTTTAAAATTTAAGACGGTTTGATGTATTAGATGGCAACATCTGAAAGTTAACTTAAGTTATAATAACAAAAAAGACAAAAATACTTATCGAAGGGAATAAACCAAAATAGTTCTTGCCAATAAACAATAAATTTAAACAAAACCTGCCTCAAAATGTAATCAAACTCAAGAAACTTCAAATGACTTAGAAACTTGAAGTCTAAGTTGAAGGGTGAACCTCACACGGATTTTCTAAAGTACTTTCTACACGCAATAGTTTGACAGTTCAATCACGCGCTCAAGTTACGCGACCGTGTGACTGTAGCCAGTTTTTATGATAACTATAAAGCTGGGTCACAGACCATAGTAAGGTTGGCTGGTTTCCTTTATAAGTGCATATTTTGCATGACAATACAATGTCAATAAATACAGCCCAGCAACATGAACAAAGTTTTCGAAAACTTTATTATTTTTAATTAATAGTTTCACACAAATATCCAGGATACTATTAATTAAGAATTTAATGCTAAAAGCATTGATATATATGTATATGCCTTTAAACATTAAATTCTCCTTAAACGACTTTCGTTACGACGTGATAGATACAAACAAACAAACATCCAAACTTTCACATTTGTTCCGCAGCGGGAATTAAACCTGCAAATTCCTGTGTCTCGCCGGCTATTCACTCAATGCGCCACAGCTGCTTATCTACCTTATAAGTCATCATGGGCGTAAAAAAATGCATGTTTATCCCGTGATAATAGCCCATACTAACAAAACTATGATAAGTCATGATTTAAAGAAAACAATAAAAACAGATTTAACATTCTACTAATATTATAAACGCGAATGTATGGATGTCTGGATGTTTGTTACTCTTTCACGCAGGAACGGCTAAACCGATTGCGATGAAATTTGGTATGTACGTAGATCATACCCTGAATTAACACATATGATACTTTTTATTGGCAAAACACGCCTGCGAAGCCGCTGGCAACAGCTAGTTTTACATAAATTAAGTACATTACCGTATTTTTCAAAGGTATATTAGTAAAGTTGATGATTTTATACTTCAAAGTTTAAAAAAGGACTACACAATTAATCGAGTCTTTGTCAGAAAAATACTCGTTTAATCAATCAATAAAATTATTTCTTGCGAATATGGGTTAGTAACAGGTGGTTAGTGATACAGTTTGAGTTCGTCCTTAATCAGCGTTTATCGCATGCTATTTTAGTCAGCCTTACAAGTAGTTACTTAGAAAAAATCAAATAAAGATTAAATTATTTACAATAGTAAATTAATTAATTAGTATTGATTTAAAAAAAAATCCAAAATCTTAATTTAAACAATATACTGTGGGAATAACTTGTTTTATGATGGTGTGTGTAATCACCCTCGGAACACTATTTAATAGAAGCTTTCATTTTTTTTCGGTTTGTATTTTATATTTCTGCAAAATTAGTTAAAACAGACATCTCTCTAAGATACTTAGAGTTTATCATATAGAGTCTTAGAGTTAGCTGCTTTAATAATAGACTGTGTAATGTTGCGAATAGATTTTCGCCTCACGTGTACGTATCGGATTTGCTGTATACATAATGTATACAATAATGTACAACGGGTCCAAACACTTGACAAACAATACAACAATACCTACCATTGGTCCATAAGGGTTAGGTTCTAGTTTGAAAAGTAGCGGTGGCCGTAATAAAGCAGAGATATCGGCTATATCTTAACGATCTGAAATTGGCGTACATTACATGTCTCGACAAGTTTACAATAGGCGTAAAAAACGCGATCTAACAATAGTTAACGGTGTAAATTGATAAAGTGAAGTCTCACAGCATTTATCGCTAAGTCTAGGAATACGCAGTAAAATTTACATATATCAATGGTCCTTATGCTCTTAATAAATAAATTATATTAAATTTGAAGGTATTAATGAAAAAAGTTTGCTATACTATTATTTGTTTTAATTACCTTAGCAACTAATTCAAACTTGAGCGAGTGTAAAATGCCTTATGAATATGTAAAAAAACTGGCTAAATACGAGTCGGACTCGCGCACGAAGGGTTCCGTATATATAAAAACTAAAAATAAATCATGTCTGTTGTATGGGAGCCCAACTTAAATATATATTGTTTTTATTTAATTATTTATTTTTAAAGATAATTTTTTTTGTCAACCTATATTGTCCCACTGCTGGGCAAAGGTCTCCCCTAAGTCTTTCAATCTATCTCTGTCCTGTGCGACACTCCACCACTCCTGCACTAAGGCAACAAGATCGTCTCGCCAACGCTTTCTTGGCCGACCCCGACCGCGTCTTCCATCAGGGCTCCAGGTTGTGGCTAAATTAGCCCACCTATCGGGGTGCATTCTGCTAGTGTGTCCCGCCCAATCTCATTTGACCCTGGCTGTCTTTTCTCCAACATCGGCAATGCATGTCAACGAACGCAGCGTGGTGTTTCTCACTCGATCAATCCGTTTGAATCCGAGAGCGCTGCGTTCCATTGCCCTCTGGCAAATCTTGAGTTTTGACTTCTGTGACTCGGTCAGCGACCATGTCTGCGCACCGTAGGTTAGGACGGACAGGATACACATGTCGATGAGCTGGTAGAGAATATACAATTAATTATTTTGTGATTATTTCAAGCGTCTACCTTTTACCGATATAAATAAAGAGCAAAAACGACCTAAACAAACTCGCGTTTGTTGTATGGGAGCTCCCTTAAAAGTTGACTATACCTCAGCCCAAACTCGAATTTCACCCCTGCTTCTCCGCGCGCCGCTGCACGTCCTATCTCGCAGTGAGTGGTTCATATGTTTGCCGGTTTTTTTATCATTCAGTCCCTTCATTTTCTTGTTGTGCTTATTTCTCATTACTACGTCTTTACAAAAACCAACTTAATATAAATTCTACCTAAGAATTATGTGATCGTTTGGAGCGACAAGCGTCGCGGCTACCCCATCTGAATGCCGAGGCCAGACTGAATCACGGACCGGGCGTCCGAAGCGAATGGTTTAATTAGTGCAAAAGTTAGATATTTTCATTTTATGGTAAAATTAAAAGATACTTTGAAAATTTAAAACACAGGTGCACTTATGTTGTGTAGAATTACTGTATAAAGTTTCAACATCTAAATCGAAGTATTCATCGCATAAGTACGGGTTTAAGATAAATTTGGAGTCATCTTTGGATTTTTTTTCTATTGAGAAAATTCAACGGATTCGTGTTTTCAAAACACAGACACTCCAGCACATATCCTTAACTATAACATATACGGATTACAAATTAAAAGCACAAAATTTGTGGAACAAAACATTGTTTCTCAATAAGCGATTTATCGTCTCCCCAGGTATAGTGCGCCCTTAAATAGGTACTGAATGTGGCTAATCATTCTTGAGTTAGTCCACATAATGTAAGTAAGACCTTAACTCGCATATTTACCTACGTAAGGGCAACTTACGCATCGATGCCTTAACGTAGTTAGTGGCTAAATATGATTTAAGAAATTGTCAAATCATACAAATACGTCAAATTTAAACATGTTTAGTCGCTAAATACAACTAGGGATCGTTGTGCAAGCCGGCCTTAATGTATCAATTGTACGGATTGAAAAACCTTATCACTAACGACCTCCGTGGCGCAGTGATGCGCCGCGGGCAAATCGACAAAACACGCTATTACTAAACTCATTGAGGATGTTTATTCAGGCTTGGAGAAATCACAAAAAACGTATGGTGTGTTCTGCGACTTGTCCAAGGCCTTTGACTGCGTTTCACATGAGATTTTAATTGAAAAATTGAGGCACTACGGTGTAAATGGAAATGAGCTTAATGTGTTTAAATCATATCTCACAATGAGGACACAAACTACAGAGATAAATGGGTGTCGATCAACTGAGCGTCCAATTAACCTAGGTGTTCCTCAAGGGTCAATTTTGGGTCCTTTGCTTTTTATAGTTTATATTAATGACGTGTCCGTTGTACTTAAAGACGTTGATGTAATCCTGTTTGCAGATGACACAAGCCTTGTTATAAAAGATAAAACAATAAATCAGGTAGGCAGTAAAATACTGCAATCTTTAAACAACATTAAAATCTGGTTCTCGGCTAACAACATGCTTCTTAATGTTAATAAGACAAATATCATAAACTTTTCTTTGGGCACTAGATATCTTGAAACTCCTAAATGTATTGAAGATGTGTTCGATAAACTTAAGGTGTCTCCAACTATTAGCGTAAAATTTTTGGGTGTTTGGCTAGACACCAAATTGACATGGGCAATCCACCTTGACCTTCTTCTTAAGAAGTTGTGCTCTGCAACATACATATGCAATAAAAAAAATAAAGGAGTTAGGAGGCATAAAGGCAGCGCGTGATGTTTATTTTGCATATTTTCACTCCTTAATGACTTATGGCATTTTGTTTTGGGGTACAGCTGCAGATGCCAATAGAGTATTTTTACTTCAAAAACGGGCAATCCGTTATATTTTGAGTATGGGGTACATTGATTCATGTCGGGATAAGTTTAGGGATCTAGGTATTATGACAATGACCGGAGAGTTTATACTACAGAATGTTCTATATGTAAGAGAAAACATTGATAAAATGACTAGAAATAAAGATGTACATAATTATAACACTCGAAATCGAAATCGTCTTGTCTTACCTAAAACAAGGTTAGCCAACATTTCAAAGAGCTACTACTGTACAGCAATTAAATTGTACAATAAAATACCGCACAATGTAATATGTATGTCAAATAATTCATTTAAATCATTTATAAAAAGACATCTTATTTGTAAAAGTTATTATAAGTTGGACGAAGCTTTTGCTGATAAAACAATATTTAAATTTGATGAATTGTAATGATTACCTGACATATATAAATATAAATTTATTAATTTATTATTATCATTTTTTCTCATTATTATATAATTATTATTTACAATTTGACGATGCTTTTGCAGACCTTATTTTAAGTTGTTATTATTGAGAACTGTTTCTTTTTTTTATAAAAAATTATTAAGTATAGGTATCTTTATGTATTATGGATTATGTAATAATTACGTAGGTAACATATTTTAATTGTTTCATCTGACTTGTCCAAGCACATGTAATTTGTCGAAGGATATGAATAAATGAAATGAAATGAAATGAAAGTGAGCGAATAGCCGGCTGAGACACAGGAAGTAGCGGGTTCGATTCCCGACCCGGAACAAATATTTTGCATTATCTGCAGATATTTGTTCCGGGTTTGGATGTTTTTCTATATATTATAAGTATTTATTTACAAAAAAAGTATGTAAGTATTCTATCAGTTATCTGGTTCCCATAGCACAACTCTGCCTAGTTTGGGGCTAGATAGCGCTGTGTGAAATGTCCAGCAATATTTATTTATTTATTACTAAAACTATTAAGATAGTAAATACCAACAGTAGTATTGTTGCCAGCTCGTCGCCAGTTATGTAATCAGAAGGCCACTCCAACGTTTTTCATCGCTATATGACGGACACCGCTATCTAAGAATACTGTCTTGAAGGGTTATTACCAACAAAACAATGTGGTCTGAAGGGAATTGATGAAAAGACATTGAAATTTCTTGAAAGCGAAGTGACTTTTTTTTTGGAACCCTTCTTCGATAATATCGACCTAAGGCAAATATTCCACATCTGTACCTAAAGTTATACGAAAGATTAAATAATAAATTTAAAAAATCCCGAAACATAAAAATTCCGTTATTAATTTATGTTTTTATTATACAACCGCTTCCAAATAGGTACATCCGTTTGGGAATTACAATGCAATAGACAGACATGCAGACTAGACATGGAACGTTTCACGAGTAGTATGTAAAAAATTATACAATTTTAAATATCATAGTCACACCTGCTATTTTCCGTCGCATAACACTTTCGGTTTTTATCGTATATCGGTCGCAGTCATTATTTGAAGCAGGGGAAGACCAAAGAAGATATGGAATGGATGGACTGTGTGAAGAATGATATGAGTAAGAAAAATGTGTCAATGGAGATGACGGTTAATAGAGAGGTATGGAAGAAAAATGCATGTTGTGCCGAGTCCACGTAAAGTGGGAAAAGAGCAGGAAGAAGAAGAAGATCAGACGCAGTCATTCGTGTCTACTACAAATCACAGTCGTTCTCAATTCTTCGGAATTCATCGGGCGTTTTCATTGCCCGTGATTTTCACATGTGAAACAGTAAGTGTGACATTACGGCACCATAATGACAAATCATTGCCTGTGATTTTTCACTAATATAGCAGTGATAAAAAAATCATATGATTATATGAAAATGATTTAAAAATAGCCATTATTGCCTAATACAGACACACCCTCAGATAGAGATAGGCGTTAAGCTACCATAATGCTGAACTGAAACCCATTTGCTGCAGTTGCACATACAATTATATCTATCTATCTCTTGTTTTGTATTTGATTTTCTTATATTGTTTCATTAACACTTTCATTTATTATTCTTATACGTATAGGCTTATAGGTGAGCAATATATGGCGGAGATTAAGACCTAAAATCTTGAACACCGCCGTAAAGTTGGAATCTTTTACAGAATACATTTTGGGGAATGTGCCCAGGAACTATACGATCTGATACCGCCATCTCCATTCCATCAAAGGGCAAGCAGACGCACGGCTTAGTACCATCCGTACCTACGGTTAAAGTAACTTTTTTCACAAAAAAGAATTATGCATTCACTTAATATGAGAACATAAAAAAACTAAATAGAGTCTTAAAACTATGACAGTATGCGAGCGCATTTAGTTAACAATAAAATTAAGTAGGAACATTATTTCTGTTTGTTTCCTCCAATATTTGTATGGAGTAGGTAGTTTTGTATTACTCTAACAAAAACACACCGCTACGTTCTGCGATGACGTTTCGGTACCAGCGAAGTGTAGTGAGCGAGTTTACATACAAGGATCGGCAACAACTAGATGCGACAACGCCGTTTAACTATGAATTAAACTTGAGTTTATGAATTTTGGTTGGCCAAATGTATTTTAAGTTATTTTTTGAAGTTATATAAGGTTTTACTTTCTTTTATATTGTTCGGAAGTTTGTCATATATTTGTGCACTTTCAAAAGTAATATTGTTTTTACCATAGTTAGTTCTTGCTAGGCGTAATATAATATTATTTGCATTCCTTAGTCGTCGTAGCTGGCTTTGTTCGCGTTTTAGATTAAAAATTATGTTTGTGTGTACGTCTTTTAAAATTATTTTTCTAATTAGGATACATGTATACTATTTGTATGTTTTATCTATGTCCATTAGTTTTGTTTCGTCGGATAATCTTAGTGTTGGCGTTAAGTAATCATAGTTAAAGAGTGTTTTGATTAGTTTGTTTTGTGACGTTTGTAATATTTATGGTTATTGCTGCTGAGCCCCAGACTTCGATTAGGTAGTCGATGTGCGGCTTTACTGGCGTACCTAGTTGATATACAACTCATTCGCACACACCGTTTTGGTTTGACGTTCTTGTTGCGCACAGCTAAGGTATGGAACACTTTGCCGTCGTCTGTTCTTACTAAAGTATACGATCCGGGCCTCTTTAAGGTATGAGTTAGTTAGGTAGCTTAAGGTAAGGTAGGTTTTATTCTAGATCTTTGTGTTTCATCTTAGACCAAATCACACCATTAGGTGAGATTGTAGTCAAACAAATATCAATCCAGTAAAAAAAAACAATCTATTCCTGTTTTCTAAAATTTAATTTTGTTCTATTTAAAATTATTTATTGTTACTATTGCTACTACTACTAGCCCATATTGTCGCATTGTTGAGCAAAGGCCTCCCCACATTTCCGCCAATCACAACGGCCCAGTGCCACCGTATGCCAGTCCCTCTCGGCGGCGTCCAGCTCGTCCCGCCACCTCCGGCGTGGTCTGCCGTGGCACCGCCGCCCTGTCTCAGAACTCCACTTCATGGTAATTTTGGCCCACAACTCGTCGGCATGCGACAGACGTGACCGGCCAAGTCCCGCTTCAGCCTGGTGGACTTCTCCCCTACATCGGCGATTTTGGTTTTGGAGCGCAGTATGGTGTACGGACGCGATCAGTTATTTTAACTCCAGGAGTACTACTCTCCATCGCTTTTTGGCAAACCTTGAGTTTGGATTTTTGTGTATTTATTTGTTTGTTTGTTACTCAATCACGTCATAACGGCTGAACTGGTCTCGATAAAATTTGTACGTGGATTAACACATAGGTTACTTTTTAGTTGATAAGCAACGCGTGCGAAGCCGCTGGCAGAACCTAGTGTTATAATAAAAAAAGTCTATTTATTTACTACATAAACACTGCAATTTTAGTAGTTATGCCAGCTGATAAATATCTCTCTATGTACAAACTTATAACACCTTTATTTTGCGTAGGAGATTTAAACTCGGATTATCTATTGACGATCTCCGCTTTGAGTTTAATTCTAAAATACGGATCTAAGTCTGTCGAAAGATCATTTACACGATACCTCTACCTTTCAGTACTCTAACAAAGCGATTGAAGCAAGTACAGTCAGCAACAATAACGATTAACCCAATTGTACAGTCGAACAGCTTTTCTCGTCGCTTTTACGACTGCTACAGTTTTCCCGGGAAAGGGCTTGCCAACACGCTTTTGTAGATGTTTGATAAAACATCCCAGCAACCTTTTAAAGTCATCTTTATTTCTAGTGGGGACCGTTCTACCACAAAATAGTCGGTACGAGGATCTCGAAACGATCCCGTTCGGTCTTCGTACATATCCATTTTGTAAGCTGTTTTTGATTGTAATCTATTTGTGTACAATAAAGAAGAAAGAACAAAGATGTTCTACTGACTTAATCGAGATCCTTGTACACGTGCACCTGTGTGCGCAGGCACCTTTTATCGCTAGTTTCTAAACTTAACTTCTGAACCTATTATTTTTTTTTATCAAAATTACTCTATTTTGGAACAAAAACGTGGTACGAAAATACTGGAACACGATAGTATTTGCAGAACTTTTGAACTGTGTCGCAAACACTTGGTCCGGATCAAGGTATTTTTCAATATATTTTATGTATGTTAATATTATTTTTAGCCCTCTGTGTCCCACTGCTGGGCAAAGGCCTCCCCACATTCATTCCAGTCACTTCTTTGCAGCGCCAAAATAGTCCGATCCACTCGGAAGCTAGTGAGCTCATCCCTCCATCTTTTCCTTGGTCTGCCGAGACGTCTTGGGGTTGTGTCAGGGTTCTAGTTGGTGGTCAGCTTGACCCATTGATCATCTGTCATACGGCATACGTGACCAGCCCAGTCCCACATGAGTATTAGTATATACTCATGTGTATTAGTACTAGCTGATCAATCCACAGCTTTGCACGCGTAGTTTTTAGATACAAACATTACCCTCTTTCTGCGCAGTTGGGTTAAAAGTAGCCTATGTCACCCGGGGATAGTGTAGCTTCCCAACAGTGAAATATTTTTTTAAATCGGTCCAGTAGTTTCGAAGTCTATTCAATACAAACAAACAAACACATATTTCCTCTTTATAATATTATTAGTAAGTATAGATTATCCGTCGACTGTAAAAAGTGGTTATTGTGACATAACGATAATAGTTGGACATATGGTATCCCAAAGTTATTTGTAGATATTGATATGTACTTTATATTCTAGAATATACTTTTGTTCTATCATCAATAGTTTCCGCAGCACATGCGACGAAAGACGTTTTAGGGCACTTATTTTACACCTTGGGTTACGTTACTTAAGCTTTAGTAAAAATCCCTTATCTTTTCTAGCAATAAATATAACGTATGTCACTTAAGGTGATTGTAGCTTTCTAATGGTGAAAGAATTTTTGAAATCGGCACAGTAGTTTTTGAGTTTATTCATTACAAACATACACACCAAAAAAACAAATCTACTTATTATAGTATTAAGTATAGAAAAAGTATAGATATAGATACATATACATATACATATGTATTTACAAAAAAAGTATTAATGTGTTCTAGGTGTTATCTGGTTCCCATAGTTTTGCTTAGTTTGGGGCTAGAAACGCTGTCAAAGTCAAAATCTTTTATTCATTAAAATCACAAGGATCACTTTGAAACGTCAATTTTACTACCTGTTCCTTCGCGACCAAGCCAGGAAAGAAAGGCAAGAAACAAGGCTGATTGTTTTTCAATGATCCTTTTAGAATACATTACAATACAGAAAATAAATTACGTCTAAATTGTAACATTTTGAACGAGTTGGAGCAATTTCAATCCCAAGCTTCTGTCTCATCTAAATAATCCGATATTTTATAATAGGCTTTTATATAAAGATTTTGTTTGTACATCACTTGGGAGTTTGTTATAAAATCGAACACCTTGCCCTTTAAACGATTTACTAACTTTATGGCGTCTACAAGGGGCAACAGCGAGTTTATCTTTATTTCTAGCATTAAAGTTACGATTATCGCTATTTTTCGTAAACAAATTAATATTTTTGAGAACATACATCAGATTTTCATAGATTTATTATCAAGGGAATGTCAGAATATTTATTTCTTTAAACTTCTGACGTAATGATTCTCTGGGGCCCATACTATAAATTGCACGAACAGCCCTCTTCTGCAGCACAAAAACGCTGTGTTCAGTAGGTATTATTTATAATTTACTAGCTGATCCGCCCGCGTCTTTTTGTCACTAACAACATTAACTAGCCTAACTAGTACCTACCCTACACGGTAATCGGACAAAAATAACGTAATGACTTGTGCCATTGCAACTGAAACTAACGCCTTTGAAGTTCTAACGACGGACGCTACGAAGAATTGTAACGATTCTTTGAACTCGCTTATTTGTATTACTTTGTCGAATCACAGTCGGTTTTAGAATTTCTAAGTACCAAGTACTTTTTTTTATTTATATATCTTTAATCTGTAAAAATGTGTACTTTATTATTGTAAACGTTACAATACAATTCATTTCACATATGATTTTCTTTGTGAAACAGAAAGATCTACTTTTTGACAAATCCGAAGATAAATAACAAAGTTTTGTTAAAAAGATATATACAATAACTTTATATTTTGCGTCACTGGGGAAACAAGAACTCGGTGACTGATTTCTAAAAAGGTATGTTCATAGAGTATCCGTTATAGGCATTATGCATTACCTATAAGAGTTTGTTTACATTTATATGAAGTGCAGTTGATTCTGAAATGAATAAATAATAAGTTTCACTGTCCCCAGTCTGTCTGTCCACAAAAGGCAACTCCCCACAAATCAAATTCAACCTTATCTCATAAAACCTTTACGACCAATAAATATTCACAGATCGTGATTCCCATAAACCCCGCCATAAATCCCCACAGCGTCATTTTAATACCACAAGATTGATTTACGATGAATACAGTGCGGGGTGTCAGAGTGAAATGTGGTCGGGTGTGGGAGGAAACCCGCAATGGACCTTTACATCATAATTTGTGTCGTTGGGCAAGATTGTGAGATTTACATTGCGGGGTTAGTTGATGAGAGTAGACTGACTAAGCAATCAATGCAAGTGAAAAAAAAATACTAAAGTAAGAATCCAATGGCATCGAAGTTTTCACATAATATACCTTATTGAAGTTGCCTCATCACCCATTTTTGTTTTGATTGTAAAAATGTTACAATTTAGACGTCATTTATTTTATTTATTGTTATGTATTAGGATCATTAAAAAGAACAACCAGCCTTGTTTCTTGCCTTTCTTTCCTGGCTTGGTGGCGAAGGAACAGTCAGTAAAATTGACGTTTTCTCTGGGACGGATCAGCGAAGTACCAACTTGAAGCTCTGGGATCAATTGGGAGAAGAGCCAAGAAGCTCATAGGCAACGATGAGCTAGTTGATGGAAGGCTCCTCAGCCTGGAGCATCGACGAAAGGTTGCTAGCCTCTCGGTTTTTTATCGAGTACATTTCGGGGAGTGTGCGGCGGAACCTTTCAACCTGATCCCACCATCTCCTTTCTATCAACGGACAACCAGACGCTCTGCGGTGCGCCACCGCTATATGGTAGAAATACCTCCCATTCGCACAAAGCGGTTCTCTTCGACCTTTATTATGCGCACCACCAAAGAGTGGAACGACTTGCCAGAGTCTGTGTTTCCTGATAGCTACAACCTGGGTATCTTTAAGTCGCGAGTGCATAGGTTTCTTCTAGGCAAGCGTGTACCATCGTAGACTGCATCATCGCTTACCATTAGGCGAGATCGTGGTCAAACGCAAGCCTATAATATACCTATATATATAAAAAAACGTTTCCAAGTGATCCTTGTGATTATAATTAATAAAAACTATTTGACTTTAAAAGACAATAATTATATCATATGCGTAAAAGATTGTAAGAGGGAACCGACAGAGCCATTTGATGACAATTCCATTCTTGGTAACTCAAAAATTCTTGATACCTTAATACCTAACATACTTAGGTAAAAAGACCTTTCTTCGGTAATCCGGCAAAACAGCATATACGCAAAAAATCTCAATATATTGTACTAAGTAAAGTACTGAAGTGCCCATTGGATATGCATTGCTTTTGAGTTTTGAATTTCCAGGTAGGATTTTAACGATAATAGTTTGTAAGTAGGTACTCCAACGAATCCGAAAGTCGTTTACTAGTAATCTATACTAACATTATAAAGAGAAAAGATTTGTTTGTTTGTATTGAATAGGCTCCGAAACAACTTGACGGATTTAAAACATTTTTTCACTGTTGGGAAGCTACATTATCCCCGGGTGACCTAGGCTACTTTTTACCCAACTGCGCAGAAGGAGGGTAATGTTTTCATTGATTTGTCAGCTAGTATGTTATATACTTGCAATCAATAATTGTTAACACAGTTGCTGCCATGCACATACAAAAATGTCACCATGAAAGACCAGCGCTATAGTGGTATAAATATCCTACAAATATGCACAATGCTGAGTGGTGACCGTTTTTGCTCACAAAATTAACTTTATAATTTGTACTCATTTGTCTAAAGTGTAATAAAAAAAATACATTTATTTCAAGCAATAGGGAAACGCACAAGTAGCACAACATAATAGGTAAGCTAACTTTTATTAGGCTGGGGAAAAAGTTTCTTCGCATTTTTTAAGAAAATTCAAAACATTTTTTAATATAGTTTATTCACATTTAACTAAAGTATTAAGTTACCATTTTGTTTGATAACTTTTTGCCATCTTGTAGGTAGGGACATGATCACATTGCTATAGAAATTTTGGGGCTTCTGATCAAAATACCGCGACAAGTAGTTTTGGCAGTCCTCTCGTGATGTTAACTGCCTAAAGAATTCTGAAGAGACCGAAACAGGTAAAAATCTGAAAATGCAAGGTCAGAACTATACGGCGGATGCATTAACACCTTCCAGCCAAACTCTCTTATTTTTTGCTGAGTGGCTAAAGATGTGTGAGGTCTAGCGTTATCATGATGAAAAACCACACCCCTTCTATTGATTAATTCCGGCCGCTTTCTCTCAACTTCTTGCTTTAATCTCATCAGTTGTTCGCAGTAGAGTTCAGAATCGATGGTCCTGCCCGGTGGTAACAGCTCATAATGAATAATGCCCTTCCAATCCCACCACACACACAGCATCACCTTGTTGCGAGTTAACCCGGGTTTCGCCACAATCTGTGAAGCCTGACCGGCCTTTGACCACGACCTTTTTCGCACGTTCTTGTCGTACATGATCCACTTTTCATCACCAGTTATCAGCTTCATCAAAAATAGTTCGGTTTCATTACGTCGTAATAAAGAATCACAAATGAGTACACGGTTCATTAAATTCTTTCAGTGAGCTCGTGGGGTAACAAAATATCGAGCTTTTTTGTGTACCCAGTTTTTTTAAATGCGCCAAAACTGTTTTGTGGCCTATTCCCAGATCTTCAGCTACGTTGTACTTACTGATATGCCAATCTTGCTCCACTTTTACAAAAATGGCATCAATTTTATCCGTAATAGGGCGACCAGAGCGACGTGCATCTTTGACATCAATATTCCTGATTAAAAACGCTTAAACCAAATTTGTGCTATTCTGAACGATATTGCACTGCACTAGGTCCATAAACATCGCAAATTTTATTCGCGGATCGCGTTGCATTTTTACCTTTTTTGTAGTAAAGTTTTAAAATGTATCGAATTTCTTCATTAGATTCACTCATCTTTATATTACGAAAAACAAATAAAAATCATCCTAATATGAATTTGGAATCTTTAAAATTTAAACTTTGAATAATACCAAAACTAGCCAGATACCAATAGTATAGCCAAAGAGATTTTATTACAAATTCATACATACTATAATGCGAAAAGACTTTTTCCCCAACCTATTTTACAGCAATGTCTGGTGTATCAATGTCTGGTCTACCCTGCCTGCAGGCTGCGGGCCAGCGCCAATACCGGCTTGGCAATGCTAGTCGGTATTGGCGCTGGCCCGCAGCCTGTGCACCAGGGACGCGGCTTGCTTGAGCATGACGGTATGGAAGCAGTCGATTCGAGCCGCCACGAACATCCCTGATGCACTATATTAACTGGGAGCCCCAGCAACGCCCTGAGTGCATTGTTATACTGGACGCGGAGCGCGCTGTACGTCGCCTGCGTATACTTCGCCCGTACGAGTAAAGAGGTACAATACGCTCGAAGTAAAGTCAGCTTAACCCCCTCTGAACTACGTGCAAACCTGCGAGCAATCATATTCGCACGCACGGACAGCGCCCTCCGCTCCGTAGTGTACCCATGTGACACGAAATAAACGGATTTCTATTCTATTATATTCTAACGTAAATCTAGACAAAAAAGGTGACGATGGAGAAAGAGCAATTTCATTATAAGCAGCGGAACCGTAGAAACCAGATGCTCGCGTACTTTCTATAGAAATCATCCATAATTTTGTGACGAACTCTTTCTTTTAGACGCTAAGGCATGGAAAATAGACCTGACCACACCGTGATGGTTCCACGATAAACCAGATAGACTGCAATCATTACCACTCAATATTCAATGATGGCTCCGTGATCCATTCATCGTCCAAATAAAAATCAAGTCATTTTTCTGACCCTTTTATGCTCAAATCCAAATCTACGAGAGCTTTCAAGCTAAATGGGACGAATGCGGACATATCAACTGAAAATACAAAAAAATTGAGGATTGCAAGAGGTATTTTTGTAATTTTCGAACATAAATAGCGGATTAATTGTGGAACTTACTGCCATACTAAATCATGTTGGAAATGATTAACATTTCGGTGACCGAAAAAAGTATTTTCGTTTTCTGACCGGCATAAAAATTTGTGTGTATTTTTTTAGCGAGCTTGAATGATATCCTTTCAGTTCCGATAATCAAGATTTTTATATCGATTTGGAAATCTATGGAAGATATCTCGGCAGCAGACGTCTTATAGCTGATATGGAGATGAGGCTTTTGATGTTACGTCGTAACACGTGACGTACACGTGTTATGTCACCATCTAACTTTTGTATCTACTTACCCAATATCTGTACTTTTTTTCAGTGTATGTAGACTTACCTGAAATAGAAATAAATGTTTAAAAAAATGTATATTATTAGGTCTTAACCTATGAAATTGCCGTTTTGTACGGAATAAGTGAAAGTACTTATTTTTTTATACTTTTTTATTTCTGTTATTCAAAGTAATCACCCATGCAATCGACGCATCTTTGCCAACACATTGGCAGCCTTTCTTGTAAAAATCAGCTGGACGGGAGGCAACAAACTCTTCAAAGGCATTTTGTACTGCCTCTCGGGAGTTGAATTTTTTACTTACTAAAAAGTTGTCTAAATTTTAGTAAAAGTAATAGTCGGTAGGTGCTAGGTCTGCTGAGTATGGCGGATGAGGGAGAGCTTCCAACCCCAGCTCTCGCAGCTTGGAGACTGTCTGTTGTGCAGTATGGGGTCGCGCGTTGTCGTGAAGAAGCAGTGGAGACGACTGATTGACCAAAGCTGGTTGCCGATGTGCAAGCTTCTCCATCATTTTCTCCAGTTCTTCACAGTACACATCAGCAGTAATGCTCATGCCGTTTTGTAAAAAGCTGTGGTGAATCACACCCGCACTAGACCACCAAACCGTGACCATCACCTTTTTAGGGGTCAGTTTTGGTTTAGAGCATTGCTTTGGTGCTGAACCAGGATCTAACCAACTTGCTGAGCGCTTTCGATTGTCGAACAGAATTCATTTTTCATTGCACGTAACATTCCGTTCAAAATTCTTTCATTTTTTTGCCTATTGAGCAGCGCGAGGCAGGTCTCGGCGCGTACGTTTCGATCGTTAAGTTCGTGGGGCATCCATCTATCAAGTTTTTTTACCTTGCCTATTTGTCGCAAATGGATCAAAATTATTTTGATGCTACCATCAAAAGCTGCTGCTAGCTCAGCTGTAGATTGCGTTTCGTCAGCTTCCACAATCGCCTTTAATTCATCATTGTTGACCAACGTCTCCGGACGAACACGAGCTTCATTTTTCAAGTCAAAATTTTCAGAACGGCACCGGGAAAACCAATAACAGGTTGTGCGTTCGTTTGTACAGTTCTCTCCGTAAACGTTTTTGATGTTACGTGCCGTTTGTGTCGCGTTGGTGCCACGACGGAACTCATATTCCATAATTACACGAATTTTTAAAGTATCCATTATGACGAAAAATGTTCAAATATAATGAAAATATAACGCTAATCAATTAACAAAAGACTAAGTTTGTAAAAAGAATGTCATGTTTTTAAAACAAAGTTAATTTGAATTTAGAATACAAAGCCATTCCAAACTTTTTTTCTATTTGAAATGACCAGTACTGAAGAACGGCAATTTCATAGGTAAAGCCCTATTATAATAAATAAATAAACATTTTTATGATAATATCCAAACAAAATCAATAGGTACATCGTAGAGTTTCGAGACCCAGGTATACCAAGACTATGTATTCAGACTGTTCAAAAATTATTTCATTGAAGAGTTTCTTGGTAAAAATGTAATAGTAAATTATTAAACAAGGGGATAAAGCAGTGTCTTGCGTCACGGTTGCTTTATTGAATCCCGAACATAACGAAGGATTCTAGAGTTAACTCACGAGCGGAGCGAAGGAGTTCCTAGAATCCTGAGTGCAGAGAGGGATATAAGCGCGCCTAAGATGCAGACAGCTCTATCCACGAGGAGAATACTCTACTTTTCACACTTTCTGCGAGACAATAAAAACCAAATCTAGGTTGGTGCATTTTGTGCAGAGGTTAGTTCGATTTACGAATAAGTTCTTATTGTGTGGGTCCTTTGGTTCAGTTTTAATACAGATAAGGTTCCAAATTTAAATCACATTATGCCTACGAGGCCATTCAGTACAACGTTACTCCCAGATCAGACGTAGGGATTTAATCACCTGCTTTCGGTGGTGAGGTTTACATGACATATAATTTGACATTGTCAAGCAGGCGGTGAGAAAACTAAATTACAAACGCTATATTTCCCAATACAGGTTTACCTTCACTCTGTCCCTATTTTCCTATTTCTGTAATTATTTGCTATACTCGTGGTAATTTAATAAATCCAATTTGACGTCTATCAATTTACTGTTCACAGAATAAAGGGTGTGGGAATAAAAGATAATTTTGCATGCCGCGATAACTTTGTACCGTTTATGAGTAATATAGTTCCTTGTGAAAGGACTCGCTAGGGGAAGAATTACCACTATACCTATTTCTTCTTCTGCATTGCTGGGTTTCGGTTTAAAAGATATGGTTGCCGGTCAAATTACAGGCACATGAGGCTTCACATCTGTATGTCTTAACTTGATGGATGTAGAGCAGGGCACGTATCTAAGGCGCGTGGCCTACGAGGTAATACTTTGTTATAGGTGATGGTTACTGCTTAACATCAGGTGAACCATAAGGTTATTCCAACTCCAAGTCAAATAAAAAAATCTTTAAGATCCACAAAAATTGATATTACATAAAAACTGTAGAAATTAAATTTCTCCAAAATTTCTATATTAACATATTTTTGAAGATTTAGTATCGGCTGTACCTATCATAAAAATAGTCATTCATATGACATCGTGATACTCTGTGGCAGTTCTTATAATGAATGCTCGCATTAGCCGACTGCTAGCTTTCCCGTGGGAACTAACGGCACACTATATATCCCACTATCTACTTATATTTTTATACCTACTTTGATAATAATATTTGTAGAGATGGCGTTTCCTGATTAACGTAAAAGGAGGATTTCTTATTTTATCTTCTTCTCTTGTGTCGATGTCTCAATAGCCATTTCTCGTCCGGCAGTCATTGAAAAAATATTGTGTTAGTAGAATACCAAAAGGGGCCCATAGTGGCTACGTTGCTACGTCGCCACTATGGCTACGTCCATGGCTCGCTCCCACGTTCATGCGAAGACGTGCTGGGCCCAATTCAACTGGCCATTATTACACCTTATGTTATTCTACAAACACAATATTTTTTCAATGTCTGCCATTGCTATGACATCACCATTTATAATTTGCCAACTTATGACAGGAACAACAATCATAATGGTTAAATTGTGGTATGGCTCCATAATCGATTTCTAATAAATTAGCAGAATCCCTGATCAAAATAACTAAAGTATTGAGACTTGCACCTGTACGACGCAAGGACATGTGGCATTGCTTGGACATTCCGTTTGGCAGTGGGCGGATAGTCAGCTAAGACGTAGGACGTTGCGGGTTCGATTACCGCTGCGAAACAAATGTTTGCACGATATACAGATATGTAACAAAAACCCTGTTAGATCCATGAAGAGCGTATAGCGTCATAGAAATTAAAGTCAGGCAGATGTTTCATAAACATCTGTATCAAATAAATTGAAAGTTATTTCATTTTTAATTTAGAGAATTATCTGATTTTTATCCCAAAAAATAGGCAAATTTTCCCGAGCACGCAGCACGAGTTCTACAAAGGTTCCGCTCACTCGTTCTTTCGCTCGCACGCGCCTACCACCCACACCACGCTTCAGTTTTGCGCTGTACCGTTCGTAGTTCGTACGTCCCGACTTAATTTATTCGCGAAATATGTATCTTAATCGAATGCGGAAAGTTACAACATGTTAATGTGATTTGTGGGGTTTGTCAAAAACGAACACAAGTGTGCTGCGAAAAGTGCGTGCTAACATCATAAAACGGTGTCGAAGATGCATTGAGAGGACATGTGGAACACGACCGTCGTCGGTCAAGTTAACGTGCTTCTGCTTATCTAGTAAAACGTACCTAAGCTCTTGCCAGAGCGGAACCTAAGTTCTTTTCAGAGCCACATTAAACTTATTGTTTCTTAACTGAAATCGTCAACAAAAAAAAAACAAATGTCGTACATGGGTTATTGACCCCTCCACACCGCCGGCGCCACCCGGCGCGGCGCGTTGCCCCGCCGGTGTTTCCAGAGGCAGGTTTTAAGTTTTGAGCGCCAGATAGTTAAATTAGTCGGTTATTTTTTTTATTTTTTCTGTTCAAGAATTACATGATTGGGACCAAACATCGATATTATCACACCCATAAGGATCCGACAGGGTTTTTGTTCAGTTCAGGTTTTGGTGTTTCTCTATATAAAATATACATAATAAAAAGATTAATTTTAAAGAAATAGTGTTGGGGATAGATCGCTCTAGTGCGTAAAAGATCCAACATTACTTAGTTAGTTATTTATCTACACATGTAAGGTTGGATATAAGAAAAACCTAAAAAGCTTTAAATTAGCTTATAGTAAAGTTGTAGTGTTTTTTTTTCTATATACACAGAAAATGTTGAAGGCTTCAGAATTGCTTAAATATAAAGTTTTGAATGTGACTCATCTCAGTCATTGGCTTACACATAAGCCCGCATACTGCAGTCGGGTAATTAAACCCATTAGGTTAGTCCGGAGTGATTAGCCGACGGTCGCTGGTATCAGCCGTCTGCTCCGGGGGGAAATCACGGGTAAAGTATCTTGCTTGTGTAGATACCCAGTCGCATTCTTTGCTATGAACATGGGCGTTAAAGGACCTAGGGTTGTTGACTTATGAAAATAATGATTTTCATGGAAGCCATTATGTCTTATGTCATTATTCATAAGTACTTTATTGGTAAGATCATCATCACAAGACATGTCTTGTTTTTAGCGTTCTAATTAAAATGAGCCACAATAGCTTAAAATATTGGTTTTTATTTTGATTATTTCCATCATCATCTTTCAGCCCGTGTCGAGCCACTGCTGGGCATAGGCCTCTCTTTGTTTCTGTCATTCTTCCAGATCCTGTGCCAGTCTAAGCCACGTATGACCTACGGACTTATTGATGTAGTCGACCCATCTCGCTGGTCGTCCCCTATTTCGACGCCCAGTTCTCGGCCTCCTTTCATTATTTTATTTATTATTAAATAGAAAAAAATATATTTACAGCAGAACAAGTAAAAAACAATCTCTTGTCAGCAGTCTTGATCTGATAAAAATCTTTCCATGGAAGACATATTTTAACAATTTTTGTCAATTTGTACAAGACTCGCTACGAAACTTGATCTTTCAGGTCATCGAGGGTCATTGGCCGCAAATAAACAATCAAAACATTTTTCTTGGAATATTATCTCATATTGAGAAATAAACGATCGGTATAGGCACAGATAAATATAATACTAGTAGGCCAAATAGAGACATGGACTTTGTAAAGGACATCTGAGGTTATTCGACTTAGCGAAAATAAATGTCAAGGCTTTTCATATTAAACCTATCTACTGTCTCACATCTTTAGTGGTCGCTGTGGTCACCTATAAATGAAAGAATTTAAACTGAGATTTTAAGAACTGAGTAAAAAAAATACTTTTTTTTTATTCTTTTTATACGACTTAAATATAGATCAAGTACTCGTATATGACCCACCTGATGGTAATTGGTAACCATCGTTTATAACAAAGTAACCACTGCCTCATAGGTCACGCACCTTAGCTAAGTGCCAAGATACACTGCTCTGCGTCCATCAACTTGAGGCTACAGATGTAAGGCCTGATGTGCCTGTAATTTCACCGGCAATCATACCATTGAAACCGAAATACAGCAATGCTGCTTGCTGACATAAATATGTATGGTGGCTCTTCACCGGGCGAGCCCTTTCACAAGAAACTCTACTATTCTTATGTGATGATCCTTCGTTTCTGATTGTTGGTGCTAAGAGAAATTAAATTTGTATATTATCTCTTTTAAAAAAACTCAGAAGAAACTAAAGTAACAGATGCACTCCACTACGCACTTAAGTTAAAATGGCGGTGAGCAGGACATATAGCCCGATACAAGGATGATAGGTGGACCATAAGAGCGACGAGATGGGTTGGACGCAGCGGCAAAAGAAAACCAGTACGACCAAGAAAAAGATGGACTGACAACATCACTGAAATCGCTGGGAATCAGTGGATGGTAACAGCAAAAGATAGAGAGATGGAGTAAACAGGAGGAGGCCTAGACGCAAAAAGGGATTCCTAATCATACCTAATATTTACAACTTTAGAGAAAAGAAATAAAAAGATAAGGCAACAAAGAAGGCTTTAATAATAATAATATCTGTTTTAAAATCAAACTAATAATATAAATGCGAAAGTTTGGATGTTTGTTTATTACTAACCTACTCAATCACGTCGTAACGGCCTAACCGATTTCGATGAAATGTATTATGCATGTAGATTATAATCTGGATTAACACATAGGCCACTTTTTATCCGACAAATCAGTTCCCATGGGATAAAACTGGGGTGTCAAGTCCAATAGCGAGTTTAGCTTTATTTCTAGGTTACCTACACATTTAGTAGTGTAACGGTTACGAAGTCGCGGGCAACAGCTAGTGAATTATAAATTTTTGCTGATAAAATCAATCAGTTTCGTAAGAAAATTTGTACATCATAAAAATAAGTTGAAACTATATGTATATTTTTGTAGAATTCACTCGTAAAAACATTGCGATGTCATACAGCTATTAGTTGAACTCTGGAACCACTTCGCTCTGTCCTGAGGGAAATCTTGGGATAACTTGATGAGATTATCTAGTCAAAGATCTAACCACCAAGGCTTTTGATTATACCAACAGCTTCTTGACCGAACAGTGTAGAAAACAGTAAAACTCGTATATGAAACTAAAACATATACGTTGTGACCAATCTGACGACCTCTGTGGTGCAGTGGGCAAATAGCCGGCTGAGACGCAGGAGGTTGCGGGTTCGATTCCCGCTGCGGAACAAATGTTTGCACGATCTACAGATATTTGTTTTAGGTGTGGTTGTTTCTCTATATACCTAGTCAGGTCATAAGTATTGTCACACAGTAAAAACTTTTCTTTTAGAATGCTGGCCACAAAAAAGTTTATAGAATTCGAATGTCGAATTGTTCATGAAAATAAAAATGTATACTATTTAGAATTTTACTCATTTTTAAATATGGAGTGGACGCTTAAAGAAAACCGTGTTGCAGTTATTGCGTTGCATCGTTGCGGTTACGTGCCAATTCAAATTTTTGACATACTGAAAAATTTGAATATAACCAAAAGATTCGTTTATCGTACCATCAAACGTTACAATGAAGACTCTAGTGTAGATGACAGGTCAAGAAGTGGTCGCCCTCGGTCTGTTAGGACTCCAGCAGTGATAAAAGCTGTGAAGGCGCGAATTCAAAGAAATCCCAAACGTAAGCAGAAACTGTTGGCCCTTCAGATGGGGTTAAGCAGAACCACGGTGAAAAGTGTGTTAAATGAAGACTTAGGGCTTCGGGCATATCGAAAAAAAACAGGACATCGTTTGAATGCTCGTCTAATTGACCGGAGACTGAAGAGATGCCGCGCTTTGTTGAAGCGGTACGCGGGACAAAAATATCGGGAAATTCTTTTTTAATATGAAAAAATTTTTACCGTAGAAGAGAGCTACAACAAACAAAATGATAAGGTGTACGCACACAGTAGTGAAAAAGCGAGCAACCGTATTCCGCGTGTCCAACGAGGTCATTTTCCATCCTCGCTCATGGTATGGTTGGGAGTTTCTTATTGGGGCTTAACAGAGGTACATTTTTATGAGAAAGGTGTAAAAACGAATGCAGTTGTGTATCAAAATACAGTTCTGACGAACCTTGTGGAACCTGTTTCTCATACCATGTTCAATAACAGGCACTGGGTATTCCAACAAGATTCGGCGCCAGCTCATAGAGCGAAGAGCCCACAAGACTGGCTGGCGGCGCGTGAAATCGACATCATCCGACACGAAGACTGGCCCTCCTCCAGTCCAGATTTGAATGCGTTAAATTACAAGATATGGCAACACTTGGAGGAAAAGGCGTGCTCAAAGCCTCATCCCAATTTGGAGTCACTCAAGACATCCTTGATTAAGGCACCCGCCAATATTGACATGGACCTCGTTCGTGCTGCGATAGACGACTGGCCGCGCAGATTGAAGGCCTGTGTTCAAAATCACGAAGGTCATTTTGAATAAACTTTAGTGTCATAAGAATCTATGTTTTGTTAAGTTCATTTTGGTATATAAATGGTTACATAATTAATAAACTTGTTTCAATTATTTTATATTAAACATGTGACAGAATTTATGACCTGACTAGGTATATATAGAGGAATACCCAACCCGAAACAAATATCTACAGCTCATGGAAAAAATTTACCCGCGTGAATCGAACCCGCTACCTACTGCCTTTCAGTCGGATATTTCGAGTGATTAATTTATATAATATAATTAAGCATTTTATTTTATATTAACTATATTTTATATAAATTGTAATATAAGCTTGTTCTTGAGGTTCTAAAAAAAAATCTTATGCCGCCGTTCTTATTTGTTCATATAGATCCTGTCCATCCAAAGGTTGCCTGGAAGAGATCGCTTTTAGCGACAAGGCCGCCCATTGTAACTATGATTTAAAATTGTATTTTCTTTTATATGTTTGTATTTAATGGTGTGCAATAAAGAAATTATCTAATCTAGTCTAATTTAATCTATTCGCCCCTTACGCCTAGGAGGTCGCCAAAGATAATATTCACAGGTGTTTTCAAATGACTTTAATATCCTTTTTACGTTTCAGGAATTGAATGTGCTACGCAAAATAAACCTATTTTTATGCGTTTCAACCGTCAACGGAGACTTTACGAGTCATAAAATTTTCGTTTTTGAATGATAGTATTGATTTTTGTAAGCGGTACCTTTTGCTATTTGTGATTATATCTGAATCCAAACTCTTCTTTTCACATAACCTGGATGACTTTACAACACAAAAACCCAAGATTTCAAAATCAAAATAATTTATTTTCTAGAAATATGGTTCATAAACAATTCTAAGGTTTCACATATTTTATTGAACACACACACTTAGTCTTATACGTATAGTCAGACCATGTTATGCCTATATATATAGATCAATAAAATAATAAATAAATAATCCTGGACATTTCACACAGCGCTATCTAGCCCCAAATTAAGCCAAGCTTGTACTATGGGAACCAGATAACTGATGGAATACTTATATAACTTGTGTTTTTATGTATATATATATAGTTTTAGTATATAGAAAACGCATACGGAAAATTCCAAGATTTTAAAACCCCATCTCAAAAATTTTCAAGCCTGGACGGGACTGAAGACTGGGGACGGGAAAGGTTGCGGGTTCACCGCAACCTTCCTCTTTATACGAGAATGCACTATCCAATTGTGTTACCGGGCTCTGTCAAGTCAGAGTCGAAATTAGTGAGATGATTCAAATTACGACTAAATCGCCGTTAGCTCCATATACAGGAAAACTTATACAGTTTTTGACCTGCTCAATGCCAAATGTTGCAGTTTAGTACAATGACAAGAGATGTCGCGTTGCTTATTTCAAATATATTTTTATAGTGTTATCCGAATACAGACGGAAAATTCCAAGATTTTAAAACAATTTCAATAAAATTTGTGAATGAGCTCGGTAGCACATTTGGATAGTGCATCCTCGTATCAAAAGGAAGATTGAAGGTTCAAGCCCCGTCTAGGCTTGACCATTTTTGAGATGGTTTTAAAATGTTAATGTTAGTTTATAAATAGACCCCAAACAAAAGACAACATTAAATGAGTCTAACTTGTAAGTACTATCATGTTTCTTGTTACAAGTTATTAATAGCAATATTAACGAGACAAAGGACGTTAATGTACACTTGCCAAAACAACCTACATAACTCATGTGAAAGTATATATAGTATATATATATAGTATAGTTAAAGGGTATACATATATATACTTTCTCATGAGTTGTGTAGGTTGTTTTGGCAAGTGGACATTAACGTCTTTTGTCATAGTTACTTTGCATCTTCTCAAAACCACTTTTATCATTCCAACAACTGGCAACCACAATGTTATCTTTTTTGAGATATTTGATAAATTCATTGTTTTTATTCGAAGTTTCTAATTAAAATAACATCAAAAATGACATAATTGCCAATTTGACGACATCCGTGGCGCAGTGGGCGAATAGCAGACAACAGGTAGCGGGTTCGATGTGCGCCGTGGAAGAAATATTTGGATGATCTACAGATATTTTGTGTATCTCTATATTATTTTTATAAGTAGGTATTTACAAAAAAATATATAAGTATACTATCAGTTATCTAGTAACAAGCTCTGCGTAGTTCGGGGCCAGATAGCGTGGAGTGAAGTCTAAAGTATATAAGTATACTATCAGTTATCTAGTTACAAGCTCTGCGTAGTTCAGGGCCAGATAGCGTGGAGTGAAGTCTAAAATATATAAATATACTATCAGTTATCTAGTTACAAGCTCTGCGTAGTTCGTGGCCAGATAGCGTGGAGTGAAGTCTAAAATATATATGTATACTATCAGTTATCTAGTTACAAGCTCTGCGTAGTTCGGGGCCAGATAGCGTGGAGTGAAGTCTAAAATATATAAGTATACTATCAGTTATCTAGTTACAAGCTCTGCGTAGTTCGGGGCCAGATAGCGTGGAGTGAAGTCTAAAATATATAAGTATACTATCAGTTATCTAGTTACAAGCTCTGCGTAGTTCGTGGCCAGATAGCGTGGAGTGAAGTCTAAAATATATAAGTATACTATCAGTTATCTAGTTACAAGCTCTGCGTAGTTCGGGGCCAGATAGCGTAGAGTGAAGTCTAAAATATATAAGTATACTATCAGTTATCTAGTTACAAGCTCTGCGTAGTTCGGGGCCAGATAGCGTGGAGTGAAGTCTAAAATATATAAGTATACTATCAGTTATCTAGTTACAAGCTCTGCGTAGTTCGTGGCCAGATAACATGGAGTGAAATCTAAAAAAAAAACTGGTATGGACATAAACATAGACAATCATTTAATAACTACATTAGCACACAATACAGTTACATTTTAAGACAGAGAAACGACAAAAATAAAAAAAAACAATGAAATAGTATAAACGTTAAAAATAAACAAAAACAAGGGAGAACTTGGAAATATAAATAGCCTTAGATCAACGAACATACTAAGATTTTATATTTTGTGGTTGGAAACATTTGTTTTAAAGGTAGTTTTGCGCGTTTAGCTGTATTTGGGAAATTGTGTTGTATAGCTAGAACTGCGTAACGGATGAAATAATGGACTGGAGCGTATTTTGAGTGCTTGGCCATACAGATTAATGTCCTGAATAAATAATTTAATTATTATACTAGTTGAACGCCCGCGACTTCGTCCGCCACCTGAAATGATGATGATGACGATGAAGGGGAAAGTTGAGAGTTCAAATCTCATCTGGTTCATAATCATCATCATCCACAGCCTTACTTCACTCACTGCTGGGTATAGGCCTACCCAAGTTTGTGCCATCCGCCACGATCCTGGGCTAGTCTCACCCATTGACGGCCCGCGACTTTAACGACGTCGTCCACCCGTCTCGCTGCCGGATGTCCAACCCTTCTACAGCCATTCCTCGGCCACCATTCAGTCGCTACTCTGCTCCACCTGTCATCACCACGTCTAACCAAGTGTCCCGCCCAAGACCATTTGAGCTCCATAACTCGATTCCCAACATCATGAATCTTCGTTCTTCTACGGATCTCGACGTTTGGAACTCGATCTAAGAGTTTAATGCCGAGCATGGTACGCTCCATGGCTCTCTTGTGCAACTCTTAATCTGTACACAGCCTCCTGCGTGAGCGCCCATGTCTCAGCACCGTAAGTCATGGCGGGCAGAACAAATTGGCTAAATAAGCGGGTATTTAGAATCTGTGGAGTTTAAGGCGACTTAAGGATGTCGTCCAGCTGGTTGTGGATGTGCTTCAGGATGTGGTTCAAAATACCGAGGATATTAACGCCAATATTACCCAAGAATCGTTCGAGAAGCCGTCGAGATAAATAAATATCGCAATTTTAATCGTAAGGACGGCTTTAGGATTATCTGCATCGTGGAATCCAATTATAGTTAGATGTTCACGTCGCAATTTAAATCCACGCGTAACTTCAGATACCGTTAGTATTGTATGTCGAAACAGTGATAGGTGCGATTCAGAAAACCAAGTGCGGGTAGTTGATGACAACATTCGCGCTTCCCGGTAATGACACCTGCCCGCTTTCAGTCTCTCTACGGCCGATGTAACTTGGCCGAAACGTCGAAGTTAGTCAAAATTATAATTTTGATATAAATCTGTACGCGAAAAGACCCGTTTTGTCTTAAAAACATGAGTATAGTTGGCGAAAATTTAATAAGCTCTAATACCGAGGATTATTTTAAAAATATACTTTGCAATACTTATTTAACAAAGAATTTATTATTCAAATTACATTAAACACGACAGCGTTTTTCGAAATCTTTCTGTAACACGCACAGATCCATTCCATCCTAAGGTTGTCTGGTAGAGATTGCTACTTAGCGATAAGACCGCCAATTGTGTACATTTTCATTTTATCTGTTTTGTGGTTTATCGTGTGCAATATAGTATTATTTATCTATCTTTCTATAACATAAACCATACTAATATTATAAAAGCGAAAGTGTGTTTGTTTGTTAAGCTTGCACGTCGTAACAGCTGAACCAAATTCGATGAAATTTGGTTTATTGATAGATTATGAGCTGGATTGCCACGTTGGCTACTTTTGTTTAACAAACCAAGCGTACGAAGGTGCGGGCTGAAGTTAATATTAAATACTTTGTTTAGTTTATTTGCTTCAAGATTACATCTGAAGAAGAGGATATTAAATTAAATTTATTTCACAACTAGTCTAATAAATTGTGAGAGAATACTTTCTGTTCTGAAAAAATGAAATTTGAAAATTGTAATTGAGGGGATTTCAAGAAATCTCTTGATTTTCCTGCTTTTGAGTTTTAAGTCTTATACGTTTAGGGTTTAAATTCCTTAAATTGATTGTTAAAGCTCTGCTCAGTTTGGGGCTAGGTAGCGCTGTGTGAAATATCCAGCTTTTTTTTAATTTGCAAATATGGGTAAATAAATATGCAATGTGATATACAATCTTTACATAGTATAAAATGAAGTCGCCTACGCTGTCTGTTCACTTAGATCTTTTAAACTACTCAACGGATTTTAATGCAGTTTTCAGCAATAGATAGAGTGATTCAAGAGAAAAGTTTAAATGTATAATACATATATAGTAATCGTGAAAGTAACTGTTTGTTTGTTACCTTTTCATAATTAAACGGCTGAACGGACCGTAATGAAATTTGGCAAGAAGATAGATTATCCTGGGAAAGGACATAGGCTACTTTTTACCCAAGTGCGCAAAAGGAGGGCAATGTTTTTATTGAAATACTACGCATGCGCAGCCGCGGGCGGGTCAGCTCGTAGTAATATAGATGGGGCAAACTGCCTTTAATACAAGAGAAATAGTTGAATCATCTAAAGACCGTTGCAAACGATCTATAGATAACTCAACTTCCCCAGATCACTATTAAGCGGAAGTATCCCCAAGACACTGGCTGCATTGCCCCGCTGAATTGCAATGCTTATGCGTTGACCCATATAAGCGCCAGTTCTCGGATCACACGTCGCTTCAACCAGACGCCCAGAAAGAATTTTGAAAATACGATGGATCCCGGTACCCCTTGGACCCAGGGTCTCGAACCCAAGTGGCTCAAAAACATAAGCTCTGTCGAGAAATCAAATCAAATCAAAAGTTTTTATTTAAGACGGTTTACGGTTTAGAAATGTAACAAAGTATATCTTAACTTATTCCCACGCGCAGCCCCACGCGTGGAGGGTATATACTTCTATTTCTACGTAGGTACTTACCTAACGTCATTCCCAGGTCAGTACTGAATGTGTTCTTTTCTACCAAATTTATTCTTCGATTGCCAAACGAATAATCAGGCAACATCTGCTCTCCTAATACATACCAAATATCAACGAGATAAGATTAAATTTCCCTTGGCATTAACACAAAAATCAGAGAACGAGAATTAGCGGAGAATATGAGCCGTAAGTGAAGGTAGTAAGGTTGAAGTTCGCGTGGGTTGTGTGAGTAAACAGAGTGGGATCGTAAATTCGGTTCGATTGGTATCGGACGATAGTTATTTTGTGTTTTACTGCTTTTTGCTACATTGGCTTTGGGCTGGTTTTATTTGTCAGATATTTTTTTAACACAAATACGTTTGTAACATAACTTTTCATCACCGAATGCGAGGAAATCAAAAAAGTCTTTAGATATAACAGTTTGTTGCTAAAAAGAAAATTTGCGTTCCCGGTATCCATTGTTTCTTTTTCACTACTAGGCTATGGCCTCTTTCATTTAATAGAAATAAGGATTTATCATGGAGATTGTATTGCATTATAGTACTAGATTCCGCCAGCGGCTTCGCACGCGTTATTTCATCGTCATCAATAAGTAGCATATGTGTTAATCCAGGTAATCTGTACATACTTAGCAAATTTTATAGATTCTGCCGTTACGACGTGATTGCGTTACAAACAAACAACCAACCTTTCGCATTAATAATATTAGTGTGAAGTGTGATATTATGAATATGGTCTATTTCATTAATAAATAGTAATAAGTATTTGTCTTGGAGATTGTATTTTATTATAGCGAATTACGTATGCGATGAGCATCATTCTATTTTCAAATGTACTTGTCCTAGGGCCGTAAGTAGCCGTTTCCGAGTATGGGTGATGAAACAAACTTTGAAACAATGAAACAAACATTTGGTCCTAAAATAGTTGCAACACGCAGAACAATATATAGCGAATGTTAGAGTCGTGTCACCACGTCTACCTACGCGATGCTACATGATGACACATCAACCATACTATTTGGTACAACAGTTCCTTGGATCATCGAGCTTATGTCACTCTATACACATTATAACTAGCCGACACTGCTTATGATTGAAAACACTTTATCACCCTAATCACAACTATCACACTAATAGAATAAATGTGAAAGTTTGGATGTTTGTTTGTTACTCAATCATATCGAAACAGCCAAACCGATTTTGATGAAATCTGGTATTAACGTAGATTATAACCTGGATTAACAAATAGGCTACTTTTATCCCATACGTCCCATGGGATAAAAATGGGATGTCAAAGTTTTTATATGTAGTTTGCATCCCAGAACAACGGGGCCGAAACCGCTCGCAACAGCTAGTTATCCATAAATGTATTTTATACGACGTAATTTGCACGCCGCTATGGCAAAATATAGCAAAACTATTTATTATGTAACATCTGTATAATACTACCCAAGTTCGGTCGAATAAATAAATCTTTAATGCTCCAAGTCACGGTAAAGCCGAATAGATAAGGTAGTCTGTGGTAGTCAGTGACTGCCACAAAAGTTGATACCATATAAACCCTACTTTATATGACCGCTATCAAAACTGAAATCTAGAAAATTTGTGGTTTAGCGTCTCACTGTTTTTTTATGGTTATAATCCTATAAGTACCTACTTCTAGTAGCTAATCCTAGTGTCAGGTGTATAGGGGAAAGAGAAAAGAAAAGCCATAAAATAAACTCCTTCATAAATAAATATAAATATTCCTGGACATGTTACACAGCGCTATCTAGCCCCAAACTAAGCAGAGCTTGTACTATGGGCACCAGATAACTGATAGAATACTTATATATACATTTTTTTTTAGAAAAACATCCAGACCCGGAACAAATTTCTGTAGATCATGCAAACATTTGTTCCGCGGCGGGAATCGAACCCGCTACCTACTGCGTCTCAGCCGGCTATTCGCCCACTGCACCACGGAGGTAGTCAATAGTTTGGCGTCTGACGAGCAGTGGGCCCGTGGCGAAATTGGTATCGCATCCTCGAAAGGAAACTCTTGAAAGAAAAATGTTTCAGAGAAAGGTAGCGGGTTCAAGTCCTGTCCAGCTCGTAATTTTCTAAATTTTTTTCGTAAGTATCGAATAACACTCAAAATCACAGTAAAATTACTAGTATATTATATTTTATTAAATGAAATGAGATGGCATATTTTATTGCATGAAATATGGTTTAAGTGATCGAGCGAAGCGAGATCTCAAAATCAAGTTGAACAAATCGGCGTATGTATGTATGTCTGTTTGTCCGAGGATAACTTCGAAGCGTTGATCCGATCATCGTGAAATTTGATATATAGGTAAGTTGTAATGGCACAATTTTGTTGTGACTAAATGAGCTAACAATGTTGGGGGGTTGTTGAGATATTGGGGTTCAAGAGGAGGAATAAAATGAGACTGTTAAGTCAAATGGGATGTCAAATGAAAGGTCTTCGTTAGTACATTTAGACTCCGTTTTTATTTTTAGTAAAGTCTTTATAGTTTTTGAGTTACTAGCCATAGTAAAAACATATTTTTGACGAAATTCACAGGGGACCCCACAGTGCTGTAATTTGTCATGCGTTTAGAATAAGTGACACAAATATAGGCAAAAGTCTGAAATCCAGGATAACTGCAATTGTACCCCAAAATAGATGAACCAATTTACATGAACTTTCGTTACCTGTAATTTGAATGAAACTCGTAATGAAAAAAATTAAATGACTCGCGAGATCTCAGTTCGGGGCGAACCACTAGTGGATAGTTTTTTCAAACTTTCGCGATCACTGTACAGTGTACATAATTACTGATTTAAACGGTAACTGATTTGAGTCTGCCCGCGACCACGGCTGTTGCAACACGGTCAAAATATCGGGAAAACAAATATAAAAGATACATACGCGATGAATAACAGTTAAAATCAGTAATTAACTAATGGATTTTCCATCTTAAGGTCAGCTGGAAGTAAGTGTAAAACTTTAATTCTAAAACTGCGAAAAATATCGCATTCTTTTTCAGCCTACCGTCGGATGGAAACAGTAATAACTAATTTCCAAAGCGCTATAAACGTCCAAACTATCGAACTGGGAAGTCCATGTTCTAATTATCCAGGCATTATGGGAAAGGTCCAGTTAACCCGGAAACAATGCATAATGCCCGCAAACAAACTTTGTTCGTAATGGGAGATCTTCGGTAAAGTTAAAATTAATACATGGATTAGGTTAGATTATTTTGTTAACTAACGTTAAGGAAGTTACTTTAGCGCCGTATTCTGTAATTTGAAAATCCTGGTTTCGTAGTGATCAATAATAAAATAAATAATGCTGGACATTTCACACAGCGCTATCTAGCCAGAAACTAAGCAACCAGCAACCAAGAACCAGTTAACTAATAAAATACTTACATACAGTTTTTTTGTAAGTACATACCTACTCAAAGTAGTGGTTCGCGAGTCGCTCAAAAATCAATACAAAATATTAGCCATAATCTTTGACTATAGTGTGACCATTAGTGCTGTGCACTCCCTGAGGTATGCGCGCGGCGAGACGGGGGGGAGAATCGGCTGCTGCGCTCTGTCAGTTCGCCGTCAACGCTCGTGGCGGCAGGTAGTGTTATTTGTATCGGACTGTCTATGTCAGACGCACATGAGATAGACAGTCCGATACGAATAACACTACCTGCCGCCACGAGCGTTGACGGCGAACTGACAGAGCGCAGGAGCCGATTCTCCCCCCCCGTCTCGCCGCGCGCATACCTCAGGGAGTGCACAGCACTAATGGTCACACTATAATAAAATAGTATAACGAAATAAACAACCAATTTACTTGACCTACAATTTCATTCAAATTACAAGTAACAGAGTTTCATGTAGTTTGGTTTCTATTTTTATTGGTGGAAATTGCAGTTATTCCGGATTTTAGACTTTCTCTTATATTAGTGACAATAAAGCTACATGTATACCCAATTTCAGCACTGTGGGTTCACTGGTGTACCCTGTAAATTTCGTCAAAGTTCAGTTTTTATTATGGCTAATAACTCAAAAACTAAAAGGATCAATCTAAAAACAAAAACGTGGTCGAAATGTACTAATAAATACCTTTCATTAAACGTCCCATTTGATCTAATAGTCTCATTTTGATTTTATTTTACCGCTCTTGAATCCCAATGTCTAATTAACCCCCAACATTTGTAACTCATTTAGTCACACCAGGATTGTGCCAACGCTACATACCTATATATCAAATTTCACGATGATCGGATCAACGCTTTGAAAGTTATCCTCGGACAAACAAACATATACCTATATACAACACCGATTTGCCAAATCTCGCTTCGCTAGAAATATATACTGTAAATAATTTATATTCACTGGTGGTAGAGTTTTTGTGAACGGGCTCGAGGAAGAGGGCACCACCGCCTTACCTTTATCTGCCGCCAAATAGCAGTACTTGTGCTGCTGTGTCCCGGTTAGATGGTAATGGTATGTTCCTGTAATTACTGGCACATAGGCATAACAGCTAAAACCTATAGTATGGCAATGTATTCACATAGAGATCAATACAACATAACAGCTTGTTTTGAATTCTATGTGGATATCCATTGGCTGCGGTAGCCACTTAACATCTTGTGGACTGCATGCTCGTTTGCCATATAAGTTGTATAAAAAAAATATTCTTTCATCATGTAAGTAGGTATCAGTTAAACTGACTAAGCGACATCGTCGCAAAAGCGCAGCCGATTTACGTTTAAAATTGTTTAATGGAAATGTATCGATTACTAGATATATATTCAAGCTACCAGTATTAAACCCACCTTTGAAATCAGGTAATACGATACCGGATGTGTTATAAATTAATGTCGTACATAACAAAACAGGTTGCATATTTATTCAGTGAATGAAAATGGAAAATCTTCCATAGTTTCCCATCGAATCTCACAATCAAATTAAATTTTAATTATTAAGCAAAAATTATACAAAAGAAATAATTCTTCCAAAGCTATAAATCTCATTGGGATATTAGAAGGTCTTAGGAACTTATTCAAAGAAACTTTGCCAATATCTCGACACAGAATAAATAACATTATCTATGGAAAAGTTTATTGACTAGTTAAACCCCGCGAATGCGCTTGATTGGAGATTTTGTATCTTAGTTGGTTTATGTGGGGTATGTATGACTAATAATCATGAAATTTGGAAAGAAGCTGTCACAGTACAAGTAAAGGAATAATTCTGAAAATCTGTCATCGGACAACCAGACGCTCCGCGATGCGCCACCGCTACATGGTGCACATACCTCCCATACGCTCAATGCGGTACTCTTCCACCTTTATTATGCTCACCGCCAAGGAGTGAATCACCTTGCCTGAGTCTGTGTTCCCAGATAACTACAACCTTGGGATCTTCGAGTCGCGAGTGAATAGGTTTCTTCTAGGCAAGCATGTACCATCGTAGACCACTGCATCATCGCTTACCATCAGACGAGATCGTGGTCAAACGCTGGCCTATAATTTATAAAAAAAAATCTTTAATTTCTAGTTATATCTATATTAAAAATATTTTAACAAAACTCTCGGTGCCCGAGTCTGACTCGCACTTGAAAAAAAAAATGTTTTATATTAGTGAAATAATTATCAGTGTTAGTTCTGGAGATTTCATATAAAGAATCAAACAACCTTACCTTACCTTAGAACTTGGTATGTTTATCCTAAGTCCTATAATTCTTACCCTTGTTATTTTATGTTGACTCTAATTTCTATATTGTATTATCTTTAAGAATACCTAGTTCATAAGTACCTTTTGTGAGAGAAAATAAACGTCTTATGATTTATTTTATATATTTACCTTACTAAATGTACCTCATTAATGATAGAGCGAAGCGAGATCTCCAAATCAACTTGGGCAAATCGGCGTTGTATCTATGTATGTATGTATGTTTGTTTGTCCGAGGATAACTTTCTAAGCGTTGATCTGATCATCGTGAAATTTGATACATAGGTAGGTAAGAATGGCACAATTTTGGTGTGACTAAATGAGCTAAAACTAGATATTGGGGTTCAAGAGAAGTAAAAAAAACTGAAAATGAGAGTATTAGGTCAAATAGGACGTCAAATGAAAAGTCTTTGTTAGTACATTTCGGTGCTGTAATTTGGTATGCGTGTAGCTGTTAGGTCCTACAAAAGTCTGAAATCCTGAATAACTGCAATATGTACCCCAAAAAAGATCTCCCGTTACCTGTAATTTAAATGAAGAAACTGTAGGTTTGCATTTCATGGCACTATTTTATAGTCAAAGATAATAATATATTTTTTATAAGGGAGACTCGCGAGATCTCAGCTCGGGGCGAACAACTAGTAATTTTAGTATAGATAGACATCTACTTCCATACACAGACAGTTTAGACAATTTTCTTTTATATATATGAGGTTCGTATTTCATGACAAAGCCTTATTATCGAAGGTTCTGTTCAAAAGGTTCCGAGTTCGAAACTTTCCACATTAATTTTATTTTGTCCACTACTGGACTTGTGAAAGCTTCAAGATTTACTGAAGAATACTTTTCACAGGGTATTGAAAGAAAAAGTTAACTAGATTTTTATCTTACAAAACTAGATCCTTATTTTTTTTTTATCCGATTAAAACTCCCTTTTCGGCCCGTTGGCCTGGCCAACAGGCGTAAACAGACATTGGGGTGATCGCTAATTATAACCAAGTGTAAATGTATGAACAAAAAAGTCGATATTTTTTGGGCAAAAAATGATTTTGTCTGTCAGTCTGTCTGTTCCCCCTACAGTTCGCAATTTTCAAATAGATTTTGACAAAAATTGACACACAAGTTCCTTGATTTATTTAATTTTTTTATTCGCAAATAGGGGGGAAATTTTCTGTAGCGTATTATCGACGGATTACAATAAAATTTGAGAGGCACACTGAGAACTTCATTCTACACAAGATGGTGCGAAAAAAAATCCAAGGGGGTGGGGGAGTGGAGGGGGAAAGGCGGGAAAGGGAGAACAATTTTGATGTATAAGTTATATTGGCATGAATTTCAATTTTCGGAAAATGTATACCTACCTATACCAATCAGAATACGCAGTCCTCTTCGCCTTCACGAGGCGACGCCGTAGACACCTTCTAGGACTAAGAGATTGCAAGTAATTGCTAAAAGTTATACCAGTATTTAGCGGCAACTGTTAGGGCACTAGAGTCGGATCCTGCTAAGTCTGAGCGGTTGTCCAGGAATAAATAACACAAAGCCACTGTTCTCACAGAACCACTAGTTGTTAGTTGCATCAACATGGTGAACACTTTACATTCCAAATATCACCACAATTACACACAAAAACATCAACGCAATTATTATAAACTAGCTGACCGCACCGCGGCTTCGCACGCGTATTTTTTCAATAAAAACATTACCCACCTTCTGCGCCGTTGGGTATAAAGTAGCCTATGCCACCCGGGGATAGTGTAGCTTACCAACGTGAAAGATTTTTTAAAATCGGTCTACAAGTTTTTGAGCCTATTTAATACAAACAATTTTTTCCTCTTTATAATACTAGTATAGATTATGTTTGCATGATTTACAGATATTTGTTCCGAGCCTGGTTGTTTCTCTATAATTTTGATTTAATTTATTTTATCTTTTGACAAATTACATGTTCTTAGATATGTCAGTACAATAGTACAAAAAAATCTAATTAAAAATAATTAGTTTCATAATTACAATGTGATATTGGTTGAATTAAATTATGTCAATAGTGAATAACAACTTTTTGAAGTAGTAGTTTTAGTAATTTATGTATTTACAAAAAAAGTACATGAGTATCAGTTATCTGAATCCCATGGTAACAAACTTTGCTTAGTTTGGGGCTAGATAGCGCTATGTGAAATGTCCAGCATTATTAATTTATTATAATTATGCTCTTTTTTATACGACCCGCAGATAAAACAGGCATATAGTCCACCTGGTGTTAAGTGGTAACCATCCCCTATAACATAGTATTGCCTCGTAGGCCACGCACCCCACGATGCACTCCCCTGCGTCTATCAACTTGAGGCATACATGTGTAATCCATACACAAAAGAAAAATAAGTGTCGTAATTAAGAACCTCCTTTTTTGAAGATGGTTAAAAAAACGAATCAGTAAGAAAGTGTCTCTTCTGGGGCTCAACTGATATTTTTTTTCAACACACTTGCTCGTAAAATGAGCCATAATACATCGTTCTTAGGGCTGTAAACCGAACCATAACACACGCGTGCGTAATAATATTACACACTAGTGCATAATAGAATTATCCCTACAAAGTTAAGTTAGCACCTAACTGCAAATTATATGCGAGTAAACAGAGCATTTTCAAGTTAACCGGGTAATACAGTTTTTGTAACAACAAAGAGGTTTTATGCCGCTGAAAATCCTATTACATTTTTGGAATAAATAAATGTATCTCTAATTAAGACGAAAAAACCTTTATTATTATCAAATTACTTATAATTCACAATATTTATTTATAAAATATTCGCATTTTATCACTAAAATTATAATTTTAAAGTAGGCTATATGGCTTTCAGTAATAAATCACCTTACATAGGTGCGTGCAAAAAAAAAACTTGCACGCTTTTCCCATTTTTAGGGTTCCGTAGCCAAATGGCAAAAAACGGAACCCTTATAGATTCGTCATGTCTGTCTGTCTGTCCGTCCGTATGTCACAGCTTTTATCCGAAACTATAAGAACTATACTGTTAAAACTTGGTAAGTAGAAGTATTCTATGAACCACATTAAGATTTTTACACAAAAATAGAAAAAAAAAACAATAAATTTTGGGGGTTCCCCATACTGAAACTATAACTGAAAATCAATTTTTTTTTCGTTAAACCCATACGTGTGGGGTATCTACGGACAGGTATTTAAGTAGTTTTTTTAATACGTTATAAATCGTAAACCGCAATTTACCTTTCATTCAATCAACTAATATATAAAAAAGGTTACAACGAACTACAAGAACTTTTATACTATGTTACTTGCTGCTACGGAACCCTTTATGGGCGAGTCCGACTCGCACTTGACCACTTTTTTTGTTTATATCGCATTTGTTGCTGTGTGGTAAATAATTGTAAAAATGTCAAGCTTTAGTACAGAAGATTTGTTTTTTCCTCGCAAGGGTGTTGAAAAAGAGCGCAAAAAACTCGTGAGCAACTTGCTCAGTAGACACTCATCTGATTTACGCCCTCGCCTGCGACTAAGGCTGCAAACCACAGCCTCGTGTATAATGAGCAACTTAGCTCACTTGTATCATAATATACTATTAATTAATTTATATTGTTTTTCCTGTAGTTCAGTTCAACTGCCAAGTTTTCAATGGTAATGACATAGTTTGACAATAAAAACATTACCCTCTTTTTACGCAGTCAGGTTAAAAATAGCCTTTGTCTCAATTCCGACCATAAACTATCTATAAACCAAATTTCATCGCAATAGGTCATGCCGTTTAGTCGTTAAAACTTAACAAATCGACAGACAGAGTTACTTTTGAAATACACCCATTAAAAGCAAGTTTACATTCAATTAGTGCACAAAACCGGGGGCTGAAGCCAGTAAGATATAATCCGTATATCCCGTACGAGTAAGATGTTTGTTCAGATCAATATATGCTTAGCTTTTAGTGATTCAGTTTGTAAGTCAGCATGCACGGAAAGATGTTTGTTATTAAAATTGATGCTATTTACATTGGATTAGACTAAAGTTAGTGCTGACTTGCTTACTGTCTTTGTGTAGAAATGAGGCACTGACTTAAAAAAAGATAATGAAAAACCAGTATAAAGTGGTTCTGTGAGAACAGTAGACAAAGAGACAAGAGACAGTAAAATTAATACAGGATACAGCCTATGGGAGCTGTTATTTTGTTGTTTCAATTTGACACAAATGTCCACAGATTTTAAACAATGAATCCTTGTCATACCCAAAGTAAAGAGACTGCGTTTGAAGTCCTAATCAAATATTTGTAGGACAAGAATAATTTTCAAGCGATTTAATACTGTCAATACTTTTACTAGATATTAGTAGACAAGGGCAGGTTTTAGGGATGAAGAGATTGAAAATATAAAATAAAATTTGTTCAAAATTGATTTATCGTAACTAAATCTCCACGATACAGGCGTGCCTAATAAGGAGATCACTAGATAGTTTTAGTCTAAATATACCGACCAACTCTGTTTAACTCAGTCAGGAAAGATCTTAAATCAAATTTTTGAAGTGAAAACTCGAAAAAAACCTTTGAACTCGCGACAGTGTTACCGTTGCCGAAACCTCTGTATATGAAGTGAAAACGCGTTGCGCGTTGGGCATTTATTGAGATGGGAAAAAAACCATTGAACTCGCGACACTGTTACCATTACCGACACCTCTGTGTATAAGTATCTCGTAATTGTTAAAGTTTTCACTTCTGTCAGCACTCCTGGAGTGCCATTCTTTTATAATAAATTGGTAGAAAGTACATGCCAGAACACGCTGCGTGGTGGTTTTCATATTCAGTCGGCTAAGTGATATGAGTTTCGAATGACAAAGTCATTTTGATTCTTGCCACGAAAAGTACTATGCTGGAATTTAAAACTCTCACATCATCGCTTATCATCTGATGAGATTGTTGCTCAACTTATACCAAGCACAAGTCCGATCATGTCTGGAGTACTGTTCTCTCTCACCCCTGGGACGGATCAGCGAAATACCAGCTAGAGGCTCTAGATTCAAACGAGAGCCAAAAAACTCATTTTCAATAACAAGTTAGCAGATGCAAGGCTCCATAGCCTCGAGCATCGTCGATAGGTTGTAAGCCTCTCGGTGTTTTATCGGATACATTTCGGAGATTGTGCTGCGGAGCTTTTCAATCTGATACCATCCCCATTCTATCATCGGGCTACCAGACGCTCCGCGGTGCGCCACTGCTATATGGTTGACATACCTCCCATACGCTCAAAAGGCTCAAGTTAGCGCAAGCGGTAATGGTCATCGCGTAGTGAGGTGCGTATGCGCGAGCGAGCGAAATTTGAATAAGCGACGGCCACAGCCTTATCTGCTTTGTAGTTAACTGGTTGACGAGTTCATTGTGTGTCATACGATCGGCGGCTGGCAAACAAAAGAATCCGGACTTGAATATGATTCTCAAACTGTTTACAAATGTTATAACTAAATTTAGAAAAAGTGATATGATTATCAAAGCTACGCTGTTATCTTGAGCAAATCTTTTTCGCCTCTTATAAAAATATGGGCGACGTGTCTGATTTCCTAGCCATAATCTTACAATGTTTAACCCAAATGTACTGGAAGTTCTTCTCCTTAGCGAGCGTCCTTGCCTTGCTTAAAAGTGTTTTATTGACCTGTGTGAGGTGGTCATTAACATAAAAGTTTGCTGCCGTGGAATATCCTAGGTTAGAGAGATTTAGCTGCTTACATTTGCGTGACGATGCGACGAACTCCTCCTTTGTGTAGCGGCTGTTAAACGCTATTATTATCGGTTTTTCAGCATTGGAGATGCAAGTAGGTATACGTGTTAAATAATTTATTTCTTCCTTTTTGACAGCAAAACCACTCAGGTTCCCGATGTCCTGAGCTATCTTGTAGAGATTTTCATTTTTCTTTTGCGGGATACCTCGAATCTCCACGTTGTTAGCTCTAACCCATTGATCTCTATCTTGAAGTTCTCAGTTTAGTCTTTTTACCTTCGTCTGCAGCAGGAGAACTTGATAAGAAACTTTCTTAACCGAGATAATTCTTGACACTAGGGTATTTACCCTTTCAGAGAAGTTGTTGATTAAGTGATGCGCCATATCTGAGGACTCTTTGACGCCAGTTAACTCGGACTTAATCGACTTTACATCCGGCACAAACATGGCTAAAGGCGCAAGGTCAACTGTGATCTGGTTGAGTTGATCTGGAATTCTGTCCAGTTGATTGGGCTTAGGAGAGAGTAAGGCTGGGGAGGGAGAAGACCCAGACTTACATTTTGAACAGCGCCAGGTGTTCTTTCTGCTTTCTCCGACTCTTCGGTAGCCAGATTCAGATACTCCAGAACAGTGGGAATCATATTGGAGTTTGCAAACACTGCAAACTGGTCTCTCGGCATGGTCTGATCCGCAGCTGGCACAAGTGATCATCGTGAAGAAAGTTTGAGTAACACTTGAGTTTAATTAATTCGGTTAAAACTAGATGTCGCTAGTAAAAAGTGCTGAATCCTAGAACGCGCTATCGATGCGTTTTGGGAATTACTATAATAAAATAAGGTTGAGGTGTGTTGAATAAATGAGTTAAAATTATAAAGTGCAGGTAAGTGTTTCGCTTAGTTTGAGTGAGTCCCGAGTGTCTCGTTACGCGAGTGAACAACTGGGTAATATAATATAAAGAAACAAGGGTGCGTTCTCGAGAGAGGCCGGACGGCTAATAATTTCAGTATATTTCTTTAATTTAATGAAGATTGAATCAGCATTTCGAATCGATAACATTGAACAAACATACACACAACCATTAGATACAGTGCTGATTAGTCTAAATTGACTCGGAGGTAGTTATGCTCCGGCCACACATTGATCTCAAATTTAGGTTTGTTGCAACTAACTTATTCATTATTCTTGATTGTACACAAATATATAACAGCTTACAAAATGGACATGTACAAAGGCGAGCTTAACGCTAATAAGAGTTTTCTTCCAGCAAACCTTTGAAGTACTTATGTCTATAAGCATTATGAAATGGTTGTATATATGTATCTACGTTTTTGTAATTTTTATCACTTGCACACAAACTGCAAAGCTAAAATTTACCTGTAATTAGCATATAGCTTGCAAAAATAATATTTGATTCCTAATGTAGGTGGTGTGAATCCAAATAATACAATTATTAAACATGGTCTAAGCTTAGTTCCGATATAAAAATAATAGTAAAAAAAAACTATAAAACACGCTTTTCTAGATAACCGAACTAAAATCAGAAAATTATTTTTAATAAATTTGTATTAAGAATAGTGTAATTAACAAAAAAATATATTTATTATTTTGTAAAAAAAATTGGGATGCTTGATGTCACTTGTTATAATATTTTATTCATATTGGTAAAAGTAGTCATTTTGAAAATGTCTTAAAAAACACTCAACGCTTTTTACAATACATATATATATATATATTATTAATTATGCATTGTCATCGATCATTGTTGTGTGCAAAGTATCAATTTAATTCAACGTTTAGAAGTGGTTGAAAATCAAGTTCAAAGATTCCGTTACATACATACATACATACCAAGCTGATAAAAGCGTGATAATAAGAACTTACCTCAGCATTAACTTGCGGAGGCATCACAATCTTCTTCTGCGGAGGAGACCGCAGCACCACGTTATCATCCCTGATGATGATCTGCGGTTCCATCGCCAGGAGCTTCTTCTTGCACTCCTGCATCTGCAGACATTCTTTATCCTTCTTCGACAGCACTGATTCCGAAGACGCATGCTTTGATGATGACAGAGACGTGTTTTTGCTTGACAGCTTAAAGCTGTCGATGCTGGTTGTCATTTTCGAACTGTCTTTGGACGCCATCTTAGATTTTTGAATTACTAGTTTTTCGACGCCATTTTTGTTTTTAGTTGTTTTATTGTTCACTGTTTTTGTGTTTTTCTTTTGTTTTTATCATTTTAATTAGAAATACCTACTAAGAAAATAATTTCGAGAATGAATTATAAGTGCTATTTAATCACTCTAGTGCAATTAGTGAGACGTAGTAAACCCTGGCATGTTCTGTAATATTTTAAATGAATGAATAGAAATACTTTAATGCACAGCACAAAAAAAAACAAATATATATATATATATATATATATATATAAAAAATACACAAAGCCACAAGTACAATGGGCAGTCTTATCGCTTAGAAGTAAAATAGCAATTTGCGAGGTTAAGATGGAAAACTTGGTTCCGATAATGATTTAGCTCCAGATTAAAATAAACTGTTTTCGATTTGAACTGCCCGCGAATGATCACCGTGCGTGAGGGTTCTTGTTGAAGCCATTCTACCATCCCATGTAAACTATAAAATTGTACTGATTATCATTTCAGTAAGTATCAGATGAAAACTGGTATCTAAACTGAAGATAAACTGAATCAGGGATTGTGTGGGCACGGGAGGGTATAATAACACTGATTGTATTCAACGTTATGGGGTACAGTGAAAAAGTTTTCAAACGTAGAAACCTGTAATTAGCCTTACGTTTAGTACTAAACTACCTGTCTTTCCCGGACCGCAAGAGTTTTGAATTTTGGACTCTTATCCATAATGAGCTAGCGATTTTCGAAATCAAATAAAATGGTTTTTATTCATTAAAATCACAAGGACTGCTTTAAAACGCCAATTTTACTGAATGTTCGTTCGCGACCAAGCCAGAAAAGAAAGGCAAGAAACAAGGCTGGTTGTTCTTTTTAATGATCCTTTTAGAATACATACGTAACTATAAAGTTGGAGCAATTTCAATCCCAAGCTTATGTATCATCTAAATAATCCGATATGTTATAGTAGGCTTCCGTGAGCATTGTGTAGGCTTTTCGTAGAATGAGAGGTCAGTTTATACTGGAAGCTTGATGTGTAGCCGTGTGTACGTGTGTTTACATAGTCGAGTCTTTAAACTTTTAGCAACATCGATCATTAGTTATTAATGTACTTCAGGGCTGTCGGTGAAATGATGTTAATATATAATTCATTAATAATGATATGTCGTCAATTATGGACGAAGCTAATCTATTTCAGATTCACAGCTAATTGAAAACAGTTTATATTAATTATCGACGTACTTCGAACTATTTATACTTTTGATTGATGGTTAGGGTGTAGTACTAACGTGGTACTATATTTTTACTAGCTTCTGCCAGCGGGTTCGCACGCGTTGTTTGTCAATATTAAGTAGCTTATGTTTGAATCTATGAAATACTCTATCAACACACAATATTTCAACGAAATCGATTTAGCCGTTACGACGTGATTGAGCAACAAACAAACATCCAAACTTTCACATTTACAACATTAGAGTGATAGTGCACTAATATACAGATGATTGTAGTGTTATTATTGTTATTTTACCATCATCATAATCATCACAGGACGTCCACTGCTGAAAATAGACCTCCCTCAGAGAATTTGACGTGCGTAATTTATTAAAACAGAGTGGAGTGCAAGGATTCATTCCTTTCACTCCACTGAGGAGGCCCAACAGCAGCGGAGGCCTCTGCCCTCCAGTGGAACAGTACTGGCTCTAAATAATAATAATAATTTATTGTGACTAATAAATTAACAATTAATACAACTGCTACAATGAACAATAACTAATTTATAAGTTAGAGTTTGACACTGACATTCAATAGAAGAATAGAATTCCGCTTTATTGTGCGCCACGAATATTTCAAGAACTAGCTAATGCTAAATATAGTAATATGGCTGGCCTTATCGCTGAAAGTGATTTCTTCCAGGCAACCTTTCGATGGAAAGTAATGAGCGAAGCAGTAGTGGACAGCGGTGCACAAGTTGAATTATAAAGGAAGAGAAATAAAAATATTTATCTAAAACTGCACATTTAATCCTAATACATAAATATATACCTAAGGATATATCAATATATATTCAACTATAAACCTATATTATTAATCAATTTTATAGATATTGACGTAAGAAAATAAATAAATAAGTAATGCTGGACATTTAACACAGCGCCATCTAGCCCCAAACTAAGCAAATCTTGTACTATGGGAACCAGATAACTGATGGAATACTTATATACATTTTTTTTGTAAATACATACTTAAAATATATAGAAAAATACCCAAACTCGGAACAAATATCTGTAGACCATGCAAACATTTGTCCCGCAGCGGGAATCAAACCCGCAACCTCCTGCGTCTCAGCTCGTAAAATGTTAAGTCAATGATGTTCGACTGATTTGGGCAGCCCTGTTTTGTTTAGAAGCACGTCCATCCACGAGAAAAGTAATGTTTTGTTGAAATTGTTCTAAACATCGAGCGGCCATTTAGAGCCACACCTGTTGTCTGAAAACATCTGTTTTATGAAGTGCTTATTTATGGCGTAACTCACCAAAATAATAAATCGAAAAAGAATTTATTAACTAAAATCACAAGAATCACTTTGAGACGTCAATTTTACTGACTGTTTCATATTCTGACTAACTGATCAATATTTCGATAGGACTAAATTTCAATGTCTTATCATTGAAATAAAACAATACACATACAATTATTTACATGACTATAAAATACAGAAGACACCGTTGAATCATCTACAACGATATATAGATAAGATAGCTCCACTGCTCCAGATCACTACGAGGTGGAAGTGTCTCCAAGACACTGGCTGCATTGCCCCGTATATTTGCAATTGAATTGCGTTGACCCAGATAAGCGCCAGCTGATCACACGTAACTTCGACCAGACGCGCAGAAAGAAGTTTGAAAATGCGATGGGCCCCGGTACCCCATGGACCCAGTGTCTCGATCCCAAATGCCTCAAATATGCCTCGCTTGAGGTCATCGGCAGAATTTACCCCAACTGCTGAACGAGACAGATGTATCATTTGGTTTTGCTATTTGTTGCTAGTTGTTGTCCACGAGTATAGTTAGCATTCTATACGTGCCAGTCTGCAAGGCCATCGCCGCATCCAAACGTATTATTTACAATATACTCAATATACACTTCTTTAAAATAATTCTAAGATTAAACCCGCTATTGCCCTCTCCATTAAAACTTCAATATCGAAGCAAAACATTTAAATACCAAAGGGACCGTGTCCTCTACTACGAGTAGAAACTCCGTACGAAATAGCGGGCGTTTTCTCGTGGCCTAACTGCTGCTTCACAGAGGGATAACACATATTTAGCTCATCCTTTGCTTACGAGTGTTCTGAGCTGATTAATATATTCCATGCTTTCCATTTCTACAGCTAAAGAGCTTTTTTTTTGAAGATATACTTATGTTGGCGCGTTTGGATAAAAATATATGAGTCAAATTTTTACAATGCGTGCGCACACCGGCAGCAAAAAAGCGACATGATTAAGTTTGATGGTAACGATCTCATGCGCGCGCACACCGTCAGCCAAAAAGCGACATGATGAAGTTGGATTATAACTGTCTCATGCGCGCGCACACCATCAGCTAAAAAGCGACATGATGAAGTTGGATGATAACTGTCTCATGCGCGCGCACACCGTCAGCCAAAAAGCAACATGATGAAGTTGGATGATAACTGTCTCATGCGCGCGCACACCGTCAGCCAAAAAGCAACATGATGAAGTTGGATGATAACTGTCTCATGCGCGCGCACACCGTCAGCAAAAAAGCTACATGATGAAGTTGGATTATAACTGTCTCATGCGCGCGCACACCGTCAGCTAAAAAGCGACATGATGAAGTTGGATGATAACTGTCTCATGCGCGCGCACACCGTCAGCCAAAAAGCAACATGATGAAGTTGGATTATAACTGTCTCATGCGCGCGCACACCGTCAGCTAAAAAGCGACATGATGAAGTTGGATGATAACTGTCTCATGCGCGCGCACACCGTCAGCCAAAAAGCTACATGATGAAGTTGGATGATAACTGTCTCATGCGCGCGCACACCGTCAGCCAAAAAGCAACATGATGAAGTTGGATGATAACTGTCTCATGCGCGCGCACACCGTCAGCCAAAAAGCAACATGATGAAGTTGGATTATAACTGTCTCATGCGCGCGCACACCGTCAGCTAAAAAGCGACATGATGAAGTTGGATGATAACTGTCTCATGCGCGCGCACACCGTCAGCCAAAAAGCAACATGATGAAGTTGGATGATAACTGTCTCATGCGCGCGCACACCGTCAGCCAAAAAGCAACATGATGAAGTTGGATGATAACTGTCTCATGCGCGCGCACACCGTCAGCCAAAAAGCAACATGATGAAGTTGGATTATAACTGTCTCATGCGCGCGCACACCGTCAGCTAAAAAGCGACATGATGAAGTTGGATGATAACTGTCTCATGCGCGCGCACACCGTCAGCCAAAAAGCAACATGATGAAGTTGGATTATAACTGTCTCATGCGCGCGCACACCGTCAGCCAAAAAGCTACATGATGAAGTTGGATGATAACTGTCTCATGCGCGCGCACACCGTCAGCCAAAAAGCAACATGATGAAGTTGGATTATAACTGTCTCATGCGCGCGCACACCGTCAGCTAAAAAGCGACATGATGAAGTTGGATGATAACTGTCTCATGCGCGCGCACACCGTCAGCCAAAAAGCAACATGATGAAGTTGGATGATAACTGTCTCATGCGCGCGCACACCGTCAGCCAAAAAGCAACATGATGAAGTTGGATGATAACTGTCTCATGCGCGCGCACACCGTCAGCCAAAAAGCAACATGATGAAGTTGGATTATAACTGTCTCATGCGCGCGCACACCGTCAGCAAAAAAGCGACATGATGAAGTTGGATGATAACTGTCTCATGCGCGCGCACACCGTCAGCCAAAAAGCAACATGATGAAGTTGGATGATAACTGTCTCATGCGCGCGCACACCGTCAGCCAAAAAGCAACATGATGAAGTTGGATGATAACTGTCTCATGCGCGCGCACACCGTCAGCCAAAAAGCAACATGATGAAGTTGGATTATAACTGTCTCATGCGCGCGCACACCGTCAGCTAAAAAGCGACATGATGAAGTTGGATGATAACTGTCTCATGCGCGCGCACACCGTCAGCCAAAAAGCAACATGATGAAGTTGGATTATAACTGTCTCATGCGCGCGCACACCGTCAGCTAAAAAGCGACATGATGAAGTTGGATGATAACTGTCTTATGCGTGCGCACACCGTCAGCCAAAAAGCGACATGATGAAGTTGGATGATAACTGTCTTATGCGTGCGCACACCGTCAGCCAAAAAGCGATACGATGAAGTTAGCTGATAACTGTCTCTCAAGTCTCCGTGAAAATTCATAACTATATTTATTAATTTATAGTTGTGGCATACGGGATGAAATCTTTAGCTTTATTTGTTCAGGTACGCACGTAAGAAGTATAACTTCTTACGTGCGTATATAAGTACACACGCACGTTTTTTTTATTTCAAATAAAATTCACAACTCATAGTATATATAATAAAGATGTAACTTATGATAAAAGTTACATCCAATATAGGATTTACATTTTATAATAACCTATATATTGTAGACTAGCTCCTTCGCACGGGTCGTTATTATTAAAAAATATTCTATAGCGCTCTTTGTATGATCTTCACGAACAACTAGCTGACCGTTGTCGTTTGTTTTCTTCTGCGCAGTCGGATATAAAGTAGCCTATGTCCCAATCCCGGTCATAATATATAAGTCAAATTTCATCAAAATCGGTCAAGCCGTTTAGTCGTAAACACGTAAGAAACAGACAGAGAGACAGAGCTACTTTAGAATTTATAATGTTAGCATAGACATAGAGGCGACTTCTGTGGCGCAGTGTGTGAATAGCTGACTGAGACGCAGGAGGTTGCGGGTTCAATTTCAATAACTGTTTGTCTGTCGTTACAACGATAAAGTGGTAAGTATTTTTTTCTAGATCTTCGTGCTTCATCTTAGTCATCATCTTCATCATCGCTTACCATCAGGTGAGATTGCGGTCAAACGAAGATCTATAAAGCATACAAAAAAAATAGTATTCTATCAGCTATCTGGTCCCCATAGTACAAGCGCTGCTTAGTTTGGGCCTATATAGTGATGTGTGAAATGTTCAGTTTTATTTATTATCATTATTCTACCGACCTAGTGATCAACTTCCAAACACAGGCGTTCAGATGAAAAATCGCAAAAACTATAACATAAACTCGCAAAAGACTACAATAATCAGATAGTACGGACTCAGATATTGAAGTTCGGTTTCCGGAGTATTGCTGTAAAAGAGAATATTCCTTTTGTGCGTGTCCATTCACATACGTTATCGTGAATACAAATGAAATGGATTTTTAGGGTTCCGTACTTCAACAGTTATAAAGTAATAGATTTAATAAATAATAAATAAGTAAAACCTTTATTCCTGCTTCATAACTATTTTTAAAATATATAATCATTTAAAATTTATTAATTATTATTAGTATTATTCAAATAAGTACATTATTGATATTATTTTTATTAATCAACTCAACAAACAGAGACGTTATCTTTAAAATGCAAAAGCGGTCTATTAGATCAATGTTTTGAATACAAATGACTGATAGTTGCTAACCACTATTTATAAAATATCACTTTCTTACACTTCCGTCCCTATATTCTTAAATCTATCCCATACCCGCAATCTGCGTTCTGCTACTACTCTCCAGTTGAAAACTCCATCCCATAACTCCAACTTCTTTAGTAACTCGATTACGGTACGAGCTGTCGGATTATGGAATGACTTGCCCGTTTCCATCAGACTTGCTAAATATTTACCTATTTTCAAAAATGAGGTCTGCAAACTATACTTAGCGGCTTCTTTAGAGTAAACATTGTATTTCCTTTCGATATTTATTGTAAAAGTATATACGTATATATTTTATATTTATTTATGTAAGTATATGTAGGTATATTTTAGGTTTATGTATTTATTTATTTATATCCTACATAAATAGGTATTTATTGTAACACCGCCTCCTCACACGTCTTTTCAGTCCAGTCCATCCAAAGGTTGCCTGGAAGAGATCGCTTTGAGCGATAAGGCCACCCATTGTACCACCATGTATTAGTCTTTAAGTTTTCTAGGTTAAGTTATTTTAATTTGGTGTAACAATAAAGAATTATCTATATATCTATCTGTAATAGAAATAGCAATGTTTTTAAGAAAAAATCCCCATCTATTTCCATGTATGGCTGATATTGTAGTACGAAACAGACGAGATGGTAACAGGCTATTTACACCTACAAACCAGCAAAATACCAAATGCTAATAAAATGCTTAGTGATAATTTATTTAAATCTAAGATTAAGCATATTAATATAAGCGATACATTCAGGATATGTTCCCAAGAACTTTACGATCAGATCCCGCCATCTCCTTTCCATCAAAAGACAAGCAGACGCACGGCTCAGTACCATCCGACCTAGTTGATATACCACCCATTCGCACACACCGTTTTGGTTCTACGTTCTTGATGCGCACAGCGAAGGTATGGAACAATTTGCCGTCGTCTGTTTTTTCTAAAGAATACAATCCGGGCCTCTTTAAGGTAAGAGTGAATAGGTTTTTTCTAGATCTTCGTGCTTCATCTTAGACCAAATCATCACTTACCATCAGGTGAGATTGTGGTCAAACGAAGATCTATAAAGTTAAAAACAAGAAAATCAATTATTAATGATGAAATGTTATTATAATATTCAGGATTTTTTATAGGATATATTGTACATTTTAGGGTTATCTTTGTCATTTAACTTTTTATACCTAATTGAAGTAAAATAGTATTTATTCATTATTTTATTACATATTTATGATGATTGAATTATAAATGAATAACTTTAAATTTGAGATTTTTTTTGTATTCTTGTAATTTGCATGCTAGATAAGGCAGAATATAATTGAAACATACCTACTTATTTAAGACCTTTACACATTATGTTCAAGCAAATAAATTTATCTTTATCTTTATACATTTTGGGCACCCAGAACTGAGTGTAGGCCTCCTCCATGCAATGTAAGTAATATAATGGAATGGAATAATTTTTATTTGCAATAACACCAATAAAAACACAAAAACAAATCTAAACGTAAGCACAAAGTATAAGTGGTGGCAAAAAGGTCTTTAACTCAGCATGTGCTGGTTGCAATAACCAGAATTTAAAAAAAAGTATGAGGTTCTTAATTCATCAGAATATATTTTTTTAGGTATGTTTCCCGATTACTCGAAGTCGCCTGGACTAATTCCAGAAATTATTTGTTAAAATATGTTGTTTAAAAGGGTTTACTTTCTAGGTGGTCCCATTGGCACCAAGTCAGGATCTGATGATGGGATCCCAAAAAAGTTTGAGGGCAACCCTCAAATTTTATAGGGTCGCGATTCGGTTATATGTTTGTACCTCAGAACTCCGTCATTTAACAACTGATTTGGAAATTGTTTTTTTTTTATTTGAAAGGATACACTTTCTTAATGGTCTCATAGAAATTTCACCAAAATTAGTTCAGTGCTTTGGTTAAGTCGGTTATACTTTTGTTATAAAGTTACTTGTAATTTCTCTCAATTAATCAAATAGTTTGTAAGTTTTAGTCTAAATAAATAAATATTATGCAGGTTCCTTAAGGCGAAGGAATATTATTCCAACATTTCGATGCAGTGTAGCAAAAACTTCCTCTGAAGGCAGTCGATCTATAACAATCAATTACAAATATCTTAAACCTGACGCACTTTTTAGTTTTTAATTAAAGTACATAATTATTATTATCAATCCACTGTGTCCCACTGCTGGGCAAAGGCCTCCCCCCATTCTTTCCAAACACTTCTTTCAAGCGCTAAAGTGGTCCAGTCCGCTCGGAAATTAGTGAGCTCATCCCTCCATCTCTTCTTTGCTCTGCCACGACGTCTTCGGGCTGTGGCGGGGTTCCACTCGTTGGTGAGCTTAGCCCAGTGATCACCCGACATACGGCATAAATAACCAGCCCAGTCCCACTTGAGTTTGGTGGCTTTCTTAGCTACATCTACGATTTGTGTTCGCGAGCGCAGCTCGGTGTTGCGTATGCGATCAATACGCTTGAATCCGAGAATGCTACGCTCCATCGCACGTTGGCAAACCTTTAGTTTATACTTTTGGATGTTAGTCAAAAACCAGGTCTGCGCACCATATGTTAGAACGAGGAGGATGCATATGTGCATCAACTGTCGTTTGAGCGAAAAAGGAAGGTTACCCTTAATTAAATCTCCCATGGACCAATAGCTCCTCCAGGCATTCTCGGTTCGCTGGTTCGAAAGTACATAATTAAAATAAATTTATTTATCAGGCTCACCAACAACATTTATATAAATACATGCTTATGTACTACTTATGTACTAGGTATAGCTGATTGTTACATGCAATTCATTTATTAGTTAGGATTCTAGGTTGTTGTAATTTGGTGTAACAATAAAGAATTAACTATCTATCTCAATACCCTTTTTTCGGGATCGCAAATTTTTAAACTTGCATATAAATCAATAGGGTACTTCCCGTTCATTAAATCATGAAACTGGGCAAGAAGCATAGCTTAGTACAAGTAAGGGAAAAAAATCCTTCATTTTTATAACATACTCGCACTTGCCCGGTTTTATTAATTGGTTGATGGCACAATCCCAATAACGAATCTTTTTAACATCTATTTGAAATGTTTTCATTTTATTTGAAAGGTTCACTCTAAGTGATTGCGATGTATTGGTTACCTTTGGTGGTTTTCGTAGTAGGAAATGTTTTTGATCGAGCGATGCGAGATCTCCAAATCAACTTGGGCAAATCGGCGTTGTATCTACGTTTATATGTATGTTTGTTTGTTTGTCCGAGAATAACTTTCGAAGCTTTATCCGATAATCGTGAAATTTGGTATATAGGTAGGTAGTGATAGCACAGTTATGGTGTGACTAAATGAGCTAAAAATGTTTGGGGGTTGTTGAGATATTGGGGTTCAAGAGAAAATGAGACTATCCGGTCAAATGGCACGTCTAATAAAAGGTCTTTGTGAGTATATTTCGACCCCGTTTTTATTTTTAGTTTAAACCTTGTAGGTTTTAAGTTATTAGCCATAATAAAAACGGAACTTTGACAAAATTCACACGGTACATCAGTGACCCCACAGCTGTAAATTGGTATGCGTGTAGCTTTAGTGACACAAATATAAACAAAAGTCTGAAATCCAGAATAACTGCATGTTGTACACCAAAAAAAGGTAACCAATTCACATGAACTCCTGTAAATTGTAAACCTCCTGTAAACCTGTAAATTGAATGAAACTGTAGGCCAAGTAAATACATAGGCTGCTATTTAAGAATCCGGAACTGGCCACTGCATAAATAATATTTAAAAAGAAATTATCACGTTTGAAAATGGAACTCTTTGGCTGTAGAACGCAGGTTATTTCGTTCGTCTGTCAATTGTTTTCATTGTGTGGCGCGATTTCAAAAATTGCGTGTCATTATCACAATGGATTTATCTCGAGAAAATTTTCGTGAGATGATTTTTTATGATTTTCGACGTGGTCTAACTCAACAGCAGTGTATCGATCAACTCAGTTCGACTTTTGGGGATAAAGCACCATCGAAGACTACTGTGTATCACTGGTTTAGTGAGTTTAATCGTGGACGTCGTATGCTCACGGACGAAATTAAAGATGGTCGGCCTAAATCAGTTGTTGTGCCACGAAACATCGACGCAGTGCGTAAACTAATAATGCAAGATCGTCATGTGACATATCGAGAGATAGAGGCGATCTTGGGCATTAGTATGACGAGTATAAATAAGATATTACACGAACACTTGGCTGCAAAAAAAGTTTGTTCGCGTTGGATACCGCACAACTTGACAATAGATCAAAAACAGGCTCGTGTCGATTGGTGCAAAAAAATGATAAAAAAATACAATCGTGGTGCATCAAAAGCTGTATATAATATCTACACAGGTGATGAATCCTGGATTTATGAATATGACCCCGAAACTAAGCAACAGTCAACAGTTTGGGTCTTCCAACATTAGCCGAACCCAACAAAAGTTGCTCGTGCGAAAAGCCCTTTGAAGCAAATGGTCGCCTGTTTTTTTGGTATAGATGGACACGTGGCTACTGTACCCCTAGAAAATTGTAAATCTGTTGATTCAGAGTGGTACACGACCATTTGTTTGCCAGAAGTCTTTGCAGAAATCAGGAAGAATAATCCACAACGCAGAATCATTCTCCATCACGACAATGCAAGCTGTCACACTTCGGGTGAAACGACCCGATATTTGGAGGGTGAAATGGTGGAATTAACGGGTCATCCGCCATATAGCCCTGATTTGGCACCCAACGACTTCTATTTATTCCCAACCGTGAAGAATAAATTACGTGGTCAACGATTTTCAACCCGAGAAGAAGCCGTTGAGGCATTCAAAAATCATGTTTTGGAGATACCGTCTTCCGATTGGAAAAAGTGCTATGAAAACTGGTTTCACCGAATGCAAAAGTGCATTGATCATCATGGCGAATATTTTGAAAAGCAATAAAACCATATTTAACAGTCAATGATAGTTATTTTATTTTATTCCGGATACATAAATAGCAGCCCTCGTAATATTACAAATAATATTTTTTGGTTTTTATGGGAGACTCGCGAGATCTCAGTTCGGGGCGAATCACTAGTTAGAGTTCTAGTCCAAAATGGTAAAAACGTATTACATTATGGTGTTACTTTGCCCGCCGGACTGTCTGTCCGTCCGTCAGTAGTAAAACAGCTGTTAACGCGTGTTTAAAAGAATCCTTATTTATAAGAAACTTTTAAACACGAGCTAAACAGTGTCTAATTTTTTTTGTGATAGTACCCTAACTTTTTAAAGGTTTGTTTATTTACTGTGTTGGAAATGTGAGAATATCGACCATTGCGATAATAAATAATTAATGCTGAACATCTCACACAACGCTATCTAGGCCCAAACTAAGCAAAGCTTGTACTATGGGAACCAGATAACTGATAGAACACGTATATACTTTTTTTTGTAAATACATACTTATATTAAATACCCAAACCCGAAACAAATATCTGTAGACCATGCAAACATTTGTCCCGCAGTGGGGATCGAACCCGCTACCTTCGTTCACACCATCAAGTGAGGTAGTGATCAAACGCTTGGCTGTTACACTAATATTATAAATTTTTGTTTATTTGTTATTTAATGACGTCGTAACGGCTGAAACAATTTCGATGATACTTGATATACACGGTAATTATAACCTGGATTACCACGTACGCTACCTTTTATCCCCTAAATCAGGACCCATGAGATAAAAATAGGGTGTCAAGTCAAGTTATAACAGCGAGTTTAGCTTTATTTCTAGGTCACCTACACATTTTGTAATGTAACGCGTACGAAGTCGCGGGCAATAGCTAGACATCAATAAAAAAACCCCGTCTCAGAAAAAACGTCTCAGCCGGCTATTTGCCCGCTGCACCACACAGGTTGTCACATACAATAACCAGGCTATGTGCATATTGACGAGTACATTCTATTGTACAATTGATAACAAAATACACCATAGAAAATATTGTGGCCTAACCTAACGCCATTCTTGTATACCGCGTATTTCGATAAAAAAACGCTGAAAGCTAACGGATCAGTCTGACATTTTTTTTCTGATTCGATATCTAATCCTAAATACTATTTTAAAATTATTTCAGATTGGCCATCAAGCTTGGATAGATATCTGACACAGATTCAAAGTTTACAAAATAGCGTTCTAGATTCGAAATTGAATCCGAAAGAAACTGTCGGACCGATACGATAGCTTTCCGACGTTTTCAAATAGGCCTGCTGAAAGGTACCCACAATAAAACCACATTCATATACTGCAGTTCAATCAATTAATCAAAAATCAATTAATTAAAATCACAAGGATCACTTTGAAACATCAATTTTACTGCCTGTTCCTTGTTGTAACAGGAACTATCAAAGCTGAGTACTCTTCTAGTTTGCGAGAAGTTTCGACGAATATAAGTTAATAATGGTGTGGAATCAGTTCATATAATGGTTCATACAAAATAACCAAATCAGCTCGGCAATATTATTTTTGGCTTTTAAAATGAAATAAATTACTTTAAGCGATAAGACCGCCTATTGAATATATTCTTTGTTTTCAGTTGTAAGTATATTTTTTTACTGCGTTCTGTAAGTGGTTGTCATCTATGTATTCTTATATGTTTCAAACTACGCAAGGGATTTTGATGTGTTTTTTTTAATAGATAGATTGATTCAAGAGGAAGGTTTATATGTATAATACATGCATAATATAGTAGAGAAACACTGATAATTTTAGAGGTTTGTAATGTGATGTCGTAAATACTCCTAATACTCTTTCAAAATACTCATTTAATTAAATACTCCTTCATTCATTCATTCTTTATTGTACACAAATAGATTTACAGATAAAAATAGCTTACAAAATGGACATGTACAAAGGCGAGCTTAACCCTAATAAGAGTTTTCTTCCAGCAAACCTTTGAAGATAGAGATATTTGATTATAGTGGTGGGTACGTGCACAGAGAATGACATTGGAGTAGAATACTAATATATAGTATATACTATAATAAATACAAGACTTAACCATATTAAAAAATAATAATAATACCTTTATACTATACCTACATTAGAGATAAACATAATACATTATACAAAATATAAATAATATACCTACTTATACATAATAACCTAAAAGCTTACAAGGACAGGTAATGCTCTTTGACTCTAAGCTTAAAAGTGCTTAGTGATGGACTTGCTCGGATAGTGTGGCAGAGAATTCCACAGGTTGACTCCATGGACAGTGAAGGAACCGCCATAGCGACTGGAGGAATGAGGAGGGGTTTTGAGAAGGAGGGACTTAGATGACCTACAAGTCATCTCCGGTAGGACAAAAAAATCGAAGCGCTCACGGAGGTAAGAAGGAGCTAAAGGATTGAAAAGAGTGTTGAAGAGAAAAGTTACAACATGAAGATCACGTCGACGACGAATGGGAAGCCATTTTAGCTGGGATCTAAACATGGAGACGTGATCAAACTTGCGCAACCCGAATATGAATTGGATACACAAATTCTGAAGACGTTCCAGTTTATTTAGAAGTTCCTCGGTGGCGTCAAGAAAACAGACATCGGCATAGTCTAAAAGGGGTAAGATGAGGGTTTGAGCAAGAGTAATTTTAGTTTCAAAGGGTAAAAACTTTTGGAGACGCTTAAGAGATTGAAAAGAGTAGTTAACCCTTTTACTAATCTCATTAACATGCCGCACCCAAGACAGATGATTGTCAAAATAGACGCCAAGGTTCTTGGCATTGGCCGAGTAGCTAATCGGTGCTCCAGCGTATAAAACCGGAGGAGGACCACACTTACCGATAAGATTTACATATAAGGGCTCCCAAAAAGTACAACCTGAGACTTCGATGGGTTGACCAGGAGACCAAAAGCCTTTGCCCACGAGTAGATATGGTTGAGATCAGAGTTGATTTCAAGAGTAACCTCTAAAGAAAACATGTTTGTATTGTCTAATGACAAAAAAGCTGTGAACGTTGTATATAAAGGCATTCTGTAGTATATTTAGTAAAAGCATTGCACCCGTGCGAAACCGGGGCGGGTCGCTAGTGCACATTAAAGTATTCATTTATTATTTTATCTACTTAAATAAGATACAGCCGGCCTTACTACGGAACCCTTCGCTGTGCGCGTGTCGAACGCGCTTAACCTTTCAAACTAATATTATAAATGTGAAAGCTTGGATGTTTGTTTGTTTGTTTCTCAATCATGTCGTTACGGCTAAACCGATTTCGATGAAATTTTGTACGTAGATTATAACCTGGAATAACACATACGCTACTTTTTATTGACAAACAACGCGTGTCAAGCCGCTGGCGGTAGCTAGTTATTTATATTTTCTTTATCCTTTCGGCCCAGTTCAAATATTTGTATAAAATTAAATTAACAAGTAATATTTTACTAATTATAAAAATTAAGTTAATAACAAGATTTTTTTTACAAAATATTAAAAACACTTACGATTCCCTTTTTCGTCTGGATTTAAAAACTGACATAGCTAAGAAATACCACAGTTAAACTAGCTCTCTATTAAAAAACCACATCCAAATCGGTTCATCCGTTTGGGAGCTACCATGTCACACACATACCGATAAACAGACTAACTTGTGACATCTTTATGCCCGTATGTGTCTATTACCATACGTTATCCATTAAGGCGACGTGTGTCTGTGGTTATGTGCGTGCGGGACGCGCCTATCCAAATTCGTGCCGCCGTCTCACTCTAGCCATCTACTTACAGCTCATATTGTAACAGCTTGTTCATTTCATAATTCTCAATAAATCCATATTAATATTATAAATGTTACCTTCTCATGACTAAGCGGATCGTAATGAATTTTGGGCAAATTATTTATTATTCGCCTGCGCAAAAGGAGGGTAATGTTTTATTGATAAACCAGGCGATGATACAAAGCCGTGGGTGGGTCAGCTAGTTAATAGTAGGTTTAAAAAATGCGAAAGTGCGTTTGTGCTCCTTTCTTTTATCTATGAACTATCTAACTTTATCAATACCTTATCATCTATCAATAATCATCAACATTATATCAGCCATAGAATGTCCACTGCTAAACACAGGCCATAAAAGAGATTTGCACTCGGTGATAAATAAATTCAGTGACAAATAAAGTTTTTAGTATCACATATGGTGACTTTGTAGGTATTTGCATTTCATAATTGATTTATTTATTCGCAAACATGGGTAAACATGTATAAAAACAGGTGACAAATATTACAACATAGGTTCCAGGCAAGTTTTACCATATTAGTTGGCATACAAATGCAGTTAATATGTCTACTTAGTCTATTAGAAACATTTCTAGAATTAAATTTAATTAAGGTCAAAGTTTAAAAATAATAACAATAGCATAGATCAGCAAATCCCCCCCCCCCCCCCCCCCCCGTACCAATAGACCTCAGAAACTCTCTGATGACACCCTTAACCTCATGGCTGAACGACGTTATTTACAACTGCAGTCTCCCGATGATGCTCAGTCACATAGGCAGCTCAATAGAAAGATTTGGAAATCCTTGCGGCACGATATTCGTACCTTTAATACATCTCGTATTAAAGATATTATAGAGCGGAATAAATGCTCCAAAGTGTTCGCGAGAGATAATTCTATTGATGAGAGCCGCATGACGAAGCTGAAGAGGGAAGATGGCAGCATAACGTCAAGTAAAGCGGAAGTGTTAAGGGAAGTCGTAAGGTTCTATGGACGGCTCTACGATTCAGTCACTAAACCTGTTTGCAGTGCGGCCAACGACCCAAGAGCCAAACTGACCCGACATTATACCGAAGATATTCCGGACATCAGCCTGTATGAGATCAGGATGGCCTTGAAGCAGCTTAAGAACGACAAGGCGCCAGGTGAGGACGGAATCACTTCAGAGCTCCTGAAAGCGGGTGGATCACCGGTACTTAAAGTCCTTCAGAAGCTTTTTAATTCCGCCTTGCTTGAAGGTACGACGCCAAAAGCATGGAACGGGGGCGTGGTGGTTCTGTTCTTCAAGAAAGGTGACAACACCTTGCTTAAGAATTACAGACCCATCTCGCTTTTGAGCCATGTTTATAAGCTGTTTTCGAGGGTCATCGCGAACCGTCTCGAACGCAGGTTTGATGACTTCCAGCCTCCCAAACAAGCCGGGTTCCGTAAAGGCTACAGTACCATAGACCACATACATACGCTGCGGCAAGTCATACAGAAGACCGAAGAGTATAACTTGCCGCTATGTCTCGCGTTTGTGGACTATGAGAAAGCCTTCGATTCGATTCGACATGGGCAGTGCTTGAGTCTCTCCAACGATGCCGTATTGACTATCGGTACATCGAAGTGTTGAAATGTTTGTATAAAAACGCCACTATGTCAGTCCGAGTACACGAACAGAGCTCGAAGGCGATTCCCTTAAAAAGAGGCGTAAGACAGGGAGATGTCATCTCTCCGAAACTGTTTACGACCGCATTGGAAGATGCCTTCAAGCTTCTGGAATGGAAAGGACTGGGCATCAATATTAACGGCGAATACATCACTCACCTTCGGTTTGCCGACGATATTGTGGTCATGGCAAAGTCGATGGAAGAGTTCAGCACGATGCTCGAAGGCCTCAATCGAGTTTTTTTTTTATTTTTTTTTTATTTTATTTATTCATAAACAATTATATAATTGTGTTTGAAATCACATCCTAAATACAAGTTACAATATTTTAAAATTATCACATACATGTCAAAAATAATAAAATAGAACAAAACAAATGTCTACTTACCTATATATAAAGATGTCAAAAAAGTCAAGAAAAGTCAAATGGAAAATAGACATCAAAGAATATAAAATAAAAATGATTTAGAATAATATTACTAAGGAATTAATAATACAAACATGTCACAAATTAATTAAATTGACCATTAAATCAAAATCTATATAAAAAAAAAGAAAACGACTATTCAATATTATTACAGGTCATAAAATCATTAACTGAATAGAAACACCCTTTCAACAAGATCTCCTTTAGTCTTGATTTGAATTTAAAAGGACTGTCGATAATTTTCATGTCAGTAGGCAGTGCGTTAAAAAGTCTTACAGCTTGATACCGCGAGCCATGTTTGGCAACATTCAGCATTGGACAAAGAGGTGTCTCAAGATCTTTTCTCCTTGTGTCTATTCTTTTTTTTCTTTGTTCAAAAGTTTCATATTTAAGCGGATTTTTAACTACGTCCATTAAGACAACTAGAATGTATAAGCTGGGAACCGTCAGAATATTGAGGTTTTGAAAATGTTCTTTGCATGATTCCCACTGTGGAATGCGCACTATAGTTCTAATGGCTCGTTTTTGAATAATAAACGCTCTATTTATGTTGTAGTCATAACTACTTCCCCAAAACTTCACACTATATCTTAATTTTGACTCTACTAGGGCATAATATACTATTTTAAGCTGTGCGATCCCTACTTCTTCTCTAAGGCTTCTAAGAGCGTAACATGCTGAGCTGATAGCATTAACAATAGAATCCATCTCAGTTTTCCAGTTCAGGAACTGGTCGATATGAACTCCTAGAAATTTGACACTCTTTGCAAATTCAACCTCAAGCCCCTCACATGCTACATTAACCGATTCGTTAGTGCGATTTGTTGTTTTAAACAGGATAGCTTGTGTCTTCTTAATGTTGAGTTTTAAGTTATTGGCATGAAACCATTGATTGAAAACTACAAGTGCATTGGCAATCTTTATTTTAATTTCTTGTAAGCAAGAGGCTGGTATGATTGCATTGGTATCATCTGCATATACGACTAGTTTAATATCGGGAATGGCATTGCTTACAAAATTGATAAGATCATTAAGGAAAATAATAAAAAATATCGGCCCTAATATAGAGCCCTGTGGAACTCCACGTCCGATGTTGCACACTTTCGACTTCGTCACCACTTCCTGTCCATTAATAATATTTTTTAATTCAATAAACTGCTTCCTATTGTTCAGATACGATTTTATAAGACACAACGCAGATCCTCTAACCCCATAATGTTCAAGCTTTGCAAGTAGAGTATTGTGGTCTACCAAGTCGAAGGCAGAGGAGAGATCAAGAAATAGTCCTGCTACCTTCTTTTTACTATTAAGATCACTAATAACTTCATTTATAAGCAGATCAACCGCATCTACAGTACCGATACACTTTTGGTATCCAAATTGTCTCTTATTTAGTACGTTGTTCTTATTTAAGTGTAACACTAACCTATCTTTAATAAGTCTTTCATAGATTTTAGAGAAACATGGCAGTAACGAAATTGGTCTATAGTTTTTTGGGTCATTTTTTTTTCCTTTTTTATGGATCGGTAGAACTCTAGCTATTTTTAGTTGCTCAGGGAAAATGCCAGAACTCATACAGTTATTGAAAAAATTAGACAATGGCTCAGCAAGAAGATCAATATTGTCTTTGACAATTGTAATAGGTATTTCATCATATCCATATGAACGTTTTACCACCATCCTTTTAACTAAGATTTTAATCTCATTTCTATTAGTGGTTCCCATCTCCATGTCAGTAAAAACTCTATTACAATTATTCATTAAAAATGTCAGTGCTAAGTTATTGTCATTATTATCTAAGTCATATGTACTGTAGTCAAATTGTTGTGCAAATATGTCAGCTACGTCTTGGGCATTGTCAAAAATTTCATTATTAATTTTAAGTTTATAAGTGTCCATGTTTCTTTTACTACATTTATTTCTATGTCTGTTAACTATATTCCATATTTGTTTCGATTTATTACCAGCTTTTTCTATTTCATCTTTAACTGCAACTTTTTTTGATGTAATTAATACCTTTTTATAAAGTTTTATGTACTTATTACGATATACGGTTAACGATTCATGACAGTTGCTCTTATTCATTGAGTTTAGAAATCTTTTCATTTTACTCGACTGTCTGACACCCTTTGTTATCCAATTAATAGAATGTTTCATGTGTGTATTTACTTTAGTACATATTTTACTAAAAGCTTTGTTTACTAGACGTTGAAAGCATGTTATAAAATTATTAATATTGCAATTCGCTAGGTCACACTCGATTAAACTCTGCCTAAAAGTACATTTATTTTTCTGTGAAAAAACTCTACGTTTCACCGTATAGAATTGTTGGGGTATTTTCTTAAAATTAGTGTTTTCTAGAGCTAGGCTGCAGAATAGACCTGCATGCCCATCTGCAAGCCTGTTGTGATCAATGTCGCTGCTCAAAATATAATCCTCTCGCAGGTTGGTTAGAATGTTATCAATACATGATTCGGAGCTGTTTCGACAAAAAGTATTTGATTTAACAAGATATTTAAAATTGTAACAGTTAAGTAGCGTTAATAACTCACCTTGATGCTTACTTTCAATTAGAAAATTAACGTTGAAGTCTCCTAAAATGATGCATTTTTTGTTGAAAAAGTGTTCCAATAGTCCTTCTAAATGTATAATAAATTCATTAAAGTTCTTGTCATCAGGAGTTCTATAAATGCAACAAATATTTAAGTTACAATCCATGTCTCTGACTCCACATATCTCGAAACTGTTTAACTTATACATATTCTTACAGATCTTCAACTCTTCTACATTTTTATAATTATGAACTAAAATTAGAGTACCCCCCCTAGTTTTATTGACTCTGCAACTATATGACCCTATTTTGTAACCATCAAAGTTGAAAACAGACATACTTTGTTCGTTGAGAAAATGCTCGCATAGGCATATAAAGTTAGGATTTTCAGTCTGCTCATTTAAATACATTTTAAATTCATCTTTTTTTTTTCGATATCCCACATACATTTTGAAAAAAAACATTTAAACGTGTTGTTGTTACATTATTGATCACGAAAAAATGTTTCATTTAATTTTAGAGTATGAGTTGGCAACTCTACTTTATAAGAGTCCCTGTGTGCTATGTATTGCTTTATATTTTCCATGCAGTAAACAAGATCACGGAAAATGGTTCGTAGCCCGAAGTTGTTTACTTTTCCTGAAAGCCTATGAAACATACTGTGGTTATACGTTAGATTTCTGTTAGTGTCAATTATATAAGCATATTTGTATGTTTGTGTGTCTTGATACAGAATGTTGTTAAAATTTCGAATTCTTTGATTTATTGTATTTCTGTTTAGTCCATATTGATAAGTAGGTGCACATAATAAAATATTCGTTTGTGTAATGTCCTGCAGGCATTCTCTAATGTTATTAATTAATTCTTGATTGCTATTCGATACTTGAAAGTCTTGGTCACCTATCATTATAATACATTAATCTTCTCTTGTGAAGTCAGTTAACTTTGATTTCAGTCCTTTCAGTAGCTGTTGAGTGCATCCATTTGGAGTCAGGTAATGACAAATGTTGTAGTCATTATTCGTTATATCCTGTGCAGTAGATAGTATCTTGTTCTGTTTATTGTTACTGATCAGACATATTTTCGGTTTGCGTGTAGATGACTGTTGATTTTTCTTACCGTTCTGAGGAATTTTTGCTATATTAGGGATTTTACAGGCGAGATTGTCCATTTCTGTTTCAATGTATATATTTGTTTGTATCGCTCTATCTTGTAGGTGTATGTGTGATCCAGTCGTTGTTTGAGTTTTTTTGTGTAGTAGGTTAATATTCGTATGTTTTGTTTCCCTTATTTTTAAACTTTCTGTTTGTGTTTGAACATGAACTTTAGATTTAGGTAGTTTCATATTTTGTCTAGGTGTTGATAATATCGGAGAAATAAACTTGGAAGGGCTATTTCCAATTTTTTTATATAAGACATTCTTTTTTGTAAGTTCTTTATTTAATTTAATCAGATTTCCATTTTCTAATGTCAGTTTTTCAATCTCATTATGAGCGCTCGTTAGCTCAATTGTAAGTTGCTCATTTTTATGTTTAAGCGAATTTATCTCTTCAGAAGTATCACCGGAGAGGTCTGGAAGGCTGCTAGTAGTGACATCTATTGGGTCAATGCTCATATTCGAATCGTCCTTATTGCTATTGCTAATAGACAGTTGCGTCTGCGCCCGTCTGAACGTTATGTTATCTTGGTTCTCCATTGTTTCTGCTGGTAATACAACTACTGCTCACCAGATGGAGTAATTTACTGCTCAGAAAAATGCTCTTCAAAAACTTTTTTCTATACAAAAATTTATAATTCCGGCTGGGGATCGATCTCGGTACCGGCTGGACGTAGTATCGACATAAAATTACATCCAATGAACCACAGCACTAGATCGTCTTTAAATTGGGGCTCGAAATTGTGGAACAGGTACGAGTTGCTATGTTATCTTGAAAAAAATCCGTTACGTCTTCATTCTGTTATGAGTCACAAATTTCTCGTAGCACCGTCAATATGATTTTGTAATTAAACGATGATAGAATATTTCTATTTGTATTTACTTACAGTTTCTATTGTTTCTTGTTTGCTATGTATGGCACCATTTACTTAATAACACTGGGTCAAATCACTCAAGTCAAGGTATATAAAGAGCACTAGGTTTTTTGTTTCCTCTGCTAGAGAAATACGTTTCTTTTCACTTGTAACCGTATATTTAGGTCGTTTTCACCAGATAACACTGTCACGTAAACTTCATAACTATATCAAGATATTTATGTAAAAATTTTCACAGATTTTAAACTTTGAGTATTTTATTTACAATTTTTAATACCGAGATGATGTTCACTCGATAGCAGCGCCATCTACGCCATCTACGAGTCTCCCAACGGGTAGGACTTAAAATGAACATGGACAAGACGAAAATCATGTCGAATGTCCATGTCGTCCCTGCCCCAGTTATGGTTGAGAACTCGGCTCTTGAAGTTGTCGACGCGTATGTATACCTAGGACAAACAGTCCAATTAGGTAGGTCCAACTTCGAGAAAGAGGTCAATCGTCGAATCCAACTCGGATGGGCAGCGTTTGGGAAACTTCGCAACGTCTTTTCGTCCAACATACCTCAGTGCCTTAAGACGAACGTCTACAATCAGTGTGTGTTACCAGTGATGACATATGGAACCGAGACGTGGTCGTTCACTATTGGCCTTATGAATAAGCTCAGAGTCACTCAACGAGCTATGGAGAGGGCTATGCTCGGGGTTTCTCTACGGGATCGAATCAGAAATGAGGAGATACGTAGGAGAACTCAAGTCACCGACATAGCCCGACGGATTAGCACGTTGAAGTGGCAATGGGCAGGTCATATAGCGCGCAGAACAGATGGCCGATGGGGCCGAAAGGTTCTCGAGTGGAGGCCACGGACCGGCAAGCGCAGCGTAGGACGTCCACCCACAAGATGGGCTGACGACTTGGTAAGAACCGCAGGTCGGCGTTGGATGCAGGCCGCTTCCAACCGCAGTTCCTGGAGATCAATGAGGGAGACCTTTGTCCAGCAGTGGACGTCCTACGGCTGATATGATGATGATGATGAGATCAGCAAATTAAATATTTAATTATATATTTGCATAGTTTCGGGCTTGATATCTCTATAATCGGGATAATCAATAATCATTATCAATTAACAAAAAAGTGTTGACTTAGCTTAACACGTCGTTAATTCGAATTTTGTAGATCGACTTGCCCATTTTGAGACACACCTCATCTTAATGTACGAATCCGAGTTTTAATTTTTGTATGTAGAGTTGTCAATTTGAATATGGATGCGCGTTGATTACGTTTCTTTGTTCGTTGGGGAATGTTCGATTTTGGTTGGAAAAAACTTGGGAATAATCAATGTACGAAACCTAAAGTTACCTGCTGGTTTTAGGGTTCTGCACCAATATGGTAAAAACAGAACCCTTGTATTAACGTAATGACTGAAACGAATGGAATGATAGTTTGCTAAGCCAATGTTACTTTAGAAATCGAATCGCTTCGAAGCGAAGCCCTCTGATTCTCTCAGCAACGTAGCTGTCGCTTGAAACTTGGAACAGTAAGAAAATGCTTACTCACCATTATAGCAACTTGAACATTTAATAAATATCCATTCTGGACTAACTCAATATTTTTATCACGTGTTTACCTATCTCGTTTTTTTTAAACTACGGCACAAAAACAGGAGAGTTTTACGTGAAGCAGAGTTTCTTGTGAAAGACATAATCTATCTCCGACGACCTCCGTGGTGCAGTGGGCGAATAGCCGGCTGAGACGCAGGAGGTAGTGGGTTCGATTCCCGCCGCGGAACAAATGTTTGCATGATCTACAGATATTTGTTCCGGGTCTGGTGGTTTCTCTATATATTATAAGTATGTATTTACAAAAAAAAATGTATATAAGTATTCTATCAGTTATCTGGTTCCCATAATACAAGCTCTGCTTAGTTTGGGGCTAGATAGCGCTGTGTGAAATGTCCAGCAATATTTATTTATTTATCTACTCGTATATATCAAACTTCAGCGAAATCGGTCCAGCCGTTTGCTCCTGAAAACGTAACAAACAGACAGAGAGAAAGATTTACTTTCCAATTTATATTATTAGTAATAATATTAATTTATTAAATGAGGAGCAACAAATCAAAATAATATATGTATTTATGCATGAAAATCACAAGGACTACTTTCAAACGTTAATCTTACTGCCAGTTATTTTGTGACCAAGTCAGGAAAGAAAGGCAAGAAACAAGGTTGTTTGTTCTCTTTAATGATCCTTTTAGAATACATAATATTAAAGAAAATAAATTACGTCTAAATTGTAACATTTTTGATCGAATTAAAGCAATTTTAATCCCAAGCTTCTCTATCATTTAAATAATCCGATAATTAATAGAAGGCTTTCTTAAAAAGATTTTGTTTTGAATTTGTTAATTGTCAATTTTTGTACATCACTTGGGAGTTTGTTATAAAAGCGAACACCTGCTCCAGCAAATGGGCTAAATAGAGCATAGCATAGCATAGCATAGCGCAGTGTAGCTTCGTTGATTAGCTACCCTAAATCTGACACTAGCTTTAGCCATGTAGTACAGGTTCCTGTAAACCTACTCCTGGCTCCAGCTCCACATAAAGTTAGTTATAACTACTAATCTCATCTTTGTTGTTGATACTTATGATACCTGAGGGAAAATAAATAAACATATTAGAAATCCTAATGTACAGTCAGCTTCAAAATACCAGTCATAATAATTTGAGCTTTAAGATCTATGCTATGTATAGTCCCATTCATCTGTCGTCAGTTTCTTACTCTGTTTGTTTATTTTTGCCGGTCATGGTTTGTATAATTTTTTTATAAATATCTAGCTGACCAATCCGCAGCTTCACGCGCGTAGTTTTTCAATAAAAACATTACCCTCCTTCTGCGCAGTTGAATAAAAAGTAGCCTATGTTATTTCTGGATAATGTTGGATTTTAATATTAAAAGAAATTTTGATATTGGACCAGTTGTTTTTGAGTTTTTCGTTACAAACATACACAAATACAAATCTTTCCTCTTTATAATATTACTAGCTGACCCACCGAACTTGCCAATGTACGTCACCCGCTGCATCTATGTTTAAGTAAATGAATTTTCTTCGTAATTTATTAGTGCGTGAATTTTTCCGATATTTTAAAAGTTATTCTGCTATACGGGGCGGGGACAAATCCAACAAATCAAAGATCATGAAAATCGGTCCAGGCGTTCTTCTATGCTAATATTATAAAGAGGAAAGATTTGTATTTTTGTGTGTGTAGTAATGAACAAACTCAAAAACTACTTTACCGTTTTCAAAAATTCTTTCACCATTGGAAAGCTACATTCACCGTGAGCGACATAAGCTATATTTATTGCTAGAAAAAATTAAGGATCCTTACTAAAACTTATGTAACACAACCCAAGGTGTAAAAAAGTGCCCTAAAACGTCTTTCGTCGCATGCGCTGCGGAAAGTATTGATGATAGAACAAAAGTATGTTCTACAATATTAAAGAACATATCAACATCTACAAAAAACTTCGGGATACCATATTATTTAATATTATAAAGAGGAAAGATTTGTTTGTTTGTAACGAATTGGTTCCGAAACTACTGGACCGATTTAAAAAAAAATTATCACTGTTGGGAAGCTACACTATCCCCGGGTGACATAGGCTACAACTGCGCAGAAGGAGGGTAATGTTTTTTATTGAAAAACTACGCGTGCGAAGCTGCGGATTGGTCAGCTAATGAGTTATAAATGGTGTAACTAACCCGACTTTGTTATTTAAGTATACCTATAGATTATTATAAAAATATAAAACTTAAACTTTTATTTAAAACCATCGCAGCTCATAAAAGTTACATAATGAAGTGTCGTTAATGTTTATGTTATGTGTGTCCCTTACAACCTCTCTAATGCTTTATTATAAAGGTACCTAATTATGTTTTAGAGAAGAAGAGTTCGCTGTGAAAGGGCTCGCCCGGGGAGTTCTACCACCATACCTATTTCTGCCGCCACAAATGGGGACAACAGGAATACATCAGCAGCATTGCTGAGTTTCGGTTTGAAGAGTATGAATGATTGAATGAATAATACACTTTGAGTATGGTTGCTGGTGAAATTACAGGCACATTAGGCTGACCTGTATGCATCAATTTGGTGGACGCAGAGCAGTGCATCGTAGGAACATCTAAGGTGCGTGATCTGCGAGGCGATTCTCTTTTATAGGTGATGGTTACCATTTAGCATGTGGGCCATAAGTTCCAGCTCTATGTAGCATAAAAAAATTAAAAAAATGTACTAACGCCTCAGCGGTATTCAGAATATTATATTGAGCTACAAGGGGCATAAACATCGGTGGCAAGTGCCTAACTAACTTGCGTTTTGCGGATAACATTGTCCTTTTTGCCCAAACAGGTCATGACTTACAAGAAATGCTCCAAGAACTGAGCACGGCAAGCCTTGAGGTTGGACTGCAAATGATTCGGTTTAAGACGCAAATAAAGACCAATGCCACGAAACGTAGGGTCGAGATAGATGGGCAGGAAATACTATATGTCAATGAGTACATTCACTTGGGCCAGTTAGCAAGCTTTGAAAACAGGCATGACAAGGAAATCGATCGCCGCATCGAAAATGCCTGAAAGAGCTACTGGTCCATGAAGGCGCACATAAAGGGTGACCTTCCTCTGAGTCTGAAGCGCAAACTCATCGACATGTATATCCTGCCGGTTCTAACTTACGGTGCGAAAACATGGTCATTGAACGAGCTGCAGAAGTCCAAGCTCAAGATTTGCCAAAGGGCAATGGAACGCAGCGTCCTAGGATTCCGGAGAACCGATCGGGTGAGGAACACCACGCTTCGTTCTTTAACTGGCATTGCCGATGTGGGAGACAAAACCGAGAAGCTCAAGTGGGATTGGGCCGGGCACGTAAGTCGAATGCTTCCGGAGAAATGGGCCAATATCATAACACCTTGGGTACCGGAGGATGGACAGCGACGTCGGGGTCGGCCGCGAAAGCGTTGGCGCGACGACATCAGCGGATTCGAGAAGGAATCTGCCAAGGATCGCGATAGGTGGAAGAAGTTGGGGGAGGCCTTTGCCCAGCAGTGGGAAAATGTAGGCTATATAAATAAAAAAATAACGCCTCAGCAAAAGACTAGCGCTGCAGCATTGGCAAATGCTGAGCTGAAGGCCCTTTCACCACCACACTAAGCAGTTCGTATTTTTTATATATTATTAGTAGGGAAACAGGCTTATTGCCCACCGGATGGTAAGCGGTCACCGTCGCCTATTGACACGGGCAACACCCGGGGTATTGTCGATGCGTTCCCTACCCTGTAGAAACCTCTACATTTCTCTTGAAGCGTGCCATGTCGTAGCCTCAGACGGGACACCTCAGATATAGCTCATTCTATTTATACTTGTAATTGAAGCCTTGTTTAATATTACTACACGCGCTGTTTTTTTGTGGTGGTATAAATTAATGTTATTTTTTAATTCTTTCAAATTTTTTAAACAAGCTTTCGCACGCGTGGTTAGCTATACAAATCAATTCCGGTAATAATCTGTGTATAAAGTCCTGTTAAATCCTGTAAAATAAACATTCTTCATCCAAAGGTTGTCTGGAAGAGATCGTATTGTTAAGCAATAATACCGCCCATTGTGTTTTCTTGTTATTTTTGTATCTGTTGTGTCTAGCTTGTAAGGTATAATAAAGAATTGTCATTCATTCATTGTTATTATTATGAATACTTAAATCAAATGTTATCAAAATTGGTCGAGTCGTGAAAACTTAACAAACGGACAGACAGACAGACGACAGAGAGACAAATTTACTTTCGAATTTATAATAATAGCATAGACTATAAACTTTACACTGTGATATTATTTTGGTATGGAATCGAACGTTACTCTGTGTATGTCAGTATATTACCTGTTCACGAACAAACGGCTGAACCGATCTCGTTAAAATTGGTATATCTTTGGCAGCCTAAAAGCCCTAGAAAAGAGCTGTATAAAAGAGTTACGAAATAATTAGAATGCCTTAAGGCTTTAAAAAAAATTAATAGGTAACTTTCTCTCTAAAAGTAAAATATATATATATATCTATATCATCTTTTCTCATTCCTGACCGAGCAAAAAATGACGGGTAGATTTTTCTTTTGTCGATATGATCGATGCTTGTACTTCTGAAGTTAGATGTGTATTTTCTTTTTATGTTTGTTTTTCAATAGTTTACTGGCTGGCTTGCGTAACGCCCCCTAAACATATTTAGCGTGTAAACATGTTTAAATTTGAAGTATTTGTTTTATTTGACAACTTCTTAAGACTTAGCCGTTAAATACGTTTAGGCATCGTTGCGAAAGTTGCCCTAAATATAATTTAATCTAGCAAATTTATGATTAAATTTTTTTTTATTTAATTAATCATTATGGTTCATTTTGAAATTCTAATGTTGCCGCCTCTTCCTCGGCCATGAAAAAGATATCTAGCTATCTATCATTTTGGTAAAATGAAGCTGACTGTACAGATTCTCAAGTGAGATTCCAATGTATTCCCAAAATAGTTAGTCTAATACGGAATTTGTGTTTAGAAATTTACTATACATTTTGTTGAAATGCTCACAGCAACTCTCTGCTTAGTTTTGGTAGATTAGCAAAATATATTTACATAGTACCTAGTATTTTTTTGAAGGATCTGGTATTTTTAGGATTCAAATACAAAAAACGTTATTTAACAATAAGACCGTCAATTGTATCATATAGTATTTACATGGTTTTCATTTAATTGTTTGGTTTTTTGGTGTCCAAATAAATATTTCGGCTTTTTTAGTGCTTAAAATTTGTGAGATTAGGTGAAATAACAATATTCAGTTTTTTGGTGTCTTTTAGAGTGACATATAAATGTTTTTGTACGACAAATTGTGCGATTGATTTTTCGCGAACTGTTTTTACGTATTTTTTTTTCACTTCAACTCGACATGCGATAGATAATCTCTCGATACCTCACCTCTTTAGTACACATTATCGATTCCGTACTTAAATTGTAATTATCTACGCGCCTTTAATTTAAACACTTAATACCCGCACAAAAATAACACTCTTTCCACAGATCTCACTTGGTCCACTTATCCTTATAGTTCCTTATAACATGACACGTCTAAGTACATAAGTCCCGGTCCTGACGTCCTTACTCGTCGGCGGTCGGCGCCAAACTGACGCCACCCCACCACGTAAGTAGTCAACAGGGAGTGGAAAGGGTGGGGGGTAGGAATTATATTTATTTAGAGAACGGTTAAAAATGGAATAGAGGATGAAGGTTCAATAGGTTGTCGCGAAATAATTTAACATAATTATTTCTGGCCTATTTAATATCTCCCAACCTAAGATGCTCGTTTTCTTAGTCGGCCACTCTTGGCAGAGCGGTCGTTGTTATGTCAGGTGTTGGCTCTTGAGTAGTGGCTCTAGCGATGCGTCTCTATTCAGCTCTATTGAAGGCATGGCGAGAATATTCAGTCATGGTAGAGTATGTGATGGACTTGATGAGGTCTGATCATCTCGTTGGAGAGCGACCACGCGGTCTCTTGTTATCCACTCTGCCTTGCTCTACTAGACGTTCAATAAATAATAATTTAAGATTTTTATGTGATCATTTATATTAGGGAAATAGATCAGAACAAAGCTTCAAAGCGATAAGACCGCCCATTGTACTATTTGTGTTGTGTTTTCTATTTTGTTTAAATAATAATAATTGAAATCATGAAAGACTTCTTATTTTTCAAAATTCGCGATCATTGCGCATAATTATTGATTACTAGCTGAACAATCCGCAGCTTCGCACGCGTAGTTTTTCAATAAAAATATTACCCTTCTTTTGTACAGTTGGGTAAAAAGTAGCCTATATTACCCGGGGATAGTGTAGCTTCCCAACAATGAAATAATTTTTTAAACCGGCCCAGTTGCTTTGGAGCCTATTCAATGCAAACAAACAAATCTTTCCTCTTTATAATATTAGTATAGAAAACGGGTGAATTGGAAATGTGTTGAAGAGGTTTTCAATGAAGTCGGTCGTTACTCCTCTCTCAAAGATGGCCAAGCATTTACGGACTTCGAAGGATGTTATACCTCTGCAGATGCCTGGTGTTTATAAGATAGACTGTAGCTGTGGCCGCTCTTACATCGGACAAACCAAACGTACCATAGCCAAGCGTGTCAAAGAGCATATCGCATCTGTCAAAAATCGCCAGATAAACAAATCAGCGATAGCAGAACATCTGGTAGACTCGAGACCGAATCATTGGATTGAACTTCATGATTCTAAGGTTCTCTCTAGTGAACGCCATTATTACAAGAGAATGCGTTCGTGAAGCGACAGAAATCAAGAAGTTTCCAAATTTCAATCGGGAAGATGGCTATAGACTCTCAGCGTCCTGGAACCCGGTGATTGCTAGGTGTGCGCGTCGTGATCGGTCGTCTCAGTGCGTAGGTACGGTTAGTGCAGTGTGTCGATAAACGAGGACATTTATAATTCTGAAGACCAAGTGTGGATGGTTGCTGTAGTTACCCACACTTCTCGACGGTAACTCCAAGTACTCCAGTCAACCCGTGACAACGACTGTCGCGATCCGTTTAAATCAATCATTATGAAAAGTTTTCTAAGTCATATCTTAAGTTGGTCGAAATAAATAAATAATTTGATGTGTGTAATTTTAACGGAATAGAAAATCAGTGTACTAGAAGAGGTATAGCAAGCTGAAGATGCATGGGTGGGGCACATAGCTCGAAGAACTGACGGCCGTTGGGGCTGAAAGGTTCTTCTAGTGTGGAGAGCAAGCACTGGAAAGCGCAGCGTAGGACGGCCCCTCCACTACATGGAAACACCCCTGACAAAGGTTGCTGGGAGCCGTTAGATACAGGTTTCACAAGATCAGTGAGTTTTTTTTAAAGTTGATAGAACTTCGTTTGACCACAATCTCACCTGATGGTAAGCGATCATGTGGTCTAAGATGTAGCACGAAGAAAACTATTCACTCTTAACCTATAAAGGCCCGGATTGTATTTATTAACAGACGACGGTAAAGTATTCCATACCTTAGCTGTACGCATCAAGAACGTAGAACCAAAACGGTGTGTGCGAATGGGTGGTATATCAACTAGGTACGGATGGTACAGAGCCGTGTGCCTGCTTGTCCTTTGATGGAAGTAGGATGGTGGGATCAGATCGTATAGTTGCTGGGCACATTCCTGAAAATGTATTCTGTAAAAGATCGATAGGCTTGCAACTTTACGGCGGTGTTCGAGACTGGGTCTTAGTCTCTGCCATATGTTGCTCACCTATAAGCCTTAAATCCCTACGTTTAATCGAGTTTAAGGTAGCGAGCTGTAATTTGGCCGAACCATCCCAAAGATGGCAGCAGTACTCCATACCAGACCGGACATAAGCTTTGTAAAAACAAAGAAGCTGTCCTGGTGTGAAGTATCTCCTGACCTTGTGGAGGATACCTAGCTTCATGGCTGCTGTCTCTAGAGATGTTCAGCAGTGGACGTACTATGGCTGATATGATGATGATGATGATTCGTTGACCGAATGAAGTGAAAATTACGACAACAACCACATATAAATAAAAGACAACGTGTAACTTACATAATTTCAAAAACACTATAAATCTATGTTACCGTTAGGGCTTAATGTCTGTTTGTACATCTCTCGGTGTGCTAGTCACGTGACAGTGACGCACTCGGCTGAGACCAACCTATAGTTATATAATATGACGTTGCTACTTATTTATGTACAAAGTTCGGTCAGTAATTTGCACGCCAAGAAGGCTTGAATTGGTAATTCTATTTATTTCTGTGACATCTCTATAATCCTACTCATATTCTGGCAAATTAATAAATCTAGTGTCTCATATACTCACATGAGTAATGTGTAGTATCCAACATTTTGTTGATATTTAAAAAAACTATAATTAATTATTCAGACGGCTAGGTATGGTAAGAATTCTTATTTTATACTGTATATAATCTTTACACAATGAAGTCGCTTCCGCTGTCTGTTACCTTAGATCTTTAAAACTACTCAATGGATTTTAATGTATCCATGTTTTTAAGACAAAACGGGATTTTTTCGCGCACAGATTTATATCAAAATTATAATTTTGATCACGGGAGACTGGTCTCTCGTGAGCTGGAAAAAGACCTGTTTTGTCTTAAAAACATGTGTATAGTTCGTGAAAATTTAAGAAGTATTTTAATGTAGTTTTCAGCAATAGATTGTGTGATTCAAGAGAAAGGATAATATGTATTACACATATATAGTATCTGCGAAAGTGACTGTTTGTTTGTTACCTTTTCATAACTAAACGGCTGCACGGATCGTAATGAAATTTGGCAAGGAGGTAGATTATATTATGGGGATTATACATATACTACTTCTTACCCGAACGCGCAAAAGGAGGGAAATGTTTTTATTGAAATACCACGCATGCGAAGCCGCGGGCGGGTCAGCTAGTTAATAATAAAATACAACTATTCTTGAAATGTCACAAAATTTACCAGTTATAATAAATGTTTTAAAACTATTTTTTTCCATTAATTTATAAAATAAAATTTAATAATGGGTGTTATCCGTCTTATTAAAGTTAGAATTTCCGCGCTATCTTTTGTTTAGATATGCTTATTTTCTATTTTTGAAAATAGAACAATAGAGGTTTAATTTTATAAATCATACTTTTTCTAAATAGCAAACAGTTTTTAAGCTTATCATTTCTAAAAAAAATATCCATTTACAATGTTGAAGTGTATATCTCGCTACAATCTCTCGTAAGCGTTATAATTATCAGTATGCTAGCCACAGGACGGACTCCTGAATATAGAGCCCATTCCATAGATTTCCACAGCGATCAATCACAACCGGCTTACAGCATCATTAATCATTATCTTTCTGGTATTTATTTTAATGGTGTGTTTATGATAGTGAAGTGCATGACCACTACCTCACCTGAAGGTAAGTGATGGTGTGATCGAAGATGGATTACGCTTAACTAGAAAGAACCTGTCAACTCTGGACTTCAAGACTTCAAGATTATACTGGTTTGGAAAAAAACATACGCCGGAAGTGAGTTCCACTCCTTAGTCGTACTAACAATTAAAGTAGAAACAAATGGTTTGGTACGGCAAGGTGGTATACCTACCAGGTATGGATGGTACTTTACGGTACGTCTGCTTGTCCGATTATTATTCATTATCGTAATTTTTTGACTCTACGTATCATCGAGGCAGCATCGCCTTTCAATCCACAGATTATCCAAAGAAATTTGTCATCCAAAGTTTTTCTGAAAGAGATAGGTTACTTCAGCGATAAGACCCATACACATTTACTTGTTTATCATTTTATTGGTATAACTAGCTGATCAAACCGCAGCTTCGTACGCGTAGTTTTTTAATAAAAACATTACCCTCCTTTTGCGCAGTTGGGTAAAAAGTAGCCTATGTTACCCGGGGATAGTGTAGCTTCCCAACAGTGAATGATTTTTTTAAATCGGTCTAGTAGTTTCGGAGCCTATTCAATACAAACAAACAAACAAATCTTTCCTCTTTATAATATAAGTATAGATAAATAATTTCCATTCACCTTTCAACTGAAAGGTGAATTTGATGTAACTACATCAAATAGCATTGGGATCGAAATTTACATTTGTGTAGGTCTCTAGATGCATATGATACCTATTCCACTACGAGACAGTCAGCAGAAAACCAAACCTGACATTTTGCTAATTTGGAAAATTGTATTATGAAAAATAATACGTATTTTCTATTTAAATGCAATGTTTTCATTTTCCACTCGCGAATTTTGGTAAATTAAACTTTAAAATATAAATAACCTCACATCAGGCACAATGGCCGCACTCGATCGCGCGAAGTGCGAACTGGGAGCCATTAATTAAACGAGCCTCGTTAAAAATCACTTTATGGAGCGATGTATAACTTTGTACGGGTTAACGCCATTGTGTATATTACGCCATATAACGTTGCGGTTTGTAAAATTCCCGGCCAAAATGATAAAAGCTAAACCCAATGCGACTATCCATCAGTCCGTCCGTACGTCTGTCCGTCTGTGACAGCTGGAATGGTAAAGCAGAACCCAATCGGACATGTAGTGTTACGCAGAATCAAATTTTAATGATGAAGAATTTGGATTAGCCCCATATAATTTTCAGAAAAGATAGTCCCTAAAAGGTGGAAAATCTAATAGGTCCGAGTATCTATAATTTTATAATTCTTGAAACAATCATGGTTATGAACACTATGAATCTTGTGGTGAGAATGTGTAAGAACCGAAGTAGTAAATTGTCAATTACGCGTCGTGATACCGTGAGTGTTGTGTGACGGCATCGAGTTATGATCGAGAATGAAACCTGTGGTAGTAATATTATTAGTGAATTAATTCCTAGCAAGATACTAAAAAAGAGGGTAGATCGTTATATCTGCCAATAACTACCCACTCGTAAACACTTCAGTTTACCCGTGATCATGGCGCATGCAACTGCCTCGATATATTTTTTTTATTTTTATTAATTGATGTTAGTCAAGCGCTTGACCATTATATTACCTAATGGTAAGTGAAGGTGTGATCGAAGATGGAGTACGCTGGCCTAGAAAGAACCTATTCACTCTGGACTTGAAGACTCCAAGGTTATACTGGTTTGGAAAAACATACGCCGGAAGTGAGTTCCACTCCTTACTTGTGCTAACAAATCGTTTGGTATGGCAAGGTGGTATGCCGACCAGGTATGGGTGGTACTTTTCGGTACGTTTGCTTGTCCGGTGGTGGAAGGGGGAAGGAGGGGTAAGGTCATCGGGATACTCAACAACTCACAAATCATGGTAAATATCCCGTTTTTAGTAAAAATAATATCTATAATTTTGCATGCTGAGATAACTTTGTAGAAACGTCTAAACAAGAAATACAAATATCAATCGCATATTATTCAATAATTATAATGTTATCGATGATAACAATGTGTAAAATTAATATGCACTAAGTTTTAATTTATATTGAAACTAGCTGACCAATCCGCAGCTTCGTACGCGTAGTTTTTCCATAAAAACATTACCCTTTTTCTGTGCAGTTAGGTAAAAAATAGCTTATGTCACCCAAGGATAGTGTAGCTTTACAACAGTGAAATAATTTTTTAAATCGGTGCAGTAGTTTTTGAGTTTATTCATTACAAAAATACAAATCTTTCTTCTTTATAATATTACTAGCTGACCAATCCGCGGCTTCGCACGCGTAGTTTGCCAATAAAAAGTAGCCTATATGTTAATCCAGGTTATGATCTACGTACATACCAAATTTCATCGCAATCGGTTGAGCCGCTGCGGCGTGAAAGAGTAACAAACATCCATACAAACAAACTATCGCGTTTATAATATTAGTAGGATATAGTATATAGTATAGATATAACACTCAGATATACTAGTTAATCCTGGATCAATATTTTGACAGGACGATATCCCAATGTTGTATCATGTGGTTGTGATGGTCGTGGGTAGTGTTTTGACACCCGCCAAATCGGACAACTTTGTTTCGATAGTAAACTGGATCCTTCCGATACATGCGATTTGCGCATTGCCTAAATGTATTTAGTGGCTAATATGATTTATGAAATTGTCAAATTATACTAATACGCCAAATTTTAACATGTTTAGTCGTTAAGGATCGTTGCGCAAGTCGAGCTAAATTTACTTTTTGTGTTGTGTCTCTCTTAGTTTGTATTGCCCCTTTTTCCAGATTTAATAAGTCACCTTGTAGTTTAAATGGTGGAGTCACCATCTGGCCAACCATTTTCAATACTCGGATTTCCATCGTTTTACTGTTCTAAGACTCTTGACTTGACATTGGCATAATTGTTGCAACAACTAGCCACAGAAGCCATACAACCAATAGTGACCTAAAGTACAAGCCAACCAATAGGGGTAGTGTTTGAACAGAGATTGCACCTTATTTGACAGGGTGATGGGATAGTCACTAGTTCCATTTAGGCGTACCATACACGGTAAGGTCTGCATAGTCAGTTCGGCATTATTTAATTAATAAAGCCATCTCAAATTGTTACAATGTTGGCCAAATTCTCAGGAATCATTTGGCTTACGTGCCCCGCCCAGTCTGAACTTGAGCGCTGCGTTTGTATCACCCACATCGACAATGTCAGTTATTGAACGAATTGAATAGTGGGAATCTGCCAAGGATCGCAATAGGTTAAAGAAGTTAAGGAAGGCCTTTGTTTAGCCGTGAGAAAATGTAGGCTAGGTAAAAAAAGACAATCTGTAAATCGCAAAGCCAACCGGGATTATACAAGCTCCGTTTGCCTATTATCAATTACTAGCTGACCCGCCCGCGGCATTTATTTTTCAAACCATATGTACATAGAGATCACTTAGTTACGTCAACTTCACTCATAGGTACTTATATTAATGTTATGTCTTATGTACAGCATAACCCGGACAAGCCGAACGGCCTTCTTTTAATCTACATATATTTAACTTCGACTTTGTAGGAGCCGAATCATGCTGACCCGAGACTATGTGTATAGCATGCCTTTTTACCATTAGCTGGGTTTCAGTGTGACAAAATAGGGTGACTTTTTTAATAAATGTAATTTAGGTGGTTTTTGATAGTTAGATAGAGTATAACAGTCTCGCCAAAAAAGTTTAATTTTGCTTCGAACATTGAAAACCTTTGTAGTAATTGTCTGACAACTGAAGGAAAGTTTAGGGATAAAATTATAGGGAGCGCGTCTATTGTATTTTGTTTTGTGTGTTACTTATTGAAAATCCTTAATAAATAAATACGTTTATTAAATTAATTTATTTGTGGTGGCCGAGTGGCAAGCACTCCCCGCTCTCCCCTCCCCCCTCCTTCGATTCCGGAGGTTGTGCGTCGAACAATCATCAAAGCATCAATAAATTTGTCTACTATTAATTGTAAATGTGGTTTTAAATCAATTAAACAATAAAAAAAATCTGTTCCAATCTCCAACTATCAATAAAAGTAAAACGTATCATTTGGTATGACAAGGTATGCTGCTCAATACTTTGGTTCCAACCAAGATGTTGAGCAGTATACCCACTTATTTGCCTAGAGAATGGTCTGCTATGGTTAGTATAACTAAAGTTAAACTTATCTGACAAATAAGAAAGAAAGAAAGAAAGAAAACATTTTATTCAACAACCACACAGTAATAAAGGAAAATAAAACACAACAACAATAAAATCTAACCTAAGCACTAACAAACTAACAAACTTAAAAGCTCTGTGTGGAGATGAATAGGTACTCAGCTCAGCATGATGCTACGGTATGTTAATATGCCACAGCGCTGGTCTTCCGCTGAGTCCAGTTTATGTTACCTCACGTACCTCTTGATCAAGGGTAGCCATACAAGACAAACACAACTATTGTTCAAATCAAACCATATTAAATACATACATTACAAAATTAAATACCTACTATTTTAAACCAATAAAACTATCACTACTAACTATCAAACTAAACAAAAAAAATATTCACGGGTATATTTAAGACAAGACATGGAGACCGGGGAGAAAGAAAGAGATAGAGAGCTTCAGCTACTGCCACTACGGTTGGTTTAGCTGTGTTGACAGAATATCAGCTTTGAGTCTTAATCTAAACAAATTAACTGAACTAACATTACATAGAGGTGGAGGGACATCGTTCCAACACTTCGTACCGCAATAGCTAAAGCTACCATGAAAAGCTGCGGTGCCATGTGCAGGCGTCACCAGAACTCTGAAGCTCTGGTATCATATTTATTATAATCGCGGAACCAGGTTAATTTGCGAAAAAGATATTCTGGTTTCCGGCTGTTGATGACACCAAACAGAAGGATAGCAAAATGGAGATGTCTTCTGGAGGACATTTTAAGAAGTTTTGCTCTATTTATAAAAGGTGTTACATGTGCCCTAGCTGGGATGGAAAAACAAAACCTAGCACAAGCGTTCTGTACACGTTGAATTGACTTCTCAGTCCGAGCCAATAATCTGGGGCCATAGACTGTATCCACATAATTAAGCCTGGAAAGGACTATAGATTCACATAACCACACACGTAGATCAACATTGAGACATTCACGAATACGGTATAGAACCTTTAGGCTATAAAAACAATTTTGCACGGATTCTGTTATATGTTTCTCATAGCGTAGTTCACTATCCATTAGTAGTCCCAAATTTCGAGCTTCATTTGTAGAGTCAATGGATTCTCCCAAGATACTTACACTAGGTGTTTCAAGTTTAATGGCATTGATCTGGTTTCGGGATCCCAGAATTAAGAACTTAGATTTTCCCGGATTTAGAACTAAGAAATTTTGAGTTGACCATAGCGCAATGCTATCAAGATCTTCATTAATTTTTGCAACTGCTTGAGACGTTTTACTCGGTTTAAATGACATAAACAGTTGCAGGTCATCTGCGTAGATGTGGTACTGACAGTGGCGAATATTTGCTATTATATCTGCACAATAAAGTACAAATAATAGAGGTCCAAGAATAGAGCCCTATGGAACGCCTCTAGAGACGGTAGAATTGGCTGAAAAAGCCTTAGTACCGTCTACTTTAGCTGTTTCAACTATCTGAGAACGATTTGAAAGATAGCTGTCAAACCATTCAACTACTTCACCGTCTAGCCCATAGTAAGCTAACTTAGAAAGAAGTAGAGTTACATTTATACAATCAAATGCACGAGAAAAGTCCAGCAGGACCAACAACGTTCCCTTGCCGTTATCTTGGGCTCCAAGAATATTGTCTGTAACATCGAGCAGAGCAGTAGCTGTACTATGACTCTTTCTAAACCCAGACTGAACTTGTGGTAAGACATTGTTGGTCTCAATAAAGTTTGATATTTGATCATGCACCGCTCTTTCCAGTACTTTAGAGAGACAAAGCAGGATGCTGATGGGGCGAAGATCTTTAAAAGTATTCGGGCTTGATACTTTTGGTATCGGTTTGACCACAGCTATTTTCCAACAAGAGGGAAACGTTGCAGAGGAGATGGATTTATTTATAATACAAGTAATAGCTTCCAAAGTATAAGGTAGTGTTAGTGTAATCATATCTAAGGTGATACCATCTGTGCCTTTGGCGCTTGATTTAAGTGAGCGTAGGGCTTTTAGAACCCTGTCTTCCGAAACATTTGTAAACCGCAGAAAGTTATGACAAAACCTATTGTGTTCATAGAATGTTAATTGCGAAATATTAACGTCACTGGAACCTGGAACTTTTAAGAAGTGGTCATTTATCAAGTTAGGGTTATTGAGATGACAAGGCAATTCAGGTAACTTATGTTTAGGAAGAACTGTCTTTTTCAAGTTTTTCCATAATTTTGCGGGATCCTTTAGATTTGCATTAATAAATGTGTCAAAATAAGCATGGCGATCTGCTAGGAGAGCTTTTGAGACAGCGCTTTTTAAATCCTTATAGTATTGTTTATGAATTTGACTTTTAGAAAAGCGAAACCGGTCATGCGCGTCGTCTCTCAGTTGCATCATGAGCTTTACTATCGGTAATCCAAGGAAGTGACCGCTCCTTGATATAAACTTTTTTCTCAGGAGCGTCCAGGTTAAAGAGATATAAGATCATTTCATTAAAGTACTTTAACATATCATTCACATTATCAAGGGTTTTTACGTAGTTCCAGTCAATACTTTTAAGATCAGTGTTAAAGTGGTCTAGCATAATATCATTCAGAGGTCTTAATGTTATAAAAAAGGATGGGGTTTCTGTTTTTTTAAATTAAGTTCAATTGTTAGCAATGAGTGGGCGCCAAGGTCGGGAATATAGGATTGTTTGACATTTTTAACAGGGGCATCAGTACAGATTAAATCTATTAAGGTTTCGCTGTGAGAAGTGAAGTGAGTAGGCTGGGATATGTACTGCGACAAATTGGAGTAATTTAAAAAGTTATTAAACTTTTCGCTATCTTCGACATCAAGTAGATTGATGTTAAAATCACCGAGTAGTACCAAGTTATCACAGCGAGAGAAAAAGGATATTGACTCCGTCAAAGCGTCCAAAAAAATGTCTATGTTATGCCAGGGTGGGCGATATGCTGAGCCTATTACAAGGCTAGAGCCATTTATTGAAAGGGAGCACCACATTTGCTCAACAGATGGACTGTTAGGGTGTGAACGAATACGAGCATTAAGCCCGCTACGAATATAAAATCCGACTCCTCCGCCTCGGGAGCAGATGGAAGCTGCACGAGGTACATGCCGCAGCCTATAACCTGGGACAGTAGGTGACCGACGTTCTTGTCCATTTTTGAGCCAAGTCTCATTGATAGCTAAAATGTCTGGCCCATGTCGCTCTACGGCCAAAATAAATTCATCATGCCGTGTTCCCAGAGAGCCAGCATTAAATAAGCCAACTTTTAGAAATTTGGTTTTAAAAATCATTTATGAATTACAAAGTTTTCCAGATTAAATTCCACACGTAACACATCAGCCAGTGAATAACCAGTGTCAAAAAATACACTAATTGATAAATTTGCAAAGAAAAAACATAACGTAATAAAAATCCTCCTCCCACACAGAGCTTTGAAACTAGAAAAAAAACAATAACAGTGATTTTTACAATATAAAATTGTAGGGCATAGTACGAAGCAGAGACAAACAAATGCCATTTTCAGAGGTGGAATTCCTCTGACTACCCTTCCGGAAGAGAATGTCGCTTACAGAACATAAATGGATGCACACAGGAGTTTGTACAGTTAGACACAAGTTTGTACATGTCACTTTTATTAGTTTTTATGTCTGTAATTTATCTGTCTATAATAAAAAATGATCATCATCATCATCTCAGTCCGTCTGCACCCACTGCTGAGTACAAGCCTCCTCTTTATCAGCCACTCTTTCCGGTCCCTTGCGAGTCTCATCCATTGACTCCCAGCCAATTTACAACGTCGTTCGAGCATCGGGCGGGTGGTCTGCCTGTTGGTCTACGAGCATCTCTTGGCCACTACTCTGTAATCGCCTTCGTCCAACGCCCGTCATCCCTCCTAGCCAAGTGTCCAGCCCATCTCCACTTCAGCCATGCGATCCTCATACTCACGTCCACAACCTTTGTACGACGTCGAATTTCGACATTGGGTATATGCTCCAAGAGTGATACACCAAGCAATAAAGAATAAAAATATATAATAATACACTAGCTGACCGCACCGCAGCTTCGCACGCATAGGTTTTACCACCCTCCTTCTGCGCAGTTGGGTAAAAAGTAGCCTATGTCACCCGGAGATAGTGTAGCTTCCCAACAGTTAAAGAATTTTTTAAATCTGTCCAGTAGTTTCGGAGCCTATTCAATACAAACAAACAAACAAATCTTTCCTCTTTATAATATAAGTATAGATTAATAAACTGAGTTATAATTTTGTAAAAATTTGGAATGGATTTAGAATATGGGATCCAGAAAAAAGCGCTTACTTTTGACACAACCGCAACCTCGTACACACGGCTACACATCAAGCTATAATTTCCAGTATAAGCTGACCTCTCATTCTACGAAAAGCCTACACTATGCGAGGTCAGCTTATACTAGAAATGAATAGCTTGATGTGTAGCCGTGTGTACCTACGTGTTATACTACTAACCGTGTCTGAACACGGTTAGCTGAAGTTTTTGACCGACTGGTCAACAGTAGTGGCCTGTTCCGTTAGTTGTCTATATTTTAAATGTCAAAAAAGATAATTACTGGTTTAAACGGGAATTTATTGCGTATGCACCTTTTTTATTTGTTATCCCGACGGTCTGCTTTTACGACACAGTCGAAACGTAGGGATAACAAATAAAAAAGTAATATGCGCTTAAAATACCCATTTAAATCAGTAATTATGTATAGGGATCGCAAAAGTTTGAAATATACTATCTATAATAGACGTTATCATAGCGCGATAACAAAGAACCCAAATGAAAATGAAAAAAATGAACTGTCGATCTCTCTCAATGTCGGCTAGTGTTTTGCCTTACCAAATGCGACACCTCTTTTCATCCACACAGGCAATAATAAAAAAAACAAAGCTACAAGTCTACAGGACAATGAACAAGTAACTTTTTAACAAAATTATAACTGATTTCAGAAAACAGAAAAAACTAAACTACTGAACCAATTTTGATGAAATTTTAAAATCAATTGATAAATGACGGAATTCCCTGGTAACAAATATATAAAACATACCTCCTCGTTTAATTGCGTTGTTTATACTTCAGTAAGGCACGTCTTTTAATTAAGAAGATTTTCCGAGACTGAAGTCGTAGTCATAAAAAATGTTTTACTAAGTTTTTGAATTCGTCTACATCTTGGTCGCTGACTGTACAAAGTAAATAGTTTAGCCAACAGTAACAAAGCAACAATGTTGCTTAAGATTTCCCATTGAAGTCGGCTGTAGTGAATTTTATGAGGTTTGTGGCTTGGGTCTTACAAGTAAGTTTGACGATTTAAGTTTTACAGATTGAAACAATTTAATCTCAGTTTAAAATGATAGTATGATATAACTTTTAAGTAGAAATTGCTTTATTTTGTAAGTGATTCGAAAGAAACCGTAGCACGCTTATAGTGGGATTTAAGCTTATAACTGAATCATTTTTATTTGGGAGAAGGGTAGGCCTTTGGTGTGGGACGCCACGGCGTCGATACCCTTGCGCCATCTCATCTGTCTGGTACATCAGTTGGGGACGGTGCGGCGGAAAATTCAGCCGAAGATCTCAAGCAGCGCAAATATGGAAATCTCGACAGAACTTACAAATTTGAGCCATTTGAGGCTGGAACCCTGGGTCCATTGGGTACCGGGGTCTATCGCGTTTTCAAATTATTTCTGAGCGTCTGGTAGAAACGACGTGTGGTATCTGGAGCAGTTGAGCTATCTATAGATCGTTTGCAACGGTCTTTTGAAGGTGCAACTGTGTCTTCTATATTTAAGTCATATAAATAATTGTTATATTCTTTCTGTTATTAAAAGCAATTTGCCCCAAATTTAAAAAAAAAGTTTATAATTTATCAAAATAATATATAAAATTATAACAATATTAATGTAATGTATTTACATGAATGCAATAAATGAATATGCCATATCACAAAGGATTAGCAAGTAGAACTGTCAGTGGGCGGGGCACATAGCTTAAAGAAATGACGGCCGTTGGGGCAGAAAGGTTTTCGAGTGGAGAACACCCCACTAGATAAAAGTTGCTGGGAGCCGTTGGGTGCAGACCGCACACGATTGGTTGCTCTGGGAATCTATGGGGGAGGCATATGTTTAGTGGACTAGCCTTATCTGATTTTTTCCTGGCTTGGTCGTGGAGGAACAGGCTGTAAAATTGACGATTCAAAGTGATCCTTGTGATTTTAATGAATATTATGAATATTGACTATTAACGTAATTTAGCTGATATGATGATGATAAGAAGACTATAGTTTTTTTTCCGTTATAAATGGCTTTCAGTACGAAATCTCAATATTTGCAAATCAAATCCAATGCACTTACGGGTGTGCGGGCGGATATCAGCTGATCCGTACACTAAAGAGTTAGTGTATCTATCTATATTTAACTAACTACGCCACCTAAATTAAACACAGTGTTCGTAATCCAGTAGAGCAAACGTTAACAGCTCAAATGGATGGTATATTTACCGGCGCTAATAGGATCGCGTTCATTACCGCTTTGATCTTGCATTTTTGATGAGGTTTGTCTCAGTGCGATGAGGTGATGTGTTTATTCCATGATTAAAGGTTACTGATCAATCTGAATATACAGTTATAAAACGGAATCTGAAAATATTTGGTTCAGTCTTTTTTTTCAGTGAATGAATCTCAGTTGTAAAATTGAAATTTATTTCGAGCGTATTGTTGATTTTTAATTTATACTCCTACAGGTTTCTGCCTGCGGCTTCTCCAGGTGTTGTCATATTTTACTCTAGGTCATATTCTACCTAAAGTCTAACTTTTTATTAGCTGCAGTAAAATGACGTTTTGTGGGTTGCCGGTTTTTGAAGAAAAATAAATAGGGATGTAGCTAAATGAGTAAATCATAAATGAATAATCAGTTTGGTTTTTTTTTTGAGATTTATTAATTTTATGTTATTTATATATATGTTATTTAATTAATTTTTGTGAACTGAATCACATCCCTATTGAGATTAGGCTGGCAACATTATTTTACGGAATGACATTTAGAAACGTCATTTTACTGCAGCTAATAAAAAGTTAGACTATATATGCCAAATTTATCGAAATCGGTTTAGCTGTTACGACGTGATCGAAAAACAAATACACGAACAAACATCTAAACTATCGCATTTATAATACTAGCTTCCGCCAGTGGCTACGCACGTGTGATTTGTCAACAAAAAGTAGCTTATGTGTTAATCCAGGTTATAATCTAAGTACATACCAAATTTCATCAAAATCAGTTCAGCTGTTACGACGTAAAAGAGTTACAAACATCCACATATACATCCAAACAAACTTTCGCGTTTATAATATTAGAGGGTTGCACCATCTTCTTTATACTTATCTGGTTCTCAGTAAACTCGTTAAACAAAAAAATATTATTCAGCATTTGTATGTTATTATCAAAGAATACTATTTTTTAATTGTCTTCAAACAAGTCTACGAGTATATTTTAGTAAAAATCTCACAGACACAATACAACTGGAAAATAAATTCTTTTCCATTCGGAGACTAACATGAAAGTTGCTAATTAACTGATGCCTAATTAGTGCTTTATCTCTATGTACATCATTAACCTGAGTAATACATGGCAAAGGAATTTAAATGTACGTTGATTTTAGTGTTTGGAAATTGAAATGGGTTTGAAAATATCTTTATTTATTAACTTCAGTAATTGTCTGATAAAATACATAAACAGGGGCATCATCATTATACCAACCTATAGATTTCCAGAGCGATCGGTTTTATTCGGCCTGCACCCAACGGCTCCCAGCAACCTTTATCATGTTATCTTTGCATCTAGTGGGAGAGCCTATGAGGTCTCAACTCGAGAACTATTCTGTCCCGATGGCCGTCAGTTCTTAGAGTTACTGAGCCGCGTTCACTGCCACTTCAGCTTGCTAATCCTCTGAGCTATACCAGTAACCTTGGTTTATCTGTTAATCTCATTTCATTCCATCTCGTAGAGAAACACCAAGCATCGCCCTCTCCACAGCACGCCGAACGACCTTGAGGCTTCATATGAGACTCATAGTGAGAGACCACGTTTCTGTGTCTTCATAGGTGACACAGACTGATTAAAGACTTTCATATAACTAAGGTATTTTGAACGAGAAGGCACGCAGATTCCCGAACGCAGCACAGCGCGCTTTAGAATTATGTAAATTAACCTGAAAATTGGTAATTGTGTTCTATTTTTTTATATTAAACTTGTAGACACACAAGCTGACGGGCCTCCTGATGTCAAGTGGTCACCGCCGCCTATAAACTCCTGTAGCACTTGGAGTACTTACTGTAGTCATGTACAGAATCATTTTTCATAAAAACACAATAAAAACTATCCTATCCCTACATAGGGACTTAACTATGTTTGACTTCTAGTTTTGCACGAAAACAGTCTTGTAATTTTTCCCAAAATCAGCTAATTTTTTCCAAGATTTTCTCTATTGAAAAACAATTACGAAAAGCTCAAAAAACTTACATGCATTATTGATCTTGATTAGACTTATCATTTTGGTATGCACTTTATACATTGTCGACTATTAACAAATTCACTCTGTGTCCGATGTTCTAATCTCTCAGTGAACTAGTTCAGCTCCTGGAAAGAAGCCTTCTTGCAGTACATAATTAATTAGTTAAGTAAACCGGTTGTGAGATATAAACCTACTTGTTTGGTTTATGTGGTCGTCCGTTTTCCAAGGAACTACGCTTAGTACTTATGTACTTGGAAAGATTGCTCATTACTCATTCGCTTTGAAATAAAAAATACGAGCCTTACGGTAGTCGCATATGATATGTAACATCATTTTTATTGTACACCATAAAAACAAAAAAATACAAACAAAATAGAAAAAACAAAGCAAGTCCTCATAATAGATAAAACACCAGAAGAAGTGAACGCGCCTAATACTGAAGCGAGATGTTGTTGCGAACGCCATCTATACTAATATTATAAAGAGGAAAGATTTGTATTTTTGTGTATATGTTTGTAATGAATAATCTCAAAAACAACTGTCCCGATTTCAAAAATTCTTTCACCATTTGAAAGCTACATTCACCTTGAGTGACATAGGCTACTTTTTACCCAACTGCACAGGAGGGTCATGTTTTTATTAAAAAAACTACGCGTGCGAAGCTGCGGATTAGTCAGCTAGTTAGTTATATGTGACCGTCGTCACGCGTGACGTGTTTTACAGTGTTCAATTTAATTAATTTATGCCTTCTTATATCATCCCAACGTGTAAAAATTTAGTTGGCAAAAAAAAAACAAGATGGGATCACATTTCATACGTAAGTAGCGCATTTAGATTTTGCGTTACTTGTTTATTGAATAAATTGTTCGTTTTGTAATTGTCGTAAATAACGATTATCCATTTTGCTGGTGTTGCCAAATATAGAGTGTTATTATTTCCCCTGAAATTAAAAACTTTTAATAGTTGCAGTTTTGAGTTATACTAGTGGTTCTCGCCGAACTGAAATCTAGCAAATCTCCCACAAAAACAACAAAAAAAATATTTTTAGTGCGATTTGCTCAACAATGTATTTAGTGGCTAAATATGATTTAAGAAGTTCTTAAATCATACAAATATGTCAAATTTAAATATGTTTATTCGTTTTGCAAACAGAGCTTAATATTTACCTAATAAAATAGTGCCATAGTTACATTAATTGTATCTTACCAAAAACATTTACCCCAAAACGGTATATAATGACTAAGCTAACAACATTACTCGAGTGGGAGTGAGATGGGCGCGGGACGCAGGTTTTGTTTTATGGATGCTTATGCGCACGGCTTGCAATCACCGCTGAATGCATATTCTGGTGTTTTATCTATTCTGTGAGCAAATGTTAATCTTATCTACTGAATTCATCACTTTGAATGTTGGTCATTGAAAACTCGACAACGACTTCGTAAATGTGATTAACCGCAAGTAAATTTAAAAATAGAATGAGGCTCATTGTATTTATAATATACTATGATGAAATACAACCTCCATGACAAATCCTTATTTCTATTAAATTAAAGAGGTCTTAATATAGTCTCGTAGTTAAAAACATCTGACCACCGCGCGCGCTCATTGGTCAAAACGCTTCCCCGTTTTCCTGTTACACATTTCCGTCCCTTTTGCCAAAATCACTTTCACAAACCGAGAGGAAAGATGTTACATATTAATAAGAATTCTAGAAAAACGATATCCTTTTTTTACCAAAACTATGCTAATACGTACCTTTTTAAAAGTTAGTATAAACACAAGGAACCTTTAAAGTTCAGCAAATCATTCGAGTAGGTGAAAAAAACAATAACATGTAAAAATTTTATTTTACCTTATTACAGTAAATTTTTACCAAACATCAAACTGCTGTATTTTTGCTTATACTAAAGAGCAAGCGTAAGAGCCATCTTTTGGCATAACAAAGCAACATTATACTAGCAAATTATTGCATCTCCGTAGTACGAGGTTTTCAGTTTCATGTAAACATTATAGTGGTGCCACCAAGCGAACAAGGAGAAAACTACATGAACCAGTTCAACGTGTTTCATAATTTTTCTGCTAGATGGCGTTGCTCATATGAAAGAGCTGAAAACAATACCGCTTGAATGAAGTCGAGTTTTCCGTTTCGAAGCGATTTAGTCCATTTCCGCTAGAGGGCGCTGTTCAACAACTTAGTTGTAAATGTAAATTTGTTCCAGTAAAAGAAAAAGTCAACAGATGGCGTTGCTAGTTATAATTCGTAGAAGGGCGTAGAGGGCTACGATTTTGCTACGATTACGCTACGGCGTAGAAGAGCTACATAAAGTTTTTATTAGTCAAGTTTACGCATTAATGTTTATTGAAATTGCTATTACCTTTGGAGCGTTGGGAAATATAGTACTTGTACTAAAGAAACAAAAAGTAATTACATTCGCGAGATGATAAACGTTTAGTTCCTTAATATATATATTTAAATAACCCCGCAAACTTCGCACCGCCTTAGAATCAATACATTTTGTGTTGCTAAGCTGAGTTAAATTCATTTTTTTCTGTGCACGTACCCACTATAATCAACTATCTATCTCTGTATCCAAAGTAGACAGATATTAATATTATTTTATAATATTCCTATTAAAAATAGGGGTTGGTGATAGAAGCGTGAACATTTATGGTGGTAATGTATTTTTTATTAACAAACCATAAAAGTATAAACAAAATTGTCCAAAACATAAAAAAAAACAATTAGGGTGGCCCACTCTTATCATATAAGGGTATGAAAAATAGTTGAATTCTTATTATTACACCTACCAAATATACTCAAAAAATTTCATAATAATCGTTCAAGCCATTTCGGAGGAGTTTGGTTACAAACACAGTGATACGAAAATTTTATATGTTAGATATTATCACCCACAGCCCATAAGTACCCACTGCTGAGTGTAGGCCTCCCTTTGTAAACGCCACCCTTCCTGGTCCTGTGCTGCGCGCATCCAGGAGTTGCCCGCGACTTTCTTTATGTCGTCGACCCATCGCGCCGCCGGATGTCCTTAGATATATGTAATATATATATGTGTATATTATTTTTCTGTGTGTCGCGTTATCAAATGCCGCGAACTGGTTTACCTTATATTATATAGTAAGGTGACTACCGTTCAGGGTTCTTAAAAAGGGCTTTTTACATTTATTAAAGGGTTGGCAATGCGGGGTTTTTACGAGTATCTTTGGTGTTACAAACATCTATAGGCTCCTGTAACCGCTTACGTTTTTTATGCCGCAGGCCGCATAAGAAAATGCATTCTTATAATTTCCCCTCACGTTTGATTCGGCTTGTGGGTTTGAATCCCGGCCGTGCACCAATAGATTTTTGTAAAATATGTCCAGTATTTTTTATTTATTTATTTTCTCATATAACTTCGTCGTTTCGACTATGTTGCAATCAAAGAGTTCGGAATAATTAAATTATTTTCTTCAGCCACGACCAAAACCTCAGATCTACTGATTCTCTCCTTCTTGCTACCCCGGAACACTCAACGTCCTTTCGTGGCAACTCATTTGAGGTGGTATCTGTCGGCCTACGAGTATGTAGGTAATTCTCTCCCTACTCATATTAAAAAGGCGTCTTACATAATTTGTTGTCCTCCATAAAGAAATAAACTAACATCCAAACATTCGCATGTTTATTATTAGTGTGATATTCTATGTATTAATATATCAACTAGGTTTATGTATTTATTCCTACTGTTATTGTAGTTTAAGGGAAAATTGTGTTTATTTAGTTTTTTTAAATACCAATATTTATTTTAAGTTACCACTTACACCTTTTTTTGTTACCTCTGAGGTTGGCAGATAGAAAATGATTTTAGCATTAAGCTCAACTTTTGTTCATTAAATATATATTTTGTGCAAAAAAGTATATTAAATAAATAAAATAAACTCCTGTTTCTATGTTTGCAACAGTCGGAAGATTGTATACCTAATGAAGTCTGACGACCTTCGTGGCGCAGTGGGCGAATTACCGGCTGACACGCAGGAGGTAGAGGGTTCGATTCCCGCCGCGGAACAAATGTTTGCATGATCTACAGATATTGGTTCGGGGTTTGTTTGTTTATATATTATAAGTATGTATGTATTTACAAAAAAAAATGTACCTATATAAGTATTCTATCAGTTATCTGGTTCCCATAGTACAAACTCTGCTTAGTTTAGGGCTGGATAGCGCTGTGTGAATTGGCCAGGAATACTTATTTAGTTTTTATATGTAGGTAGGTTTATTTTTGTAGTATGTCCCTTTATGCTATTTTTATTAGTTGTTTGCAAATTTTCATTAGTTCCCTTCTCTGTGCACTACCTACACATCTTTACCTACAATACACAAAAGGTTCGCCTTCGAACTAGTTGTATAAGTGCAATAAAGTATTTTCAATCAATTGCGGAAGTTTGAGAAATAATACCAAAAACAATCAATCAATCATTTATTCGATTAGAGTTGCAAAGTTCTTAAAATTCTACTTATTTATAGGTTCAACTTATTTCTACAATTATATTAGCATGTAGATTATTATAAGGAAAACAATCTATATAAACAAATTACAAAACAGTTTCATTAATAAATAAAGTCAAAAATATACAATCAATGTATTTTCCAGTGTTCTATCCAGTTGTAATTAATTTATTTTTGTTTATTTCTAGTATTAACCGACGTTTGTAATATATTTTGAAATAAATGATGGTGAATAAATGAATACTGAAAAACATAATAAAAACCATGAATAAAGGGAAACAATTGTCAAAGCTAGTTTGTAAGTTACTAGCTTCCGCCAGCGGCTTTGCACGCGTTGTTTGTCAATAAAAAGTAGCCTATGTTTGAATCCGGGTCATAATCTAACAACACATCAAATTTCATTGAAATCAGTTCAGCCATTACGAGGTGATTGAGTAACAAACAAACATCTAAACTTTCAAATTTATAATATTAGTGTGATGTATCAGGTATATAAGTTATGATATATTCCTACTCGTACATAACCCTTCATCGTATCTATCAATATTTGTCAGGTTCACGGGCATCCCTACCATTTGTCCAACTAAACCTCCCTTGGGTCCCTATTTGTCCGATTACTACCCTTAGGATAACTACACAGACATTTTTTTGTTAAGAAGCTCTTGTGCAAAGTTTCTCGATAAAATGTTGCCGGTATAAAACGGAACGTAAATTATGTATAAATTAAAAATGTATAACTCCCCGACTCCTTATTTTTGCGTCGGTAGTTAAAAACTGACATAAAAAAAACTTCGACTGAATCTTCCATCCATTTGGGAACTAAAATGCCGCAGATGTATAGACAAACATAGGCGTTATAACACCCCTTTTTTGAGTGGGTGGTTAAAAAATAAGTATCAAATGTAAAAATTAGAACATACATTTGGTATGTTTTTTTGAGGATTTTAAACTATTAGTCAGAAACAAGTGCCATGGCCATATAGCGCGCAGAACAGATGGCCGATGGGGCCGGAAAGTTCTCGAATGGAGGCCACGGACCGGCAAGCAACGTAGGACGTCCACCTACAAGATGGGCAGACGACTTAGTAAGAACCGCAGGTCGGCGTTGGATGCAACCGCAGTTGCTGGAGATCAATGAGGGAGACCTTTGTCCAGCAGTGGACGTCCTACGGTTGATATGATGATGATGATGATGTGCCATGGGGGAGTATTTTCCCTTACTTAGCAACTTAGTTGCCAACAAGGAAGTTTTAAAAAAATCAGATGCAATGGAGGAATATATTTTCATCAGACTAAAATTCTAATATTCTTACGATCTCGTAGCGGCAGTTGGATAACAATGGATCGGTCTTGCGCAAGACCGAACAAATTGGCGTAACGTACAAGAGATATTTACCCAACAAACTGTGCTGTAGACTATACAGATTGATCTGTGAATTCAGCGAAGTTTCGAACGTTGAGTCGCGACACCAAAATCCCTGAATGTGGCACAGTATTCACCAACTTTAATCGCCCGCTTGCAAACACTGTTAGAGAAGGAGTTATTTTTATTCTATTTCATCAGCTCAGGGGTGCGGGTTCCTAAGTGAAATGTACGATTTCCAGCCCAAATAGGCTTTTTTTTGAACCTGGTTAAGGGAATTTGCAATGAATTTTGTTACCAAAATACAACAAAGACAATAACTGAAATGTCTAAGGATTTTAAAAGAATTTAATACACTAACTGACCAATCCGCAGCTTCGCATGCGTAGTTATTCAATAAAAACATTACCCTCCTTCTGCGCAGTTGGGTAAAAAGTAGCCTTTGTAACCCGGGGATAGTGTAGCTTCCCAACAGTGAAATAATTTTTTGAATGGGTCTATAGTTTCGGAACCTATTCAAACAAACGAACAAATCTTTTCTCTTTATAATATTAGTATAGACTAGCTGACCCGCCCATGGCTTCGCACGCATGGTTTATCAATAAAAACATTACCCTTTTGCGCAGTAGGGAAAATAGTAACCCTTTTTATGCTACGTGGAGATGGAACAAGCTTATGGCCCATCTGATGTTACGTGGTAACCATCGCCTATAACAGAGAATTGCCTCGTAGGTCACGAACGTTAGCAATGTGCCCTATGCGCTGCCCTGCGTCCATCAACTTGAGGCGAACAGGTGTAAAGCCTCATGTGCCTGTAATTTTACCGGCAACCATACCCTTTAAATCAAAACACAGCAAGAATGCTGCTTAGCGGCAGAAATAGGTATGATGGTAGTACTTTCCCGGGTGAGCCTTTTCATAAGGAACTCTTAATCATAATTTATATGTATACTAATATTATATATATTATACTAATATTTATTGAAATCGGTCTAGCTGTTTAGTCGTTAAAACAGATAAAGAGACACCAGCTACTCTCCAATTTATATTATTATTGAGGATATAGGTTTCTTGAAACTACCTCTTAGAAAAATAAGATTTATTTCAGTTACATGGCTGTTCTTATTAGAATGTAATGGTTTTTTTTTATATTTGAGGATAAAAGAAAATTGGTTTTTGTATGTTTGCTACAGAAACCCATTTAATTAAATTGTTTAGGGATCTAAGCAAACTTAATTCTCTTATATTTTATCTCAGAAGGTTACAAAATCTAAGAGTGAGGTCTGTGTTCAGCTGTGAAAAATAGTTATGATATATAGTTATTTTTAATGATTATTTTTTATTATTAGTTATTTAGTAGGTACGTATTTAAAGAACGAAAGAGAAGGAGGGATGCTGTGTAAACGGGGGTAATGTAAATGTACTTGAGAGGGTGAGAGAGGGAGTGTGTGTGTGTGTTGTGTGAGTTTCTGAATATTTTATGGAACGCGCTATACCTATATGATTAAGAACAGATATAATTTGTTTCATAAAAGATGCTTTGCTATTAGAGAAAAGTCTATTGACGAAAAAACCTTGTTGGAGCTATCTAGCGTGCGACAGATGACAGAGTTTTGGGCATAGTTGGTGCGACTGAAAAGAACATGAAAGAGGGTTGTGTGTCTAGTACGTTTAAAAGGCTTTTTGAATTGAAGACGCTAATTCGGGGCTATCAATTCTATTACTGCAAACCTCGAATAAAAATAACATCTGCAGCAAAGAGCGCCGATCCTTTAACGGCATGAGGCTATGAAACCTGCACGCTTCCTTTACAATGGATGCGATAGTTTAACGTTTTAATGAATTTTATTTGAATGAGCTCAATATCTTGCTCATATATTATGTATTATTCTATACAACTGTGTTTATTTTTATAAAAAACTGAATTATTGTAATATTTCTGTATTTTAAGTTATTCTAATTCGAAAGCCAGCGATTATAGTGCACCAACGCTAAGTCAGCAGAACGATAGAAAAGATTAACTTTATTCAATTTCATCTTATCATCAATTGTATTTTTTATAAGTTACTTGAGGCCTTTAGGTAGTGAGTGGATTTAAGCTGTAGTAGATAGATATAACTTTTTTAAATACGTTACTATTCAATCTAGTATTTCATAATTTAAATCAACCTAGACTGTCTCGCACTGATAACAAAGTAGCATACAGCGCAAAAATAAGCATACTGGTGTAAAGCCTCAAATTGATGAATGAATGATAATTCTTTAAACTTTCAAGCAAAGTCCTCGAAGTAGCGGAGAAGACGTTGGCCAGCCGGAAGGTACAGTCCGGAAGGTAGCGTTGCATTTCAGGTTGTTTTGTTACGCCCATCGACTGATATCTTTTTCGATCTGGTATCATATTTTACAGTCATAATATAAATGCGAAAGTTCGGATGTTTGTTTAATTATTTGTTTGTTACTTAATCACGTCGTAACGGCTGAACCGAGATTAATACACATGCTATTTTGTTTTCTTTTTTGTTATTGATGTTAGTCAAGCGCTTGATCACTACCGCACCTGGTGGTAAGTGACACTTTTTATTAACAAATCACGTCTGTAAAGCCTCGGGCGAAATCTAGTGACTAATAAATCATCAGCTGACGTACCGGCGCGTGTGGTAGGTTATTTAAACGTTTAAAAGATTTTTTAAAGGTCTTTTGCAGTATTTCACGTCCACAGCCATCGCTACTTGTGCAGCTGACGGTCGATTCACTGATTATTTGTACAAAATTAACTATCGATAGCAATTCAGCCGGCTTACTTTCACTTTTTCATTTACAACGACACTTCTCGTACCATTAGCGTTATGCAGATTGAGGGTGGGTGAACTATATTAGGGGCATATGAGACGACAGCTCAAGGTGAGAACCGCAATTTGTAAACTAAATATTCCGAGAATCCCTATGTATTTAGTATATAATCTATGTATTTGAATTTTCAGCTTAATAAGTAGCACATAACACTGTAATTAGGTAAAACATACGACCTTGCTTCAGTATTCACAAACTATGCATATTAAGTTTGTGTATTTGTAATTCATCGTAATACACAAGCTTCCGCCTACAACTTGGTACGCGTGGTTATGTCGTTAAAATGTTGTATTTGTCTCAATCCCGGCCATAATCTATCTAAATACCGAATTTAATCGAAAACGGTCTAGTCTCAAATTTGTGAAAACTTAACAAACTATCAGACAAACTAACAGAGTTACTTTCGAATATATAATATACTAGCTGACCCGGCAAACGTTGTTTTGCCATATAAATAATTGCTATTAAAAAATAAGGGTTGATCGTAGAAGGGTGAAAATTGAGGATTGTATGTATTTTTGTATGTTATATCATAAAAAAATAGAAATTAAAAATTTTGTCTAAAAAATAAAAAAAAATAAATTAGGGGTGGACTACTCCTAACATTTAGGGGGATGAAAAATAGATGTTGGCCGATTCTCATAGGTACCGGATAAGCACAAAAAATTTCATCAAAATCGGTCAAGCCGTTTCGGAGGAGTATGGCAACGAAAACTGTGACACGAGAATTTTATATATATAATATAAGTACCTATAGATATTTTGTAATATTATACTTTGCGTTTATTTCTTTGTTTTTAACCGACTTTAGAAAAGCAAGAAGTTATTCATTTGACTTTCATGACGTAGCGGACGGATAACCGACTGAGATGCAGGAGGTTGAGGGTTTGATTGCCACCGCGAAATATTTATTTGTGATGGAACAAAACACACACTGCACGGTAGGTAAGGAGACGCCGTTGGGCTGTATTAGATCACTCGGTGGTCAGCTTGGCCCATTGATCACCTGACATGTATATTGGAATGCCCTCCAAATAATACGCAGAAAGGGTGATGCAACTCTTAAGAAGCCGGCGAACCCCGAGCGCAACTTCAATTCGGCCGCGTCAAAAACTTCGGCCTGAATATCGCTATCCCTGTTTAGTGACAAAGTTTAGCCACGCAGAGCGACAGTGATAGCAATAGAACGATTCAAAATTTGATTAAATTTTGACCGTGTTCCGTAATACCAAAAATGATGACTGAAAACTCGTATTTTTCTCATTATGTTGTTATTCTGTAACTAGACGATATAATATATGTTCCCATGACTAGGATACGTAAGATGTTGTTGTTTTTAATACGAAACAATTAGGTTGAAAACAGGTATTTTATGACGTAAAAACATGCGAATGCGATACGCTTTTATTTCATTTTAGGTAAGTATTTTGATCTAATAAAATAATACCTTAATAAGGTAGAAATATGCTCCAATTAGAAATGATCTTGGTAGTACGTGTTGTATGGGCGATTCCCCTCCGGTCTCCCCTTAACTTCTTATTATCTGTAAATATTCCGAAATGTATCCGTGCCGATATCTGACCACTTCGAGCTTCTTGGTATCACATTAACTCCGACTCAATTTCAGCTCCTACATTGAGTCAAAAGCCCAGTTGGCTGCTAAAAAGCTTGGTATACTCGCAAAGGTGAGGCACTACTTCACACCGGGACAGTTGCTCAACTTGTACCAAGCACAAGTCCGATCGTGTTTGAAGTACTGTTCTCACCTCTGGGACGGATCATCGAAGTACCAACTTGAAGCTCTGGAATCAATTGAGAAAAGAGCCAAGAAGCTCATAGGCAACGATGAGCTAGTTGATGCAAGGCTCCTCAGCCTTGAGCATCGACGAAAGGTTGCTAGCCTCTCGGTTTTTTATCGAGTACATTTCGGGGAGTGTGCGGTAGAACTTTTCCACCTGATCCCACCATCTCCATTCTATCAACGGATAACCAGACGCTCTGCGGTGCGCCACCGCTATATGGTAGAAATACCTCCCATTCGCACAAAGCGGTTATCTTCGACCTTTATTATGCGCACCGCCAAAGAGTGAAACGCCTTGCCAGAGTCTGTGTTTCCAGATAGCTACAGCCTGGGTATCTAAGTCGCGAGTGAATAGGTTTCTTCTAGGCAAGCGTGTACCATCGTAGACTGCATCATCGCTTACCATCAGGCGAGATCGTGGTCAAACGCAAGCCTATAATGAATAAAAAAAACATTACGAGTTATTAAATATTATGTAGTACAATCAATAAGGTACTTACAGCAGTTGGGGCCAGTGCGGCAACTAAATCAGCCGAAGATCTCAATTGGCGCAAATATGGAAGTATCGACAGAGCTAACGTATTTTAGCCATTTAGTTGTAGACCCCTGGGTCCATGGGCACCGGGGCCGATCGCGTTTTCAAAATTCTTTCTGGGCGTCTGGTCGAAGCGACGTGTGATCCGAGAGCTGGCGCTTATCTGGATCAACGCATAAGCATTGCAATTCAGCGGGCCAATGCAGCCAGTGTCTTGGAGACACTTCTGCCTGGTAGTGATCTGGAGCAGTTGAGCTATAGATCGTTTGCAATCTTTAGATGATTCAACTGTTTCTTCTGCTTCTGTCTTGTAAATATTTATTGTATATAATTTCCTTTATTAAATGTAACAAGGTAGATAGTTAAAATGTTTTATTTATTTTGATTTATTTATTTATTTATTTCTACTAACATCTATCATTACAGGTCTAAACCTAATATAATGATGTAGTCAACTTAACTTATATCTTAATTGTGTAACCTATGCTACTCAATTTAAATTAATTAATCTATTTACAAACATAAAATAAACAATGCGGCCTTTGCGAATTCATTCAGAGAAACATGGAACACATCTATGTTCTCCGAAACTAGATTGAGCGTGTGCAGGGTGCGCGTCAGAGGCGCTTTGTCCATTAAGTTGGTTCTGCCTCGGGGCACCTCGAACAGACGTAGTCGCCTGCGCCGATGTACATATTCATCGGGCACGCACTTACTAACTCTCCCTAATATGGCCGGGTTGGTAATGTTACCCCGGAGCACCTTCATCACGTACAAAGCCAGCGCCAAATCCCTCCGTGTTTCCAACTTGTTGTATCCAACCATGCCCAGAACGAACAAGGTTGGATACATCAATGGATAGAAGGGATAGACTCCGTATCGCTTCCAGTACAAGTACCGCGTGAATTTGTTCTGTATGTGCTCCATCATGAGACTGTACTTAGTTTCATGAGGAGCCCATGCATCAACACTGAACTCTAATTGGCTCCTGACCAAAGCATCGTACAAAACTGTTAGCGCCCTCATATTTGTAAAGGCATTTGCACGACGAAGTATAAACCCCAGACTCCTAAACGCCTTTTTGCAAACACCTACAGCCTGCTCTCGGAATCTCAGCTCCTTGTCCATTCGAACTCCCAGATCCTTCGCTGAGTCGACGCGCTTCAACCGCACCTGGTCTACTTCATAGTTGTAATGGAGAGGTGTTTTGGCTCTGCTAAACGTTAAAATCGAGCATTTTTCCACATTAAACTGAAGTTTGTTCCTCTGGCTCCACTCAACCACTCTATCTACGTCTTGTTGAAGGCGTTTGCAGTCCCTTTCATCTTGTATGGGTAAAAGAAACTTAAGATCGTCTGCGAAAAGTAGGCATTTAGCTTCCTTGACCACTTCTGGCAAATTGTTTATCATAATGATAACTTTCAAAGGCCCCAAGTTACCTCCTTGGCTTACTCCTGTTCTGGTGAAATATGGCTGAGATTTGTATCCTGCGTACTCCACAAACTGTTGCCTATCTCTCATGTAGCTTGTGTAGAAACGAAGCAACCTGGTAGTGCAGCCAACGGTCGCCAGCTATGTCAGCAAAATATCGTTATCGACCAAGTCGAATGCTTTCTTGAAATAAAAGTAGGCGACGTCGACTTGCATTTCTGCATCCACGTGAGGGACCGTGTAGGCCATGGCGTCTAAAAGGTTGCTGGCCGTGCTGCATGCCGGATGGAATCCATGCTGCGCATCCGACAATTGGGCAGCCTGTTCCTGTAAGCTTCGTTGTACCGCCGATTCGAACACCTTCGCCGGTGTCGAAAGGATAGCCACGGGTCTGAAGGTACTAACATCCGACTCGGCTTCACCTTTAGGTATCGGGATGACCCGGGTAACTTTCCACCGTTGAGGAAAACAAGAATCCTGCAAACAAATATTGTAAATATGCGCCAATGGCTCAGCCAGTGCACTTCGGCAGTCCCTGAATACAAAAGCGGGAAAACCATCCGGGCCCGCGGAGTGCTTTGGTTTGAGCTTAGCGAGCGCCTGCGAGACCGCGCTGAGCGAGAGGCACGGGATGTGAACGCGCGCAGCACTGGCACGGCTCACCGTCTCCGCCGCGCGCACGTCTAGCTCCGGCAATGAACTTCCGTACACTGAGTGAAAGTACTTCGCGAACTCTTCTGCACAGTCCGGTTCCGATAACGCCATTCCATCACGTGTAATTTTTTTACGAATTGTTGTTCCTTGTTTTGATCTAGCATAGTCCCAGAATGATTTGGGGTCTCTGACTAGCTTTACCTAGAGTTAATGTTTTTCGGCCGTTTCTTAGGTATCACTGCGTCGAAGACATCATTGAGTGAGATCTAAAAATGTTCTACTGCTTCTTCCGGTTCCCGCATCTCATACAGTGAACTTCAATCCACTGAAGCTATCGATGAGTAGAGCGAGTGATAATTAGCTTTTGAGAAATTCCACTGATTCGTGTCGGGCGGCCGGCGAGGTGGGGGCGCTGAGCGGAGCGCTCGCGTCGCCGTGACTGTAAGTGGCGGATGATGCTCGTCCACAGGCACCAGCGCCTCGTGCGCGGTGCACACGCTCATTTTTCCCATGTCTTCTGTGACCAAAACTAAATCCAGTAACCTTGCATTACAGTTCCTCACCTCATTCTTCTGAACGAATTCGCAAAAGGCAGTAAAACACTCAAAACAGTTAATTACATTATCATTACAAGAATATAAATTAAAGTCACCTAAAACTATACTACATTTAAATTTAGAACACCAGTTTTCAATAATACGAAATAAAATCATGTATTCATTACTACTTGGTGGTATGTACACCACGCAACAACATGTTATTCGTGTGCACGCTTGTACGTAGTGAAACTGAGTCTGAGACTGCAGACATAAACACCGTTTTTGTGCTGTAGAAGAGGGATGTTCGTGCAATTTATAATATGGGCCCCAGAGAATTATTAATATTAATAAATATAGATATTGCTAGACAATTCACACAACGCTATCTAGGCTCAAACTAAGCAGAGCTTGTATTGCGCAATAAGTTAAAAAAAAAATATTATGACATTTCCTTGTCAATACATCTGTAAAAATCTGATGTATGTTCACAAAAATATTAATTTGTTTAAGTAAAATAGCGATTTAAGTAAAATGCCGTGGGGCGCCGGCAACAGAATGTTGCCCCTTCGCTCTTGCCCGTGGATGCATTAGGAGTCTGCTAAAGGATACCTCCGAAAGATGGGCAGCAGCGTCTTTTCGTGTTTCCAATACCCATACTGCGCTCGCCAACCCACCTGCCAAGCGTGGCGAGTATGGCAACAACCCCCTTATGGATATAGTGCAACATAAAACCAGGCCCCGAGTCCCCGGCGGCCCCGCTAATCCTGGCTACGGTAGCAGTCACGGTAACGGCAGGGCCAGGGGTGCTAAGAATCCCCGGGAGACGATCGGCTACCAAACACTACGACGACCACTGGCCCTGGTAACACACAACATCCGCACTTTGAGGACAGACGAAAAGATTGTTGAGCTGGAAGAAGAAATTAGTAGATTACACTGGGACATTTTGGGGTTATCAGAAGTCCGTAGGGAGGGCGAGGACACGATATCCCTTAAGTCTGATAAACTACTATACTACCGGGAGGGCGACCAACAGTCCCAAGGTGGTGTTGGGTTTCTCGTTCACAAGTCACTCATCAACAACATTATCACCATCGACAGTGTGTCGAGCAGGGTCGCGTACCTGACACTCAGAATATCTAAGCGATATTCGCTGAAGGTCGTTCAGGTATATGCGCCGACCTCTTCACACCCAGATGAAGAAGTAGAGTCTATGTATGAGGACATCAGTAGAGCCATACATACGAACAAAACTCACTTTATTGTTGTTATGGGGGACTTCAATGCAAAGCTAGGCATGAGAAGCGATGATGAGTTGAGAGTGGGGCAATTTGGATATGGGCAACGGAACCCCAGGGGACAGAGGTTGGCCGATTTTCTGGAGAAAGAAGGACTCTTTATGATGAATTCTTTTTTCCAGAAGCCGCCTCACAGGAACTGGACCTGGATGAGTCCCTACGGTTCTACGAGAAATGAGATTGATTTCATCTTGACCAACAAGAAACGGATATTCAATGATGTATCTGTGATTCACAGGGTGAAAACCGGCAGTGATCGCCGAATTGTTAGAGCCACATTGAGTATGAACGTTAAACTTGCAAGGTCCCGTTTGATGAAATCTACGCTCCGACCCACTCGCGCACATATTCATAACCTCGAGAGCTTTCAACTCGAACTTGCAAATCGCTTTGACTGTCTAGAAGTAGATGCATCAGTGGACGAGATCAATAACAGGTTCGTAGAAACCGTCCATACTGTGGGGTCCCAGTTCTTTAAGACCCCCCCGTACCAATAGACCTCAGAAACTCTCTGATGACACCCAACCTCATGGCTGAACGACGTTCTTTGCAACTGCAGTCTCCCGATGATGCTCAGTGACATAGGCAGCTCAATAGAAAGATTTGGAAATCCTTGCGGCACGATATTCGTACGTTTAATACATCTCGTATTAAAGATATTATAGAGCGGAATAAAGGCTCCAAAGTGTTCGCGAGAGATAATTCTATTGAGCAGAGCCGCATGACGAAGCTGAAGAGGGAAGATGGCAGCATAACGTCAAGTAAAGCGGAAGTGTTAAGGGAAGTCTGAAACTGACCCGACATTATACCGAAGATATTCCGGACATCAGCTTGTATGAGATCAGGATGGCCTTGAAGCAGCTTAAGAACGACAAGGCGCTGGGTGAGGACGGAATCACTTCAGAGCTTCTGAAAGCGGGTGGATCACCGGTACTTAAAGTCCTTCAGAAGCTTTTTAATTCCGCGTTGCTTGAAGGTACGACGCCAAAAGCATGGAACAGGGGCGTGGTCGTTCTGTTCTTCAAGAAAGGTGACAACATCTTGCTTAAGAATTATAGACCCATCTCGCTTTTGAGCCATGTTTATAAGCTGTTTTCGAGGGTCATCGCGAACCGTCTCGAACGCAGGTTTGATGACTTCCAGCCTCCCGAACAAGCCGGGTTCCGTAAAGGCTACAGTACCATAGACCACATACATACGCTGCGGCAAGTCATACAGAAGACCGAAGAGTATAACTTGCCGCTATGTCTCGCGTTTGTGGACTATGAGAAAGCCTTCGATTCGATCGAAACATGGGCAGTGCTTGAGTCTCTCCAACGATGCCGTATTGACTATCGGTACATCGAAGTGTTGAAATGTTTGTATAAAAACGCTACTATGTCAGTCCGAGTACACGAACAGAGCTCGAAGGCGATTCCCTTAAAAAGAGGCGTAAGACAGGGAGATGTCATCTCTCCGAAACTGTTTACGACCGCATTGGAAGATGCCTTCAAGCTTCTGGAATGGAAAGGACTGGGCATCAATATTAACGGCGAATACATCACTCACCTTCGGTTTGCCGACGATATTGTGGTCATGGCAAAGTCGATGGAAGAGCTCAGCACGATGCTCGAAGGCCTCAATCGAGTCTCCCAACGGGTAGGACTTAACATGAACATGGACAAGACGAAAATCATGTCGAATGTCCATGTCGTCCCTGCCCCAGTTATGGTTGAGAACTCGGTTCTTGAAGTTGTCGACGCGTATGTATACCTAGGACAAACAGTCCAATTAGGTAGGTCCAACTTCGAGAAAGAGGTCAATCATCGAATCTAACTCGGATGGGCAGCGTTTGGGAAACTTTGCAACGTCTTTTCGTCCAACATACCTCAGTGCCTTAAGACGAAAGTCTACAATCAGTGTGTGTTACCAGTGATGACATATGGAACCGAGACGTGGTCCTTCACTATTGGCCTTATGAATAAGCTCAGAGTCGCTCAACGAGCTATGGAGAGGGCTATGCTCGGGGTTTCTCTACGGGATCGAATCAGAAATGAAGAGATACGTAGGAGAACTCAAGTCACCGACATAGCCCGACGGATTAGCACGTTGAAGTGGCAATGGGCAGGCCATATAGCGCGCAGAACAGATGGCCGATGGGGCCGAAAGATTCTCGAGTGTAGGCCACGGACCGGCAAGCGCAGCGTAGGACGTCCAACCACAAGATGGGCAGACGAATTGGTAAGAACCGCAGGTCGGCGTTGGATGCAGGCCGCTTCCAACCGCAGTTCCTGGAGATCAATGAGGGAGGCCTTTGTCCAGCAGTGGACGTCCTACGGCTGATATGATGATGATGAAAATAGCGATAATCATAATTATAATACTAGAAATAAAGATAAACTCGCTGTCGCCCCTTGTAGACTCCATAAAGTTAGTAAATCGTTCAAAGGGCAAGGTGTTCGCTTTTATAACAAACTCTCAAGTGATGTACAAAAATTGACAATTAACAAATTTAAAAACGCAGTTAAACAAAATCTTTATAAAAAAGCCTAATTCAAAATATCGGATTATTTAGATGATAGAGAAGCTTGAGATTGAAATTGTTCCAACTCGGTCAAAATAATTTAGACGTAATTTATTTCCTGTATTGTAAATGGATCATTCAAAAACAACCGGCCTTGTTTCTTGCCTTTCTTTCCTGGCTTGGTCGTGAAGAAACAGGCAGTAAAATTGACGTTTCAAAGGGATCCTTGTGATTTTAATAAATAAAAGATTTTGACTTTTACTTTAGTATTATATTTCTGTCGTCGCACACGACTACTCGCTCAACGTGAATGGTCTAACGAACGTTTGCGAAATCAGTTGACGAGCTAGGTACTAGGTACCTAGTTTATATTCATTGTGTTTCAAGCTGTTTTCCAAAATATTATCAGTGCTTGTTTGAGATCGCTAAGCATAAATGACCAGCCCAATCTCACTTGAACTTAGCGGCTGCCGTAGCTACATAGGCGATTTGTGTTCATACAATATAGCAAGTAAAAGCCCTTTTTCGTTTAATTCAAAAGAAAATATTATCTTCTTATCTTTTTAAAAGCTTTTTAAAATCTTTTCATAAGAACCGTTTTATAAAGATTTTGATTAGTAGCACAAAATAGATAGATAAAGAATTCGGGCCGATATTGTTTTTAATTACCTACACTCAAGCGTATCGTTGGCTGGTACTTACAATATTCTACAACCTAATACACAATATTTTTGACAAGAACGTAGTTATCTCTAGAGAGCGTTTAACAGTCTTTTAAAAAAACACAATTTAATTCAAATCAAATATATTTATTTCAGTAAACTTAATTTATATACATTTCATGAGTTTGAGACCCCCTTTTAAGTATAAAATACCTGTGTTAGAGGGTCTCGCTCTTCCGTTAATTTGGTATACAATCAAAAAAAAATAAATATCGATATTGATAAATAAATATTAATATTAGGCGTACGTGCGTGTGTGTGTATGTGTGTGGGTGTGTGTAGTTGTACGTGTGTGTATGTGTACGTGTGTGTATGAGTATGTCGGTGTGTATTGTGCATACGCGTGAGTATCTGATGTGTGCGTGTGTGCATGTATTCGCGTGAGTGGGTGCTCCGGATCACAAGATCTCATAGGAGCATGGGTATTGTAGGAGCAACCAGGTGTGAATTGAAGATTGTGTGAAGTTTGTTGTTAATTGGATTATCAAACTTTATTACTTTAAATAAGTATATATAATTCTCTAAAGCTATAAGGAAGAGTTGTCCGGACGAGTGCTCGCAAGCGACTGTGTCGAGGCCCGTGCCCCTTGCTTTGTTGCGAGCAGGCGAAACTACAATTTCAACAGAATATGCTGATCCAATTCATAGGAGTTATCTGTCAACGTTGCGTCTCAGTCGCCCACGCATGCTACATTGTAGCATAGCCTTAGGTTCACCATTGTTATAACATAACTACTTTTGTTCATTGTCAGGTAACCAATATATTAACGTAAATTATCACAAGATAAATCATGACGAGATAACAAATTATATCGCAAAAAACATGATTTGTATTTTTGTATTTTTGTGTGTATGTTTGTAATGAATAAACTCAAAAACTACTGGACCGATTTCAAAAATTCTTCCACCATTGGAAAGCTACATTCACATTGAGTAAGATAGGCTACTTTTTACTCAACTAAACAGAAGGAGGGTAATGTTTATATTGAAAACTACGCGTAAGAAGCTGCGGATTGGTCAGCTATTATGTAATATAATAGTGTAAGCACCTGTTTTTGCTCGGTGTAGATACTAAACTACACTTCTGTGTCTATCTATTTTGTGTTAGTCGTAGTAGGCTTATCCACGGGAGTTTATTAAAAGAATTTAGCCAAATATAACATTAATCCTTTAATTTTTAATTAATGTTTAATAAAATATGTAAAAATGAGTCGTAAATCATGTTTATCTCTTACACGTATTACTCATATGGAAATAAGGTAAATGGCCGGAAGGCTTCGGCGCGAGGCATATGAGTATATACGTACGAGTATAACATACGTACATAGTATTATATGTAGGGATCTTCGGTAAGATAAGAGCAATATCACATAAATGTATAATATGATGTGTATAATGTTAAACCCTTGCATAAACTTATAAAATACCGGTGTGCGTCTGTTCGTAATTCTTCTCCTAAACGACTTGACCGACTTTTTTTTGTACTTTCGAAGTCATCTGGATAGTTTTTAGTTATAGTTTCGAATCGGTAGGTGCCGTTGTTGTCGAGATCCAGAAAATTTTCGGACAAATAGCACAAGTTATTAAGTTAAGTATTTAAGTATAATTAATTTAAGTTATTGGTAACTATTATTAAGTAAGTTATAATTAACAAGTAAATTATAAATGAAATCGTGAACATTAGACAGTTTATAATATAGTACTTGATGATACTTGATACTTGTAATCGGTGTCAAAAATGACAAAATTTCCAAATTTTTTCCCAACTATATCGATTCCTTTTTACTTTCCTATGATTGTGTTTAATGTCAGTAATTAATTATAAAGTAAAACTAGCGGTATTTTAAAGTAACCCGTGGCCTCACACACCTCATTTCCATCCCACGGGAACTTATTTATGGGATGAAATGTAGCCTATCAAATCAAATCAAATAAAAATTATTTTCGGACAAAAAATACCATTTTGTTGATTAAAAATATTTTAAATATTTTACGAGTCTCACACATTCCTCGTTTACTAAACCTGAAGAGGGCTGGTTATGAAATACCTAGTTTTTATAGCCTAACCGTCACCTCTCCGTGCGCGGCGCGAACATGTTTGTTCCAACCACAAAGAGCTTTTTAAACGCCTGCCGTTGCCAGCCTCCTTTGTTTACACGACGGCTTCTCCTAGCATACCAGCATTTGTACTATACCACCCACCTAAAATACAATTAAGTTCAATCAGACGTACGGAGAAGTACCACCCATACCTGGTCGGCATACCACCTTGCCGTACCAAACGATTTGCTGCAACTTTTCTTGTAAGGAGAGGAACTCACTTCCGGCGTATGTTTTACCGAACCAGTACAATCTTGGAGTCTTCAAGTCCAGAGTGAATAGGTTCTTTCTAGGCTCTAAGCTCTAGCGTGCTCAATCTTCGATCACACCAACACTTACCATCAGGTGAGGTAGTGGTCAAGCGCTTGACTATCATCAATAAAAAAAATGAAGCAGCATGACCCAGAACTACAGCCTGTGAGCTCTGTCCATGTACTATTCTATCACTAAACTATTTTTTAAATGTCAGACAAATCGGTTCAGTAGTTTTGGCGTTAGAGAGAAACAAACATCCAAACTTTCTCATTTATAATATTTAGTTCGACTATTGCTAAACTCAAAATACTTTGTTAAAATAGGGTGAGGTTTAAATTGAAAAGCCTATCAAAACAGACAGCTAATGCAGTACGAGCTTCCCCATTTAAAATTCACTTAGAATCACATTTCGTAAACAGCTTTCTGGGAATCGGGTATATCTGTTGAACAGGCTCCAACTCTATCTAACTTTTTCCATTACCACTTGAACGAGACATCCGTCAGACTCACAGTTTAATCATGCGATATGCAAAAATTGTAACTATAGTTAAAACTGTATTTTCTCTTATTTGTTTTTTAATGGTGTGCAATAACGACATCTATCATCTACCTTCTTGTTATATAAAACAAAGTCGGGATTGGTCGAATACTTATAACTCGAGACCGGCTGGACAGATTTTGATGATTTTTAATTTGTTGTATTTGTCTTTGTCCCGAATAGCAGAATAATTAATAAAATATCGAAAAAATCACGCAAAAAATTGTTATTAAAAAAAAAACATTTTCTCATGCAGATAACGATGGCCAACGTTTATTGACAGCCCGCGTCATATGCATTTTAAGGCGGTACGAAGTTCGCCGGGTCAACTAGTGTATCTATAAAAAGTGTCTTCGAAACTAAAATGCGACAAGATAGAATCTATAAATGTCTGGAATCCTCAGGGTCTCGAGCCATCACGTACTTAAATAAAATGAAATTTAAAATCTGCAATAACTTACTACAGAAGTTACGCTTTGACAGAGAAAAATACGTGACAAATCCCTTGCGATGTTTTATTAAAAGTTACCTATTGTACCTATACCGGGTGTCAAAAGACTACTGCCGAAATGAAATGGTGGTGGTAGTGAACAGTGATCAGCAAGACAGTACTCATCTATTTCGATGTTTTGGAGACGAAACCGCCAGCCGCACTACCGGTAGTGTCGTTGACGATGAACGACACTACCGCGGTTTCTGTGCAGTTACAAACAATATCATCATCTCAGCCAAAAGACGTCCATTGCTGCACATAGGCCTCTCATATAGATTTCCGCAACAGATTTTGTGCGACCTGCATCAGGTCTTCTTCCATCTAGAGGGGGCCGCTCTACGCTGCGCTTTCCGGTGCATGGTCTCTACTCCACCTTTCTGATCCAACGGCCGTCAGTTTTTCGAGCTCTGTGCCCTGCCCACAGCCACTTCATCTTGCTAATCCTTCGTGCTATGACGGTGACTTTGGTTCGTCTACGAACCTCCTCATTTCTGATTCGGTCTCGTAGAGAAACACCAATCATAGCTCAACAATATAAACAAAGAGAAATACATGAATCATCATCTTCATCATTTTCAGCCCGTGTCGACCCCACTGCTGGGCATAGGCCTTTCTTTGTTTTTGCCATTCTTCCCGATCCTGTGCCAGTCTGAACCACGTACGACCCACGGTCTTATGGATGTCGTCGACCCATCTCGCTGGTGGACGTCCCCTATTTCAATGACCAGTTCTCGGCCTCCACTCTGTTAGGGCCTTAGTCCACCTGTCGTCACTACGTCTGGCCAAGTGTCCTGCCCAACTCCACTTGAGCCCCAATATTCGCATGCTGACGTCTTGTACTTTAGTCTGCCTTTGCGAATTTCAGTATTGGGAACTCGATCTACGAGTAAGATTGTGATGCCGAGCATGGCGCGCTCCATGGCTCTCTGTGCTACACTTATTTTGTACACAGCCTCCTTCGTGAGCCTCCATGTCTCGGCACCATAAGTCATAGTTGGCAGAACACATTGGTTATAGAGACGTGTTTTAAGACATTGTGGAATACGAGTGGATTTTAATATGTCAGCTCGTTTGCTAAAAGCTGCCCATCCAAGTTGAATACGCCTGATACCTCCTTCATCTGATACTCCTTTATACATTACTACTCAGTTTATATTGCAAACGTTTATTTTAAGTTATATCCTTTTTTGTTTATGGAAGCAGTGGATAAAACCGTACATAGAATGTACGGTTTTATCCGCCGCTTCCATACATAAACAAGTTTATTGTCACTTTTTCTAGTGTAATAGGAATATTTGATCGAGCGAAGCGAGATCTCCTAATCAACATGGGCAAATCGGCGTTGTATGTATGTATGTCTGTCCGAAGATAACTTTCGAAGCGTTGATCTGATCATTCTGAAATTTGATACTTAAGTAGGTAGCGATGGCACAATTTTGGTATGACTAAATGAGCTAAGAACGTGGGGGGGGGGGGTTGTTGAGGTATTGGGGTTCAAGAGGGGTAAAAAATGGGACTATTAAGTCAAATGGGACGTCAAATGAAAGGTGTTCATTAGTAATTTCCGTTTTTATATTCAGTTAAGTTTTTGTGGTTTTAAGTTATTAGCCATACTAAAAACGGAACTTTAACGAAATTCACAGTGTACACTAGTGACCCCACAGTGCTGTAATCTGGTATGCGTGTAGCATAAGTGATACAAATATTGGCAAAAGTATGAAATCTAGAATAACTGCCATTTGTACCCCAAATAAGATAAACCTAAATATGAACTCCCGTTACCTGTAATTTGAATGAAAATGTAGGTTAAGTTAGTTGGTTCATTATTTCGTGTCCCTATTTTGATAGTCAAAGATTACGATTAATATATTTTTATATCTGGTTTGAGGTGTAGTTTACTAATTATTATTACTGTTAATGTTTATGTGTATGGTTTTTCTCATAATTTATGACTTTTATTCTGTATTTAGTTATAATGATTTTATTTTGTATTTTTTAAAACCTTAACGGGTATTTTCTGGTAAAACGGACGATCGAAACGTCGGGATAACAATTAAAAAGGTACATAGCTACGCTATAAATACCCGTTTTAATGAGTAATTATGAATGGCGACCACTTTTTCATAACGAGTAGATGACTTTTGGTGTTAACCATCAGGTGTTTTTTAATTTCAAATCATAATTATAAAAAAAACAAGAAATTTTATAACCCCTTCTATCATAATCAAGGTTTAAAATAAAAAAAAATTAGCTCGGCCTGGGTTAAGATTATTTTACATTAGGGGTATCGTCTGAAATGGTTCAAATACATTTACAGCCTGTATACATTTCTTTAGTTTTTTTAAAGGCTGTACTTACTTTTGTGCTACTCAGAAAATGTAGCGGCTCTTAGTATAAGTGTTTTTGTATTTCCTTAGCATTAATTCCCTGTAAAAACGGAATAAAAACTCTGAAGGGAGGTAAAAACGCAAGGTAAAAGGAAAACTGCTGAATAAATAACTTTCCTCATTTTTGCTAGTGAAGTTCAATATTAATATTATCAGGATTTAGGATTTCCACTGCTGAACAAAGGCCTCCCCCGAAAATGTAGCGGCTCTTAGTATAAGTGTTTTTGTATTTCCTTAGCATTAATTCCCTGTAAAACCGGAATAAAAACTCTGAAGGGAGGTAAAAACGCAAGGTAAAAGGAAAACTGCTGAATAAATAGCTTTCCTCATTTTTGCTAGTGAAGTTCAATATTAATATTATCAGGATTTAGGATTTCCACTGCTGAACAAAGGCCTCCCCCATAGATCTCCAGAGTGATCGATCTTGTGTAGAATGCATCTCCAGGAGACTTACAGCGATCGACTTAGCGACCAATGTCAGACATAAGTCTGACATTGGTCGATCGCTAACAATATCAGGGTTTGTAAGAACAAATGAATTTACCTAGAATTGCCATACTTTTTACTAGCCTAGAACCACTCGGGCTCGAATCTCTCAAACCCTTAATAAAAACTTTTCTTCAACTTAGGAAATGTATTTGACTTGCTCGGACTAAATCCGACCTCGCTAAATCAGCATAGCGCTAGCAATGCTAGTTACATCAAAGTCAACGTGATTTTTTTTAATAATAAATAATCTGAATATATTTTGGGACTAACTATCATATATTACGTTACGTGCATCATGATAATGTATTTTAAATGCATTAAAATTACGAGATGTTAATGTTTGTAAAATGTTTATTCGATTGTATTGTGTTTTGTGTGCTATAATCTAAATATATATAAAACCAGCCAAGTGCAATCTATAAAAACAGCAAAAAAATTACGTTTGTTGTATGGGAGCCCCCTTAAATATTTGTTTTATTTTAATTTAATTATTTATTTTTATGTGAATATATAACTACATATTCTGTGAATATTTCAAGCGTCTACATGTTCCCGTTATCAATATCGAGCTAAACCGAGCAAAAAGATCACATTTGTTGTATGGGAGCTCCTCTCAAATATTTATTTTATTCTGATTTTAGTATATGTTATTATAGCGGCAAAACAGAAATACATCATCTGTGAAAATTTCAACTGTTTAACTATCACGGTTCATGAGATACATCCTGGTGATAGACGGACAGACAGACCGACAGACAGCGGAGCCTCAGTAATAGGTGCCGTTTTACCCTTTGGGTACGGAATCCTAAAAACAAAGTCGGGATAGTTGCACCATTTATAACGCGAGAATGGCTGGACCGACTTTTATGATCTTTGACTTGTTGGATTTGTCTCCGCCCCGAATAGCAAAATAACTATTAAAATACCGAAGATCACGAAAAAAATATGAATAAAACTCATTTTCTCATACATAGATGCAGCGAATGATGGCCGATTGACAATTGTACCTGTGACGTACATTGCCAACTCGCGTCATATGCATATCAAGGCGGTACGAAGTTCGCCGGGACAACTAGTTAATAAATAAATTATAGTCGCGTACAGTTATTGACGCGCTAGCTATTGAGGGGCTAAATTTATATGTATAGAAGTTATTAGAAGTAAATATACATAGTTACTTAACCTTGAAATTATTATAAGATGAAAACATTACAATACAATATAATATATGCGCAAAAAAATTATATTGCATGCGTACTGAATATGGCTACTGGTGGCGCCAGGCGTGTTTATTTTCAACAATATATTTTCTACCTATCAAAATCCATTCCTTAGTCACAATAAATTACACTCACGATAAAGTAAGCATAGTACACCAGTCGTCGCTAATACGCATCTCGCAACACACGCAAAACAACGTAAAGGGTCACATGACCGCCGATATGGAATCGGCGGTCATGTGACCCTTTACGCAAAATAAAGTGTACGTGGCCACGGTGATAATAATTGAAATTGAACTGTGCAAAAAACAATCTTTAGTGCCTCTGGATTGCAGTACCGGAGTATCCTGGAAGATCCAGGTTAGTGAAGTGCCTATCCAATCCAGTCCTTTATCCCTGTATATGATTGGGTAGATTCCGTTCCTGCCGCCCTTTAGGCTACCCTCAAACTAAAATACAGTCCACTTAAAAATACGCCACACCAGCTACACTAAACAAAAACTACGCAATAAATTTGATTTGAGCTATATGCTATGCTGATTTACTGTGGTCAGTCTATAGAACGGTTCCTTTGACCAATGTTATAAAAAGCCTTAGGGAATAAAGTAAAGTAAGGTCAGGGAATAGCGTCTGAACTAGCTTTCCACTTTCTAGAATATAAACATTTTATTTGAAAAGTAGGTTATTTTATATGATAAGAGAAAACCCCGCGTTGTTACTACCGTTTTTCCTAAAGACTGGTGAACTTATGTCATCTAGATTTTCGTGCTTCATTCGCTAAATCATCGCTTACCATCAGATAAAATTGTGGCCAAACGAATACCTATTCATATTAAAAAAACGCGTATTTATTTTGTATTATGTATATTATTTTACCCCAGTTTTATTTATTTATTCAATTAGAACGGCCTTGGCCAATTATACTAATTACAAAATAGAATAATATTAGGGTTAGAATTTGCTGTGTTTCGGATTGAATGGTATGATTGCCGGTGAAATTAAGGCACAAGAGCCTTGTAGGACAGATCATTAGATTAGAATCATCGATGATCCCAAACTCGCCAACCGCTGAGTCAACGCCGTGACATGGGATCGCTCAGTGTATTCTATCGCCTGTATAATGGGGAATGTTCTGAGGAGCTATTTGATCTCATCCCGTCGTCGAGATTTTACCACCGCACTTCTCGACAACGTAATAAAGCTCATCCACATATAATCGACAATTGGGTATCGCGCACCACACGCTTCACGCGATCTTTTCTACTCCATACTTGCAAGATGTGGAATGAGCTACCATCTGAGGTTTTCCCATTAGACTACGACATGGCACGCTTCAAGAGAAATGTAAAGAGGTTTCTTCAGTGTAGGGAACGCATCGACAATACCCCGGGTGTTGCCGGTGTCAATAGGCGATGGTGACCACTTACCATCAGGTGGGCCGTAAGCCTGTTTCCCCACAAATAACATAAAAAAAAATTAAAAAAACACGTAGTTAAGGCGCGTGACCTTCGAGGCCATGCTTTGTTATAGGCGATGGTTACCACTTAACATCAGGTGGGCCACAAGCTTCTTCAATTTCCAGAAAGTATAAAATAAACAATGTCAATGAGATTTCAATGTCAATTTTATAAAATATTTTTTTTTTGCTATTCTACGTTGTCCCACTACTGGGCAAAGGTCTCCCCAGCTCCCCTCCATCTATCGCAGTCCATAGCCAATTCTGACCAATCTGGTTTGAAGTCATCCAGGTCGTCACCTCATCTTTTTCTGAGCTTACCAAGGCTGCGTCGCCCGTTCGGTATCCACTGGGTGACTAGATACGCCCGACGTTCTGGATGCATTCGAACCACATGGCCTGCCCAATCCCATTTTAAGAAGTATGCCGGGTTAGGCTCGTAGGTCGGTATTTCTGAGTCGATCGATTCGTTTCACTGCAAAAATGCTTCTCTCCATCGCTGTGAGCGCTTTTGTCAAGGACCAAGTCTGAGCTCCGTAGGTCAATATGGGCAGGACACCGATATTATATAAAATAATAAGAGAATTAAATGTCATTATGTATTGCATTGTAACTTGCAATCATCCGATTCAGAGACAGTGAAAAATCGACTTCAAAATCCACAATCTCATACAAAAACCCTATAAACTATTCCTTACCCTGCAATCGCTCTGGGATTTATTCTCCAACGTTCTATTTTAGGTCGGAGTTGCGTCAGGTCCTTGCAGTAGATTTATAACGACAATCTACAGGATAAGGTTCAGTTTAGTCACGTAGTCTAGATCCTGTGGGGTTAGTACTAGAAGGCCCCTGACTCTCACAAATGTTACTGCAAAACTAGGCACTAATCTTACAGATCTACAGATATTTGTTGTATTTGTGTAATATATCAGTTATCTGGTTCCCATAGTACAAGCTTTGCGTGGTTTGGGGATAGATAGCGCTGTAAAACGACCTGAAAATAAAATGTTCACGATCGATATAGGTAAGGTTTGTTAAGGGTGGCTGATTTTTTCTGGGTCCTAAGTTATAACACTTTTATCAATCTCTTTAAAAATAACTTCACTAAAAATATGATTCAGAAAAATCAAAAACTTCTGCTAGCACACAGATTCACAAAAGATATTATTATTATAAATACGGGATATATCACGTAACGTTTTACCGGTGTTTCGACTTAGTGCGAGGCGAGACGCGGTGCGGAGCGGATCGCACTCTCCCTGATCATTCATCGCATCATTGTGCGAATTGAACCGAAACATTGTCGGTCGAAACAACGATAAAACGGTACGCGATAAATCCTGTATTTATATTAATAATAGAAATAAATCACGAAGGTTTTCTAAGTATAAAAAATAGCTTAGATTAAATTTGAATACGTCTATATTTTTCAACAACTGCTGTAGATTTGTGTAGAAAAAACCTTTTGCCAACGAAAACATTTCTAAACATGTTCCTTTAATTATAAATTCCAGACAGCAGTCTATCCAATTTAAAGTCACAGAGCAAGTAAAGCATAATGTCAACGTGTTTTACGACATTTCATTACACTGTGTCGGCGAAAACAGATATCAAGACCTTACCCCCCTATTACAGTAGCAAGATGGTAATGGAGATTGCATCATAACAATCATAGCAAAAGGGGATAGGTTATAGCAAGAATATTTTCTATTTAGGGTTCGGTACCTCAAAAGGTAACAAAAGGAGCCCTTATAGGATCACTCTCTTGTCCGTCTGTCCGTGTGTCACCACCGATTTTCTCAGGAACGGGTAAACCTAGCAACTTAAAATTTATACCCGATACTGAAGTCTATAGTTCCTATTTGTCGTATAAAAGTCCAGGTCCTGAGTCAATACAATAAAAAGATATGGGCAAATTTATATTTTGCGAAAACTACCAAAAATGAAACCAAAAGATGAGAGTACCAAAATTTACCTTATTTTTAATTTTTTTTATGTTTTGTGTTTTTCCCTTTACTTGCGCTGTAAGACCCTGCTTTTAACCAAAATTAACAATTCTAGGTCAACCGGAAGTTCTCGTTAACCTAGAATCACAAAATTTGGCAAAAAGCAAGGCATGAATAAAGGAAACTATTCCAAAAAATAAAAAAGTTGAAAATTAATATAAGTAATTATAAGATAGTCCTCTGAGTTGTATGGGCGTTCATACAATTTAGAGGACTAGCTTAATCGGCACCAATCTCAAATAAGTAAATAAATTAAATTGTGCTATTGAATAAAATAAACATTTAAGTGGGGCAACAGACCTACACAGAAATACAACAGACAGATATTTTTTTGCCGTTTTTATAGATAATGGGACGGAACCGTTCGTGCGTGAGTCCGACTCTCACTTGGCCGGTTTTTTTTAAGACAACTTTCTCACCATCGTTATCCACAGCCCGACTTCACCCACTGCTGGGTTAGGCCTCCCCAAATTTGTGCCATCCGCCACTATGCTGCGCTAGTCTCACCCATTGGCAACTCGTGACTTTAACGATGTCGTCCACCAGTCTCGCTTCTATAGCCATTCCTCGGTCACCATTCGGTCGCTATCTTGCTCAGGTGGAGACATCAACACGTCTTGCCAAGTGTCCCGCCAAACATCATTTGAGTTACTTAACTCGATTCAAGTCGATTCCCAACATCATGAACGTTCGTTCCTATAAGGATTTCGACGTTTGGAACTCGATCTGAGAGTTTAATGTCGAACAACTCCTAATACTTTCTATTAAACACTAAATACAGGATCGGATTTAAACTGACGGATGTTTTTTGGTAATAACTTAGAGAATTACCCAATTTTTTTGCTGGTGAGTGATTTTTCGTACATTTTGAACCTTGCAATTTACAATTAAAATTGCAAACTAATCACTTTATGAAAAGATATCGCGTATCGCGGACTACCTCCGTGGCGACTGCGCCACGGAGGTAGTCCGCGATACGCGATACAGTGGGCGAATAGCCGGCTGAGACGCAGGAGGTAGCGGGTTCGATTCCCGCCGCAGAACAAATGTTTGCATGATCTACAGATATTTGTTCCAGGTCTGGATGTTTTTCTATATATGATAAGTATGTATTTATAAAAAAGTATATAAGTATTCTATCAGTTATCTGGTTCCCATAGTACAAGCTTTGCTTAGTTTGGGGCTAGATAGCGCTGTGTGACATGTCCAGCAATATTTATTTATTATTATTAAAAAGAACAATGTAACGAAAACTATTGACATTTGCGTAATTTTAAAACTCGTACTAAAAACCCAGGATCAAAGGAAGAGTACAGCATAAAATACTGTAAAAAACTATGTTTTGTGTTTACCTGCATTAGCTGTTATTGCCTTCACAGAGTGAGCGCAGTGAGCGCGTCTATTATATTTGATTTTAATTTAGATCTGTCTATAATAACTTAATTTAATATTAGATTGCGTAACGTTGACTTCTTGACCTGAACTTTTCCCGTTTCCGTTTTCATATTTTGCCGTGAAAATGATCACCTTTGTTGCGTTCCCCATCGTCATTCTATTACTGTAATTGGGGACATTTAAATAAATAGCTAAGAAAACTGAAAACATGGGATTTTTGATATAAGCAATTATAGTTTACTAGCTTCCGCCCGCGGCTTCGCACGCGGGGTTTTTCAATAACAACATTTCCCTCCTGCGCAATCGGGTAAAATTAGTCTATATTCCGATTCCGGTCATAATCTATTTATATATAACATTTCATCCAAATAAGTCATGCCGTTTAGACGTGAAAACGTAACAAACAGACAGAGATACTTTCAAATTTATATTATTCGTATGGATACGCTCTAGACTCAGCACACCAATACTTTATATTGTTTTCCAAGATAAATAAAAAAATAAAACGAATAAAACAGAAAACGGTCATAAACTATTCTTGGCACACAATAGATAGCTACAGAAGTTAAGCGCAGTTTTTTTTATACTACTTATATGGCAAACGAGCATGCAGTCCACCAGATGTTAAGTGGCTACTGCATCCCATGGATATCCACATAGAATTCAAAACAAGCAATTATGTTGTCTTGATCTCTATGTGGATACGTTGCCATACTATAGGACTTAGCTGTTATGCCTATGTGCCACTAATTACAGGAACATACCATTACCATCTAACCGGAACACAGCAGCACAAGTACTGCTATTTGGCGGCAGATAAAGGTAAAGCGGTGGTGCCCACTTCCTCGAGCCCGTTCACAAAAGCTCTACCACCATTAAAAAATTAGTATAACGAGCGAAAACAGGATCTCGGATCAAGTCAGTCGAATGTTCGAACGTGTTGATCCGAGATCCTCGGTACGCGCGCGTCTATTCGTGCGTACGCTTGTTTTATCTGGCTTTACTAAACTTAGCTTATGTACCTATCTATTTTGTTGTCTTGATTCGGACGCGATTTTTTTGTAGAATGCTAGTTTAACTGGGTTGGTTCTTAGCTATGTGTGATAAAGATCAGGCGGCCAATTCACGTAATACAATCTTAAAAACATAATGAAAGTTGACCCAAACGAGATTAGATTTTGAATCGAGTATATTTTGTCATTGTGCCCCATACTATTAGAATATTAGCTTGATATGAATAAAGTGCATAATCGAATGTCAGTCAACTCATACAATTGTATTGTCAGTTACGTGAATACCGTTTAGAACTAACATAGCGAGACAAGATCGAATACTAATGATATTTTACTATTTTAAGTTACGGGAGATCGAGGAGCTAGTGGAAGAACACAACATCATCGGCGAATGAAAGCGCATCGCCTTCGCTGGCTCGGCCATCTAGTGAGAATGGACGCTTATCTCGGTTGGCGCCGACCGACGAGCCGGTGGACGTCCGCGGTACTGCTGCAGGATGTAGTGGAAGCGGACCTGCGTGAGCTACCGGAGAACTGGCGGGAAGCTGCACAGGACAGACTAAAATGAGGACTGCTTTTATCGGAGGCCAAGACACACTTCGGGTCGCTGAGCTATACGAGTAAACATTTTAATTCACTTTGTATGAACGCAATAAAATACTGAATAAGTAAGTTACGGGAATTATCCTCCTGCTCAGCCGATCCGAAGATTATCAGTCCTTGTGATGAATCTCCGCTGTATATTGGAAAATTACAAATTTTTTATGCTTTTAATATTTTTACTCATTTTTTTTTAACCTTTGAATGCCGTACATACTTACAAAACAAAACGAATTTGCTCACATTAAGCTCGGCTTGCACAACGATCAATAAACGTATTTAGAGACTAAACATGTTTAAAACTATTCGTTTATTATCTGTTCATCTCTTACTTTATCTGCGGAAATTTATAATTGGCTTTATAATCATCAACATCATCTTCTCAGCCCACATCCACCCACTGCTGGGTATAGGCCTCCTCGTTATCACGCCGCTCTGTCCGGTCCTGTGCCAAGCGCATCCATTGCCTTCCCGCAACTCTTGCGATGTTGGCCAACCATCTGGCTGGTGGTCTGCCAACTGGTCTCCACCCTTATTGCGGTCGCCACTCGGTTGCTGCCCTCGTCCATCTTCCGTCTTTTCTCCTTGCCAAGTGTCCAGCCCATCTCCACTTCAGCTGGTTCATCCTTTTACCTACATCCACGACATTTGGTTCTGCGTCGTATTTCGGCTTTGTAATAAGTAGCATTTATCGTTGTTTATTATCTATTCAGATAACTTTTCTGTAATGTAGCTGTAAGTTCTCCTAAGATTCTAAAACTAAAAAAAAAAAAATTAAATACATTTCACGTCTTTGTACGATTTGTTAACTAAATCATATTTAGGCGCTAAATACGTTTAGGCATAAAAGTTGAGTAAGTCGCCCTTAATATTTAAAGTACTTTCGTGGCATTGCGGTGGGATGCGTTGTACATACATATATGCGAATGATAGCGGGGTCTACAATATTACGGTCGCTTCTTAGAAAACTATGGCTTAAGTGTATAAATTAATTCAAATGAGGGCAATTTGTGTGCAGTCACGTAATTGTATAAATGGAGACGTTTATCATCACACTCGTTCTTTCTGGGTCACACTGCTAATCAATCTTTTATTGCATTTCACGATGTACTCGTACTGTGGTAATCAGGTCTTATTAAGTAATTGATCGTGCGAGGCGAGAGCTCCAAATCAACTTGGGCAAATTGGCGTTGCGCTTGACAACGCCATCGTGAAATTTGGTGTATAGGTAGGTAGTGATGGCACAATTTTGGTGTGAATAAATGAGCTAAAAATGTGGGGGGTTGTTGAGATAGTTTGTTTTTTTTACCCCTCCTGAAGCCCAGTACTGGAGGGGTAAAAAAACCAAAATGGGACTATCCAGTCAAATGGCGCATCTAATAAAAGGTCTTTGTGAGTACATTTTGACCCCGTTATTATTTTTAGTTTAAACCTTGTAGTTTTTAAGTTATTAACCATAATAAATGTGAATTTTGACAAAATGCACAGGGTACACCAGTGACGCCACAGTGCTGAAATTTGTTATGCGTGTCACTTTAGTGACATATATGTATATAGAAAAAAGTCTGAAATCTAGAAAAACTGCAACTTCTACCCCAATGCAATCAACATGAACTCCCGTTAAGTACTTGTAATTTGAATGAAACTGTAGGTTAAGTTATTTGGTTGTAAATTTTGTGGCACTATTTGATAATCAAATATTACAAATAATGTTTATTTGTTTTTATGGGAGACTCGCGAGATCTCAAATCGGGGCAAACCATTAGTTATCTTAACTAGAACGAAATACAATATTTTGTCTATGTATTTTGATACTCTCAGTGAAAAAAACATTATCTTTTTGAGAAAAAAATGCCGTTAATAAAAGAAAGAATATACAATTATTTACAATAGAATATGAAATAAATAGTTGAATCATCTAAAGACCGTTGCAAACGATCTATAGATAGCTCAACTATAGATAGTGATTTGGAGCAGATACGATTTTTTTTTTATCTAGCCTAGGCTGTCCGACTGGGCAAAGGCCTCCCCCTCACCTCTCCACTTTTCTCGATCTTGTACTAAATTCCGCGTGTAGTACTATCCATGTTTGGGGGTGGACCTTAACCCGCCACGCTGGTCCAGTTGCGTGTTGACGGGTGGTTCGTCAGAGCCTCGTTCGTTGATCAGCAGGGCGCACCGCTTGCCGCTAGGTATTAGATTATCCTGCGACCAAACCATCACTTACTATTAGGTGAGGTAGTGGTCTAGTTGACTTTTATATATTTAATAGAACTAATAAATATAGACTAATATTAATGATATAATATTTACCATGATTTCTGAGTTTTTGAATGTCCTGAAACTGCGTCAAAATATCGGGATACTCAAAAACACACAAATCATGGTAAATATCCCGTTTTTACTGCAAATAGTGTTCATAATCATGATAGTATCAAAAGTTATATTTAGAAGTAATTAGACAAGCGCGTGTCGGATCAACCCATGAAGGGTTCCATAGTATTTTTTTTATATTATACATTTAGACACACAAACTGACGGACCTTCCGTTGCCTATAAACTCCTGCAGGACTCGAGGTACTGCAGTCACGTTGCCTTAAAGTGGATGCCTTATTTACACCTCTCTTGAAGGCGTTCATGTTAGAGCACACAGAGAAAACCTCCGGGTTATTTTGTAATTGATAGAATACTTAAATACATTTTTTTGTAGTAATATTAGTAAACTCTGACAATAATGTTACAATTTAAACGTAATATATATTCTTTATTGTCAGTATTATAAAAGTCTCAATAAATCGCAAAGGATCAGGCAGTAAAATTGACGTTTCAAGTGATTCTTGTGATTTTAATGAATAAAAACATTTTGATATTATGCTATTAAAGTCTATTCCGCTTTGACAATTCTTTTTATAACGACCGTATATTGTGGATACCACCTTACCGTATCAAATCTATATGTTTCATCTATCCTTGTTACGTACGAGTAAGGAGTGGAACTCACTTCCAGCGTATGTTTTACCTGACCAGTATAATCTCGGAGTCTTCAAGTCCAGAGTGAATAGGTTTTTCCTTATTTTTAGTTGACTTTCTTAGTGAAACATAATAACTTATTACGACCTCTTACCTTATTGACGACCGCCGTGGCGCAGTGGGCGAATAGCCGGCTGAGATGCAGGAGGTTACGGGTTCGATTCCCGCCGCAGAACAAATATTTGCATGATCTACAGATACTTGTTCCGGGTAATTGTTTATCTATGTATTACAAGTAAGTTTTCTATCAGTTATCTGGTTTCCATAGTACAAGTTTTGCTTAGTTTGAGGCTAGATGGCTGTCTGTCTAATGTATTTATTTATCGTTAACTATATATTTTTAATCTGACGTTACTTAGTGTTCTTTGAGTAGCTATAGTGGAAAATAAAAAAAATATACAAGCGTGCTCCATCTTTGACCACACCATCTCTTACCATCTGATGAGATAGATGTCAAGCACTTGACTATCACCAATGAAAAAAACTAATTAACGCACACTTGCGATGCACCCTGTACTAGTGCTTAGAATCCCACTCTAAACTTCATAAACTATTAAAATATAAGGACTTCGGAGTCATAAAGTTACTCTGCAGCGTTTGACCATAAGCTGGCGTTATGTTACTTGCGACCCGCGACTTGCGCAATCCATGGGATTACGTATCTTTGTTACAATCAGTTAGTTATTCTTGACATGAACCTAATAGTATGAATAAATGAAATAAATAATTATTTATATACATACAAATGCCTAGATAATATTTATTTTATTTTAAAAATTTTAAGAAAACTTACTAAAAAAGTTAATAAAAAAATAAATGCTATTTATTATAAGAAGGCCAATTAAAAACTTCCGCAGATTTACGCTTATTATTGTGTATTCTCAAGTGAATTTATTCTTTATGAGAAAATAAACAATCTTAAACCTGATTTTGTTAGTAAATGATAAGGTCAGACTCCGCCACGCTGCGTTTCAGCTTTTATGTATTAGACATGGTCGCTAGGTCGCAGGTCTCCGAACCCCACCTTTATACAACATTACTTAAGTTACTAACCATTGCCGCAATGCAGTACCTACTCAACTAGGGGTCCTTGGTCCTCTCCAATACCTAGAGTTCGTTCACGCTAAATCTGCAGAACCTTAGCACTGATAGAATAATTAATGAAACACTATTTTATTGGTGGTAGTCAAGCTCTTGACCTTTACCTCACCTGATGGTAAGTGATGGTATGGTTAAAGATGGAGCACGCTTTCCTAAAAATAATTTGTTCACTCTGGACTTGAAGACTCCGAGATTATAATGGTAAGGTGGTATGTCGCTCAGGTATGGGTGGTACGGTAAGTGTGCTTGTCCGATGGTGGAAGGGGGAAGGAGGGATAAGATCATAAAGATCTTGCGCACATTCACAAAATAAATTATTTATTTAACAAGACATTTACCTATAAAAGGAAACACAATAACAGATGGTGTTACATTATTTCGATAAAAAAATAAAGAAAAAGATAACACATATGAAAGTAAATATTAATAAATAATAAAAATGGTTAAAGGGATTTTGAGACTTTTGTCCACAAATCTCCTTGGGCACTCGAAGGGAACGCTAAAGGGATTTGTGGACAAAATGGATTGACTCAAGGAATTTATGCCCATTTATTCACTGAAAGAATATACTAATTATTAGTAATTATATATGAATCTCTTAATTATTATCTTATTATTCTATAATCTTATTCTTCCAGCCCTATCACTCGTATTTTTTTATGTTTAAATAATTTTTCGGCAAATAAAATATTTTGTTTTTATGTATTTGTATTTTTTTAACTGGACGTTACACGAAACAATATAAGAAAAAAAAAAAAAAAATTTTACTAACTACGGTGTACGTTCTTCTAGAGGTTTCTACGTCTAGTACGTCCTAAGTCTTGGACGACAAAGCGAGACACAGAAACAGGAAAACAGAAGTTACATAAAGAAAGTATACACACATAATTTGAAAAAAAACTAACCATACACTCTATAGTGTCTTAAAATCTACCAGTCCTTTATGCAGACTTAACGTAGGGGCCTGTGCCTTATTTATTTGAGGGCTTAAATCAGTCGGTATCAAGTTATTAAGTGAGCCTTGAACGTCTAAATGAACATTTTGAAATTACACTGAATTATTTACGAGGAGGCTTGCTATTTACAAATATAGCCTCTTTAGTTTCAGTTCTGTAGCTGTAAATAAATACAGCCTCAAATTTAAATTCAACCGTTTATATGTTAGAATACACAAAAACTGCATTAAAAGGTTTAACTTCCATGGCGCAGTGAGCTAAGAGGTTGCGGGTTCGATTACCGCCGCGGAACAGAGTGTCCTAAAAATATAAGTATTCTATCTAGTTATTTATGTATCTGCATTGTATCAAGGATGCAACTGCCCCTGAGAACTCTCTCTGCTTTGTACCCATGTTTTATTTGAAGTTTTTTTGTTTTTTTTTATAAATTATTTGTATTTGTATTGGTTATCTAGTTCCCATAGCACATTAATTACAAATATACAACATAATTTATTCAGGTTAACCAAGAAATAACCAATGAAACGACAAACAAAGGCTCCATTCGTACAATTACGTGACTCCACACTGATTGTCTTCCACTAGTGCAGCTGAATGCATTTATTCAGTAAAGCCCTAGTTAGTGATGCGGCCACCGCTATATAACGGCAAAAAAAATATTTTATATCATTATTATTATGTTTATTATCTCGTTTAGTAAGGGGATTTAGGGCGAGGCATACAAAAACGAAGATATGTCAACTAAACTAAAAAAGATAAACTAACAAAGAAATAAGTATTTAAGCGAATTAAATGTGCACATAACAAATTTTTCCTTCAGAAAACTTTCGTGATTTATTTCAATCATAATTATAAATACGGGAATATTGTCGGTCGAAACACCGATAAAACGGTACGTGATAAATCCCGTATTTATAATTATGACATACTGTATGTTAAAGAGAGTGCTGCTGGCGACGGTCAGTGGCATGCAGTGCTTCGCCTTTTACATAGAATCGATCGATTATGGGCATATCTTGTACTTCTTACTAAGTTTATTAATAAGAAATTAATTAAATCAAGTTTGTCGATTGTTGCTGCCGTATACTTTACATTTGAAATATTTGAAACCACAGAAAAACTCGTAAGGCTTATGATCACTGAGAAGACTGAAAAGAGAAGACCCAGAGGTCGTACCCCCATGAGCTGAACGGGCCGCATTCGATACTCAAGTTCACAAGGCAATCCGTGCCGCCGGTTACCGATACAGGTGGAAGAACCTTATCTGAGAGAGAATCATGACGAGAGGTCATGCCCTCCTGGAGTGAGGAATTGATGCTCACAGAGAAAGATAAGTTACAGCTGGGTAAAGGTATGATAACGCGCTGAGGATGCTGTTGGGGCGTCCCCGGTTCTGCAGCGCTTCGGAAATGTTCACGGAGGCGCGCATCAATTGTTTGTATGCGATAATGTGCCTGCGCAGTACTAACGTCCTCAGCGTGATTACAGCCCCTCGACTGTCCCTAGCAGAACCACTGCTGTAAGCTCCATGTGCCACACAATCCCTTCCAAAGATCATTGTGATTGAGAGTACCCGATTATATATGACTTATTGACTTTGTGTTAATTGTATTTTATACATTAGAAGGTTTATCCTTAGTGTAACTCGAAACATAATTAATTGATATAAATAAATAAATTAAAGGGATACAAGCACTAAGAAGGTTCGTCTAGACCCTGGACGAATTAAACCATTGCTTGCAGTCTAAGCAGTTATTACAGTGCATGAACTGACATGCAGATGCGTGCCCTACGAGGCAAAACTTTGTTATAGGCGATGGATATCACTTATTACTTACCATCAGGTTATGATTGTTCCATCTACAGGTCATATAAAAAAAAAGAATAAAAGTTATGGCGCAAGAAAGACACGCAGAAATAAGTCAAAGTTTCTAATTTAGAAACTGTATTCATAAAATTACCTATAATTTAAATAAATAAAATTCGGCTCACTTTGCCGTTATATAGCGAGCACCGTTTTTACTGAAACCGGGGTTGATTGAACAGGCAATTTACACGTAAATACAAGGCAGGACGGATTGGGAAACGAGATAATTGGCGACAGACGCCATTTACGCATTTCCGGGTGAATCGGCCAATTCTCTCTGTGTTCAGATGTCACAATGAGTATGTAAGGCCAGAACAATCATGAGCGTAGCGAGGGACAATCAAAATTCATTATAATCTGAAATCTCATTAGTTAGAGTTCCGTTCACGCCTCGGCTGCTCAGAGTCGAGTTTTGAGTACCAATAATGTTATATATATAAATGTTTGAATACATTCCTAAACAAAAATCCATTAAGGATTTTTGAAGTAAAACTTCTTGTTGCAATGAATGCGTTACGAAAAGTGCGATTGGAATTTGAGACGCAGATATAAGTGAGTGGAGATAGAAAGAGAGAAATTTACGTTTCGTATATTTTTAAACGTTAATATGCGAGTGCGAGTTGCGCCTGTCCAGAATGAACATAGACTGATCGACCTACAGACGTGTGTACAATTTTGTAATTGAACAATTTTATAAATTAATATTTTGAAAAAGAAGTTTTACTTTAGTTGTGTGGTCTAAGGGCTCCGCGCAAAAGGGTGTCCCACGTATCCAAATCCGACCACCTCTGCCAAACCCATAGTAGATGAAGGGCCCCTCGATATAATTTGGTACGGGCCGCGCGCTTGTGTAATCTTCCGGTATAACAAATCATGCAGATTATTCAAGCAATGCACTTCGAAATACCAAGATCACTGTTTATATAAGTACATCAAACTGGTTCGCCCCACGGAAACAACCTACCGTGCCTACACAGTTTTCACTATACTTGCTAGTCATCATAAATCCTAATATGATTTCATCAGCTATAGGTCGTTCAATGCTGAACATAAGCCTCCTCCACAGATTTCCAGTGCGAAAGATATTGTGCGGCCTGCTACCAACGCGCAAGCAACCTTTAACAGTTTTTTTTATTTTTATCTTTTTTGCAGTGGACAGGCCACGTGATTTAAAGAACTGATGGCCGTAGCGGCTGAGGTTCTCGAGAGATCACCTACTAGATGAAAAGAGAACCTGCTAAAGGTTGGTGGAAGCTGTTAGCTGAAGGACGCAAAAGATCAGTCACTCTAAAAATCTATGAGGAAGGAATGTTCAGCCGTGGACTTGAAGATGGCTTAGGATTATTATTGATCGAGCGAAGCGAAATCTCTAAGTCAACTTGGAGAAATCGACGTTGCATGTTTGTATGTATGTATGTTTGTTTGTCCGAGGATAACTTTCGAAGCGTTTATCCGATCATTGTAAAATTTGATATAGGTAGTGTTGGCACAATTTTGGTTTGACTAAATGAGCTAACAATGTAGGGGAGGGGGGGGGGGGTGATAAGATATGGGGTTCAAGAGGGGTAAAAAATATGGGACTATCTAGTCAAATGATATGTCTACTAAAAGCTAAAAGTTCTTTTAGAGTACATTTTGACACCGTTTTTATTTGTAGTTTAAACTTTGCAGTTTTTAAGTTAAAAGGCCGGCTTGCACAACGATTCCTAAACGTATTTAGCGACTAAACATGTTTAAATGTTACGTATTTGTTTGATTTGACAACTCTTTAAATCATATTTAGCCACTAAATACGTTTAGGCATCGTTGCGCGAGTCGCCCTAAGAATATTTTCTTGTGTTTTGAGAGATTCGCGAGATCTCAGTTCGAGGCAAACCACTAGTTTAATAGTTTTCGCAGTGGGCAGGCCACGTACTTTAAAGAACTGACGGCCGTGGCGGCTGAGGTTCTCGAGAGATCACCTACTGGATGAAAAGACGACCTGATACAGGTTGGTGGAAGCTGTTAGCTGAAGGACGCACAAGATCGGTCACTCTAAAAATCTATGAGGAAGGAATGTTCAGCCGCGGACGTCTTATGACTAATGATTATTATGATAATGAGAGTACACTCATCACAATACATAAGGATGGAACTGGAATAACGCTCATTGATTAAGGATTTTTCCCCAATACCTTGCAATTTTTTGATTGATATCTATAATCCGCTCATCACTATTCTTATTGCTTCGCTTATGCGAAATAGCTTCCTTAGTGTAGTGAGTAGGGATCAGTAATTAGCGAGGACACGCACGCTGCTCCTCATTTGTACTGAATATATTTGTACATTTTGGACGTAAAGAGAAATATTATATTCATTTTGCTCTTGTTTCATCAGTAAATGAATACGTATAATAATTACTTATCTTATATATTTAACCAACTGTGCAGGAGGGTAATGTTTATAGAGTAGGTATATCCAAACTTAATATATAAATTTGTAAAAATATTAAATATTATATATTATACTTAATATATATAATACATTCGATAGTAACTCAGTCCCTCTGTCAGTTTGTTACGTTTTCACGACTAAAAGGCTGGACCGATATCGATGAAATTTAGTATATACATAGATTATGACCGGGACTTAGACGTAGGGTACTTTTTACTCGACTGCGCAGAAGGAGGGTAGGGTTTTTATTGAGAAACATGCGCGCGCAGCGGCGGGCGAGTCAGCTAGTGTTAAATAAAAGTCTGCCAGTGTGTAACAAAGACGTCCTACAATGTTCATGCTTTGTTGAACATAGAAAAACAATTTAAACCACTCCGAGGATATGCCGCCGCAATGCGACGTTTGTTACAGCGTCTAACTGGTGGGGTGACCATCAAGCTAAGAACATTGTTATAAAAGCTTAAAACAAATACTATATAAATATATTATAATATTAAATAAACCATAAAACAATATAAAATAATTTCTTTGCGATCAATCCCTTGAATATTTTTTTTTACACTCTGTAAATGCTCTGTAAATTGGTCATTGTATGCTCGATAACGACTTTGTAAATGCGATTTACGGCCCAGGGCCGTAAGCAAATCAAAATAGGTCGAGGCTCATTGCATTCATACTAAACTAAATAAAATTCAATTATTCCATGACCAATCATTATTTGTATTTAAAAATTGAAAACGTCACATTCTTATTACGCTATAATTCAAATCAATATAATTCCTGATTTCAGTCGTAGTCCATATTCAGTACAATGTAACAAAATACACATATAACAAATATAACCTCCATGATAAATCCTTATTTATATTTAAAAATGTAAAACTCTGGCCTGTTTAGTATTGAAAAACATGAAAGAAAACCAAAACAATGGATACCGGGAACGCAAATCATCTTGGTAGAAAAAACTGTCATTCAAAGAGTTTTAATTTATTCGCACTTGTGACGGCAAGAAGCTTTCACAGCAAAAGTAAAGATAAAAATTGAAAATCGTCAATTTGAGTAATATTTTGTTACATAAAATTGTACGGAGCTCCCGGCGCGTGAGTTTGTGACTCGCGCTTTTCCGCTTGTTTATGTATGTGCGCTTGTTCTTGCAAATAGATCATTATTCTAGTTAATTACTTACTGGACGTCCTTTGCTTTCTGATGACTTACCTAAAACAGAAAATAAAATTTATTGCAGTAAGCACATAATCCATATATCAAAACTCCTGCGATAATATACATACAATGACCAAAAGTTCAAGCGGCGTCATGCGTTTACGCGATTTTAACACAGTTTTACAGTTTCTTCATAACTGTAGTTTACGTAATTAAAGTATAAAAAAAAATCTTCAGACTGCGCCATCTGTAACGCTAGTTGGAACTAGATTTTACTTTTTAAATCGAAAATGAAATTACATCTACATTGCCGGTAGATGTCGTCGCCGTCTATCACTCCGTATTGACGCTCCCTCTGTAGGTTAGCCATGACAAAGTAGTTATTCCATGTAGCAATAGATGTCGCTACGAGCATCTGAGTAGTGAGGCATCTAAGCGAATCATTGTCAAACCCACTTTAACACTCAGGTTAGTTTATGCCCACACGCTACATCATATTTTGTTATTGTGTTCAGATATGTTTATGACGTCATTATGACGTCACATTGAAGTCACAAAGGAGGTTTAAAGCGCTATTTTGTATGTAGTTTAAAAGTTAATGCGGTGATGGAGCAATTCTCTTGGTGCTTAACATAACTAAGTTAGAGCATATACCAACGCATACCGGAAGCCTTTGTTAGATCGTGGAGACCGCACAAAATCGGTTGCACTAGAAACTGTAAAGTCTAGTCAGTAGGCATCCTGATAAGTACTCATTTATTTCCTCTTTACGCATTTTATGTGCACTTAGATATGTCAGTCCTGTAGCTGAAATCATGATGATGAAAAATCACTTAGCACCCTACAATTTACAAATAAAATGAAAGGATACAATTAAAATGGTACCTACTAATTAAACTCGACATTGCATGCGTAAGACACTGAATATAGCTGCACTATATACTATGGAATTCTACACACTTTGTACCTACCCATGTTGCGCAATAAATAGTATTTGTATTTGCATTTGGTAAGCTTTATTTTTACTGACTTTAAAAAGGTTGTAATTTTTACCTTATTTGTTATTCCGTCGTATAATACGAGATAAACAATCATTTATTCACTACATCAGCACACGATAGACAATACAGTTACATTTTATGACAGGAAATACAAAAAAAATTAAACAGTTTAATAGTGTAAACGGAAAACATAAACAAAAAAAGGAAGAACTTGGTAGATACTGTGTGCTACAGCAGTAAATGAGACTCGACTCGGCATTATGCCCGCCGTAATGGTAAGCGCTGATATTCTGTCGAGACCGCTCCATTTAACCACTAGACCTTGAGAGTATTGTGTTGTCAAGTGAGAATATTATGTGTCATGGTAGCTATGTCATGTTGTGTCAAAATATAATAATATAGTCAAAGTAGAAAATGACAAAATAGTATATTAGGTAATAATCGATTTGGAAAGTTTTTTTTAATTAGAAAGGATATACTTTCAGATTGGTCGAATAGTAATTTTATCAAAATCGATTCAGTAGTTTGATTAATTCCGTTATATCTTTGCTAAAAGTTACTTATTTATCGTTTGTCTCTTCCAAATACAACTTTAAGTGTATCAAAAGAAAGCTCTTTCCTATCTTAAAAAGCTTAAATTGATTAAATTCATGACCGCGGTTTTATTGTTGTTTTAACTGATTACTGACTTCTAAAATAGCTAATGGAAAAACCGTTTTCTTAATTGTATGGTCACCCTAAGCTTCTTGAGGTGTTACGAAGACATCGTGGATTCATAGAGCTAGAGACTTATGGTTGTGTTATTGCAAATTGCCGCAGACAATATTTCAGCACATCATCATCATCAAATAAGTCATAGCCGTCAGCTGTCTACAAGTTTAATATAATACAAGACCGGTTAAGTACGAGTAGAACTCGCGCACCGACGGTTCCGAACCTAGATAAGTTTGTTTATGTTAATTAAGCAGCGCCATCTAGTTATGTAACCGCTAAACCAAGAAAACTTTTAAGACTTTTCTTAAAAACTGTTCTAGATAGAGCCTTCATTATAATTTTCTTGTAATTTTTGCATATATATACCTAGTCAGGTCATAAATTCTGTCACATGTTTAATATACAATAATTGAAACAAGTTTACAACTTAACAAAACATAGATTCTTATGACACTAAAGTTTATTCAAAATGACCTCCGTGATTTTGAATACAGGCCTTCAATCTGCGCGGCCAGTCGTCTATCGCAGCACGAACGAGGTCCATGTCAATATCGGCGGCTGCCTTAATCAAGGATGTATTGAGTGACTCCAAATTGAGATGAGGCTTTGAGCACGCCTTTTCCTCCAAGTGTTGCCATATCTTGTAATCTAACGGATTCAAATCTGGACTGGAGGAAGGCCAGTCTTCGTGCCGGATGAAGTCGATTTCATGCGCCACCAGCCAGTCTTGTGTGCTCTTCGCTCTATGAGCTGGCGCCGAATCTTGTTGGAATACCCAGTGCCTGTTATTGAACATGGTATGAGAAACAGGTTCCACAAGGTTCGTCAGGACTGTATTTTGATACACAACTGCATTCGTTTTTACACCTTTCTCACAAAAATGTACATCTGTCAAGCCCCAATAAGAAACTCCCAACCATACCATGAGCGAGGATGGAAAATGAACTCGTTGGACACGCGGAATACGGTTGCTCGCTTCTTCACTACTGTGTGCGTACACCTTATCATTTTGTTTGTTGTAGCTCTCTCCTACGGTAACAATTTCTTCATCCGAAAAAAGAATTTCCCAATATTTTTTTCCCGCGTACCGCCTCAACAAAGCGCGGCATCTCTTCAGTCTCAGGTCCATTAGACGAGCATTCAAACGATGTCCTGTTTTTCTTCGATATGCCCGAAGCCCTAAGTCTTCATTTAACACCCTTTTCACCGTGGTTCTGCTTAACCCCATCTGAAGGGCCAACAGTTTCTGCTTACGTTTGGGATTGCTTTGAGTTCGCGCCTTCACAGCTTGTATCACTACTGGAGTCCTAACAGACCGAGGGCGACCACTTCTTGACCTGTAATCTACACTAGAGTCTTCATTGTATCGTTTGATGGTGCGATAAATGAATCTTTTGGTTATATTAAAATTTTTCAGTATGTCAAAAATTTGAATTGGCGCGTAACCGCAACGATGAAACGCAATAACTGCAACACGGTCTTCTTTAAGCGTCCACTCCATATTTAAAAATGAGTAAAATTCTAAAAAGTATACATTTTTATTTTCATGAACAATTCGAAATTCGAATTCTATAAACTTTTTTGTGGCCAGCATTTTAAAAGAAAAGTTTTTACTGTGTGACAATACTTATGACCTGCCTAGGTATATATATATGTATCAATCATATTTGTTTCAGATTGTTCTATTTGCATACTTCGGAAATGAGGAGTGAGGGGGAACGGTAATTTTTTGACATTTTTCATCGTAACTCCAAAACTGTATAAAATTAAATATATGAAAAAATGTTTTGGATAGTGTAAATCAATCTCTTTGTTATGATAAGACAAAGTCGCACCATAAGGGTTCCTTTTTTACCATTTTGGTCCGGAACGCTAAAAGGAACTTTCCTTGCTAAGCACAGGTCTCCCCCACAGATTTCTTGAGCGACCGATCTTGTGCGGCTTGCACCCAACAGCTCCCAGCAAGTCTTTCTATCTAGCGGTGGACCGTCCTGCGTGCATTTTCCAATGCGTGGTCTCCACACGAGAACCATTCTGCCCCAACGAATTTCAGTTGTTCGAGCTTTGTGCCCCGACCACTACCATTTCAGTTTGCCTCTGGGCATCCTCTGGGCTGTCAGTATTTTTTAACACCCCATCAAATAAACCCATGGACAATGTCCATGAATAAAGTTCAAGACTTTACTTAAATTTAAGGGATCATCATCATCCACAGCCTGACTTCACCCACTGCTGGGTATAGGCCTTCCCAAGTGTGTGCCATCCACCACGATCCTGCGATAGTCTCACCCACCGATGTCGTCCACCCATCTCGCTACTGGACGTCCTACCTTTCTATACCCACTCCATGTCTGCCATTCAGTCACTGCCCTGCTCCAGTTTTAGAAATTACTCGCAGTGAAAATGTGAAAATTAGGATGTAAAAATAACTTACAAGATAGTGGAAAATAAGTTTTTTGTTGATGAATTACTTTCTGGAAAGAAGCTTTTATAAATTCATAATCGGAACCGCAAGCGGAACCGAAGCGCAAGTTCGGCCGCACGTGGAATACTGTTCCCATCTTTGGCACGGAGCTCCAAAGTACCAATTGCTTCGTTTTGACTCCCTTCAGAGAAGAGCCATTAGAATAATCGGTGATCCCAAACTCACCGACAAGCTGGAACCGCTGAGTCAACGCCGTGACATCGGATCGCTCAGTGTATTCTACCGCCTGTATAATGGGGAATGTTCTGAGGAGCTATTTGATCTCATCCCGTCGTCGAGATTTTACCACCGCACTTCTCGACAACGTAATAAAGCTCATCCACATATAATCGACAATTGGGTATCGCGCACCACACGCTTCACGCGATCTTTTCTACCCCATACTTGCAAGATGTGGAATGAGCTACCATCTGAGGTTTTCCCATTAGACTACGACATGGCACGCTTCAAGAGAAATGTAAAGAGGTTTCTTCAGTGTAGGGAACGCATCGACAATACCCCGGGTGTTGCCGGTGTCAATAGGCGACGGTGACCACTTACCATCAGGTGGGCCGTAAGCCTGTTTCCCCACAAATAACATAAAAAAAAAAAAAAAAAAAAAAAAAAGCAAATTTAAATGAGCCCAAACACTAGTAGCCTCCTATAATCCGCTCAGCAGTTCTGTTGTCCGTCCAGCATCCGTCTCCATCACGAGACCACCTCCATGGTACCATATTATAGCATTGTCATCAGAGTTACATAAGTATTTCAAATTTTAGCTCAATCGGTTAGAGGGAACTGGTTGAAAATTCAGTTGCAAGATTTGATGTAAACAGACATTGCAAGTTAAATAAAAGCTTTTAAAAATTGACGATACTGGACTGGACTCAACCATTATAAAAAAATAATATACAATATAATAATTTGGTAGATAAAATTGATTTTCACCCCCGTCACAAAAAGATAAAATGCGGAAGGTCCAGTCGAGGCGTGCCATATTTTAAAATTCTCTCCGTGGTATTCATTCCGGTTAAGAGAGGTGACAAATTCTGTTTCGGTTAAATATAAAGAAGTAATGCTTACCTTGCTGTGTACCCGTTTGAAGGTACCGTTGTAATACTAGCACATGCGACTTCACCTGGTCTTAGGGTGACGAAATGCCATGTAGGCCAAGTCTAAGCTGGACGTAGCTTGTGCTATAAAGCAATTTCTATAGGCAGCGTTTATCTGCTAAAAAGACGGGTTACAGTCTTGTCCCGTCATCTTTTTTAACCGACTTAAAAAAATAGAGGTTCTCAACTGGGTTGTTTTTTTATTTTAGTTACCTCAGAACTCAGAACATCATTTATTAACCGATTTGAAAAAAACATATTTATTTAAAAGGATGCACTTTTAGATCAGTCCCATAAAATTCGGTTCTATAGTATGGAAAAATCGGTTTAGTAGTTTGGGTTTCAAATCGAAATAAGGGGTATAAATTTTCTGAAGTATATTTTTTGTTACAAAGGTACTTGTTCCAAAAAAGTTATGTAAATTCACAAATCTGACGACCTCGGCCGTGCAGTGACCGAATAGCTGATTGAGATGCAGGTAGTTGCGACTGCGGAATAAATGTTTGCATGATATAAAGAAATTCGCTGAAAAATGATTATCGAAAACAAATTAAATATGTATTCTATCAGTTATCTGGTTCCTTCAGTTATCATAGTATAAGCTTTGCTTAGTTTGGGGGCAAATTGCGCTGCGTAAAATTCCCAGCATTATAATTTACTTTCTGACCCTCACTAGGTGACAGGTACCCTACTCGTTACATTTTCACTTGTGTACTTCAGTACCCTTATTTGAATGGTTATAACATAGATACATCTTCCTTAAATGCTACTTGTTTACTATGCAAGTATTTTATTATCTTGGGCTGGCTCCAGAAGTGAAATATTTATAATAGAATAAGAATATTTATTTGACAAAATATACAAATACAAAAATTCAATACATAATTATTAGGTACATTTAACACATAATAGGATAAAATTTTGTGTCACACTTTTTAGTATATATGTTATTTTATTGTTTGTCATGAAAAATTGCAAATCCGATTTGGTCCTAACGGAAGAGCAGCGTGGGTTGTTATACTCGTACGAGTATTACAACCTGCATTATGCTGAGTTCGAGCCCTTTTTGCAACATACAGTATACATATTGTAACAGACAGTAGATTATTTAGTTTTTAGTTATCTTTTTCGATTTTTGTGTATTTACTCTGATGTGGCAAATAATTTTTTATCCTATTCTATTCAATTCTAACTATACATTAAAATTAAATGTTTTATAATATGATAATAAGCAGTTTTTGTATCTCATTGTAAATGAAAATTATTTTTTTATGAGATTAAATATCTTTAAACCTAAACAAATGGATTTTTCAAAGAGGGTAGGTGTGTCAAGTTGCATGTGCCTATATTTTCACACTTATAATCATTATACTGTGAGGCATTCGGTTTTTTACGCTTCGGCTTCGGTTTAGTTTCGGCTAATGTTTGACTTTCCCCTCCCTAATATCACCCGGCGTTAATATTAGAAAAATTTAAATTATCAGAAATCCCACGAGAATCCTCATAATGTTCTCATTTATTTCTCTAAATGGCAGCGAAAATGTTCCATTTATGTGTCTGTGTGGAACCGTTTAGGGATTTTTTGAATAAATTATTTTAAGTATCTATGATGGAGAACGAGGAAAATACTTTGCACGTAACCTTTTCAGCTACTTAGAGGTGGTGGTGTAAAGGTAAGAAAGACATACAGATAAAGTTATTTTATAATAAAAGAATAGAATGGAAGTTCCATTTTACGTTACGAGTATCACAAATTACTGATTACTGGTCTTAATGTGTAGAATATACGCTCAATTAACATTATAATACTGCATAAAAATATTAAATTAGCTAAAATATGTTATGTATGAAAGATGCGCTAGGTCTTATGGTAACATTAAGCAATAGAACTCTGAAGAGTTCGTGCAGTAAGGCATTTAATAGGTATCATGAACAATTAACAAAACTGTACCGTTTCCTCTGATTTCCTCCCTAGCCATTCTGGTGCTCTCGTAAGTTACTTCACTATGACTATATCACAAGATGCGCAATCTGCACCTTTATATTTATTCAAATTTAGTGGCTCTTTTATGATTTTTTGTGTTATTGCATTATCTACTACACCAAACTCTGTAGAAGTCATCAAGGTCACGTTACTTGTTACATTTCTTGATAATAACAAACACACGGATATTTTTGTCATTAAGTCAAGTAATTTTTGGTGATGTACGTCTATTACGGCATCATCACCTTTTAATGTCTTAACAATCCCCCACCCATTTTATGCTCATTTAGTCACATCAAAATTATGTCATGACTACTTACCTATGTACCAAATTTCTCGATGATCGGATAAATGCTTCGAAAGTTATCCTCGGACAAACACACATACCTACATACATACAACGCCAATTTGCCCAAGTCGATTAGAGATCTCGCTTCGCTCGATCAATAATAAGACTTTTCAACCTGATCCCACCATCTCCATTCTATCAACAGACAACCAGACGCTCTGCGGTGCACCACCGCTATATGGTAGAAATACCTCCCATTTGCACAAAGCGGTTCTCTTCGACCTTTATTATGCGCACCGCCAAAGAGTGGAACGCCTTGCCAGAGTCTGTGTTCCTTGATAGCTACAACCTGGGTATCTTTAAGTCGTGAGTGAATATGTTTCTTCTAGGCAAGCGTGTACCATCGTAGACTGCATCATCGCTTACCATCAGGTGAGATCATGGTCAAACGCAAGCCTATAATGTATAAAATAAAGACGAATGAGAACTTATAATGACAGGCATCGATATCACTTGTACTGTGGTTTGAATTAAATGTTCTTTCTTGGTTACAAAACTTGACATCGAATAGCAACTCCCGTAATTATGCTTAAAATATAATAGAGCTGCTTCCTATTCCAACGAGTATTGCTTCTAGATGGATACTAATCCAACATAGATTAGTATCCATGTAGGAGCAAAGTTGTACCGCGTAACTCAAAACATATTTCTCGAATTCAAATTCAAGTTCTCGAATTGCCTGATTATACGGCTCGAAGGCCGTTAAACTGTAATATCCCATGTGAAATATAAATCTGGTTTTCTGCGTGACGTAAGAGATATAAAGCCTTAAAAAGCCTTAATAGAGCAACAGGTAGAGTACACTCCATGTTTACTGCCCATTAAAAAGATTTTGTTTCCTCTTTAATAGCATAATGAATCTTATACAAAAAATATAAAACTCATTTTCAATTGAAAGTTGATTATGTTAGCCCCGTAAAAAGTATCATTGATTCTGTGACTGAGCTTGGAATTGTATTTAGATTCAATTTAAAATGCACTTTGTGCCGTTAGAGTTAGGTTCCAAATTACTAAGATGCGATGTTGATCCTAGAAACTGTAGCGCCCATAGGTACCTACCTAGACACCGGGAAATAAAAACAGCAAGAACACTTTATTCTTTTATACTTAAGTTAATTCTTATTTTAGAAATAAAATATATGTATTTTTATTATTTGTAATATCTATCATAGACTACATCATCGCTTACCATCAGGTGAGACTAACATCATACTATTTTTATCAAATTAAATAAAGGCTCACATTTACCACTAGTCATATGTGAGCCTTTATTTAATTTGATAAAAATAGTATGATGTTAGATTACATAGTACTTACTGCTTTTACTTATGGCTATACATATATACAAATAGTGACTCTATACTTATTTGCTTTTTACACTTCTTGTGAATGACATCTCATCATGCTTCGTTTATTAAAAAAATCTTCTTTACACAGACGATGTGAAAATCCGCGAAGGAACAAGCAGTAAAATTGACGTTCCAAAGCGATTCTTGTGATTTTAATGATTAAAAACACTTTGAATTTTGAATAAAGAATAGCACACATGAAGATTATTTATTGTTTATGACTCGAAAAGAGAAACCTTAACTTAACAGGTTAAAAAAATCTATTGAAAGTGAAATATTGGAAGTATGCAGCTGTACTTAATTGTCTATGATTTTTTCCAGCGGAAGTGAAGAGCAATCAACGCCCGGATATTGTCCGGTAGATTTCAACGAACAGAAAATACAGCCTTAGAGATTTTACGGAGGCTTTTACGGCAATACGTGACCGTTATAACTAACATCTATTTAGTAGCGGTAGTGATCCGGGAAGTACTACCACCAGTACTGTTTCTGCCATCAAGTAACTCGCATTGCAATGAATGAAAAATAAAAAAAAATCGGAATAGATAACACAAAGCAAATAGTACAAAGGGCGGTCTTATCGCTTTGAAGCGTTTGCTGTGTTCTGATTTGCAAGAATACCGGTGAAATTATAGGCAAATGAAACTTTTCACTTGTATGTCTCCCCTATATCAAACACATATTATCTGCACAGGTTCCGATATTATAAGATTTGCTTAGATTGGAAGATAGCGCTGTTTGAAAATAATAAATATCAAGCCTTATGTATTTATTTATTATAATCGCCTTAATTACCGATTTAAACGGGTTTTTATCGCGTATGTACTTTTTTATTTGAACTGACGTGAGTCTGCCCGCGACCACGATAAGGCCGTTGCAACACAGTCGAAACGTCGGGATAACAAATAAAAAATGTTACACACGCGATACATACCCGTTTAATTTGGTTATTATGTATTGTTATAATTACCTTTTATACTAGTCTACATTCCACGAGCACCATGCGTTGCAACAAAATAATGACACCAACTGCAAAGTTCTCAGCTCCCTATCCTAGGAAAGTAAGCAATCTTCAAGTTGAAGATAACTTTCAGATAGTCTGTTTGAATCACAGATCTGTAGATAATAGATAACGCGAGTTCACCTTTGCGTGTCCTCTCTCTCTTGATGGAATGGAACTCTTTTTATTAATTTATGATTTGGTAATATTTTTTTGTGATATTTAATTATTTCGGGGTATAATGATGTTTTTTTTTGTTTGTTTGTGTTTTTTCACGTTACTCGCTCAATAAATCAGTCAATGTAGTCTTCTATACTGCCGACCAATTCAAACCTATGTAAAATAAAGAGAGCGCGTACACTGACAGCGTCCGATGTCGGTTGTAGGTATTTTGTACAGTTGGTTTGTCCAGCCGAGTCGGGCATACTGCGGACGATCAACTATTTGGTTTATTTTAACAGTACATAAATCATTCCAAACGGCTTCGCAGTAGTACCCCAGTAACACATAGAGCAGTGCCAATGCCAACACTAAATTCGTCTCGGGACGTGATAGTAGCTACACAAATTTGCATAGGTTTAATACAAACTAGCTGTTGCCCGTAACTTCATACGCGTTACACAAATAAATGTGTAGGTAACCTAGAAAAAAAAGCGAAACTCGCTGTTGCTGACACCCCATTTTTATCGCTTGGGACCTATTTGTTACCCAATCATGTCGTAACGGCTAAACCGATTTCGATGAAATTTGGTATATACGTAGATTATAACCTGGGTTACTCCGTAGGCTACCTTTTACCTTTTAGCTTTTATCTAGGATGGGATTTATAAATGGGTAATGGGTTACCTACACATTTAGTAGTGTAACGCGTATGAAGTCGCGGGCTACAGCTAGTAAATAAATAAACAAACGTCCAAACTTTCGCATTTATAATATTAGTGTGATTAAGTCTGCATTATCTATTTAAAGTAGATCTGTGGTTTGAAATATCTGCATTCTACCTCGTCTGAAACACCTAGTCGGGTTCCTGGAGCTTTATTTCTCGTCAATAAGGCTTGTGTTATCTGGAAAGGATTTGCGGTGAGTTTGCTACCAGTGCCGCGGTGTGGAAATACCTTCAAAACAGTTTTTAATACTGTGAACTAAATTCTTAAGCCCTAAGGAAATGTTCATTTAATTTATACCTACTATTTATATAGTTCAAGTAACAAGACTCACATGTATTCAATCAATTACATTTCACAATCCATATCTATACATATATTATAAATTGGAAAGTAACTCCGTCTGTCTGTCTGTTTGTCACGTTTTCACGACTAAACGGCTGGATCGATCTCGATGAAATTTGGTAAACAGATAAATTATGACCTGGATTGGGATAAAGGCTACTTTTTACCCGACTGCGTGAACGGAGGGTTATGTTTTTAATTACAAACCACGCGTGCGAAGCCGCAGGCTGATCAGCTAGTTTAATTGTAATTTACACAATTACATGTCTTTCTATCTAGTGGGCGCCGTCCTTCGTTGTGCTTTCTAGTGCATGGTCTCTACTCTAGAACTTTTCTGCCCCAACGGCCGTCGGTTCTTCGAGCTATGTGCCCCGCCCACTGCCACTTCAGCTTGCTAATCCTCTTGGCTAGGTTTGTCATCGCAAAATATGTCAATAATAAAATATGTGCGCTTATTATATAATAGTATATTATGATACAAGTGAACTAAATTGCTCAGTATATAAGAGGCTGTCAGTTGTAGCCCAAGCCGTAGGCGAGGGCGTAAATCAGCCGAGTGTATAGTGCGCAAGTTGGTTCACGAGTTTCATACGTACTTTTTCAACACACTTGCGAGGAAAAAACAAATCTTCTGTACTAAAGCTTGACATTTTTACAATTATTTACCACACAGCAACAAATGCGATACAAACAAAAAAATGGGAAATGGCGCGCAAGTTATTTTTTTTGCAGTATACAGCTTACTTCAAAATTATAATTTTAATGATAAAATGCTAATATTTTTTAAAAAATATTGTGAATTATAAGTAACTTGATAATAATAAATGTTTTTTTCGTCTTAATTAGAGATACATTTATCTATTCCAAAAATGTAATTTAATAGGATTTTCAGCGGCATAAAACCTCTTTGTTGTTACAAAAACTGTATTACCCGATTGAAAATGCTATGTTTACTCGCATATAGTTAGGGACTAACTTAACTTTGTAGGGATAATTTTATTATGCACTAGTGTGTACTATTATTACGGACGCGTGTATTATAGTTCGGTTTATGGCCCAAATAACGATGTACTATGACTCACTTTACGAGCAAGTGTGTTAAAATAATAAATATTATATGGGGTGCAGCCGTACAAGATCAGCAGTGGACGTCTTACGACTGTTATTATGGTAATGATAAAACAGCGCTTTACTATTTAAGAGTATAATATGCTCAAGCAATATTGGATCTTATGACCAGTGTTATAAAGATTTTTTTAATTTACTAGCTAATTTGTAGTGCCGCAAGCTTTTAAACCGTATTTTCAGATATTGGCCCGCGTTTCATTGGAATTTTAATTGGATCGGGTAATTGTTGGGTCCAGTGTAACTTCATTCTAAAAAATTTATTTTATTCAAGCTTATTTATTGTAATTATAAAATTATAAGGTCAGTGAAATTACCATAATTTGAACCTCGTCATATTCCGGCCATCACCATCGTATCAGCCATGGGATGGGACGTCCACTGCAAAACATAGGCCTCTTACAAAGATTTCCAAAGCAACCAATCTTGTGTGGCCTGCGCCCAACGGAACACACAGGGGTAAATATCCAGTTTTTAGTGCAAATAGTACACCGGGCACACTTCCAACTGTTATTAATCAGGAGCAGTTGAGCTATCTATAGATCGTTTGTAACGATCTTTAGATGACTCAACTGTTTCTTATGTATTTTATAGAGGCCAAAACGATTTTTTATTTTTATTTTTGTTTTTTCGTGTATCTGTCTGTCCCATAACAGTTTGTTACTAAAAAAATATTTGCTGATTGTACAAAGTACAGTACATTAGAGTAAGTACAGTATTGTACTAGTTTCAGTAGTTCCATTTTAAATAGAAAAAAGGATTTGTCATGGAGATTGTATTTCAGTATAGAATATTATGAATGTAATTAGCCCCGTTCTATTTCAAAGTAACTTTCAGCCCTAGGGCCGGAAATCGCGCTTTCGGGGTTGTTTTAGTGTAAACATTGTCGTACTTTCAGACCATGAGTGATCATAAAGATTTACTTAAGTTCCTATTCATGATTTAAAGTTATGTGTTATTCTCGCGTGCAAGCGATCAATTGAGTACGAGATTTACTGAACCGATTTTGAAAATTCTTTTACTAATGGAATACTACATTATCCCTGGTTTAAATATTGCAGAATCTACTAATATCATAAATATGATGAACAAGGACAAGAAAATCAGGAGTAATATGAGAAAGGACATAAGATAGACGTAAGTTGTGCACGTGGTAGTTTTAGTCAGTAGGTAAAAACAGCAATCTGAAAATATTATTTATTATACTATTTTCGTCATATTTCACCATAATTCCAAAGTTATACCGCAAAAAAATGTGTTTTGGAATGTACGTTCAAAATAGGTATCTACCACCTATTCCTGACATCTATAGTACCTATGTTACACAATAAAATTATTTTATGATTATGTTGGCCTCTTTTACAATCAAAGTAGTAAATATATATAGCTTCAGTAGTGGTTAAGATAATCAGCTTGGTCCAGACTCCTGAAAAGGCCATTTTCTTCAGAATTGGTTCTGCGTTGAGAGCATCTGAACGCGAACCCATTTGAATAGGAAACAGGCCACCTGGCCTTCGCCGTTTATTCTACATCCAACTAAACCAATTTCCATAAGAATGGTAATGGAGATGTCATGCGTGAAATCTGACATATAAAAAGCCTCAAAGAAATAGTATAAACTTTTCTGTGACTACCGTCTACTTATAATATTATTACAAGACATTGTTAAGCAAATTTAAACATATTTTCTGCTTCACAAACTAGTACCTATTTGGTGCGGATCTGGTTGTTTCCTCATATATTGCAAGTAGGCAGTTACAAAAAAACATAAGTATTATATCAGTTATCTGGTTCCCATAGTACAAGATGTGTTTAGTTTGGGGCTAGATGGCGCTGTGTGAAATGTCCAGCATTATTTATTTATTTATTTGTTTAAGAAGGCTATAGAGGTGATTGGAATAGGATACCGGAGAGATTAGCGTGATATCAACAAGCCAAATAGATCTAATTGTTGAATATTTATGACAAAAATGTTAGCAGTATTATAATCTGTTATTCTCGTATATGTACGCTATGCAAGCTTAATAAAGCCAGTTTTTTTTTATCGACGGACGTGATAGAACAAATGTATGCCCATCTGATGTTAAGTAGTAACAATTGCCTATGACAAAGTATTGGCTTATAGGTCACACACCTTAAGAGCACGCATGCACATGCGCAGTACATACAACAATGGTTTAGATGCTCACAGTCGAACCTGTTTGAAAACGCTTTTAGTATAACCGTTGGAGCTGGCCCAAATACTGCGCCCCAGGGATGTGCACCGCTTGCGCATGGTGCTGTAGAAAATGTCCACTCGCGCCTCGGCGAACATCCCCGACGCGCTGCAGAATCGGGGCAGCCCCCCCCCCCCCCCCCCCCCCGCCCCTCCCACCCTAAACGCGTTGTTATACTGTACGCGTAGGGCGCTGTACTATTTTTGCGTATAATGTATATTATATATGTATATATTCATGCCAACTTTGGTCTAATTTTACTAGAAAGGCCATCAACATCATAAGGGTCCAGTACAATGATGCTTACCGGGCTCTTATTAGGTAGCCGAGATACTGCAGTGCGTCGAGAATGTTCTCCGAGGCGGGTGTTCCCGACTTTTTCGCTATGATCCGAGCTCGCGTAGCGTCGTTTTGGAGTAGGCTGAGTCGCTCCAACAATAGCGTACGGAGGGCTGTCTCTGACCAGATTTATAAAAATGGAATTTATAAGTATTGGATATCCGTCCACCTGGACGGAAATAAAAAATGACTATTACTATTGTTTATTGGCATATTCAGTATTTTTAACTGACTTCAAAAAATGAGGAGGTTCTCAATTTTGTTGTTTTTTAGTGTATTTTTCATTTGTATGTGATAAGGCTCGTATTTTTGTGCCTGAAATAAACGTATTTTATTTTATTTATTTTATAATTAACCCACAGACTGCTCGTGTAGAAGCTAGTACAGTAGGCTCGGAATAGGCAAATTTTTACATTAGTGGAGCAACGCGCAAACCTACGGCCAATCATGTTTGCTCTCACAGACAACGCCCTCCGCTCCCTCTTAATGTTTTTCAGGTCAGAGGTTATCTAATATCCAAGATATTTAAATTGATCAAATCGCTTCAGCGGCGGACATTGGCGACCTCTGGCCTGAAATACCTTGCATTTCCTCTTTTTAGGGTTCCGTACCGAAAAAAGGTAAAAAAGGAACCCTTATAAGATCACTTTCTTGTCCGTCAGTCCATCTGTCCATGTGTCACCACCGATTTTCTCAGGAACGGGTGGACCTAGCAAGTTCTATAGCCCCTATTAGGTGTGTCAAAATCAAGGTCCTTAGTCAACACTATAAAAAGATATGGGCAAATTTAGATTTTCGTGAAAACTTGTAAGTACCAAAATTTACCTTATTTTTCAACTTTTTTATTTTTCGGAATTTTCACTTTAATTGTGCTGTTAAGACCTTGTTTTTAACCAAAATTGACAATTATAGGTCAACCGGAAGTACCCTATAGGATTTGGGTCGAAAACCTATAAGGTAGTTGCCGTTGACCTAGAATCACGAAATTTGACAAAAAGCAAGGTCATACAGCACAAATAAAGGCAAAACTCCAAAAAATAATATGTGTGGAAAATTAAATACGCACGCATACTCAAAACTTAGCCACCAAAAAATGATGCCAATTTTATAATGACGGTATATACGAAACCCTTGGCGCACGAGTTCAACTCGCACTTGACCGGTTTTCTTTACATTGTGTTGTAGGAAATAAAGCTGCGCATATTTTTCACAAATGCCTAACATTTTCGTAAGTATGAGTGTCCTACATATAGGGTGTAGAACATCGCCAGCAACCCGGGTAGCTGGGGGCCCGAATTCCTCAAATGGTCGATGCTGAGTTCGTTATGGACTGGATACTTACCGTGCGACATAGACTTTACCGCCATCCTAACATCTTTAGCTGTAAATCTAGTACCTAGCTCCAGCCCGCACGGCTCAGTCCCGTTCACCGACTGTGATGATCCTAATGGCGATTTAACAGTAAAGTGATATCTAAACATGGTGCTAACACCATCCACACTCACAGGCAGGCCAAGCTTCCTGTTTAACTTATTTAAGATATACAGGTGTAAAGCCTCATGTGCCTGTAATTTCACCAGCAACCATATTCTTCAAATCGAAACAGCAATGCTGCTTGGTGGCAGAAGTTATATGCAAAAATTACAGCACTTCCTTGGGTGAGCCCTTTCACAAGAAATTCTACTACCATTAATTTATTTTTATTTTTTTCAGGAAACTTACACAGAAAACTAAATAAATTATAATACATGCAAAAAATAAATGTATTCTTAGGGCCAATTACAAATTTCCACAGATAATTAAAAAAAAGATTTATGTAATAACACAGCTACATTGAACGAAAACAGTTTGAAATTACAACCTTCGTTCATAAGACTTCTAGGTAGGTACATTAATTATTACAGAAGAACTAATCCGCAAGCAAGCTTGCTTGTCGAAGTATTGAATATATCAATAACAAAAAAAAAAAAAATCTCTAAACTTTTGCATCTGCCAAAGTGTTAAGCGAGGCGTTTGCTCGCATAACAAATGCGTTTTGCCTATAATTGGTTTTAACTAACATGTAAAATGTGCGGTCTCCTTATTCTGACTCTATAAGTGCGTAATCCCAGTAGCTCCAGTAACTCAGAGCCGTCAACCCTGCCATTTGCAATGCTCAGAAGATACGACAAATCGGAAGTTTTTCTACGTTCATACAGGGGAAGGAAGTGAAATTTACAACATCTAGTTATATAATCAGGAAGATAAACTTTAGCACGAAACTGCAAGTACCGCATACATCTCTTTTGTATTCCTTCTACACGTGTAGAATACACGTCATAGCAGGGATTCCACACTTAAGCAGAAATAGGTATAGTGGTAGTACTTCCCAGTAAACCCAGGCAAACCAACTAAAGTTTTACTTCAGTGTTGAAGTTAATGAATAATTACGTAAGCAAAGTTGGTATCTACTAAAACTGAACAACTTCTCGCCGCCTCATATTTCAGCAACTTGGAAATTTATTGGTTGATAATCTAGCCATAGCCTAGATTCAAACTGGACTGTGAGTGGATTATACAGTGGGTTATTAAGCAGTGGAGGGGAAATCCGGTAATACATTCGTAATGATTAACCCAGCGGAACTTATGGTGACTTTATCATCAGTATTTCATATCAGACATAGGACTACCACTGGTGAACATAGGCTGCTGAAATCGATAATAGTGTTAACTTTTAAGTTTATTGTTTAATGTATAACATACATAAAACAAGTCTTTAAGGTATTTATAGATATGGGCCTTGAAATAATATTTTGTACATTGGTGCCTGAAATAAACGTTATACAATATTATTATTATTTGTATCAGCCCGTAGAAGCCCACTGCAGGGCAAAAGCTTCCCTTCCCTCTTTCCATGAATCCCGGTTATTGGCTAATTGGAGCACTCTTTATGGTATGCATCCAGTTCATCCCTGCATCTCCGCCCGGGCCTACCATGCGGCCGACGCGCGTTTGGAAGCCATTCTGTACCATATCATGTTATTATTGTTATAGGCCTCCCCCATACATTCACAGATTTATTTAGAAATTTTATAATAATAAACTTACAAAAAAATTGTCTGTCCGTCCGTTTATCCGTCCCAATACAACCGTTTTACTTGTAAACTATAAGTGCTGTAAAGTTAAAATATGGTATAAAAATATTAATGTTTTATTGACACCTTGTAAATCTATATCTAAACTATATATACTATATAATATTATAAAGAGGAAATGTTTGTTTGTCTGTATTGAATAGGCCCTGAAACTACTGGACCAATTTAAACAAATATTTCCCTGTTGGGAAACTACACTATCCCCGGGTGACATAGGCTACTTTTTACCCAACTGCGCAGAAGGAGGTTAATGTTTTTATTGAAAATCTACGCGTGCGAAGCTGCGGATTGGTCAGCTAGATATGAAATAAATACAAAACAAACTTGTTTATTTCCCCTATAGAGAAGGTGGGGTGATTTTTTTTACTCACGCCCCCTGTCATGTAGGGTGTCGTTAAATAGGTCTACCTAAAACACTATAAGGTTCCCTTAACGCTTTTGATATACAAGTCTGTTTATGGAATATAAAGCTTCAAAGTGCTCATTTTCTTAGTAGAGTGTCGACCACAGACATGATAAATAAGGAGACAGGCTGATAAATACGAATTCTCAAGAAAGCAATGTCCCCGAATTTCCCCCTCTCGTGCCTACACCTACAAATAAAGCTTACGTACGATAATTAACTCGCGCAACACACACACTGAACGTAGCTCTAGTGTTGGCTACTTGACTAACTCACACTAACAAATCATCCTATTAATGCGTACAACTCGTACGTCACACTACCATAAAAACTTAGGCATACACTAGCGATGGACATTATCGATAAAATTTTATCGATATCTTAGGATTTTGAGAGATATCCCGTCCACATTCAATCTTAACTTTATGTTTTAGGATTTTTTTTATGAAATCAAACAAATACTCAACTACACAAGTACTAAATGAGAAACTTAATCCGAATTGATAAAATGTTTTACTAATTTATTGAAACCTACATTGCAACCCTTCTTTAACTATTTGTGAATATTCTTATATTTATTATTTACAAATTCAATTGTTGAAATGAACTAGTACATCACTAACTCGCAGCAGAAAACAGTGGCCGTACCACGCAACGAACATGCTATCGTGAGTATCGTTAGATATATATTCCATTGCGCCTTTTGTTTGTGGATTGTGACTCATTTTAAAATAAACGCAGCAATGTATTGCAAACAGTGAATATGAAATGCTTTTCGCACCGATTTCAAACTTGACTGATGACGTTGTTAATAATTTTAGCCTTGTGATTATTTTATAGGTAAAAACGTATATAAACAAGTAAACTTGAGTACTTACACGTGGAACGATATCCCATCTTTGCTATAATTTAATTTTATACTCTTGTTTTTGCATGTAATCACAGCACAATTTGGCATTTTGAGTGAATTTGTCTGAGACAGATCAAGCGCGACTAGTGCCCGATTTCGACGGACAATATAGTTTGGTCTTGTTGTTGAGATACGGACCACGCCCTTCGCCCTATCCCTTTACTTCCCTCATCCGTGGTGTCGACCCATTGTCGAGTGAGGTACTAGGCACATCACTAACGGCTCCCGTAAGGGCTGCAAGAGCGAACGAGATAGAAATATCATCGTCGCTTGTCCCACATTGACTCAGTCTGCCAGGAGCGTTAGCATCTAGTATAATTCAATTATAAATTTACGAGTCGTCCTACCAGTTATCAGTCCTAGCTTCAGAAATGTTCACAAGTGCTTTGGCTTCCTGCCAGCTCCTCCAGGCTCTACAGATAATTGAACGTAGCCTTTGTTACAGCAACAGCGTCTTTTGTTTCTTATTGAAATAATTTTATGGGTGGTTTTCTTTTGTGTTTTAACCCAGGACGTTCCAGCTGTTTTACGCGCAGACTAGTATTGCTTTGGAGCTGATACTTGGCAAGGTGATACGTTTTAGTAAGTCCTTGTTTTTTTGGTGCTCCAAAAAATCAAGGCAACAAAAAACAACCCCCCCACTTGTTATATGGTACATGCGCAGTAGCTACACTAGTTACTCACATACTTAATACATACTTTTCTGATATTAATTTTTATTTAAATTTTTCTATGTTTAATTAAATCACACTTGTACTAACCGTTTGGCATCTTTAATTAAGTTTTTTCTAACAAATATGGATCTTTGACATCTCAAAATAAATTAATTGAATATCGGGCATTATATATGGAAGTGGGGGGGGGGGGGGGGGGGGGGGAAGGGGGGGGTGTTACTTACGCACGCCATCGTGTGGAGTATGCTAGAAAACTTTTTTGATACGAGAGCCAAACTCGTATACCTCGTATATAAAGTATTCATAATAGTATCATATCAATGTTCATACAAAATTACTTTTTTATTTTAAAAAGTCCTAGATACAGCCGTACTAATTACCTCCCCTCCCGACCACCTACCAGCGAAGGGGGTGTGTTAACAGTGATTATACCTATATAAAATAGACGAAATCACTATTTTGTATTTCCCTGTTTTCTCCTCTAAAACTGGACCGATTTTAATATTTTTTTTAGAGAATATAATAAAAAAAACGCTTCAGCTATGCCTCTATGTTTCCTTTTATTTATTTATATTCGTCAAATTTGTTTGTTGGATGTCTAAAAAGGGCGGTAAAACTGAACAATTTCTGTGATTTTAGAAGGTTCCTAATTCTTAAAATAACTAATTTATGGAGAAAAACAAAACCTAAAGGCATGACAGGGTACTTAGAAATTGTATGGTAATAAGTTATTTGGTCTAGTGTCACTATCCAGGTGGGAAACAGGGGAGTACTTTTGTATGGACTAAACGCCGCCCGCATTTCCTTTTTAATATTTATTTGTGAGCCTTTTTGTAAGATACCCTGTGGTTGATATGATAGTGGTCAGAATCACCTTTCCGATGAGAATACTATCGCTAAGTAACCAACATTCGCCGAGGAACAAATGTTTGTATGATCTATAGATATTTATTCTATGTATTTGTATTTATTTATTTAATCGACAAAAGTTACATACTAATAGTAGTATATAAAGCACTATAAAACCTTAAAGGTAAGCCTTGGTGCTTAGAGACACTCGAGCCTTACCCAAATGAGGTGTTATTCTTTTGTAGTGTATATATGAGTGCGAGACGAGTTGTTATTCGGAGCGGATCGCACTCACCCTGAAGGTTCACGAATTGAATCGAAACATTGTCGGTCGAAACACCGCAAAACGGTAGGTACCTGATAAACTTCGTATTTATAATAACCATTGAAATCAATCATGAAAGGTATCTAAATAAAATTACTATATTATATGTATTTACAAAAAAATGTATGAGTATTCTATCAGTTATCTGGTTTTCATAGTACAAGTTTGGTTAGTTTGGGACTAGACAGCGCTGTGTGAAATGTCCAGTATTATTTATTATTATTATTATTATTCAATGCACGTAGACTCCATTTATAGCTTAGCATTTTCTGAACATTTTTCAGAGTTTAGAACAAAGCATGTTTCTGTAAGCCCGCAGTTTCTCAGCGAAGTGGATTGTGCTTATCTGCAGTTGTGATAAGATGAGGGACAAAGTGGGCTTTGTTTTGAAGAATAATGGTACTCTTGTAGTGACATTAGTAAAACGAAACATCAACAATGTTGTCTGTTACGATGCACTAAAGCACTGCTATTCAAAATGTGACATGGATGATTATTTTTATATATATAGGTATACTTTAATAGCTGACTAATCCGCAGCGTAGTTTTTCAATAAAAACATTACCCTCCTTCAGCGCGGTTGGGTAAAAAGTAGTCTATGTTACTCAAGGATAATGTAGCATTCTAATAGTGAAGGAACTTTCAAAATCGGACTCGTAGTTTTTGAGTTTATTCATCTTTCCTCTTTATAATATTAATAGTATAGATAAACAAAGTATTTATTCAGTAATGTCTTAACATAATAAATATTTTTTACAAGAAAGATAGTCAAACAGCTTTAATCTGAATAATTTTGAACTTTATTAACGAACAGTTAAAGATTAATTTCTCTAACTCAGTATATTCTGTAACAGTTTCAAAAGGTAATATTATGTACTCGCGATACGTTGAACGAATCAATTTGAAAATTGACGAAACTTTTCATTCAGTTACTGTGCATTATGCACCTACCGATATGAGGAACCATTTTAAATTTTAACGTGTAATGCTTACCAAATAAATAATTATGAAATTTCACCGAAATAAGTTTAGCCATTTAGTCGTGAAAACGATATAAACAGACACAAAGAGAGACAAAATTATAATGATACCAAACTCAACTCAAAAGCAGCAAATAACATCCTACCAAATCAAAGCCTTACTAAGAGCCCTCTACAAAAGCAACGTATTTGAAATCTGCAAGTGTCTGAAGCGATGGCGATAAGACCGCTCTCAAGGTGACCTGAGAACACTCCATGATTTGAACTGTCAGAAATGTTGGAGTGCGGTTCTTGAGATGTAGCATCATTTTTGTCATTTTTTTTAATTAAGTAAGTGTTTGATATTTTTCCGGACAATAATTTGATAGGATCTATTAAAAAAACCTTGTTAGTCACCAATCCTCTTTTAAACCCCGACATAAAAAGGAGTACTATAATTTTAACACCCATGTGTTTCTGTGTGACAAGATTTATTTAAATATAATGATGAAGATCAAATCAGCCGATCCGAAATCAGCACTTTTCATTTTTGGTCAAGGGATCTTAGCATATAGAATACTAGCTGACCTGCCAGGGCTACGCACGCGTGGTTTGTCAATAAAAATATTACCCTCCTTCTTCGCAGTCGGTTAAAAAGTAACTTATTTCCCAATATCGGTCAAAATCTGGTATACCAAATTTCATCGAAATCGGTCTAGCTGTTAAGTGGTGAAAACGTAAGAAACAGACAAAGAGACAGTTACTTTCAAATGTATAATTCTTGTATACCATGTACACACGGCTACACATCAAGCTATACATCCAGCAGAAGCTGACCTCTCATTCTACGAAAAGCCTACACAATGCGAGGTCAGCTTATACTGGAATATATAGTTTGATGTGTAGCCGTGTGTACTAACATAGACTGCGCCTGTACAGTTATACATATATTGCAGTACTTCGTTATACCCATGAATAAGTTCTAAATAAAAATATATTAAAAAAACCGTAACTATTGTTGATATCAGTGTTAGTAAATAGTTTTAACTCATGCAAATAAGCAATGAACTAACAGAAAACAATAGTGCAGCAACTGGTGTACACATCCGACCACAGATTTATAAGTAAACTTGGGCGGATAAGCATTGTGTTAACTTTGCGGCAAGTAGGCCACTGATCACCGCTTCAGGAATATAACATGTTGTTTTCCGTGGTTTATGTTCTTTGTAGCCGTATTTCCAAACTTTCGCGATAACTGTACATAATTACTAATTAAACCGGGACTTACCGCGTATGTACCTATTTTATTTGTTATCCCGTCTTTTCGACATTATTGCAACAACCGTAGTCGCGGGCAGTCCGTTTACATCAGTTTGCTGCGACCACGGCTGTTAACACAGTCGAAACGTCGGAATAACAAATAAAAATGGTACATACGCTATAAATACCCGTTTTAATCAATAATTATGTACAGTGATCGCGAAAGTTTGAAAAATACTGTAGTTATGTTTGTTTGTCCGAGGATAACTTTCGAAGTATGGATCCAATCATCTTGAAATAGGTAGGTAATTTGGGGGGGGGGGTTGTTGAAATATTGGGGTTCAAGTAATAAGTGGGGTAAAAAAACAAAATGGGACTAAACAAATCCGGTGAAGTGGCACGTTCAATAACAGGTATTTATGAAAAAAATTCGACACATTTTTTTTAGTTTCAACCTTGTAGTTATTAAGATATTAGCCATAATAAAAGAAGGAAAAAATAGTGCATAAACAATGTTGTAAGCGATCTATTTTAGAGCCGAGATATTTTGTCGTACGATGCGAGCGAAGGCGAGTGAGGACGCTAATAGGGTTTAATGGATCGCTTACAACGTATAACACACTTTTTGATCACGACTGCGGGAAATTTGTTGCTAAAAGGACAATATTAATACCTTATAATTTTTACAACAATACTAATACTATGTTATTTTTTGAGTTTTATTCACATAACACTTTGTTTAGGAAAAACATTTTTAACAGTAACTTATTCCTCGCATAAAATAAAACACCGCCTGAACTTTATGACTTCCGAATGCAGTTTATTTTTCCGTTGCAAATACCTGAGTTATTGGTATCGTAAACAGTATGCTAAATAATCACTTCCTTTTGTTTTTATTATGTACGATATTTTTTATGGAGATGGCGTGGTGTTTCTCTACGAGATCGAATCAGATATGAGGAGATTCGTAGATGCACAAAGTCACCGACATAGCACAAAGGATTAGCGAGCTGAAGTGGCTGTGGGCAGGGCACATAGCTCGAAGAACCGACGGCCGTTGGGGCAGAACGGTTCTGGTTACTTTCGAATCCATACTAACATTATAAGTACGTAAGTCTGTCTCTCTGTCTGTTTGTTGCGTTTTCACGACTAAACGGCTAGACCCATTTCGATGAAATTTGGTAAACGGATAGATTATGACCGGGATTGAGATATGTTATTATGTTACTTTTTACCCGACTGTGAAGAAGGACGTAATTTGATTTAACAAGAGTTCTAAGTTAAACACTATGTCAACTTATTTGCGATTTGCGTACCAACACGCCAATCAAATCGCGAATAAGTTGACATAGTGTCTAACTTAGAACTCTTGTTAAATCAAATTGAGTTTCTCGAAGGTTGATTAGTTAATAATTAGCTAAACCAAAGAATCACTTTTTGAATGTCAAACTAGTGTTATTTTTATAGGGTCACACCACCTAAAACAATAATTTAGTTCAATCATTCATTCCTACGCGTCATAAATGTGCTTATGTCAATGTCTACACGTTAGAAATTTTTGTCGAAAATCAAATGTACAATTTGAATGTGTGGAAAAAACGTTAATTTTCGTCGTAAAAAACGGCAAATCAGCGTTCCTACAACCCATTTTCACGTTTGACAAGAGATTTTGTATGATTGAATTGACAACCTGATTAAATAATCTCTGATTAAAATCAAATGAGGTAAAATACGTTCCAGCAACCCAACTGGCACTTAACAAGAGGTTTGACCAATGGTCAACTGATTTTCGAGTTAATCATCCTTCCAACAACCGGCCCTTAGACAATCATTTATTTGCCATATAGCAGACATAATACAAAGTCAAAAAATATTTAAAATAATCACTATACAGTACCTACATGCAAAACAGACACAAATAAACAATATAATATAACTATTAACTTTAAGCATGAGGTAGACATGTTAAGTGGTATAGCAGCAAAAGGGCCTCAACTCAGCATTATGTCAACTGGGTTAGCAGTTGACGCTGTTATTCTGCCGATTTCGAATAAAATACGTAAGTTATCTCCGGTACCAAAGTTTGTAAAGCAAGAAATCTGAAGTAATTATGGTTTAAAATATATGAAGATTACAAGAAAAATAAAATTAAGTCGCTATCTATAAAAGTTTTCTAAGAAATCAATCTTCAAAGTTTTCTAAGTCACATAACTGGATGTCGCTGCTAAATTAGCATTAATCTAGGAAGATTCAGAACCCTCGGCTTGCGAATCTCAACTACACTTGATCGGTCTTGCTTTTATTGAGAACATTGTTTAGTCGAGTATAGGTACCTATATACGTGTTAATTACCCATTTAAGACAATATACAAATTTAATTTCGGTGACGATTGGGCGGAGCATCCGGAAATGCAAACAAGTGACAGTGCTATTTACTTGCTTAGGTGAAGAACGAGACAAACATCATGTATCATACATACATGTGTATCATTACATGTATCATAGCCGCGCTGCATTGTCGCGAGTGTAAATGATGTAGGTGACAAAAGATAAAATCTCGAATTGCATGACAACCAACAAATTAAACAAAAAATGCTTTTCCATTAATTTAGGAACCATAATTACCTAGATAACTATGTAAAAAAAATCTATAAATCTTTTCTAGAGTCGGAGAATAAACGATATTAGTGTTTTAGAAGAGCCGATTTTGACAAATAATTGTATCGATAAAAGTTTAACCATTTGCGTTTCTGACTTTCATTTATGTAGTTTAAATGCTCAAGTAAATATTGCTCAAATATGAAATCAGTACCATTTTTCGTTATTGAACACGACAGTTACTTAGCGGCTCAAATTTTTTGACATGTCGCCTTAGTATTAATTATTAGTAATTATTTAGTCGATGGAAATCAGCAGCTAATTTTACATTTTTACATACAGTCTGTCACCTCATTCACGGCATAAATTTAAAACGCATGCAGAATCGTAACTGATTTTAGAGGTTGGTTTAATACCGGTAGCTTGCATATTTATCCAGTAATGGATACATTTCCAATAATATTTTTTTACATAAATCGGCGGTGCCTATTCTCCGATGCCGTTTAGTCAGTTGAACACCTGTTCAAATCATATATATTCATCATGTAAGTAGGTAGGTACCTACTTACATGCTGAATAAATATGATTTGTCTACCTATCTTATACAGGCTGTTACATTGATATTTTAGAACTTGAAATTAAATTCGATTGAAAATAAAAAAAATCGTGGTAATTGATAAAAATAACTATTTTACAACAATACTCCCTACCCGTGATCTGAATAATTGTCTTAAATGCGGTGACAAGCAGTTTTTAAAAATGTTTTTTAATAATAATTTTTAGTACATTATCCTAAGACAAATAAGCTCGTACTTTTACTTGTAACTTATAATAAGTTTTTGGGTAGAATAAAACCAAGAAACAGCCCATTTTATGCGCAACTAAACTAAAATGATTTTATAAAAACATATCATCATCATCATCATATCAGCCGTAGGACGTCCACTGCTGGACAAAGGCCTCCTTCATTGATCTCCAGGAACTGCGGTTGGAAGCGGCCTGCATCCAACGCCGACCTGCGGTTCTTACCAAGGCCACGGACCGGCAAGCGCAGCGTAGGACGTCCACCTTTAGATGGGCAGACGACTTGGTAAGAAAAAATATATACTATGAGCTAATTTTTTCACGTGTCATTACACGCGAAACACGAAATACACGCGAAACACACGGCTATTATAATATTTCTGGCACACCTCGTATGATAGCTACATTACTGCATATGTGGCAGTTCGTGATGAATAATAATAAGCGCGGGTTCCGTACTAAAAACATTGTCATGCAAATAGATTTTTTTTATACAACTTATATGGCAAACGAGCATGCGGTCCACCAGATGTTAAGTGGCTACTGCAGCCCATGGATAATAATAATAACAAAGCCTTTATTAAAAATATCTTATAAACACATATTTCTTACTCAACTAAAATATTTAACATAGACACTAGTTCTGCGAAGATTGTCTTGCTACTCAGCATAGGCCTCCCCTAAAGCTTTCCATAAAGTGCGGTCTTGTGTGTTCCTTCTCCATGTGACGCCTGCTATTCTTTTTATGTCATCTTCCCATATCTGAAGCTGTCTCCCTCTCTTTCTTTTGTGTTGTCTTGGACACCATTCGGTCACATCTTTTGCCCACTTGACCTTTTTGTTCCTCATCATGTCCACCTCCACTTTAGTTTCTTGACACAATATGTCACATCCGTAACTCTAGTTTGCTTCCGGATTGTTTCAAGTTTTATTTTATTTTTAGTTTAATATTGAGCATGATTCTTTCCATTATATGGTGGCAGGTCTCTAACGCGCGTATATTTTGTTTTGTTAGACTCCATGTTTGACATCCATACGTCATAACGGGCAGAATACATGAATCGAATACTTTTTCTTATATTTCAGTGGTATCTCTGGATTTTTTTGCCCATGGATATCCACACATAGTTCAAAACAAGGTATTATGTTGTCTTGATCTCTATGTGGATACGTTGCCATACTATAGGACTTAGCTGTCATGCCTATGTGTCAGTAATTACAGGAACATACCATTACCGTTAGATTGATGTGTTTATAACGTAACTCGATCTATTTCTTGAATACTATCATCATTTTAAGTTATACTACTTTATAAAGATCACCGTAAGAAAGAGGGGACTCCTCTAATACAGGTTATTGCAACTTAACATAGGAAAACCCAACCCATGTCTTACAGGTTTTGTAATATAATAAAAAAAAATTGTACAACGAATAAGGAATAGCTATAGAACTATATTTTGCCAAATATAGTACAATGGGTGGCCTTATCCCTGAAAGTGATAACTTCCAGGTAACCTTTAGATATAAAGTAATGAGTGAAGCAGTAAGGGACGGTAGTCCACAAAGTATAATTATGAAAGTAGATATAAAAATTGGGTTTTTTTCAAGTAGCTTGTGTACAATCGTATTTTATTAAGATCTGTTTTTTTATACAACTTATATGGCAAACGAGCATGCAGTCCACCAGATGTTAAGTGGCTACTGCAGCCCATGGATATCCACATAGAATTCAAAACAAGCTGTTATGTTGTCTTGATCTCTATGTGAATACGTTGCCATACTATAGGACTTAGCTGTTATGCCTATGTGCCAGTAATTACAGGAACATACCATTACCATCTAACCGGAACACAGCAGCACAAGTAATGCTATTTGGCGGCAGATAAAGGTAAGGCGGTGGTGCCCACTTCCTCGAGCTCGTTCACAAAAGCTCTACCACCAGTGAACGTATTTTGTTGCTTTCTTATTAGAGGTATCCTCAGAAATTTTCGTTCATTTATAAATATTACTGTATTACTGGACATTTTACACAACGCTATCTAGCCTCAAACTAAGCAGAGCTTGTATTATGGGAACCAGATAACTGATAGAATACCTATATACTTTTATTTTTGTAAGTACATTCATCTATACTAATATTATAAAGAGAAAAGATTTGTTTGTTTGTATTGAATAGACTCCGAAACTACTGGACCGATTTAAAAAGTTATTTCACTGTTCGGAAGCTACACTATCTTCGGGTGACATAGGCTACTTTTTACTCAACTGTGCAGAAGGAGGGTAATGTTTTTGATATAATATTAAAACAATATTTAAAGGTAAATTAAAAAAAATGGCTCTTAGAGAATTCTTTTTACTCTGTAGGTGAGTTCTACACATTGCCTATTATATAAGTTGATGAATTTATTATACAATTAATTATATATATTCATATTAGAAATTTTAATAATGCTCAATATTCAATTTATTGCTTGTATATATAACTAGTGGTCCCGCCGAACTTCGTATCGGCTTGACATGCATATGTATAACGCGGGCTGTCAATATAAGTCACCCTGGTAGAATTGTTAATTGTTGTCCCCGGCCATCATTATGTATGAGAAAATTAATGACTTCCACAAATAATTCAATACCAAAATTAGCCAAATCGCTCCACCCGTTCTCGAGTTTTAGCGAGACTAACGAACAGCAATAAATTTTTATATATATAGACAATATATCTCGGGATAACTCCTACCGAAGCATCTGTTTCAAACGATATTCATTTTTTTTACATCCTCTTTGACGATATTTGCAGCACGCATTCTGTCAATTCTATGTCAAACGTCATAAGGTTACATTATAAAAGCGCTAAGGTTAGATTATAAATAATGTTATATGGTGGTGAAGTATTCTTAAATTTTCTAATTTTGCGCGCAATTTTCTTAATTTTTTCTTTCATAAGAACCTTCTCCTGATAATAAGAAATACAACAAAAACGAATTGGCTAAATTGGTCCAGGCGTTGTAGAGGTATGCGCTTACCAACACATTTTGCGATTCATTTTTATATTATAGATAGATTATTGTGTTTTTGACTTGTAACTTGGCGTTATAAATTAAGAATTGAATTGTATTGTATTGAAAAACTACGCATGCGAAGCTGCGGATTGGTCAGCTAGTATAATATATAGCAATACATTCAGACCCAGAACAAATATTTGTAGATCATTGATCCTCAGACAAACATTTATTCCGCGGCGGGAATTGAACCCGTTACCTTCTGTTTCTCAGCTGGCTGTTCGCCCACTGCACCACGGAGGTCGTCACTCATTCGTTCATTTCATTCAGTTATTCATTTTGTGTTGTCAGTATGCACATACTTACTTCATACATTTAATCATCCGATTGTTTTAGAGGGGTTTAGAATATTTTCGTTGAGGAACCCTAAAATTTACCAACTGGTCTAACAATAAGCCACGGATTGACCACACTAGTGAATAATATGTCTGTGTGATATCTTGATTGTTTTCCTGTGTTGTGTTTATAAAGGAATCGCACGGGACAAGCGCTCAGTACAAATCTTTACTGTTCAGACGGCAGCGATGTTTAACATGAAGTTCCTTTTTGGTAAGTTTATTTTTAAATAATTAAATCAACATCGACTGTCATGAAAAAATATGTTTGGCTGAAGGATGTCGTATTTGGTCGTTTCCGAGGAGGGATACCGAACACCGAGAACTCAAAGTGTTTATGTAGTAAAAAAAGATAGTAAAAACTTATTATAAAATGTATTTTAGGCTAAGGTATCTTTGTGGGCCGTATAATAAGTTCATTACTATCTTGTAACTATTTTGTTGTTACCTGAATTAAAAGATTTATTACCTATTAACAAATAGATAATGCTGGACATTTCAGACCATGCTATAAAGCCCTTAACTAAGCAAAACTCGTACCATGGGAACCAGTTAACTGATGGAATACCATGTATATTTCATTGGAAATATATTCTTTTAATTTAGAGAGGAATACCCAGAACCGGAACAAAAATCTGTTTATTATGAACACATTTGTTTCGCGGTGGGAAACGCACCTTTAAGCTTTTGCGTTGAAGCCGGCTATTTTCTCAAGCCACTGCCGTTAAGGTCACAAAAAATCGATTATTGATGATTTATATAAACGAAAAATTTAAGATCTGCGCCTTCGCCGTGATTCTCATGTTCTGTCTCTTCTCTATTCTATTCTATTCAATCCTTTCTCCCCCCCCCCTTGCTATTTTCAAGGTTTGCTCTTCTCTATTCTTCCAATACTTATTCTCTCAGGTCATCGGAAAACCTATCCCCCAAAACACCCGCACACTCTAGTTCCTTCTGCGGGAAACCATTCACTGTCGAAGCAGTGCGCTTGTGGAATGCTTTGCCTGTGGAGATTAAACTAGCCTAGCTTTCTTGTCATTTGAGTTACTTAGTTATTTACTTATAATGTCTCCGTTTTAGAAGATTTGTAAGCTTAATGATTTATGTTATTAGTTGGGTATATATTAGTCTTTTATCTTAAGTATTTATCTATGTAATAAAAAATATATGTATAGTGTTATATTTTTTTATTACTCTTCATTTGTAAATATACTCGAAAGTGATGAGCGAAGCAGTAGTGCACCGCTGTCCATTAATGCTTTACTCATCACTTTCCATCCAAAGGTTGCCTGGAAAAAATAGCTTTCAGCGATATGGCCGCCCATTGTACTATATTTAGCATTAATTCGTTTTTTTAAGTATTCTTGATGTACAATAAAGCATTATACTGTTCTATTCTATTCAACGGGAAGTACTTAACAAACGATGACCTTATTTAAGGGCTTTGATTTATTTAAAAGGTTGAACATGCGGAAGAATTGCCGTATTTTGTGGTCGCGATAACATAGTTGATAGCTTGATTTTTTTACAGTTTCAAACGGCTGTAAATTTAAGTATTTGATATTAAACGGAACTTGATACTTTCACGCATTTCTGTGAAAAAGGTTCTTAACAGACAGACAGACCGACAATGGAGTGATCCTTCTTTCCTTTTGAGGTACGGAATCCTTAAAACCGTAACGAGATGCGTAACGAGATTATCCGACAGAGAACCAAGGTCTCCGACATAGCTCAGCGGATTAGCAAACTGAAGTGGCAGTGGGCTGGCCATATATATGCCGGATAACCGACAACCGTTGGGGCAAACGAGTTCTAGAGTGGAGACCGCGGCTTGCCAAACGTAGTGCGGGGCGCCCCCCGGCTAAGGGGAATGATGATTCAAAGATTTGTTTATTAAATTAAACAGATGCTTATGTTTTAAACCAAAGCGCAATCTGCCTAAAAATAACACATAATCAAAAAACATATATTAACCTTAAATATATCTTAACGGACACATAAATAGAACTAAGACTATCGTTAAATATGTCAACATGTTGGAACTCTTGTAGAAAGTGATTTACTAGCGCGAGCGGGCGGTGAGTAGGCGCATTGTTAGCGTGATGCGATCGTGTTACGTGTGTTAAGAAAGGCGGCGGGCAGAGGTTGGATGAGAAACCTATTTCCAGCAGTGGTCTAATGTGGCTGATGATGATGATGATTTTTGAGATGATTTTAAAAATCTTGAAATTTTCCGTATGTTTTCGGATAACTCTATAAATAAAATATTAGATGATGATGATGTCCCTAAAAACAGCGCTAAGCTACCTTTTTGTTTGTTTTCAGTATTTGCTATCATCCTTATTCTGGGATCCCTGATGGGAGCAGCGGCAGAATGCATCTGCCCGGATAACTATAGTCCCGTGTACGGGGCCGATGGCAAAATGTACAGCAACGCTTGCCGGTAAGTAGACTGCATTATCACTTACCATCAGGCGATGTTGTTCCAAATTATAAATATTTTGATATATCTAAATGGGCACACACAGTAATAAAAAATAAACTTAAATAAAATAGGGACGGGGTGAAAACAGAAGCCACCATTATGTGCTGTGGATGAATAATTAAGGAAATTATTTCCTTCATTAATCACCCTTCGCACGCGGCACTTCCAGAGCGGAGATGTGCAGCACTCAGCCACCACCCTCAGGATGCTGTTGCGGCTGTCCCGAACTTTGCTTATCAAATTCAAAGCTGGCCCTATAATTTATACAAGCCGCGTCAAAGGGCTAAGCAATTATAACTCATCCTCGCTCCTTCAACTCACTAAGTCGATGTCGTTAAAAATAATTTTATAAATATTATTTTATAACAGAAATAACCGTTATCCGACTTCATATAACAGAAAACAGAAAATTGTGAAAACGGGACTCTAAAACGAATAGTGGATCATAAAAGATCTACTTCATTTTTAAAGACCTTTTCAACAACACCCCAAACACCACAAAATTAACAATTTATTATAGAATAAAAGTTTTATTTAAAATATGGGAGTTGGGGGAGGCCTTTGCCCAGCAGTGGGAAAATGTAGGCTAGATAAAAAAATATTGATAATTAAAGTAAGTTTTGGTTATGAGCTCTATAAAAAGCGGGCTGCATTGCCCGCTGACCTCATAAATCCCAGCAGATAAACACCAACTCTCGGATCGCACATCGCTTCTAGAAATATCTTAAAAACAAAGATTTTTAAATTACTGTATCTTTTTTTCAGTTTGCGATGCAGCAACGTGGAGCTGGCTCAAGGCTCAAGGCAATGATAATCTAGAGGCCGTATTATGTATACTGATTTTGATAATAAACGTTTTAAATTAAACCTTATTTTGTTATATTTATTGAACTAATAACAAAAAGCGTTTTTGAGTTGAGACCAGACACTGGAAACGATTTTATCCAAGTTTAAATGTTAGTACTAGGTTCTAAATTACAAAAAGTAGCGTATGAGTCCAGGTATACCAAATCTATATACCAAATTTCATCGCAATCTGTTCAGCCGTCACGACGTTATTGAGTTGTAATAAACATCATCGACATCCAAATTTTCGCATTTACAGTGTGATTGAAAAGATTATAAACAGTAATAAAAAGATATATATTATTATAAATAATAATAAATAAATAAATATTGATGGTGCTGGACATTTCACACAGCGCTATCTAGCCCCAAACTAAGCAGAGCTTGTACTATGGGAACCAGATAACTGATTGAATACTTATATACCTTTTTTTGTAAATACTTACCTATATAATACATAGAAAAACATCTAGACCCGGAACAAATATTTGTAGATCATGCAAACATTTGTTCCGCGGCGGTAATCGAACCCACCCTCTGCGTCTCAGGCGGCTATACGCCCACTACGCCACGGAGGTCGTCAAATACCTAATTATTGTAAGGTATTGTAATAATTATACCTAATTATAGTTATCACGAAGAAAATTATTAAATAATAGTTTATAACTAATTTAAAAATATAATAAAAAAACAATTATAGGCTTGTACAGGAAAAAATGAATTTCTTTTTAGTTTTTTTTCTATTTATTTCTTTAGAAAATTAATTTGACAAGCAATGAATTCTGTATTAGGAATGTACGTCGACGAACCTACGTCATGCTTCGGAATAATTATCTTAACCAGAAAAGGGGATAATGCCCACTATTTTTGATATGTTTTTCAATATTCGATGTTTTAGCTGGCAAATTCTATCTAACAGCTATGTTTTAAATCACTCAGTTAACATATTATACGTTTAAATTCAATAGCAAATTACAAAACACACCCGATTTGAATATAAACAACTTGATGAATTTTTTCCTGAAAAAACATTTTTGAATTTTGGTTTATTTCTTTCCTCCCTCCTTCTTTTCTTATCTTGATCTAGTCTGGCCTACACTCTACGGCTCCCAGCAACCTTTATCAGCCTGAACGGCACCATCCTTCATCATACAAAAAAAAATGTATGTATTCTACCAGTTAATTAGTTCTCATTGTACAAGCTTCGCTTAGTTTAGGACTAGATAGTGCTGTATGAAGTATTCAGCATTATTTATTTATGTATTAATACTGTAAATCCTAGCCATCACAACACAATGTTGTCAGGATAAAATCACTCATAGCGATAAAACCACTGATTGTACTTCACATATAAACTAAAAACTTTTTGCTGATTATATGATTAGATTTAGTATTCAGTGCCGCTGAGTCTGCGCCGTGACATCGGAGCGCTCAGCGTTTTCTATAAAATATATAACGGTGAATGTTCTGAAGAGCTGTTAAATTTAATTCCTGCTTCCCATTTCTACCATCGAACCTCCCGCAACCGGCAACGAGCTCACCCACATATTGTAGATGCGTGAAAGTCTCACATGGTACGTTTTACGCGATCGTTTCAGCCACACACCTGCAACATGTGGAGTGACCTTCCTCCGGATGTTTTTCCGGTGGGCTTCAAAATGAGCGCCTTCAAGAGAGGTGTAAATGGGGTATTAAGTGCTAGGCAACGCGACTGCGGTACCACGAGTGCTGCAGGAGTTTATAGGCGGCGGTGACTACTTAACATCAGGAGGCCCGTCAGCGTGTGTCTACAAACATAATAAAAAAACAGTAATTTATTGCGTTCAAAAAAAAGTGGATTAAAATGTTAAATGTCAGATCTTAATTAGTAGTCAAGAGTCCAGCTCTTCATATGTACCCTGCAAGTAGGGTGTAGCAATACTAAAGCTAACTAGGCAAGTCTAGTGGAAATGAAGTTAGCGATTTTACGTTTTGAATTTATTGGTTAGTGAAATCATTATTGTAGAAAATTATTAACACGTTTTGTCGTTAACAAAGCCGTCTAGTGTGTAGTAAAGAAGAGATTTTAATGCAGTTTTCAGCAATAGATAGAGTGATTCAAGTGGAAGGTTAATATGTATAATTAGCTTTCGCCAGCGGCTTTGCTCGTGTTGTTTGTCAACAAAAAGTAGCCTATGTGTTAATCTAGGCTATAATCTACGTACATACCGATTTGAAAGTAACTCTGTCTCTCTGTCTGTTTGTTACCTTTTCACGACCTAACGGCTCGAGCGATTTCGATGGAATTTGGTACCTATATACTCGTACCTAGATAGATTATGAATGAACTTGAGACATAGGATATACTTTACGTGACTGCACGGTAGGAGGGTAATGTTTTATTGACAAACCACGCGTACGAAGCCGCGGGCGGGTCAGCTATTATATAATAAAACAATAAAAAAATACAATTATATTTAAATTAGGTTTTAAATTTTAATTATTTGTACGTTAAAGTTAGCCCTAAATGTTTATAATATATCCTCAAAAAATCCTGAATTATAATAACATTTCATCACTAATAATTGCTTAAATTTAGATTTAAATAAATTATCACTAAGCATTTTATATGAATTTTGTATTTTATTGTAAATACGTGTGGCCATGCAGACTACACTTGTATGTAACAATGCTGTTTTGTAGGTCGGTTGAACGTGACAGAAGATAAACTTTGTTAGAGAAGTTTCACGGGAATGATGTGCAGATCACTCACCTGATCACCATGAGGAACACGCAAAACAAGTATTGTTTCTTTATTTCCTTGATCTTGTATTGCATCTTGGTTTAACAGTCTGAAACCAGTTTAAGTCAAGGTTAGAGTAGGTGGTGTTATTAGCGGGGGGATTCTTGATGCTTTTCCTGTTTTGTTATAAATTATGTTTGAAGAGATATCTATAGGGTGTTCCGAAATAATCATGTAACAATGATATATAATGTAATAATATTTTATGTAGTATAATATTAATATTTATGTAATTTTATGATTATATTATATATATATTAAATTCATTTGATTTTATATTATCTTTAATAATGCCGCCGTCCTTATTTGTTCACATAGATCCTGTCCATCCAAAGGTTGCTTGGAAGAGATTGCTTTTAGCGATAAGGCCGCCCATTGTACCTATGATTTAAAAGTGTATTTTCTTTTATATGTTTATATTTAATGGTGTGCAATAAAGAAATTATCTAATCTAATCATGTGTTATCCACTTTTGGGTAACACATGATTAGATTAGATAATTATCTTACACAACATTTCGAAATTCGGTTTTAGGGTTCCCGAACAAAATTGTAAAAAGGGAAACCTTATGGTGCGGTTGTTTCCGTCCGTATATCGCAGATGATTATCTTAATAGTGAAACTTTTAAATTTGGATAAGGTATTATTAAATCCATTCAACTTCAAATGAAAATAAACATGATTAATTATTTATTTGTATGGCATTTTAAAATCGTTCATTAATATTGGGCCAAAATTTTAAAATCCAGTGGGGTATCATATGAAAGAGCGCGTTTCAGCTGGGGCACTACACAACCTTTACGTTTTTGTTGTTGTTTTCATATAGTTTTGGAAGTATGATGAAAAAATTCGAATAGAATTACTGGTTTGAATTTACGGGTTATCTCCGATACCGAAGTTTGTAAAGCGAGAAATCTGAAGTAATTATGGTTTAAAATATATGAAAGATTACAAGAAAAAATAAAATGAAGTCTCTATCTATAAAAGTTTTCTAAGAAATCAATCTTCAAAGTTTTCTTAGCCACATAACTGGATGGCGCTGTTAAATTAGCATTAATCTAGGAAGATTCAGAACTCTCGGCTTGCGAATCTCACTTACGGTGAGATCGGTCTTGAGTGAACCCGAGACAATGACTGTTGCAACACAGCCGAAACGCCGGGACAACAAATAAAAAAGGTACATATACGCGATAAATACCCGTTTTAATCAATAATTATTTAGAGATCGGTCTTGTTTTTATTGAGAACATTGTTAAGTCGAGTATAGGTAAATACGAGATAATTACCCATTTAATATTAGTAGTTATGTAGTCGATGGAAATCAGCAGTTTATTTTACATTTTTACATACAGTCACTCATTCATGACATAAATTTAAAACACATATGCAGAATCGTATTTACTGATTTTAGAGATTGGTTTTATACCGGTAACTTGAATATTTATCCAGTAATCGATACAATTCTAATAAACAATTTTTAACATAAATCAGCGGTGGGTGCCTATGCGCCGATGCCGTTTAGTCAGTTGAACAGGAACCTTCTTGTACAATGAATATAATATGATTTATTTAATTATTTTATACAGGCTTCTTCATTGATATTTTAGGACATGAAATTAAGGTCGATTGAAAAAAAAACATGGTTAATGTATGTGAAAAAAACTATTTTACAACAACACTCCCTACCCGTGATTAAAATTAATGTCTTAAATATGGTGGATATGCAGTACATAAAATGTTATGTAATAATAATTTTAGTACATTATCCTAAGACATATAAGCTCTTACTATATATATCTTGTAACTGAAACATATAATAAGTTTTTGATTAGAAAACATCCAAGAAACAGCCTATTTTATGCAGAACAAAACTAAAGTTATTTAAAAAAAATATATACTGTTAATTTTTTCACGTGTAATGATCAAACTTTCTGAATTTGAAGAAGACCCCACTTGAGTTAGTTTATTATTTCTGGCACACTTTGTACGATAGCTACATTACTATGTGGCAGTTCGTGATGAATAATATTTAGCGCGGGTTCCGTAGTAAAAACATTGTCATGCAAATGGATTGATGTGTTTATAACGTAACTCGAACTATTTCTTGAATACTATAATCATTTTAAGTGATACTACTTTTTAAAGATCACCGTAAGAAAGAGGGGACGCCTCTAATACAGGTTATTGCAACTTAACATAGGAAATCCCAACCCATGTCTCACAGTTTTTGTAATATAATAAAAAAAATTGTACAGTGAATAAGCTATACAGGTGGTTTTGAGAAGGGTGATGATGGTCAAGTCCGAAACCACGAGAGTTAGGGAAAAGTCGAGAAAGGAGTCATGCCCTCGATTTATATGAAAACAATAACTGCAATTTTTTTTCAATTTTACTTTTGACGAAAATGGACCCGAATGATTTTTCAAAAAAAAATACATCCGGTATTATTGAACCAATGGATTCTGTTGCTGATAAGGGTCAACCTTTGCAAATAAATATGTTACGAAAAACGAATGAAAATAGCAAATTTTCACTAATTTATATTTTTACACGGAAGAAAACCCACCTCCTATTAAACTTTTTGATCGTTATGTGTAAAACTTATTTGTATTATTAGCGGGATACTATGGTGATACTAAAAAATAAAAAAAAGAATTCCATTCATGTTTTTTCGAATAATTGTTTTGTTTCGAATTGAGTTGTTTGTGTTGGTTAATGACAATAAAAAGATCTTTCTATGAATGGATTTGTCAAATAGTGAACGATTTGATTTGCTGGAGGCCTATTTTTAAATAGTAGAAACATAGTTCGCGCACTTAGCTGGTATTAGAACTAATACCCACAGCGCTCTTTACCCTCGGAAAATGATCTAAATGTATTTTGTTGCTTTCTTTTTAAAAGTATCTTCAGTAATTTTCGTTCATTAATATAAATATTATTGTATTACTGGACATTTCACACAGCGATATCTAGCCCCAAACTAAGCAGAGCTTGTATTATAGGAACCACATAATTGTTAGAATACTTATATACTTTTATATACATATATAGCAATACATTTAGACCCGGAACAAATATCGGTAGATCATTGATCATCAGACAAACATTTGTTCCGCGGCGGAAATTGAACCCGTTACCTTCTGTGTCTCAACTGGTTTTTCGCCCACTGCACCACGGAGGTCATCACTCATTCGTTCATTTCATTCAGTCATTCATTTTGTGTTGTCGATATGCACAGACCTACTTCATACATTTTATCATCCGATGGTTTTTAGAGGGGTTTATAATATTTTCGTTGAGGAACCCTAAGATTTACAAACTGGTCTAACATCAAGCCTACGGATTGACCACACTAGTGTGTAATATATCTGTGTGATATCTCGGTTGTTTTCCTGTGTTGTGTTTATAAAGGAATCGCACGGGACAAGCGCTCAGTACAAATCTTTACTGTTCAGACGGCAGCGATGTTTAACATGAAGTTCCTTTTCGGTAAGTTTATTTTAAAATCATTAAATCAACATCGACTGTCATGAAAAAATATTTTTGGCTGAAGGATGTCGTATTTGGTCGTTTCCGAGGAGGCATACCGAACACCGAGAACTCAAGGTGTTTATGTAGTAAATAAAGATTTTTAAGAATAAAGGTTTTTATTATAAAATGTATTTTAGGCTAAGGTATCTTTGTGGGCCGTATAATAAGTTCATTAATATCTTGTAACTATTTTGTTGTTACCTGAATTAAAAGATTTATTACCTATTAACAAATAGATAATGCTGGACATTTCAGACCGTGCTATAAAGCCCTTAACTAAGCAAAACTCGTACCATGGGAACCAGTTAACTGATGGAATACCATGTATATTTTATTGGCAATATATTCTTTTAATTTAGAGAGGAATACCCAGAACCGGAACAAAAATCTGTTTATTATGAACACATTTGTTTCGCGGTGGGAAACGCACCTGCAAGCTTTTGCGTTGAAGGCGGCTATTTTCTCAAGCCACTGCCGTTAAGGTCACAAAAAATCGATTATTGATGATTTATATAAACGAAAAATTTAAGATCTGCGCCTTCGCCGTGATTCTCATGTTCTGTCTCTTCTCTATTCTATTCTATTCAATCCTTTCTCCCCCCCCCTTGCTATTTTCAAGGTTTGATTATCTCTATTCTTCCAATACTTATCCTCTCAGGTCATCGGAAAACCTATCCCCCAAAACACCCGCACACTCTAGTTCCTTCTGCGGGAAACCATTCACTGTCGAAGCAGTGCGCTTGTGGAATGCTTTGCCTGTGGAGATTAAACTAGCCTAGCTTTCTTGTCATTTGAGTTACTTAGTTATTTACATAAATTGTCTCCGTTTTAGAAGATTTGTAAGCTTAATGATTTATGTTATTAGTTGGGTATATATTAGTCTTTTATCTTAAGTATTTATCTATGTATTAGAAATATAAGTATAGTGTTATATTTTTTTTTATTACTCTTCATTTGTAAATATACTCGAAAGTGATGAGCGAAGCAGTAGTGCACCGCTGTCCATTAATGCTTTACTCATCACTTTCCATCCTAAGGTTGCCTGGAAAAATAGCTTTCAGCGATATGGCCGCCCATTGTTCTATATTTAGCATTAATTCGTTTTTTTAAGTATTCTTGATGTACAATAAAGCATTATACTGTTCTATTCTATTCAACGGGAAGTACTTAACAAACGATGACCTTATTTAAGGGCTTTGATTTATTTAAAAGGTTGAACATGCGGAAGAATTGCCGTATTTTGTGGTCGCGATAACATAGTTGATAGCTTGATTTTTTTACAGTTTCAAACGACTGTAGATTTAAGTATTTGATATTAAACTTGATACTTCCACGCATTTCTGTGAAAAAGGTTCTTAACAGACAGACAGACCGACAATGGAGTGATCCTTCTTTCCTTTTGAGGTACGGAATCCTTAAAACCGTAACGAGATGCGTAACGAGATTATCCAACAGAGAACCAAGGTCTCCGACATAGCTCAGCGGATTAGCAAACTGAAGTGGCAGTGGGCTGGCCATATATATGCCGGATAACCGACAACCGTTGGGGCAAACGAGTTCTTGAGTGGAGACCGCGGCTTGCCAAACGTAGTGCGGGGCGCCCTAGAACTAAGACTATCGTTAAATATGTCAACATGTTGGAACTCTTGTAGAAAGTCATTTACTAGCGCGAGCGGGCGGTGAGTAGGCGCGTTGTTAGCGTGATGCGATCGTGTTACGTGTGTTAAGAAAGGCGGCGGGCAGAGGTTGGATGAGAAACCTATTTCCAGCAGTGGTCTAATGTGGCTGATGATGATGATGATTTTTGAGATGATTTTAAAAATCTTGAAATTTTCTGTATGTTTTCGGATAACACTATAAATAAAATACTAGATGATGATGATGTCCCTAAAAACAGCGCTAAGCTACCTTTTTGTTTGTTTTCAGTATTTGCTATCATCCTGATGCTGGGATCCCTGATGGGAGCAGCGGCAGAATGCATCTGCCCGGATAACTATAGTCCCGTGTACGGGGCCGATGGCAAAATGTACAGCAACGCTTGCCGGTAAGTAGACTGCATTATCACTTACCATCAGGCGATGTTGTTCCAAATTATAAATATTTTGATATATCTAAATTGGCACACACAGTAATAAAAAATAAACTTAAATAAAATAGGGACGGGGTGAAAACAGAAGCGTCAAAGGGCTAAGCAATTATAACTCATCCTCGCTCCTTCAACTCACTAAGTCGATGTCGTTAAAAATAATTTTATAAATATTATTTTATAACAGAAATAACCGTTATCCGACTTCATATAACAGAAAATAGAAAATTGTGAAAACGGGACTCTAAAACGAATAGTGGATCATAAAAGATCTACTTCATTTTTAAAGACCTTTTCAACAACACCCCAAACACCACAAAATTAACAATTTATTATAGAATAAAAGTTTTATTTAAAATATGGGAGTTGGGGGAGGCCTTTGCCCAGCAGTGGGAAAATGTAGGCTAGATAAAAAACTATTGATAATTAAAGTAAGTTTTGGTTATGAGCTCTATAAAAAGCGGGCTGCATTGCCCGCTGACCTCATAAATCCCAGCAGATAAACACCAACTCTCGGATCGCACATCGCTTCTAGAAATATCTTAAAAACAAAGATTTTTAAATTACTGTATCTTTTTTTCAGTTTGCGATGCAGCAACGTGGAGCTGGCTCAAGGCTCAAGGCAATGATAATCTAGAGGCCGTATTATGTATACTGATTTTGATAATAAACGTTTTAAATTAAACCTTATTTTATTAAATATTTTGAACTACAGACAAAAAGCGTTTTTGAGTGGAAACCAGACACTGTAAACGATTCTATTCAGGTTTAAATGTTAGAGTACTAGATGTTAAACTACAAAAAGTAGCGTATGAATCCAGGTCTATATACCAATTCCTCTATCTATATACCAATTCCAATGCAATCGGTTCAGCCGTCACGACGTTATTGAGTTGTAATAAACTTCATCAACATTCAAACTTTCGCGTTTCGCATAAGGAATAGCTATAGAACTATATTTTGCCAAATATAGTACAATGGGTGGCTTTATCTCTGAAAATGATAACTTCCAGGTAACCTTTAGATATTTTATTTTATTTTTATTTTTAGAATTTTAGGAAAACTTACAGCTAGGTTACAGAAGAGGTATTTGAGTAAAAAATAAACAACAATAAATGCTACTTATTCTAAGAAGGCCAATTAAAAGTTTCCGCAGATAAGGTAAGAGATTAGTAGGTATTATATAAACAGGTAAGGTAGACGACACATAAAATGAGAAAGAAACTAAATAGAAGATATATCAATACACACATACACATACACGTCATCAGTTAAGTGCCTAATCTATAAATTAAAATAATTGTCACTAAGTAAGCGTTTGAGCTTACGTATTTTAGTGTTGAATAGATCAACCTCTTTATTTGGCTTAGCCAATGAATTAAAGGAGTGACAAGCTCTCACCATAAAAGAATTTTGCCTGTAATTGGTTGGAACCCTTGGAACGTAAAGAAGGTTAGGATTTCTCAATGCAGGCTTAATAGTTCGCAGTCCTATTAGCTCCAGAAGCTCTGGGCAATCCACAGTGTCATTTGCTATGTTAAACAGGTAAGTCAAATCAGCTATTTCCCTTCGTTCGGATAGAGGAAGAAAGTGAAACTTACGACATCTTGTATCATAGTCAGGTAGGAATAATCGAGCTCGGTATTGAAGCTAACGTAAAAACCTTTTTTGTATACCTTCTAAACGTGAGGAATAAACTTTATAACAAGGATTCCACACTTGCGAAGCGTATTCTAAATGAGTACGTACGTACGCACAATAAAGTATTTTAAACGTTTTGATACTCGTAAACTCTGCTGACATTCTCAGGACAAAACCAAGTGCGCGTGATGCCTTTTTAACTTTACTATTAATATGTTCGTCAAACAATAACTTACTATCAAACGTCACTCCCAGGTCTTCTATTGTAATTACTCTATTTAGCTGTGAGTTATAAAATTTATAATTATATGTCAATGTTGTAGGTTTACGAGTAAATGAGCAAACAAAGCATTTCGAGACATTCAGATCTAATTTGTTTAGTTGACAATAATTTTCGAATCTGTTTAGGTCACCTTGAAGGCGAAGATTATCCTCTAAGGTTTTTATTTGGTATATAATTTTCATATCGTCAGCATACAGTAGTATTTTAGAGTAAATAAAGCAAGAAGAAATGTCGTTAAGAAAAATGGTAAAAAGCAACGGACCAAGTAAGGATCCTTGGGGAACACCTGAAGGTATGCTCATAGGACACGAAGAGTAACCGCCCAAAACCACAGTTTGACACCGGTTGCGAACGTATGACGAAAACCATCTAAATAGATTACCCCTAATACCTATCCTCTGAAGCTTCACAAGAAGAACTGAGTGATCAATTCGATCAAAGCATTTAGAGTAGTCAGTATAAATAATGTCCACTTGCGAGGGTTCAGACATAAATCGTGACAAGAACTCAGCACATAGAAGGAGATTAGAGGTGGTAGACCTACCTCTTAAAAAACCGTGTTGATGACTTGAAATACTGTGCTTGAGTGCGGAATAAAGTTGTGTTTGGATGATTTTTTCTAGCACTTTGGCAAACAAGCACAGTTTCGATATTGGTCTGTAATTTTCTACTTTATTCTTTGGACCCTTTTTGTGAATGGGGGTTATGAACGCCGTCTTCCAAATATTAGGGACAACGCCCTCTGTGAGAGACCGGCGGTAAAGTAGTGTGAGAGGAAGAACAAGGCTCTTGGCACATTTAACAATTAAAATGGCTGGGATGTTGTCAGGTCCCGCTGATTTTGTTAGGTCTAGGTTTTTTAGCAGCTTAAAAACGTTTTCCTCTAGAATTTCGACTGTACTTATGTCCGCGGAGGACTCAGGATATGTCAAAGATAATGAATCAACCTGAACATTAGACTGGCGATTATCCAGAAAAGTTGAGTGAAAAAACTCGCAAAAAAAGTTACAAATCTCATCACCTTGGTCTGAGGAGTGGTTATCGTATTCTAACACAGAGGGAAAAGAGTTTGAGCGATTTTTACTTTTTATAAATGACCAAAAGGCGCGGGGGTTTGTTTTAATACAGTGTTCAATATTAGCTATGTAAGCATTATACATATCCTTCTCCATGGACTGCGCTCTTTCTCGCAATAAAATAAATGCGTGACGGTCATACAAGTTATTGTAAGTTTTATATTTTTTGTGAAATTTGGCTTTTTCACGGAGTAATTTAATCAAAGGCAGCCTATACCATAAAGGATACTTACGGGAAGGAGTAACTAGCTTAGTGGCAATGTAGGTATCACGCAAGCTATTTAATGTATAGTATAAAGTAATGAGTGAAGCAGCAAGAGACGGTAGTGCACAGAGCAAAATTAAGAAAGTAGAGAAAAAAAATATGTTTTTTTCAAGTAGCTTGTGTAGAATCGTTTTTTTATTATGATCTAAATGTATTTTTGTTGCTTTCTTTTTAAAGGTATACTCAGTAATTTTCGTTCCTATAAATATTACTGTACTACTGGACATTTCACACAGCGTTACCTAGCCCCAAACTAAGCAGAGCTTATTACCTTTAGCTTATTATGGGATAACTGATAGAATACTTAATACTTTTATTTTTGTAAATACATATTCTTGATTTGGGAACGCTTGAAAATGTTTTTATAAAATATAATTTTTAATTAAATCTAATATAAAACTATGATTACGTTTACACCGATTTGAGGTGGATTTAATAATAACGCTATTCAACGTACAGAGAGCCAACACGCTGGCCGATACTGAGACTGCTGTGTTGGCTAAAATGACAAAGCCTAAATTCTAAGAAGTGCATTTGCAAATGCAGCAAAGTTATACTTCTAAATTAATCTAGGGCTGATGGATGCGGGTCAACTATAACTCTTCTATTCCTAAGATCCCTAAAATATAAGATTTCAAACAATTTTAAACGAAACACATACAGTAAAAATATAAGAAAACTACAAATAACTAAGCCTAAAGTTGCGTATCCTTTCACCGAAGCTAGAGTCCTTTCTTTTATTTAAAACACTTTCAATCACTGCACTATGCTTTAAAGAGTACGCCATGAATTTAACTTCATCTAAGCTTCATGTTGAGTGCGCGTGCACTGGATAGACTCGCGTTCTTAGGTAGCTGCGGTAAGGTGATAATCTGGATCGGCTCCACAACATCTGATTCTATGATGATACGGTGACCAATACGGATTCCATTGATTTCCAAATCACAAGGCTCGTTGATGGTCACGAGATAAGTTCCGAATACAGGATGCTTGGTGCTTACTTCGTTGTCACAATATTTGGTTAGAGTAGTCTTCAGTCTACTATATATGTACCTAATTCCAATTATTAGCGTTGGCTTGCTGGACCTTCACATTCTCAATGTGGACCTAATGCTGCGTACAGTGAGTGAGATCATCGTCGAATTTCATCAGCTGTTCCATACAAGTGAGCTCACGGTACAAAGATCGGTTGTCTGCAGAACATAGAAAATGGTCGCCGGTAGATAACGGGTGGCACGGTTTCACAATCGGTAAGTATTTCGTCCCTTTCGCCAATAGGTAAGGATATTTGGGGAAAATGGCAAAGGTTTTATTTTCGGATTGGTGGCAAATTGGTAAGGAGTACAATTTTAAATAATCATAAGTACAATTATCAGTAACTAGAATTTCCATAATGAACGTGATCTGGTTTTTCTGAATAAAAGATTTTACACAAATAGTTTTTGATAAGCCTCCTTCCGCACTATAAAACTAAAACATCTTCCAGCTCCCTGGCTGACCGCTGAAATTAAGGGACTTATGCACGAAAAATCGGTAGCTAAGACCAAGTACAAGATTAAGCCTAGTAAAAATAGTAAGACCAAATATGATGAATTACGAAATCGCTGCAATAGAATGTGCAGGGACGCTGACGCAACATCCATAAATCCGTTTCTGAGGAGTATCCAGCTAAATTCTGGAAGTTTCTTAGATCTTTAGGAGTTGGTAAATCTAAACAAGATTCTATCCCTAACAATCTAGATATCAACTCCCTCAATCAGCATATCTCATCTGCTTCTTCTATCAGTGACTCCGATAAATATAATACTATCAACTACCTCTCTTCTCTACCAACTCCTGATCATTCTCGGTTTACTTTTAGTCAGGTTACCCCCTGGGATGTTAAGAAGAATGTCCTGTCCATAACTTCCAATGTTGTTGGACTTGACGGTAGCAGCCACAACATGCTCGTCCCCATCCTAGATCTTATCTTTCCGATCCTTTGTCATCTCCTGAATCATTCCCTGTTAAACGGAGAGTTTCCATCACTTTCGAAGGAAGCTCAAATTTTTCCTCTACCAAAGAAACCTAACCCTAAATCCTTCTCCGAATATAGGCCAATATCCATTCTTCCATTCCTTTCTAAAGCCCTCGAACGTCTCGTCCATAACCAGTTAAACTCCTTTCTGTCATCTCACAATCTCCTTAATCCTATGCAGTCTGGCTTTCGGAAAGGCCATAGTACAGTCACTGCTCTAGTCAAGATTACTGACGACATCCGATTAGGCATGGAAAATAGGCTACTTACGGTGTTAACTTTGCTTGACTTCAGTAATGCCTTCAATATCGTTAACTTCGACATACTCCTTGCAACACTCCGCTCGCTAAACGTTTCGCTGGAGGTGACTGACTGGTTTCTCAGTTACTTATACGGACGCTGGCAGCGGGTTCATCTTGAGGGGGGTCTCTCTCCTCATGGTGCAATACGTCAGCCGGTGTACCTCAGGGCGGCGTGCTATCTTCTCTCCTTTTCGCTATTTTTATGAATTCAATTTCTCAAAATCTTACTTCATCCTGTCACCTCTATGCAGACGATCTTCAGATTTACACTCAGGCTCCTCTTAATCATATAGCTGATGCTGTGGAAGAGACAAACGCTGACTTACGTCGTATTACTGAGTGGAGCAAGGCATGCGGGCTGACAAACACTCCTATCAAAACCCAAACTATCATCATTGGCAGTTCAAGATTAATGTGCCATTTGGATTGGTCGGTCATTCCTCAAGTGATTTTTGACGGGATGCATATTCCATACAGTGAGACTGTAAAAACCTTGGGTTAACGATAGATCGTAACTTGTCTTGGAGAAGTCAACTTAAAGTCACCTCTCAAAAACTCTTTGCCTCGGCAGGCCCTCTGAGACGACTGCGGAACTTTCTACCAACTACCACCAAAATTGCACTTGCACAATCCCTTATTCTACCTGTGTTGGACTATGCGGATGTTTGCTACCTAGATTTGACAGAGGAGCAACTAGATAAGCTTGAGCATCTCCAGAACTTCTGCATAAGTTTTATATTTGGGTTGCGCAAATATGACCATGTTTCCCCTTATCGCATCATTCTCAAGTGGCTTACTATTCGCCTTCGCCTTAATTCTCATATTCTGTCTCTTCTCTATTCTATTCTATTCAATCCTTTCTCCCCTTGCTACCTTAAAAAATGGTTTGCTTATCTCCATTCTTCCAATACTTTTTCTCTCAGGTCATCGGAAAACTAATCCCTCAAACACCCGTAAACTCTAGTTCCTTCTACGAAAAATCATTCACTGTCGAAGCAGTGCGCTTTTGGAATGCTTTGCCTGTGGAAATTAAACAGGCTACTTCTAAGCACTCGTTTAAGCTGAGATTTAAGCAACATTACCTAAATGCTTAGCTCTTTATTCTTTATTGTACACAAATAGATTTACAGATAAAAATAGCTTACAAAATGGACATGTACAAAGGCGAGCTTAACCCTATTAAGAGTTTTCTTCCAGCAAACCTTTGAAGATAGAGATATTTGATTATAGTGGTGGGTACGTGCACAGAGAATGACATTGGAGTAGAATACTAATATATAGTATATACTATAATAAATACAAGACTTAACCATATTAAAAAATAATAATAATACCTTTATACCATACCTACATTAGAGATAAACATAATACATTATACAAAATATAAATAATATACCTACTTATACATAATGTAGTTAGTATGCTAGTATGTAGTAGGTTAGTATGCTCTGCCAACTGAAGTGGAAGTGGGCAGGCCACATCTCTAGAGCACAGGATAGAAGATGGAGCGAACGTATCCTCCATTGGTACCCACGAGACGCGGTGCGCACAAGAGGAAGACCGAAAAGACGATGGTGTGACGACTTGGTAGAGGTTGCGTGCAAGACCTGGACACGACTCGCTCAAGATTGCCATACGTGGTATTGCATGGAAGAGGCCTACACCCAGTTCTGGGTGCCCAAAATAAATAAATCAAGTAAAATAAACTAATATAATTGAATATTAATAATAATAACAGTAATGTATATAATTAAATGATTAATAATTTGATATTAATTTTAATGAATGAATGAAATTATTAAATTTTATGTAAATGTTAATAAATTGTATGTAAACAGTTATTAAGTGGGAATAAAGGCTTTATTTATTTAAAGTACTTTGCTTTTTGCCAAATTTCGTGATTCTAGGTCAACGGGAACTAACATATATGTAGGTTTTCGACCCAAAACCTATAGGGTACTTTCGGTTGACCTAGAACTGTCAATTTTGGTTAAAAGCAAGCAGCACAAGTAAAGGGAAAATTCCGAAAAATAAAAAAAAAATCGCGAATTTCTAAATATGCTCATATATTTTTATCCTGTGGAATCAGGACCTTGTTTTTTATACACTTAATAGGGACTATAGACCTCAGTATCTGGTATAAATTTCAAGTTGCAAAAATCAGTGGTGACACACGGACAGACAAACGGACAGACGGACAAGAGGATCATCTTATAAGGGTTCTTTTTTACCTTTTTAGGCACGGAACCCTAAAAAAGTATTAATAATATTAGCCAAACTTATAATAAAAATAAAATTACAATATGTCAATCAAAATTATCATCGGCTCCGCTAGGTAATCATTAACACTATAATATGCTTTTTCTATTAATACCTTTATCAATTTCAGCTTAAATAGATTTAAACTAGGAGCATCTAGCACACTCTTTGAGATTACAAACGCACAACCATGCAGATTACACTATTATTGTATAAAGCCGTCTTGTTTCGGGGGAAACAAGTTTTATTGTTGTGTCGTTTACTTATAAGGGTTATAAAAAGATCCTTATTATTTTTAACAAATGTAATTTTTTCATAAATATAAAGGCAGAGAAGCGTAAGTATCTTAAGTTCAGTGAAGTAAGGTATCAGTTTTCTTGAGCTTGAATATAGCTCTGATACATCGTTTTTGACTATTAAATACTCTGTCTTTTAATGTGGAATTCCTCCAGAATATAATTCCATACCTTACGTACGGACTCTGCATATCCGTGGTATGCAGTTGTGACGGCAGAAACATTTACACTTTTACGGAGCATGTATAGCGCATATGAAAACTAACTAAGCTAAATACGCTTGCGTTTGATCACGATCTCACCTGATGGTAAGCGATGATGCGGTCTACGATGTTACACGCTTGCCTAGAAGAAACCTATTCACTCGCGACTTAAAGATACCCAGGCTGTAGCTATCTGGAAACACAGACTCTGGCAAGGCGTTCCACTCTTTGGCGGTGCGCATAATATATAGGTCGAAGAGAACCACTTTGTGCGAATGGGAGGTATTTCTACCATATAGCGGTGGCGCACCGCAAAGCGTCTGGTTGTCCGTTGATAGAATGGAGATGGTGGGATCAGGTTGAAAAGTTCCGCCGCACACTCCCCGAAATGTACTCGATAAAAAACCGAGAGGCTAGCAACCTTTCGTCGATGCTCCAGGCTGAGGAGCCTTGCATCAACTAGCTCATCGTTGCCTATGAGCTCCTTAACTCTTTTCTCAATTGATTCCAGAGCTTCAAGTTGGTACTTCGCTGATCCGTCCCAGAGGTGAGAACAGTACTCCAAACACGATCGGACTTGTGCTTGGTACAAGTTGAGAAACTGTCCCGGTGGGAAGTAGTGCCTCACCTTTGTGAGTATACCAAGCTTTTTAGCAGCCAACTGGGTTTTCGACTCAATGTAGGAGCCGAAATTGAGAGTCGGAGTTAATGTGATACCAAGAAGCTCGAGGTGGTCAGATATCGGCACGGATACATTTCGGAAAGTAGGAGTCAGATTAAATTGACTTCGTTTTGCGGAGAACAGACACGCCTGGGTCTTATTTGCATTGAACTTGACCAGATTGGCATCACCCCAGTCGGAGATTGCCTTCAAGGACAAGTTTAAGCGCTCGACCATGGCCTCCCTGAGTGACTGAATCTGCGCTCCGCTGGCTCGTGCATTAGATGTATAGCTTTCCACAACTGTGCTATCATCTGCATACCCAATGGTACTGGGTTTTAGCAGATCGTTGATATGCAGCAAGAAAAGAGTTGCGGAAAGTACTGACCCTTGTGGGACCCCGGCGTTAATCGCCAATTGATCGGACGAGCAGCCTTCAACGACAACTCGTATCGAACGGTCCCGCAAGAAGTCCGATATCCAGACACACAGACCAGTGGGCAAACCGTATGATGGAAGCTTGCTAATAAGGCTATCATGCCTATCAGACCCTATCAAAGGCAATAGTGATAACGTGAGCTTTGCAATTCAGTTTAAAGTCAAGGTTTAATCCTAGAAATGTAGTAATATCAACATGATTAATTAATTCAATTGTATTATCTTGGTTTTATCAATATTTATGCATATTTATAGCTTCTTCCCGCGACTTTGTACGCGTGGTTTGTCAATAAAAAGTAGCATATGTGCTAATACAGGTCATAATCTATCGACACACCAAATTTCATAGAAATTGGTTTAGCCGTTATTACGTGATTGAGTAATAAACAAACCAACATTCAAACTTAAAGTTTATAATGTTAGTGTGATTATTTTTTTCAGTCCAAATAATAATGCCAATATGGGCGTTAGTATGGCAAAGTATGTAAGGCAGTTTTTTATACAGGTGTAATAAAGAACTATTCACTTTTGTTGGTGCTCAGCTATGCGCTTCGCGCAGGTCTCCTTGTCAGTCGAGAACCTTTCTGCCCCAACGGCCGTCTGCGTTTGAGTTACACGTAGCCTTTATAACTAATGAAAAAGCACTGGATTTGTATGAAGTGTTGCTTTTTCACGTAATATGCTACGATTGCAGTTTTGTTACTCTGTCTATTTCGCAATTATACATTTTAACTGACTTCCAAAAAAGGAGGACGTGCTCAATTAGTCTTTAGATTATTTTATCAAAACTTTGTGCATTACTTCTGTGTTTAAAAAACCATTTAAAAAATATTCTTCCGTTGGGTTCAGCTCCAAAGTTGCATATCTGTTTCATTGAGGTAAAATAATTTTGAAGATACTTTGCACTGTCTTTTTGATTAGAATCTACGACACAGTTTTCATTAAAGCCAACCGCTGTATTTATTTAAAAACATCTAAGTTGTCGATAGAATTTCGCCTTATATTGAAATAATCAAAACTAAAAGAAAAATGCACCTGAGATTTTTTAAAAAATATCATTATAAAAACCGGAATGTTATTTGTTATTTAGAAATTCCTCTGTCGCCTTATCAAACAGTGTTCGCGCGGTTTTTAAAACGTACATTGTCTGTCACTCATATTTCTCTGATAACTTAATTTAATTTATTTATTAGGCTTATCAACAAAATTTACATAAGTATGTGCTTATTTACTAAGTATTGGCTATTGTTACATGCAATTTAACTTATAGACGAACACAACATGCACAACACAATTAACATAGACACACCTTTTTGAATTAAAATATTTTGATTTAACATTCATTTACGAACAATCTATGTAATACTAGGTTAAGGCGAGGTATTGGGCCAGAAGTCAACTATATTACTATATTGTGAATTATGGAATAGACAAGCTGTTATATGTATGAGCTGCAAGTAGCTAGCGAGGGCGAGACGGCGCATCCTCGGATAGACGCATCCCGCACGCACAAAACCTCACTATTACTTCGCCTTAACAAGAATACTGAACTTACCATAACTAAAATATTAAAATTCACTCCTTCAAGAATACGCTGCTATTATTTTTAATTATTTTAAATTCCTAACCAACCAGAAAAAAAGGCAAATTCCTCTGACAACAGTTTAATAAACTCTCGAAAAATATTCTCGTTACCTAGTATTTCAATTTGTATCTAATTGTCAAAGTAGCTGGGTGACATTTGATGTCCAATTTATTAATTTAATTCTCGTAGCTGGAGTCTCGTCGGAGACCAGAGAGAATAGTATTTTTCAAACTTTTGCGATCACTGTACATAATTATTGATTAAAACGGGTATTTATCGCGTATGTACCTTTTTTATTTGTTATCCCGACGTTTCGGCTGTGTTTCAACAGTCATGGTCTCGGGCTGACTCAGCCAGAGAGAATGCCATAACAAAGAGGCCTAGCCAGCAGTGGGTGCAGACGGACTGGAATGATGATGTTGATGATTATTAATAACTTTCAATCGCATTGCGATCTAAAAATCACCTTTATAGTTTTCCTAGTACTGTTCTGTTTTGAGTGGAAAGTATTAAATAAATAAATACAGGTGATTTTCAGAAACTTAACTGAAATGTTAGATGAATACACAAGCGATGAAGATGAACGTTATATCTGCAAATGAAGCTTACTCGTATAATAGCAATCGAACTTCACTTGTAAGTTCTTTTGCTCATATAATGTTACGATATAATATCGCTCGCCATACAATCCAAAGACGCACACGCCGAAGATAATATATATTGTAGTGAAATATGTGGGTATTTTTTGTTATTTTCTTAGTACATATAAATCAAATCAAATCAAATATTTTATTTTGCAACACACAATATACAAAAATAACAACAAAAAATAAAACAGTATATCAGTACAAACAACATAAAAACTTAAAACTAGGTACACAAATTGGTTGCAAAAAAGGTCTCAACTCAGCGTGTGCAGGACGTTAGAACCTGCGCTGGTCTTCCGTTGAGACCTTTAGAACCAATAGAGACAAATAATTAAAAATAAATACATAGCGGACGCGATTTTAAAGTACATAAAAAATAACACTCAAAAACAAAAAGAGGTTTCAAACAGAAAAAGTTTTACAATAACAAGAAAAAATAAATAAAGTCATATTAAATATATAAACTAGTTAAATATTTAAAAGTAGATTTAAAGTAAGAGATTAAACGTATTAAATATGATCAAAACAATTTATAAAAACATAATACAAACTTTATAGTTATATCCTATACACTTCGTTCAAAAAACGTACGCGCATCGGTTTGTTTACAAGATTTATTAAGTTAGCATTACGCCTTGCTAGATACATCATATTCTTTCTAAGTCAATGAACATTCTCTAAACCGATGTCGCAGTTGATGGACGCAGGGCAGTGCACCTTTGGAACGTTCCCTACAATGCGTTACTTTGTCATAGGCAATGATTACCTCATAACATCAGGTGGGTCATTTGATTGTTTCATCTACAGGTTTAAAAAAAACGGATATTGATCTTAAAGTTATATTGATGGTTCAGAAATGTTCTTGTGTAATGTATAAAAAACATAGGATAATTGATTTATATTTATTTATTAGGTCCACCAACAGTTGTTACATGATATCATGCTAGAGTTCTTAATGAGGTTGACTTCAAGGGTTTATTTTCCATAAGGGAGTTTCTTGCATTCTCCTTTGGATCCATATTGTTGGCCGGCGCATGCCATGCTAAAACAATAAAATTAAATAAATATAATGAAATAATCGTGTTCCCACACAACAGTTAGGTACATTACGTTAGTTAATATGTGTTGTGTAACATTTAATCCCTTACATTTAAACGAATGTTATACAGTTATCGTGTTATATAAAGTATATAACGTTATATAACTGCTGTGTGGAAGCACCACAACGTGGAAGGCTGATCTGACTGGAAGGCTCGCGGTCGCTCAGCACGCTATGGAGAGAGCTATGTATGCTGTTTCTCTACGAGATTGAACCAGAAATAAAAAGATCCAAAATTGGAAAATTCTTAAAAAACTAAAAGTGCTTTTTTTCTATGGGATATTGTAAGATCATAAATACAGTATAAATATCAAATATGTAAAAATCTCGTGGCACGGTTTTTGCGGTCGCACTTCTCCGAAAGGGGTTTAATGATTTTGTTTGTATATGGTAGGTATGCGGATGGGTATTTTTCACCCTCCGATCCCCACCCCCCATTTTTAACCGCAATTTTAGTATGTTTGTATGTACAATGTCCATATAATTTAACCATCGTTCATTGACGTGAAGTCATTTATATTGTTGGCCTATAACTTGCTGTTATCAATAAAGATATTGTATTATATGAAATGTCGCGTCACTTTGACAAGAGTGTTTTTTTTTGTATAGTTTTTATCCCGAAGTTCCCACAGGAACGGGAAATTTCAAGCATGCGAAACCGCGGACGGGTCAGCTGGTTTTATTATAAAACTCGTGCTAAGATGGCGTAGGTCAGCTAGATATAAAATAAAATAGTATCTGATCTTAATAATTTCAAGGTTCTGAATCACCTTAGTCAACGGAACATTCATGGCACCACTTCGATGTTTGTTTGTCTGTCAAGTTTCCCAGAAATAAACGATAGTATCAGAATTATCAAGTTTACTCACTGGCACGTGTTAGAGTAAGAGCAACCTTGTTTGGAGCACACGGGGTCCCATACCGCAGGGCAGATGCACTGTGATGGAGGACACTGCGCGTCCACGGACAATGCTACTAAGAACATCACCAATATACCTGAAAATTTTGCACAGATTTACCAAACATGACCCTAAAAATATAACTACGGAACCCTGCACACAGCGTGGTTCTGCACGCACTTCACCAAATTACTTTATTTGATTTCATAACTTGATTTTCACCAAAATAAATTATTTTCCATAAAAAAAACTTGTCTTTCTAAAGTTGTAGAAAAAAACTGGTATCGGAAGTTCTTCGTTTTTATAACAATAAAATAATTTATAATACCTACGTAAGTTACAAAGAAAAATAAAATACCTGCGATAACCTTCATTTTCAAAAGTAATGGAAACGTAGAAATATTCAAGAAAACTGATAAAACATTTTGAAAATTTACCCTTTTTATACCGATTTTAATCAAGTTGTACTATGTATAATCATAATGGGAACATTAACTTAATTTCAACTTCAAATACTTGTTCCGTTTCCACCGAGACGCGTAAAGGACAAACTTTTATCAAAGTTGGATAAGCCGTGCGATTTACAAATGTTTTTATTACCTGCAATGCAGATACGATATCCGCTCAATTTTGTATAAAATGAGGAATTTTCTTCTTTTTTTCAGTTATTTTTGTGTTTGACGTTTAAAAATGAGGGTTTTTGCAGGTAAGTAGAACAAATCTTTGCATTATGTGCAAATATTCCGTGATTTCTATTTTTTCATTATATTATTGAGTAGAATATTAGTGTTAGTAGTTAGTTCAAGTCTTTTATAATATTTTTATATGTAAGTACTTAGATAGTAACGACCTCCATAGCGCTGTGGGCGAAGAGTCAGTTGGTGGTCACTAGGGCTTGCAATTCGGATATACGAATATCCGTATTATTCGGATATCCGTATGATTTTACTATCCGGATAGTGACGATCAATATATTAGGATAATTCGAATAAAACGAATAGTAAAATTCATCAAAAAATCACGATTTAAGCATGAAATTAACTACATCAAAACCATAATTTCCTAATTATGTGCAGTAAGTACATACATTATATCTAAAAAGTAATCTGAAATTAAAACCCTATTTATCCTTTATTTTTAATATTTGTCGCATTTTGTGACAGAAAACGTAATCTTAAGTATACTTATCGAGTTTCCTAATAGTCACAAGTGATTGATATTTTAATGGTGAATGTTGGAATAACTTAAACATTATTTATAGCTACTTTAATAACAATTATTTTCGTTTTTAACGCTTATCCATAAATTATTCGAATTATCCGTAATATCCGGATATCCGAATACTAAAGTTCACTACTATCCGAATTATTCGGATACCAAAATCTTACGGATATTGCAAGCCCTAGTGGTCACGCAGAAGGTTGCGGGTTCGATTCCCGTCACGGATCAAAGGTTTGTATGATCTACAGATATTTGTTCCGGGCCTGGTTGTTTATCTATGTATTACAAGTATATATTTACAAAAAACTATATATATAAGTATTGTATCAGTTATCTGGTTCCCATAGTACAAGCTTGACTTACTTTGAGGCTAGGTAGTGCTGTGTGAATTGTCCAGCATTATATAAATTATTTATTTAGTTTTTAATTTAATATATTTTAAGTTTAGTTAATAATAAAAAAAACATTGTTGTCCACTCCTAAACCTAATGTCAACCTAACCTATTTAATCTCATTGTCATCACTCATGCTCAGTTGGTCATTGTTATCTCGTTAACGGCTCCGAAAATGCGATGTACGCCATGTACGGCCCTAGGAGCTGGCCACATTCATAATAATATCAGAGTCTATTATACTATCATAATATGCTATAATGAAATACAACCTTCATGATAATAGCTTATTTCTATGTCTTCGACTGAGGTGATGCCAATCTGGTCAAGGTCAATGCGAATAAGACCCAGGCGTGTCTGTTTTCCGCAAAAAGAAGTAAATTTAATATGACTCCTAATTTCCGAAATGTCTTCGTGTCGATATCTGACCACCTCAAGCTTCTTGGTATCTCATTAACTCCGACTCTCAATTTCGGCTCCTACATTGAGTCGAAAGCCCGGTTGGCTGCTAAAAAGCTTAGTATACCTGCAAAGGCGAGGCACTACTTCACACCGGGACAATTGTTCAACTTGTAGCACAAGTCCGATCGTGTTTTGAGTACTGTTCTCACCTCTGGGATGGATCAGCAAAGTACTAGCTTGAAGCTCTGGAATCAATTGAGAGACGAGCCAAGAAGTTCATAGACAACGATGAGCTAGTTGATGCAAGGTTCCACAGCCTGGAACATCGACGAAAGGTTGCTAGCCTCTCGGTTTTTTATCGAGTACATTTCGGGGAGTGTGCAGTGGAACTTTTCAACCTAATCCCACCATCTCCATTATATCAACGGACAACCAGACGCTCTGCAGTACGCCATCGCTATATGGTAGAAATACCTCCCATTCGCACAAAGCGGTTCTCTTCGACCTTTATTATGCGCACCGCGAAAGAGTAGAACGCCTTGCCGGAGTCTGTGTTTCCTGATAGCTACAACCTGTAACGCGAGTGAATAGGTTTCTTCTAGGCAAGCTAGTACCATCGTAGACTGAATCATCGCTTACCATTAGGCGAGATCGTGTTCAAACGCGAGCCTACGAGTATAATGTATAAAAAATAAGAAAGATATTTAGGCTTAAGCTGTAATTAGTTTATTTTTATATATTTTAATAAAATAAAGTTAACTGACAGTTAAAATATAATTTGAGATATCAATATTAAGAAATTTAATTAAATGCTGCATACATAGTCCAGTTGAAAAAAACCAGCCAAGTGCGAGTTCGACTCGCACACGAAGGGTTCCGTACCATTATCTATAAAAACGGCAATAAAATCACGTTTGTTGTATAGGAGCCCCCCTTATATATTAATTGATCGAGCGAAGCGTGATCTCTAAATCAACTTGGGCAAATCGGCATTGTATGTACTCGTATGTTTGTCCGAGGATAACTTTCGAAGCGTTGATCCGATCATCGTGAAATTTTAAACATAGGTAGTGACGGCACAATTTTGGTTTGACTAAATGAGCTAAAAATGTGGGGGGGTTATTGAAATATTGGGGTTCAAGAGGGGTAAATAAAATAAAACTACTACTATTAGGTCAAGTAGGACATCAAATGACGAGTTATTATTATTAATTTTAGTTATTAGCCGTAATAAATACTAAATTATGACAAAACTCACTGGGTACACCAGTGACCCCACAGTGCTGTAATTTGGTATGCGTGTAGCTTTAGTGACACATATATAGGCAAAAGTCTGACCTCCAGAATAACTGTAATTTGTACCCCAAAAAAAATTAACCACAGTACATGGTCTCCCGTTACCTATAATTTGAATGAAACTGTAGGTCAAGTTGTTTGGATTGAATTTCGTCGCACTATTTTATTGGTCAAAGATTTAGACCGGTTTGCACAACGATCCCTAAACGTATTTAGCGATTAAATTGTACGTTTTTGTCTGATTTGACAACTCCTTAAATCATATATTTTAGCCACTAAACAAGTTTAAGCATTGTTGCGCGAGTCGCCCTAAGAATATTTTCTTTTGTGTTTTGGGAGACTCGCGAGAGCTCAGGTCGGGGCGAACCACTAGTTTTATTTTAATATATTTATTAATTTTTATTGTGAATAATATAACTCAATATTCTGTAAATATTTCAAGCGTCTACCTGTTGCCGTTATCAATATCGGGCAAAAAAGAAAATCACGTTTGTTGTATGGGAGCCCCCCCTCAATATATGTTTTATTTTATTTTAAGTATTTGTTGTTATGTCGGCAACAGAAATACATCATCTGTGAAAATTTCAACTGTCTAACTATCACGGTTCCTGAGCTACAGCCTGGTGACAGACGGACAGACAGACAGACAGCGGAGTCTTAGTAATAGGGTCCCGTTTTACGCATTGGGTATGGAAGCCTAAAATCACAAAGGCAACCAGCACGATATTTTTTTATAATTTTTCAAACCTTTCAGGTATGTTCGTGTTGTTGGTAGTAATACTGACAGTTGAGGGGTACAATACTAATTGTCCTGGCACGAAGGCTCCCTGCCGCTCGCCCTGCACCTTGGAGTACAACCCCGTTTGTTCCATTAGGGGGTGCACGTATGGAAACATTTGCATGTAAGTACTACTGTCTATGATCTACTTGTGACATGGTATTTTAATTGACTCCATAAACAGGAGGTGTTCAATTCTTCGGAATATTTTTGATATATGTTTAGAGATAATTTATATTGGGTATTTATATTTATAATAAACTAGCTTCTGCAAGCGGTTTCGCACGCGTTGTTTGTCAACAAAGAGTAATCTATGTTTGAATCCAGGTCCTCATCTATCAACACACCAAATTTTATCGAAATCGGTTCAGCTATTACAATGTGATTGAGTAACAAACAAATACCTTTACAAACATCCAAATTTTTTACATTTATAGTTTTAGTCTGATTAATAGTTCATTAAAAATTAACTAATTTTGAATACTTGTACTCGTAAAAAATCCATTTGCAAAATCATGAAAAAAGGAATAAAGTGGACATACAGGTGCAAAAAGATACATTAATGAATCTTTACGATGGATTTTAGTGGACCGAGGGTATGCTGATTATGGCTGTGCCTAAATTATTGTATTACCAACTACTGTAACCCATGTATCGCAAATAAATGAATTTTTAATTTTATTCACCACAGCCAAATTTAATCATATTTTTTTTCACGTTCCGTTTTAACGGTGTTACGACCGACAATGTTTCATTTCAATTCGTGGACCTCCATCAGAGTGAGCGCGATCCGCTCCGCACTGCGGCTCGCCTCGCACTACGCTATATTATAATTTTTTTTTGTTAGAAGAGAAGTTTCTCAGGGGTGGTCTCCCAAAATCTGATAATGGGATCCATGATAATATCATCAAACTCTTCATATTGAAAATGCATCTGCATATTTTTTCTAATTTATATTTTCGGAAGTCGCTTTAAGTAAGTTAAAAGTAACTTTATAACAAAGAAAACAATTGTAGTCGGACAACAGGGTAAATAATTATTAATGAACATACATTAAAAAAGTACATCCTATTTAAGACCCTCTCTTTTTTGAAGTCCGTGAAAAATATACAGATTTTAATTCAGAAGTAATTTAATAAATGTAAATAAATAATAAATATTGCGGGACATTTCACACAGCGCTATCTAGCCCGAAACTAAGCAGAGCTTGTACTATGGGAACCAGCTATCTGATTGAATAGGTACTTATACATATTTTTTTTTGTAAATACATACTTTTAATATATAGAGAAACAACCAGACCCAGAACAAATATCTGTAGATCATGCAAACATTTGTTCCACGGAGGGAATCCAACCCGCAACCTCCTGCGTCTCAGCCGGCTATTCCCTCACTGTACCACGGAGGTCGTCATTTATTCTGTCTTTTTCGTTAAGTTCTATTCTGCGTCCTCATATTTATTCTTTGCTAATAATATGTTACAAAATAAGATGATAAATTAAAAAGTGTGAAGTGCTAAAGTGTAACTGATTAAAGTTTTTTGACAAATATAGATCTTGGTTTGTCCACAATCTCACGTGATGGTTATTCGTGACATGAACCACGAAGATTCACTTAAAAATTGATTCTTATTATGTTCTTGTTTACATTGATATTAAACGTTGTTGACTCTGTAAGAAACATAATAAAAAAATGCTTAAAAGTACTTATAAACTGGATCGAATTTTATGTAATAATGATCTCTGCCCTATGTGCTTGCGAGTTGAAAGAGAGCGCCATCTAGCGAGCGGGCGCGGAACTCAAATATTTAAAACAATACTAAACAACTCTTAATTTGATTACAGGCTGAAGTGTTTCGGTGAAAAGCTCTTGCATGAAGGACCATGCGTGTGACCATGTATCAACAATGTCGGAAAATACTAACCTTATCTATTAACATTGATGAATATAACATTTTACTAAGATCACAAATTTATTGTTACAAGTTTTTTTTTACCTGTGTCATCCCACAGCAGGGCATAAGTTTAGAAAGCGTTGGCGAGATAATCTAGATGCTTTTGAGAGAGCATGGTGGGAGATAGCTAAGAACAGAGTTGATTTTAGGTATTTGGAGATTTTTGTGTTAGTAACAAAAATAAATAAATAAACTCCCGACCACCACTTTTGCTTAGGGGGTTAAGAACTTACATAATTAAGAACTACAACAGTTAAACTAGCTTTAGGTATATATAGAAAAACGCGTCCGGAGTGGTTCATCTGTTTGGGAATTCGATGCCACACACAGACATAAGTGATAAACTTATAACACTCCTGTGTTTGAGTCGGAGGTTAAAAATGTGGATATAGTTGTCGCTCTCACATCTATATTATATGTGTTAAAGTTTGTATGTTTGTAGAGGTTAATCTCTAAAATTATTGACGCTTTGGTCTATAAAAGTTGTTATGTTATTTGTGGAGTACTAAACTAATTTGAATTTGACAGAACCGATTCTGGAAATTATTTCACTTATAGAAAGCTACACTATCCCTAAAAGTTATATGAAATTGTATATTTAGTTTTGATAAATATCCCACCAAAAATCAGTATTCATGGTTTTCGGTAGAAGGCATGTATATTTATCGTTTATTTGAATACGTCCTAAACTAAATCGATGACAATGATCTAGCTTATTAAGTCCTATAACATCTAAGTAAAACTCTTAAAATCTATAAAATCGCATTAGAGGGTAGTTAGAGGCAAATATAAATAACATGGTTAATGGAAGTAATTAGTAGCTGTCGATAAAACAATAGGATTATAAGTAAGTACACTAATAACTGAACGCTAACTAATTGTTCACCTACCGTCTGTTACTTCGCAGTATACTTCAATAGAAGAGTTGTTCATTAATCATAGTTACCAAAAATATAACCAGTTTTCTTATTTATGTACAAAAATTATTGATAAAGCTCACGATTACATCTATTTATATGTGTTGTTTAATCAATTTATTAATTAATTTTATTAGAGGTCGAAAACGTACCTACCGAGTCCAATTCTGAATCTAACCCATCCAGGGACTCAATCTAACTTACACAAAAAATACCAATATCGGTTCAGTCGTTTTTGAGTTTTAGAGAGATTAATGAACAGCAATTGACTTTTATTTACATAGATTTGACCTTTCCTTATATATGTAACTTTTATGAGGCGCGATGGCATCAAATAAACAATTTTTATTTTATGTTTGTATATTAATCTCTATTATTGATTCATGGATCTGTCGCTCAGTACGCATACCCGTGAAGATATCCCACAAGGGGGTACTCAGAGGAAAGTCCAAGTATTTTGATTCAACCTCTATCCTCTCGCAGGGCACGCGTCTCAATTCGGGTTCCGTGTATTATGCTACATACCGATGCATTTCTTTGTAATGTTGGTTCTAAGACATGCCGGTTTTCTCGCGATCTTTTCCTACGCTGGTTTGAACACATGTAAATTTTGAGTAGGAAAATCCACGGCCGGGATTCAAACCCACAAACACTGAATTGGAAGTCGGGGTACAGCCTAGTAGGCTACTCTCTATATATGTAGATAGATCTGTGTTTATCGTTTAAAGATGCATTACTTAACGTAGATTCAGTTTGGTTTAAATTCATTAGTTTATAATTATAAACGGCACTGTATCTGTGAATCAAAATTTAATTTATTAAAGAACAACATACAACTACATTATGCATCATAATTAAACCTTAAACACAATCCATGTAGATACCATCAATCAATCATCTCCATTCTATCAACGGACCACCAGACGCTCTGCGGTGCGCAACCGCTATTATGGTAGAAATACCTCCCATTCGCATAAAGCGGTTCCTTTCGACCTTTGTTATTCGCAACGAGTGGAACAACTTGCCAGAGTCTGTGTTTCCTGATAGCTACAACCTGGGAGTCTTTAGGTCGTGAGTGAATAGGTTTCTTCTAGGCAAGCGTGTACCATCGTAGGTAGACTGCATCATCGCTTACCATCAGACGAGATCGTGGTCAAACACAAGCCTATAATATATATATAAAAAGATACATTCTGGAAATATTTAAGTTATTGATAATGTTAGCCCACAACGTTATCCGTATATTTAAACAAATACAATATGTTATTATTAAGGAGCTGTTAGAGTAATTAGGAGAAATACAACGATAAGTGTCGAAGTCTCTCATGTGCACGAGAGTACGTACAATAAAGATATACTTAGGTAGGTACTAGAAAATAGGGATACAATATAAAATTATATTACCAAAGTAAGTAAGGTGAATACAGGTCTGAATTTTCACTAAAGAGGATAATGTTAACTAGGTTTTTAAATTTATAGATAGTCAAAAATATCTTTAACTACTAAGTAAGTATTTATATTAGTACGTATAAATAAAAAAATAACAGTTTATTGCACATCACCACAGAATAAGAACAGAAAGTAAGTTTAGTGCAACGAGCGAAAGCAGCCTTATGCACACGTAGACCCGCAGACACGGGGATCTCGGATCAAGTCAGTCGAAGCTTCGAACAAATTGAACCGGACGCGCGCATCTTCTGCTATGTACAGACGCGGTCAAAGTAACCCTTTTTATATCATACTGTTCATCGCTGTACTCCGCGAGTCTGGTTTCAGTATACTCAAAGGGCTTACAATGTTCTGCGAGTACAATTTAATAATGCGTTCAGGGCGCTGTTGCGGCTCCCGCGCTTCTGTAGTGCCTCAGGCATGTTCGCCGAAGCACGCGCAGTCCTTTGATGCAATCTGGCGTAAACACAGCCTCACTACTGCGCACGGTACGCGAGAGCAGTAACACCATCCTAAACGTCGTCATCGCCAACAAACTAGACTTTCCTCTGATGTGGAAGCTCACGCAGAGGACTAAATCGCAATTGGTAACTAAGTAAAGTAAATCTTTATTAGGAACAATAAACATTAAGTTAATTACAAAAATGGAGCGATGATACCTGCTTGTAATAATACTGTGTCGCAGATAGCAACACCCTCTGAACACAACATGGTGAATTGGAGTTCCAGTGTAAATTAAAAGCGTAGCTTTAGGTAAAACAAGTGACAATATAAACTAAAGTAAACAATTAAAACGAGAGAGAAGTTAAAGTTAGTCGCACCTCATATCTTATATGTATGTAGGTGAGTGTGAATGTGTGAAGCGTGGGTGAGAGGTGGTGAGTATATTTGTGTATGTGTGAAGGGGTGCGTGTGTGTTTATTTTGAAACCTCTAGGAAGTTTTCAGTATCTTCATAAGACGGAGACTGCAACCATTCGAGACATTTTCTCTTGCATTTTAACTAAGTCAGGGGTCAGTACTAACTTCCCTAGATTTAAGCTTGTTACTAACAAAATGGATCCATTGTTGACTTAATGAATAAATAAATTATAAAAAATATAATACAAAATTTATTATGGGCGGTATTAACGCAATCAATGACGGCCATAAACCGAACTCTTTGACAGCAATGTTTGCGAGTCGGTGTTCGGATTGATCTAAACATTTCCAAGAGAAAATGTCACTAGCGGTTACCCAACCAACCCGACCCGATGCTCAAACCAGTTCAGTGAAATTGCAGTCTTTAATCTAAAAGTACTTAAACTAGGAACAACAGGACATACTGAGAGTAATACATAGACTAAGAATCTCTAAACACGTCGTTCGCGCGATCTAGAATAGTTCTTATATTTGCAGTCAGATGTAACTGTTCTAACTCAACTTACCGCTCTCTGTAGTTTAGGCATGGAAACGATTGCTACTTTGAAATATTTTTTATAACCATAAGATTATTTTAAAATACTGCCATTTCACATGTGAAAAGTTTCTCACTAAGAAACCGTAATAAACATTTGATATTATTGCTAGTGCTATTTCACATGTTAAAAATCATGGACAACTTAAACACCCGATGAATTCCGAAGAAAAACGACTGTGATTCATAGCAGACCCTTATGACTGTGAACGATTTCATTTGAATGTATTAGCAGGTTATGCGAAGGAAAATAGCAGGTGTGACATATGATTTTGAATTTCATACTAGGTACTCGTGAAACGTTTCATCCATGATGTCTAAGAAGTTCATACAAGGTGCGATAGAAGTCGCCACAAACGAACCCAAAAAACTTAATTCAGCCCGTTAGATTTGTAAGGATTGCATTTCTTGAGTATTTTCAGCTTATAGAGAGAGCCCACTTACCTGTTCCTGTTTATGGTCCTTCCGCATTGACCCCCCATGGCCTCCCGTGCTCTGCACCGTGTTCATTTCAACAATTCACAAAAACACAACAATTCAACAACTATATAACAATGGACACGTCCGCTACTGAGGCACTTTTGTTCATTTCACAGCACATTTTACACTAAGAATATAATTATTATTTGCACTAAAAATCTACAAAAAAATGTATATTTTTTATTATTACATATATTTATAGTAATAGATACAAGCTAAAACCCACCATGTTACTATCATCATCCCATTTTTATAACAGAAAACTACTCATACTTACGAGTAATACTTTTTTTCGTTTAAATAAAATGAACATGTCTCTTACGGCGACTTGCGCAACGATGCCTTATCGTATTTAGTGCCTAAATATTATTTAAGAGAGTTGTCATATTATACAAATGCGTAAAACTTAAACATGTTAAGTCGTTAATTACGTTTAGGGATCTTTATGCAAGCCGGGCTAAATACCTGCAACAAAATATTTAAATTAAGACGATGCTTACTCAACCTATCAATTTATATTTTTTTTCACATCTTGATATTGGACGCTTTGAACTTTACCCCTAAAAGGTTATGAAGTTTGAATTTTATGTCACTTTCGACGATTCTTTTGATACCCAATTTATCTAAATACATCCAGAAACTATTGTACTAAGGTAATAAGCAAGTAGCGTGCTAAAAAAAAATACCACTTAAAAACATTAACCCACTTAACTTTTTGACATTTTACCATGACGCCATTTTTAATAGAAAAATGGTAAAAGCTGTTAAAACTAATAAGCGTCTGGATTCTTTCCAAGTCTTCACTTTATTTTTACGTCTATATTTTACCGCAATCACTTACACCAGACTGATGACATAAAATTAATCTGAAAATTAGTGCAGATTGGCGACTAGGGCGTGGAACATCTGCGAGAAAATTGTCTTGGAATTCACACGCTTGGTTTTTCAATAAAGCCTATGTTCTAATCCAGCCAACTAATCTCTCATTTACTCTAAGATACACGCTACGATAGAGACGTTTGTCGACTCTCGCCGTATTTATTTTGTAGCCTTTTAACACGTCACCATCGTATCTCGGAATCTCAAATTATCTAGTAGAACTATAAGTTAGACGATCAAATACTCGCGCAGCAAAGTCAAAATTCGCCTAATTTTCGTACGCATTTTAGCAACTGATAGGCATGAAAAAATTTTGCACGAGAGCACAAGTCAAGAAAATTTTGTCATGTTACGTGTCATTATCTATCTTTATGTATACCAAACTTCATCGGATTTGGTGTAAAGCAGTTTAGTTGTGAAAACGTAACAAACAGACAGAGAGACAGACTTAATTATTTTATAATATTAGTATCCATCAGGACCAGTTATATGTCGCGTATCATCTTAGTCAACTGGCAACTGCTTTTTAGAAATGAATAACGAAATGTAAAAGTTAGTAATTCAAAAGCACTTCTACCATCATCCGTGACATCCGGTCGCGTGACCACAGACAAATCGCTTTATGCAAATTGGAGATGACTTCCGGGTTAGGGATGTGTCCGTGTTTTGACGCTGAAATTATTATTGTTATTTTTTGATACGACTTGGAGGTGGAACAAGCTTATGGCCCACATGGAGATAGATTATATCATGGAGAAGGTCATAAGCTATCTTTTGTCCTAAAAAAAATTCTTGAAGGTGGTGAAATAGAGGTTGTAAATTTGTTAGGCAACCCAGAATTCCTCAAGTTAGGGTGGGGGGCCGGGGTAAAGTAAGGAGTTAAAATTCTGAGACATTCTTTAGATGCATGCCCTATATACATACAGTTGGTATATAGATAGATTGTGACCGGGATTGGGAGGTACGCTACTTTTTAACCGACTGCGCAGGAGGGTAATTTTTTTATTAACAAAACACGCGTGCGTAGCCGCGGGCGGGCCAGCTAGTACTACATAAAAGGGGTAATGTTGAAAATTTCCGATAATTTCAGAATTCCATTAGCAACGTAATTATCAGACAGTACAAATATTCATCTGATCGATCTAAATAGTTAAAGCTAATTATCAAATTTACACAAAATTGTGAACATTTCCAACAATATTGGGAAGTTGTTGATTCTACGTATTTACCGTACAGAATGCGGCAAAAAATGTACATATTATGTTTATCTCGAAAGGTGAACATCAATTTGCGAATGATTTACATTTTTTTAATATTTTGAAAACTTTAAAGTTTTTGCTACAGGGCCGCCTATATAACAATTTATTTCTTTCTTAATTGTGGTATTTATGTCTTCAGTCACAAACTCTACAAGATTAGCCGAATTATTATGAAATATCAAGATGGTTTGATCAGAAAAATGTCCCCAGAATCCAAATTACCATAATTCCCAAGTTCCAGATTCGCAAGATAATTTATCCGCTTAAACTTCGAATTTGATTTCAATCAAACTTTTATTACTTTCGATTTGTTTTTATGATTTTTCAAAAAATTATTTGAAGTTTTTCAGTTCTAGTTTTTATAGTTTTTTGATAAATAGGTACTTATAAGCCTAGGTCTGGTAAGTTATTAAGCTATCGGTCAAGACGCTTTTTCTCAGGAACGAGCGGAGTTATCAAGTTAAAATTAATTTATAAGGGCGCACTATACCTGGGGAGACGATAAATCGCTTATTTTGAAACAAAGTTTTGTTCAACAAATTTTGTGATTTCAATTTGTAATTCATATATGTTATAGTTAAGGATACGTGCTAAAGCGCCTGTGTTGTGAAAACACGATTCCGTGAAATTTTTTCGATAGAAAAAAAAAACAAAGATGACTCCAAATTTATCTTAAAACCGTTCTTATGCGATGAATACTACAATTTAGATCTTGAAACTTTGTACAGTAATTCTACACAACATAAATAAGGGCACCTGCCTATTAAATTTTCAAAATACGTTTTGATTTTATCATGAAATGAAAATATCTAAGTTTTGCACTAATGAAACCATTCGCTCCGGACGCCCGTTTCGAGATTCTGTCTAGCCTCGGCTTTCAAACGGGGTACCCGTGACGCTTGTCGCTCCAAACGAACACGTAATTCTTAGGTATAATTTATATTTAGTTGGTTTTTGTAAAGACACAGTAATGAGAAATAAACACAACAATATAATGAAGGGACTGAATGATAAAAAAACCGGCAAACATATGAACCACGCCGAGATAGGACATGCAGCGGCGTGCGAAGAAGCGGGGGTGAAATTCGAGTTTGGGCTGAGGTATAGTCAACTCTTAAATACTTATGTCAACATTTCTTTGGAGCCATGAAAACATCAAGCTTTCTAAGCCGCATATTTTGACACTAGTAAATAAATCATCACCTTATATCCCGTTGATCAAGAAGCAAGGACTCACAGCACAAGTATAGAAAAAAAACTGTTAATTTAGAGTTATTATCACATAAATAATATCTTTACGGAACCCTCCGTGCGTGACTTTGGCTCGCACTTGTCGGTTTTTTTTCATATACAGGTAGTTAAAAGTAGCAAACGTATATCAGTAGTAGGAGAGATCCTTTTGTAAGAGTTAGTCCGGAGGATACTCCCACCGTAGCTATTTCTACCGCCAAGTAACACTGCGAACATTGCTGTGTTTCGGTTTGAAGGGTTGCCGGTGAAATAACTGGGACATGACTATTCACTTAAGTGGGTAGTCTAAGAATGACGGGTACAATGCAAAGCCATGTAGTCCAAATCTTAGGTAGACAAAGCGTCTTGACAAAGTTCCTGTACAGTTGCCTGCATTCTAATTTAATTAATTTTACTTCAAAAAGCCTCTATACAAGTATATCCACATTTTCAAAGAATACTATTTTTCTAACTTTCGCGATCACTGTACGTGTTACTAAAACGGGTTTTTATCACGTATGCTCCTTTTTTATTTGTTATTCCAACGTTTCGACTGTATTGCAACAGCCGTGGTAGGTACATATGGGATAAATACTCGTCTTAACCATTTTATAATGTTTTTGGAACGAAGTTATTTATCGCGCGTTGCGAAAGGGGGCTAGACGGAAAAATGAAGACCAAAAGTTGTAACGACACTTTTTGCTATAGTTGTAAGCCGTGCGGCGTGCGCGTGTTTCTCTGTCTGTCTCTCTCTCTCTCTCTCTCATAGAAAGGAAGCCAGTTATTTTCGTTTCGTCTTTCTATTTCGCATTGAACAGTGTGGTGTCGCGAAGATTATTTTTGTTGAGTGTATACAGGTTTTTTGTACATAATAAATAAGAAGAATAATGAATCCTGACAGTGTTTCTGCCATTTTGGCCGGTGATTTTAACATCAATTCAGTAATGAAAAATCAAAACCATTGCTACAGTTTCTAGAGGAAGAATTTGATTTAAAAATAAACAATAATCCAGCAGAATCAACAACAAAATATAATACTACCTTCGATGCAGTTTTTTCAAGACATTTAAGTTTCCTACTTCAGTTACCACAAGCCAATTATTACTAAAATTGAGGCAACTGATTAAGTTTATATTACATTATATTTGTTAATAATAAAAAAAATATTTTTATAACTTAAAAATAATAACATTTTATTACAATTCCTTCACTAATTAATCGAAAGGAACTTCGTTCCATCCGGGTGTTCCTTGACACCTCTCAAGTTTTTTATTTTGATATAACTAAGTGTTCTCCAGTGTTCTTAAAGTTGAGTATAAATATATTGCTGGACATTTCACACAGCGCCAACTAGCCCCACACACAACCATAGCTTGTACTATGGAAACCAGATAACTGATAGAATACGTATGCACTTTTTTTTTTGTAAATACATACAATATATAGAGAATCAACCAGACCCGGAACACATATCTGTAGATTATGCAAACATTTGTTCTTCGGCGGTAATCGAACCCAAAACCTCTTGCGTCTCAAAGTCAAAGTCAAAATCCATTAAAATCACAAGGATCACTTTGAAACGTCAATTTTACTGCCTGTTCCTTCGCGACCAAGCCAGGAAAGAAAGGCAAGAAAACAAGGCTGGTTGTCTCAGCCGGCTATTTACCCACTGCACCACGGAGGTCGTCTGTGAATGAATATACATTATATACAATAGACGTAACTTGTGAGGTAATGTAATTTGTTATAGGGAGTGGTAATCGCTTACCATCGGTTAGGCCGGATTTTTTCCTATATTTGTGCTGTGAAACCTTGCTTTTTGTCAAATTTCTTAACTCTAGGTCAAGGGAAGTACCATACAGGTTTTGATTTATTTGCGAGTGTCAAATTATGCGACATAAATTGCTGATTTTTTTATTGTGGTGACTTAGATTATTTTACGGCTTCAAGGGGTACCCGCAAATCTAAGTATTTGACATTAATACAACATGATACCTCCACGCGTTCCAAGAGGGGCTTGACAGACAGACAGATGGACAAAGAAGTCATTTAAAGGTTCCTTTTTAACCCTAAAATGTGTAACCTGGATCGTCTTGGACCTTTTGGGGGGATAGTCCTTGTTATGAGCACATTGCTGCTACGAGTTGGTTGAGATTCGGTGTTTTGTAACTTGCTAAAAGTCAGCTGTTTACGGAAATAACTCTATTTATCAGTTGGTTTCGTTGCAAATAAAATTTTTATATAAAACCGTAAATGAACGGGCGTCTTATGATGTTGCACAGATAAACTCATGTAAAGATGTTATGTTTTTCTTGGATATATATTTTTTTTCTATTTCACTAAGGTAGCAAACAAGCATACGGCCCACCTGATTGATGGCAAGCGGTTACCGTAGCCTATGGACTTTTGTAACACCAACCTAGTATTACTCGCGCGTTGCCGACCCTTTAAAATTTTCAACACGCCCTTTTTGAAGAACCCCATACTGTAGTCCCTGGGGAAAACCTTGGCAGGGAGACCAATACAATGAATACGTGAAGTTATTTTGTGCCCCTTTTTTTAGCTTATAGCGTGCACGGAGGAGTGTAAGATTTGGTTAAAGTTTATATGGAGAGGGAGGGTAGAATACTAAAACTAAGCTAAACAACATTGTTGTTTACAAGTAAAAATTTATTTATTAATAAAATTATGTTTGACGTAGTTATTATGAATCCATAGGCTCCCGAACTAGTTAAAAAACGTTTTAGTTGCCAGTGGTTTGTCTTATCATATGAATATGTTGAGTTATGCCTAGAAAAGTTATGTTCGAACAATAATTAAACAAATACAAATATTTTTTTTGCTAGCCTTTATTTTCCCACGAAGATTGTCTCAAAAAAATCAGCACAGCTCAAGTGGGATTGGGCCGGCCACGTCTGTCGCATGCCCGAAAATCGATGGACAAAGTTAATATCAGATTGGGTCCCTAACGCAATACGCCAACGCGGCAGACCACCACGGAGATGGCGTGACGACTTGGATGTGCATTTACCAGACTGGCCCACTACAGCAGGGGACAGAAAAAAATAGAAAGAAAGGAGGGAGCACTTTGCTCTGCAGTTAAAAAAATATTTTCCCACTGCTGGGCAAAGGCTTCCCCAACTCTTTCCACCTATCGTGATCATATCCGAATACATCTATATAAATGTATATTATTGTCTAATTTCAAGCACTGTGCACTGTGCACTGGCAACCAGTATAATATAAAGCTAGTTACTGCGCATACGACCTAAACTATTCAAGGAATGTAAACTTTCTTAGCCAATTTCATTCTACTTATCGATGCAAATAACGTTCAAACGTACACAATACCATTTTGCCTTAACATTATGCAAAACACCAGAATTGAGCCACGAAACGGGCGTTGTCAAGGCAATAAAAAATAGTATAGAATGTTACGACTTATACCGAACGACGATTTAATACCGAAAAAAGGTGATAGTAATAAATGAAAAGAAACCTTTTGTCCTTAAATTAGAGTTGAATGAGCTACATTACTTGTAAAGGCTTTAGAACGAGGAACGTCTGTTTCCTAAAGAATATAAACCGGGCCTCTTTAGGGTAGTACATAGGTTTCTTCTAGATATTTGTGTTTCAACTTAGACCAAATCATCGCTTACTATCACATGAGATTGTGGGCAAACGAAGATCTATCAAGTTTAAAAGCAAAAACATCCAGGGAAAAAAATCTCACTCTGGACACAATAATGTTAAACTTTAAACACTTATAAGTTTGACGTCTATCTGTATGTCTGTGGCATCGTAGTTCTCAAACGAATGGACCGATTTGACGTTTTTGACGTGTTTTTTTTAAAGAAAGCTTGTTTAGTAACTTGGGTGGTTCTTAGATATGTTAGTTTTAACCCCGACGCCCTAAAGGGGAATCAGATAACCTAACTAGGCTAGATTAAATCAGCTATTTCTTGGATTAATGTAGATTCTTTTGCAATTTACTGTGGCACAGTAGGTAATCTCAATTTTTTTTTCATAATATGGCAGTTATGCTTAATTGTATAGACGTACCTAATTTTATCAAAAAAAATCTTTGTTTCGATTCTATCGGCTCAAACACAATAAAAAACCGGCCAAGTGCGAGTCAGACTTGCGCACAAAGGGTTCCGTACCATTATCTATAAAAATGACAAACAAAATATTTTAATTTTAAATTAGTATTTTGTACATATTTTAAGTTTGTACCAGTTAATAATACCGAGAAAAAATTATTGCTGTATGGGTGCCCCACTTAAATATAAATTTATTTTCAATTTAATAACTTATTTTTAAAATGTGTAATATAAATAAATATTCTGTGAACATTTCAAGCGTCTACCTGTTGCCGTTATCAATATCGAGCAAAAACGAGCAATAGAATCACGTCTGTTACATGGAAGCCCCCTTAAATATTTATTTCATTCTGTTTTTAGTATTTGTTCTTACAGCGGCAACAAAAATACATTATCTGTAAAAATTTCAACTGTCTTACTATCACGGCTCATGAGATATAGCCTGGTAATAGACGGGCAGACAGACAGACAGCGGAGTCTTAGTAATAGGGTCCCGTTTTATCCTTTGGGTACGGAACCCTAAAAAAAGCTTAGAAATCCTACCCGCACAATTTTTTACTTTATAATTACCACTTAAAACTGCTAATTAACTAACAAACTTTCACTAAAAACAGCAGATTTTAAATTTTTTTTAATTAAATACTATTAAACTCAAATGTCCTTGTTAGACAACATTGTTTTCAAAATAACGTTATCGTTTCAAAGTACCTTGTATTAAATGCAGTAAAACCAATTAATAAAAATGAAAAGACAAAACCTCTCGAATTATTTTTCAGTTCAATTTATTGGAACCATATCAGAGAGAATTGGAAAAAATGGAATTAAAATTGAACACTATCAGTCCATTCAGGCTTCAATAACTGCCAGTTTATTATATCTTTCAATCAAAAGAGAGGTGTTATTATTTTTAAGTCAGTCTGTTTGTTTGAGGCATCGTTGTTTATAAGTAGATGGATCATATTATTGAACATGACTTCAAAAAAGGAGAAGTTTCTCAATACGACGCATTTTTTATTCTATATATCTTCTTCTTCCTGCCCTTTTTCCTTTTACGTGGGGTCGGCAAAACATGTTTCCTCCTCCACATCTCTCTATCAGCCGTCATCTCCGTTGTCCTTTCCTTCTTACCCATATCATTCATCACACAGTCCATCCATCTCTTCTTCGGCCTTCCTCTACTTCTTCTATATCCATCCACACTCATATCTTATTTCTATTATTCTCTTTTAGTCACATGATTTTCTGGAAGAAAATCAGTGGAAGAGAGAGAGATGCGCCACAAGCCGAACGCTTAGGCCGATCATGCCTCTCTATCGCTTGTTCCTCGTTCTCGCTTGCAAGCTCGGCTCAGGAGAAAAGTGACACTTTTTCGTGCTTGCAGCCGGCGTTGATCGATTTATAAGACGTTTATCACGTCAAAAATGTGCTCGAAATCCCCCACTGATACGCCATAGTATAGTTAGTGGAACATAGCTAGGTCAGCAAGCTGAAGTGTCAGTGGGCCGGTCATATCAGCGGCAGAACCGATAACCGTTGGAGTAAACGTATTCTGGAGTGGAGACCGCGTCTAGGCAAGCGAAGTGTAGGACGCCCTCCGGCTAGATGGAGTGTCGATTTGCGCGCTGTGGCTAGCAAGGATTGGATGAGAAGAGCTCAGGAACGGGCTGAATGGCGCACCCTGGGAGAGCCCCACGTCCAGAAATTTATTTCAGACGTATTATGTCCAAATATGGTTAGTACTACATTTGTTTATAACTATGTTAGTAATAAAAAATAACAATAATTGAAGATTAATGACAAATCAATTTAAAAAAAAAATTCATCAATGTTTGAATGATTTCGAGCAAAATGTTTTAAAAAGGTGACCAATCCATCCCCATTGCCACGCATCAGTGGTGACGCGGCACCGCTACGCAATGCCATTCCTACGACTCCACTAAGTTCTAAATTATGTTTAATAATCATTTATTCCCAAAAAGATAATAATTATCAGCTACATCAGAATCAGTAGACATAGAAAATATATTGGAATTCGTTTGAGTTATGGTAGGTAGGTTATCAATTAACGTATTCAGGTAAATCGTCTGGTGGTTATACTAGTGATTTGCCTCTAACTGAAATCTCGCGAGTATCCCAAAACAAAAAAATATATTCTTAGATCAACTCGCGCAACGATGCCTAAACGTATTTTGTGGTTAAATATGATTTAAGGAGTTATCAAATCATACAAATATGTAAAATTTAAACACGTTTAGTCACTAAATACGTTTAGGGATCGTTGTGCAAGCCGGCCTTAATCTTTGACTAATAAAATAGTGACCTATCCAACGAAATTGACTTACAGTTTCATTAAAATTCATGTTCATGTTAATTGGTTCCTCATTTTTGGGGTACAAATTTTAGATTTTAGACTTTTGCCTATATTTGTGTTACTAAAGCTACACGCATACCAAATTTCAGCACTGTGGGGTCACTGGTGTACCCTGTGTGAATTTTGTCAAAATTCAGTTTTTATTACGAGTATGTATTAGTCATAATAAAAACTCAACTTTGACAAAATTAACTATAACTCAAAAACTATAAAGAGTTTACAAAAATAAAAACGGTGTTTAAATATACTAATGAATACCTTTCGTTTGACGTCCCATTTGACTAGTTAGGCTCATTTTCATTTTTTTAACCCTCTTGAACCCAAATATCTAAACAACACCCCAATATTTTTAACTCATTTAGTCACACTAAAATTGTGCCATCACTACCTGCCTATGTATCTAATTTTACGGTGATCGGATAAACGCTTCGAAAGTTATCCTCGGACAAACATACATACATACATACAACGCCGATTTGCCTCAGTTGATTTGGAGATCTCGCTTCGCTCAATCAATAATTACTTTATTTAGTAAACATTGGTTATATGTTAATGAATTTAAGTTAATAACCTCGTTATAAAAGTTTTAGTAACCGACTTAAAAACTACACTTTTTAATACAACGGAACTTTTTTGCTTAAAATGTAGATGCATTTTGAAACCATATTTCAACTTTTAAAAATAATCAATGTTTTCCTAGAATGCGTAAACAAGCTCTCATAATTTACAAACAACGAGGGAAAAATGTCGAATTTGTAAATCAGATAAACAGGATGACGCATTGTAGGTTTTAGCCCGCACCATCTTATGCTTAATCCGCACAGTTTTATAGACATTTTATGAAATAAAATTTAAATTTTGCAAACAAACATAAAAATATTTTTGATGCTCTTAGAACCATCATAGATTTGATAATTGTGTGTTTTTTAATAAGGAAATTTATTGGAGTATTATAATCTCAATTTGAAAATCAACTTTATGTATAAATGAACCGATGTTAAATACCTAATTTAAAATCATCTAAACATTATTATTCCGTGTAAGAATAATAACCAAACATTTACTTTCAATTAATTCAATTTTACCAACATTTAGAAACAACACTAAAACACAACACTAAGACGCAATACACCCAACACACGAAACCCGACTTTATGGTCCTAGAAGAAAGTCTATTTTCGGTTATTAGATTAGAACCACCTGTAGAAATACGTAATTTTTTATCGATTTTCGGAATTAGTTGTTTTTTGAAAGGTGATGAAGGTTTTAAGTGTTTTTTTTTATAGTAAGAGTCGCAAGAAGAAGGTAGATTGAGGAGAAGGGACGTGCGGCGTCCCCGAAGGCGCGTCTCGCACTGAAAGGATGCGGATTTACATCTGAACTAGTCGGTGGAGCAATCCAGGGGCTGTTGGGTGGTTTTTCAGTGGATTTTTTTAATTGATGTGAGTTTTGAACCCTTTATTGCTTTTTTATTGGGGTTGCTCCCGGCCTTCCATATCTTATCAAAGAAACGCTGTTTCTGAACCATTAATTTAGGAAATATTTTTTATTTGCAGAGAAAGATATATTTTCCAGGTTTGGTTGTTTTGGTACACAGGTACTCGTTATTCTAGAAAATATTTTTAATAATGACTATTGAGTGATATTTATATCAAATAATAATAACTATTGACGACACGACAACTTGTGGTGCAGTGGGTGAATAGCCGGCTGAGGTGATGAAGGTAGCGTGTTCAATTTCCGCTGCGGAACAAATGTTTGCATGATTTTCATATGATTTTTCCGGGTCTGGTTGTTTCTCTAATAATATAAATAAATATTTACAAAAAAAGTATATAAGTACTCTATCCGTTATCTGGTTCTCATAGTACAAGCTGCTTAGTTTCGGGCTAGATGGCGCTGTGTGTCCAGCATTCATTATTTATTTTTATATTTTTTACTCAACTACTCGTACGTCATAAATCCACCAATTTATTGTCTCTCGCAACGTAGCAGTAGGTCTGGTAGTATTGCCATGTCGAAATGCAGCGGCCTGTCCGCACGTGGTTTATGTGACGCAGCTCACTGCTTCGTCTCTAGGAATTATAGGTTATTGTATCAATTCCTATCTATGGAGTTTTAGAGACCTATCACACTAATATTATGAATGTGAAAGTTTGGATGTTTGTTTATTCGTTTGTTACTCAATCACGTCGTAATGTCTGAACCTATTTCGATAAAATATGGTGTGTTGATAGACTATGACTTGGATTAAAACATAAGCTACTTTATGTGGACAAAAAACGCGTGTGAAGCCATTAGTGGAAGCTAGTGTTAGATAATTTATGTATTGCTTCTCTTTACGCTTCTCTTTACGCGGGGTAATCGCTAGACCTTGTGAGAAAACACGCGTTTGTTTTTGCTGCGGTGTTTTTATTCGTAAACCGAGTCAAAGGTGTATTTTTCATGACAAAGTATACATCAGTAAACTCATAGCATCCTGACCTATCAACTGTCAAATAATAATATTGTGAACTTGAAGTGATTTTGGTGAAAAAACTATAACATTGCAGTGGCTAAAAGTGAGTGTCATTGTCTGTATGACCTTGTGTGCGTCACTGGACATTATCCTTGCAAGTGATTGGCTGCATACCGTCTTTAAAGCACATTTGGGTGTACGGTGCATATCGATACCTTATTTTAAAAGTCCACTGTGGGAGTTTAATAGCCCAGCGCGTGTACCGCATGCTTCCGGATCTCGTGAAAGGTAGTTCAAATCCTGTTAAGACCCGAGATTTTTTGCACTAATATTTTGTGTTTATTTATTCTAAATATTATTAGTGTTCAAACCCTTCTGCGAGAGAACTTTTTGTGCGTTGATTTTTTATTTTTTCGTTTGAGCTATGGATTTCAAGAAGATTTCGTGCACTGGATGTCTAAAAGCCATTACAGGAAGAGAATTTCTAAAATGTTCTTTCTGTCATAGTCACTATGATCTGGAGTGCGCTAATGTTACTCAGCGCTCGCATAATGCAATGCGACAGACCCTCAAGGATAGCTGGAAATGTCCAGCCTGCCGGAACAAGGAGAAGCGAGGCGACAACTCGAACACACCAGTTCGTTCATCCACCTCGCAGTGCGCCCAAGAAATTGAAATGCAGGAGGACGCCACCAGCTCTGCCAACGTAACCAGGCGGAAGCCAGTGTCTGCGGTAGCCACTGAGGACGACTCTGACGAGGAAGTAAGCTTAACGAAGAAAAATCTCAGGTCTATTATTAAGGCCGAAATAAGTAGAGCAATGACAGAATCTGTTGGACAAGTGGTCAAAGAGCAATTGCAGTGTATGAACGAAATCCTAGGAAGTTTTCGGATTTCTTTGTCATCCATCGACGCACAACTCGAAGGTCTCAAGTCGACGTTAGAAGAGAAAACGAAGACCATAGATAGCTTAAAGAAGGAGAACGGAAAGCTTCGGGAGAGCGTGCAACGCTTAGAGGAGCACATTCGTCTGTCGGAACAGCAGTCTCTGGCGAATGATGTGGATATTGTAGGAGTTCCTGAGGCCAAGGGAGAGGCTACTGTCCATATTGTACTGGCACTAGCGCGCAAGCTGGGAGTGACACTGAACGAGTGTGATGTCGTCAGCGCCGATCGCGTTGGTGCTGCGCGCGACGAGACAACGGGCCGTGTACGCTCGCGGCCAATCGCAGTGCGACTGGTGCGCCGCGTGTTACGGGATGACCTGCTACGAGCTGCGCGTGTACGCCGTGGCGCCACGACGAACGATGCTGGTCTGATCGGCGAGCCGCGCCGTTTTTATGTAAACGAGCGCCTAACGAAAGAAAACAGGCAACTCTTCTTGAGAGCGCGGGAGATCGGAACACGTCTGAAGTGGAGGTTCGTCTGGTCGAAGGACGGCCGCGTATATGCCCGCCAACACCAGGGCGAGGACTCCCCTCGTCACCGGCTTCGCTCAGAGGCTGATCTCGTGCGGGTTTTTGGTGCCGACGCGGTTGGCTCAAGTGATGGGAAAGCTGTGCTATAGATCTGTTGAATTACATCCATTTTTCTTGGTCAATGACACTTTACATAATAATATCTTGTTTAGGCACACTTTGTTAATATTGGCTTATTTTTTGTGTATTTTTGCTTTTAATTTCATGTATTGTTTCTGTTTTTATGATGCGACTGCAGCAAATGATAAGTCTGTTATATATATTGTGCACCCGCAATTTATATATATGTTTCGGCTACCGTACGTCCAAAGTGAACTCGTAATATTTAGTATATACACCATAAAACTATTTTCTAACCGCTATTTTGTGATACATTATTTATTTATTAATATAGTAAGTTTTGTTATGCAACTTTACTTCCGTAATAACTTTATTCTCGTAATACTATGTCAAAGTACTATATTACTAAAATTACTTTTTGTAATTACGTACATACTAAAGTTTTACACAAAAATTCAACATAAGCTGTTACAGTTTATTTATTCATTTTACAATTATTTCTATTATTATTATTTAAATTCTAATGAAATTATGACTGATATTTTTAAAGAAATGTACCTAAAAGCTAGTCACGTCACCTTGTTTTCAGCAGTCACTGCCACTTCTAGATGCTGTTGTCCTGTGCTCTTAATTATTCAATTCACGGATTTAATTTTATGGTCTGTTTATGGGTTCTAGGTCGAGATTATTTACGTTAGGTCTTTATAATGCACGTTCATTATGCACGGAACAAAAAGATTTCATTATCGCGATGGATAATTTTAAAAGTGACTTAGTGGCTATTAACGAAACCTGGATCAAAGTGGGTGAGGAGGCGCGCGCGCCAAAGATATCGGGCTATAAATTACGCTGCACTCCACGGCCACTGCACACGCACCGCAAACGGGGAGGAGGTGTAGGGTTCTACATTAAGCGCGGAATCAATGCTCGTGTTGTTGCTCACCCTCACGCAGAAATTGAGCAAATGTGGCTGTTGGTTAAAATCAATGGCTCTTGCATAGCAATAGGTACTGCCTACCGTCCAGACTGGGTCAACATTGATATTTTTATTGATGCGCTGACGGAGTCAGTTGTTAATTTTTCTGGTTGTGATGGTATTGTTGTTCTTGGAGATTTTAACGTCGATCTCTTGCTTCCTAGTAAAGGTATGACAAGCAAGATTAACCAATTCTTGAAGTATACTAGATTGTCGCAGGTCGTAACAGTGCCTACTCATTTTTCGGAAAACAAGGAGACTCTTCTTGACCTTGTATGCACGGATTGTCACATTCGTGGCGTCAGAGTCACTAATATCACGGGTTCATTGGGTCATGCTTTTGTTTCTGTAACACTAAATATAAAACGCGAAAGTATACCTCCAAAGTCTATAACATTTAGGCCTCTCAAAGACATATGCCAAAAACTGTTTGATAATGATCTGTTGGCTATCGACTGGAAACCTATTACTAATGCCAATACTGTTGACGTAATGGTGGATGCTTTTACGACTATTCTTACAATTTTACTAGATAAACATGCACCTCTGAAAACAATACAATTAAGAAATAAGCCTGCACCATGGATCACGGATGTTATAAAAATAATGATGAAATGTCGCAACGAAGCGCACGACAGATACCGTAAAACTAAATCTGATAACGATAAAAAACGATATAAGGAACTTAAGTCACTTGTTATTGAAAGTATTCAAAGTGAAACAAAAGCGTACTATGATTACAGTATAAATTCTGAGCTTAAAAATGAGAAAAAACTCTGGAAGAACTTAAAAAAAGATGTTCTCCCTAGTTCCAATGATAGTAACTGTCTACCTGATAATTTAAATTGTCCCGATGACATCAACACTCACTTCTTAAATGTTCCAGGTACGAATACGGTTCCAATATCCATAATGACGTTTTTTGAATTTAATAAATTTAATAATAGCATATTATTTTCTTTGCAATCAGTATCTGAAGAGGAAGTTGCTAAAGTTTTGCTGTCTATTAAAACAAATGCGCGAGGAATAGATGGGCTCTCCATGGATATGGTCTTGCTTACTTTACCTACTACACTGCCGTTGATAACTGCCATTATCAACAAGTCTATTCTAACTTCTACCTTCCCCAGTCAATGGAAAATTGCCAAAGTGAACCCCATATCCAAAGTATCTAGTCCAACTGATATCAATGACTTAAGACCAATCAGTATACTACCAGTTCTTTCAAAGATTATTGAAAGGATAGTGTACAACCAGCTAAGTAAATTTGTCGAGCTCAATAATATCCTGCCTAATGTTCAGTCTGGTTTCCGTAAGGGTAGAAGCACTACAACAGCTTTACTGGATGTTGTTGACAACATACTTGCGGATCAGGATCAGGGTATGGGCACGTTATTGGTACTACTAGATTTTTTTCGTGCCTTCGACTCGATAAACATCCCATTGCTGCTTTCCAAATTGTCATATTATGGTGTGGATGCCTCCTCAGTCAAGTGGTTTGATAGTTATTTGACAAACAGATCTCAATTTGTTCAAATTGACAGGGAAGATGGATCGCAACTTTTGTCATCTCAGAAGATGGTTAGCAGAGGAGTTCCACAGGGGTCAATTTTAGGACCCTTACTTTTCATCATTTACAGCGCTGATATTTGTTGGCATATCAAACATTGTAAATTTCACCTGTATGCTGATGACGTACAATTGTATTTGCCCATGTGCCCGAGAAACGTATCCTCTGAAATGGTAAAAATCAATGATGATCTAGGCCGTATAGTGCTATGGTCACGGAATAATGCACTGGTCTTAAATCCCACAAAGTCGAAATTTATGGTGTTTGGCTCAAAAAGATTTATAAATTGCACAGCGGGTAATAGTTTTAATGTGAGCATTCTCGGACAAAATGTCGAACAGGTTTATGAAGCTCGAAATCTCGGTATCACTTTTGATAGTTCTCTTCGCTTTGAGGGTCACATTTTAAATATGTTGAAGACTTGTTTCTTTAGATTGAAATTGCTTTATAAGATCAATGCATATCTGAGGGAGGAAATCCGAATTAAAATATGCGAAGCTTTAATATTGTCAAAATTAAATTACGGTGATCTTGTGTACGGTCCACGCTTAACTGCGAAAACTACTCGTCTTGTACAGAGAATACAGAATGCTTGCTGCCGGTTCTGCTACAATATCCCGCCGCGAACGCATATAACACCATATTTAAATAACTCTTCTACTCTTAACATGGCTTCGCGGCGAGATTTACATCTAGGAGTAATGGTACATAGTGTCATGATATCTGAGATGCCAGAGTATTTGTACGCCAAGCTTGACCGATCAAAGACTAAGTACAGTTCGAGACCAACCCGTGACTTGCTACATTATAGTAAGCATAAAACTGTAGCGTTTAGGGGCAGTTTTCGGTACCAGGCAACCAAGTGTTGGAATAACATACCACCACCTTTTCGGCTACTAAAATCAAAATTTACATTTAAAAAACATTATAGGAAACATTTAATAGAAAAACAAAAAATTGGGTTGTCTGGTACAAATTGTTATATAGCGCCGTTCACTTGCTGACGCGAGGGTAACGTTTCTAGTATATTTATATTTATTCGTATTATTATTTATAATTTACACTCTAACATTTCTTAACATTATTACGATTATTCCTTACATAATATATTTATTTTTTCTATCTACTTATCATAACTATCTAATTAAGCCTATCATAATTGTATGCAAACACATTCGTTCTTACGAGTTCTAATGACTTGCCTAAAAAAGGTTTCTGCAGAATAACAGCGCCGAGCTGTCGATCGGTGGCGAGGCATAATGCTGAGCTGGAACCCATTTGCTGCAGTAGCACATACACACCTACTTGTGATACCTCTTTTTAATTTTTCCCTGACTACATTGTAAATTTATTATTTCATTCTATTGTTTCTATGTTTGTTGTATTTTCTGTGTTCTCTTGTGCTTTCTCTTTGATGTTATACCTTTTGATTGTATTGTGTGAATTTGTGTGTGCTATGGTAGCAAATAAATGTCTGTCTATGTCTATGTCTATGTCTATGTCTATGTCTTTACAGCCACCAAACGCAATCTATCCTGTTCATTGATCGAGCAAAGCGAGATCTCTAAATCAACTTGGGCAAAGCGGCATTGTATGTATGTATGTATGTTTGGTCCGAGTATAACTTTCGAAGCGTAGATCCAATCATCGTGAAATTAGATACAAAGGTTGGTAGTGATGACACAATTTTGGTGTGACTAAATGAGCTAAAAATGTTGGGGGGGGGGGGGGGGGGGGTTGTTGAAATATTGGGTTTCAAGAGGGTAAAAAAATGAAAATGAGGTTAACTGGCCAAGTGGGACGTCAAATTAAAGGTATTTATTAGTACATTTAGACTCCGTTTTATTTTTCGAAAATTCTTTATAGTTTTTGAGTTCTTATTAGCCATAATAAAAACTAAATTTTGACAAAATTCACAGGGTACACCAGTGACGCCACAGTGCTGTAATTTAGTATGCGTGTAGCTTAAGTGACACAAATATAGGTAAAAATCTGAAATCCAGAATAACTGCAATTTGTAGCCCAAAAAAAAGAAACCATTTAGCATAAACTCCCGTTACTTGTAATTTGAATGAAACTGTAGGTCAAGTAAATTGGTTATTATTTGGTGACACTACATATTTCGATAGTCAAAGATTACAAATAATATTTTTTTTATTTTAATCGGAGACTCGTGAGATCTCAGTTCGGGGCGAACTACTAGTAATAACAATTAAAAAAAAGGTAAAATTTGTGGTTATGATGTAATGGGTAGTATCCGGAACTACTCAACCGATTGTGATTTTTTTTTTCACTTAAAGAAAGCTAAACTATCCTGGAGTATATTTTATTTAAAAAAAAACACTACGAATCCGCAGCGGGTCAGTTCGCAAGTAAATAAACGAGACTTACAAAAACTACAAATTAGCTGCAAATCAACCTTATAAAAATAGGGAATGTTAAATCTTGACGAGTTGTAATAAAACTGGTATTAGCAGAGCAAGGAAAAGTACGCTCTTTCCTGACTACTTTTGACATAATGTTTAATGACTTTGATCTTCTGTTTTTCTTTTTCTCATGGAGTCGTACGATTTTAAGAGTCCTCTTGTAATTATTTTGTTCCGAAGATTTACATAAATTGTCTCGAAGAAAAAAAAATAGTGGTAAGACGGCTACTTAAAAGTGGTAGAATTCCTTATGAAAGGGCTAATCCGCGGAAGTACTTCCATCATACCCATTTCTGCCGCTAAGCAACATTGCTATGTTTTTGTTTGAAGGGTATGGTTGCCGGTTAAATTACAGATATGTGAGGCTTTACACCTGTATGCCTCAAGTTGATGGACGCAGGACAGTGCATCGTAGAGCACGTTTATAAGGTGCGTGACCTACGAGGTTGTTTTTTTATTACCAACAAGCTTCCTCCAGCGGCTTTGCACGCGTTATTTGTCAATAAAAGTAGCCTATATTTGAATTCAAGTCATAATCTACCTACACACCAAATTTCAACGAAATCAGTTCAGCCGTTACGACGTGATTTAGTAACAAACAAACATCCAAACTTTCTCATTTACAATATTAGTGTGACTCGCTGACCCGCCCGCGGCTTCGCACGCTGGGTTTGTCAATAAAAACATTACCCTCCAGTTGTGCAGTCGGGTAAATATTTGCCTTTATTCCAATCCCGGTCATAACCTATCATTTTACCAAATTTCATCAAAATCGGTCTTGTCGTTTAATCGTGAATATGTTACAAACAGACAGAGAGACAGAGTTACTTTTGAAATTAAAATATTAGTATGGATCACGAAACAGTTAAGACCAATAGAAATAGAAATATATTTATTGTGACCATAAATGTTACATAGAGGAGTTGTGTCCCTGTTTCCCAGAAAAGCGTAAGCTGTGGCCTAGGAAACAGTTCTCTCCTGAATGACATGATATAAATATTACAGTCTACTAATACACAATTACAGTCCAATGAATATATAGTTTTAGGAGTTAGAGCACAAATAGCCAAGAAGAACCAGTGTGGTGAACAAACGACCTTCGGCAAAATAAAATGCCAATATTAATGAATGTAACATATGCCTATCGACCTAGAAATAGAGAAAGAAGACACTGTATAGATTTTCTACCTTATTGAATTCCAGTCATAAACTAAAGAAATAAAATAGCAAGTTGCCAACTAACAAGGTCACAAGTTCGTTTATATCAGTTAGAGCTGACATGTGCAACAAAATTTTCTCGACTCGTGTTTTTTCTTTTCGAGATAATGATTCAGAGAATGGATAGAGAGATATATCTAAGTATTAGTATTTTTAAATTTTTGGCGATCACTCTACATAATTAGTTATTTAAACGGGTATTTATCGCGTATATTTATTTATATAATATATATTCAGTATATTTATTTATCAAGTATATTTTATTTGTTATACCGACTTCGATTGTATTGCAACAGCCGTGGCCAGACGGCTGTTGCAATACAATCGAAACGTCGGGATAACAAATAAAAAAAAGTACATACGCGATAAATGCCCATTTAAATCAGTAATTATATCTAAGTAATATCTGTTTTGGGTGCAGATGTTTTGATCTGGTATATAGGTAAAGTTTTTAAATCTACTTATATTAACAAAGTACATACCACTGTTTTTCGTTCCTCAATCTTTTTTTATTGTATTATATTAAATAATAGGCAATATTAAATATATTTTTTAAAGTTATATGTAGGACGCTCGCCTTATTAATTATTATAATTGTCAATGTTTTTGTTAAAATAAATTCTCATTTTAGTGAATTGTAAATTTTATGAGAATACATTCTACTTGTGCTAACATGCGCACCAATATTCAAAAAAAATTAAATATTGGCACTCCAGCGCGAGTATTTTGTCGTGATACTTTTTGAAGACGAGATACTGAGATACGACGTAGAGTAAAGTTGTATGACAACAAGAAGAATGATAGCGAATGACGACAAACTTAATCTCTATTAGAGGTTATTGAGAAATTACGCGATATTGAGAAAAAAATGTTGACCATATATTGCTCAGGACTTCTCGTAATGTGGCCATAACCTTAAACCAGTTGGGTTTGTTGTCTAAGACTTTCCGGTATAAAAAAACTCTAAAATTAATTTTAAAAAATAATTAGTAAGCGATAGAATCTCACATAATACTAATTATTGATATATTATAAAGATTCTGACAGTTATTTTGGTTTCCATACTTTAGCCTATTCCGGTACTCAATGAGGTAAAATAAGCTGAAGCTTAGCCTAGTCTATAAATCCTATTATTCCGTGTCACTTGTTTCATTACCGTCATTACCAGCGCTTATTATATTGTCTTGACAGCCCAATTTGAAGCGATTCAGAAATGAGAAAAACATGAAAAATTCCCAAACAAATTATAGGCATAGTGACTGTAAACATCCTTACCTGATACGGAGTAATATTTTGGGGTAACGCTTCAGAGAGAAAATGAACTTTCAAAGCACAGAAGAAATGCTTAAGAGCCGTCTGTAAATTACGACAGATTGATACATGTAAGCCTCATTTCCAGCAACTTAAAATATTAACTTTTCCCTGTTTATACTTACCTGTTTTTAACTTTATTGTTCTTATTATGTAAACATTTATTTTATTTTATTATATTTTTTTAATAAATCGCATGCCTCTATAGTAGAAATAAGTTGGACCCATCTATAATAATTTTAAGAACTTTGTTAAAACCTTATTCGATGCAAATAAATGATTTGATTTGATTTGATATAGTACCAAAGTGAATAAAGGAAAAAAAAACATCATTATCATCATCTTCTTGGATTTTTATACGACTTGGAGATGGAACAAGCATTTTAACCCCATGGTTTAGTTGGTTAAGTAGCAACCATTGCCTATAACAAAGTATTGCCTCAAAGGTCAACACTTTAGGATCTTGCACTACAATGCACTGCCTTGCGTCCATCAACTTGAGGCATACGGGTGTATGCCTCACGTGCCTGTAAATATTCGGCAACCATACCCTTCAAACCGAAACGCAGCAATGCTGATGGGCGACACAAATAAGTATGGTGGTAGTACTTCCCCGGGCAAACCCTTTCACAAGAAACTACTACTCGCTATCAGTCGTCATTATGGTCACTCATTTTTTTATCTTTAAATTTTTCACACAATTCATTCATCTTTTTGTTGCCTTTTAATAGAAAAACCAATATATGTAAAATCTTAATTTCATCCAAAGGAAGACAAAGATCGCTTCTCAGCGGTAAGACTGCCATTTGGGGTATTAAGTTATAATGAAAATGTATTAAGCATGATAAGCCGTCGACAACAAATTCAAAGCTTAGCATTCCTTAGAAAAGCATGAGAACCCCTCGAGCCCTTACCGTTACCACGTTAAGTAGACGTGTACTTACATAAAGTACTCCTAAACGAGCAACATTCAAGGCAGTGTTTCGACGACCTTCGTGTTTGCAAGAGGTAGCGGGTTAGATTCTCGCCGCGGAACAAATATTTGCATGATTTATACATATTTGTTCCGGGTCTGGTTGTTTTTCTATATATTATAAGTATGTATTTACAAAAAAAAGTATATAAGTATTCAATCAGTTATCTGGTTCCCATAGTGCAAGCTCTGCTTAGTTTGGGGCTAGACAGCGCTGTGTGATAAGTCCAGCAGTATTGTATAATGTAGCCGGCAAATGTGGTCGGCAATTGTAGAACAATGTTACGGCTGACTCAGAATAGATATCACGACCTAATGATATTACTAATTAGCAAACGGGTACAACATTTTAGTCAAACAATGTTATGAACAAGACGACTTCCGTGGCGCATTGGGCGAATAGCAGGCTGAGACGCAGGAGGTAACGGGTTCGATTCCCGCCACGAAACAATGTTTGCATGATCTATAGATATTTGTTCCGGGTCTGGATGATTTTCTATATAGTATATATGTATGTATGTATTAAAAATAAATATATGTTTTCTATCAGTTCTAAGTATCTGGTTCCCATAGTTTGGGGCTAGATGGCACTGTCAAAAATGTCCAGCAATATTTATTTATTAAAAACATTTTAGTCACAATTACCATAGTTGAGTCACATATTGCAGGACAATGGCCAACAATGCCGGGGATTGCCAGTTACACATTGCCGTGAAAATGTTACTCGTTTAGATCCTTTACATAGAAAATTACCAGCAATAATTGAGAATCACAAGTTGCAATGCAAGTAGACAACAGATACAAGGTGATTTTAAAAAAAAATGTCTATCACCCTGTTTTTTTACGTCGAGGGTTGAAAACTAACTAGTGAAGAATAAAATATTTATTTTCATTCAATGTCCATAGGAAACATAAAAAAGTAATTACAAATACAAATTAAGAACCATCCCTGCTATATTAGCTTTCTACCAACAAAAAGAAACACATCTGAATCGATCCATCGGCCCATCGCCGTAAAAATGTTCCTCGTTTACAAGCTCTTTTAGGTAGGCTTTCCCGCAGCATTCTCGCTAACTCACCGACAAATGCGAAAGTGCCAGCTAATGTGAAGATGCTGATACAAGCACGAAGTCAATATACTACAGAAGGGCAATTCCAATAGTACAAATCAAGATACATTATATTTATTTGCTTATACAAGTGTAAAATAAGGTCTTAAAAACTAGGTAATGCCACTTTATACTTGTATGCCCTTTTCAGCATCAAAATAAAAAAAAAATACACAGCAAAACAAACCCATCTATAAATAAATAAATTAAACATAATTCGTTTATTGCAGGCACAAAATATACAACCCATATCACACAAACAAAAATAAAATACACTACAACATAATTGAGAACCTCCTCCTTTTTTGAACTTGGTTTAATATACAGAATATGCCACGGAGCAGATGCCCCAGTGCAGACATTTTTTATTTCTGTTCAAGTGGAAGGAAATCCAATATTTACAAATAAAATTTTTGTATATCTGGTCAGAGACAGCCCTCAGCGGATGATTGCAAAAAATTCGGGAACACCCGCCTCGGAGAACATACTTGACGCACTGCAGTACCTCGGCAACCTCATAAGAGCCCGGTAAGCATCATTGTACTGGACCCTTATGATGTTGATCGCCTTTCTGGTGAAGTTAGACCAAAGTTGGCATGTGTACATACCCAGACAACATGCCCGGAATAGGGTGTTTTTTACGTCTGGACTGCGGTTTGTTAAGCGGCGTGCGAGCATGTTACCCGGGACGGCGAATGCTCTCCGTTCTTGCTCGATGTCGTTATCATCTCTCAGCGTCTCTGTCAGTAACTAGATACCTGAACTGTTTCACCATTTTATGGTTGTACCGTTCATGTGTACCTCGAGCATCAAATAACATTTCAACATTTAAGCGCCTCAAATTCAAGTATCGAACTAATCTCGATCGTCGTCAGGTGTCGATAGTAATCGATAGTAGCAATGTTTGAAGTAATAGGTGATACTGCTTCAGGATGCTTTGGAATTACGTAGTTTTACCCGAAAACGGGTAACTTTGGTTAATGAAAATGGGCAACGTTTTCTGAAACAAAAATGGAGTAACAACAGAAAAAAATATAAACATTTCATTTTGTTTTCTCTTCTACATTAGCTGTTTTTTTTTACTTTTTGCACACATAAGAGATAATTCTAATGATACAATGTACACCTAAAATAGCTTTAGTAGTATTTTTTTTCCGAAATCTGCTTTCCTTTACCCAATCATACTTCAGTCTTTGTATCATAATTATGTCATACAAAACAAAACGTCTTCGCACTTAGAGTCACCAACCTGGGTGCGTTTGATCACTCTCAAGTTGAAGTACTTCCATATCGGAGGGGGAAATTTGTCCGATATGATACGCGGAATATGCGGACCTTCTGTATGTATATTTATTGTGTGGCTTCCGACCTCTTATGAAATAAAATAATGCTGAAAGCTCAAGATACGAGCATCAATCAATCCACAGTCAAATGTACGAGTAGCGTGCTTACGAAACATAGTCAGGTATTTACTTAAAAATAAGCAATACTTTTTTTATTGGCTTTTACGGCTTTAATTCCACTGCAGCCACGAGAGCTATTGTGATCGCTACTAGTTCGCCTCTAGTTCATGGGGGCGGTCAAAGTGTAAATAAAATTACGAATCTGTGAATCGAAATATTTATTTAAAACTTATTACAAGTAGATATAAAGTGAGTTAATAACATAATATTCACTTTAATAAAATAAAAGTATTTGTAAATGACAGTGATTAAATAGAGCTTAGTGGTCGTCCATTAATCACGTAAAGGGTTCGAAAACAATCATGAAATATCATATCTGTGTAATGTAATATCATGTGTTGTTTCGTTGATAGCGCTATTTTCAACCTGTAAAAAGAATATTCTGCATTTTTGAATGATACTGTTTCAAAAAAATAAACGTGATTTAGGTTAGGAGTGGGGGAGGGGGGGGGGGGATAAAAATATCACGTTTTAAGGGACGACCTCTTAGACACACAAGATATTTATTATTAATGAGGTGCACATACTCATGTGCAGCAAGCCATTATCTAATCTACAGGCGGGTATGGTCTTTTTATGTACCTATATTATTAAAATAAAACATATTTCCACTGTATTTATTTGTTGTCTTTAAATTATTTCATGTTTTTAAGACATAACGGGTCTTTTCGCGCACAGATTTATATCATAATTATAATTTTGACTAACCTCTACGTTGTTTTAAAAACATGAGTAAAGTTCGCAAAAATTTAAAAAGTTGTAAATAATTTTATAACATTCTCTTTTAGGTTTTGGTAGTACGCGTCCAGGTGTGATTACTTTGGATATCTACTCAGTTAGGACAAGTGATCGTGTAAGATATATCGTACATTAAAGAGAAAAGAATTATTTTATGTAGTCAAGTGTTATAGTCACAGTTTTAGTATTGCGTCATGTAGGTATGTAAGATTGTCAAAATGTAACTTGCTCTTCAAAGCACGGAATCGCTAATTTGAAACTGTCACTAGCGGTCACATAATTCTAAAATTATTTGAAATCTTACGCTTTTTCTATTAAATTTTAGTTGACACGAACTAAGCGTGACTTGCGCAATGCCTAAACGTATTTAATGGTATATAATTTAAGGACTTGTCAAATCATACAAATACGTCAATTTTAAACCTATTTGTCACTAAATACGTTTAAGGATCGTTGTGGAAGTTGGACTAAGTCGCGGATAAAAAGCTCAATATAAAACCTAAACAAATAATATGATTGCGAATCTCCTTATTTTGACGTAGTTTAAAAAGGGGAGTATAAGTCAAAGACGTGCCTTCTCTTTTATTTTTAAAAGTCATATCTTAGTCCGTACATTGTAATGTTCTGCACGTTTCGGCAATAAATCAGAATAATACATTATAATACCAAATCTCTCTTATGTGACATTCTAATTTATCCGAAAACTTTTCCATTTTGAATTACGAGATAAATCCAATTATAATATACTAATAAAACGCTTTAAAATATCAATAAATAATAAAACAAAACTATAAAGTTATGTAATTAGCAAGCGTTATGATTCGTAAAAACTATTACAAGATAAGATAACTCTTCATTTTACACCAAAATAAAATCATGATTGCCTCTCTGTGTTTCTACCGTTCTTCCCGATCCTGTGCCAGTCTGAACCACGTACGACCCACGGTCTTATTGATGTCGTCGACCCATCTCGCTGGACGTCCCCTATTTCGATGCCAAGTTCTCGGCCTCAACTCTGTTAGTGCGTTAGTCCACCTGTCGTCAAAAATATAATACAGAACAAGTAATTTAGAGATTTAAGAGTGCAGTGATCTTACTACACGTCACAGAAAACGACAGTCTAATGAAATTCTCTGTGCTGAGTCTGTTGAGATTCTGGTACGAAAACTAAACCAACAATGTCTGATGGGCGACACGACCTCTAGCGACTATAGGCTAGAGTGCGGGGTTCGTCAAGGGGGGTACACCTCACCTGACCTGTTCAATTTATATGTAAACGGTCTGATCGAGAAGCTGAGAAGGATCAGGGTAGGTAGTTACTTGGGCAACGATTGCGTAAATAATCTAAGTTATGCTGATGATATGATGCTTCTCAGCCCCTCGATCAAAGAGCTGAGTAACTGATGTTAACCTGCGAGCAATATGCTATCGCACACGAGTTAAAATACAATATGGCCAAAATAGACATGATGGTGTTTAGGTCAGGAGCAGGTTCAGAAAGAGTGCCCGAAGTTTGCTTGAGCGGCTCAACTATTGAAATGGTTCAGCAGTTGAAATATTTGGGCCACCTGGTAACAGAAAAACTACGCGATGCCGTAGACATAGATTGGGAGAGGAGAGCACTCGCCGTCAGGGGTAATAATGTACACGCGCCAGTTATGATCTAATTATACTAAAAAGTCTATCAACATCCTGATGGGTCCAGTGTAATAATGCATACCGCGCTCTTATGAGGTTGCCCAAATACTTCAGCGCGTCGAGCATGTTTGATGTGGCGGGGATACCTGACTATGCCATTGTTACGATACGTGTGGCTTCGTTTTGGGATCGGATGCGTCGCTCCAGCAACGGTAACCTGAAGGCTGTCTCCGACTATTTTATATACCCCATATATGTATAGGCACTGGGTAAACGTCCACATGGACGGCAACAAGAAATGACTTGTATTATGATTATACAAAACAAATCTTGTAATCAAACTTGTTTATAAAACAATATCAACTACCTACTTGATATTGTGTAATTTAATTTTTATTTTGTGTGTGGGTGTTCTGCTTGAAATAACAAATAAATAAATATTTTATTTATTTTATATTTTTTTCTAAATAAATTTAGTACAATCGGCGGTCTTATCGCTAAAAGCAATATCTACCAGACACCATTTGTATGGACAGGATAATACTTGATCACATGACGCCAGTGTATCTACATTTTTCATTATTATATTATTCTATTTTTACCTTTAACTAATTCTAATATTTATCACCTAACATATAATAAATAGACTAATTGAATCTGTCAGTCGACTAACTTTTGTAGCCTTTATGTTCCGACTTTCCGAGCTTTGGTTTCCTCGATACAGGCTACGCTTATTGAGGAAACTGATAGATAATACTATAAATAGATATATATGTTTTCTGCAAAATTCATGCATCTATTACTTGTCTATACTTAGTTATAACTTAGCTTGTAAATCATACTTTAAATTGGTTAAATACTGTGTTTTTTGTAGTAATAATAAAATATTTTCATTTTTTCATTTTATTAATAAAAACATGCCTACGTACATACTTTAAACCTATACTAATTATAAAAATTTAATAGTAGATACATAAAGATGGTTATGACTAATTAAATAAATAAATAAACTAACGACGTAATAAATAAACCCCAAACTAAGCAGAGCTTGTACTGTGGGAACCAGATAATTGATAGAATACTTATATACTTTATTGTAAATACATCAAAATCAAATCAATTAATTTATTTTTCACAAATGTATAACATTCATGCCATTCACAGGACAGTATGTGAACATTAAAAGATCACTATCTCCAACCTTAGGTATAAACCTGTGTTGTGGGAAGATAGTCTCTTTCGTCTGTTTTTATACAGTAGGTAGGTACTCAAGAGTATTAAACAAAATGTAATATTTTTTTATAAAGGACATGCATTAATTAATTAATAAATTTTGAATATTGAGGGCAGCATTACGTTGCATAATTTTTGTGTGTATGCGAGGGTGTGTTATTGTGTGTGTGTGAATGTGTGGTATGTGTGTGTGCTTGCATATGTGATTGTGTATGAATGTATATAAGTAGATACATACTTATAATATATAGAAAAACATCCAGACCTGGAACACATATTTGTAGATCGTGCAAACATTTGTTCCGCGGCGGGACTGTTGTAATTATCAAGCAATTGCAACTTTAACACCGGGACAGATAATAAGTATGTAATTTGTTTGAAAATTATTACTATCGATAATAAGCGCTACTTTTTTTTTACCTACCTAACCCTTTTTCAGTATTACTACACTTTTTAGACTTACATTGTATGCTTAGTACACAAAGAATGTTTTATTAGGGTTCCGTAAACCGTTCTGATAATATACGGAGGCATTTGTTTCACAATCTGGCTATGTCTGTTCAGAATGCTAAAGGTAGGTTCTAAAGGGGATGAAAAATGGTATTTTTTGCAGAGAAATATAGAGGCAATTGTTTTTTTACGTTTTTATTACAAGTATTTACGGAATATGCTAAAAAATACAAAGGAAACAGTTATGTAAAGACCGTTACAAACGATCTATAGATAGCTCAACTGCACCATATCAGTACTAGGTGGAAGTGTCCCAAGACACTGGCTGCATTGCTCCGATGAATTGCAATGCTTATGCGTTAACTCACATAAGCGCCAGCTCTGACTTTACAATGATTTGATAACTCGAGATACCTCGGTACCTTATGAACCCAAGGTTTCGACCCCTAATGGCTCGAATACATAAACTCACATAAATGTTTTTCAGTTTCATAACTGTGATCATTTTTTTTAGCCATAGAATGTCCACTGCGTCCCCACGGATCTCCAGAGCGATAAATCTTGTGTTGCCTGCACCCAACCACTCCCAGCAACCTTTATCAATTCATCTTTCCATCAAGTCGGGGGCCGTCCTGCGCTCAGTGCGTGGTCTCCACTCGAAAGCTTTTCTGCACTAACAGCCAACAGTTCTTCAAGCTATGTGTTTGCTGCTGCTTTAGCTTGTTAATCCTTCGGGTTATGTCAGTGACTTTAGTATCTGTACGAATCCCCACATTTCTGGTTCGATCTCGCAGAGAAAATCTCGCGAGCATAGCCCTCTCCATAGCACGCTGAGCGACTTAGAGCCTTCTTATGAGGCCTATAGTGAGAGACCATGTGTCTGTGCCATGTATCATCACTGATAGCACATCTGAAAACTAATGTTTAAAAACTCTTTTCTTCAAAACATATTCTTCTTAAAACGAGACAGAAAAAGAGAAGTGAAAGTAAATTATAGCCTAAAAAGTGCACCGATTTAGAGTTCTTCCATTAGAGACTTCTCTACTTCCGTTCTTTTCTTGACATTTATTCCAGTAAAAACGTGTTCGTTTTTATCTGTTTTGTACAGAACTCGAATCAAAAGTTCAAAATTCGTTTACAGAGAACGATAAAACTGCTAACTTTTTACATATTTCAGTTTTAACATTATTTTTCTAAAAGTTTCATCTCGAGCTAAATTGCTGGTTACCTTGGAGTAATAATTCAATAGCATACAATAGGAGGCAAAATAGATTGGTTCATAGTCAAAATACTCTTAATAATCTACCTATTTTAGCGTTCCGTAGTCGAACTCTATAGTTTTGCCATGCTCGTCTGTCTTCTCTATGTCTATGCGTCCGACCAGTCACAACCGATTCACTCGTACGGAGACTCGTACGACTGTTAGAGCTGGAAAGCTGAAATTTCTTCCATATATAAATGTAGATAGCTTCATACATATTAAGCTTCAAAGTAGGTATTTTTGTAATTGTTTTGCCTTTTATCATTGTATCACTTTATCGACGAACTCTATCGCGTCAAAGCGATAAGACCGATCTTGTACTAATTGATTTGTTTGTAACTTATTTTTATGGATTACATTAAAGTGTTTTCATTCATTCTATGTTAAGGTCCCGGTGGAGTTCGTCATATCTTGTGTATCAGTTTGCATCTACAATGTTTGTTCATCCATGTATATCTACAAAGTTCAAAGCTAGCTACAGTTAAGATTATTTTAGAATTATTACGCAAAATATCTAGTCGATATGGCAAATACAAGATTAAATAAATATTATTGGACATTTCACACAGCGCTATCTAGCCCCAAACTAAGCAGAGCTTGTAGTATGTGAACCATATAACTGATGGAATACTTATATACTTTTTTAAATACATACATACTTATACTAGCTGACCAATCCGCAGCTTCACAGGCGTAGTGTATTAATAAAAATATTACCCTCCTTCTGTGCAGTTGGGTAAAAAGTAGAATTTATGAAATCGGATTTGTAGTTTTTGAGTTTATTCGTTACAAACATTCAAAAATGCAAATCTTTCCTCTTTATTGATCGAGCGAAGCGAGATCTTTAAATCAACTTGGGCAAATTGACGATGTTTGTATGTATGTATTTTTGTTTGTCCAAGGACAACTTTTGAAACGTTGATCCGATCAACGTGAAATTTGATATATAGGTAGGTAGTGATGGCACAATTTTTGTGTGACTAAATGAGCTAAAAATGTCGGGGGGCTGTTGAGATATTGGGGTTCAAGAGGGGTAAAAAAAATTAAAATGAGACTATTAGGTCAAGTGGGAAGTCAAATTAAAGGTCTTCAATAGTAAATTTAGACTCTGTTTTATTTTTAGTAAATTCTTCATAGTTTTTGAGTTATTAGCCGTAATACAAACTGAACTTTGACAAAATTCACAAGGTGCACCAGTAAACCCACAGTTCTGTAATTTGGTATGCGTGTAGCTTAAGTGACATAAATATAAGCAAAAGTCTGAAATCTAGAATACCTCCAATTTGTACCCCAAAAAGTGTAACAACATACATGAACTTCTGTTACCTGTAATTTTAATGAAAGTGTAGGTCAAGTAATTTGGTTATTCATTTCGTGGTACTATTTTGATAGTCAAAGATTACAAATACTATATTTTGGTTTTAATCAGAGACTCACGAGATCTCAGCTCGGGGCGAACCACAAGTAGGTCGTACTAAGTATAGATAGAAAAACATCCAGACCCGGAACAAATATCTTTAGATAATGCAAACATATGTTCTACGGTGAGAATCGAACCTGCTACCTTCTGCGTCTCAGCTGGCTGTTTGCCCACTGCGCCACGGATTTTGTTCCTTCTATAGATCGTAAAGCGGCTAGTTACATTTTAAGAAGATTCAGTTGCTATAACCTGCTGCTATGACTCTGTCTGGATACGTTTGAGTACGTGAGATATTCCCACACAATGTTTTAAATTTCTGAACGCGAAACGTTTATACATCTGTTTGGCTCAGATGTTTCCAAATTGTATTTGCTTACCTGACTGCGCGATTTAAGAGAAAATGAGGTATTTTTTCAACTGTAAATCTGTGTTTAAATCCACCCCAGGTGGAATATTCTGAACCTAATACATTTTGTCTCGTTTTATTACCTTATTTAGTTTGGAATCCAGTATTTTGAATAATTATTTGTGATGCGGTTATTCGAAGACTGACCCTTCGCTGGTACTTTGTGAGTAAGTAGGTATCCGAAATTACAAGGACCTAGTTAGGTAGTACTCCCAAATTATCACGTCTCGAGTTGAACCCACTTCTCTCGCATTTCAACTGACTAATCATCTACTTCGCCTTACATGTATGTTCGAGTGAAATCCTCATACACATCAAAGCCTGATAGCAATAACAGCTGTACGGATTTACACAAAACATCTCTGACACCCACCAACAAACAGAAAAACGCAATGAAATCGGTTCCATTCGTTTGAGACACATTTAATTTAAATACCCACATTGTGTTTTAGATCTATTTTCAAAATCAAAACCCGATTTCAACATCACCATCAGCCGTAGCTGAACAGTCTTCTCCGTACTGATTCCGGAGCGACCAATCTTATGCGGTACACGACTCCTCTCAACAACCAATATCTAGTGGCAGGATTCCAATTTAAAACCATCAATTAGAAGATTTAGGATAAAAATCTGTTCTTTTGCCTATTTGTCGCAATACGGCAAGAAACCTCCCTATGTAAATATTATCACGCAGTGCGTCCTGAGTACGCACTGCGTGATAACAGAGTGAGTTTTAACCAACTAACGAAGGAGTCATTCACGGGTGTCTCTGTCATTTTATAGATAGATATGTCGATTAAAATGAATCGGGTCTCAAAAAACTAATAACCTAATTACAACGGGCACGTCCTCGTGGCCGGAACTGCTTAACTGGTTTAGCCCGAGACATAATATTTCGTCGTGGCCTAACTGCTGCATAACAGAGGTATAAGATGACATAACATTTTTTTGCTAAAACATAGTAAATACATCGGTAGGTCTTAGTCTATCAGTTAAGCACATGTATGTTCTACCCTGGTGAGGCATGCACAATATGCAAATGTTCAAATTAAATACAAAATACATAAATAAGATAAACGAATATTAACTACTGATTAAAACGGGTATTTAATGTAATGTACATTTTTTATTTGTTATTCCGACGTTTCGGCTGTGTTGCCACAGTCGTGGTCAACATGAAGTTCAATTGGTCAACATGAATTTGGTCCCGTGTCTACCAGATGCTCTGCTATCGCTGATTTGTTTACCTGGCGATTTTAGACAGTTGCGATATGCTCTTTGACACGCTCGGCTATGGTACGTTTGGTTTGCCCGATGTAAAAGCAGTCACAGCTCTATCTTATAAACACCAGGCATCTGCAGAGGTATAACGTCCTCTAGAGTCTGCAAATGCTTTGCGTAATTGGCGTAATTGCCATCTTTAAAGAGGAGTGCAGACCGACTTAATTGAAAACCTCTTCAACACATTTCCAATTTTATCCGTCACCCCCTTTTGAGTAAGGCAATAACGTTTGCTTTCTACAGGCCTCCGTTGGTAAAATATAAACAAATATTGAAATGGGTATCATACAAACATATTACGGAAGCACTTCACGCCGTCACACACACACACGACACGTGCTTATTCAATATATACTAGTGGTTCACCCCGAATTGATATCTCGCGAGTCTTCTATAGATACATAAAAAAATATTGTTAGTTATCTTTGACTATCCAAATAGAAATAAAAACCAGCTACTTGATCTACAGTTTCATTCAAATTACAGGTGACGGGAGTTCATGTTAATTGGTAACGATTTTTTAGGGTAGAAATTGCAGTTATTCTAGATTTCAGAGACTTTTCCCTATATTTGTATCACTAAAGCTACACGCATACCAAATTTCAGCACTGTGATGTCACTGGTATACCCTGTGAATTTTGACAAAGTTCAGTTTTTAATAAGGCTAATGACTTAAAAAATACTAAGTTTAAACTACAAATAAAAACAGACTCGAAATGTACTCACAAAGACCTTTTATTAAACGTGCCACTTGACCGGATAGTCCCATTTTGTGACCCATTTCAAGATGATCGGATAAACGCTTCGAAAGTTATCCTCGGACAAACAAACATACATACAACGCTGATTTGCCCAAATTGATTAATGCCCATTAACTATAAACTGACTAGTCTTTACTCACTGAAATACTGCTAACTAAAGCGCTACTACCCCTTGATAAAAACGCTGGTATTTTCCCGAGGAGTCGCGACACAAAGGCTAAGGAAGCCTTTGAGACTGCGACCCATCCGGTCCACATCCCGTTTCATACAATGAGTTACCAATTGGCTTTCCTATATGTTTACAATCAGCTTCTTTTAAATAGTTTGCATGGACTTACTCGTACCAGATAGCGGTATAAAGTTTTGCATAGACCTAAAAATTTAAAACGTTTCTTTTGAAGGACCCATACTGTATTATAGTCGCTAGTCTTTATTATGTTTTTGACAATAATACAAATAATAATGCATTTTGTATTTAATTCAACAGTTATATTTTGTTTATATATTTTGATATTTTATTGCGCAAAATAAAAACTAGACGTATAATAAGTGGGCTTAATGCTGATAGAATTTCCACTTGGAACCTCAGAGGTAACACAGGTTGGCGTGCTAACTTAAAAACAATTTATTAACTTATTGGTACTTAATAAAACAAAATGCTGTGCTTATGCTGTAGGGGAATGCTGCAGATATACACACCGTTTTTGTGCTGCAGAAGAGGGCTGTTCGTGCAACCAGATAATCATTACGCAATGAGTTTAAAGAAATAAATATTATGATATTTCCTTTTCAATATATCTAAGAAAATCTGATGTATGTTCACAAAAATATTAATTTGTTTAAGAAAAATGGCGATAATTTTATTTATTTATTTATTTAATACTTTATTGCACAAAAATAAAAATTACATGTATACAAGGTGGGCTTAATGCTAATAGCATTTTCTACCTGCCAACCTCAGAGGTAACAAAAAAGGTTGGCGTGCTAACTTTTAACAATATTAATGTTTATTAAAAAAAACAAAAGAAACACAAATAACAATAAACTCCGATCACAGTTAGAATAAATACATAAACCTACTTGATATAACAATAATAATACATAGAATATGTGTATGACAAATATAACAAATATATATATATATATATATATATATATATATATATATATATATATATATATATATATATATTTATAGATAAAAAACAAAAAATACTATTACATACAACACACATAGGTACTACGTTTTCATATATTTCAACAGCCAGTGGAGGACTGCAAGAAATGACTGTAGACTAGTCGTCTGAAAACCGGTTTACTAGGCGCCTTTTTAACATGAGTAGGGAGAGAGTTCCATAGACCGACAGCTACCACCTCAAAAGAGTTGCCACGGAAGGCCGTTGAGTGTTTCGGGGTAGCGAGAAGGAGAGAATCAGTGGATCTGAAGTTTTGGTCATGGGTGTCAGAGAGGTAGGAAAATTTGCATTTAAGATAATAAGGAGTAAAGGGGTCCCTAAGGATCGAAAAAAGAAGACATAAAACTCTTAACTTTCTCCTGTCATAATTTTAATACAAAAAATAAAGATAAACTCGCTGTTGCCCCTTGTAGACTCCATAAAGTTAGTAAATCGTTTAAAGGGCAACGATTTTTCGATTTTTCGCTTGAAGAACAAACTCCTAAGTGATGTACAAAAATCGACAATTAACTAATTTAAAAACGTAATTAAACAATTTATAAAAAAGCCTACTATAAATTATCGGATTATTTAGATGATATCGAAGCTTGGGATTGAAATTGCGCCAACTCGTTCAATATGTTACAATTTAGACGTAATTTATTTCCTGTATTGTTATGTATTGTTAAAGGATCATCTAAAAACAACCAGCCTTGTTTTTCGCCTTTCTTTCCTGGTTTGGTCGCGAAGGAACAGGCAGTAAAATTGACGTTTCAAAGTGATCCTTGTGATTTTAATGAATAAAAGATTTTGACTTTGAAAAGAAACACAAATATCAATAAACTCCGATAATCTTCGGTTTTAAAATCCGGATGAAATAAAATATATTAATAATTTATTTACACACATCAACCGTTCTTACTATGGGAAACAAATTAAACGAGGTCGGGCTATAGTGATTGACCGACGAACACGTCAGTAGGCTATGTATTTATTTTATTTGTAAAACAAACAGTACAATAGAGAATACAAATAGGTATATATAAAGTGACTAGAATAGTCCATGTTTAGTTTGCCTTCGCCCTGCAGTGGACTCGTAATAGTAATATAAAAATTACAGTTGAAATTAAAACACCACATGAAAGTTAAACATGATTATGTATAATTGCGGTTCCTGGAGATCAATGAGGGAGGCCTTTGTCCAGCAGTGGACGTCCTATGGCTGATATGATGATAATGATGATGTATAATTGATTGAACCTGTTGTGCTAACTTAGTGTTTTTTGTGCCTAGTTGGCAAACCAATGCAAATTGCTCTCACTAATCAAGTTTACCAACTCGCGCGCTTCGACCGAGTAATTGGGGATTTTAATTAGTTCTATAGTGTGACCATTAGTGCTGTGCACTCCCTGAGGTATGCGCGGCGAGGTGGGAGGCAAAGAAAAAACTGCATGAGTTCACATGAGATCAAAACATGTCGGACATATCTAACGATATCAGTTTGCATTTCTAAGGCAAGACTTGTGGCGGGACGATGGTCGGAGGCTATCTATCTGTAATATATTATACTTACTTAGTTGATTAAAATGTAACTTAAATATACTCATATTTTATTAAAAATATGCAGGTGATAAATAAGAACTAAACTTATAATTCAAAGGACTTGTTTTATTGAACATTTTTTATATTTACAAACAATTATATATTCTAACGAAAGTTATTCTGACATAGATTATGTTTCAACTTCATCTTCCATTTCATATCACGAGATAACGCACGACCCATATTTGAATATTTATCCCGTGTGCGTCTGACATAGACCGTCCAGTACAAAAGCTACCTACCGCCGTGAGCGTTGACGGCAGACTGATAGATCGGAGCGGCCGACACATCCCCCCCCCGTCTCGCCGCGCGCATATCTCAGGGAGTGCACAGCTCTAATTGTCACACTATATCTGAAGTTCAGTTTGGTTTCTTTTCCGGCGAAGAGCAAAACTTGCATTTAAATGTAATAAGATCTGCGGCGAGACATCATAAGGCGGTGACATCGCGAGAGTCAACAGAGACCGATGTCCATAGGTAACCGCTTACCGGTTGGGCCATGATTGTCACCTTAGTGGTATAAAAACAAATATATCAAAATAATTACCAATCAGTAATTATGTACAGTGATTGCGAAAGTTTCAAAAATACTGTCTATCTCTAAGCTTAAAAAGCGCACTATCCTGAATCCGGCCGTCACTTCCGGTCCCGGGCGGAAGCACGTCATTACCGAGGCGCGTCGCGTCATTACGCCATTGGGGTCAATTCCGCACCGCAGCCCGCAGGCCTAAAAGGCATCACGTTGTCTTCTACCTTACTATTAATATCTTGACTGCCTATTTACCTAACTAGTTTTGTGTTTTGGCTAGTATATAAATAATAGTTGACCCGCCGAACTTCGTACCGCCTTGACATGCATATAACGCGGACTGTCAATATACGTCACCCTGGTACAATTGTCAATTGTTGTCCCCGGCCATCATTTTACAACCATACTTAACCATAGATAAAATTACGTTTAGCAGTCATTTGCGTTTTGTTATTCCATGTCAGATGCGTTTTTGTTATACCCCGTTTTATAGGGACTTGTATTCTCTTAGACGTTTTATGTCACGTCACACGGGAACGCGGTCGAACGGGATAAAAAGTATCTTATGTCCGTTTCCTAGTTCTAAGAACGGGATAAGAAGTATCCTATGTCCGTCTCCTGGTTCTAAGCTACCTCCCCACCAATTTTCAGCTAAATCGGTTTAGCTGTTCTCGAGTTATAAATAGTGTAACTAACACGACTTTACTTTATATATATATATAGATTGGATAAATTCTTGAGAAAAGTTGTCTCTATAGGCCTCATAATAAAGTTCAAGGTCGTTGACCGTGCTATGGAGAAGGCTATGCTTGGTATTGTTCTACGAGATTCACTCAGAAATGAGGACTAAGAGTTGTAAGACCACGAAACACAGTTCTTTCCAATCAATGTATATTCGAAGGAGCTCTTACGAGTAATTACAAAAGTTCACAGTGATAATATAGTTCAGGATTATTTATCGGCGTTGGTAGCGTGAGACCACACTAACTTAAAACATTTATAAGTGATTACGAAGCCGCGCTTCATAATTCAGAATGGAGTAGGCTGATAAAACCAGAAAATATATATACCTAGTAAATAAGCACCTACTTACTTACATTTTGTTGATGAGCCTGATAAATCAATTAAATTTAATTCGGCGCCAGAACCAGTATTTGATTCACAGGGAAAAGTTTCTTGGGTCCTTGTCTTCTGATACATTCAGCTTCTTTGAAATATCAACGTCAACGTAGGTCAATGTAATTGTACTGTGGGCTATTGTTTTAAATAAATATTAAGCAAATTGGAAGGTAAGGATGTTTGAATAAAAAATAAAAATCTTTTTAATTATTTTTTTAAATCATTGTCTAAATAACGAGTTGAACATGTGGTCAAATAAGTAGTTATCGATTTCAATGTTTACCGTCGTGACGATTATTTATAATTTCATTTCTAAAAACTCACTAACTGAATAGAAGCACTTCAATAACGACCATCTATGTAAAGTAGATATTGTACACAATCTTTCAATAGTAGACCCACATTGAAATGAAGTGGCCCAGAATAGAACCTACACACTGCGGGTCATAAATAATAAATGTCCTGTAAACCTTAACGCAGTGTAAATTTATTGCTTCCTTGAATTTATATTCGTATGTGCACTCGCGCTTGACCGGATACAGTGAAGTGTAGCAGCAGAGTAAATATTAGCAAGATATGAGCCTAGATATATGTACTGTGGGGTGAAACAAACGACAAAAGCCTACTTCATCCACCAATTTCCTGGATCTCGACAACAGCGCCACTTACCGGGCTTAACTGTAGCTAAGAAACATAAAGGATACACTAAAAGTACAGAAAAAATCATCAAAATCGGCCAAGCCGTTTAAAAAAATAATAACGAACACACGCACACCAAACTTTTATTTATGTAAAAATATGTCATAAGATTTAAATAAAAAATTTCAAAACTGTTTTAGATTGAAACATAAAAAATATTTACTGCACTAATAAAGTACATAAGTGAATTTAATGCCAATTAGCATTTTCTTCCAGCTAACCTTTGTGTTTAGTGCTTTTTAGATAATAGATTAAGAATCATAAAACTCACAAACTTACCTACTGTAAAATAAACTTAATACCTAATGGAGCATATAAAGTATATATATATATATCATGATGGGTTCCCAACGAGTTACACTGTTACAGGGGATGTGACTCGTTCGGATAAATATATAATGACTTACTTAAAATGGCAAATTTTGTTGGTTATATCATTATAAAGTTCATACCTATACTGCGTGCTAAAGCTTGTACATCTATCTACTCTAATAACTGTGTGTTGGGTACAATGTTTGCTTTGTATGTGCCTTGGTATTCGCAGATATTTTGATGGATAACATTGAATATATTGTTACGAGCTGAGGGTTCGGGATAAAATAATCAAAATGAATCTAACCAATATAACACTTTTATTCAACACTAAAACGTAAAATATACGATCTTAATCACCAAGATTCACAACACACTAAATCACACTACTGTTATACAATAAACCACTAAAAGTCACCGAAATGTACGCACGTATCGCCAAATCCAGACTGCCTCTGCGGACGTCTCTACGCACTATTTATACCGAGCATTATTTCCAGGCCGTGGGGCGCCGGCAATAGAATGTTGCCCCTCCGCTCTTGCCCGTGGATGCAGTAGGAGTCTGCTAAGGGATACCTCCGAAAGATGGGCAGCAGCGTCTTTTCGTGTTTCAACACCTATACTGCGCTCGCCAACCCGCCTGCCAAGCGTGGCGAGTATGGCAACAACCCCCTCATGGATTTACAACATAAAGCCAGGCCCCGAGTCCCCGGCGGCCCCGCTAATCCTGGCTACGGTAGCAGTCACGGTAACGGCGGGGCCAGGGGTGCTAAGAATCCCCGGGAGACGATCGGCTACCAAACCCTACGACGACCACTGGCCCTGGTAACACACAACATCCGCACTTTGAGGACAGACGAAAAGATTGTTGAGCTGGAAGAAGAAATTAGTAGATTACACTGGGACATTTTGGGGTTATCAGAAGTTCGTAGAGAGGGCGAGGACACGATATCCCTTAAGTCTGGTAATCTACTATACTACCGGGAGGGCGACCAACAGTCCCAAGGTGGTGTTGGGTTTCTCGTTCACAAGCCACTCATCAACAACATTATCACCATCGACAGTGTGTCGAGCAGGGTCGCCTACCTGACACTCAGAATATCTAAGCGATATTCGCTGAAGGTCGTTCAGGTATATGCGCCGACCACTTCACACCCAGATGAAGAAGTAGAGTCTATGTATGAGGACATCAGTAGAGCCATACATACGAACAAAACTCACTTTATTGTTGTTATGGGGGACTTCAATGCAAAGCTAGGCATGAGAAGCGATGATGAGTTGAGAGTGGGGCAATTTGGATATGGGCAACGGAACCCCAGAGGACAGAGGCTGGCCGATTTTCTGGAGAAAGAAGGACTCTTTATGATGAATTTTTTTTTCCAGAAGCCGCCTCACAGGAAATGGACCTGGATGAGTCCCAACGGTTCCACGAGAAATGAGATTGATTTCATCTTGACCAACAAGAAACGGATATTCAATGATGTATCTGTGATTCACAGGGTGAAAACCGGCAGTGATCACCGAATTGTTAGAGCCACATTGAATATGAACGTTAAACTTGAAAGGTCCCGTTTGATGAAATCTACGCTCCGACCCACTCGCGCACATATCCAAAACCTCGCGAGCTTTCAACTCGAACTTGCAAATCGCTTTGACTGTCTAGAAGTAGATGCATCAGTGGACGAGATCAATAACAGGTTCGTAGAAACCGTCCATACGGTGGGGTCCCAGATCTTTAAGACCCCCCGTACCAATAGACCTCAGAAACTCTCTGATGACACCCTTAACCTCATGGCTGAACGACGTTCTTTGCAACTGCAGTCTCCCGATGATGCTCAGTCACATAGGCAGCTCAATAGAAAGATTTGGAAATTCTTGCGGCACGATATTCGTACCTTTAATACATCTCGTATTAAAGATACGATAGAGCGGAATAAAGGCTCCAAAGTGTTTGCGAGAGATAATTCTATTGGGCAGAGCCGCATGACGAAACTGAAGAGGGAAGATGGCAGCATAACGTCAAGTAAAGCGGAAGTGTTAAGGGAAGTCGAAAGGTTCTATGGACGGCTCTACGATTCGGTCACTAAACCTGTTTGCAGTGCGGCCAACGACCCAAGAGCCAAACTGACCCGACATTATACCGAAGATATTCCGGACATCCTGTATGCCACAGCCTGTATGAGATCAGGATGGCCTTGAAGCAGCTTAAGAACGACAAGGCGCCGGGTGAGGACGGAATCACTTCAGAGCTTCTGAAAGCGGGTGGATCACCGGTACTTAAAGTCCTTCAGAAGCTTTTTAATTCCGCCTTGCTTGAAGGTACGACGCCAAAAGCATGGAACGGGGGCATGGTGGTTCTGTTCTTCAAGAAAGGTGACAACACCTTGCTTAAGAATTACAGACCCATCTCGCGTTTGAGCCATGTTTATAAGCTGTTTTCGAGGGTCATCGCGAACCGTCTCGAACGCAGGTTTGATGACTTCCAGCCGCCCGAACAAGCCGGGTTCCGTAAAGGCTACAGTACCATAGACCACATACATACGCTGCGGCAAGTCATACAGAAGACCGAAGAGTATAACTTGCCGCTATGTCTCGCGTTTGTGGACTATGAGAAAGCCTTTGATTCGATCGAAACATGGGCAGTGCTTGAGTCTCTCCAACGATGCCGTATTGACTATCGGTACATCGAAGTGTTGAAGTGTTTGTATAAAAACGCCACTATGTCAGTCCGAGTACATGAACAGAGCTCGAAGGCGATTCCCTTAAAAAGAGGCGTAAGACAGGGAGATGTCATTTCTCCGAAACTGTTTACGACCGCATTGGAAGATGCCTTCGAGCTTCTGGAATGGAAAGGACGGGGCATCAATATTAACGGCGAATACATCACTCACCTTCGGTTTGCCGACGATATTGTGGTCATGGCAAAGTCAATGGAAGAGCTCAGCACGATGCTCGAAGGCCTCAATCGAGTCTCCCAACGGGTAGGACTTAAAATGAACATGGACAAGACGAAAATCATGTCAAATGTCCATGTCGTCCCTGCCCCAGTTATGGTTGAGAACTCGGCTCTTGAAGTTGTCGACGCGTATGTATACCTAGGACAAACAGTCCAATTAGGTAGGTCCAACTTCGAGAAAGAGGTCAATCGTCGAATCCAACTCGGATGGGCAGCGTTTGGGAAACTTCGCAACGTCTTTTCGTCCAACATACCTCAGTGTCTTAAGACGAAAGTCTACAATCAGTGTGTGTTACCAGTGATGACATATGGAACCGAGACGTGGTCCTTCACTATTGGCCTTATGAATAAGCTCAGAGTCGCTCAACGAGCTATGGAGAGGGCTATGCTCGGGGTTTCTCTACGGGATCGAATCAGAAATGAGGAGATACGTAGGAGAACTCAAGTCACCGACATAGCCCGACGGATTAGCACGTTGAAGTGGCAATGGGCAGGCCATATAGCGCGCAGAACAGATGGCCGATGGGGCAGAAAGGTTCTCGAGTGGAGGCCACGGACCGGCAAGCGCAGCGTAGGACGTCCACCCACAAGATGGGCAGACGACTTGGTAAGAACCGCAGGTTGGCGTTGGATGCAGGCCGCTTCCAACCGCAGTTCCTGGAGATCAATGAGGGAGGCTTTTGTCCAGCAGTGGACGTCCTACGGCTGATATGATGATGATGATGATTATTATTTCCAGAACCTTCCACTAGTATCTAGAAAAGCATAGGTATTTCAACTGTCAACTATTTTTTAATCTGTACAACTGTAGGTATAAACGTGGTATGTAGGCATGTTCCGTCCCATTCTGTGACACAGTGGGTATAAGTTCGAGAAAAGCCGACTATTACCTATTCTGTAACAGCCTCGGCGTAACAATATGTAATAACAACAGCGATAAGGCTGCCCATTATATTGTCTTTATAGTTTGAGTCTATTGTTGTATTGTTTCTGTATGGTAATTACATTATAAAGTTATCTTATTTTATCTTAAACTAGCTGACCCGCCCAGGCTTCGTTTTCAATATAAAATCTCGAGTTCATACAAAAATCCCTTAGATGGGTATTCGCCTGCTGCGCCACGGACTAGGTCGTCGTTGTTGCTGTTTATTTTATGGCTGTTATTAAATTAATAAATGTCATTTCATTTAGCTTGTCTTCAGTTTCGATGGATTATGTATTTTAGAAACTGTTTATAGAGAACGACCTCTAAGCTCTTTAAAACTGTAAACCGATCACAGAAAGGCGCTGAGTTTGAGGGATTACCCACGGGCTGAGGGATGAGTAAAGCCAGGGCTTCTAATAGTATAGAGCCGACTTTAAAAGTTTTATTTTTGTTGAGAAACTGGCAAGTTACCAGCATAATGTTAAAATTATCGTCTAGATACCCCTTTCCATGTAAATCTTCCGGCACATGCAGAATAAATAATTTAGGATATTTGACACGGCTTTATCTAGCCCGAAACTAAGTAAAGTTTGTTCTATCAGAACCAGTTAACAGAATACGTTTAAACATTTTTTTTGTAAATAATTAATTTATATTTATACTATACACAGAGAAACACCCCGACATTTATATACATACCCATCTCAAAGCTATCCATCCATATTTAACCGTACATATTTTTTAATACATAATAGGCTAGCGTTTGACCACGATCTCGCCTGATGGTAAGCGATGATGCAGATACGATGGATCACGCTTGCAAAAAGAAACCTATTCACTCGCGAATTACAGACACCCAGGTTGTAGTTATCAGGACACAGACTCATGCAAGGCGTTCCACTCTTTGGCGGTGCGCATAAAAGTCGAAGAGAACCGCTTTGTGCGAATTGGAGGTATTTCAACCATATAGCGGTGGCGCACCGCAGAGCGTCTGGTTGTCCGATGAAAGAATGGAGAATGAATCTATTTAAATTTCTGCTAAAAATAAAATTAGCAGTTTTCCAGAGTCCCCGAGGTCGTTGCATCTTTAAATGATTTGGGCGTCTTACAAAATCAAATGTAGTTTCCGCTATGTGACGTCCGTGAGTTCCTCGCTAAAGCGGGGGTGTCAGAGTGTGGTGTAAACTAGGATTACACTGACAACGGCGATGGTAATCCGCGCGTGTCAGAGTGTCGGTTACACTGGGCTTAGCGGAAAAAACTGCTAATATTTTAGTATTAAGGATAATGCTTATCTCTATCTATTTAAGTATAATGGATAATGTGTTTCATTTCATTTGTTTTTTCCTGTTTGTACATTATATTATTATTTATATTATTTAGAGTGAATAGGTTCTTTCTAGGAAAGCGTCCATCTTCGATCACACCATCAGGTGAGGTAGTTGCCAATCGCTTGGCTATCATCAATAAAAAAAACATTAGGTTACATCATATTCAGAATTAATTGTAATAAAATTAACATTAGCTCAACTAGACAAGTTTCGGGACTTATTATATTATTATGTCATCTACAAATAAGAAAAATAAAACATTAATTACCATTACACATCAACATTAAAACAGAGATCAAAACAATGTTAAATATATCCCCCTGTATATCCCTCTTGGTTACTGCTATCTATTACATAATTTTCTTGCAGATATTTGATAATTTATTATCATAACTAGCTGTTGCCCGTGACTTCGTACGCGTTACACTACTAAATGTGTAGGTAACCTACAAACAAAACTAAATTCGCTGTTGCAACTTGACTTGGTACGCCATTTTTATCCTATAGGGCCTGATTATTGGGATAAAAAGAAGCCATTGTGTTGATCAAGGTTATAATCTACCTACATAGTAAATTTCATCGAAATCGGTTCAGCCGTTACGGTGTGATTGAGTAACAAACAAATAAATAAACAAACATCCAAACTTTCACATTTATAGTATATAATTTTTATAAATTATAGGCCAGCGTTTGGTCACAATCTAGCCTGATGGCGCGCGATGATGCAGTCTACTATGGTACACGCTTGCCTAGAAGAAACCTATTCATTTGATATGAGTGTGATAGATGGCATAAGACGTCAACTGCTACACAGCTCTCCCCTTAAGTAGCCTAAACTCAACGTCTCCCAGCAACATTTATTTGGTCATCTTTCCGTCTAGGGGCCGTCCTCTGCAACCACGCATACATGTGCATAACACTGCAACTCACGTTGAGCGACCTTCACATGAGGCACATTTAGTGCGGGGCCACATCTCTGTGATATAGTGATCACTGGTAGCACACACAAATCTTCGTTTTCAGCAGCTAAGGTATTTTGGACGAGATGACATTACGGAAGTAGTTTTCCGATCGCTGTACAGCCGAGTTCGATGACTGACCTTTTTCTCAAAGTGGGACCTACCTAGCTGAACTGTTTTCTAGGCAGACGTTTGGTCATTGACCTTACCTAAAATAACCAACAAAATACCAGTGTTACGCTACAAAACAAAGCATTAAGCGAATAGTTCACAAAAAGGGTATTTTTCAGATGAATACCCGTTTCAGTCCTGTTACAACTACTGTAATCAAATACACAGTAAATGAATTTAGTTCATTTCGCGACGACAGCGGGGCTGATGCGGGGCAAACCTGACGGATGCGGGGCGGGTGCGGGGCGGCTGCTGGATAGCGGCGGACAAATTGCGTTAACCGAAAACTGTTTAATTCCAACATTTTAATGAACGTGATGAGTTGAGGCCACGAGCTCGGCGTAAGGAGTTTTCTTAGCTGCTACTATAAAATAACAAATAACTTTTGAACTAAAATATAACCGATTTCAGATAACAGAGACACAAATTACTGAACTTCGGAAATGCATTTTCCTTTCGAATAAAAAAATAATTTTGAAAATCGGTTTACAATTGACGGAGAAGTCGGTGAACATACATAAAAAGTATACAGTCGAACATAGAACTTCCTTCTTTTATGCAGGCGGTTAAAATAGTTATATTGATGCTCAGGGAATATACGGATAATCCTATTTCTGAAACCCGATACTTATATCGTTTCAGCTTGAATGTAACAAATCTGTCATTAGCCGTAGTATGCTCGGACGTTTAAGGGCTAACTCGACCAACCGAATTGTGCATAGTTACTGATTTCGACGGTAGTTCCAAGTCCGTCCGCGACCACTGCTGTTGCAATACATTCAAAACGTCGGAAAAACAAATAAAAAGGTACATACGCGATAAATAGCCCTTTAAATCAGTAACTAAGCAGAGCTTGCACTATGGGAACCAGATAACTGATAGAATAACAAATGCGTTATTTTTTCTGCATACATACTTCTTTACATAGTAGATATAAAATAAAGTCGCTTTCGCTGTCTGTTACCTTAGATCATATTATTATAAAGTAATCAACGGATTTTATTGTATTTTTTAGCAATAGATAGAATGATTCAAGTAATAGTATTCATAACTAGTTTTTGTGTGTTAGTTCGTTTGTTACTATCATTATTATAAATACGGGATTTATCACGTACCGTCTTATCGGTGTCTTATCCGCTCCGAATAACGGTATTCGGAGCGGATCGCACTCACCCTGATGAAGGTTCACGAATTGAACCGAAACATTGTCGGTCGAAACACCGATAAGACGGTACGTGATAAATCCCGTATTTATAATAATGATTGAAATCAATCACGAAAGTGTTCTTCGTTTGTTACCTTTACACGACTATACGGCTGAACGGATCGTTATGAAATTTTACAAAGAGAATAAAAATCATGGGAAAGGACATAGGCTACTTTTTAGCCAATTGCGCAAAATAAGTGTAATGTTTTATTGAAAAAACCGGACCAGGAACATGATCTGTAGATCGTGCAAACATTTATTCCGTGACCCACAACCTCCTACGTCTCACCCAGTACCAGCTACCAGCTATTCGTCCACTGCGCCACGGAGGTCCTCAAACACACTATGGTTGGATTTAGTGTATTCGAGCGGTTAGCGTGAACCGTTAATATCGTCGATAGTTTGGTCTACTTAATTAGCTGTCAAAAGTAGATAGCGAAAATTTTTATAATATTTTAGTCACGCCCCTTTCGGGATTTGATTCGGAAAAACCTATGACTTTACCTACATGAATGTGAGCATCGTAATTGTCGCTATAAAACTCTGATCACCGGTTCCTAGATTTTTTTAACACATCACATTCCAATATCTTTTTAGCCATCTGCATCGTAGCTGGTTTCATTGTAGCTAACCATCAGACGAGGTGAGGTCAATTGCTAACGTGTTTACCCGTGCCATCGCCCCAACCGGATGAATCCTTTTCAATGCGGTTTTGGTTATTCAAGAGATGTTTATACTACCCTCCTTCTGCGCAGTTGGGAAAAAGTAGCCTATGTCACCCAGGGTGTAGTAGTTGTAGGTAGCTTTTGTAGCTTCCCAACAATGAAATATTTTTTTAAATCGGTCCAGTAGTCTCGGAGGCTATTCAATACAAACAAATCTTTCCTCTTTATATTATTGTGTATAGATATATACTGTATGTCACTGCATTTACGACATTATTTTAAATGACGTGTGGGGCTAATGGCTGGTATCGTTGTAAAATAGTTTTTTTTTTCAAATTCAGTACCATGCTATTTCTAAAGTTTCAATCTACTTAAAGTCAAGTCCTAAAATATCAATGAAACAGTTGTTTCATGAATGTTGTTTCATTAATTCAATTCATTAAATCAGGCAAATCATATTCATTCATTGTGTAAGTAAGTACCTGTTAAACTGACTAAGCGGCATCAGCGCACAGGCACCGCCGATTTACGTTAAAAATGGTGTATTGGCAATGTATCAACTGGATAAATAATCGAGCTACCGGTATTAAACACTTGTCTCTGAAATCAGTTGATGAACGATTCTGCATATGTATTTTAAATTAATGTCGTGAATGCAGTGACAGACTGTATAACCATCGTGAATATTTTAACATTAAAAAAAAATAATCTTCTAGCTAACTGAGATGCAGTTTCGATTCCTGCTACTAAACAAAGGTATGCATGATTTGTAAATTTTTGTTATAGTTTATTTGTTTAGCTTATGTATATTATATGTAAAGAAATCGTACCTATTCCTTAGAATTTGAATTGTGTCGCGCTGTCGGTAAAGAAGGTTGGTTGTGAGTATAGAATATCATTAAAGCAGGTTAGGCGCCTTGAAAAATAATATGACAGTTTGCAATGTCAAACAGTGAATTGTCTTTTGATAAAAATTGTAATATGATTTAATACCGAACTAAAAGTGTTATGGATTACCTAATAATGAAGGATAAGCTTTAAGGTCATTTCTTTGTTTACAGGTAGGTGTTTTGGTATTGTGTAATAGTGTAAATAGTTTAGGATTTTAGAGATTTTTCAATAAAATAAAAATCTTTGTTTACAAAGCAACACATCATTGTTTATTTCATGGGTCAGTCCTGTTGAATAGATGATAAATAATCTTATAAAACGACATTTTTGTTTATAAGACGCAATTGAAAATTGAAAAAAACTTCGTTTTGAATTTACTCTATTGCCTGAAAGTGATGGAAAATTAAATGTTTTATCTATAACCTTAATATCCACAAGTGAGGATAAAGTTTATGCAATACCCGGAGAGCTACAATCAACTCGTCATCATGAGGAAGTAATAAAAACAGCGGCTTTTGATAAAGTAAAAAATAGTTTAAAAAAGAAGGTACCAGGTGAGAAGAGTCTGAATAACGATGACAAAAGAACTCAAGGAAACCTACATAGATGAAGATGGTAATGTACAATTTGGGAATCAATTTCTAGAAAAATTAAATTAGGAAAAAGTTGCAAGTGTACTTCAAACAGAGACAGGCACACTGGAAAAGTTGTTTGAGAAATTAGTAGAAAATACACAGGTGAGTAAACAGCAAAGTTTAAAGAGTATCGCAGAAAAATTTGTGATTGAAAATTAACAAGTAAAAATTCGAATGCAAACTACTGGATTGATATTTTTGAAACAGAATGCATACGCTTTGATGTGACAACGGATGAGAAGAAAATCGAAATACTCAGATTGATTCTGGATAAAAAATGTGTAGACTGGTATGCTTCAATGGTTATAAAGTTGGTTAAACTCAGAAAGGTCGGAGTGGAAAAACAAATTTTGCGAATCATTTGTAAACAAGGGATGGAACCCAGTCAATCATGCATTAATATTTATATATAAGGATGGTTCATTGTTGGATTACGCTAGGAGAAAAGAAACACTTTTATTGGATATGAGGAGAACAATAGATACCGGTACTTTAGTAGATCTTATTGCGGCTGGTTTACCGGAATTCATACGCAACAAGATTGATAAAGAAGCATTAAAGGATACAGTGAATTTGTTTAACGAAGTGAGTAAGTATGAACATATGGTAAATAAAAGAAGATATTTGCCTATGACAAAACATGGAAATCTGGAAACTTATAGTAAAAATGGGGATAAAAACCCATGTAAGATATGTGAAAAATTGAATAAAGGGACTCGTTATTACCCTGAGGCTACATGCTGGTTTTAAACAATCGAGGATGAAAAGATAAAGAAAAATGTAATTAGACATGTAAACAATTCGGTGATCGAAGCATAGTTAAAAGTAATAAATTTCAAACTACTATTGAATGATAAATTAGAGGTATATGAAGTTTATGATTCGGGGTCAAATGTTTTTCTGATTAATTCTAAATTGTTAAAAATAAAAGGAAAGGGAAATTATTTAAATGAAGCAGATTTAGTAACGATTAATGGTTTTAAAAAGACAAGTGGTTTGACGACTTTGAAAATAAAGATTTTGAAATTGGAAAAAATAATTGATGTATACATTATCGATGAACAAAACTTCAAATATGACTTTTTGATTGGTTTGGATTTAATAAAAGACTTTAAATTAATCCAAGATGAAGATTTAAAAATAACACAGAAATGTTGTATATATAATGAAACAAGAAATAAAACTGAGGACACCTCTACATATATAGACACAAATACTAATATAAAAAACATTGAAAATAAAAATAACATGGAAGATTATAAAATAAATTTTAATGAACATGTGAAAGAGGAAGATTTTTAAATTTAAATAAATCATTTAAATGAATATCAAAAATCAGAAATAAATACACTGATTTGCAAACATAAATCAGTTTTTGCCAAAGACAAATACGATATTGGCACTGTGAATGGATATGAAGCAAAAATAGATTTATGTGTGGACAGGTATTGTAGTAAAAGGCCTTATCTCTTTTTTATCTTCTACAGTGCATCTGGCACTGTAGAAGATAAAAAAGAGATTAAAACACAGATTGCAAAGTTACTGGATAGTAAGCTGATAAAAGAATCCTACAGTCCATTTGCTGCACCTGTCATTTTGGCATATAAAAAAGAATAAAAGAGAAAATCAAAGCTATGTATAGACTTTAGAGACTTGAATAAAATAGTAGTACCCCAGGCTCAACCATTTCCCTTAATTGAAGATCTAATGTTAAAAACCAGAAATTGCAATTTTTTTACAACCCTAGATATAAACTCTGCATTTTGGACTATTCCTTTACGAGTTGAGGACAGGAAAAAGACAGGATTTGTTACACAAGAAGGGCATTTTCAGTGGACTTGTCTTCCTTTTGGACTTAAGACCTTGCCAGCCATTTTTCAGAGGATATTGAGTAATATATTGAGAAAGTATAAACTTACGGAATTTACAGTTAACTATACAGATTTTTAAAATGATCTCAAAAATTCCAAGCCTAGACGGGACTTGAACCCGCGACCTTCCTCTTGATAGTCGTAATTCTGAATCATCTCACTAATTTCAACCTAGACGTGAATTGCCTGGTTGCACAGATGGTTAGTGCGTCCTCGTATCAAGAGGAAGGTCTCGGGTTCAAGTCCCGTCTAGGCTTGGAATTTTTGAGATTATTTTAAAAATCTTGGAATTCTCCGCATGTGTTCGGATAACACTATAAATAAAAATACAACTATACAGATGATATTCTTATATTTTCTAAAACTTTTGCTGAACATCTTGATCATCTTCCACAGTTGCTGAATGCAATTAAGAGAGTAGGGTTCAGAACAAAATTTACAAAATGCACATTTGCATCAGACTCAGTAAAATACCTGGGTCATATAATACAAAATAATTCCATCAAACCAGTCAAAGATAACTTGATTTCATTTAAGGATTTCCCTGACCAAAAAACGCAGAAAAATATAAGACAATTTCTAGGGAAAATAAACTTTTACCATGAGTTTATACCAAATAGTTCAATAATATTAGACTCATTGCATAATTTACTCAGGAAAAATCAAAAGTTTAATTGGTCCGTCAATGGCCAAAATGCATTTGATACGATAAAAAAATTGCTTTGCTCGCAACCAGTTCTGGAGATTTTTGATCAAGATTTGCCAATCAACATTAATACAGATGCCTCTATAGAGGGTATTGGAGGCATTTTAAAACAGATAAAACCAGACGGAAAAGAAAAACCAGTCGCTTACTTTTCGAAAAAACTAAATGGAGCCCAGAAGAAGAAGAAAGCCATATATTTAGAATGTTTAGCCATAAAAGAAGCGGTGAGATACTGGCAATATTGGTTGATAGGTAAATCATTTATCGTTTACACAGATCACAAACCACTAGAAAGTATTAATTTAAAATTTAGAACCGATGAAGAGCTAGGTGATTTAACATATTATCTATCGCAATATGAGTTTAAAATAAAATATGCTCCAGGAAAACAAAATTTAGCAGCAGATTGTTTAAGCAGGAATCCAGTATTAGAATCAGATGCAAATACAGATGAAGAATTGAAAGTCCCCCGAGTCCCCGGCGGCCCCGCTAATCCTGGCTACGGTAGCAGTCACGGTAACGGCGGGGCCAGGGGTGCTAAGAATCCCCGGGAGACGATCGGCTACCAAACCCTACGACGACCACTGGCCCTGGTAACACACAACATCCGCACTTTGAGGACAGACGAAAAGATTGTTGAGCTGGAAGAAGAAATTAGTAGATTACACTGGGACATTTTGGGGTTATCAGAAGTTCGTAGAGAGGGCGAGGACACGATATCCCTTAAGTCTGGTAATCTACTATACTACCGGGAGGGCGACCAACAGTCCCAAGGTGGTGTTGGGTTTCTCGTTCACAAGCCACTCATCAACAACATTATCACCATCGACAGTGTGTCGAGCAGGGTCGCCTACCTGACACTCAGAATATCTAAGCGATATTCGCTGAAGGTCGTTCAGGTATATGCGCCGACCACTTCACACCCAGATGAAGAAGTAGAGTCTATGTATGAGGACATCAGTAGAGCCATACATACGAACAAAACTCACTTTATTGTTGTTATGGGGGACTTCAATGCAAAGCTCGGCATGAGAAGCGATGATGAGTTGAGAGTGGGGCAATTTGGATATGAGCAACGGAACCCCAGGGGACAGAGGCTGGCCGATTTTCTGAAGAAAGAAGGACTCTTTATGATGAATTATTTTTTCCAGAAGCCGCCTCACAGGAAATGGACCTGGATGAGTCCCAACGGTTCCACGAGAAATGAGATTGATTTCATCTTGACCAACAAGAAACGGATATTCAATGATGTCTCTGTGATTCACAGGGTGAAAACCGGCAGTGATCACCGAATTGTTAGAGCCACATTGAATATGAACGTTAAACTTGAAAGGTCCCGTTTGATGAAATCTACACTCCGACCCACTCGCGCACATATCCAAAACCTCGAGAGCTTTCAACTCGAACTTGCAAATCGCTTTGACTGTCTAGAAGTAGATGCATCAGTGGACGAGATTAATAACAGGTTCGTAGAAACCGTCCATACGGTGGGGTCCCAGTTCTTTAAGACCCCCCGTACCAATAGACCTCAGAAACTCTCTGATGACACACTTAACCTCATGGCTGAACGACGTTCTTTGCGACTGCAGTCTCTCGATGATGCTTAGTCACATAGGCAGCTCAGTAGAAAGATTTGGAAATCCTTGCGGCACGATATTCGTACCTTTAATACATCTCGTATTAAAGATACGATAGAGCGGAATAAAGGCTCCAAAGTGTTCGCGAGAGATAATTCTATTGGGCAGAGCCGCATGACGAATCTGAAGAGGGAAGATGGCAGCATAACGTCAAGTAAAGCGGAAGTGTTAAGGGAAGTCGAAGAGTTCTATGGACGGCTCTACGATTCGGTCAACAAACCTGTTTGCAGTGCGGCCAACGACCCAAGAGCCAAACTGACCCGACATTATACCGAAAATATTCCGGACATCAGCCTGTATGAGATCAGGATTGCCTTGAAGCAGCTTAAGAACGACAAGGCGCCGGGTGAGGACGGAATCACTTCAGAGCTTCTGAAAGCGGGTGGATCCCCGGTACTTAAAGTCCTTCAGAAGCTCTTTAATTCCGCCTTGCTTGAAGGTACCACGCCAAAAGCATGGAACGGGGGCGTGTTGGTTCTGTTTTTCAAGAAAGGTGACAACACCTTGCTTAAGAATTACAGACCCATCTCGCTTTTGAGCCATGTTTATAAGCTGTTTTCGACGGTCATCGCGAACCGTCACGAACGCAGGTTTGATGACTTCCAGCCTCCCGAACAAGCCGGGTTCCGTTAAGGCTACAGTACCATAGACCACATACATACGCTGCGGCAAGTCATACAGAAGACCGAAGAGTATAACTTGCCGCTATGTCTCGCGTTTGTGGACTATGAGAAAGTCTTCGATTCGATCGAAACATGGGCAGTGCTTGAGTCTCTCCAACGATGCCGTATTGACTATCGGTACATCGAAGTGTTGAAGTGTTTGTATAAAAACGCCACTATGTCAGTCCGAGTACACGAACAGAGCTCGAAGGCGATTCCCTTAAAAAGAGGCGTAAGACAGGGAGATGTAATCTCTCCGAAACTGTTTACGACCGCATTGGAAGATGCCTTCAAGCTTCTGGAATGGAAAGGACTGGGCATCAATATTAACGGCGAATACATCACTCACCTTCGGTTTGCCGACGATATTGTGGTCATGGCAAAGTCGATGGAAGAGCTCAGCACGATGCTCCAAGGCCTCAATCGAGTCTCCCAACGGGTAGGACTTAAAATGAACATGGACAAGACGAAAATCATGTCGAATGTCCATGTCGTCCCTGCCCCAGTTATGGTTGAGAACTCGGCTCTTGAAGTTGTCGACGCGTATGTATACCTAGGACAAACAGTCCAATTAGGTAGGTCCAACTTCGAGAAAGAGGTCAATCGTCGAATCCAACTCGGATGGGCAGCGTTTGGGAAACTTCGCAACGTCTTTTCGTCCAACATACCTCGGTGCCTTAAGACGAAAGTCTTCAATCAGTGTGTGTTACCAGTGATGACATATGGAACCGAGACGTGGTCCTTCACTATTGGCCTTATGAATAAGCTCAAAGTCGCTCAACGAGCTATGGAGAGGGCTATGCTCGGGGTTTCTCTACGAGATTGAATCAGAAATGAGGAGATACGTAGGAGAACTCAAGTCACCGACATAGCCCAACGGATTAGCACGTTGAAGTGGCAATGGGCAGGCCATATAGCGCGCAGAACAGATGGCCGATGGGGCCGAAAGGTTCTCGAGTGGAGGCCACGGACCGGCAAGCTCAGCGTAGGACGTCCACCCACAAGATGGGCAGACGACTTGGTAAGAACCGCAGGTCGGCGTTGGATGCAGGCCGCTTCCAACCGCAGTTCCTGGAGATCAACGAGGGAGGCCTTTGTCCAGCAGTGGACGTCCTACGGCTGATATGATGATGATGATGAATTGAAAGTCGTGAACTTGGTTACACTGAAAAATATTTTGGAAGATCAAAATAAGAATGAAGGTATACAAAAGAGAAAAAGTAAATTGATTGTAAAACAAAACGTATACTTAAAGAAGGTCAATAAAAAAGAAAAAGTAATTATTTCAGAAGAATTTAGCACGAGACTCCTAAAAAATATACATGAAAACCTGTGTCATATTGGGATTGGACAGATGCAAAAGACGATAAGTCCATACTTTGCGGTCAGTAATTTGACAAGAAACATAAAAAAAATTGTAGAAGCTGTGTGACGTGCATTAAAAATAAATCGAGAGTACACAAAAAATTTGGTTTTATGTCTCATCTAGGCCCATCAGAAAGATCTTTCGAAATAGTCTCCATAGACACCATTGGAGGTTTTGGAAGTTCAAGATCAACGAAGAAATATCCACATCCATTTGCTAGATCACTTTACAAGATATGCATTTATTCAAACATCAAAAAAACAAAGTGCAAATGATTTTATAAAATTAGTTACGAAAATAACAGAAACTGAGGATATTGGTATGGTACTCACTGACCAATATCCAGGAATCAATTCAAAAGAATTCAAAAAATTCTTAAATGATAGGCGCATACAAATGGTTTTTACAGCAGTAAATGCACCTTTTTCGAATGGTCTTAATGAGAGGCTGAATCAAACATTAGTAAATAAAATTAGATGTAAAGTAAATGAAAAGGAAAAAACTAAAGCCTGGACAACAATAGCTCAAGAATGCGTAAATAAATATAATGTGTCTTATCACTCAGCCACTGGTTTCACACCAAGTTATCTCCTATACGGTACAGATGCCACTATTTTACCAAGAGAACTAACACAGGCAAAGTCCATAAGTGATTGGATTAGAGACCAAAAAACAGCACTTGAGAATACAATAAAATCACATAACTACAACAAGACTTTATTTGACAGAAATCGGAAATACTGCGTGTTTAATGTAGGTGACATGGTGTACGAGTATGTTGAAAACGGAAACAAGCTAAACAGGAAGAAATTAGATGAGTTGAAAATTGGACCATATGAGATTGTTGAAAAAATTTCGAACTCCATATACTGAATAGATACAGGTCACAAAAAGACAGAATCAAACCTTTTTCATGTTACAAAACTAACTCCAGCCCCTACTTTAGAAGAAGATGAAAAAGAAGATACAGTCGAGGATGGGTTAATTTAGCGAAAATTTGCAGTAAATTTTCTATTTATGGGGGCGGGGGGGATGTAAAGAAATCGTACCTATTCCTTAGAATTTGAATTGTGTCGCGCTGTCGGTAAAGAAGGTTGGTTGTGAGTATAGAATGTCATTAAAGCAGGTTAGGCGCCTTGAAAAATAATATGACAGTTTGCATGACACATGTCAAACAGTGAATTGTCTTTTGATAAAAATTGTAATATGATTTAATACCGAACTAAAAGTGTTATGGATTACCTAAGTATGAAGAATAAGCTATAAGGTCATTTCTTTGTTTACAGGTAGGTGTTTTGGTATTGTGTAATAGTGTAAATAGTTTAGGATTTTAGAGATTTTTCAATAAAATAAAAATCTTTGTTTACAGAGCAACACATCATTGTTTATTTCATGGGTCAGTCCTGTTGAATCGATGATAAATAATCTTATATATGTATAAAAATATATGAGAATTCTATCAGTTATCTGGTTCCCATACAAGCTATGCTTTGTTTAGGGCTAGATAGAGCTGTGTGAAAAGTCCAGTATTATTAATTCCAATCTAATATAAGTCTGTTTCGTGGCCGAACTCAAATTATGCCGACAAATTTAATTACTATTCGGTAAAATAAAGCCTCCGACAAGCCCCGTTTAGTCCTTCCATGTTAAGTCAACTTATCTTGAATCCTGAATTCCTGAATTCATAAAAGAAGCTTTGCTTAGTTTGGGGATTTATAGAGCTTTTAGAAATATCCAGCATTATTTAATTATTTCTAAGATTTTTAAATCTTTTAGGTATCTTTTAGCGATAAGAGTACCCATTCTAAATCTATTTGTAAAAATTATGTTCTCTAAATTACTTTGGTGTTCAATAAAGAGTTATTTTATCTAATTTTATCTTATTTTCGTGGGGTTTATGTACCCCGACTTTCGATTCGGAGGTTGCGGGTTTAAATCCCGGCTATGCACTAATACATTTTTCCACTCAAAAATGTATGTAAAAATGTTGAACCCATAGATTTCCATATCGGTTGCTCTGGAAATGCTTTCTGCAGACTTAGCGTGTATGGACTAATAGTAATGAAAATCTTTACGTGGGAATTAAATTACAGAATGATTCTAAATTAGATTAAATTTTAATTATTTTAATGATGTGTTGGGATAGGCTAATGGGTTGACGTGAACTCGTGGGTCGGAAGTTAAATATGGTCCGTTTGATTTTAACCTAAAATTAAACTGATAATATGGATACAGTTGACTTTTTTTAAACAATACCTTTACTAACATAAAATTAATACAATTATTTAGCAAAAACTACGGAAGAAATAATTGAATTATCTAAAGTCCGTTGCAAACGATCTAAAGATCTCAACTGCTCCAGATCACTACCAGGCGGTATCCCCAAGACACTGGCTGCATTGTGCTAAATTGCATTGCTTATGTGTCGACCCACATAAACGGCAGCTCTCGGATAACATGTCTCTTCGACCATGCGCCCAGAAAGAATTTTAAAAACGTGATGGGCCCCGGTACCTGACTCAAATACGTAAGCTCTTTTGAGACTTCCATATTTGCGAGATCTTCAGCTTAATTTGCCGCCGCACCAGCCCCAACTGCTGTACCAGACAGATGAGATGGTGCAAGGGGAACGAACCACGTGGCGTCTTACACCAAAGGCCTAGCCTGCTCCCAAGGTACAAGAGTCATACCGTTAGGCTGCTTACCATCATCGCGTATTAGAACGTTCGGTTCGAGAACGGCTGGAACGTAGACGCTGCAAAAAGCCCGGCGTAAGTTATCATTCAGTTGATTTTTACCTGAAATGATACTGATATTATAAACGCTAATATCTAAAATAACAAACAAAACAATAAACACTTATAAATCCCTTTTTTTCTAAACCATTAAAATCTGTAAGTCTAGGATTAAAAGGTTTTTCCAAGGCAAGCGTGCTCCATCTTCAATTCAAACACACCATCACTGGTCACCATCACCAAGCGTTTCACTATTATCAATTAAAAAAAACTTATTTTAACGGTTGTGCTACGGCGTAGATGGTCTACGCTGATTGCTACGCAAGGCTACGATTATCTCCAAGCCGTTGGTTACACTAGTGGGCCCAAGAGGATTTTCAAGTTCCTTTTTAGATGGTGAAGCCAATTATCTTTGTTTTAATTTAATGTTTAAACGAAAAATTTCGTCGTTTAAATAACGACCGATGGTAATAATCAAAACAATCGCTCTGAGTTTTATTGCGTTGCGTTTCTGTACAGTTTGAACGACAGGACAAGTCAGAAAGAATTAACTTTAGCGGGTGGGCCGCTGTTTGTGGTCCACCACTCATTTGAGACGAAAATGATGAGACGAGCTTGTTAAATTCCTAACTGATTTAGCTTGACTTGCTCAACGATCCCTAAACGTATTTAGCGACTAAACATGTATAAATTTGAACTATTTGAATGATTTAACCACTCTCTAAATCATATCTAGCCACTTAATACGTTCAAACATCGTTGCGCAAGTCGCCCTTAGTACCTGACCACGAAATATCGAAGTTATTTTTGAACCGTAATTAATTATAATTTAAATAATATAATTTGGGCAAAGCAGTTGTTCCCTGATTAATTTTATAAATGAAAATTATTTCTGTGATAAAATATTTCTATCGTAAACGAGCTCTTACTGAATCTCTCAAACTGCCATCTATTGAAAACATCTCGAACCTTTGACCGCATGGAAAAGCGCAGTGCGAAACTGAACTAAGTGGTTATATAGTTCGCCCACTCGACAACAGATGGCTCTAAAATATTAATTGAATAATTTAGTAATAGATGGCAGCATTGCTTCGAAACCCCTATAATGATTGTATATTTTAGTATTTATGGTATACGATTTCAGGTAGTTTATTTGCTTGTTCCATCATGTTGTTTTTAGAAAAAGTTTAGAAAGAGTTTACTAATGTAGAGTTTTTCTAGTTCTAAGTTACGGGCCCTACTACATAATTATAACTTATTAAATCAAAGTCAAATAATAATTAATAGATTAATAAATCAAATCTTTATGCATTTCAATCATTAGTCATTTTAAACCCTCTTGCTATGTGAAAACTTCAAGTGTTCAATCCAATCCAATTTCAGCTTGGATTATGTCTACTATTTCGTTATAGTTGGTAAGACAAACTTAATGGATTCAAGATGTATAGACATTTCGGTTTTACCTTTAATATAGATCAACCAAAGTCATTTATTATCAAAAGTCCCACATATTCTATTGCAAGACAAATCAATGCCTATCAGTGTTTAAGTCGAGAATATCATGAATGTTTTTGTCACTTTGATTCTTATAATTTCCTTAAGTTACCAATATTAGCAAATATCTTTAGATATTCTCTGCCAAACAGAACCAAGCGAATAAATCCGTGACGTCACATCGTCTCCGTGATCTGATTTCCCAGAGGACGGCTTGTTCTATCGCGTGGGGCATCGTCCTTAACAGGACTAAGGACAAACTTACAGGGGTAATAAAGATACGAAAAAAAAATTCTCTAAAGTTACACGAAAACGTTCAACAGTCACATACATTATAGTACCAAACCTTATTATTCATTATTTTTAGTCATAACACCGATAACATGGTAAGCGATAAACACCGTATTTGTAACAAAAATTATAAAAACTTGTTGTCCCACAGCGAACCCACTACACACCCACCGCGTTACAGAGGTTGCAAATATTAAACAAAGCACAATTCAAGTGCCGACATAATTATAAATGGCGGCCATTGCATGCAAAATTTATACAAATTTCAAACGTTACATCTGATAAAATAATTTAATGTTGTAAGTTTTTTTTGTAGCCAATAAATATACGGCCTGTGCGATGGTAAGCGTTATGTGAACCTTTTTTTCATTATTAAGATAACAAATCGATGATAATGAGACAATTCCATATAGTCCGTATATTTTCTTACACAATTTTTTTATTATTATATTATAAAATGATTATAATCGCACCGGTCTTTTTTTTTGCTTTTTTACCCGATACTTACTAGTTAACTCTCTTTTCAGGCTTGCCCCCACATTCAGATCCTATGTCTATCCCTGCCTACCCATTTCAAGTGAAAGTATTTATTCGGATGTGGTTATGTCGTCGCGATAAGATGCTATCGGGAATCGAACGTGCTACCCTAACGATGTTTTTAATGTTCTTATTAAACTTGGTTTTATAGTTATTTTGCACTTTGTATAATGTTGTTGAAATGTTGTATCATGTTGTTGGGTATGATTATTACTATGTTACTTTTTATTTTAGTTTGTGAATGGGTGCTAAAGTGGCGAAAAGAGTTAGGGTTATGTTGTCCGACTAAGATCGCTTTATCCGTCTGTTCTTCGGAGTTACAGCCGTTTTAGGACTGTGTGTGCTGTAAAGCTGAAATTTGCTTAGCTTAGCGTTGATGGAAATAGACATATGGTTTAGTAGCTTAGATTTAACATTACTTATCTCTTGGTTGTCTCGCATATTACTGCAGCAGAAATAGGTACGCAATTATTATTGGTTATTAATATTTATTTTTTGTATATTATAATAGAGCAAATAGGTATAAAGTATCATTACCTAGATTTTAAACTTTATTGTAAGACATCCTTGTTTATACAAATAAATAAAATGTATCTTGTTTCTGACGTAATTACGCAAATTCGCTCCTTTTTACGTTAACAAACATATTTTGAAGTATCCTCTAGATATTCATATTTATTTAGATCTGATATAACTATATCTGAGATAAATATAAAAACATAGGCCTACCCCATATATTTCCATAACGATTGATCTTGTGCGTCCTGCACCCAACGGCTCCCAGCAACCTTTAGCATCTGTGCTTTCTGTTGCGTGAAACTCTAGAACCTTTCTGCTCCGACGGCTTAAAACATAACTTCCTGTTTTTAGGAGGTGGGTAAATAGGTTAAAAACGAGCCAAAACCACAGTTTTACACAATATCATTAAATGTGGTTTATTTACTTAAATAATTTAATTAAATTCGTGGTTATTATAATCATTCAGCTTTGTTAGTCTGGGGGGATGTATCCCGACTTCCGATTCGAAGGACATGGGTTTGAATCTCGACCGACCAAAGAATTTAAATACTTGAAAAATTAAGGTATAGTGTGATCATTAGTGCTGTGCACTCCCTGAGGTATGCGCGCGGCGAGACGGGGGGGAGAATCGGCTGCTGCGCTCTGTCAGTACGCCGTCAACGCTCGTGGCGGCAGGTAGTGTTATTTGTATCGGACTGTCTATGTCATGTGCGTCTGACATAGACAGTCCGATACAAATAACACTACCTGCCGCCACGAGCGTTGACGGCGTACTGACAGAGTGCAGCAGCCGATTCTCCCCCACGTCTCGCCGCGCGCATACCTCAGGGAGTGCACAGCACTAATGATCACACTATAAGTACATATATGCGCTCATAACAGTGAAGGAAAACCTTGTTAGCTCTGCATGTATTGACTATTACCAAAAGCGTCCACTTTACTTTAATTTCGATTTACCTCATACCCCTTTAATTTAGACTTGAACTGTTTACGAAATCTAATCTAAAGAGTCCGCTTTCCTGCCCTTCTTCAATTCATCCCGGTCTAGGCCTTCTGTCAACCAGTTCGCACTTTGCGCGTCAAATTCGTCCCGCCTATACCGGGCACGAGGTCTCGCGCCTTGTGGGACCAACTCAGTGGTTACGAAAGGTAACCATTCATTTTTAATTTGACCCGATTGGTGGTTTGCCATTAGCCATAGGTTAATACTGCCAGTCCGTGGACCAAAGAGTATTTTTTACTCGGACGGTTACACGAAAGTCACTGTTTCAGTGCAGTCATCAAATTCGATTTGATGCGGTTTGTAAACAAACTTCCTCATTTATGCTTTCCAAAGTTGATACTTCTCAGTTCGTTTTGAAACTATCGGAAAACAGGGAACTTTCCATTAAGGTTTTAAAATTTATTTTTAGTGTCGCGTCGGTAAAACATTAAAAAAGGTTATAGGATAGATTTTATAAATAGGGGTTCGTTTGTTTAACGTTCGTTATAATTATATTATTTCTTTATTCCATGACTTAGTTCTGCGTTGATAAAAAAAACCATTGAGATGAAAGGATTTGTGCCGTGTTTATTCTTTTAATGCACAGTATGGTGTAATTGATTTACAAGAATATAGTTTGAATATTTGTTCGAGCCAAATAGATCGAACACATTTACGAGTACACGCCAGGTTTCGGCACATTCGATTCGGCACCTTTTTCAAAACTTTCAATATTGCAACATACTTTTCGTCTTTTTTAATATGCATAAATAATGTAATACAACTAATAAAACTGGAAACGTCATCGTTTACTTCCGAGAAACTATCTTCAAAGCAAAAAAAAAATAGGTGAACACAACAGTTTGGTGAAAGACGTGATTTTGGATATCGCTGGGAGGCTGCTGCTGCAATTCCTCGAAAGGGCTCCAAATCCGAGAGAAATCATTTTCGCAGTATTTCGTTTATTTTTCGCATCTTTTTAAAACGCTTTTATTAGCTTGGTATGTAAGTATTTAACGGAATTTTTGAACTTGATTTTCAACGACTTCTAAACGTCGAATTAAATTGATTTTTGCACACTTATGACCGATGACAGTGCATAATTCGATAAAAAAATAGAAGCACTCTGGGAGTGAGGACAGAGTGAAAACTTGAATGGATGTTCTATATATATTATAAGTATGTATTTATAAGTATATAAGTATTCTATCAGTTATCTGGTTGCCATGGTACAAACTCTGCTTAGTTAGGGGCTAGATAGCGCTGTGTGAAATGTCCAGCATTATTTATTTATTTAACATAATAAACAAATAAAAACAAATAACAAACCGTAGATGGACTATTCCAAACACTATTTTTTTAACCTATACTTTCCCACTGCTGGGCAAAGGTCTCCCCCATGTTCAGCCATCTTGGAATGCATCGAGGTCGTCACGCCAACGCTTCCTCGGCCTGCCCCGGCTTTGACGCCCATCTGCAGGCACCCATTGTATGGCTACTGTTGCCCATTTCCCTGTAACCATACGACTGACGTGACCCGCCCACTCCCACTTCAGCCTGGCAGTATTGTCGCCAACATCTGCGATGGCGGTCTTCGCGCGCAATGTGGTATTGCGGATCCTGTGGATTCTCTTTACCCCTAACACGCTGTTCCATGGCTCTTTGGCAAACCTTGAGTTTGGAATTTTGAGAAATGGTCTATTTTTTTTTTAAACATAACGTACTTAGTAACGTAGCACCGATAAAACGCAGTAGGTAAATGACAAAGTTTTCTTTGATAAACAAGTAGGCCTACGTTTTGTCTTGTTCATTCGCGATGTATGTATTAGCATTGGTCAAATTATCTAACTGTTAAGTATCAGTTAGATAATTTGACCCAATTTAGTTTGGCATCGAGCACGCCGGTCACGTGGGGCAGGATTCTGGGTTTTGTAACTGTAAGCCGTATGAGCTTCCAGTAGATTACAGACGGCGAATATAATCCACCGGTTTCATTCTAAATATTGATTGAATTCGTTTACGGGATGATAAATAAATAACGCTGGACATTTCAAACGGCGCCATCTAGCCCCAAACTAAACAAAGCTTGTACTATAGGAACCAGATAACTGTTAGAATATGTTCTGGCACGCTATCTTACTATGGACAAAGCGCCTCTGACTCGCCCTGCACACGCTGAATCTAGTTTCGGAGAACATAGATGTGTTCCATGTTCTCTGAATGAATTCGCAAAGGCTGCATTGTTTATTTTATGTTTGTAAATAGTGTAGTATATTAATTAGTTGAAATTGAGTAGCATAGGTTAGATAATTAAGTTACAGATTAAGTAGACTACATCATTGTATTAGGTTTAAGCCTGTAATGATAGATGTAAGAGGAACTTAATAAATAACAATACAAAAAAAAATACTATTTGCATACCACTCTCGGTATAACATGTTGTTACATTAAGATGCAAATTAATATATTATGTTGTATGTATGTTAGCGTATACAATGTTAAGCGAATAAATATCTTTATCTTTAGAATACTTATATACCATTATACTTTTTTTTTTGTAAATACATATTTTCAATAAATAGAAAAACAAACAGATCCGTAACAAATAACTTTAGAATAAGAAAAAACTAGTTCCGCGGTGGGAATCGAATCCGCAAATGAATTGCGTCTCAGCCGGCTAATAATTTCGGTTTTTCTCGAAGTGAGTACGTAAAGTCAAGAGAAGACCCGGGGAGTGTTTTCGAACAGTAAAAACATTACAATTGGTCTATTTGGGTGCAGATAGATAAATAAAGTATTTTAACCTATAATTTCTCCTTTTTTTGCTTCGGGTGTTAAAAGAAAATTAGGTTACCCTACGACTTTAGTATGACGCATGTCACTCAAGAAATCAGAGTTCAGCAAACAGAAAGACAAAATATATAGGTAATAAGTAAAAAACTCATTATTTCTGTAAATTATTTGTAATAATAATAATGCACAACGCTATCTAACCCCAAACCAAGCAAAGCTTGTACACATGGCTACAAATCAAGCTATACATTTCCAGTATAAGCTGACCTTGCATTGTGTAGGGTTTTCGTAGAATGAGAGGTCAGCTTATACTGGAAATGTATAGCTGGATGTGTAGCCGTGTGTACTATGGAAATCAGATAACTGATAGATAAAAAAAAACTGATTTAATAGTACCTACTTCTATTATTTGCTGTTTGTATATACATACATAAATTATATAGAGAAACATTCAGACCCGGAACAAACATCTGCAAACATTTGAAACATTTGTCCCGCGGCAGGAATCGAGCCTGCAAACAACAATGCCCATTTCTTTCAGTTTATACATAAAATAATAAATATTTCGCACTGAAACTGCGCAGGTACTTAAATAAAATCGATTGTAACGATTGCACTTACTGATATGTAATAAAGTTTTAAAGCTCATAAAATCCAGTCCAATACAAATAAAAACGTCGTCAGAAACTTTTAAATGTGATGCATTTTATTTTCGTGCTCGGTTTTTGCCTCACAAATGCGGATATAATAAAAGGTGTGAGTGAAATTTCCGTTTACAACATAACAGATATGATTGCAACACTGTTGGATAATTCAACTAATAAAAGAATCGATGAACTAAAACATAAAATAGAAGCTATTTACAAATATGTTATAGACAATGATAACTTATCACAAACTCTTTTGAATATAACCAAGGAAAGCAAACTTAATGAGACAAGTTTCTTCAAATCACTCGGTGAAAAAGAAAACTTTAACTTTCTATTAGACAACGGAACTAAGAATCTGTATCTAAAACTTAAAGAAAAACTAAACAGAGATGATGTTTTAAACATTCTAGATGAAAAAGGAATGACCAAAGAAGTGGTAAATAATGCCAGAAAGATGATGGGCAGAGATGGTGCTAGTAAAGACGATATTATAAATGAAGTAGTGGATAAGATGATAGCTGAAAAACCCGTTGATAACCATAAGTTTGACGCTCGGGACAACGAAAGCATTTATTGGGGTAAGTTTCTCATTATATGTATAAGAAATGGTGAGACTTCAAGAGGCGTGTTACATTTTTGTCAAAAATTAAAAAAAAAATTGATGATTTTTCATATACATAGACATAAACATAGACAATCATTTATGTGCCAAATAGCACACATAATACATACCTAGTCAAAAATATTCAAAATAATGAACATAAAAATAACCAATAAAGAGTGACATGCAAAACAGACACAGACAAACAATATAATTATATAACTATTAAATTTAAACATGAGGTAAGTATGTTGTGTGGTATAGCAGCAAAAGAGCCTCGACTCAGCATTATGTCAACTGGGTTAGCAGTTGATGTTGTTATTCTGCCGAGACCGCTTAATCACCCACTAGACCCTGTATAGTGTCATATTTTACCCCTAACCATAACTGGCCTGATATTTCATCCAATAGTTCTTTATCAATTCCATTTCTCACTAGATCCCCAAGCAGAGTTAGATGACCTGCAAGACTTCCACCAGCACTCTGGGCGGAGGATCTTCAAGGGCGAACGCACCACGGTTCGTTACTACCCGTTCATGGCGTCCATCCACGTCATGGGCCGGTTCTGGTGTGGAGGAGTCTTGTACTGGCATGACCTTGTGCTGACTTCTGCCGCTTGCTTGCAGCTGTAAGTTTTATTTAGAAAAACTAATTCAGAGTAAAGGTTCTAAGATAATTGGCTTGAGTTTAATTATGATGGCGACCGTTCATTAGGCGCAGTGTATTAGATTAGATAGTTATTTACACCTGAAAATAATAATGCTAAAATGGCGAGAAGTAACCGGTGTCACCTGTAACAAAAGAATGCCAGTAAAACTTAAAGGTCTTATTTATAAGACTATTATAAGACTAGTCTTAACGTATGGAAGCGAAACTTGGGCCGTAACGCAAAAGAACATACATACCATCCAAGTCGCCGAAATGAAGATGCTGAGGTGGATGTTCGGCGTCACCAGGCTCGATAAAATCCGTAACGAGTACGTGCGAAGAAGCCTGGAGGTGCGCGACATCGCTGACAAGATGCAGGAGAGTCGGCTGAGATGGTACGGTCACGTGAAGAGGAGGCCACCTGACTACGTAGGGATTTTGGCACTACAACTTTCCATCCCCGGTCGAAGATCTAGAGGTAAACCCAATACAACGTGGAGAGATGTAGTGTCAAAAGACATGAGGGAGTGCCAAGTTTCTGATGACGACATCGAGGATAGAGCGAAGTGGAGAAGAACGACCAGGAAAGCTGACCCCACCACCATGTGGGATACATGGCTGGGAAGATAGAGAGATAGTTATTTACTCCATGAAATACATTCAAATAAAAAATTACAATGTTAATCTATGGATACAATTGGCGGTCTAATCGCTAAACAGCGATCTCTACCAGACAACCTTTGGATAAAATGAACTGTGTGGACATTACCTGGGGTGTAATGGTGTACCTATCGTACTACATATACATGTATTAGAATATAATAGAATAGAATTATTTATTTGACACACACAAAGAAAATATGCAAACTCCTTTTCCGTTCTAGCTGTCCGATTATGGAACGCCTTGCCGATCTCCATTAAGAAATCCCCCTCACCTTCCGTATTTAAAGCTAGACTCAAAAACTTTTATCTCCATGAAGAGTCATGATTCATCTGATCTCTAATATTATTATTGTAAGTATAAGTATGTAAGTACATATTTATTTATTTTATATATGATATTTATTTATTTATTTAAAAGTTATTTATGTACCTAATATGTATGTATATAACTAATTTCTTTTTCTATTATTAAGTTTATTCTTTTTACACCTCGGCCAATCTTCCATTAAGCAATGATCCTCTCCATCCAAAGGTTGTCTGGAAGAGATCGCTTTGTTAAGCGATAAGACCGCCCATTATGCTTACTTTTATTTGTTTTTTTTTTATAAATCTGTTGTGTCTAGCTTGTAAGGTATAATAAAGAATTTTTATTCATTCATTCATTCAAAGAAACATAGAACGGATCACAAACAAAATAGGTAGATAGACAGGAAAATTACAAAAAAAAGAGATTAAAATTAGACTTACAGCTAGTACACACACGTACCTACCCCACCAGTAGGTAGTAGGTAGGTGCACCAACTAGTGCCGCTCCGTGTCACGCGTGGCCCAAACAGGCTCTGCCTCAGCATTATGCTTCTTTGCAATGATGCAAAGCAGCGTACCGGTATTCGTGTAGAGGTATCGTATTTGACCCAATAATCTATATAGATAACAGATAACATTACCGTGCCAACACCCACCCTCACTTGAACTCAATCAGCAAAAAACTTAAACTCAAATGTTTGCTTATTCACAAACAAGTAAGCGCGCTACTGAGCGAACCATTTTGGAACGCAAACACATGAGTCGAACTGTCTTAATAAATTAATTTGTACCTACTGTTCTTTGTAATTGTTTCATGTGTCTTTTTGTGTGTACCAAATAAACGATTATTCTATTCTATTCTAACCAATTGTGACCGATCGACTCAAATATTCGGTGTATTTGAGGTTTTTGATATGTGATTAAAACCGGCAAGTGGATAGCCCACGTTATGTCTCATTTGTGCCGTATTTATATAAAGGAACTATACAATTACGTTACACTAAGTAAAATGCCACCATATTGGTTATCACATCTCACTTGTGTCAAAATAAAACTAAGGAAGATCGCGCATCTGCGGCTTGCGATGAAGCAAAAGATTCGAAGAAATTACTTATTTAGGTCCAATGAGTCTGGTCCCACCCAACTAGTTTAAAGCAGTGTAACCAAGAAATAACAATTGTCAAAACAAACAATTTAGATTAAGTAGCCTGTCTGTTACGAATAAACTGGCGGTTAAATGATGTTTAAAAAATGATCCTTTGTCATTTTAATGAATAGGTATTGGCTTTGACTTTGACAAGATTATTTAAAACTTTCGTGGAACTAGCTTTACTATTACACGTTGTCAATTTGCAGAATGCATAACAATCGTTTCTTCAGAGAAAACCCCAAGGTCCTGCAAGTGAGGATCGGGAGTAATCACACCAGGATCAGTGGGGAGCTGGTTGATGCGTTAGAGGTAAGTTTTGAATCGATCTTCGAATCGCTTAGTTATAATTAGGGGATTTTGCAGACAGAAGGCGTTCACGGGTTCAAACAGGTCAGGATGCCTGATGCATGTGAATGTAACCTTATAAAATACAAATAATGCGGAAAGATGGAATTTCTGTCTGCAAAATCCCTAACAGTTCTAGATGCAAAACTCCTAGAAGCCATACTCCGGCACAGAGCTCATAGATTTTTTTTTATTTTATACAGTTTACTAGCTGTTGCCTGCGACTTCGTACGTGTTACACTACTAAATGTGTAGGTAAACTAGAAATAAAGCTAAACTCACTGTTGCAACATGACTTGACACCCTATTTTTATCCCACAGGAACTAATTTATGAGATAAAAGGTAGCCTATGTGGTAATCCAGGTTATTATCTACGTATATACTAAATTTTATCGAAATCGATTCAGCCGTTACGACATGATTGAGTAACAAACAAACAAATATCCAAACTTTCACATTTATAATATTAGTGTGATGTGTGTTTGTTAGTTGTTTCGTAATAAAATTTATAAAAGTTCTAATAATATAATTATTATTGTTTAGTACACATTTAATATGTTTGTCAGGTATATTTCCATCCGAGCTACAACCCCAGAAGCCTCCAGAACAACATCGCGGTGATCAGACTCCGGCATCACCTCTACTTCAACTACCACCGGATCCCGAAGATCATCAGCATCTCCCACACCACTAGTGGAGTGCCTGCTACTGGCGAGGTCCTGTTGCTGGGGTGGGGAGTCACTAAGGTAAGCTAAATAGCTATTTATATATACATAGTTAATATTAGCCCAGACGATCAACCTGTACCTAGGTACTACTGATGACCTAATAAAGTTTACTCACCGCTTAGGAATGATCGCTCTGCAAATCTATCTGCAACTCTGGAAATAATAATCTATGGAACATACTCGTAAGAACTTACATGTCTTTCAACTCACTGTTTTTGGGATGGATAGGACTTTTAGTAAATGTCTACTCTACAAGATGAGGTAGACGACCCAATAAAGTGCAAGCCGTCCAAGATCAGGCGCTCTGGAAATCTCTCTTGAGGGGGGAGGGGGGGGGGGGGGGGGTATTTTTTTAAATATATGGCTGACTAGCTATTGCCAGCGGCTTTGCACGCGTGGTTTATAAAAAGTAGCCTGTGTGTTAATCCAGGTTATGATCTACGTACATACCAAATTTCATCGCAATCGGTTCAGCCGTTCCGGCCTGAAAGAGTAACAAACATCCATACATAGAAACTTTGCGTTTACAATATTAGTAGGATTGGATAATTATGACGATCAGTTAATTTCCTAGTGTGAGAGGTCAAAAATACATCTAAAAACAGTTTTTGAGCTCTAAAAGTAGCGGTAGACAGAGACTGAAGACATTGTTAACTTCGCTCTTGCACGGTCACCGGCTGGGAACCGAGGACATTGAAAAGACAAATATCATCAGCATTGGGGGCATAACTTCCAGCATTATGCTGAGCTGAACGCCATTTTGGTACGCAGACACATGAGTCGCACTGTCTTATTAGATTCAATTGTACCTAATGATCTATGTAATTGTTTCATGTGTCAGTTTGTTTGTACCAAATAAATGATAACTCTATTCTATATGAACAAAACCAAATCAATAATGCTACTTAGGCTGTGGGTGTCCCTAGTCTAAATAAAAAAATAACACTTATTATCAGTGATTGTATCGAAAAGGGGACATGTTTCAGAACCTGTTCGCTCCGGACAGATTATAATAATATTCAAGTAATGAAGCCCATATTTAATTACGTAATACCTTTTCATTCGGACCCGTCTATCAGCCGATCTCATTTGACCTTTTCTCCTAATTACTTATTAAAGTATCGTGGAAGCGGTCGCAGCTAATTAACGGCAACCGTCATTCACAGGGACAGTGATTTTCAACTCTACATCCCTAGAACCCACCTACTAGTTCTGTTTCCGTGCACCACCGTTCATTATCACTTCGCTTTTTATTTTCAATTTAAAGGTTGATCTAAAGAAAATTCAGTTAAAAGGCAAAATGTTAGCAAAATCTTGTTCTAAAAATACAATAAAGCGGTAATTTAACTTTTAAACGGAAAATAATATGGAAGAATTATATTTTTGTAATTTTTAGGGTTCCGTACCTCAAAAAGTAAAAAAAGGAACCCTTATAAGATCACTCTCTTGTCCGTCTGTCCGTGTGTCACCACCGATTTTTTTAAGAACGGGTGAAACTAGCAAGTTAATATTTATACTAAATACTGAAGTCCCTATTAAGTGTAGAAAAATCAAGGTCCTGAGTCAACACGATAAAAAAATATGGGCAAATTTAGATATTCGCGAAAACTTGTGAGTACCAAAATTTACCTTAATTTTCAACTTTTTTTTCATTTTCGTAATTTTCCGTTTACTTGTGCTACCTTGCTTTTAACCACAATTGACAATTCTAGGTCAATCGGAAGTACCCTATAGGGTTTGGGACGAACACCTTTATGGTAGTTCCAGTTGACCTAGATTCACAAAATTTGGCAAAAGGCAAGGTCTTACAGAACAAATAAAAGAAAAATTCCAAAAAATAAATAAAGTTGAAAATTAAAGGGTGTCCCCATACATACATAGTTGACGCCAATTAAGATAGTCCTCTGAGTTGTATTGGGCGCTCATACAATTTAGAGGACTAGCTTAATCGGCACTACATGAATAAAATTGTGCTATTGAATAAATAAAATATGTAAGTGGAGCTCCCGTACAACAGACATATTTTTTTGCCGTTTTTATAATGGTACGGAACCCTTTGTGCGCGAATCTGACTCGTTCTTGCCCAGTTTTTTTTGTAGATACGTTCTGGATTCCTACACTATATCAACTCCCATAAAGTGGTGACTACTTTCTTAAGAAATCTTACATAATTATTCAATTATTTTTTCATACAAGGTTACCGAACCTATCACCCGCTTTAAAGTGTAGATTGTGATCAACCATTGTCATTTATCTTAGTAGTTTTCAGCAAATGACTTTGAAGTGGATTACTGATCCAAAATGGACTCTATTCGTAAGACTTTACAGCGCTAATTAATGTTATTACGATTATTAGTGTGAACCACATTGCTTCGTAATAACTAACTTTTCACACCACCCGCTTGACAACGTCAAATTATAAATGTCATGTAAAACTCACCGAAAGCAGGTGATTAAATCCCTACGGTTGATCTAGAAGTATAGTTGTACTGATTTTCATTATGCCCTCTCGGGCATAATGTGATTAGAATTTGGAATCTCATCTGTATTAAAATTTGAACCAAAGAGATCCACACATAAGAACTTATTCGTAAATCGAACTAACCTCGCACAGAATACCCCAACCTAGATTTGTTTTTTATTGTCAAGCAGAAAGTGTGAAAAATAGAGAATTCTCCTCGTGGATAAAGCTATCTGCATCTTGGGCGTGCTCATATCCCTCTCTGCACTCAGGATTCTAGTAACTCCCTCGCTCCGCTCGTTACGTTCGGGATTGAATATAGCGCCCGTGACGCAAGACACTGCTTTATCCCCTCGTTTAATAATTTATTATTATATAATAATTGTTATAATGAGTATTTACGTGTATTTTACTTTTTTACATATTTATAATCCCGAAGTTTCGATTTTGTAACAATCAATAAGAGACAAATTACTATTAAACGAACACAAAGTAGAACTTAGTAATCTATTGGTAGGTAACGAAGGTACGGTATTTATTTCCGCTGGTTGAAACCACATTAGGGCGTCAAAATTCTTTTGAGATTTTTTCAAGTCTTCTTCGGACTGTAGAATAGTTTTAGCAGCTTTCAACAGTTCAACTTGTCAGAGACGTTCTCTCAAAATAGAAGCTTACAATTAAAATAAAAAACAGCCCGAGTCCTCAAAACACTTCCAATGATGTACATTACATCAGTTGCTTTCATCCAATTGTGTCGTATCGTGCGTGGGTCCGACGGCCGCCCTTGGGACGGCGTCTTGGGAATACCGAACGGCAATCCCGTAACACCGTAAATCTTAGCAAACTTTCTTTGGACACTTTGTGAGACTTACACTATTTTTCAATAAGAACGTCTTAGAATGTTTATTATATGTTGCTGTTGGTATAAATGATAACTTGAAATAAAGATTTTAATAAACTAGTTCTTCGCCCCGAACTGAGATCTCGCGAGGCTACCATAAAACAAAAATATATTATTCGTAATCTTTGACTATCTAACTAGAAGTAAATATCCAAATCACTTGACCTACAGTTTCATTCAAATTACGGATAACGGGAGTTTATGTAAATTGGTTCCAAGTTTTTGTGGTACAAAAAGCAGGTATTCTAGATTTCAAAATTTTGCCTATATCTATTTCACTAAAGCTACACGAATACTAAATTGCAGCATTGTGGGGTCACTGGTGTACCCTGTGAATTTTGTAAAAGTTTTGTTTTTATTATGGCTAATAACTCAAAAACTCCAAGGATTAACTTAAAAATAAAAAAAAAATGAAATAAACTAATAAAGACCTTTCATTTTACGTCCCACTTAATCCAATAGCCTCATTTTTTTATCCCGCTTGAACCCCAACATCTCAACAACCCCCTCAAATATTTTTAGCTCATTTAGTCACACCAAAATTGTGCTATCACTAACCACCTAAATACCAAATTTCACGATGATCAGATCAACGCTTCGAAAGTTGTCCTCGGACAAACATACATACATACAACGCCGATTTGCCCAAGATACGTAGTTTTTTATCAGAATAAAATATAGCCTATTAGCACTCAGGTATAGTGCAGCTTTAGTTCGGTTGAGTAGTTTCTGAGATTAATCCCTACAAACATACAAACTTACATATACAAACTGTATAGTCTCTATAAAGTATAGAACAGAAAACACAAACTAAAGACAAAAGTAAATCAAAATATTTTAATTTAATCTTAATATATATTTATTCCAGAAAACCTTTGGTGCTAGAGGAGCAAGTGTTATGGTTATCAGGAACCTGCGTAACAACACTGAGAACAAATATGGCAATGGGAATCGAACTTGCGACCTCTTTCATCTCGTCGTTTTTATTCGGAGTCATAAACCCATAAACATAAAATTTTAATAGATATTGATATTTATCGTTCTCAGAGTAAAGTTCGTAAACTATTTCAAATGAGTATTGGTGCAATTTTTAAGATCGCGAGACGAAAATAACTCAATTATTTACGATCTTACAGTTTAAAGACTTGGTGTTTCTTTGATGGCGGTGGGCGGGATATAGCGGTCGTTATACTGGATATTTTAACATTATGGGAAGATGCCCAACAAGTTACATCCAAACGAGCCACAGTGTTACTTGTATATTAATCTAAAATAAAAGATGAAGAAGGGGGGGGGGGGGCATTATCCTGGCTTACGAAAACCCAAAATCCTTCCCCGTTACTTCTAGGAGTTAGGATGTGGTCAGGTTTGGAGAGTAATATTTACAAACTTCTAGACATCCAGCTGTCTTACTTTTGCTGTGTCCAGGTCGGCGAGTGCACGACCTTACCTTATTGACTGAAGATAATATACACTTACTTTGAGAAAAATAACGATCGTACAATGTTGTGTCCAATTTTGGTTCTAAAATTGAAAATTGTAATTACAGATAGTCTGGGTAGGAGTTATTAATGAGTTCAAGAAGCATTATACGAGTATACCCTGATGCATGACGTCACGTCAAATCTTATGCCCCCACCCTAGAATTAGAATTACAAGGCACATCGAATTAAATGCTTGCTGCAAAGCATTTGTAACTTCCAGTATTTATAACTGATTATGACCCCGGCTAAAATCAAAATCATATTTTTCATTTGTTCTGTAATATAAGGTGTTTAACAGTTTTTTTGTGTAGGTACAGCCATAACGAACGTTTAATGCATACAATGTCAAATATTTTCACATCATTTTTTTATTTACTTTTTCATCTAATACTAATGTCAAGATTATGTATGTATCTATAATAAATAAAATTATATTTAACTAACGAAAACCTAACGAAGTTATCATTGCAGTTGTCCCAGAAAATGTCATACGAACCAGTTTTCCTGCAGAGAAAATTTCTGCCGGTGTACCCGAATTATTTTTGCAAAGAAATTTATGGAGAGTGAGTATTTAATTTTAAGTTAATTTTATGTACTTACCGGCAGTAAGAGCAAAACTTAGAAGAAACATACATCAAGCAGTGGACTGTGTAGATTGATGATGTTGAACTGCGAAGTAAGACCCGAGAGGTTGCGGTTTGATTCTTATTGGGGGCCAAATGTTTACATGATTTGCACATATATGTACTAGGTGAGGTCGTCCATCGCCTATATGTAACAAAGCCTTTCCCGTAGGACACGCGCCCGAGGAACGTGATCTACAATGCACTGCCCTGCGTCCACGAACATGAGGCATACAGGTGCAAAGCCTCATGTACGTCTAGTAATAACTAAACTATGACGACTTCCGTAATGGAGTGGGCTTATAGCCGGCTGAGACGCAGGGGGGTTGCAGGTTTGATTCCCGCCGCGTAACAAATGTTTGCATGTTCTATAGATATTTGTTTCGGATCTGGTTGTTTTTAAGATATTATAAGTATGTATTTACAATAAAAAAGTATATAAGTATTGTATCAGTTATCTGATTCCCATAGTGCAAGCTTTGCTTAGTTTGGAACAAGATGGCGCTGAGTGAAATTTCCAACAAAAATTTATGAATAAATCCAACTAACACTTAGCCAATATGGTATTGCATTATATCCTCAGAGTGATCTTGAAAATGTATTAAGTGTCATGCAATCTTTTATACACAAAACTAAATCGGGTTCGTAACACTATTTATACATCAAGAACGGCTGAACCGATTTCTATGAAATTTGGTATACAAAAAGATTATGATTTGTTTTAAAAGATAGGCTACTTTTTACTCGACTGCGCAGAAGGATGGTATTGCATTTATAGACAAACCATGCATGCAAAGTGCAAAGTTAATTAATAATTAGTAATTTAACCGTAGTAGCCCGACGGATTAGTACGTTGAAGTGGCAATGGGCAGGCCATATAGCGCGCAGAACAAATGGCCGATGGGGCCGGAAAGTTCTCGAATGGAGGCCACGGACCGACAAGCGCAGCGTAGAACATCCACCTACAAGATGGGCAGACGACTTGGTAAGAACCGCAGGTCGGCGTTGGATGCAGGCCGCTTCCAACCGCAGTTCCTGGAGATCAATGAAGGAGGCCTTTGTCCAGCAGTGGACGTCCTACGGCTAATATGATGAAGATGATGATGAATTTAACCGTGACACTTGTAGTTCCTAAATCGCGATGCAGACAATCTTAGTGCGTGGTTATTTATTTGCTTCGTTCATAGATATTAAAATAATAAATAATTATTAATTGTAACTTGCAATAAGTTTCATTGAGAGGAATGCTTGTGTAACGCTCAGGACAAACATTCTAAGGGTTTGTATGTATTTGCTTTGTAAGTAGATGTGCGTTTTGACACCAAAAAAATTACCTCATTAAAAAAATACGAAGCGTAAAAGCATCTTATCTATCTATCTACTACCAGTAACAACTTCGCAACCAGGGGAAAGCAATAAATGTATTGAGTGTTAGCATCTCGCAGTTCAAGCTAGCCAACTCAACTAATAACCACCCGTTTCTTCGTAAGTATTTAATTGGTTTTTTTTTTCAGTAAATTCATTACAGACAACATGTTTTGCGCCGGGACATTCACCACTGGGGAAGGTGCTTGCGATGTAAGTCTTCTTTCCCTCGTTTTATTTCTAATATAAATATTAATACATATAGAGTTAACTAAGCTAGCTACCTACCAACTACACTTAGGCTTAACTAGATTTATGCCGCACTGTTATCTACTGATTTAGACATAGTGGTTGTGACAATGTTATAATTTTAAAATATATATATAACTAGTGGTTCGCCCCGAACTGATATCTCCCGAGTCTCAGATTAAAACAAAAAAATACTATTTGTAATCTTTGATTAACAAAATAGTGTCACGAAATAATTAACCAAATGACTTGACCTGCAGTTTCATTCAAGTTACAGTTAACGGGAGTTCATGTAATGTGGTTATCTTTTTGTGGTACAAATTGCAGTTATTCTGGTTTTCAGACTTTTGCCTATATGTGTGTCACTTAAGCTACACGCATACTAAATTACAACACTATGGGGTCACTGGTGTACCCTGTGAATTTTGGCAAAATTTAGTTTTTATTATGGCTAATAACTCAAAAACTGTAAAGAACTTACGAGAAATACGAACAGAGTCTAAATATACAAAAAAATACCTTTCATTTGACGTCTCAATTGACCAGTTTGCCTCATTTTCATTTTTTTTACCCTCTTGAACCCCAATATCTCAACAACCCCCCAACATTTTTAGCTCATTTAGTCACACCAAAATTGTGCCATCACTTCCTTCCTACTTATGTATTAGATTTCACGATGATCGGATAAACGCTTCGAAAGTTATCCTCCGAATAACAAATATACATACATCCATACATACACTCAACACCGATTTGCCCAAGTTGATTTAGAGATCTCGCTTCGCTCGATCAATAAAAAAAACCTCCAATCCGCAATTACTTACCATTCTATCTCAAATCGTTCGATGTCGATTATTTAGCAGTTCATAAATTATTTCTTTTGTAGCATGATGCGGGGGGTCCTGCTATCCTGGGCGGCAAGCTAGTGGGCATCATCTCGTTCGGGCCAGCGATCTGCGGGTTTCCCAATGCACCCACCGTTTTCACCCTTGTGGGGGCCTTTGCTGACTGGATCGAAACTGTTAATGAAACTGTAAGTAATCACAAACCTGTCATCACAAACAAATCTGGCAAACAAACCAAACCTGTCATCACAAACAAAGCGCCCCTACGAGGCGAGTGTGCTCCACTAATGCGCAAACGTACCATTCATCTGGGCAAACACATTCGGCCGAGCATTCAGCCCGGAGGAGCTAATATTTACCACCTTTAAGAATACTCCACAGTTTTTAGCAACTGTAGGGCTTAGTAGTAAATTTTAAACGCCCCCGTAAACTAGGCGCGACTTAAAAACAAATGGCGATCACAACACAGGCCTCGTGGCCGCAATTAAACTAAATCCGCAAAACCTAATTAAAAAAACAAGTAATCAATAAACATTGTTATATAAGCCGTAGCCGCCTCCACATAGATTTGGAAAATGAGCGATCTTGTGCGTTCCGAGCAAGATGTTAGGTCCTTATTACTTATGCCAATTGATGTCGCGTTATTTTCGCCGGTCAAGCCGTCCCTCACACATGTGAGATACGCACTTAAGCTGTGAAAAGTATGACCTGGCCAGCAACAGCTCCGACGGTAATTGGCTTAAGTAATAAGGCTGCCGGTCATCAACAATTCAAGCTAACGGGCAAAAAAAAATCCAGAGGAACTTAAAGCCCGTATCTTTGCCGCTTATCCAAATTGGCCATGATCAATATTGATGTTGACATTATTGAATGTTTAATATCGACTGAGCGTCGTTGAATACCTTCCACAGGAGTTTAAAACAGGAAACTTTTCTTGTTCTGCACAAGAAATTGCGGTATCGTTTTTTCTACGCAGCAATTTCCGATGATCTTCGAAGAAACCCCATGATCCTAACGGCTGATTACGACCCGCCCACTGACACTACTTCAACTCAATCTCCAAGATTGTTTTATAAGTTTAGATGACCTCTCTATCATTTGGCCCACCCACCTGATAAATGAATTAAAATTCTTTGTTATACTCGTATCTTACACAAAAACAAAAGCTACAAGTACACATAAACAGAAAGAGAAAAACAATATACCTACACAAATAAATGTCAATATTAAGTTGGCGGTCTTATCGCTAAAGAAAGCGATCTCTTTCACACAGTTTTTGGATGAAAATGAAGATTTAAACATATATTTGGATGGAGATGATTTTGGCTTAATGGAAGATTGGCTGAGTTGTAAAAATGAATATACTTGACGGCAGAAATAGGATAATTGGTGGTAAATCAATGATCCTCGAAATTGTATTGAATTAGATTTTGTATTTCTAGATGCCAGAGTACTACCGCGGCTTCATACGCACCACCACCACCACCCGCAATCCGCTGAAGGCGTTCTTCGATAACTGGTATGCGAAGCCTCAGACGCCGGAGACCGTCAAGTTTACACCATTTATCGATGGCCAGCAGGGGGAGACCACTGAAACTCGGGAGGTCCCGCCGACCACGCTAGGGTCTCCACTTCCGCCGGGGGTCAGGACCAAGGATACGGAGATCGTAAGGGAGATTAGAGATGATGAGACAGATGAGGGCTGGAGTATTGGAGACTAGTGATTAAATTAGATGACTGATGAATGAGTTTTCTTTCTGATGATCAAGGATTTTGAAACCCATATTTCGATTATTTTTCACTAAGTATTGGATATTTACCGTGGTTTATGAGTTTTTGAGTGTCCTGATATTTTAGCAAAGTTACAGTTGTTTTGAACCCCCTTACTGGTTTAACTGGGGTCTAGAGTGGTTCTTAGCTATGTGTGATGAAGATCAGATCGGCCATTCTGAAAATATCAGCATTTTTTCGTGTTGGTGAAGGGGTCTCGGCTATGAAATGGAAATTTATTACGGGTTTTTCATTGTCTTATAAATTTTAATTTAAACTTGTTAGTAAAAATAATGCTCTGAACTCATGACAGCTATAATTTAAAGACTGAATTTAAGGAATGCTATCATAATAATTTTATTGTAGCTAATTAATAGATTCAAGCTTTTCTTGAATTAACTGTGGCATTGTAGCTTTCGAGCGTATAAGCCAATTTCAATGTGGTTCCTTATTTTATATTGTTCTCAAACTTCCTAAATTTTCGTAAAATTGGCAGAATTTTATAGTCATTATGACAGGTATAGATACTGAGGTGAGCTTCATTTGCTGTAGCACACAGTACTTCCTTCAGAATCAGAAATATTTTATTGTACAACATAGATCTTATATATTAGGTACAAGTTTGTACAGTTTATCCGTTACGGACGTACGATATAAAAACAAAAATAATGATTTTTTTTTATATCGTACGTCCGTTATTTTCTTCTTCTGTTTCTATAAGTCAATTTCACAAATTTTTACACCATAATCTATGTATTTAAGGGTTTGACTTTTATCCCGTTGTTCAAATGTCATTGGATTCGTCTTCTCCAAAATAACTTCAAATTATTAGATTTAAGTCTAATATGCATTTCCTCTAACACCATATGCTTCAAGTTTGTCGACTAGAGTATGGTGCTTAACATGATCGAATGCTTTCGTGATGTTAATGAGTAGTGTAAAAACTGGTTTTCTGTTTTGATTCTCTTATGATGATTTTGTTTTATTTATTGTTTTCATTGTAACTCTTTTCTCGTATGTTCCAAATGTAATTAATTGTATAAGAATATAATATAATAATATTTAAATGCACGTTAATGCCTCAGCACCCGCTTATGCTCTAGATGGTCGAGCCAGACATTGGCTTGAGCGACTACTCCACTGGCGACGGATTTCATACAAGAGTCACAATTTTCTGCCTCGCTTTCCCATCTAGTATGATCTATTTAAATAAGGTGCCACAGACCCTGGACCATCTACGGGGGTCGTATTTACATGTCAAAAGTGGGATCGTGGCTGCCGCTCCTAAATAGACCTCTTTAGCCATGAAAGAAAGTGCCTAATTTTATCCAACCTGACGCTTACTTAAATAATCTTCTATAAATGTAAAGGCCTATGATGATGATGATTATTTAATTACAATACCACTTACACTTATACAAGCTAGTAATATCAGAGAATAGCCTTCATATTACACCATCTTGCCTTTTGTTCAACTTCCGGTACTCTGTCGAAGGAACTCACTTCCGGTGAGCTCATAGAATAGTAATATTGATAATGATTTCTATTAAAACTTCATCAATTGCGTTGTAACAAAAACAAGCAAAATATTAGGAGGTGAGGTACAATGATACAAGGGACACATAGATACACAATCAATATTTAATCACCGATTGAATGTATTGATTGTGACATCTCTAAAACTCTCCTATAAATGTTTGAACGCATCCGTTGTGATCGCGCTGACGAATACGAGGAGTAGAGGAGAATATGAGGAGTGGAACTCACTTCCGGCGTATATTTTTTCGAACCAGTATAATCTAGAAGTCTTCAAGTCCAGAGTGAATAGGTTCTTTCTAGGCAAGCGTGCTCCATCTTCGATCACACCTTCACTTACCATCAGGTGAGGTAGAGGTCAAGCGCTTGGCTATCATCAATAAAAAAAGAAAAGAATACATTTAATCGATTAATAAAGAACGATTGTCCAACTATGTGCCCCTTGCATCATTGTTCTCCACCTTTTCCTACGTCCTCCGTGGAGCAGTAGGCGAATAGCCGCTGAGGCGCAGGAGTTAGCGGGTTCGAATTCCGCCGTAGAATAAATGTTTGCAAGATCCACAAATTGTTTTTTTTTTAATTTACGTATTTTACATCATCTTCATCAACCTCATCCCACTGCTGGGCATCCCATTCGTTGTCGCCATCCACCTCTGTCTTGCGCACATACGACCTTCGGTTATTACTATGTTGTCAGCCCATTATGCCTGCGGACTACGTATTTATGAGCAAATAAAAAATGTTTCTGTCGTACTTTACAATCTTTTTGTTTTTATTAATATGCAGAAGTGAATTATTTATCTGCACTTTATGTTAGTTCTCATGAGCAAGGTCAACTGTTGATTTATAACCTAGGGCGTATAAGCTTGGCAAATCTAATATATAAGAATCGTTGTCCTGACTGACTGACATATAGACAACGCACAGCCCAAACCGCTGGTCCTAGAGACTTGAAATTTGGAAAGTATGTTCTTTGTGGTGTGAAAGTGAAAACTAAGAACGGATTTATGAAAATTCATCCCCTAAGGGGATCAAAAGAGGTTTTTACAGTTGTATGAAAAACCGTGGTTCTTGGGTTTGTAAACTTGAAGCTTAGCGAACATATTCTTCAACAAAAATAAAAGAAATGGTATTTTTTTATTTTTCAAAATTCATCCCCTGGGTAGGTGAAAAAGGGTGTTGAACTTTGTATGGCAAAACATTATTTCTAGGGTAAATGAACTTAAAACTTTACATATACTACTGACTTTAGTATGATTAAAGAAGGTACATAATAAAACAAGCATTGTTACTTTTTTTGAAAATCACCCTCTCGGGTTGAAAAGGGATGTTGTAGTTTGTTCTAAAACAATATCATTTGCATTTACGAACGTATAACTTTGCATAAATGCTTTTTATAAGTAAATAATGAAAAATGTTATCATGGTAAAACCACCAGGGTCTGATGATGGAGCAGGAGGGAATCTACAGAACTCTTTAATTGATAACAGTAGATGTATCGTGCTTGGTTTCTATAAAATTGTTTCTGCCAGACGTTTCCCGATACAATTGACTACCAGCGTCTGAAGACGGGGAAATCGACCGTTCTTAACCATCAATATCATCATCAGTATATTAAATAATCGTTACGAGACTGACAGACTGACTGAAAATCAACGTACAGCCTAAACCGCTGATCCTAGAGACTTGAAATATAGAGGGTGTGTTCTATTTATGGTGTACGGATGGACTAAGAAAGGATTTTTTTGTCATTCGCATCCCAAGGGGTCCTAAATAAGAGTATAAATAAAAAAATATCGTCTGTTTTCTGGTATAGTTAGTAGTAGACTGATTAAATTTAAAATGTAGACTCCCCTAATAAAGTAAACTAATAGATATTTCAGCGCTTTCAGATTTTTTTCTGAAAAAAGGCACAGGACCACTTTGTTTGACAACCTAATATAATTTTTCGTTTTAGCCAGATTGAAGAGTATTTTTAAATAGTTAAAGTCAGTTTTAAATTTAAATATTTTCAGGAACCCCAAGGTCAAAAAAAGACCTCTTATATGAAAAATTTGTGTGTGGTGTCATTTTAAATCACGTCAAAAATAAAATGGAGCCAACAGGTGATCAAGAGAATTCCTTAATGGATAAGAGTAGAACGGTTATGTTTGGGTTTTTTTTAATTATTTGTGTGAGATGTATGGTGGTAAATGTATACCAGGGTGTGATGATGGAGCCACGAGGGAATCAACGGAAGTATTTAATGTTTAACAGTACAACGTTCGTGTTTGGGTCATTTTAAGTTGTTTGTGTGAGATTTATAACGATAATACATATAATGTCTGCCGGGGCTGATGGTGGAGCCAAGAGGAAATCAACAGAAGTCCTTAATGGATACTAGAACGGTCGTGTGTGTGTTCTTTTGTGAGATGTTTGACGATATCGTCACCAGGGTCTGATGATGGAGCCAGCAGGGATTCAACAGAACTCTTTAATGTATAACAGTAGATTTATCGTGTTTGGGTTCTATTAAATTGTTTTTGCGATACTATAATGACTACCAGGGTCTGATCATGAAGCCAGGAGTAAATTATATATAGTTATATATAGTGTAAATTGAAAAATTTGTATGTTCGTTTATTTGTTTGAGTGAATGACAGAATAAAATAAACAGCATTTAAACAAAAAAAAAACAAACAACATCGAAAATACATAGACAAATAATTACTATTTGGCTGTGTGCTTTCTATGGGCGGTGATGATTGTGCCTGAGGTTCAGTTTAGCTTGCGGGACTTTATTTAAGAACACCACTGATATACGTGTTCGCTGTTTAAAAACATATAACAGGCGGTCTTATCGCTTATGGTTTGTTTGTTTGTCAGTTACTCAATCCCATCTTAACGACTGAACCGATTTCGATGAAATTTTATATTTACATAGATTATAACCTGGATTAGTCCTAACGACCTCCGTGGCGCCGTGGGCGAATAGCCAGCTGAGACGCAGGAGATAGCGGGTTTGATTACCGCCGCGGAATTATAATTGTGTATTTACAAACAAGTATATAAGCATTCTATCAGTTATCTGGTTCCCATAGTACAAGCTCTGTTAGTTTGAGGCTAGATAGCGCTGTGTGAAATGTCCAGCAATATGTATTTATTAACAAACAGGCTACTTTCTATCTTATAAATCAGGTCCCATGGAATAAATGTACAAAGCGCAAGTTCGGCCGCACGTGGAATACTGTTCCCATCTTTGGCACGGAGCTCCAAAGTACCAATTGCTTCGTTTTGACTCCCTTCAGAGAAGAGCCATTTGAATCATCGGTGATCCCAAACTCGCCGACAGGCTGGAACCGCTGTGTCAACGCCGTGACATTGGATCGCTCAGTGTATTCTACCGCCTGTATAATGGGGAATGTTCTGAGGAGCTATTTGATCTCATCCCGTCGTCGAGATTTTACCACCGCACTTCTCGACAACGTAATAAAGCTCATCCACATATAATCGACAATTGGGTATTTTTTCTACCCCATACTTGCAAGATGTGGAATGAGCTACCATCTGAGGTTTTCCCATTAGACTACGACATGGCACGCTTCAAGAGAAATGTAAAGAGGTTTCTTCAGTGTAGGGAACGCATCGACAATACCCCGGGTGTTGCCGGTGTCAATAGGCGACGGTGACCACTTACCATCAGGTGGGCCGTAAGCCTATTTCCCCACAAATAACATAAAAAAAAAAAAAATGGGGTGTCAAATTTTCTATAGGAAAATTATTTTGTTCTTTGTTACCCCTTCACAACCAAACTACTGAACGGATTGGGTTCAAACTTTGCCAAAGATTAGCTGACGACCTCCGTGGCGCAATGAATGAACAGACGGTTAACACTCAGGAGATATCAGGTTCGATTCCCGCTGCGTAACAAAAGTTTGCATGATTTACAGATTAGTTCAGGGTCTGGATGTTTTTCGATATAGTAGGTATGTAGTATGTATTTACAAGTATTCTATCAGTTATCTGGTTTCTATAGTACAAGTTCTGCTTAGTTTGGGGCTATATAGCGCTGCGTGAAATGTACAGCATTAAATATAGTTTTAAACCTAAACCTATTAAACATAAAATAAATGTTACTTTTTATCTCATAAATCAGTTTTCATAATCTTTGGTACCCCTACACGCCAAGCTTAGTATAGATATGAATACGTAGAAATAGAGACATATTCTCAAAAAAAAGGTTAGGTAAATTCATAATTAATTATTGCAGAGTGGAGCAAGCTCCACGGTTTGAAAGTTAATCCTACCAAAACGCAAACCATTATTGTAGGTAGTTCAAGAACGCTTAGCAAAATTGATTGGTCCACTGTCCCACAAGTTGTCTTTGACGGAATAGCAATCCCATACAGCGAAACCGTTAAGAATTTAGGTATCATCATTGACCGCAACTTTTCATGGAAGGCTCAGCTTGAACTAACCAGCCGGAAGTTGTTTGCGTCAGCTGGTTCACTAAGGAGACTACGTAACTTTTTGCCTACGTCCACCAAGACTGCGCTTGCACAATCGCTTTTACATCCCGTACTAGACTATGCTGATGCTTGTTATCTGGACCTCACTGAGGAACAGCTTAACAAGCTCGAGCGTTTACAAAATTTTTGTATTAGATTTATATTTGGCCTCCGTAAATATGATCATGTGTCTCCCTTCCGTTCAAAGCTTAAATGGCTTCTGATTCGTATTCGTCGGAATACGCATATCCTTTCTCTTCTCTATTCTATTCTTTTCAATCCCTTCTCTCCTCACTATCTGAAAGATAGATTTGAATTTCTCCATTCTTCAAATAACTATACTCTTAGGTCATCAGAAAACTTGATACTCAGAACTCCTTCGCACAGCACTTCCTTTTACAGCGCTTCTTTTACTGTCCAGGCTGTTCAGCTGTGGAATGCTCTGCCCGAAGAAGTAAGACGGTCATCGTCCAAACACTTCTTCAAATTGAAGGTGAAACATCATTACCTGACGATGTCATCTTCCTAGCGTTATTTATTTACTATTTATGTACTTATTTTATCTGTTAGTATAGTTTGCTATATGTATATACCTATATATTAGTCTATTTTATAAGTATATTAAGTATTAGGATTAAAACTTCATATATTTATTATATCTTAGTATATATTATGTGTAAATGTATTGTATCCGCTAAAGTACACCGCACTCCGTAATTTTTAAAAATTTCGCTCCATCCAAAGGTTGCCTGGAAGAGATCGCTTTTAGCGATAAAGCCGCCCATTGTATTGCCTTATTTATTTTAACCCAGTACTTATTTTTTTTATTATTTCTGTTTGTGTGGTAATTCAATAAAGAGTTATCTATCTATCTAATTAAAAATTAGCTACATAAGCGTCCTGCAGTTAAATTTAGTATAGTCACAATGGTGAGTCATACAAAATTCGGCCATCGATCGTAGTGACCCCAGTCCACTGTCTGCATGTTAGATATAGGTGGAATTATGAGTCATAAAAAATCAGCTACCGCAGCCTCTTCCAGCACACTTTTCAATAAAAATAGGGTCGCTGTGATGAATTATACACAATTTTAGCTACCGCAGCGTCCTCCAACCAACTAACTACAAGTCAGATAGGGCCGCAACAATAAATCATAAAAATAATGAGGCTGCCGCAGCTTGGATTATTTTTATGATTTTAAACCCAATCATTTTAAGATTTATAATGTTGCAATGATTAGTCATAAAATAAAATGTTATCTCAACATCCCCCAGCATACACTCTCAAGGATGAAAAAAAAATACCAGCTACTGCAGCGTCTTGCTATCCACTTCCTTTAAGTTTGTTAGTGTCGCAGTGATGAGTGATAAGAAGTTTCAGCTACCGCAGCTTTTCCGAGCCCATACTCTTCAAGTTGTATATGTACAACTAGAGGTCGCGTAGTGCGCGAACTGCTCGCAGCTCGCATGTTTTTCTATTTGTAGAAGAAGCAATCAAAGAGGATATCAAAGTGAAAGAAGCAACCAAACATGTTAACGAAGAAAAATGCAATCAAAGAGGATAACGAAGATGACCAAGCAATCAAAGTGGAAGAATCTATCAAAGAGGATATTAAAATAAAAAAAACAAACAAAAAGGATATCGAAGTAGGAGAAGCAGTCATGGAGGATACCGAAATGGAAGAAGCAATCAAAGAGGATATCAAAATGGAAAAAGCAAACAAAGAGGATATCGAAGTAGGAGAATCAATCAAGGGGGATATCGAAGTGGAAGAAGCAATCATCAAAGAGGATATCAAAATGGAAAAAGCATTCAAAGAGGATGTCCAAGTAGAAAAAGCAGTCAAAAAGGATATCAAAGGGAAAAATGCAATCAAAAAGGATATCCAAGTAGAAAACGCGATCAAAGAGGATACCCAAGTGGATGAAGCAATCAAAGAGGTTATCTAAATAGAAGAAGCAATCAAAGAGGATAACCAAGTGGAAGCAGAAATTAAAGAGGGTATCGAAATGGAATTTACGAAGAAAATTGCCTTATGCCCTTCCAAAACTAAAGAAATAAAATTTGGACGTTTCAAAATGATGATGATGGATGTCGTATAAGCATGAAAATTTACTAAGTTGCCTAAAGCCCCTCCAAAAACAAAAAAATTGACGTTTCAAAACGATGATGATGGATATCGCATAAACATGAAAATTTACTAAGAAAGTTGCCTTATGCCCCTCCGAAAATTAAAATAAAAAAATTTTGGACCTTTCAAAATGATGTAGATAGACGTCGCAAAAACTTGAAAATTAACAAAAAAAGTTGCCTTACGCCCTTCCAAAAACTAAACAAAAAAAATTTGGACGTTTCAAAATGAGGATGATAGCTGTCACATAAACATGAAAATTTACTAAGAAAGTTGCCTTATGGCCTTCAAAAACGAAAAAAAATGGGGCGTCTCAAAATTATGATGATGGATGTCGCATAAACATGAAAACTTACTAAGGAAGTTGCCTTATGCCCCTCTAAAAACTAAAAAAAATGGGCGTCTCAAAATGATGATGATGGATGTCGCATAAACATGAAAATTTACTAAGAAAGTTGCCTAAAGGCCCTCCAAAAATTAAAAAAAAAAATTAGATGTTTCAAAATGATGATGATGGATGTCGCATAAACTTGAAAATTTACTTAGTTATCTCATGCCTCTCCACTACCAAAAAATAGAATCAAGCAAATTTTACAGTAATTTTAATTTTACAGTACCCACAATCCGTCTGTCTCCCTGCAAAAACAGTATGAAAGTTACGGCAAACGAAATATACGCTGTACGGTATTCGCACAAAAATATTTTGTAAGGGACAAATTTTTATTAATATGAAAGACCATTTTTTTATGGATTTGGATATAAAAAAATGCTCTAAGACGTTTACTTTCCGAGATGATAGCAATAAAAAATACAGCTAACGTAGAATCCCTTAGCCCACTCCTTTATGTTAGAAAGAGTCGCAATGTTAAGTAAATAAAAATAGCTACCACAGTGTCTCACTCTCTTTAACTATAAATAAGGTATTTTTAAGTAGGGTCTTTTTAAGATGAATAGGGTAATGATCAGTCAAAAAATTAGCTCCTACCGCAGCAATCAAAATCAAATCAAATTAGAATCCCCGAGCCCACCCTCTTTAAGATAAGTAGGGTCACAATGATGAGTAGTAAAAATTTGCAGCTACGCTGCGTCACCCACATTCAACTAACTACAATTCACAAGGGGCAGCAACGATGAATCATAAAAATTCAGCTATCGCAGCATCCACCAGTCCATTCTTTACAAGAAAAATTGAGTCGTAAAAATTATTAGTCATAAAAATTAATCGGCTAGCGCAGCATTTCCCTAGGCCACCCTCATTAAGATAAATAGTCATAAAAACGTATCGTACCCCACTCAACCTACTGCAAGTTAGGTAGGGCTGCAAAATTTTAAGCTACCACAGCGTCCCGCAGCTTATTGCCTTTAAGTTTGATGGCATCGCAATGATAAGTGATAAAAGTTTTCAGGCAACACAGCGTCCCCACTCCCCAGGACCATAGAAGATTTTAAATACTGCGGCGTCCCCTGACCAATTCACATTAATATCAATAACCTATCTAACGACAACTGAAATGATAAGTCAAAAAAATTAGAGAAAGCGCAGCATGCGTTCCGTTAGAGCCTCTTAAGAGAGGGTGGCTCTCTTAAGAGGCTCTAATGGAAGACCAGCGCTGGGTAGCCAGTGCAACCCAGCACATGCTGAGTAAGAACCTTTTTGTGACATATGAAGTGAGTACGATGAGACACACACACTGCAATATTTGGCATTTTTATCTAATTTTAATCTTTTAGTTATTGTTTCTTTGTTCGTTTTGTTATGTCTCCTGTGTGTGTTTGTTGTGTTGTATAATTTATTGGTGTTGTTCACAAATAAATGTTTTTGATTTAATTTTAGATCAATATGAAGGATGAGTGTCAACAAATTATTTTTAGCTACCGCTGAGTTTTTCAGCCTGTTTTTTCTAGGTAGAGTCTCACTAGAGTCTGTTAAAATTAGCTATAGTTATGTATTTTTACACCATAGAACAACGTGCGCGAAGCCGCTGGTGAGATTTTTTTGACTCATCATTGCGCCTATACCTAACATGCAGAGAGTTTGCTGAGGTCACAACGGCTAGCGTTTTATATGGCTCACCATTGCGACAATATTAAACTTAAAGGGAGTGGACTGCAAGACGCTTATGTAGCTGCAATTTTTTAAGCTGAATTATGGAATAAAAAGTAACATATTTGTTAATCCAGATTAAATTTACATACGAAATTTCATCGAAATCGGTTCAGCCATTCTGACGTGATTGAGTAACAAATAAATAAATAAACACACATCCGCAATGAATATCACATAAATTAATGTGTTGAATAACATAATAAATGATATGTTGTGATGAATTAGTACACATTTAGTACGCGTATGAAGTCGCGGACAACAGCTAGTGTTATATATAGTTCTACTAGCTGCCACCCATCCTCGTAGAGATAGCACGAAACCTCGCAATGGGCAGAATCAAGCCTTTTCGGTAAGTTCTTCATAAGAATTTCCATATTAAGTAGTAAAAATATTTATCAAATAACCCATTCAAGGTGCAAGAAAGAGCCAGGAATGAATGAAACCACAACAAAGGAATATTAAAATAAAAGAGAATGCAAGGTCGGGAAACAATATTCAGAAGACGGCTACATTGTGAACTTTGTAGGCAAAAAGTACTGCTGCTTCTAACCCCCAACGCAAAGAGAGAGGTGTTATTAGATTGACGCCTATGTACATCTGTTTATCTGTCTGTCTGTCTGTGGCTGTGTAGTTCCCAAACGGATGGATGGATTTGGAGTAATAGAAAGCTGGTCGAAATACAGAGGTACATATAGGTAGGTATCCATTCTAGTGTGAAACAGATGAGTCACATAGCGGCGAGATTCATCAATTCTGAGTATTTGAACGTCGGTTTCAACCAGCTGTAACCGGATAGGGGCATAGGGCTGGCACTCAGAATTTTCTAAACAGTAACCTGTGGTATTAGGAGAAGAGTAATGAGTAATGAAATGAATGTTAAACTAACTAAGACATATACATTCATTTACTATATAAGCACACAATGCAATTACATTTTGAACATACAAATAAAATATAGATTAAAAGGGGAAAAACGAAAAACATAACATATAAACCAAAGACAGATGAGTTTTTAGTACTGTGTGCTTACAGCAGCAAATGGGCCTCAACTTATTTCGAGGTCTACCATTATGGCGAGCATAATGGTAGATTTAGGGCAGTTGGATTACACTTTATAACCTGGTAAATAGAGATTACAAGATTCTATAAATGGTAAACTCTCATTTCACTACATAGATTATAGTACAAGTTTGTATGACTTCAAATGACTTAAAACATTTTTCTCATATGTGTCATCAGCTCTTGAGGTATTTTTAGTCTATACTGCCCCACTGCTGGGCAAAGGCCTCCCCTTCCTTCCACGCTTGGTTTTGCGCCAAATCCTACCAATCTCTCCGGAAGACGTCCAAGCTTTGGCGCCAGTGTTTTACGGCGCACCTCGGCATCGTCTCGCCTGTGGGTTTTACGGCGCACCTCGGCATCGTCTCGCCTGTGGGTCCGTCGTAATCTTGGTTTGCATACGAAAGAAATGAACTGCTTAATCTCGTTTTAACTAAGCAGCCTTTTTATGTTCACCTATTGTGGGATAGGTAATTAGGTATATTCGTAAAATAAAGTTATAATCGCCAGTGTCAGTTGTACAGGCACATCCGTCTCATTCGGTATTAATGGAACAACTGCCATAGAGATGCGCATGCTTGACACATATCGCAAGCCTTAATTTAATTATGAAAATAAATGAATAAGAAAATTATTTATTAAAATGCCTGATCTCCTTTCAAGAGCCAGCCTTGTATCCGGTTGAAACTGGTCCGAACGGGTATGATGGCTGAAGCACCAGATTTATCGTCCCTCGTAAACACCGTGTGCGTTTAGAATTTAAATTCGGTCCGGTAACTGCGTGGTTCTCGGCATGCTGTTCGGGATCCACCGAGAGTTAGATCATCGTAACCTTATTGTTATATATAATAGTTATAGTAATTACTGACTTTAATGGGTATTTATCGCATATATGTCCTTTTATATTCGCAATAAACATAAGCACACCAGTTTAAAATACTATTTAATAACATTTAACATAATTTTTTTTTAGCTAACCTACATTTTTCCACTGTTGGGTAAAGGCCTCCCCCAACGCCTATCACCTATCGTAATACATTATTACCTAATTATTACTGATTGGCGTAGGTAGTGCTATTCACGGGAATTAGTGACCGTTAACTTAACATGGATATGCCTTCTAAATCCCGGGAAATATATTTTTATTTTATTTAAAAGGGTAAAAAACGTGATAAATAAACTATTCAGCTTTATGCAAATACATGTGGTCACTACAGTCATCCCTTTCCTTCACGCTTTTGTAGCTTATCGCGGGTGAGGTGAGGACTCTGTTTCACCATACGCACACATTTACATCGACATTAACATTTTATCGATATTTTAACTTCATTTATATCAACATTCAGAAAAATATTCCCGGGAATCGAGGAATATATCTCGGGGCATATCCATATTAACTTATTATTCAGGTTCATTGACCCAAAATAGCACTATCTACGCCAATCCCTACTAATTATATATAGTGATCGCGAAGTTTGAAAATTAATAATAGTTATAGTAGTAGAGGTTGCGTAATTGTTTGCCTGGGGAAGTACAACCACCTTAAAATTCAAATCTACAATATTAATTTATTTAATAAAATCACATTGAATATTTTTAACACATTTTTACCGCTTGTTTCTCCGCGACCAAGCTAGGAAAGAGTCAGTCAAGACAAGGCTGGTCATTCGTTTTATTGACGCGTGAACAACCTTTGGTGTTACAACCGTTCATAGGTTAAAGCTACAGCTTACCATCAGAACGCCAATTCTACTAAACCAATCGGTGTGTCTTCGTAAAATGGCCACTATATATAACTTTCGATTTTCTACTAACGCTACTTTTTTTAAATGGCCGCCGTTGCTATGAGAACTCCATTCAAAATTTGGCAGCTTAAGACAGGAACAACAATCGTCAACAACATCAACAACAAACAACGGTATGGCTCCATAATAGTTTTTCTTATAAATTAGCAGAATTGTTCCCGAGGTAGTGTTTGCGCCTCCTTAGTGATATCCATTCAGTTCAAATTAGTATCTTTACGTGATGCACTATAGTTACCATTGAAGTAGACAGACAAATAAACTTCGGAATACTTTTAATTTATTAATTATAAAATGCAAGATAGAATATACAGGTACAAGTTTAGCTTATTTAATACAGTTCCTACTTATTTTAAGAACGTGTTAACTTGTCGAGTATCAACAAAGATCTGCCGGCACCTCTAAATTATCGTCGTCGAAACTTAAGTCAAGCATGATAAGTGAATGGATACATGCCGGCGCTTAAGATTGGTTCGCGTTTTTTTCCAGTCCTAATCACACACGCACGGTGTTGTCAGTTTAAAAAAATACAAGGCTTAAACTGTCTTGTTGTCATTACGAGAAAGAATATTTTACAGTAAAATAATTAAAATCACTACACCATTGTTAGCTATATAGCTAGATTCTAGACGTAAAAATGGTATAAAAGGCTGCTGGGAACTTATGTACCTATATTTATGCTGAACAAAATGGTTTTTTTTATAGTCTTGACCACAATCTCGAACGATGGTAAGCTATAATGCAGTCTCGCTTGCCTAGAAGAACCTATTACCTTTTTACTAAAAAATTTGCGGTAGACGTCACGCGCAACGCGCAACTTATCAAATAGTAAAGTTGCGATGCTCCAAGTTACGATGACGTTGAATAGCAGGTAGCTCGTGGAGTAAATGGGGAACTTAAAGTTTGTACATTTTTAATTTCACTCACTTGGTCCATGCACTTACCTGCAAATGAGAAAAGTTAAGGTTAGTTTATGGAGTGGAATAACTGAGGAATATATCTACTGAAGCGGTATGGAGAAGACGGATGACGCTAACAATAGATTATCATCATCATCCGCGACTCGAGTTCACCCAGCAGTGTGTATAGGTCTTCCTTAGTTTGTGCTATCCACCATGCTCATACGCTAGTCTGACCCCGCGGCTTGAAATACATAGATAAATAAATTATGTTTAATTTACAAGACCTGTTACTTTGATTTTTTTTTATATTTCAGTAAAATTTTGCGATATCTGTCACTTTGACATTTGCTGTTAATAAAAAATAAATAATGCTAGACATTTCATATGTCGCCATCTAGCCCAAAGTAGTAAATACAAACTTATAATATATAGAGATATAACCAGACTTGGAACATACGCGTATATCTGTAGATGATGCAAATATTTTATCCACGGCGAGAATCGAACGGAACGGACAAACAACAGTTAACAAGTTAACAATATTACATAGTTAACGGCACCACACAAAACCTAAAACGCAAATATTTGTTTAATAAAGAAACTCAACACCTTAACTAATCATCATCATCATCCACAGCCCGACTTCACCCACTGCTGGGTATAGGCCTCCCCAAGTTTGTGCCATCCGCCACGATCCTGCGCTAGTCTCACTCATTGACGGCCCGCGACTCTAACGATGTCGTCCATCCATCTCGCTGCCGGACGTCCAACCCTTCTACAGCCATTTCTCGGCCACCATTCAGTTGCTACTCTGCTCCACCTGTCATCACCACGTCTTGCCAAGTGTCCCGCCCAAGACCATTTGAACCTTAACAAATACAAAACAGAAAGCCAATACTAATACAAGGTTTTACTACACTATAGCAACGAATAGCAACATTTTAGCAACATTACGAGGTCGAAACAAGCCAACATCCGGTTAAACTATTATCCAACTTATTCATTAGTGTAATTACTAAGTTATACAATTAACACTATCGCCACCAAATAAGTGTAAGTATGAGATAGCTCAGCGCGGAATTTTGAGAAACGCGGTCACAATATTGGGAATTGCCGAATGTTTATGCTGTATCTCTGTATTTCATGTGATGAATGATACAAATAGACAAACGTACAAAAAAAAACATTTGCCGACATCTGTCCTTCAAATGAAAAAGGATGTAAATGTACTTTTCTGTGCTCGTACCCCCCACTATAATATATATCTTTATTTAGGGTTAAGCTCGCCTTTGTATATGTCCATTTTGTAAGCTGTTTTTGTCTGTAATCTATTTGTGTACAAAATGGAATAAAGTAAGGTGGTAATTAGATGAAATTATGATGAATAGATGAATTGGTAGTTCTCTGCCAGTCTTCAGGATGGTGTTGGGAGTGTCCCGTACTCTACGGATCAGGGCTGTGGTCTACCAAAGCGTGTCTAGGTATTACTGTGTGTCTTATTGACTTTATTTGTCAAACAAGTTCATTAAAACAAGCAGTTCCTTTAGATCTACAGAGTGATAGATCCTGTGCGGCTTACACCCAAAGGCTCCCAGCAACCTGTATTAAGTCGTCTTTCATTATTATAAATACGGAATTTATCACTGCGAGTAGTGCGAGGCGAGACTCAGTTTGGAGCAGTCCGCCACTCTGGTTAAAACATTATCGGTTAAAACACCGATAAAACGGTACGTATTTATAATAATGATTGAAGAAATACACGAACGTGTTCTAAGTAAAAAGTTTCCTTCTAGGGGGGGGGGTCCTCATGCTGCGCTTTTCGAAACGTGGTCTCAATTCCTCCTTTACAGTCGTGAGATACATAACGTAGAGACGGCCTGAGCAGCGAAAGCGACGCGATAGTAACTGGCTTACATAATAGGGCTACGGTTCACTTGGGAAGTATAGCCTCGGGCAAAGCGATCTACTCTTTAGCGGTACGCTTAATAAAGGTGGAAGGTGAGCCTCTGCAATAAAAGGTTTCAATAGACAGTGGACTTAAGGTTAGTTATTTAGTATGCAATCACCTCTGCGACGCGTCGAGGGGATGAGGCTTGAAGGCACTGCATTTTTGATTAAACATTGTTAGGTTACAATTTCATTCGGCCAGTAAGATCATAAGCTAGTGGTCATCCGAGTAGTGACCTTGCGGAAAGTTGCGTAGCTAACTAAGCTATACTTCGGACTCCGGTTACAAGAACTATAAACTTTTCTAATCAAATATTTCATAATTAGCGGCGGTATATAAATGAGTTATTGCGTGACGTCACAAGTTGTAATAAATTGTTTTGAATGTTATTTTTTTGTGTTGTTTTTTATAATTAACTAGTTGACCCACCCTCGGCTTCGCGTGCTTGAAATTTCCCGTTCCCGTGGGAACATCGGGATAAAAACTGTATATAACACTCTTGTCATAATGACGCGACAATCCATGTAAATGAATTCACGTCAGTGAACGACGGTTAAATTATATGGATTCATAAATAGTTTCCGCGCACTTCACAAAATCACAAAAGAATTCAAATAATTTTCTGTCAATTCAATTAACATTGAATAAATGAATGAATGAAAAATCTTTATTATACCTTACAAGCTAGACACAACAGATTTATAGAAATAAACAAATAAAAGTAAGCATAATGGTCAGCTTAACAAAGCGATCTCTTCCAGACAACCTTTTCAGACACATTCACGAATTCACAAACAAAAATTATAAAGAAGGTATCCAAGGATTCACCAATATTTGACAACAAGCATGTATGTCACATTTGTCTGTGGTGAAATATGTTTAGTGCGTTCAGAAATTAAATAAACGATATAACGTTTTTGATAACAAATGAAATAAACGCTTTCTGTTTGACAGATACCAAACAGTTAGTATGGGAAAATAAAATAGTTACAACTTTCATTGCAATTTCCATATATTATTATCTCACAGCTTAAACCTTCCTTGGAGTTCTAAAAATATTTCAAAACCAATATTAGGCAAATCGGTTCAACTGTTCTCGAGTTTTTGTGAGACTAACAAACGTCAAATAATTTCTTTAGATCATGCAATCATCATCATTTCAACCGTTCTGCACCTACTGCTGGCTATGAGCCTCCTCTTTATTGGTGCCAATGGATGAGACGCGCAATAGACCGTACGCGTGAAGGAAAGTAGCTACTTTACAACATCATCCGAGCATCGGACATCAACTGGTGTAATTGATAATGTTAAATATTATGTGTAGTCGCTCTTATTATAAATACTAGCTGTTGCCCGCAACTTCGTACGCGTTACACTACTAAATGTGTTGGTAACCTAGAAATAAAGCTGAACTCGCTATTGCAACTTGAGTTGACACCCTATTTTTATCCCGTAGGAACTGATTTATGGTATAAAAGGTAACCTATGTGCTTGTCCAGGTTATAATCTACGTATATAACTTCCAAATTTTATCGAAATCGGAGATGCAATTAGTAACAGACTACTACTCTATTTCCATGAAAAAGTATCAAACTAGTGTCAAACTTTTGACATGTTTTCAATGAGAAACGGTTTGTAGTTGGTTACCGAAGGATATAGGAACCCGCCATAAATGAAAGTGTCTTGAGGCCACAGCAAATATAGCGAGGAGTTGTTTAGAGAGTGCCCTCGAGCGACTAAATAGATTCTACTCATTTACAACTAAGCGGCCGACGTAGCGCCTACTTATTGTGATAAACTCGTTAGCAGTTTCACCTTGTTAAATACTTAGTGACGTGGGAGTGTCAAGCTAGAAATACTGATTGTTTTAATGGAGATAACCTCTATAGAAATGGTGTTAAGTACGAGTATAAAACACCTTTCTAGTGCTCTTGTTTTTATTAAGCTATCCCTAAACTAAAGCAGGCCATGAAAGATGGCCACGTCACGCAATAAAATGAAAGATACACAAAACGTCATCTCCACGTTTCGATTCATTCAGAACCGCACTACAATATTAGCTCACGTGTATAAAATCACCTTTGATTTTCGATTCCTTTCACTTGCTAAACATAAATTCAAGTTCGAGTAAACATGAATAAAACATAGTAGGGGCTAGCTTCTTTCGTAGGTCGATAGTTCGCAAGTGTGACCAAGTTTAACTGAATTGGAGGTTCCTACAAGTATCTCTAAGATAGTTTTCGATACGAGTGGGGTTAGCTCATACTGTAACTTGATAAGTTTTGGATAACTTAACATTTTACGACATAGATTTTAGTGGCAATTTGAAATAATCAATTTGGACGAGAAAATGAATGAATATATTATGATTTTTAAAATAGGTATTTTTAACCGAAAACGGCTTCATCATTTTTCATTATGTTTGTAGTATTCGTTGTGAGCACCAAAGTTTCGACCAGACATAGTGATGACATGCAAAATGGAGCTGGCCACGGAAAAAACCACATTGAAATTTATACATCCATTCGATCAGATTTTCTATACGTAGATACATACAGATTAAAAAACAAAAATAACTATAAAAATTGCATTTTACTGAAATTTCTCAATGAACTATAGTAATATTGCTAACAAATTCATGTTTAAATACATGTCAAAGTGGGAACTGATTCCGTGAGAATATAAAACAAACGTACGAAAACTTAGCACTAGCGCACTTTAAAAGTTACGTGAGACGTTCGTCCTGGTCAAGGAAGCCGCTAAGTCTCATCGGCCTCAAGCTACTTTACATACCTATAATTACACATATAAATAAACTTACAGGAAAATAACACAAAACCTTCTGATAAATAACATTTAAGACATCATTTCCAAGCTTCAAGCACATCCCTTTGTGACATTCCTCTCTTATATACCATTTATAACTCCCTTATAACTCTTAAAACCTTATACAAGCTCTTCGGTAAATTCTTAATTCGTTCGTAACACTCTTAAACGGGTAATCCTTGTTTTAATTCAAGCACCAGATGCAGAGAATTACAACCTCTTTGTGAAAGTGAGCTTAAAAGCTGAAATACTTTACCTCCTCCCCCTCCCCCCGTTCTAGTCCGGGAGTAGTAGGGATTTACTTAAATCATCACATCACGAAACTACCAAAATAGATAGAAAGATAGAAAATAAAACTATGGAAATTAAATGAAATTTATTTGCTAGAAGCACGGCTTATAAATTGATACATTTTACTACATATAGGTAGAATTCATGTATTTCACCGATTAACGGTGTGCCAATTATATGTACTTACACAAAATTTATTGAATTTAATATTAATGAAACAATAATCAATCAATAAAATAAATACTTAAATTAAAACCAGCCTTATTTACTACACCTTTATTATTTGTTGTTTCCTTTGTAATTGTATTTTTTTTAATTGTTTTAATATTAACATAGGAACATAGATTCATTAATTTTGCTTATTATAAAACAAATTAATAAAATTAGAACTACGTAATTCAGTAATATAATTAGCGGCAAACATGTTGATCCCCATTGGGAATCGAACATGCACCTACTGCGCCACGGAGAGCGTCAGCATTTCCAGTCACCAAGCATTTCACTGTTTTTTATATCACAAAATGATCACCACACACATTTATATCACTTATCACGTGAGAAAATGAGCCCTGACTCTCAGACTACAAATATTACCTAGAGTTTCAGTATTCCAGCACTTTCAGGTTTGACAAGACGACGTTTTGTGCATCCAATAAACGTTAGTGCATTCCGCCGCGCCAGCCCGCCAGCCTACCAGCCCGCCAGCCTACCAACCCGCCAGCCTTCCCCAACTTTGCATCATAATGTCATAGTTTTAGCGTTTTAGTTTTAAGTAAACTAACTATTGGTTCGCCCCGAACTGAGGTCTCGCGAATCTCCCATAAAAACAAAACAATATTATTTTTCTATCTAAATAGTGCCCTGAAATAATAACCAACTTGACCTACAATTCAAATTACAAGTAACGGGAGTTCATGTAATTTGGTTCCTCTTTTTTGGGGTAGAAATTGCAGTTCTTCTAGATTTCAGACTTTTCCCTATATATGTGTCACACAAACGAATGCAACTCAATACACTTCCTCAATAGCTTACGCTACGCATACAAACATATCGACTGGAATGCAATTCGTCTCGTGACACCATTTCATTCACACATAACCAAAAAAAAATATGATCGAAGGGTCTAAATACTTTTGGTCAAGGCTAACAGATTTTAATTTCAATAACCTACCTAAAATCGTTATATTTCGATTGTGTTGGTACCTACTTTTGGAAAACCTTTGATTTCAAAGTTTCTACAATGTTTTAAATTAAATACCTACATGATGAATGCATGCTTTTTATACTAGCCTAAACTTGTTATAATATATTTAAGCTCATTTTAAGTGAACTGTAATTTGTTCTCATGAGAATAAACTCTTTAAACCGAAAAGCTACACTCAAACCAAATTCAGCATAGTGAGGTCACTGGTGTACCCTGTGAATTTTGTCAAAGTTCAGTTCTTATTATGTCTAATAACTTAAAAACTCAAAGGTAAGCTAAAAATAAAAACGGGGTCTAAATGTACTAATGAAGACATTTTTTTTCGACGTCCTTTTTATTCCATTTTGTTTTTTTTTTTTACCACTCTTAAACCCCAATATATCAACAACCCACATTTTTAGCTCATTTAGTCACACTTACCTATATACCAAATTTCACGATGATCTGGTAAACGCTTCGAAAGTTATCCTCGTAAAAATAAAACATACATACATACAACGCCGATTTGCTCAAGTTGATTTAGAAATCTCGCTTCGCTCGATCAAAAAAAGAGTGTCTGTAGATATCTAAGTAAAGTTTGACTAAACTTACTTTTTGTCTTATGCTTCTTCTTTTAAGTTTATTTTTAACTAGTGGTTCGCCCCGATCTCGCGAGTATCCCAAAACACAAAAAAAAAACATAATATTCTTAGGGCGACTCGCGCAATTATGCCTAAACGTATTTAGTATACGTAAAATTTAATCATGTCTAGTCACTAAATACGTCTAGGGATCGTTTTTCAAGCCGGCCTTAATCTTTGACCATTAAAATAGTGCCACGAAATAATTTACCATCTTACTTGACCTACAGTTTTATTCAAATTACAGGTAACGAGAGTTCATGTCATTACGTTAATCTTTTTTGGGGTACAAGTTGCAGTTATTCTGGATTTCAAACTTATTTGTGCCTATATTTGTGTCACTTAAGCTTCACGCATACCAAATTACAGTACTGTGTGGTCACTGGTGTACCCTGTGTGAGTTTTGTCAAATTTCACTTTTCAAAAACTACAAAAAAATAAAAACGTAGTCTAAATGTACTAATAAAGACCTTTCATTTGACGTCCTTTTTGACCTAATAGTCTCATTTTAATTTTTTTTACCTCTCTTGAACCCCAATATCTCAACAACACCCTAACATTTTTAGCTCATTTAGTCACACCAAAATTGTGCCTTCACTATCTACATATGTATTAAATTTCACGATTATTAGATTAACGCTTCGAAAGTTATCCTCGGAAAAACATACATACATACAATGCTGATTTGCCCAGTTTGATTTAGAGATCTCGCATCGCTCGATCAACTAGCTTCCGCTCGCGGCTTTGCACGCGTGGTTTGTCAATAAAAAATAATCTTTGTGTTATTCCAGGTTATAATCCACGTAGATACCAAACATCATCGAAATTGGTTCAGCCGTTACGACGTGGTTGAGTAACAAACAAATAAATAAAACAACATCCAAACTTACGCATTTAAATAGTCTGATTAGTTAATAATTTAATTAACTATATAAGAACATTCGTTTGACATGAGTGTAGAATAATTACGAACTAAGTTGTCTGATATAATATTTATATTTGTGTTACAGCGAGCGAATAGCCCGATTTTTAGATGGTTGTAATATATTATCTTCACGAGTGTGTGGAAATTAATAATACTCGTTTTAAGTAGGTATACAATTTCTTAGCTGTTCAAAAAATTCACTCTTTTTAAAACAACCGAGGTAACAAACTCAACGTGAACCTATCTCCGCTCAATCTCCGGGAAAATACATCTCCACAAACCCACCGTCGGCAAAGCAACAACTTATTCATGAAATACTTTAAAGTGCAGATGCATAATGCGATCACCCGGCTTCACTCGGGACCTCGGGACCTCTAACTAGGACAAGGACAATTTACTGAATTTAGTAGCAACAGTTACGTTACATGACGTTTTTATTCTACTTGTGTTTTATTTTTTTGTAATTTATGACGTATGTTTGTGAGATGTGAAATTTCAATATGTTCTTTTTGAGAATACCCAGTATTTTTTAAAGCTGACTTGTTGAACGCCCACAACTTCTTCTGCCAAATTTCTGGAGCATGACAATAGAGCAACTTAGCTAAGGTCTAACTATAGCTAAGAACCATCCAGATGACGTCATAAGTACAAAAATAATAACTTCATCTAAATTGGTCTAAGTCGGCCGGTAGTTGTTGGGAGCGATACTCTCGAAGTTGTCGACGAATATGTATACCTAGGACAAACTGTCCAATTAGGTAAGTCCAACTTCGACAAAGAGGTCGCACGAAGAATCCAACTCGGCTGGGCAGCGTTCGGGAAACTTCGCGATATCTTCTCGTCCAAAATTCCCCAGAGCCTGAAGACTAAAGTCTTCAACCAGTGTGTGTTGCCAGTGATGACCTATGGCACTGAAACGTGGTTCTTTACTCATGACCAAGCTCAAGGTCGCTCAATGAGCTATGGAGAGGGCTATGCTCGGGGTCTCGTTGCGTGACAAAATCCGCAATGAGGAAATCCGCAGACGAACTAAAGTTGCCGACATAGCTCCCAAAACTAGCAAGTTGAAGTGGCAATGGGCAGGCCACATCGCTCGTGTAGAACCGATAACCGTTAGGGAAGAAACGTTCTCGAGTGGAAACCATGGACGGGAAGACACAGCGTAGGCCTGTCCCCTCCCCCCACAAGGTGGACCGATGATCTAGTAAGAATCGCGGAGAGCCGTTGGGCGCAAACGTCTACCAACCGCTCGTTGTGGCGATCTAAGGGGAAGGCCTATGTTTAGCAGTGGACGTCTTCCGGTGATATTGATGATGATAAATCGGTCAATACATTTAGGAAGAGAATAATTACGATTATATGCACACCAGAATTTTATATATAAAAAGATAAGGTGACGACTTATTAGTAGGCTCAAGGTCGCTCAGTGCTATGGATAGTGATATGCTTAGTTTTTCTCGATGAGATTGAATGAGATCTCAAAAATAAAGTTTTTTTAGACCAACCAAGGTCAGTATAGCCAAGAAATCTAGCAAGTTAAAGTGGCAGTAGACAGGGCACATAGCTCAAAGAACTGACGAACGTTTGGGCAGAAACAGTCTCGAGTGGAGACCACGCAATGAAAAGTGCAGCGTAGGACAACCCCCCACTAGTTGGACAAACGACCTAATAAAAGACCATTGGGTGCAGACCGCACAATATCGGTCGTTCTGGATATCTATGTGGGAAGCTTATCGTTCAGCAGTGGACGACTTAAGCTGATGTGATGAAGGTGACAGCCTCTCTGATATAAAGCGGGTTCTACTACCTGTAACAATTGTATTGCCTCACAGGTTAAACTAACTAGAAAACTTTCATGATTCATTTCAATCTTTATTATAAATACGGGATTCATCACGTACCGTTTTATCGGTGTATCGGCCGATAATGTTTCTGTTCAATTCGTGAACCTTCGTCAGGGTGAGTAAAACGATACGATAAAACGGTACGTGATAGATCCCATATTTATAATAATGATTAAACTATAATATTTAATATTTACCGACATTTAAAAATAGATTCACGCTTAATATTTCATAAGCTAACCCAAATAAGAAAAGTAAACGAATATTCGGAAATTTAATATTCGTCTATTCCCGCGGGCCATATTTAGCCTGTGACGTCGTTACAGGTAACCAAGTACAGCCTTAATTCGGCGCCGCGCCGCTGGATCTCTGATAACGGCGCGTTGCTATGGGCTGCCGGCTACGAGCTACGAGGTGCTACGCCGTAGATGGTCTACGAGATTCACAACATTGAAACAATATTAATTGGATTTTGAATACTCCGTTTATTTTTAGAATCTGTGCTGCGTACTGAGTAGCATGCTCATCACAAGTTCACTTAAAATGAGCATGCTCATTACTAACAAGGTGCTTAATACGTCATATATTTGTTAGTAACATTTGCTTGAACGTAAAATACTTTCTTGCTATTTAGTATGTGTAGCACCTTTTAACGAAAGGATTATTTTGAAACACAACTTCTACCGCCTTGTTTAGCTCGCAGTACAGATAACCACTATAAAGCAATTCCTCCAGTTGTAACACTAACATTACCCAGTCACATACATCGTAAGGAGTGTGTTATTATGTGGCAGTACTGGTTCTCTGTGGCGCTGAGTCCTCAATTAGCTCGGCTATGAGTAATGGCCATCTAGCCAGCCGGGCTCGGCAATTTGTCAGATGCCTGCACTAGATTAAAGTTAGGTACGATTATGAAAACTACATTAAATTACTTAAATATTACCTGGTACAAAAATAAATGTGGTAAGTAATTATTATTGGTATTATTGCTTTGGGTTTATGGGGTACCGGAACTCCTCGCTTTTTAAAATCATTTTTAGGTTTCTTGTCGAATAAACCTTCAATCCGAGAGCTGACGCTTATCTAGGTAAACGCAATTCAGCGGGGCAATGCAGCTAGTATCGTTTAAAATCTTATTGAATACTAGTTCTTTGAATGATATTTCATCCGCAATTTTCGGGATCTGGATAACAGTAACAATTGTGTTTTCAAACCATCCAGGAACTCACTGAAATATACACACAAAGTTTAATCCAAATCAGTTCAGCCTTTTAGGATGAATAAGATGACAAACACACGTACAGAAGAATTATATATGTAATAATTAATTTATTTTGTTTAGTTTACTATGTTACTTATGTGATGTGAAACGTAACAACTTGACGGAAGGATGGTTGTCAAGCAGACAGGAGATTTGGGGATTCGATCAAAAGATGGCTAACGATGAACAGATTGTTTTGTAAAGGGGAAAATAAAAGAAGTTATAAAGTGGAAACGACGATTTTATTTGGGTCCCTATATCCCACATATTATATTAACATCTGTAAAAAACAGAGCTAAAACGTACCTATGTAAAATAGTATCTCTTGGAGTTTAGTTTATAGCCATCAATTCTAAGCAATAATAACTGATCCATCGTCTGTGGAGAGAGGCAACCGACACAGAAAACTTTATAGAAACACAACTGTGAATTAAATACACTATTAGTTCTGTGAAAATAGTCGACCTCACGTGTCAAGTCCAAAAACTAATTTTGCGCAACAAAATTTACGAAGAAAGTTTAATTATAAATCTAAATTCAGATGCTTGAATTTTCCAACAGGCTTACCTATGTAGACTTTTGAGCAAAATATTAGTATAAGTTTTAGAGATTACTCGCGTTCCCTTGCTCCTAGGCTAGGAGGTCGAATCTGGTGTCTATGGCTTTATCTAGTGAAGGCGGAGGGGACTGCGTAGTCTGATTGGTATAGATAGGTATAAATTTTCCAAAAAAAAAAATAACATATAACAATCTGTCGTTACAGCAATCTTCCCCCTTCTCCCCCCCCCCCCCCCCCGCCTTCACATCCCCTTTTACACCCTCTTTTGGAATTTTTTTTTGAAACATCTTGTGTAGAATGAAGTCTTTAGTGTGCCTCTCAAATTTGATTGAAATCCGTCGATACAAAACGCTACAGCAAACTTCCCCCTTTTTTCCCTCTATTTCCCCTTAATTGAAAAAAAAATTGTTAGCTTGTTACTCAATCACGTCGTAACGGCTGAACTGATTTAGAGTAAATTTGGTACATACGTAGATTATAACCTGGATACATAGGCTACCCTTTATCCCATAAATCAGTTCCTATGGAATAAAAATGGGGTGTCAAGTCAAGTTGCAACAGCAAGTTTAGTTTTATATCTAGGTTATCTACATATTTGAGAGTGTAACGCGTACGAAGTCACGGGCTACAGCTAGTTTACAGTATAATAAAGATTAAAAAAGAATAAGAACAGTCAAGTACGAGTGAGACTCACACAATCTACTTTCTACATAGAGGCTTCGTTTTATTTTTCCTGTAATCTTTATATATGTATATATATATTAACTTAGCTTTAGCGTTTCCAGAACTTCTCTACTTGATTCATATTTGGCTAACGCAAGTACGATCACATTTCCGAGTATCGCCACAGACTTAAGTGGTTACCTATCCACCTTCGCCGGAATGCGCACACTCTTTCCCTCCTGTACAGTTCCTTTTCATCCCTTCTACTCTGTCCTATCTCAAAGAACACTTTGACTTTTTTCACCTTTCCAACTCTCGATCCTTACATTTCACAGTTTCTCTTAAATTCTTGGCAGATTACCAGGCTCTGGAATGCCCTACCTGTCTCAATTTATCACGCTAAATCTCTCCCTATCATTAAAAACATGGTCAGACATACACTATCTGTCATTCATCGCTCACCAGGCCACCTAATAATTTATACATTTTTATAATTTATATATGTAGGTATGGCAATATATATATTTTTATGTATCTTAATATGAATATTTATGGAATTTTATGATTATGTTAATAATATATATATATATATATATATATATATTATAATTATGCATTTTATTTTATATTATCTAAGTGAGTATATTTATTGTTCTTTTTTTAGTTGCAAATTAAACTTGTTCTATAATAATATCTGATTAACGCGGCCGTCCTTATTTGTTCACATAGATCCTGTCCATCCAAAGGTTGCCTGGAAGAGATCGCTTTTAGCGGTAAGGCCGCCCATTGTACCTATGATTTAAATGTGTTTTCTGTTATATGTTTATATTTAAGGGTGTGCAATAAAGGAATTATCTATCTATCTATATTATGTGAAAGCGTAACAAACAAAAAAAACTAATTCTTTTGCGCATTTATATATATAGTTAAATAGTATAACCTCTAGGTACATACTACTTGTATAGTACAAACATAGTACCTTCTACAGAATATCTTACAACAAGTGTCAACAAACCCAAAATCTTGTCCCCACTTCATTCCTTTTATTTACACTGTGTCGGGTCTAGTCAGCGAATAATTATTCATGTTGAATATTGATGAGCCGCCTCTAGGTGGCGCTGGGAGCCCTTGTAACCTTCCGATAAACCTTCATCCCTGCGGAGGCTAGGCCACCCCTTTTACTGGTATTTTCATAAAAAGATAAGGCTTTGGGTTATGTAATTTATAGATGAGGTAAAGAGTTTTAAATAACTTTAATATTATGTCTGCAATTTAGTGTTAATGTAGATATATTTTATTTTATGCTGAATAACTATTGGATTCTCAAGTATTGGAAGTAAAGTAATGATAAACTGCTTTATTTTTAATGACAGAATATATTGCTAAACAATTTATTATGACTAACACACGAAGTAACCAACCAATTACCCAAAACGCTTTGATAGCACGTTCTAGCATCGGTACGGTACCACGCGACGGTGCACAGCGTCATAACTTGTGGTATGGAGCTGTGGGCGCGCGCTGCTGACGTAGACAGAGTCTTCGTAATACAGAAGCGTGCAGTGCGCGCCATCGTTGGTGTGCCAGACGACGTGTCATGCCGCGAGTATTTGAAAAAATTGAATATAATGACGCTCGCCTGCGAGCTTATCTACCACGTAACGACGTTCACCCACAAAAACATTGACAGTTTCAAACGTACAGGCGTAAACACCTCCCGAGCTCGCCGCAGCAATAAACTAGCCCACCTTTTAGTCGAACCCACTCATAAGCTGCGCAAATCGGAAAGGTCCGTGTACGTCATGGATCCATCTGTATATAACAGGCTGCCGGACACAATCCGAAGGGATGCAACTTCCACGACGGTCTTTAAATCGAGGCTACAAAAGTGGCTGCTCGAAAACTCGTTTTACGAACTGCCACTTCGTTAATAATAATAATTCATATCAAAAATCGTATATCAATTATTAATATAAGTTTAATCCATAATTTATGATGATTAAGTTTATAATTATTATTTTATTTATAAATATAAATTATTGTTAGGTAACATATAACCTTGGTACTTGCCTTATAACGTGGTGTTATCAATAAAGATATTGTATTGTATTCTATTGTACAATTTTACTAGCGTCACCTAGTTCTCTATTGGCAAATTTTATAAATTAAATCGTTCCAACTGCCTTTAGACAAAATACTCAGATTCCTAGCAGGTTAGTGTCCAACTAAAACATGACCTACATGACAGGTCACCCTGAGACATAAATGTAACAAGCCTAATGTGCCTGTAATTTGCACTCACACTCTTCGAATCTGCAGTTTGCTGGTCGGGAAAAATGCGTATAATGGTAGTACTTCGCCAAAATTCTTTCAAAGGGATACAAAGACAATATATTTATCTGCAGAAACAAGGTTACAATAAGGTCTTAAAAACTAGGCAATGGAACTATAAAATTAGCCAAGGAGCTCGGCTATCAGCTCAGGGTTTACCTGATTATTGTCTAAATACCTAAAAAAAATTACACGTGCTCAGACTGGTGATTAAAATCATCGAGAAGAAATCTGAGTAGTCAATAAGATCTGACATGTAATTTGCCAATAATTTTAGTTCACAATATAAGAACGCAACAAAAATGCTGAATACTAAATCCGACATACTCTAAAATCAAAAATTTTAAACATTCTGCTAGTATTCAATCTCGTACGCTTCCTATCTCATTCATATGTATTATAAATCCGAAAGTTTGGATATTTGGATGGATGTTTGATCCTCTTTAGCGCCAAAACTATTGAACTGATGTCGCGAAAGAACATAGGGTAATGATAGGCTACTTTTCATCCAATAAATCAGTTCCCGTGGGATGGAAATATACGAAAGCACGTGTGGTGGCAGCTAGATTATTTTATCAAAACCTCAATGACCAACCACAAGGAGACTATAAAAGAACCAGTGACGCGCACAATAACAACAGAAGGTAGAACGGTAAACCGCTCGTAAGGTAACCACTCATGGGAGACGCAAACATTCGTATTTGTGCTAACAAGACGTACTCGACGACCATCGTCGTTTCGATCAGTGACCACGCGATCCGCTGTTACTAGGAAGTTTAAAGAATGGAATTAAAACAGGTTTACAATATTTTTTATAAGGCCTGGAGATGGAACAAGCATTTGGCCCACCTGATTTTAAGTGGTAACAATCGCCTTTATTAAAGAATTGCCTCGTAGGTCGCATCTTTGAAACGTGCACTACGATTCCTTAAGATGCACTTTTAACTGAAAATTGAACTTAATATAATATTTTCATTAAAACTCTGAGACATGGTAATCTTAACCTCGTATCACCATTTAGCTTAGATAGTTAATCGAGCGAAGCGAGATCTTCAAATCAACTAGGGAAAATCGGCGTTGTATGTATGTTTGTCCGAGGATAACTTTCCAAGCGTTAATCCGATCGTTGTGAAATTTGGTATATAGGTAGGCAGTAATGACACTATTATGGTGTGACTAAATGAAACTGAACTTGACAAAACTCACAGGGTACACCATTAACCCCACAGTGCTGAAATTTGGTATGCATGTAGCTTTAGTGACACAAATATAGGGAAAAGTCTGAAATCCAGAGTTACTGCAATAGCTACCATAAAAAAACATTAACATGAACCCCCGTTACCTGCAATTTGAGTGAAACTGTAGGTCAAATTATTTGATTACTCATTTCGAGGCACTATTTTGATAGTCGAAAATTACAATTATTTGTATTATTTTTTATTTATTTTTAACCTGTGTTGTCCCACTGCAGGGCAAAGACCTCCCTCCCTTCTTTACAGTTTTTTCTGTCCCCTGCTTTAGTGGGCCAGTCTGGTAAATGCACATCCAAGGCATCACGCCATCTCCGTGGTGGTCTGCCGCGTGGGCGAGTTGCGTTAGGGACCCAATCAGTTATTATCTTTGCCTATAGATCTTCGGGCATGCGACAGACGTGGCCAGCCTAATCCCACTTGAGTTGTGCTGATTTTTTTGTTACATCCAGATTTTTTGTTTGCGAGTGCAGTACGGAGTTCCGTATTTGGTCTGATAACCGGACACCTAAAATACTGCGCTCCATAGCCCGCTGACATACCTCGAGTTTGGACCTTTGTTAAATAGACAAATACCAAGTCTGTGCACCGTAGGTGAGGATGGGATGAACGATGTCCATGAGTTTGCGTTTAAGGCAGAGTGGTAGTTCGCCTTTCATTAGTTGTTTCATCGACCAGTATCTCCTCCAGGCATTTTCAGTGCGTCGGGCAACTTCTTTTTCTTGTCGCGCCTGACGATCTCGCCCCCCTCGATGTGCAGCCGTTGCCGTGTGCTGTTGGTCATGAGCTTACTCTTTGACATATTCATTAAGATTATAATAGAAGATTAGGAATAATATATTTTTGTTTTTACGGGAGACTTGCGAGATCTCAGTTCGGGACGAACCACTAGTTTATTTACTGGCTACTGGGTGAGCCTACTCCATTTATTAACCTGTCTAAGATACAGCAGAGAAAACCTCACTCAGCTAAATCTTCAACTTATGGATGTAGGCCATATTGTGTGTCCACTATCCAACATTTTGTCACAAGTTATATTAAGAATAAAACTTTTTAAGACGTTCATTGTCACCCTACAATCTATACTCGATATTGCGAGTCAGGTGTCGTCAACCCGCTGGCGCAGGTAGAGAGACGTTGATAATTGTTGACGTTCTTTGCCAATAACGACTAAATAATATTAAGAAAATATACTGGAAAATAGTAGATCATTTTCATACAAGATTACCGGCCTATTTGTAGTGTTCCGTAGTTTTTGTGAAACGGAAAACTATTTTTTTTTTGCTAAATTAGTTGTTTTGATCTAACATCGGAAACTATCAGACTATGTGTCATGTATTGCAGTATTCTATAGCTACGGAACAAAGTCTAAGTCTAAATTTCTTTATTCAGAGAAATCTTTTAGATCATTTTGAAACGTCAATTTACGCCTGTTGTTTGCGACTTCGCGACCAATCACCGGGAACACTTGGGCAACATACTCTGCTAGCTACAAAGGGCAGCTTACTAATAATGTCTTTAACGCTAGAGTATGTACTAATAATATGTATATTATTTGTTTATTTGTACAGAGTTGGAGCATGTTTCAGGCTATATTGTTATAACGAACCAAGTTTTTCGAAAAACAAAACAGTTTTTGCGATGGACGGCGTGCTGTGCCCACGGTACGGGACTAGCGGCGGAGTAGACAATAATTAGTTTAACTAGTGGTTCGCCCGAACTGAGATCTCGTGAGACTCCCATAAAAACAAAAATATATTATTCCTAATCTTTGACTATCATAATAGTACCACGAAGTAAATAACCAAAGTACTTGACCTACAGTTTCATTCAAATTACAGGTAATGGGAGTTCATGTAAATTGGTTTTTTTGGGATACAAATTGCAGGTATTCTAGATTTCTGACTTTTGCCTATACTTGTGTCAGTTAAGCTACACGCATACCCAATTACAGCACTGTAGGGTTATTATTGTAACCTGTGCATTTTGTCAAAGTTCAGTTTTTATTATGGCTAATAACTCAAACACCACAAAGGTTTTCCTAAAAATAAAAACGGATTCAAAATGTACGAAAGAAAGAAAGAAGAAAGAAAGAAAGAAAACACATTTATTTGTTCCCACAGACAGTGTTCAATAATACAATAACACAGACAATGGTAGTGTTGCGTGGGGACAAAATGGTCCCTGTCTCAGCATGGGCTGCTTCGAACCTTGCTGGGTACGATGCAGCGCTGGTTTTCTGACAGGGCCTAAGTGAGGACACGAACACTGGTAAACGAGTACCTTTATAATACTAAATAAATATTGCCAGTCACCATTATATAAATTAAACTAAGTTATCTATGACGGTGCCTAATAAGATAACAATACATGTTCGGATTTAAAAATAATATAACAACATAAACATACACAGCATAAACTACATACCATGATAATACATACGAAAAAAGCATTTTAAACATGGGATAAGTGGTCAGAATGATTAATCTATTTGTGTTGAGGCTGCTGGAAATTGTGTGACATTGAATTATCGAGCATTGTTGATAGGTGATTAAAAGGATAGGGAGTTCTTCCGGGCTCGTCTTGCATACACAGAAGGTGAGTAGATAGAAAAAGGTGTTTGTGCGAGTATATTATTTACATTGGCATGAGTGCTACTACGAGTACTAATAAAGAGTTTTTATTTGACATCCCAGTTGAGCTACTAGTCTCATTCATTTTTTTACCCCGCTTAAACCTTATTATCTCAACAACCGCCCAACAGTTTTAGTTGATTTAGTCACATCAAAATTGTGCCATCAATACCTACCTATATATCAAATTTCACGATGATAAAATCAACGCTTCGAAAATTATCCTCCGACAAACAAATATACACATATACAACGCCGATTTTCTCAAGTTGATATAGAGATCTCGGTTCGCTCGATCAATGAAAGACACCAATGAGGTCCGAAGGTTAGTTAACAAAGTTAATACCTAAGTGATTTCATGAGCGTCCTCGTTCGCTCGTACACCAAAATATCTCGGGTGCAATGGATCACTTACGGGGCGTAAGTGATCCATTGCACCCGAGATATTTTGGTGTAAAAATTGTATATAAATAAATATAATATAATAATATAATAATTGTATATATAATTTGTATAAAAATGTACTATTATTCCAATAAGTTTGTTAACGTTCAGTCGAATGGAGTTTCTAAAACACATCCTGTAAGGGGTACTGGGTAACCAATGTGGCGATATTTAGATTATCATGTTATGAAGTACCTCTAAAATATAGTTAAAAAATAAAAGTTTATATATTATGTAGTTAGATGTTATCAAAATGACTTCATCAAAAAAACTCTTGCAGTGAGTAAAAACTTTTTCCAATAAGTTTACGGTATACGGGAATAAAATAAAATAATCATATAATTGTTACACACAAATTGACACATGAAACAATTATAAAGAACAGTAGGTACAAATAATTGCATTATGTAATTAAAACTCATGCATGTGTCTGCGTACAAGGCAGTGTTGTTGCGATGCACCGCACCGCGACTGGTTTGTTGTCTCACATATAAATGCAACTCTTGCCGCGGTAACCGCGCTGCCCCAAACCGCGTTCGTATGTGCTTTGACCGTGACGAATGCGACATGGGTAAGTTACAATTACAGTAAATGAGAATTGAGATGACAGCCCTCAGGCGCGACTCTAACTTGATTCGCGTGTAGAATGTCGCGCGAGTGCCGACAATTTGGAGCGACGCCAAATTGGTGCACACACAAACCGCTATGTACGTCGCTCACGGCAAATTGACGGTGAAGCGATCACCTCTGTATATATTGTCGAAACAGCTACGAATCATGTATTGATAACATTCTAACCAACCTGCGAGAGGATTATATTTTGAGCAGCAACATTGATCACAACAGGCTTGCAGATGGGCATGCTGGTCTATTCTGCAGCGTAGCTCTAGAAAACACTAATTTTAAGAAAATACCTGAACAATTCTGTACGGTGAAACGTAAAGTTTTTTCACAGAAAAATAAATGTACTTTTAGGCAGAGTTAATTCGAGTGTGACATAGAGAATTGCAATATTAATAATTTTATAACATGATTTCAACGTTTAGTAAACAAAGATTTTAGTAAAATATGTACTAAAGTAAATACACACAAGAAAATTTTTATTAATTGGATAACAAAGGGTGTCAGACAGTCGAGTAAAATGAAAAGATTTCTAAACTCAATGAATAAGAGCAACTGTCATGAATCGTTAACCGTACATCGTAATAAGTACATAAAACTTTATAGAAAGATATTAATTACATCAAAAAAAGTTGCAGTTAAAGATGAAATAGAAAAAGCTGGTAATAAATCGAAACAAATATGGAATATAGTTAACAGACATAGAAATAAATGTAGTAAAAGAAACAAGGACACTTATACACTTAAAATTAATAATGAGATTTTTGACAATGCCCAAGACATAGCTGACATATTTGCAAAACAATTTGACTACAGTACATATGACAAAGATAATAGTGACAATAAATTAGCTCTGACATTTTTAACGAATAATTGTAATAGAGTTTTTACTGACATGGAAATGGGAACCACTAATAGAAATGAGATTAAAATCTTAGTTAAAAGGATTGTGGTAAAACGTTCAGATGGATATGTTGAAATACCTATCACAATTGTCAAAGGCAATATTGATCTTCGCCATTTTAAATTTTTTTCAATAACTGTATGAGTTCTGGCATTTTCCCTGAGCAACTAAAAATAGCTAGAGTTCTACCGATCCATAAAAAAGGGAAAAAAATGACCCAAAAAACTATAGACCAATTTTGTTACTGCCATGTTTCTCTAAAATCTATGAAAGACTTATTAAAGATTTAGTTAGTGTTACACTTAAATAAGAACAACGTACTAAATTGGAGACAATTTGGATACCAAAAGTGTATCGGTTCTGTAGATGCGGTTGATCTGCTTATAAATGAAGTTGTTGGTGATCTTAATAGTAAAAAGAAGGTAGCAGTACTATTCCTTGATTCTTCCTCTGCTTTCGACTTGGTAGACCACAATACTCTACTTGCCATGCTTATAAAATCTTATCTGAACAATAGGAAGCAATTTATTGTATTAAAAAATATTATTAATGGACAGGAAGTGGTGACGAAGTCGAAAGTGTTCCAAATCGGACGTGGTGTTCCACAGGGCTCTATATTAGGGCCGATATTTTTTGTTATTTTCCTTAATGATCTTATCAATTTTGTAAGCAATGCCATTCCCGATATTAAACTAGTCGTATATGCGGATGATACCAATGCAATCATACCAGCTTCTTGCTTACAAGAACTAAAAATAAAGATTGCCAATGCACTTGTAGTTTTAAATCAATGGTTTCATGCCAATAACTTAAAACTCAACATTAAAAAGACACAAGCTATCCTGTTTAAAACAACAAAGCGCACTGACGAATCGGTTAATGTAGCATGTGAGGGGCTTGAGGTTGAATTTGCAAAGAATGTCAAAATTCTAGGAGTTCACATCGACCAGTTCCTGAACTGGAAAACTGAGATGGATTCTATTGTTAATGCTATCAGCTCAGCATGTTACGCTCTTAAAAGCCTTAGAGAAGAAGTAGGGATCGCACAGCTTAAAATAGTATATTATGCCCTAGTAGAGTCTAGATTAAGATGCAGTGTGAAGTTTTGGGGAAATAGTTATGAGTACAACATAAATAGAGCGTTTATTATTCAAAAACGAGCCATTAAAACTATAGTGCGCATTCCACAGTGGGAATCATGCAAAGAACATTTTCAAAACCTCAATATTCTGACCGTTCCCAGCCTATACATTCTAGTAGTTTTAATGGACCTAGTTAAAAATCCGCTTAAATATGAAACTTTTGAACAAAGAAAAAACAGAATAGACACAAGGAGAAAAGATCTTGAGACACTTCTTTGTCCAAGGTTGAATGTTGCCAAACATGGCTCCGCGGTATCAAGCTGTAAGACTTATTAACGCACTGCCTACTAACATGAAAATTATCGACAGTCCTTAAATTCAAATCAAGACTAAAGGAGCTTTTGTTGAAAGGGTGTTTCTATTCAGTTAATGATTTTATGACCTGTAATAATATTGAATAGTCGTTTTTTATATAGATTTTGAGTTAATGGTCAATTTAATTAATTTATGACATGTATGTTTTTTGATTCCTTAGTAATATTATTCCAAATAATTATTATTTTCTATTCTTTGATGACTATTTTTCATTTGACTTTTCTTGACTTTTTTGACATTTTTATATATAGGTAAGTAGACATTTGCTTTGTTTTATTTTATTATTTTTGACATGTGTATGATAATTTTAAAATATTGTAACTTGTATTTAGGATGTAATTTCAAACACAATTATATAATTGTTTATGAATTAATAAATGAAATGAAATGAAATATTGTGGTGCTTATCTACAAATGTAACATTTACATGAACTTACATGTTACGTAAAGAGTTACGTATTTTTTCAAGCATAATTCACTTCACATTGTAGTCCTCCGATTATTTCCTGTTAGTTGTTTTTAGCCGATATTCTTACAAATATGTATTTCAAAATTGAAAAATATACTACGCTCGACGATCGCCAGCGTAAGAATCGGCCTTGATATCGCGAACTGTCCGGCTGACAGCTGACAGCTGCCAGCCTCACGCTCATAAACCTTAAAAATCATAAACGACTAACTGACTCGCCCCGGCTTCATACGGATTTTTATCAATATACAAAAAAGCTTAATATATAGCAATAAAAGCATATAGTACTTATGAATAATACAATACAAATACCAATATTTATTTCAATAAACTTAATCTAGGATACACATGTATTGGACACATGGGATTGGGGCACTCTTTTAGGTAAACAAGTACCTTTTTAACAAAAATATATCCGACTTTGGAATTGTTTTTTTTTATTATAGAAGATATATAAAACACATTATGCGTCTCTATACAATTTGAGAGTTGCCCTCTATTTTTTGGGATCCCATCATCAGATCCTGACTTGGTGGCAATCGGGGAACATACTCTCTCTCCTGAGCAATTATTCCCATCTGATGGCGGAGTCAGCTTTTCTCATTTTCTCTTTCCACTTCGCTCTATCCAACGCAAGGTCTTGGGAAACACTAATCGGGCAACATACATCAAAAAAGAGATTCCGATGAATTGAGAACCTCTTCCTTTTTTTTAAGTCGGTTAAAAATACTTATTAGAGGACCTCTTCCGTAGTACAGGTTATTTCGATTAATAAGATACAATTATTAAACAAGCATTAAAAGATAGTTAAGAAATAAAATTATTTAAGTTAATAAGTTAAATTAACACAGGCTTAGTTAGAATAATGCAGGTTTAGTTAAATAAAATATATAAATAAATATATAAATATTGTTATACATGTCACACAGCGCTATCTAGCCCCAAACTAAGCAGAGCTTGTACTATGAGAACCAGATAACTGATAGAATACTTATATACTTTTTTTTTTGTAAATACAAACTTATCATATATAGAAAATCACCCAGACCCGGAACAAATATCTGTAGATCATGCGCTCATATGTACCGCGGCGGGAATCGAACCCACTACCTCCTGCGTCTCAGCCGCCTATTCGCCCATTGCGCCACGGAGGTAGTCTTAATGTATGTATTACTTATGTAGGTAATTAATGTGAGAAAACATTTTATAAATGTAGATTAAGTTAGATTATTCGTGTTCAGTATAAGTTAAAGTTAGGGATTTCGAAACTCGCACTCAGAATTAATGTAGTCCTAGTGATGAAATAATTTTCAGAATGGGATTAGTGCTTCGAGACTTTATAATAATTACTGGCTTCCGCGCGTGGATTCACACACTTGGTCTGTCATTAAAAAGTAGTCTATGCTTTAATCCAGATCATATTCTACACATAAACCAAATTTTATCGAAATTGGTTCAGGCGATACGACATGGTTGAGTAACAAACAAACATTCAAATATTCGCATTTATAATATTAGTGTGATTAGTACAGATTAATTGCCGGTGAGAGGTAGAGGAGGTAGCGAGTTCGATTGCCGCTGTGAGATAAATGATTGGAAGGGCTACAAATATTTGTTCAGGGTTTGGGTATTTTTCGATATACTAAAAGTAGGTCTTCTTCTTCATCCAGTGCCTCTTCAATCCGGAAGGTTGGCCGTTAGCTTCCTGTATTCATCTCTATCAGCAGCCAGCCGGAACAGCTGTTCGACGGAGGCAATACCGGTCCACTCCCGGATATTCCGGAGCCATGACTTCTTTCTTCGCCCAGCACTTCTCTTTCCGTCCACTTTGCCCATCATTATCAACTGCAGCAGCATGTATCTATCGTTCCTGAGCACATGGCCGAGATATTCTATCTTGCGCTTTTTGATAAAAGGCAACATTTTTCGGGACATATGAACGCGCTGAAGCACGGTTTCGTTTCTGACCCTCTGCGTCCAACTAATGCGTAACATGCGACGGTAGCACCACATCTCGAATGCCTGTAGGCGTCTTGTAGTGTCCTCTTTCAGGGTCCACGTTTCGCAACCATACATGACAATAGGCCAGATATAGCACATGAGTAGCCTGGCTTCGAGCTTTATATTCAGTTGACGACAGCAAAGAACTTTCCTCATTTTATTAAAAGAGGCTCGAGCAAATTCTATCCGGGTCTTGATTTCTTGATCAGATTCCCATGGTTCATTTACCCAAGCCCCCAAATACTTGTACTGTCGTACCCGCTCTAGTTGTTTCCCAGCTACAGATACGCTTGAACTCAAACCCGGGTTTCTTGAGACTACCTTGAACTTGGTCTTACTTATGTTTATCGAAAAACTGGCTTCCTCGCTGTACTCAGTAAGCAGTACAGCAAATCGGCTTCCGATGCTGCAATAAGGATAGTGTCGTCCGCATAACGCAAGTTGTTAACGACCCTGCCGTTGATTCCTATTCCCACTTCAAGGTTTTCAAGAGCTTTTGACATCATAGCCTCCGAGTAGACATTAAAAAGCAACCGAGATAAGATACACCCCTGCCGGACCCCACGACAGATCTCAACTTGATCGGTTTCCTCATTTTCGACCCTTATTGTAACCAGTATTGTATTTAAGTAGGTATGTATATACAAAATAAAAAATATATGTATTTGTATTTTATCACTTATCTAGTTTCCATAGCTTTGCTCAGTTTTGAGCTAGATACCACTATGTGAAATGTCCAACATTATTTATTTAGTACTAGCTGTTGCTTCACCCCTTTATTCTGGGGTGCAAAAGTACAATCAGAAACTTTGACATCCCCTTTTATCCCATAGGAACTGATTTATGGGATAAAAAATAATCTATGTGTTAATCCAGGCTATAATCTACGTACACACCAAATTTCATCGAAATCAATTAAGGCGTTTTGATGTAATTGAGTAACAAAAAAGGTGTAGAAAGGTGGTAGTGCTGTGTCCCTCGCGAGGAGAAGTAACTAAATTACTGGAAGAACAAAGGATTGGCGATATTGGCAAAAGTTTCCTCGAACGAAAGCGTCGGTGCAAAGTAGGTTCCGATTTATCGTATTCCTGCCCTGTGTGTGTGTGTGTGTGTGTGTGTGTGTGTGTGTGTGTGTGTCTTATAAAAGGAAATATTAGCATCTACATATCTGACTATATCATTACGAGCCTGCGAATTATGACGAGTGCGCCCAGTAGTTGCAAAAAAATTCAGTTTAAAATAGGAGAATGAGTTTAATTATAAGTTCAATAAATTACATGTATAGGTACATATCTAGGTGTATGTCTAATGGTCGATGTTAGATCCAAAAGTGACACGATGCTCCGATGCCCGAAGAGGTGCGTTGTGAGATCACGTTGTGCTGCCTCACCTGAACGTGACGGTACATTGTGCAAGTCACACTAACTAGGTAATTGCAAGTTAGCAATTCGCAGGTGGCAACGATGTGTAACACGCGCGCAAACACAAACAAACAAATAAATAAATAAACATCGAAACTTTCGCATTTATGATATTAGTGTGATTCAGTAATTTATTGCGTTCATACAAAGTGGATCAAACTATTAAAATGTTACATGTCATATTGAGTAGTCAAGAGCCCAGCACTTCATATGTACCCTGCAAGTAGGGTGTAGCAATATTATACATCTAGACTAATAATATTAAAAAGAGGAATTGTATTCTATTTGTGGATCACATATAAGGATGGATAGTTAGTTAGTAAGGTGGATAATGCTACAAAGGCTATAGGCCTTGCGCGATTCAAGAGCGCTATTGACTAACAGGATTGATGGCAGGCAACAAAACATGCTAAAGCATGCCATCTTGTGGCTCTGTGTTTTATATTTTTGTCGGAATAATCAGAAATAAACTTAATATAGGTATGTGTAATACATCAAATAAAATAACGTTCATCAGACGCAGAATGCTCGACAACACCTATAAATTTACGTGGGGTTAATAATTACTGTTTGACAACTAACACACACAGTGTCATGCAAAGATTAAGTCAACTCTAACTCCAATGCTGGACAAATTTTCAATAATAATTAGTCTTTTACCTTGTTTTCAGTTGAATTCTTAATTTAATGTACGTTTTTACATTATATATTAAATTACGGCTGTTTTACGGCCGAATAAGTACTACGATGCTGGTTATTGTACCTATGATTTAAAAATGTATTTTCTTTTGTATGTTGATATTTAATGGTGTGCAATAAAGACATTTTCTAATCTAATCTACGATATAAGTTAAACGCCACGCCGTGGCAACCTTTGTATTCTGAATTCATACAACTACATACGAGTAACTACATATTACGAGTACGAAGTTTGATAGTAATAAAATCAAAAATAGTTTGTAATATCTCTTATTAATGTAAATATTTAATAAGGATGTTGTGTCGCCTACTTGCTTTAGTTTTAGTTATTCAGAAGCCTGTTCAATAGAGATGTCATAGTCCCGGGTTGCAATGGGGTGAGGACGTAACACACTGTTACACTAGCACGGGGGTAAAGATAAAACCAAATGCCAGCCAGTGTTCTTCTCTTATAAACTGATTTATTGACCGAGAGAAGCGCGATCTCTAAATAAACTTGGGCAAATCTGCGTTGTATGTATGTATGTTTGTTTGTCCGACGATAACGTTCGAAGCGTTGATCCGATCATCGTGAAATTTAATACATAGGTAGGTAGTGATAGTACAATTTTGGTGTGACTTAATGAGTTAAAAATGGTGGGAGGTTGTTGAGATATGGGGGTTCAAAGGGGTAAAAAAAAATGAAAATGAGGTTATTAGGTCAAATAGTCCGTCAAAAAAAGGTATTCGTTTCCTAAAAAGGGTTCCTATATCCGTCGGTAACCAGCTACGACTCGTTTTTGGGGTCATTTCATTTCATTTATTTATTCACAAACAATTATATAATTGTGTTTACATACACATGTCAAAAATAATAAAATAAAACAAAACAAATGTCTACTTACCTATATATAAAAATGACAAAAAAGTCAAGAAAAGTCAAATGAAAAATAGTCATCAAAGAATATAAAATAAAAATTATTTGGAATAATATTACTAAGGAATCAAAAAAAACATACATGTCATAAATTAATTAAATTGACCATTAACTCAAAATCTATATAAAAAAACGACTATTCAATATTATTACAAGTCATAAAATCATTAACTGAATAGAAACACCCTTTCAACAAAAGCTGCTTTAGTCTTGATTTGAATTTAAAAGGACTGTCGATAATTTTCATGTCAGTAGGCAGTGCGTTAAAAAGTCTTACAGCTTGAGTTAAGATCATTAAGGAAAATAACAAAATATATCGGCCCTAATATAGTGCCCTGTGGAACACCACGTCCGATGTTGCTCACTTTCGACTTCGTCACATTGGTCATTGGTGTATCCTGTGAATTTTGTCAAAGTTTAGTTTTTATTATAGCTAATAACTCGTAAACTATAAGTTATTAACAAACAATAAAAACGGAGTCCAATGGCGGCTATATCCGTCGATAACCGACTACGCCTCGTATCTCCTTGAAAAAGTGTCAAACTAGTGTCAAAACTTTTATATGTCTGTCTCTTTCTCTCACAGCCACTTTAATTTTCTTTTTAGTATTATTTGACAAAATCCTTGTAGCTGTACCCTTACAGCTGTATATCTCACTTCGTTAAACATTATTACCATTTAATTTTTTGCTTTTCTGTAACTGGACGTAACTAAGAGTTCCTTGTGATCCTATTGTTTGAATAAGTGACATGTATATCTGTGTTCCGCTGTGTTCGTGGCCGCAATCCCGCCAGATCAATGATATCGGTCTCACCGCTCTACTAAACTACGAGTATTCATCTCTGTGTTCTGCTACCTTTGTGTCACTTTACACAAACAATGTAACTACTACAGTAGTAGTTTAAAGTTCAAGGGTCTATTTATTCACTATAAAAATATATTTTAATTTATTATTAATTCTCCTAGGTAGACGAACTAAAGTCACTGACATAGGATGGATTAGTAAGCTGAAGTGGCAGTGGGTAAGGCAAACACATTGCTTTGTGAAAGAGTTCGTCCGGGAAAGTACAACTATCGCTGTGTTCCGGTTTCAAGGGTACGGGTGTCAATGTAATTGCCAAATGAGATTATATGTAATATTTAAAAAGTTTACAAAAAAAAAACTCATTATGTGGAACAGTAAAGGTTTACGAAACGCTACTTTTCGGTAGGTATGATAATATGAGGTTTATGTAACGGGAAACATACGAAAAGGGAAGTACGCAATAGCGCGTTGCCGATCGTTAAAATTTTTTAAAACGCCCTTATTGAAGTACCCTTTCCATTCTTGCTTAAAATCTATTGAAGTTTATAAACAAACTAAGCCCGGCTTGCACTACAATCCCTAAAAGTATTTAGCGACTAAACATGTTTAAATTTGACGTATTTCTATGATTTGACAACTCTGTTAAACATATTTAGGCACTAAATACGATTATGCATTGCGCAAGCCGCCATAACTATACAAAATTAATATAGCACCAACTATGTACCTAATAGCCAATGTCAGCTAAGAACAACTACCGACGTCCTTGATTACCATCTATTATTCCCTGATTGACCAATGTTGGGCCAACCAGGCAACTTTATTGCGACTTGTAGTCAGGCGTGCAGCGCGCATACTAACATGAACTTTGTCGCATTGACTTTGGATTCAATAATAAATGAATATATTTTGAACACATTTTAATAACAAATATCTCAAGTATATGCGCGCGTTGCATGTTTGAATTAACCTCCGATTCATAAAGTAGGGTAATAGAAAACTGTAGACTATGTCAGTCTATTTGTTTATAATGTGGTATTGTAGCTTCCAAATAGACAGACTGATTTCAATGTAGTTTCTTATATTTGAAAGCGGAAGTTTAAAAAATGTTTTGTTGAATTATTCTGTTTACGTACCTCGTTTGCTATGAGCCAAATAAAACTCAACTGTTGAATTGTTTTATGGTATATGCTAATGTATTATAATAAGATAAGATAAATAATACTTAATGTATACTATGTTGGTGTTCAAATAAATAAAAAATAGCTCTTTATAGTAATTATCACACAGAAACAACATAACACTAGACTAAAACTAAAAAGGCAATACAATGCTGCGGCTAATATTTCTATGAATGTACTGAATATTCAGGCAAGTTAAAAGTGATAATACTTTATATATTTGTTAACCTGGTATGTGTCCTATGATATTGGGCCAAGTTGGGCCAACGTACACGTACCTCCGAGATTGCATCTTAAACCGGCAGCTGTCAATTTAGCGAACAATAAAGGCGGGAATAGAATAATGGTATCTAGGCCACGCAGTCAGCGATCACACATTTTATTTACTGACGTTTCTTATATTATCTGATCTATGATCCAATAACTTTAGACGCTGTATATCAATCCGTTCTGAGTATTTACATAAAAAAAAGTATATAAGTATTCTATAGTACAAGTTTTGCTTATTTTGGGGTTAGATAGCGCTGTGTAAAATGCCCAGCATTTTTATTCATTTAATACTGTTTTTTTCTTTCTAAAGATGCACTGTTTAACATCTTTCATTTTTTTAATATTATGTATATTTGTCATATTTGTCTGTTTTAGGTACATACATATGTATTGTGTGCAAATAAATAATAGTACATATTTTTTTCTTATGTAAGACAAATGAGATTTGAAAATAAAGGAGATTCACATAAAAATTTATCAGTTTTTAATTTCCATTGAAACATAATTTTATTAAACAATAAAGATAACACTTTAAGTGTTTTCTGAAAAGTTTAGCGTTTGTATAAAATATGTAGGAGCATAGATAACATAAAAAATATTACAGGAAAGCAAAGTAGCATTCCAGAAAGCATTTTTTCAGCATCTTAGTTTATTATTAAAATCCAATCACTTTACTCGCTCGTAATAAAATGTTAATACATGCAGTCTATCATCTGTGAATATAGTTGCACTAAGTTCTACCATTTGTGAATGTGACCGCTGGATATTGTCAGTGTATGCTGTGTTGATGATTCCTATTAACTAAAAAAAATCTCTGCGCATGGTCTATAGCCCCACAACTTAGTGACAATAGTTGAAAGGCGTCAAACGGCGGAATAATGGCTGAGCGGCCACAATGGCGTGGCCGAACCCGTTTCAACCGGTTATAGCTAGTTATAGCCGGTTACAGCCGCGTACGGCCGGTTTACGAGCCAACCTCATGCAATCACAGTTTTACGAGTATTGGCTGGGCAGGACTTATGTATAAGGATGGATTACGGAGGTTTTAATTATATTGATACAGTCAGTGGGTCTTCTTATTTTGCCGTGTTAATAGTTCACTATATATTACAAGGTCGCAATCCATAAAAAGTAACTCTGTCACTCCGTCTGTCTGTTTGTTACGTTTTCTTAACTAACCAGAGGGACCGATTTTGATGAAATTTGTTATACGTATAGGTTAGGTATGGCCGGTTTTGAGACATGGGCTTCTTTTTACCACAACGATAAGACAATACTAGTTAGTGGTATTGGGAAATAGAATCATCGTTCTAATGGGTCATCAAACCGCAGAAATCAATTACTTAACCGTTTAGGTACTCTTTTCGTAACGAAATAAGCTTTCGCTAACTAAGAACTCAAATATTACTTAACTTTTCATCACAAAGGCTACTCGAAAGTTGGACAAAACCCTTTTAATTCGATTATTTACCAAAACTCTAACAAAGAATTCTGACTTCAACTCAAAGAGATTTCCAAGTTGAGTAAAATTCTTCTATAAGTTTGGGAAAGTGCAGTTGTTTGGGCGATTTAGAACTTTCTTACTTAACGAATAAGTTATAAGTTTGATAAAACCCTTTATTTTTTTAGAGCTTGAAATACCATAAAATCTAAAATTCAGAGACATCTGTTAGTATTTAGGCTTAACGATTCGCTTCAATCAATTGTTAGTACAAGTAAGGAGTGGCACTCACTTCCAACGTCTGTTTTAGCTGTGGTCTGGCTACCTCTGAATCTCAGAGACTGTCTTCCAGTTCAGAGTGACTGTTCACTCGGAACACAGGACAGGAAAACAGTCTCTATGTATAACAAATAAATAATTAAAAAAATATTGCTAGACATTTCACACAGCGCTATCCAGCCCCAAACTAAGCAGAGCTTGTACACACGGCTACACATCAAGCTATACGGCTCCAGTATAAGCTGACCTCTAGTTCTACGAAAAGCCTACACAATGCGAGGTCAGCTTATACTGGAATTGTATAGCTTGATGTGTAGCCGTGTGTACTATGGGAGCCAGATAACTGATATAATACTTATATATATTTTTTTTGTAAATATATATGTACTTATATTAAGTAGACACACATCCAGGCCCGAAACAAATATTTGTAGATCATGCAAACATTTGTTCCGCGGCAAGAATCGAACCCACTACCTCCTGCGTCTCAGTGCGCCACCGAGGTCCTCAAGATAACTCGAAGATGGAAACCTGTGGATGGATGGAAAGTACCTGTGTTCTTTCTAGGCAGCCGTGCTACATCTTCGAGCTATCTCATCTGATGGTAAGTGATAATGATTCACTTACCGACAGGTGAGATAGTGGCCAAACGTTTGACTATCACCAATAAATAAAATAACTTAATAAAACATTGACAGAATCTCAAAAGTCCAAACTCAAGGTTTGCCAAAGAGCCATGGAACGCAGCGTGTTAGGGGTAAAGAGAATCGACAAGATCCGCAATACCACACTGCGCGTGAAGACCGGCATCGCAGATGTTGGTGACAAGACTACCAGGCTGAAGTGGGACTGGGCGGGTCACGTCAGTCGTATGGTCACAGACAAATGGGCAACAGTCGTCACACAATGGGTGCCTGCAGATGGGCGTCGAAGCCGGGGCAGGCCGAGGAAGCGTTGGCGTGACAACCTCGATGCATTCCAAGATGACTGGTGGAATGTGGCGAGTGATCGTGAGATGTGAAGGAACAGGGGGGAGACCTTTGCCCAGCAGTGGGAAAATATAGGTTATAAAAAACAGTTGAATTATACGTCCCATCTAAAAACTTATCTGATTTCGATGAAATTTGATGTATAGTGACCTGGATTGAGACGAGTGCAACTTTTTACTGACAAACCAAGCGTGACGAAGCCAGTTTCGTATAACCACAAGAGACCGTGGCAAGCAATTTTCATCCACTACTAGTTGTATGCCCGCGACTTCATCTGCAACTTTCTGGATCTCGACAACATCCGGGTCCAATTGTCAATCTAAACCATCCACTCAAACACACACAAAATTCATCAAAATCAGTTAAGTCGTTCTCAAGTTATGGCGAGACCAAGGGAAAGAGATTCATTTTGATGTATACATATAAATATGATTATACGTTCGAAAGAACGGTAGTGATATATTTTCCGAGTTCATATGACGGTGTGTAGATGCCATAACACATGAAAAGCAAAAGTAAAAATTCATATAATTGGTAACATATACATATTTTTAGGTTTAAAGAGTAAGGAATGTTATAGGTAGGTATACGCAATAATTTATTAGGTAGAGCCACACCTAGGTAGGTACATAAAACGTATAAATGTCTATCTGACAGTTACACGAGACTGTACGCAGAAACTGTTGTACCTATTGATCTCTGCCAGTTGCAAAGCCTCGATGTAATCTGAATCGCAGTGTAGAGAGTGGGCCATTTTTCCCGAGGAGTGGCCCGAGGACCATTACTGAGCTTAATTTGGTGAAATAATTCAAGGTTAAATTGAAATTTACCAATGGTTGCTGAATAAATGTATCTCTTCTAAATATTCTAATTGGTTATTTAAAGTACTGTTCAGATTGTATATTTCATAGAAAAAACATGTTTTTGATGCACAAAAACCCATGAAATTAATATGAAGAATATAATGTTAATTGGTACAATTGAAATTATCTGAATTCGACTGTTGTGTCCGTCTGACTGGTGTACCAACATGTCGTTCACTTATCATAAGGTGGGATGTTTTCACCCAACGCTGATTTTCTGCTGAAACCAAAGGCCATCTTGAGCCGGGTGATTCATTGATTGAAAATACTTTATTGCACTCATAAAAATAGTACAAAGGCAAATTTAATGCTAGAGATTATTCTCATCCAGTCAATCTTTGTGTATTGCGGATAAAGATGTGTAGGCAGTGTGCAGAAAAAGATCTTATATATATTTGCATAAATGAATATTAATAAAAAATCGTCATATGCTCAGAGTAAACTAATACACACTAAAATTTATGAGATTATAATCAGTCTGGCTAAAGACTGTATAAATCCTGAAGTTCAGATATAAATGTATGCCTATTCAAAAATTAACTTACTAATTAATATAATTTATTTATTAAATATTTAGATTATCAGTAACATTACCGTATATATAAAAAAATAATGTACATAGCACTGAACTTAAACCAAATTGAATCTACATTATGTAATGCTAAAATCTTTATAATCTGACGCGGCAAAGTAGCGCCTCTTTACTATAAACACTATGCAATAAATAAATAGTGTCACTTAATTAACTTATAATACAAACGAAATATTTAATTTAATTTATCTAAGTAATAAAAAAACGTGTGATTCATAAAATAGTTCACGCTCCACTCGTACTTACTACATGGCGTATACTTATTTGAATATAAAATGGAACTATGTTATTACATTATCAAGTAAGTAAGATTCTTACTCAGACTAAATCCCTTTTACCCTTCTGGGAATTGAGGCAAACGCCCTTAGCGTAGGGGTGGGAAAATATTATCGTTTTTAATTCAGTCTTTTAGTAGTAGATCTTCTTGTGAAAGGGTTCGTCCCAGAAGTACATACCTACTTACTAAACTACCTAAAATTAAATATAACGCCTAATACGAAATAATAATGATTCGCCCCGAACTAAGATCTCGCGAGTCTCCTATAAAAACAACGAAATATTGTTTGAAATCAAGTCGTGCTACGAAATGCATAATTAACCTTCTTGACCTACAATTTCATTTAAATCACAACGGTAACGAGAGCTCATGTTTATTGGTTACTCTTTTATGGTAGAAATTGTGACAGTTAACCTGGATTTCAGACTTTTGCCTATATTTGTGACACTAAAGCTACACGCATACCAAATTTCAGCTGTGTGGGTTTTTTATTGGTCTAGTAATAAAGTAATAGTAATTTCATTGGTGTACCCTGTGAATTTCGTCAAAGTTCAACGTGTCATTTGACCAAATAGTCTCCTTGTGATTAAATTGATTTGGAGATCTCGCTTCGCTTGATCGATTAATAAATTGTATATAGTAAACGGTATACTTACCTGCATATTTTAATACAACAATATAATCTGCCTATACAAAAGTCTATACAAAAAATAGCAACAGGATGCTATTTTTTGTATACTACCTTGATTTAAAATCAGCGTAAAGCCCACTTGATGTTAAGTGCTGCACCCTGTCAGAATTCATTATGTTACACTGTCTACTCCAGGTATTACATGTAACAACATTGTTACCATATGAAATAAAGTAAATGTACTCCCACCGTACCTGTTTCTCCCACTAAACAGTAATTACTAAACACTAAACACTAAACAGTAGACAAAAATGAGATTTCATCTGTTTATTTGATGGCGACGAGCACAACGCAATGCCCTGCAGACCAACAAATCATCATCATCATCATATCAGCCGTAGGACGTCCACTGCTGGACAAAGGCCTCCCTCATTGATCTCCATTGATAACAATAATAAAGTGAGTTTTGTTCGTATTTATGGCTCTACTGATGTCCTCATACATAGACTCTACTTCTTCATCTGGGTGTGAAGAGGTCGGCGCATATACCTGAACGACCTTCAGCGAATATCGCTTAGATATTCTGAGTGTCAGGTACGCGACCCTGCTCGACACACTGTCGATGGTGATAATGTTGTTGATGAGTGACTTGTGAACGAGAAACCCAACACCACCTTGGGACTGTTGGTCGCCCTCCCGGTAGTATAGTAGGTTACCAGACTTAAGGGATATCGTGTCCTCGCCCTCTCTACGGACTTCTGATAACCCCAAAATGTCCCAGTGTAATCTACTAATTTCTTCTTCCAGCTCAACAATCTTTTCGTCTGTCCTCAGAGTGCGGATGTTGTGTGTTACCAGGGCCAGTGGTCGTCGTAGTGTTTGGTAGCCGATCGTCTCCCGGGGATTCTTAGCACCCCTGGCCCCGCCGTTACCGTGACTGCTACCGTAGCCAGGATTAGCGGGGCCGCCAGGGACTCGGGGCCTGGTTTTATGTTGCACTATATCCATAAGGGGGTTGTTGCCATACTCGCCACGCTTGGCAGGCGGGTTGGCGAGCGCAGTATAGGTATTGAAAACACGAAAAGACTCTGCTGCCCATCTTTCGGAGGTATCCCTTAGCAGACTCCTACTGCATCCACGGGCAAGAGCGGAGGCTTGCTAGACCAACAAATAGTTTAGCGTAATTAGAATGGTAACGCAATTATAATAAACGAAGGTCTTGCTCCAATCAATATATATATATAGTCCTCCTCATCGATTTCGATGACGGCGACCCTAACTATATTTAAATTTAAAGAAAATGCAATTGAATGCATAAAAATTACTACTAAAAAACTATACTGCGTTTATATTTAAATTCTAGCGTGAGCCCTAATATGGCTTGCTAGACTAAACTTAGTTTTAAAAATCCTATCACAGGTGTCACAATAGAGTTAGCCTGCTGCGTTATAAGTGTAAGTATAAGAGGGCTTAGGTCTTTCTTTACGTATCTGGCGCTTTATATCGAGTGTATGAAGTCGGTTTTCTTCGAAAGTGTTAATGTATAGATGGTAGAACGCCAGGACGACCTGTGTGAAGCAAGCTCCTCCCAACTTGCAGGGTCAATAACGCAGATTTTTAGATGTCTTTTGAACACGTTCTTAAAACGCAGATGCTGACCACCGTGCTTACGCTTACCCTCTGCCACCTCAGAATAAAATACCGCTTTGGGTAGACGCTATGCGGTAGACGTGTCCGCACCACCTGAGCTGTCGCTGCATAAGGAGAGCTTCCATGCCATACATACCGGACCGACGCAGGACCTCAGTATTCGGCACGCGATCCTGCTACTTAATCTTAAAGATCGATCTTAGACATCTTAGATGGTATGTGTCCAGTATTTTATGTCTGGTTTATAGAGACACCATGTATCTGCGCCATATAGGAGGACTGGGATGATTAGGGCCTTGTAGACACTAATTTTTGTAACTAACTTCAGATCATGGGATTTCCAGACACGATCGGTGAGTCGCCCGAAGTTGGCGGCGACGTTTGCAATGCGCGATGGTATCTCCGAAGACAAGGTGTTATCATGTCGGATATTGCTTCCAAGATACTTAAAGTGAGATACTTCCTTTAGGGGTTTCCCGTCTAGATTCAATGTTGCTTTAACAGCTTCGTAGCCCCGAGGTGGTTGTTTGAGGATTTGAGTCTTGGAAGCACTGATAACTAGACCAAACCGTTGACAGGATTGGTGAAGTGCGTCAACGTAGCTTTGAAGATGTACCATACTGTCTGACATGAGGCAGACGTCATTTGCGTAGAGAATCTCTAAAGTAGAGATCTTCTGCATTTTAGACTATGCTCTAAATCTTGAAATGTCAAACACGCCTTTTTCTGTGCGGACATTTACATGAATAAGATTGCTACAGCAGCGCGTCTAGCATAACAACTGCGAAGTAAATGGCGAAGAGAGTGGGATCCATTACGCAACCTTGTTTTACTCCGCTTGTGATTTGGATAACCTCAGATAGTTCGTTTTCATGCTGAACTTGCGCTTTCATGCCAATATGGAATTAACGTATGAGGTTGACGAACTTCTTCGGATACCCCGATTTTCGGAGAACAAGCCAGAGGGCCTCACGCGGAACTCTATCGAATGCTTTCTCCAAATCAACAAAGCACATATAGAGAGGCCGTTGATACTCTAAGCTCTTCTCTTGAAGTTGCCTTACGACAGATATTGCATCGATAGTACCTCTACTAGGACGGAAACCACATTGGCTTTCAGGAAGGTACTTCTCTGCGAGTTCACTAAGGCGGGTGTTAAAAATGTGAGCAAGGATTTTTCCAGCACTGGAGAGAAGAGATATACCGCGGTAAGAGCTGCAATCGGAGACATCTCCAATCAATACATAGTACATGACACTAATAACATTAAACTTATAAAATAACTTAAATGCCGTATGCTACGCTTAGTATAAGTTTGTATCTTATATAATAAGGGCTGTGAATTTTGTTAAATAAATAAAATAAATAAAAATCAAATACTTCTTCTTCTTAGTCGTAGCACTCTTGGCAGAGTTGTCGTGGTCGTCATGTCAAGGTTGTGGCGCGCTTAACTACCCTTCGCCACTCTTCTCGCACCGCCGCTCTTCTAGTACATTCGTTCAAAGGAACATCTATGGCAGCCTTTATTTAATCCGTTCATGCCATTGGCGATCTGCCACGCACTCTTTTGCCATCAACCTTCCATTGCATCACCAAGCGCTCAATGGAGAGCTCCCCGCGCCGTGACACGTGTCCAAAGAAAGTGAGGATGCGAGATTGTACCGTGGAAGAGAGACGCTGTTTGATGCAGAGTTCTTGAAGTATGGACTGATTAGTACGAAATTCTGTCCATGATACCTAAAACAGTCTTCTCCAGCACCACATCTCGAGAGCGTCTACTTTCTTTTTCTCACTTTCCCGGAGAGTCCAGTAAAAAAAATAAGATACTTACTAACTACTAAAACCTACTATACACTTGACGAATATTTTAGTGACAATTTTTTAGATACTTACCTACGAGTACTACCTACTTTGACATTAGATTTGAATGATATCTTTTTAAAATGAATATAACCTAGCAAGAACAATGACGTCCTCCTCTCTCCAAAATATTGTTGTGCCTAACAGGGTCGTGATCATGTCCTATCAATGTATATAATCTATCAATTATAATTTTTTATTACGTTGTAGAACACAATGCACAATTGATTAGTGAGTACATTGACGGTTCAAAATAATCTAGAAGATTTCATCGAATATTTTGAATCGAGTTTGTGTATCCCCCTTCCCATAGATTTTTCCAAAAGTGCAGGTTTTATTAACAATTATTTTTAAATTAAGTTATTGTTTTATATTTAATTGATTTTGTAACAAGACTAACCCATTTTTTGTTTTAGCCCATCTCTAGCCTTATAATACTGATTTTTATAGCCTGTGTAGTGTGTAGCGCCTCCTGGCGGAACCCGGGGCAACCGTGAGAAATAAGGATGCTGTATCAGCTGTTTCATAAGATATTACATTATTAATGTACTGTTTCTTATATTCCTTCTATTGTCATACATTCTTATAAGTGGGATGGTAATGAGATGTTGTGATAAGGATGGATTACGGCGTAGGAAGGTTATGATATTATAAATAGAGAGAATGTTCAAGTATTTACATTAAACTACAAAAAAAATTAAATTTAAGTAACAATTTCCGAATTGAAAAGTGTCTGTTGGATGAAGAAAAAACATATTTAATTTTAGATATCTCTTTTTATTTAAATATGATAGAACTTCGTTTGACCACAATCTTACCTGATGGTACGCGATGATGTGGTCTAAGATGTAGCTCGAAGATCAAGAAGAAACCTAATCACTCTTACTTTAAAGAGGTCCGGATTGTACTTATTAGGAAAAACAGAGGACACAAAGTGTTCTATACCTTAGCAGTACGCATCAAGAACGTAGAACCAAAACGGCGTGTGCGAATGGGTGGTATATCAACTAGGTACGGATGGTACTGAGCCGTGTGTCTGCTTGTCCTTTGATAGAAGGGGGATGGCGGGATCAGATCGTATAATTGCTAGGAACATTCCCCAAAATGTATTCTGTACAAGATCTATAGGCTTGCAACTTTACGGCGGTGTTCGTGACTTTGGGTGTTAGTCTCTGCCATGTGTTGCCTACCTATAAGCCTAAAAGCCCTACGTTTTATTGAGTCTTAGGTAGCGAGCTGGTATTTGGCCGAAACATTCCAAATGTGGCAGCAGTACTCCATACCAAACCGGACTTGAGCTTTGTAAAGACTAAGAAGCTGGCCTGGTGTGAAGCATCTCCTGACCTTGTTGAGGATGCCCAGCGTCATGGCAGCTGTTATAGCCTTAGACTCGATGTATGAGCTTAAGTTGAGAGTAGGCGTAAGCGAAACCTCTAGAAGCTCGAGGTGACCTTTTACAGATACCGGTACATCTCGGAAAATGGTAACTTGGGAAAACTGACACTTTTTCGCCGAGAAGAGACATGCTTGCGTTTTTAAAGCATTGAATTGGACGAGATTGGCATCGCCCCAGTCAGAGACGGCCTTGAGTGTCAAATTCAAACGCTGCAGCATCTCGTCTCTCTGCTTCCGAATTTCAGCTCTGCTGGCTCGAGCATTAGAAGTATACCTCTCCACAACTGTACTGTCGTCTGCGTACTCAATGATACCGGGCATAAGCAGATCATTGATATGCAGCAGAAACAGCGTGGCAGAGTGTACTGACCCCTGAGGTACCCCGGCGGTAATAGCCAATTGATCAGACGAGCGGCCATCAATGACTACTCGAATGGATCGTTCTCTCAGAAAGTCTGCAAGCCAAGAGCAGAACAGTACTGGACGTCTGTATGAAAGAAGCTTGCCAATAAGGCTGGCAAGCCAAACCCTGTCAAAAGCCTTCGAGATATCTAGTAAAACAGCCAGTGCTTCATCATACTTCTCGATGGCTTCACTCCAGATGTATATAGCATACGCAAGAATATCCCCAGTAGACCGTTTCTGGCAAAACCCATATTGTCGGTCACTAAGGAGTTCATTGTCTTCAAGGTATGCAAGAAGTTTCCTATTTAGCACACGTACCATACATTTACATAGTAAAGATGTGATCAAGATAGGGCGCTAGTTTGACGGGTCGGCACGACTACCTTTTTTGGGCACAGGCTGCACGTTAGCTAGCTTCCATGACTTGGGGACTAAACCAGTTTTCAGAGACAGGCGGAAAAGTATTGTCAGTATTGGAGACAACTCAGGGGAACAATGTTTTAACACTATGGCTGATATTCCGTCCGGACCACTAGCTTTATTCAGGTCAGGATTACGCAGCGTTTTGAGCACTTTTTTTGCTGGATGCGAATTTCGTGCATAGACACTTCCTATCGAGGAAGGCTTGGTGGTGTTTCGCCAGAGATGTCAAGACGTGAAGTTTCCGTAAATTGAGTTGCAAACAAATTTGCTTTAGTAGCAGTGTGGGCTAGGAAATCATCCGGTTTCAGTAGTGGGGGGAGTGAAGGGCGGTTGAAATTCACTTCTACCGACTTAGCTAGAAACCAAGCATAAACAACTTAGCTAGACTTGGCGGCTTTATTGAAGACTTTCTTCTTTGACTGTCCGAGGCTTTACTGTTTCGTGAGTCTTGCCCAGGCACAATACGCCTCATGTGTTTGCGCTTCTGCGCTGGCACACGCGGGATTAAACTATAGGCGAGCATTGCCTGAAGGTTGCCTTTTTAATCACCTCCGTAACGGCATTAGCGCAGACCGTTGGGTCAAGAGAAGAAAAACAAATTTGCTGCCAAGGATAAGACCCGAAGAAATGACGCATTTCATCCCAATCTGCTGACTTGTAGCGCCACCCTCGCTTGCATCCTCTGGGAGAGGGATCGGAAGGAGAGTATGACGATACAGACCTCACCACACAGTGATCTGAGCTGCCCAAGGGAAGTAGCAATGACACTGAGTGGCGATCCGGTTCATTTGTCAGCAGAAGGTCAAGGCAATTGGCTGTGTGGCCCTCAACATCTGCTATTTTGGTGGCTTCGCCAACCAGCTGGGTTAGATTAAGTGAGAGTGCAAGTTTGCAGGCTTCCCTTCCAGCATGGTCAGTGTTCTGGTATGGGAACATCCACTCTTGGTGGTGGGCGTTGAAGTCCCCCAGAATCACCAGTTGGGCGTCAGGATATCATCGTTGGGCCACATCCGCCACTTCACAGATGTAATTAAACAACCTGGTTGTCTCCTGATCGCCAGTGTGTGATCAATATAGACCGGCATAAATTATCTTATCTAAGCCGGTGTTCACCAGGATCCACATTACAGACAGGTTGGGCTCTTCAAGGTCACGCAGACGCAGACAACAAATGTCCTTCTGAACAAACAAACATATACCAGCTTTTGATTTAAATTTGTGCTCCAGTGCGTAGCCTGGTTATGTGAGGTATGCTGTATCCGAAGGGCATTTATCTCCGTCTCCGTGAGAAATAATAAGTGTGGCTTCGCGGTTTCGAGGTGGTGGTGGACCGGATCGAGATCGGAGTGCAGTCCTCGAATGTTGGAGAGGTGCACTTGGAGCGAGAGAACGTGCTTCCGCTGTAAGCACAACTTATTATATTTTTTGTATTTTTTCATTTTGGTACGAGTGTTAGGTTGAATGGAAAGACGGCAATTGAGCGAGGCACTGAACAGTGAGCCCAGAGACACGAAGTAGGTACCTGCACGATTGAGGGATTAGACTGGAGACTGCGGGGGCGCCCGAACTCCCCCAGGAATGGCCATCGGATTCTCTCGCCCGGTCGCCAACCGGCACGATGGAGCATTCTGGGATTTTTCGCGCGGGGGCGGGGCAGCCTTTCATGAGTGGCTAGCTCAATAGTTGGGCCCCTTACAAACTGCCGTCGGCCAGCGGAGAACCGTGCTTCGGATCCCGCTACCCTCCATGTCCAATCACTCGGCACACTTGCACTACTGCGTTCTCTGTACCGCTCTGTCTGTATTCAGTGCAAGAACTGCTCAGACCCGTCACTTCCATAGTGGCTACTCGAGACATCACCCCGAAACACGGTGAGTTCGCTTCACGGAGTGTCTTTGTTTTGAGGGTGGTGACAAGCCGCGGCCAAAGCCTACCACCAGTAGACCTACTGTGCTAGGTCTACTGGTGGTAGGCTTCGGCCGAACTGTAGAGAAGGATTTAATCATGAGTCATGTTTCGGAACAAAAAAGACACTTGTTGACCGTCTCGAGCACGAGATTGCGAGAGTGAACGGGTATAAGCGTTGTCGACACTTCCTCGACAGTAGTCTACAATGCCGAGCACAATCGCCATAATGTTATCTATCTTTGAAATTTAAGGCTAGACAACTTTCTTCTGAAATTGTCTAGGTCTTGCGATGCCTATACAGCATTGTCTTCTAAAGTTGTCTCTTTCGAACTCTTCTCAATTGCGCGTTTCCCAACATTTTTTGGTTTATATTTATTTAATTATATATACAACGTACATTGCTATAGACGGAGTATCTGTTTCTTGTCCAGGAAGAAAACTTATTGAGTTTGCTCGGGGCAAAGACAATTTCGGAAGAAAAGACAGAGAATAGAATAGAATAACGCTTTATTGTACATCACATCCAAATTTAAAAAAAAATAAAAAAACAAATAACAATGCACGCAGAAATACAAGTTGCGGTCAGAGCCTTGTCGTCTCTTCGAAGAGTAGACAAGGATATCGCTGTACTAGCCGCGCTGATAAACAACTAGATTAATGTAAAATTACAAAAAATTGGGAAATAAAAAAAAATACTCGACTGCAAGACAAGCTGAACTAGCTTGCATATTTAATTATCAGAGGCGGACTTGAATGGAGTTAAGTAATCAAGTGACAGATTGCAAGCTCATCGCTGCCTAAAAGAATACTAACCTGATGCCTTTGAATTTTTGGTTATAAAAACTGCTTGTTTCTCACGATGTCTTCCTTTACCGTTTTGTGCGCGTTTAAATGCGCAAAATAATTATAATCATAATCATTTATTTTGCAACATGTATATAATTTTGTGCACAGATGGTTACAATGTTCACATAAGTAAGAGGAAGATACATGTACCCTGTTAGGGCGTACCAACAGTAAGGGAGTTAGGTATTTAGTTATCACAAACACAAACACTAAGGCCGGCTTGCTCAGCGATCCCTAAACCCCCTCAAAATCGATATCATTGATCGAGCGAAGCGAGATCTCCAAATCAACTTGGGCAAATCGGTGTTGAATGTATGTATGTTTGTTTGTTTGTCCGAGGATAACTTTCGAAGCTCGAAGATCATCGTGAAATTTGGTATTCAGGTAAAGATGGCACAACTTTGGTGTGACTAAATAAGCTAATAATTTGGAGGGGAGTTATTGGTTGAGATATTGAGGTTCAAGAGGGATAAAAAAACAAAATAAGACTATCCGATCAAATAGCACGCTAATAAAGGGTATTTGTGAGTACATTTTGACTCCGATTTTATTTTTAGATTAAACCTTGTAGTTTTTAAGTTATTAGCCATAGTAAAAACTGAACTTTGACAAAATTTACAAGGTACACCAGTGACTTCACAGTGCTGAAATTTGGTATGCGTGTAGCTTTAGTGACACACATATAAAGCAGTCTGAAATCCAGAATAACTGCAATTTCTACCCCAAAAAAGGATATCCAATTTACATGAACTCCCGTTACCTGTAATTTTAATGAAACTGTAGGTTAAGTTATATGGTTATAATTTCGTGGCGCTATTTTGATAGTCAACGATTACAATCAATATTCTTACGTTTGTATCGCGCGATCTCAGTTCGGGGCGAACCACTAGTTACGTTATATTTCAAAAATAAATACCTGCTTATAATCATTCAAATCCATTGGTGCCAGCGGTGATTCGAACCCACAACCTCCGGATCGCAGGCGGGGTACATTCCACTAGTTCATCACGGCACTAGGTTTTCCTTTACGTGTAAGAAGTAATATAAAGGGCAGATCAGCTGAAGCGGCGCGCTTCGCGTAGCGCTCTCGTGCTACTCTAATCTGCATGTAAATAGCGTCCGATTCAACAGTTTTACGTGTACGTGCAGTACGCGCTCCTTTCATTGCGTAAGTCTGCATAACGCGCACAATGGTACATAAACTAAATATATCTTTGTTTAAGAAAAGCATTCAGACAATTTTAGACTTGTGGAAGAGAGAGGGGGAGACCTTATATATAGATATTTTATTATGACATTCCCATGTCAATACATCTATGAAAATCTGATGTATGTTCACAAAAATATTAATTTGTTTAAGAAAAATAGCGATAATCATAATTTTAATACTAGAAATAAAGATAAACTCGCTGTTGCCGCTTGTAGACTCCATAAAGTTGGTAATTCGCTTAAAGGGCAAGGCGCTTTTATAACAAACTCCCAAGTAATGTACAAAAATTGACAACTAACAAATTTAAAAACGCAATTAAACAAAATCTTTATAAAAAAGCCTACTATAAAATATCGGATTATTTAGATGATAGAGAAGCTTGGGATTGAAATTGCTCCAACTCGTTCAAAATGTTACAATTTAGACGTAATTTATTACCTGTATTGTTATGTATTCTAAAAAGATCATTAAAAAACAACCAGCCTTGTTTTCTTGCCTTTCTTTCCTGGCTTGATCGCGAAGGAACAGGCAGTAAAATTGACGTTTTAAAGTGATCCTTGTGATTTTAATGAATAAAAGATTTTGACTTTGACCTTTGCCTAGCAAAGTAAAACAAATTATTAGTCGTTATACTAGTTTTTAGTCGTGTTTTTTAATTAGACCAAGTGATGGAACAAGCTTATGGCCCACCTGATGTTAAGTGGTAACCATCGCCTTTAGCAAAATATTACCTCGTAGGTCACCTTGGAAACGTGCCCTACTATGCACTGCTCTGCGATCAACAACAACTTGACGCATACAGGTGTAAAACTTCATGTGCCGTAATTTCACCGGCAATTATACCCTCGCAAAGCTCAGCATTGCTGCTTGGTGGAAGAAATAGGTATAGTGGTAGACTTACCCGGGGTACTAATCTACTATATAACAAGCTTCCGGAAGACGTTTAATCTGCTGCTAGTGTGTCTGCCTTTAAGTTCAGATTAAAACACTGGCTAATCGAGCAGACATTCTATGATATCGATGAGTTTATGGCGGGCAGGTACTAAACAGTTCGGCCCCAGCCGTCGCCAGTCAGTCAGGTATCATGACATTCGTTATTATTAATTATTTTATAGTAATTTTTAATATTCTTATTATTATTTCATCCTGAATAGATACATTGTTGTTTGGAGTATTATTTTATCTTAAGGATAATCGCATTTTATTAGGATGCTAAAAACATGAAATGTAAAAAAGTTTTCCAATAAAGTACTTATGACTTATTCTTAGAGTTATCGTGGCAGGACTAGGTATACGTGCTGAGTTCACTCTAGCATGGTTTGCATTATGATGTTAGTAGAGAGATCGAAGAAACGTAGTGATATTGTCTATTTCCCTACAGATGTTTAGAAAATGTCATTTTGCAGCGACTTCTAGTACCTAAGTCTAAGTTAACCTCTTCGTGACCTTTCTCTTCTAAAATTCGACCTTTAACCTTTAACATTCTAACTTTCAGTCGACTCAAAATTAAGCAACACCTACATTGTTTCATAATACATTGAGCGGATCCCACTGCATTTAACCATTACAATGTACTCGTTTACGCGACGCGTCTGTAAGTAGGTATCTTAATAATGTTGTACGGCTCGAGTGTCTCTAAGCATCGAGACAAACCTCTGCGGTTTACAGTGATTTATGTAATACTGTTAGATCACTCTTGTAGAATACGTTTTTCGAGCTATGTGCCTCGACCATTGCCACTTCATCTTGCTAATCCTTTGTGGTATGTCGGTGACTTTGGTTCGTCTAGGAACCTCCTCATTTCTGATAGGATCTCATAGAGTAACACCACGCATAGCACTCTCCATGACCTTGAGATTTTTATGAAGTTAATAATTTAAGCTAAAAATGTATGCCGGTGAGTTTGGTGAAATATGTGAGAGCATAAATTTGTATAAGAACCTATAAAAATGAAATAAATAAATAATGCGGGTCATTTCATACAGCGCTATCTTGCCCCAAACTAAGCAACCTAGTACTAACTACTACTATGGTAACCAGATAACTGATTCCCATATTATTAGTGATTTGCTCTGCAAATAAATGTTTTTTTAAAGGCCTCTTGTTAACGGTGGTCGTAAAATTTATTTTCAGTTTGTATTGAAACAAATAAGTTTTATGTTGAAAAATTACTTTTTCAAAACTAGCTTTTATACAATTCATAATCGGAACAGCAAGCAGATTCAAATGAACCCAAACACTAGTGGCCTACTATAATCCATTCAGAAGATCCGTTGTCTAGCATCCGCCTCTCCATCATGAGACCACCTCAATGGTACCATATTATTACATTGTTACCGAAGTTACATATGTGATCCAAATTTCAGCTCAAACGGTTGAGGGGAACGAGTTTAATATTCAGTTGCAAGATTCCACCCAGACATACATACACAGGTACATTGGGTTGTCAATGTCCAGCTCATATACCTGCAATAAAAATGCATGGCACACCTCTAAAAAGAGTAGAACAGTTTAAGTACCTAGGGCATTGGATAACCTCAGACCTGAATGACGATGCAGACATTGAGAGGGCGCGTAGGGCGTTGTCTGTAAGAGCGAACATGATCGCCCGCAGGTTTGCTCGTTGCTCCACAGATGTAAAAATCTGCCTATTCCGAGCGTACTGTACTAGCTTCTACACGAGCAGCCTGTGGGTAAGTTATACCCAAAAACAGTAGAATGCCCTACGCGTACAGTATAACAACGCGTTCAGGGTGCTGGTGGGGCTGCCCCGATTCTGCAACGCGTCGGGGATGTTTGCCGAGGCGCGAGTGGACTGTTTTTACAGCACCATGCGCAAGCGGTGCACATCCCTGGGGCGCAGAATTCGGGCCAGCTCCAACGGTATACTGAATGCGTTCTCAAACAGGTTCGACTGTGAGCATCTAAACCATTGTTGTATGGTACACGCGCAGTACTTGCACTAGATGCTCACATACTTACCGCATACACTGTACTTCTTATTCTTAATTTTGTTTATTTTAGATTCATAAAATTGCACTTGTACTAACTATTAGACATGTTTATTAATATTTTACTAACAATTATGGATCTTTGTCATCTAAAAAAAAAGTTTAATAAATGAATAATTGCAGGTTAATAAAAAGTTTGTAAAAAACAGATTCTGGATTACATAAGGGCAGAGCCTATCCTTTTTTATCGATTATATAGATCTTAACTCCGTTATTTTTGGGGCATTTAATCACTATAAAAGCCGCTAGACTCAACAAATCCATATAAGGTAATATTATGGAAACATACGTTTTCCGGTTTCCATGCGGGCACGCGATAAGACCCACCCTAGATCTGACACATTGGAAGATGGATGATTTACTACTTTCACCGTTACATCGCTTTGTAACAGCTGGGGTTGGACCGCAACATTTGTCATGACTACATGTGAACGAGGCTAGGTTATGGCCTATTGTAAAATACAATAATAACGGAACTAATATACAATTATTTACATTATTTCTTTAAAAGAATAAGAAACTTTTGAAACCTCTAATCGTCTAAAGACCGTTGTAAACGATCTACAAATAGCTCAACTCTTTATCGAGTATGTAAGAAGACGATCTGATAAATGTTGCTGGGAGCCGTTAGGTGCAGGCCGCAAATCTATTAGAGGGGTGGGGCGGGGGGGGGGGGGGGGGGGGCTTTGTTGAGCAGCGGACATTCCTACGGCTGATATAATGATGATTAGATTAGATTAATAATAAATAGGCGAACGTAATATTAATTAGCATTTTCTTCCAGCTAACCTTTGTGTAGTGTGGAGAAAGTGTTAGTGCCAGAAAATAGATAGGTATAGTGCTCATACGTGCAGTATACATAAAGTGCTCAATTTTGTTGGGTATCTTGAAGAGAGATGAAGTATTTATAGATTAGAAGATTCCCATAGAGGCGGCTCTGCGGATTTCCACAGGAAGAGAATTACACAAACGGATAGCAGTCAGGGTGAAAGAGTAACTGAAGATAGCAGTTTTATGCTTAGGCGTTTTGAGTAACAGATGTTGAGAAGAATGAAAAGGACGATCAGGTGGAAAAAGAAGAGTAAAACATTCTATAAGATAGCATGGAGACAAAGGATTTTAAAGGATGTAAAGAAGACAGAGTATGTGAGTAGGTATCCCGACGAAACCTGATTTTGAGTGACTTTAACTGCGAGCGGATGATGATGTATAACGAGTCCATAACTATATATAACTCCTAGAAACTACATCAAATTTTTAGCTTCTTCGTAGTTATTTTCATATTGTAAAAATACTCATATCCTTCTTTTTGTCCAGTTTTGAGCAGGATTGGTAAATATAACAACTTTTAATTTCACTTTATTCTTTGAATTAGGACATGAAGACATGAACCTGATTTGATAATGAGTGCGTAAATATTCGCCCTTATTTACGGTAAGACGAAAGTCTACAATCAGTGTGTGTTACCAGTGATGACATATGGAACCGAGACGTGGTCCTTCACTATTGGCCTTATGAATAAGCTCAGAGTCGCTCAACGAGCTATGGAGAGGGCTATGCTCGGGGTTTCTCTACGGGATCGAATCAGAAATGAGGAGATACGTAGGAGAACTCAAGTCATCGACATAGCCCGACGGATTAGCACGTTGAAGTGGCAATGGGCAGGCCATATAGCGCGCAAAACAGATGGCCGATGGGGCCGAAAGGTTCTCGAGTGGAGGCCACGGACCGGCAAGCGCAGCGTAGGACGTCCACCCACAAGATGGGCAGACGACTTGGTAAGAACCGCAGGTCGGCGTTGGATGCAGGCCGCTTCCAACCGCAGTTCCTGGAGATCAATGAGGGAGGCCTTTGTCCAGCAGTGGACGTCCTACGGCTGATATGATGATGATGATGATGATGATTTACGGTAAGAGGAAGAAATAAGATTATAATTATTAGGGATAAATTTTAATTTTCCTACCGTCTGAGATTTTCAGCAAAAAAGACTATTTTTACAAAACAAAAAGCCCTAAACCCTACATCTAATGACCGCGACAATTCATTTCAATTTGCAAGTCTTAACAAGGTTTCCGCCGCCATTTGCAATGTGCTATCCGAATCGAGCCAGTTTTGGCCGGATCTAACCAGATTTGATTAATGACTTCAGTGTCAACTTGGCAATCACAAAGTTATTTGAAAAATTGTACTTTTTTGACAAATAACTCAAGTTTGATTACTTTGATCGAGGCTGCTGTCAAATTACGATGACATTTTTGTTAAATGGAGCTCGGCTCATTGATTTTTAAATAAAAGAAAACGGGTAAGCAAATTTTAATTTGAGGTGCATATTTTTATAATTGAAGTGAATGAAAACATGAACGTGTGTGTGGTGAATGTTTAATAGTTGTTTTGACTATTTCCGCGGTTTGTTATTAGTAGTACGTATTCAGGTGAATTATATGATTATACTTCATAGCCGCATATCATTATCTAGTCTACACTAGAAAGACAGCTAGGATCATCATCATTATAATTTCAGTCATTGGATGTGCTAAACATGGCCTTTCTCACATATCTCCAGAGCGACCGATCTTGTGCGGCCTGCACCCAAATGCTCCCAGCAACCTTTGTCTGATACAGATATAGTCTCTTAATTGTAAACATAGATCAATAGTTTCTTCAGTGGCTGAGATGGACAGACGGACGGACAAATTCGCACCATAAAGGTTCGACGACTTACGGGTGCCTTACCATTTTTGATCGGAACCCTAAAAAAATCTAAAACCATAGAGTTGTAGACAAATTGTAGAAATATACATAGTGGTACCAAATTACTCCATCAATGTAACCACAACGTAGCACGTTCAACTAAAATCTGATTCTATAAGTTCGCACTCGAAGTAGTAACATCTCTCTCTTCAACTCGTTTCTTGTGACATTTCCGCTTCCTGTTCTCAATGGAGGCTATACGACTGTGAGTGTGTTCAAGTGTGAAAACTTTGCTGTTTTTAAGGTTGTAATTAGCTTGCGTAATTTCATTTCGATACCTAGGTATGTGTATTTTATGTGTGCATTCACACGTACTCTAAACTGTGAACTCACGACGTGTGAGAAAACCGGTATATCCTAAAGCCAACATTTTGAAAGTTAGCGCCATCGCGATAGTATTCTCATAAAAAGCGGTCAAGTGTGAGTCGGACTCGCGCACTAAGGGTTCCGTACCATTATCTATAAAAATGGAAAAAAACACGTTTGTTGTATGGGAGCCCCCTTTAATATTATTTTATTTTAATTTTTAAAGCGAATAATATAATTCAATATTCCATAAATATTTCAAGCGCCAATCTGTTCCCGTATCAGTATCGAGCAAAAACGAGCAAAAAATCACGTTTGTTAAATGAGAGCCCCCCTTACATATTTATTTTATTCTGTTTCTAGTATATGTTGTTATAGCAACCGAAATACATCATCTGTGAAAATTTCAACTGTCTAACTATCACGGTTCATGAGATACAGCTTGGTGACAAACGGACAGACCGACAGACAGCAGAGTCTTAGTAATAGGGTCCCGTTTTACCCTTTGGGTACGGAACTCTAAAAAGCGGCAATATGCTGCAACCTAGCACGTGAATGTTCAACTTCTATGCAAGAATTAATGTATGCATGTATTAAACGTTTAGACTTGCCTCAGACTATCCCCTTCTGGGATATCTTCATGAACCTGCGTACTCAATAAATTATCTGATGATGTCTATAAAGGGGTTAGCTAAACTGCACTCGTATTTCTAAAGTATATACATAAGATTGACAACCTCCTTGTTTTAAAGTCTGTAAAACAATTATAAACAGCAAGCTGAAGTGTAGGTTCAAGTAATAATGCCGCAAAGCCTTCGCCACAGAATACGAACAGTAGCAACACTCCAGCAGCTTAATAGGAACAAAACAAAACTTTATTTTTTTATTTATTTCAAGATGGATGCCGTTATTATGATTCGTTCTTGCTGTAGAATAAAAGATGGTAGATTTTTATAATAATATTGTTGGACAACTCCAGCGCTGTTATCAGTGACCGAGACCGACCGAATATATAAGGCGCTGCGCAAACAGACCGCGCGCGCTCTGTCCGATAGATCCGTTCGCGAACAAAACCGTCCGTCGTACGAGACACGTTCTCGGAGACCCGGATGACGAAATCACCTTCGCTAATGCGGAAAAGATTTCCGAGTCATCTACATTAGACAGAGCAAACACTTCACAGATACACCTCGCCGGCGAGGTCGACGAGTCCCTTCAGTCGCCACCTATACGAGGTACAAGCACGTACCCGGGCGGTTCTTTCCTATCCCCACCCTGGCAACAGCCCAAGCCGAGGTTCGTACCTAAGTGGTGCCCTTGCGCTAGTTGCCACATCAAAACTTACAGAGCTGAGCGCCTTCTGTGCTCGCCAAAAGTTCGGTTAAGCTGCAACGGCCTCAGAGACCAACAGCGAGATTAGTTCATTCGAAAAAAAAAACCGCGCGCGCTCATTCTTATTTGAGGTTTTGTGCTGTGCGGACGTGTTTACGTGCTTACGTGGTTACTTGTTTGCGTGTTTTAGTTATCACGTGGTGTTTAATTAAAATAGAACGCTAGTTAATTTTTTTGTAATAATTATTAAAATAAATCACTTTGTCTTAATGAAAGTGTCCGTTTAAAAAAATGTTTTTACATTTTATTCTTTAAAATATATTATAATATAATCATATTTATTTAGCAAGAAAGTACATCTATATTATAAATTCGAAAGTAGCCCGTGTCTTCCTGTCTGTCTGTATGTTACGTTTTCATGACGAAATTTGTTGAAATTTGGTTTACAACAGTTACTATATATGACCGGGATTGGGACATAGGCCACTTTTTACCATACAATGCAATTTAATTCAGTATTTAGTGGCTAAACAATGAAGAGTTGTAAATCGTGCGTCAAATTTAAACATGTTAAGTATCTAGAGAACAAGAGAGAAAGAAAGAAAGATGATTTAAAATATGATCATAAAAATAAAAATTACATAATAACAGTAGTAGGTTCAGCAAAACACATCGTCATAATATACTTTTGTTTTGTAGTGCAATAAGTGCATTAAGTCTCCTACACTAAGACTAAAACCACCAGAGATGTGCTACGTTGCTAAAAACTATAGATGTGTCCAACCCATTAATAAATCGTTTAGCTTAGCTTTAGTTATCTTAGCTTACTTGGTGTTTTTATATACAATAAAGGTTACGAGTTTATTACAATCTCTCTATTTTATTCATTTAAATATGAATTAAGTAACGGACTGAGTAGTCGGCATTTTTTGCCGACTACAAATAGTCGGCTTTTCCCACTAGTCGGTACATAACTTCAAAAACTCACAAATAAATCACAAATGGTAAATATCCCATTTTTAGTGCAAATAGTGGTCGGTACATCTCTAAAATAGACACATAATTTCGTAGCTTAACTTTAACCTCGCTCACCGTTGAGTTTCCTCGCACATCTTTAGTGAAAAGGCACCCTTAAGGAGCCGTTAAGTGAGGGCGCGTGTAGGAGATATCTAATTGACTTTTTGTAGCGCCTTCAATCTCGCAGACAGATCACAAAAACGAGGCGGAGCCAGCGGCGGCGGCGGCGCCCCCCAACCACGCTTTTTACTCATTTCTGCTTTGAGTAAGTATTCAGTTTTTAGCCGACTATTGCAAAACCAAAAGCAAGGGTTATGCTTTCAGCAGTCTATGTATGTATGTTTGTATTTACGTATGTTCTACCGTAGCGCCTGAACTACTCATCCGATGTTCATGAATGAGGTGTCGATCAATTATAGTCCGGGTGACATATGCTACTATCTACATAGGTATTACGCAGTCAGGTGTTAGTTTTTATACATATTGCTTGTTATTAAAAAAATTTATTTTGAAAGTCGCGGTGTGGTGGTGTAGTGGGATGTACCCCTACTTCCAACTCGTAGGTATTGAGACCTGTATTCAATACACTTTACAACTCGAAAAATTTATCTCTGCATTTACACGTGTTCAAGTGAGCGAATAGCCGGCTGAGACTCAGGCGGTTGAGGATTCGATTCCCGCTGCGCAACAAATGTTTGCATGATCTACAGATAGTTTTTATGTAGGTCATAACAAAAAATAAAACAGGTTCTCATCCTATAGTACAAGCTTTGGTTAGATTGGGGCTAGATAGCGCTGTGTGAAATGATGAGCGAATCAAAATAGTGTCACGAAATATATAACCAATTAACTTGACCTACAGTTTTATTCAAATTACATGTAAAGGGAGTTCATGTTAAGTGGTAATTTTTGGGGTACAAATTGCAGTTATTCTGGATTTCAGACTTTTGCCTATATATGTGTCACTTAAGCTACACGCATACTAAATTACAGCACTGTGGGGTCACTGGAGGTGTACTAATGAATACCTTTCATTTGACGTCCCACTTGACCAGTTAGCCTCGTTTTATTTTTTTTTACCCCACTTGAACCCCAATACCTCAACAAACCCTCAACATTTTTAACTCATTTAGTCATACCAAAATTATGCCATAACTACCTACCTATGTATTCAATTTCACGATGATCGGATCAACGTTCGAAAGTTATCCTCGGACAAACATACATACATACAATGCCGATTTGCCCAAGTTGATTTAGAGATCTCGCTTCGCTCGATCAATAAAATACTAAATAATTCGATCAATAAGTTACTATCTGCCATCAAATAGCTTTAACGAAATCCAGTTGTAATGACAACAAAGAACAGGCAATAACCAATCGAACGACGTCCATTATTCGTTCAATCGGTCACTCATTCATTCATTTCCATTCACGGCGGATAATTTTCGCATTTGTCTGTTCAGTGAAGTTCGATTGTTAATAATCATTCGAGTTTTTTAGCTTTGGAATCGAATAACGAGTTGAAAACTTCGATCAATAAAATGTTAAAGAGTTCATTTTATTGTGGTTTTTAACTGACTTCAAAAAAGGAGGAGGTTCTCAATTCGACTGTATTTATTTTTTTGTTTGTTACCTCAGGACTTTCGACTGAGTGAACCGATATTGATGCTTCTTTTTTATTTAAAAGCTGGTGCTTCCCGTGTGGTTCTATTTCTATTTGGTCCAGTTCTGACAATGGCATCCATGAGAAAACCATATAAGTCTTAAATTTGTTTAATTTTTATGTTATGTTATGTTTGTTAGCTCAGAACTCCGTTATATATCAACCGATTTGAAACATTAGTTTTTATTTGAAAGGATATACTTTTAGATTGATCCGATGGAAATTTCATCAAAATTGGTAGAGTAGTTTGGCTTTTACTGTTATCTGGAGTCGGTTATATTTTTGTTAAAAAGTTACTTGTTCTCAGTCAGTGACAGTTACTACGTCAGTTTGCTAATCCTCTGGCCCAGGAGTTCTCCAAAGGTTTCTAAAAAGATCCTTTCAACTAAAAAAATAAAACATATTAAAAAATCGATTGATAAATTATGCGTCTCTATAAAATGTAAGGGTTCCCCTCGATTTTTTTGGGATCACATCATCAGATCCTGACTTGGTGCCAAGAAACCACCTGGGAACTATACTTACCCTTTTAAACAAAAAAAAAACTTTCTCGAATTGATCCAAGCATCTTCGAGTAATCAGTAATCTTCATACAGAAATAAAACCGGCCAAGTGCGAGTCGGACTGGTGCACGAGGATTCCGTACCATTATCTATAATGACGGCAAAAAAATCATGTACGTTGTATGGGAGTCCCACTTAAATATTTATTTTATTCAACACATAGCACAATTTTATTTGTTTACCTTATTTGAGGTTGGTGCCGATTAAGCCAGTCCTCTAAATTGTATGAGCGCCCATACAACTCTGAGGACTATCTTAATTGGCGTCAACTATGTATGTATGGGGACACCCTTTAATTTACAACTTTTTTTATTTTTTGAAATTTTTCATTTACTTGTGATGCTTTCATTTACTTTATGACCTTGCTTTTTGCCAAATTTCGTGGATCTAGGTCAACGGGAACTACCATAATAGGTTTTCGACCCAAAAACCTATAGGGTACTTCCGGTTGTCTAGGAAAATTCCAGAAAATAAATAAGTTGAAAATTAAGGTAAATTTTGGTACTCACAAGTTTTCGCGAAAATATAAATTTGCCCATAAAATATTATATAGTGTTGACTCAGGACTTTGATTTATTAACACCTAATAGGGACTATATACCTCAATAGCTGGTATAAATTGCTACTTGCTAGGTCCACCCGTTCCTGAGAAAATCGGTGGTGACACACTGACAGACATACGGACAACACAGTAATCTATTAAGGGTTCCTTTTTTACCTTTTCAGGTACGGAATTCAAAAAATTACCCATATTACTACATAGTGGTAGAATGATCATTAAAAAGAACCACCAGCCTCGTAGCTTGCCTTGCTTTCGTGGCTTGGTCACTTACTTGTGTCACATGATCCTTGTGATTTTAATCAATAAAACCATTTTGATTTTAAGATAAGGACGAGTAATGAAGGGTTTATCTATAAATTATAAGTATAAACATATTGTTACGAGCTGAGGGTTCGGGATAAAATAATGAAAATTAATCTAACCAAATTATCACTTTTATTCAACATTAAAATGCAAAATACACGATCCTAATCACAACACACTAATTCACAACACTATCGCACAATAAACCATTAAAAGTCACCGAAATGTTCGTACGTATCGCCAAATCAAGACTGACTCCTTCGGGCCTCTCCACGCCCTATTTATACCACACACAGTTACTAGAAACCTATTAGAACGTTCGAGAACGTACCTATAGCAACTAGAAAGGCATTCCACATGTCTACTATTTACTATTCTGTGCAAGTGTAGATAAGAACGGTAGAAGGTAACACCTAGTATTTCCTATTCTGTGACATAGTAGGTATAAATAACTTTGAGTTACCGACTATTACTTATTCTGTAACAGCCTCGGCGTAACAATATTTAAAAAAATATATAACTATAAGTATTCTATTAGTTATCTGGTTCTCATAGTAGCTTGGCTTAGTTTGGGGCTGGATAGCGCACTGAGAAATGTCTTGCATTATATTTATTATTATTTAAGGCGTGATGAAAAGATACACAAAAAAACGTATTCAACTAGTTTCACTAGCTTTGAACCGCAAATCTTTAAACTTATAACTCCCTGTTTTTCATTGGAGGTTCAATCAGTTTATTAGCCAGAAAATTACTCAAAAAGATTGGCAATTGCATTACTACCTCATATAATACAACCAGAACATTCAGCTACTAACTTGATGACCACGAACTTTAGCGATACTCATTTACAATATACACTACAATTTTGAACCTTAACCCCTTACAATAGAATCTAGTGTTCATATTCTGTAAACTCCAAATATTATCTATCACGGCGTTATGTTCCATTTGTGATGTTTAAAATAATAAAAGCAATTTGGGTCCTATTCTACTGATCATAAGAGTGGATTTGTGTGATAATTTTGAAACTTCTTCATGTAATTTGATTCATAATATCTAGGGGTTAAGGTTGGTTTTTATGTGTTATATGATACAAATATTTCCCGTGTCACTTTTGATCTTTATTCCGGAGCAGTTATGGTTGGTTTTTGTGTGTATTATATGGTTACGAGTCATTTGCTGATTCTCCTCGCTTGAAGTGCTCGCTGGCCGGTCGAGTTTTACAGATTGCTTCTGCAGACTTTCAGAATGGATATTAGAACTGAAAATCTAGATCTAATTTTATGATACACTAGCTGACCAATCCGCAGCTTCGCACGCGTAGTTTTTTAATAAAAACATTACCCTCCTTCTCCGCAGTTGGGTAAAAAGTAGCCTGTGTCCCCCGGAGATAGTGTAGCTTCCCAACAGTGAGAGAGTTTTTTAAATCGGTCCAGTAGTTTCGGAGCCTATCCAATACAAACAAACAAACAAATCTTACCTCTTTATAATATTAAAAAGTTTTGTGTAGATATTGTTCTTTAATATTGTAGAACATACTTTTGTTCTATAATCAATAGTTTCCGCAGCGCATGCGACGAAAGACGTTTTAGGGCACCTTTTTACACCTTGGGTTACGTTACTTAAGTTTTAGTAAGGATTACTAATCTTTTCTAGCAATAAACATAGCCTATGTCACTCAGGGTGAATGTAGCTTTCTAATGGTGAAAGAATTTTAGAAATCGGCACAGTAGTTTTTGAGTTTATTCACTATAAACATACACACAAAAATTTTGTATATTTGTTTTTATTATTTTTATTTATATTTATATTATATTATTTTTGTTATATCTTTCCTCTTTATAATATTAGTACAGACTAGCTGATTGGACCCGGTTTTTTACGGATTATTATAAAAATAAAATGTAGTCTATACATATAACTCAGGAATAGTGTAGTTTTCTATCAGTGAAATAATTTTCAAAATCCATTTAGGATATATAGATAAAAAAAATATTGGGCAGACAAGGGGCAGAACATTTCTCAAGTGGAGATTAGACACTGGAAAACGTAGCGTAGGACGGTCCTCCACTAGATGGAAAGACGACCTGATGATATTTGCCAGGAGCCGCTGGGTGTAGGTCGCATAAAATCGGTCGCTCAGGACGTCTATGGGAAATGAAATTATTTAGTTTGCTGGAAGCGTGCTTGTATTAAGGTCCATTCACACGATGCAAATTTCTTGCCTGTTGCATACTATTAAATTGAAGCAATATATGACTTGCATGGTCTAAACAACACGTAACATGCTTGATTTGTTATACAAGTTTTGTTTCAAAACTGTTCTGGGTGTGAACAGCACATGCTATAATTTATTAAGCAATTCTTGTATTCAACTGGAGTCTTTATTTTCCAAAACCAGAACTGTCCGCTCCAAATATCTGTGCAAATGCCGCAAGTGCAGCATTACGTGCATCACGATTCTTATAATTTCCATTTTCAGTATTCCATAAACACTCATGATTGCGATTACTCTCAATGTACTTTATTAATTCAGCAGAAGCGTATTTTAACACTTTTTGACTCATATTTCTCAATAAACACACTGTGTTTATTGAGTTACTAGAACTTAGTAATTACTGAGTAATTAGTAATTACGAATTTTAGTAATTACTAAAAACAGAGTACTAGAATTTAGTAATTTAGCATTGACTAATTTATAAATAACTGTATAATTTTATTTATTTTGACATTGAACATTTTAATTATGATATATTTTTATTATTAATGTATAATTTAATTAATTTGTTATGTGCATGCCGGTGAAGTTTGTGAAACTAATCAATCATAACTATATCTAAAGGCCCATTTACATGATGCCATGTTCTTGCACATACCAGATAATTAAATGCAATTCATTACACGCAATAATTGACCTTCAAGAATTGTAAGCAACTGTTTACACGCGGATATAAGCTAAAAATGGAATGCAATTATTGAACAAAGGTCTTGACAAAAATAATTGCAAATGTCTTTTGTTTACGCCAATGCAAATAAGTTTTACTTAGAAAACTTTCGTGATTGATTTCAATCATTATTATAAATACGGGATTTATCACGTACCGTCTTATCGGTGTTTCGACCGACAATGTGCGAGGCGAGACGTTATTCGGAGCGGATCGCACTCACCCTGATGAAGGTTCACGAATTTAACCGAAACATTGTCGGTCGAAACATCGATTAGACGGTACGTGATAAATCCCGTATTTATAATAATGATTGAAATTAATCACGAAAGTTTTCTAAGTAAAACTAACAATATCACCATTCGTGCGCTGCCCTTTTCATTTTTTTTTTAATTAAATCAATTAAATCCTTTTTGAAGAACCCCATATTGTAGTAACTTTCTGTTCCAACAGCCGTCAGTTCTAAGTTGTGTTCCTTCACTGATTAAGTATTTGTTTACAAAAGAGTTAAGGAGGGTAAGATAAAAGGGACGTTAGGCACTTCTTTACCTTTTGCATGAAAAGGGACAAAATGTTGAGTTATTTGTTCTGGGTCTGCTACTCCGGTAGAGAACTGGTGTATTTCCATATAATTTTAAGCATGTGTTTACAAAAAAACATGTACTTAGTATAGGGCTAGGTAGCGCGGGTTGAAACTTCCAGCATTAATTATATAATCCTGTTAACAAATCTGCAGGGTTAATCAAATAGGAACAAAGTGAACAAGAACCAAGCTGTCAGTCTGGTGATAACACCCAAACTATGGAAAAACCAGAATATTTTTAGTATGTTATAATGTCATCGTTTATTTTAGCGGGTACCAACGTTAGTTATGAAGTGCAAAGCATGTCACCATTTTCAGGGATATATTGTTTTTAGCATGAAAAATGTTTCATGATGGGAATTTTTGTAATTGATAATCGCTGTAATGTAACGGCGCTGGCGTAGCGGAGCAGGTGGACTGCGAAGGGAAAGTCGCGACGCATCGTTGGGTCAGACCAGCGCAGGATCGTGGGATATGGCACAAACTTAGGGAGTGGGTGAAGTTGGACTGTGTATGATGATGAACAGGTACACCAATGAAAGTAGATATAGTTCATAACCAGAGAGTCAAAAGCTTTTATGGCTGTTTCGATTGCAATTTAGTTCCGATAAAGCCTTGATAAAGTACGTAATCGCTCAATAATCTTTCTGCTCCAACTGCCGTCAGTTCTTCAAGCTAACTGCCTCGCCCATTCTTTGGCTTCGTAATTCTCTTGACTATGTCAGTGATTCAATCTCATAGGGAAGTACCAAGCATAGCCCTTCCCATAGCACGCCACGCTTGAGTGGACTAGAAAACGCAGCGAAGGACTGCTTACACTTGATGAAAAGACGACCTAATAAAACTTCCTGGGAGCCGTTGAGTACCGCACAAACTCGGTCGTTCTAAAGATCTATGGAGGCTATATCTAGCAATGGACGACGTGGACGTCCTATGGCTGATATAGTGATGATGAAAACACATCTGTTTCTTGCCCTAGCAATTGAGGTTTTTAAAATGAGTCAAATATGATTGTTTTTGCTTCGAATCCACCTAAGAAGTATACAGGTAGTAAACCACAGCTTCGGTTTAGTAACTGTATACTTCTTGCATAAATCTTGACAGGTTTTTGGTAACAAGGCAAAGTCAGTTAACTGTTGTTATAAATACGGGATTTATCCTTTACCAGGGTGAGTGCAATCCACTCGCGAAACATTGTCGGTCTAAACATCAATAAAACGGTACGTGATAAATCCCGTATTTAGGTATAATAATGATTGAAATAAATCACGAAAGTGTTCTATGTGTAACAGCTTGTTGTTAATAAAATATGCAGATCCAGTTATGTAAGCCTAAATGCCGTTTAGCCGAGCTAGGAGTAGTCTCCATTGTTATCGCTTATCGCTTGGCAGTCCGCCAGTTCGTGACTATCATATCGCAAATGTGCACCCGCTCTAACAAATAATCATAGTAACATAGCCGACGCCTTATAATGGAAGGTAGAGTTTGCTTTTCTCGCCCTATACTTTCCGTCTTTTGTGGACCTATTTATTGAACTTAAATTGTTTTCAAACTACACCAGGGTTTGTGCGGTGTAGTCGTAAAGCTCTCTTAAAAGTATATAGAAGTTACATGAATCAATTTTAAAATTCTGTTTCTCGTTTTTGCTCGTCGGTTTTATCTATACTAATATTCAAAATTAGAAATATTTGTATTTATGTACATATGTTTGTAACGAACAAACTCAAAAACTACAAATCCGATTTCATAAATTATTTCACTATTAGAATGCTACAATATCCCTGAGTAACATAAAATGTGCGCAGCCGCGGATTGATTAGCTAGTCAGCTAGTATTCATATAAACACGTTATTTGTTTGGTATTGCCAGTTATGACAAGACAAAATTGTATATTCAGTCACAAGCTTTCTATATATGTGTATTGTACTTAGATTGAAGATGGGACGGTCATTGTACGAGTAGGTACGTCTGGCTTGTCCAAACCCGATTTAGATAGCATTTGTACCTATCGTCTGATATATCTTCCTGTCAAAACAACAAGGCACGAGAGATTCACAACGCCAAAGATAACTTTATACTTACTTTGCAAAGTTACTGTGAAACACCGATTCATATATTGTGTTGTTCCTGTATTTTTATGTTCTTTTAAGTATTAGCGTCTGTTTGTTGTGTACAGTTAATGTGAATAAAATGTATTCATTATTTCTACGTTCATCCACACCAACACACATCTACAACCTCCCCTTCTCTCCTAGTTTTAACTATCGTTCATGTATTATGACTTGTATAACTCTATGATAAAATGCAAAATAACCTACTGCCAATAACCACTTCTGTTAACTGCACTCGAGAAGCTCAAGATACAAACTCCATGCTTAGTTTGGGCACCGTTGTAAACCTCATTAAAAATGTTGAACCTAGATCATGTACCTTGGTATCAAAGAGCTTTAGGCTATTTTTTTACATATTTTTACATACATACTGTGACGCCTTTATCCCGGAGCGGTAGACAGAGACCAAGGATCTTCACTTGCTAACATACATACTTCATTTGGTCTTATTCACTCTCATGACATTATTTTATATTAACTATATAGTTTTAAATCTGTTTTAAACAAGAAAAAATAGCTGATCGATATAGAAAATCCCTATAATAATAACATGTTTTGTTAGTTATTATTTGTTTTACTCAGCCGTCCTCATTGTTCACCCACATCCTGTCCATCCAAAGGTTGCCTGAAAGCGATGGCTTTTAGCGTTAAGGCCGCCCATTGTACCTTTGATTTAATTAAAAAAATGAAAAATTATTTATTTACAGCAGTCACATTTAATATAACTTAATACTTCTTAAACTGAATCTTATTAGCTGGGTAACTAATGTAGTGCACAATGCTGACAAGTTATTTACAGTTTATAACAAGTTGGGCCAGTAACCCTCACACTAGGCCAAGCCTGTATCGCGAGGACTAATCAACTCAACGATTTACATTCGTACATATATTTAATTGTGTATTCTCTTTTGTCTGTTTTATTTTATAATGGTGTGCAATAAAGAAATTATTTAATCTAATCATATATTGTAACCGGACAAATTTTAGCAATTTTCTATATAGACTGTTAAGCCACATTTTATAAAAAACGACGCGTGCGGAGCCACGGGCGTACGCTTGTATAATATAAAAATAGACCTTAGTACTTATATACTATATTGACTATGATCTGTAAATGTGGTAATGCGTCGGACGATCAATCAATTAGCCGTAATGGCGGCGCGCCTGTCGGTAGCCGTTGCCGATGTCCGGTACAATACTCACTTATAACTCCCCACGCAAAAGCATACATACATACATATTCAGATAAATCTTTATTGTTACACCAGATAACAATTAATTACATAAAAAAACTTACCACCTAATTTTATAAATGCGATAGTGAGTTTATTGATCGAACGAAGCTAGATCTCCAAATCAGCTTGGGCAAATCGGCGTTGTATGTATGTATGTTTGTTTGTCCGAGGATAACTTTCGAAGCGTAGATTCAATCATCGTGAATATATAGGTAGTTAGAAATAGCACAATTTTGGTGTGCCTAAGTAAGGGAGGGAGGGGTTGTTAGAGAGGGTAAAATAATGAAAGTGAGACTATTAGGTCAAATATGACGTCAAATGAAAGGTGTTCATTGGTTCATTTCAACCCCGTTTATAGTCGTAGTAGATTCCTTGCAGTTTTTGACTTAATAGCCATAATAAAAACTGAACTTTGAAAACATTCACAGGGTACAGCAGTGACCCCAAAATGCTGAAATTTGGTATGCGTGTAACTTTAATATAAGCAAATATAGGCAAAAGTCTAAAATCCAGAATAACTGCAATTTGTACTCGTAGTATTTTGGTTATTTATTTCGTGACACTATTTTGATAGTCAAAGATTACGCAAAATCTCAGTTCGGGGGGAATCAATAGCTATTTATTTGTTTGTTTATAACGTTTTCACGTCACCGTCGTGACGGCTGAACCGATTTCGATAAAATTTGTTATATTTGTTTTACATAGATTATAACCTGGATTGAGACATAGGCTACTTTTTATTGACAAAGCACATGTGCGAAGCCGCTGACGGTAGCTAGTTAGGTTTAATATTACAAAACACAACGCATCACACATCACATACTGTACGTTTTAGCAAATAGTTTTAAGTATTATAATATGTATGTTAGTGAATAAGGTTTATATTTATATGGGCCGTAGAATTAACTTTTAACATATTGTACTTGTGTATTGATGCCTGAAATAAAGATTTATTATTATTATAATCCTAAATAGGTGAGATTGTGTCATATTGATAGTTATTGAAGCATATGGTGACTGTCAATATAACAAAGCGCAAGGGGCAAAGTTGGTGCGGGCGGTTAAAGGGTTTTGAGAGGTGTGTTGCAACTTCCCTGAGCGCTACTCCCGACTTTATGCCTGCTTTTTTAGCATATGTTCTGCTTTTGCGCCTCACCTTTGACCGGCCAACTAAAGCAAGCCAATGGGCTGGGGTCTCTGTCGACCCCAGGGAACAATGGGGCTCATTCGCGGTGTGGCGACGCATCAAACGCTGGCCAGAAGCGCCCTGCAGAGTATTATTACTGTTATTTACTCCGTATAAACTGTGATTCTCATAAAAGTTGAGGGTCAAGACTTTATAAGCTGGAACGCGAATAAACTAATTAATTTGTAAGTCCTTTTCATGAGTCGCAATTTTAAAATGAATGCTCCTGAGACTTGGTCGAGATAAATAAGCATTGCAGCTTCGTGCCTTTATAAGTCCCTGTTGGTGCTAACCTTACTCAAAAATAGATCTGTTGTGTCAGAAAATTCAGGTCTTAATTGGAATTGCCTTAATGTTTGTTTAATTTCTATTTTATAATTACATAACATAGGATTCTACACACAATAATTAAGATTATTTTGTAATAAATTAAATGTAAACATAGTTAGTTTATATATGTATATATATATATTATATGTAGTATGTACATAAATATGCTTCAAGATACTTTTACGCGCGGCTTCGCAAGCGTGGTTAGTCAATAAAAACATTATCCACCCTTTGCACAGTCGGATAAAAAGTAGCCTAGGTATATGTCCCAATCCCGGTCATAATCTATCTGTATACCAAACTAACTATTGCCAGCGGCTTCGCACGCGTGGTTTGCCAATAAAAAGTAGCCTATGTGTTAATTCAGGTTATGATCTACGTACATACCAAATTTCATTGCAATCGGTTTAGCCGTTCCGGCGTGAAAGAGTAACAAACATCCATACATACAAACTTTCGCGTTTATAATATTAGTAGGATGTGAGTAGATAAAAGCCTTGAGTATCCTTACTGACAGACATGATCCATAGTTACGTGTTCACGACGAAACGGCTGGACCGATTTCTATTAAATCCTATTAATTATTATAAACGCGAAAGTTATGTATGGATGTATGGATGTTTGTTACTCTTTCACACCGGAATGGCTGAACCGATTGCGATGAAATTTGGTATGTACGTAGTTCATAACCTAGATTAACACTTAGGCTACTTTTTATTGGCAAACCACGCGTGCGAAGACGCTGGCAACAGCTAGTTTGGTATACAGATAGATTATGACCGGGATTAGGACATACCTAGGCTACTTTTTATCCGACTGTGCAAAGGGTGGATAATGTTTTTATTGACTAACCACGCTTGCGAAGCCGCGCGTAAAAGTATCTTGAAGCATATTTATGTATATACTACAAGCTTTAGAAATAGAATATACCCGTTTTAGAAAAAAGTTATCTAAAGGAGATTGGCAAACCTATTAGAACGTGGTGCCCGAACCCAATAACTTATTAATGAAATGAAATGAAATGAAATGAAAATATTTATTTACTACAAAATGCACGTAGGTACATAGCTTAACTTAGGTTACAGTTTTAGTAAGTACAATTCGTAGGGCAGGGTAAACATTTAGAGGTACCTGTCGTCTCCTCACTAGGCTAAGCCTGTATCGAGGAAACATTATAAACAACTTTTCATAAACGAATTCTCGCACAGTAGACAGTAATAATAGTTGTAAAAGCTAATTATGCACCGATTTACTTGATAGATAGGGGAGTTCAAGATAAATAAATATTGTATAATAATTATGTATGTATATAGTACCTATAACAAAAATATATATTGTAAAACTTAAATATTCCAATGAAGTTAACTTTCGAATATTATAATGTCCTCGGTTTCTTGGTAAGTTATTGTAGCTAGCCAAATATTAATCATACGTTTTGCTTCACTAACTGATTTATTTTTGATGTCACAGTATTTTGCGACATTGTTGTAGACGTGTAACTTCATAAAACAACCTAAACGTTGTGCAAATTTTGTATTAACGGGAGGGGTTGGTAATTTAAAGACTCTGCGGTTTAATAAGTAGTCGTACTCTGGGGATGTTATGACAGATTTATGCGTTATCAGAGATGTTTTTAGCACAAAGAGTTTGCGCACACTTAGAACACCAGCATCTATGTAAAGAGACGTCGTGGGATATCTATAGGGCTTGCGTAACATCACCTTAAGAACAGATCTCTGAGCTCTTTCCGCCTGTATGATAATGGATTTAGCGGCACTGCCCCAGCACGTAATGCAGTAAACTATCAGGGATTGGCATAAAGCATAGTAGACCGACGTAAGTGTGTCGACGCTTGCAACATACCGCAGATTTCTCATTATACTGATAATTTTTCTAATACGAGCCGAAAGAAACGCAATATGAGATTTAAAGGAGAGTTTTTCATCAATTTGCACACCAATATATTTTAAAGCCTGTGTTCGTATAAGTGGTTCACAATTGCATGAGTTTGCAATGCAACAGTTGTTGTGGATTCTGAGACATGCGTTTTCTACAGGGGCTGAGGCCTTGGTTTTATGAAAGCACAAGTACACAGTTTTTTTTGTATTTAGTGTGAGGAGATTTTGTTCTAGCCACTGTGAGATTAGCACCATACCACGTTCTGCAGTGGCATATACCGCAGGCCAAGTCAGACCATGAAATATTATAGCGGTATCGTCTGCATAGCACAAAATGTCTGCGTTTTCTAGAGGCGTATCGTGTATATCATTGATATACAACAGAAATAATGTAGGCCCCAGAATACTTCCTTGGGGTACACCAAACTTGATTGATTGTGAGCTGCTAGTATACTGACCAATTTTAACACACTGTCTCCGATCTGTTAAATAGCTCTTGAACCAGTTCAATGCTACTCCCCGGACCCCAAGGCCATCCAACTTTTGCAGGAGAATAGGAACGGAGACAGTGTCGAACGCTTTGGCCAGATCCAAAAATACGCCGACACAGCATTTTCCAACATCCAAATTTGAGGATACAACATTTGTAAGTAAAGTAATGGCGTCCTCAGTACTTTTTCCCCTGCGAAAACCAAACTGTTTGGATGCAATCAATTTTTGAGACTCCATGAAGTTTACCAAACGTTTATTTGCAAGTTTTTCAAGGATTTTAGAGAAAGTTCCCAAGAGTGAGATCGGACGATAGTTATCTACAGAGCTTTTAGACCCATTTTTATGGATTGGGGAAACAGATGCAATTTTCCATACATAAGGAAAAATACCATGCGAAAGGCTTAGGTTAAATATAAAAGTGAGTGGTGTAATGATAGCATCTTTTATGAATTTTATCAGGGAATTACCAAAACCGTCTATTCCAGGGGCTTTATTATTTTTTAAATTCATAATAATTTTTTCAACTTCTTCATTGTCCGTTGGACTCATGAATATAGAGTCAACAGGGGAGTTTTTTATTTTAACTGATTTGGAGAGATTATCTTCGCTCGTTTTTAACTTGGAGAGTATTTGATCAGCAAGCCGTTGACCAATCGATGCAAAGTGACTATTTGTTAAGTCAATGGATTGCTGTGCATTCAAACAGCCCTGAATTGTTAATAGTTCTGATGGTTCCTTATTAAAATGTGTTAAGTTACAGATATTCCTGATAGTTTGCCAAAGTTTTTTTGGGTTTTCTTTGTTTGCTTTAAGTTCTTTATTTTCATAAACAGATTTTAATTTACGTAAGAGGTAATCTCTCACCTGTTAGCTATACATCAATATTCTAAATATAATCTGAGCCTAAAAATGTGTTTTATTATTAGGTACATTTATTAACTGAAAGAATATACAGTTTGTTAAATATCTCTTTTAAACTAAAAATAATTAGTTGGAACATCTACAAGGTAGATATAAGTAGAAGGTATAATCGTTCTCACAATTGGTAAAGTTTATTTGTATTTTTTTATTTATGTAAAATGTATGTAATAAAAGCAGCCGTTTTCGCCAAATTTAATTATGAAAAATAAAGAGGTTTTGTAGCTCTCGTGTACAAAACCTCTTTACATACGACTGTACAATCCGATTCAAATGAATTCCCAAACCTCGCGCAGGCACATCTACATAACACGATTTGCGAACTATGAGCTAACCGAGTGCTCAAACTAGAGCTAGCTAGAGTATGAACACTGTTCATACCTGAATGAAATGATTTATAGAATTTGTATTTTCGTATATTCTTTTAATAAGCCTAATCTTTTGACTTATGAACCTATATATATTCCCTAAAAACATTGGTAAAACAACAACAGCATCAAAATGCGAGAGAAAACAAATTGGATTGTCCTCTAGTGGTAAAACTCTAGTGGTAACAAAATGGTGCTCTTTTTACCCATGAGTCTCATCCTGTGTATATCGTTGAATAGGTCTCTAAAAATATTATAAGGTTTCCTCATTACTCTTTTGATACAAGAGTCTGTACGAAATATTTAGCTTCATGGAACCAATTTCGCAATAGTGTTTCTCTCCTCCCCCTTTACCTACCTACTAGCCAATTATACTACCAATTAATATAGCGACCAAGAGCTGGCGCTTATCTGGGTCAACGCATAAGCATTGCAATTCAGCGGGGCAATGCAGCCAGCGTCTTGGGGACATTTCCGCCTGGTAGTGATCTGGAGCAGTTGAGCTATCTATAGATCGTTTGCAACGGTCTTTAGATGATTCAACTGTTTCTTTTGTATTTTGTTGTGATTAATTATATATTCTTTCTGTTATTAAAGGCATTATCCTAGATAAAAACAGAAAAAATATAGGTACTATATCTTTAACTTTAAGCTATATAAATTTGTCACACAACTCAAAGACATCCTCCATTATAACGGGAATTCAGACGCTCATAGTAGCGTTGTGGGCTTCCAACTCCGTTGATTGTACATAGATATTTTGTATATATTACGTCCTTGTTTTTGTTTTAATTATTGCTTATTATTTTTTCTGCTTCTCATTTATGTGTCTGGTAATTTTAATTAGTAGTGGTTATGTCCTCGAACATGCTTTTCTTTTCGTTTCCTCGACGAGATAGTTCTGTTTTTCTGTGCGCACATAAGTTACGTTTCAAGCCAGATCAAATTGTTATTTTAGTTAAGTTTTATTTATATTGCTTGTATGTAATACATATCTTATTTTACAAATAAAATATAATACAGTCGCACTGACAACTTGCATTAAACACGCCACAGACGAGTAGTGAAGACTATATAATAAAACACTCCTTTTTAAAGTGAGGCCTTTTTTCATGCCAAAAACTTGTAAAGAGATCAAAGTTATAAAAAATTGTTAAATAATTTTGTAAAGTCTTATATTTATTCAAATAACCTGTATTTATTCATGTTCAAAGTTTAAGTAGAACTTCTATATTTCAAGGCATAAAGCATTTTTACAAAATATGATTTATGTAATCACGCTAATAAAAATGCGAACGTTGGATGTTTGTTACTCAATCGCGTCATGACACCTGAACAGATTTCGATGAAATATGGCATTAAGATCTGATTTTGATCTGAATTAAAACATAGGCTATATTTTATTGACAAACCATGGGTGTAAAGCCACGGGCGGAAGCTAGTGAGATAATATTTCTAGAGATTTAACAAAGTCTAGAGCACAGACGCCCGACTTTCAGTTTATTGCAAAATTCATGTTGGTGCGTACCCAGAAGTACCACCAACTTTTCTTGGTAGCACGAGAAAGAAGTAGAAATCACTTCCGGTGTGCCTATGTTGATCGACTGGTCAACCGTGTTTAATGCAGACTCCATGGATAACAAAATTGCTATTTTCAATACTTTAGTTACGTAACTATTTGATATCCATGCACCATTTCGTGCCATTAAGTTGAAACATAACCCGGCTCCCTGGCTCACTGATGAAATTAAAACACTTATTCATAAAAAATCGGTTGCTAAAACAAAGTACAAAATAGTTTCAAGTGAGTACAACAAAAACAAGTATTAAAATTCTCGAAATCGCTGCAATAGAGTGTGTAGGGACGCACAACGTCGCCATATCCATGAATCCGTTTCCGATGAAGATCCAGCTAAAGTCTGGAAGTTTCTGAGATCGTTAGGAGTTGGTAAATCTTGCCAGGATTCAATTCCTAGCGATTTAAACATTGACTCCCTTAGTCAACATTTTTCTTCATCTTCTTACATTGCTGATGCTGATAAAATCAGTTCAATTAATTTTCTCTCTTCGTTACCAACTCCTGATCATTTTCCTTTTCTATTTAGCCAAATCACCGTTGCTGACGTTAAGAAAAGTATTTTGTCAATTACATCCAATGCTGATGGGCTTGACGGTATCAGCCGCAATATGCTTATTCCTATCCTTGATATCATTCTACCTACCTTCTGCCATCTCTTGAACCACTCCCTAATGACCGGTACCTTCCCTTCCATTTGGAAGGAAGCCCAAATAATTCCTCTTCCTAAGAAACCTAATCACAAATCCTTTTCTGAATATCGCCCGATTTCTATCTTTCCTTTTCTCTCCAAAGTTCTCGAACGCTTGGTCCATAATCAATTAAACTCCTTTTTTTCCTCCTATAGTCTCCTTAATCCTCTGCAGTCTGGCTTTCGTAAAGGCCACAGTACTGTCACTGCTCTAATCAAAACCACGGACGATATACGAATGGGCGTGGAAAATGGGCAACTTACCGTGCTGACTTTACTTGATTTCAGTAATGCGTTCAACACCGTAGATTTTGATATTCTCCTGGCAATACTTAGCTCCCTTAACGTATCTCCAGCGGTGATTGGTTGGTTTTTCAATTACTTGCACGGGCGCCGTCAGCGTGTTCGACTCGAGGAGTCTCTCTCTTCGTGGTGTAATACGTCTGCTGGTGTACCTCAAGGTGGCGTTTTATCTCCTCTTCTTTTTGCAATCTACATAAACTCTATTTCTCTTAATCATTCTTCGCCTTTTCACCTCTACGCAGACGATCTTCAGATTTATAATCAAGCTACGCTCAGTAATATTGCTGATGCTGTTGACGTTACCAATTGCGATTTACGCCGTATAGGTATATAATGCGGTTCATATGTGAATTAGTGAAATGAACATGCGAGATGAACTTTCTAGAGTCTGTTTATAATGAGTCCTGGAGAGCCAGATTGCTCTGCGGTCGTATGCTAAAACAATTACACGAGTCAAAGCGTTTGTTCTGAGGATTTGGCAAATAACATTATTTATTCACTAAAAGTTGCTACTAGATAGAACACTAATAAACATTATAATAGCGGACGCAACCCGAGTTCGCACGAATTTTTTATTTCAGATTAAAATCCATAATTACTTAAAAACTAAGACAAAATTAAATACATAAACAAAAATTATTACACAACTAAATTACATACAATTTTGTCAAAATGAACTAAAAAATATCCTATTTAATTTATTTTCTATTTTTCATACACTAAAGATTGCCTGGAAGAGATAATATTTAGCTACAAGGCCGCGCATTGTACTTATTGATCGAGGGAAGTGAGATCTCCAAATCAACTTGGGCAAATCGGCGTTGGTTGTATGTATATTTGTCAGAGGATAACTTTCGAAGCGTTGGACCGATCATTGAAATTTGATACATAAGCGTGATAAGATACAAATTAAATAAGCTAAAAATTTTGGGGGCTGGTGCGATATTGGGGTTCATGAGGGGTAAAAAAATTAACATGAGACTATTCGGTCAAAAGGGAAGTCAAATGAAAGGTCTTCATTAGTTCATTTCGACCACGTTTTAGGGTTCCGTAGCCAAATGGCAAAAAACTGAACCCTAATAGATTCGTCATGTCTGTCTGTCTGTCACCGAACTGTTCACTAGGTGAAAGAGATCTAGTAAGTAGTTTTTATTAATACGTCATAAATCGTAAACCGCAATTTATCTTTCATTCAATCAACTCAAATATAAAAAAATAACTATTTTTTTAAATTAATTTAACTATATTAAAAAACTACAAGAACTTTTATATTATGTTACTTGCTGCTACGGAACCCTTCATGGGCGAGTCCGACTCGCACTTGGCCGCTTTTTACTTTTAGTTAAGTCCTTGCAGTTTTTGATTTATTATCCATATTAAAAAAAACTTAGACGAAATTCACAGGGTCCACCAGTGACCCCACAGTGCTGAAATCTGCGTGGCTAACATGGCAGGCACGAGATAATTTTGTCACGCCATTTTGTCGTCGTATCTCTACATCTCGACTGTCGGTAACATAGAGTTCACTTATATCATGTCGTTCTGTCAAACGAAGACTTCGTGACAAATTTCTCTAAAACCGTAACATACACGTCATATTTTCTCATGACTAGTCGACTTTTGACATCTAAACTTGACTAATTTGTCGTCGATGATTCTGTTCGACGAGATTGAGAGACAGCAGCGATTTTTTCTATAAAATAAATTGAAATCGGTTCAATTTGCTGAAAAAATGTCAGTGCCGTATTATAAATATATTGCAACAATTTATGAAGAGAGATGATTCAACGGAAAATTCAACAAAAGCGGATACGGGATATCTGCAACTCGTTTGATCTCCGTGACAGCGAGTTTCAAGCGCTTTGGCGCATATCTAAGCCAATGGCTTTGTACGTAATAGAGAAACTGCGAGTGGACCTCGAGCCTCGGAGTGGCGACGCTATGCCTGTAAAAAATGACATTTTGTCTCGAGAGGCTGGTGAGAGACTGTGAGATATTTCTCTGTCTTGACACGTATGTTACCGCTAACGAGTAAATCTCAAATCGACAAATTTTTCTCATCTCGTCTCGATTTTATCTCGTGCCTGCCATGTTAGCCATGCTGGTATGCGTATAGCTTTAGAAGCAGAAATATAGGCAAAATTCTGAAATTTAGAATAACTGCAATTTCTATCCCTAAAAAGAAAAACTATTAAACGTCACACTATTTTATTAATGAAAGATTAAGCGTTATATTTTTTTTTGTGAGACTTGCCAGATCTCAGTTCGGTGCGAACCACTAGTTTAAAAGAGTATTTTCATTTCTCTATTTATTTTAATGGTGTGCAAATTTAGAAATATTATCTATTTATCTATGTATCAACACATACTCACGCGAGTGTAGAGGTGCGTGCGCATAAAGATCGAAGTTAATCATTCGATTCAGATTTACAAAGACAAATGGATCTGTCCAAACATTTAAATGCACTATAATAAGAACACTAAACATGTGTATCGACGGATGGACACAGAAACATGCCAACTCTAAAACTGAACAAAGTTAGTCTGTGAGAGGCAAATGTATTTTAACCCTGACGCAAAACGGAGTACATTTGCTTGAAGTTCTTTATGGTTGCTGAAAAAACATCTGAGGAAGCTAAATAAATGAATAAACATGGCTCGACATTTCACACAGAGCTATCTAGCCCCAAACTAAAGAGAGCTTGTACTATGGGTACCAGATAACTGATAAAATACTTATATACTTTTTTTGTAAATACATTAGGTATATAGAGAAACAACCAGACACGGAACAAATATCTGTAGATCATACAAGCATTTGTTTCGCGGCGGGAATCGAACCCGCTACCTACCTACCTCTTGCGTCTCAGCCGGTTATTCGCCCACTGTACCACGGAGGTCGTCAATTTTTTTTCTGACTAACTAACTAGCTATTGGCCTCAGAGGCCGTTGCAGCTTAACGGAACTTTTAGCGAGCGCAGATGGCGTTCAGCCCAGTAGTTTTGATGCTATGACTATCCTGTAAGTTTTTAAGTCAGTCCTGTAAGTTTTTAATGAGGCAACTAGCGCAAGGGCACCACTTAGGCACGAACCTCGGCTGGGGCTGTGCCAGGATGGGTATAAGACAAAAAGCAGGTACATGTAAAACGGCAAGTGAAGGGACTCGTCGACCTCGCCAGCAAGGTCAGTGTGTCTGTGAAAGGAAAGCATTACAATTTGAACATTCCCATTTAAATAAATTATTATTTTTCAGCTGTATGCGTCAGGTTGTCAACGCGCGAGTGCTCCCTTGTTTGGTATTACAAATGTATGGGATATGACAGCCGCCTACCATTAGGTCGGTCGTGTGCTTCTTTGACAACTTAGTAGTCATCATATCAGCCGTAGGACGTCCACTGCTGGACAAAGGCCTCCATCATTGATCTCCAGGAACTGCGGTTGGAAGCGGCCTGCATCCAACGCCGACCTGCGGTTCTTACCAAGTCGTCTGCCCATCTTGTAGGTGGACGTCCTACGCTGCGCTTGCCGGTCCGTGGCCTCCATTCGATAACCTTCCGGCCCTATCGGCCATCTGTTCTGCGCGCTATATGGCCTGCCCATTGCCACTTCAACGTGCTAATCCGTCGGGCTATGTCGGTGACTTGAGTTCTCCTACGTATCTCCTCATTTCTGATTCGATCCCGTAGAGAAACCCAGAGCATAGCCCTTTCCATAGCTCGTTGAGCGACTCTGAGCTTGTTCATAAGGCCAATAGTGAAGGACCACGTCTCGGTTCCATATGTCATCACTGGTAACACACACTGATTGAATACTTTCGTGTTAAGGCACTGAGGCATGTTGGACGAAAAGACGTTGCAAAGTTTCCCAAACACTGCCCATCCGCATTGGATTCGACAATTAACCACTTTCTCGAAGTTGGACCTAACTAATTGGACTGTTTGTCCTAGGTATACATACGCGTCGACAACTTCAAGAGCCGAGTTCTCAACCATAACTGGGGCAGGGACGACATGGACATTCGACATGATTTTCGTCTTGTCCATGTTCATTTTAAGTCCTACCCGTTGGGAGACTCGATTGAGGCTTTCGAGCATCGTGCTGAGCTCTTCCATCGACTTTGCCATGACCACAATATCGTCGGCAAACCGAAGGTGAGTGATGTATTCGCCGTTAATATTGATGCCCAGTCCTTTCCATTTCAGAAGCTTGAAGGCATCTTCCAATGCGGTCGTAAACAGTTTAGGAGAGATGATATCTCCCTGTCTTACGCCTCTTTTTAAGGGAATCGCCTTCGAGCTCTGTTCGTGTACTCGGACTGACATAGTGGCGTTTTTATACAAAAATGAACAAAGACAAGACGAAAATCATGTCGAATGTCCATGTCGTACCTGCCCCAGTTATAATTGAGAATTCGCTCAACCATAACTGGGGCAAGGACGACATGGACATTCAACATGATTTTCGTCTTGTCCATGTTCATTTTAAGTCCTACCCGTTGGGAGACTCGATTGAGGCCTTCGAGCATCGTGCTGAGCTCTTCCATCGACTTTGCCATGACCACAATATCGTCGGCAAACCGAAGGTGAGTGATGTGTTCGCCGTTAATATTGATGCCCAGTCCTTTCCATTTCAGAAGCTTGAAGGCATCTTCCAATGCGGTCGTAAACAGTTTCGGAGAGATGACATCTCCCTGTCTTACGCCTCTTTTTAAGGGAATCGCCTTCGAGCTCTGTTCATGTACTCGGACTGACATAGCGGCGTTTTTATACAAACACTTCAACACTTCGATGTACCGATAGTCAATACGGCATCGTTGGAGAGACTCAAGTACTGTCCATGTTTCGATCGAATCGAAGGCTTTCTCATAGTCCACAAACGCGAGACATAGCGGCAAGTTATACTCTTCGGTCTTCTGTATGACTTGCCGCAGCGTATGTATGTGGTCTATGGTACTGTAGCCTTTACGGAACCCGGCTTGTTCGGGAGGCTGGAAGTCATCAAACCTGCGTTCGAGACGGTTCGCGATGACCGTCGAAAACAGCTTATAAACATGGCTCAAAAGCGGGTCTGTAATTCTTAAGCAAGGTGTTGTCACCTTTCTTGAAGAACAGAACCACCACGCCCCCGTTCCATGCTTTTGGCGTCGTACCTTCAAGCAAGGCGGAATTAAAGAGCTTCTGAAGGACTTTAAGTACCGGTGATCCACCCGCTTTCAGAAGTTCTGAAGTGATTCCGTCCTCACCCGGCGCCTTGTCTTTCTTAAGCTGTTTCAAGGCCATCTTGATCTCATACAGGCTGATGTCCGGAATATTTTCGGTATAATGTTGGGTCAGTTTGGCTCTTGGGTCGTTGGCCGCACTGCAAACAGGTTTAGTGACCGAATCGTAGAGCCGTCCATAGAACCTTTCGACTTCCCTTAACACTTCCGCTTTACTTGACTTTATGCTGCCATCTTCCCTTTTCAGCTTTGTCATGCGGCTCTGCCCAATAGAATTATCTCTCGCGAACACTTTAGAGCCTTTATTCCGCTCTATCGTATCTTTAATACGAGATGTATTAAAGGTACGAATATCGTGCCGCAAGGATTTCCAAATCTTTCTATTGAGCTGCCTATGTGACTGAGCATCATCGGGAGACTGCAGTCGCAAAGAACGTCGTTCAGCCATGAGGTTAAGGGTGTCATCAGAGAGTTTCTGAGGTCTATTGGTACGGGGGGTCTTAAAGAACTGGGACCCCACAGTATGGACGGTTTCTACGAACCTTTTATTGATCTCATCCACTGATGCATCTACTTCTAGACAGTCAAAGCGATTTGCAAGTTCGAGTTGAAAGCTTTCGAGGTTTTGGATATGTGCGCGAGTGGGTCGGAGCGTAGATTTCATCAAACGGGACCTTTCAAGTTTAACGTTCATATTCAATGTGGCTCTAACAATTCGGTGATCACTGCCGGTTTTCACCCTGTGAATCACAGAGACATCATTGAATATCCGTTTCTTGTTGGTCAAGATGAAATCAATCTCATTTCTCGTGGAACCGTTGGGACTCATCCAGGTCCATTTCCTGTGAGGCGGCTTCTGGAAAAAAGAATTCATCATAAAGAGTCCTTCTTTCTCCAGAAAATCGACCAGCCTCTGTCCCCTGGGGTTCCGTTGCCCATATCCAAATTGCCCCACTCTCAACTCATCATCGCTTCTCATGCCTAGCTTTGCATTGAAGTCCCCCATAACAACAATAAAGTGAGTTTTGTTCATATGTATGGCTCTACTGATGTCCGCATACATAGACTCTACTTCTTTATCTGGGTGTGAAGAAGTCGGCGCGTATACCTGAACGACCTTCAGCGAATATCGCTTAGATATTCTGAGTGTCAGGTACGCGACCCTGCTCGACACACTGTCGATGGTGATAATGTTGTTGATGAGTGACTTGTGAACGAGAAACCCAACACCACCTTGGGACTGTTGGTCGCCCTACCGGTAGTATAGTAGGTTACCAGACTTAAGGGATGTCGTGTCCTCGCCCTCTCTACGGACTTCTGATAACCCCAAAATGTCCCAGTGTAATCTACTAATTTCTTCTTCCAGCTCAACAATCTTTTCGTCTGTCCTCAAAGTGCGGATGTTGTGTGTTACCAGGGCCAGTGGTCGTCGTAGGGTTTGGTAGTCTCCCGATCCGATCGTCCGATCGTCTCCCGGGGATTCTTAGCACCCCTGGCTTTGCCGTTACCGTGGCTGCTACCGTAGCCAGGATTAGCAGGGCCGCCGGGGACTCGGGGCCTGGTTTTATGTTGTAAATCCATGAGGGGGTTGTTGCCATACTCGCCACGCTTTGCAGGCGGGTTGACGAGCGCAGTATAGGTATTGAAAACACGAAAAGACGCTGCTGCCCATCTTTCGGAGGTATCCCTTAGCAGACTCCTACTGCATCCACGGGTATGAGCGGAGGGGCAACATTCTATTGCCGGCGCCCCACGGCTTTAGTAGTGTTCATAAATAATGCTGGACATTGCACACAACGATCTAGTCTAAACTAAGCAAAGCTTGTACCTACTGTGGGAACCAGAGAACTGATACAATACTTATATACTTTTCTTTTTGTAAATACCTGCTTGTAATATTTATCCTAATATACTTCTGTACGTGTGTTTGTCACCTAATTTCAACTAAACCGCTGTACCGATTTGGATGAAATTTTGTGTGCATATTTCAATAGCTTTCTGGATGGGTTAAAAGTACAATTGAACCCGATAGGTGGTCCTGGCGCTGTTGTTGAGATCTAAAAAATTGTGGAAAAAGTCACGGGCTAACAATTAGTATACTAGTGGTTCGCCCCGACGACCTGAGATCTCGCGAGTCTCCCATAAAAACAAAAAAATATTATTTGGAATCTATTTATAACCCACCGACTTGACCTACAGTTTCATTCAAATTACAGGAAACGGGAGTTCGGGAGTTCATGTTAATTAGTTACTTTTTTGGGATAGAAATTGCAGTTATTCTGGATTTCAGACTTTTCCTATATTTGTTTCACTAAAGCTGCTTGCATACCAAATATCAGCACTGTGGGGTCACTGGTGTACCCTGTGAATTTTGTCAGTTATTTTTTTATTACGGTTAATTACTTAAAAATTATAAGATTTAAACTAAAAATAAAAACGGGGTCAAAATGTACTCATCAAGACCTTTTATTAGAAGTGCTACTTTACCAGATAATCTCATTATGGTTTTTTTTACCCTCTTGAACCCCAATATCTCAACAAACCCCCTACATTTTAGTTTATTTAGTCTCATGAAAATTGAGCCATCACTACCTAGCTATATGCCAAATTTCACGAAGATCGGATAAACGCTTCGAAAGTTATCCTCGGGCAAATATACGTACTTACATACATACATGATACATAGAACGACGATTTGGTGAGTTGATTTGAAGGTATCGCTTCGCTAGATCAAATATAATCATAATAATTATTAATATGTATATTATTATATTAACATTAATATTTTAAATGTGAAAGTTTGGATGTTTGTTTATTTATTTATTTGTTTGTTTGTTACTCAATCACGTCGTAACGGCTGACCCGATTTCGATGAAATTTTGTATATACGTAAATTATAACCTGGATTAACATATAAGCTACTTTTATCCCATAAATCAGGTCCCATGGGATATAAATGAGGTGTCAAGTCATGTTGCAACAGCGAATTTAGCTTATTTCTAGGTTACCTCATCATTATACTCATTTAGTAATGTAACACTTGCACGAAGTCACGGGCAACCGCTAGTATACTATTATTTTATAGGGTAGAGTTCCTTGTGAAAGTGCATGTACCTAATTCTGCCGCCAAGCAGCATAGGTGTATTTCGGTTTGAAGGGTATGATTGCCGGTTAAATTACAGGAACATGAGGCATTACACCTGTATGCCTTAAGTTGATGGACGCAGGGCATTGCATCGTAGGGCACATTTATAAAGTGCGTAACCTACGAGGCAATTCTCTAAAAAAAATAGAGAAAATAATATTATAAGGCTGGTCATTTCACACAGCGCTATTCAACCCCACACGAAGCAGAGCTTGTACTATGGGAACCAGTTATCTGATAGAATACATATATACTTTTTTTACATACTTATAATATATAGAGACACAACCAGACCCGTACCAAATATCTCTAGATCATAAACGTTTGTTCCGCGGTGGGAATCGAACCCGCTACCTTCCGCGTCTCAGCCGGCTATTCGCTGCCTGTACCACGGAGGTCGTCGAAAAGGTCGTTGAGAGAAACATCCAGACCCGGAATAAATGTCTGTAGACTGTGCAAACATTTAATTACTTAATATTAGATATATTACTATGAATATAATGTCTGTTTGTTGTTTGGTCAGATATATTCTCTAGCTAGACCGTTGTTGGGGTAAGTAGCGTTTCCATGGAATTCCGTTTGGTTTCTGCTGAAACTGGATCCTCTATTTACTCTCTACATACAAAGTGCTTCGGAGAATTTAAGTTAACTCGGAAAAGGGTGATTCGATCCACAAAAAAAACTTTCTTAAACATTTCATCATCATCATCATCAACGTAAGAAGACAGCGTCTTTCATGCCCAGAGTTGACACTTGTAATAACACTATCATTAGAAGTCTAAATACTTTCAGAATGCTCAGACGTTGGGTGGATATTTCCACCTAAACTATAGGACGTACGTACCAATTTTTTAGTAAGTTATAGATCCTGCATTGTTATCGTTAGCAATGACAATAAATATTTAATTTTGGGCATTTCAAACAGCCTTATTTAGCCCAAAACAAAGGTACAAATTACCAGATAATTGGTAGAATACTTATAAACATTTTTTATTTCGTAACTTTCTATAAGGTGGCCGGAACATTGACGTCCAAAAAACATGTAGGTCCCTCCTCGAAAGTAATTACTCGAAAGTAATAGAGAAATACTCAAACCACCTATAAATAGGTATCACAAACATCTGTAGATCCTGCAAAATACGGCGCCCATCAGATCCGCAACCTCCTGCAAAGGCCTCTTGAAATTACAAACATACATTGATTTATTTATCTACCAGAAATGTAAATTGATTTGGGTTATTTATGTCTTAAAACAGCTTAAAACTAATATTAGGTTTAATTTTATATTAAATTCTCTAAATAGTTTAAGTCCGTATTTCACCATCTCTGAGTAACGCGGATAACGGATAAAAACATATACGTTTTGATTCAACATGAAAACAGATAAAGATAGAATTATATTTATCCGTTAATTAAAGTTAAAAGGCTATGTAAGACGGCTGCCAGTAATTGGACTTAACAGCTAATTTATTGGCTCAATAGATAAATTGACTTGGCCTTCTCTTTTACTGAATTTACGGTTCGTTTAATATTATTTAAGCCCTCGTGACTTTGATTTTAAGCTAGAACTTAGAACCAAATTAATTGTAGGATTCGAATGAGTAATTGCTTAAATATTGTATTGACATATTTCTCAATAATCCATGGGAAAAGATGTTATACTACAGTATGTGGAAAGGGCTCTCCAGTTTGTACAGTAGGTAATAAATAAATAAGTTATAAAAATGCAGGACATTTCATTGTAATTACATACTTATAATAATACTACTATTATAATAATACTTATAATAATAAAAAAAATAGGGTACATCAGCCACATACAGGCTAAACACCTAGGCCAATAATCACAAAGTCAAGTCTCTGTAGCCGAAATCGGCTAGGAGGATTATTATTATTATTATATAGAAAATCATCCAGATCCGAAACAAATATCTGGTTAAATATCTGGAAAAAACATGGTTAATAATCATTATCTGTCGTCCATCGCTCACTAAGACTGCAACTTTTTTTTTTTTTTTTTAATTTTATATATATTTTTTTATTGTTTTTTATAATTACCTATGTATTTTGAAGTAGGTTATTTAATATTATAAAATTATTTATATTTATTTATATGTATATTTTAGTCATTTATGTACTAATTCTGTTAGTTATTATTTGATTAACGCCGCCGTTATCATTTGTTCACACAGATCCTGTCCATCCAAAGGTTGCCTGGAAGAGATCGCTTTTAGCGATAAGGCCGCCCATTGTACCTTTGATTTAATTTTGTATTCTCTTTTGTTTGTTTTATTTTTAATGGTGTGCAATAAAGAAATTATCTATCTATCTGTAGATTATGCAAAAATTTGTTCTGCGGCGGGAATCAAACCCGCTACCTCCTGCGTCTCAGCCGGCTAATTCTAGATACTTCACACAGTGCCAGTGCTATTTAGCTACATACTACGATGAGAACCAGATAACTGATAGAAAACCAAATTTTTTTTTAGAAATATTTCCTTATAATGTACTAGCTGACTCGCCCCAGTTTCGCACTTATTTATAATCCATATAAAATATAGCCTAAAGCACTCCGGAAAAAGTAGCTTCCTATTAGTGAAAGAATTTTCAGAATCAGATCAGTATTTCTAGAAATCCCTCCGTATAAACAAAACACAAGCGTGCTTTAGACCACACGACTCAAGTAAAACTTCAAAATATTAATTTATAAAATTGTTCAAGAACGAAATGAAATTACGAAAAATAATCAAACTTACTACTGACTGAGATATGTATATATTTCATGCACTGGCTATGAGAGGAAGAGATAAAGAAAATGTGCGCGTGCACCTCCCTCTATTATTCTTACAGTAATAAACGAAACGTAACTCTCCCTCTTTCAATCTTCACTAACTTATATCTCCCTATCAACTTCCGTTCGCACTTTTCGAAACGCATTCACCAGCTTACTCCTCAAATCAAGCGTGCTGTTATATCCCTCGGACATCCCTCGGATAACAGTGCGTAAAGAAGTTTTACTTCAACAAATAAACGATAAAATTATCTATATAACCTTCTGGTGCTTCTTCCCGGAACAAATATCTGCAGATCCACAAATAACGACGGGAATCAAACCAGCCTCCTTCTGTGTTTCAGCCAACTATCCGCCCTCTGTGCCACGCGCGCTCATTGAACTAAGAACTCTTTCACAAAGGGCTCCTATTACTTTCAATATTTTGTTAATATTTATGGCCCGAATTTCGACTCTATAAAAGCAATTAGTGTAACTCACTTACTCTGGCTTTTGAGTATTATGACAATTCATTTAGAAGGTTTCACTGTAATCGGCCTGGAGGAGAAGTCCTGAGATATTAAAATCCTTTATTATATTTCGTCGACAAAGATAACTATTGTTTGTTTGTTTGTACTTTGTGAGAAGCTGTAAGAGGTTGTCAGTGGTATGATTGATGGGTAAACAACCCTCTAGTGTTTGGGTTGCTCTTGGAGATTCTATTCCGCCTTTACCCATCAACCATCCTAAAATAGTTCATTTACAATTATCATTATCTAGTAAGGTTCAAGTTTTGTAAATTAATGATAAGCACACATGCAGATGGTAATCTGACGTGAAGTGGTCACCTTTGCCCATAACCTAGGAGGGAAAGAAAAGTCTGCATGTGATCATTTCGTCATCTTTACATAGTATAAAAAGAAGTCGCTTCCGCTGTTTGTTACCTTATATCTTTTAATCTACTCAACTGATTTTAATGTTGTTTTCAGCAATAGATAGAGTGACTCATGAGGTAGGTTAATATGTATAATACAAATACATACTAACTGCGAAAGTAACTATTTGTTTGTTAGTTAGTTTGTTACCTTTTCATAACTAAAGGGTTGAACGGATCGTAATGAAATTTGGCAAGGAGACAGATTATATCTTGGGGAAGGATATGTATATGCTACTTTTTACTTGAGTGCGCAAAAGGAGGGTATTGTTTTTATTGAAATACGAAGCATGCAAAGCTGCGGGCGGGTCAGCTTGTTTAATATATTTCCAATAACAAGAAACTGTTAAGCTCTTCTAAATAGTCTTCAATAAGCACGTATTTTGTCTCTTTAACGCGAATCGCACGTTTCATGATACGTCTATTTTTTTCAACCTTATTTCGGCTGCCGCATTTCAGGTAGGTGACCTTCGCTCTCACTTTCTGTGTCTAAAACTAAACTATTATCACAGAATTTGTGTGAAAATAAAAAAAATCCCGATGACCAACGTCTGTCAAATAAAACTCTTATCAGCTATCCAAAGTTATTGTCAATAATTGACAAATGAGTTGTTCACTAATCGTCGATTTCTATGTTCCTTTGTGGATCAATCGGTTACCGACGGATATAGAAACAGGCCATTAGCGATTTTCAACAGTTATGAAAGGGGCAGATTAGTGGCCATTAGTCGTTTAGTGGTACATGTGCCTGTTTTCGAAAGCCTGAAAATCTACAAATTATAGAATCAAGTAAGTAAAATGTGTTAAAAGTGATATACATACGTTTTTCATGTACTGATCAAAGTTCCTCACCGCGGTGCGTCCGAGCAGCAAGGCATCCATCTCGCTTTCTGGGAGAGGCACCACCGCCACGGTGGGCTCGGGGCCCTTCGCACCATTCATGATTAAATACTACTTTTAACTGTCTCAAAAGCCACTTTCACCGTTTTATTCTTGGTTTTTTTTCACAAATTAGGGATTGTACATTTTTAATCACTGCAGTCAATTTATACCAAATTTTTCACATATTGCAAGCGTTTGGCACAGTTCCCGCGGATATGAATGTTTGGTGTCACTCATTTTAACATTTTATTGCATCCCTTTAAATTAGCTATTAGCTTGTCCTCTGGTCTTACACGAGTGTGATGTTATTGTATAGAATTTATCATGTTATGACAATTATCTAACATTCAAACATAGTTTATCTGCCATTCAAAATTGCACTTTGTTCAGTTGTCCTAAAGCATATTCTCAGTGTGTATCACATATTCACTGCACCGTGTAATTTTGAGACTAATAGCATTACGTACATTCAGTTTCCGTCACAAAATGCATAAAATATTAAGTTTTATTTAAATTTGCTACAAAACTACATTTATATTTATCTCGTTTTATTTTTTTTTATAACTTTCTATAGTTTTTCAGAGAACTGACGATATGATTTTAAATTCTGGTAAAAAGTAATATTATTTATGTTTTCAGATTTTATAAAAACTAGAGTTCACATTTTTTCACTAATCTGTGTGAACACTCTAAAGTTTATTGTTCACAAAATAGGGTTTTGCACAGTCGATCAGTTTTTCACTAGCGGGTGTAACTTAAAATCGTATTATTTTAGGTTTTCACTGTTTATCTAATCTGCTTAAAGATGTATTCATCAGTGGGAGCTATAAATCGTCAAAGTGCTCGTTTCTCGTTGATCCCGTAATCTGAGTCAGTCTTTATCTACTGAGATTTATCGTTTTTAGTGCAGCACAATTCCGTTGGAAATGTAAAAATATAACTTGGATCTGGGGATTGTATAAGTGTTGTTATATGAAAACCGAAAAAATGTTATCGTAAACATGTTTTTACTAGTTTTGTCCTAGTACAAGTTCTTACATTATAATATAAATGTTAAATTATTGAATTCATATTTTTTAACATAATCGAAACACCGTTCCAAGCTATCTATAGATCGTTGACAATGATCTTTAGATTCAACTGTTTCTTCTGTATTTTTAAAAAGACACGTAAATATTTTTCAGTTAATAATTAATGTTAATATCAGAGTACAACCTTTAAGGGTTCTCATTATAACATAAAATATGAGGTTTCCTCACAGAATATTTTTACGGAACCATAATAAAAAGGGAATCGAGTAATCTCGTTGCTCAGCTAATCCGTAAATCCAGCCGTCTTCATCCGACTAAACATTTTTTATCCCTATTATGTTTACGTTTCAAATATTTTTCTACGTAAAGCTGCTGATACACAACGTTAAAAAGACTGTAACTGATCATATTATGTAGTTATAACGTTAGTAAGTTCATATGAGGCAGTCAACTCTGATGTCGAAGCTATAAGGCGTCTATTTGCAAGTTACTATGCAAAATAATATCAAAATGTATGTTTTTTTTCATTAAGGTAAACCCGTAGGAAACTTACAAAAATCTTCAATAACATTAAACTTTCAAAAATAATGATCATCACTGAACTTCTTGTTATCATAAAATCTTTCTGTGAACATAAAGCTCAAATAGCGAGACATAACTTTGATATGACACCATTTATTTTAACGTAGCGTCAGTGTCCCACGTGTTATGTTATTTATGAGCGCTATTCTCCGCTCCAGGGGAGGTCCTATAAAAGTAGGTATTCCTACTTTTACGACACCTAACTCACACCTACGCCGCAAGTGCCGGGCTTAAAGCCTCGGCCAATGCAATATATACCTACCCTATCACTACACTGGATTTGTTTATATTCAGGCCCATCTTGTCTCAAGCCGTAGTGTGTTGCTTATTTTAATTATGAAAACTTAAGGCACGTGACCAGCGAGGTGATGGTTAACATCAGGTCGGTGCTTGCTGGTTCAATCTCAATGTTATATAAAAAGACACATTCCTCGCTGGCGTCTCTCGCACACATCTCTTGATTTTTTGCACAAACAACTCGCTCCATCCTTCCATCAGAGCTGCGCTAAGCGAGACTAGGTAAATTAATCAATCCTATTGGTGATTTTTTTTCCTAGCTCGTCCGTCACAGCTTGCACAGTTCTGGTGGAAACTGACCCATAATTAGGGGAATTGGTATTTTATCTAACATAGTGCAAAATGATGAGGCAGAATTATGAGTTCTTGGCTACTCAAAATTCAGGTGCATAAGACCTTTCCACTTTATATAATATAAGTTCTCAAAAACTTTTAGAAGTAGCAGTAAGAAACATTTTGAAACAGCACATCAACTTTATTCTTACAGTAAGGATTTATGAGTGTAGGATTTATGAGAGCTAGTGTTCAACTCTGTTGTCGAAATTTAACAGATTGTCCGATATAAAGCCAGAACCGACACATACCTAACGTATCTTCTAACAAAAAGGAGCGCTACGTTATAAATACCACAAGTGGTCTTCAGCTGTGATCGCGCGGAACGTTGCTTAACATATATTTTCGCAAACCGTAAGCAATCTAAGACAAAATTCATAAAATACTTTTACATCATAAAATACTATATCGCATAAAATTCTTATGACAATGTAACTGGCCACATTCATAAATGCTATAATGAAACACAACCTCCATGACAAATCCTTACTCTATTTAAAATTGGAACAGGCACTAGTCCGGTTGTCAAAAATAAATAAAATTATGGACACCGGGAACGCAATTCTTTCTTTCTTTCCTGGTTTGGTCGCGAAGGAGCAGGCAGTTAAATTGAAGTTACAAAGTGATCCTTGTGATTTTTAATAAATGAAAAATTAATATTTTGTATTTGATTTTTTGCAAAATTTATTTAGAACAAGCTGTTATGAAAAAGACTGAGAGAGAATTACTAAGCCATAAATTTAAAACAATAAGTACAATGCCGTTTTCTTGTCAGTACATGTATGAAAACATTATGTATATTCACATAAATATTATTATGTTTAAGAAAAATAGTTATATTCATAATTTTAATACTAGAAATAAAGATAAACTTGATGCTGCCCCTTGTTGTTAGTAAGACTCCCAAGCACAAAAATTGACAATTAACAAATTTAAAACCCAAAGTAAACAGAGACTAAAAAAGTCTACTAATAATATATCAAATTCTTTAGAACATAATTAATTTCAAAAAAGGTATAAAATAACGATGCAAAACGATCTATAAGATTTCATTGATTAAAGAAATTTTGACTTTAATTTCCTCGCGTTCGTGTAAAAATTTGCGACTTTAATTTGTTATAAGTAGTTAGGTTAGGATCACCTCTAAAAGATTAATGAAAGAGCCAATGTCCAATGTCCAATGTATGAACGGCCGTTTTATGTGCCATAAACCGTAATGAATACTGGCCGCTAGTACCTAGGTAGGGAGCCGTGGTGCTCGCTGTGCTTACATTGACACTTTATTCAGGCCTTTTACACTCCATAGAAACAAATTCATTTAATTAATATTTGGTTAATTGATTAAATTAATTGATTTAATAAATAAATAAATACTGCTATGTATTAATTAGGTACTATTGTAATTTTTGGTGTTAGTTTTGTAGAAAATGTATTAATATTAGTGATAATGTGATTCGTTACGATAAGTTGTTCTATAATATTGTATTATTGTTATGACGTATCTAAGTACATGTAAATATCAAAAGATAAATAAACATTATCATTATCATCACTATTATTATCATTACCTGTTACCTCTAAAAGTGCAGCTGCCTGTCCCCACTCGGTTTGTATGGCCTACACATACAAACCGCGTGCGGACAGGCAATTAAATGTGAGGCTCAGTTTGCGAGAGAGGGACAACACTGCACGAAGGCAACTGGTGATGTCTCTAGCGAGCAGCGGAGAAAAATCATTTTGATTTTAAAAGATTGGTCGATATGGAACTATGGATTAGGATGATGTTCTTCAGCAGCAGATGTCCTGTCGCTGATATGATGGTGATGATGATTTTGAATTCTTTAAAAGTCATATTTATAAAGGTGGGAATTGCTTGTCAATTAGGGCCCTAATAATATAATTTAATTCAATAATGTAGTTGAAAATGTACGATTTCGTACATACTCTTAGCGACGATAATTACAGAACAAATTATAATTTTACACAATTAACAACGGGATGTTCATCATAATTTATGCACAAAGGTTATTGTTTAAGATTACGGACAGAGCCCTATATTGTAAAATAGATGAATTGCCTGTTCGAAGGCGAACGGGAGTTCATGTAAATTGGTTACGGTTTTTTGGGGTAATTGCATTTATTCTGGATTACAGACTTTTCTTTAAAATTGTGTCAATATGCAACTGCAAGAGGCGTACCCTGTGAATTTTGTCAGAGTTCAGTTTTTATTAAGGCTAATAACTTGAAAAATACAAGGTTTAAACTAAAAATAAAAACGGGGTCATAATGTGTTAATGACGACTTTTTATTTGACGTCATATTTGACCTAAATTTATTAATTTTTACCCCTTTTGAACCCCAATATCTCAACAACCCCCCATATTTTTAGTTCATTAGTCACACTAAAATTGTGCCATCTCTAATTACCTATGTATTAAGTTTGACGATCATCGGATCTACGCTTTGAAAGTTGTCCTCGGACAAACAAATATACAAACATAGTCCCGTCTAGGCTTAAACATCCGACAGCTACATTATTCTGTAGCGATGATGATGAACATCTTGCGACCACTATGTCTGGTCATAACCTAATACCTACTTATCTCATAGACATTATACTAGTACTTAGCTCGAGTTGAATGCAAGTGTATATATTGTGTGAAAATAAAAAACTTTTTACTTGACTTCAATTTACTTTTCTTGCCAAAAAAATACAATGAAAGGTTACGAATCTCTTGCTTATAACATATTCAAGCAGCATTACTGTGTTTTGGTTTGACGGGTATGGCTGCCGGTGAAATTACAGGCACATGAGGATTTACACCTGTATGCCTCAAGTTGATGGACGCAGGGTTGTGCATGGTAGGGCACGTTTCTTAGGAGCGTGACTTACGAGGCAATACTTTATTATAGGGGATGGTTAACACTTAACGTCAGGTGGGCCACACGCTTGCTCCATCTCCAGGATGTATAAAAAAACCTGTCATAGTTGTGCTTTCTAATTTTATATTTTACCTTTCACTTTTTAATATGGCATTATATCTGCAACTTTGTTTTCTGTATATGTAAATTACGAGTATATATTCTTCTCATAATTTGTACAAGTTTTTTTGTGAAACAGCTATATCCGCTTGTCAACATAGTTTTAGTGCATGTTGGGTTCACCTGTAACTGGTTGTGCATATGGCTATAAGATATAGACATAATAACTCTAGCATCTTAACATATAACAACTGTTGGCGAACCGAACAAATAAATCTTAATCTAAAAAACATTTTTTTAAGTATTACTGTTACGAAACCAACTTATAATGTTGCTTAGACCAAAAAAAGTTCAGGTGACCTACATTGCATATTTTTGCATTATTTCACTGAGCTTTTAATTATTAAGCAAGCCTCAACCTTTACCCAGATATGAATGAAGTTTGCTGACAACCATTACTCATGATCATCATCATAACAGCCAGAGGACGTCCACTGCAGAAAATAGACCTCAATTTTGCAGATATCCAGTGCGACCGATGTTATGCGGTCTGCACCTATTGGCTCTCAGTAACCTTAACGAGTGAAGATATTATAATATTTGGCGTTAAGATAAAATGTCGTTGGCCATACAAGCCAATGAACCGTCACACACGGCGAATATAATATATATATCCATCTTAGATTGGATTGTATGGCGAGCGATATTTATAGTATCATAAAATAATAAAGCATTTTCATCGGTTGTGACGCGCCTTCTCGGTCTGGTACTTCTTATAAAACAAGTTAATAAGTATTCGATCAGCTAATTGGTTTCCATAATACAAGCTTTACTTAGTTTGGAGCTAGATGGCGCTGTGTGAAATTTCCAATATTATTTATTATCACAAGCGAGAAATTTCCCGTACTCGCCATGCTCGGCGTGTACTTTGTAGTGCAGTTGAGCTGTGTTGAAAAAAAAGATGGGGCAAGCTACTGCCTATCCCTCAGCTTATTCCATCCGTCGCCTTGCACAGTATGAAAAATGACCGGAAAAACGGTTATCCACTTTTTATTTGTCCATTCGATAAATAAAATGGTTTCACATGCATGAGTAGAACATAACACCCGAAGCTCAATTATACATAGATCCTGAAGTTATCCTACGTAAAACCCTTACATGAGGACAATAGTAAATATACAAAAAATATTTAACATTACCATAGATTTTTATAATTTCTCAAAATTACAATTTATTTGAAACAAACATATCTCTGGATCTACGTACATTTGAACATCGTTCGTACATCGAATGGAGAAAAAAAAGTGGATGACCGTTTTTTGGGCCATTTTTCATACTGTGCGTCGCGTCGCCTCGTATGACACCCGCGGGACGAGACGATTGATTGATAACGCTTTGTGTACATCACACTTCAAATATAAAAAGAAATATAAAATACAAATAACAAGACTCGCGGAAATACAAGTGGCGGTGTTATCGTTGAAAGCGATCTCTTCCAGTCAACCTTTAGAGATGTGGGGGAGCCTATTCTAAGCCGGCAATTTTTTACTAAAACCAAATTAGACATGTAACATGTCTAATTAGTTTTTGTAGTCGGCTGTTATTCTGTATATTATATGCAAGTATTTAAAAATACCTAAATTTTTCATCAGTTATCTGGTTTCTGTACAAGTGATTTGCTTGGGTCTAGATAGCGCTGCTTAAAATGGCCAGCAATATTTATTTATTTAAATTATACAAAATGGTTTCATTATAAATATATTATAATATAATTGTTTCAATCATTATTATAAATACGGGATTTATCACGTACCGCCTTATCGGTGTTTCGACCGACAATGAGTGCGAGGGCACCCTGATGAAGGTTCACGAATTGAACCGAAACATTGTCGGTCGAAACACCGATAAGGCGGTACGTGATAAATCCCGTATTTATAATAATGATTGAAATCAATCACGAAAGTTTTATAATTGTTTCACTTCAATATAAGTATTTTTTTAAAAACAATAATATACAGTCAGCAACGCAATCAAAATAAGTAACAGTTTTGGTAAAATCGATTTGCTAAGAGAATTTTTTCTTTCCACGCAGTACCAATATATAATCAGGGGTTTTTACATCTATAGAAAATGATTTAAGTGATCATCAGGTTGGATAGGAGGCACTTTCTTTCATGGCTAATGAGGCTTATTTGGGAGCGGCAGCCACGACCACACTTTATACAGGTAAACACGACCCCTGTAGATGGTCCAGGATTTGCGACACGTTCATGCCAGATGGGAGAGTGAGACAGAAGATTGAACCTCTTGGAGGAAATCCGTCTCCAGCGGAGTATTCGCTCATGCCGATGCCTGGCTCGACCATCTAGCGCATAAGCGGGCGCTTAGACATGAACGTGCCCTAATATACAATATAATACCAATGGCGGGTTTGACCATAAAACTCCTTTTTTGGTATTTGAAGATTAATCAATTTGAAAATCAACTTTATACCACTGAATATTTGGAAATCTATATTTATACTAATATTATAAAGAGGAAAGATTTGTATTTTTGTGTGTATGTTTGTAATGAATAAACTGAATAAACTATTGTGCCGACTTCAAAAATTCTTTCACCATTAGAAAGCTACATTCACCTTGAGTGACATAGGCTATATTTATTGCTAGAAAAGATTAGGGATCCTTACTAAAATTTAAGTAACGTAACCCAAGGTGTAAAAAAGTACCCTAAAACGTCTTTCGTCGCATGCGCTGCGGAAACTATTGATGATAGAACAGAAGTATGTTCTACAATATTAAAGAACATATCAATATCTACAAAAACTTTTAAATATTATAAAGAAGAAAGATTTGTTTGTTTGTTTGTATTGAATAGGCTCCGAAATTACTGGACCGATTTATAAAAATTATTTCACTTTTGGGATGCTACACTATCTCCGGTTGACACAGGCCACTTTTTACCCAACTGCGGAGGAGGGTAATATTTTTAGTACAAAACTACGCGTACTAAACTGCGGATTGGTCAGCTAGTAATATATACAAGTGGAACAGGCTGCTTGCGTCTATATTCCGAACCAATGTAATTTAAATTAAGAATAATAAAATACATAAATGATTTGGACTCTTCAAGTCTAGAGGGACACACCACTACTGACTATCAGGTAACAAAATGGAGAAGAGCTTAATCGCAGGTTGGTGGTTGGAATGATGCTGCTTCTAAAGGTCGTAATATTACCGAAAATTGAAGATAAAATCAGACTCCATGCCGACTGTACTTTGCTCAAAAACAAGGCAGATTTGTCCTATAACTTTCAACGAACGAATTTGTCCTTTGCAAGTTTCGGCTATTTAACACCCTGTATGTTGTACGAAACAGCTATTTTGCATTGCCAGTTCGAGTAAACAGCCGACGGCGAAGTATTTACTAAGAGCTGATATTCAACAGCACAATAAACATACAGTAGGCGTATACAAGGTGCGCCAAATGTGTCTTTACCCAAAAAGAGGTCATTGACATAACTTGGAAGAATATTATTTATTTTTAGGATTTCGGACCAAAATGGTAAAATTACTCTTATCGTGCCAGTACAGATTATTTTTCTGGATAGCGGGCAGACAGCATGCCCATTCTCAAAATTCAACGATTGTTTACAAATTCATCCTGTACATGAATAGAAAAGGAGTCAGCAGGCAATCAGCTGTTACATACGACCTCCGTGGCGCAGTGGGCGAATAGCCAGTTGAGACGCAGGAGTTAGCGGGTTCGATTCCCGCCGCGGAACAAATGTGTGCATAATCTACAGATATTTGTTTCGGGTCTGGATGTTTTTCTACGTATTTTAAGTATGTATTTACAAAAAAAAAGTATACAAGTATTATATCAGTTATCTGGTTCCCATAGTACAAGCTCTGCTTAGTTTGGGGCTAGATAGCGCTGTGTGAAATGTCCAGCAATATTAATATTATTAATATACACACGAATATTCTAAAGAGGTAAAGTTTGTGAGTTAGTTTGTTTGTTTGGATAAAGGGAGTAATCTCTGGAGCTTCTGATCCGATTCTAAAAATGTTTCATTATTAGGAAGCTACATTATCGCTCAGGGCTAGGCTATACTTTATTCGCTATGTTCAGAAGTATGGTCAGGGAACATTATTGACTACTTGCCGCTAACTACACTTTATACTCTTTAATATTATGTATATATTTTTTATTTATTTTTATTGTAGGTATATTTATTTAAAGTATGTATGTGTGGGAGTTTTGGAGACTTGGAACGCAAGTCGAAGAATTGAAACGACTGTGTAAACGTTAACAACACTATTTCTTATCAATGTTCTAAACTAAATACACGAGGGAACCAGCGCTAGGGAAGATAAATCTTGGTTAATGTGAAATACAATCATTTTCCAAAGTCCCAACGCGCGTCAACTTACAGTGGCAGATCCACCATCTTACCTGGGGATGCCTCCTGCGTACTAGTGATGTAGATATGTAGAACGCCACATATATACCACCATTGATACCCCAGCTAAAACTCACATGATCCATTCCATCCAAAGATTGTTTGGTAGAGATCGCTACGTAACGATAAGAACGCCAATTGTGTATATTCATTTGAATACTGTTACTTTTAATTGTTTTGTTGTTTATGATACAAATCCGTGCGAAGCCGGGGCGAATCAGCTAGTAAACACACAATTATATAATAATATAACGTTTATTTCAGGCAACAATGTTCTCATACAAAAAAATATAATAAGGCCCATATCTTTAAATACCTTACAGACAATATACATCAAAACTAACAATTATATATGTGGAGGATTTTGCTTCGTATTATAGGGTGTATGTAGCAGCTGACTGCCTGTACACACGGTTACACATCAAGCTATACATTTTCAGTATAAGCTGACCTCTCATTCTACGAAAAGCCTACACAATTTGAGGTCAGCTTATACTGGAAATGTATAGCTTGATGTGTAGCCGCGTGTAACTACATCTGCCATACCCTTACTTTTACACTTGTACACCCTTCACTTGTACCAAGCTATCCAACGTCCACAAAAAAGCAAGTAAATTGATTATACCACAAAATTGGAAAAGGGACGAAAAACATCAGTTTGGTCTGTCCGTCTGTCACAAACGATATTTCAGAGACCCCGAGATGTGGAGTGTGTTTGGAACTACTTTTATAGACATAAAACTACTACAGGGTGATTCAGTATGTGTCTGTTTAACGTGTAAAACTAAAAGTCAAAGGTGTTGTCCATTTATGTTTAACTAGCAGACCTGCCGCGGCTTTGCACGCGTGTTTTGTCAATAAAAACATTAACCTCCTTCTGCGCAGTCAGGTAAAAACACGGTCACAATATAGATATATTGTGTACATAGGGAGTGCATCTAAAGAATACCTCATAATTTTAATCTCTTATTTTATCCCCCCCCCCCCCCCCCCTTTAAGGAATGATTTTGCAAAAAATTTGAAACACGTGTTTCTTTATTTCTTACCAAAAACCAAAAAAATATGATTTTTCAGATCCCTAACTTAAGGAATTATGGATTACCCATACAAACTTCCAACTCCTATTTCACTTCCTTCAAGATTATTTCTTGAGACAAGAGATAGCTTATGTCCTTCTCGAGGATACAATCTATCTCCTTGCCAAATTTCATTACGATCCGTTCAGCCGTTTAGTCGTGAAAATGTAACAAACAAACAAAATAAAAGAGTTACTTCCGCTATATTAGTATAGATAGATTTTAAGAAAGACAGTTCAAGAAACGAGCTGATTTAATTAAAGTCGTCTGAATAGAACACGATATTGTCCTTTTATAAAATTATGAATAATAAAGATCCGTTTTTTACGACCTGGGATGGAACCAGTATATAGCCGACCTGATGTTAACCATCGCTTATAACCTCGTAGGTCACGCACTTTAGAAACGTGCCCTACGATGCACCCTGTAATATCTTAAAAGAATAATGTTATTGTATGAAGTAGTCTAGTTACTAAGGAAAATATAAATTTTACAAAGATAACATTACATTTATTTTATTATGTTAACAGAGTTTTTACAGATCGCTCTTTTTGTACCCAACCCAGTTTATTTTAAAGTAATTAAACTGCCTAGTGACTTATTTCTACGCGCTCTTCCCTAGGTTGGATACATATTTTTATTTCTTATATTTAACCAAGAAATAAATTATTTCGGTAATGTAAAGGCTTTTAGTTGATTGTTAGACTATTAATAAGACCTTAAATGATATTTATTTTTTGTATTAAAAACGTCTTAAAACGCATTTTGTTTATATTTACGCGCGAAAATCTATTATTTTGATTTGGTAAGGGTTTTTAATTGATAATTGCTGTTTTTAAATCAACTTCGCGTATCAATTGAAGAGTAATTATCACTGGAAAATGTTCACGCAATTGACAATAGCATTCGCTCTCAGTACTCTGTACTAAGTGGCGCTGACAAACAAAAGGTTTTCACATAACATACACTATTCTAGGGATGTATAAAGGGGTATAAAAAAAGTATATTTTCGAAAACTTTTGGTCGCGGTTGCGCAGCGGCGAGCGAGCGTGCGGCCGGCGCTCAGCCTCAGCCTTCACTGAGGCACATCCCGCGATATTTCCAAAATGGGAGTTTGTTAGTAAATACAGCCTTCTCACCTGATACTCCTTTATATGGAGGTTGCATTATGTTAACTTTCTTTCGTTCTTACGAGGGGCAATTAGACGTTATTCGACAATATCGTTAAAATTTCTTGAATTTCTTGAATTGCCCGACTTAGTCGAAGGATTTTAATGATAATTACTGAGCTAAAATATAGAAAACTCTACGGTCGTCAGTTTTTCCTGTACCCTAAGCACTACTGTAGTTTCAATAACCAGCTGTAGGAATCGAACTTTGCAATCGAAATATTTCTATAATTGGTCTGATTTATAAAGATAAAGGTTGTTGGGAGCCGTTTGGTGCAGGCGACACAATATCGGTCGCTTTGGAGATCTATGTGGGAGGCCTATGTTAAGCAGTGGATATTCTATGGCTGACATGATGATGGTGATGATGGTGATGATGAAGATACTTATTCTATTTTACTAAAAAACCATATATATGATTTATTTCATCAATATTCATGAATTTATCACGTACCGTTTAACCGATGTAACGACCGACAGTAACACAGTGCCTCACTCGCACGCACCTCAGTGCGAGACGAGACGCAATGCGGAGCAGTTCGCAATCACACTGACGAACGTTCACAAATTGAACTGAAAAATAGTCGTAACATCGATACTACGTAACGTAATAATTCCCGCATTTATAATAACGGAAGATCTATTTGTGCGAAAAAGGTTTAAAAACCTTACCCCTTAGATTGTGTAGGAATGTAGCAAATGTGGGGGGCAAGATTAGAGAGGAAGGAAGCCACAAGAAAGGGACACGTCACATGATGTGTCGAGGTTGCTAATTAAAAGGGAGTTAGAACCTAATGCTTACTTTGTAAGGAGTTTGTTTAGCAGAGATTTGTTAATGTTTAGGTAGAATAGAATGCAAATTTATTTACACAGTAAATACACAAAAACTGGCCAAGTGCGAGTCGGATTCGCGCACGAAGGGTTCCGTACCATTATCTATAAAAACTGCAAAAATCACGTTTGTTGTATGGGAGCCCCCCTTAAATGTAAGTTTAATTTTAAATAAATTATTTATTTTTAAAGTGAATTTATAGCTCAATATTCTGTGAATAGTTCAAGCGTCTGCTTGTTGACGTTATCAATATCGAGCTAAAACGAGCAGAAAAATCACGTTTGTTGTATGGGAGCCCCCCTCAAATATTTATTTTATTCTTTTTTTAGTATTTGTGGTTATAGCGGCAACAGAAATACATCATCTGTGAAAATTTCAACTATCTAACTATCATGGTCCATGAGATACAGCCTGGTGACAGATGGATAGACAGACAGACAGCGGAGTCTCAGTAATAGGGTGCCGTTTTACCCTTTGGGTACGGAACCCTAAAAAAAGATAAAGGTATAATAGAGAGATTCGATAATTTATTTATTGCACACCATTAAAAAATAAAACAAACAAAAGAGAATACACAATTAAATCAAAAATACAATGGGTGGCCTTATCACTAGAAGTGATCTCTTCCAGGCAACAGGGTCTGTGTGAACAAAAGAGGACGGTGGCGTAAATCAAATATTATCTAACAGAACGTTTATATATACATGTATCATTATATATCTTATTTTTAGTGATATTAATTGTGATATGATTATGATTTAGTGATATTGTATATATATATATATATATTTATATAATCATCATTATCATCATATCAGCCGTAGGACGTCCACTGCTGGACAAAGGCCTCCCTCATTGATCTCCAGGAACTGCGGTTGGAAGCGGCCTGCTTTCAACGCCGACCTGCGGTTCTTACCAAGTCGTCTGCCCATCTTGTGGGTGGACGTCCTACGCTGCGCTTGCCGGTCCGTGGCCTCCACTCGAGAACCTTTCGGCCCCATCGGCCATCTGTTCTGCGCGCTATATGGCCGTGACTTGAGTTCTCCTACGTATCTCCTCATTTCTGATTCTGATATTTATATAATAAATAAATAATTATAAATAAATAATTATTCATTATTAATATCGGTTAGATTAACATTAGGATTAACAAATAACCTACTACTAAATATATGAGTAGAAAAAAAAATAACTTAAAAACTAATAAAGAAACAATCATCCGCATACAATGCAATGTCATGTAGCCAAGCCTACTTAATGCAATTCACTCCCGTGACGGCTCCCAGTAACGCCGTGACGGCTCCCAGTGACGCCGTGACGGCTCCCAGTAACGCCGTGACGGCTCCCAGTGACGCCGTGACGGCATGCGTCCAATATAAGTAGGGTAAGGTTTATTATTATCTACATTTTGTACGGTAAAATGTCGTGTATCAATAATTGTTAAAAGTTAAAAGTTATAAAGAACAAGAAATTCTAACTGCTGCGTTCTTTTTTTGTCAGAAATCCCCACTGGTCATACTACGACGTAGCCTTTTAGACATAGATTTGAATTAATACCAAAAAATAAATCCAAATACATACACTTCTCAATTCCTCTTACGTAATACATAACTAAGCTATTTTCAATCACGCGTATGATAATGCTAATATTGCTTAGGATATGATGAAGGTTTTATTTAATTATAAATTCGTTCAATAACCATCAATAATTATCAACCCGGTCCTTGCCACGTACTGGGGCGATAAAATATGTAACTACTAGCTTCTAACCGTGGCTTGGTTTGTCCATAACAAGTAAACTTTGTTTCAATTCTGGTCATCATTTTTCTTTTCAACTTCACCGATTTCGGTTCATCCGTGCCAACGTGATTGAGTCACAGACAAACATCCAAACTTTCGTATTTATAAGGTTGGTGTACGTAACTACTAAACCAACTCTAGGTTTTTTTGGTAACCTACCAGTTTAATTTAAGGCATTCTAAGACCACGTCGGGGTGGAGGGGGTGGGGGGTGGGGGGGGGGGGGGGGTCCAGCTAACTGGGTCGACGTTAACGCTTTTATATCACAACAAAATAAAAAAAAGATTTCTTTGTGGCATTTTTTATGTTCGCAAATTATAAGAAATCCTATGAATGTACATGCGGGATGAAGTGTCACAAAATACTCACTTTGTGTTATAAATGATCGTGAATTATGTTTCCTTTCCTTATTTGTTGTGAGTAGCGGTTAAGTGGCTCATCTATATCGATGGTAGTCAATTCAAACCAAATTGAAAAGGTACGCATTGCAATATGTTTTTGTGTTTGCGATTAAGCTTTATGGCACAAAAACGTGGTCTGTCACTATGGGCCAGCGTGCTATGGAGAGAGCTATGCTTGCTGATTCTCTTCAAGATCAAATCATAAATGAGGAGATTCGTAAACAAACTAACGTCACTGACAGCCCAGAGGGCTCGCAAGCTGAAGTGGCAGTGGGCGGGCCGAAGAACTGACGGCCGTTGTGGCAGAAAAGTTCTCGAGTTGAGACACACTAAAAAACTCAACGTAGGATGGCCCCCCAAAGACTCTTGAAGTGGCTGGGAGCCGTTGGGTGCAGGCCGCACAAGATCGGTCGCTCTGGAGATCTATGGGGGAGGCCTGCGTACAGCAGTGGATGTCCTGTGGATGATATGATGATTTTGATGACAGACCGGGCAAAGGTTCCTCTCTTCGACGTATTTCGTGGAAACACGCACTAAGTAGATATTACTTCTAGTTATCACTCAAACAAGTATTTGTTTATCGTTAGACGGCCCACATGTGGTTCAATTATTTACCTACGGTAAACAACATCAGAGAACTTTCAGGAAACACAATTGAATCCGGGACTGTAGCCAATGTCCCGACACTAATGTACTTTCGTTATTTCCCAAGGACCCCTAATGAGTGGAAGAAGTATAACAAGGCTTTGAAATGGTACAACTGTTTACTTACATTTTAGGGTAATTTTGCTTTGTAAGACTAATTATATATAAAAAAGGTTCACGATTATAAAATAATCCCCAGATATTTGGATCTCTTTCTCGAACGCAGTCCCGTGGGACATCACAGAAGGGGGTGGTCAAAGGCAAGTCCAAATAAAGTCCAATTTATTACGCATACACCACATTTTTACATAGTCACACTAATATTTTAAATGTGAAAGTTTAGATGTTTGTTTATTTGATTGATTGATGATCCTTTATTGTACATAACACTTAAATTTAAATAAAAACTAATATTTGTTTGTTTGTTACATAATCACTTCGTGACGGCTGAACCGAATTTCGATGAAATTTGGTGTGTTGATAGATTATGACCTGGATTCAAACATAGGCTACTTTTTTATTTTCAATCAACGCATGCAAAACCGCTGGCGGAAGCTAGTAGTATATAATTACGTGACCGGTTGCGAGCGCATCGCCGCTCGAATCAGCTGTTTCTAGGATCGTGTACTTGCACAATAAACATGTGCCCTATGTAATTAAATTATTTATCTACGAGTATTATAAGGTTTATTTTCTGAACATGTATTTAGAAAGAAGAATATAATTTGTAAGAATACATACTAGTTCAAATGTAGGCTCATTGGTAAATATGGAAATTATTGCCATTGAATTAAATACCTTATTAATATTTTATGTTACTAAGCAAGCTTTGCTTCTGCAGGTAAACTTGAACTCTTTATAGCACTGGAGCTAAGTGGCCCTGAAGTTAAAAGTTTATAGACAGCGCCATCTCTGAGGCTGCGTTCAAACTGCGTTATAAATGGAAAAGCTTTAGAGTATAGCGGTTTCAGGCTGAAACTGGAAGTAAAGTTAGTGAAAATAGTAGCGGAGTAACAAAAGCTTTCCATAGATAGCGCCACTATAAGCATTGAAAATTAGTATTATTCAGCATTGAAAATTGTTACTGCTCAAAGAGAAATTGCTCGCGTTTGTACATTTTTTTAGTAAGTACACACAAATTAAGCAATAATACGTGCTGAAATAATATTATGCCCACTGTTCTAAGCTTACTTCCTATGTTTTTCGTCGCACTATCATTTTCACAAAATCATGTTCATCTTGCTGACCACTGACTTTATCTAGTAAACCCTGGCCCAAGGGTTTTTAGAAAAGAGTCGAAAATTGAAAACTATTTTGACCAACCCAAAAACCTTACTAGCAGTCGAGCTAGGTTAGGAATAGCAAAAGTTCTTTATTTGTACTGACAATAATAAGTAAATATTTATTTTAAAAAACTATCAGATAACTGATTCCGATAGCTTTGCTTAGTTTGGGGATTGATAGCGCTGCTTGAAATTCCCAGCGTTATTAAAAGAGGACGATCAAGGGCAGGCTTCATCCAAACGAGAATCATCTTCCAGCAAACCTTAAATAGAAATAGCTGATAAATAAATGTAAAGAACTTTCATACAAAAGGAAAAAAACACCATCTTTTATTACGGTCGTTATATTTGAAAAGATTTTTTTAGTGAGATAATATAAAACTTCCATCAAAATATCTTTACGATAGATAAAAATCTTTATCACTCTTCTCTTTCTAAATATGTTCATTACTTTTTACAGCTGTAATGATGGAGCTCGTAAAATTATGCTTACCTTTTGTTTCTGTAAATGGGGTTCTGTGTTTCGGCGCCCGCTCTGCCAATCCCTGTTGGTTTTATATAACACTAGTTTCTAACCACGGGTGGCAAAAATTAGTTTGTGTTTCAATCCAGGTTATACATATCAGTATACCTACCAAATTTCTAGACAAATTATATCGAAACTGATTCAGCCGTTACAACGTGATTGAGTTACAAACAAACATCGAAACTTTCGTATTTATAATATTAGTGTGACTAGCTTGTTTGCCCTGCTCACAACTTAGCTTCATCGCACAGCTGCCGCCCCGTGGAAACGCGCCCTTTCCACGCTCGCCCTAAGAATGTTTACTAATTTGAAAACCAATTAAACATACCTTTTAGTCACTAAAAATACTTCCTTATTAGTTTGTATACAATCATAAAACAATTACTAAACAAAAAAAACCGGCCAAGTGCGAGTCGGACTCGCGCACGAAAAGTTCCGTACCATTATCTATAAAAACGGCAAAAAAAATCATGTTTATTATGTATGTATGGGAGCCCCCCTTAAATAATTGTTTTATTTTTATTTAATTATTTATTTTAAAAAGTGGACCTATACCTAAATACTATGTGAATATTTCAAGCGTCTACCTGTTGCCGTTATCAATATCGAGCTAAAATGAGCAAAAACATCACGTTTGTTGTATGGGAGCCCCCCTTAAATATATATTTTATTCTGTTTTTAGTATTTGTTGTTATAGCGGCAACAGAAATACATCATCTGTAAAAAATTCAACTGTCTAGCTATCACGGTTCATGAGATACAGTCTGGTGACAGACGGACAGACAGACAGGCAAATAGTTGCCGACAAAGAGTATAAAATCCTCAATGTAAACTGGTTATGAATTGTGAAACTCAGTTGCCATGGCGACCGAAACGTACTCGTACCTAACGCAGTTATAATATTTACTTTTTCACAAATTTATCAATAAATGAGTGTATTAACTTTTGAAACTATCATAAACACTATTTGTACTAAAAACGGGATATTTAACTGCGTAGAAATATCGTGATACTCAAAAACTCGCATCAAATCTTGTAAATATCTCGTTTTTAGTACAAATAATGAGTGTATTGTTTTCACGTGTAAATAATACATATTTAGAGAATGCCGAGCTTCCTGATTGAAAGCGAGCATACCGCCCGATGACTAGTTCATTGGTATCTTTGGAAACGTTCGCTTGCAATGTGATTTTATTCACTTCCGGGAAAATATGTTTGCACTACTCTCAATACAAACTGCTTACAACACAACTGCAATACAACTGTTTTTTTGTGAATATTTTTATACCTTTGCAAATCCTCATATTCATAAATGAAGTATGAAAAAAAGGTGTACAGGTCTCGGCTTACTGATTCACACTTTGATGATGTTTTGAGACTAGCATGTAGCAGTTATAAGATGGATACATCGGAAATCGTAATACAACTAGTCACAATGTCAACAGTCCCACTAAATCATTATTATAAATACGGGATTTATCACGTACCGTCTTATCGGTGTTTCGACCGACAATGTTCCGTACAATCCCGTATTTATAATAATGATTGAAATTAATCACGAAAGTTTTCTAACTAAAAATCCCACTAAAGTTAAAATAAATGCTAACTAAAAATCCCTAATCGAGTGACTGAATGTTCTCGCAATACCATCAATAGAACTGACTGGATATACCACTTTGCCAAGAGTGACAAACTAAGAAGAAGAATTTATTTCGGAGTTCGATTGTACTGTAGGTTAATTTGGAGACATCATGTCACAGCGCTTAAATGGCCCAGGCCTAAAAAGGTTGATAATGAATGCCGTAGAGTTTATAACTGTTGAGAACTCACCGATTGTCCGATGCCTTAATTAGCTAAACCCGTAAACTTAAATCAATTCCGCAAAGTATGACATAATTACTAATAATGCGCCATAATGGCTTATATATAGCCTTTTTTTCTTTTTTTTAGCTAGCCTAGGTTGTCTCACTGCTGGGCAGAGGCCTCCCCTCATTTTTCCACTTATCTCGATCCTGAACCAAATCCCGCCTGTCCCTATAAAAAGAGGTAGCTTATTATTTAGCTATTTAGCCCTAAGTCGGCCAAAAACTAGGAACCTATATGGGAATTTTAGGCATAAAGACAAAGATGTAGGAGACTGTATGCATGGTTTAGCGTGGTTGGAGATAATTGATAAATAGAATATTTTAGGGCAAGTTTATTTACGCTGACTTTATCACTAATTATATAATTGATGCTAATGAGAGTGGGTCGACAGCAAGCCAACACACTCGACAGACACATTTTAAATGAATGTCAACTAGTAGTTAGTAGGTAGGTATTATTTATCTTTTGAATGAGTTTAACGTTCTTATCGATTCAATAGAAGAAAATGGCGAGGGTAGTGCCACGGGAGGTCTTATTTCCAATGACACAACTGGTATCATAATAATATCACGGAAAAAGCTTATATACCCGTGAAAACTATAAATAAACTCAAACTAACTAAACGATAAACTAATAAAGTCTTACCTTAGTAATAGAACTCAAGTGACCCAGGTTAGCAAAATATGTCCTAAAACACACATCGAAACTACATATGAATCAGTTGCAAGAATAGTACCCCATGGTGTTCCCCAAGGAAGCGTCCTAGGGCCACTCTTATTCTTAATTTAAATAAATGACTTGCCTCAGATAATTAATCACTCTATGACTATATTCGCCGAAGACAGTACTATTTTATTTATTAATGATAAAACACGTAATTTTCAATTTCACATTAATTCTACTTAGACATATTTTATCAATTGGCTATAGACAAATAATTTGACTAAAACATTTCTCATGAATTTTAAACATAATAATTCAAATTTAGACATTGACATTAGCTACCTTGGCACTAAAGTGAATGAAGTAGACATAACAAAACTTTTGGGAATTACAATTGACAATAAATTAAATTGGAAAACACATATTAATAATGTGTGTAAACGATTAAAACAATTTTCATATGCTCTTTTTAAGTTCAGTAAATACGGAACTACTTTTTGAGGGAACTCGACGGAAAATCGAGTTTTTAGGGCTCAAAAAAGCTGCGTAAGAGCAATGTGTGGGCTACGTTGACGAGATACTTGTAAGGATCATTTTATCCAATTTAAAATACTTACACTTCCAGCAATTTACATTCATGAAGTATCGATTTTTGTAAAAAGTAATCTCGAACTATTTGAAGTGTTTGCAATGGCTACGCAGCAGTGTGTTCTGTATGGCTCCTATTATTTACAACTAAATTCCAAAGTCTGTGCGCTTGCTCTCCTATAATAAATTCAAGGGCAGGTTGAATGATATTCTAGTTAGAAAAGCATACTACACTGTTAAAGAATTTTTTAATGACTAAAATATTATTTAACATTAATTTATATAAATTTATTATTATTGCGATTACTTTTAATTTATTGACATATCCATTTTGACATAACAATTATTATTATCTATTATTGCAATTATTATTGTTCTTAAATATGCAAATCTTTTGTCATTTCTTCATCAACTTTTAATAACTGTTTCCTCTACTTATTTTATGTGATTCTGAACTGTATAAATCTTATTAAAAAAATGTATTATTACCTAGTCAGGTCATAAGTATTGTCACACAGTAAAAACTTTTCTTTTAGAATGCTGGCCACAAAAAAGTTTATAGAATTCGAATTTCAAAATGTTCATGAAAATAAAAATGAAGAATTTAGAATTAGAATTTTACTCATTTTTAAATATGGAGTGGACGTTTAAAGAAGACTGTGTTGCAGTTATTGCGTTGCATCGTTGCGGTTACGCGCCAATTCAAATTTTTGACATACTAAAAAAATTTAATATAACCAAAAGATTCGTTTATCGCACCATCAAACGATACAATGAAGACTCTAGTGTAGATGACAGGTCAAAAAGTGGTCGCCCTCGGTCTGTTAGGACTCCAGCAGTGATAAAAGCTGTGAAGGCGCGAATTCAAAGAAATCCCAAACGTAAGCAGAAACTGTTGGCCCTTCAGATGGGGTTAAGCAGAACCACGGTGAAAAGGGTGTTAAATGAAGACTTAGGGCTTCGGGCATATCGAAAAAAAACAGGAAATCGTTTGAATGCTCGTCTAATGGACCTGAGACTGAAGAGATGCCGCGCTATGTTGAAGCGGTACGCGGGAAAAAAATATCGGGAAATTCTTTTTTTAGATGAAAAAATTTTTACCGTAGAAGAGAGCTACAACAAACAAAATGATAAGGTGTACGCACACAGTAGTGAAGAAGCGAGCAACCGTATTCCGCGTGTCCAACGAGGTCATTTTCCATCCTCGCTCATGGTATGGTTGGGAGTTTCTTATTGGGGCTTAATAGAGGTACATTTTTGTGAGAAAGGTGTAAAAACAAATGCAGTTGTGTATCAAAATACAGTCCTGATGAACCTTGTGGAACCTGTTTCTCATACCATGTTCAATAACAGGCACTGGGTATTCCAACAAGATTCGGCGCCAGCTCATAGAGCGAAGAGCACACAAGACTGGCTGGCGGTGCGTGAAATCGACTTCATCCGGCACGAAGACTGGCCCTCCTCCAGTCCATATTTGAATCCGTTAGATTACAAGATATAGCAACACTTGGAGGAAAAGGCGTGCTCAAAGCCTCATCCCAATTTGGAGTCACTCAAGACATCCTTGATTAAGGCAGCCGCCGATATACATGGACCTCGTTCCTGCTGCGACAGACGACTGGCCGCGCAGATTGAAGGCCTGTATTCAAAATCACGGAGGTCATTTTGAATAAACTTTATTGTCATAAGAATATATGTTTTGTTAAGTTCATTTTGGTATATAAATGGTTACATAATGAATAAACTTGTTTCAATTATTTTATATTAAACATGTGACAGAATTTATGACCTGACTAGGTATGATAAATATTGTGTAATTGTTGTGTAATTGTACGCTTAAATAGCAGAACCTAGAACAGTTCTATATTATAAGTTCAACCATCAATTATGTACCTAGGTTCACGAACAATAAAGAATTATGAATTATGAAAACAAGGAAAGAAGAATTTCCTGGTTGGTCGAGACAAGCAGTTACGTCACGGGGATCAAAACATAGTTTTTTTACAAAAAGTATGTTTCAATATACAAGTCTATATTGTTATGCTAGGTATATATAGGTATTTCGACAAATGGTGGATGAATCAAGGAATATTAGTTAACCATGAAACAAAGGCTAGTATGCACTTACCTCGGCAGTGAGTCTGTTTGAGCCCTTCCCCTTGTCCGGCGAGTGGCGCAGGTTTTTAGAGTCTATTTGCACGTTCGTCTGCATACTGCCTTATTTACAATCTCTTCAAAAGCTGATCATAACTTGAACTAGTTGAGACAAAGATTTTTGTTCATTTGTTTATGCTCATATTTTGACTTCTTGTAAAATGTACCTGAAACAAACAAAAGGTCTTAAACAATGTTATTGCTCTACTTTAAAAGATCCTTGCAGCTCATAGGTAGTGACCTCATAGAGAAGATTGGATGTTTGTTTGTTACTATGTCTTACTGTAATGGTTGAAATTCAATGTAGTTAGACACTAAAAACTGCTTTTTATATTAGTACAGACGGAATCAGAAATAGATGACGTAATTCAGACATCTATATACAACAGATGATAGTAGCTACAATAAAAAAACACACGAATGAATTTTGTATTCAATCATCGCCTACTTTTGATGTTACTATGAAACACATATAAAAGTACTGGTAAAAACTTGACAAAATGGTAGAACCTTAAACATATTTTTTGTTCTAAAACGCAAACATTTAGCGCCTTACCACTAAAAAGTTAAATAACCGTTGAACACCTGTTTAAAAATATCCTCTCCAATATTTCTTCGTGAATTTTTTAAACAGATGTTCAATGGGTGTTTAACTGTTTTGTTAGTTTTGAAGTTGTTATCTAAGTTGTCATAATTCTTGCGTAGATACCAAGCCCCAATAAAATAATTACTAAGCTAAAAGTTTTTCACCATTTGACCATTTGAACAAGACTGTATATATTTTCCACCCGTATTAAAGTAAGTTTCGAGTCTGGCGAGAGATATTCTACTTGTGAGTGCACACTGCGTCGCGCAATATCAATCGAGAGGATGTAAACACGCTCGTAAATATGTATGCGCGCATAAACCACTGCGTAAGTTGCGACCGTACAAACCCACGGAATATAATATACTAATACTCATCTATACAAACTCCACTGCTCTTATAAGAAGGAGGCAAACGTACTTCTAGACAACTCAGAAAAGTCACTCACCATTTTGACTCTAACCACAATATTGTTTTTAAGTCAATATTAAATCATTTCATCACATCAGCCATAAGACGTACACTGCTGAAATCAGGTCTCCCTATCCATTTCTAGAGGAACCGATATTGTAAAGCTGCACCTAACGGCGATCTTTATCAAGTCATCTTTTCATTAAGCGAGGGGACATTTTACTTTGCACTTTCTATGGCATGGTCTCTACGTGATGACCTTGACCTTCTTCTTCTTCTTAGCGTGTCAATAGTTCTACTTATATTGTGTTAGATAGGTACTTGGCTACGTTGATGGCGTCAGGAGAAGCCATTTTGAAGTCTTCCATTGTGCAGGTGTTCGGGCACAAAGGGCACATTAGCAGGTGTTTCATCGACTGTGCAGGATCACCACAGTTGTATTGCGTTTGTCTGGGATCCCTGAACCCCCATTTGCACATATTGACTCTGCAGCGACTAACTTGACTGCGAAGCCTATTTAAGGATTTCCACACTGGCCACGGCAAGTCGTGCCCTCGTGGAAGCTGTTGTTGAGGGGGAATGAAATCAGGTGGTGGGGGTTACTAGCTATCCACAGTGCGCGTCTAGTAACAGATGGGTCGTCGCTGGTGGCCTGCGTGGAACGCTGAAAACTCTTACGACTTTTCAGGCGGCCTTGTGGAATTTGATGGCTATGTAAAGGATGTCGACCGTCACGCTCCTGCTTATATTTTTCTATGGAGCAGGCCACATCCCGACGCACTCCGGGGGGTGGTATGAGTGCCAAAGGGTAGATGAGGTTTAGAGGGGATGGCTTCAGACATCCTGTTATGCATGTGGCATACGGCATGTGTCATTCAGCGCAACATCAACGACCCTAGCGTGTGCCTACCGGTTCCAAACTAGGCAAGCATATTCGCCGGCTGAAAAGCACAATGCCAGACCCATCGTGCGTAGGACCTCTGGAGCTGCTCCCCAGTTGGTAGATGTTAATCGACGGAAGAGTTTGTTTCGTGCTCCTGCTTGCCCTAACATATACTAACTCACAATTTAAAATTAAGTACTTAGACCAATTTGTATAAATTAGACGACCTCCGTGGCGCAGTGTGCGTACAGCCGGTTGAGATGCAGGAGGTAGTGGGTTCGATTCCCACCGCGGAACAAATTTTTGCATGATCTACATATATTTGTTCCGGGTCCGGATGTTTTTCTTTATATTAAAAGTATTTACAAAAAAAAGGTATTTAAGTATTTTATCCGTTATCTGGTTCCCATAGTACAAGCTCTGCTTAGTTTGGGGCTAGATAGTGCTGTGTGTGATATTGTTGCATGATAATGTTTATTTTAAAATCATTTTGTTGACTTTTGGCGACATATTGTTGATGTTGGTAAGTACGAGGGTAGATAGGGAGAGATAGAAAATAGATTTTATTTTATTTATTTTATTTTTATTTATTTGAGACAACAAACAATTGTGCGTAAATATTACTAGACTTAATAATTTTTACAAGATGTCTTACAGGCATAACCAGCACCGTTCTCCACAGATTACGTTAGAACAGATGGTGGGCATGAGTGTATACAAATACTTAAGTACAAAAAATATGAATATATGGATGAACCTATATTATGCAGGCAAGCAAGTGCCTAGGTACCTACGTACTTACACAATACAGGTTCACATTTAGTAATGAGTAACTTAGTCGCTTTTAATTAAAATTTGACAATCAGACAGGATTGTCTGATTGATTGCTTTCTTAAACAAGGCGGGTGAGCTTGCAAAAAATGCAATTTCCAAGAAATGATCGTTAAATAACTTAGGAATTGTATTAAGTGGCGCTTGCTCACCTGCGTCCGTGTTACAAGTGGTAAGTGCGAATAGATAACGCTTGCGGTTCTCTCGGCTGGAATACGAACGATATGGAATACGAATGTATATTTGGTTAACAAATTTGTTACAGTCAAATTTATTATGGCAGATATTATAGCAGTTGATCAAGGAGCAGTCTTCTCATCTTAAGTGTTGGTAAAGAAAATTTATTTAGAAGTATATCGTAGGAGGACTTCGAACGATAACAGCGATAGTTCATTGAACGCAAGAATTTGCGTTGGGCGGATTTATCTGGTCATGGTATTTAGCATAGAACGGGTTCCACAGACGTAGCGTACTCAAATTGAGATCGAATCAATGAGTTATATAGTAAGAGGTATGAGCCAGGTCTCCTGAACGGAACACTAGCTCGCATTACGGATCCATACAACATAAATGCTTTATTGACTATGTGATTTATATGAACATCAAAGTGTAGTTTGGAGTCCATCAGAACTCCTAGATCTTTTATCATAAATACTTTTTCCAGCGGCGTTCCACACAGAAAACAAGTAAAATTTATCAAATTGATTTTCTTTGTGAAGGTAATGGACTTGCATTTAGTCAGACTAAGATGTAGTTTGTTTGCTGTGCAGTAGCTAGTGAGGCGATCAAGATCATGTTGCCATTTGGAACAATCATCAACACAAGTGATTTCACGGTAAACCTTAAGATCGTCGGCATAAGCGTTTGATAAAATTGACCATAGAATACTTGTATAAAAGCTTTTTGGTGCTGGAATCCATGGTAACCTGTTTAGATGGTTTACTTCTTACATTGAAAATAGATCTCAAGCTATCGTACTTAATAGTTACTGTTCGACATGGAATTTTATACTTTCAGGAGTGCCTCAAGGCTCGATATTGGGGCCACTGCTATTTAACTTTTTGTCAACGACATTAAATCCTGTTTTCAACACTCAAATTTTTTGCTGTATGCTGATGACATGATAATTTACAGGCAAATAAATAACACCCAGGACTGTCATCTTTTACAGCAGGATCTCAGTAGGTTTGAAGAATATTGATGTCTAAATAAACTTGATATCAACGACACAAAATGTTACTCTATAATATTTACAGGTAAAACTAATATAACTATATTTATTTATAAACTTAAAGGGCAACATCTTATGAACGTAAGCGAGGTACGAGATTTAGGCGTCATACACGATTCTAAACTAACTTATGAAAGTCATATTGATACTATTGCGAAAAAAGCGAACAAGTGCATGGGATTTATTTTAAGATCAAGCTCTCAATTTAAAAGCATCAAGCTCATTAAGACCCTTTACTGCTCATATGTGCGTAGTATACTCGAATATTGCTCACATATTTGGAATCCGCTTTACGATGTTTATATTAATAGGCTAGAATCTATACAATGTAGATTTATGAAACAATTACAATTTAAATGCAAAAAATATGACCGTGATTATGAATCAAGATGCAGGTGACATCATATACTACCACTTTATATAAGACGCAACATATCTGACGTATCTGTATTCATTAAATTAATTCAAAATAAAATTGACTCTCCACATCTCTTTTCTCAGATAAGTCTGAGAGTACCTACAAGGTCTGTCAGGCATCAGACTTACTTGCACATTCCCTCTTGTTCAACAAACTATAGGCAGAACTCGTTTTTTACTAGATCAGCAAATTTCATAAACAAACTGGATGACTCACCCGAAATTGACTTATTTAATTCATCTCCAAATACATTTAAAAACATAATCTCAAAGAACTGATTTGATGTGACTTCTTAACTGTCCGTTACTCACTTTTGTCTTGTCTTAATTACATGTAATGTCTTTTCTTTAACATTCAAGCTAGCAAATAGACTCAATATACGAAAATGTCTAAATGGTGATTAGCTATAAGTATAAACTAATTATTAAGTATTTTATCACTGTATGTTTTCCGAAGAAAATAAAATAATATACAAAAGAAAAAAGATTATTTTTAAAACAATTACAAATGTCGTTAATAAAGAGTACTAAAAGCAATGGACCCATTATCGATAATTGCAACACGAAAAAAATAGCACACCTTAACGGAATGTCTGACAACCTTCGTATGAAGTGAATCGTGAGATTTACCTAGGGATTTACCTAATAGGCCATACTTTAAGATTTATTTTTATTAAATTCAGAACACTGAAACAAGCAGACAAGATTACTGCAATTCCATTTCACCAAATTCTGCACCAGCATGCAGTTCAATTTCACAGAATTGACATTGAAGCCATTTTGAATCTCATTTCTTCGTGATAAAGCCCATTCTGCATTGAATTGAGTTTTCGAGTGACACGAATCTAGAATTGCTTACAGAAAGCAAACAACCACTATTTGCATTTGATTTATACAATTCCTATGGAAATACTAAAGTAATTCGGTGGAGCTAAGGTCCCAAACTTACACTTACGAGAATCCTGTTCAAGGGAAAAGTAATTTGCACTTTGTGGAAAGAAATAAAAGTCCACAATGCTTTGTTATATTTACACACTCATAAACTATTGGTTAAAGGAAAACAAATAAACATGGTTATCGTGCTATGTCGTAGATGTACTACGGCGTAGATGTTCTACGGCGTAACTGTTCTACATCGTAGATGTGCTACGCATACAAATATCGTAAACACGTACAGCTTTACTTTTCATCTTTATAAACAGCTAGATATCGGGTTTGTGCACTAAGATCGGCTTGCACAACGATCCCTAAACGTATTTAGCGACTAAACAAATTTAAATTTGACGTATTTGTATGATTTGACAACTATTTAAATTATATTTAGCCACTAAATACTTTTCAGCATCGTTGCGCAAGTCGCCCTAAATCTTCAACATTTTGAAGTTTAACGTAAGTTCTGGTGGACAATGTTTTATATCAGTTTGGTATGAGAAGGCTGATGATGATGATGATGATGATGATGAGACGCGTTATCTAGTTGTATTTTTAGTTAAAGTTCTTCGTCTCTTCTACACTTTTATTTAAATTAATTTATTCATTTTTCCCTCAACAGGACTTAATTTCAATAAATACGAACAATAAAAAAGTTCTAGGTCTTCAAAATTACCTTTGAATAATTAACCACAAATACACAAAAAGGTTGTCGTCTCTAACTACATATATTCAAAAATGTTCCTTTGAAATGTATCAAGATGGTAGCTAAAAGTGCGCTGCTCACATTATTTCTCATCAACGTTGAAAAATAAATCTTTGAACTGATATCATAATTCCCACACACAAATAGTAAAAACAATTTCGCAGAACAAAAAACCATACTAATAATAGTAGTTGTGTTATCTGCATGTCTGTCCGTAAATACAACAAACTCCCTAACTCTGTATTAGATGCTTCAACTCTCAACTTAGTCAAGGTAAAACTGAAGAAAGTCCTCGTAGAAAAAGCTTAATACAGTTCCAAGGAATATTTAGATGACATGGATCTTGATTAATACTAGTTATATTTATGACTAATACAATAATTTTGACATTATTTTTTTATTTATTTTTCACTGTCGCCCCCTGCTGGGCCAAGGTCTCCCACACTGTCTTCCAGGACTTTCGCTCGCGTGCCACATCCCACCAATCTGTCTCGAAAACATCGAGATCGCATTTGACATTATTATTGCAATTAAAATGGAACCTACTAATTAAACTCGACATTGCATACGTAAGACACTGAATATACTATGTACACGGTTTGTATTTCGATCCATTTGCTACAATATATTGGATGTACACACAGGGGTTTCAGACTTATACCCCTCTTTAGCATCGGGAGTTAAAGATCTAATCTAATCAGCCTATTTATTTCCACTGCTGGGCAAATCTTTCTTCCTTTTTTCCATCCTTTACGATCTTTAGTCCAATATTCTTCAAAACGCTGTTCAAATAAAATCGAGTTGCTCATTTGTTCACATAAACTTGTTTAATAAAAGGTTGCTTAAAGAGATCACCTTCAACGAAAAAGCCGCCCAGTAATCTTTTAGTTAATATAGTAAATTGTTTTTTCCTTTGTTCGTTTAATTTACTAGCTTCCGTCGGCTACTTTGCACTAATTTGTCAATAAAAATAGCATACCATATCCTAATCTTGGTCACAATCTATCTGTATACAAAATTACATCGAAATCGAACCGATTAGTCCTGAAAACGTAACAAACAAACAAACTCGCTTTCGCATTTATAATATGAGTATGAAGTATGATGACCAACAATGATAATTATTATTATCAATCTCACTTACAATCGTGTAAGTCAACCTAAAACAAATAACGAGACTCGTTTCTGTGAGACTAGGTAATACTCGTAGGAACGAACTTGTTCCTGATGTACCCTGAATTTGTTAAATGAAGGGAAAATCGTAGACACACAATAAAGCAATGTTGCCCCTCTCCAGACGTCATACACAAGGCTAACGAAAACAAGACCACCAATTTATTTTAAGGAGTTTAACATTGTTAGCTATTCTTTTGACACAAATAAAACTAAATTTAGGTTGAAGGCAGTAAAATATTAGCTGTCCTTTTCTGTCGTACGAAACAGAAAAGGAAATAACTAATTTTAGAGATGTCATACATAACAAGAATCAAGGTCGCTCAGGGTGCTATGAAGAGGGCTATGCTTAGTATTTCTCTACGAGATCGCTTAAGAAATAAGAAGTCTGCGAATACAAACTAAAATCACTGTTAAAGCATAAAGGATTAGCAAGCTGAAGTGGCAGTGGGCAGCGCACACAGCTTCAACAACTGACGGATGTTGGGGCAGAACCGACTAGATGGATAGATGAATTGATAAAGGTTTGGTGCAGACCGGACAAGATCGGTCGGTTTGGAAATACATATATGTATGAGGCCTACGAGTATGTTCAACAGGCCTGCGTCCTGACATGATGATAATAGTTTGCATCTAAAGTTATTCTTCTGATTATGTATCATGCAACACGTCTCATTGATTAAAATTAAATTGATTCTGCTTATATGATAACTATTTAAGGTATTCACTTATAGACTAAAAAATAAAGCTGGCTTGCTTATTTTTTAAACATATTTTGTATGTTTTGTTTGCTTTTGGTACTTGATAAGGTCAGACTACTAACAATACTTTCTCGATCTAACAACAGATAGTAGATTCGCCATTCGAGTTCGTGAAGTTGTTATAAGATTTGACGGGCTGTTTGAAACAGGAAACTCCTACTTTGAGACGGATCGGAAGGCTTCCTGATTAGCATTAGTTTGGTCTCTCTTATCTTCTTATTATAAAGATAGAACAATAAAATGTTGTTTAAGAAGCGATGTTTTTCGGAAAATCACGACCTCCATGGCGCAGTGGATGAATAGCTGGCTGAGATGCAGGAGGTAGCGGGTCAATTTCCGCCGCGGATCAAATTTTTGCATAATCTACAGATATTAGTTCCGAGTATGGATGTTTTTCTACATATTATATGTATATATTTACAAAAAAGTATATAAGTATTGGATCAGTTATTTGGTTCCCATAGTACAAGGTCTGCTTGGTTTGAGGCTGGATAGCGTTGTGTGAAACGTCCAGCAACATTTATTTTGTGGAGCATAATCGCATGTGTGACAAAGCCCTTTTATTTAATTAAAAACAAGCATTTATTTAAGATTTCTAGATGCACCGATATGGTGAAACGAAACAGCTCCCAGCATTAATATTATGGTTTCGTTAATGCAGCGCCATCCCACGCTGGGCTTACTAGTGCGTGCTCTCCACTTGAGAACGTAACTGCCTCAACGCCATTGTCTGTGTAATTTTACTCTATGTGTGTGGGTAACGGGATGTATTAGGGTTACGGGTGATATAAGGTACTTCAAACTTTCGGGATCACTGTAAATAATTATTAATTAAAACGGGTATTTATCGCGTATGTACGATTTTTTATTTGTTATCCCGACGTTTCGGCTGTGTTGCAACAGTCATGGTCTCGGGCTGACTGGAGTACTTGGAGCTACCGTCGGGAAGTGCGGGTAGCTGCAGCATCTACCCTCACTTGGTCTTCAGAATTAGAAATGTCCTCGTTCATATTACGACACACTACACTAACCGTATCTACGCACTGAGTCAACCGAGTACGACGCGCACACCTAGCAATCACCGGGTTCCAAGACGCTGAGAGTCTATAGCCATCTTCCCGATTGTAAATTTGGAAATTTCTTGATTTCAATCGCTTCACGAGCTATTCTCTTGAAATAACGGCGTTCACTAGAGAGAACCTTAGGATCATAAAGTTCAATCCAATGATTCGGTCCCGAGTTTACCAGATGCTCTGCTATCGCCGACTTGTTTACCTGGCGATCAATCAAGGTTTTCAATCAAGTCGGTCTTCACTCCTCTCTCAAAGATGAGCGATAAATACCCGTTTTAATCAAGAATTATGATATAAAGGTCACTGCCACAAAACCAAAATGAAAGTGGGTGCACGAAACAACCTCCTCCGTCGATTAACATCTACCAACTGGGAGCAGCTCCAGAGATCCTACGCACGACGGGTCTGGCATTGTGCTTTTCAGCCGGCGAATATGCTTGACCAGTCTGGAACCGGTCCGCACACGCAAGGGTCGTCGATGTTGCGCTGAATGACACATGCCGTATGCCACATGCATAACAGGATGTCTGAAGCCAACCCCTCTAAACCTCATCTACGCTTTGGCAAGCATACCACCCCCTGGAGTGCGTCGGGATGTGGCCTGCTCCATAGAAAAATATAAGCAAGAGCATGACAGTCGACACCCTCTATATAGCCATCAAATTCCACAAGGCCGCCTGAAAAGCCGTAAGAGTTTTCAGCGTTTCACGCAGGCCACCAGCGACGTCCCATCCGCTGCTAGACGCGCACTGTGGATAGATAGTAACCCCCCACCACCAGACTTCATTCCCCCTCAAGAACAGCTTCCACCAGGGCATGACCTGCCGTGGCCAGTGGGGAAGTCCTTAAATAGTCTTCGCACACAGGTTGGTCGCTGCAGAGTCAATATGTGCAAATGGGGGTTCAGGGATCCCAGATAAACACAATGTGACTGTGGTGACCCCACACAGTCGATGAAATACCTGTTAATGTGCCCTCTGTACCCGAACACCTGCACAATGGTTGACTTAAAAATGGCTTCTCCTGTCGCCATCAATGTAGCTAAGTACCTATCTAACACAATATAAGTAGAACTATTGACACGCTAAGAAAAAGAAGAAGACGGGCGATATGCAATGCCAAGAAGGCCGAACAGATTTTACCGTCACCTCATCTAAAAAATATAAATATGTGTGCTATGTCGGTGATGTTAGTTTGTCTTGTTAATTTTGTTTACATTCATATTAAAATTACGATTATATAATTAACCTTACGATGTTATATACTAGCCAGACAGTTTACAATCTCGATATTACCTATTTACTATTTGTCTTGATAACAATTTCCGTCCACAGTCGATCTGTAACCGAATCCTCTATCCTCGGGCTCTCGGAGCTCTACGTCCCAGGCTATTCAATGAACAGGAATAATTTCTAAAATATGGCGCCGTCGACTGAACTTGATTTATTGATAGAAGAACTAAGTACCGACTGGGAGTCCATTCGTTATAGTAAAGTACGAGCGCTGCGCCGGGGAGAATGAGAGTGCTTTCACTACTTTTGCACAAGACTATTAGAGATTATTTACACCGACCAATTTTGGAATAGTTAATGTAAATCTAACTCTTTTGTTGTTTGCACCAATTGCACCAACTCTTTTGAGTGCATATTTATTATGATGCATTAAATTTAATGTCTTAAGAACTTTCTAAACTTACAATGAGATCAGGGCTCTGATGCGACAAGCCAGGTATATTCAACCAACAACGTTAACTTAGTATGGGTTGATTCTACGTGTTTTTTTAACTTTATCCTAAAATAAAGTATAATTTCAAAACATTATTAAATAATCTATTCTATGGTGTTGTAATAATTTTGTGTATACCTTTAATTACTTATCATTTATGATAACCGTACACAATGTTAGACATCAGAGTATGCGCATAAAATACCTGATTCACTATTTAACGAATGACTCTTCAATAAATATCATTGAATTACCAAATGTCGTAGACCGATCATTATTCTTATGATAGTTAAGTATTACACCAATGTTAATTTATCATACTTTACGCCGAAGGGTACTATTTGCAAAATATATTTGTATTTTATGAAAACATATATTTTCTCTGCAAATAGTCTCAGTAATATCGGCCCCTCATTCACACAAATGACTCCATTTAATATTTTTACATTCTTTCATTTCCTTTCCTCGTAAACGATGACCTTACTTACGTAATAGCACCAGCGGCTTGTGGCATATGACGCGAGCTTCTTGCGAAATCGAATCTACTTTATAGATCAAATATGAACAAAGTTTTTTTATACAATCAACATAGACACGCGACTGACCACGACCTCGACTGATGTATTTAAAATCTATGAAACTATTTTTCAAACTTTCGCGATCACTCTACATAATTACTGATCAAAACGGGTATTAATCGCATATGTATCTTTTCTTTATTCTTTATTGTACACAAGAAAATACATAATAAAGTGCAGAAATAGAGGACATGTACAAAGGCGAGCTTAACTCTAAAAAGAGTTTTCTTCCAGCAAACCTTTGAGGCTAGAGAGAGAGATGATTTTAAAGGTAGGTGCGTGTACAAGAATCATAAATATGTACATATATCTTAAACAAATAAAACGAAATCTACCAAAAGAAAGTAATAAAATGAATGAATATAATAAATAAATAAATAGACTAATATATACAAAAATAAATATATACCTACAATAAAATAAAATTACAGAGAAAGATAGTGCTCTTTAACTTTCCGTTTGAAAATGTTAAACGACGGACTAGCGCGAACTTCATGGGGCAGGGCATTCCAAATTTTCACCGCATAAACGGTAAAGGAGCCACCATAGCGGCTCGAAGTGTGTTGAGGTGTTTTGAGGAGAAGGGACTTAGAGGACCGGGATGTCACACTGCGAGGGACAAGGAATTCGAAGCGTTCACGGAGGTAGGGAGGAGAAAGTGGACAATATAATACTTTAAATAAGAGTGAGAGAACGTGAAGATCACGACAAAGACGAATAGGAAGCCATTTAAGTTGGGATCTGAACGTGGATACGTGATAGAACTTGCGCAGTCCGAAAATAAAACGGATGCACAAGTTCTGTAGACGTTCCAGTTTATTGAGAAGTTCTTTTTTATTTGTTATCCCGACATTTCGACTATGTTGCATCAGCCGTGGTCGCGGGCGGACGTATACAAACGCGATAAATACCCGTTTTAATTAGTCATTAATCTATGATACGTATTAAAAATCAATAATAAGTATGACAAATCAATAATACCTAGAATAGATAGAGTAGATAGAATAGACCTAGATAGATGGAAAAACCACCTGATAAAGGTTACTGGGAGCCGTTGGGTGCAAGCAGCACAAGAAGAGTTGCTTTAGAAATATATAGGGGACGCCTATGTTTAGCAGTAGACGTCCAAGATATGCCGTAGATTTGATAGCGCTATGAACTATGGCTGGTTCTTAGTAGATACTATCATATAAGGCATCGTACAGGGTGGAATAAACAGTTTGCATCGATGCGGAACCACTTTATTTGCTTGTTATTGGGGTGGCCATGTCTCTCTATACTTTCATACATTTCCACAGATTACTCGTGTCTATGACTCGGAGTTATCTGACATCATTTGGTGATGATGATTGCAAAGATCTAAAAAACCCAGTAAAATTGCGTTAAATTAGTTTATCATTTTTTTACATTTATATTGAAGTCATTTGTTCCCAGAGTTACATAAACAATAGAGACTACATTTTAAACAAATAATTCACATTCACATTAACTATCTCACAATATTCATTATTCAACATTATTATTGATTATTTTACTATATATATTTAATTTGGGTTTATTAAATGACAGTATTAATTTATTTTTTTAACTTTTTTTTACTATAACTGTGAAATAATTATTATAATTAAACACTGGTACAATATTACACTAAAATAACGTAAATAAACATATTCAATTGAAATTAAAAACAAAAAGAAGAAATGCCACTAATTGCAGAATAGAAACCTAAATAATGCGGGTCTTAGCACAAAACTAAATTAAACACTGATAAGCGCGTGTTTAAAAAACTCGTAAACAAAAATTGGTGACGAACTTTTTAAACAAGCGTTTTTTACTTTTTACAAGTTATTTAACTTTTTGGGGTAACAAGGTAAATGTCATAAAATAAACAATAAAAATAAGCTCAGCTCAGCTCAGCTCAGCTCAGCCATGCATCACGATCACATCATTTTACACGTAGTGATACCGTGACGACCTCCGTGGCGCAGTGGGCGAACAGCCGGCTGAGACGCAGGAGGTAGTGGATTCCATTCCCGCCGCGAAACAAATGTTTGCATGATCTACAGATATTTGTACTGGGTCTGGTTGTTTTTCTAAATATTATAAGTATTGTTACGAACTGAGAGTTCGGGATAAAATAATTAAAATGAATCTAACCAAAATAACAGTTTTATTCAACACTTAAACGACAAATACACGATCTTAATCACAAAGATTCACAACACACTAATTCACAACACTATCGCACAATAAACCACTTAAAAGTCAACGAAATGTTCGCACGTACTATAGCCAAATCAAAACTGACTCTGCGGAAGTCTCTACGCACTATTTATACCGAGCATTATTTCCAGAACCATCCACTAGTATCTAGAAAAGTATAGGTATTTCGATTGTCTACTATTTCTTAATCTGTGCAACGGTAGGTAAAAACGTGGTATGTAGGTCATTCTATACCAAGTATTACCTATTCTGTGACACAGTAGGTATAACGTTGAGAAATACCGACTATTACTTATTCTGTAACAGCCTCGGCGTAACACTATGTATTTACAAAAAAAAATGTATATTAGTATTCTATCAGTTATCTGGTTGCCACAGTACAAGCTCTGCTTAGTTTGGGGCTAGATAGCGCTGTGTGAAATGTCCAACAATATTTATTTATTTATATAGTTTTGTTCCAATCATCTGCAAAAAGATGAAACTCGGGACTAACGCTCAGGAGAGCGTTCACCCAGATGAAGATGTTATTGGAGTGCAGTAATTGACTAAAGAGGTATCAACACTTCCACTTATAACATATTTTTGTACCTAACGGGGTCCACAACGATCATTTCCATACCATCAATCACCGCCTATTATTACATTGTAGAATACAATAAACGATTGAGTACTGAGTATTGAAATATCCGACTCCACATTCTTCCGTCTAACTTTCTGAAGGAACCTAATTATCGGTAGGTATTTAGTTTGCTAATTATCGGTTTTCTCGCCCGTCCATGACATATATCAGTAACATACATTAACAGATAACTATATAGGACTTTTGTAATATTTAATTATGTTGAGAGTCCGTAACAATATTGTTTCCAAAAACCAGAATATAACAAGTTTACTATTATATATATAATAACATATATTTTATATATTATTATTATAATATATAGAATTATTATAACCATTATTTCTAGGCAAGAGTTCTTCAAACAACCTTGTATATTGAAATGTACCACAGAATTGTGTTATCAAATTATTGTATCGTTTGTACTAAAATTGGCGCCGCCTACTTACAATGAATGCGTGCATACCTATTTAATTAATAAATGTAACAAGTCTAAATACTATTAACAAGTCTTAGATAGTAATTGGGTTACCGAGTTATAACTAAATGTGTAAGTTAAAATAAGCGACTCGAGTGTCTCTAAGCACCGAGACAATCCTCTGTGGTTTTATAGAGCTGTATGTTATACTAGCTTCCGCCAGCGGCTTAACACGCGTGATATGTCAATATTAAGTACCCTATGTTCTAATTCAGGCTATATCTATATACCAAATTTCATAGAAATTGATTCGTCCGTTACAACCTGATTGAGTAACAAACAAACATCCAAACTTTCGCATTTATAATAATAGGTCTTTACCTATGTAATTGGAGATTCTATAACAAGCATTTTCAGATTTAATTATCTTTGGATTGGCGCGCAATTTAAAATTCAAATAAATTTTATTTGAAAGCCGTGTTATTTTAATTTCAAATTCAAAAAATTGTTTTAGATAGTCTTTTGTTTTTGTGAAATTATGGTAATCTTTGGCGCTATGGATAAACTGAAAATTCGTACTATTTTCGAATATGAGTTCCTACGTGGAAATACCGCTGCAAAAACAAAACGAAACATTAATGACGTGTACTAGCCTAACTCTGCTTGCATAATCACGGGCCATTATGGGTTCAATCGATTTAAATCTTGAAATTTTGAGTTGAAGACAACCTTGTGGTCGGCAGGTAACCAATGTCGACAACGACGAATTGAAAGCGATAGTGGAAGCAGATTCAACTCAATCTACAACTGAGCTTGCTGCGGACTTTGGAGTTAGTATCAAAAAAACATTGAAGCACTTGCGTCAAAACGGAAAGAGAAAAAAGCTAGATAAGTGGATGCCGCACGAACTAGGCGACCAACAGCGAGACATACGTGTCGAAGCATATATAGCGAAGCATGTATGTATACTGAATTGGCATAGAAACGAAGGAGTTCTAAATCTAATTATTACCTGCAACGAAAATTGGATCCTGTACGACAACCGTAAGTGTTCGTCTCAGAGGGTGGACCGCACAGCACCTAATCAGTGCACTAAAAAAAAGATTACTCTTAGGAAGATGAAAGTGACTGTCTGGTGGACCAATACCGGACTTGTACATCACAGCTTCTTAACGAATGGTACAACAGTGACGGCAGATGTCTGATGCCAAGAATTGCAAACAGTGATGGAGAAGCTCGCTATTCAACAACTAGTCAACCGCTCTTCCCCATTGCTTCTCCGCGATAACGCGCAAGCTCATACTTCATGACAGACCATCGCAAAGCTACAAGAGTTACAGCTAGAAGCTCTCCGTCACCCAACGTACTTACCGGACCTTGCCCAACTCAAAATTTAGACAATTTTATAAGAAGGAAAAAATTCAACACCAGGCAGAAAACAAAACAAAACGCTTTCGCTGACTTCATCGCCTCCCGTTCGGCAGACAATAAAGGGATAAACAAACTGCCATCAAAATGGCAAAACGAAATGTTTTACAATACTAATATGTGAGTGGTTCTGTATTTGAACAAATAAGAATCGGACCAGTGCGTAGAAGTGTACCGCACCGTGCATGCAACTAAAAGAGGTCTTATGGCCAATGTCACAGTGTAAGAGCGGAGCGCGTCTCACGATTATTATCCTACTCCTACTAATATTATAAACGCGAAAGTCTGTATGTATGGATGTTTGTTACTCTTTCACGCCGGAACGGCCAAACCGATTACGATAAAATTTGGTATGTACGTAGATCATAACCTGGATTAACACATAGGCTGCTTTTTATTGGCAAACCATGCGTGCGAAGCCGCTGACAACAGCTAGTATTATATATATTTTAGCACCTATTCAATCTGCGAGAAATCCCTTGATTTGTGTGATAGTTTTAAAAGGTAACTATTTTAATTATTATAAGGAATAGATAATAACACATAAGTAGGTATATAGGTTTTAATCATCAACTTGATATTGTTTACCCCCGAAGCTAAAATAGGGATGTTAAAAGTTTGACGCCTGTCTGTGTGTCTGTGGCATTGTAGTTCCCAGACAGATAGACCGAATTGGACGCGGTTTTTAACAAGTAACTTTTTACCAAAATTATAACCGACTACTCAACCAATTTTGATGAAAAATCCATGGGATCAATCTAAAAGCCTTCAACAAAAAACTAATTATTAAATCGTAACATAAAAATTAAACAAATCCAAGAGCTATATAGTTTTCTCATGGATGCCATTGACAGAACTAAACCCAATGGGAACGGTATTACCGGGTGGTTCTTAGCTCTGTGTGATGCAGATTAGATTAGATGATCTGAAGATATTAGCGTTTTTTTCTTGTTAGTAAATTGGCATTTATTACGGAATTTATACATGTATAATTTTATTTTGTTTTAGCTCATGCGCCTTGAATAAGTCCTTCTCGCACTGCGTGTATTTCCGCATGGAGTGACAGAGATAGATGTATAAGTTTGTGTGGGCTTTTAATTGCTACAAGCTTCAAATAAACCGTTATATGAAGAAGTATTTTCATGACAAAACATTTTGACAGTTTGAAACCCATGCTTAAAGTTTATACCAAACTTACCTGAGAAATATCACCAGCTTTTAAACAAAAACCGCATTGTAATTTGTCCATCCTTTTTTTCCTGGCTTGGTTGCAAAGGAACAGGTAGTAACATTGACGTTTCAAAGTGATCCTTGTGAATTTAATGATTAAAAACATTTTGAATCATGCTTTTTTTAATATTTTTGAGGGCTCTCTTTTATCATTGCAGGTGGACGAAAGTTTCAAACTTATATCAATTTACTTAGATTTTTAAAATCATCTCAAAAATTTCAAGCCTAGACGGGACTTGAACCCGCGACCTTTCTCTTGATACGAGAACGCACTACCATCTGTGCAACTAGGCAATTCACGTCTAGGTCGAAATTAGTGAGATGATTCAGAATTACGACTAAAGCGCCGTTAGCTCCATCTACAGGAAAACTTATATAGTTCTTTGTACCTGCTCAATGCCAAATGTTGCAGTTCAGTACATTGACAAGAGATGTCGCGTTGCTTATTTCAAATAGTATTTTTATTTATAGTGTTATCCGAACACATGCGGAAAATTCCAAGATTTTTAAAATCATTCAAAAATTTCAAGCCTAGACGGGCCCGTCTAGGCTTGAAATTTTTGAGATGATTTTAAAAATCTTGGAATTTTCCGCATGTGTTCGGATAACACTATAAATAAAAATACAATCACTTTACTTGTTATTGCAGAAGCTAACTATAGTAGTTAGTTTGAGTGAACAACATTTGCAGTGGAAGGTGTTGCTTCATCTTTATCGTATTGCGACCATAAATTGACTGAAGGTAAATTACAAGGATTGGGGTGCAGTTTGTTTGAGAGCTCTACGTGTATACATCCAGTTTATCTGTTCAAAACCATCAAAGCAATCTTAGTTTAGAAGTCGCGTCGCCTTCACGAGGGTTACTATAAATTAGCCGGCCATTGCCTTGGATTTATCTTGTAAGCGATATAGATCAGACCTCGTTACCTGAACATAGAATATAAGCCAGCTACTATCGCCTCCTCAAAGTAACACTTTGCAATAAAGCATGCAAGTATGAACAATAAGTTTAAGTACAAACATAATGACATAAATTTAAGTGATTGATGTATTATATTTTGTTATTTTTATATCGAATAGTTTTAATTTCCTTACTGTTAGGTTTAAAATGGTTTTCATATGATCGTCTGGTTGTAAAGTGAATAATACATATACTATCGGGAAACTCACAAATCATAGTAAAAATCCTGTTTTATTAAACTATTTCTTTTATTAACTCTTTCACCTCCGTTCCCATCTCTCCCACTCCCTTATCCACTCACCTACACCCACTCTCAATCACACATTTATACAGTACACACATGTACTCTCGCACTTACTCACACACTAACCTACACACGCTCCCGTATTAGCGCCCCACTGATCATACTAGCTGAGCTGAGATCAACTGTATTTAATATTTTGGTTCTTCATTTTGTGTCAATTTTAAATATTGTTATTTTCTTGTACTTAGATTCTCCTTTTGTTATTTGTTAAAGTCATGTATTGGATTTTAGACGGTAAGCGTTTTTATTGTTGTAATAAGGGGGCGAGTGTCCCGCGATACAGGCTAGACCTAGTGCGGGGACCATTACCGACTTAAGTCTACACTTATATCTTTTGTAAAGTTTTAGTCAATAAATGTATTTGTATTTCTGTTTAATAATATTCTGTATGCATAATTTGTACTTTGGTAGGTCGCTAGAGGGCAGGGTGTTATTGAAACCACCGTATTGTATTAAAACTGAGCCTCTTTTATCACAATCGTAACAACAACCTTAACCGGAATGCAAAACGTTACGATAGCGTGATTCAGGAATTTGCACTTTTTAGCAGCGACATCTAGTTATGATTTTTGAACTACATACGATAATAATTGACCTTAACCTTCTGAACACTATAATATCCAGATTTTTCTTATTTTAGTTTTTTCATTTTTCTCTTGTGTGTATTGTTATTTTGTTTTTCGTTTTAAAGATTTTACGCGCTTCAAAGAGGCTTTTGATTATTGAAGCCGCCTCGTAAACTCGTATTTCCTCCAACGGCTAGCAGCTGCACTGTGTCCTTAAAGTAAATTCCTACTCCATGTGCTAAGGAAGTAATCTGAAGGCTTATGGCGCGGCGTGGGCGTGACAAAGAGCCGGGCCGCGCCTGGAGGCCCTCAACGGCCCTCGATGAAGATAACTTGTGACACCGTGCTCCCTACAGGATCCCTACAGTAAGGGACTACCCACTTAATCTTGTGACCGTGTGATCTTTATGGCGATAATACGTGACTACGAACTACGACTCCGGAATTCGAACTCGTAACTTCTTTTGTCGCCCACAGAATCGCAAAGATCTTTTAAAAATGCTTGGTAAAGTCAAAAATAGTCCATTATTAAAGAGTTAAACGAGTCAGAAAATGAGTACTTTATGTAAATTCCACTGAAAAGACGGATACTTGCTAAAGAAATAAAGGATTTGTTGAATCCCAAGGGATTCGGGAGATTTACAGGATCGGGCCCGGGTCTAGTTGATAGTGACGTCACACACCCTTTGTGTCTACGAGTGTAGTCGGCAGATTAACTGGATTTAGAACGGTTTGAACGGAGTTTAAGGATCTAAGTTAAAAGGTAATATTTTATTGTATAGTATATGTGTCTTTTATAACAAGCTTAAGAGCATTAGTTATTCTGAAACTTTCGCGATCAGATTTATTCTGTAAATTGATAAATTTAACGAACTCTACGAGATCGAATGATAAATAAGGAAATACGTAAACTGAACACTGACATAAGAAAGAGGATTAGCAAGGTAAAGCGGGTGTGGGCGGGGCACATAGCGAAAAACTGATGGCCGTTGAGGCAAAAAGATTCGCAAAGGGAGACCAGTGCCTGGAAAGCGCAGCGTAGAACGACCCTTACTAAATTGAAAGGTGATCTAATAAAGATTACTGGGAGCCGTTGGGTACAGGTTGCACAAGATTGGTCGCTCTGAAAATCTATGGTAGGACCTATGTTCAGCAGTGGACGTCTTATGTCTAAAAATTATGATGGAGAATCTAATATTATTTTTATTTGAAACATAAAAATAAAAAGTATGACGTCATCTAGCTTCGTAAACTTATATTTTGAAATGAACCCGCATTTTGTGGCTCCTTTTGTATAAGAGTGAAGGTTGTATATTTACGAGAGTAAAAATCAGGGGAGAACATTTTACGATAAAATACAAGTACTTCAACAATGCTTGGTTTGCGTCATCAATAATGTTTGTAACGGATTTACACTCTCGTCTCACTCTCGTTCTCTCTCGTCTCTAAGACCTGTCTGTCGCTCTTGAACCGTCACTGTTAAAAAGTTCATATTAACAACCATAAAACTTCTGACCATCTAATTACAGCGTCGGGGTTACAAGACTGACATATATAAGAAACAACCCAGATAAACTAGCTTTTTATAAAAAAAGCCACAACCAAATCGGTCCATCCGGTTGGGAACTACGATGCCTTAAGCAAACACACAAACAGACATAGGCATCAAACTTATAATAAATAAGGGCATAAACGTGTCTCAGCGAGAATACTCCGCCAGTTCTACCTATAATGTATAAGTGCTTTTTAATGGTGAAGTGCATCTTCAACAATAGATCCTCGAGGCACGGACGATCTGATGGAAACTGGCAAATCATCTTTAAGAATTGCTCTTCAGTTTTCAACGAGATAAGTTGGTACAGACCTTAAGAATAATAATGAGATTCGAAAACATTTACTTATTGTTTAAAAGGAAAATACGGACAAATCCATATCCATGTTCAACAAGTTTTAGAGAACCAAAATACATAAAACATAATCGTACTACAATTGAATTGTTCTTTTCTCACCCTAGCCTTGTACTCAAGGTGACAGAACGGACAATAAATCCTCCCTGTCACCCTATCGCCAACAGGGAGACAGGGAGGACTTTTGGCTTTGCCTCCAAAATATACAATAGAGTATATCACCCAAAAATAATGAAATGAATATTGATCCTTACTAAATAAATTAAATAATTATAACAACCAAAACCCACCATTCGAGCAAAACAATTCGAGCAAAACCCACCATTCGAGCAAAACAATTCGAGCAAAACCCACCATTCGAGCAAAACAATTCGAGCAAAACCCACTATTCGAGCAAAACAATTCGAGCAAAACCCACCATTCGAGCAAAACAATTCGAGCAAAACCCACCATTCGAGCAAAACAATTTTTGATGACGATAATGTTGTATAACAGTGTAACTAACTGATGAGTATGATTAAACAAGTTTCATAATTGTTCACCAAATATTGGTAAGCTTGTTCATATTGCTAAACTGTTGTACGTGAAAATCTACAAATGTATCTCTTGTATTACATTGTCGTTTAGTTAGTTTGCGAGTAGTTATTCGTTTTTAAATAATATCATAAATAAATTAGATAAAAAGGGATAGGTCAGAGTTTTTTTTATAGTCGCGTACCTTCATCGCATTGTGTATCGTTGAATAGATTTTCAAAAATACGAAAAGGTTTCATCAACTCTTTTTTTAATACAGAAATACATTCAAAATATACATAACTTCAAATTCACAAATTTGTATGTCGTATTTTGAAAATGTTATGTTCATTTTAAGTTTGATGTAAACGGTACCTAAATGCTTTGCAAGCGTCGCGTCGCGTCGCGTCACATCGCATCGCTTACATGACGGTAATGTAAGTCGTACGCAGCGAGCTCAAGCAACGTTCAGGCCAGATCAATTGCATCCTTCATCATAACGAGAGGTAATGTTCTTGCAAATGTAGTGTCTATAAATGGAAGCTACGTTAGGGCGAAAACATTACGCAGATCCGGAACTGGGCAGAATGTGAATGTAGCGTTTTGTAGGAAGAGGATGTATGGTTACCATACGAGTACCTACTGAGCTTCCTTACTAAATAACATAATATGTTCGTTACTAAACGATGCCGATTTTTGTTTACGTTAGTTTCTGTCTACTAACATTTTGATAAGATTCTTATTTTCTAGCCCAGGTTGTTATCTATTTATTGCGATACAGACATTTTAACGCTTTATATTATTCTTCTATAACATACGAAAACAAAAGAACAGGGGTAACGGTTATTTTTTTAACTAATGTAAAGGTAAACCTTGGGTTAGAGAAGGTTATAAACTCCTTAATAATTGGTTGACACATCAAAAATACAATGTAGCAACGTGCTACGAAATTGTAGCGCTACGGCGTAGCAACTTGCTACGATGCTGCTACGAAATACAACATCAATTTACAGCTTTTGCTATAAAACTGAACCTTGTAACTTCCAGAACGCCAGAACAAACTTGGAACGGAAAATACTTTCACATCGTAAAATATTTTATTTCCTTGAGAAATATAGGAAATGCAGAGTCTAAGAATACTACACCCAAAAACGTGCAGATCGAAAACCTTAATAAATAAATAAATAATGCATGGACATTTCACACAGAGCTATCTAGCCCCAAGCTAAGCAAAGCTTGTACTATGGGAACCAGATAACTGATAGAATACTTAAATACTTTTTATTTTGTAAATACTTATCTAATTTCTAATATATAAAATTCTCGTGTCACATGTGTGTGTGTTTGTAACAAAACTCCTCCGAAACGGATTGACTGATTCTTATTAATTTTTTGATATATATTTTGTAGGTATAAGAATAGGGCGTAAACTATTTTTTATCCTCCTACCCCCCCCCCCCCCCCCCCCCCCCCATTTTTTAATCGCGATTTTGATAATTTAATCGTCGTTCATTGACGTGAAGTCATTTACATGAAGTGTACATTTTGAGATTTCATTCTGTATTTATTTTTTTTAATATACATATAAATAATTTATATGGAAGAGAAACGTTTGCGGGGTCAGCTAGTAATATATAGAGAAACAACCAGATCTAAAACAAATAACTGTAGATCGTGCAAACATTTGTTCCGCGGCGGGAATCGAACCCGGTACGACTGCGTCTCAGCCGACTATTCGCCCGCTGCGCCACGGAGGTCATGTATTATCAGCTACTTCATAGGTTTTCAATACCTGCTAGGCTAAAGTATATGAAACAGCAATTATTCTAACGAGTACCTTCTCCTCTCTCCTAAGTTTTAGACAATGGTATTCCTACACTAGATATTATTTCAATCTCTTATTAGAAAATCAATGCTTTAGTAAAATAGTAAACGCTCGTAGTCTAGTTTTTTGTCGTTTATAACAGACAACAACTAAGCAACGTTTCGTACGGGCACCACTCGGATCCCGCATGCCCACATTGCTCCCCGTCGCAAGACATCTTTATCTTAGACACGAAAATTTAGAATGAATAGTTTTAGTTTTGACAAAGCCGTGTACAGCAGAAAAATTAGTATTTTATCGGACAAGGCATTTTTACAGCCGCTCTAGTTTTAATTGTTATTTTTTAAATTTTAATATGATTATAAAAACCCCCTATACAGCTGCATCTTTCCATTTCAGCTATTATGTCTGCATTTGTTTGTAGCCTGACGTAACTAAGCGTTCCTAGTGATTCTAAAGTGTGAACAAATCTATATCTATGTCTATCCAAAACTCTCTCCCCAGAGTCGTCAACTAGTTTATACCAACTTTACATGTTTCTCAAAATGTGTAGTCAATATTCATTTATTCCTTCAAATCACAAGAAATACTTTGACGTAAATTTTGCCGCCTGAACATCTGCGGCCAAGCTAGTAAAGAATCAGGCAAAACACAAGGCTGGTTTTTTTTTTAATGATCCTTTACACAAAATAACAATAGGAGTTATGCAAAAGTAAACGAAAGTAAATATCAATTTGTAAAACAAAATATATTACAAAGTTGTGATAATACCAGCTGTCGAGACGCTGACAGACATTTTATCAATATAGTCATAAAATATCGCTATATGTATAATATAGCTTTAGTGTAATATGTTTTCTTAATAAGATTCCTTTTTATGATTGAAATGATATACATATTATACACTAAATAAAAATATAGTAACAAAGGAATACACAGTAAAAACAGTGCAACGAGTCTTATCGTTAAAAACGATCTCTTCCACTCAATATTTAAATTGATAGTTATATTAAATAGTCGATGGTTTATAAGAAGCCAAGGCTTCACTGTTGTTCTGTTATCGCGTTGTTTAATTCTCAAATTAATGTTTATTTAGTGGTTGTTAAATTATTTAGCGGCTTATCTTATAACGTAAATCTAGGCAATTATCGAGTCTCACTGATTAGCGATAAACATCCGTTATTGATCGTTATATTATTACGTATGTTCGTTGTGCACATAACGATGAAATAACATATTTGAGTTTTTATTATGGGAATCAAAGTTCATACATAATTATAACTATATTGTGTTAGCTCAGCTTACTATTTGCCCACCTAATTATATAAAACAAGTTTTCGCCCGCGGCTTCGCACGCATGGTTTGTCAAAAAAACATCACCCTCCCTTGCGCAGTCGAGTAAAAAGTAAACTATATCGCAATGCCGGTCATAATCTATCTTTATACAAAATTTAATCGAAATCGGTTCAGCCGTTTACTCGCAAAAATTAAACAAACAGACAGACCGAGACCGAGGTATTTTAGCCTTTATAATATTAGTATTACTCTGTTAAACAACAAAAAAAACACGAGTGTGTCACTCCTTTTCAGGGTTACAAACATATTCTGCAGCACCGTGTATAACCTTCAAACTGTTTAAAGGTTTATTTAGCACTTAGTACAATAATAACACTTAAATATTTCATTTAGTAATTCACGTTATAGAAAATAGATAATTTAATCTAGGTAGACTTTAATACAAGTTTAAACGCGTCAGAGAATTTTATAAGAACGGAAAGTAACCATAAATCATAGAGAAATACCACAGATAGGCGTTATGAGTCTTACTATAGGACAAATACCCATAGGCTTTATAAGTATTGCCATTTTAGTATTTATATTTCGCGCAGAGTCACGACAGCTGTGTGACCAGAAGAATAATACGTATTGCCAGAAACCTACAACACGAATATTCGCCGAATCCTGATACCATTATCGGCCACAATGCAGTATCAATCGGCTTAGACTAACAAAGAAGTAAGAAGCAAGAAGGTCTTGTAGTTACTTTGTACAAATACTAAATTCTCATTACACAAACATACATTAGTTCGGTCGACCCGGGTAGAATTACCCTATGTTTTGCCTTCTACACCAAAAGGGTAGGCCATGGTCTATACAGGGCAGATTTATAACAGCCACGAATGAGAAATGGTTTTGGTCGAAATTCAGAACAATAATCGGTTTTTTATAAAGAGAGTAAATACAATCTCAAAATTCAGCTAGCTGATACTGACTAATTCTAGTTATTTCTGGCTGATTCTGGCTAATGCTGGCTTATTCTGACATTCAATCCAGCTCGAGTAGAAAGTCTACCTTTTCATACGTCTGTAGCATGGACTATACACATGTTTTGACCGTGCGAATTGTATGAAACGGTCAAAATTTCAACTAAAATCTTAAATTGAAATAACGTTCTGAATTCTGAACCTATTTACAAATTCACCCTGTATAATACATACGATACTTTAGAGTTTGTATTATATAACTATATACATATATGGGTTTTGTGGTATCTAAAGGGTGCCCTTGTGGAATTTTGTCGGTTTTTATCTGTCCATGATAAAAGGTTTATGAAGCTGGCAAATTCGGTGATGGCTGAGCTTCCTATTAGTAAAAGGATTAAATAATATAAATTTAGCTCGAGCCAATGTTTGATGTTTTAGATGAAGTCTCGTCTAAAGCCTTCTCTTGTAAGTACATATGAAGCTCCGGAGAACTTCGCATGGGTGTGCTTTTAGTTATACGAATGATCTTTGTTATGGACTGGTTCGCTTACGACAAGAAATATCATAATTTGTAATTATTATTATTTTTTTGGAACAGTCCTTTTAGTTTGGTCCAATTTAAAATAGTTGATATAAATGAATCCTGCTCGGCTGGGTCTGCAAATGTCGTGACATCTTCTTGCGAAATATACTATAAAACATAAAAGTGTGTTATCAGTGACGACATATGGCACAGAAACGTGGTCGCTCACTATGGACCGCATTAAAAGGCTCGAGGCTACACAACGTGCTATGGAGGGGGGAGGGGGGTTAAATTGACGTCTCTCTTCTTCGAAGAGACTAGTCTTAGACTAAGAGACTACTAATTAGTCTTCATTAAATAAAACAGATTAAATAAACCATTACTCTCCGCTACCTCGCACACTCCCCGCCCTCAACAAACTCCTAGCTGCCTAGCCTTGAATACAATGTGTTTGCTGACGAATGGAAAGAATTAATGCTGGTATGTCTTAAGTGTAATTTGTTAATCCGTTCTTATTAACTAAATAACCAATTCAAATCGAATAATCGCACAAATATTCTTTCAAAGGAGTTTTAGACAATGTATTTTGGAAAGATTGAAACAGAAACCTGACAAAGCTTGAACGTTATCTAAGTCCATGTAAGATGTCGCAAATAAGAGAAATGCGCGATTGGGTATTCCAAAGAATCTCGGTTAACACGTATATATCGTAAGTTTGCACATACATATACGTACATTGGATAAGCGAGAGTTCAAGGGAGTACAATCTCATTCTCGCTCATAGAGGTTTCTCACTAACCCGAGTTTCTCACTAATGCAGACACATGGCTAGCGTTTCTCTCTTATAGAGGTACGCAGCAATAATAAGTCCCAGCAAGTACGAATGTAGTAAATATGTTATATGATAAAATTATGTGCATAATATACACAACATACATGGATTTCCTTCAAGATTTAAGATCCTCGCAATTCCTTCCTCCTTCGCAATTGATTAACTAAAAACTGAGTAAGTCCGACAAACAGGACGTTACACAGGCACACGTGTCCATTCGAAAAGAATGCGATAAAATAACAACGTTATTTAGTTCCACGAAATAGAATAGGTACAATATTGGCGAGAAAACAATACAAAAACAATTGTAGCAAGTTCCACGAAAGTTGAAAATGAGTTATAAAATAGCAGATGTTAAATTTGTAAATAAACCTCGACTGTCGCTTATAGAGGTATAGATGAGTATCAGTCTCGCTTACGGAGGTCCACGAGGGGAAAACGACTCTCTCTTACAGAGGTTTCTGTTTCTCGCTAATAGAGGTTTTGGGAGCTTAAAATGACGGGTCCTGGCTATTACTCTCACTTATAGAGTTTTTTCACTTATGCAGTTCTCACTTACCCAGGTTCGACTGTTTATCAAATGAAGTGTAGATATCCTTTGAAGCTACTTTTGACAGGTGAAAGTGGTGCACTCTTTAAAAGTCAAATCTCTTTAAATCTCTATATATCTAGAGAATACTTCGGACTATGTACCTGAAATAGGATAATTCATCATCATCATCAGCCGGAACACGTCCACTGCTGAACATAGGCCTCCCCCATTACGTACGCGCGGCTTGCCTTTTATTAATACAAAAACGAGACCCGCGTTGGAACATTTCACGGATGCACTAATGGAGTAGAAAACACCCGCCTCTTTTAGAAAATCGTTCTCTTATGCAACGTATCTGTAAGTTTGTGAAAAGGTACTGTGATTGCATTTTTATTTTATTTCATCATCATCATCAGCCAGTAGACGTCCACTGCTGACCATAGGCCTCCCCCTTAGATTGCCACGACGAGCGGTTGGTAGCCGTTTGCGCCCAACGACTCCCCGCGATCCTTACTAGATCGTCGGTCCACCTTGTGAGGGGCCGGCCTACGCTGCGTCTTCCAGTCCGTGGTCTCCACTCGAGAACCTTTCTTCCCTAATGGTTATCGGTTCTGCGAGCGATGTGGCCTGCCCATTGCCACTTCAACTTGCTAGTTTTGAGAGCTATGTCGGCAATTTTAGTTCATCTGCAGATTTCCTCATTGCGGATTTTGTCACGCAAAAAACCCCGAACATAGCCCTCTCCATAGCTCGTTGAGCGACCTTGAGCTTGATCATGAGGCCATGAATAAAGGACCAGGTTTCAGTGCCATAGGTCATCACTGGCAACACACACTGGTTGAAGACTTTAGTCTTCAGGCTCTGGGGAATTTTGAACGAGAAGATATCGCGAAGTTTCCCGAACGCTGCCCAGCCGAGTTGGATTCTTCGTGTGACCTCTTTGTCGAAGTTGGACTTACCTAATTGGACAGTTTGTCCTAGGTATACATATTCGTCGACAACTTCGATAGTATCGCCCACAACAACTACCGGTACGTGTGCAACATGAATATTTGACATGATTTTCGTCTTATCCATGTTCATTTTAAGACCCACCTGTTGGGAGACCCTACTTAGGTCGCTGAGCATGGTACCGAGTTACTCGAGCGATTCGGCCATAATGACTATATCATCGGCAAAACGAGGGTGAGTGATGTATTCGCCATTGATATTGATGCCAAGTCTGTCGTCCCAGGCCAAGAGTTTAAAAACATCCTCCAATGCGTTCGTGAACAGTTTCGGAGAAATTACATCTCCCTGTCTCACGCCTCTCTGCAAATGGATTGATTCCGTACTCTGGTCCTGTAGACGGACTGACATAGTGGCTTTACTATACAAACACTTCAACACTTCGATATACCTATAGTCGATTTGGCATCGCTGAAGAGACTGCAGTACCGCCCAGGTCTCGATTGAAGGCTTTTTCATAGTCCACAAACGCTAGACATAACGGCTGATTATACTCCTCGGTCTTCAGTATAATCTGGCGTAGCGTGTGGATGTGGTCTATGGTACTAAAGCCTTTTCGGAAACCGGCTTGTTCGGGAGACTGGAAGTCATCGAACCTGCGTGCGAGACGGTTCGTAATCACTCTCAAAAACAGCTTGTAAACGTAGCTCAAGAGCGAGATGGGCCTGTAATTCTTTAATAAGGTTTTATCACCTTTTTTAAATAAAAGCACCACCACGCTCCTATCCCACGCTTTTGGCGTGGTTCCTTCAAGAACGATGGAGTTAAATAACTTCTGGAGGACTTGAAGTACCGGTTTTCCACCCGCTCTCAGAAGTTCTGTCGTAACTCCATCCTCGCCTGGTGCCTTGTTGTTTTTAAGCTGTTTCAGAGCGATTTTAATCTTGTACAGGCTGATAGGATAATTACCTTACAAAAAATTAAAAAAAAAAGAGAATATAGCCTGATAAACCACTGGCTGTTGGAATAGATAGGTTTTTAAGTAGAAACCACGCACTGGAATGCAAAGCGTAGGATGGTTGCTGAGAGCCATTGGGTCCGCACAAGATCGGTTGCTCGCTCCTCACTCTGCAAGCCTAGGAAATGTATTTTCTTGTCTGTTACGTGTATTTATATGTACCTATATTTATACTTTCTTTTCTCGTATGTTACTGTGTTTTTTGTTATCTATGTATCTATTTTGTGGTATATCATGTGTGTCAAATAAATGTATTTTCTTTCTTTATGTTGGACAAGATATATTCTGATATGATAGTGAAGAAAATTTCATCTCTTGATATGTTGTCAAATTAATTTTTAAAGAAATAATCCATTAATAGAACCGGTATCTGAAGTGGTTTACAGTGATGCCAGTGCTGACAGATCTGGGGTTGAAATTAAGAGTCCGGGATTACGGTGCAGACAATAGAAGGGAGAATCGGACACCGCCTGGTTTAATACGAGTCCTAGAAAAGGGAGCTAAGCGATTATTTTTATACGACCAAACGATGGAACCACCATATGGCCCACCTGATGTTAAGTGGTAACCATTGTCTTTAACAAAGTAATGCCTCTTAGGTCACGAACCATAAAAAGGCGCCCTACGATGCACTGCTCTGCGTCCATGAACTTGAAGCATGCAGGTGTACAGCGTCATGTGCTCATGAGTTTGCAAACCCTGACCGGCAGATAATATATTTATGCACTTTAATCTTACATTATTTAGGACCTTATTTTGTAACACATTATCAGCAAAAAAATATAAATTATGACTTAAGACGATACGGGAAATACTAGTATAGATTCAGGACTATGTAAATATATTATGAATGCTGTGATATAAAAACATAGCTGAGCGTAGCTGTGCGCCGCGGAACAGCGACCTCCTCTCGACAACAAATCAAACACCCCACAGTGAATGTAAACTGGATACAGTGTGGCCACCAAACTAACGTATATTCAGTTCACTACTATTTCTTTTATTCAATTTCAGTTTGAATAAATAATCTTATAATGTATTTAAATGCTTTCCTTTCAACAAATATTCAGTTTCAAAATACAAGTATTCAAAAAATTAACAGACCTTTTAAAGAAATAATAAAATTATGATCCTGGATGAAACGTGTATTGCATATGTTTTTATTTTCTATGGCAAGGGACATTCTGTGCGCAAGCCTTATTTATTTATTCATAACGACTTTAGAATTATCTAATTACCATATATTCCCGCTGCTCGCTCGCTCTATGTCCTCACCCAGTTCAAAGAAGAATCAGTAACGAAGTGGCGACTCACTTCACTCTGAGCTTTCGACAATTATTTAATTTATAACTAGCTTCCGCCAACGGCTTCGCACTTGTTGTTTGTCAACATAAAGGAGCCTATGTTTGAATCCATATCATAATCTATCACCAACGAAATTTCATCGAAATCAGTTCAGCCATTACGACGTGATTGAGTAACAAACAACTAACATTCAACAAAACTTACACATTGATAATATTAGTGTGATAGTCGCCCTGCTTAGGGGTCCGCTGCTCGCTCGCTCTAAGTCCACACCCAGTTCAAACAGAAATCAGTCACAATGAAGGGTGCAGTCGCGACTATCCCGAGCGTAAAACTCACTTGGCTCTGACTCGGCGACTGTCGCTTTATTTATAAGAACGGGTCAAAGAGTACACTTATTCTGCAGCGGTTGTAAAACCAACTTTATAGTGGGGGAAGGATTTTAACTTACCTAGTTTCGATTGCTTGTTACAATTTTAAACTTGGTAAATAAATTATTCATCCAGGAAATAGATTTATTTTGCAATTAACTGCGAGGGAAATGTTTGGAAAATAATTAAGAAAATATATCTTTTGTAGTTTCTGAAATAATGAGTGCAATTGAGGAAAAGCTCATACTAATATTTATAAATTCAAAAGTTACTGTCCGTTATCACCAGACTTGTGAACTAGCACTACTTATATCATAAACAGCATTCTTAACTTTGTAAATCTTTCTGGAATAAAATATTTTATTTTAAATCCGTCTCTCTGTTTTTTACGTTTTCACGGCCGACATTGATGAAATTTTGTATCCTTCTCCTCCTTGCGTCGATATTCTCACTGCTGAGAGTGACAACTTTTATGTTGCAGGATGTTAGTTCTGTTTTGACGATGTGTCTCTATCGGGGTGTGTCCTCCGTGAACTCTTTCCATCCACCTTGCTAGAAACCACAGTTTTTCAAAGTTATTGTCCGGATAAACTACGAGTGCGAAGCCGCGGTAGTTTTCAATATATTTTTAAACCTAAACAAAAAATAATTAGCAATAAATAGACTTTAAGAACGTATGAATGAGTATACGAGTACATGTTGACAATATATGAATGTTTTATAAATATAATATGAAGATATATTCATTCAAATTGTAATTTTAAATAATTTTCTTATATCATAAATGAATAAATAAATATTGCTGGACATTTCACACAGCGCTATCTAGTCCAAACTAAGCAGAGCTTGTACTATGAGAACCAGGTAACTGATAGAATACTTGTATACTTTTTTTTGTAAATACATACTTATAATATATATAGAAAAACATCCAAACCCGGAACAAATATCTGTAGATCATGCACACATTTGTTCCGCGGCGGGAATCGAACCCGCTACCTCCTGCGTCTCAATATGCTATTTGCCCACTGCGCCACGGAAGTCGTCAATATGAAAATATTGTATATCATATAAAATAAAATATTAAAAATTATAATTAATACGATTAAATATTATAAAATTAAAATATATAACATTCTTTAAAATATCCAATTGTAACTACTTTAATATATTATTTGATAGTAAGTAACTGGCTCAGAGGTACGGTTGTCGGTGAACATATGCCAGATCTTTATTTTATCATTCAAACTACCCTCGTACATAATGTTCAGAAGCGAGACAGCACGAATGATATATCTCTTATACAATATACGATAATATTTTCTACCCACTTCTGTATTTAAGTAATGAGTCTGTTTAGAGATTGTTTCACACAGGGCTGAAATACCGGTAATGTTCTTCCATACAGGAGCGGAATACCGGTTGGTATTATACGGTGAAAATTACAACCAAGTGGCGTGGAGTTATAACACGAAATTGTTAAAGCGAAAACAGGAGCATGCACAATTGTTCCGAGATCCTCGTATGATCGCGTCTATGTGTGCGTGCGCCTATTATATCTCGTTGTACTAAACTTAACTTCTGTTCATGTTCTGTGGTTTTAGGTTGGCAATAACTGTACTCAATACTCAGCACATAAAAGCTTTCAAACTGATAAATGTTAAGAAAACCACGGACCTCTGGGGTATCTCTGTTAGCGTCGTGAAAACATTGAATGACATAATTGCTCCCGAACTAGCTTTAATATTCAACGAGTTTATTGACTGTGGTGTATTCCCTGTTTGATTTAATAAAAGACACTTAAGTAACTCTACTTTTTAAATCAGGTACTAGTTCTGATCCTGGTAATTTTAGACCAATCTCAGTACTTTCGACATTTAGTAAAATATTTAAAAAACTAATTTTAAATCAACTGCTTAGACATTTCAATTCTCATAATTTACTACATCATAAACAATTCGGATTTACCAAGGGTCGCTCAACCACTGATGCTGCTATTGAGTTAATATCGCACATATTTGATGCCTGAGATGCTTTATGTGTTTTGTGATTTCTCCAAGGCATTTGATTGCGTAGACCATGTCACATTGATCAGAAAACTACACCATTATGGCAAGAGAAGCGTTGCTCTAGACTTTCGCACTTCTTATTTAAGTGGCAGAGTGCAAAGAGTTGACGTGAATGGGAAGTGTTCTCCGGGGTCTCTGGTTAAAATGGGTTTAGCACAAGGATCAATTCGGGGACCATTTTTGTTTTTAGTATATATAAATGATGTTTCCCATCTTGTAAGGAGAATTATGAGTTTGTATTGTTTGCAGATGACACGTCACTTTTATTTAAATTAAAGCTACGACGAAACGATTTTGACAATGTAAACAATTCAATCTCTAAGGTCGTAAAATGATTCAATGTAAACAATCAACTTCTACATGCAAAGGAAACAAAGTGTATTAGATTTATACTACCTAATGTTACACACTAATGTTTTTTTAAGAAAAATAGCGATAATCATAATTTTAATACCAGAAATAAAGATCGCTGACTCTCTGTTGCCACTTGTAGACTCCATAAAGTTAGTAAATCGTAATGGGGTACGCTTTTATAGCAAACTCCCAAGGGATGTACAAAAATTGGTTATTAACAAATTTAAAAACGTAATTAAACAAAATCTTGATAAACAAGCCTACTATAAAAAACGGATTATTTAGATGATAGAGAAGCTTGGGATTGAAATTGCTCCAAGTCATTAAAAATGTATTTCACATCTTTTAATCATTTATTGTATTCCACAATGTAATGTAAATGTAATAATATATATATATATAAAAATTGATAGGTACATGATCCTTATGGATCCTGTTGGGCACAACCATATTTTGTGAGAGATGGGTACGTCATTGTTCTTGTTAGGTTGTATTCATTGTAAAAAGAAAACATTCAAATGTAATTGTAATTTTAAGGATAACTGCCGGATGTCTGTAGTTGTGTTGCTTAATAATATACCTACAAACAAATATACACGTAGTACCGTATTTTCAGTAAAACCGTATTACCGGCCGGTAACATAATTTAACCTGTGTGCAAAATTGCGACGTCTATTTACTAAACAAAACCCTACCCTATGTGACCCATAGTGATCGCAAAAGTTTGAAAAATAATGTAATCCTATATACCTATAATATAAACGTATAATGTATATACCCCATAGATTTATAGCGCGATCGATCTTATATAATATCATTTCCCTTATCCCGCCAGAGCAAACACCTATATTATTGTTATTGGATTGCTGTAATACCGGTCAATGTGTACCGGCGAACGTGGTATACGTTCGCGTGGGAAAGCCTTTATTGGTAGTTTCTTTGATATTGTATCTTTTTATAGCGAAAGCTTTTTTACACTTCAGCATCTAGACAAGTAGCAATCGGAGTGTAAAATGTCAACGAAAGTTCTAAATGAACTATAGTTTTTAAAGAACACAAATTGCGACGTTCGTTGGTCACCAAAGAAGGCTATTTAAAGTGGGACTGGGCGTGTCACGTCTGCCACTTGTCGGGTGAGTTATAGACAAAAACGCCTACCGAGTGGATCCCAAGAGACAGTTAATGACCACACAAGACGCCGACGGAAAGGCAAACTATACTATTATATAAATTATAATAATAAAAATTGCTGGACATTTCAGACAGCGCTATCTAGGCCTAAACTAAGAAGAGTTTAACTATAAACATATTTTATTTAGGGCCACATAATATAGCCTATATCTTAAACTAAACCACACAGAAAATAAAATAAACACAAGAAAAAATATAAATAAACATGGTATATTAATTACTATGGGAATTAGTTAACTGATAGAATATTTACATATCTATTTTCTTTTTTGTAAATACATACTTATAATATATAGAAATACAACCAGACCCAAATAATACCTGTAGATCATGCAAACATTTGTCTAGCAGCGGGAGTCGAACCCGCCCCCTTATTACCTAAGCCAAATTGCTGTCGTGTCGCTATCGCAAGTCAGGCCATCCCTTTCACACTTACAGTACATATCTCACGTATTAAACGGATGGCCTGACTGGCGATAGCGATACGACAGCAATTTGGCTTAAGTAATAAGGCTACCGCTACCTCCTGCGTCTCAGCCAGCTATACGTCCACTGCGCCACGGAGGTCGTCAATATAAAAGAATGCATTTATCGTTTATCGTTAACGCGAGTCTTGTCTACGCGAGTGCTCGCTATAAAACTTGGGTTACAAGCGAGAAAATATATATATTGTCGCGAGAACAATAGGCGTTATTGGGGCCGGGGAACAAACATTGTGTCTGGCTTTGTGACTTTGCTCCGTTTCGTTGTAAAAATTTCAAGTCGTAAAAAGTTTTTACATGAAGGAGCATTAATATTGAATAGTTAAAATTTAAAATATACATTAAAATAACGTTCTAAGTATACGGTATGAAAAGTTGGACGTTAAAAAACTGTTCAAATTCCTTATTAAAATTCTGGACTGATTATAAAAAAAAATCTGGACTTCTGTTAATTTGATGAGGTAAAAAAAGTATGTCAGGATCGTAGCAAGAGGAGATCCGTAGTCTCTGCCTACCCCTTTCGGGGATAAAGGCATGACAGTATGCATGTACGTCTAAACATGTGACGATCTGAGAGCGGGTGCTAACGCATAAATAAATAAATAACTATTGGTTGACATTTCACACAGCGATATCTAGCCCCAAACAAAGCAAAGCTTGTACTATGGGAACCAGATAACTTTTAGAATACGTATATACTTTTTTCGAGGTTAATCGTCGAATCCAACTCGGATGGGCAGCGTTTGGGAAACTTCGCAACGTCTTTTCGTCCAACATACCTCAGTGCCTTAAGACGAAAGTATTCAATCAGTGTGTTTTACCAGTGATGACATATGGAACCGAGACGTGGTCCTTCACTATTGGCCTTATGAACAAGCTCAGAGTCGCTCAACGAGCTATGGAAAGGGCTATGCTCGGGGTTTCTCTACGGGATCAAATCAGAAATGAGGAGATACGTAGGAGAACTCAAGTCACCGACATAGCCCGACGGATTAGCACGTTGAAGTGGCAATGGGCAGGCCATATAGCGCAGAACAGATGGCCGATGGGGCCGGAAAGTTATCGAATGGAGGCCACGGACCGGCAAGCGCAGCGTAGGACATCCACCTACAAGATGGTCAGACGACTTGGTAAGAACCGCAGGTCGGCGTTGGATGCAGGCCGCTTCCAACCGCAGTTCCTGGAGATCAATGAGGGAGGCCTTTGTCCAGCAGTGAACGTCCTACGGCTGATATGATGATGATGATATACTTTTTTTCGTAAATACATACATACAATATATAGAAAACCATCCAGACCATAAGCAATTCAACGGAGCGATGCAGTCCGTGTCGCGGGGACACAACCACCTGCTTTATAACAAGCTCCCAAGTTATATACCTATACAATAACATGATAATTTTCAAATAGATAGATAGATAATTATTTAATGTTACACCAAATTAAAATAACTTAAAGACTAATACATGGTGGTACAATGGGCGGCCTTATCGCTTAAAGCGATCTCTTCCAGGCAACCTCTGGATGGACTGGATTGAAAAGACGTGTTAGGAAGCGGTGTTACAATAAATACCTATTTATGTAGGATAAAAATAAATAAATACCTAAACCTAAAATATACCTACATATACTTACATAAATAAATATAAGATATATACGTATATACTTTTACAATAAATATCGAAAGGAAATACAATGTTTTCTCTAAAGAAGCCGCTAAGTATAGTTTGTAGAGAACAAATATACTAACTAGTTAAATAACAACTTCAATATTAATATTGGATTAAAGAAGATAAAAAGCTTGCCATTCAAATTGCTCCAACGCGATCAATTAATTTAAACAAATACAATTTAACTGTAACATAATAATGCTACTTTTATAGATGATATCAATTATTCAAAATGATGTTGTTGGATTAAATATTCTATGATCTCAACAAATTAATTAGTACGGAACCGTTGCAGCGCGTGCTAGACACAGACTCGGCCGGCTTATTAACAACAAGTCCAAGTCTCGCGTCAGACAGACAGATTTCATTAAACTTCTCAACTTCTAACGCCTTGTTCCGTCCTAACCGACCTATTTATTAACGCTAACATTCACGTTGTAAACGTCGCGTCGTCTAATAGATAGACTATGATTATACCGGTAATTATTTCTTTGTTTTGTTGAATTTTGTGTTACTCTTGGAATTATTTAATATACTAAAAACTTGACGTCAGTTTCGTACAAGTCGTATGTAATTCATAAGTATTAATGTTAAACTATTGATGTACGATGTATTAAACGTCTATGTGTGTCTTATTCGATGTGATTTGTCTCGGAGACGAGAGCAGGCATCCTACTTAACAATTATCTTGAAGACAAAATTGTCTAATTTCAAATAACTCACGTTTTTATAGCCGAATCTTCAGGTTAATTCTTTCCGAGTGGGGAAAGTATCTCCTTTCTAAAGATAATCATACTGTCAAGAAAATACACAGCCATGAATTATCTACTTATCAAAAATTCCACTTTCAAGATGAATTTCTCCCGATATCTACTTAAGCAATATTTTCCTGTTTACAGTCGTTTCAATTAAATCCAAAAGTAAGGAAGCTGTGCAAAATAAAAAAGAGGGGATAATTCTAAGGTCGATTGGACCGAAGTATAGCCAGAGGTGTAATAGCGTTACAAAACTAATAACTTGGTCAATATTATTATGACAATAAAAATTAACCCCTAGCAAAAAAATTAAGTACCTAATTAAGAAACAAAAACAAATATTACTATCTTCATACCATCAAGGCGAAAGACGTCATCTACTCAAAATAGACCTCCCTATATTTTCTGAGTTCCAACAACTTTTCCAACAGAAGTATATATCAAACTTTCGCGATCACTGTAGATAATTTTTTGAGTTAAACTGTTCATTATTTGTCATCCCGACGATTCAACCGCGTTGAAACGACCGTGGTCGCGGGCAGACTCGAGTCTGCTCTAAAAAAGTTACATACGCAATAAATACACGTTTAAATCAGTAATTACTTTCCAACAAATAAAATAAAAATGCAATCACAGTACCTTTTCACAAGCTTACAGATGCGTTGCATAAGAGAACGATTTTCTAAAAGAGACGGGTGTTTTCTACTCCATTAGTGCATCCGTGAAATGTTCCAACGCGGGTCTCGTTTTTGTATTAATGAAAGGCAAGCCACGCGTATGTAATCGACACTAAGTGCACAACTAAAACTGAATAACAAATGAAGTTACAAAGCTTAAATGCGTACATTGGGAAGAACATTGCATTACGCTCTAAAACGTAGTTCCTTTTTCAGTCCACACGTATTATCTACCAAACTAGTGAACTACCAAACAACTCAATGTATTTAAACTTTAGCATTACATAATGTAAGTAGATATTTACTACTGACACATATTAGCAAGTCTGCATGCAGGTTCAATACATTGACAAGCATCGATTTAAGACGTTTAATGTCATTTTTGTGTATTCTAGCAAATAACGAATGAATTTGAATGATGTAGATTTGATGTTGTTAAAGTTCTATTGTGTTTATTCGTTTTTGAAAATGCCAATGTTACTGTGATTAAGTATCATAAATTCATAACATACACGATGTACTTTGAATCACTGTTTTCCCAGAACAAACATTGCTCAAACCGTGCTCTAATAACTATTTATAGCATCAAATAAGAGAATTAAATAAATCTAGACCTTCTCAAATAAGTCTAACTTTGTTCAAAAACTAACCGTGACATAAAGTTTTTTTAATTTGATGTTATAAACTGTTAATATACCATGGTCTGGACAAGGTTTGTTCTGGGAAAACAGTGATTTAAAGGATACCGTGTATATAAACTATTTGCCACCAAAATAGTGAATTATGAACTGTCAAAGACAAGAGCAATGCATATCTGATCTCTCTAGTAGCGATTGTCCATGGACCCGCCGCGACCGGTCTCCTCTTAATTGTATTTTGGATGAAATTTCCGCGGAAACATAAATCAAAGGAATCGAGATTAAACGGTTACTTATAATGTATAATTTGGTGCGTGCTTCCGCTAATACTCGTACCAGCGACTGGAAGGCATATCTACATAAGTTATCTATGGTACTTGTCATTCAAATCAAATCAAATAATACTATTATATAATAACATAAAGAATGTACAATTATTTACAATAAATGCAGAAGAAACAGTTGAATCATCTAAAGTTTTGGAATAACATACCACCACCTTTTCGGCTACTAAAATCAAAATTTACATTTAAAAAACATTTAATAGAAAAACAAAAAACTGGGTTGTCTGGTAGGGTAAAGCTCCTAGTATATTTATATTTATTCGTATTATAAGCCTATCATAATTGTATGCAAACACATTGGTTCTTACGAGTTCTAATGACTTGCCTAAAAAAGGTTTCTGCGGAATAACAGCGCCGAGCTGTCGATCGGTGGCGAGGCATAATGCTGAGCTGGAACCCATTTGCTGCAGTAGCACATACACACCTATTTGCCACTTTTTAATTTTTCCCTCACTACATTGTATATTTATTATTTCATTCTATTGTTTGTTGATGTAATTTTCTGTTTTCTCTTACTTGTGCTTTCTTTTTGATGTTATACCTTTTGATTGTATTGTGTGAATTTGTGTGTGCTATGGTAGCAAATAAATGTCTGTCTATGTATATGTCTAAAGAATGACGCAAAAGATTTATAGACTGGTACTTATTAAAAATGACTTTAAATAACTGGTGTAGTTGGATTGGCCTGGTCACGGGCCGGATGCCAAGTAAGCTGTGCGAAAAGGCAGCTACCGACTGAGGCCCTGACCCAGCGGTACTTGAGAAAGCCAATATTCATGATAATTAAAGTCAAGATTAAGTTGAAATAAATATCAAATATAAAGGTCAACGGACCCTTGAAGCTTCTATAGTCTTTTCCAAATAGCTAGTCACTTACGACAGGTCCATAGAACGTGAAATATTAATAAGTACAAGTCCATCATATCACGTCACACCAAAAGTTAAATATATCTATAGTCTCTATATATTATCTATTTTATATTCTATTATATTTCTATAGCAGTGAGTGATTAAGCAAACTTACAAGAAAAACTATTAAAACAAACGTGTCACAAAACTAAAAATAAATGAAACTGTCTCACCAGCTATTTGACAAAGTCAAAGCAATCAAAGAAAATGGCCATTTTTGCCGCATATTTAACTCGCAAACAAATCAAAACCTTCCCGTTAAATTATAATTATAAAATTTGGCAAGACGCAAGCTCTAACAGCACAAGTTAAGACAAAATCCGAAAATCATTAAATTGTAGTTCACATAAATACAATGTTTGACGGAACCACGAGCGGTGCGCGACCCACTCACTCGCACTGTTCGGTTCTAGTTGCAGTTTTATTGTAGTAATCACCCCTCTTTCTACTTACATATAAACATCGATTAAATGAAATCTCACACTCCGCCGCGCGCGCAATAACCTTACAAAGCTAAATCACAAATGTTTATTGTTTGTGGATTTGGGTTACAATGTAGGTATAAGATATTCGTGTTAATATTTATCTTAATGATATTCGTTTAACGTACAAACTAGGTACGAGCTCAAAAACAGGCGAGCCATAGATCATTTTACATAATATCTAGCTTCACATAAAGCTCTTTATGCTTTCACGCTTCCATTCCTCTTACGGGCAGAAACATCCTCTTTGGGGTAATGTATATATTTCGGAGCACCCTCTATAAGCAAATTGCAAAAAACATGTTTTAAATACCTCCTGCTATACAACTGCAGTGTTAATAAACCACAAAAGGACAGTCCTGTTAAATCATAAAATCACAGAGGAATATTACTATTCCGCTCCAAACTCAAAGCTTGTTATTATAACAATGTTCCGGTCCAATAATACCGCTTCGTTTATACCGGTATTATTGGTAATCGGTACAATCACGCCACAAAGCCTCGGCTTCATAATTTAGTGCGACTATTGTTGGTTGAATATATAATAGACATGATGATAATAATAACAAATTATATACTACGTGTTTAGTTATATATATACGACATTATATGAAAACACAGGTAGAGCTACAACACACACACACACGGCAAACACGGCTAGTATTGTTCTAAAATAAGTTATTTTCAAATTCATAACCATAGGCAATTACAAATTTTCACCAACCTTAATATAAAATATCAATGAAACAGCCTGTATAAAATATTTAAATTTTAAAGAAGATAACTCCAAATTCAAATTAGAAAAATGTGTGATTTTTATTTGTTTTTCGTACTGTAAAGATGAGTGAATCTAATGAAGAAATTCGATACATTTTAAAATTATACTACAAAAAAAGGTAAAAAAAAATGCAACGCAAGCCGCGAAAAAAATTTGCAATGTTTATGGACCTAGTGCAGTGTCTGTGAGAGTAGCACAAATTTGGTTTAAGCGTTTTCAATCCGGAAATTATGATGTCAAAGATGCACGTCGCTCTGGTCGCTCTATTACGGATAAAATTGATGCCATTTTTGAAAAAGTGGAGCAAGATCAGCATATCAGTAGTTACGACGTAGCTCAAATACTGGGAATCGACCACAAAACAGTTTTGGCGCATTTGAAAAAAACTGGGTACACAATAAACCTCGATATTTGGGTATCCCACGAGCTCACTAAAAGAAACCTAATGAACCGTGTACTTATTTGTGATCGTAATAAAGAATATTACGATGTAATGAAACCGAACCATTTTTGAAGAAGCTGATAACTGGTGATGAAAAGTGGATCACGTACGACAAGAACGTGCGAAAAAGGTCGTGGTCAAAGGCCGGTCAGGCTTCACAGACTGTGGCGAAACCCGGGTTAACTCGCAACAAGGTGATGCGTGTGGTGGGATTGGAAGGGCATTATTCATTATGAGCTGTTACCACCAGGCAGGACCATCGATTCGGAACTCTACTGCGAACAACTGATGAGATTAAAGCATGAAGTTGAGAGAAAGCGACCGGAATTAATCAACAGAAGGGGTGTGGTTTTCATCATGATAACGCTAGACCCCACACATCTTTAGCCACTCAGCAAAAGTTTAGAAAGTTTGGCTGCGAGATGTTAATGCATCCGCCGTATAGTCATGACCTTGCACCTTCAGATTTCCACCTGTTTCGGTCTCTTCAGAATTCTTTAGGCAGTGTCAGGTTAACATCACAAGAGGACTGCCAAAACTACTTGTCGCGGTATTTTGATCAGAAGCCCCAAAATTTATATAGCAAAGAGATCATGTCCCTACCTACAAGATGGCAAAAAGTTATCGAACAAAATGGTACGTATATAATTTAGTTAAATGTAAATAAACTATATTAAAAAATGTTTTGATTTTTTTTTAAAAATGCGAAGAAACTTTTTCCCCAACCTAATAAGTACCTAAAATAAAATTCTAAGTAAAATAATAAAACAGGTTGTTTAAAGCTTATGACTTTATTAATCCCCATGATGGACAAATGGACTTGGGGATAGTCAGGGGCAAGTCGAAACATTACCACATTACGTTTCATACATTCTCCTTTTTTCGATCTGTATAATCAATCTGTACATAGGCGAGCTTAATGTTAGAAAGCATTTCTTCCAGCTAACCTCTGTGTACGAAATCGAATCAGAAATAAAAAGATTCAAGATTACTGACATATCAAAAGAATTGGCCAGCTGAGTGGCAGTGAGCGGGGCACATATATTGAAGAACTGACGGCCGTTGGGGCAGAAAGGTTCTCGAGTGGAGGGCACGCACTGGAAAGCGCAGCGTAGGACCACCCCTTACTAGATGGAAAGACGACCTGATATAGGTTGCTGGGAGCTGTTGGGTGCAGGCTGCACAAGATCGGTCGCTCTTAAAATCTAAGAATCGTAATGTCCTATGACTATTATGATGATGATGAATCTTCGTGAAATGTGGAAAAACAGTTTTATAGGCAGTGAGTGAATCATGGTAGAGGGAGAGTTATAAATAATAGTAGCGTAATAGTTGCAATGTAAGCCTTTGTTGGACGCCGCGCGTATTGGACGCGCGGTAATTGGACGCGCGTCCATTACTCAGCTCCGACGGACGCCGCGGCGCGCCAATCAGCGAGAACACAGCGGAACAATACACAGAACCATTACTTTAAATACATAACAAACATTAATTATGCTGGATATTTCACCCAGCTAAGTTTCTCCTGGGTTGCCTAGGGCTTAATAGTTTGGAGGTGAGAAGAGCTAATCACCAATTAAGGACCATGCTCAAGATTCTTCATGGGGAAGATAGATGCCCCTGTTCTCCACGATGAGCTCTTGCAGTTCTATGTTCCCAACAATTACCGCTGCGGTAGGAGACACAGATTGTTCTCGGAGTTATATTTTGGGCGAAAAGTCGCGCGCGCTCAGTCGCCCATCCCACGAACCCTTTCTGCACTCAATGCCCTCCTGAACGCAATCCCTGAATGTGATGTGTTTGCGGACGGGTGGAAGGTGATTATGTTGGAGTGCTTGAGGTTTTGTGAGAAGAGTGTGTGAATGTTATTGCTTAATATATTATTATGTATTGTAATCTTATTGTTTTGACAATATTTTTTGTATAACATTGACAATATTAATTATTTGTACAAATTATTCCATTTTGTAATTAGTTTACCTAATTGGCAAAGGTCGCTCTAATTGAATAAATAAATTAAAGATAAGATAAGATTCTTAAAGATAGATTTGGGCGGTCTTATCGCTAAAAGCGATCTCTTCCAGACAACCTTTGTATGGACAGGATTATAATGTATCACATGACGGCGTTGCATCCATATAAAATTAAAAACATATCTACATACCATAAACCTAAAATACTAGTAATAACACAAATTAAATTTTAACAAAGTAAGCAACTTTAAACATGGTTACGATGAATTAACAAGCAGCTACAACTTCAATACAGGGACAGATAATGGGTGTGCACTTTTGTTTTAAAATTACTAATAGACTTGGATGTTCTTATAGAGAAGGGCAAATTATTCCACAATCGTAGGTACGACTAACAGTGAAGGATCGACTATAAAACTCTGTCGTATGGACAGAAGTTTTAATTTGGAGGAAATCTGAAGAACGCAAATTGCGATCATTAGCCTGGTGGAGAAACTCAAAACGCTCCTTAAGATAGAAAGGAAAAGAATTGTTAAAAAGGATTCTATACGAAAGAGACAGTATGTGTTTAAATTAAAATTAAAATAGCGCTATCTAGCCCCAAACTAACACAAGAATATTATCGGAACCAGAAGTACATACATAGCGCTGTGTCTAGCAATATTAATACTTATTTATACATATAATATATAGAAAAATACCCAGACGTAGAACAAATATCTGTAGATAATAGAGACATTTGTTTTACAGTGGGAATCGACCCCGCAACCTCCTCCGGCTCTTCGCCGGCTGAGACGTTACAGTGTTCACCTTTTATGTTTTTTCGTCCTTTAATTCCTGTATACAAACTTATTATTAATTTATTTTTCACTGGTGATCCCCCCACTGTCCCCGCCAGGGGAGGTCTCCCGCTGGTAGAGGAGGGCAGGGGGTAGTATTACGCCGATAATACCTAATTGCTTCACAAGTAATTTATTAAAGGTCGTACAGGATCGCTGGTGGTCAAGGATGAGTGAGGCAACATCTGCTGGTGCCTCCACTATATTGAAGATTGTTTGGATTTCGTACTATTCTAACACGGATTCGAATGGGAGGTAGGGGGGATGATAGACCTCGTTAAGTTGGCGTATTGATAGGAATTATAATTATACATAAGAAAGCAAGTTGGCAACATCTCCCGGTGCTTCTAACAACTGAGGCGTCACAAAAAACCAGCTTTGATGATACTGTAGCAGACATGTGTTTGAGGAAACTAAGGTTCTTAGCATAAATAAAACCACTCTAGGCTATTCAAATGAAAGAAAAATATTGTTAGGCAATTGTATCAGTAGAAGGTTTATAAATCCGCCCCCAAGCTCAGCGCAAACAAATGTAAAATAAAGATGGCGTGTCGCTTATTACAATAATGGAATGTTATAAAAACGAATAAAGGCTATTTTTGAATACCTACTAATATTAAACTCATATATAAAGAAAGTGGAGGTTGCGGCTCTCTCTCTCTCTCTATGTCTGTCTCTCATCCTATATGTTTGTTACGTTTTCACGCTGGACCGATTTGGATGAAATTCGGTACCTTAGATAGATTAAGGTCGTTATTAAGATATGGGCTATTTTTTTACCCAGCTGAGCAGAAGTAGGGTAATGTTTTTATTGAAAAGCTACGCGTGCGAAGCCGCGCGCGGGTGAGCTAGAAGCAAATAGAATCAGCACGTTATGTAGACAGCCTATACATATATTAGGGCGGGTTTGAATGAGGGTACAGGCAGAAGGTCAACTTGTACAATATAATTGTTATAGGTCACTTTCAATTAGTACTGTGGGACTGTAGTACATTTTATTAACTTTGTTATGAATTTAAAATAAATACTTTTCTAGCAAATCTTGTATTATGGGAATCATTTTGTTTTATATTTGATAATTCTTTGACCACCATCTCACTGCTAAGCAATTATGTGATCTAAGATAACTAATAGAACGCCTGAGGGAAATTTTTTTTTTTCTCTTAATAGAATAATAATTTGACGGCCTCCGTGGCGCAGTGGGCGAATAGCTGTCTGAGACGCTAGAGGTTGCAGATTCCACTCCCTCTGCGAAACAAATGTTTGCATGATCTATATATTTGTTCCGGTTCTGTTTGTTTCTTTTTATATTATACTAGTTGACCCGCCGAACTTCGTACCGTCTTGACATGCATATAACGTGGGCTGTCAATACACGTCACCCTAGTAAAATTGTCAATTGTTGTCTCCGACCATCATTAAGTATGATATATATTTGCGTTTTGTTATTCCATGTCATATGTGTTTTTGTAATACCAAGTTTTATAGTGACTTGTATTCTCTTTGACGTAAAACGTCACGTCACACGGGAACGCGATCAAACGGGATTAAAAGTATCCTATGTCCGTTTCCTGGTTCTAAGCTACCTCCCCACCAATTTTCAGCCAAATCGGTTTAGTCGTTCTTGAGTTATAAATAGTGAATAGTGTAACTAACATGACTTTCTTTTATATATATATAGAAGTATGTATTTCCAAATAAATGTATACCTAGATGCTTTTTTAAATTAAAATAAGTCTGTGCAATGTTAACATTTAACAAAACTATAACCAACTTATATGACGCTGAATATGCCTGTACCTACACAAAAACTGTACCCCGACACTTTGTTACTAACCATAATACACAATCAATACAATTTGATTTGACTTCAGTTAACAGAAGAAACCAAACTACTTAACCGACTTTGATGAAATTTCAATGGGACTAATCTGAAAGTGTATCTCTATAAATAAAAAAAAAATCTTTATCGTTTGATAAATAACGGGGTTCTAAGGTAACAAACATGAAAAAATAACAAACAAATTAAGAACCTCCTCATTTTTTTGAATTCGGTTAAAAAAGTTTTTAGGATATTGAAAATGGTGGTAGCTTATTAACATAGCGAGTAATAACTCGAGCTCTTTACGTACCTACGCAGGAAATGCAATGTTAACAAGCCGAGCATTGTGACTCCTACGTTAATAATATAAAAAAATAACAGTAGACAAGCCAAGGTCACAGACGTCGCCAAGCGGGTGAGCAAGCGGATATGGCAGCGTGCGGGGCACATAGCTGGAAGAGTTAACGGCCGTCGGGACAGAAAGGTTGTGAGAGCACGCACTGGAACACGCAGGGTAGGGCGGCCTCCCATTAGATGGAAAGACGACCTGCTAATATCCATTAGTAAAAGTGAACACTAATATCATAAAAGTGTCCTCTGAAAATACCTTATAGGTATACTCCTCCCCGGGGGTTCAATTTCCGTGTTCCAGTGCGTGCCATATATTATGTTTTAGGTCGATTGCAAAAACACGTTGGAGTTAAGCTTTTTGTAACTGCGGGCTTGCTGCCAGGGCCCTGTGACATATACACTGGCGCAGGGCCTTGTATCAGACGGCCCATTCCAGTAGTTGTACAACGTATAACCGCGTGAAATTCGCAGACATTTCATTTCCTAGAACAAATATTTGCAGTTCATGCAAACATTTTATAAAAAGGGGCCTCTCTAATGTCACAGGCGAATTCACGTTCATCTTACGACGGGCTCATTAGAGGCCGGAGCAAACCGAATGCGTGTGCGTGACATGAGCTCGCACGCAGTTGTCAGACCGCCCTGCGTGCCGCCTACGAGCGTTATGACCCGCGCGCCACGCAGCCTGTGTAAAGGAACTTGCCTCTTTTTTCTGGTTGATTAGGAATTTGTGGTTTATTAAATAAAAAGCAGCTTGGTCTTGATGGCGTGTAATTTTTAGAGAGAAAATGAGTCACACCGTGTTGCCTGCTAAAATCAGTGATGCGTCGTAGCGGCTACAAAATAAGTAGGCGTTGCGCGAACAGCCTGTCTGATATCGTTCTTAGAATTTCATAGGTACATTAAAACCACTTCGTGTATGCTCACGTCACACGTCATTTCATTTGTACAGGTTACAGTTTACTTCCGGAACTAGGACTCGCGAGTAGAGTATTTAATACTACTACAAATACATAATAACAGTTTTAGTAAGTATTTGTGAATCTATACAGATTTACCGCCGTGTCAAATGTTTCAGAGAAAGTTGCGAACTATTGACTGATAAATGTTACTACACCCTAACTAAATGAATTCAAGACGGATAAAGAACTTATGAATGTCTAAAACTTGCGGTTTGCCCCGAACTATGACTTCGCGAGTCTCCCAATTATTAAAATATAACTCATAATCTTTGACTAATAAAATAGTGCCACGAAATCAAAACCCAAAGTACTTGACCTACAGTTTCATTCAAATTACAGGTAACGGGAGTTCATATAATTTGGTAAGTTTTTTAGGGGTAGAAATTGCAGTTATTCTGGATTTCAGACTTTTCCCCATATTTGTGTGCTACACAAATACCAAATTTTAGCCCTGTGTACCCAATGAATTTCATCAAAGTTCAGTTGTTATTATGGCTAATAACACAAAACAAGGTTGTTTACTAATGAAGACCTTTCATTAAACGATGCACTTGACCTAATAGCCTCATTTAGATCGTTTGTACCTGTATTGAAATCCGACATTTTCAGCTCATTTATTCACACCAGGATTGTGCCAAAAATACCTACCTAAGTATCAAATTTTACGATGATTAGAACGCTTTGAAAGTAATCCTTGGACAAACAAACAAACAAACAAACATACATACAATACCGATTTGTCCAAGTTGATTTTGAGATCTTGCTTCGCTCGATCAATAAATAATTAATTATTATTATTGTTACGCTGAGGCTGTTACAGAATAAGTAATAGTAAAAGTCGGGTTCTCGAAGTTATACCTACTGTGACACAGAATAGGTAATACTAGGTGTGGACTAAACCTACATACCACGTTTTTACCTACAGTTGCACAGAATAAGAAATAGTAGTTAGTCGAAATACCTAAACTTTTCTAGTAACTAGTGGAAACATCGAGCAGGTTCTGGAAATAATGCGCGGTATAAATAGTGCGTAGAGACGTCCGCAGAGTCAGTCTTGTTTTGGCTATACGTGCGAACATTTCGGTGACTTTTAGTGGTTTATTGTGCAATAGTGTTGTGAATTAGTGTGTTGTGATTGCTTGTGATTAAAATCGTGAAATTATCATTTTAGTGTTGAATAAAAGTGTTATTTTGGTTAGATTCATTTTAATTATTTTATCCCGAACCCTCAGCTCGTAACATTATATTCACTATTCAGTCTCTATACTATTTTCAATAACATTGAGTATATATTCTTGTTTAATGACTACATACTATTGACTGATTTGTAAATTTTATTAAATTTATGTTTTTTTTTATCGTTGCTATAATTAAATTAATTATATGTCGTCATAATGTAATCTTGTAAACATTGCACGCCCAAGTTGGCAGAATAATTGAGACTATTTATTACTGGCATCTCTGTACATGTTTTTCATGCATTAATAAACTCAAACACGTAATTGATAACACTCGCCAATTTCATACTGATTAACTCTCCTCACTCGGCCGAGAGGAAGGCTATGCGTTACTCAACTTTAGGAAGCTCAAAGAAACATGGCTGTTGAGGCAGAAATGTTCTAGGATGAAGAGCACGCACTGAAAAGTGCAGCGCAGGGCAGGACGCCCCCCCCCCCCCCCCCCCCCCCCCCACTAGATGGAATGACGACCTGATAGAAGCTGCTTGAAGCTGTTGGGATACCACAAGTTCGATCTCACTAGAAATCCATGGAAGAGGATATGGACCTCTTATAGCTGGTATGATGATGACAATGACAGTATTTCTGTGCTATTCTCACTCGCTGCTAATTACCCAGAATGTATAAAAGCTCGCGCTTCCCGTCTCAAATAGTTATAACACTCTTTTGTAGAAGTTTTGGCACCATTTTAAAAGGTCAGGGGCAACTCTTTAGCAGTCTTTATAAATTTCGCCCCAATTCTGAATAGTTTATGTGTGAGACTAACCTTTCCTCATGTGCATACAACATCTTCTGAATGTGGTGCGATCGTGTAAACTCATCGAGATAAGTTTAATAAAAAATATATTTACAAGAGTTTTAAAAACAACATGAAAATCTGTCCAAATAACCATCAAATCCATACTAATATTATAAATGCGAAAGTAACTCTGTTTGTTTGTTTGTTCGTTTGTTTGTTTGTTACCTTTTCACGACTAAACGGCTGACCGGATCGTAATGAAATTTGGTAAGAAGGACATAGGCTTTCTTGTGTCTCAAAAAATAATATTGAAAGGGGTGAAATAGGTTTTGAAAGTTTGTATGGGCAATCCATAATTCCTGAAGTTAGGGATCTGAAAATTGATATATTTAGGATTTGGGTAAGAAATAAAGAAATAGGTATTTAAACTTTTTGCATAATCATCCTTAAAGCGGGGCGAAGGGTGGGGGGGTATATAGTAAGGGGTTAAATTTATGAGGCATTCTTTAGATGCGCTCTCTATGAACCGTTGGTATATGGATATATTGTGACCGGGATTGGGCTACTTTTTACTTGACTGCGCGCAGAAGGAAGGTTATGTTTTTATTGACAAACCATTCGTGCGAAGCCGCGGGCGGGTCAACTAGTAATACAATAAACATGGATTATTATTTGTATTGGTTACTTCATAGATTTGTAGAGTGACCGATATTTGAGCCAACGACTCTTAGCGATTTTTATGAAGTGTATAAATCTGTAACTAGCAGATAGTTTTATCAAAACTTTGCCACAATTTTGATTTTTTGTATCTTTGGATTATGTAGCATTCAAATACGATTCGTAATTTTACAAAACTTTCGTGATTAATTTCAATCATTATAAATACTAGCTGTTGCCCGCAACTTCGTACGCATTACACACGCATTACGCATGATAATAGATGATATCGATCGTATTCCAATTGCCAACTTTAAAATAGGTTACTTCTTCTGTAGGTCTACTCGTTAAGGTGGATCATGTATTTTGGTACGTAACTATCACTATGACTTCGAGAATGTAAAAAGTATCTGAGACTGGTCTGTTCCAAAGGTCATTGAATGTTCAGCTATAAAACTGCCGCAACATAAATTAATTATTATATGTATTTACCGCCCCCCTCGAGATAATAGGCTGATGATTGATGAGTTCTTTACCAAATTAAACGCAATGCTTTCCAAATATACCCTTTTTAAGGACTATAGATAGAATTATAATTTGCGGGGACTTCAATATAGATATTTTGAAAGTTAATAAAATAACGACAGAATTCAAAACCCTTTTAGCAAGTTACAACCTCAGACTTCAATTTAAACAAGTAACGCGACCAGAGAGCAACACAGGCATAGATAATGTAGCCCACAATATTTCAGGCACTAGAGGAGAAATGGTAGATCTTGCATTGTCCGATCATTTAGTTATAATGTTAGTTTAGTAATAAGAGTTCCAGTCAAAAAATCTTGTAATATAAAACACTGGTACAAGTTAACACGTAATTACAGTGATAATCGTAAAAAATTTAAAGAATTTATCAGTAACTTATCTTTTATAGATATCTTAAACACAAGTGATCCTGATTCAGCATTTGAATTATTTCATGACACATTTACCTTATTCTATAATTTATGTTTTCTAATAAATAAGGTTAAAATTCCTACACAGAGAAAACCGAAGTAGATTTCGAAAGGAATCAAGCTATGTCTTACAAAAAAGCGAAATTTGTTATGGAAGTACAGACTATGTCGTGATAACTCTAATAAAGAGACTTTAGCAGCATACTCTAAAAGACTAAATAAAGTAATAAGACTAATAAAAAAGCACAGAACGAATATTTTATAAATAGAGCACCGAATAAGGCAAAAGCTACATGGAATATAATAAATAGATATAATAGTAACCAACCTCGTGAAAATATAAACAAATTGAATAAAAATGGTAATAATATCACTGATCCGATGGACATGGCAAATGAATTTAATAATTATTTTATTGACATTGTTAAGCAGATAGACCACAATAATGACATTCCATTTAAAATTAATTTTAATAACTCTAGTTCTATTTTTTTTTTTGACTCCTGTGAATCCACATGACATTATACATATAATAAATTCATTAAAAAATACAAATATTGTAGGGTTTGATGGAAGTTCTACAAAAATTATTAAAAACACAGCTTTATACATATCACCTATACTGTGCCACATTATAAATAACTTTTTAGAACAAGGTATATTTCCTAATACGCTTAAACTTACAATAATAAAGCCTTTACATAAAAAAGGATCACGAGACGAAGTGGGTAACTACAGACGATAGCACTAATTCCAGTTTTTTCGAAGATAATAGAAAAAGTTATTTATAAAAAGCTTTACATCTACTTAGAAAATAATAATATTTTTAGTAATTACCAGTATGGATTTAGACAGGGCCCGTCTATCAATAAAGCAATTTATGATTTTTTGTATAAGATAATGATAAATAGAGATAAAAACAAGACGGTCATGGCTCTATATATGGATATGACCAAGGCGTTTGACCACGTTAAACATAATATTCTACTGCATAAACTTGACATATATGGTATCAGAGGAACGGCAAATAAACTAATAAAGTCTTACCTTAGTAATAGAACTCAAGTGACCCAGGTTTGTAAAATATGTCCTAAAACACACATCGAAACTACATACATATGAATCAGTTGCAAGAATAGTACCCCCATGGTGTTCCCCAAGGAAGCGTCCTAGGGCCACTCTTATTCTTAATTTATATAAATGACTTGCCTCAGATAACTAATCACTCTATGACTCTATTCGCCGATGACAGTACTATTTTATTTATTAATTATAAAACACAAAATTTTCAATTTGACATTAATTCTACTTTGACATCTGTTATCAATTGGCTATCGACAAATAATTTGAATATAAATTTTACTAAAACATTTCTTATCAATTTTTAACATTATTTATATTATATTTATTATATTACATATATTTTTTAACACATTAACATCATCAGACCCTGGTGGTCTTACCATGATCAAATGTCTCATGATTTACCTATAAAAAGCATTTATGCAAATTCATACGTTCGTAAATGTAAATGACATTATTTTAGAACAAACTACAACCTCCCTTTTCAATCCTATGGGGTGATTTTCAGATATAATTACTATTCCATGTTTCATTATGCACCTTGCTTAGTTATTAAGTAAAGTTTTAAGTCTGTTATCCCTAGAAATAATGTTTTGCCATAAAAACTTCAACACCTTTTTTTCACCCCACACCCAAGGGATGAATTTTGAAAAATAAAAAAATACTATTTCTCTTATTTTTGTTGAAGAATATGTTCGCCAAGTTTCAATTTTATAAACCCAAGAACCACGGTCTTTCATACAACCGTAAAAACCTTTTATGACCCCCTTGGGGGATGAATTTCCAAAAATCCGTTCTTAGTGTTCACTTTTATACTACCAAGAATATACGATCCAAATTTCAAGTCTCTAGGACCAGCGGTTTGGGCTGTGCGTTGTCTATATGTCAGTCAGTCAGGACAACGATTCTTATATATTAGATTGGATTTATCACGTACCGTCTTATCTGTGTTCCGACCGACAATGTTTCGGTTCAATTGATTTACAGATATTTGTTCGGTGTCTGGTTGTTTTTCTATATATTATAAGTATGTATTTACTAAAAAAAAGTATATAGGTACGTATTATATCAGTTATCTGGTTCACATAGTACAAGCTCTGTTTAGTGTGGGGCTAGATAGCGCTGTGTGAAATGTCCAGCAATATTTATTTATTTTATTTAATTCGTGAACCTTCATCGGTTGAGTGCGATCCGCTCCGAAAAACGTCTCACCTCAAACTACGCGCCGTAGCACGCGAGCAGACGAGCCCGGTGATGGGGATTGCGTCAACGATGGCCTAGCATGTTCATAGGCTGCGTTATCATCATTATCATCACTGCTGATCTCTCCGGTAGTTTTCGGTACAGGCAAACACACATCACTAACTATGTCTCTACCAGGTTCATTCACTCTTCTGTCGCTTGCATCATGAAGACATGGCCTCCAGGCTGGCGGTAGAACCCATCCTCTATCTCTGTTAAAGTTCGGCACGCGGCTTATTTCTATCGCCTCTCGGATCTTGCGACGAACGAAGAACTTCTCTCTCGCTAAGACCCGGGCCTTGTCGAAACGTATGTAGTCCGTCGAATTAGAACCTAGGGTATGTTCCGCCATTGCAGAACTGTTGGGGTCGACATTTTTCATTGAACGTATGTGTTCAGTCAACCTGGTAGATACGTTTCGTTTTGTTTCACTAATGTAGCATTTACCGCAGTCACACGGTATCATATATACGCCGGGGACGCCCAGAGGGACTCTGTCCTTCGGCGAACGCAGCAGCTGCCTCAATGGTGTTTGAAGACGGAATATTGTCTTGATGTTGTTCTTAAGTAGGTGTGGGAGAGTATTGTAAACATTTCTCTAACGTAAAAGAAAGTAAAATAAAGTTTAAATTGTCAAAACTGACGTAAACCAGTGCATAATAGTGGAATTAAAAGTGTAAACACCCACAGAAGAAAAGTAGGAGCAGCAACCAGACTGGCAAGTCCCAAATCACACTATAAACCGTATCAAAAGTTTTCATACGAGTAACGACTTTACAAAAACAGCACCCACAATATGAACATAATTTTGAATTTGGTCTGAAGGTGACCAACAGCAACAAAACATTATTTTGTAAAATAAGTTTACTACCGGCGTTATTGTGACAATCGAAACAAAGCCTGTCCGAGTCGACTGACGTAAATGAACGATACTATTGACAGTTCCGGTACAATTTTTCGTTCGGATTTTTTTTTGCAAGCGTTGCCCGCGACTTTGTACGCGTTACACTACTAAATGTGTAGGTAGAAATAAGGCTAAACTCGCTGTTGCAACTTGACTTGACACCCCTTTTTATTCCATGGGAACTGATTTATGGGATAAATAATAGCTTATGTGGTAATCCAGGTTATAATCTACGTTTATACCAAATTCATAATAATAATATTCTGAATAAAAATAGTTACATCAGGTCAAGTGAAATAAGTTCTAATAATTATAAGGCACATAAAAATTCCATATTTATAAATTGTTATTAATCAGCTTAATATCCTAATACAATTGTTAATTAATATCAATGATATGTTAAGAAATGATCATTTATTAAAACTATAATAAAACTAAAATTATAATGTTTTTTTTGTATAAATTAAATAAAAATGAATTTATGTAAGAATTGCAGGGAGCTGATGGGCGCAAACGGCTGCCAACCGCTCGTTGTGGCGATCTAAGGGGGAGGCCTATATTCAGCAGTGGACGTCTTCCTGCTGATGATGATGATGATATAAAAATGGTAATGCACTCGCCGACTGTACCATCCTAGGCGGCGGCGGCAGCGGCGGCGGCGGTGGCGGCGTAGAGCGTCGTTGCAATCTCGACTGATGTGACTGAATTGTATATGAGACGCACGTGCGACCACGCGATACAACAAATCCCGGATAATACAATACAATACATTAACAATACAATAAATACACCAAAAAAAGATAAAGTTACAAAAAATAATTCATAAAACTAAACAGTCTAATGTCGTAAATTGCAAAAGGCCACTTAAACTCGCTTATAACGGAAAAGGCCACTTAAACCCGCTTATAACGCAAAAGGCAACTTAAACCCGCTTATAACGCAAAAGGCCACTTAAACCCGCTTATAACGCATTAATTAATAATACTTAATACATCTCACGACTACGAGTATATACAATCAGTTAATTGTTAATCCCCATGCACGATGTACATCCTCGGATCTCGTACTCAGTACGCAGACCCGTGAGGATATCCCACAAAGGAGTAATCAAAGGTATTGCAAAGGAGCGCGACAGGTTGCAAGCCCATCGCCGCTCACTACGAGGGGAGTTCAATGTATTCTCGGTATAGGCATGAAAGAATAAGCAGAAAATACTGAATAAAATTTATTTTTCAATGTAGTCCCCTAGGATCTGAACACACTTATTTGTCCTGGAAAATAACTTTTCAATTCCCTCCAAAAAATATTTTTCTTCCTGGTCTGAAAAATGATCGTTAATTGCTGCCTTTAACTCTTCATCGTCGGAAAAATGCTTGCCTCGAAATTCTTTTTTGAGATTTGTGAACAGAAAGTAGAGGCTAGGTCTGGGCTATAGGGTGGATGATTGATTTCTTCAAATCCGCAATCCCGCACAGCAGCATTGGCAATGCGCGCCTTGTAAACAGGCGCGTTGTCGTGCAGAAGCAATACACCTGCGTTCAATTTTCCCCATCTGTTTTCTTTTATTGCCTTCTTTAAATTGCGCAGGATGTTAGCGTAAGTTGCGCCAGTAATACTCTCACCATTTTTTGTGTACTGAATTAATTAGATTCCCTTGGAATCCCAAAACACTGTGGCCATGAGCTTTCCGGCGGATGGGCTACTACTACTAATACTAATGGCGACAATCAAATAAAATTTTGTATTTATACCTTCAATGAGTGTCATAAACTAATGAGATAGTCATTAGTATATTACCCCGATACCGAGAATACATTGAACTCCCTACGTATACTACTAACCTGACGGCACATTTTTGGTTCTAGTTCTCGCTGGTTCTTCATGTATTCTTTCGCCATTTTGAGCACGTGTAAATGAGTACATGCCTTTTTCGAGTAGAAAAATCCATTAGTGCACAGCCGGGATTCGAACACATAATCTCAGAATCGAAATTCGAGGTATATCCTACCAAGCCTATATTATATAAATCTATATTATTTAGACTAAAATGACTGTTTTATAATGTGTTGACATTTTTAGTTTTAGTATTTTTTGTTACATTTTGCGTGCTGATAAATAGAACATAGCTGTAATTGATTCATACATTTTTCTCATCTTTTTTATATGTCACTAGCTGACCGATACGCAGCTTCACACGCGTAGTTTTTCAATAAAAACATTACCCTCCTTCTGCGCAGTTGGGTAAAGAGTAGCTTATGTCACCCGGGGATAGTGTAGCTTCCCAACAGTAAAATATTTTTTTAATCGGTCCAGTAGTTTCGGAGCCTATTCAATACAAACAAACAAATCTTTCCTCATTATAATATGAGTATAGATGTTTTGCAATAAAATATTTCAAACTAATAACTTCCGCCAGCGGTTTCACACGAGTTGTTTTTCAAGAAAAAGTCGCCTATAAATATGTTAATCCAGGTTATTATCTACGTACACACCAAATTTCATCGAAATCAGTTAAGCAATTACGACGTGATTGAATAACAAACAAATATCCAAACGTTCACATTTATAATATTTTTGTTATTATACGTAACAACGGATAAGTACATTTCTGCCACAGGAATTTACTAGAGTTCTTTCGAAATGTACGTTAGTTACCAGTTAGTCAAAAGTCAGTTTAAATATGCTGCAGTAACGAAAGAATATATTTTAATTAATTTTTTTATATGTAATGGATCGACACCAATACTAAGTAGGCAAATTAAAATGCATGACATACCTTATTAAGATAAAAAAACCTACAACGAAAATTGTTTTTTACTTAATTACATATTATTAATTAAGACAGGTAGTTAAGGACATGAAAAGTAAAACATCAGTAGATATATATGACATGAATAGTAAAATAATTAGGGACCTATTATTATGAAATGACTGGTTACTTATTTTGGTTTGTAGTGTGATTAACACATGCATACAAGACGGAGTGTTCCGTGATGTACTTAAAGCTGGACGGGTAATACCGCATTTTAAAAAAGGTGAACTTTGTGAATTAAATAATTACAGACCAGTGTGCATACTACCTATTTTGTTAAAAATATTTAAAATGATAATTAAAAGGAGAATTGTGGACTTGTGGAGTTATTTACTAAAGCTCAGTACGGTTTCAGAAAAAACAAATCCACCAAAATGGCCATTAGAAACGTCAGATACTTTGTACTGAGGGCACCGGATGAGTTGCAGAAATGCGCAAGCATTTTTTGCGATTTATCAAACGCCTTTGACTGCATAAGGCATGATATTTTAATAGAAAAACTTATATATTATGGCTTCGATGGTAGAGAACTTAAAATGATTACCACATATCTGCAAAACAGATTGCAAATTGTATCAGTTAATGGGAAAAATCTGAGGCAGGGCATGTCGACATAAGGGTACCACAAGGGTCAATCTTAGGGCCATATTTTTTTCTGATTTATGTTAACGATTTAGCTAGTTGTGTACCCGAATGGGCTTTTATAAATTTATTCGCAGACGATACACATATTGGATTGAAAGAAAGGACATCACAAAAATTAGAGGCAAATATAGACAAATCACTCCAAATACTGACCAGTTGGTTCGAACCACATGGAATTCTTTTAAATGCTGACAAAAGTATAGTAGTAAGGTATCAAACAAGTAACACAAAAAATACGGTCCGAAATAAAAAACATGTTTTCCTAGAGTACTCAATAGATCACACTATCAGCCATGTATCACACGTTGAAAAAGTTTTTAAGAAATCAGCAAGTGCAAACAATGCCCTTCTTAAGTTATAACCTACAGTAAACATAAAAAAATACTAACAGTTTATTACGGATATTCAATAATTAGCTACGCTATAACGGTATGGGGGAATAGTTCGAACCTACGCAACGTCCTTATTGGTCAAAAACGGGCAATAAGAATTATATGCGGGTTAAAAAGGACAACATCAGTAAGGAAATATTTTGAGCAACATAAATAATGACTGTAATATCCCTGTACATATTTAAAAGTCTCCTCGAAATTCATGAAAACAAGGATACAGAGTATATTAAGAAAAAAACACACACAACTATAATTTAAGGAATAAGGAGAAATTATTTAATCCAAAAGTAAGACTAGTTAAAGTGCAAAAGCAGGAAATATATAATAAATTACTAATCGACAAAAATTGAAATTTTGAAAAAAATTCAGATTTTAAACAAAAAATCAAATTGTTTTTTTGAAAGACATGCTTTTTATTGTTTAAATGAGTTTATGAATTATAATTTTTTAAAATCTTCCTTTGACGCAGTTAATTGATATATTCCATTATTATATCTTCTTTCATTTTAATTTAGTTTTGACATACCGTTTTAGTTAGGAACCTATAATTTTGTTTAAAGTATCTGTAAATTGAACTACCTACCTAAAATACTAAAACAAAACTGTTTTAGTATTTTGTTATAGCATTATTAATAATTATAGCATTGCAATTTTTAGTTGACATTATTTTTAAATATATTATTTTAATTTAATTAGGTACTATAAGTTTTATAATGTAAAAATTTACATGCGTGTTACAACTAATGTTTATTAACTAATTAAGGTGAAATAAATAAATCTGAAATCTATTTAAAAAACTATTTTCGTGAATCGACCTACTCGTAGATTATCTGAAAGTACTTGTTTGCTAGAGCTCTGTGCGTCCAATGCTCCATTTGAGTTCATAACCTCTCAAGGTGATGTGCCACTTTCCTAGATTTACGGCATGAAATATAGAATATCTATCGGAAACTTTTATATAACTTTCAGCTTAACCTGAAACCTTATACGAGGTGCTTCGGAATGTGTATGCTAACTCAAAAGGAGGTCATTACTCTCACTTACAATAATGTAATAAAAAGATTTAATTTAGAAATGTCGTGTTACGTATCCACGTCAGCGTCAGTGTCAGTGAAGTTTCAAAACCTAATGTCAATGTCTAAATCGTAAAAGTCTATCTTGTCTACGCTTCATTAGTAATTACGCATCATCATTGTGCCTCACCATTTTTGAAATATAAAATTTACATGAAACTTTTCTGAAGAAACTTACTGTTTCCATTCGCAAGAGATCCCATCACTCCAGACCAACGAGCTAGGCGTTACAGTCGGCTTTTTTAATATAAATGTTTTTATTGTGAATTCAATTACTTACTAAAAAATGTACTTTTAGGTTTTTTAGCCATAATGGAACATTTTTTGTGATCAATATCATACCATAAGGTAAGAGTGATAATCATGCCTGATTTTAGACGTTATTCGGAGCGGGTCGCACTCACCCTGATGAAGGTTCACGAATTGATCCGAAACATTGTCGGTCAAAACACCGATAAGACGGTACGTGATAAATCCCGTATTTATAATAATGATCATGTCTGATGTTCAAAAAAAAATATAATAAATTACAACTTTTTCTAAAACTGCAGAGTTTTTCTAAAAGAACCCTATACTGTCTAGCGGGAGTGTTACCTTTGGTGTTACAAACGTTCAAAGGCTGCGGTAGCCACTTACCATCAAGTGGAGTGTATGCTTTTTTGCACACTTAGGGGTAAGTATAAAAAATTATTCACCTCTTCCGGATTATTGTACATATCAGGAAGCATCCTGTACATCTGGTGGATTGAGGTTGCCTTATCCGGCAGAGATGAATCTTTGAAATACTGAAAAGTTTATTTGATATTGTCATAGAAACTACTTCAACAATAACAAACAACCTTTATTTATAACTTTATATTCTAAGTGTTGCCAACTTGGACGCTTCAGTTAGACGTTTCAGTTAAACGTGCTTCAACTTTTCTTGTTAGCACAAGTAAGGAGTGGAACTCACTTCCGGCATGTTTTTCCGGACCAGTATAATCTCGGAGTCTTCAAGTCCAGAGCGAATAGGTTCTTTCTAGGCAAACGTGCTCCATCTTCGATCACACCATCACTTACCATCAGGTGAGGTAGTGGTCAAGCGCTTGGCTGACATAAATAAAAAAGACGTTTATCTTATCCCCAAAGGTAATCTTATCTAATCATATTTAATTTTTAAGTTCTTGATTTAAAGATAGAATAAATAAGTCTTTATTTGTGTTGTAAATACATAAAATTGTATTTTTGTGAAATTATTATTCAAAGCATTCTTTTTATACAGGATGTTTGGTAATATACTGACGATATTCAAGTGACGGTTTCTCAAAACATAAAAAAATACTTCTCGAAAAAAAACTACTAGTTATATTATCAAATCTTAAAGAAAATCAACTAAATTTAGGTGATTAATTCGATATAAAACTTACTGCCTACTCTTGCAATCGACATCTAAAAATAAAGGCTGATTTGATCTCTTTCGGAAATGGTTGCAGGTTTTGGGTTAGAAAGGGACAACAAGATATATCTCGAGACGTCACCAATTCAGTATATGTGGTTAGATGGCAAGCATTATGCAATAGCACAACTTAATTATAATAAAGTGTTTGTTTTTACATGCCAAAATAAATTTCACATTTTTATGGTAAACATTTCACAAACATATTTACTATGCTCATCAAAATAACCCCTTTCATTTTTGTGCGTATAATATCATATACCCTAGTCGGCGATAGCAGAGCATCAGGTAGACTCTGGACCGAATCATTGGATTGAACTTCATGATCCTAAGGTTCTCTCTAGTGAACGCCGTTATTACAAGAGAATAGTTCGTGAAGCGATTGAAATCAAGAAATTTCCAAATTTCAATCGGGAAGATGGCTATAGACTCTCAGCGTCTTGGAACCCGGTGATTGCTAGGTGTGCGCGTCGTAATCGGTCGACTCAGTGCGTAGATACGGTTAGTGTAGTGTGTCGTAATATGAACGAGGACATTTCTAATTCTGAAGACCAAGTGAGGGTAGATGCTGCAGCTACCCGCACTTCCCGACGGTAGCTCCAAGTACTCCAGTCAGCCCGAGACCATGACTGTTGCAACACAGCCGAAACGTCGGGATAACAAATAAAAAAGGTACATACGCGATAAATACCCGTTTTAATCAATAATTATGTACAGTGATCGCGAAAGTTTGAAAAATACTATAAGTAGCTTAAGTAAAATTAAGCGTTAAGTAGCTGTTTGCCTAGACTTCTTTTCCAACTAGGTTCTTTATATTTAACTTAAATACTGAATCTGATGTAGTGAAGTTTTTTACCGCAATAAATTTAACTTTGTATTAACGTATTCGATTTTTGATCCGCCCATTCTATCTAAAACGTAGTTTGCTATATTTTGTTGGCTGTAAAAATCTCTTTGGTTTCATGATACCCTTCTTTGTCTTTAACTGCACACATTTTCGCAATGAATTAATAAAATGAAATAAAAAAAATCCTTTACTAAAATTGGTAAGGAATTTTTTAAACACGTGCTAAACAGTGTTTACTTTTTGTGGTAACACACGTCATGTTCATGTCGTAAACGCCGATTACAATATTTGAGGACAAGAACACGGTTTTCACTGATTAAAATATTAGATCACGTCCGGAAATAAATGAAAAAGGAAAAGAACCCGCCATCCCACAGTGGATGTTTGAACTGAGATGGTGATGTGACGATACCTACTACGGTTGCTATTTCAGACTAATACGCGACACTCTACGTACATTGTCGGCCTTATTCGCCTGAGATACATGTTCTCCTAGTTTAGGCAATGTATAAAATCTTACCTTTATGTAGATATTAATCCCTAATGTTAATCTTAGCAATGTGGAAAATGAATAAAGATTTTTTTATTCTACAGTACGACCTGTACATACAGTGAATGATCCTATTTTGTCGTCGAAGTTACCCCCCACCCTCATCGGGCCGGCGCGAGTAGGATTTTGATTATATGTAGGCTTTATTAATTGGAGGGTGATCATTTTATTAACTAAGTACATTAAAGCAATATTAATTGGGTTAAAATTACATACTCTAAATTGTGAAAGGGTGTTTGAATACAGCTAGCTACGTAAATCGTGCTTGTATAAACATCATAGCCAATCTAGAGCTGCATAGTTAGATTTAATAAACTAGTGGTTCGCCCCGGACTGAGCTCTCACGCGTCTCCTAGAAAGCAAAAAAAAATATTATTCTTAATCTTTGACTATCAAAATAGTGCCACGAAATATATAACCATTTCTCTTGACCTAGTTTCATTCAAATTACAGTTAACGGGAGTTCATGTAGATTGGCAATAGTTTTTTTTGAGTAGTATTTGCAGTTATTTTGGATTTTACACTTTTCCCTATATTTGTGTCACTAAAGCTACACGCATACCAAATTTCAGCACTGTGGGGTCACTGGTGAACCCTGTGAATTTCGTCAATGTTCAGTTTTTATGATGGCTAATAACTTAGAAACTGCAAGGTTTAAACTAAAAATAAAAACGGTGACGAAATGAACAAGAGAAAACCTTTCATTGGACGTGCCACTTGACCATCCCAATCCTATTATGATTTTTTTACCCCTCTTGAACCCCAATATTACTTAATTCACTGATGAACTCCTCAATAAACTTGATCGCCTTCTCAACACCTGCTTCAACTTGTTTCATCTTCAACCTGCGCAAGTACGATCATGTCAGTGAGTCTCGGGCACAGCTTAATTGGCTCCCCATCCGCGGTTGTAGGAATTTGAGAATCCTTTGCATACTTTTTTCCATTCTTAGAGATCCATTCACCCCCCACCTATTTAAAAGATCGCTTCCAATGTTTAAACAATGCACACGACCTACAGCCTAACTCCTTTTCGGTTGTGGCGGTCCGACTCTGGAATGACTTGCCATTTAACATTAAAAAGGCTGAAACAAGAGAGTCGTTTTAGAGATTGGTGCATCAGCTCAGCGCTTCCTTGAGAAGTTAAAGATAATTTAGCCACCGATACCATCATTGCGTTCGACTTGAGTTTGCAAAGTAATTTCTAATAAATTATTATTATGATTTAGGATATTAGGTAAGATAACTGTAATAATATATATATTTTAATTATTATGTTAGGTATTTATTATTATGTTCTCATTTAGTTATTTAGGGTATGTATTTATAGTTTCTGTATGTCTGTATTTTCAATTTTTTCTGTAGCTTTGAAATACTTTTTTTCCTGTGTCACGCCTTACCTTCTTTTAGCACGACCAGGATAACTGGTAGATAATGCTATTAGCATTAAGTCCTCCTAGCACTATTCTGTTTAGTGTAAAAAAACTAAATAAATAAAACAAATAAATATTTTTAGCTCATTCTCATCCTCGGATAAACACACATACGAGTACATACAACGCCAGTTTGCCCAAGTTGGGTTGGAGATCTCGCTTAGGTCGATCAAAAATAAAAGACTATCCAAACATTCCATAAAATATTTCTCAGTGGGATGGCATTGACACGTGTTGTCATCACATAATGTAATTGATCGAGTGAAACGAAATATCTAAATCAACTTGGGAAAATCAGTATTGTATGTATACTATGTATGTACGTATGTATGTATGTAATGTATGTTTGTTTATCCGAGGATAAACTTCGAAGCGCTTATCCGATCGTCGTAAAATTACATACATAATTAGGTAGGGATAGCACAATTTTGGTGTGACTAAATGAGCTAAAAATGTGGGGGGGTTGTTCAGATATTGGGGTTCAAGAGGGGTAAAAAATGAAAATGAGACTATTAGGTCAAATGGGACGTTAAATGAAAGGTCTTTGTTAGTACCTTTAGACTCCGTTTTTATTTTTAGTAAATTCTTTATAGTTTTTGTGTTATTAGCCATAATAAAAACTGAAATTTGACAAAATTTACAGGGCACACCAGTGAACCCACAGTACTGTATTTTTTTATGCGTGTAGCTTAAGTGAAACAAATATAGGCAAAAGTCTGAAATCCAGAATAACTGCAGTTTGTACCCCAAAAAAAAAGTTTCCAATTAACATGAACTTCCGTTACCTGTAATTTGAATGAAACTGTAGGTCAAGTAATTTGGTAATGCATTTCGTTGCACTATTTTATTGGTCAAAGATTAAGGCCGGCTTGCACAACGATCCTTAAACGTATTAAGCGACTAAACATGTTTAAATTTCACGTATTTGTATGAGTTGACAACTCCTTAAATCATATTTAGCCACGAAATACGTTAAAACATCGTAGCGCGAGTCGCCCTAAGAATATTTTTTTTGTAATTTGGGAGACTCGTGAGATCTCAGTTAGAGGCGAACCACTAGTTATTAAGTATTAAAATGTTCAGTTTAGTATCTGCAGTGCATGTAGACATGGTCACCGCACGCTCTCCCGCCGAGAGCTCCACGAGGGCGCGCGACGCGAGGCGCTAACGGGCCAGACACCACGTTACCCCGCCCCCGCCCAGTGCTGCAACCGAGACCATGAGGCCTCATCTCAATCGCTCTCAACTCTATGAGAAAGACACACACACAGGTAGTTCGCATTAGAAATTTCCTTTCCGAATCAATCGAGTGATGGATATTCTTTTCTCACTTACCATATCTGGGTTGAGTGTCTGTTTTAAGATTTAGCCTGGCTTGTACAACGATCCTTAAGCGTATTTAGCGACTAAACATATTTAAATTTGGCGTATTTGTATGATTTGACAACTTCTTAAATCATATTTAGCTACTAAATACGTTTAGACATTGTTGCACAAGTCACCCTTAGTATTTTAAATCTTCTTAGGGTTCCGTACCTCAAAAGGTAAAAAGGGAACCCTTAGATCACTCTCTTGTTCGTCTGTCCGTCTGTCTGTCCGTGTGTCACTACTAATTTTCTCAGGAACGGGTGGACCTAGTAAGTTTTAATTTATACTAGATACTGAGGTCTATAGTCCCTATTAGGTGTATAAAAATCAAGGTCCTGAGTCAACACGATAAAAAGATATGGGCAAATTTAAATTTTTGCGAAAACTTGTTTGTAGCAAAATTAACCTTATTTTTTTTTTTTTTTTTTTTTCGGAATTTTCCCTTTACTTGAGCTGTAAGACCCTGTTTTTAACCAAAATTAAGAATTCTATGTCAACTGGAAGTACCCTATAGGATCTGAGTCAAAAACCTATATGGTAGTTCCCGTTGAGCCAGAATCACGAAATTTGGCAAAAAGCAAGGTGCAACATACGAAAAATTAAAAAAAATTTAAATTTAAAGGGTTGAAATTTAAATGTAGTTGACGCCATTTATGATAGTCCTCTGAGTTGTATGGATGCTCATACAATTTAGAGGACTAGCTTAATCGGCACCAATCTCATATAAGGTAAATAAATAAAATTGTGCTATTGAATAAAATAAATATTTAAATGGGGCTCCCATACAACAGACATGATTTTTTGCCGTTTTTATAGATAATGGTACGGAACCCTTCGTGCGCGAGTCCGACTCGCACTTGGCCGGTTTTTATTTTATTTTCTCAATTTGATGAATAAAATAAGACTTCTTCATAATTTTCTTAACGATGTAGGAAAACAAAAAAAACCATCATGTCTTAAAACCTAAAATTCGAAGCATTTGCCATTGGGGCAGTGTTTAATAAACGATGAAGGGCTTGCAACCTGACGCGGGAATGTATAACTTATATGCAAAAAGCGGGCATGTATCAAACGTAATGTTGGACTGGCCTCTGACTATCCCCTTGTGGGATATCTTCACGGGACTGTGTACTTTGTAAAATATTCAAGAATGTCCATCATGGGGTTGATTTAATATTTATTTATTATTAATAACTAAAATTGGAGGGCGGTAGATCGCCTGCACATGTCGGTGAGCTGGTGATATGTTCAATTATTAGAGGTGTCCGGATGGTGTCCAGCGGAGTGATGCGTCACAGTCCGTCGCGCCCGCCTAATGGCTCAGGGCGGGGAGAAACGCCCGGAACATTGTATAACACAGGTCAGTAATGTGACACAAATAAACTCGCGAATCAAATCTAGAAATAGGTAATGTCTGCATAGTTGCCCAGCCCAAGATAAAGACTTAAATTGCTAATTTAATAAGGTAGAACGACTACTAATACTTAGTAGTACTAATACTTAGTAGTCATTCTCATCAGGGATTTTCAACTTCTGTTACACGATAAAGATCACAAGACTTCGTCTCATTTTCTAAAAGATGAGATATCGAAATTTTTTACATCATTGTCGCCGGTATTTTAGTTATGCTGAAAGTAACGTAGGTATAGTTGTTTGTTAATGCATTATAAATGTCGTTCCTAGCCTACTCACATCATAAGATGTCAAGCGTCAGGTATTGTGCATGAGAATTTACTTAACACACTACTTAAGACCCTTTTGATCATGAATCAAATCAAATATTATTATAACACATATATTATTAATATATACTTACACTTATACTATGATTACAATATAAATTATGAGCTGAAAAATGAGAAAAAACTCTGGAAGAACTTAAAAAGATGTTCTTCCTAGTTCCAATGATAGTAACTATCTACCTGATAATTTAAATTATCCCGACCACATCAACACTAACTTCTTAAATGATCCAGGTACGAATACGGTTCCAATATCCGCAATGACATTTTTTGAATTTAATAAATTTAATAGTAATGTCGTGACCTTTGATTATTTTACTGTAAAACGTTCTTTCTCGTAAAGGCAACAAGACAGTTTAAGCCTTGTATTTTTATAAACTGGCAATAAAACGCGCAGGGGTGGATCGAATGATTCATTTTCGCTTGACTTAAAAAGCTTCCACGAAGATGTCACGAAGAGCCGGCAGATCTTCGTTGGCGCTCGACAAGTTAACACATTCTTAAAATAAGTAGGAACTGTATTAAATAAGTTAAAATACTGTACCTGCATCTTGCATTTTATACTTAATAAAGGAAAAGTATTCCGAAGTTTATTTGTCTGTCTCCTTCAATCTACATTACATCAGAAGCGGGATGAACCAAGGTACGTAAATATTTTATACGTTAGAAGTACCCACTTATTGAATTTTATTTAATTTTACATATTTACTAGAATTTTGTGTGTCTTTACGTTTACGCTAACATTACTTTACTTAAAATATAGGTACCTACATTATTTTACTTTAGTTGAATGTTTGTTCGCATGGACCGGTCGGGATTAAACCGAGACTATCCGGCCGTGCTTACTTATTTAAATTGGTAGAATGGTTGGTGCCTGTATTACGACAAAATTTTACGCTTCCATTTTGTGAAATGCTAGACTGATTTTGCTAGCACGGGCCGGTCGGAATCATTCTGAGACTATCCGGTCGTGCTGGCTTAACATTCTTGTATTTCGATTTATTAGAAAATTCTGTTAATATGTGGACGTGATCTGCTTTGTAAATCTAGAAATATAGTAGCTAGCACCGCTATCTATATTTGATCCGTAATATTGGATTGTCAAACCGTTTCGTTAGGGCAACTCCCTGATAGCGGTTTTCTAAACCAATTTGTGGGTAGCATTCATTCATAGAAATATTCGGTCGAGCGACTCTCTGATAATGTGAAAGATGATGGCACATGTCTCAATTCCATATGCATTTCAAATGTCTATATTTCACCAGAATGTTTTTATTTAAAGTAATTACCAACAAAATTATTACTATTCAATTTATTTTTATCAAATATAATTTCTAGTAAATGTGTTTCGAATTAGACCATATCAGTAGACAATTATTTATTTATTCAGTATACTTATGTTTTAATATATCAGTCGGCTTGGTATCCCATTAAAGTAAACCAAGTGCGTTCACTAGGTTAATTATGTTATAATGAATAAATTCAGTTTAGACACAAAATAGATAGGTACAGAAGTAAAGTTCGAGCCAATTTTGATTTTAATTACTCACATTTGCTGGAGCGTAGTGCTAGGGTTAGCACCTTCAATATTCTACAGTTAAATACACAACAAATTTAGTAAGATCGTCTATTTGTCTCGAAAATACTTTTTTCGTAAATGCTCACAAGTAAATTCACCATCAGGTAACAAATTATGTCACACAAAACATGTTTTGCGTCTCGTTAAAGCGTTCGACTTGATTTCATCCGAGATCCCGTAAGCGCGTGTATGTGTGCGTGGGCCTGTTATTGCTCGTTATAGTAAGCATAACTTCTGTAATTTAAAAAAAAAAGATATTTTTATTTGCCAAAACATGAGTGAAATTATGCAGATGTTACAAAATTAAATAGTTTCACCATATTCAGTCATAGTGGCGTACAAATTACATTTCATATAAAATTAAATATATATTTTAAAATATTCTGTAGTTTAAGGGCTAGGTATGCCATCAAAGTGAACTAAGTACGATCACTAGGTTAATTATTCTATAGTGAACCAAGTTTGTTCAGTTTGGTAGCTATGTATGTCACCACATAATAGTGAAACCAGTGTGTTCAGATTGGTAGCTATGTATGCCACCACATAATAGTGAAACAAGTGTGTTCAGATTGGTAGCTATGTATGCCACCACATAATAGTGAAACAAGTGTGTTCAGATTGGTAGCTATGTATGCCACCACATAATAGAATACCAAGTGCGTTTAACGTTAACCAGTTTAAGGGCTAATAATAATTGTATGCCAACGTATCGAAACAAGAGTAGTCAGTGGATTAAGTACCTATGCTATAATGAACACATTAAATCGCTCTAATTACGTTAAGAGCCAAGTATTTTCAGTGGCTAAAATATGCAACAATGGAAGAATTGTCTTTATTTGCCAGTACGTTGATTGCATCATAATTACGAATTCTATGATTTTTGATTTGGAAATATTTTGTTCTAAATTTGATTTTCAATCATTCAATTAAATTATTTTTTATTACTTGGAAGAATAATAGGCATTAATTACTTACGAAAATGTACGAACATTATTAATACAAGAATCAAAACGTAAATAGGTAGGCCACAGGTGGCACGTCACATTAGAAAAAAATTTTGAGCTTTATGCTACATAAATTTAGAATACCTCTTAGTTTTATTCATCTACAACTGAATTTGCTCACACTATGTTTCTTTATCTTATTCCGAGGTCGTAAGCTTTGACATTCAAGATGCCCAGACGCTACGTCTCGAGACGGAGACAACTGGCGCGCTCGTAAGAAAATGGGATGCAGTGGAGCCCTACCTCGTCGTCTCTACATCACGTGGCTAAGGGAGGAGAAAGCTAAATGAGAACGCCTTACTTGCTGACAAGGTACTGCATCTTGTAGCTTCGCTATGTTAGCCAGATGAACAGGAATCTCACCGATTGACTAACAATGTCGTTTCTGAATTTGGTCCTACCAGCAAGTCTTAAAGTATAGAAAGTTGGATCAGAAAAGTCGACAACTGTGCCGTCCTAATTATTTAAATGGAACGAAAAGCAAACCATATCTTTTGCTCTCCAGAAACTGACTCAGCTGGCCTTGCAAAAAAAATCGAGGCTATTCCATCAGTAGTATTCAGTGGGGTTGACTGATAGTCAAATTAACAGAAAGCATATTTTCCAAATAAGCAAAACTTTGGTCGGCTTCTCAAAGAATGTTAGGTTATACCTAACATATTTTAGGATTATTATTTTTATTACTTATTTTATTTTATTAATATTTTAGGTTAGAAATTGAAAGAATATTTTAATGAAGAGATAAGACTTATAAATATAATAGATTAGAATCATTTATTATCATAAAAGAAAGCACATTAGTAAAAATACATTTAATTCATTTAACATTTAACAAAAGTTAAGCGCTATAATACTATGACCTGCCAGTAGTAAAATACAATATGTATTTGGATAAAATTATTCTCTATCAAATATAATGTTTAAATTGTGCTGCATAGGTTTATTTATTTTAATTGCGTTGTCACTTGTGATTCATTATCAGTTAAAGTTTAATCAGATTTGAATATCACTGTCGAAATGACTGGAGTCTATATCTAAAAATTCATTGAGAATGGAGTTTTATCCAAAAGAGATATAACCAGAATATTAACCATAAATATTAAGAGATAGAAATATTGTCGTTAAGCGAGAGTTTAGAATAGAATAGAACAATTGTTTATTTTAGTTCGTTATATAACTCTTTGCAATAATTGTGGGACATTGTTTTGATTAATTCAAGTCTGTGCAAATCTGTTTCTAACTGTATATTGATCCTTACACTTTACTCGCTGTTGTCGCAGTTCATTTTAGAGTCGCATATTATTTCTTACTTTAATTTCTAATTTCAAAGATGTGCACTGATGAGATTATTATTTTAAAGGTTTTAAAATGTTGTCTACACGAGTGCCTATAATTTGTACACGTTTAGCTCTTTTCTTCATTCGTAGTATTCTTTTGAAATCGTTTGATTGTCGCCACAGCAGTATAGTAGTATTCTTTTGAAATCGTTTGATTGTCGCCACAGCAGTATACTATTATGAGATCATAACGATTATATGCATATTAAACTTCTCTTGTAGAGATTGGTGATGTCATAGGCTCGATTTGATTTACAGCAAACATTCCAAATTTCATTTTTTTCATATTATGCGAATATGCTGATGCTATGTCAAGGCTGGGTCAAACTATAAACCCAGTAGTTTATCAATGGAAGAGCTAGTTAGCGTCTTTTCACTTGTTCTTCTTTGCAAATAAGTAAAAATACAAATAATTTACTTTCCAAAATAGTGTACATGAACTACTTATTACTACTACATATTTAGTTAATTAGTCGTTCAGGCACCACAACCATACAAAAATGTATTGACGTGGTCCTTGACGGGTTTAACCTTACACCTACACCTGCCTACGGTTATGCATAATACTAAGTTCTTGTTAAACATTATTGTGAGTATACCATGCCATACGTATTCAATGGAATTTGTGCAGGTAGTTTGATAACAAGTAGTTGAATGGCATTCATCCTACCCACCGAACTATTTGAGAACTGTATCTTGGCGAGTAGTTTATGTCGTTTTAGCCACACTATTTTAGCTACCGTTACACTCTCGCGCTCCGCGCAGTACAGGCGGGGTAGGCAGACAAATTATTACAATTGTGGATTGGTTCTAGTTTCAAAATTCTAACGTGGAAGCGACCGGAAACTTGGACAATAATGTAGGTAATGTTATTTATTATGAAGCATGATTTTATATTTGCAGAAAAGGTTAGAGGTATTTAGTAGATATCATAATTATCTATATTATTCCTATCTTGTTCGCTAGTTTCATTAATGAGGCCGATGAAATACAATGAAATTGAAATTCTGGTCTCTGGTGTTTAATGTATCAATACCTAACAAACAATGCTTTAAGTAGATGTGGAATTGTTAGAAAAAAAATTCACGGGGAGACAATAAATTTCTACAAAATAAGAAGCGTATAACATCAAGCCATCTCTAACCAACATAACTATAGCTTTTAGCGATACTATCCATTGTGCTAAATCTATTTTTAAGAAATTATGTTCTGAAATTTATTTTGGTTTCCAATGGAGTAATCTAACCTAATACCTAGTTACATTTGTATAGGGGTTTAAATTTCAGGTAAAACTTTATCGTAGAAGCTTATTTTCGTACGTAACTGGCTTACTAGGACTTGTGGCTAATCATAATCATGTATTTGGTAAGAATATTACACGTCATAATTTATAATGGTACCTCGTATCGGTAATTCGGTACACACTGTACATACTGAATATATTTGTTAAAATATTGAGTATAACCAAAAAAAAATAATAAAAAGTATTTAAAGTAATAAGAAACAAACAAAATTGGATATTACTATAGAATTACACAAGTAAATTAAACTTTTAATATTACAATATAAATAGTCGTACAACATAGTCAATATACAATAGTCCAATAAAATTATAGTATTAATTCGTCATGTCAATAAACTCCTCATAACTGTAGATGTTACTCAGGAGCCAGCACCTTAGTTTGGGTTAAATGTATTGCAACTGGTTGCCTCAGTTACAGTACAGGTAGTCTGTTACAGTATACATGCTACAGCATACAGTAGAGAGGAATCATCGATATCCACTTTCATTTTGAGAAAGTTGTTTACTCTCTCAACCGCAATTGCTCTGTGCTATTTTATTTTAAACTAGCCTCGTTTTGTTTTGATATATAAAAGTTAGTTATCTTAAAAATAAACTGTTTCTGGTTATAAAAAAAATATTAAATAGTATGTAATGTTTCATAAATGCTAGTTGTGTAAATTATAGTCTAAAATGTATAGAATGATTGTATAGAGATAAATTAATTTTATTGCTCGCTGCAATACTGTAAAATAATTGTCTAAATTCACCAGACCGATAAATAGATAAGATACCGAATGTACTAGGTTCTAAACCGTTTTTACAGCCGACACAATGAGATATTGGAATAATATAACTTCTCCAATGCTGAATGCACACTAAGTTCCGATCTTTTTTCTAGTTGGAGTGTTGTCAGACCGTAATAACGAAGTCCCATTGTGGTTGGTAATATAAAAAAACCAACTTGTTATTTAGGTAGAATACACATCATGTTTTCTGGCAGAATGTCGTGATCATATATTTCTATAATGTTATTTTATAACTATTATTTACTTAGTTTTGCAAATATTATTGTTACCATTTTAAGAAAAACCATTAAAGCCAACAAGCCAATGTATTCCTAAATTTAAGTTATGATTTGTTTTATATTTTATTTGTGTCAATAATATTAAAAAGGAAAAATGTTTATTTTGTTACATGAGATGAAAAAAAAATGTTTTTGTTAAATTAGGTAGCGTTTGAAATAGAACAAGTTAATTAGATTATTTGTTAAGTAAGAATGCAATATTTTGTAAAGCAGATATTACTATTAGTTAATAAGGTTATTTACATGGATAAATAATGATGTTTGTAAAATAATGGAAAGTCAAGTTTTTGATATTTTTATTTAATGTAAGTATGTACGATCATTATCTGCTGTCAGATTTCGTACGCTGGAAGGTCGTACGATGTCGGACGGCCGAATGTCGTGATCTTTGATTATTTTGCTGTAAAACGTTCTTTCTCGTAATGGCAACAAGACAGTTTAAGCCTTGTATTTTTATGAAATGGCAATAAAACGCGCTGGGGTGGGTCGAATGATTCATTTTCGCTTGACTTAAAAAGCCTCCACGAAGATATCGCGAAGAGCCGGCAGATCTTCGATGGCGCTCAACAAGTTAACACGTTCTTAAAATAAGTAGGAACTGTATTAAATAAGTTAAAATTGTACCTGCATATTCTATCTTGCATTTATACTTAATAAAGGAAAAGTATTCCGAAGTTTATTTGTCTGTCTCCTTCAATCTACATTAATAGCATATTATTTTCGTTGCAATCAGTATCTGAAGAGGAAGTTGCTAAAGTTTTGCTGTCTATTAAAACAATTTCGCGAGGAATAGATGGACTCTCCATGGACATGGCCTTGCTTACATTACCTACTACATTGCCGTTGATAACTGCCATTATCAACAAGTCTATTTTAAATTCTACCTTCCCCAGTCAATGGAAAATTACCAAAGTGAACCCCATACCCAAAGTATCTAGTCCAACTGATATCAAAGACTTAAGAACAATCAATATACTACCAGTTCTCTAGAAGATTATTGAAAGGATAGTATACAACCAACTAAGTAAATTTGTCGAGCTCAACAATATCCTGCCTGATGTTCAGTTTGGTTTCCGTAAGGGTAGAAGCACTACAACAGCTTTGCTGGATGTTGTTGACAACATACTTGAGGATCAGGATCAGGGTATGGGCACGTTATTGGTACTACTAGATTTTCTCGTGCCTTCGACTCGATAAACATCCCATTGTTGCTGTCCAAGTTGTCATATCTCGAAATCTCGGTATCACTTTTAATAGTTCTCTTCGCTTTGATGGTAACATTTTAAATATGTTGAAGACTTGTTTCTTTAGATTGAAACTGCTTTATAAGATCAATGCATATCTGAGGGAGGAAATCCGAATTAAAGTATGCGAAGCTTTAATATTGTCAAAATTAAATTACGGAAATCTTGTGTACGGTCCACGCTTAACTGCGCAGACTGCTCGTCTTGTACAGAGAATACAGAATGCTTGCTGCCGGTTCTGCTACAATATCCCGCCGCGAACGCATATAACACCATATTTAAATAACTCTTATACTCTTAACATGGCTTTGCGGCCAGATTTACATCTAGGAGTAATGGTATATAGTGTCATGATATCTGAGATGCCAGAGTATCTTTACCGCAAAGCTTAACCGATCAAAGACTAAGTACAGTTCGAGACCAACTCGTGACTTGCTACATTTTTCGGCAGTTTTCGGCACCAGGCAACCAAGTGTTGGAATAACATACCACCACCTTTTCGGCTACTAAAATCAAAATTTACATTTAAAAAACATTATAAGAAACATTTAATAGAAAAACAAAAAACTGAGTTGTCTGGTACAAATTGTCACAGTCCGCCGTTAACTCGCTGACGCGCGGGTAAAGCTCCTAGTATATTTATATTTATTCGTATTATTATTTATAATTTACACTCTAACATTTTTTATCATTATTTTTATTCCTTACATAATATATTTATTTCTTCTATCTACCTACCATAACTATCTAATTAAGCCTATCATAATTGTATGCAAACACATTCGTTCTTACGAGTTCTAATGACTTGCCTAAAAAAGGTTTCTGCAGAATAACAGCGTCGAGCTGTCAATCGGTGATGAGGCATAATGCTGAGCTGGAACCCATTTGCTGCAGTAGCACATACACACCTACTTGCCTCTTTTAATTTTTCCCTGACTACATTGTATATTTATTATTTCATTCTATTGTTTCTTAGGTGTAATTTTCTGTTTTCTCTTACTTGTGCTTTCTTTTTGATGTTATACCTTTTGATTGTATTGTGTGAATTTGTGTGTGCTATGGTAGCAAATAAATGTCTGTCTGTGTATATGTCTATAATTATTTCGTAAGAATTTTAGGTTAAAATACATGCAAAAATGCTGATAAAATTATATAAAACCTTAAATTAATACTAAGCCAGGTTTTGATAAAAGTGATTCCTCTACCCTGGCCATGTTGTTGCGCTACTGCATGTATTGACTACGACCTGGTGGTAGCGCAAATGTTGTCATCCATCATCTCGCCGCTCGACGGGAACACTCGTTGTTTTATATTTCAATGCTCATTCACGTAGCTCTATTGTCGACCATTCAATACAATACATCGCAACCAGCTCATACATCCCTGCCCTTATGAAGATAATTTGGTAGGTACCACTAATCACCAGACTGTGAACCTTTATATTCCTACGTATATTACCTTATTAATAAAGGTGGCGTCCATGTTTGCCGAGTTCTTAACTAGTTCATTTTATGCGAATTGTTCCCAAATGAACTTGTGAGTTCCTTATTAGCAGCCCGTGTCCAATAAATATTGTAATCAGCTCGTGTTTGCCAGAAATACGTGCGGTAACTTGGAACCTACTATTAGGTCCTTACATATGAAATTGGCGTTTAGTACGGGAGGAATATAAAATCAATTTTTTTTGTAAAATATATTTACATAATCTTAGTATGCACCGTTGTTATCTATGCACTTTTGCCATCTCATATATAGTTCATTGATCCCTTTACTAAAAAAAACCATGGGAGCGAGAATCAATAAACTCTTTTAAGGCGGTTTGGACTGCCGCATCGGAGTTGATTTTTTTTCCTTGTAAGAAGTTGTCTTAATTTCAGAAAAAATGGTAATCTGTTGGAGCAAGGTCCGGGAAGTACGGTGGATGTCGCAGACATTCCAATTGTAGCTCATCTAACTTAGTGGTTTTTTGTTGTGCAGTGTGTGGTCTTGCGTTGTCGTGAAGCAGCAGAGTGGCCTAAAGCGATTGACCAATCTCGGTTGTTTAGCAGCTAGTTTTTCCTTCATGGTTTGCAGTTGCTGACAATAGATGTCTGCCGTAATCGTTTGGCCAGATTTTAGAAAGCTGTAGTGAACGACACCGGCACTAGTCCACCAAACACTCACAAGTAATTTTTTCTGAGTCAATTTTCGTTTAGGGCAGGATTTGGCTGGGTCTCCGGGGTTCAACCATTGCGACGAGCGCTTCCAAATATCGTACAGTATCCATTTTTTTATCACAAGTAATGGTTCGATTTAAAATCTTTTCATTATTGTGTCGGTTGAGCAAAGTAACACAGCAGTCGACGCGTGTTTGCAAGTTCGATTCACTCAATTCATTAGATACCCATCGTTTAAGTTTTTTTACTTTCCCGGTTTGCTTCAAGTAGCTTAATACAGTTTTATCACTTACTCCGAAACCTGCAGCTGCTTTGTAAGTGCTTTGTGATGGATCCGCTTCCACAATAGCCTTTAAATCTTCATTTTCCACTTTGGTCTCCGGCCATCCACGGGGTTGGTTCTGAAGGTCGAAATTTCCAGAACGAAAACGTTGAAACCAAACCCGTACCGTGTTCTCTTTTGCGACAATAGCGCCGTACACATAATTAATTCTTCGAGCTGTTTCTGCAGCACTGGTGCCACAGTAGAACTTGTACTCGTATATATACCGATATTTCATATTTTCCATTGTGCGATAATAAGCGACGCCAAAGAAAAAAATAATGAGGAAAAAACAAATGAATTACTGTTTTCAAAACTCAAATGTACCAGCTTTATAAATTCAGAATTTATAAATTTGAATTTCGAACTCTTAACTAAAGAGGAGATATTTTAGATCAAAGTGGTCAGTACGACAAAACGCTAATTTCATATGTAAGGACCTAATATTTACAAGTTATTTGCGGAAACTTATCTCGATTCTATTTTTATTTTGGTTTGGCATATTATAAATGCCAAACCACGAGTTTGGGTCGAGTCACAAGAAGAGGGGAGTGATAAGTTTGAACTATATGTCTGTCTGTATGTGTATCTGTTCGGTGCATCTTAGATCCTCAACAGGTTCTGAGGTATTATTTGGTTTTAATTACAAATCCGAGATAAAATAAACGTGTCGTTTCTAAAAAAAATGATGCAACTAAATAAATAAAGCAAATGAAGGAAAAGATCTTTTTTTATATGCCTCAAGAGAAAAAGCCTGATTGGCAGAAGTCAGGGCATGTCGCTAGTATGTATACTTACGTTTTTAGTATCCGTTATTTCCATTTCCTCGCTGACCTCCGCATAATAAAGAAATCCTTTGTACAAATTCATGAGGTGGATAAGAAATTCAAATCACCCTTTTATCCCTCGCCTCTAATCCCGTGCTCTTAAGAGCTATTTTTTCTCGAGAAGTCGCTGCAGATAATGGTGGTATGATTAAAACATCAGTGAGTAACTTTATGTAAATCCCCCCCCCCCCCCTCCCCCCTTCCCTACCGTGCGCCCTACTCCACACCGCATTATGTAAAACCCTACTTTGGGACTAATTCCAATTTAAAGCGGATTCTTGCTTAGATCTAAAGCTAATGGTAGGATGGTGGAATGTAAAGTGTCCACCGGGGGGGTAGGGGGGGATTGTTTACGTTTTGGCCGCAAAAGGGAACAAATTGAATATTATTTTATCGAACATGGCTGCAATTGCGTTTTTGTCTACATTGTGACCGCAACAGTCTGGCCATATTGTAAAGTACCCAAATAGAGTTAAATCTGATTTACAATGTGACTGACATGATAGGGTCTGGGAAGGTCGAGACCATCGTTTTCATTCTGATAGAATACGTACTTCATCCATCTGTTCGCTTTTGGGCTCATAGGATTCTAAGTAGTAAGGAGAAAGCAGCAACAGAATGTTGGCCAGCAGAAGAGCGCAGACCAGTTGGTAGAGCAGACCGCCAGCCAGATAGTCCAGTGACATCGCGCGAGTAGGGGCAGGCAATGGATGTGCTTGACATAGGTCCAAGAGTGCTGTGATAGGCCTCCTATACACCCAACAGAGGGTGGATATCGACGAAGTAAATAGGTAAGACATACTGCGCCCTCCGCGGAGATTACGCGACCAGCACGCAGCGGATGTCACGGGAATCTAGGTTAATACTACTTATTTTGAGGGTGTGGCTTGAAATGCACGGCGTGCATCTGTTGAATTTTCTTCTCGAAGAATCAATACGTGCACGGTACACGTGCTCAAAACGGCGAAGAGACATATCGAGACCCAACAACCAAATATTAGCAGGCTACGGTAATAAGCGGTGATGGGCTCGCATCCTTGCCCTGTACTACCCCTTCCCTTCTAAAATAACTTCACGGATCATAAATAAATCATTAAACTTTTTATAAATACCTATTATTTATCTAACGGCGAGAAAGCAAAATGCAGGTTAATCCCACAGGAACTCCTTTTCTAAGAATACATCGCGGTAACGTAACGTAGATAATACAGCAGAGTGGTCAGAAAGGTACAAAACCGGACGTAAAAGCAACACGGACGCTTTTAAAAATGTATTTATACTAAAAGCTGGAACATTCTTTGAGAATATGGCCCGCGTCAACTTCAAATTGAGTTTCATCGCACAAGAGGCCGTGTTGAATAATAATGTACGACGAAGGTTTCCAAAACAGCGCTGACCGTTAAATTTCGATCGATATATAATAAAGAAGTGACCATACATTTTTCATTATAACCATCTAAACTATTGGTAGTAAATGAACACTAAAAATACCGTAGAGATAACATTTCAACTTAAATGGCCATATACAAGCAGATAATTAGCTGACTCATTGCTTAATGACTTACTAAGTTAGATTATAGATTTCAAATTTAAGCATAGCTTGCATACAGATCCCTAAACGTAATTAGCGACTAAACGTGACTAAATTTGCATGATTTAAAAAATTATTTATATTTCAGCACTAAACACAATAAGGGATTGTTACACTAGTTGTCCTATAAACCACCGGTGGGCGGAAAGTTATTTAAGGCGTATATTCAGTCGTTACGCCTTCAAGCTTAAACCTTCGGGAACGAAGATGGCCTTTATTTACCTCATACGAACTTTAGTTCCAAAATCGGGCCAAACGATAATTATTATCACCTGCCGTCATATAACGGCTACTAGTTCTTAAGAAAGCAGAACTAACGATCCCGACTGGAACGAAACCAGTAACTTGTTGAATTGAAGATACGTAATACGCCTTTTGCTTTTCATCGAACCATTCTACTTTGTTGGGAGCGAATTTCAAGTTAGTAACGGAATTTGTAACTAACTATTCAACTTGATATTAGATACGAGTAGCTACATAAACTATCTATGGAGTCGAAGTTAAGCTCAAAGTTATTTTCGGTAAATTATAGGTTAGTCTTTGACCACGATCTGGCCTAACGGTAAACGCTTCCAGTCAATGATGGAACACGCTTGCCTAGAAGAAGAAAGAATGCCCTATTCAGTCGCGACTTGAAGACCCCTAGGTTGTAGTTATCAGGAAACGCAGACTCAGGTAAGGCGTTCCACTCGTTGAGATGCGTTAAATTAACTTCAAAATGCTAGTATTGAAAATTATTTTTATAATGAGCCTTCCAAAAGATGCCACATGACAGGAACCCTCTTTGGCAGTATTTTTCAAAAAACACCCCATTTTGTAGCTAACAGCGCGGGTTGTTAGAAGATTATTCTTTAGATGTTTTTTACTAAGCCCAAAAATCTACTGAAAATGACACTGCGATGATTTGTATGTAAATTTCATATCATTTCATTTAGATTTAAAATAAGAATTCTGGAAAGTAGCGATCAGAACCAGCTTTTGATAAGGCTCTTTTCGATGGTGTATGGTACGTACCGACAGGTGAAATTTACTTTCGTTAAAACTAAAAAACAGTAGAAACACAGACTAAAACAGAAAACAGTAGAAACACAGACTAAAACAGAAAACAGTAGAAACACAGACTAAAACAGAAAATAGGGATGACATTCAAAAACAGTAGATGTACTGTTACATTACTAGGGTTGGGAGCACTGACTGGGCTGCAGGGGAGCGCACGTCACAAACTCGCAGCAAACGCGTTCACAAACCGGCTCGTTGAAACACGCTCGCAACTCTGCAGTGTAATACCGCGCTAAAGCGTGGTGTGTTAACATCGCATCGTGTAGCGAAATCGAGCTGCAAGCTGCGCGCTGCTGCTCCATTACTTGGATCAACATGGCGCCCATCCCATCCACAACCTAACCAACTATGTTACACAAATATATATTATTGCAATTGCAGTTACCAGCTATTGTCGTGGTGCACTACAATATCATATTTATTTTTCAGAGCATGGCTACGTCCGGTAGGTATACAATAACAACTTAAACATAGAAATATCATAAATCCAACGTCATTATTTGTTCCTATAGCACAAAGATCTTTTAAAACAACAATCTTAATCAAAGTACATTTCGGTGACCATAATCTGCTTCGATATTAAAACAGGTGGCACTATGTCAGTCGCTAAGTAGACCCCTGCAGCGTCCTGCAAGCGATGCAACCACGTAACGACGCAGTTGTAAATAACGTCCGTTGTAGTCTGCCGGCGCTCGGCGCTCGGCGCTCGCCAGCAGTACTACAAGTACAGAACTATTCTACAACTTACCAATATGTAACTTGAAAGTATACTACGTATTTTTTGTGTACGAAATAAAATTAAAAAACGGGTACATAGGGCTAATGGCTGGTATTGTTGTTCAATAAGATTTTTCAAATTAATTACCAAAGAAAATTTAAAATTTTCAAACAACCTCAATTTCAAGTCCTAAAATAGCAATAAACAGCCTGTATAAAATAGGTAAACAAATCATATTTATTCATCATGTAAGTAGGTACCTTAAACTAACTAAGCGGCATCGTCGCAAAGGCGCCGCCGATTTACCTTAAAAATTGTTTAATGGAAATGTATCGATTACTGGATAAATATTGATGCTACCGGTATTAAACCCACCTTTATACGATAATAATACGATTAATACGATTCCGGATGTGTGTTTTAAATTAATGTCGTACATAATAAAACAGGTTACATAACGCAAAAATGTACTATTGCTTTTATGTTATATAAAAATGTGTGCGATATAAATTACACATAGAATGGACACGAGATTTACAACGTAGTACGTAATGTTGTGTACGTTCTCAATCTCTTCGATTCACTATCCGCAGTGGCTTATATTTAGTTTAATAATAAAATTTCACCTATAGTAGTAAGAAGGACACTTTAGGGATTTCTCGATTTTTTTGCAAAAATATTTTTTGTTATAACAAGTATCTATCATTTCTATTGTTACCGTTAAATACTGTTACGTAGACGTAGCGTAGCCAACCTCACAAAGTGTGGTTTTTAAAACAAATCCCGTCCTTCCACCTCTAGGAATTGGCGCCCGCTAACTCACCTCTCGCAGTTTCATGTAATTTAGACACTGTGATGATACACACAGAGTCGCATTTCAGATTGTTTACTTTACCTTAGTTAAAAGTATACGTTTGTTAGGTATTGTGGTATTGTATTGTTTGGCTTGCGTTAGCTCAGTATATAAGGTAATGTGTTAGTAGAGGCTTGATCCTTCCTGTCTCAGCCACAACGTTGACTGCACCCAACGACTCCCAGCAACCGTTATCAGATCATCCTGCCGTCTAGTGGTCGTCATATTCCGCGCCTTCCAGTACGTTTCAGTGCGTATTTATTATACAATTAATTAATTATATTTATATTAGATATTTTAATAATGCTCAATATTCAATTTATTGCTTATCTATATAACTTTTGTGTTTATGACTTGTAACTTGGCGTTATAAATCAAGAATTGTATTGTATGAGTCATGGTGAATAATCCTTCCGGTCAGTACTCGTCGGTAAGTTTGTATGCGCTGGTGGTCTACTCTAGTACCGAAATTCATCAACTCGTGACATTTATCCTTGTTAAAATTTTGGGGAATTTCACGTACCGTTTTATCGTTGCAATCGACAATATTTGGGTTCCATTTAGGAACCTTCATCAGGGTGAGTGCGATCCGCTCTGCATCGTGTCTCGCAACACAGATTGTCGGTCTTAACACCGATTCAACGGTACGCAATAAATCCCGAATTAATAATAACTAGGTACTTGTCATTGCAGTGTTTGAAAATTGACAGTATTTCAAAATCCAAATAAATGGAATACAATGATTTCCAGGATCCAAAGCTATGTATCTTATTAAGTCTTCTTATTCTAAAATTGTAAAAAAATAGTATTTTTAGTCCGTCTCATTATAAGAGGAGGAACAAGCTTCAAGAATGAACCGGCATGAACTTTATGCTCGCTTTCATCAACACACAAACATAATGTTTCATTTAACTTTACAGTTCATTTAAGAGTTGTTGAGAAATGAAGTTAGTTTATTGCGACATATTTAGAGTTTATTCGCGTTATTGTTGGCGCTCTGTTTGTAATTTATACGGTACAGTTTAACTACTTTTTAGGTTTATTGCGAGAAATTGTATAAGTAAGGAAGTTATGTATCTGTTACTACCTGTGATGTCCTGTGATGAGCACACGAACAAATTAAACCCTACCAAAAAAAATCGGTCAATAACCGACCACCATGACGATTGTTGTGTTCAGTTTTTAATCGTATTTATGTGTTTTGTTCATATAAATGAATTGAAATTGAAACCTTCTATTTTCTGCAGCCGCGTGCATGTGAGTACTGAAATACTTACGACTTCTTTCTCAGGATGTAAGCCCGTGAAGATATATAACAAGGTAGTCAGAGGCAAGTCCAAAAATTACATTTGATAAACACTAACTTTCTGCAACTAGTTAGCGTTAGCATTCACGTGACAGCGCAGGCGCATTACATTAGAATACTAACCGATACCACGTGACAACAATGTCTAGTTGCAGGTCTGCCAGTTGCCTCGTTTGGAGAACATGAAAAAAGCCCATATAACATTTTGAGTAGAACAATCAATAAGTGCACTCCGGGCTTCAAACTTAGAGCCTCGAAACCACAAACCACAATCGGAAGTTGGGGTACATCCCACTAGGCCACCACGGTCCTACGTGCGAGTCCTAAATCTGATACACGGGTTTAATTAAGATTCGATCTCGCCCACCTTAATCCCAATCTAATTAGACGCGAGTTACGACGCGGAGCTACATCCTACTGCTAGTATTAGAGCCTTATGAGACACACCGCTCGGAAAGGATTAGCTCTTTACCGTTGTACCACATAAACGAGGGTATCTTACTATAGGGTTCCTAAGAAGTGCTATGGAGAGGGCTATGCCTGGTGTTTCTCTACGAGATCGAATTAGAAATGTGGAGATCCGTAGTCAAACCCATCTAGTGAATGAGACTAATGTGATGATAATGATGTTAGCTCTGTACGAGTCTACTCAAGTTAGGAAATTTATTTTTATTTTAGAATTGGAGGATGCAGTGTCAGACTTCATTTTTAGGGTTCCGTACCTCAAAAGGTAAAAAGGAACCCTTATAAGATTACTCTTTTGTCCGTGTGTCTGTCCATGTGTAACCACCGATTTTCTCAGGAACGGGTACCTAGCAAGTTGAAATTTATACCAGATACTAAGGTCTATAACCTCTATAAGGTGTATAAAAATTAAGTCCATCTCAGCCAACACAATAAAAAGATATGGGCAAATTTAGATTTTCGCGAAAACTTGTCAGTACCAAAATTTACCTAAAGTTTCCACTTTATAATTTTACTAAATTTTTCCTTTACTTGTATTGTAAGACCTTGCTTTTACCTAAAATTGTCAATTCTAGGTCAACCGGAAGTACCCTACCTATAGGTGTTGTGTCGAAAACCTATATGGTAGTTCCCGTTGACCTAGAATCACGAAACTTGGCAAATAGCAAGGTCTTACAGCACAAATACAGGAATAATTACAAAAAATAAAAAAGTAGAAAATTAAAGGGTGTCCCCATACATACATAGTTGTAGAATATTGTATATCAAGAATGAGGAACGTCAAGAAGTTAAATATCAAGTTAAATGAATAAGTTGTATGAGTACAAGAGAAGCAAAGACACAAACGAAAACAATGGAAAAAGAATAGTAAAGTATTTAGAGAAAAGCTAGTTACAAAGAATAGTTGATGTAACACCCCCAAGTCCTGCAACATCTCTGCAGCGCACACCAGACAATTTATCTGCTCTCAATACACGTAGAATGCGCAAGCGGCGAGCTATTCTGTACACGAAGATTAAAAGTTTGGAAAATAAAGTAAGGAACGCAGTCAAACTTAGCGAAAAATACAATAAGATGTATTTGAGATTGAAATCTAAAAATACTGGCCCATACTCTCCAGCAACTAAACTATGAATGAATGAATGAAAATTCTTTATTATACCTTACAAGCTAGACACAACAGATTTATAGAAAAAAATAAAAATAAATAAGAGTAAGCATAATAGGCGGTCTTATCGCTTAACAAAGCGATCTCTTCCAGACAACCTTTGGATGGAGAGGATCATTTCTTAATGGAAGATTGGCCGAGGTGTAAAACGAAAAAACTTAATAATAGAAAAAGAAATTAGTTATATACATACATATTAGGTACATAAATAACTTTAAATAAATAAATAAATATCATATATAAAATAAATAAATATGTACTTACATACTTATACTCACAATAATAATATTAGAGATCAGATGAATCATTACTCTTCATGGAGATAAAAGTTTTTGAGTCTAGCTTTAAATACGGAAGGTGAGGGGGATTTCTTAATGGAGACCGGCAAGGCGTTCCATAATCGGACAGCTATCTAAAGTATCTTCGCTTTTAAAAAGAAAATACACGAGTTCCTGACGTTGTAAGAAAAATACTTATTTTCAGAGAAACACTGTCAAGGACCTCAAGAATAGAAAATTACCCATTAAGTGATTGCATAATTATGTTGAGTGATGAGCCTGTTACTCAATTTAAGAATAAATACATATTGGAAATGGTCTGTCGTCATCTAAACGAAATTTATCCAGAAATTACTCACATCTAATGGCATTATTCTAAACCAAGGCATGGTGATGGAGCAACCGATGACATCGGCGGAACTCTGAACAGCTGACAGAGCTGTAGCCAAAGCTCACGACATTGTAGACTTAGCGCGTTGAAACTTCTTCTTCAAATCAGATGTCCATAACTATCAAGCGCAAATCGTGTTGAAGATTGTACTCATCATCATTTAGGATATTTTGAAAAATACCAGAGCAATACTTGCACCAAAACACGCAACAGAAAACCTTAAAAGGCAATCAGTGTTATAGATACAGTCAATATAGTTTATGATAATGGTGGACTATCCATGGCTTCTACTTCTACTGTGACGACCAGAGAAATTGACACAACAGAATCTGGAAATTTCGAACAGGGGTCACTCTCAGTTATCAAATTGCTATTATTTTGATATTTTGATTTTATGGGAAAACAAGGTATCCTGGACAAGTTATTTCTGTTTTTGAAGAAGGTGTTATGGTGAGGTGTATGAAGCAAGGACAAACATTTTGGAGATGGCCAGCTATAACAGATGAACAGTTATATAGCTGGCAATATTTACTACAAAAAATAGAGATGAAATAGAGATAATTGAAAGAGAAAACTACATTATCAAGAAGCTAGATGACTCGATTCTGAAAGTAAAGTTGAGTGTGACTGAAATGTGAGTTTGAGACCAAAACATAGTGGTATTAATAAATAATATCTTTGTCATATTGTTATGAGAACATAAGTGGCTCTGTCGAGTATAAAACAGATCTCAATATTTTTTTTTACTAGCCCATACTGTCCCTCTGCTGGGCAAAGGCCTCCCCCTATTCCTTCCACTTATCACAGTACATATATTCAGTAATTAATTAATGCTTTTTGTTACCCATTTAGTATCAAATTGTCCTAAAATCATTCCCCCATCCTGTCAGTTATTCCCTCATTCCATAGTTTTTTAAAAGTCATGTTTCTACATGTTGTACACAAAAATTTTACACATTTTTAATAAACCTCGTTACAGTAAAACTAAAAAAACCGACATATATTTATATATTGTTTACGAAATGTATATTAAATTTCGTTATTTGATGAGAAATACCCATATATACATACATAGTTGTCGCCAATTAAGATAGTCCTCTGAGTTGTATGGACGCTCACACGATTTAGAGGACTAGCTTAATCGGCACCAACCTCAAATAAGGTAAATAAATAAAATTGTGCTATTGAATAAAATAAATATTTAAGTGAGGCTTCCATACAACAGACATGATTTTTGGCATTTTTATAGATAATGGTACAGAACCCTTCGTACGCGAGTCCTACTCGCACTTGGCCGGATTTTTTTATTTTTGTGGGTAGATATTATGTCAGTAAGTCTTGCTATTCAAAAGTTATTTGTATAAAATTATGTATTAAATTGCGTTGCACACACAAATACTTAGCAACTTTACTAGTTGGTTGCCAATGAAATAAAATATGATTTAACAAAAAAAACACGTATGAAGGAATGAAAAAATCCACTAGACCGTCCCAACTACAGACATGAGTAGGTCTAATGCTACTAAACCAATTCCTTGTTTTCCTTTCTATTTAATATCTTACTAAATGTCACAAAAACATGATGCCTGATTTCAGCTTTACAGCACTGCACTAAACACAGTCTATTAATAAAACGGCTGTTACTGTTCAGACAGACAGACAGACAGACGGTCAACAAAAAATACGAAATCATCATGAATTTTAAAAAAGTATGGGCGAAGTACAATTAATAGAATATGTTACTCGTCGTCAATAGTTAGGTAACGTCACGCACACATTAGCAACACTCGCGCCGATCGGCGCCATTCAGCGGCGCCGCCGGCGTGACATCAGCGCTTATCAAATCAATCGACGTGAGCGTCATTGGGGATCGTACGTATATATTTGACGTTCACGCATGTCATCTTAAACCAATTAATTATTGTTGCAAGTTCTGTAAATCCAAGAAGATTACTTCCTAAGAACGTTATTAGTGGATGTACTCGTAACTGGAAGCAGTGTTAGCGTAAATGTGTATCTCCGGTTGCAAGATTACCCGACAAATTACAGGCTTTAAAGTCTTGCATCGTCTTAGGCTAGACTGATCTAGGGCCTAATTATTCCGTAACGAAGTAAGAAACTGTTATCTGTAGTGTATCTGACTGTTTTTTTGCATCGGGAAATATGAAACAAGGCATGTTTCTAAAATGTAAAGTAAGTTCGTATGAGCAGCTGCTGTCGACATTTTAGAAGCAAACCTAAAAAACTAAGCTCTTTGTCACCCATTTAAACAATGACCGGGTGCGGTGCCAGAAAAAAGAATACCATCTATTATAACGTAAAAAAGAGTTACTCCCACACTCCCGCCAATGCATGGTCCCCCGCAACTTAGCAGTAAGCCTGGCAGTACGGCCGTCGACTTCACTCAATTGTAACCGCTGCTTGCTACGTAATTTATTTTTTACTTGTTACGATGGTTGGTCGGTATTATTTAAAATTGTTTCAAATGTAATGTTGATACCTTTAGGAGTTGCTGAGATACTCACCATATAGGTTCCGTGTTTACCATTTTGGTAAACCATTGTGTTTTACTAAACCTAAAAATATATCTTTTGCATAAGTATATTTTATATATATTTTAAAGAGCCGGGAACGCGCGAGTTACGAAGGTGTTACGAATGTACATTGGCTGCGGTAACCGCTTGCGATTTGGTGGGAAGTATGCTTGTTTGCTACCTTGGTAGTATAAGATAAAAAAAGTATTAATGATTGTCCATCACCATCATCGTATCACCCTTATACATACATATATACATAAGCCTCCTCCATAAATTTCCATAGTGATTGATCTTTTGCGGCACCAAACGGCTCCCAGCAGCCTTCATTAGGTTGTATTTCATCAACTCTATGTCTAACAAGGTACAAACAATACGGAGTGTAATTAGCCACCGTAAGCTTTACTTGTTAAATGCCCATCGAGTTACTGAAGCCAATGCACAACTATGTTGTTCTAGAAGCTGCAACTTGCCGTCACAACTCCAGTTACTAGTTACGTTAAGTTTCCGAGCACACGCATGACCAACTATATCTTAGTTTGAATTTAGAGTTTAAAATTTGTCGACTATTTATCAACATGGTAAGTTTTGTGGTTTTTGGATGATAGCTAAAATTTAATTTATTTATTAACTTTGAATAGAGTAGGTTATAAATGGCAACGCGCATACAACGCGGCAAAACTTAAGTTCTAGTGCGTAGTATATTATTGGCGTACAGTCGCAGGATGTCCGCCGCTAATGTAGAACTACCTACACTTTAATTATTGTAAATACAAGATGTATTACTTACTGTTTTATCAGTTGTACGCAAGTGCGGGGCGAGACCTGGCTCCGAGCGGATCGCTCATCCAGATCAAAGTTCACGAACTGAAACGAAACATTGTCGATTGATACACCGATGCAACGGTACATGATAAATCCGGGATTTATAAAAATTATTAAATAAATCACGAAAGTTTCCAAATATAATACCTACACTATAGACGTAAAAACGTTTGGAACATGAAATAAAATTAATTATAAATATCGTGGTTTATATTATGAATGATTTGTTATATGTAATGGCTTGTAAACATGGAGTACTAAATACCAGTACCTATTGTATTGTAGATTTTAGAAGTACCGATCTTGTGCAACATCTTGTTGTATAGAAAAATATCCGAAGCCGGAACAAATATCTGTAGATCATGCAAACATTTATCTCGCAGTAGGAATCGAAATGGCAACCTGCGTCTCAGCCCACTGCGGCTATTCGCCCACTGCAACATAGAAGGCGCAACACACTAGGTAGAACTTTGTTTTGTTTGGATGGTTTGAAAATATTTTATAGAGATTGACAAAATTACACATCTCCAAAACTTAACTGTGTTAAATTAGCAATGTTCATGAATGCCCACAAGTTGTCCTTTGATTATGACATTACGCCTGATCAGGCTTTATCACCCCGATAGGAATGTTACGGGATCAAGGTTAGGTTAGTCCCTAATAGAAGGATTATCATAAATATCTGCAGAACCTTCAGGTCCCCACTCCGCACGTACATTTCTATCTGAAAGGGAGCGTATTCCTCAAATTTTTCCACAACTCGGCCTCTCTAGAATTCTCATTATTCCCAGACACGCTCACGTACGCCTCTCACGACTCAGACTATTCACTACACGAAACTCAACCTTATCCCCTTCGGGAAAGAGTCGGTATATGTGCGTAAATAGGTTGAATTTACATGCAAATAAGTTTTATTGATACTGTTGATAAGGGAGTTATGACGTCCTACGTGGCGTCGGTCGTAGTTGTCTCGTAGCCCTCCGCTACGGCGTAGAGATTTGCTACGGTGTAGTGGTTGCTACGCGGTTGCTACGCGGTCTGGGAATTTCTTATTTATTTTGCGTGATTGTGGTACTTCAGCCGATGCTATTACTTTCTGATAAGGAAAATGTACAGGACGCGGTGATGTTTGGAAAAGAACAGGCTTATTATACTTACAGATTTTATATATTTTGTTTTGTTTCTGTCACATACTGGAGATGGAACAAGCATATGGGCACCTGATGTAAACCATCGTCCATACAAAATATTGCCCCATAGGTCACACACCTTAGAAACGTGCCCTACGATGCACTGCTCTGCGTCGATCAACTTGAGGCATACAGGTGTAAAGCATCATGTACCTGTAATTTCTCTGGCATTCATACCTTTCAAACCGAAACACAGCTTTGCTGCTTGGCGGCAGAAATAGTTATATGGTGGTATTACTTCTCCGGCCGAGCCTTTTTACAAGTAACTCCATTTGTGTATTAGTATACCATCTTAATAATATGTGTTTTGAAGTCTTTTTATTTATTTCTACCGGTATATAAGTATATTGCACGGTTATGTACATCGAAATAGTCGCGAATCCCTAAGATAAGCATTTTCATTATTGTACAACAGTGACCACCCATCCGCAGCGCAACTAAGACGCTAGCGCGAAACGTGTTTAATATCGTGAATAAACTGTTTATGTGAAATATTACCGTTTTCTTGTGCCACTCCAGAACATTATCAGCAGAACACAATTTGAAATGGATACTACAACTTTCCAAAAGTCCTTATCTGAGATGGGGCTAATGTTCCATGCAACGATGGAGGAATTTGAAAGGAAGCTCCTCAGAAGCAAGTCACCAGCCGCAGACATGCCAGCCTTGGCGAATGAGTTTGCCATTTTTAAAACGTATGTGGTAAAATCTCTCTGCACTCTACAAAGTCAAATTGCTATGCTTGGTGGTCAAATGGACAGTCTTGAGATGCGTAGTTGAAGAAAAATCCTGCTCTTTCATGGTGTTCCAGAGGTGGATCAGGAAGACATTGCAGTAGCAGTGGTTAGCACTGTGTCCGGGAAGTTGAAACAACCTGGCTTCACAAAAGCCTGCATCAGCCGATGCCATCGCATGGGGCGCCCTACGTCTGACAAGCCGCGGCCTATTTTATATAACCTGCGAGTTGTTACTGTTCAAGACAAGATATGATTGTCCAAGACTGCCTTGAAGGACACCGGAGTAACGTTATCAGAGTTTTTAACCAAGGCGCGCCATGAAACGTTCATGGCAGCACGAAAGCGCTTCGGCGTTACAAAATGCTGGACAAGTCAGGGTTTTGTTTTCGTGCTCGGTACTGATGGAGCTCGGCACCGTGTCTCCAGCATTGAGGATCTGAATAAGTTCCCACAGCGAGCGGAGGCACCGGCGGCAGCTAAAACGACGCCAGTTGTGAAGGAAATAGCGGCTCCGTCGAAGGTGCGACGTGCGGCGGCTCCTCGGAAATAGTGTGTCGTTGTGTTTTTCATACGAAGTTGAATCCGATCGAATGAACCCCGGACCTTTTTATTTTGATGTTGTATGTACCGTCTTTCACATTGTTTCTCTAATTATTTTAATTTTTCAACCTTCAATTTACATTTACATTTTGTGTTATCATAACAGTGCAAAGATGTATGTAGGTACATTTAGAAGTTTTACAATGTCAATGTCAAACGGAATCTGTCAATTTCATCCCATACGTTCCATTTCACGACGTTTGTTTTGAATGAATAAGAAATCGGTCCGGTCGGTGAACTTTTAATATTTTGTAAATTTTGCTTTTTGTTTTATTAGTTCTTTATATGCTTTCTTTCTTTGTTTTTTTAGTCTACAGTAAACAGTTGGCTGGCGGGTGGACACGGACATAACAAAACATAAACATTGTTTGTGTCTATTTAGCATTATGTTTAGAGGTAACTGTATCATAATTATTTAATTATATATAGTATCTAGTTTATTTAGCATATCAACCTGATCTTAATGAGTGATAGTGATGAATTTATGTCTTGTTCCTCTACTGCTGCGAACTGCTCTGACGATAGTTTCAGCAGCATTCCGACTCTCCATGATACTCTGGAATCAACCTTTATCGATGTTCCAAAAAACTTCAACGTGGTGCATATAAATGCACAGAGCATTCCGGCTCACTTCTCTGAAATGCTGGCGTCATTCAATTTAAAAACTATTCACGCTATTCTTGTATCAGATTCCTGGTTGAAACCTTGTTTGCCCTCTACTCCCTATTCACTACCAGGATTGCAACTCATACGCAACGACCGCACTGGATCGAGGGGCGGCGGTGTAGCTATATACCTCCGCTCTCATATCCCTTACACAATCATAAATATGTCTGCACAGCCGCCTCCATCTAGTGCCGGTGAGCATCTATTTCTCCAAGTTTCTCTATCTTATCGCAAAATACTACTTGGTGTTTACTACTCCCCATCAATGCGTATCGATTATTTCTCCGTCCATTTCTATTCTCCCGTTCCTATCCAAAGTCCTAGAATGTCTTGTACACCAGCAACTTAGCCTTTTCCTTAATTCAAACAGCCTCAAACTAACTTTCAATCCGGTTTTCGTCCAGGCCATAGCACCGTCTCTGCTCTCATCAAAATCACTAATGATATCAGGCATGGTATGGAGAACGGACTGGTCACTGTTCTCTCTCTGCTGGATTTCAGCAATGCATTCCATAACGTTGATTTTGATATCCTATTAGCTTTTCTTCGCTCTCTTAACATATCTCCAGCAGTAATTGTATGGTTTCGTAGTTACCTGTTTGGACGCCGGCAACGTATCCGTATTGACGATACATATTCTTCTTGGTGTCAATTGAGTGCCGGTGTACCTCAGGGCGGCGTTTTATCTCCTCTTCTTTTTGCTATTTTCATAAATTCTATCTCCGAACAACTCTCTTCGTCCTACCACCTTTATGCAGATGATTTGCAAATTTATACCCAAGCCCCTGTTGGGTGGTTAGGTGAAGCAATTAATAGCATAAACAGTGATTTACAGAATATACTACAGTGGAGCAAATCATATGGGCTTAAAGTCAATCCATCAAAAACCCAAGTAAGAGTAATGGGAAGCTCGCGGATGATTACTCAAATCGATTGGCTTGATCTTCCACAGGTAAAATTTGACGGTACTTCAATAGCAATCAGCGAGGTAGTAAAAAATCTGGGGGTACTCATGGATAGCCATCTATCTTGGGGACCTCAACTAGCAGCAGTAAGCCGAAAGACCTTTGCTGCAGCTTCCTCTCTTAAACGGCTGCGAAACTTCCTTCCGACTTCCACCAAAATTGCACTTGCACAATCATTGTTGCATCCCATTCTCGACTATGCTGACGCCAGCTATCTTGGTTTAACTGAAGATCAACTCAATAAGCTTGAGCGTCTCCAGAATTTCTCTATTAGACTCATATTTGGCTTGCGTAAATACGATCACATTTCTGAGTATCGCCACAGGCTCAAGTGGTTACCCATCCGCCTTCGTCGGAATGCTCACATCCTGTCCCTCCTTTACAGCATCCTTTTCATTTCTTCTACTCCGCCCTACCTCAAAGAACGCTTTGAGATTCTTCATGTTTCCAACTCCCGGTCCTTACGCTCCGCTGAAAACCTTAAATTGAAAACTCCTCATCATACCTCAGTATTTTATACTAACTCCTTCACTCTTCAGGCTACCAGACTCTGGAATGCACTACCTGTTTCAATTCGTAACGCCAAATCCCTTCCTGTTTTTAAATCCATGGTTAATAAACATTATCTGTCGTCCATCGCTCACTAAGACTTTGCAACTTTAAATTTTGTATATAATTTTTTATTGTTTTTCTAATTACCTATGTATTTTGAAGTAGGTTATTTAATATTATAAAATTATTTATATTTATTTATATGTATATTTTATTTTAGTCATTTATGTACTTATTCTGTTAGTTATTATTTGATTAACGCCGCCGTTCTCATTTGTTCACACAGATCCTGTCCATCCAAAGGTTGCCTGGAAGAGATCGCTTTTAGCGATAAGGCCACCCATTGTACCTTTGATATAATTTTGTATTCTCTTTTGTTTGTTTTATTTTTAATGGTGTGCAATAAAGAAATTATCTATCTATCTTTCTATTATCAACTACTACTTTATGTACGATGCTATACTGGGATCGTACATATATAATGTACTACATAACTAAATAGCGAGGTGTTAAATGGATGTAATGTATAACTGGTGGAAAACTATAACAAAAGACAATGTTTCTAGAATGTTTGTTCGTAAGCCGATACATTGAATCGACAATATGATTCCACGATATTAGCTTTCAAAATGATGGTTTTTGAGAGGCGTCTGTCTGAATAAACGTAAAAACGAATTACTATTTACACTAAAGCAATAAATGGAGGCTGACTTTTGTTATGATATTTTAAAGCGTGGTCGAGAATTTGCCGCTTTTTCGGATAATACTTTTTTATCATACTAATAATATAAATGCGAAAATTGTAAGTTTGTTTATTTGTTACTCAATCACGTCGTAACGGCCGAACCGATTTAAATAAAATTTAGTAGAAAGGTTGTCTGGAAGAGATCGCTTTTAGCGATAAGACCGCCACTTGTATTTCTACTTGTATTGTTATTTGTTTTTTTTTATATTGTTTTTTTAATTTTAGTGTGATTTACAATAAAGCGTTTTCTATCTATCTATCTAGTATGTACGTATATTATAACCTGGTTTAACACATAAGCTACTTTTTATCCAATAAATCAGGTCCCATAGGATAAAAATGGGGTGTCAAGTCAAGTTGCAACAGCGAGTTTAGTTTTATTTTTAGGTTACCTACACATTTAGTAGTATAACACGCACGAAGTCGCGGGCAATAGCTAGTCACATTTAAAAGTAGCAGTTTATTTTTAAGAGAAAACACTCGTATTTCACTTGTATTTGAAATATCTATACTTTATATTCATCTAATATATGTATTTCCAAATACCTACACGTGTGGAAGAATAATTTTAAAATCTTTTGTGCTATATTTGTCTGATAAGAATATTAAACGGAACATAATAAAATGTATACTTATCATCGTTCAATAATGTTATTATTTTAATACGCGGCGGGTTTAACAGCCAGGTTTATTTAACAGAATATTTTAGAAGGGAAAATTAAAAAAAAAACTTACCAATAATTCGAGAAATTCGTCCTCAGATTGTGATATATCACTTTAAACACAGAGTTGCCGGTTCAATCATAACTTTTAACCATTATCGCATCAAACTATAATTTTATTTTTAATTTATTTACTAAGGGAATACACAGAAATAAACAGAATACGGTCAAACAGATACAAAATATAACTATCAATTTTTAGACCTAGATTGTATCCCCGTGAGAACTCTAGACCAGTTTTGTGTAGAATAGCTGAAAGGAAATATGTACTTATATAAATAAATAGAGTAATAATCACAATAAAATGCTAAAAAATAATAAAATAAATAAAGAAATATATATCTGTTATATAGTTTGGATTATCAATTTACTTACCCATTCAAGAATCACAATAAAGTCGTATCCCATTCCAATCGCAAGCAAATACAAAACCGAACCGGCTTCCCACTTGTTGGTCGTATATTCAACACGACGCAACTGCCTAGTGGAACCCTAGAACTACACTACACTGTCAGATGCACTAGTTGAGCCATTATTCATTCACAATTCTTTCATTGCATTTGTTTACGCAAACAGGTAAAGTTGCGAGTAGACGTGACGCGAGGCGACGTGGCGTGGTGCGTCCACCGGCGCCGGCACTCGACTGCCGCGTACCGAGTGCTACCACTCCCCTACTAGTCCTGTATATAGGGTAGTTTGTTGTGAAGGACGGTGGTAGCCAAGTCCGAAACCACCAAAGTTAGAGAAAAGTCGTGAAAGGAGTCATGACCTCGATTTATAACAAAACAATAACTGCATATTTAGTTTTTTTTAAGCTTTTACTTTTGACGGAAATCGAACAGAATTTTTTTCTAAAAAAGACAGCCTGTATTATTAAACCAATGGATTTTGTTGCTGATAGGAAACAATCTTTGTAAGGAAATGTATCACTAACAATTACAGCATTTTTTTAACAAATTACTTTGATTATCTCAATTTTTCCTAACTAATAAGCTACTCAAAATGTTTTCCATTCACTCCAATGCATAAGTGTATACGTCTCTCTAAACACTTTTCTGCATGACAGGATTTATCCTCGATAAAATATCAAGCAACGAGCGTTGTTAGCTCTCAACCGTTTCGTATCGACCTTTGTAAAGTTCCTTCTTGACGTAACCCCATAGGAAATAATCAAGTGGTGTAAGATCGGGTGAGCATCTCACTGGACCTTATGTGGCAATCAATCTATCCCCAAAATGTTCGTTCAGCATCTCTCTAACCACACCTGCCGTAGCCTGGCTAGTGGCAAATTCTCCATTTCTTCAAACACGTCGTTTAAAACTTCGACATACATCGTAGTATTTAAAGTGCCGTTGTAAATTTTTATGAAAAAAATCCTGCTTCCAGGAGGATTCGACACAAAACAAATATATAAAGGAACATTTAATCTGGGAATATCCTTCACGAGTTCGCAATGGATTCTCGGAAATAGTGATGTTTGTTTAGTCAGAAAATAAGATGTTAAACAAAAAATTTCCATGGCGGTGGCAAAACTCCAGGCGATTTTCATTATCACCTGGTTGAAAGTTTTGAACAACTCGTCCCTAACGATAGCACTTGTATTTATGTTTTTATAAAACTGCAAAAATGGTGGTCCGGGAAACGTGAAGGTTCGTTTCTAAAAGAATACAAGAAAAGAAAAATATTTTATTTAGCAACAAAATGCACACCTTATGACTAATATGTTTAAAACAGATAATTTTTAAATGAACTTATTGTTGAGAGAGCTTAATAACTAAACGGTTTAGTCGGTGGTCTTCACACTAGGCCAAGCCTGTATCGTGAAGACCTTGAAATTCTTATATAGATTATTCAGTTGTTTACACCTCGGAAAAACAAACCTTTTTTCTGCTTCGCTTCATGAGTTGCAGTACTCTTATATGCTTTCAAAAACGTCAATATTGCCAGTTCTAAATCTTCGTTGATGATTCGTCAATTTCGTGACCATGGGTCCGTACCCAAAGGGTAAAATGGGACCCTATTACTAAGACTTCGCTATCTGTCTGTCTGTCCGTCTGTCACCAGGCTGTATCTCTTGAACCGTGATAGTTAGACAGTTAAAATTTTCACAGATAATGTATTTTTATTGCCGCTATAACAACAAATACTAAAAACAGAATAAAATAAATATTTAAGGGGGGTTCCCATACAATAAACTTAATTTTTCGCTCGTTTTTGCGCTTCATTGATAACGTCAACAGGTAGACGCTTGAAACTTTCACAGAATATTTAGTTATATATTCACTTTAAAAATGAATAATTAATTTGGTATGGAACCCTTCGTGCGCGAATCCGACTCGCACATGACCGGTTTTATTAGTAATACATTTCTTTGCAAAAATTTCTTTTTACCAGCAACATAATCCATGAATCTATAGTCAATAATACAGGGTGTCTTTGTTTTGAAAAATCGTTTAGTTCGATTTCCATCAAATGTAAAAGTATAAAAAAAACTAAATGTGCTATTACTTTTTTCTGTTTATGTGCTTTTCTTTATATATATATATATATGTATATATATAAATCAAGGGTATGACTCCTTTTACGGTTTGGCCATCACCACCCTTCTCAAAACACCATCCCTGTATAGGGGTTCAAAATGCGACCCCTAATATAATACACTATGGCTCAGCGCAGAAGCGTTGAAATTCAGCACGGCAATGCAGTCTTGGGGACGCTTCCGTCTGATAGTAATTATATTTTACAACATCGGTCACTTTTAAAATCTAAGGCGGAGGCTTATGTATTGTGGTTGTGGCAGAATCAAGTTTACATTCAAGAAAATTTGATTCTGCGTAATCCACCGTTGCTTACAAAATGGTCAAAATTTTTACACAAAAAGCCTATGCTCCTAAATTATCATAATTGATAGAACTTACATGGAGGTGATTCGGGTAGCCCAAGTGGTTTTCTACCTCTAAACTTCCGCTGGGTTTTGGGGCACTCTTATTATATCACCTGCAGAGTGCCCCAAAAAGTAGTATGTGTGCTGTGCTACACATACTATGTGTGCTGGAGAAGTGCGGTATATTCTGTGTTTCAAAACTCCAAGTAGAGTACATGCCAGTGATCAACCAATAGTTCATAGGGTGCACAGAGGCCTCTGTATTCTGGAAAATTTTCTTGATAAAATTCGAGAAGTTAGCATACAACTAAATGCAATTATCCGATTCTTTTATTTCGTCGTATTCTATGCGTATAGTTCAGTTTAAAAACTAATGTTTGATGTCTCTAAGTACGCTTGAATATATGCGACTTGAGAAATACGATCATTTTACTCGATCAACGTCCGTAGTCAGTAGAGCACGGAAGCGCGCTGTTCAAACGGGAAGACACCCATACAAGTAATGAGACGAGCTGATCTGTTAAAACTATTAAACTACCTACACTCTGAGTCTTTCTATTGTCGTTCGGTAGAACTACTCGAGTACTTTTTCCCGCTTTTTTATACATTATAGACTTGAGTTTGACCACAATCTCGCCTGATGGTAAGCGATGATGCAGTCTACGATGATACACGCTTGCCTAGAAGAAACCTATTCACTCGCGACTTAAAGATACCCAGGTTATCGCTAGATAGCTAATCGGGAAATACACTCTGGCAAGGCGTTCCACTCTTTGGCGGTGCGCATAATAAAGGTTGAAGAGAACCACTTTGTGCGAAAATTTCTACCATAATAGCAGTGGCGCACCGCAGAGCGTCTGGTTGTCAGATGATAGAATGAAGATGGTGGGATTAGGTTGAAAAGTTCCACCGCACATAAACGACATGAATGTACGAAATGTACTTGATAAAAAACCGAGAGGCTTGCAACCTTTCGTCGATGCTCCAGGCTGAGAAGCCTTGCATCAACTAGCTCATTGTTTCCTAAGAGCTGTACCTAATATAGAGGTTAAAGTAACAAGTGTTTTATTCTAACTAAAAATATACACTTGTATTCAACTCGAGCTATATATATGTATAAGAGAAATTATGTAGGTATTAGGTTATGAGCCGAATAGCAAAATAGTGGTCGCAGGAAGCATCATTCACCATCATCGCTACAGAATGATCTGTTTTACCTCATTCAGGATCCAAACGCCATTTGATTTATCATCACACAACACTCAACAACACTGTCAATAGTTATACATTCAGTATGCAGCTAGTATTACACATGTATACGTCATGTTGGCTTGCAAAGACACAACAGGGTTTAGTTCATTACTCCTAACAAAAGGGGTAAGGCACTCATTACCCCTTTGTTAGGGATCCCCGCATCTCTTTATTTATTATCCTGCCTATAAGCTGTTAAGGCTTCAGTTTTGTGAAACATACATAGACAACAGCATTGCTGTATTTCAGTTTGAAGGGTACGGTTCCCAGTAGAATTACAGGCACATAAGGCTTTAGACCTTAGTGTCTCAAGTTGTTGGATGCAGGACAGTGAATACGTAGTTATGTACATGTACATGTATAGCATGTAGTAGGGCACGTTCCGCGTGACCTACGAGCCAGTACTTGTTGTAGGCGATGGTTACCACTAAACATCACGTGGACCATACAACATTATGCATAATGCTGGTTCCATCTCCAGGACGTATTATATTACCAACTCTTAGGTGTTGTCGTAATATTTTTCAGAAGCGTCAGTAGGTATAACTAAGAAGCAGGAGCAGTTACAAGCAAATAAAGGTCTTTGAGTGTGTTCCGTCCGTTTCGGATCCATAACTTGGCTTTATCTCTCAATGGCGAGACACGAAAATAATAAAAAGTTGGGTCATTTCTTTCTGCTAACGACACAAGTTGCTCCCGTCGTGTCTTTGGACCTGACTTGCCCCCCTAATTGCACTAATAAAACGATCATAGAAAACGTATCAATGGCAATGATTTTGATGGACACGCCTAACCCCTATAACATAAACACTATAAATTAAAAATAACTATCTCAGTTATTTGGTAAAGTTAAGCGTTAGGGCCACACAATATCGTTTGCTCTAGAAATGTACGAGGAAGGCCCATCATCAGCAATGCTCGTCCCATGACTGCTATCATGAATTGACAAAGTCTTCATGACCACTTTGGTATCGCAATAGGGGACTGGTTGCGAGAATTTCCGTGTTTATACTTTATTGTGAGTAGAAATGCGTTGTCGTTGTATATTGTTTGTTTAGCGCGTAAGCTGGGAAAATTAAAAAACTTGAGAAAAGTCACCAACTAATTCAATTACCGTGGTACAGTATGTGTGATAGAACAGATTCATTCACGTTTAATTTTTGAACGTACCTATTTTATTTATAAAAATAGATCCGCTTTTCGTTAGATAAATGAGTCAACTTCGATAAGTGATTTGAAATGGTACAGAAAACTAAATCTATATTCAAATTCATGTTTCGACATAATCTCGATATAGTAAGGGTAGTAGAGTTCCTTGTGGAAGGAAGGGCTCACCCGGGGAAGTACAACGAACATACCTATTTCTGCCGCCGCCGCAGTATTTCTGTATTTTAGTCTGGAGAGACTATAACCTATACCTTAAGTCGAAGGTCGCATAGCATATCATCGTAGGACACATTTCTAAGGTACGTGACCTACAAGGCAATCCTTTGTTATAAGCGATGGTTACAACTTAACATCAGGTAGACAATTTGCTAGTTCCATCTCCATGTTGTACGAACTAAATCTCTGTCATACAAAATTTGACGGCATCTGTAGATTACAAGCGACCGAAACTACGCGAGTTGGCGTACAAGAGATCTATCATCTACGAGTAGGTAAGGTAAGAACTTGCAGATCGGCTACCTACCACTGTATAATATGGTTTAAGAAGCATTAAACTCCCATTTTCCAGATTTCTTTATTATAATATTCAAAGGTAATTTAAACTTCACTGTCACAATAAATAGATTCGCAGTCGCTCGCAAACGCTCAACAAAGAGATTAGCCCTTTAATCCCCGCTTGTGGGGAAGTCCCATGATAAGCCCTCCGCTCACATCCGATACCTACCACAGCGCATTGCTTTCAGATCTATAACTCCATCACATAAAAAAGGATATTGTTATAGAAGTGATCTGAGATATTTTGGTGTAAAAGCAGAGCGAATGCGAGCGAGGACGCTAATGAGTCCGAGGTTGTTATTGATCGCTACACCCGAGTATAATACATAACTTTTGATCACAAATACGAGGAAATTAACAAAATTATAGATTAGGGTAACAAAATGTACTAGTCTAGTTTGGTTTATAAAACTTTTACTATAGGAACCAAATAACTGATAGAATACATATATACTTATTTATTTGTAAATACATACTTATAGATAGATAGATAATTATTTATTTTTACACCAAATTAAAATAACTTTACCTAGAAAACTAAGACTAATACATGGTGCTACAATTAGCGGCTTTATCGCTCAAAGCGATCTCTTTCCGGCAACCTTTCGATGGACTGGATTGAAAAAAACATATGAGGAGACGGTGTTACAACAAATACCTATTTATGCAGGATAAAATGAATAATTACCATAACCTAAAAAACTCCTACGTAGACTTACATAAATAAATATAAAATACATATATATACATATATATACTTTAACTATATATATCGAAAAGATACTGATAAAAATAAATGATTGTCTATTTTTTTTTATACGTTATAGGCTTGCGTTTGACCACGATCTCGCCTGATGGTAAGCGAGAAAGTCTATGTCTTTAATACAATGTTTACTGTAAAGAAGCTGCTAAGTAGAGTTTGTAGACGTTACTTTTAAAAATATATTAGGTAAGGATTTAGCTTGTCTGATGGAAACGGGCAAGTCATTCCATAATCGGACAGCTCGTACCGTAAACGAGTTACTAAAGTCTGTAGCAAACTTATATTATATAACAAAACATCCAGACCCTGAACAAATATCTGCAGAACATTCAAACATTTGTTCAACGGTGAGAATCGAACCCGCTACCTCCTGCGTGTCAGCCGGCTACTCACCCACTGCGCCACGGAGGTCTAGTTTGGTTCGGTTCGGTTAAATAGAAATAAGCCTGGTATATGTCATGGAGATTGTATTTCATTCTGGCATATTAAGAGTGTAATAATTAGTCTCGTATTAATTTCTACTTTCTACTTTCATACAATAGAAAAGCAACAAAAAAACCCAGTCATTTTCTGAAAATGTGTTTCGGCGTATTTCTCTGAACTCGCCAATACATACAAACCCAGCTCCCTGTGGAGCATCTATTCCATGAAGCATGGTTAAGCTCAAACATTGTGTTGATATCAAAACGTACTGTTACCCACAACCATGTACATCTCGTAGCATGCGTTATTTGGTGCCTTCTCATTCCAGTAATTTGTATGATTTACCTTTGTCGCCGACATTTACTCAAGAAGTAAATGAAGATACAAAAGAAGTGGCAAGTACCAATGTAACACAAACTGTGAAATCGCCATCAAAAACAATCCAATATAGTTTTGAAAACTGTGCATTCACCAATTGTTTTAATAATTAAACGATTTATGCAATATATGTTTGTTTTTTCCTCGTAAGTGTGTTGAAAAAGTGCGTATAAAACTCGTGAGCACTTAGCTCACTAGACACTTGGCTGATTTACACCCTCGCCTGCGGCTCGGGCTGCAAACCACAGACTCGTATATAATGAGCTACTTAGCTCACTTGTATCATAATATAATATTCTGGAGCAGCTTTTGAGTTAACCTATTTGCAAAGTATGACCGATGAAAAAAATTTTTGCGACATTATGACAAAATGTAAACCTCAATTTGTTGTCTAAACTAATATTAACAGTAATTTTCATCCTGTAATCATTATGATTATTTCAAACCTGAAGGTGTGTATGTGATGAGGTGCCTCGTGGGTTGACAGCTCGCAGTCGGCTCCGCGCGCGCGACCGACTCTTGTTTTACGACGATATGCGTCTAGCGTATATTATTTCTCTGTGTTATTAGTGTTATGTGATAATGCTCGTTGTCTATGGAGTAGCGATATGGTTTCATAGAAAAAAGCTTACGATGTGTAGCTTATTGGGATACGTACTGAAAGATTTTCTATCGTAGTGCCTGCTTTAGTCGTTTAACTAAGTTATACTCTATCGGAACTGAAACCCAATAATAAAACGACCAAAGTAACCACTTCAGACTCCCAGTTTTATTCTATCGTAGGTATTAAAATACCTCCTTTCACTTGCTTCTGTTGAGTTACCATTCTTGTCAATTACCTGTAGTTAACGTGCTGTTTGTCCCGCGCTGTGTGTGCGGTATCCGATGTTGGTGCTAACGACTTCGCTAATACTTCCCCGTCGCACCGCGCCGCCTGTTTCAATTGACCCCCCCAACATGCACATAGTATCAACTAGCACCATGCATATTAGTATTGTGTAGATAGAGTCGGGGCGGAACCGTTTTATACATACTTATGACTACTTAACTACTTTACTTACTTACTTTATGATGTTTTATGGCGACCTCCGTGGTGCAATGGGCGAATAGCCGGCTGAGACGCAGGAGGTAGCGGGTTCGATTCCCGCCACGACACAAATGTTTGCATGATCTACAGATATTTGTTCCGGATCTGGTTGTTTCTCTATATAATATTAGTATGTATTTACAAAAAAAAAGTATATAAGTATTCTATCAGTTATCTGGTTCCCATAGTACAAGCTCTGCTTAGTTTTGGGCTAGATAGCGCTGTGTGAAATGTTCAGAAATATTTATTTATTTTATTTATTTATTTATAGATTTATCCTATTACTAGTAGTCGCTGTATATTTAGAACAATGTCAAATGAAATCAAATATTTGCATAAAGTATGGTGCATTCATCGTCATCATCCTATCAGCGACAGGACGTCCACCCACATACACATAGAGTGTCCTATATAGTGCGGGCTGCGTAGAACGCGCCAGCGCTGCCAGCAATCTACGAGTATACCAGGCCGTCTTTCCATTGTAGATTGGTGCAAACGAGTTACTTGAATGATACAATTAATTGAAAAGTTAAATACGCCGTGAGTTATAATAAAATACAATGTACATACATTACTTTTAACAATATAATAATAATGAGGAGCATGGGGCTGTGGGGGAGTGCTGTGCCCAGCAGTGACTTGGAAACTAACCAATATTACATTACTTAAGTGTTTGTACAGGAACTTGCCACCAGTATGCTCGCTATACTTCGATCTTATCCATTCTACTGAGCTGAGTGAGATGAGTTGCATGACATTCTTACAATAAGTCTCATCTCATTGATCATGAACACCTATTTCATTATAAATATGATATCTAAAAGATGTTAATAAATAAATATATTTAGACTTGAAAAGCAGCGGGGATTACCACCAGTAATCAGAACATGTCTATAAAAATAAAATACATTTATTTCATGCAATTACGTAGCTCATATATAGGGAAGCGCACAACACAATAGGTAAGCTAAGGTTTATATTAAACAGGGTTTTAAAGAGTGACGCGGCTCGCTTGGGGATGACGGTATGGAAGCAGTTGACCCGCGCCGCCGCGAGCATCCCTGATGCACTGCAGTAGCGGGGCAGCCCCAGCACTGTCCTGAGTGCATTGTTATACTGGACGCGGAGTATGACATAAAGTCATCATTGCAAGAAGATTTACAAATCATCATCATCATATCAGCCGTAGGACGTCCACTGCTGGACAAAGGCCTCCCTCATTGATCTCCAGGAACTGCGGTTGGAAGCGGCCTGCATCCAACGCCGACCTGCGGTTCTTACCAAGTCGTCTGCCCATCTTGTGGGTGGACGTCCTACGCTGCGCTTGCCGGTCCGTGGCCTCCACTCGAGAACCTTTCGGCCCCATCGGCCATCTGTTCTGCGCGATATATGGCCTGCCCATTGCCACTTCAACGTGCTAATCCGTCGGGCTATGTCGGTGACTTGAGTTCTCCTACGTATCTCTTCATATCTGATTCGATCCCGTAGAGAAACCCCGAGCATAGCCCTCTCCATAGCTCGTTGAGCGACTCTGAGCTTATTCATAAGGCCAATAGTGAAGGACCACGTCTCGGTTCCATATGTCATCACTGGTAACACACACTGATTGAAGACTTTCGTCTTAAGGCGCTGAGGTATGTTGGACGAAAAGACGTTGCGAAGTTTCCCAAACGCTGCCCATCCGAGTTGGATTCGAGGATTGACCTCTTTCTCGAAGTTGGACCTACCTAATTGGACTGTTTGTCCTAGGTATACATACGCGTGGACAACTTCAAGAGCCAAGTTCTCAACCATAACTGGGGCAGGGACGACATGGACATTCGACATGATTTTCGTCTTGTCCATGTTCATTTTAAGTCCTACCCGTTGGGAGACACGATTGAGGCCTTCGAGCATCGTGCTGAGCTCTTCCATCGACTTTGCCATGACCACAATATCGTCGGCAAACCGAAGGTGAGTGATGTATTCGCCGTTAATATTGATGCCCAGTCCTTTCCATTCCAGAAGCTTGAAGGCATTTTCCAATGCGGTCGTAAACAGTTTCGGAGAGATTACATCTCCCTGTCTTACGCCTCTTTTTAAGGGAATCGCCTTCGAGCTCTGTTCGTGTACTCGGACTGACATAGTGGCGTTTTTATACAAACACTTCAACACTTCGATGTACCGATAGTCTATACGGCATCGTTGGAGAGACTCAAGCACTGCCCATGTTTCGATCGAATCGAAGGCTTTCTCATAGTCCACAAACGCGAGACATAGCGGCAAGTTATACTCTGAGGTCTTCTGTATGACTTGCCGCAGCGTATGTATGTGGTCTATGGTACTGTAGCCTTTACGGAACCCGGCTTGTTCGGGAGGCTGGAAGTCATCAAACCTGCGTTCAAGACGGTTCGCGATGACCCTCGAAAACAGCTTATAAACATGGCTCAAAAGCGAGATGGGTCTGTAATTCTTAAGCAAGGTGTTGTCACCTTTCTTGAAGAACAGAACCACCACGCCCCCGTTCCATGCTTTTGGCGTCGTACCTTCAAGCAAGGCGGAATTAAAGAGCTTCTGAAGGACTTTAAGTACCGGTGATCCACCCGCTTTCAGAAGCTGTGAAGTGATTCCGTCCTCGCCCGGCGCCTTGTCGTTCTTAAGCTGCTTCAAGGCCATCCTGATCTCATACAGGCTGATGTCCGGAATATCTTCGGTATAATGTCGGGTCAGTTTGGCTCTTGGGTCGTTGGCCGCACTGCAAACAGGTTTAGTGACCGAATCGTAGAGCCGTCCATAGAACCTTTCGACTTCCCTTAACACTTCCGCTTTACTTGACGTTATACTGCCATCTTCCCTCTTCAGCTTCGTCATGCGGCTCTGCCCAATAGAATTATCTCTCGCGAACACTTTGGAGCCTTTATTCCGCTCTATCGTATCTTTAATACGAGATGTATTAAAGGTACGAATATCGTGCCGCAAGGATTTCCAAATCTTTCTATTGAGCTGCCTATGTGACTGAGTATCATCGGGAGACTGCAGTCGCAAAGAACGTCGTTCAGCCATGAGGTTAAGGGTGTCATCAGAGAGTTTCTGAGGTCTATTGGTACGGGGGGTCTTAAAGAACTGGGACCCCACCGTATGGACGGTTTCTACGAACCTGTTATTGATCTCGTCCACTGATGCATCTACTTCTAGACAGTCAAAGCGATTTGCAAGTTCGAGTTGAAAGCTCTCGAGGTTTTGGATATGAGCGCGAGTGGGTCGGAGCGTAGATTTCATCAAACGGGACCTTTCAAGTTTAACGTTCATATTCAATGTGGCTCTTACAATTCGGTGATCACTGCCGGTTTTCACCCTGTGAATCACAGAGACATCATTGAATATCCGTTTCTTGTTGGTCAAGATGAAATCAATCTCATTTCTCGTGGAACCGTTGGGACTCATCCAGGTCCATTTCCTGTGAGGTGGCTTCTGGAAAAAAGAATTCATCATAAAGAGTCCTTCTTTCTCCAGAAAATCGGCCAGCCTCTGTCCCCTGGGGTTCCGTTGCCCATATCCAAATTGCCCCACTCTCAACTCATCATCGCTTCACATGCCTAGTTTTGCATTGAAGTCCCCCATAACAACAATAAAGTGAGTTTTGTTCGTATGTATGGCTCTACTGATGTCCTCATACATAGACTCTACTTCTTCATCTGGGTGTGAAGAGGTCGGCGCATATACCTGAACGACCTTCAGCGAATATCGCTTAGATATTCTGAGTGTCAGGTACGCGACCCTGCTCGACACACTGTCGATGGTGATAATGTTGTTGATGAGTGACTTGTGAACGAGAAACCCAACACCACCTTGGGACTGTTGGTCGCCCTCCCGGTAGTATAGTAGGTTACCAGACTTAAGGGATATCATGTCCTCACCCTCTCTACGGACTTCTGATAACCCCAAAATGTCCCAGTGTAATCCACTAATTTCTTCTTCCAGCTCAACAATCTTTTCGTCTGTCCTCAAAGTGCGGATGTTGTGTGTTACCAGGGCCAGTGGTCGTCGTAGGGTTTGGTAGCCGATCGTCGCCCGGGGATTCTTAGCACCCCTGGCCCCGCCGTTACCGTGACTGCTACCATAGCCAGGATTAGCGGGGCCGCCGGGGACTCGGGGCCTGGTTTTATGTTGTAAATTTATCATAAGGGGGTTGTTGCCATACTCGCCACGCTTGGCAGGCGGGTTGGCGAGCGCAGTATAGGTTTTGAAAACACGAAAAGACGCTGCTGCCCATCTTTCGGAGGTATCCCTTAGCAGACTCCTACTGCATCCACGGGCAAGAGCGGAGGGGCAACATTCTACTGCCGGCGCCCCACGGCAAATACCTATATAATAATAAATAGATTTAATAGCTATAAATGTGCCGCATCTACTTATCTAACAGCTTTTTGAACTTGACTACTCTGAAGTGCTACTTTAGCTGCGAAATGAATAAACTATTCTTATCAATAAGTAACTAAACTGAACTGAAATGGTATATCACGCAGCCAAGCGGCTCATTCCTAGGCCAAACTGCACTAGTTCAAGAGTGTGCGATGTGTGCGTCTCGAAGCTGCCTCGCGAGCCACGCCACGCCGTCCCCCAGCCCCGCGCCCGAAGCGCCGCTCGACGCGCAGATGTGCCACGGACGGTCCGTCACTCGCTCCAGGCATAGAGCTGGAACAGTAAACGACACCTAATCCACCGAAGGAAACATGTGCGTTCCAACGCTTCACTATCGTACAGCTTATAGCCCTTTCACACGGCAACATCCCGTTTTTTGCAGGTACAGTTTTTGCAGGATCCCGTTTAGTAGTATACATGCTTCAATACTAGCAGTAACACAAGTATCCTTTTTACAGTATCCAGCAAAAAAACCGATCCGTTCGAATTTAGCATTCGGTTTTGCCACTACAACATGTCCAGTTAAAAACATGATCCAGTTTAATTACATAGTTTAATGAAAGTATTCCCGCCAGCTTCCTGCATACCGATTGTTTCTGGATGGGGTGCGGGGCGCGGGGAGAGGTGCCAGAGCCGGCTCACCACTCACCACATTTCGGTCGTTGTTTCGAATCGGGTGAACGCAAAATCTTCTTTTGTTAAACTGCCGGCGGCGACGGCGGTAATACCAATACAATATCGCAAGCGTGTTCACGTCCATCACGTCTGAATTTTTATTTTAATCTGCCCAATCTATACCACTAATTTTGGTATTGTGCGGGCAGTCATCCGTGACATCCTATTTTTAAATGGTTCCAACGGAAAATCAGCGTTTTGCCAAAAGCACAACCAATGCTGAGTTGGACGCCTTTTTGTGACGTCTGTCATTTATATATAGGTAACTAGCTAGTACCCGCGACTTCGTCTGCGCATTTATGGTTTACTGTTTTAACCATAAAAGCTACTCATAAAAGCTAGATATATGCTGTCGCGGACTTTTTTGAAAGACTAATTAAGATAAACATTTCTCTTATACATTATATTATACGTGTCAACTACAGTTTTTGCAGCGTACGCCAGAATAGCTGTCAGATGGCAGATTTTTTTCGGACTTACTTGACAATTATCGCTATATTTTGGACAATTCACACACTATCTTTAAAAATTATAGCCTATGTGTTATTCTAATATATAAGCTATATTATTCTTAACTTTCATTAAAATCCATTCGGTAGTTTTTGCGTGAAAGAGGAACAAATATCCATACATCCATACATACAAACTTTCGTGTTTATAATATTAGCAAGAAGTAAGATTGTGAGAGACACATTTGTTGGGTATTGCTGTTTTTGTCTGTATGAATTTGTTCTATTGTATGTATCTTACTTGTGTGCTGTGTATGTTTTGTACTGTCACAAATAAATGTTTTTTCTTTCTTTCTTTCCTTCTTTCACTCGTTGCTCTACCGCAAAAAACAGGATGAAAATTTACTGCGTGTGAACACACCAGTAGTTTTTGCGGGATTCAGTAAAAAACCGTTCCCGCAGAACTGGACGGCCGTGAGAAAAGGCTGTTACGAGTGCGATCAGTTGTTCAGCTGAACCGACCGTGGCTTTTACTTTCAAGCGGCCCGCGAACACAGAGAGTGCAGGCATCAATTTTTTCCTTTGCGTATTTGTACATTAAGTAGGCTAGCGCTCAATCATGGTAGAGTTTTTAGTGGCCGCGATAGAAAACATTCAGAATAGAAAAAACAAACATCAATTGTTTTTTTGTGAAAAAGCATTGCTGGCTGTCCAGCCAGCACCAGCAGTACATTAGTGCAAGTACCAGCGGCGATCTGCTGCGGGGCGAGCGCGTGTGGCGCGTCGCACTTGTTGGCCAGCACGAGCAGCGGTGCGCGACGCCCGAACATGTCGGGGTGCGCCAGCATCAGCTCCAGCTCCTCGCGTGCCACCACTGAAAGCAACGTGGAGTTACAGCCAGACAGAGACACAAATAAAAGTGCGCGGTTCAAAAAAGCAATTAAGCTTATAAAAAAGATATAAAATATTCATAATATAGTTCGTCCAGGCGAAGAAATCGTCAAAATCCAGACTCATAACAGAGAACATGTAAGGAATAAGCAGTCAAGGGCTAGACAGAGTCCAAATCAGATTCTAGCACACACCTGGCCAGAGTATTGGCGGTGTCGAGGCACAAGTAGATCCCTAATCCTTATCGGAATGTTATCAAAAGGCCTCTGCTGTAGGGAGTGATGACGCCACGCAGGGCACGCGTGACACTCACCGAGGCGCAGATGGTCCGTCGAGTCGACTACGAAGGCCTCTGCTGTAGGGAGTGATGACGCCACGCAGGGCAGGCGTGACACTCACCGAGGCGCAGATGGTCCGTCGAGTCGACTACGAAGACCTCTGCTGTAGGGAGTGATGACGCCACGCAGGGCAGGCGTGACACTCACCGAGGCGCAGATGGTCCGTCGAGTCGACTACGAAGATGACGGCGTGCGCGCGCCGGTAGTGCCGCTCCCACAGCGCGCGGTGCCGCGCGGCGCCGCACACGTCCCATGCCGTGAACGATACGCCTCCACCTGCCAAGAGCCAACACAATAGTTCAACACAGTTTACTGTTTACCCATAAAATGAGGACACCAGTTTGGATTCAGCAAATAACAATTTAAGATATTAAAATGCTTTTATGTTTTCTGATTCGAGTTTTAATTTTAGGTGTATTTATATTAAAGTTATCATTCATTAAATAATGACTACAAGTATAATAATGTTATCTGTAAATTACATGTGGCACTCAAAACAGTCTCGGAAATATTAAATGATACACTATAAAAAGAAATTAACAAGTATATATTCCAAAATATGTGTAAGTACACGTCACAATAATAACGAAAATAATTTAATATTCCTCCGAATTTTAATTTGTATTGTTGCTTTATCACGGTACTATAAGATGAATGGGAAATCAAATGTGGCGAAACGAAAGATTACGGAACACCCCGAGCACCGACCCCTTGCACCCACACCGAGCACCGACCCCTTGCACCAACACCGAGCACCGACCCCGAACACCGACCCCTTGCACCGACACCGAGCACCAACCCCGAGCACCAACCCCGAGCACCGACCCCAAGCACCGACCCCGAGCACCGACCCCGAGCACCGACTCCGAGCACCGACCCCGAGCACCGACTCCGAGCACCGACCCCGAGCACCACGCTATCCTGACAGCATCCTATTACTCCAAGTAGATAGTCTATAAGCATTTTTGTGCGCTTTAGATCATCCGAAAAGGGTTTCATATAATGTAAGGGATAATTTGGGTATGCCTTATCCACCCAACACCCTAATCAGGTCAGGACAAGGACACTTATCACCTTGTATAGTGGCTATTGATATTCTGCGGCATACGCAACGAAAACATCTCGTCTTTTCCGGTAAATCCCGTGAGTTCTCAACTCCCTTTGAACGCTGCTCTGGAAACGTGCGTATATTTAGTATTTTTTGCAAGGAAGTGATTATCTACTTCATACTAATTGAGTAAAAACTATTGTTGAAACTTTCTATGTTTATGTAAAAGGCTCGTTTGTAGGTATTGAGTTAGGTACCTACTGTAGGTGTTGCCAACACGTGTCAGTATCATTTGCAAAATCTCTTTTGTTTACTGATCGTATTTGAGTTTACCTCACCTTTACTGTAATATTTAGGAAACTACAAAAGTATTTCGTTATATTTTTCTTTTTCATTTTCTTTTGTTTTTAATAAGTAAATAGAAACTATTACCCTCCTTCCACAGAGTCGGGTAAAAACTTCAAATAGAGCTCTGGCTTTCCAAACCCTATCTGTACCTTTGGTAGGCTAAAAAAATCACTTAGAAGGCCCTCGACCGGACTAAAGTCTGCTTAGTTTAAAATTTCATTTACATTTTCTATTGTATGTCAGTTATTACCACCAATGCAGTGTCGTGTACGCCTATAATAGGCGCATATGCAGACCCAACGTAGGTAAAGATACTATTAAATGAAAATGTAAGAATATTATTGACGTTGGCGCTCCTTTTTAAGGAATAAATAAACATCCAATTGGTCACAAGCTCTGATACGATACGTAAATAGATACGCGTCTCTGTGATTGTAAAGTAAAAGGTTCGGAAAGTCTTTGTTGTTGAAGCCTTGTGGTAAATGGCTCGTGTGTAGTTTGGGACCAATGCACAATTCTATTCCTGTTTGCATCTACTAAAGATCTTAGAGATATTTATTTTCAGGTAAAGTGCTACAGACAAAAGTTTGTATTTATAGAAGAGTATTCTTTGTTGCACTTCACAAAACAATCAAGTATAAATAAAAGGAGACAGTCAAAAGTACAAAGGGCGGCATTATCGCTTAGAAGCGATTGCGGGTTTAGGTGCATTTGGATTTGCCTATAGACGTTTTAATATTATTCTAATATTTATCTCAATAAAAACGATTTGTCTTTGGTTCAGGCTAAGATGCAATTACCTACTTGGTTTCTTTATAATACATGGAATCTTAGATCAACACTTGTATTGTTGATCGAAGCATGGAATGCATGAACTCTGTTTTCCAGTAGATTTCGATAACATACAGAAATAGCAACCATTTAGCCTCATTTCACGGAATATTTTCCTCATTTCCCTCACAGTTTAATAAGCCCACAGAGAGAAATATCACATCACTCCCAAAACGAGTTTCCTTCAACAAAGCGCTTAGATCTCTATGATAATGAAACTTGTAAAGCAGTTATGTTAAACGTCATCATGACGATAACTTAATTCGTAGGCAAACCAAAGTCAATGACAAAGGCAAGAGGAAGCAAGCTGAAGTGGCAGGTGGCGAGGCGCATAGCTGACGATCGTTGGGACAGGAAGGTTCTCAAAAGGAGGCCAAGCACTGGAAAGCGCAGCGCAGGACGTCCCCGACTACATGGAAGGACGACCTGATAAAGGTTGCTTGGGAACAGGACGGCAACAAGATCGGTCGCTCTGGAAATCTATGGGAGAGGCAAATGTTCTGCTATGAACGTGATGTCCTATGGCTAACAATTACAATGACGATGACGAATTGAAGTTGAAATTGATTTTTTAATTCATAAAATGCCGATGACGATAAATTATGACTTCTAATTGTAATTGAATGCTGAATTATCGCTTAACTATTGATGGAGCCAAGCGAGATCTCCTAATAACTTGGGCAAATCGCCGTTGTATGTATGTATGTTTGTTTGTCCGAAGATAACTTTCGAAGCGTTGATTCAATCATCGTGAAATTTAGCCATAATAAAAACAAAACTTTGACAAAACGTACAGGGTACACCAGTGACACACAATATTGAAATTTGGTATTCGTGTATCTTTAGTGACACAAATATAGACAAAAGTATCAAATCCAGATAACTGTATTTTGTAGCCTAAAAGAGAATTCCAACCAACATGAACTCCCGTTACCTGTAATTTGTATGAAACTGCAGGTCAAGTATTTTGGTTATTATTTCGTGGCACTATTTTGATAGTCAAAGATTACGAATAATATATTTTTTTATGGAGACTCGCGAGATCTCAGTTCTGGGCAAACCACTAGTTGTTATTCACAAGGTGTTTTATTTGCTGGATTTATTTATTTTTATAGAATTTTTTAATCTCCAAAATTTTCTTGTGTCTTTGAAATATATTTATATTAATTCATCCACTTGGTTTGAGTCGAGATAGTCATTATAATGTGCGATTATAATGTGTTCGAGTAACAGGGACTCTGTTATCTGCAAAACAACCCTTTGTCCTTTTAACTGAGTTTTTAACTTTAGATGGCCAGTTTGAGAAATTAACTTGCTCTGTTTTAGTTAGGAGGCTTGTGTGTGAATGCGATATTTTATAAAAGACTTTAGGCTACAAATATTGCAGGTCAATAGTGATAGTTTTTAGTAATAATTATCTTGATAAATATTGATTTCTTACTTATTAGTAGACTAGTGATGAAAGAAGCAGTGTCGAGTGAGAGGCCACACTAGGAATTTGCGAAATAAAATATAGATTAATAGTAGTAGTAGTAAAAATTGTGTTACGAGCGCTAAAATTTGTAAAAACTTATAAATAAGCACAGCGCTTAAAGTGCGGTCCCTCAGTCCTCACAGACTTTCGATTCTGCCTTGGTTTGCGTGGTCTGTTTTGTGGTAGTATAGTAGTGACGCCCACGGTACAGGAAGCTTAGAGTGATGCCTACACTGTAAAGTAGTCATTAGTAAGAGAGACTAGAATGCAGCAGAGTTCTGAGACAGCGAGAGAGAGAGACTGACTGGTGAAGGTCTCCTGCGTGCTGGCGACGGTGGGCGGCACGTGTGGCGCGCGCTGCTCCACCGGCCGCAGCGTGTTGAGGAGCGTGCTCTTGCCGCTGTTGTCCAGCCCCAGCACCAGCACCGTCACCTGCACGCGTCCCTTGCCCAGCCACACTGACAGCTTGTCCAGGAGACCCATGCCCTGAAACCAACATCAACTAATCTCATCACAGTCTAGGGGCTGTCGACAAGTGACGGTCCAACAAATACTAAACACAACTTTTTCAGTTTGATTATGACAGCTTCGTATCCAGGTAAACATCGATACCATCGAATTTGACGATCTATTTCGCCAACTTTGATTTTTTTTTTCATGTGCATCTGTCTATACATACATAGGCCTCTTTCCTAAAATGCCGACACGAATCATCATCCATCTCCTAAGGCTCTGTTTTCCTTTATGCATTATCTTGAAGAACGAACTTTATTAATCTGTATTCTCGGGCGGAAATAAAAAAACAATATAAATTATCAGACACCGACGACTCGAAGATTGGGTCACATCAAAGCGCTGGCTGTTTCTCTTGACATCTCAGAGGCCTTTGATAGGGTTTGGCATGATAGCCTTATTAGCAAGCTTCCATCATACGGTCTGCCCACTGGTATGTGTGTCTGGATATCGGACTTCTTGAGGGACCGTTCGATACGAGTTGTCGTTGAAGGCTGCTCGTCCGATCAATTGGCGATTAATGCCGGGGTCCCACAAGGGTCAGTACTTTCCGCAACTCTGTTTTTGCTGCATATCAACGATCTGCTAAAACCCGGTACATTTGGGTATGCAGATGATAGCACAGTTGTGGAAAGCTATACATCTAGTGCACGAGCCAGTAGAGCGCAGATTCAGTCACTCAGGGAGGCCATGGTCGAGCGCTTAAACTTGTCCTTGAAGGCAATCTCCGACTGGGGTGATGCCAATCTGGTCAAGTTCAATGAGAATAAGACCCAGACGTGTCTGTTCTCCGCAAAACGAAGTCAATTTAATATGACTCCTACTTTCCGAAATGTACCCGTGCCGATATCTGACCACCTCGAGCTTCTTGGTATCACATTAACTCCGACTCTCAATTTTGGCTCCTACATTGAGACGAAAGCCCAGTCGGCTCCTAAAAAGCTTGGTATACTCGCAAAGGTGAGGCACTACTTCACACCGGGACAGTTGCTCAACTTGTACCAAGCACAAGTCCGTTCGTGTTTGGAGTACCGTTCTCACCTCTGGGACGGATCAGCGAAGTACCAACTTGAAGCTCTGGAATCAATTGAGAGAAGAGCCAAGAAGCTCATAGGCAACGATGAGCTAGTTGATACAAGGCTCCTCAGCCTGGAGCATCGACGAAAGGTTGCTAGCCTCTCGGTTTTTTATCGAGTACATTTCGGGGAGTGTGCGGCGGAACTTTTCAACCTGATTCCACCATCTCCTTTCTATCAACGGACAACCAGACGCTCTGCGGTGTGCCACCGCTATATGGTAGAAATACCTCCCATTCGCACAAAGCGGTTCTCTTCGACCTTTATTATGCGTACCGCCAAAGAGTGGAACGACTTGCCAGAGTCTGTGTTTCCAGATAGCTACAACCTGGGTATCTTTAAGTTGCGAGTGAATAGGTTTCTTCTAGGCAAGCGTGTACCATCGTAGACTGCATCATCGCTTACCATCAGGCAAGATCGTGGTCAAACGCAAGCCTATAATATATAAAAAAAAATCGTGAATGATGGAGACTGGTTCCCTTCGGAGGAGGAAGCGAGGCGCAGCTGCGGGAGATGCGGCACTGATGACTCCATTCTCCTATCTGATTTATTACGTAGATCATTATGCCTCTGCAGCATTTATGTCCATCCGCATACAAACCCAACAGCTATAGGTAGACTGAAAGACTTCTACAAGCCTAACAACAATTTACCAGATTTCCGGAATTAACTTCGGCGTTGGCCTTGAATATGCTGTGATTTGGTATAGGTACCTACGTAGGTAGGTTTTAGGCTCATAAAGGAAATTTAAATTATTACATGGCTATTGACTAGGTATCGACATTCATTATTAATTTAAAAAAAAAAGGAATTGTCTTGGTAAAGAGTAGCCCCAAGCAGCCAGTGACATGGAAACGTGGAAAGTGGGAAGGGAGGGTATTGTCCTGCAGTGGGAGGGACACTATAGGCTCAAAATAAAAATAATAATAATAAATGTAAAGAAATTATTCACGCAAAATTATCAAGCATTTAACAAACCCAAGGGACTTTTCCAGATACATTTAGATGCTGCTGCGAAATGTACTTTTAATAATCTCAACTGTTTGTCACGGTATGTAGTTAAGTTTCGCTGGCGCCGTACAAATAAAATAAGTACTCACCGGTTCAAGAGTTACTACGCACTCATTTCAATCCACAGCGCAATATCGAAATCCATCAAAAACAATAGACGATCCTCCCACCTAATACTACTCCCGAGCCAAGTACAAGTCCGAATATCTCGTAGATAGAGCCGATATATTGCGATACTTTACGATATATCAAAAGATTCCAGAGATATTGCATTTGAGGATATAGTTTCGAGAGAATGCAGTGCGCGTTGCCATGGCAACCGGCTGTACGTACACAATGCATATTTACGGGTGGGGTTGCCAGAAACACTACGAAAATAATGTTATATTATTTTATGTTTTTATAAAAATAAAAGCATATACGTGACCTAAAGGATTAGTACTTACCCTCGGATTGAGTGTAAAGCTCTCGATTGGTCCCTACGGTATAACTATTTCTACTTATTTATTCACATTGTATAATAATAGATGTTCATTCATTCATATTCATTTATTGGCAACGCGTACATATATTACAGCTTACGGTCTTACATCAAGCTTAGGTACATCCACTAAGGGGTTCTACACACCAAAGCCGACGGGCTGTGCCACCCGCTGTGGTGTGCTGTGGTGAAAGCATGCATTTAGATATGAGGATGTCATAATTTTAATAATAATTGTAGGAACACTATTAATATCCACATCTCATCACAATATTATGCTAACCTTGGTTCTGTACGGAACTGTAATGTATTTACCTAATATTGGCTATTATGAGAGGTATATATAATGTTCGCTTAGAGATATAGCTGGCTTAACGGATACTCGCTTCTTATTATGTACAGGGTGTTTCGGGATATGTATGGAAACCTAAGTATGCCCTTAAAAGTATAATTTTTCCTAAAAAAATCGTAATTAAACTTTGTTTTTTTCGATAAAGAAAACATAAAAGAGCGGTATCCTGGTGAGGTGGGAACTGGAGGCCTAACCTTAAACGTACAATATATTTGTTGTTCGGATTTTGCACCTAAAACACCGGATTTACTGAATTTTCTTCAATAATTGCAGATTTTTACGAAGAGTTTCTTCAGTGAATAGGATCTAATACGACGACAACCGTCGTAAGGGTGTCTTGAAGAAATCGCTTTAAGCGATAAGACCGCCCATTGTGTATTGGTGTTGTTAGTAGATTTTATGTAAGTATCTTGTTTTTGGACGGTATTGGTAAACAATAATGAGTTCATTTATCTATCTATCGCATATAGAAAAGCAATAGACGAAACATTTTGTTGCTGTATGCAATGCAATGCAATGACCATGACAATAAATAAATATTGCTGGACATTTCACACAGCGCTATCTAGCCCCAAACTAAGCAAATATTGTACTATGGGAACCAGATAACTGATAGAATACTTATATACTATTTTTTTGTAAATACATACTTATTATATATAGAAAATCATCCAAACCCTGAACAAATATCTGTATAACATGCAAACATTTATTGCGCGGCGGGAATCGAACCCGCTACCCTCCTGAGTCTCAGCCGGCTATTCGCCACAGCGCCATGGAGGACCTCGAACAACTTTGATGTAGTGTACGAGGGAGCACGCTTGCCTAGCGGAGCCCTGCTCCTCGCTCACATACATTTCCGAACCTTATAGCCTTGTCATATTACATTAACAAGCTACATATCATTTATTTAAATAGGTATAAAGCTCGACCTCGCCACCGCCGCCACTATCTAATGCAACATAACATACAATTTACTTATAACAAAATATCTCATCACAAGGTTGAATGTCTTCCAGCACTGTGGACGCACGGCGCATTGCTCACGGCATTCTAAACTTTATCATCTTTAATATACCGATCGCTTTGCACGGTAATCTCTTTTGCGGTGCGAATGGCTCGGGTGCCTTTTGCAGAGCTTCCTTCGTTACGCTCAAGTGGTTCTGCATCACGCTCCTCGATATCGTGTGTGTTCATATCTTCTAGAGTGGTGTGACTAGGAACAACGACACTGTGATCATTTAGCATAATGACATCATCATGCGCTTGAGAAGTTGTGTTAGTATTTTGTAGGGAGATAGTAGGTATGACGTCATCACCATCCTCATAATGTTTACTATTGGGGTTTTTATGTTCGATATTTGCGGAGGTATGATTCTTATCAATTGTTTTTTGTTTGCTTTTGAAACTGTCTTCGAAATTATCTTCAAAATATTTTTTCTTTTTGGCATCGTTTTTGCAATCTTCTACTAAAGTTATTTCGTTAATTTGCAAAACATTTTTCATCTGTGCATCACCATCATTGAAATCAGTTTTATTATCACCTTTGTTACGATCTTCTTTGACCTCCTCGTCAGTTTTAAGAACATCTTTTTTGTCTTCGTGTTTATTGACTTGGATCCCAGATGGATCATCAACCATTCCTGGACAGAGCACTTCGTAGATCTGTTCGGGCGAGCGGTTCATGGTCTCGGGCACGGTGGCGGCAGCGAAGGCGGCGAGCAGTAGCGTCAGCGCGGCGGCGACGGCCAGCGCCGGCGCCAGCCCGCACGCGTGCACGATCCACGGGAACACCACGATCTCTACGGCGTTGCCGAGGTCAGAAGCGGCGGTGACGAGCAGGCTGGCGCAGCCGCGGTACTGGAAATTAACAAAACATTTGTTATGCTTCTATAAAGTCAAAATTGCGGGCTAAGTGCGAGTCGACCTTCATTTAGTTACGGATTTATGATGACAACTTTGCCACCTGTTGATCGGGCATAAAGGGGGCCGTGTGCGCCCGATAACTTATTAGGATGGTGAATGGTAGGTAATCTTAGTATGGATAGGGCAGATTTTGTTTAAATTGTATCCGTGCTTATTTAAATGGTCAATAGTGACGGATTCGCAACATTTATACCGACTTATGCGTCAAAATATTAGCAGCAATCAAATGCAACGCTTTTCTGCCTGTTTCTCAATGTCTCACTTCACTGAGAGCTCACCTGGTATGTGAACATCTCTGCCAGCAAGGCGTAAGGCGCGGGCTGCAATCCCGCGGAGTCGGCGAAGACGGCGGTGGCGAGCGCAGCGAGCGCGCCTGTCCCCGAGCCCGCCCACACGGCGCCCGCGCCACCGCCCAGACACAGCCCCGTCGCCACCGCGCCCCACACCAGCAGCGGCTGCCGAAAACAACAATCTAATAACAATATTACAAGTGAACAGTTGTGTGAGAACTGTCTACCCTCTTCGCAGTGATGGAGCAAACTACATTAAAATGAAAGTGGGACAGACTAACAACAGATTTATTCCTTCTGAGGTTGAAGATAATTTAGTGACTGTACGCCTCGTGGAAAGTTAGTAGCTCTAGCTGGGAAAACAGGCTTCCCCCTTTTAATATCCCACTTAACATCAGGAGGCGTCAGCCTGTGAGTCTAAATGTTTAATAAGAAAATAAAATGCGTAGGAAACAAATGGCGCTCATGAGTAGCGAGTACACTCACCCTTCGTCCAATCTTCTCCACCAGATACAGCGCCATGGTCGACGCCACCAGCTGCACCGCCCCCAGCACCACGGCATCGCTAGCCGCCCTCCTCCCGCTGCCCTCCACCGCCCCCTCGGCCCGCTCTTCTCTGGCCAGCGAGAACACGCGCTCCGCGAACTGCAGCAGCGTCAACACTCCACACATCTCTTGGCCTACGACCGCCACGAGAGCTATGACGAACGCCTTTCTGCGACGCATGTCGCTCACTGCAACAACAAAAAGATTGCTGAATATGAAACTATAGAAACTTTATGACGAAAATTAAATCTATGACCATCGTTTTATCAAACCGGTTCAATTAGTTAATCAGAAGTATAAAGTAAAGTAAAGTTACAAAAGTTTTTTTATTTCTCACAAAAATTATACAGTTGCAATCAACTCGAGCTTTATATATGTACTAGCTGTTGCCCGCGACTTCGTACGCGTTACAATATTAAATGTATACTAATTGATCAAACAAAGCGAGATCTCTAAATCAACTTGGGGAAATTATGTATGTATGTATGTTTGTCCGAAGATAACTTTCGAAGCGTTGATCCGATTATAGTGAAATTTAATACATAGGTAGGTAGTGATGCCACAATTTTGATGTGACTAAATGAGCTAAAAATGTTGGGGGTTTGTTGAGATATTGGGGTTCAAGAAGGGTAAAAAAATGAGGCTAACAGATCAAATGGGATGTCAAATGAAAGGTATTTATTAATACATTTAGATTCCGTTTTTATTTTTTGTAAACGCTTTATAGTTTTTGAGTTATTAGTCATAATAAAAACTGAACTTTGACAAAATCCACACGGTACACCAGTGACCTCACAGTGCTGAAATTTGGTATGCCTATAGCTTTAGTAACACAAATATAGGCAAAATTCTGAAGCCTAAAATAATTGCAATTTCTACCCCAAAATAGAGCAATCAACTTACATGAAATCCTATTACCTAAAATTTTAATGAAACTGTAGGTCAAGTTATTAGGTTTTGATACAATTTTATTAATCAAAAATTAAGGCCGGCTTGCACAACGATCCCTAAACGTATTTAGCGACTAAACATGTTTAAATTTTACATATTTGTATGATTTGACAACTTCTTAAATCATATTTAGCCTCTTAATACGTGCGCGAGTCGCCCTAAGAATATTTTTTTGTGTTTTGGGAGACTCGCTCTCAGTTCGGGGCGAACCACTAGGTAGTATATATTGTTTTCAAATTGTTAGGGTGTATTTAGCGTGATATGTACTGCATAGTTACAGTGCATATCACCCCAAATAGTCAAATTTGTAATTACATAGCAGATTAATATTGCTTAGTATTTAATGCAGGTAAGTTAGTATGGAATTTACTGGGAGAAAATTCGGCTGAAATTTCCTTTAGGAAAGTTGTGCTAGGACTTTCGTTTCTTTTCATGTGTAGATATACATAAAGAAAGCCTACATGTGAAGTGGCTACTTCCGCAACCTTATAGTTTTTGAGATATTAATTTTTGAAAATCCGTGATCGATTGCGAAATTCGCTCGGAAATCAGTGTCCGACCTTTCAGTTTGCGTTCTATCGATTATTGCGACACTAAATTGACATGACAGTGACAGATAATACGGCTTTTTCATAGGTTTTACATTTTTATTGGCGGAAATTTCGAATTTGGCAATGACAGTGACATAAGTTTTACATTTTTATTGGCGGGAATTTCGACATTCTTTTACAAAGCTTACATTAGATTCGTTCATTGTTGCATGGATATTTATAATAATGGTAGTAATCATAAAATCGAGTGACAGAATCGACACGGAGCACCCCGATCCCACGTGGTCTTCTGCGTGACACCCCTAGAGTGTATTTAGTCAGGTCATAAGTATTGTCACTCAGTAAAAACTTTTCTTTTAGAATGCTGGCCACAAAAAAGTTTATTGAATTCGAATTTCGAATTGTTCATGAAAATAAAAATGTATACTTTTTAGAATTTTACTCATTTTTAAATATGGAGTGGACGCTTAAAGAAGACCGTGTTGCAGTTATTGCATTGCATCGTTGCGGTTACGCGCCAATTCAAATTTTTGACATACTGAAAAATTTTAATATAACCAAAAGATTCGTTTATCGCACCATCAAACGATACAATGAAGACTCTAGTGTAGATGACAGGTCAAGAAGTGGTCGCCCTCGGTCTGTTAGGACTCCAGCAGTGATAAAAGCTGTGAAGGCGCGAATTCAAAGAAATCCCAAACGTAAGCAGAAACTATTGGCCCTTCAGATGGGGTTAAGCAGAACCACGGTGAAAAGGGTGTTAAATGAAGACTTAGGGCTTCGGGCATATCAAAGAAAAACAGGACATCGTCTGAATGAATGAATACTTTCATTCATTCAGATGCCGCGCTTTGTTGAAGCGGTACGCGGGAAAAAAATATCGGGAAATTCTTTTTTCAGATGAAAAATTTTTTACCGTAGAAGAGAGCTACAACAAACAAAATGATAAGGTGTACGCACACAGTAGTGAAGAAGCGAGCAAACGTATTCCGCGTGTCCAGCGAGGTTATTTTCCATCCTTGCTCATGGTATGGTTGGGAATTTCTTATTGGGGCTAAACAGAGGTACATTTTTGTGAGAAAGGTGTAAAAACGAATGCAGTTGTGTATCAAAATACAGTCCTGACGAACCTTGTGAAACCTGTTTCTCATACCATGGTTCAATAACAGGCACTGGGTATTCCAACAAGATTCGGCGCCAGCTCATAGAGCGAAGAGCACACAAGACTGGCTGGCGGCGCGTGAAATCAACTTCATCCGGCACGAAGACTGGCTTTCCTCCAGTCCAGATTTGAATCCGTTAGATTACAAGATATGGCAACACTTGGAGGAAAAGGCGTGGTCAAAGCCTCATCCCAATTTGGAGTCACTCAAGACATCCTTGATTAAGGCAGCCGCCGATATTGACATGGACCTCGTTCGTGCTGCGATAGACGACTGGCCGCGCAGATTGAAGGCCTGTATTCAAAATCACGGAGGTCATTTTGAATAAACTTTAGTGTCATAAGAATCTATGTTTTGTTAAGTTCATTTTGGTATATAAATGGTTACATAATGAATAAACTTGTTTCAATTATTTTATATTAAACATGTGACAGAATTTATGACCTGACTAGGTATATAAAGAGCTTCTGGCGGGAGCCTGCCCAGAGTCCAGGGGGTTGGAATAAAAAGTGGTCTATAAAAAACGTGTGGAGCAACGTTTTCATAGACCACTTTTTCCTCCAAACCCCTGGACTCTGCCTTTTTTCAATATAAAAAAATGTTTTTTCATACTTAACCTCGAATTGGGGGGGAGGGGGGTTATCAAGTCCCGAGCTAGTCATTGCACTTACGCATATCCTTGGCGAGTCTGAATGGAGAGATGGGCTCCAGATCGGGCTCCGGCAGCGCTTTCAGCTCCGCGTCCAGCTCGCAGGTGGTGCTGTCGGAAGGGTAGCCGCGACACCACGCCAGCGCCGCGCGAGCTTCCTGTGACCAGCACAGAGACTAGCATCATACTACCTATCTGGCTTGTTGGCTGATATATAAAGAGTTGATAGTGCACTAAAAGTGAGTTCGTATACCGTTCTAGTCATTTATTTTGTTTATAAAAATAATTAAAATTAAATTTTGATTAAATCCTGATCGTAGCCCTGTTCGCTTGGTACAGGGCTACGATCAGGATTTAATTTAAATGATTGGTACCACCTGTAAAACTACCTTTAGACACAAGCGTTACTTCTGACTACAGACCTAGTAGGACGACCATGAACATATAATCTAACAAATAAATAATTTTATTTGGCACTGAATGACCCGCCCGCAGCTGAATACACTTGCTTTTTGTCAATAAAAACATTACCCTCCTTCGGTGCAGTCGGGTAAAAAGTAACGCATGTCTAAATCCTGCTATAATCTATCTATATACCAAATTTTATCAAAATCGGTCCAGCCGTATAGTTTTGAAACCGTAACTAACAGACAGACAGGGAGACAGACAGACAGATTAACTTTCGAATATATAAATAATGGAAGTATGGATTACGTTTTTCAGGATTTGTTAAAGGTTTAGGTAGGTAGTTATGTTAAAGATACCTCATGCTTCCCATTAGCGGCGAGGAAGGCAGGTGACTCTGGCACGAACATGTACGCAATGAAGTGCAGCACTGACAGGCCCAAGCAGCACAGAAGGACCGTTCTGGAAAACCAGAACACGTCACATTTAACTTCATTTCAAAGAAACTGCACTGAATGATTTTGTACCTGGAACGTAGTCAATTGATTAGGGTGCCACCAATAGCTGTTCAGGTGGACAAAATGGGAAATAAATGTTGACAGGTATAGAACTAAAAGTAAAGGTAGCTGTTCGTCAGGCGCTATTGACGCTGATGCCGACCACTGGTTTGGAACACAAGTGATGGCTGCGGAGAGTGCGAACACCCCTTGAAGTGTGAACGAGTAATCTGTTTCTATAATTAATTACCGATGTGGTATCTCGTAGTCTGCCGCCAGGTACATCAGCAGGAACCCCACATTGTGCGCCATCACGAGCGCCACCGCCGCGGCGCCGCGCACCTCGGCACAGCACATCTGCACATCACGACCACTTCATTTATTCATACGCAATTACAACTAATTGAACTTCCTTCATAGTGTCAATAATTCTTTCTTGGCCATCACCATGCTTTAAGGTTGGATTATTTGAGCCATGAAAGTGGTCTTGTGGGAAAACTAGAGTAGAAAAGGTTAAGGGTGCTTCACATAGGCTCCTTTTAAGCTCTGTCTGCAACCACTCAGGCTCACAACCATACAAAAATGTGTTAATTTAATTGTGGATTATTTATTAAGGATTTCCAATGAGTAATACACGACTTAAATTAAAATAAAATACAATAGAAGCGCTTCCTGTGCTCACTCCGTGAAGGCACCCACAGATAAATCAGTGTTAGCGTGATCCTTGACGGGATCCGGTATTCTTAGTTTTAGGACATAATTATCAGTATCTGAGTTTTGGTGCATTAATTTCCTACCGTTTGCAAGCAAGTTTTAGGAAAATCCAATAATTCACAACCTGGTTCTGAACCACGATCTTTGGAATACCTCGACGGCGAGCATGGGCGGTATGACCCAGGCAGCAGTGCCACCGAGCCCGGCGGCCGCGCGCGCCACCACCACGCTCCAGTCGCCTCCGTACAGCTTCAGCGACCAGCATAACTGAACCACCACACACATTATTAATTTATTAGAGTATAATAGCTAGACTAATAATATTAGCTGACTATAATAGACTATAATATTAGTTGTATTGACTACACCTGTTGTTTGAATTGTATTTCAAACAACAGGTGTAGTCAATACAGCTGGTTTCCTCTCTACATCAAAAGCCAGTAACGTCTTCCTCTACCAGTGCCATATTTTTATGTTCTCTTATTCTCATCTCTACACTAATAGGTAATTACTGATTAAGCATATTTTTGGATAGTACCAGCTAAATGGTGGCTAAGCGGCAGGAAATCAGCCTGGTGGGAGATTGAATAGAAGCCGCAGTGAACCTAACTACCTCGACGCAAGCCAGGATCATTTGGAATAGCACAAGAATGCAGATAAAAGGCACACTTGCAATAAACGCAACAGAAGTGGCCATCATGGCCAGCTTCCTGCCAGCAGCGATGGCGCGCGCCGCTACCGGCATCGCCAACGCGCCTGCCAGGAAGGTGGCTGCGGCTGCCCCCACCAGCGCCGCGCCGCTCTCCTCGCCCTCCTTGCCCCCGCTCTCCAGGGATACCCAGCCCATCGCCAGGCCAAACGATATCGATGGCACATTTACTGAAACACAATTAAAAGTTTTTACCTACGACTCTCATGCGTAGTGTTTGATATGGTCCTGGGAATCATTTTAAATGTTCACATTTGTGGAATAATTAGACAAGCCAAAATGCCCTAATCGTGGTGCTTTCTTAATTTTATTCGAAGTACCGATCGTCTTACTATATCGGAGCAGTGGGGGTTATTGATCTCGAAACCGACTTGACTATATCAGCGTGGTATCTGTTTGTTTGTACTGTCGGTGGAATTTGTTCGAATGATTAGGCTTGCTATAAATAATTAGGTTTGCTTTGCATATTTATTACCTCCCTTCCCTAGGTTGCAATGCAAGTGGTCAAACCGGGGGAGTTGCCAAACGCCAAGGCTCTTGCCTTACAAAACTATTTATTTTGTTTTATTTAGATATGCACTGAATTCCATGTAATTACCTTTCAGTAGGTACTTACTCATGTGCGCCTGCGCTGCGCGAATTGTCGTTCCAGTGCATAAATGTTTATTGTTTGTGGATCTGAGTTACGAGTACAATGTAGCTGTACAAGATGTTCGTGTTTTAATTTTTAAGACAGCGCTAGCGCCAGATCCTGCCTTCCTACACCAAACAAATACACTATTATTATGCAAGAGCCGGAAAATCTGTTAGTGATGGTTCGACGACCTTCGTTTTTTATAATTTGTACCCACGATTTAAAATGACATGAGCAGCATAACTCGGCAGGTATTTTCGGTGAGATAATGATAGAGCCTGGAGGTTATTTCCCGTCCAACCTAACGCTTTTTAGATAGTTTCTTTAAAAACCCCAGGCTGTGATAAAAAAACTGCCACTTACCTACGCCAACTTTGGATACACAGCTTATGACCGTCATCCGTGAATAAAAAAATGTTTCTTGTTATTGTGGTAAGTAGGTATATTTAGGTAGATATGTAAAAAAGTGAAGGTGAAGGAATACATGTAGTTTGATGGTGATTTTCCCATGTTTGGTTTGCAATTCGTCCAAGAGTGCGTAGGTAGGTAGGTAGGTATAAGCAACATTATTGTACATAAACTTATCGGTTGAAGAGTAATCACACTAATACTAAAAATGCGAAAGTTTGGATGTATGTTTATTTATTTGTTTGTTACTCAATCACATCGTAACGGTTGAACCGATTTCGATGAAATTTAGTATGTACGTAGTGTTTCGTATCTTTTTGGTTGTATGTAAGTTATTGGGTGCTTTTAGCGATAAGGCCGCCCAGTGAAATAAAGGTATTTACAATAATCTAGTTCTAAATGTAGGTACCTACCTAATCTTGGTGAACATTTCATTTAGCTGTAATGTATCGTCACGCCAAGCTATAGATCACCATTCAGTAAAACGACCGTCACTACGGAGGGACTGACAGACAGACACACATACGGGCATGGTGAAGCTATAATTCGACTACGGAACCTTATAGGTATAAACGACGCCGGAGGTCTGTTCGCTCTCAATCAGCGAGAATGATTGAATGATTACACGCCAGCTCAGCGTAGATTGATCAATTGATGCAATTCACACACGTACGATAAATTACCTTGCTTGGATAACGAAACAAACTAAAATGCGTTTCGAGTAAAGAGTGAAGTTAATTTTGTAGTCGGTCTGGATATAATTATCTGTTTTGACAGCGTATCAACTAACATTAGAGTCATTTCCTTGTTAGGTAATCTATCCGTGGACCACATTCGATACCAAAGAAACTGACGCGTTCACTTGATCTGTAACCACACTCTACCTCCTATAATGAATGAGTGTGTACTCATAGGAGGAAGAGTTTGGTGCCCATTTCCCTATCGGCTGTTGCTACCTTTTACCACTAACGTCTAAATATTACCCCATTCTATAAATAACTTGAAAAAAAATATTTTCTATAATATGTCTGTAAATTATTAAAGAGTTTATGTAATCTATGACGAGGTGTATGGTGAAGCAGTAGCCAGCTGAGACACCAGTTCAAATTCAATTATTCAAATCAGGTTGCGGGTTCGATTCGGGTCGCGGAACAAACGATTGCATGATCTTCAGATATTTGTTCCGGTCTGGGTGTTTCTCTATATAATAATTATGAGTAGGTATTCTGGTTCCCATAGCTTTGCTTAGTTTGGATTCCCACCAAAATCATTAAAACGGAACTCTTATATAGTGTGCTTTATCAAGACCCTGAATCTCACTGTTTTTCTACAACAGAACTTAGAGACGGAGATATGGAGCCTTATATCCTTAGAAGTAAAATCAGAGCCGTGATTAAACACCTCACAAATGGAAAACTCACAGGGAGAGACTCAATAGGTACCGATTGAAACTATCAAGGCATCGGGAGAGTATGACGTCTAGTTATTTGAAACCCTTTGCAATAGGGTATGACGAACAGGATTTGGACAAAGGCATGGGCGCACACAGTCTTCATTGCTTCACACAAAAAAAGGCTCCACAAAAAAGTGCAGTAACTATCGCCTTATTACGTTGATATCATAGATGAACGTTTTAAATCATACGTGTCAAAAGAGATTGCCCCTGAACAAGCTGAATTTGTAAAGGGAAAAGGTATTAGAGAGCAAATCCTAATAGTTCGCCAAATAATAGAGAAAGCTCGAGAATTTAACAAGCCAGCCTACATAATATGCTTCGTGGAGTTTTCGAAGGCGTTGACTCAGTTTAGTGGCCTAATCTTCCAAGATTCTTTTGGAAATGGGCACTCCAAAACACCATGTTCACCTTCTCAGATCCCTTTATGAAAACGGAAGAGCTAGTTTAAAGACGGATGACATATTTTCGAGCAACTTTCAACCAACCCACTGCCGGAGTTCATCAAGGATGAATTATTTCTCCACTTCTGTTCAATATCTTCACAGAGCTTATAATGAGAATTGCTCTCGAAAACTGGACTAATGGTATTGTGATTGGAGGTATGAAAATCTCGTAGTTATGATACCACCCTGTTCGCCACTAGTAATAGCCATTTAGAAGAGCTAATTTGCAAGAGGGAAACCATCAGCCTGGAATTTGGACTTAGGATCAACAGGATCAAAACTAAAGTTATGATCGTTGACCGTACCAATAACAACTCGCCAGACGTCACGCGAATTGCATTCAATCATACGCATAACTTGGAACGTCGATTACAAACAACGGGGGTATGTTGATGAAATCAAGCATCGTATGGCAATGTCAAGTTCAGCTATGGACAAGCTGGAAGGTTATGGGGGAATCGCAATATCACGAAGGTTACCCAAACCCGGCTCATTAGAGCGTTGGTATTTCCCATCTTTATCTACGCAGCGTAGACGTGTACCCTTCGAGAAAGTGAGATGAAAAGAATAGATGCTCTCGAAATGTGGTGCTGGATAAGAATGCTTGGGGTATCATGGACAGAATTCCGTACCAACCAGTCCATACTCCAAGAACTTGGCAAGCAGTGACTTTCTTCCACGTGTCGCGATATGGAGAGGTGTCCATTGAACGCCTTGTGGCGCGGTAGATCACCAATGAGATGGACGGACCAAATCAAAGCAGCACTTGGCGGTCCCCTACACGAGTGCACCAGAAAAGCAGTAATACGAGAGGAGTGGCGAAGGACACCCACGACCTAAAATAGACCTACCACCGCACCGAATAACGTCTCGTCACGTTATTCGGAGCGGATCGCACTCACCCTGATGAAGGTTCATGAATTGAACCGAAACATAGTCGGTCGAAACACCGATACGGTACGTGATAAATCCCGTATTTATAATCATGATTATATTATAGGCATTTGAACACAAAAGCCTTAACAAATATTAAACAATACAAGGTCTATTTTATAAAAAACGTAGACGTAGGTATGTTAAGTTAAAAATAATAATAAACAATGTCCATTGCTAGAAAATGACAAAAGTATAAATTAGATTAAAACTTACATCCTACAAGTACTTACCTATTGGTTCACTAGAGTCGTCATTTTGTTTGTAGGTACCTATACCATGCAGCCTCATCGAATAATAATGATTAATTTATATAATATAATATCGGCAGACACATGCATTAGTTGTTTACAAGGCACACGACACATTTAAAATAACAGAGAGATAAAAATACATAATAAAAACTATTTATAACATACATAGTGTTTTTTCTTTTCTTTTTATATTAATAAAAAGAGTTTTGTCGCATCGCTGTGTGCGAAAGGCGCTACCTACCTACCGGAAAGTACTGAAACCTGAAGGAGTCGAAGAGAAAAAGCAGTTATTACTTACTGAGTACAACCAGGATAAACTGCGTGATACACCTTCGCATTCGGGCGACGTCCACCCCCACCCCCACCCCCACCCCGGGAGACGGCACTAACATTATCACACTAACTACGATAAACTTACAATCAATACCTGCATTAATATACTAACTTCGTTATGCACTGGTAACTCGTTACTACTTACAAAATAATGTAACTAACTTGTAATAATTTTTATTTTATAAGTTATTGTACAATTATTTATTTACTTGTTTAAGTCACTTTGTACTAAGTTGTAAATTATAAATGCGATATTTGATTGGTTGGTTGGTTAGGTACAAACTCATTTATATTTTTTTACACGTTTATTCGGAGACCGGCAAACCCGAAATTAAATCAAATATTTATTTGATACTGATACTTTGTGAATTCTCATTTCAGATAGTCTTTGCGAATTAAATTTAAAATGTGTAAAGTTGAAAATTAACGTACGTATAGTGAGAATCTCGTACGAGTACTGTAGAGTAATGAAGAGTTGGTAGTCTTAGCAATGTTTCGCGCGGAACTACCTACTACTTACCTACTCACTACAATGTATTCTGTGTACGTTCTAAATCATCCAATAAATGGAGCAACAAACAACCAGCTTTAGTGGTGTGCTTTATTGAATTAGCCGTGAAGAGCGCCGTTCTTACCTCCATTCGGGCGCGCGCGGCCCTAATATAGTGTAACTGAACATTTTAAGGACTGTAGCCAAGTTGCATTCGCTTCGAGTCGATTCGATTTCTAGATAGTTCTGTTGTCAATATATCACGTGATATTTCTATAGCATGTGTCAAATCCCATTCATTTCCGGAGTTATCGACTAGCGTCATCGCTAATCGAATGTAACTTGGCTAAGCCCTTGGTAGGTACCTACGCGCCAACCAGTGGAATGATATGCATCTAAAATAATTAAAAACTCTAATTTGGCTAGATATCATTACTTGCAGAAACTGACATTCAGAAATTAGATTAGGTATGCGTTTAAATAAGTAGATATTTTATGTACTTAGGTAGGTATAGATTCATAGGAAAATACAGAAATCTATTTCTAGGTATTTTTTCCCAGATCGTGACACCTGCTGAGTTACTCACTGATATCAATTATTGAATCAAGTGAACAAGAATAAGTAGGTACACGTGTGTACCTACTCATCTCTCTACCTACTTATCCACATGTATTTACTCAAACGTTTTGTCAGTTACCTACTTGTGTGTTTCGACCTCGGTGGTAAATGAGGCCATAGTTAGTTATTTAATTTTCAGAGCCTTACTGCTGCGTTAGGTTCAGACTAAACACACGGTGTCCAATAAAGAACCGATGCAACGATAGGTGAACGTTTGAAAATCACGATCATAGCGATTCTTGATCCCAAGATAATAACCTCAAGGATTTGCCCCCCCCCCCCCCCCCTCTCCCCATGTCTTTGGTTACTTAAGATTTTACTTAGTATTAAATCATAATTAAATCAAATAACATGAGAATGAGTGACCCCAATTGTTATTAGAGGATTATTGTAGTGGTAATTATAAAGATTGATTGTAATCGCGAACTTGAAAGGAAGAAGTTACCTATGTAAATAGCCATGTTTGATAATGATAATATACCTAGCTACGGATAAAAGAAGACCGTATGTTATGTTAGCTTGCTTATAATTTAATATTTGATTGCAATTTATTGATTTAGTAGTTTATAATTAATGAAATATTGACGGAAGTAAACTATAAATATATTTATATTTTATAGTAATAACATAAAAATAAAATAAACGAAAATAAAAATAAAAAAGCCTTTTATTTCTTACATACAACTAATACAGTTTTACAATTCATAGGTACTTATTTTTAAAATATTAAAATATTACTTTGAGGTATTCAATACAGTTAGTAACAATTAATTATAGTATAACTTTTGAAACTATCATGGTTATGAACACTATTTGTACTAAAAACGGGATATTTACCATGATTTGTGAGTATTTGAGTATCCCGATATTTCGGCGCAGTTGCATGCGCCATGATCACGGGTAAACTAATATCCCGTTTTTAGTACAAATAGAATTAATTATAGTTTTTTTAGTGCAACGTTTCTTAATTATATTTAGCAGGTACCTGATACTTTTATTTATTTGTTTGTGTGTACTTAGATATTTGTAATTTATAGGTGTTTATTAGATATTTGTAATTTATAGGTATTTATTAGATATTTGTAATTTATAAGTATTTATTAGATATTTGTAATTTATAGGTATTTATTAGATATTTGTAATTTATAGGTATTTATTAGATATTTGTAATTTATAAGTATTTATTAGATATTTGTAATTTATAGGTATTTATTAGATATTTGTAATTTATAGGTATTTATTAGATATTTGTAATTTATAGGTATTTATTAGATATTTGTAATTTATAGGTATTTATTAGATATTTGTAATTTATAAGTATTTATTAGATATTTGTAATTTATAGGTATTTATTAGATATTTGTAATTTATAAGTATTTATTAGATATTTGTAATTTATAGGTATTTATTAGATATTTTTAGTAGTTGTTGTGTAGGTACACCATATTTTATTTTATTCTGTAAGAACCCCACAAGAGGTGAAGGTCTCCTCCAAAGATAGCCATTTGTCTCTGTCTTGGGCTACTTCGAGCCAGTGCGGGCCAGCCATTTTCTTCAAGTCGTCTTCCCATCGTGCGATGGGTCTTCCTTTGCAGCAGCGTTTGCCTTGCGGGCCCTTCCACGACGTGACCCTTTTTGTCCATCTCTGGTCCTGCACTCGCGCCACATGTCCAGCCCATTTCCATTTCAATTTTTGAGCATAGCACAATGCATTTGTTACTTTTGTTTATATTTTATAGTACATTATTTAAAATAATTCGTTATTTATTTAAAAGATATTTTAATAAATAATACAATTTTAAAATCAATTTTTAAATGAATACCTCAACGGAAATCCGGTTGCTGTCGACAAGTTGAAGTTAAACAAACTTGGGGAATGACGGGTTATTTCAAGGTTTTTTTTCTTGATCGTAAATTCGACAGCACCCGGCATTCGTTCTGGAACTGTGAAGCCTAACGGTCTTATCTGTAATTATTATTGTATCTCCTGGTCATAAAGATTATACAGAAATATAACAACTGAAAGTGTTTTTAATATTAGATTTTTACAAAGTCAGAAGCGGGACAACGTACTCCTTGGAAAATTAAGTTAAGTACTTATGATATAATTATACTGGTATTATTTATTTTAGAAATCGTTTATTTATGTTCGATTTTTGAAATTTTACGTGACATAAAGTGGTGCAAATGTACTAGAAGAAATACTTTGTCACGTTACGCAAAAATACCACGCTACACAACATACGTTCTGGTAGAACAATTAAATCTGTTTTATTGTGTCTGTCAATGATTTATGGAAGTATCTTAACGGATTGTAATCCCGTTTTTTTACTTTATTTGTGTTTCTCTACTGCACAATGTTTAAATGGATAAATCATCTATACTAATATTCAATGCGAAAGTGAATTTCTTTGTTTGTTACACTTAAACGTCGTAACAGCTGGACTGATTTCGATGAAATGTTGTATATAGACACATTATAAACTGGAGTAAGGTATTTTTTTTTATTGACAAACCACGTGTGAGAAGGTGCTGGCCAAAATTTAATAGTGAAGGAATAAAGAAGGTTCGTATGAACGTTGAGTAGTAGTGAACCCTCTGGTGTCGTGGTCTGGTTTAGGCAACTAATAGCTTAATTTATTTTAAGCACACATTTTCAATTTAAACATTTTTTCACCTTGCGTTTGCATCATTTTTATTTGAACATTATAATTTCTGAAATATAAAAAAGGAGTGCCATGTCTTCAATGCAGTGGCTACCTACCTAGTTGCCGATTTGGAATACTTACATCAAAAGTTTTCAATACAATAGAAATGTAGAATTTGTAACCTAGTGTGCATGATCAACCATTACGACGATCACGGCGGGTTACAAGTTAATAAACTGTATTGATACAGTTTCTGATGGTTGATCCTAGTCTCGTCAGACGGTATTATTTATGGGCGCCATGTGTGGCTATATTTTTTTGTAATGGTCTTGATATATTATATGGATATGTTTTATACAGCTAGATAATATTTTAGTAGGCTATAGTATAAAAGTGAATCGGTATTTAACCACTAATTTCACCTCTGTACGCAATTCTTAAAATCCAAAGAAGTTCATGAACTGATGTTATCTCTTTCTTTGTTCCTTTATTTTACCAGCTTATATTGTTTACGCTATTCGTTGTTCTTTATGTGGATCCACCCACACTATGTAGTATGACATCCTTTGATATAAATATAAATATTGCTAGACATTTCGCATAGCGCTATCTAACCCCAAACTAAGCAGAGCTTGTACTATGGGAACCAGATAACTGATAGAATACCTGTATACATTTTTTTGTAAATACATACTTATAATATAAAGAAAAGCAACCAAACTATATATATAACAAATATAATGTAGTTTGCTTTAATAAATCTGTGTTTTATAGTGACCATAGGAAAAACAATTATTCAGTTTGTTTATTTTCATTTCAAGGATCATGGAATACTAAAGAGATGCAAGACATATCGGCTCTCTTAAGTTCGAGTAGCCACGGCGATACCAGCAGTCCCGCGAGCGTGGGCACACTAATATGCGCGACCGCAGGAGTCGAGGTCACGCTTGCAGCGGTGCAGATCGCAGTCAAGATCACCTTGAAGGACGCAGTCGGAGCCGTGACTGCGGCGGTCACTGAAATCACAGCCGGGAGACTACACGGGATCGCAGCTGGAGGCCTAAACGAGTTCGCAGCCCTGGTGTCTCACAGCGTGGTCGTAAGATATTTAGGCCAGATCGCGTGCCACTTGCATGTTCTCACAGTAATAACACGAGGTCGCGGCACGGATCTCATGGCGTGACCTAAAGTAGTAGGGATAGTCAAAGGAGACAGACACTCTAAAATGAGTTCTGCTCGTTCAAAGTCAAATGTCAAATAAGGTCCGTTCCGGTACCTTTAAGTAGCTGTGACATGCACGAATGTCTGGAATTGAAACGGTACGTGTTGAGAGGCCGAGTGGACCGTTCAAAATCAATAGGTTTTGTTTGTCAAGGGCAATTCCCCATTTACTCCGGAGCAACCGATCTTGTACGGCCTGCACCCGGTGGCTCTCAGCGGCCTTTGTCGGGTAGTCTTTACTATACATAGTCTCCACTCAAGAACCTTTATGTCCCAACGGTTAGTTGGTTCTTCGAGCCGTGTGCACCGCCCACTGTCACTTCAACCTGCTGATCCTCTGGGCTATGTCTGTAACCTTGATTTGTCTACGGATCTCCTCATTCTAATTGATCTCGTGAGGAATCACCGAGCATGTCCTTCTTCATGGTGCACTGAGTGACCTTCAGCCTTGTTATGGGGCCCATAGTGGGGGACCGCGTTTCTGTTCTAAAAGACGTTACGTAGTTTCCCGAACGCTGCCCAACCGAATTGGATTCGTCGACTGGCCTCTTTCTCGAGGTTAAACCTGTCTAACTATGATATCTAGTACCTGACTCCATCATAGTGCCTAACGTGCTAGGCAGTAAGCACCGAGACAAACCTCTAAGGTTGTACAGTGTTTTATATAATACTGTTAGTATGTAACTTTTGTCGTATAAATAAATACAATATAGAACTGGCCTGGGTGGTCATGCTCAACAACGTATTCGAGACTTGAGTTCCCAACTGACACCGGGGTATACACCGCATGGGCGCCCTCTGGATGTGCTGCAGATGTTGCTGGGTAGGTAGAAAATATCTTTATTTCAAGTTCTTGGTAATATTGGTTCCATCTAATATTAAAACCTTCGTTGGATGGCAATAGCAATATCTTTACTTCAGATGCATTTGTTTATCTAAATACCAAAGGTTAATAGGCCAAAGAATATAAATATTCATTAAAATCACAAGGATCACTTTGAAATGTCCACACTGGAAAGTAAGGCAAGAAACAAGGCTGGTAATTATTTTTGATAATATTTTTACAAAACAATAGGTACATTTAAAAGATAAGTTGCATCTAAACTGTAACTATGGATCTACAACAGCAGGTTATCTTTATTTCCATTATTAAAATTAAGAATATCGCTATTTTTCTTAAACAAATTAATATTTTTGAACATAAATCAGATTCTCATAGATGTTACGGACAAACGAATGTCATTATACCATAGATAATACATTGTTGCACACCACAAACAACAAAACAATTAAAGTTGACATTATTCAAATTAATGTATACAATTGGCAATCTTATCGCTAAGTAGCGATCTCTTCCAGACAACCTTTGGATGGAATTGGTCATGTGAGTTTTACATAAGGTATCAATGGTGTACCACATACATAGGTACTTACATACTTTAAATTATATTATGCTATAATATACATCGATTGGTAATGTTTACCTACATTATATACAAAAATATATTCATAATATGAAAGGGATAACCAATATTTAGCGACAAGTAGTCAAATAGATTTCCCTGACCATAACTTGAAATTAGCGAGTGGTTTAGCACGACTGATAGCCACTGGTAGTGCGTTCCATAAACGGACAGTCTGCACTGTAAGGGAGTCATTGTAGTAGGTATTATATTTAATTCTTAAAACTTTTGGCATAGTGAGTCTCTGGGACACTTATTATAGGTTGTACGAACAACCCTCTTCTACAGCTACAGCACAAAAATCGCATTTGTGCCTGCTGCAGTCCGGCACGGCAGTATATCGGCGATAAAATACTGGGGATGTAGCTGAAGTAAACAAGTCTAGCTGTGTCTACGTCTGTGAAAAGACGGATCTTTTTGACTACGTATACAGCAGAATTAGGTCTCTCTTATACAGCTTATAAATAAATATGAGGATAATATCTAGGGTGATACCTAAGATTGTTATATTAAATTAACAATAACAGATACCCGAGCCGTTTTTGGTCTTTGATATTACTATGCTTTAGTTTGTGTAACATTAGGTTGTAAAAATCTAACATATTTGGTTTTATTTTCATTTAGTAAAAGTGATCTTTGGGAAAACGGACAAAATGTCTACATTCCTAAGTGCTATTTTTTATTTAGTGAGAACATGTAAGTTAATGCATATATTAATAATCAAGTTTATTTTCTATAATTCTAGTAACATAAACAATGTTTCTTTTATCTGACACCGGGATTCCATGCTGAAAATTTAGTTATTTCCATGGGATTACTTTGCAATTCTTGAAAATTCAAGAAAGGATGAAAATCAATCTGGATACTAGTCCATGACTTTTTGTTAAATTATTAGATGTTCAGGTTTCTTTTTATAGCATGAATTTGCAATAGCAGGACTTTGTCTTGTACACAAGACTAGTATTGGTTGTACCCTCTTTGTTTACAGTGTTATGCCCATGTCACGGATGATTGAGTATTTAGCCCAAGAACTACTTGATGAGCGATAGCTGTTCTCATATAGTCCCCCACCATTATGTTTTTATGCATCTGCCGGTATGAAATTGTTTAGGTATATTGCTGAGCTGGAACCCATTTGCTGCAGTAGCACACACACACTCACCTACTTGCCTCTTTTTAATTTTTCGTTGACTACATTATAAATTTATTATTTCATTCTATTGTTCCTATGTTTGTTGTATGTAATTTTCTGTTTTCTCTTACTTGTGCTTTCTCCTTGATGTTATACCTTTTGATTGTATTGTGTGAATTTGTGTGTGCTATGGTAGCAAATAAATGTATGTCTATGTCTATAAATATATCAAAGTTCTAAATCTTCATAGATATATGGGTCAGGTTAATATTTAAATTAATCCGTTAAATTTAGAGTAAATTAAAGAACAGTATGACATGAAATAGTTTAACGCAATATTATATCTATAGTCACTCGGTTCGGTCATTATTGATCTATAACAGTCTACTGCTGGACGTAGGACTCTCCCAGATTTATTATTCCTTCACGACTTCGAGAAGAGAAAAGTTGCAACTGCAATCGGTTGTGGTAGTAGAATAAGGAATTTGGTTTTATCTAGGTTCATTCCCAGGCCGTCAGTTGTTTAGAGTTAACAACTCGTTTTGGTTATCTCAGTCAATTAAATCTTATTGCTAATGAATTATTTAAAAGCCGTTATTATGTTTAATCCTGTACCAGTGTTTAAGTGTGCAGGCTATTGACGGGCTAACGTTGAGATTGTATTATAGATTTAGTCTATAACTACTCTTCCTTGAAAGTTAGCGTAGTTTATCGTATCACAGATATTTTGACAAATGTCAAAAAACAAAGAAAACCCACAGGTTTCACTAGGGCATGTACTTGCAAATGATTGTGTACCTATATATAACATATTTTAACAATATTACTTTGGCACTTTATTTTTATTTTACATATACTATGCATCATGGAAAATCAACGAGACCAAATCAAGAGGTAAAAAGAAGACGTGCAGTAGCTACGTGGCCTATGTGCACCAGCTATGCAGCCAGCATGCAGTGACCGTGTGGCCTGCATTCATCATTCATGAGACCTGCATACACAGCTGTGCAGCCTCATTGCATCTCCTGCGCAACCTACGCAATCGTATAGTGAAGTCTGCACACGTCTGCTGTGCGTTTTCCTCCGTGTAATTATCATAAAATTATTATGAGCAAAGTGAATGGTGAAGTGCAAAGTGAATCATACTGTTATAAGCGTATACAATTTATGGCTATGAGCGTATACAATTTATAGTTATGAGCGTATAACATTTATGGCTATGAGCGTGTAATATTTATGGCTATGAGCGTATACAATTTAAAGTTATGAGCGTATAACATTTATAGCTATGAGCGTGTAATATTTATGGCTATGAGCGTATACAATTTAAGGCTATGAGCGTATAACATTTATGGCTATGAGCGTATAAAATTTATGGCTATGAGCCTATACAATTTATGGCTATGAGCATACACAATTTAAAAGTGCATCGTGCACAATCGCAAGCGAAGATTTTAATTGATATGATGATGCTTAAATTACGGTATTGTCAATATTTATTACAATAGAATCCGTCTGTTTAGAAATACATATATTTATAAATCTTATCCTTGTCTGGCTCGATGTTATGTTAGTTTTACACAATAAAATATTTTCTATTGATATAAAATATTTTATAGAATTAAAAAGTAAAATGTGCACAATTACAAGCCAGGACTTCAATTGATATTCAATGATGACACTAAATCCCGATGAGATGTTGGTTTTACACATATTTTGTATTTGCATTTTTTTTGTTTAATGTGAATGCTGTGAGATTAATTTATTAAGTAAAAAGATTATTTAAGTGAAAAGTTTAATATTTTATTCATCATTATCATCATCATATCAGCCGTAATACGTCCACTGCTGGACAAAGGCCTCCCTCATTGATCTCCAGGAACTGCGGTTGGAAGCGGCCTGCATTCAACGCTGACCTGCGATTCTTACCAAGTCGTCTGCCCATCTTGTAGGTGGACGTCCTACGCTGCGCTTGCCGGTCCGTGGCCTCCACTCGAGAACCTTCCGGCCCCAACGGCCATCCGTTCTGCGCGCTATATGGCCTGCCCATTGCCACTTCAACGTACTAATCCGTCGGGCTATGTCGGTGACTTGAGTTCTTCTACGTATCTCCTCATTTCTGATTCGATCCCGTAGAGAAACCCCGAGCATAGCCCTCTCCATAGCTCGTTGAGCGATTCTGAGCTTATTCATAAGGCCAATAGTGAAGAACCACGTCTCGGTTCCATATGTCATCACTGGTAACACACACTGATTGAAGACTTTCGTGTTAAGGCACTAAGGTATGTTGGACGAAAAGACGTTGCGAAGTTTCCCAAACGCTGCCCATCCGAGTTGGATTCGACGATTGACCTCTTTCTCGAAGTTGGACCTACCTAATTGGACTGTTTGTCTTAGGTATACATACGCGTCGACAACTTCAAGAGCCAAGTTCTCAACCATAACTGGGGCAGGGACGACATGGACATTCGACATGATTTTCGTCTTGTCCATGTTCATTTTAAGTCCTACCCGTTAAGAGACTCGATTGAGGCCTTCGAGCATCGTTCTGAGCTCTTCCATCGACTTTGCCATGACCACAATATCGTCGGCAAACCGAAGGTCAGTGATGTATTCGCCGTTAATATTGATGCCCAGTCCTTTCCATTCCAGAAGCTTGAAGGCATCTTCCAATGCGGTCGTAAACAGTTTCGGAGAGATGACATCTCCCTGTCTTACGCCTCTTTTTAGGGAATCGCCTTCGAGCTCTGTTCGTGTACTCGGACTGACATAGTTACGTTTTTATACAAACACTTCAACACTTCGATGTACCGATAGTCAATACGGCATCGTTGGAGAGACTCAAGCACTGCCCATGTTTCGATCGAATCGAAGGCATTCTCATAGTCCACAAACGCGAGACATAGTGGCAAGTTATACTCTTCGGTCTTCTGTATGACTTGCCGCAGCGTATGTATGTGGTCTATGGTACTGTAGCCTTTACGGAACCCGGCTTTTTCGGAAGGCTGGAAGTCGTCAAACCTGCGTTCGAGACAGTTCACGATGACCCTCGAAAACAGCTTATAAACATGGCTCAAAAGCGAGATGGGTCTGTAGTTCTTAAGCAAGGTGTTGTCACCTTTCTTGAAGAACAGAACCACCACGCCCTCGTTCCATGCTTTTGGCGTCGTACCTTCAAGCAAGGCGGAATTAAAGAGCTTCTGAAGGACTTTAAGTACCGGTGATCCACCCGCTTTCAGAAGCTCTGAAGTGATTCCGTCCTCACCCGGTGCCTTGTCGTTCTTAAGCTGCTTCAAGGCCATCCTGATCTCATACAAGCTGATGTCCGGAATATCTTCGGTATAATGTCGGGTCAGTTTGACTCTTGGGTCGCTGGTCGCACTGCAAACAGGTTTAGTGACCGAAACGTAGAGCCGTCCATAGAACCTTTCGACTTCCCTTAACACTTCCGCTTTACTTGACGTTATGCTGCAATCTTCCCTCTTCAGCTTCGTCATGCGGCTCTGCCCAATAGAATTATCGAACACTTTGGAGCCTTTATTCCGCTCTATCGTATCTTTAATACGAGATGTATTAAAGGTACGAATATCGTGCCGCAAGGATTTCCAAATCTTTCTATTGAGCTGCCTATGTGACTGAGCATCACCGGGAGACTGCAGTCGCAAGGAACGTCGTACCGCCATGAGGTTAAGGGTGTCATCAGAGAGTTTCTGATGTCTATTGGTACGGGGGGTCTTAAAGAACTGGGACCCCACCGTATGGACGGTTTCTACGAACCTGTTATTGATCTCGTCCACTGATGCATCTACTTCTAGACAGTCAAAGCGATTTTCAAGTTCGAGTTGAAAGCTCTTGAGGTTTTGGATATGTGCGCGAGTGGGTCGGAGCGTAGACTTCATCAAACGGGACCTTTCAAGTTTAACGTTCATATTCAATGTGGCTCTAACAATTCGGTTTTCACCCTGTGAATCACAGAGACATCATTGAATATCCGTTTCTTGTTGGTCAAGATGAAATCAATCTTATTTCTCGTGGAACCGTTGGGACTCATCCAGGTCCATTTCCTGTGAGGCGGCTTCTTTAAAAAAGAATTCATCATAACGAGTCCTTCTTTCTTCAGAAAATCGGCCAGCCTCTGTCCCCTGAGGTTCCGTTGCCTATATCTAAATTGCCCCACTCTCAACTCATCATCGCTTCTCATGCCTAGCTTTGCATTGAAGTCCCCCATAACAACAATAAAGTGAGTTTTGTTCATATGTATGGCTCTACTGATGCCCGCATACATAGACTCTACTTCTTCATCTGGGTGTGAAGAAGTCGGCGCGTATACCTGAACGACCTTCAGCGAATATCGCTTAGAAATTCTGAGTGTCAGGTACGCGACCCTGCTCGACACACTGTCGATGGTGATAATGTTGTTGATGAGTGACTTGTGAACGAGAAACCCAACACCACCTTGGGACTGTTGGTCGCCCTCCCGGTAGTATAGTAGGTTACCAGACTTAAGGGATGTCGTGTCCTTGCCCTCTCTACGGACTTCTGATAACCCCAAAATGTCCCAGTGTAATCTACTAATTTCTTCTTCCAGCTCAACAATCTTTTCGTCTGTCCTCAAATTGCGGATGTTGTGTGTTACCAGGGCCAGTGGTCGTCGTAGGGTTTGGTAGCCGATCGTCTCCCGGGAATTCTTAGCACCCCTGGCCCCGCCGTTACCGTGACTGCTACCGTAGCCAGGATTAGCGGGGCCGCCGGGGACTCGGAGCCTGGTTTTATGTTGCAATATCATGAAGGGGTTGTTGCCATACTCGCCACGCTTGGCAGGCGGGTTGGCGAGCGCAGTATAGGTATTGAAAACACGAAAAGACGCTGCTGCCCATCTTTCGGAGGTATCCCTTAGCAGACTCCTACTGTATCCACGGGCAAGAGCGGAGAGGCAACATTCTACTGCCGGCGCCCCACGGCAATTTTGTTATCGTTGTTCAAATTATTTAAGTGTATATTTGATTATTTTTTTCTCATTGTTCATCTGTGTTAGCTGTATCATTCTAATTTCGCGAAGACACGAACCATTGTCAGGATGGATGAATTGTTAGCTTGCTTATAATTTAATATTTGATTGCAATTTATTGATTTAGTAGTTTATAATTATTGAAATATTGACGGAACTAAACTATAATTATATTTATATTTTATAGTATATTGTTTAAAATAATTGGTTATTTATTTAAAAGTTATTAAATAAATAACACAATTTAAGAATCAATTTTTAAGTTTGAAGTTTTACAAACTTAGGGAATGACGTGTCATTCCAAGGTTTTTTTTCTTGATCGTAAATTCGACAGCACCCGGCATTCGTTCTGGAACTGTGAAGCCTAACGGTCTTATCTGTAATTAATATTGTATCTTCTGGTCATAAAGATTATACAGAAATATAACAACTGAAAGTGTTTTTTTAATATTAGATTTTTACAGTTATAATGATAGTAAATAGTAAGAAAATTAGCGCGTGATTTAATAATGGCATGTGATCGTCTAGATAAAATTCCGCTAAAAATAATTGCAATTCCCACGAAGAAAGTTCCTGTAATTTCCCTAGAAAAAAAACACAATGGACAAAATATCGGCGTCAAAAGGGTACCTACCTACTGGCCTAATTTCTACAATTTACCCAAACAGCAACAGCTGATGCGTTTCCTGATTTCCGCGAATCTGTTGTAGATTCCTGTTGGTTAAAAAACACAATGCAAAAATTCCTTCTAACTAAGCTCAAACATATCGTGACTCTAATCAATGAAATAGGTTATTAACTTTTCATCTTGAGTTATTAGTTAATCTGTCTGGTAGATTTTCCCTAACAGTAAGACAATTGTCGGAGTCATGTAGGTACTTCAAATATGTAGTGAGTCCATTTTTTTATACTTCAGGAAATGTTGATTTAAAGTAGGTATGTGAAATTCATAAGCTTACGAAATTCTGTTGCAATTGAACGGTTCGTTAGCAATGTAATTATGCTAAATCAACTGTGTATCGCTTGTTCTTATAATGGCTCATTTACATGTGATAAGGTATTAGGTAGGTACGCTTGGCAATCAAGAAAGTTCACATATTCTTATAACTAGCATAACTCAACATGCGTGCATGCACTTTTAAGGTGTGTCATGTGTACCTACTAGCGTTTGCAAAATCTCTGTTATTTCAGGCAAATGACCTTTTTTATCCTTAACACGACATGAACCGTGATAAATCACTCGCTTTGGACTTCTCCCACTTTGCGCAATTTTTGCGAATGCATATACCTACCTAGCATTTGACGATAAGGTGTGTCTGTCGTGTATACATAGCCAATTACATAGCCGCTGACATAGCCAATTGACATGTGAACAATTTAAAGAAACCAAACTAAAGTGTTCTTCGGGTAAAATTCTAAATTGCGATGATATTTGAGTGTTTACTACTGCATTAAATCCAGATATATTCATTATTATTTCTTAAATACAACGGTAAAACTTAAAACCATGATTATTAATCAATAGATCAATTAATCACTAATCAAGATCAATTAATTCAAGAAATATTATATGCAAGGAATACTGAAAATGTTTGGAATCGAATCATTAATACTAAGGCTACAAAAAAACAAGGTGGAATCGATTAATAATTGAGATGAGTTAAAGGCTTTTGTCTGTAAATTGTAGAAGTCAAATATGTCTGGATTCGAACCAGAAATGCTAATCCACATAATAAAGACGTGGAAATAATTACAACCGGAAACTATTACTTAAGAATTACATAATTAATGGACTCATTGCTTCAAATACTTAGATATTCGGAATTCTTGCTCTAAGTTCTTAGTATCAGAATTATTAACTAAGGTAGGGGAAGAATGGACAAGATGATCCCCTTAAGGGAGAATGCCTCTCATTTGAAAGGTATCCAAGTTATTTCAGATGCAAAAGCGTTAACTGGTGACCAATTTATCAATCTAACTATTGTCATACTTCAAATCTTTACTTTGTTATTGTGTCATCGTTATATTCTACTTTTTATAAAACTCTACCAAAGAATCATCTTAGACCCCGGTGTCCAAGATCATCCGTATGGGTAAAATGATCCCGGGGATCATCTTGCCCTCCTACCTAACAAACAACAGGATTTTAGTATATTTTCAATGAAAACAATATAGGGCTGAAATTTCCTTTAGGAAAGTTGTGCTAGGACTTTCATTTTTTTTTCATGTGTAGATATACCTACATAAAAAAACCTACATGTGAAGTGGCAACTTGTGCAACCTTATAGTTTTTGAGATATTAATTTTTGAAAATCCGTGATGGATTGCGAAATTCGCTCGGAAATCAGTGACCGACCTTTCAGTTTGCGTTGTATCGATTCATAGGTTTTACATTTTTATTGGCGGAAATTTTGAATTTGGCAATGACAGTGACTTAAGTTTTACATTTTTATTTGCGGGCACCCCAACTTGAGTAGGTTAGGTTCAAAATGAGTGACAGAATCGACACGGAGCACCCCGACCCCACGTGGTCTTGTGCGTGACACCCCTAGAGTGTATATAAAGAGCGCGGGAGCTAGAAGGTCGAGTGTGACTTGCTTCATTCAGGGGCGACCTTAAGAGCTTCTGGCGGGAGCCCACCCAGAGTCCGGGGGGTTGGAAGAAAAAGTGGTCCATGAAAACGTGGGGAGCAACGTTTTTATAGACCACTTTTTCCTCCAAACCCCTGGACTCTGCCTTTTTTCAATATAAAAAAATTATTTTTTTCATACTTAACCTAATATTTTTTTTTAAATTTTCTCAAATAGTTATAGGTTTTCGTAAGTCCTCACAAACTAGGGGAGGGTTTTCAAGTCTCCTTTACATTTTAAACATTTTTTCATGCGATCGAACCATTTTTTTAAATAGGAGGACCACAGGATCTGAAGGCATGATTTCTACGTGCTGATTGAACGCTATCACTGCCTCTTCGGAGTTGGTAAAAGTGAAACCTCTCATCAAATCTTTGATTTTGGGAAAAATACAGAAATCACAGGGTGCTAGGTCGGGGCTATGTGCAGGATGGATGACAAGTTGTTCTTTTTCGGAAGCTAAAAATGACTTAAGGCATGTTAAGCCGGCTTTTTGGTCGTCTTTCGCGAACTTTTTCTAACACTCTGGGTAAACAAATGGTAGAATACCACTCGGCATTAACACTCTTTTGATCTTCAAGTGGAATTGTGCAGATGGGACCCGTAGCTGAGAAAAAAAACGCGATCATTTTTTGCCAACGTTTCGCGCCTGCCTCACTTTTGTTGGCCTGTTCTCATTTTCAAACACCCATTCTCAAGATCGCTGTTTGTTTTCGGGTTCAAAACAATAAATCCAAGTTTCGTCTCCTGTGACAATGTCATAAACAGCATTAGAATGTCCGTGGTCGTACTTCAAAAGCACCTGTGAGCACCAATTTGGCTCATACCAATGACCAATAGTCCTCGATTTGTCTCATAGGTAATCCGCGGGTTTTCTTCAATTAGCCGCTTAACAGTAGCTACATTATTTTCGTTGACGGCATTTAAAGGCCGCCCTTCACGACATTCGTCATGTAAAGAAACCCGACCTCTCTCAAATTCAGCAAACCATCGCCTTACGTGCTCAAACAAAGTGCTTCTCTCCCAAAAGCATTTTGAAGACGAGCGGCACAGTCTTGCGGAGAGAGAGAACTTTAAAATCATAAAAAATCATCGCTCTAAAATATTTTTGACTTACTCGTAATTCCATTTTCGTTGCGTACGCAGAACTTCGATGTGTGATAAAAAACAATTGACAAATGATTTCCCGCCAATTTTTTTTTACTAAGAATTGTTGCAACGTTTAAAAAAATATAACATTCGAAATTCAAATAGTTCCGATTAGCTCGAAGTGCAAAACTTTTAGTGTGCCCCATGTATTACTTTAATCTCGTAATAATAACCAAAAACATAATAGGTAAAAAATTAAGTAAAAAAACGTTTTTTTGCGGCAGTTTTTTGGCCTTATTCTCTTTTTGTGCCTTTTTATTTTCTTTTAATTATTTTAACTATAATTAAGTTATTTTTTATATTGTAGATAGGTTTGCCACGAAAGTACAAAAGAAAAAGACTCTGACCACCCACCACTGGTCTTTTTTCTTTTGTACTTTCATGGCAAACCTATCTACAGTATAAAGAATAACATTATTATAGTTAAAATAATTAAAAACGAACCAAAATAGTATGTAACATAGTACCTAGATAGATCTAAGACTAGGTATTTTATACGAAGGTATTTTTTACCTACCTACCATCTATTTTATACAAAAAAATTAGAAGGCCAAGATAACCCGTGCTTACAGTTTGTGATGAACCCCGGATCTTGTACACAAACAAAAAGATCATCTTGGTCCAAACACAACTTTTTCATTCTTTGATCGATAACATGACCTATAAGAATTCTACTGTTGACGCGCCATTCAAAAACACAAATTGAGCTTATTAGAAAGCCGTGAATACATAAATCATTGCAATTGACTACACACAAGAAAAGTAACATAAACTCGTACATAAACGTCGTAACAGTAACTCAAAGTCAACCTTACCTTAGATTAAAGTCACACAATTTTGTGGAACAAAACATTTTTTTGTTACGTATTTTTTTCTAGGTATAAATATGTTCCTCTTATATTTACTCGTTGGTCAGAAACTTACCGGTTATTTATTAAGTAGGTACGGCGTACTTAAAAAAAACGTAACAAAAACAAAAAAGTTTTGTTCCCAGAGAACGACCACAACCGATTGTACCATTTCAGTAAGCATCTTTGCGTACAGCCTTCATAGTATTATCTCTGTGGTACAGGTATTGCTTGGACTCATTTCGTATCTACCTACCTATATACTCTAGGTATAGGTGCGGACGTAGGTATGCCACACTGACTCTCGTCCTGTCAATTGATGATGATGAGACGACAATGGCCGCCGTTATTCCGGTAGCTGAAGGAGCAGAATGCCGCCGTGAATGGTGCGTGCAGATATCAAGTGATATCTTATGACTGAATCGCCGGAACTGAACGGGTTCTGGGGTCTGGGCACCACACCACACGTGATTCAAACCTATCTACCAAACCAAGGTAGTTAGGTTTCTCATTTTGTACCTAACTAGTGGTTCGCCCTGAACTGAGATCTCGCGACTCTCCCAAAACACAAAAATAAATATTCTTCTATATCTCGCAACGATGCCTAAACGTATTTAGTGGCTAAATATGATTGAAGGAGTTGTAAAATCATAGAAATACGTAAAATTTAAACATGTTTAGTCGTAAATACGTTTAGGGATCGTTTTGACTAATAAATAGTGCCACGAATTATATAACCATATAACTTGACTTACAATTTCATTCAAATTACAGGTAAAGGGAGTTCATGTAATGTGGTTAATCTTTTTTGGGGTACAAATTGCAGTTAATCTGGATTTCAGACTTTTACCTATATTTGTGTCACTTAAGCTACACGCATACCAAATTACAGTACTGTGGGGTCACTGGTGTACCCAGTGAATTTTGTCAAAATTCAGGTTTTATTATGGCTAATAACTCAAAAACTATAAAGAATTTACTAAAAATAAAAACGGAGTCTAAATGTCCCAATAAAGACCTTTCATTCGACGTCCCATTTGACCTAATAGTAGTTTTTTTTTTTTAACCCTAATAGGTAACTCAACAACGCCCAAACATTTTTAGCTCATTTAGTCACACCAGAATTGTGCCATAATGTATCAAATTTCACGATGATCAGATCAACGCTTCGAAAGTTATCCTCGGACAAACAAACATACATACATACTTACATACATACATACTTACATACATACATACTTACATACATACATACATACAATGCTGATTTGCCCAAGTTGATTTAGAGATCTCGCTTCGCTCGATCAAATACCTACAAGAACGTACCTACCTAAGTACGGCTGATTGTTGCCCGGTCAGTCCGGTCACTGTGCATGTGATTAGGTACCTTGAAGAGTACCAAGATAGGTTAGGTTTATTACCAAGTTTCAAATCAATAGCATGACGCGGTAAGTTTATCCATAAGTATATATATTATTTTATAACACATTTGCTCGTAAAGGGTCTCTTATTTCACTAATTTCAATATCGTAATGTATGTCATTACGTACTTGTGCGTTATTGTAATGTAAAACGCACGAGTTTGGTGAAATGTACGATTTATCAAGATGCTCCGTCTAAAACAAACGGTACTTTTTTAAATCTTTGCAAAGAGTTTTATGTCAGAAAAGTGGTCAACATTTGATGAATAAAATTAACTTAGGGAGATAAAATATAAAAAATAAACATTTAATTCTATAATTTTGACAATAAATTACAACCATTAATCTGTAACAAAAACAAAAAAACATTAATTTACTTTATTAGTAATACTGGCTGTTTTTGTGCCTTTTGCCTTAAAAAAAAGCGCTGATGCGCGCGCATCGCTAATTTGTGAACATGTAAAAAATTATTCCTCGCGCTTTTTCTTTTCGTTCGTTCTTTTCATTCGTTTAAGAAAGTATGTGTTTTATTTATTTCCTCGCAAATATGTTATAAAACGTCATATTACATACGTGCGCATTGATAATTACAGCCTCTGCTTTCTTGTAGCCCGAGCCGTAGGCGAGGGCTAGCAATATCGCCTCGGCTGTAATTTTCAACTTACCGCACTTATATCATAATGTACTATTACCACCCCTTTTCACACTCCTAAAGGACATTGAGTGATGGTTTTCATAAAAAAAATCATTAAGTAGGTATCTCAAATTTCATAGTGTCCTTTCCATCCTAAGGTTGTCTGGAAGAAATCACTTTAAGTGATAAGACAGTCTATTAAACATTTCTGTTGTGCTTAGTTTTAAGTTTTTAGTACAATCAAGTATTATTTTACTATAATAAGATTGGATTAAATAATATATATTGGAGCCAATCAAAAGCAACATCTACTTTGCTTGGATTGGGCAGTCCAGGCGCGATATAATCATCTAGACCCCTCACTGGCGAATCCGACATCGCTCGCCTGCGATTCGAGATTCTAAAATAATGGATGAATTGGAATTAGTAGTGGTATTTTTTTATTAGAATGCAATTAGTATATTTGTAAATTATGCAAGTATAGGTGCATAACGTTGTAGGTAGGTATATTAAATATTTAGTTTATATATTTATTTTTTTATGTTATTTGTGGGGAAACAGGCTTACGGCCCACCTGATGGTAAGCGGTCACCGTCGTCTATTGACACCGGCAACACCCGGGGTATTGTCCCGTTCCCTACACTGTAGAAACCTCTTTACATTTCTCTTGAAGCGTGCCAAGTCGTAGTCTAATGGGAAAACCTCAGATGGTAGCTCATTCCACATCTTTCAAGTATGGGGTAGAAAAGATCGCGTGAAGCGTGTGGTGCGCGATACCCAATTGTCGATTATATGTGGATGACCTTTATTACGTTGTCGAGAAGTGCGGTGGTAAAATTTCGACGACGCGATGAGATCAAATAGCTCCTCAGAACATTCCCCATTATACAGGCGGTAGAATACACTGACCGATCCGATGTCACGGCGTTGACTCAGTGGTTCCAACCTTTCGGCAAGTTTGGGATCACCGATGATTCTAATGGCTCTTCTCTGAAGGGAGTCAAAACGAAGCAATTGGTACTTTGGAGCTCCGTTCCAAAGATGGGAACAGTATTCTACGTGCGGCCGAACTTGCGCTTTGTATAGCAATAGCCGTTGTTGTGCCGTAAAATACTGTTTGACATGGTTAAGGACTCCAAGTTGTTTGGAGGTGAGCACAACTTTTGCTTCTAAGTGACTCCCATACTGGACCTCATAAGAAATTTCGACTCCCAGAATCTCTATACTCGCCGAGACGGGGAGAGGAATGCCCTGGAACCGTGGAGCTATTGTGAAAGGGGCCTTCTTTGTAGTTAACGCACAGACTTGCGTCTTGGTTGGGTTAAAGGTGATTAGATTAAGATTACCCCAATCTGACACGCGCTCCAAAGAGCCTTCAACCTCAGACACAAGCCTTTGTCTGTTGTCTTCCACTTCTGACCGAGAGACATTAGGGCGGCCAGTGTAGAAAGTATCACCCGTACTGTCATCCGCGTAACAATGAAGGCCGCTTATGTGCAACATATCATTGATGTGAAGAATAAACAGTGTGGGCGATAGCACTGACCCTTGGGGTACACCAGAGTTAATGGGCATTGAGTCCGAGCAAGAACCATCTACAACGGCTCTTATGCTCCGCCCGGATAAGAAACTGGCGACCCAACTGCAAAGTCCCCCGGGGAGGCCGTATGAGGGAAGCTTCGAGAGAAGCGCCTTGTGCCACACCCGATCGAACGCCTTCGCGATGTCCAAACTAACAGCTAGAGCTTCCCCCCTACTCTCAACGGCTTCCGCCCAGCGGTGAGTGAGGTAAACTAGAAGATCACCAGCTGATCGCCCATGACGAAAGCCGTATTGGCGTTCACTGATCAGCTGGTGTTCCTCAAGATACCTAAGAAGCTGAGTACTAATTACTCGCTCCATCATTTTACAGAGTAGGGAGGTAGTTGCTATAGGCCGATAGTTAGATGGATTGGTTCGATCCCCTTTTTTAGGGATTGGGTGGACATGGGTCACTTTCCAAGAAGACGGCACGATACCAGTAGTATAAGACAATTCAAAGAGGGACGTAAAGACAGAACACAACTCAGGAGCACACTTTTTGAGCACAATGGCTGGAATGCCATCCGGCCCACTCGACTTTCTCACATCAAGGGAAAGGAGTTCCTTCCGTACCGTTTTCTGATGAAAACGTACCTCTGTCATGGAACTCGGACACCGAGGTACGACCGGTGCTGAAGCATTTCCGTCGAGGAGGGTCGAGTTGGAGGCAAAAAGAGATCCAAGGAGGTCGGCTTTCTCGTTTGCACTATGGGCCAGTGATCCATCCGACTTGAGTTAGGATGGTAAGCGGGACTGGCAGAAGTTACCCTCAACAGCTTTGGAAAGAGACCAGAAGGCTCTACTTCCAGAAAGATACCCCACCAACTGGTCGCCAATTCTGCTGATGTGCTACTTCCTCGCTTTAGCCATGACCTTTTTGCTATGTCTTGAGGCAGCATTGAATTTTTTTCTCAAAGGGGAAACTTTGGGATCCTGGCACTCACGCGCCAGTTCTTAAAGGCAGCCAATTTGCTGCTGACTGTATCGGCACAAACCCGGTTGAACAAGGGTTGACTCCGGCCACGAACACGCACCACAGAGTTCGGAATGAAACATTCCATACCCTGAAGTATGACATCAGCGACGGAGTCAGCGCAAGTGTTTTGATCGTCCGTTGAGAAACAGCTTTCTCCACTGGTAGGATGCGAATAATTCGCCTAATCCATCCCAGTCGGCTGTTCGGAAATGCCAAACCCTTCGTTCCCGGGTTTACTAGATAAACTAGGACGAACGGTCGGCACTGACGTGGTTACCAGGCAATGATCAGAGGATCCAAGAGGAGCCTCCACAGAGACCTGGTATTTATCCGGATGTGAAGTCAGCACGAGATCAAGCAAGTATGGTACATGGTTATCAACATCTGGAATCCTAGTTGTCGTCCTAATAACGTCATCTTCCTACCAATTGAAAAACCAGACCTTACAGAAACGGAGCACAACCAAAGATCTCGGAGTATTGCACGACTCGAAACTTCAGTTCAGCGATCACATTGAATCCATTGTTTCTAAAGCCTTGAGCTTTAACATGAGGAGTGCAGCAGCTGGTTTTCATCGTGCTAAAACGTTCAAGATCCTCTATTGCATCTTTGTCAGAAGCATCCTCGAATACTCTATGGAACCCGCGTTATGAGAAATATATTGACAGAATTTAACGCATCCAAATTAAATTCATGAAATACCTCTGCTTGAGTCTGCACATAGTTCTTCTAATCACATAAAGTTAGGTGCTTAAAAAAAAGAAAAAGAAAAATATTTTATTTAGCAACAAAAAGCACACCTTATGACTAATATGTTTAAAACAGATAATTTTTAAATTAACTTATTGTCAAGAGAGCTTAATAACTAAACGGTTTAGTCGGTGGTCTTCACACTAGGCCAAACCTGTATCGTGAAGACCTTGAAATTCTTATATAGATTATTCAGTTGTTGAGGTGTAAACACTTATAAATTAAATTAATAATGTTTGAAATATATATATAAAACAGTGTAAAATAACAATTGAAAACCTATATACTAATATAACCTAAATTTATAATGCATAAATAAATATATATACAACTTCTAATAAAGAATTGAATATAAATATGTATATAATATATTTAAATATATATAAGTAATATAATGTAAATGCATTGGATAAATATTTGGGACTTTTAGGTTGTAACACTCAGAATAGTCTCAGTATCATCGTACGTCAGAGTAGTTAGCCACTTTTGTATTAATTGTTTTGCTTGTCTTACAGATTTATTTTTTAGATCGCAAAATTTTAGAATATTATTATAAACACATGCTCTTACATTCTGAGCAAAACGTTGCGCAAAGGATGTATTGATTGGTGGGGTAGGAATTTTAAAGACTCGTTTGCTTATCAGCTCCATGTAATTTTCTGATGAAAGTAAATGCTTATGCGCTGATACCGATGTTTTTAAGATAAAAAGTTGCCGGACACTTAGAACACCACTTTCTTTGTACAATTCTGTAGTTGGATATCTATAAGGTTTCATAAGCATGACTTTGAGTACGGAGCGTTGCGCTCGTTCGACTTGAATAAGGCAAGTTTTAGCGGCACTTCCCCAACACGTGATGCAATATGATATAAGGGACTGGCACATCGCAAGGTATACGGTTTGGAGCAGTTCCCTGCATGCGACGTTACGTAAATTGTGCATTATATTTATTACTTTTCTAACGCGTGCCGATAGACCCTCAATATGTTTTTTAAAGTTTAGTTTTTCGTCTATAAAAATTCCCAAGTATTTAATAAAATTTGTTCTATTTATACAATCACAACTACAACAGGAGTTGTCAAAACAGGCAAAATTGTGTATTTTAATATTCAGATTATTTATCGGCGGAGCAGAAGGAGAGGTCTTATGGAAGCACAGATACTTTGTTTTTTCCGTGTTTAGGGTTAGAAGATTCTCACGAAGCCATCTACTAATATGTGACAAACCAGTTTCAGCAAATGATGACACTTTTGGCCAGTTAGGTCCGTGAAAAATCACCACGGTGTCATCAGCATAGCATATAACTTGGGCATTTTCAATGGTGAAATCATGGATATCATTTATGTACATATTAAACAGAGTAGGTCCCAGTATACTCCCTTGTGGTACTCCAAAAGAGACCGATTGGGGCTTACTGATTACCTGCGAGATCTTTAGACACTGTCTCCTTTCTGACAAGTAACTTTTGAACCATTCTCCAGCAACACCTCGGATTCCCATGCTGTCCAGTTTCTTCAAAAGTATAGGAATGGAGACAGTGTCAAAAGCCTTAGCTAAATCTAAAAAGATTCCCACGCAGCATTGCCCATTGTCAAGTTGTGACGACACCTCAGACGTTAGCAGTGTCACGGCATCTTCTGTGCCCTTACCTCTACGGAAGCCAAATTGCCTTTCGGAAGTCAGATTCCGTGACTCTAAATAATCGACCAGCCTCTTATTGACGATTTTTTCCAGTAATTTTGAGAGCACTCCCAATAGAGAGATAGGCCTATAGTTGTTAAGCAAATCTTTGGGGCCACCCTTGTGTATCGGACAAACAGAGGCAAGTTTCCACTTAGAGGGGAAAACCCCGGTCGCTAGGCTCAAATTTAAAATATGTGTCAGCGGTGCCACTACATCAACTCTTATGTGCTTCAGTAAAGAGTTATCTAGACCATCAATGCCTGGGGCTTTACCATGTTGCAGCTTGACAATAAGTGTCTCAACTTCCCTAACGTCAGTTGGAGTTAAATAGAAAGAGTCAACAGGGGTGCGTGTGATTCTAACTGAATTTGCTAGATTAGCTTCACTAATATTAGTATCAGTTAAAATTTTGTTTGCATGTCTCTGGCCGACTGTAGAAAAGTGAGTGTTACACTTTTCGATTGAGTTTTGTGAGTTTACTGTACCAGGAATACATAGAAGTTCAGATGATTCCTGGTTTGGTGAGGATAAATTACAAACGTTTTTAATAGATTTCCATAGTTTTTTTGGGGTTTTTCACATTTTCTTTCAATTCTTTGGCTTGATACTCATTTCTAAGATCGCGAAGTAGCCCTATAAAGAAGTGTTGGTAGCGTGTATAGGTAAGATGGAGTACTTCATTTTTGGGGTCCTTTTTAGCTCGCAAATGTAGTTGATAGCGATGTCGCATACATCGCATAAGGCCCGGGGTTATCCATGGCTTTAGGTTAAACTTAGATCGGGCCATTCTTATTTCTTTTGTATGATTATTGATAATATCTGTTATTTTCGTAGTAAAAACATCTGTTGCGTAATTTACATCTTCACTTTTATATAGGTCAGTCCAATCAATAGCTTTTAAATTATTCACAATACCATCATAATCTCTCTTAAGTTTTAGGCGCGTGAGTTCATGTTTTGGTTTGTCAAGATTTACACCTAGCATAACCAAGTAATGGTCCGTGATGTCAGTCTGAAAAACAATACCAATTGCAGACAATGCAAAACGATTACTGACATATATGTGATCAAGACACGCTAAGCCTCTGGTTGCTTCACTAATAGCTGGTAAAAGCCCATACTCTGCCATGAAGCACTGGTATTCCAGACTTTGAGTATTGTCAGTGCTGTTCATTATGTTAACATTAATGTCTCCAGCAATGATAAGTGTCAAATTTTTTGAACTATTGTTTATATATGTTTCTAGTGATGATAAAAATTCATCGAGTTTTTTCGATGATAGTGAGCGGTAAATACCTAGAATGGTAACTAATTTCGGGATACAAATAGCTAGACAATCTGCATTTTCAAGAGAAGGTTCCGATACAGAAGCGTTCCAGAGGTTGTTCACATACACTACCACCCCGCTATTTTGGTTCCTGTGTACAGCAGTTACATATGAGTTGAATCCTGAGATCAATGGAACAGTTACAACATCATGTAACCAGCACTCAGATAATATTATAATATCTATTTCCATTTGTAAACGTGAAAAGGCTACGAGAAATGCATCAAAATTTCTCTGGATACTCTTAATATTAAAGGCGACTACTTTAAAGTTATGATCGGGGGTGATTATAGTTTTACAATTTTCTAGAACATTTGTGGTCTCACATTGTACCATAATCGAGTCCAGATCTGCATCTAAATCTTTAGAAAAGAGCATTTTTATAGAATAAGAAATTAACTGACCGGAAGTATCTCTTTACGTTTGATTTATTACAAGAGCATGCATTACGGATTATGATTATGGCAAGCAGCGGGCTTCCGCCTTAGATTATACGGTTAAGTACAGCGAGATATACTAATAATCTGGGCTGTCTTGTTACTTTTGTGTGAACACTATACAAATTATGTAATATTTCATGATTAAATATTATAAATAAGCACCAACAAAAAATAACTAATGCAAGGTGCATTAGTTACACATTAATAGATTTGGACCTACTGTAATATTTCCTGGAGGAGGGCGTTTATGTCTGCCACACAGTTTAATACTTCTGCAGATATCATCGTTTTTCACATAATTTGTACCATTGTTTATGTTCCAAATAAAGAATTTATGTTTATGATTATTCACCACCTTACTCCCCAAGTCAAGCGTCCGTAAAGAAGTTTTACTCGAATAAAACAAAATATTAACTTTAGAGTATGAAATATTATTTAATAAGTACCTACCTAATCAATCTAAATAACACCAGATAAAACTTAATGCACACACTCCATCGCCTTCCCCATCTGTTCGGGTGTACCCATACAGAACATAAAAAACAATAGAAATAGTATGATGACTTTTTACTAAGAGAACCAGTGTAGCCTAAACTCACACATGTAAAAACTAGCACACTTAGAAATAAAAGTTATAATTGAAAAATGAAAATGAATTATGGACTAAGGGAACATGGTTTAAAATTCAATAAAATAAACAGTACTTAATAAAAAATTAAAGTCTACTCAGCAGAAGATGGCGCCTTAGAAAATATTTTTATTTTAGTCTCTATTATTTAGAAATAAGACTGATAGTGCAATGGCTGTTACTTGATGACCCACAAAACAAAGCTACCCAACAAAAGATGGCGCTGTCGCTAACGATTTTTGTTATAGTCTCTAACAGCAAAGAATAAGATTGATAATGCAATGGCTGTTACTCGCTTGCTCAAAAAACATTGTTACTCGCTTAGTGATGTACACACGGCTAATTATCAGGTTAGACACCCTACATACCAATAACTACGCTAGATACAATACAGAGAATCGTCGGAAAGGGACTGCTTCGCGTGACACCGACCAATCACAGCGCCGATGCCTCATGCCTTACACACACATAGACGCTCCCGTTGCACACTGCGCACGCTTCTCTGTGTATCTCTGTTAGTTTAGTAATTCAGAATTCAGTTCCCAAATATCGCCCGCCTGGCAATCTTCTGTGCTGTTTTGTTATTTTAATATTTTAAGTGCGTGGTGCGCAAAATATTAATGGCGCCTCCATTAACTCCCTATTAGAGGCAGGTGATAGTGGTGTTGAGAGAAGGATAGAAAGCTCAAATTAGAATGACTTTGAAGTGACAGTTCTAAAATTAAACATTTTTTATTGATGGCGTGTTTGCGGACTAGTTTTAGTCAGCAGTCAATATAGTGTTGACTAAAACTAGCCCGCAAACACCATATTTTATTAGAAAATGTTTAATTTTAGAACTGTCACTTTAAATGTCATTATAATTTGAACTTTAACTTGAACAGAATAAGAACGTTCGTATTTTACGAAAGTTTAGCTAGTTAGCATAAACAACAGAATTGCCTTATGAGTCGATTCGTCTTTGAGTCTACATAGGCTGCTATTTAAGAATCCGGAACTGGCCACTGCATAAATAATATTTAAAAAGAAATTATCACGTTTGAAAATGGAACTCTTTGGCTGTAGAATGCAGGTTATTTCGTCCGTCTGTCAATTGTTTTCATTGTGTGGCGCGATTTCAAAAATTGCGTGTCATTATCACAATGGATTTATCTCGAGAAAATTATCGTGCGATGATTTTTTATGATTTTCGACGTGGTCTAACTCAACAGCAGTGTATCGATCAACTCAGTTCGACTTTTGGGGATAAAGCACCATCGAAGACTACTGTGTATCACTGGTTTAGTGAGTTTAATCGTGGACGTCGTATGCTCACGGACGAAATTAAAGATGGTCGGCCTAAATCAGTTGTTGTGCCACGAAACATCGACGCAGTGCGTAAACTAATAATGCAAGATGTCATGTCATGTGACATATCGAGAGATAGAGGCGATCTTGGGCATTAGTATGACGAGTATACATAAGATATTACACGAACACTTGGCTGCAAAAAAAGTTTGTTCGCGTTGGATACCGCACAACTTGACAATAGATCAAAAACAGGCTCGTGTCGATTGGTGCAAAAAATGATAAAAAAATACAATCGTGGTGCATCAAAAGCTGTATATAATATCTACACAGGTGATGAATCCTGGATTTATGCATATGACCCCGAAACTAAGCAACAGTCAACAGTTTGGGTCTTCCAACATGAGCCGAACCCAACAAAAGTTGCTCGTGCGAAAAGCACTTTGAAGCAAATGGTCGCCTGTTTTTTTGGTATAGATGGACACGTGGCTACTGTACCCCTAGAAAATTGTAAATCTGTTAATTCAGAGTGGTACACGACCATTTGTTTGCCAGAAGTCTTTGCAGAAATCAGGAAGAATAATCCACAACGCAGAATCATTCTCCATCACGACAATGCAAGCTGTCACACTTCGGGTGAAACGACCCGATATTTGGAGGGTGAAACGGTGGAATTAACGGGTCATCCGCCATATAGCCCTGATTTGGCACCCAACGACTTCTTTTTATTCCCAACCGTGAAGAATAAATTACGTGGTCAACGATTTTCAACCCGAGAAGAAGCCGTTGAGGCATTCAAAAATCATGTTTTGGAGATACCGTCTTCCGATTGGAAAAAGTGCTATGAAAACTGGTTTCACCGAATGCAAAAGTGCATTGATCATCATGGCGAATATTTTGATAAGCAATAAAACCATATTTAACAGTCAATGATAGTTATTTTATTTTATTCCGGATACATAAATAGCAGCCCTCGTACTAGTGGTTCGCCCCGAACTGAGATCTCGCGAGTCTCCCATAAAAACAAAAAAAAAATTTAATCTTTGACAAACAAAATAGTGCCACGAAATAAATAACCACATTACTAGACCTACAGCTTCATTCAAATTACAAGATACGGGAGTTCATGTAAATTGGTTAGCTTTTTTGGGGTAAAAACTGCAGTTATTCTGGATTTCAGACTTTTGCCTATATTTGTTTCATCACTGTGGGTTCACTGGTGTACCCTGTGAATTTTGTCAAAGTTTAGTTTTTAACTATGGCTAATAACTAAAAACTATAAGGACTTTGCTAAAAAAAATGAAATCTAAATATTAATGAAGGCCTTTCGTTTGACCTAATGGTCTAATTTTCTTTTTTTTCCCCTCTTGAACCCCAATATCTCAACAACCCCCCAACATTTTTAGCTCATTTAGTAACGCCAAAATTGTGTTGTGATCCTCTGCCTATCTATATATCAAATTTTACGATGATCGGATCAATGCTTCGAAAGTTATCCTCGGATAAACAAACATACATACATACAACGCCGATTTGCCAAAGTTGATTTAGAGATCTCGCTTCGCTCGATCAATAATCAACGCGAGCAGCGCAATACCATTGACATATTATTTCATATTTCATGAGTTTTTCCTCTATGCTCTCTATAAAATGTAAGTATGCTTCAATTGAGTCTACTTTTTGCGTATTTGACGATGCCATGATAGGACAAATAAGATGATGCAATGACTGATATAAAAGTCCGACAGGTGCAAGAACCATGTTCCAAATTCAAAATTGTTCTGAAATACGAAATGTTTTTGAATTGCTCATGAGAGCACGGAGTTCCTAAACTTCTTAATCGCTACAGTATTAATACTTCTTTAATGTGCAATTATAATCTAATAAAATGTTTGTAGAAGTAATTTTGTTTGTCCTGTTGTATGAGATTACTTTTATTAAATTTTATTAACTTCCGCTGTTCAGATTGTTTTCATACGATATAATAAAATGATCCTTACAAAGGACTGCATCGGTCGGCATCAAAAAAAAATTTACATACTTGATTCATTTTAAGGCGCTACTCACACTTGACCAAACAAAAATATAATATCAAAATGTTTTTCTTCGAAAACGAGCTGATGTTTTAAAAGAAACTGCACCTGTATCTCCTCTGTTTATGGGTACTGCCGTACTGTTACAGTTAAAAAACACTGTATACTGAATTATTATTTGAGGGGCACACTAAAAGTTTCCGGAATCAATAAAAAAATACTAATAATGGTCAAAAATGAATTTATTGTTTCTCAAAATAATTCCCTTTGCGTCAATGCACTTTTTCATAAGATTGAACAAATTTTGAAAACATTTGTGCCACTCCACCGGTGGTGACGTCAGATACATGTTATTCATACTCTTCGACAGCCTCTTCTGGTGATGAAAACCGTTGATCGGGTAATTGGTTCTTAATTTTTGGGAACAGAAAAAAGTCACACGGTGCCAGGTCATGACTCTGTATGCTGGATGACTCATAAGTTGTACATTTTTTTAATTTTTTTTATGTCTTGCGGCTTGGGGAACCTGAAAACAGAAGTTATTATATTATTTCACACCATAGGTCTAAAATACATTCAGAAAATCATCAATAAAACAACAAGGAATTAACGCCCTAAAACTTATACACCTTTTAATAGGGGGTAACTAATTAAAGCTATCGATAACACATTCATCAGTATATTGGGGTCACATCCCTAATTGAGTAGCTTAAGTTGAGGTTTAAGAGAAACGCGACCTTAAGGAGTATGATTCACAGTCTATTTTGTTTGACGATTTTGCATTTTAAACAAAACTAACAAAAAACAATAAAATAATACTTGCCGGTGATAGGATATGCCTCCTTTTGTTAAATTTTTGGTTCGGCTATAATATTTACACTCCAAAACGGCACAATATGGCTTTTTTATATTTTTTTGAAGTACGTTTACCCCACAGTAATTGAAACACGACTGAAGTGAGCGAAGCTTGTAGTGCGCGGAACTCCGCGTATAATGCGCGCAGCCAAAGATGAGACTTGACGGATCACGTGGTCATACCTGCGCAGTAGACAGTTTTTAGGCCATTTTGGCGGTATGCGAGGCAAGCGGGGAGGGACGGCGAAGTATGGCGTCCGCGCATGCGCATTCAGTCGTGTGTCGTTCCCCGCAACCCGCGCACAGGCCGCTGTGGTCCCTAGTACTGACGAGTAAAAAGTTGATTGTTGTGTTCATTATTTTTTGTTATAGTTTTCGTTATCGTTTTTTGTTGACTATGCCTCGAGGCAAAACTTTAAAAAGACAAAGTAGGAAGATGTTGTTTGACGTTTATGGCGAAGGAAGCGGAGGAAGGCGTCGGAAATTTGAAAGCGGTACAAAAACGTACCGCTGTTGCCACTCGGACATCACTTAACACGGTGAAGAGAATTGTGAAGGAAGCGAATAGCTACGAATTGCTGCCAGTGTTTCGCACTCCTGGAAGGAAAAGGTGGACCAAATGGGTCCAAATGAGTGGAAAGCGTTATGTGAAAAAACTAAACGAATTGAAAATAAATATATTGAAAGTGATCATATTATTGACGATTTGACTGATCCGGTATTAATAATATCAGTAGAGGATTCGTCCGACGACAGTGACGGTGACACGGAAGACAGCGAAAATAGCTCTAACGAAGACGGACCAGTCACACCACAGAATAGTACAAGTGGGACAGCTCGTGATAGTAGTTGCCATCGCACCCACGAATATATAAGTGGTGTTCGTTTTATACACGATGACGACAGCGATAGCGATTTCGATCTTCAATAAATATATTATTAATCGGAACTCATTATTTTATTTAACTATTTTGAGCGCGACTGTACCTGCGCGAAATCCCCTCTACTAGCATCTGACAGGTCTCATCTTTGGCTGCGCACATTATACTTGGTGTTACGCGGGCCCCGCCTACTTACGACTTATATTGTTACGACTACATCGATCGGACTTGTATGCTTTACTTGAAAAAACAAAGCTTGATATCTGCAACATTTGTTAAACTGACATTCCTAGGGTTGTTATGATACAGAAAAAAATATCGATAGTAATTATCGATAGAAGCTTTGCAGTAAGACCAATTGTTGGACTTTTGAGGGCTCCAACAACCCGTAACGACTGCCATTAGATATTCGTATGGCAGTCGGGACCGACGGCTTAACGTGCTTTCCGATGCACGACCAGACCAGTGCAAAAACCCATATTCATGCATACAAATGTTTGCACTGAGCGAGGATCGAACCCGCGACCTCCTGCGCAGCAGTCGTGTTCACTACCGCTTCGCCACGAAGACTGTCTGCCATAATTATATGTATATTATATTATGATATAATATGATTTATATTATGATATATTATGATCATATATATGATCATATAATATGATTTGGGTGATAAAATGAAACGAATATTTTAATACATACATTTATTTATTCCAAAGGAGTACACCCCAAATCAATATCCGAATCACTTTCAGAATCGCTAGAGCAATCTTGTAAATTTATAATGAACTCTTGTTCGCAAATATTATCAAATCGAACGTCCCGCTCCCAATCTTCTTCCATTAATTTTCTGCATTTGGTAACTACCTTTTTCCAATCTTCTACAGATACATTTTCAACCGCAGTGTTTAGTAACTGCAACATTTTATTTGCCGTGAAAGGCGGTGTTCTGTTATGTTTAGCAGCGTAACCTTGAAAGAAAAACATATTTTAATATCATAAATTATACAGGAGTTAATACATAAAGAATCTGTCTAGCTGAAATTCTTTGGCATTATGCCAACAAACAATGAAAACAAACAATAACAACAAAGAAACTAACAATAATAAATAAACTTAACAGATTAACAGCAATAGTAACAAAAACAAAGTGATGAGAACGGAAAACAAGTGGCGTATACAAGGCGTTAGCACTCGTACTGAGGAGAATGGGTCATGTCAAACAAGATGGTGGCGCGTTGGCGCCATCTTGCGGAAGAAGACACGCCGCGGCCAAACTTCTCTTGAACCCCAAAGTTGTCGGAAGGAATGTTACGAGTAGGTTAGAATATAGATTTTATTTACTCACTATTGTAAATAATGTTAATTTTTTTAAATATTCAATATTGTTATTTTTTTAAATTAATTGATAAATTAATTTTGAATTAAGTTTTATACAAAATATCGATAGTTTATGGTCTGTGGTCACAATGATTCATCACTATAATTAGCTCAGCATGCCCATAAAGTATGACATTGACTGGTACGTTTGTCCGTACTGTTAAATTCAGAACTTCATAGGCGCGATTTTACTGAAAGCTGTCCCAGAGATCAAGCTATGTTTTTTCTAGTATAGATGGCGCGGCGCGGCCTGCGCGCGCGAATGGGTCGGACGAAATCACATTAATATATCGCGCCCTCTCGCACGATTCGCAGAGTTCATCTTCAAATAGTTCAAAGTCCAAACAGGCTAGGTTGATGAGTAGCCGTGTGTACCTATGAGGATACAAGACGAATATACCGATATCGATTATCACCTACCTACTACGGATAACGAAATAGGTACGTCAGGTTATATTTGTAGTGGTCGAAATAAAAAGCTTTTCTTTTCTTTGTTTCTTAACGTATTCAACTCTTAAATACTAAAAAAATATTATATTACTGTAATTTTAATACTGAATTATTATACGACTACAAGGCACACTAAAAGTTTCCGGAATCAATAATAAAAAAATACTATTAGTGGTCAAAAATGAATTTATTGTTTCTCAAAATATTCTCCCTTTGCGTCGATGCACTTTTTCATACGATTGAACCAATTTTGAATACATTTGTGCCACTCCTCCGGTGGTGACGTCAGATACTGTTATTCATACTCTTCGACAGCCTCTTCTGGTGATGAAAACCGTTGATCGGGTAATTGCTTCTTGATTTTTGGGAACAGAAAGTTACACGGTGCCAGGCCAGGACTCTGTATACTGGATGACTCATAAGTTGTACGTTTTTTTTATATTTTTTTTATGTCTGGCGCCTTAGGGAAACTGAAAACAGAAGTTATTATATTATTTCACACCATAGGTCTAAAATACATTCAGAAAATCATCAATAAAACAACAAAAGAAATCAACGCCCTAAAACTTATAAACCTTTTAAAGGGTAACTAAATAAAAGTATCGATTACACATTCATCAGTATATTGGGGTCACATCCCAAATTGAGTAGCATAAGTTGAGATTTAAGAGAAACGCGACCTTAAGTGGTACAATTCACAGTCTATTTTTGTTTGACGATTTTGCATTTTAAACAAAAAACAATAAATTAATACTTACCGGTGATAGGATATGCCACTTTTTGTTTAATTTTTGGTTCGGCTTACACTCCAAAACGGCACAATATGGCATTTTTATATAGTTTTTGAAGTAATTTTACCCCACAGTAATTGAAACACGACTGAAGTGAGTGAAACTTGTAGTGCGCGGTACACCGCGTACATTGTGTTACGCGGGCTCCGCCTACTTACGACTTCTATTGTTTTTTGTGTTCTGTGGGTGTACCTATATTTTTTTCTTAGGACCCATCTAGAACAAAATCAGTGAAGTTATGAACACTTTATTTACCCAATGATCGACACATTGTTCATAACTGACAATCGAGACTAAAGGCCGGTTCCTATATCCGTCTGTAACCGACTACGACTCGTATCTCCTACAGAAAGTGTCAACTTTTGACACGTTTTTAAGGAGAAATGAGTCGTAGCTAGTTACCGACGGTTAGGGGAACCCGCCATTAATCGGTGTATTTCAAACCTATACTTTATGCACCTCAATGAAGGCTTTTCATTCTCGATTTAAAAAAAAAAGTAGTTCCATTCCAACTAGCGTACTAAATGTCGCTGTCTAAACAAGCACCAGAGACATGCTCCCTTAAAAATATATACTTCTAAACTTGCCAAACTGTCAAAGTCGCAAAGACAACATCATAATTTCTAGAGAACATGCCGGCACGAACATCTTCAGGGATTTGCCCCACTGCACGCGCGGCCACCAGACCACCAAGACCGTGGCGTCCACTACCTCGAGAGCTCCTGGACCGAGACCCCCCCGACTTCATCTTCATTCTCCTTCAACGACTTCACCGATCATTAGCAACGTCACCGTCGAAGATCACAAAGGAAAATAATAACATCTAAGACCAGCGTCACGCCAAGACGAAGAAATAGGCCAACGAATAGCTCCGAAGAGCCACCTGCCACAAGCCAGGAAGGCCACAAAGAGCTGAACCCAGAGACCCGGAGATAGTAGTCTCCGTTTGAGTCCGAATTGAAGCCAGGGCGATGCGCTACTCACCTGAGGCCCTTACCTGCAGCTCTAACGCAATAGTTGTGCGTCCAACACGCACACTACTACACGATCGAGCCTGTAGATGACCAGGATTGATTAGAGAACATGCTCACTTCGTTTACGTTTCGACTTGTGTGTGGCAATCAATGTTCTTTTGTGATCGTACTAGATATTTCTTAGACCTGTGCTAGCCTAAAATGGAATCTGACTAATCGATACACTGTATCTTGAATGGATGTTGAAGGTTGTTCTGGAGAAGCTTTGTTCCCTGAAGTTTTAGGTAGGTAGCAGTTTTCTTCAATAAACTTCTGGCAGTATCTTTTAAAACTACGTTTAGAAGGAAAAATGACAAGAACTTAGGTACTTATGTACGTAAAATATTGCCAAAATAACTTACGGTAATTATTTCAACATGATGGCGTCACAATTATTACACGAAAGTGAACTAAAGATATAATAAATCAGACTTCAATATGGACGAAATAGGGTTTACATGTTTAATTGTTTGTATTCATTTTACTCGAACTCCATCCTTAAGAAAACGGTGTCTGCCTTTGTTTTTGCAATAAGATACCACGCACGGTTTAGTCATTTCTACGTAGTTTCTACTATACACATACCCTCCTTGATTTATTTCAAGTTTTGATTGTTAAGGCAATTGACATTGACAATTTACTTTCTTTTGAACACAGAAAGAACACACAAGTGCATGATACTCGGACCAAGTATCAATGGACAGAGTTCTTACAGAGTTGCAGATTTGTATTAGTGTGCGTGACTAGAGATTGACTTCGCTTTCGGTGGAATATCGATATCTATAAAATAATGTATAATTAATATCTATTGAGTATCGATAGATTAATAGTGAAATGAATAAAAAGCTTTTAATTGGAAATAAAACTTTAATATATTTAATATCATGTACAATAAAACAACAATATCCATCATAAAAGATTTTACGCAAATGTTTGATAACTGACCATAGCAAAATCAACATCAAAGATTTACTTTAATTATGGAGCTAGTATTAATTTATTAATAATTTAATGACCTTTAAATAATATTAATTTTGTATACATATTTCTGATGCTGCTTTCAGCGACAGCATTTTTCATTACGACATTTCGTATACATACAATACGGAGCTGCAAATACTTGTCACATATCGATTTTATTTGAGGTAATGTATGATTTTCCAAAAAATTAAAATCAAACACATTCATGTTCATTTAGGCATCGGAAAATATTTTGATGATTTGACGAATCCATAATCTGTAATATTACGTCTCTGATCATTTTATGTACATCTTTGCTGTTGATTTTGCTATGGTGCGTTGTTATCACACAAGGTACATTTTAAGCACACGCGCCGCTTTCCAACGCGCTCGCAATTGTACTCGTATCATTCTTAAATAAATCAGTTTACGATTAGCTTCGGACTCGGGTGGTTATTATTTACCTCATCCTTACAATATCAATATCACTAATATCATGAAATGATAGGGACATCACCTTACATTTCTTTGGTCCTTTGAGCATTTGCGGTGCAAGGACACGTAATTTTTTGATCATCGCGCGTGTAGTTTAATTTACGGAAAAATTACGGGTGCGTTTGTATCGAGAACTTTGGATTGAAGTGTGGAGTATCATTACGTGGGCTCACGCAGAGCTACGGTATCATAATCATCAACGGGCCTGGGTAATATACCAGGGCCTGTCCTCCATCATCAACCCGGCTCACGTTCCGGAGCCTGCGACCATGGCTTGGCAAGCTGGGTCGTTCACCAAGGACTCATCCACTTCGATCGTATCATCGAGTAACGACGACTATCAACGAGTTTCTTCGTGCAGCATTATCAAGTAAGACTGTTCTTTTTATCAAAAAATGGAGGAACTTATAGCTCACCAATCAAACACTATAACACAATTGCAAATCGTCAAATGAAATTTTAAAAAAGATTCCGCGTCTAGAAAGACTTCGGAGTATATCAAAAAAAAGGCTAGATATTTTAGATAACCTCTGGGGAGAGTTCAATCAAAATCACGACGAAATCTCTAAGGGTCAGGGTGAATCTAAGGAAGAATATCTTACAGCAGAAACCTTTGAGATAGGAAAAGAAATTGTATAATGAGTTGAAAAACGCTATTTCATCGTTCGGAAAGGTCTCCGAAAGAGCAACAATGCCAGATGGAAAGGTGGACGAACTTCTATCTCTTCAGCGTGCTCAATTTAGAGCATTCGATCGTCAAATCAGAAGCATAGATTTATTAAAAATAGCAGATAAATGGGAAATTGAGGATGAATTAAAGAGTCTTCAGAAAAAATGGAAATCAATCGACACTCTTCACATACAGATTGATAACATTATATCAGGAGGGGATATCAACTATGAAAATGAATATTTGCAATTTGAAAGGTCATACAAAGATACAAAACGTACACTTAATCAAAAACTAGAGTCAAACATCCACTTGCAACAATGTACGCCAATATTAGAAATACCTTTCTTCAGTGGTAAATATATTAATTGGCCAAACTTTTACGATCTTTTCGTGGAAACTATCCACAATAATCAGAATTTAACAAAGTTCAGAAGTTCCAAAATTTAAAAAGTAAAACGAAGGGTGAAGCAGAACGTCGTATTGCCCATCTTCATTTAACTGCTGATAATTATGAGACAGCTTGGGAAATCTTGGTTCACAGATATAGCAATATCCAGGTGCTGTTCTCCAAAAATGTTGAGATCCTGTTAAATCAACATAATATCAACAAACAGTCAGCGTTTGAACTAAGAAGAATGTATGACACAACCAACGAGTGCATTCACGCTATCCACAATCTTGTCGTGGATACACCAGCGTGGGATCCGCTAATTGTACATCTTTTGTGCAAGAAGCTGGACCCGCAAACATACACGGACTTCAAAGAAAATCGGACGGCACCCAGAGAGCTGCCCACCTTTGAAGGATTTATGAGTTTCTTAGAAAGAAAATTTATGGCACTCGAACCTGTCTTCAAAAAGGAAAAAAAATTACAATCTACATCTTCATCAAACAATCAGATCAAACGTGCAAATCCGTATCAAACAAAGGCGCCATACAACAATATACATCAACAACCTAATTCTCAAATGGATAAGAACTTTCAAGTCATGGCCACAAATATCAGACGATGTTCATTATGTAAAATGAATCATGATTTATTTACATGCAAACAGTTTCTTGGGATGACACCTGAAACACGAATCAAAACCGTTCTCACGCTACAGGTTTGTAAAAACTGCTTGTATAAGCACTATGGCAAGCCGTGCACTTCTGTGAAACATTGCAAAGAGTGCAGTGGAGAACATAATACAATGTTACATGATCCTGCACGTGCAAGTTCGTCGGTTCCCATGTCAAAAGCAAATCAAAAGAATGTTTATCATGTAGGATTGAAGGCCAAGGAAACTCTTTTACCTACTGCATGGGTATATTTAAGGGCAGCCAATGGCACACTAGTTAAGGCCCGTGCACTTTTAGATCAAGCTGCTCAGGTTTCAATCATATCAGAAAACCTTGTATAAGTACTTGGGCTCAAGCGCTACAATACAATGCTATCATCTCCGATCACTGGTATCGATCTGTGCCAGAAGAAATGCAACGGAGCGGTATCAATTGAAATCGTATCAATGCATCAAGAATATCAATATCAAACGGAGGCGCTTATAGTATCGAAGGTCGCTTATGACCTGCCGAACGCCTCATTCGATCATAAACCTATGCCACACCTTCAAGAGATATCATTGGCGGATCCAAGATTCAACGTCTCCCAAAGAGTTGACATACTACTCGGCGGCGACGTATTCTGCGACGTCATTATGAAAGGCCTTGTAAAGGGCCCCCAGGGACACCTATTGTACAAGAAACCAAATTAGGGTGGATCATATCAGGCAGTGTATCCCCACTGCCATGCTACACAGTAGCACACAATATCAATATCAATGAAGAATCATTATCAGTATCAAGCACAATCGATTTATCGAAATATTGGGAAATCGAAGATATCAATAACTCTTTACAGACTTTGACAGAGTCAGAGAAGTATTGTGAGGACTTTTATCAAAAAACTACACAACGTTTGGAAGACGGAAGGTACATATGTTGTAGCGATACCAATGAAACCAGATTATGAAAAGCAACTGGGATCGTCGAAGACTAAGGCTATCGCTCAATTCAAGCAATTAGAAAATCGTCTAGCCAAAAATACATCATTTTCACAGAGTTACAAGCAATTCATGCAAGAGTATCTCGAATTGGGCCACATGCGTCAGGTCATTATACCTAATGATCAAGCACATTATATACCTCACCATGGAGTATTAAGGTTGGACTCACAGACTACGAAACTTCGGGTAGTGTTCAACGCATCATCAAATGGCAAAAGCCTCAACGACCTTATGCACGGTGGTCCCAATTTACAGCAAGACTTGCAAGGTATCATTCTTAATTGTAGAACCTACAAATATGTCATCACTGCAGACATCGAAAAGATGTTTCGTCAGTTTCTTATCAGGGAAAATGATCAACATTTACAATGTATCATTTGGAGAGAATCACCTCATGAAGAAATTCATGTATTTCAATTATGCACCGTTTCCTACGGTACAAAGGCAGCACCGTGGTTGGGAATGCGTTCCTTGCGACAACTCGCCAAGGACGAGGTCAAAAATTACCCTCTGGCTGCCAAGGTAATTGAAACATCATGTTACACGGATGACATTTTGACCGGAAGTAACTCAATAGATCATGCAAAAAAACTACAGCAGGAGCTTGTCAGTATTTTCTTATCGGCAGGAATGAATTTACGAAAATGGAATAGTAACAATGCACAGCTGTTAGGAAACCTAAAACCTGATCAACACAACAACGCTTTGGAATTTAAATCAACAGAGTCTAGAAAAACACTCGGTCTCAAATGGAACCCGGTAACAGACAGCTTCACGTATCAAAATCAGATAACCGAAAACAGTGACAAACATCTTACAAAAAGAGAACAGTTATCAGAAATATCAAAGATATTCGACCCATTAGGCTGGCTATCATCAATATCAATTCGCGCTAAGCTTTTATTCCAACAGACATGGAGTAAGAAAATGACATGGGACGAAAAGGTATCATCAGACATACAAGATCAATGGATTCAATTACGAGGCGACCTCATAAACATCGACACATTGCAAATTTCTCGTCATCTAGGTGACACACAACAGACATGCTATATACATGCATTTTATGACGCTTCGGTAAATGCATATGCTGCTGTTCTATACCTAGTGACACAAAATGATAAAGGTGAGTTTACTTCGAGATTGATAGCAGCAAAAACAAAATTGGCTCCATGTGCAAAAAAGATAACATTACCAAGGTTGGAGCTTTTAGGAGCGCTCCTTCTATCAGATTTAACCAAGATAGTTTTACAATTCTTTTCGGGTACCAATATCAAACTACATGCCTGGTCAGATTCAATGATTGTTTTGGGCTGGCTACATGGAGACATCACACGTTGGAAACAATTTGTAGCGAACCGCGTGAAACAAATATCAGAAGTAATTCCTCCCAAATGCTGGCGACACGTAAGGTCAGAGGATAACTCAGCTGATTGTGCCACCCGTGGGTTAACAACATCTCAATTATCAGAGCATAAGCTGTGGTGGGTGGGACCCGAATGATTACTTACATACAAAGCAGATGAATCAAAAATCAATTATCAAAGTCCTAACATTGACACAAAGAAGGCAGATGTGTACGCCACTTTAGAGCGCGATGATAACTTAACAATTGTAAATGAAGTAATATCAAAACATAACTCACCGACACGAGTTACTAAGGTATTCGGCTGGGTGTTACGTTTCGTCAGGTGTTTACGAGACAGAACTCATGCATCGCACGATAAGATGCTGACCTCGGATGAAATAAACAATGCACGGACAACCCTTATCTAGGCAGTTCAAGGACAGGACTTCATGGATGATTTAGATTATATCAAAGAGCATGGACATGTCAGTCAAAAAAGCAAAATCTTATCATTAAATCCGTTTCTTGACGATCGAGGCCTTTTAAGAGTTGGAGGAAGACTGCACAATGCAGATATCAGTAATTCTGCAAAGCATCCTCTAATCTTATCATGTCACAGCCGACTCACAGATCTCGCCATTCATCAAGCACACGTGACTACTCTTCACGGCGGGCCTCGACTACACTATCATATATCAGAAATCAATTTTGGATCATTAGCGGAATACGCACCGTAAAACGTCAGTTGAGGCAATGTGTACGTTGTCGAAGGTTCAGTAGCGATAAAAATCAACATATCATGGCAGACCTACCTCAACCTAGGGTCACTGCCTCGCGCCCCTTTACACATACAGGGGTCGACTTCACTGGATTCGTGGAACTAAAGATAAATAAAGGACGTGGTATAAAAACTTGCAAAGGATACATTGCAGTTTTTGTATGCTTATCTACGAAGGCCATACACCTAGAATTGGTATCAGATCTAAGCACACCTACATTTTTGGCAGCATTTCGGCGATTCTGTGCACGGCGTGGTGTTCCTAGTCACATGTACAGTGACAACGGGACCAATTTTACTGTAGCAGATCGTCTGCTGAAACAAGAATATAAAGAGATCATACAGAATATCAACTCGGATTTCTTTAATATCATCAATGATTGTAACATCACTTGGCACAAAAATGCACCCTGCTGGCCTTCAGCTGGTGGCTTGTGGAAATCAGCCGTCAAAAGCATGAAGTATCATCTAAAACGCGTTCTTGGAGACCAGAAGCTAACATATGAGGAATTCACAACATTACTTTATCAGATCGAAGCATGTTTAAACTCACGACCATTATGCCAACTCACTGAGAGTCCTGATGACGACTATCTCAATCCTGGACATTTCCTTGTCGGTGGTCCACTTCTATCACGACCACAGACAGAGCCTGATTCTATCACTTTATTAAATCGATGGCAATTAATTCAAACCATGAACAAGCATTTTTGGAAAGATGGTCGACAGAATACCTACAACAACTACAGACCAGAACAAAGTGGAGAAATCATAATGAAAATTTAAAGGTTGATGACATCGTCCTTATCAAAGAAGACAACATGCAAGTATGCTCTTTGCCGCGTTCAAGATTTACACCAAGGTCAAGATGGCTATGTCCGCGTGGTAATAATAAAAACCAGTAGTAACATAATAAAACGTCCTGTCAGCAAATTAATTGTCCTACCCTATCAGAGAAGGCGATGAAAACAACGATCAACAAGTATCAGATCAACCTAACAGGTCAAATGACACCATCGACTTCAGATCAACCAAACAGAATGCAGTTGCGACCTCGACTAAGAAAAATAAACTACAAGAACTTTTTTATTACTATGCTAGTAATGTTCGCAACAATGATGATATCACCAAGCGTTCAACTAACATCAAATCAAGCATATTTCAATATATCAGCATTGAACAGCAGTCAAAACCTATTTTTTTGACAGAATATCAAACTTACAATTTATCAAGGACGAATGGAAGCTAATAGTCTACTATAATATGACGACTTATTGGCAAGGAGTATCAAATATATCAACTTACATCAATCATATCAAGAAGTTATCAAAGGGAGAAAGAGCACAGTATCAAAATCTTATAACACAGCTAGACCACGAAATGGAAGAAGTTGAGCATTATAACAAGCTATTATTGGATCAACACGTACGTAGACCAAAAAGAGGACTAATAAACGGAGTTGGATACCTCGCTAACTCGTTATTTGGCGTGTTAGATGACAGATTTGCGGAGCAGTACAAGAAAGATGTGGAAATAATTGTTATCAACGAAAATCATCTGCAAGATCTAATGAAAAATCAAACATCTGTTCTAGAGTCCGAATACAACCTTTTAAAAGGAATGAAAAGGCAATGGCAAAACAAATCAAATTTATCAAAGAACAAATTCATAACGTATCATTGGCAACACATCGCGTACAGTATGACAGCGAAGTTAGACTTTATATCACGGCATCGGCATTGACAGCCAACATCTTTTTATCAAACCTTAGAGGAATGCAACAAACCCTTATCAGTACAGTGACAGATATAAGTCACGGACGCATTAATCCTCACTTATTGTTGCCCGAGGAGATGGAGCATCAGCTGAACATCATGTCAGGACAGCTCTAGGGAGATCTCGTGCTACCTGTTAATCAATATAACCTCAAGGACGTGTACAGATTTTTGAAAGTAGCAGTACTCATTTGGAAGGATATCTCTTGATTGAAATTAAGATTCCGCTCTTGAATAGCGACATGTATGAGTTGGACAGAATTATTACTATCCCACAAAATAAGGATAATAAATCTTTGTACATATCACCAATCAAGCTTTACATAGCATACAACTTGAAAAAGGACAGTGCTTCCTTTCTATCTGACAATCAATTTCAACAATGTATTCACGCACCTGATGAAAGAATATTATACACATAACAACTTTTTCAGCAAGGTAAACATCGAATCAAAACTTGAAGCCCAGAGGTATCTGACTTAAATAAAATCATGGATACCTCAGGCTTATCATCAGATGAAAGTTTCGATCTGACTGCAGAGGTGGATTGGGATGAGCTTTTAAGTCAAATTAAACTTATAAAAGAACAGTCTTCCGCCTACCAACTTAATGTTCATGACGTACATCACTACGTCATGACGTATGTTATCATTTGTATCATCGTCGTCGGAGTCATCATAGCCATTGGTTGGAGGTTGCGAAGGAAGCGCAGCCTCGCCATGGCACGCCAGGAGCCTGTGGTCTCGTACGAGGCCCCGCAGCCGCGCCTAAGCAGTGTGAGTGAAGTGCGAGTGTGTAGTGAGAATGAGCCACAGTTCAGTGTGAGAGGGGTGAGCACGAGCACATCCCCTATAGTTTTTAAATCAAAACTTTATCAAAGTGCTCTAGAATAGATTTAGTATATTTTTACTAACGAACAATATTGTTTATCATCCTTGTTTGTCTATCATCATCTAACAATTCAACATTATATCATGTATGTAGGTAGCCTATTTTATCATTTTTCTTATATTAGTTTTCAAAACTTGACAATACCTCTTGTCCGAGTGGCCAGGATGTACAGTCAAGGTACATTTTAAGCACACGCGGCGCTTTCCAACGCGCTCGCAATTGTACTCGTATCATTCTTAAATAAATCAGTTTACGATTAGCTTCGGACTCGGGTGGTTATTATTTATCTCATCCTTACAATATCAATATCACTAATATCATGAAATGATAGGGACATCACCTTACACTGCGGTCCCTATATCTTCGGAACCCTTGAACCCATTTGGTGGTTATTCGAACTTGTAAATTCTATTGAACTAATCTATCAACTTACAAACCATTCGCAAGTTATCGTCAGACAAATATACATACAAACATACAAACGCCGTTTTGTCCCAGTGGACTCGGAGACTTCACTTCGCTCGGTCAAAAATTATTTTAAAAACATGACTGCCATGAATAAAATGTTTGTTTTGCACAATAAGGTGGAACACAGAAAGTCACATACACACATACATAATATTTACCTACCCACGTACATACATGAACTTAAAAACATTACACTCCTTTCTCAGTCGTTTAATAATAAAAACATGGGCCATGTTACGTAATCTACGTAAACTTTATTTTATATATTAAAGGTACTGCAAAATTTCAGCGAAAAGGAATGATTGTTGGGGTCAAATCCCTTATTGATCAATATATATTTGAAAAACTTACCGGTTGATAGTGTATTGGATATCCTTCAAAAATGAACACGACATTTTTCCACATTAATAAAAAAATAAGATAATAAACAGTGATTTCTTTAAATTTCTTTAAAGTTTTAAAACACGTATCGCAATGTTTTGACCGACTAGTCGGTCATAAACTAGTACGGCTCACACCTACAGTGCGGCGTTGCCAAACGTACATCAACTATCTCTTTTACTCATAGCCACGCTCTGTGGGATAAACAAGGATACATTACTAGTTGTGTGTTACCCAGATATACAAATTCAAATTCGTTTATTTACACTTAAATATAACTTTATAGAATTAATCTAAAACGCTATATCTAAAACTACCACAAGAAAAAATACAAATTATAATATAGGATACATTCATTTTGAAACTTACATATTTAAGTTCAAAAAGGTACACAAAAACACTTAGAAACAAATAAAAGTGGCAACGCCCTATGACTACGTCTATTCTCTCGGTTAAGCTGCAACGGCCTCAGAGGCCAACAGCAAGATTAGTCCATTCGAAAAAAAAACTACGTCTATTTTGATTATTCGTCTGAGGCATGATACGTATGAAAATGATTGCTATTTTTAAAAATGATTTGCATATGATCATGAAAAATGACAGTGATTTAATTTGATGACTTTGTTTTCTAAAATGACAGCCAGAAGTGTGTTTTGTACGGTTATGTGTTGCCATGAGACCAATATTTTTTTCATGAGCATATTATATTAAAAACGAAACAATATGATACGTCGATTACTGGTGCTCTCCGTAGGCATTATATTCTCTTTGACTGGTACTTGTCGAAGACTGATGTCATCACCCTACAACGTTTAGGGTAATGCACAGAACGTGTGTCATGCATGATGTTAGTCAGTCAGTCCAGTACAGTCAGCAGTCAGTCAGTTTTTTGACTTTTTTCAAATAAGTCAAAAAAGAAACAATAAGTCAAAATCAAAAAAGAAGTTTTAAGACAAAAAAGTTTTTTGTTTGATTGATGATGTCGAGGAATTGATTGATTGAGGAAGTCGATGATTTCCTACCTATCATGTTTAATAATTATTTATCAAGTTCAAGAATTTCTAAATCCCTCATAATCTTATCGTGATAAAGCTTGCATTGTAAGGGAGCCGTCGTAAATCCACGTTTTTCTATGGTTCTGTGAAGAGTGAACTTACAAGTATGTGGTCCCGTTTCGTGATGTCGCAAGTGAAGCACAACTCGTACTTCCTCTGCGGCGTGGCGCTCGGGTTGTGGGTGTCGCTGGCGGTGATCCCCCTGGACGAGGAGCCGGGGTGCGTGGTGGCTAGGGGCGCCGCGGGGGCTGGCAGCGTGGCGCCCGACGAGTTCGAGCCGCAACGCGAGGAGCGCCCGCTCGGCCCCGCGGGCCAAGCCGCCGGACGGAGCGTGCAGCGCCCTCGATACTACAGCACAGAACTCGGCATGAGAGGTACTTTCTAAAATTCATCTTCATAACTTCATTAAATGAATAGCTCCAGCCACTTCTTATGGCCATTTCCCTTTGTTCTTGCTTTTGTTTTCAAAACAACATTGTACACAATTAATTATATAGCTATTTCATAATATTTGACATTTAACATTGTTGATGATCAGGGTCTCTCCTGAGTGGAGTGCTGAGCTCAGAGGATGCATTGAAGACACAGGTGGCAGCTCTAAACCAGACGATGGCTCGGCTGCAGCCAGCGCTTAAGTTCTTCATCACGGCCAGTGCCATGAGCTCTGTGCCAGGACTTGCCAATGTTGTTGGTGAGTGTCACTTGAGACAGTATGGTCACTACAGCTATAGCCACACCATAAATAGATACAAGAACACTTTACTGTACATAACTATTATCACAAGATAATACATAGATTATAATGCATATAAACAAGTGTACAATATATTAACTAGGTAATGGCACTTTATACTTGTTTGCCCTTTACCAGCATTGCAAATTGAGGGCACTTTTACAATAAAAAATAATCAATGAACATTCTAACATTATTAGTACCTATGTTTACATGTTTACGCGGAGTAGGTGTAGCTCGTATCATTTTAATTTGTTTACTATCATGGAAAATACCAATAGAAATGTACATTGTATATCTATTTATTATTAATTTATTTAAAAACAACTAAAATTGAAAGCCAATTAAGTAAAATGCTATTTCTTTAGCACTATTAAAACTCTAATTTAATACTAGATTGAATTTAAAAAAGTAAGAATCTTTATTCATTAAAATCACAAGGATCACTTTGAAACGTCAATTTTACTGCCTGTTCCTTCGCGACCAAGCCAGGAAAGAAAGCCAAGAAACAAGGCTGGTTGTTTTTTAATGATCCTTTTAGAATACTAACAATACAGAAAATAAATTATGTCTAAATTGTAACATTTTGAACGAGTTGGAGCAATTTCAATCCCAAGCTTCTCTATCATATAAATAATCCGATATTTTAATAGGCTTTTTTATAAAGATTTTTTTAATTACGATTTTAAATTTGATAGTTGTCAATTATTGTACATGGGAGTTTGTATAAAAGCGAACATTGCCCTTCAAACGATTTTGTTTAAACAACTTTATGGAGTCTACAAGTGGCAACAGCAAGTTTATCTTTGTTTCTAGTATTAAAATTATGATTATCACTATTTTCTTAAACAAATTAATATTTTCATGAACATACATCAGATTTTCATAGATGTATTGACAAGGGAATGTCATAATATTTATTTCTTTAAATTATTGCGTAATGATTTTCTGGGCTGAAGGCTTTTCGTGCAATTTATAATATAGGCCATATTATAAATTGCACGACCAGCCCTCTTCTGCAGCACAAAAACGGTGTTTATATCTGCAGCACTCCCCCACAGCAGTATACCGTATGACATAATGCTGAGGAAGTAGCTGAAGTAAACTAGTCTAGCTGTGTCTTCGTCTGTAAAAAGACGGATCTTTTTGACTGCGTATGCCGCAGAACTAAGTCTCTTCGACAACTTATCAATGTGAGGGCTCCATTGAAGCTTATTATCTAGGGTTATACCTAAGAATATGGTGGTGTCCACAAGAGCCAACTCCTCGTCTTTGATTTTTATATTTGCTTTAACTTGTGTAACGTCAGGTAGTATAAATCTAATACACTTTGTTTTCTTTTCATTTAGAAGTAGATTGTTTCATTTAGAAGTAGATGCATTGAACCATTTACGACCTTAGAGATTGCAGCAGCTTACCGCAAATTTAGAAAAACAGCAACAAATGTTTCATAAACAACTTTATAATGTTGTGAAAGCTAGTTTTATAGTTAGCTCAAAATTGGCAAAGGCATTAAAACCATTTGCCGAAGGAGAATTTATCAAGGAGTGTATGTTAGAAGTTTGCGGTATTTTGTGTCCTGAAAAGAAAAATGAATTTGAAAAAATTAGTTTGTCAAAACGAACTGTTGTTCGACACGTATATAAATGATGGCTAATGATATAAAAACAACATTGACTGACCGTATGGCTGGTTTTGAATGATTCAAAACCAGTATTAGACAATTTCCATAGCATTAGACGAGAGCACCGATTTGTCTTGACACAGCTCGACTGGCTATATTTATTCAAGGTGTTGATAAGGAGTTCACTGTTACTGAGGAATTGCTTGCTTTACAGCCGCTAAAAGGAACCACTACAGGAGAGGATATTTTTATTGAAGTTCAAAAGGTATTCACAAGTTTTGGCTTGCCATGGTCAAAATTAATTGGAGTATGCACTGATGGTGCACCTTCTATGGTCGGCTTACGTAAAGGTTTCATCGGAATTTTGAATGAAAAAGCAACAGAAGTAAATGTGCAAAAAGATGATTTGATAGTCCTTCATTGCATTATCCACCAACAGAAATTGTGTTCTAAGTCCATTCGACTCCAGAATGTGGTAGTAAAAACCATCAACTTTATTCGATCCCTAGGGCTTAACCATCGTCAGTTCAAGGCGTTTTTGGATGAAATATTAGCTGAATATAACGACGTAACATATTAGTTTGAAGTCAGATGGCTAAGCAAAAGACAAATGTTGAAACAGTTTTACGAGCTTAGAAATGAGATAGCAGACTTTATGAAAATAAAAGATAAACCACTATCTGAATTAAGTGACCCAAAATGGATATGTGACTTAGCATTTCTGGTCGATCTTACAGGCTATTTGAATGATTTGGATGCTGTCTGGTAACAGTTACCATTTCAGCACGCTCTCTGCGTATGAAAATATTGCTTATGCTCAATATGCTGAAGAACTCAAGTTACTGTCAGAACAATTTTCGAACAGATTTAGCGACTTCAAAAACATGGAAGACTGTTTCAGTTTATTTGCTACTCCTACAAAATGTAATGTACAAAATACACTTACAAATGGAGTTGATCGAGATTCAAGAAAACTCACTCCAAAAATCCAAATTTGAAGACGTAGAGTTGTGCGATTTCTACAAAAGATACCTAGACAAAGACAATTTTCCGCAGCTTAGTAAATTCGCAAGAAAATTGATTTGTGCGTTTGGCAGTACTTATAAATGCGAACAGTTCTTTTCATTGATGAAAGTTAATAAATCAATACATCGTACAAGACTGACTGACGATAATTTGGAAAATTCTTTACGTCTTTGTATCAGTGGAATTAATCCAAATATCGATGGATTAGTTTCCCCAATTCAAGCTCAAGTGTCTCATTGATTTCGGTGTATTTAACTTTCATAGTTTGTAACAATTGCAAATTTAACGATTTAATAATAATGAACCATTTTTTAAAATTTCATCTTGTTATTTTAATAAATTGTACTATAATAACATTGTCGTATTATTTCATGTCTAATATCTATCGTAAAAAATATTACTACTTTAAAATGAACTAAGTACTTTTAAACGCGGCCCGCGAACGTATTTGTACGTAAAGTTTGGGCCTCAACATGTCAAATGTTGGCCATACCTGGTTTACATCGTCAATATTGGTTTGTCGTCGCTTTAATTTAAATAAAAGTTGCGTGTCATCTGCAAACAATACTACCTCATGATAGTCCCATACAAGATGGGGAAGATCATTAATATATATACTAAAAACAAAAATGTTACCAGAATTGATCCCTGTGGTACACCCATTTTAAACAGTGACCCCGGAGAACGCTTCACATTCACGTCAACTCTGCACTCTGCCACTTAAATAAGAAGTGAGAATGTCTAGAGCAACGTTCCTAATGCCTAAATGGTGTAGTTTCCTGATCAATGTGTCATGGTCTACAGTCTACACAATCAAATGCCTTGGACAAATCACAAAAAACACCTAAACCGTTATGAGACTTCTCCCAGGCATCAAATACGTGCGATATTAACTCAATACCAGCATCAGTGGTTGAGCGACCCCTGGTAAAACCGAATTGTTCATGATGCAGTAAATTATAAGAATTGAAATGTCTAAGCACCAAAATATGGTGCACCTATGGTTTAAATTATTATTATTTATTGACTTTTTGTTACCACTATTTGTTAAAAATGTTTTTTTTTTGCCTTTTGAATACTAGAGATTTCCTCTATTGTCTTGTCATAAAATTTAAATGACTTGGAATAATTTCCAGTCCATTTTTACTAACAACATTGTTAGTTATTTTTTTTTCAACCTATGTCATCCCACTGCTGGGCAAAGGTTTCTCTCACTGTCTGCCAGGACTTTCGCTCGCGTGTCAAATTCCACCAATCCGTCTCAAAGGCATCGAGATCGTCGCGCCAGCGTCTACTAGGCCTTCCTCGGCGCAGTCTCTCGTCTTCAGGCACCCTCTTCGTGACGATCGTTGCCCATCTGTCCGGGTGCATTCGTCTTACGTGGCCTGCCCAATCCCATAGAGTTAATTAAATGAATTAATTTATTATTGCATGATATTGTATGCAAAATCATATTCAGCTTATATCTTAGGTAATTTTCTGGCTGTGGCAAGCTGTTGCTATAAGGGCATTGTGAACATTACAATTTTATTAATTTGTAGTGAACACAGAGTATCCAAGTATTTAATAAGTTCTGATTTGTTCACATTACCCCTATTTCCAAGCCAAATAATCAGATTAGATTGATGTCAAATATGTACTTTGCTATTATTTGCATAATTTCATGCAGGCTAGAATTAGGTAGACAATCTTTTATGACTGAAGGTCCCAATTTCATAGTTAATAATTGGCCCATATTTTTCTAATTTCATCGCTGAACATAATAGTTTTATGAACATTTTTATTTAAAATTATGGATCTGACACACAGCTTGGAAGCGGGTGAGGCAGGGCACACTGGCTCTGGATTCTCAGAGCGCTGACAATCTAACATATTTGATTGGCCACCAATGAATCATAACGCTCCTTGTTGCTTTACGATAATTTAAGTAACTCATCCATAGCCAGTGAGTACTTTCTTATTGCTTCCTGAGACGTCTTATAGCGACTAGTAATGCAGCCCAAGGACTCCTCAACGCTGGCAAGTTCTGACTGGAGCTGCTGTATGTCAGTTTCATACGTTATTTTATTATTTCCTAATTTAATTGTACACATTTGCAACTCATCTAGTATTCTAATGACTAATAACTCGAATGAACTACAATATCTATTCTATGTGTACTGACCCTCATGTAACTGATAATTATTATCTTTTTGAGAATAAATGGATATTAAACCTAATTTAATACGCTTTCACAGCTTGAACCTTTAAATTATTGAAAGGTTCAATGATCAGAGGAAAACAGGTTATTTGTACTGAGTCATATTTTTGTTAAATTAAGGGAATGAAAGTGATTTGTCCTAAAACATGTAGTACGTTTATTTCAGGTTTCACAGACACTCGGGAGATGCTGAAGCCGTTCCACGCACTCAAGTATTTAGCTGACAACTACCTTGAGGAGTATGACTTCTTCTTCCTGATCTCTGATGGAGCGTTCGTGAACAGCAGGCGGCTGACAGAGCTGGTCTCCAAGCTGAGTGTCAGCCAGGACGTGTACATGGGAACTATTGCTGAAGACGATAGCCATTACTGCTCTCTTGGTAAAATCACTATTTTATTACATTATCATTATTTATTTATTATTATTATTTTTTTACATTTTATTTTATTACTCTTTACTGCAGTATTCAAATGTTATTTGTTATTTTTCTGGACATTTCACATATCAAAAATCAAACCAAATAATTGTTATTTCAGGAAGATTTACAAAGCTTAGGGTCCGTTCAAGTATTACGTAAGCAGATTTATTACAATTATTACCCCTCCCCCTCCCCCCATACTTACGTAAACATTGGATATATGCATTTTTCTTTTAATGTAAGTATTCTGTTTCCTTATTGGTTCATGAGCAGCAGTTATAATTCTAGAAATAAGAAAAAATAAGCTTAGGATAGAGGACTTCAACACACATAATATTCATTTAAACAAACTTATTGACGCGGTATTCAACATAGAGTTTGTAATATTATTACGAACAATAAAGTAATATTACGAACAATATTACTGCTGCCGTCATCACCATTTAGACACCCCCCCCCCCCCCCATGTCATCAAAAATAAGCAAAGCATAGACCCCCGCCCTCCTACAGTGCTTACGTAATACTTGAACGGTCCCTTACAATACTAGATGGCGCTGTGTGTATAACGCCATCTAGCCCCAAACTAAGCAAAGCTTGTACTCATACTATAATAGGAACTAGAAAACTGATAATACATACATATTATTAAAGAGAAACAACCAGACCCGGAACAGAGCGAGAGAGAAACGCAATGTGGCAGTTTTCAAAGCGCTTTCCTAGCAGCGTCCATGTGCTGGCCATATTTGACAACTCGTACTAAAGGCGGAGGGCCAAGGCGGATTGCATCCTAGATAGACCATACAGTGTTACATCATAATTGTTTTGTGTCAGAGAGCGGCATCATTCTGTCAAACTCAGTGCTGCGCGCGGTGCACGGCGAGCTGGACTGGTGCGTGCGGAACTCGTACTCGCCGCACCACCACGAGAATCTGGGCCGCTGCGTGCTGCACGCCGCGCACCTCTCCTGCACTCACTCGCACCAGGTACACCACGCCACTCCTGATCACTGCTGCTCCAACTGAACCTGTCTGACTAACTGGCCTGTTGTGCTTCGACAGGGCGAGAACTACCGGTCGGCCCGGCTGGAGGGCGGGCAGCTGCAGCCGGAGCTCGCAGACGCGGTGAGCGCGCGCCCCGCCAAGCCCGAGGACATACACCGTCTGCACGCGTACGTGTCACGGGTCTGTGCGCTTCATCTATTTGTTTGGCTCATAGGTGGTTGGTAGTGAGTGAGGGCTGGTTGTATTGTATATGTGTTTGTGCGGCGCAGGTGCAGCTGGAGCGTGCGCGGAGCTCCATGGTGAAGCTGCGCGTGGACATGTGGAGACTGGCACCGCGACACCCGCCGCACTACCGCAACGCGACCTGGCCCGCCGGCCTGCGTACCGACCCCGGCCTGGCGCCGCCCGCACCCGACACCAGGTACGCAACCACCGCATGCGCCCGACATCAGGTGCGCACCGACCCCGGCCTGGCGCCGCCCGCGCACGACACCAGGTGCGCGACGACCCCGGCCTGGCGCCGCCCGCGCCCGACACCAGGTGCGCAGCGTCCGTGGCAGTAAAATTGACGTTTCAAAGAGAGATTAAGGATTTTAATGAATAAAAACATTTTGATTAGATTAGAATGTTTATAACAGTGTATGTGTTCAGGTTTGACCACTTGCGCTGGACGCTCTTCAACGCGAGCCACGCCTTCATGCCGGACGAGCTGCGCGCCGCGGCGCCACTGCGCGCGCCCGCCAAGGACGCGCTCCAGTTGGTTGTGGACAGCGCGAGCGCGTGGGCGCGGCGGCGCTGGGCGTGGGCACGCGGCGTGGCGCTGGTAGAGGGCGCGTGGCAGTGGGACCCGCCCGCCGCGCTGCGCTACCGGCTGCTGCTGCGACTATCCGCGGCCGAGGGCGCCGCCGCGCTGCGGCTGGTGGAGGTGGCGCGGCCGCTCGGCAGCGCGCGGCTTGTACCGGCGCGCTATGTCACGGAGAGCGCGCGCGTGCACCTCGTGCTGCCGGTGCCGCTGTCGCTCGGCTCGGCGCCCGCAGACTGCGCCGCTTTCCTGGCGCGGTACCGCGCGCTGCAGCAGCGCGACTCCAACACGCAGCTGTATGTGGTGTCCCTGCAGCCCGGCGACATGAACAGCACCGCCGCAGCTGCCCTGCTGGCGCCGGTGCGCGCCGGCGCCGCGGCCGCGGGCGCGGAGCTGGCAGAGGGTGGGGAGCTGACGGCGGGGACGGGCGGCGAGGTGGTGGAGTACGCGCGCGCGGGGCTGGCGGCGGTGCGCGCGCTGGGCGGGCGGCTGCCGCCCGACGCGCTGGTGCTGGTGGTGGTGCCGCATTTGGAGTTCAACCAAGACTTTCTCAATAGGGTGAGCGAGCGCTGAACCTTCTCAATGATTTATCCTAAATTCAGGTAAAAAAATAATTTTATGAAATAAAATTCAGTCAATATCAAGTTTAAAGATGCAATTCGATGTAAAAATGTTGTCCTGCCGAAAACAGGGTCTGTTTTTTAGACCTTAAATAATTGTAATACATCGTTTATGTATTACAATACAGATGCCAGGTCTATGTCAGCGCACCTACTCCATCATAGCTTAACTATAGTTTGACCAAAAGCGCTATACCGCTCCTTACGAAAGTGCGGCGAGGTGGGGGCCGAGGAAAAAAGAGCAAGAGTACACATGAGATCGATATTGTCCGATATATCTCAGGATATATGTTATATTTATTATAACTAAATTATCTACAGATATTCTGATTTTCTTTATAGCTTTCTCTGTCTGCTTTTCGTTTCTTAAAATATACGGCCACTTTAAAAATGACGGTCTTGACATCACGAGATAGCGCTCGACCCATCTTTGGATATTTATCTCGTGTGCGTCTGACATAGACCGTCCGGTACAAAAGCTACCTACCGCCGTGAGCGTTGACGGCAGACTGATAGATCGGAGCGGCCGACACTTTCCCCCCCCCCCCGTCTCGCCGCGCGCTTTCCTCAGGAGCGGTACAGCGAGCGGTTTCGGTCAAACTATACCTCCTAAATATATTTAGTCACTACGCTACGCTAGGTATAAATAGTACCTAGTATTTATTAAAACTGTCAGATCAGAGGTGCACCATCCCAGTATAGCACCGTACCTATGTAGTAGTTAGTAATGTTCTGGAGTGGCACAAGAAAACGGTAATATTTCACGTAAACTGTTTATTCACGATATTAAACACGCTTCGCGCCAGCGTCTTAGTCGCGCTGCGGATTAATGGGCACTAATTGTCAATAGTATTTTTCAAACTTTCACGATCACTGTACATAATTATTGATTAAAACAGTCATGCAACAGTCATGGTCTCGGGCTGAGTCAGCCCGAGACCATGACTGTTGCAACACAGCCGAAACGTCGGGATAACAAATAAAAAAGATACATACGCGATAAATACCCGTTTTAATCAATAACTAATTGTCTAATCAGCCCGAGACCATGACTGTTGCAACACAGCCGAAACGTCGGGATAACAAATAAAAAAGGTACATACGCGATAAATAACCGTTTTAATCAATAACTAATTGTCAAATAATGAAAACGCTGATCTTAGGGATTAATTGCTTGATTGATTGTACATAACAGTACAAAAGGCATTAATATACAGTTACAGGATCGCTACGAGTGACTGCCTCCATTTTATCAATCATCTATTTACAAATTATAATAATGTGTCGTCACAGTGTAAACTTAGTTTTTCAATATTTACTATTGAATTATTTATGAACAAACAGGACGGCAACTTTGATTTATGAAATACGATTTATAAATCGTTTTATGCTTCTATGTAGTATTCATCATAATATAATCTTTATTTCAGACAACTAGATTATTATTACATTGTTACTTTAAAGCAAAACAATAAAATAAAATAAATAATGCAGGACATTTCACACAGCGGTATCTAGCCACAAACTAAGCAAAGCTTTTTTATATCAGAGCTTAAGTCATTAATCTGTTGTTAATAACTAAGCCAGCTCCTATAAATACAATTATTGTTGTATCGTCTGCAAAAACGCATGATATTTGAATACACGCATTTGGTAGGTCATTAATGTATAGGAGAAATAGCAATTGGCCGAGAATACAGCCCTGGGGAACGCCAAACGTGTTCTTTAAAAAACTTGATCTAAATGGTGTCACTGTTTTCGTATCTAGATCATAATAAAGTAGTTTGATATTTCTACACACCGTGTTCTAAGGGCTCCATATGAGTGTAGCTTCTGGAGAAGCCTTTTATGACAAACAAAGTCGAAGGCCAACTCATCTCCATAAATATAACAGACACTAGATTTCTCCTATCTAGAGCATCAGTTATATGCTTTATAAGATAAAATGCAGGTAATGATGTGATTCAAAAGGTCTCAGCTGGTCCAAACCTGCGAGGTGCTAATTATTTAGTGTATCGTGGTTGTTGTAGGTCCGCATGAACTGCATCCCGGGCGCGGCGTGGTTCCTGCCGCTGCCGTTCAGCCGGCACGCGCTGCACGCGCACCCGCGCCACCGCGCCGCGCGCGTGCACACCGGCCGGTTCAACCAGCACGCGCACCAACTCGCCGCTTTCTACAGGAAGGACCTCGACACAGGTACGTACACACTGCAACTGCCTCAGCGCGCGCTGCACGCGCACCTGCGCGACTGCGCCGCGCGCGTACACACTGGCCGGTTCAACCAGCACGCGCACCAACTCGCCGCTTTCTAGAGGAAGGACCTTGACACAGGTACGTACACACTGCAGCTGCCTCAACGCGCACTCGCGCCACTGCGACGCGCGCGTGCACACCGGCCGGTTCAACCAGCACGCGCACCAACTCGCCGCGTTCTACAGAAAGGACCTCGACACAGGTACGTACACACTGCAACTGCCTCAGCGCGCGCTGCACGCGCACCCGCGCTGCACGCGCATTCGCGCGACTGCGCCGCGCGCGTACACACTGGCCGGTTCAACCAGCACGCGCACCAACTCGCCGCTTTCTAGAGGAAGGACCTTGACACAGGTACGTACACACTGCAGCTGCCTCAACGCGCACTCGTGCCACCGCGCCGCGCGCGTGCACACAGGCCGGTTCAACCAGCACGCGCACCAACTCGCCGCGTTCTACAGGAAGGACCTCGACACAGGTACGTACACACTGCAGCTGCCTCAACGCGCACCCGCGCCACTGCGCCGCGCGCGTACTCACCGGCCGATTCAACCAGCACGCGCACCAACTCGCCGCTTTCTACAGGAAGGACCTCGACACAGGTACGTACACACTGCATCTGCCTCAGCGCTCGCTCCACGCGCACCCGCGCCACTGCGCCGCGCGCGTTCACACCGGCCGGTTCAACCAGCACGCGCACCAACTCGCCGCGTTCTACAGAAAGGATCTCGACGCAGGTACGTACACACTGCAGCTACCTCAATGCGCACTCGCGCCACCGCGCCGCGCGCGTGCACACCGGCCGGTTCAACCAGCACGCGCACCAACTCGCCGCGTTCTACAGAAAGGATCTCGACGCAGGTACGTACACACTGCAGCTGCCTCTACGCGCACTCGCGCCACCGCGCTGCGCGCGTGCACACCGGCCGGTTCAACCAGCACGCGCACCAACTCGCCGCGTTCTACAGGAAGGACCTCGACACAGGTACGTACACACTGCAGCTGCCTCAACGCGCACTCGCGCCACCGCGCCGCATGCGTGCACACCGGCCGGTTCAACCAGCACGCGCACCAACTCGCCGCGTTCTACAGAAAGGATCTCGACGCAGGTACGTACACACTGCAGCTGCCACAGCTCTTTATGCCGCGCCGCTCTCATGTGTTGTATATGGTGTTCGGCAGCTCTCTCGCTGGGTCCGGTGCCGAGCGAGTGCGGATGCGCGTGCGTGCTGTCTCGCGGCGCGCTGCGGGCCATGCGCGCGCCCGACCCCGCTGCCGTGCTGCCCCCGCGCCCCGCACCCTGCGCGCCCGTGCGCAAGGGGGGGCAGGAGGCCGCCTGTCGGAAGGGGCTGCAGCTGGACACGCTGGACCTGGGCGCGAGAAACACACTGGCGCAGCTGCTGCTGGAGACGCAGCACGAGGCCGAGTAGTTGTCGCTAACCGCGTAAAGTAAACTCGCACTAAGTATCATTGGAATAGTTTAACCATTTTTCCCTTTTAAATTTGATAGAGAGGTAGATAGAACCAGGGGAGGGGCCTACTCGGAGGCTGGTGCGAGAGTATTTGTAGAGCGGTACAAGTATGATAATTATAATGGTGGTATTTCAAACGAATCAGGTTTTACAAACTAAGACCGGCTCTTATGTAATTTACATTTACTTTTTTTTAATGTAAACAATAAAATATTTTTACAAACTTGTGTTGTTTTATCATCATCGTCCATAGCCCGACTGCGCCCACTGCTGGGCGAGTGGGCACAGCTTTCAGCTGATAGATGTGGCTGTATATTCAAACTGATCAATAGTGATAACCGTCAGTTACGCTGTTTTCAATATAATGTAGGATAACATGATCATTTGAATATTGCTATCCCTTCAATAGCATCTTACATTTTTCAAAATGGAGCACACATTCAATGCCACTGACTGCACAGCGAAACGGAACGGAACGGCCCACTCAAGGTCAAGACCAATTTCAGTTAGCTGCTAAACAGCAGTAATGCATTGTTTTGTTATTTACTCAAACTCTCAAACTGGTAGGTACACGGATGTAGGCTATGGAGTTTATGGAGAGCGACCCAAGTGGAAGAGATGTATTAATTTGGGAAAATACGCCTCCATTTTTCAAACTGCAAAAGCGATACACCAACCATACAACTTACATCAATTCTGTCAGCCAGGCAGCTCTTAAGGCACTGGATTCAAAGGTTATTTCGTACTATTATTCATTTGATCTTATGAAAATTATGTAAAAATAGCAATAATTTCCATGTCTATCATGCACTTGTGTGTTTTGTCTGTGTTCAAAAGAAAGTGAATGTACCTAACTGATTTATATGTGACGCCATCGTATTGGAATAATTACCGTGAATTATTTTAGCGATATTTTACGTACTTCCTTACGTACCTAGGTACTTATAAAATATGTAGTTGGTGTGGTTATAGTACTTAATATGTACTTGTTCATCCTAAAAGTTATCTGTTTTTATGAGATACCGACAGAAGAATATTGATGAAAACTGCTATATCTAGTGTTCCTAAGGGACAAAGCTTCTCCAGAACAACCATCAACATTCATTCAAGATACAGTGTATCAATTAGTCAGATTCCATTAGATTAGGCTAGTACAGGTCTAAAACATAATACGATCACAAAACAACATTGATTGCCACACACAAGACGAAACAAAAACGGAGTGAGCATGTTCTCTAGAAATTTTAATGTTGTCTTTGCGACTTTGTCAATTTTAAAAATATACTTTTTAGTGGAACATGTCTCGGGTGCTTGTTTAGACTCATACAGAGAGTTTTGTTTCCGGTAAGAGAATTAAATGCAATTTCATTCGTTTTCGACTTAACCTTGAATTAGGCGCAATTAGTAGGTACTATTTATAAAAAAATATAAAATACAAGGATAAAATAAAAACACTCATATAAAACGACAAAATGCATTTTATTTAGGTTTAGAAACATAAACAGTAGTAATACTAAAGTTAAACGAGACACGCGCCACGCCACGCCACGCCTCGCCGCGTGCTGTGGCGTGGCGTCACGTGTCGTGGCGCGCTAATACTAATGCAGACTGTACAATATCCCACCACCTCGCGCCGACATTACTCCTCTCGAATATACTCCATAACAACAGTATGTCGACTGTACTTATACTAGTACACACCACTTTACAATACGAAGAATCGAACCCGCGACTCACCTCACGAGTCGCCGAGCGGAACCAGTTATACCAACTACTTATACCTACCGAATTATACAAGAACACTATGTACTCAAAACAACCTAACTAAATGTAGGTACTTGTACAGATCCTTGTTTAACTTTTCCATCTAGGTACAAATTTACGTGGAATTGTTAGCGTATAGAATTAGCCTAACGGATAGTTAAGAGTTGGTGCAGTCGGCTCCGCGCGACCGCTCGTGCATCTGCTCTTAATATTACCTAGTGTCTTTTGTAAATAACGTAAAGGAAAGTAGAGGCGAGCCTTCCCCCGCTCCGCCCACAAAGCTTACATCAGCCTATGAGGGATCTCGCTCGTCAAGCAATTACTCAAAAGGAAATTATTAATCTTAATTAGCCCTTATCACATGAGAGCTCTAGTCGTTTGGGTACGCGTCGTGCACGCGTACCCACACGCAGCCTCGCGAGTGGCGAGTGACGAGTGGCGACCTCCACTCCACTGCGACTACTCTACAACTACATCTAGTCATACCTTGCTGCTGAAAGGTGATCCGGTGTCGATTCTGATGTACCTAACATGACTGTGTCCCCATCTTTCTCCTATACGAGCTTCGCGGCGCAGCGGCTCATCTAGCCGTCTCACACGGAGAACAAATGTTTGCATGATCAACAGATATTTGTTCCGGGTCTGGTTGTTGCTCAATACTATGTGTTTTCTTATGTAGAACGTTAAATGAGAACACAGGTAGGTCTCATTAGACCTACCTGTGTTCTCATTTAATGTTCTACAATTCTACAAATGTTCTATGTAATAGTGTGTTTTAAATTAATGTCGTACTTAACAAAACTGCTTATATATTATAACTAAGTATGTATTTACAAACAAAAAATGTATTCAAGTATTCTATAAGTTATCTGGTTCCCATAGATGGCGCTGTGTGAAATGTACAGCATTATTTATTTATAAATTGAGCGAAGTGATCAGGGCAGTCAGATGAAGGTTTAGAAATGGTGCAAGAGAATCGACACACCCGCACGGCACGGCACTGCACTGTACTGTACAATGCACACGAGATGTTTAAGTAAGTCGCGGTGCATCTACAGCGAATCCATCAGTAAAATGTTTTACAAATACTTAGTGTCTCTATTTTAAAACTTAACTCAATAGATATGAAACCCGTCAAAGATCCTGCGAGTATTTTTTTTAGGTTGTGGAGCCTGACCGATTCAACCTTGATTGTTTGTCAATTCTAAATGTTATAACAATAAAAAATCAGGGGTCAGTAGGGTAGAAGGAGGAGGAGTCGGCGGAATGTATCCGTTTCGAAAAATGCAAATATAAATTCATCCGCTAACTATAATAATCTACGAGTATAATGTATATAATAGTAAAACTCTTTTAAGGGCGATATATACATATAGAAGTGACGTCACTCCCCCTGGCGCCTAGCGCCAGCGCTACTAACCACTCGACGCACGTAAAACATGAAGCGTTTTAAAAAGATTATACGACACTTACGAGTCCGGGCGACGTAAGTCCAAATCAAACTAACTCGCTCTAGTACTGTAGAGAACTAGAGCCTCCGGAGCGCAGCCGTGCCCGAAGCGAAGCGAGGCGCGCGCTACGTCTCCTATATGTAGACTAAGCCGACGTCGCGGCGTCGGCGTGCCCGTTTCAGTGAATGGGTTCGCGTGCAACTAAATAGTCGTCCAGTTATCCGTCGAGACAGCACTTAGCAATGTTAAGTTTGTTGTTCAAATGTAAATGCATCTAAAAAATATGGTCCTCTTAAACGTTGCGTTCTCGTAGTAGCGCGCGCGCCGCTATTAGCTATAAATTGTGAGGTAGTTACGTACAGGTCACTGCGCTCGGTGCCGCTAAATGCACATACAAAAATATATGGATAACTATGGACAGTCTGTTGTATGTGGGTATATGTGCAGGGTGCCTAATGTGCCTCAGCCTTCGCTGCTGCCTCCGATTGCCGCTTCTCTGAAGCCTCCTGCAGAAATAACATTCATGTAAATAAGATACAGTAGATGACCTAACGCAGAGCCTTGCGGTATCCGAGTTACCTCTGTAAGTTTGTCCGGTGCGGGTGCGGGTGCGGCGGCGGGGAGGGGCGCGGCGGGTCGGCTCGCGGCGCACAGAGCCGTCCACTCGCCGTCCGGCCGGCTCAGGCATTCCGCGCACGCCAGGAACTCCTGCACGCACACATCGATCGGTCGCGTCGCGATACAATACTTTCGTAGCAGATTAGCACATCAACAAGGGGATAAAGCAGCGTCACAGCCGCTCTATTTATATATGCACGCCAAACAAAAGCTTTTCACACTTTCAGCGAGACAATTAAAACCAAATCTAGATTGGTGCATTCTGTGCTGAGGTTAGTTCGATTTACGAATAAGTCCTTATTGTGTAGGTCTCTGGTTCAAATTTTGATTGATCGAGCGAAACGAAATCTCCCAATCAACTTGGGCAAATTTGCGTTGTATGTTTGTCTGTCCGAGGATAACTTTCGAAGCGTTGATACGATCATCGTGAAATTTGATATATAGGTGGTGGCACAATCCTGGTGAGACTATATGAGCTAAAAAGATGGGAGGGTTCTTGAGATATTGGGGTTCAAGAGGTAAAAAAAAAGAAACAAAATGGGACTATTCGGTCAAGTGGCACGTCTCATGAAAGGCCTTTATATCAGTACATTTTGACCTCGTTTTTATTTTTAGTTTAAACTTTGTAGTTTTTAAGTTATTAGGCATAATAAAAACTGAACTTTGACGTAATTAACAGGGTACACTAGTGACCCCACAGTGCTGAAATTGGGCATGCGTGTAGCTTTAGTGACACAAATATAGGGAAAAGTCTGAAATCCAGAACAACTGCAATTTCTACCCCAAGAAAGTATAACCAATTTACATGAAACTTGTAATTTGAATGAAACTGTACGTCAAGTTAGTTGGTTATATATTTCGTGGCACTATTTTGATAATCAAAGCTCATAATTTTTTTAATAGTTTTATTGGAGACTCGCGAGAGTCGTGAGACGAACCGGGCGGGGCGAACCACTAGTAGTGCAGATGAGGTTCCAAATTCAAGTCACTCCGAACGAAATCACCCGAAATTCAGTACAACTTTCTTCCCGCCTCAGCCGTAGGGATCTAATCACCTGCTTTCGGTGAGCTTTAGGTACATAACATGTAATTTGACATTGTCGAGCAGGTGGTGTGAAAAATATAAAATAAACGCGAATTGAATAATTTTATTGTATGTTATGTTAAATGAATCTATTATTATTTTTTACCAATATATAATGAATACGGAAAAGCTCTGCCAGGTAAGTTTGCGCGCCGAAAGATCCGTCGGTAGCGCACAGAAAACATATGTATCACGACTTCGTTATATCCCATCAAAAACATAAATGTGATTATTATAAATACAGGATTTATCTCGTACCGTTTTATCGGTGTTTCGACCGACAATGTTTCGGTTCAATTCGTGAACCTTCATCAGGGTGAGTGCGATCCGCTCCGAATAACGACTCGCCTCGCACTGCGCGCCCCAACCCTCTGCGCGCGAGCACACGGGCCCGGTGGTGAGGATTGCGTCAACGAAGGCCCAGCGTGTTGACAGACTGTGTCATCATCATTATCAAATACACAACACTAACTATGTATCTACCAGGTTCACTCAGTCTTCTGTCGCTTGCATCATGAAGACATGGCCTCCAGGCTGGCGGTAGAACCCATCCTCTATCTCTGTTCAAGTTCGGCACACGACATATTTCTATCGCCTCTCGGATCTTGCGAGGAACAAAGAACTTCTCTCTCGCTAAGACCCGGGCCTTGTCGAAACGTATGTAGTCCGTCGAATTAGAACCTAGGGTATGTCCGCCACTGCAGAACTGTTGGAGTCGACATTCTTCATTGCACGTATGTGTTCAGTCAACCTGGTAGATACGTTTCGTTTTGTACGCCGGGGACGCCCAGAGGATTTCTGTCCTTCGGCGAACGCAGCAGCTGCCTCAAGTGTGTTTGAGGACGGAATATCGTCTTGATGCTGTACTTTGGCTATTTAGTAGCTGGAATATTTAGTATTCCTTTAATTTGTAAAGTTTTTAAGTAGATACGAGGTTAGTTCAGTCGCATATAAAAATCATCGAGCGCACACGTATATCAGGGGTTTCCTTTAATAAAGTCCCGCATGCTAAAAGGCCGTGTGCCTTAGGCACACCAACACCGTTGTTATGCGAGATCTTGTGGATATGTCCGCGATTCGACAGCTTTGTCTCCATCCGTAGCCGTTTTGCTCTAGCACCCTTTTATGTGTGAGAGCTCGCGGTTCACGTACTGAGAGTCACATAGCCTTAGTGCTCTATTAATCAGAGTACGCGGTACCGAGGCTAAGTGAGCTGGATGGTGGTGCGAGTCAGCTCTAAGATACCTGTCTGTGTGTGTTGGCTTACGGTATACTGTATGTGTAAGTCGTCTTGTCTGTTCTCGTATAACCAACACGTCCAGGAACGGTAGGCATTCATCTTTTTCCAGCTCTACCGTGAAGGATATCTTAGGATGTTTACAATTGAGATAGCTAAGTAAGGTGTCTATGCTATCTCCTCGTACCACCCTGATGAAGGTTCACGAATTGAACCGAAACATTGTCGGTCGAAACACCAATAAGACGGTACGTAATAAATCCCGTATTTATAATAATGACCAAAATTTACCTTCATTTTCAACTTTTTTTATTTTTCAGAATTTTCCCTTTACTTGTGCTACCTTGCTTTTAACCAAAATTGACAATTCTAGGTCAACCGTAGTACCTTATAGGTTTTGGGTCGAAAACGGTATGGTTGTTCCCGTTGACCTAAAACCACGCCAAAAAGCACAAATAAAGGCAAAATTTCAAAAAAAAAGTTGTAAATGAAAGGGTCTCCTTTCATTTCAACTTTTTTTTTATACATACATAGTTGACGCCAATTAAGGTAGGTAGTCAAGTTGTATGGGCGCTCATACAATCAAAAAAATAAAAAAATATAATGAATTGAATAAAATAAATATTTAAGTGGGGCTCCCATACAACAGACATGATTTTTTTGTCATTTTTATAGATAATGGTACGGAACCTTTCGTGCGCGAGTCCGACTCGCACTTGACCGATTTTTTTTGTCTTTTTTTCTATCAGCAGTCTTTTTGATGGCTAATTATTACATTACAGGCACTATAAGTAAGTCATCCTAATAGATCAATTAATTGAAAAATTATAATATAATGATAAAAATTTACTAGTTTCTGATTGATTCCTTTGTACACCCAACTACCTATCTGGATGCCAAATTTGAAATTTCTAGGTCATCTGGAACTGGATTAGTTTTGATCTATAAGTCAGTCAGTGATAAAAATGACGATTTTTAGACGTTAACACCTAAATAACCGTTTGAGTTGTGTTTATGCAATTTGGAGCACATAATATTGTTACGCCGAGGCTGTTCCAGAATAAGTAATAGTCGGATGTTCTCGAAGTAATACCTACTGTGTCACAGAATAGGTAATACTTGGTGTGGAATATATCTACATACCACGTTTTTACCTACGGTTGCACAGATTAAGAAATAGTAGTTAGTCGAAATACCTATACTTTTCTAGTAACTAGTAGAATCATTGAGAAGGTTCTGGAAATAATGCGCGGTATAAATAGTGCGTAGAGACTCGAGCAGTCAGTCTTAATTTGGCGATACGTGCGTTTTCGGTGACTTTTAGTGGTTTATTGTGTAACAGTGGTGTGATTTAGTGTGTTGTGAATCCTTGTGATTAAGATTGTGTATTTATCCTTTTAGTGGTGAGTAAAAGTTAGTTATTTTGGGTAGATTTATTTTAATTATTTTATCCCGAATCCTCAGTTCGTAACAATTTTGTGTCAGAAGTGCGATAAAATAATGCCGGTTCTGCCAAAAGATAACGTGGACGGTGTAAGGACGAGAGGTCAACGACAACAGGAAATAGATGAAAGGCGGTTTGGAGAGTCTCCGGTTCAAGAAGCTCAGCAGAGGCGTCAGCTGATAGAGATAGAATCAGCCGCCGCCGAATCATTTGGAGCTTCATCATCATCATCATCCATGGTTCAAGCTCCTGTGACAAGCGATTTTGCTGCTGTTATGGCAAAGCTTTGCCGCCAACAGGAAGAGCAGCGACGTTAGCAGTAGGAACAGGTTCGGTTGCAGGAAGAACAGCGTCGTCAGTAAGAAGAACAGACTCGACTGCAGGAGAAACAGCGAAGTCAGGAAAAGGAAGAGCAGCGACGTCAAAAAGAAGAGCAGGCTCGGTTGCAGGAAGAACAGCGACGTCAGGATAAGGAAGAGCAGCGTCGTCAACAAGAAGAGCAGGCTCGGTTGCAGGAAGAACAGCGACGTCAGGATAAGGAAGAGCAGCGTCAACAAGAAGAGCAGGCTCGGTTGCAGGAAGAACAGCGACGTCAGGATAAGGAAGAGCAGCGTCGTCAACAAGAAGAGCAGGCTCGGTTGCAGGAAGAACAGCGACGTCAGGATAAGGAAGAGCAGCGTCGTCAACAAGAAGAGCAGGCTCGGTTGCAGGAAGAACAGCGACGTCAGGATAAGGAAGAGCAGCGTCGTCAACAAGAAGAGCAGGCTCGGTTGCAGGAAGAACAGCGACGTCAGGATAAGGAAGAGCAGCGTCGTCAACAAGAAGAGCAGGCTCGGTTGCAGGAAGAACAGCGACGTCAGGATAAGGAAGAGCAGCGTCGTCAACAAGAAGAGCAGGCTCGGTTGCAGGAAGAACAGCGACGTCAGGATAAGGAAGAGCAGCGTCGTCAACAAGAAGAGCAGGCTCGGTTGCAGGAAGAACAGCGACGTCAGGATAAGGAAGAGCAGCGTCGTCAACAAGAAGAGCAGGCTCGGTTGCAGGAAGAACAGCGACGTCAGGACAAGGAAGAGCAGCGTCGTCAACAAGAAGAGCAGGCTCGGTTGCAGGAAGAACAGCGACGTCAGGATAAGGAAGAGCAGCGTCGTCAACAAGAAGAGCAGGCTCGGTTGCAGGAAGAACAGCGACGTCAGGATAAGGAAGAGCAGCGTCGTCAACAAGAAGAGCAGGCTCGGTTGCAGGAAGAACAGCGACGTCAGGATAAGGAAGAGCAGCGTCGTCAACAGGAAGAGCAGCGACGTTGGCAGGAAGAACAGGCTCGGTTGCAGGAGGAACAGCGACCTCAGGAGAAAGAAGAGCAGGCTCGACTGATGAAAGAATTGTTCAGTTCAATTGGAAAGGAAATCCAGGGTGTGAAAGAACAGATAGAACATCATGAGAGCCGTACTTCGGAAGCTGAAATTCAGATCGCTGATGTAAAAAAGCTCTGGGTGCCCTCAAGTCTAGAGACAGCAATGTGGCTCCTCTAATTGCTACATCATTCAGCGCGAGGTTTTAAAACGCCACCATTTGATGGAAGTTCTTCGTGGTAAGCCTACAAGATTCAGTTTGAGGCCGTTGTCCAGGCCAACGGATGGACGACGGCGCAGGCTATGACGGCTTTAAAACTGGGCCTTCGTGACCAGGCATTTACGATTTTAGAGGCTCTTGGGAAGGATGCTGAGGTGTAGTATAGGTAGATATAAGTATACACATAAGCTAGCATATAAGCGACCGATCTATTGTTTAAAGAGAGAGTAATAAAAGGTCTTCCACCGAGTTAAGACGTTTCAATAACATCCCTTCATGGCGACCCTTGCCATATTTGGAGCGCGATCGGTGCGTCACGCGATCGCGGCGGATCGTCATCGCGGCTTCAAATATTAAGTTCGAGAGTGTAAAACAATAATCTTCAATTTAATAAAGTCAAAAAAAACGTAAAAATGGGAAAAAACATATTCCAAAGAAGAGGTCATAATAGTCCAAAACGCGAGTGGTGGCGGCAATACATTAGATTTGGAGCAGTTGAAGACACACGCTACGTACATTAGTTTTGCTGTCGGGACCATCTGCGTGGTTATGGTCATATGCTTCATCTACGCAGCATACCGTCTGTACAAAAAGTGTCACCGACAATGGATAATGCAAGAAATCAACGAACATGCCTTGCGAAGAAGCAAGTTGGTTTAGGCGCCGGGAGACAGAAGGAGTCCAGAGGGATAAGGCCGGCGTAACGTTAGCTTGAATTAAGTGTTATATAAAAAAAATAAAAAAAGTGCAAAATAAACAACTATGCACCCTTAAAATTAAATGTTTGAGTGAGTGTTGAGTTTACAAGTCAAAAGTACAGTTAAGTGTAGTGGAAAAAATAAAACGATGTTAGTGCAACGTCAACAATCTTAATGTTAATGAACTGTAAGTGACCTATCTAGAATAAATCATTAGTAACATATTACGTAGGCAGATTATACGGTTCATTCGTAGTACCAAATTACGCGTATAATGAAGAATCCTAGTGACCTAGTGGCGGCATGATGTCCCCTACTACTTGTTACAACTAAAATTATGGTATGTATTTGATTATTTCTCTTTAAAAATATTTTATCACGTTTAAATAGGATATGGAAATTGAATTAACAAAATGTGTAGAACTCATTTAAATTAAAAAATATTTAATCAAAAAAGGTAAATCTAGATATCAAGGTAATGTTATAGCAAATAAGTTAGGAGAAACAGAATATTTATACGAAAAAAGTAAAGTTCTATTGAAAATATTAAGTGAGAAAAAAGATTTAGATGTTAAGTATATTACGTCATTGAGTAAGTGGAAAGACGAAATAACCGAATGTTACGTAAATATAATAGAACTTTGTACGGGAAAAAGTGGTACTGATTCTGCGGACCATTATAGTGATTGTGAGACCGATAAAACAGAAGATTCAGAACCAATCATGGAGTTCGATTTAAAAACGGCGTGTAGCTTGATTCCTGTTATGAACAGTAATAGTGAAAGTAACATCAAAGGTATCATTGACTCTATTGAAATGTATTCGGAAATGTTGTCGAGTGCAGGTAAAGTTTTACTAGTAAAATTTGTCTTAAAAAGTAGGCTTTCGGAAAATGGAAAACTACGTACATATGTCTAGTGATTACACATCTAGAGATTTGCGGAAATGCTTATTAACCAAAAAATCATTTACTGCGATACATTCACAGTTACAAAACACAACCCAAGGCTGGCGTAGTATCGACCAATACGCTACTGAATTAGAGAAATTATTTACTAACTTAACAATAGCACAGGCTGATGGTAATTCTCAAAATTACGCTGTGTTAAAGCCACTTAACGAGAAATTGGCAATCAAACTATTTTCAGAAGGTTTACGCGATACCAGACTTAAAACCATCATAGCAGCGCGGAACTACGAAAACTTAAAGGATGCGCTCCAAGCAGCCAAGGACGAGGAGTTAACATCGACGTCAACTTCACAGAGTGAGAACGTCTTGCAAATTTCGCATCGAGGTAGAGGTAAGAAATTTAATTATAGCCAAAGGCCCTACTACAACAACCCAACAATGAGTCACCGAGGAAATTACCGAGGTATGTCTATAAATAGTACCAGAGGACGTTTTAATTACAACAGAAGGAATTATTTTAATAATTTTCGTGGAAATTCATCAAATTATACCCGTGGTCGTGGTAGAAGTTCATACGGTAACAGCTTTGACCGTTCACAGAACAATCAGCGTGGACGAGGTTACCACGGTTCGATCGGGAATCGTTCGAGTTTTCAGACTCATGGTAGTGGTAATAATCACCGAGTGTTTTGTACGAATCAGTCGGATAGTACTGAACCAGTAACAACAAACGAAAATAAAATGCAGTTTTTTCGAGTTTAAGAACACCATCTTATATGGTAAAGCAAAATTTATATCCTTTTACGTTGGTAACAAAAAATACTTTTGGTTAATTGATACAGGAGCATCATTATCTGTAATAAAGAGAGATGCATTACCAAGTAACAGTTCCATAATAAATAAGGAGACATCCATAAATGGCATTGGAGGCCAGATTCAATCATCTGGGTTTATTAACCTTTGTTTGACTCATCGTGATGAACATCATCGGATCGAATTTGATGCCAGGCTTCATATATTTGAGAACATTCCTTTAAAAGCTGATGGAATCTTAGGTTTAGACTTTCTATGTCATTATGCATCAAATATAGATTTGAGTAAGAACATAATAAGACTATCCCAATATGGAATGGATTATTCATTGCAACTCTATGACACTATCAATTACTCAAATGAAGTGTTATACATTCCAGCGCGAAGCGAACCAATTCACTACTTACTTTTAGATACGGATTTTAAGGACGATTGTGTCGTTTACAACTAACAATTGGAAGAAAATGTTTTTTTAGCAGGATGTATAAGCCAAATACGAAATAATCGATTACCAGTAAAAATTCTTAACACAAGAGCACATGATATTACTTTACCAATGTTTCAACCAGAGTTATATTCAATAAAAGACTATGACATTTGCGATTTTAAACAAAATACAAACGGTTTAGAGCGAGCTAAAAATTTATTAAAAACTTTAAAATTAGATCATTTGAATTTAGAAGAAATGAAAGCAATTCAAGCATTATGTACTAAATATTCAGATGTTTTCTTTTTACCAGGAGACAAATTAACAGCAACGAACGTTTATGAACAATCAATTACATTAAAACCAAATGTTAGGCCAGTTTATGTTAAGCAGTATAGATTGCCACATTCTTTAAAAGGTGAAATTAACCGTCAGGTACTAAATATGTTGTTGTAAATAACGATATAATAGAACAAACAAAAAGTGAGTGGTCAACTCCAATTTTGTTAGTGCCAAAAAAAGCATGGATAATAATAAAAAATGGCGATTAGTTGTGGATTATCGAAAACTAAATGACTGTATAGTGGATGATAAATTCCCATTACCTACTATAACAGAAATTTTGGATTCTCTTTCTAACTCAGTATATTTTTCAAATTTAGATCTCAACCAGGGATACTACCAAGTAATCTTAGATAAACAGATCAGAGAATATACAACTTTTAGTACTAGTACAGGCCAATACAGCATGAAAAGATTACCAATGGGTTTAAAGACAAGCGCGAGTGCGTTTAGCAGAGTTATGTCAGTAGCAATGTCAGGTTTAACGTTCGACAAATGTTTTATCTATTTAGATGATTTAGTAGTTTTCGGAAGAAACTTAGAAATACACAATAAAAATTTGACGGATGTACTAGAAAGACTTAGAAAAGTAAACTTAAAATTAAATCCAGAAAAACGTAATTTTTTAAAGAAAGAAATTCTTTATTTGGGACACTTAGTATCAGAGAATGGAGTGTTGCCAGATCCAGCAAAAGTGGAAGTATTACGGGATTATCCTGTACCAACTAATACGGATGAAGTAAAGAGATTTGTAGCATTCTGTAATTATTATAGGAAATTTATTAAAAAATTTGCAGACATAACAAATCCACTAAATAAACTAACAAGAAAATATGAACCATTTGTTTGGACTAATCAGTGTCAAAATGCATTCGAAAAATTAAAAGAAGCTTTGATTACTCCACCTGTATTAGAGTTTCCTGATTTTTCCGAAAATAATGAGTTTATAATACAAACAGATGCATCAGGTACTGCAATCGGCGCAGTTTTGTGAAATAAAAATATGAAACCAATAGCTTATGCTAGTAGACCTTTAAATAAAGGAGAGCTGAACTACCCAACAATTCAAAAAGGGTTAGTAGCTATTGTTTGGGCGATAAAGTATTTTAGACCTTACGTATATGGAAAATTATTTACGATAATGACGGATCACAAACCTTTAATTTATCTATTTTCTATGAAAGATCCATCTAGAAGATGTCTTAAATTTAGACTAGAATTAGAGGAATATAACTTTAAAATCTTATATGTAAAAGGAAAAGAGAACAGTGTTGCGGATGCATTGTCCAGAATTATCATAACGTCAGATACTTTAAAGAAAATGAACGAGGTAATTATTTTCGTTATGACGAGGGCACAAACAAAAAATGTTAACGGTAATTTGAACAAACAAAATATTAGCAACCAAAACGACCAGTGGCCTGATCAACCACAAGTTGTTGAAGTGCTGAAAATACCAAATAGCTCTACGGAAATGATGTTTATAACAAAAAACGAAATCAATAAGTTGAGACAACGAAATAATATAGATAAAGAATATGAATGTTTTATTTACAGTAACAAAAGAAATGCATTATATATTAATCTTGATTTTAGAGCACGATTTGCGCGAGACGAATTCGTGACTAAATTAGGAGAAATTTGCAAAAATCTGAAAATAAATGAACTATGCATAGTAAAAAATTATGAAAATGAAGATTTTATAGCAGATTTGTTAACAGAAATAAAGGATAACCAGTTATCCAATTATCCACGGATTTATATATTAAAATGAGTAAGAAGAATTAAAGACGAAGAAGAAAAGAAATACATTTTACATGATTTTCATCTACTACCCACTGCAGGGTCATGCAGGCGTGCGTAGAATGACTAATAATATCAAAATAATTTTTTTTTGGTCTGGTCTAGACGAAGACGTTGCAGAGTTAGTAAGTAAATGCATTAAATGCCAAAAAATGAAGCATTGTAGGTATGTCAAGGCGCCCATGGAGATAACTACAACAGCTTCGTTTGCTTTTGAAAAACTATATCTAGATATTGTAGGACCATTAGACAGAGATATTGATGATAATCGTTATATTTTAACGCTACAATGCGAATTACCTAAGTTTGTAGAAGCGTATACATTAAAAAATAAGGATACGGTAAGTGTAGCTAAGGCATTAGTGAATATTTTTATTTTAAGGTTTGGGATACCCAAGTAATAGCGACAGATCGAGGAGCAGAGTTTGTTTCTTCAGTAATGGAACAGGTATGCAAATTATTAGAAATAGAAAAACTAACATCAACATCTTATCATCATCAATCAATAGGAGCTTTAGAAAATTCACATAAAAATTTAGGTTCATTTTTGCGAATACATTGCAATGGACAAAAAGAAACATGGAGCCATTGGTTACCATTTTGGTGTTACAGTTTCAATAATACGGTTCATACAGAAACAAAATACACACCCTTTGAATTAGTATTCGGTAGACCTAGTATAATACCATGTAGAGTAAGTCAACATATAGAACCTTTATATAATCCAGATAGTTATGCATTAGATCTTAAGTATAAGTTACAAGTAGCACACCAAGATGCTCGGAATAATTTACTTTTAAGCAAACATAATCGTAAACAAGATATAACGTAAATATCGATAGGAACGTAAATAATGTAACGAATATAAAGGGAGAATTGTTATTAATTAAAAATGAAGTAGGAAATAAGTTGGACACTTTATGGGAAGGACCATTTGTAGTTTTAGATGATTTAGGAGTTCTGTTATAATATTAAAAAATAATAATCAATATGTTATTCATAAAAATAGAACAAAATTATTCATAGCTTAATATTATATAAACATATACCTATAAAAAAAATGTATAAGTACCTTATATTTTTTTTCTTTCTTTTACCCCCGAGGTGAGGTGTAGTATAGGTAGATATAAGTATACACATAAGCTAGCATATAAGCGACCGATCTATTGTTTAAAGAGAGAGTAATAAAAGGTCTTCCATCGAGTTAAGACGTTTCAATAACATCCCTTCAATGCCACCTACGAACAGCTGTTGAAAGCGCTGGAGTCACGCTATGGTGACGCACACCTGGAACATGTTTTTCGAGCGCAGTTAAAAGACCGGAGCCAGCGTAACTCAGAGAATTTACAGCAGTGGGCTCTCGAGATAGAAAAGCTGGTTCGAAAGGCATACCAAACCTCTCCAGCACACCTTGACGGTTATTTGGTCCAGGCATTCGTTGACGGAATACGTGATTTGGAAGTGAGAGCTGCTGTAAGGCTTGGACATCATACCTTGAAAAATGACTTGGCCCATGCGTTGGAGGTGGAGGCCGTGCGTCAAGACCCCCGAGCTTACCGCATCAGAGAAGTGAAGGACTCTTACACACACGACAGTCGTCCAAAGTTTAGCCCTAGATGCTTCGGGTGTAGAGAAAGGACATCTGAGGTCAAGTTACCCAAAAAGGGAGAAGAATGCTCAGGTAAGTCCCTTCCAACAGCAGCAGGGTAACGAGTAAGCGCCAGAACTGCGGGGCGAGTGCTGGCTGGTATTGAGAAAGCCCTAAGAATTAAGATCTCACAAGTTCATGATGGGAATAGCCTGACTATCAAAGGCCAAATTAATGGAACACCTTGTAAAATGACTTTGGATACTGGTGCTTCCCGTACAGTGGTCAGTTCCCAACTGGCTAATCGGTTTCTTGGGAAATTCAACAGTAGCCATGAGCGAATTCAGCTCCTGACGGCAACCGGCCAGCACATATCCGTCCTGGGTGAAAAGCGGGTGGAGGTTATGCTTGGTGGAAGGTCTTTCCAGCAAAACGTCATCATTGCCGATATAGTTGATGACTGCATTCTGGGTTCAGATTTCTTACGAGAGCACCATTGTAGAATTGACATAAATTAAGGAGTTTTACAATGTGGAGAAGAGGAGTTCTTTATGGAAGGTGGGACCATGGGTAAGGTGTACTGCCTGAACAAAATTGTTCTTCCGCCAAGATCAGAAACCCTTTTACCAGTAAGCTTGCCACGAACTTCGGGAGGACCGAATCGATGTGTATTGGTGGAAGGATAGGACAATGGCTTTCCATGGATTATGACTCGGACACTAGTGAGGACCACAGATACTGCAGTGGTGCGAATATGAAACCTTAGTACTGAAGAGCACCTCATCAAAGGGGGACCTTGATGGGCACCTGCAAAGAAGTAGCCTGTCTGCGAAGATGTCAGGAATTGTCGAGCCCTAGCGGCAGAAAGGGAATGGCAAATTCGATGTGTCGTCACTGTTATAAGATTGCCGTAAAAACCTTTCTAGGGAAGAAGTTGCTATGACTGAGAAAATGTTACATCGCTACGCCAATATTTTCTCTTCAAATGATGCTGATATTGGAAAGACTGGACTGGTTATGCACACGATAAATACTGGGGATGAGCTACCTATCCGTTAACGACCTAGGAGACTACCGGTTGCTCGAGAAAAGGAAGTAGAGACCATGGTTGAGGGAATGATGAATGATGGGGTGATAGAACCTTCATCTAGTCCATGGTGCTCTCCTGTAGTTCTAGACAAAAAGAAGGATGGAAGCATGCGATTTTGTGTAGATTATCGTCGACTTAATGCAGTTAGCAAGAAGGACAGTTATCCACTACCAAGGATCGACGACACATTGGATACTCTTACCGGGATGAAATGGTTTACAACTCTAGACTTGAAGAGTGGCTACTGGCAAGTGGAAGAATAGACAATAAGGATAAGGAGAAGACTGCGTTTTCTACGGGAAAGGGATTGTGGCAATTTCGGGTCATGGCATTTGGATTATGCAATGCACCTGCAACTTTTGAAAGGTTGATGGAGCAAGTTCTTGTCGGGTTGATCGGTGACGCGTGTCTTGTTTACTTGGACGACATCATCCTTGTTGGACGTACGTTTAAGGACCACCTTCAAAATCTGGAACATGTGCTGGCAAAAATTCGTGCCGCCAATTTGAAGTTAAGTCCGAGAAAATGTTCATTCTTCAGACAACAAGTAAGCTTTCTGGGTTACGTTGTTTCACAAGACGGGGTGCAAACTGATCCAGAGAAAATCGATGCTGTCAAAGATTAGCCGATTCCTAAAGATGAGACCGAAGTCAGAGCATTTTTGGGGTTGTGCTCCTACTACCGACCGACGGTTTGTCAAGAACTTCGCGGATATTGCTAAACCTTTGCACAAGCTAACCGAGGAGAAACGACTGTTCTGCTGGGATGCAGAATGCGAAACTGCTTTCCAAGAATTGAAGAACCGTCTGTGTAAGACACCGATTCTTAGCTTCCCTGATACTGAGAACGAGTTCATTGTAGATACAGATGCGAGTAATACCGGTATTGGCGGTGTATTATCTCAACGCAAAGGAGATCAGGAGGTGGTGATCGCTTATTTCAGTAAATCCTTATCCAAACCGGAAAGAAATTACTGTGTCACAAGGAGGGAACTGGTAGCTGTAGTAAAGACCTTAACATCATTTCAACAAATACCTACTAGGTCGTAAATTCCAACTTCGAACAGACCATGCTGCATTGCAATGGCTCTTACGGTTCAAGAATCCTGAAGGACAGGTAGCAAGGTGGATTGAACAATTACAGGAGTTCAACTTCGACATTGGGCATCGCAGTGGAAAATCTCACAGGAACGCGGATGCGCTATCACGAAGACCTTGCCCTAAGAACTGCAAACATTGTGCCAAATATAAGTCTAAGGAAGCAGAACCCGTCAGGCTATTGAGAATGGACCTAAGTGACGAATGGAAGGAAACTTTGCAGCAGGCACAACAGGACGACAAAGACCTTAAACCCATCATTGAAAGGATCAAAGCGGATACCACGAAGCCACGAAGCACGAAGAAGAAAGGAGTGACGTTGCTGCTATTAGCACAACAACAAAGAGTTATTGGGCACAGTGGGACAGTCTGGTTATCCACAACGGTGTGTTGTGTCGTAAATGGGAAAACGCTCGTGGAGACCACTGTCATCTGCAAATAGTGGTTCCCAAAGCCAAGGTTCCTGACGTGCTACAACCCTACCATGAAGGATGTTCGGGAGGCCATATGGGAGTAAAAAGGACACTGTTAAAATAAGGGAGCGGTTTTACTGGATCCTTTGTAGAGAAAGTGTCGAAAACTGGTGCCGAAAATGTACTACTTGTGCGCCAATGAAAGGGCCCCATACGCGCAGCAGAGGAGCATTAAAACTTTATAACGTTGGAGCCCCAAGGGAGCGTATAGCCCTAGATATTGCAGGACCATTCCCTGTGAGTAAAAATGGAAATAAGTACTTCATGGTCGTTATGGACTACTTCACAAAATGGCCAGAAGTTTTCGCTATCCCTAATCAAGAAGCTTCGACGGTAGCGGATAAACTAGTCCACGAAGTTTTCTGTCGTTTTGGAGTTCCCCTAGAGATTCACAGTGATCAAGGAAGAAATTTTGAATCACAAGTATTTCAGGAGACATGCCGAATAATGGGTACTCATAAAACAAGAACCACTTCGTATCATCCTCAGTCTAATGGAAAGGTCTAGGAAATGGTGGAAAGGTTCAATCAGACGTTGGAAAGATATCTGGCCAAAGTGGTGGAAAATAAGCAAAACGATTGGGACCAGCACATGCAACCGTTTTTACTGTCATACAGGAGTGCAGTCCATGAGAGTACAGGCGTCACTCCTGCATTGGCAAATTTTGGAAGAGAACTGCGGTTGCCTGCATACCTGATAACTGGCATTCCCCCAAATTCTCCACGTACCATCACAGATTATGCAAATAACCTGCGCAATAAGATGAACGACATCAATGAACACGTCCGACAAACTGGGCAACAAATGTCCGAGAAAATGAAGACCCGTTAGACCGAAATTCGAACAACTTGGGATTTGATGAAGGATCGCAGGTCTGGTTGCACAATCCGATACGGAAAAAAGGAAAATCCCCTAAAATACAAGCAAAATGGGATGGACCATACCGTGTATTGACCAGGATCAATGACGTCACATACCGGATTCAGAAGGGTACGCGAGGTGCGCCTAAATTTGTTGATGTTGATCGACTGGCGCGATATTACGGGGCTAACAATGCTCGGGACGAGCATGTTTTAGGAGGGGGCAGTGTTACGCCGAGGCTGTTACAGAATAAGTAATAGTCGGCAATTTCTCGAAGTTATACCTACTGTGTCCCAGAATAGGTAATACTTGGTATGGAATATACCTACATACCACGTTTTTACCTACGGTTGCACAGATTAAGAAATAGTAGTTAGTTGAAATACCTATACTTTTCTAGTAACTAGTAGAAACATTGAGAAGGTTCTGGAAATAATGCGCGGTATAAATAGTGCGTAGAGACTCGAGCAGTCAGTCTTAATTTGGCGATACGTGCGAACATTTCGGTGACTTTTAGTGGTTTATTGTGTAACAGTGGTGTAATTTAGTGTGTTTTGAATCCTTGTTATTAAGATTGTGTATTTATCCTTTTAGTGTTGAATAAAAGTTAGTTATTTTGGTTAGATTTATTTTAATTATTTTATCCCGAACCCTCAGCTCGTAACAATTGTATCTCGCAAGTCTCAATATATGAACCAAATTTGACATGTTTAAGTGAATTAGTGTTTGATTTATGAGGCGGTCAAAAGTGGCTCCAAATGGTTCGTGTAACACACGGTGCTGCTCGCCAGTTCTGTTAGCATGAACTTGGCTTCGCGTGTCTAGATGTTACGGTTTGTGACTCGGCTCGATGTGAGCCGCTGCCGCTAGCCGGCTCTGCAGTCCGTGCGCGTTACTTGACATTTCAATAAATCTGTATGTCAACTTATAATGGTCAACCATTTCGTAGATACTTTACACTATCAAGTTTACATGACTAGTGTCATGTAAACTTGATAGTGTAAAGTAAAGTAGTAAAGTAGTGTAAAGTTCATAATAGTCAAAGATTACGGTTTTTTATTTAGTTTTAGAGTGGAGTGTGTACCTTTCCGTCGAAGCCTCCCACGGCGTAGAGCGTGTCCTCCAGCACGGCCAGGCCGGGGCCGGCGCGCGCGCGGCGCAGCGCGGGCCCGGCGCGCCACGCGCCCGGCTCCGAATCCGCCTCGGCGTGCGTCCAGCCCGCCTCCAGCCAGTCGGTGCGGCGCAGCGAGGCAGCGCCGTCCGACCCGCCCGCCGACACCAGCCGCCCGCGCCACACGCAGCCGCCCATCGAGCGCCGTGCCGTCGGCAGCGCCGGGCCTGGCGCCCACGCCGCCTCCTCCCCCCCCGCCTCCACCCCCGGCGTCAGCTGCAGCCGCTCCGTGGACGCCAGGCAGTGCCATGCGTCGCACCCGCCCAGCACCCACAGCGCGCCTTCCCACTGCACGCCGGCGCACTGCGCGCGACCTGCACAATCGTGACACTCATCATAAAACTAAACACAAATATCTATTTCAAAGTATCCCGTTTCTAAATTGAGTATGTTAATAGTTCAGTAGATAAATAATTTATTAAAAATAGAGATATATCAAATAAATCTGCAGTAGGTAAATAATATTGCCATTTTTAAGGAAATTTTCGGCAGAAAGTTCAACGTTTTTACAGATATTCGGCCGAATACGAATGTTCAGTAATTCTGCCGAGCACCGAACGTGAAACGAATATTCGGCCCAACTCTAATCTCTCACACACGATCAACTAACTCGATATACTAATACGTCAAACTGGTACAACAAAATGTATCTATTAAGAAAAAACAAAAATATATGATCAGTATAATTTTGTGAACTTGTAACAGTAGTGATTGTAGCTGATCGATTCGAATCGTTGGCACGAGCTGCAGCCAACGTGCTAGAGCTAGGCAGTGTAGAAGGCGAAGCGCTGTGTCAGATGTGTCGCTCTCTCACCTGTGATGAGAGGCGGCGCCTCGGTCCAGGCGTTGTCCTGCGGCGTGTACTTCCAGACGCGCTTGAGGTACCCGCCGGCTGCCCAGCCGCCCGCCACGTACAGCACGCCAGCCGCGGGGTCGGCTGCGGCAGCCGCGTGCGACAGCGCCAGCGGCAGCCGCGCGCGTGCCTTCCACCCCTCCGCCGCGGTGTACGCGTCCACGCTGTCCAGCTCCGCGTGCCCGTCGCTGCCCCCTGCGATACCGCACTTGTTACATAGAATAAACCTCCTCCAGAGCCTCGAGACGGTATATATATATATATTTGAAACACACCAAATTACCGTCAAACAAGCGTTTACATTGACAAATATTAAGAAAAGATGAGAAAAAGCAGGGGACCCAGCAGAGATCCTTGGGGAACACCACTAGGAACATACACCAGCCAGAATATAAATAGGTAACTGTTAAAGATAAAATAAAGATTCATTTATTTGCGATACAATAACTACAACCATATATAGATTTCTTACATAGGAGAACCGCATCAGCAGATTATATTAGATAAATAAATAATATTCAGCACGAGTGTCAAATCAGCTAGACAGCGATTGAGCAAAGACTTTTTTGTTGTACATACAGAATAGCTAACTCGTGTAAGTCGTACCTAAGTAGATGATCGCTGTTGTATTGTAGTGTGCCCATTGCCCACGCCAGTCGTCTCTCCCCGCTCAATCAGTTCATACATGTACACTTGTGTAAATATATATTGGTAATTGGAAGATGCATCTACTCATTGCATCTCCTCATCAAGAAAGGACAAATCAGTATATTAGGGGTTGCATCATTATTATGATAATCCTAAAACCCCTAAAAACGTACTAACTAGTAAACTGATATCGTAGAATTAATATTTTAGTTAACAGTTTCACCGAGTGTTGGTGCAAATGATGTTCTTACCTAGATGTGTTGCTAAAAAGTTTAAAACGTGAAAACCTATAATTGGCTTTCTGTTTTGTATTGGTTAATTGTTAAGTTAATATAGCTGTTGGTTTTCCATAACATAAATAAATAAATAAATGGTGTTTCGCTTTACAGTAATCACTACAAATAACATCAACTCAATACCCATATTATCAATTCGTAGTAATCCATCATTTATTTGTCATGTAATTTGCACGTTAGTTTTGCCTAAAAATGGTGATACTATTCATTTTTGTGACATCTGTATTATTGTAGCCATGTTTATATTTATTTATTTAGAAAACTAACAGCAAATTTTACATAATATGAAACACACTAGATAAAAGAAAGCCAATAATAGGTTTTCACGACTAAACAACATGTACATTCTCAGTACTTATAGATATCGTACATAAGACGTAAGTAGTTAGTAAGTAATGTTTTGGAGTGCCACAAGAAACCGGTAATATTTCACGTAAACAGTTTATTCACGATATTAAACACGTTTCGCGCTAGCGTCTTAGTCGCGCTGCGGATGGGTGGTCACTGTTGTACAATAATGCAAATGCTTCGCAAGGGATTTGCAACTATATCGATGTACATAACCGTACATATTACTAACCCTAAAAACAAGAACAGCCAAAAAGTGAGAAAAGTTTCTTACAAAAGTACAGTGAGTAAGTTGTTCAAATAATGCATTGTATATAAAATCAATGTAAAAGTAGTAAATTAAACATGTAAAGTAATACAAAATAAACTTAAGTACTTCATTAATCAAAACTAAATGTAACGTCTTGTCCTGGCTGTGGCTGCTGACCCCGCTCGCGCGCTGCTGGCGTCGCGTCGGCTGGACCTCGTCCTTGGGCGCGCGTTCCACCAGTGTCAGTGCAGTCGGGACAAATTTTGTGTTTCTTCTTAAACATCCATACTACAGCCACCATGACGACTACCGCCACTAAAGTGTAGCTAATGGCATAGTGGTGAATGTCATGGTTGGACAATGTCTGAGGTAGCTGTTTCTCCCCCATTTTCTGTATCGCTAGCCATTGTTCTAGCTTGTGGTGGTTTTGCTCTTCCGCTGCAAGTTCAAGTTGTGGAGCTTGAGAGTGGACGATATGATTTATGGATTTTTCCAGTTGTGGGGGTTTCGCCAAGTATAAATTGACTTTAGAGTCACTATGGTACAGGTTGTGTGCGTAAATGCTTTGGTCTTTGTTTTGCATTACGCAACCTTGTTTTAAAGTGATGAGTCCCGATGTGTGTAGTTGATAAGAAGTGACTTCCCCGGCGCATACAGTTCTGAATGGGCACGCGCCATCACAGCACACCGCTAACCATGTGTTTGTTGAATGTAACTCGATCCAGTCGTTACCGCACCGTCCTTTCTTCATAGCGCATAGTGAAGTCGTTTCGTGACTTAGAAACGTAGCTTCGCAAGGTGCATTTTTGCCTTCTAAGTTTCTAATTGGAAGGTTTAAAATGCACATAAAATTATTTGTACTTTTCTGCATGCATTTTTTCAATCCCTCTATATTCATGTTTATAAAAGTGTTCTTTCTAAAGTTGACTGCTATGTATTCATACGATGTAGATACGAAAGCAGATTGGTTTTTGGTCGTTTTCATTGGCAGTGGAATAAGTTTGTATAGCGTGAACTGTTCGTCGCTTGTCAATGGAATGTGTATCTCGAACATGAAGTAGTCGCTCGTAACTCGAGCTTTCACATAGAGTAGTTTATAGATATCCTTTATTTGAGTTTCAATGTTATCAACTGGAAATGTTAAAGTTTTCGGTAGTTTCCCAGCAATATTATTAAGTTGTTTGATTAGATTGACTGGAGCCAAGAGGTGGATATCGATCTGACCTTTGTAGACATCTAGGAGTGCGTTGAGAAACATCTCCTGGATGTTTTTCAAGTTTATCAGCAGTAGGTGTGCAGTAAGTGACATAGAGTTGAAGTTAGTTGCCATAACATTCGTCTCAAGTTTCGACACTATAGATAGTGTCATTAATAAACTTGTTCATGATATCAAATTGATGATGGATGTTCTTCTCAGTTTTCTTCATAATTTCATTTTTTATTTCAATTATGAAGGTTTGATTCTTTATGAGGTTCAGTAACTGATTTTCATTATTTCGTCGTGAATGTCTTTTTTATATTTCTCAGCAAATTGCTGATCCAAGACTCCAAATAAGCTGTTCACAAGATAACCGACACCATCTACCAGACCGCGCTTTTTACGATAAGATAAATGTTTGTGTGGCGAAAAAAGTATGTCGTTATAGTATTTCAGTAGCTCCATTTCGTGCAAAATTTGTTTCATAATAGTACTTTCACAAAATCTTGGGTCTAGTTTTTGACACACGATTTTCATTTCTTCCAAGTACTTTTCAAATTCTTGAGTTGCTTGCCAGTAGTTAGTTAAGTTGTAGTAGGTAAGTAGAATACATTCATCGTGTATCAGCTGTATTTTTCCAATCGTATCGTAATAGATCGCGCGCTCGCGGCCAAGGTTGGTAATCTGAGCGTGCGGCATCATGCTTTCGTCTTCAGTAGAAGCGCAGTGCGATCCAGTTAATAATGCCAAAATCGATAGAATGGAAACAAACATCGCCATGTAAGATTTATTCTTAGTTTGGTTGTGCGTGTTTGTTGAGTTAGGCCGTTGTTCGTTGGAGTTTTTCTGGTTAGTTGTACTTTGATCGCTAAGTATAGTTTTTGTTTCGTCAGGCAGTAGTTTTGCTTTATGTGGTAAGATCGTCGGATTTTTCATGGCCGGGGGTAAGTTCGACTTGTTGAGGCGACCCCCAAGTCTGTATGACTCCTTCTTCAAGGTCCTTCTTCGAAAAATCCACTAGTGTATTTTGTGATTTGACGTTAGGAATGCGAATCGGCGGCCTGGCCTCCCACAAGCGGGTCTCACCAGGCTGATTGAGAAGGCGCACACTTTCGTAGCGGAGAGTTGCAGATGCATTAAGTGCTAAGAACATTCAAGTGTTAAAGAAATCAATCGTGACCTGCGAGGATCTTTGGAAAACGCTTGGAGAAGATTGAGGATACTACTACCTTGTCTTCACGTTCATTACCAGCCGACTACATGGAAAACTTCCACTACAACTACTTCTGAACTATCAAGCAAGTATCAATTTACCTAAAACTACTGCTGCATTTTAACTACTTTAACTGAACTACTAACTACTTAAACTACAACTAAAAATGGATGAACTTACTGAACAAGTAAGTTGCTTTGAGAGTATTAAAACTTTATGCTCTAACTACAAAAAAGACAGTACTTCTAAAAAAACTGTCGAATACTTAAACAAACGACTTGAAGAATCCTGGGTTTCTTTCCACGAGAGGCATGAAGTTCTCGTTAATAAATTGTCGAGAAAAGCCAGCATAACTACTTTACGAGCAACATGTATGGGAGAAGTAAAGAACTTTACGAAGCTACCAACCAAGGCAAACATCAGGGAATTACTAATTGCTCATCAAGAACAAGAACAAGATAAAACGCTGGATTTTAGTGTCAACTTTGACCTATCCGGGATGCTGGAGGATGAACCTTTCCCCACCATCAAAAAACGTACTGCAGATCCTGATGATTCAATTAAAAAACTGATGAACCGACAAGAATGCCATTTTAAAGCATTAGACAGATCAATGGCAAAAATAAACATTGAACAAACGTCTTTAAAATGGGAACTTGAAGAGCATCTGTCGATTCTAAAAGTCAAATGGGACTCCATTGACAAACTGCACTGGCATCTAGAGAATGCCCTTCAAGGTTCGAGTTTACGTGAATACTCCAGTAAATTCGATGACATCGAGAAGAGGTACGACGAGTTGAGAAAACAACTGAACAACAAAATATGGTCAAACATGCACTTTGAAAAATCAGCTCCAAAAATAGAAATACCAGAATTCCACGGTGATTACATTCGCTGGATCTCATTCAAAGATCTCTTTTTAGAAACAATTCATAAAAATCCCACGATCTCCAAATCACAAAAAATGCCACACCTAAAAACCAAACTAAAAGGTGAAGCTGAACGTTTAGTACAACATCTACCTGTTAGTGCCGAAAATTACGATTCATGTTGGGAGATACTAAAGCATATATATGACAACCGCCGGCTGCAGTTCACATCATTTATGAACGGTATACAGCAGTTCCAACCATTCAAAATCCCAACGCCTACAACTTGAAAAAGTTACACGCAATCATCAACGAAAGTATAAACGGACTGACTAACATGGGCGTGGACGTAACAACGTGGGGCCCAATCATCGTGTACCATATGGCACAAAAATTGGATTCTACAACCTTCAATGAATACTCAAAGGAGATTCCAAACAACAGGGAGCTGCCTGACTTAACAGACTTTTTAACATTTTTAGAAAATCAATTCATGGCCTTTGCAACCATCAAAACTCGTCAAAAAGACACAAACAATTCGCATTCGCAGAAAGTAACTGGAAACATGAATTGCAACAATCCAACAAACAAATATAACTTCAAACCTCACTACAATGAAAGGCCGAACTACAACAAAACGTCGACCTTATACAAAGACAATAAAGACTACTCGAAGTCTTACCACGCTGTTTACGGAAAATGACCCTTATGCCATGGGACTCATGTTCTAATGCAATGTGCTAAATTCACAGAAATAAATATTCCATTGCGAAATAATACCGTTGCAAAACTGAAACTCTGCAAAAACTGTTTATACAGTCATGGTAACACGGACTGTAACTCATCAAAGGTTTGCAAGTAATGTAATATGAGACATCATACATTACTCTGTCAAAAATCTACAAAAAAGTTACACGAATCATTTAAAACTGAGAAAATTAGCAACGAAATAGAAAAACCTTCTACATCCGGCTCGAAGGACCATTATGTACGTTCCCTGTATAGATATCGTACATAAGACGTAAGTAGTTAGTTAGTAATGTTTTGGAGTGCCAAAAGAAAACGGTAATATTTCACGTAAACAGTTTATTCACGATATTAAACACGTTTCGCGCCAGCGTCTTAGTCGCGCTGCGGATGGGTGGTCACAGTTGTACAATAATGGTAATGCTTCGCAAGGGGTTCGCGACTATATCGATGTACATAATCGTACACAACATAATAAAACAAAATGTGAAGTGAACAAATAAAAAAAAACAAAACAAAGTGGTTAATAAATAAATATGGATAATAAGTTACATAGAAGCTACTTAATACTACATAAATATATTTAAAGTATACTTGTATCGCTAAAAAATTATCTGATCAGCCGCAGTCTGGCTGAACTGACACTCGTGCAGAATAGATCTATATCTAATCGCTTACTCAGCTTATTAAAGTTGTTGCTTGCTCGCCACAAAAATGAATTTTGCCTGTAGTTGGTACCAACTACAGAGACATGGATAGGAGGATTAAACCTCTTAGGCTTAAATGGTACACTAATTTTAATATTCCTTAACTATCGGCACAGTTAATATTGTTGGAAACTATTTTTAATAGCAATGACAGATCGGCGACTTCACGCCTTTTAACCAGGGGAAGAAGATGGAATTTCTTACATAAATTTATATAATTAGAAGAACTATAAGGAATGTGCAGACGAAAGCAGAGGTATTTCATAAATTTAATTTGGATGCGCTCAATTCTGTCAATATTGACGGTTCCAAATTTGTGAAGCATATTCGAGGATGCTTTATGGAGGAGGATGTTCGGTCAAATAACAAGAGATGGGTGGATAGTGCATCTGCAACAGAATGTTCTCTCACCGATCGCGTAGACGGTGTCGTGGAGCGTCGCGACCGGAAAGCGCGCGCGCTCGCGCCGCATGTCCTGCGCTGCGCTCCACACGTTACCCGCCGGCTCGTACGCCTCCGCGGAGCGCAGCACGCGCGCGCGGTCGTACCCGCCGCACGCCAGCAGCCGCCCCCCCACCGCCGCCACCCCCGGCGCGCAGCGGCCCGCCGCCAGCCGCGCCAGCCGCTCCCCGCCCGCCAGCGAGCCGCCGCGCGCCACGCCGCCGCCGCCCGCCGCCACGCCGCTCCACACGGCGCTCGCGGCCGCCAGCCGGCCCTGCACGCACAGCAACGCGCGCGTGGCGCCGCCCGCCGCGCGCCGCGCCGCCAGCACGGCGCACTCGGTGCGCGCGCTCCGTGCGCCCAGCTGCAGGCCGGCCAGTGCACGCGGCGCCGCGCTGCCCGGCGCCGCGCGCGCGCCGCTCTGCTTGCGCGCAGCCGCCTCGCGCCGGTACTGCTGCAACTCGGGCGCGTCACCGAGCGCGTGCGGCAGCTCCCCGCAGTCGCGCAGCGCGCCGCGTCCGTCCACGTACACGAGGTGCGTGCGCGAACACAGCTCTGAAAACTGAGTTGCCCAACATTTGCAAAGCGGTACATGCACGGATCCACTGCCTAGTCCCACTGCCCTCTCAGCCAGACAATACGTCGCTTACATCTCTATCGGTGACGGGCTGGTCCCTGAGCCAGGCCAGCGCGGCGTCCGCGACCGTGAGCGGCGCCTCCGCCCCGCCCGCCGCGCTGCTCTCCCGCATCACCTCGATGCGGATCTGTGGCAGCGTGCCTAGCGCGCCGCTCTCGCACACCTCCTCGAACTGCAAGCAGAAGGTGCTGGCTTTTATCGCAGTCGCGGCGGAGTATAAACCGTGCCGCCAAACGCAATGTTTAACTCACATTGTTAGCGATGTACTGGTCGAGCTGCAGCAGCTGGTCCGGCTTGAGGCCGGGCAGCGCGCGCACCGCCAGGCAATCCGCGGGCTGCAGCCGGCGCAGCAGCCGCTCCGCCAGGTGCGCGCGCGCCGCCTCCACGCGCAGTCGCCACGCCGCGCGGTACAGGCGCCGCGCGGCCTGCGCGTCGCGTACCACCAGCCGGCCGCTGTACGCATACTCGACGAGCGCGCGCAGAGCCTCGCCCTCCACCTCCTCGACGCGGTAGGGCGCGCCGGGCGGCGAGGCCGGCGCCAGCGCCTCCAGCAGGTAGGGCGAGGCGGCGGCCAGCACGGCGCGGTGCGCGGCCACCTCCACGCCGCCCGCCACCAGCACCACGTCGTAGTGCTGCCGCGACTTGCGCAGCGCGTTCAGCGCCGCAAGCGCGCGCGCCGGCGCCTCTGCGTCCACCAGCGACAGCTCCTCCGCCTCCGCGTCGATCTCCGTGTCGCTGCCCTCCGACTCGCCTCCGTCTGCCCATTGTACGTGTAACATAATTATAGTTAAGATACGTGTCTCTAGCCGGCACACGAAAAGTAGGTACCCAACCAGGGCCGTCTAACAGAACCTATCCAAACAGATTTAGGCTTGTCTATACGAAACTCGTTCGTTAATTTAAAGCGTTAGGTTTAGGTAGATGCGAGTCCGTGACACGATAAATTACTTAATTAGGTACCTATTATGGCTCGAAGCGAAATACTGGTTTCAACTAGATTGCACATTTATTTAAGTACCTAGTAGGTAAGTATAGCCCTAAGAGCCGCGACGGCATCATGCCGCACGGGCGCTACCCCTCGCCTCGCCTCGCTCCGCTGCGGTGCGATATAGTTCGACGTTAGCCGACGAGTCTGTCGTCTCGAGAGGATGCGAAATAGCTACTGAGTTGTACCTACTCGTAACTAAACCTTTGGAAACGCGGACTGATATAACGCGCTCGGCACATAAAGAGTCACCTCGGAGAGTAACTCGACTCATTGAATAGTTAGGTCAGTGACAAACAGGCATTTTTGATTAGCGATTGAATAGAATCGGCTGTGGAGCGGCGAGTACCGGCCGGTAGCGACCACTAATAATTGGTTAAATTGCTTCCCGGAGGCGCAGAATGCGCAGTAGTCAGTGCGGAGCTGCGACCCACGCCACGTGGGACGTATTTCAAGCTTCCCTTTCATAGGATTTTTGAAAATGATAATTGATTTTTTTACAGTTCTAAGTACGGAGTTTTGTCAAAAACATAAAAACATTCAATAATTTAGCTCTCATGAGATTTTTTTTTAAAATAAAAACCGTTTAAATCTGAATTTGAACATTTGAGATGTATGAAAATGGAATTTCTTTTCCTCATAACTTCTTTGGGTCTTGCACGGTAAAGCTGGAACTTTCAGGTATTGTTACCAGGTCTATAATAAAGCAAGATAACCTTTGACCTTCACCGCAGACGGTTCGGTATAAAAGATATGAATTAATTAAAAATGCGTATTGTGCGATATTGTCATAGGTATGGGGTAAATGCATCTAAAATAGATCTGTTTTTAACTTTTTTGTCCTATATTATTAGGCACCTGATAAATAACGACCCCATAATGACTTTTGGCCTTGGCCAGGAGCGTTCATATTCAACATATACCTATTAATTATTAATATAAAAAAGTGTCACTCCGGGAGTGCTGAAAGAAGTGAAAACTTGAATAAAAGCAGATTACACTACAGATACTTATACACAGAGGTGTCAGTGACAGGTGTCAACAGTCAGTAGTCAGTGACAGGTGTCGGTAACAGAATAGAATAATCATTTATTTGGTACACACAAAATGACACATGAAACAATTTTAAGGAACAGTAGATACAATTGAATCCAATAAAACTGGTTTGACTCATGTGTCTGCGTACCAAAATGGCGTTCAGCTCAGCATAATGTTGGATGTTAAGCACCCAACGCTGATTTTCAGCTGAAACTAGAAGCGAAGGTGTAGTGCAGCAGCTACGTAGTAAAATAAAAAATAAATAAAGAAGTGAGTAAATAAAAGGTGTGTACAGTTTTATTAAAATGTAAATATAAAGTTTATAAACATACTTTTATAAAATAATATTGTTACGCCGAGGCTGTTACAGAATAAGTAATAGTCGGTATTTCGCGAAGTTATACCTACTGTGTCACAGAATAGGTATTACTTGAATGAACTACATACCACGTTTTTTGCCTACTGTTGCACAGATTAAGAAATAGTAGACGATCGAAATACCTATACTTTTCTAGATACTAGTGGATGGTTCTGGAAATAATGCTCGGTATAAATAGTGCGTAGAGACGTCCGCAGAGTCAGCACAACGGGGACGTACACCCTGTCGGTCACTCGTTCGGTCGCAGATCGGTTTGCTGGGTCTTCCCTGGAGAACCAGGGATCTCACCTGGCAAGGCCTGATCGCCCGGACAAGTGAGTGACGGCGGGGTTAGCGCTCCCCCGTTCAGAAACCGCATAAAACCCCAAAGACGCGCCCATTTTTATGGGTGAAGACATGCCGGAGTGAGAGGGCAGAGCCCTAAATCTCCTTCCCCATCTAAACAAGGGATGAGAAGATACTTACGCGGAGTCAGTCTGGATTTGGCTATACGTGCGAACATTTCGGTAACTTTTAGTGGTTTATTGTGCGATAGTGTTGTGATTACTTGTGATTAAGATCGTGTATTTTGCATTTTAGTGTTGAATAAAAGTGTTGTTTTGGTTAGATTGATTTTTATTATTTTATCCCGAACCCTCAGCTCGTAACAATATTTTATACCTATATACAGTGTTTTTTTTAACTGGAACAGTACGGCAACACCCATAACCAGAGGAGATACAGGTGCAGTTTCTTTTAAAACATCAGCTCGTTTTCGAAGAAAAACATTTTGGCATTAAAATTTTTTTGGTCAAGCGTGAGTAGCGCCTTAAAATGAATCAAGTGGGAATTTTTTTTTGATGCCGATCGATGCAGTCCTATGTAAAGATCATTTTATTGTATCGGATGAAAAAAATCTGAGCCGCGGAATTTAGTTAAATTTGATAAAATGTATTCTCATACAACAGTACAAAGCAAAGTTCCTCGAACAAACATTTTATTAGATTCTAATTGCACATTAAAGAAGTATTAATACTGTAGCGATTAAGAAGTTTAGGAACTCCGTGCTCTCACGAGCAATTCAAAAACATTTCGTATTTAAGAACAATTTTGAATTTCAAACATGGTTCTTGCATCTGTCGGACTTTTATATCAGTCATTGCATCATCTTATTTGTCCTGTCTAATACAGAGACAAATGGGCATCTTTGAAGGAGGCCTTCACCCAATCAGAGGTTTTTGCAAAATAAAAAAATAACTAAATAAGAAACATAATAATTAAATAAAAACTAAATACTAAAAAACTAATACTATATATATATATATATATATATATTTATATACAGTGTTTTTTTTTTACTGGAACAGTTCGGCAACACCCATAACCAGAGAAGATACAGGTGCAGTTTCTTTTAAAACATCAGCTCGTTTTCGAAGAAAAACATTTTGGCATTAATTTTTTTTTGGTCAAGCGTGAGTAGCGCCTTAAAATGAATCAAGTTGGTAAAATTTTATTTTGATGCCAATCGATGCAGTCTTATGTAAAGATCATTTTATTGTATCGGATGAAAAAAATCTGAGCAGCGGAAGTTAGTCAAATTTGATAAAATGTATTCTCATACAACAGGACAAAGCAAAAATCCTCCAACAAACATTTTATTAGATTCTAATTGCACATTAAGGAAGTAATTATACTGTAGCGATTAAGAAGTTTAGGAACTCCATGCTCTCATGAGCAATTCAAAAACATTTCGTATTTCAGAACAATTTTGAATTTCGAACATGGTTCTTGCATCTGTCGGACTTTTATATCAGTCATTGCATTATCATATTTGTCCTATCATGGCATTGTCAAATACGCAAAAAGTAGACTTAATTGAGGCATACTTCCTCAACCGACGAAGCCCAACTAATGCGTTCTAGTGGTATCAAGAACGCTACCCAGACCGCGATTGAGGAAGCATGCTTCAATTAAGTATACTTTTTGCGTATTTGACAATGCCATAATAGGACAACTAAAAATAAAAAGCCTTCTATTTCTTGCATTTTTTACATTTGTGACTTATTAATTAGGAATTTTAAATTGTTAGGTATGTTAAGTTATTGGTATATATATATATATATATATATATATGATATATGACTTATGTACTTATTTACGAATTCTAAGGTTATGGTAAATGGTTATATATATATTAATAAATAAATAAATATGGGTAACTATTTAAAATATATTGATTTAGTTGAACTTATGTAAGAAGAGTTATTGGATGACTAGATCAAAGACAGGTTGACATTGATGTCACCATGTTATATTTGGGCTTCCATTAGAAATATTTTAAGTTTTTTTCTAAAGCTGTTGCCACTTTTGGCATTTCTAATTGGTGGTGGCAAATTGTTTCAACAGTTGGAAGCCGCATATTTGAAACTACCCCTGAAACTCTCTGATCGGTGACGTTGAGTAGACAGTTGCATGGAGCACCGCCGACTTGCAGTCTCTTCAACTAGTCGCAAGTTCAATGGATTTTTCCCATCTCAAAAAATGCTCAACGCGTCTAAAGAAGTTTTTACTATGCCCAACGCGCCTAAAGTTATCGAAATTGAAAATATAGGTGCAATCAGTATTTATACGGTTTTAATTTAGAATAGAACTCAAATCTTACCTACAATAATAATTAAATTAGCATTAAAATAGTATTAACATAGTTAATGCACTTAAAATCACCTATTCTTCGACAAACAAAGAACCCTAATTAGAAAAACCAAAACATTGTATCACAGCTGTGAAATAACAATTGTCATTGAGGGTAGGTACTATCAGCAAAAAGTCCGCTCTGCCACCTTAAGGGTGAATTTTCTATGAAGCGACTAGCAGTTGCCCCGCCTTGAAGTTTAATAAAACTCTAAAAGTCATAAAAACAAAGGGCTTTCACAAAAATAAACAGATGTTCAATATTGTTCATCTCTCCGATTGGACAAAATAAAAGGACAAAAGAAAAAGGCGGTGTCAGCTAGCTAACTACTTGCAAGCGAAACTGTTTCAAAACTGGCAGAGCGGATTTTTTGCTGACTGTACCTAGTACGTACCTGTTGTTAAGTTAATTAGTAAAACATGAAAAATATTTTGGTAGTCCTTAGAAAGCCAAAACAATATTGAGGTTTTGTTAAAACAATTTTTGCCATAACCGTATATTAACATTATTATTAATAATTAATAGGTATATTTTGAATATGGACGCTCTTGGCCAAGGCCAAAGGTCATCATAGGGATTCGTTATCTATCAGGTGCCTTATAATATAAGGGAAAAAAGTTAAAAACAGACCTATTTTAGATACATTTCCTCGTATGACAACATCGCGTAAATACGCCTTTTTAATTAATTCATATCTTTTATACCGGATCGTTTGCGATCAATGTCAAAAGTTATATAGACTTGCTTTATATAGATGTATATTGCTTTAATATAGACCTAGTAACAATACCTGAAAATTTCAGCTTTACCGTGTAAAACCAAAAGAAGTTATGAGGAAAAGAAATTCCATTTTCATACATTTAAAATATTCAAACTCATATTGAAACGATTTTTATAAAAAAAATCTCGTAACTGCTAGATTATTAAATGTTTTCGACAAAACTGCATACATGGAACTGTAAAAAAATAAATTATCATTTTCAAAAATCCTATGAAAGGGGTAGCTTCAAATGTGGCGCACTGTGGGAGGAATTTCAAGCTGCCCTTGCATAGGATTTTTAAATATGTTAATTTATTTTTATATATCTTGATTAAATCTGAAGTCTTTTCAGATAGAGTAAATTCCGTAGAAGTTATCTCTTTTTTAAAAATTATTTGTCCACATTAAAAGCATTTTGCCTCATTATACACATACGTGGAGATTTGACACAAATCCTAACATACTGAGTAACTCAAAATTCGCGCATAGATAACGTTAGGGTACGAATTGGTAACGATAATTGAAACGAAATATAAGTGCAATTAGTATTTACTTATACTGTTTTAATTTAGAATAGAACTCAAATATTAGGTACCTACAATACCAATTCAATTAGCATTCAAATAGTTAATGTACTCAAAATCACCCATTCTTCGACAAACAAAGAACCCTACTTAAAAAAACCAAAACATTGTATCCCAGCTGTGAAAAAATATTTGTCATTGTAGGTAACGCTGCTGGTAGTAGGTATCTAGTACGTACCTGTTATTAAGTTAGGTAATAAAACAAGAAAAATATGTAGGTAGTCCTTAGGAAGCCAATACAATATTAAGGTTTTGTTAAAACAATTTTTACCATAACTGTATATTAACATTATTATTCATAATTAATAGGTATATTTTGAATATGGATGCTTTTGGCCAAGTCATCATGGGGTCGTTATCTATCAGGTGCTTAATAATATAGGGCAAAAAAGTTAAAAACAGATTTATTTTAGATACATTTACCCCGTATGACAATATCGCAAAATATGCATTTTTAAATAATCCACATCTTTTATACCGGACCATCCGCAGTCAATTTCAAAGGTATTGCTTTATTATAGACCTGGTAACAATACCTGAAATTTTCAGCCTTACCGTGCAAGACCCAAAGAAGTTATGAGGAAAAGAAATTCCATTTTCATACATTTCAAATTAACATTTAAACGGTTTTTATTTAAAAAATCTCGAGACTTCTAGATTATTAATTATTTTTATATTTTTGACATCACTGCATACTTAGAACTGTAATTGTAATAAAAAAATCAATTATCATTTTCATAAATCCTATGAAAGGGGAGCTTGAAATACGTCCCACAGTGCGGCATCGGCATCCAGTCACCGCTTCTGAGAACCCGCAGACGATCCATGGTTAATATCAAGTTACTGTGAGTATTGTAACCGGATCAATCGTGTACAATTTAATCTGTACAAATTAGTAGGTACCAAGCTAGATGGCGTTTAGATATGTACAAATAATAGTGTGATCACTAGTAAGGTAAGGACCCTGTTGGCATACCGACTCAACATCGCAATTGTGTTCTTTCTATTCCATAGCGACCGACATCGACATCACAATTCAATCGAGTAATTGGGGTTACTTCTCCTTGACTGACATGAGACGGTGCGCGACGCGGCGACCGTGGAGGCTCCGTAGCTCCGTGACGTCACGCCTCAGTTCAGCCAGTGGGCGGGCCCGGAATTACTAACTCGGCACCAGCTCAACTCAAATACTGAATTGATCACGTACCTTTTCATCGGTGTTACGACCGACAATAAGTATAGCTAATTTAAAGCTTTATGTGTAACTCAGTGCGTTTCTACAATAAAAATCCGAAAGACTAAACTCTAGCTCTAAACGAAAACAAATTTAAAAGATGTATTAAAAGTAACTTAACCCAAAAATCATACTAAGTATTCCACAGATGAGTTCTTAAATGATAAAAGCATGATGTCTGCCGATTCCTAGGTACGCATAAATCTGTGACCTCCTTTATTGACAAAGCCCCTGTACAGCTGCAACCACTTGACATGTTATAGTTATAAGTTTAGATTTATTTATTGACAAGGCCTCGCTTTACAGCCGCTTTAATTAACTAATTTTATTTTATTTTATTATTTTAATGTTCTTCTGACAAAGCCAGTAGGTATACAGCTGCAACTAAAATATTATTGTAGGTAGGTACATATTATTAAAATACAGTGTAAACTCTATATAACGACACTCAAGGGACTGAGCATATTTTGACGTTATAGAGAGTTGTCGTTAAATGGAGAGAAGTAAAATCTGTATCAGAAAAAGAAAACGTTTATTTCTGATTTGTCTTGTTAAATAGTACCTACAATAAAAAACTGTTTTAATTTGTAGTATATAGATACTGGATTTTTTTGCAAACTTTTTATATGACAACACTAAAGTGTTCCTACCATCGGATATTTACTCTACAAAATGGGGTATTTTAAGCAGAAAGTACTTAGGAACAATTAATTCCAAAAGGCATTTTTAAAAACAAACTTATTTTAAACATTTTATAAAATGAGTTTTAAAACTTCGTACGTGTGCTAAAATTGTTGTCATCGAAAATAAGTATCGTATGTACGTGTTGGATCATTTCAAGAGCAACACTAAGCCTTAAGTTGGTCTAATAAATAGCTTAATTAATTAGGTACACTATTTACTAGAGAAAAACTTGGCAATTTTATTTTAAAGAAATTAATTTTCGACTGTTTTCCGAAAGATTTGGTAAAATCAGAATCAGTGTATGGCATCCCTATCTCTGACGCAACAAGATGGCGTGTTGTTGATGTTTCGTTGTGGTTGACTTGCGTATAGTTTTGTTGTGATATATCCGTGTTAATGCTATAAAAATGAATAAAACTATAAAGAGTGAAGTGCGAAAACTATTGTTTTGTATGATTTCAAAATATGAAGAGAAAAGCTTGTGAAACAAGCCGTATTGCGAGAAAAACAGGATTGTTTACGTACTGTGACTGATTTTTTAGGTTAGTACGGTCAAAATGTCTTGATATTTTTTTATTTTAAATAAGTACATATTAGTTTTAGTTACTTTATATAATGTTATTGTTCTTTTACAGATAGTCTTGAGGATAATGCACGAACTGCTGAAGTAAAACAAGCAATTGAAAAGATCACAGATTTAGATCAAAAAGATATGATGAAATCGCAGAACCAGTACTTAGAAGAACTATCTTCACTCACCGGTAAGTTTTCACTCAACGTTAATCTTAGACTAGTTTTGTAATACTTGTGTATTTTCTATTATTTCTTAGTTATGAGACTCACGATAATTGACATTTTCTTTTATTCTTTTTACAGATGTAAGTGTTATTCCATTGAAGAGAATTAAAAAAGAAGGTGCGGTGAACGAAGGGGTCTGGAGGACTCCAGGTAAAAAACGACCTCACCCTTCAAAAGTGTCAAACTTAGATAGTTTCGATATGGATGTTATTCGTAATAAAGTAAACGAATTTTACATTGTGAGGAAACAAGTACCAACATTAAGATCTTTGTTGGTAGAGTTAAAAGAAAGTATAGAATTTGGTTTTTGTCGTGAAACTCTCCGTCGCATATTATTAGCCAACGGTTATGAATTTAAGAAAAACAAAAATGAACGTTCATTATTAATTGAACGGTATGATATAGCTGCATGGAGACATCGCTTTTTGCGTACCATTGCATCGAAACGTGCAGAAGGCAAGCCAATAATCTACTTAGATGAAACTTATGTCCACAAAACCTATAAGCCTAAAAAATGTTGGCTAGGTCCATCAACAAGTGGAATAATTGAAAATATATCGTCAGGAAAACGATATATTATTGTGCATGCAGGATCAGAGAAAGGCCCTGTTCCAAACTCATTGTTAGTATTTAGCACCAAATCGAAAATGGCCGACTACCACCATGACATGAATTCCACAAACTTCAACAAATGGCTTCAAGAAAAGCTTATGCCCAATTTGAATGAACCAAGTGTAATTGTAATGGACAATGCATCATACCATTCTGTCATAATAAATAAAGCGCCCACATCTCAAAATCGAAAGTTAGAGATACAGAATTGGCTTACATTGAATGGTATTTCATTTGAAACATACAATTCAAAAGCAGAGTTGCTCTGCTTAGTAAAACAGAACACACCAGAACCTATTTATGAAGCTGATGAACTTTTAAGCCAAAACGGACATGAAGTGCTAAGACTTCCTCCATATCATTGTGACCTAAATGCTATAGAACTCATATGGAGTCTAGCAAAAAGAAATGTGGGAAGCAAAAATGTAAGCCGAACTCCAAAAGAGTTCGAGGATCTCATAAAACAATCTTTTGAGTGTATTACAGCAGATGATTGGAAAAAAATGACAGACCATGTCATTCATGTGGAAGACAAGTACAAAAGAAGAGACCATATAACTGAAAATAATTTACAAAGCTTCATCATCAATTTAAGAGACAGCAGCGACTCCAGTGATTCTGACGATTCACTCCATGTTGAATTTTTAGATTCAGATTTTGATTAGTGATTAAAAAACAGTATAAAAATATATGGTGTTGTTTTCTTTGATACATACTCACATAGATTTACAAATATTTAAACTCATGATAATATTGATACTCATGATAGTGTTTGATAGCTTGTTTGTTCCTTTAATACGTCACAATGGAGTGACGTATCCGTGTGATGTTTGGTATGGAGTTAATAAAGAGTTAACAAGTGATATAAGCTACTTTTAATCTCGTCATAACGCGGACAAAATTGCAAGCATCCACTAGTAAAATAAAAATAAATGTCAAAGTATCAAAGTGAGTTGTTCCAACTTTCCTTTTTACTTTAGGGCTGCCATGCTGATATTTTTTAAATTTGCCGCGCTTTTTCAGTATCAACTTTCATTAGCCAGACTCTACTAAGAATATGACAACGTATAGATAAAATCTATCACTTCTACTAACAACAGTCTGCAGCTACACGTGCAAGCAATCCCATTTTGTAAACAAAAGAACGGATTTCTTAGAAAGTTTGGTGTATATGATGCCAACAGTGGAGTATATTATGGTCTAGGATAATAAAACGACAAAAGGATATACACAGCCGCGCAGTTTTTACTAATTTGGCAACTTAAAAAGAACTTTTTATTACAAATTGTTGTCGTTATTGAGAGTGGGTGTAATGCTATACAGAGTGTACCATTGTATGCAAGACAAGCTAAACCAACCAAAGCCGAGTGATTTCGACGCTTTAGAGAGTTTGTCGTTAAAACGAGTGACGTTATATGGAGTTTACACTGTATTCCTAAATGTTTTTCTAACATTTTTTATGTGATGAAGTTGACGTAACTAAGTGTTCTTTATGGTTTGAAATTAATAAATATGAAATAACGTGATGCCGCTAAATCGGTAGGTACGTGGTAAATATCATGTTTATAATATACTAGAGGTTCGCCCCGAACTGAGATCTCGCAACTCTCCCATAAAAACAAAATGAAATCTTTCACCATTAAAATAGTACCACGAAATGCAAAATCATCTAACTTAACCTACAGTTTCATTCAAATTACAGGTAACGGGAGTTCATGTTAATTGGAAAATCTTTTTTGGGGTACAAATTTCAGTTATTCTGGATTTCAGACTCTTGCCTATATTTGTGATAATTAAGCTACACACATACCAAATTACTGCACTGTGGGGTTACTGGTGTAGCCTGTGAATTTTGTCAAAGTTCAGTTATTATTATGGCTAGTAACAAAAACTACAAGAACTTTACTAAAAATAAAAACAGAGTCAAAATGTACTAATGAATATCTTTCATTTGACGTCCCACTTGAGCTAATAGTCTCATTTTCATGTTTTATTTCCCCTCTTGAACCCCAATATCTTAAGAAGTGTCGTCCCCCCCCCCCACCACACACATTTTTAGCTCATTTAGTCACACAAAAATTGTGCCATCACTACCTACCTATAAACTAAATTTCACGATTATCGGATCAACGCTTCGAAAGTTATGTCTATGTCCCATTCCAAGGATATATAGGTATCAAATTTCATCAAAATCGGTCCAGCCGTTTAGTCATGAAAACGTAACAATCTGACAGGGACAGAGCATCTTTCTGATTTATGATATTAGTATGCATAGTATTCTATGTCTACACGTTGTCCTGTACATGACTGTTTTCCCAGAACAAACGTTGCTCAGATCATGGGCTACTAAATGTTTATAGCATCAAATAAGAAATTAAAAAAAAACATCTAGACCTTCTCAAATATGTCTAACTTTGTTAAAAAACTAACCGTGACATAAAGTTCATGGGTAGCCGTAGCGTATTACCTACTCCTTAGTACCTACTAGCTAACGGTCAGCGCGCTGACTATGTTGTAGAGCATAACGTTAAAATAGACGTTTTTAGTTTGCAACTTTTTATATTTTTCAAAGACTGATTTCATTTTGATTTTATAATTTGATGTTATAAACTGTTAGTAGACCATGGTCTGAACAATGTTTGTTCTGGGAAAATAGTGATTTAAAGGACACCTTGTATTTATCTGTAGGTATCTACAATGTAAGCCAGATACAAAAACAATAATAAAGATTTATGATTGATCACTACTTTATTAACCAGACCAACTAGCCTGTCCTGGAACCTTGCAAGTCACTCTAAAGGTTTGGATTAGTCCCATCTGGCCCGGTGTCATCGACCCTGGCAGCAGACACTCTCCGGATTATGTCCCAGTGACAGGGCAGTTGGTGATGATAAGTATTAACAACTAGCTGACAAATTCGCAGCTTCGCAAGCATAGTTTTTCAATAAAAACATTATCCTCCTTTGCGCAGTTGGGTAAAAAGTAGCCTATGTTACTCAGGGTGAATGTAGCTTTCCAATGGTGAAAGAATTTTTGAAATCAGGCCAGTAGTTTTTGAGTTTATTCATTACAAACATACACACAAAAATACAAATATCTTTCCTCTTTATCATATTAGTATAGATAGTGTTCGGGTTAACACCAAACACAGCAATTCTGCATATTTTAATAACATTTACTTACAACAACAATGGAGAAGACATAAAAATTAAATAAATTATGTGATAATATAATTTAAAAAATTCCTAATAGGTATGGATCATCAGATGTAAGTAATACCTAATAACTCGATAATAAATAATGGTTGCACCAGTCGAAATTAAACTACATTGTGCCAAATGTAAGCGTACATACATCTCTGACCCGTGTCAGAGAAGCAGGTGAAACAAACAATGAAGAAAAAATATTTCATAATAAATAACTAATATTGTTAATTATTTATTAGTACATACCTTTATAAAATTAGTATAGCCTATCTGTTCATGCCCGGCCCGGTACCAGGGTCGGCTCACCAGGCCTGATAGGACTAATCCAAAGGTTTTATGTTCTTATATTCTTTGTTTGCAATAGGAATACTTTGTAACACCTGGGTTTTATCTAATATATATTTATGAGAAAATACAGGTTTTGGTGTTTTTAAGCCTTGTAAATTCAGATATATTAAATAATATAATAAGTAGATATTATTCCAAATAAATATGACAAACCTTGAAGTGATAATGTGTACTATGAATACAGTACTATTAAGAGAAGCAGCGTTCAGGGAAAGCATTGATAAGTCATATTCATTCAACAGGAGGTGTGGGGGGGGGGGGGCGACCAGCTGACCTTGAGCCAGGATTTGAGGCCATCTCTCTTGTTAACGACTAATCTAATAAGTATTACAGAGACACACATACATTGAAATTGTAATGGCATTCATATTCCTATCCTACTAGTAATTAGAGAGTAGTGTAGCATGTCATGTTCATGTAATCTTATTTTAAATTATTATATAGTAGATAACTAATGATTATTGCTGCTGTTTGAACTAATAATGGTTTAATTAAGCAATTATATGTGAGTATTTTGGTTTCCTTGTTTACTTTAGTATTCTTGATAGGTAAATTAATATTTACATTGTAGGTACCTACACATCAAAGTATGTGTGCAGTTTGTTTATATTTGTCGAGCTAGAGGAAAGGGAGTGAGTGAGAGTGGAGGGGTGGGAGAAGCAAAATGCAGAGGCGAGACTCACCGTCTCCGTTGGGGAAGTGGTCGTGCGGCTTCATGTCAGCCGAGTCGCACTGCGCGTCCGTCTGCACCGCGCGGGGCTCCGCGAGCAACCTGCAACACACGGCGCGCCGTCACTCACTCGCCGCTAACCGGATTATGGCGCACGTGTCCCGCCGAAGGCCACTGCGCACTGCGACGCCGCGCCCCGCGCCGCCAACCGACGCGCGACGGTCACATGGCGCACGTAAACAAGACCCACCTGCTGCACCGCGCTGTGCTGCGCCCTGCCACGACCGGTGCCTACCCCTGCCCGCTCTGATCAGGCGAAGCTCATTCCGCGCCCCGATAAACCGACTCGCTGATATTCTATTCTCCTGCTGTGCTTGCTAACTTCGCGATCGGACTCAATCGAAGCCACCGCCCGTACGCGCCGCAACACGTCCTCCGTCCGTCTTTCGTGAATGTTTATATTTTGCCAATAAAATTGATTGATTCTAATGTTTGACGTGACATTCGCGTGACAGCAAAAATGCTGTCAGCTAAATGTGACATGATGGCCGTTCAATCAAAGTTTCTACGTTTCTTTACACGAAAGCTAAATAAAAAGAATCTATATTGATGTGCTATGTAAATATAAGTTGAAAAGTATCAACCGGTATGTATATATAAGTATATAACAGCTTATAATATGCTATTAATATAATAAAACGATTATTTCAGGCAACAATGTGCACCCACAAAATATGTTGACAAGGCTCATATCTAAAAAGACCTTAAATACTAACATACATAAAACAATAAAAAACCGGCCAAGTGCGAGTCAGACTCACGCACAAAGGGTTCCGTAACATTATTAATAATGACGGCAAAAAAATCAGGTTTGTTGTATGGGAGCCCCATCGTTATTAAGACCAATAAAAAAATTAGAAAAAATCACGTTTGTTGTGCAGCCCCCTTAAATATTTATTTTATTTTAATTTAATTATTTATTTTAAAAGTGAGTATATAACTAAATATTCTGTGAATGTTTCAAGCGTCTACCTGTTGCCGTTATCAATATCGAGCAAAAAAGAGCAAAAAAATCACGTTTGTTGTATGCCCCTTAAATATTTATTTGTGTTTTAATAGGTATTTGTTGATAAAGCGGCAATAGAAATTCATCATCTGTGAAAATTTCAACTCTATAGCGGTTCATGAGATACAGCCTGGTGACAGACGGACAGACAGACAGTGGAGTCTTAGTAATAGGGTCCCGTTTTACCCTTTTGGGTACGGAACCCTAAAAAACGAACACTTACCTAGTTCCAGGTAAATAATTTACCTATGTAGGTACCTACCTATTACCTACATTCTAATAGAACAATCTTTATTGTAACAAAAGGTTTTATAAAAATAAGTACAGAAACAGTTTGCCCTTTTCTAAATTTGGAGCTCAGATTATAGAAACAACCAGAAGCCGCGAACGCGACTAATCCTGAAGCATCAAAAACTACTCCAAAAATGAGTAGCTTTACGCCAACGCCATTTAGTTACTCTGTGATCGTCGCACAGTGCGATATTTTGGCAATCTGAGTAAACAAAATTAAGTATTTATTGGAGTTTTTTGCATCATACCTACTGCTTTCTTATGATGTCCTAATGCGGATTTAGTACAAAACACCCAAATAAAAGAAGGTAGGTAGGTAAGGTCACGAGTTCTAAGAGAACCAATAAATATTACCTACAGATTTTTTGTATAGTTGAGACAGGTACAAAAATAAAAATTGAAAAAGGATTAGGTAACAAGTCAATAGGTAGGCTTCGTAATTCGCACATGCTAAACCCTTCTCTAATCTAACCTCTACCCTACTCTAATCTAACAGTCTACTGTGCCTATGTTCGTAGTGTGCTGGAATATGCTAGTTGTAGGTATCTGGGCCCCTAATTAGATAACCTATAATCATAAAATATAAAGAATCCAGCAGAAGGTCATAATGCATTTAAATTATCGTAAGCGAGTGTTACACTACTACAATTGCAAATATCACAATGTCTTTAGAAAACACACGGACTTTAGGTACTAGTTATTGTGTACTGTACAATACATAGGTATAGACTTCTCATAAAAAAAAACATCTCTGAAGTTGGGTTTTGAATGAGTTTTATGGAAATAATGCCAGTTAATTGCGGATATTAAGAACGTTTAAGCATAAATCGGCATATTTCCATGTTTTCGTCACATATTTACTCAGTGGCAATAAGGTTTCTGTACTAAAACTTTAGATTAGGTAATACAACATTTTAATATCAATGCATAACAGTAACAGTTACAGAACAGAAAGTACAGAACGTCATATTAATATTGTTTTTTATTATTTCGTCCAGAGCTGTTTTCTTCCCACATCTTCTTGAAATCTTACACATTATTGCTCTTTTTGCCGACGGATAGACAAAAAAGTATTTTAAATAACAAATCAGCAACAACATTATTACAAAACATACATTATCGTCTAAACATGTACAGGAAAAAATAGTATAATTAAATAAATTTTCATAACGAATCTCACAGAACAAAAAACAAACAAAAAATGACGCATATTGAATAAGTTCAAAGCAATTTTTTATGGCATATTCGTTAGCCAAAGTATACAAAATTATTTTTATAATACGTATCAACTTATCATAAACAAATTAAAACACAAACAAAAAATAATCAAGGGCTCAAATTATTTTATTATAAATATTTAAAAACCCGTTATATCTAATTTTTTTATAATTTTTTTAATATATATATATTTTTATAAATATTTAATATATATACAAGACGCGAGCACCGTGTAATTATTCAGCAGACCAGGCTGAGGCCGCCCAGAGGACATCCAGGTAGGATGTGTGTCGCTCTGTCTGCCGCGCATTCAAAATTATTACGTAAACTTCCTTATGTTATAAAGCAATAGTTTCTATACATAAATACCATATTAGCGTAGGCTCAACCTGATTTGATACTTGGATAAGTACTTATCGTTTGTTTGCGGGTAAATAAAATATTATTTTAATTTTTGTGAATTTCGCCAAATTCTAGTAACCTTTCAAAAATGTGAACAACAATTATTTGAATCATTGTGTTTTTTGAACATCAAATTTTTTTTATTATGCAACAACCGTCATGATCATTTTGGAACACCCAATTTTTTTATTTTTGAAGTGAAAACTTCTTTAGGCGCGTTGGGCATTTTTGATATGGGAACAAACCATTGAACTCGCGACACCGTTACCGACACCTCTGTATTTAAGTAGTGAAAACTTCTTTAGGCGCTTATAAATTGTTTAATTATTTCTATCATACTAAATACCTAATAAAAGTTATTTTGATTTTAGTTCCTCTATTTAGTTAGGTAATGGTATCCGCTTATATAATATTAATGTTTTAAATTAAAATTAAATTTCTATCGTATCGGCTATCGTGTTTTGTTCAACATGTATGTTTTTACCCTTTAAGAAGAATTTGTAAAATGTTAGAAACAAAGACATAAACAAAAAAAGGTTTAAGAAAGTTTATTCAGTATCTCGTATTTCCTCCCCGGACACTAATGACTGCTTCCATGCGGTTCCTCATGGAACGTACCTACTATGACAGTCAAAATCTCGTGTTGTGGGATGTTATCCCACTCTTCTTGTATAGCTGTTTTAAGCTGGCCAAACGTCTCCAGAGCAGGATCTCGCGCTCTGACTCGACTCTTCAACTCATGCCATAGGTGTTCTATGGGATTCATAACAAGGCTTCTTGCTGGCTAGCCCATAACCGTAATACCGACTTTACTCAGGTATTTATTTACAATGCCTGCGGTATGAGCCCCGGCATTGTCCTGCATAAAAATGAACTCTTCGCCAATAAAATGTGCGTAGGGTACGCCATGAGGCTCCAGCCACTCTTGAATGTAACGTGACCCATTTAATGACGGTAAGCGAGGTCCAGATACCAAAGCAAGTTCGGTTTTTCTTTCGGCGCTTATGCCTCCCCAAACCGTCCACGAATCTCCACCTTAACTGACTCTTTCTTCAATGCAGCACTGTGCAAAACGCTCTCCCTCTCTTCGATATACCTTCTCATATCATGAGCATGATCTTACTCTCGTCAGAAAGGAGAACTTTGCTCCATTGAAGGTATGACCAATTTATGTCTTCATCATCATCATCATCAGCCGGTAGACGTCCACTGCTGAACATAGGCCTCCTCCTTAGATCGCCACAACGAGCGGTTGGTAACCGTTTGCGCCCAACGGCTCTCCACGATTCTTACTAGATCGTCGGTCTACCTTGTGGGGGGCCGACCTACGCTGCGTCTTCCAGTCCGTGGTCTCCACTCGAAAACCTTTCTTACCCGTTATCGGTTCTACGAGCGATGTGGCCTACCCATTGCCACTTCAACTTGCTAATTTTGAGAGCTATGTCGGCAACTTTAGTTCTTCTGCGGATTTCCTCATTGCGGATTTTGTCACGCAAAGAAATCCCGAGCATAGCCCTCTCCATAGCTCGTTGAGCGACCTTGAGCTTGGTCGTGAGGCCATGAGTAAAGGACCACGTTTCAGTGCCATAGGTCATCACTGGCAACACACACTGGCTGAAGACTTTAGTCTTCAGGCTCTGGGGAATTTTGGACGAGAAGATATCGCGAAGTTTCCCGAACGCTGCCCAGCCGAGTTGGATTCTTCGTGCGACCTCTTTGTCGAAGTTGGACTTACCTAATTGGACAGTTTGTCCTAGGTATACATATTCGTCGACAACTTCGAGAGTATCGCCCCCAACAACTACCGGTACGGGTGCAACATGAATATTTGACATGATTTTCGTCTTATCTATGTTCATTTTGAGACCCACCGGTTGGGAGACCCTACTCAGGTCGCTGAGCATGGTACCGAGTTCCTCGAGTGATTCGGCCATAATGACTATATCATCGGTAAAACGAAGGTGAGTGATGTATTAGCCATTGATATTGATGCCAAGTCTGCCCCAAGCCAAGAGTTTAAAAACGTCCTCCAATGCGTTCGTGCACAGTTTCGGAGAAATTACGTCTCCCTGTCTCACGCCGCTCTGCAATTGGATTGGTTTCATACTCTGGTCCTGTAGACGGACTAACATAGTGGTGTTACTATACAAACACTTCAACACTTCGATATACCTATTGTCGATTTGGCATCGCTGAAGAGACTGCAGTACCGCCCAGGTCTCGATTGAATCGAAGGCTTTGTCATAGTCCACAAACGCTAGACATAACGGCCGATTATACTCCTCGGTCTTCTGTATAATCTGGCGTAGCGTGTGGATGTGGTCTATGGTACTAAAGCCTTTTCGGAAACCGGCTTGTTCGGGAGGCTCGAAGTCATCGAACCTTCGTGCGAGACGGTTCGTAATCACTCTCGAAAACAGCTTGTAAACGTGGCTCAAGAGCGAGATGGCCCTGTAATTCTTTAATAAGGTTTTATCACCTTTTTTAAAGAAAAGCACCACCACGCTCCTATCCCACGCTTTTGGCGCGGTTCCTTCAAGGACGACGGAGTTAAATAACTTCTGGAGGACTTGTAGTACCGGTTTTTCACTCGCTCTCAGAAGTTCTGTCGTAACTCCATCCTCATCTGGTGCCTTGTTGTTTTTAAGCTGTTTTAGATCGACCCTAATCTCGTACAGGTTGATATCCGGGATGTCTTCGGTATAGTGTCGGGTTAGTTTGGCTCTGGTGTCCTGAGCCACGGGGTTTTGTGTTGAGGTGTACATCTGTCCATAGAAATTTTCGACCTCTCTCAGAATCTCCGGTTTCGACTAAATGATAGTGCCGTTGTCGGTCTTCATCTTATTTATTTGGCTTTGCCCTATAGACGAATGCTTTACGAACACTTTTGAACCTTTGTTTCTTTCTATTGCGACCTTAATAAGAGATGTATTAAAGGTACGCAGATCGTGTCGCATAGATTTCAAGATTCGTCTATTAAGCACGCCGTAGGCCGACATATCAGCTGAAGACTGCAATCTCATTTCATCCCGGTCCTTCATTAGCTTTATGGTTTCATCTGAGAGTTTCTGGTGCTTAGTTCGTCGGGGGGCCTTAAAGAACTTAGATCCCACCGCTTGGACAGTTTCCACCAACCCGTTGTTTATCTCGTCAATATCATTGCAGCTGGCTAGGCACTGGAAGCGATTGTGCAGTTCTAGCTGAAAGCTCTCGGGGTTTTGGATTTGGGCAGGATTTGGATGGAGCGCAGAGTTCATCAGACGTGCCCTTTTAAGCTTAACATAGATATTCAATGTGCCTCTAACAATGCGGTGATCACTCCCGGTTTTCACCCTGCTGATCACGGAGACATCATCAAATATTTGCTTCTTGGTCGTCATAATGAAGTCTATCTCATTTCTAGTGAAACCGTCGGGGCTTATCCACGTCCACTTTCTGGCTGGCCGCTTTTCATAGAAGGAGTTCATCATGAAGAGGCCCTCCTTCTCCATGAAGTCGGCCAGTCTCTGGCCCCTTCGGTTCCGCCGCCCGAATCCAAATGTCCCCACTCTCAGCTCATCTCCTTCCTTGTGCCTAGCTTTGCGTTGAAGTCCCCCATTACAACCGTGAAATGAGTCTTGAAAGTATGTATGGCCTCGGAGATCTCCTCATAAATGGCTTCCACTTCATCGTCAGGGTGTGTCGAGGTCGGCGCATATACCTGTATGATCTTCAACGAATACCTTTCGGTAATTCTGGGTATAAGGTATGCTACTCTGTTCGACACACTGTCGACATTTGTCACGTTGTTAACGAGGGACTTGCGGAAGAGAAACCCGACACCACCCTGGGATAGCTGATCTCCCTCCTGGTAGAAGAGCAAGTTACCGGAGTTAAGGATCATCGTGTCCTGACCCTGCCTTCGGACTTCCGACAATCCTAGGATGTCCCAACGTAGCTTGCTCAGTTCTTCTTCCAGCTCGACAATCTTCTCGTCAGCCCTGATCGTTCGTGTGTTGTACGTTGCCAGGTCCAGTCGTCGGTGGTGGTAGCTGGATCGCTGCCGGGGATTCTTAGCACCCCCTGCTCCGCCACTGCCCTGGTTGCTACCACTTCCAGGGATGACGGAGCCGCCGGGGACTGGGGGTCGTTTGTTTGTTGTGTCTGTCATAGGGGGGGGGGGGGGGGGTGCCATAATCACCACGCTTGGCAGGCGGCTTGGTGATCGCAGTGGTTGGTGAGTAGTACACAGAAGAATGCTGCTGCCCATTTCCTGGAACATCTCCCTTTGCCGGCTCACACGGCTCCCGCGGGATGAGAAGGTGTGGCCCTATTATTACGCCGGGACCACACGGCCAATTTATGTGCTCACGTGCAAAGTTAAGGCGCGCTCTTCGGTGGTCTACCGTTAATTTTGGGCCATTAGTTAGTTTATGAAGTTTCAGACCACGCTCCGCTAATCTTCTTCTAATGTTAGAATCGCTCACAGTCAATCCTCGAACCTCACGAAGCCGCTGCTGCAGTTGAGTGACACAATATACCGGTCATCTTACTCAGACGTGACTCGGTATCTACCAGATCCTTTACGGCGAGTAAACATACACACTTAAAGTCTCCCGATAACGCTGATACACTCTATTGACAGCAGAGAGGTTAAGATGCAATCGTGCACCCACACCACGCTGACTATGCCCTGAATCTGCAACGCCACGACTTGGGCGGCTTCCGTGGGCGAGGTATCCACCTTATCTGTTAGGAAAAAACCGCTTTAGTAGGATATCACAAAGCTTAGTTAACAATCAAGCTCAATTCAGCTCAGAGCTCAGTTAAAAAAACGATATTATATGCAAAAAAAATGTGATTACATGCAGAAATTCCGACGAAATACCTAAACATTGAAAACAATCTCATATAATGTAAGTATGAAAATTCGAAAATTTTAATTCTAAGTTGAATTGTGCTACACCGATGTGTAGGTATACTAAACTGCCAACTATTTATTGGCGTATTTTTTTAATGATATCAAACCTTTTTTTATATTGTTCAGACCATGGTCTGCAAAGGGTTTTTATCATCAAATTAAAAATGAAACAAAATCGGTCTCTGAAAAACATTAAAAGTTGCGAACTTAAAACGTCTATTTTAACGTTACGTTCTACAACATCGGCTCGCCGGCGCCGGCGCCGCCGGCGGCGCGCCGGTAGCTACGCTACGGCTAGCGTGCCAATAAACTTTATGTCACGGTTAGGTTATTGAACAAAGTCAGACTTATTTGAGAAGGTCTAGATTTTATTTTTTTATTTTCTTATTTGATGTTATACACAGTTAGTAGACCATGGGCCGAACAACGTTTGTTCTGGGAAAACAGTGATTTAAAGGCCATCGTGTATATTGCCGATTTAAAGGCCATACCTAATTGCCGCCTGAATGGTACTTGCAGTACTGTTTCGATTGGTTTGATGAGTAGTGTACCTACCTACTAAATAGCTATTTGGACTGCACGAAACTTCTCACATTCATCAATTTCAATGTGCCAACAAAGCGAACACGTCACACATCACTTTTTTCACCTTCTTTTCTTAGTAGGTACCTACTAATTATGCCATGAATGCACCAATTATTAGAATCTACTCTAGATACAATACGCCCTTATCGAGTGTTGATATTTTTAACAACAGCAAGTACTCATTTAATAAATAAATAATAGATTTAGGTACTGTCAACATTATAATATTGAAATATGGCATTTTAAAAAAAACGAGTGTGCTTTAGACCACACGACTGAAGTAAAACTTCTGTTACTGCCTGCTATCTGTTGTGCAATAGCTGAGTATTTTCATAAATCGAAGCTGGTAAATTCAAAATACGAAACGTCGTAAATACTTTTTTTTATCTATAGCAAAATGAACTCTATTAGACAGCAATAAGTAGTGTTTTGTTTTTGCAGTTTGTATAATTTAGGCTAATTTGGGGTAGGAGATATGCGACAAATCAACTGACTATGAGAGAAAGAGACAAAGAAAATGCGTGCACCTCGCACCTCTCTCTCTTGCCCCTACAGCAATGTAAGAAACGTAACTCTCTCTCTTTCTATCTTCACTAACTTATATCTCCCTCTCAGCTTCCGTTTGCACTTTTCGTAACGCATTCACCAGCTTACTCCCCAAGTCAAGCGTGCGTAAAGAAGTTTTACTTCAAAAACGAGCGTGCTTTAGACCACACGACTAAAGTAAAACTTCTTTTTCAAAATATTAATTTATGAAATTGTTCAATTACAAAATTGTCCACACGTCTGTAGGTCGATCAGTCTATATTCATCCTGGACAGACGCAACTCACACTCGCACATTAACGTTTACAAATATACGAAACGTAACTCTCTCTTTCTATCTTCACTAGGTAACTTATATCTCCCTCTCAACTTCCGTTCGCACTTTTCGTAACGCATTCACCAGCTTACTTCCCAAGTCAAGCGTGTGCAAAGAAGTCTTCAATAACATTTAACTTAACTGACTATCTCATTTACTCTTTAACATGTTATCAATTATCACTTTTATACATATATAGATTAATTGTAGGAACTTATCATTAAATTACTTAAAAAGAGACCTATAATTGACTATATTTGAAGCTGTTGGTCTTTTCATTAAAATAAAATAAACTATTCTTTGTGACATTCAACGTATTATTATCTCATTGCGAAACTGTAGTAGTAGGTACCTACTGGTTATGATGATGTACGTACCAGCTACTGATCTCTACTAATAGAGATCAGTGGTACCAGCATAATAAAAAAAAACATCTAAATACATTTCTCCAGTACTGAGCCACATCATAAATGTATCTATTGTCTCTGGAATATTCCCTGATAAATTAAAAAATAAACATAATCAAACCTTTATTTAACAAACCGACAGGCATGATATTAATTGTTATAGACCTATACCCTCATACCAGTATTTTCAAAGATATTCGAAAAGGTTACCAAAACCTTTTCTAGTTTCTTTGAATTAAATAATATTTATACTGAAGAACAAGTAGGATTCCGTAAAAGTAAATCTATTAATTTGGCTATTTATAAATGTCTACAAACCGTAATGAGTAATCTAGACCAAAATAAGATAGTATGTGCTCTTTATATGGACTTATGTAAGGCTTTTGATTATGTGGACCATAATATCTTATTGTCGAAGCTCAAAGCCTATGGTATAAGAGGTAACGTTCTACAACTCATTAAGTCATATTTTAGTAATAGGAAGCAAGCAACGGAAAAATCACGAATCTGTCCTAAATCAAAAAAATAAATTATTTATTTATCAGAATTTCGAGAAACTAACCATGGAGTACATACCGCAAGGGAGTGTTTTAGGTCCACTTCTTTTTACTATCTACATAACGTTCTTCCTATATTATAAATACGGGATTTATCACGTACCGTCTTATCGGTGTTTCGACCGACAATGTTTCGGTTCAATTCGTGAACCTTCATCATTACATACAATTGAAGGGGGTAGAAATGGGATCACCAATAGCTCCAGTAGTGGCCAATATATTTATAGAGTGGTTTGAGAGAACGGTACTGGATAGCGTACCCTGTAGACCGAGATAATGGTGGCGGTATGTAGATGATGTGTTCGCAATAGTACGAAGAGATAGCATAGATACCTTACTTAGCTATCTCAATTGTAAACATCCTAAGATATCCTTCACGGTAGAGCTGGAAAAAGATAAATGCTTACCGTTCCTGGACGTGTTGGTTATACGAGAACAGACAGGACGACTTACACATACAGTATACCGTAAGCCAACACACACAGACAGGTATCTTAGAGCTGACTCGCACCACCATCCAGCTCACTTAGCCTCGGTACCACGTACTCTGATTTATAGAGCACTAAGGCTATGTGACTCTCAGTACGTGAACTGCGAGCTCTCACACATAAAAGGAGTGCTGGAGCAAAACGGCTATGGATGGAGACAGCTGTGGAATTGCGGACACATCCACAAGATCACGCATAACTACGGTAAATAGAGCAGTAGCGTACTTACCTCTTGTGAAAGGATTAACGGATAAGATTGGAAACTTGTTACGCCATAAGTACAGCATCAAGACGATATTCCGCCCTCAAACACAATTGAGACAGTTGCTGCGTTCGCCGAAGGACAGAGACCCTCTAGGCGTCCCCGGCGTATATATGATACCGTGTGACTGCGGTAAATGCTACATTGGTGAAACAAAGCGTAACATATCTAATAGGTTGACTGAACACATACGTGCAATGAAGAATGTCGACTCAAACAGTTCTGCAGTGGCGGAGCATTCCCTAGATTCTGATTCGACTCACTACATACGTTTCGACAAGGCCCGGGTTTTAGCGAGAGAGAAGTTCTTCGTTCCTCGCACGATCCGAGAGGCGATAGAAATAAGTCGTGTGCCGAACTTTAACAGGGATAGAGGATGGGTTCTACCGCCAGCCTGGAGGCCATGTCTTCATGATGCAAGTGACAGAAGAGTGAGTGAACCTGGTAGAGACATAGTGTTGTGTGTTTGTCTGTACCAAGAACTACCGAAGAGAGCAGCAGTGATGATAATGATGATGACACAGCGGGTCAACGCACTGTGCTTTCGTTGACCCAATCCCCACCACCCCACCTGTCAACTCGCGCGCAGAGGGCAGCGGCGCGCAGTGCGAGGCGAGACGTTATTCGGAGCGGATCGCACTCACCCTGATGAAGGTTCACGAATTGAACCGAAACATTGTCGGTCGAAACACCGAAAAGACGGTACGTGATAAATTCCCTATTTATAATAATGATTGAAATCAATCACGAAAGTTTTCTAAGTAAGATCTTCCTATAGTTATTTCTGATCAAAAAGTGTTATTTGTTGATGATAGTACAGTGATATTAACTGATACTTGTAAACTCCATCTAGAAGCTACTATCAACTTTACCCTGGACTTAATAATTGAATGGTGAAAACAAAATAACCGGGTAATAAATCTTGATAAGAATAATTTGATGACATTTTCCAGCAAAGGCTTTAGTTATAAATCTGACATAATTATCTAAGACATACAATTAATCATGTTGACGTTAATCATGTCCCGGCTTCGCACGGGTAGACATATGATTTTTTTTTATATTTTTACCTTTTATTTATATTTTTTGTCATATTTAATCTTAAGTGAGAGATATTACTCAGTTTGTTATATATTTACATTTTTTATTTATGTTATTTTAAGGTTTTTTTTATTTACACGTTTTTTGTTGTTTTATGTGTGTGTATTTATTTGTAAGAGTATTTTTAAGGTTGTTACATATACCTAATCCTACATATTTGCCGACCTGCACGATTCTATTATTTACGACATAAAATAGAGTCAAAGTGCATCGACGGAATCAGCCGACGCTGCACCATTGCGACACGCCGGACACCGCTGCACGTCATCGGAGCCGAGCCCCGCGCACCGCGTCGCCGCCGGCTTCACTTCGGTTCACACATCGAACCAGTCAAGTAGTTATAACTTAGTTCGTAAAATCTATATTGTAAAATCCTGAATAAATTAGTATTCCAGAATCGGTTTTTTTTGGGAACCCCGGGCGTCGTTCCTATATTTGGCGCAGGCGGTAGGATAATCCGGGTCATTCCAGGAAATCCAGGAGGAAAATCCAGGAGTGATAGACTTTTCAAGGTCGAGCCGGGTCATCCACACTCAGGCGTTCGCCGGGAATCAAGAAATCGATTACCTCCCAAGAAGTACCGAGATGCAGATTATGTAAGTCCACTGAATTTTCTCCAGTACTTGCTTTCCTTCCTAAAATTAAGTCCTTTTTTTTAACTCATAAATTTTTCGATCAAGAAAATTAACGAGTCTTATGAGTAGTAGAAACAGTTTAATTGATAGTAATAGGGATTTAGAAAATTTAGATATTAGTACCGATAGTAGTAATTTCAGTTTAAGTAGTTTTTGTGAAAATAGCACAATGACTACCAGCTTAGATAGTATTTGCAAAGCTCTACGATTGGTCCCAGAATTCGATGGGAATCCCAATGTGTTAGTTAGATTTGTTAATTTGTGTGATCAGTTAGTAGCTACATACGGAATAGACGGAAATCCTTTAAATAATTCGGGATTATTAAATGGTATTCTTAATAAAGTCGTGGGCGCAGCAGCACGACAGATCAATGCGAACGGCATCCCGAATGATTGGAGTAGCATCCGTAATTCTCTCATAAATAATTTTGCTGATCAGAGAGACGAAACAGCCCTCTACAACGATTTGGCGATTTTAACACAAGGTTCTAGCACCCCTCAAGAATTTTATGAGAGGTGCCAAAATCTTTTTAGCACAATCATGACTTATGTGTCCTTGCATGAATCCTTGCCTACTACCATAGATGCTAAGCGGGAATTGTATAAAAAACTAACCCTCCAAGCCTTTTTACGCGGTTTGAAGGACCCTCTAGGATCACGCATTAGGTGCATGCGTCCTGAAACAACTGAAAAGGCTCTGGAATATGTGCATGATGAAATGAACACTATGTATATTCAGAGTAGGAATGTGTATTTTCCTGATAAGAAAATAGGTGATAGTCAGAGAAACCAATTTGATAATTTTAAAGTGCCCAATCAAGTTTTTCAGCCCTTCAGGCCCATGAATTTTAATATGCCTTCAGGGCCTAGCTCACAGTCTTTCAGACCACAGTTTTTACAAAGGCAGCCCCCATCATTTAAAACGCCTTTTAACCAGCCGAGAATGCCTTCACGCACTCAACAAATATTCAGTGCTCAGCCGCAAAATTATCAGCGTGGCTTTCAAATGCCTCCTAGGCCGCAACCCTCTTTTCATGGCCCTAAGCCTATGAGTGGTGTATCACACTTTGTCACTAGGGACAGACCGACACCAGCGGGACCCAGTGGTTGGAACTGGGCTAAGCAAGGCAATCCACCCCCTTCCAATTATTTTAAAACTAAAGATGTTAATGTAAATGAGTGTTTGACTTATGACTGTGACGGTTATGAATACTATGACTATGGTGACTATGACTATTACGACGATTATTACAACGAATATTACAACTACCCCACTGACTATGACTATCCCTGCCAACCAAATAGCAGTGTTAGTGTACAGGAAGTAGATGACGAACAACCCCAGCCTGAGTCGAAAACCGAGGATTTTCACAAAGTTACGACTATAAAAAAGTCAAAATAGAATTAAATTTACAGACTCAGAGACAGTTACCCTATATTCATATAGCAAACCCTCCATTAAATTTTCTCATTGATACAGGCGCGAATCAATCATTTATTAGTCCAGAGGCTGTGGAAAATTATTTCTCACATGTACCCCTTAACTACGATCCATTCGAAGTTACAAACGTTCACGCTACTAGTAGAAATGAGTATTCTATAACTCTTCCATGCTTTTCAGAATTTAAAGATTCGGAAAATATTAAGTTATTCGTGTATAGGTTTCACAATCATTTTGACGGGTTAATAGGTATGGATTTATTAACCAAATGGGAAGCTAAACTCGACCTTAAAGATTTAGTGCTTATTACCAAAACCGCAGTGAACCCTATTTGCTTTTATAACTCGCGAAACTTGAATCTTTACGAAGATATCATACCAGCAGAATCATCCAAATTGGTTAGACTACCGATTAACGCCCCGGACGGCGAAGTTTTTATTCCGGAACAGATTATTTGTAACTGTGTGATTAGCGAGTGCTTAACCACAGTTAGTAAAAGCCGTGGTATAGTAGAGGTTTTAAATAACACCCAGAACGATATAATTTTATCGTTAGATCACGCGACGCAAGCGACCGTATTCACTATGGAGTGCACGCGCACCGAATCTATTACGTCACGCGCTAGGGATGTTACCGCGCGATTGCGAACTGACCATTTAAATGCAGAGGAAAAGGCCAACTTACTCGCCCTTTGTTCTAATTACGCCGATGTATTTTATATCGAGGGTGAAGCGTTAACGTTCACGAATAAAATTAAGCATAAAATTAGGACTCATGACGAAATACCCGTTTACACAAAGAGCTATCGTTACCCTTACATACATCGTGAGGAAGTCCAGGATCAAATATCTAAAATGTTAGACCAGGGTATTATCCGACCATCGGAGTCTGCGTGGAGCTCACCTATTTGGATTGTTCCGAAGAAGATGGACGCTTCGGGTAGACAAAAATGGAGATTAGTGATAGACTTTCGTAAGGTTAATGAAAAGACTATTGACGACAAGTATCCCATTCCCAACATCAACGACGTACTTGATAAGTTAGGGAAATGTCAGTATTTTACGACACTAGACTTAGCATCGGGATTTCACCAAGTTGAGATGGATCCCGCCGACATACATAAGACAGCATTTTCCGTGGAAAATGGAAAATTTGAATACTTAAGAATGGCCATGGGATTGAAGAACAGCCCTAGCACCTTCCAACGTGTCATGGACAACGTCCTTCGAGGCCTAAATAACGTAATTTGCCTCGTATACTTAGATGACATCATAGTTTTTTCCACGTCACTACAGGAACATATGGTAAACCTTGAAAAAGTATTTCAGAGACTAAGAGAATCTAATTTTAAAATTCAACTCGATAAATCAGAGTTCCTCAAACTCGAGACCGCATACCTAGGACATGTTATCACTAGAGAAGGAATTAAACCTAACCCCGATAAGATTTCTGCAATACAGAAATATCCTTTACCTAAAACTCCTAAAGAAATAAAATCATTTTTAGGTCTTATCGGTTACTACCGTAAATTCATTCCCGACTTTGCCAGGATAACTAAGCCCTTAACGCAGTGTTTAAAGAAAGGTAGAAAGATTACATTTGACTCTGAATATGTTAATAGCTTTGAAAAATGTAAAACTCTTCTGACAAACGACCCCATATTAAGATATCCTGACTTTGACCGTGACTTTATTCTTACGACCGATGCATCTAATTTTGCTATAGGTGCAATTCTTTCGCAAGGTCCCTCGGGCTCCGATAAGCCCATAGCGTACGCATCACGTACTTTAAATGAAAGCGAGATAAACTATAGCACCATAGAAAAAGAATTACTTGCTATCGTGTGGGCGACAAAGTACTTTCGTCCTTATCTCTATGGCCGTAAATTCAAAATCTTTACCGACCACAAACCCTTACAATGGGTTATGAACTTAAAGGAGCCTAACTCTAAGTTGACTAGATGGAAACTTAAATTAAGTGAATATAACTTTACTACCGAACATAAGCCCGGTAAGAAAAATACCAACGCCGATGCTCTCTCTCGCGTTGAGATCTGTAACGAAGAGACTAACTCTATGGCCGGTAATACATCAGAAGTACCACCACCTATCCCCAACGACTCTGACTCAAGAACGGAGACTGTACATACTTCCGACGAAAACCCTATCCTTGAAATTCCCTTGACTGACGAGCCCTTGAATAAATTCAATCGTCAGCTTATCATGACGATAGTAGGTGACGTCAAGAAGCGCGCGTCAGCGACCAAGCCATTCGACACTCACACACGTACTTCCGTACAGTTATCTGAATCTAACTTAGAACAAGATTTAATTAATGTTATAAAGGAGTATGTTAACCCTAAAATTAAGACAGGTATGCTTATTAACCCTCCTTTAGGTATGTATAAGATCCTCCCTATTTTACAGGATACATTCAAAAGCTCATGTATGAAATTGGTACTTGCAAAAAAGGAACTTGAAAATGTCAAAGAATATCTCAGACAGCAGGAGATCATTCGTAATTACCACGAAGGTAAAACTAACCATCGCGGCATTAACGAATGCTACCTAGCCCTTTCAGCCCGTTACTACTGGCCCCGAATGAAAGATCACGTGACCAAATTCATAAATGATTGTACGATTTGCGGACAAGCTAAGTACGATAGACATCCCATTAGGCCCAAGCTCAATATAGTGCCACCAGCTACAAGGCCCTTTGAGATAGTGCACATGGACAGCTTCACTGCCCAAAATGAGAAATACGTTACTTTAATAGACGTTTTCTCAAAGTATGGTCAGGCCTACCTACTTAGAGACGGCACAGCGCTCAGTGTAATACAGGCTTTATTAACATTTAGCACGCATCATGGCTTACCGCTCACTATTATCACAGATCAAGGTACTGAATTTACTAATCAGATGTTTTCAGAATTTTGTAAGGTTCATAAAATCATTCATCATCAAACCTTAGCACATTCACCTAACGCTAATGGAAATATAGAACGTTTTCATTCGACTTTACTTGAACATCTGCGCATTTTAAAATTAAAACAAAAAGATCAGCCCGTTATCAATTTAATGGCATACGCTTTGATTGCCTATAATAGTTCGGTACATAGCTTCACTAAGTGTAAACCATATGACCTCATACTGGGACATACTGACCCACGTGACCCAACTGACATCGACATTACAGGACATTTGTTACAACAATATTCACAATCCCACAGAGAGCAGATGATACAAGTCTATGATCTCATAAACGAGACATCTCTCGCTAATAGGACCGCGATTATTGAAAATCAGAATAAAACTCGCGAATCCGAGGTTGAGTACCAACCCGACCAACAGATTTTTATCAGTAATCCTTGTGCTAGTAGATCTAAGCTCGCACCTAGATACACACAGGATACTGTTTTAGCTGACCTTCCTATTCACATCTATACATCTAAGAAAAAAGGTCCCATCGCGAAGAATAGGTTGAAACGAGTCCCTAAGACAGCGAAATTGTTACAGGATGCTGACCCTGTTGCTGTCACTCCTGACTCTAATACAGACTCACGGACAGGAGATAAAACTTGAAGGACTTGGAGACGGACCAGGACTTTTACCCTTCAAACTAGGACCCATGCGACTAACAACTCATTATCATACGTTTTTACAATACATTGAACTAAAGGAAATAGACTCTAACATTACCATAGTAAGGTTGCAACTCGCTGAAATAAAAACCAAGGTAGATAATTACACGTACGCAGTCTACGAAACTCAGCTAGATCACTTAACTAACGAATTAAATAACGCAGAGCTTCAATTAAAAACTTTAGAGCCAACTCGTTTTAGAAGAGGTTTAGTAGATAGCCTTGGATCAGTTATTAAGAGTATTACAGGGAATCTAGATTATACAGATGCTGTAAAATACAATGATGCCCTTTCAGTTCTAAGAAAAAAATCAAGATAAAATCGTTTCAGAACATAATCATCATATCAGTCTCAGTCGAGATTGGATGGATGAACAAAATAAAATTATTGCTAAAATCGTAGATAATCAAGTTAAAATAAATAAAACATTGCTGATGCTAATTGACCCCGATTCGTATCCGCGACACGAGTTAATTAAACTAGCTAAATTCGCACAAATATTGGCGATAACTAGCAACAACATAGGTAGCTTAGTAAGTGAAATAAGTAGGTTAGAAAATGCGCTAGCATTTTGCAAGGCTTCGCAAACTCATCATTCGATGATAGGTATAGAAGTAATAAAAAATATGTTAGGTAAACTGAAAACTTTTTACATTAAAGATCAGTTATTAGACTTAGAAATTAGAGAATACTACGACGTTATAAAACCAGCATCGTTTTATAACGGAGATCAATTAGTTTTTGCTTTTAAGTTTCCCGTGGTATCACCACTAGTTTATACTTTATATAAGTTGGTTATAGTTCCGAATAAAAATAGGCAGGCTGTCATCCCACCTTTCCCATTCCTCGCAATTACTGGAAATATTCACGTGTACATAGAGGCTGAATGCCTGAAATTAGGTACGAGGTACATCTGTGAAGATCAACTCAACCATCAACTGAAGTCTCAACCTGACTGTATCAGCAACATCATCCAAGGAGAAATGACCAAAGGAAAACCCTGCGAGATGACTACTATCGATCTGATGAAACCCGCCATGGAAAAACTGGACGACCGCCACTACGCCGTCGTGTTCCCTCAACCAACTCAAGTTCGACTCACATGTGAACGAGACGAACTCAACACGCTCACCGGCAGCTATCTAGCAACTATACCGCACAACTGCAAACTACGTACAGATGACTTCACCATTGTCAATGTCAATGACCATATCCAAGGACAACCTTTGAAGATATCCAGAGTTCCAGATCACCAGGACGAAGTACCTTCACCTGCACCCCACATCAAGATCAATTCAATCAACCTGAGAAAACTGCACGATCTTCAAGATAAAATACACCTACAAGATCCTGTGTATATAGAACAACCCACATCGTTCTATCATACAACCATACCTTTCTACAGTATACTATCCGGTGCGCTTGTACTCACTATCATTGTACTATATCGTAGATTCTTCATACGCCGAACAAATGAAACATCGAAGACTGAGATAGAATTAACTCAGGTGGCGCCAACTTACGCTGTACCAGACTCATCCCTTAACCAGAGGAAGCTGCCAACGACATTTTTTCCCAATCTTCAAAAATAGTCGTTGATCTCAGGGGGGAGATGTTACATATACCTAATCCTACATATTTGCCGACCTGCACGATTCTATTATTTACGACATAAAATAGAGTCAAAGTGCATCGACGGAATCAGCCGACGCTGCACCATTGCGACACGCCGGACACCGCTGCACGTCATCGGAGCCGAGCCCCGCGCACCGCGTCGCCGCCGGCTTCACTTCGGTTCACACATCGAACCAGTCAAGTAGTTATAACTTAGTTCGTAAAATCTATATTGTAAAATCCTGAATAAATTAGTATTCCAGAATCGGTTTTTTTTGGGAACCCCGGGCGTCGTTCCTATATTTAGGTATTTTAATTTTTACATTTCTCTATTTACATTTTTATTTTAAAGCTTTAGTTAATTCTGTTGTTTGTTACTTTTATTTTACAAAACTTTTATCTTAAAGCTTCACTGTACACTATGTTGGCAGTGGTATTTGTAAGTGATAACAAAACATATTGATTTTCAGGAGATCCTACTCGATAAATGTAAATAGTGGTTATTGTGACATAACGATAATAGTTGGACATATGGTATTTCGAAGTTTTTTATAGATATTGATATGTTCTTTAATATTGTAGAACATACTTTTGTTCTATCATCAATAGTTTCCGCAGCGCATGCGACGAAAGAGACACAGAGGGCACTTTTTTACACCTTGGGTTACGTTATTTAAGTTTTAGTAAGGATCCCTAATATTTTTTGCAATAAATATAGCCTATGTCACTCAAGGTGAATGTAGCTTTCCAATGGTGAAACTAAACATGTTTAAATTTTACGTATTTGTATGATTTGACAATTCCTTAAATCATATTTAGCCACTAAATACGTTTGTTTAGGCATCGTTGCGAGAGTTACCCTAAGAATATTTTTTTTGGTGTTTTGTAAGAATCGCGAGATCTCAGTTCGGGGCGAACCACTAGTTATATTGTTTTAAATATAAGTGTGATGTACGATAAAACGATTGAGAACAGTGCCAAAAAGAAAACAGTTGAGAAGACAGCGTTGTCTAGGCATTGCAAGATCTAGACCATTTCAAAAGAAAGTTATCTATCCATAAATGTCAAAGATAGAGAAAATGACAACGTTTCTTCCCGATCACTCTCGCTCCCTGCTCGAGATGGTTGACAAGTGTCTTCTTTCTTCCGAAAAATGACTCAAGTCATCCCTTCCATAGAGTTATGTGAGGCCTACAGGAGTGAAAGCTGATGTTGACGGTTGTGGGTGGTGGACAATCACTTCACCTTCAGTCACCTTCCAAGAACTCTGCATTGTTGACCAAGAAGCGCTCTCGATTTTTTCCCGAACAAAACCATTATTCAGCAAATTTTGAAGAAAACCTGCTGATATTCTTTAGTATTTTTTTCGAGGAATCTTTGGTGACACCTAAGAATCCATATTTGTTCGATATACATTTAAATAAACTGTTTCTGTTCACAGTTTCGGTTCGATTTTGAGTGTTTTCGGCAACTCTTTTTTTTTAAACGGAAATCTTGAACTCTAAAAAAAATAAGAAATAATTGTTGTACCTACTCAAGTGTGCAGGGCTGAGGATCTACTGTTCTGTGTGTCATTGGCAGATACAGATAGATACTTAGCGCACTATGCAGTTGCATGCAGCAGCGTCAGCCAGCGAGCGGCAGGCGGAGTGTATTGTACTAGTGAGGGGATAGAGGGTCGGGCTTTGCTCGGCTGCGGCCGCGGCCGGGGCTCGGTTGTGACGTCACGGCGATCGATCCCTCGGGCGGCGACGACGGCGGCGGCGGCGGCAGTGCGCCTCGCTCGGTCGGCGGCGACGCGCGCCCGACATGTGCGCCGTCCGCTCCGCACCGCTGCTGCTGCTCGCGCTGCTCGCCTCTCTGCCTCACGCCAACCGTGTCGCGTGAGTGTCCCCGACCCGGGCCGGGCCCGCGCGGCCCGCAGCCCTACGCCCGCGGCGGCGGTGGCGCCCGCCGACTCCCCGCACCGATCGTTAGCTCCGGGCTCGACTCCCTCCGTTTCGATACGCCGGATTCTCGAATCGAATGAATTATTCCGTTTGGAGCGCCCCCCCACCCCTTTGCGTTATGTTTTTATTAAATCAGAAACTTTTAATATTATTATCAAAGTAACATTAAAATTATCTCGTAATTAATATGGACATGCAACCAAGTACCTATTTATACTGACTAATCTAGCTTTGATTCCAATCAGTATATGTAAGTATATAGGCTCCCTAGCACCTACCTATTTACAAGGTAGGTAGGTAGGTACTTAGTGGACTGGATGCACTAGCACTAGGTACCTGCCGTGTCACATTGCGGATTACACGCCTCACGCACCAGCTTGCGTGGAAACCGTACAAATTATAATGATTGCAATCATCATTAGGATTACCCGCTGTTACTGATATTTATTTGGATAAAGCACTAGGTACTTAGGTCCCGTCTACAATTTACTTACTCAATAGGTAAATTAGGCAATTTGATACTTTTTTTCTGCGATGTTCGGGACCAGCCAACATGTTGAAATGTTTTAAAATGTTCCTTGAGATTTGAATTAGTAATTTGAATTAAGTAAACAATAATAATTATTGATTTTGGATTTTCTTGCAATTAAGCAAGTACCTACCTACCTAGGTACTTCTTATACCCAACTTTATGTGAGATCGATGTTCTAAGTTACGTGGGTATGACTATGAACAAGTAGCTATCTGGTACCGGTAAGTAGGTACTTACAGTGGAGTGGCCGCGCTGCGGTGCAGGGGCAGAGCCATGCTGTGCTGTGCTGTAACGTGGTGTGTTGTGTGCAGGGGTGGCGGCGGCGGGGGCGGCGGCGGCATGTTCGGGGATGTCAACATCTCCTCCATCCTCGACTCCTTCAGCATCAGCTACGATAAGAGAGTGAGGCCCAACTACGGAGGTCAGTCGTCTGCCATGCCACCGGCACTAGCCTAGCATACCTTCCGATTGAGAGGTGGTCGCGCCGCCGGCTCCGGGGCGCCCCCACCCTGGAGCCGCCTCGGCACGCGGCTCGCGTCGGTCTCGTCCGAAGCCACCTGCCTGTATCTGTGTGTTTAATGGCAATGGTTTTACAGGACAGCCCGTCGAAGTGGGGATTACCATGTACGTGCTCTCGATCAGCTCTCTGTCCGAAGTCCAAATGGTATTTAGCATTCATAGTGTACCTAGCTACTAAGTAGGTACATCGGTAGCTCGTCACCACGCATCACCCGGTCCCTCCCGCCCGGCCTAGCCCCGCGCGCGTCCCGGCGCCGGCGCCGTCGCCGACCACACTCACTGTGCGCTTGTTGCAGGTCCCCCGGTGGAGGTGGGCGTCACCATGTATGTGCTGTCTATCAGCTCCGTGTCGGAAGTGCTCATGGTACTGACTGAGCTCGCGCTCTCGCTTGTCCCGGCCCTCGTGGCCGGCGACGGAGCAGCCCCAGACTCGAGGTTGCGAGCATGTACGCCTTTGGTGGAGCGATCCGCTTTCTTCTGTGTCTTAGTGATCCTCTCGAATATTCTCTTACGAATGAGGAGCGGTAGTTCTCTTTGAGTGTATATCTTTGTGTTGTATCTTCGTGTGATGATGGAGCGGGCGCGTGGAGTGGCACGTCCCGAGCCTGCGACTTCACGGCGCCGCCGCGGCGTGGCGCGAGCTGACCGGCGCCGACTTGCACGCAGCCAGCCAGCAGATGCGATGCTATCTGGCTGGCCTCATTTCAATATAACCTACCTACCTACCATTATTTCAAATTACGCTTTCGTGACCGAACTTTAATGAATATGACGAAAGAGTAATGAATTATATTTACTGACCTACTTAGTTAGTGTTATCGCGAGGTGGTGGCACCGCGCGGGCGCCAATGAGGTGGTCGAGGAGCCGCACGGGCGCGGGCGTGGGCTCGCCCCCGAGGGGAGCCAGGCCTCGTCTCCGAGCGCCAACTCCCTCCCTCCGAACCGTAGTGTCCTGTCTCTCACCTCACCTCACGCCATCGACAGCGACATCGCCATCTCTATCTGCACTCGCACACACCACACCTCGCTCATTCTCATCTCATCTCGTGTCGTGTCTCTCTCTCTTTCGCTCTCTCTGCCATCCGATCACTCGAATGTATCGTGACACGCACATAGTTAAGAGCTTTATGATGAGCTTGCTGTTTTTATGTTTGTTAGATGTCGTGATGTGTCCATATTACAGTTTAGCTATTATGTACTTATCTACTTTATTATTGTTCTACTTATTTGTATTGGTACCGTTCGTGTTCCGCGACGAGGTTCAGTTCAATCGCTTCTTCTGTTAGTTGGTGTAAGTAGTAAGCGGCGGTAGGTCCAGTCTCCGAGTAACACGCGTTGTCGCGCGCTTGCAGGACTTCACGCTGGACTTCTACTTCCGGCAGTTCTGGACGGACCCGCGGCTCGCTTACAAGAAGCGGCCCGGCGTCGAGACGCTGTCCGTGGGCTCGGAGTTCATCAAGAACATTTGGGTGCCTGACACCTTCTTCGTGAACGAGAAGCAATCCTACTTCCACACCGCCACCACCAGCAATGAGTTCATTCGCATCCACCACTCGGGCTCCATCACGCGCTCTATCAGGTACTACCAGCAGGCACCACCTAGTAGCAGCGTCCAGACAGGCGCGGGCGGCACTCACCGACTGTACGTGCGATCTCGCTTTCAGGTTGACAATCACGGCGTCGTGCCCCATGAATCTCCAGTACTTCCCCATGGACCGACAGTTGTGTCACATTGAGATCGAGAGTTGTAAGTATCCTTCCCCGTATTTATGTTGTGTGTGCTACCTATATTGTGTCGTCTTGTTTAACGATGTGTGCCAACTAACGGTTTTCAACCAACTTACATTGATGTGATTGACTAATGTTTGCTCTCGTTTTTACCGAGTGCTTGGCGATGGGGATCGAGAATCACAGGAGTACCATTTAACATTTGATCTATAATGTATTAACGCTCACCGATGATAGAAAAATAATAAAAGAAGCGTGTCTCACACCGAAGCATCCATCGGTCCGATACTCACATTCACCGTACGCTTGTCGTACCGAGTGCCGTGACACGACGCTCGCTGACGGCACGACACGGCACTGCCCGCGCACGCGACTCGACCCTGGCACGTGCCGCGACCTCGTCTCCTCTCGCATACAGCACCCGCAGAGGGCGGCTCGTCCGCAACCGCGCCGCACCCGCACCGCTTGTGCACCGCACCCGCACCGCTTGTGCACCGCACGCCTGCGAACTGCACTGTCGCTCCCGACCACACTCAGATAGAGACACCATCGACCATGTAGCCGCACATGTTTCCTTCATTTGTTATCGTTGTTATTATTTCTTTAGCGTTATTAATTAGTGTCGCTTAGAAGTCATCTCACCGCACGACGTAGACGTAGTCTTTTTATTTTTCTATCATCTCGTCGCCCGAGTCGGCTCGGTCGGGCGTCCCCGGGTGGAGCGCGCGAGCCCCATCGTCGACGGCGCGGCGACGGAGCGACCCGTAAGTGATAGCGTCTGTGTGTTTGACATGTCTCCGGAGTCGGGTACACGATGACAGACATTCTGTACGTGTGGAAGGACGGCGCCTCCAGTGTCGGCATGAGCAGTGAGGTGCAGCTACCGCAGTTCCGCGTGCTGGGCCACCGGCAGCGCTCCACGGTCGTCGCACTCTCTACAGGTACCTACCTACTACCGCCTGCGCCCTCTGTCCCCCCCCCCCCCCCCCCCCCCCCGCGCGCCCGTCGTCCCTCGCGCTAGGCTCGCGACACGTGCCGGTCGAGCATTCGGTCCCCGCCTGACCGGTCGCTCACTGACGCCACTTCGCTCTCGCTGCACACAGTCGGCTACACGATGCGTGACATCCGCTACAAATGGAACGAGGGTCCCAACTCCGTGGGCGTCTCGCACGAGGTGTCGCTGCCGCAGTTCAAGGTGCTCGGCCATCGCCAGCGCGCCATGGAGATCTCGCTCACCACAGGTTTGCCTTCCAAGCGTTCTATAAAGTTTCGCAAACTTTCTTACGAGCGTCTTCTACTCATACCATTTTATACCGATGATCGCTTCTTGTAAACGAATGTATGAAACTAAATCGAACGATAAAATACTCGTATTGTAATCAATTGAGGACGCCTAGGTAGCGACAGAAATGTAAGGTATATATACCTAATGCAGTGCAGGTAATGTACTAATGCGAGGTGCGGGGTGCGTGCATATCCACAGGAAACTACTCGCGGCTGGCGTGCGAGATCCAATTCGTGCGCTCTATGGGCTACTACCTAATCCAGATCTACATTCCGTCCGGGCTGATCGTCATCATCTCGTGGGTGTCCTTCTGGCTGAACCGCAATGCGACGCCGGCGCGCGTCCAGCTCGGCGTCACCACCGTGCTCACCATGACCACTCTCATGTCCTCCACCAACGCGGCGCTGCCGAAGATCTCCTACGTCAAGTCCATCGACGTCTACCTCGGCACCTGCTTCGTGATGGTGTTCACGAGTCTTCTTGGTGAGTTGAGTACTTTACCTACCTGCCTACTGCTCGAATGCAATGACGCCGCGTCTCACGCTTGGCTCTCGCTCCGCAGAGTACGCGACGGTCGGTTACATGTCTAAGCGGATTCAGATGCGCAAGCAGCGGTTTGTGGCGCTACAGAAGATCCTGGCGGAGAAGAACGTGCGGCCCGAGCCACCGCCCTGGGACTCGCACTCGCTCTCCAAGATCAGCACCATGAGCGGCGGCCGCTGCCCGCCCGGCCGCTCCTCGGTGAGTCTCACCGCCTGTTCCATAGCTGCAGCCTACTACTTACGATCACCATAATGATAGAGAGTATGAGAGTGTACGGATGGTATGTGTAGTGTTGTTCGCAGGAGGTACGGTACAAAGTGCGCGACCCGAAGGCGCACTCGAAGGGCGGCACGCTCGAGAACACCATCAATTCGAGCCGCAGCGGGCCCAGCGACGAGCCGCCGCCGCCGCCCGTCATGCACCCTCTGCACCCCGGGAAGGTATACCCCGCTCTTATTCGCAACACTAACTATGTACCAAATACAGAAGATACAATACATATTCATATTTCTTTCTTTATTTGCGACACCAAATCAGTTACAATACTTTATACATCTTAAAGTTAGAGTATATAAGTAATCCGTAATGTAGGTACCTACTCTGTTAGGGAGGGGCAAAATTATGCAAATTTTTTTTATACTACTTATATGGCAAACGAGCATGCCGTCCACCAGATGTTAATTGGCTACTGCAGCCCATGGATATCCACATATAATTCAAAACAAGCTATTATGTTGTCTCGATCTCTTTGTGGATACGTTGCCATACTATAGGACTTAGCTGTTATGCCTATGTGCCAGTAATTACAGGAAAATACCATTACCATCTAACCGGAACACAGCAGCACAAGTACTGCTATTATTATTGCAGATAGACAAATGACAGAGATACAGATAGACAGATACATATAGACAGATAATACATAGATACATATAGACAGATAATAGGTACATAGATACAGATACACACATACATATATACAGATAATAGGTACGTAGATACATATAGACAGATAATAGGTACATAGATACAGATAGACAGATACATATAGACAGATAATAGGTACATAGATAAAGATAGACAAATAATAGGTACATAGATACAGATAGACAGATACATATAAACAGATAATAGGTACATAGATACAGATAGACAGATACATATAGATAGATAATAGGTACATAGATACAGATAGACAGATACATATAGACAGATAATAGGTACATCGATGCAGATAGACAGATACATATAGAAAGATAATAGGTACATAGATACAGATAGACAGATACATATAGACAAATAATAGGTACATAGATACAGATAGACAGATAATAGGTACATAGATACAGATATACAGATACCTATAGACAGATAACAGGTACATAGATACAGATAGACATATACACACAGACAGATAATAGGTACATAGATACAGATAGATAGATACATATAGATAGATAATAGGTTCATAAATACAGATAGACAGATACATATAGACAGATAATAGGTACATAGATACAGATAGACAGATACATAAAGACAGATAATAGGTACCTAGATACAGATAGACAGATACATATAGACAGATAACAGTTACATAGATACAGATAGACATATACATATAGACAGATAATAGGTACATAGATACATATAAACAGATAATAGGTACATAGATACAGATAGACAGATACATATAGACAGATAATAGGTACATAGATACAGATAGACAGATACATACAGACAGATAATACATAGATACAGATAGACAGATATTTATTACATAGACACTGCATGCATACACGTGAATACCCAGTGTCTATTCGTACAAATAGGTTCGGATATCTCGCTGCAATCCCTCACTTGATTAATATTCTGTCCAGTAAGGAAAGAGAGCCAACTTCACCTCCACCACATCTCACACTCCCATTTGTGACGTTGCAGGACCTCAGCAAGTATATGGGGATAACGCCGTCATCCATCGACAAGTACTCGCGCATCGTGTTTCCGGTGTGTTTCGTATGCTTCAACCTCATGTACTGGATCGTATACCTGCACGTGTCCGACGTGGTGGCCGACGACCTCGTGCTGCTCGCTGACAAGTGAACGCCGCGCCGCCGCCGCGCCCCGACGATCCCGGACGCGTCTCTCGACCGACACATATCACAACTCCGCGTGCGGTCCGCGTGTCGGGCGCGCGGCGGGCGCGGGGGCCGCGTGGTGCGGTCGCTAGTAGGGCGATCCGTGAGATACCTACTGATACTAGTCATAATTGAAAGTCTGATGCTCAATTTTCGCTTTATTTATCGACGAGGCTCGACGTACGAACCGCTCGTCGATAGTGAGATGATAAATAGTTTATCATTATTTTCTAGGAGTACTTTTACGTACTCGTATTGAAATAGTTAGGCGCTCGGAACGCCTCCGGAGTCCGGACGTGTCGATGTCGCCTTCTATATAATCGTTCGGTAACATTCTCGCGGGCCTCCCGCCTGGCCTCGGTGTGTTCTCGGACGGAACATATTGCATATATACCTACGATATTAATAATAATATTATATTGAGTACCTATGTATCTCCAGTTGTACCTATAGCTGTAAGTGTAAGTTGTAGCAGGACGTTAGGTAGGTACCTACGCGCTCGCGAGTCCGCTGCTGTGCCTGCGATCGCTTACACTGGACGTTTGCAAGCGCAGCCACCGGGCCGGGCGCGGACCGGGTGCGGCGACGCCGCTCGCCACTTCTATCGCTCACCTTTACCTTCTCTATCTAACACACTTAGCTTCTTTTTATATGTAAGACGAGATTGAATAATGTTCCTTAAAATTAGAGCGATCGTAAATCTTATTGAAACCTAGGTCTAGCTAGCCTAATGTTACCTCGGAGTACCCACGATTTCGTATTCATTAGCACTTACGTCTGTAAAGCAATCTATAAACTATAGGGTATCTACGCACCTAGGTATAAAGACAGGTCTAATTTGTCTAGTGAATTAATTGGAAGATAAAAATTATGTACCTACGTACGTGATAGATCGGTCCTAGGTACGCGAATGAATAACACAGCCGATTCCCAAACGCTGCGGCATGCGCGGCACCGGAACCGAGCGGGTGCGTTGTCCGGCCGCGCCGCGAAGCAAGCAACAACAGCTACCTGCTCAGCTGCTCACGCTCACCTTCGAGAATATAAATATAACTATCAAAATAATGATGATATAATCTAATAACGGAAGTCCCCACCTCGCCGCACTTGAGAAGTGTCGGCGACGGCGCCGGCGAGGCGTCTGCCTCATCGGCGAGCGCGATGCCCCACGCCGCACGCCCCCTTCGGCGCGACGCGCGTAGCCTCCGTGCGGTACTCGCTCACGCTTTAAATTATAGTCTACTGTTTATTATTGTAGCTCACAACACTGACTCAACATACGATCAACCATCGGACCAATATCTTTGTAAACATACTATTTTGCTTTTTCTATTTTATGAAATCCATTTATTTTTGTAACGGTTTACTCGCCTCAACTGTCTCCGAGCGCTCCGCGAGCGCGCGCACTTCCGCAAACCGCGCGGTGCGGGTGCGGCGCGGGCGCGGGGATCGCCTTCGCCGCGCGCGTGGCCCCTCGGACTGCGCACATCTCTACGAACTCCTCTCTAAAACACTTCCAAGTGTACCTAGGTGATCAGTTTTTGAATAATGAATTTTATTATGTAAACGTAAGTCAGGCACTGAATATTCTAAATAAAGGTACAAATATAAATGTATATGAATAGTATTGTCACATCGTTAAAATTAGGTAAGTACCGTAATACTTTTATGATGTATGAACCGTTGTGATCTTATTAATTTTATAATGAGCCTGAGCCGCGGCACGACGCGCTGCGAAACGACGCGACGCGACAGGGTGGGTGGAACACGCAGTGTCGTTGCTCGTGCTGCTCACTGTGACGCACTCGCGTTTCTATTTGTTGTTTATAATGGGCCTGAGCCGCGGCACCACGCGCTGCGACGCGCTGCGACGCGCTGCGACACTGCATGTCCCACCCACCCTGTCGCGACAGGGTGGGTGGGACATGCAGTGTCGCGAGTCGTGCTCATGCTGCTCACTGTGACGCATTTGCGTTTCTATTTGTTATTTATAATGAGCCTGAGACGCGGCTCCACGCGCTGCGACGCGCTGTGACGTGACGCGACTCGTCGCGACAGGGTAGGTGGGACACGCAGTGTCGCGGCTCGTGCTCGTGCTGCTCACTGGGACGCACTCGCGTTTCTATTTGTTGTTTATAATGAGCCTGAGCCGCGGCACCACGCGCTGCGACACGACGCGACGCGACGCGACAGGGTGGGTGAAACACGCAGTGTCGCGGCTCGTGCTCGTGCTGCTCATTGTTACGCACTCGCGTTTCTATTTGTTGTTTATAATGAGCCTGAGCCGCGGCTCCACGCGCTGCGACACGACGCGACGCGACGCGACAGGGTGGGTGGGACACGCAGTGTCGCGGCTCGTGCTCGTGCTGCTCATTGTTACGCACTCGCGTTTCTATTTGTTGTTTATAATGAGCCTGAGCCGCGGCACCACGCGCTGCGACACGACGCGACGCGACGCGACAGGGTGGGTGAAACACGCAGTGTCGCGGCTCGTGCTCGTGCTGCTCATTGTTACGCACTCGCGTTTCTATTTGTTGTTTATAATGAGCCTGAGCCGCGGCACCACGCGCTGCGACACGACGCGACGCGACGCGACAGGGTGGGTGAAACACGCAGTGTCGCGGCTCGTGCTCGTGCTGCTCATTGTTACGCACTCGCGTTTCTATTTGTTGTTTATAATGAGCCTGAGCCGCGGCTCCACGCGCTGCGACGCGAAGCGATGCGACGCGACAGGGTGGGTGGGACACGCTGTGTCGCGGCTCGTGCTCGTGCTGCTCACTGTGATGCACTCGCGTTTCTATTTGTTGTTTATAATGAGCCTGAGCCGCGGCACCACGCGCTGCGACACGACGCGACGCGACGTGACAGGGTGGGTGAAACACGCAGTGTCGCGGCTCGTGCTCGTGCTGCTCATTGTTACGCACTCGCGTTTCTATTTGTTGTTTATAATGAGCCTGAGCCGCGGCTCCACGCGCTGCGACGCGAAGCGATGCGACGCGACAGGGTGGGTGGGACACGCTGTGTCGCGGCTCGTGCTCGTGCTGCTCACTGTGACGCACTCGCGTTTCTATTTGTTGTTTATAATGAGCCTGAGCCGCGGCACCACGCGCTGCGACACGACGCGACGCGACGCGACAGGGTGGGTGAAACACGCAGTGTCGCGGCTCGTGCTCGTGCTGCTCACTGTGACGCACTCGCGTTTCTATTTGTTTTTTAAAATGAGTCTGAGCCGCAGCTCCACGCGCTGCGACGCGCTGCGACGCGACGCGACAGGGTGGGTGGGACACGCAGTGTCGCGGCTCATGCTCGTGCTGCTCACTGTGACGCACTCGCGTTTCTATTTGTTTTTTAAAATGAGTCTGAGCCGCAGCTCCACGCGCTGCGACGCGCTGCGACGCGACGCGACAGGGTGGGTGGGACACGCAGTGTCGCGGCTCATGCTCGTGCTGCTCACTGTGGCGCACTTGCGTTTCTATTTGTTGTTATAAGTATTCACTGTATTGTATTGTAAGTAATTAGTTAGTTAAAATAAACTCTATATACCTAAGCAATAATGTACATTGACGGCCGGAGTCAACCCGTATCCACGACGTGACCGCTCTACCACCCCACACTAAATTATCTTAATAAATGCCTAGATTAAGGGAAACTAGCATAGGTACTACTTCGTTATAAGTATCGAAAAATATTCTAAATTGTACTAAGTAAATCTATTTGTAATTATTAGTGTCATCGAAAATAGACTCTAAATTAATTAGTAATAAATTACATTTTACTTACAAAACTGTTATTCAGTACCTTCCTACTAACCTGGTTCCTTTTCCGGTTAGGCATCAGTCATCACTTACATGTACCCTGTAAGGAATCACTCAGAATGTGTTGTGAATAGTGCTAGTGAAGAACCTCTCAAAGCCGGCTCCGGGTTGAAAATGAACCAGTGCCTGAGCCAAACTGGTGACCTTAAAAGTTCCATGTATCAAAGTCCTTCATGTGAATTTTGTCAGTTTTGTTTTTATCATGGCTATTAACTCAAAAACTACTAGGACAAAACTAAATATAAAAAACGAGTGTGCTTTAGACCACACGACTCAAGTAAAACGTCTTTTTCAAAATATTATTTTATAAAATTGGTCAATTACTAAATTGTCCACACGTCTGTAGGTCGATCAGTCTCTGTTCATTCTGGACAGACGCTAGTCGCACTCGCACATTATCGTTTAAAAATATACGAAACGTAACTCTCTCTTTCTATCTTCACTAACTTATATCTGCCTCTCAACTTCCGTTCGAACTTTTCGTAATGCATGCACCAGCTTACTCCCCAAGTCAAGCGTGCATAAAGAAGTTTTACTTTAACATGGTTGAATTTACCAAAGGAAAACCTTTCATTTGACGTCCCACTTGACTAACAGTCTCATTTTCATTTTTTTTACCCCTCTTGAACCCTAATATTTCCACCCCCTTCTGTAACAGTTCACTAGTGACCGTTCAGGTTGATAAATTTGCAAATAAGTTTTAAAATAAATTATAATCTGTGGGGGTAGATTTCACTACTTGCCGCAAGATGTGTAGGATAAATTATAATCTGCGGGGGATAGGTTGCGCTACTCGCCGCCAGGGGTCGGTAGAAATATGAGATATTGTCTGTGGGTTGTTTATGTATAGAATGAATTATAATCTTTGGGGAATAGGTTTCGCTACTTGCCACAAGGGGTCGCATACAGGAAGTCGGTAGCTGAGGTATGAAGGGGAGGAATAGATGAGGGAAGCCTTAAATACGATGGAGAGGTAGAGGGACGACATTCATTCTCTTTTCGATTTATCGCGGTTCGCAAGTGATACCAAGGGTTCACGAGGAATATTATGGTAAATTCTAAACATTACTTATTTTCTGCCATTTTGTACTTCGTTTCTCTTGTGTGAATTATTCGACAATCGTGTTTCGTGGAAAAAATATAATAAGGGGGGTAGCGGCTGAAATTGTTGAGTGAATTTATAAAGTATTTTTCGGATATTTGTGTTAATTGCAATTGAACTTAATTTGATGAAGTATTGAAGGGAATAAATCAAGGAGGCTGTATCTGTAAAAATGGATCACTCCAAGATTTATGTTCGTGATAAATTTGTAATGAAGGGAGGTTGCTATGCGGATTTGTGGGGATATTTAACTCATTACTCATCTTAGACAGGTCCACTAGGTAGGTCTTGGTTTATGTTGGAACGGGCCAAGCGCTGGCTTTTCCCTTGCATTGGGGTAAGTGAGTTCCCCACAAATTGTGTCCGATGTTTCGTAGAGAGATGTCAGCAATGTTGTGGTCTTGTAAGTATGTATATATTTATAGTATACACGATTTATTTCCCTGCTAGGCTGTTCTGATGCACCCCAGGCTCGCGAGCCAGTATCAGAAAGCACGCACACCGTTATAGTGGTAGGCAAAACCAGGTTTTACGATCCTGTACCCATAGCAGCATAGTTAGAAGGCGAGCCATTGCACCTCGGACGCCTACACTACACACCACATGATTATAATTTAAATGTGAAGCTAGTCTTCCAGTTTGAATCATCACACCTTAGCTAAATTAGGGATTGTTAGGTACACATAAACGGAATGTAGTTTTGCGACGTCCCAAGTCGAAGAATTGAAACGACGGTGTAAATGTTAACCACACTATATTACCAATGTCTTAAACTAGGTAAGTACATGAGGGAACCAGCGCTAGGGAAGTTAATTAATGGATAACTATGTGAAACACAATCTTTTTCCAAAGTCCCAAGTTCCAACCGCGTCAACTGACAGTGGCAGATCTACCATCTTACGTAGGGATGCCTCTGCGTACTATTGATGTAGATATGTAGAACCGCACACCACTCCCCCACGGAGAAAGATACATCAAGATATAACACAAGAACTTAAAAATAAAAAAAATAACGAACTTATGAATAACACACACACAAAAAAAACACACTTAATCAAAATTCTTAAATTTAATGCGTCTGCCCGAACGTGTGGTATATGGTTGCCTTACTGGCAAATCGATTATGGGTGGTTGCTGTGGAATTGAAAGCTTAGGCGTTAATGGCAAACTATCATCAGTGACTTGCCGCTCAGAACGAGCAAATGAAGCTCGAGCAGGCAATGAATTAGTTTGAGTCGGCTGCTGATCAGTGTGATCGATGAGAGCCGATTTAATCCTGTCGATAGAGACAACAATTCTGTTGTCTTTTATCTCGAGAGTGAATGTTTTACTGTCATTCGAACGCTCCAGTACCTTGAAAGGACCCGTATAGGGTGGTTGCAGTGCACGACGGATTGTATCGTCCCTAAGAAAAACATGTTACGCTGTTGTTAGATCCTTAAATATGAAGGAAGACTTCTCTCCATGATGGGAAGCTGGTAGTGGCCGTACAGTCGACATCTTGCGTCGCAGCTGTACTACGAAATCAGCAGGGTCTTCGATTCTTCCCGGTGTCAAAGAAAGGGCTAATAATTCCCTGGGTAATCTTAGCGGCTCACCGTATAGCATCTCCGCAGCCGTGGCTTTAAGGTCTTCTTTATACGCGGACCGCATTCCTAACAAGACCATCGGAAGTGATCTCACCCAAGAGTCGTTGTGACACATTATTGCGGCTTTGAGTTGGCGATGAACCCGCTCAATCATTCTATTGGCACAGGGATGGTAAGAAGTGGTCCTAATGCGCTTGGTGGCGAATTATTGCAAAAGTCGATTAAACAGATCGGACTCAAATTGAGAGCCTTGGTCCGTGGTAATAATGAAGGGCACGCCAAAACGAGGAATCAGTTCTCTGGTGAAAGTCTCAGCTACCTCTTCTGCCGTAATAGAACGTATTGGCCAAATTTCAGGCCACCTCGATACTCTATCTATTGCTGTTAAACAGTAACGATATTCATTATAGATATCCAGGGGCCCAACGATATCAATATGAATATGCATTAAACGGCCGGATGGTAAGTCAAAATTTCCAGGAAGGGCAGAATTGTGTCTCGAAACCTTGCTGCGCTGACACGCTTTACATGATCGAGACCAGGCTCGGCAATCCTTTCTAATTGACGGTCAAACGAAACGCTCTACCACCAGGCGCGTAGTAGCTCGTATACCGGGGTGGCTCAAATTGTGCAATTTGTCGAAGGCTGCACGACGAAAGGAAGGGGTCAGATATGGACGTTGTTCGCCAGTGGCAATATCGCAATAAACAGGGGCATTACTGCCAGGTATGCTGATTTTGCTAAGAGTTAGGCTAGACCCATATTGCAGAAGATTAGCCAGTTCCTGGTCCAAGTCCTGCGATTCAGCAAGGGCTTCATAATCCTGCTCCAGCGAGATGGCATCTATGTCGGTACGCGACATAGCATCAGCTACAAAATTATCCCCACCTTTGATGTACTGAATATCAGTTGTAAATTGGCTGCTAAATGAGAGCTGGTTTAATTGCGGAGGTAGGAGTTTTTCACGACGCTGTAAAAAGGCATACAGAAGGGGTTTCTGGTCTGTAAAGATCGTAGAGTGCTGAACTTCAAGGATGTAACAGAAATGTTAGACACTTTCGTACACCGCTAGCAATTCCCTATAGTAAGCTGGCCACTGCGCTTGCTGCGGGGTTAACTTCTTGCTAAAAAAAGAAAGAGGAAACCATTGGCCATTTATCAACTGCTCAAGGGAATAACCAACGTGAACGCTGGAAGCATCAGTAAATAAACCCAAACTGGCATCATTAACTGGATGTTGCAATAATGTTGCGTTGGAAAGACTCTTTTTGCATGCTTAAAATTTTTGCAATAGCTCAGGTGACCAAGGAAATGGTTTAGCACCCTTACTATTAGTTGATACCAATACCTCAATAAGTGGAGCTTGGAACTGTGCCGCACGAGTCGATATTATCGTCGATAATAATTAAGCATGCCAAGAAATCGGCGCATACCCTGTACTGTGTCAGGTGGTGGAAAATCCAGAAGGGTTTGGATGCGGTCCTGAGGAAGACGAGTACCATCACCACTAACGTGGTAGCCCAAAAAACCCACTTCGCTGACCCCTAAGACGCATTTTGAAGGGTTTATTACCACCCCATAATCCTGTAATCGTTTGAAAAGGATGCGTAGATGTTGAAGATGGGCAGACTCGTCTTTTGAAAAAATGAGAAGTCCACGTATGGAAAAGAGAATTTTCAGGCCTCGTGTGACTTCATCGATGCAACGCTGGAAGGTTTATCCAGCGTTCCTTAGTCCGAAGATCATATAGAGAAACTCAAAAAGGCCAAACGGTGTCACAATAGCCGTTTTGGCAATATCCTCTTCAAAAACCGGAATTTGGTGATACGCCTTGGCCAGATAGATCCAAGGTACTGAATACCTTGGCACCAGCTAGGTTATGAGCGAAATCGTTGATGTGCCGAACTGGGTACCGGTCCGGTATGGTCCTGGCGTTCAGGGCGCGATAATCACCGCAAGGACACCAGGTGTTGTCTTTTTTTATGGTCATGTGTAATGGAAAAAACCATGCTCCTTTTGATAGCCGAGCTGTCCCACATCTTACCATATCCTCGAATTCTTTTTTAGCAGACACAAGCTTTTGCGGTGCAAGGCGTCGGGGACGACAACAAACGGGAGGACCCTCTGTGGTCTTGATGTAGTGCACTTTGTCGTGCTTGACCATTCTAGGCAGACCGGGGGGTCGAGAAATAGCGTGGGAATTCGGGGGAATCTGGGAATTCGGCTAAAAGCTTAGTATAAATTGAATTACCAGTAGCTACTGCTCGTACGCTAGGCTGATCAATAATAGCCGCAGAAGCGATGGAAGTCAACCCAGTAGTGCCGTCGACCCACTTCATATTGCGGCAGTCAGGCAAGAGGTGATAAAATGCTAAAAAATCAGAGCCAATAATGGCTGTGCTGACATCAGCTATCACAAACTGCCACACACAATTCCGACGAAGAACTAAATTTAATTTGAGGTTAATTGTACCAAAAGTTTGAATACAACTTCCATTGGCCGCGCTGAGATCATATTTAGTAGCATCTCTGCGAGATGGGAGCCAACGGTACGGAAAACAGCATAAGTCGGACCCAGTATCAACAAGAAACCGGCGCTTGGTTTCTTTGTCAGTTACAAAAATGCGGCGGCTGGTGTTAGGGCAATCAGTTGCCGCCACTACTGACTGCTGTTCCCGTTTTCCGCCTTCCAATCGCAAGGGCTGATGCACCAGGCGGTTTTGGCACCCCATTTCCAACACCAACACCGCTTCGGAGTGCTCGAGGACCGGCTTGATGATGCTGACCTGTCACGTAAAAGACGACGCTATTGCTTAGACAGTGCCGCCACCTGATTGCTTACATCTTCCGACTGTTGAGATAATGTAGCTAAAGTAAAAGTGGAAGTTAATAAGGTTAGATTAGGTTAGGTTTTTTTTATTTTTACTGTCCGGACGCAAAGGTCCGGCCCGAGAGCTATCCTACTCTGCCCTCCAATTTCCTAGTCGGAGTCCTTATTTGCTTTCATTCTTGTCTTATCTTTTATTATATCTTTCATTCCTCATACTGATTCTTTCTATTATTCATCTTTCTTTAGTGCTGTTCATTGGTGAGATGGCAATATTTAACTATTCTCTTATATCTATTTCTTTATTTATTCATTTTTTTTATGTATCAAGGGTGGGATGGGTGGGGTACACATCTTTCTTTAACATTTAATTTATTTTTTTACATTTATTTCTTACACAGTTCTTATTTCTTATTTATAATTTTTTTTTACCTAATCTACATAAATTTTACAATTCAATTTACCCATTGTTACGTTTACTTACTATAATGAATGAATGAATGAATGAAAATTCTTTATTATACCTTACAAGCTAGACACAACAGATTTATAGAAAAAAAAACAAATAAAAGTAAGCATAATGGGCGGTCTTATCGCTTAACAAAGCGATCTCTTCCAGACCACCTTTGGATGGAGAGGATCATTGCTTAATGGAAGATTGGCCGAGGTGTAAAAAGAATAAACTTAATAATAGAAAAAGAAATTAGTTATATACATACATATTAGGTACATAAGTAACTTTAAATAAATAAATAAATATCATATATGTATAAAATAAATAAATATGTACTTACATACTTATACTTACAATAATAATATTAGAGATCAGATGAATCATGACTCTTCATGGAGATAAAAATTTTTGAGTCTAGCTTTAAATACGGAAGGTGAGGGGGATTTCTTAATGGAGACCGGCAAGGCGTTCCATAATCGGACAGCTAGGACGGAAAAGGAGTTTGCATAGAAACTGGTTCTATGTATCGGGGTTTTGAGAAGGAGGTTTTCAGAGGATCGGAGTGTTTGGGAATTATAAAAAAAACTATAATTTCTTATATATTGGTTATATATATTCACCATAATGTTATTTATCTATTTATTTCTAAATATAACCTTAAGTGCTATTTTAATGCAGTAATTTGATACATCAATTTCTTACGATCACATATATATATATATGGGTATGTATATATATATGTAATGGGGTATATATATATATATATATATATATACATATATAGTTCTTATTTCTAATTTATTTTACTTTATCTACATAAATTTTACAATAAAAATTTACCTATTGTTACACATTACATTAGGTTAGGTTAGATTAGGTTGGGCGCCTGGGGCGGGTCTGGTTTTATCCATTAGTAGTTGCTATGCCTAGCTTGCGTGCTTCTGCCGCTTGTTTTGGATAAATTCAGGCCTTCCTTACTCGGCTCTGGGAGCGAGTAGGGAGGCGTATGGTCTTGAGGGAGAGCGCAGGTCATGTAGATCCTCAAGGCAAGTCTGGTGGGGTCGGCCTTCTCGCGGTTGCTGCCCGTTATTGGTATATTTCTATCTGAAATAGACGTAACTGAAACCACCAGGCGCCGACACTTTGTCGGTGGGGTAGGCTGGGTTGGGGTTTTAACTTCTCCGCGCGTCCCTCTGAGTAGCAGAGGGCGCAGTGGATGGAGGCGAGATGGGCTGGTGAAGCCGTCTCTGAGGAGGTAGGCGTCCATCTTGGTTCCCGCGAGTCGGCTGTGTGGGTCAGCTTCCTTGCGGGATTCCAAGTGGACTGGTGCTTGGTGGGTGGCTGTTCGATGGATGGCAGGCCTGCAAGGCTGGCGGCGCGGCAAGGAGGGCCAACTTGGCCACCATTTCGGGCAATATAATGTCTCCGAATCTCGTTGTTTTGGTGCCCACACAAGGGATGCATGGCTGGGGGGATCCCGGTTGGCTAGGGCACCACAAGGGGATTGTGAATCCCACGGCGCTCCGGCGTCTAGCCCCAACGTATATGAGGTAGGCAAGAACCACTACGTGGGCTCCGGCCCACGACACGAAAACCACAGCATTAACTCGGACACTGATTCTTCGAAACATGACGACCTTGGCAAGAAAACGGATAATGATGGTGTAGAGGAGGAGACTTCTCAAGCCTCATGGCTTCGGACTCAGACTGTGAGCCTGACGGAGTCTGATTCCGATGCCATGACCTGGGAGACAGTGTCATCTCGCGGATCCGGGAGGAAGCTGCGCAAGCGGCATATTGAAGAGAGTAAAGAGAAGGAAGACCAGGGTGAATCCTCACCGTTACCCAAGGTCATGAGCACGCCGAGCACTCGGCGTGGTAGAGGACCTACGCCCACAACAGGGAAGTACGTTGGTCTGGCGAAGGCCAAGGCCGAGCTTAACCGGGTACGGGAAGAGGAGATGCGGCTCATAGCCGAAAAGGAGCTCCAAGATGAGATCTAACAAAGGAAGATGGCGCAGTTTCTCAAGGCGCCAGCATCGGTGCCTGCGAACTGTGGCCCTCGACTGAGCAACTGCGATGCGCCGAGCTGGAGTCAATGTTGATGAACTCAGTGGACATCGTAATTATATGCGATGGCCACCAAGTCCAAAAACCTAAAAGGCACATCAGTGAGGGCCCTTAAGGATCCCGCAGACACCATAAAGGCATCCTTTAAGGAATCGCTCGCCCGCACAATGCCCGAGGAGATGGCCCTCCTAGTACAGGCCAATGAGTGGCTCCCGGCGGACCTGAAGGAGCTGCGACAGGAGATGGAGCAGATAAGGGCGACCCAAACTCGCGTGGCTCCGACTTCGGTGCCAGCTCAGGTCCCAGCTCAAACCCCCTGCGCGGAGGAGGTAATGCAGCAGATCATGGTGCAAGTGGGCACAATGGTGAACGGGCGTTCAGTCTCTCCTCTATCCTGGCAAAGCGGGCGCTTTGCCGGGATAGAGGAGAGACTGCTGCCCGAGCAGACCCTGAGGCCCTCTCTAGCCGCAGATCGGAGAAGGGAGGCTAGGGTGCGTTCAGCTGAGACCCCCACTCAAAGGGACTCTCCAGCGCCAAAGCCTGGAACAAGAGCGGCTTCAAAACCGAAGCCCACTCCCACCTTTTCCAGCGTTGAGGCTCCAGCTGAAGACTGGCAAGTGGTGACGAGGCGTGGAAAGGGCAAGAGGCGCGACAAGGCGCGTTCAGCGGAAGGGGCAAGACCCACCGAGAAGAAGAGGCCTGCCCCTCCAGCCTAAGTCCCTACGCCGAAGCCACAGTCCTCCAAGGCGGGTGCGACCAAACTCCGCCCTCCAAGGACCGCAGCCGTGGTGATCACGCTGCAGGAGAAAGCGGTGGAGAAAGGCGTCACCTACGCCAAGGTGCTGGAGGCGGCTTAGGCGAAAATCAACCTGAGCGAGATGGGGTTCTCGCCGCTGAAGATCAGGGTGGCGGCCACTGGGGCACGAGTGCTGGAGGTTTCCGGTGTAGACAACGCTGCCAAAGCGGACGTCCTAGCTGAGAAGCTCAGGGAGGTGTTCGGAGACGAGGAGAGCATACGAGTCTCCAGGCCGACAATAAAAACAGACCTTCGGGTCAGTGGCCTGGACGATTCGGCCACCCCGCAGGAGCTGGCAGAAGCCTTGGCCGGGAAGTGTGAATGCCCTGTGATGGCGTTGTCCGTAGGCACAATACGCAAGGGTCAAGCCAGGATGGATTCCGTGCTCGTGCGCTGCCCCACCGCAGCCGCAAAGAAGGTGATGGCCAGCGGAGGCCGCATTTTGGTGGGCTGAGTGGCGGCGCGAGTCAGCATCTTAGAAGCAAGACCCTTTCGCTGCTACCGCTGCCTCGAACTAGGCCATGTAGCGGCCAAGTGCAAGGCCGAAGTTGACCGCAGCGTTGAGTGTTACCGCTGAGGTATAAAGGCCCACAAGGCCAAAGAATGCACCGCCGAACCCCACTGCACCCTATGCGCAGCAGCGGGAAAGCCGGCGGATCACCTCTCCGGGAGCAAGGCATGCGCCAAGTCCCCCTCAAAGCCAGGGGTCAGACGGAAGGCTAAGGCCTAAGGCTGGGCCGTAGCCCCAGCCGCGTCCGCCTCGCCCCAACAAAGGGCCAGCTGTAAGCATGGAGGAAGGTTAGTTAGTATGGCCCTGACCATCCTTCAGGCGAATATCAACCGATGCGCCGGGGCTAAGGACTTGCTCCTGCAGTCCATGGCAGAGCGGTTGATACAAGTGGCGGTGGTCAGCGAGCCCTATGCGGTCCGACCTAGATCTGACTGGGTTGGGGATCTCAACGGCATGATGGCAATCACCACGCAATCGCCGGCTCACTCTCCCCCTCTCGAAGACGTGGTGAGGGGCAGAGGTTTTGTAGCGGCTAGGGTGAGTAAAGCCGTGGTCGTGGGGGTGTACTACTCCCCGAATCGGCCGGTTCGCGAGCTAGAGACTCTTCTCGGCGAGGTGAGGACCTTGATTGGTCAGACCCGCCCACGTCCCGTCCTCGTGCTCAGGGACTTCAACGCCAAATCAGCGGCGTGGGGGTCGCCGGTGACGAACCCGTGGGGCGGTGTCGTACTGGAGTGGATGGCCGAGGTGGGTCTCTGCGTCGTGAACGGCGGATCGGTAAGCACCTGCGTCCGGCGAAACGGTGAGTCGATCGTCGACTTGACGCTCGTCACGCCAGACATCGCTTGCCGCATTCGCGACTGGCAAGTGCTGGTAGACGTGGTAACGCTATCCGATCACCGGTACATCCGGTTCAGTGTCTCCCCAACCCGATCGGACGAGGTGAGGGAGGTAGGTGGCGAGATCGGCCCGCGATGGGCCCTGAAGCGCCTCAACGCGAAGTGCTGCAGGAGGCAGCCCTCGTCGAAGTGTGGAACGGCTTTCCTCAGGAGCCGGATCCAATAGACCCGGACGTGATGGCGGACAGGCTGTGCGAGGCACTAACGCGCGTCTGCGACGTTGCGATGCCGCGCGGGCCAACCCGCAGCCGAGACGCCAAGTCTATTGGTGGACGGAGGAGATTGCCGAACTCCGGAGAAGATGCGTGACGAGGCGCCGAATATACCAACGGTATCGGAGGCGAAGGCGGCGAGAGACTGAGGAAAGCGAGTCTCTTTACGCTACCTACAGAGAAGCTTCCGAGGCTTTTCGCGTCGCGATAGTCGGGGCTAAGAGGCGGGCCTGGGAGGAGCTACTGGAGGGGCTTGAGTGCGACCCATGGGGCCGCCCGTACAAATGGGCGAGGCAAAAGCTTCGTCCCTGGGCTCCCCCCATCACAGCCTCGCTCTAACCGGCGGTGTTCCAAAGAGTGGTCGATGGCTTGTTCCCCGGTGCTTCGGGGACCGAGTTCACGCCTTCCTTGGCAACGGCCGATCTCGCCGAAGAAGAGGAGAGCGAGTTTGTCCCTATCTCTGAGGGCAAGCTGAGTGCGGCGGTGCTTAGGATGAGAGCCAAGAACACGGCGCCTGGGCCTGACGGCATACCGGGTCGGGCGTGGGCCCTCTCCTTGAAACACCTAGAACCCACCTTGAGGGACCTGTTCGACAGGTGCCTCGTAGAAGGAAGATTCCCCAGACGATGGAAAAGGGGCAAACTCATCCTCCTGAGGAAGGAGGGTCGTCCTGCGGATGAGTGCTCGGGCTAGCGCCCGATTGTGCTGCGTGACGAGGCGGGCAAGCTATTGGAGAGAATTGTAGCTACCCGCCTGGTCAGGCACCTCGAGACGGTGAGACCGGATCTGGCGCCTGACCAGTTTGGTTTCCGGAGAGGTCGCTCGACGATTGACGCCGATATCTCGCGTCCGCAATCTCTCCGAGGAGGCGTGTTCAACGTCTCAACTCAACAAACTCAATCTCCAACGCATTCAACACGCTGCCCTGGAGCACGATACACGCCGGTATGGGGTACCACAAGGTGCCTCAGTATCTGCGAAGACTCGCCGGGGACTATCTCTTAGACAGAGAGGTAATCTTCCCGACAACTCGCGGGGAGTGTAGTAGTCCCATGACGCGCGGCGTTCCACAGAAGTCGGTACTTGGCCCACTCTTGTGGAACGTCGGGTACGATTGGGTCCTCCGGTGTGCGAACCCTCGTGGCTTCGGTGTAGTATGCTACGCCGATGACACGCTGGTCGTCGCCCGGGAGGACGACTACAGAGAGACTGCGATCCTGACCACAGCCGGAGTCACGACGGTCGTGGCAAGGATCCGGAGGCTGGGTCTGCAGGTGGCACTCCACAAATCCCGCGCCCCCGTCTTTAGTTGGTGTAGGAGAAACACACTAGGTTTTTAGTGAGTATGCCGCCACTGTGGCGGAGAGTCTCACATAACCACCTACCCCCCCCCCCCCCCCTTGGGAAGGTATCCATACAGGATTTTCCTGAGTAGCAAAAACAAAAAAGTTTAGGTAAGGTTAGGTTAGGTCGGCCGGGTCTGGGTTTATCCATTAGTAGTTGCTATGCCTAGCTTGCGTGCTTCGGCCGCTTGTTTTGGATAAATCCAGGCCTTCCTTATTCGACGACTCAGGGGAGCGAGTTGGGAGGCGAATGGTCTTGAGGAAGAGCGCATCAGTCGTGAAGATCCTCAAGGCAAGCGTTATCTGGCGTCTGAAATAGACGTAACTGAAACCACCAGGCGCCGACACTATGTCGGTGGGGTAGGATTTGGGGGGGGGGGGGGGGAGGGGGGACGTTGTGAGATGGGAGTTAGAGTTGGTTGGGGTTTGAGTGGTGGGAGGGGGGTTTTGGTTGGAAGGGGGAAGTTTAGGAAGGAGGGCTAGTAGAGCCGTCTCCATAGAGAGAGGCACTGCTGGTGCGGTGTTGTCCCGCCTGGTTTTTTGTGTGTCGGCTGTATGGGTCAGTTTTCTTGCGGAATTCCGGGCGGATCACTGCCAAGCGGGGCGAGCGTGCCCTTTTCAGGGCTCGCTGATAGGGGAGCTCACCCCTGAAAAAAGAGACGACGATGTGGAGCATTGGGGTTAGAAAACATGGGCTTAAGCAGCTGTAAAAATGGTCCCCAGGTGGGTCCTCGAAAGGGAGAATCCAACTCCTCCACTTCAATCGGAGTGGAGGACTGCCCCTCGTACTCTGGGGGGGGGGGGGCAGCAACTGCTTCGTAGGTCGGTGTTTCGCTGACCTTCGTGAACACGAAAATGGCATTATCGAACTGGACTCTGAGATCGCACGCGATTTGGCTAGTGGCGGTATCGAGTTGGAGGGCGCGGTAGTGAGTGGTAGCGCGGAGAAGGAGTGTGGCACTTCGGTGCCAGTGACCTTGCACTCGTTGCCGAATGCGAAGGGCAGGTTCATAAAGGGCCAACCAAAAGGCCCTTCTCAGGGCCAACCGAAAGGCCCTTCTCAGGGCTAACCCGACAAAGGCACATCGTTGGCGTCGGGATTTGCGGTAGGCCATTATGGCAGGGCGGACGAGATGTAGGAGTCCGACGAGTCCGTCACGTTTGGGTCGGACGCTGGTTCGACGACGACAGCCGTTGGGCAATCGCGAAAGCGGGCCTTCTTGAAGGACGGGTCTGGCTCTTCGGACTCGCCAGTCAAGGGGAGCAAGACCAAGCGAAAAGTGAAGGCAAAAAAGCGTTCCGCTGTTGCCACCCTTGCTGACACCCACGACTTGGGTCTGGTCGACGCGCAGCGCCAGCTGAACCTGGCTCAGCAGAAGCAGCTCCAGCAGGACCTAGAGGAGCAGGTCGCCGCTAAGGAGCAGCGGGCGCGTGCTTTGCGGGCCAAGTCCGGGTACGGTGCATCCTGCGTACTGTACGCGGACCAATCCCTGATCGAGCTGGAGCGCATGGCTCAGGAGGACGCGGAGGAGATAGCGGTGGTCGCCTCTAAGTCCTCCAACCTGAAGGGAACTTTACAAAAGTCCCTGAAGTGCAGGGCCGCGAGCATGCGCGGTATCATCCGGGAGCTGGTGCACGCACCGAAACGGATGAGACGCAGCAACTACAGGCGAAGGTCGACCGCCTGCAATTGGAGGTCAGCCAGCTGCACAAGAAGCTGGCTGGAGTCATGGCCCGGCCTGCTCAGGCTGACCCCGGACCGGCGGCTGAAGGCCCCTCCTCCAACCATCCGCAAGGTGGTCATGGAGGAAAGGGCCTTGACGAGAGCCTGCTTTGCTGGCATCAAGGACAGGCTCCTACCGGAGAAACGCCTCCGACCGGCACTAGCAGCGGACAAGAGGCTGAACAAGCCGGGGCCACCCTCTCAAAGGGAGGACGCCCAATTACCTTCGACCACTCCGTCCAATCAGTGGACGGAAGTGGTTAAAAAGGGAAAGGGCAAGGCCAAACACAAGGCGAGAAAGGCCGCCACCCCTGCTACCCTCACAGCCACTCCTTCCGGCCCGTCCCAGGCAACCGGCAAAGGAAAGGGGAAAGGGAAAAATTCGGCCCCCAAGCCGCCGCTGCTGCTCCCGCAGCCAAAAGGGCTCCAGCCGGTGGAAAGAAGCCTCTGGTTCCTCCCAAGACCGCGGCAGTCGTGGTGACGCTCACTGCGGAGGCTGCGGAGCGGGGTGAGACGTACGAGTCCGTCCTCAAGCGGGCTCGTACCAACGTCGATCACATCCAACAAGGGATCGGAACAGTCACATGCCGCCAGACCCAAGCCGGGGCTCGAATCTTCGAGTACCCGGGGGCCCAGGGCAGCGCCAACGCGGACCTCTTCGCAAGCAATTTGCTAGAGGCCATCGCGGACGCGGCTAAGGTCGTCAGGCCCGGTAGGGCTGCGGCTTTGGAGGTGACCGATCTAGATGACTCGGTCACCAAAGAGGATGTGGTGGCGGCGATCGCAGCGACAGGGGGCTCCGGCGTCACAACGGTGCAGAATCGGGACATCAGGCCCAGCCGCGGCGGCATGGGCACTATCCACCTTGAGTGCCCCGTCGCCGCGGCCAAAGCCGTCCTTGCCAAAGGACGGCTTCCTGTAGGGCTTAGTTCCTGCAGAGTCCGGGCGCTTGAAGATCAGCCTCTACGCTGCTTCAAGTGCTTCGGAATCGGGCACACGCGGGCCCTCTGTCCGTCCAAGGTGGATAGGACGGACAGCTGCTACCGATGCGGCAAGGAGGGGCACAAGTCCGCCTCCTGCAAGGCCGCCACGCCTACTGCGCAGTGTGCGCTGCCAGTGGCCGCCTAGTGGGGTACATTATGAAGGGGAGGAATTGCAATCCTCGCCCAAAAAACGGCAAAGCGCAGGCACCAAGCCCGCCTACCGCTGCCGCCATCGTCCCTGAAGCCGGGACCTCGGTGGATGACGAGAAGGGTGCGATTGTGGGGATCCTCTCCACATTACTTTAAATAATTGATATTTATATAAAAATCATTTTCTAACTTACACATACATTACATATATTCACATATTAATTACATACATATTTATTTATTTAATATTTACTTTAGTACAATAGCACGACGAACGGCGTGTCATCCGATATTTATTGTACTGGAGCCGCGCGCGCATCCAATAACTGGTTTAGCGGTCACCGTCGAGGTCACGCGCTTCTCGGCTCGCATTGGCTGTTGGTTCCACGCACCGGCCAGTCGGATGGAATCGCTAGTGCAACGCACACGCTATACCGCTCTGTACCGCCGGTATGCTTATTCAGCAATTACGTGCTTTGCTTAAAAACTCTCTTCTTTTATTTTTATCTTCGCTTGATTGTGTTGTGTACCTACCTATTTCCTTCTAATAAAAAACTGTACTGAGTGTATCGAACGATTGTTGTGAATTTGTGAAAGAACAATATACCTACCCGCTTGTGAACTTTTATCTGGATTATTTACTTCTACTACGAACATCTGAACACACCCAGCCTCCTACAACTGGTGACCCCTGCAGAACACTATAAGGTAAGATACAATGAGTAGAGATAAAGGCTCAGAAGAAACGGCTACGTTGGCGTCAGATCGTAGCGGGCTCGTTTCCACTGACCCACGAGAATTATTTAAAGTTGGCATACGAGTACCCGCGTTTTGGCCAGAGGAGCCCGAAATATGGTTCGCGCAGATTGAGGGACAATTCTCTATATCCAACATCACTGCGGATACGACAAAATTTTATTATGTCGTCAGCTACCTGGATCCTCAATATTCTAAGGAAGTGAAGGATATTATCACTGCTCCTCGAGCGACCAACAAATATGAAAAGCTTAAAAAAGAACTGATCTAGCGCTTATCAGCATAACGTGAGCGGAAAATCCAGCAGTTACTAATGCACGAAGAGCTGGGTAATAGAAAAACCCTCGCAGTTACTTCGTCATCTACAGAGCCTTGCTGGAACTGCCGTCCCTGATGATTTTATCCGTAGTATATGGTGCAGTCGTCTACCCAGCAACCTGCAAACGCTCATCGCCTCCCAACCTGCTAGCTCTCTGGAAGCCTCAGCTGACCTGGCGGACAGAGTCCACGACATCGTATCACCCAGTCTTCAAGTAGCTGCAGCCTCATCGATGACTCCAGTGCCTGGTTCGATGCAATCAATGGCGCACGAGATAGCAGAGCTGAAAGCAGCCGTCAAGAACCTGACCATGCAGCTTAACAATCAGCCCCGATCACGTGACCACCCCAGCCGTCACAACGATCGTCAACGTAGGCACTCCAGATCCCGGTCTCAGTCCAGCTACAGGAAGTTCCCAAACTGCTGGTACCACAGCTGACACGGAGCCAACGCTACCCAGTGTGTCAAGCCCTGTGACTTCGAGAAGTCGGGAAACGCCCAGGGCGGTCGGTAAAGGCGACTGACGATTGCCCCACTTCACCTGGTCGCCTCTTTGTTACTGACCGCAAATCGAAGTTCCCTTTCTTGGTGGTCACCGGAAGCGACGTTTGCGTCTTCCCTCGGTCTGCACTTCGGGAACGTCGAGTCAAGACCACTTATGAGCTAACAGCCGCCAACGGCAGTGTCATAAATACTTATGGTTCGGTTCAGCTTAATTTAGATTTAGGGCTTAGACGTAACTTCCCTTGGAGTTTTATTGTTGCTGACGTCACTAAAGCAATCATAGGCGTACATTTTTATGCTTTTATAACCTCATAGTAGACGTTCGTAATAAGCGCATAGGCCGGATTATAGATAACTTAACATCATTGTTAACTGAGGCTTACACCGCTTATGCTCCTGACACGATTTATTCTGTAAAGGTTCCATCCGGTGACACGCCCTTTCATAAAATCCTTTCGGAATTTCCGGAAATTACGAAACCGGCTGGCACGCCGCACGCCCACAAACATAACACGGTACACCACAAACGCACCAAGCCCGGTCCCCCCATCTTTTGTTCCCCTCGCAGATTAGCTCTTGATAAGCTCAAGGTGGCGAAGCAGGAGTTCGACTCAATGCTGAGCAATGGTACGGGGCATCCGTCTGAGAGTCCGTGGTCTTCTCCTCTGCACTTGGCCCCCAAAAAAGACAACAGATGGCGCCCATGCGGAGATTATAGACTACTCAATGCTCCGACCATCGCTGACAGGTACCCTATCAGGCACATTCAAGACTTTGCCCACAGCATCTCTGGTTGTTCGGTCTTTTCGACTATCGATTTAGTCAAGGCCTACAACCAAATACCTGTGAACGAGGAGGACATACAGAAGACTGCAATAATAACTCCATTTGGCCTCTACGAGTTCAAGTTCATGAGTTTTAGCCTCCGCAATGCAAGCCAGACCTTCCAGCGGTTCGTAGACGAAATGACCGGGGGCTGGACTTTTGCTATTGTTATCTTGACGATTTTTTAGTGTTTAGCAGATCAGCAGCTGAGCACGAAGGCCATCTTCGCCAGCTTTTTGAACGCATGCAGAAATACGGCATCGTCGTGAACACTTCAAAGTGTGTGTTTGGGGCCTCGGAGGTAACGTTTTTAGGCATCACATCTCTGCCACCAGCACTAAACACTTTTTTTTTTTTTTTTTTTTTTTTTTTTTTTTTTTTTTTTTTCTGCGCGGGTAGTTGTACGATTGACATTTAAAATAAAACTCCTGCTTCCTAATTTCTTTAATTAATATTAAAAATTAACTTTTACAACTTATTTATGCTTCAAAATATAGATTAAGTTACAATACCTGTCTGGTAGTGTTTTCATAAATATCTAAGCACTACATAGTGGAGAATATCACTGAAGATGTCACAGCAAGTTTTGGATGTTATGGCCAAATCAATGGAACAGTTGAAGAGCATGTTCAGGCAGGAGATGGATCAGTTAAAGGATCGGGTTGAAAAAACATCACCACCCAGTGCAACTATCACCAGCCTGGCTACAGATCTCGCTTCGTTCAGGACATTTGTCATGGGTGCACTTCAGTTACTACAGGACCAACTTCAAGTCATCTGCAATGAGGTAGATAGCCTGGAAATGCGAAGCCGTCGTAAGATATTGTTGCTGCATGGTGTTCCAGAGGGCGCAAAGGAGGACACGGCTGAAGTCCTTGTAAAGACGGTGACGCAGAAGCTGAGTCTCAATGGTTTCACTCAAGCTGCCATTAGCCGTTGCCACAGGATGGGTCGCTTAACGTCAAGTGATAAACCTAGGCCTATTTTGTTTAAACTCCATGATTTAGCACTGCGAGGCAAGATTTGGTCTACAAAAACTAGACTCAAAAACACTGGGATCACTATGTCGGAGTTTTTAACGAAGTCACGTCATGAAACCTTTATGGCGGCAAGGCAGCGATTTGGCGTGACGAAATGTTGGACCCAAGACGGCTCCGTGTTCGTCATCGGAGTGGATGGAACGCGCCGTCGCATCCATAGTCAGCAGGAGCTTGATAAAATCCGAACGCAGGACGCGCCCGCCAAGCCGGCGGCAGTCGTCAAGGAGCCGCAGCAGCCGGCTGCAACCTCGTCAAAGAGCAGGCGGGTTGGCGTAGCCACTAAAAAGTGATTTCTTGTGTTTGCAGTCTCTTATTTTCAAAGGACATAATACCCTCCCTTTCAGGTCTGAAAAACTATTATTTTTTATCTTGTTGTAGGTATGTATGTGAATTATTGTGAATCAAATCAATTGTCAAAAATGTTTATTTAGAATTGTCAAGTCAACAGTGTCAGTCAGTCAATTAGGACTGCTATGACAGTGACACATTAGTAAATGATTTTTCGTACATCATGTTACGTTTTGTTTTACGTTAAATTATTGTTTACGTATGTACAGCTCATAAAGAAACCATTTTATGATTGTTATGTTTTGCTTAGATTATTCTTGTAAAATTAAAGTAATCTCTTTATAACACAACCGGCAGGTGGAGAAAATGAACTATTGATTGACATATTTTGATTAGATTGTCGATTAGAGTTTAATACATAGTTAGATTATTAATATTTTATTTTGTAAGTACTTACATATTTATTATTTTGTAACATATTTATAGATATTTATTTATTATTTTAAAACTATGCTCAACGTCGTTTTGGATAATAGTGTTAGTGATGACAGTGATGATTACCAATCTGTTGCATCTTCGATCGAGCCCGACAGTGATGATAGTTTCGTCAGTTTACCGTCTCTTTCTGAACAACTTACTCTCCAGTTCTCTGATGTACCTAAGAACTTCAATGCAATACACATTAATGCACAAAGTATTCCGGCCCATTTTTCGGAAATGTTGTCATCGTTTGATGTCAAAAACATTCATGCTATTCTCATTTCTGAATCTTGGTTAAAGCCATGCCTTCCTTCTACTTCTTACTCACTACCTGGTTTTCGCATTATTCGCAATGACCGGACTGGTAGTCGTGGTGGCGGTGTAGCTATATATCTCCGTGCTCACATCCCCTTTTCTGTTATTAATATGTCTGCACAGCCTCCGCCACTCCAGGCCGGTGAGCACCTATTTCTTGAAGTCACTCTTTCTCATACTAAAATCCTTTTAGGAGTATATTACTCTCATTCTAACCGTGTTAATTACTTCTCATCTTTTGAAAATATCCTAGAAAATCTGGTTCCCTCTTACAGGCATTCTATAATTATGGGTGATTTTAACACTTGTCTTCTATCCAAAAACAGCCGCTCTTTAACCTTCGAATCTATTGTTAAATCATGTAATTTGCATACGCTTCCCCTCTCTGCTACTCATCATTTCCCTAATACGCAGCCGTCGCTTCTCGACCTTATCATCGTATCCTCTCTAAATCACGTTGATAAGCACGGTCAGTGTACAGCGGATATTTTCTCATATCATGACGCAATATTCCTATCTTATAAAATACGTCCCCCTAAGGCTAAGCCAAAGGTGATCTTGCAGCGCAGTTTTGGGAGCATGGATAGGGAAAAGTTTTTTGTTGATGCTGAAAAGATTGACTGGTTAACCGTTTTTAATGCAGACTCCATGGATGACAAAATTGTTATTTTCAATACTTTAGTTACGCAACTATTTGATATCCATGCACCATTTCGTGCCATTAAGTTGAAACATAACCCGGCTCCCTGGCTCACTGATGAAATTAAATCACTTATTCATAAAAAATCGGTTGCTAAAACAAAGTACAAAATAGTTTCAAGTGAGTACAACAAAAACAAGTATTACAATTCTCGAAATCGCTGCAATAGAGTGTGTAGGGACGCACAACGTCGCCATATCCATGAATCCGTTTCCGATGAAGATCCAGCTAAAGTATGGAAGTTTCTGAGATCGTTAGGAGTTGGTAAATCTCGCCAGGATTCAATTCCTAGCGATTTAAACATTGACTCCCTTAATCAACATTTTTCTTCATCTTCTTACATTGCTGATGCTGATAAAATCAGTTCAATTAATTTTCTCTCTTCGTTACCAACTCCTGATCATCCTCCTTTTCTATTTAGCCAAATCACCGTTGCTGACGTTAAGAAAAGTATTTTGTCAATTACATCCAATGCTGTTGGGCTTGACGGTATCAGCCGCAATATGCTTATTCCTATCCTTGATATCATTCTACCTACCCTCTGCCATCTCTTGAACCACTCCCTAATGACCGGTACCTTCCCTTCCATTTGGAAGGAAGCCCAAATAATTCCTCTTCCTAAGAAACCTAATCCCAAATCCTTTTCTGAATATCGCCCGATTTCTATCCTTCCTTTTCTCTCCAAAGTTCTCGAACGCTTGGTCCATAATCAATTAAACTCTTTTTTTTCCTCCTATAGTCTCCTTAATCCTCTGCAGTCTGGCTTTCGTAAAGGCCACAGTACTGTCACTGCTCTAGTCAAAATCACGGACGATATACGAGTGGGCATGGAAAATGGGCAACTTACCGTGCTGACTTTACTTGATTTCAGTAATGCGTTCAACACCGTAGATTTTGATATTCTCCTGGCAATACTTAGCTCCTTTAACGTATCTCCAGCGGTGATTGGTTGGTTTTTCAATTACTTGCACGGGCGCCGTCAGCGTGTTCGACTCGAGGAGTCTCTCTCTTCGTGGTGTAATACGTCTGCTGGTGTACCTCAAGGTGGCGTTTTATCTCCTCTTCTTTTTGCAATCTTCATAAACTCTATTTCTCTTAATCTTTCTTCGTCTTTTCACCTCTACGCAGACGATCTTCAGATTTATAATCAAGCTACGCTCAGTAATATTGCTGATGCTGTTGACGTTACCAATTGCGATTTACGCCGTATTGCAGAGTGGAGCAAGCTCCACGGTTTGAAAGTTAATCCTACCAAAACGCAAACCATTATTGTAGGTAGTTCAAGAACGCTTAGCAAAATTGATTGGTCCACTGTCCCACAAGTTGTCTTTGACGGAATAGCAATCCCATACAGCGAAACCGTTAAGAATTTAGGTATCATCATTGACCGCAACTTTTCATGGAAGGCTCAGCTTGAACTAACCAGCCGGAAGTTGTTTGCGTCAGCTGGTTCACTAAGGAGACTACGAAACTTTTTGCCTACGTCCACCAAGACTGCGCTTGCACAATCGCTTTTACATCCCGTACTAGACTATGCCGATGCTTGTTATCTGGACATCACTGAGGAACAGCTTAACAAGCTCGAGCGTTTACAAAATTTTTGTATTAGATTTATATTTGGCCTCCGTAAATATGATCATGTGTCTCCCTTCCGTTCACAGCTTAAATGGCTTCCGATTCGTCTTCGTCGGAATACGCATATCCTTTTTCTTCTCTATTCTATTCTTTTCAATCCCTTCTCTCCTCACTATCTGAAAGATAGATTTGAATTTCTCCATTCTTCAAATAACTATACTCTTAGGTCATCAGAAAACTTGATACTCAGAACTCCTTCGCACAGCACTTCCTTTTACAGCGCTTCTTTTACTGTCCAGGCTGTTCAGCTGTGGAATGCTCTGCCCGAAGAAGTAAGACGGTCATCGTCCATACACGTCTTCAAATTGAAGGTGAAACATCATTACCTGACGATGTCATCTTCCTAGCGTTATTTATTTACTATTATGTACTTATTTTATCTGTTAGTATAGTTTGCTATATGTATATACCTATATATTAGTCTATTTTATAAGTATATTAAGTATTAGGATTAAAACTTCATATTATTATTATATCTTAGAATATATTATGTGTAAATGTAATGTATCCGCTAAAGTACACCGCACTCCGTAATTTTTAAAAATTTCGCTCCATCCAAAGGTTGCCTGGAAGAGATCGCTTTTAGCGATAAGGCCGCCCATTGTATTGCCTTATTTATTTTAACCCAGTACTTATTTTTTTATTATTTCTGTTTGTGTGGTAATTCAATAAAGAGTTATCTATCTATCTATCTATCTAAACCACTGGACTCAAAGGTTCAGGCCATAAAAAAGTTCCCTGCGCCAAAAACAGTTCGGCAACTCAGGCGATTCTTGGGCATGCTGAATTTTTATAGGCGATTCATTCCTGATGCCGCAAAAATTCAAACTCCTCTCAACGCCTTGTTAGCCGGCTCGGTGAAGGCCTCTGATTCTGTAGACCTGACAGGTGAAGCTCTCACGGCCTTTAAGCAGTCTAAGGAGAGCCTTTGTAATGCTGCTTTATTAGCACACCCCGATTGCCAAGCCAAACTAGCTTTAGTTACTGACGCGTGTGACTTAGCATTGGGTGCAGTAATTCAGCAGTTCAAAGATGAGGTCTGGCAGCCGCTGGCATTCTTTTCACGGAATCTCAGCCCATCTCAGCAGAAGTATTCACCCTACGACCGCGAGAGGTTAGGTTAGGTTAGGTTTTTTTTTTATTTTTAGCTGCGTTCCACAGACTCTGTTGTCCGTGCTCTTTTTTATTTTGTTATTTTTATTTATTAACTTTATTACTACTTATATTGACAAAAGCTTACTCAGTAAGGAAAACGACTTATATTATTGACTCTATATAAATTTTAAGATTTTAATGTTACATATATATTTCTAAGGAAAAATTTACTTATTCTATGGATTCTATATATATTTTTTTTTGTATATAGGCTTTTGTTTCTTTACATTGTGTTCTGTTCTTTGTTTACTTTACATTATGGGAATTTACTTACTTAAAATTATTTTTACTTACAATTGAAATTATAGATTTACATTATGGGATTTAATTACTTACAATTAATATATTATTGATAACATTGACATTAACATTACTATGGACTATTATTACAACTTTAGTTTATAAATTGGCACACCTCATCTCCTGAGCCAACTTGTTACGACCGCTGCGTTTCGGTGCTTTATAGACATTTTAAGATTATACTCCAAGATCTGCTTAGTGGACGCGGCCATAGCTCTATTGATGAAGTACCCTATTGCGTCGTTGTCATCATCGGTGTAGTAGGTACAGCTGGTGGTGTGCCGTGACACTGCTACTACCGCATGGGGAATGCTCTGATGTAATTCAATTGTTCTGCCCTTAGTTTGAACAATGATTACTGTTTCGAACGTTAACCCCTGCGCTTCATGGATGGTGAGCGTTCGCAAACCTGTGCCTTCACCACAGCCCTGTCCAATAAGGCTTTCCTTTTCGCCCTGAGTATGGACTAAGAAAAGCGTATCGGTATTTGGGCACCAGTGTAGGTTTTCACCTTCAACGAGTGAGCTTTTAGGGTTGAGGAGTAAATCCCGGAGTAAACCTCACGTAGGGCGTAGGCAACGTCCAAGGGGTTCCGGTGTGTGCAGAGCAACTCCGGGCTGATGTTTGCTACCAGGTTTGGGTGGCAGTACCTCAGTTCGAAGAGATTTTCTCTGTCGATATAAGGTAGTTGGTTGACATCTCCTATGAGGACCATTTCTTTGGCATCACACAGCTTGGCAGCCATGACTATGGCTCCGAAGTGGTTCATGAGAGCCTCATCAACCATTAGACGGCTGAACTTGTTAGACTCTCTGAAGCCATTCACCAAGACTGAAGCCATGGTGCGTACCCTGGTCTTGACAAGGTCACCAACACGAGGCGCTAGCTTTTCCCTTAGGTCGCTAGCTGCATTTGATGTTGTGGTGATGATGGCGTCCTTGTCAGCATCGAAGTGCCCTACCACCCAGGTTGTCTTTCCACACCCCGGAACTCCATTGACCCACTCAATTGTTGGTAGTGCCCAGTCCTTCCAGCCGGATGCAGTGTCCTGATTACCCGATATGGTTTTCGCCATATCGAGAATCCTGCCATCCAGTAGGATCCTTGTTCACTTTACGACAACAACTAAGGCGTCTCCTAGTGGGGTATTGAACTTAGGTGCTCCGCTCTCGACATCTCCACGAAACCACTGGTCACGTTGTAAGCCGCCATATAACTACCTGTCATTTTTCCCTTTATGACTTGGGAATTGCCGTTGTTGGATATGGCAGCCTCTGCCTCCTCAAGTTTCTCCTCTAGCAGTTTTGCATTGCCCTGCTCAAAGTGTTGCAAGATGGTTTTGCACACTCCGAGGTTGACATCTGCGGTTGCTTTGGTGATAGCTAGAAACTCGAGGAAGGCGTTGTACGCGTGATCCTGTGGTGACGTTGCATTTACTAGACGAGGTGGAACAACCTGCCCCATGTCGGCTCTAGTTCTTTTCGCCTGCGTTGGTGCCGGTTTTGTTGGGATTTTGGACTTAGGTATTACTGTCGTTACTGAAACGGAAGTGGCGGGCCACCGATGTCGACTAGTCTGATCGCACAACAAGACGATCGTTCTGCTCGCATTCGAAGGCAACAATACCCCTTTCGCACAGGCATGTTCGATGCTCACCATGTTGGGAGAAACGGGCGGTGGAGCGGAAGATCCCCGTGTAATAAGTATAGACGCGATGACGGTGGGGTATGAGCAGGGAGAAGTCGTAGACCGGCTATGCTGTTTAAAAGCCTCAGAACAACATGAGGTGGTCGTGTACGAAGACAGAGGAGAAAACCTAAACTTCCTCAAAGCACACGACCAAAAAACAGCAACCAATAGCTGGGGACATCCCATGCCAACCTCGATCAGCAGATCCAAACGTGTCCAACAGAAAGCAGCCGCCGAAAAAACTGCACTACATCAAAGCAGTGTGCAGGAGCAAAAGAAGAGAGCCAAAGTCGGAGGCCATCTCAAGGGATTTCTAGACACCTTCAGCTCGATGCTGCAAGGGCTGTCAGGAAATCCTTTTCCAACAACGAGATCGGAAGACAAAGAGGCACTCGAAGAAGCTCCAGCAAAAAAGGCGAAACTCAGCATGTGCTGGGTTGCATTGGCTACCCAGCGCTGGTCTTCCGTTAGAGCCTTTTTGAGTAGACTACGGATATCCGCCCACTATCTAAGCATTGAACAACTAAATACACTATGCATAAAAATAAATAACATAATAAAATATAATAATAATAATAACGCCTACCTATTTACTGTGAAGTCGGAGAAAGTCAACAAGAACTAAAATAGAACACACGACAAGCTAGCCCCATAACAACGCACTAGCTGGCCAAGCTGTGTGATGCCAAAGAAATGGTCCTCATCGGAGATGTCAACCAACTACCTTATATCGACAGAGAAAATCTCTTCGAACTGAGGTACTGCCACCCAAACCTGGTAGGGTCTCCCCCCATCCTGCACCTGACATCAGTACCTGGGTACCTGACATCAGCCCGGAGTTAGGTTTTTTTTTTTTTTACTATGCTCCACAGACTGCAGTCCGTGCTCTTTTTTAATTTAATTCTTTATTTAGTAACTCATTATTTTATTACAAACTTAAAATTAAGAGACTTACTCAGTAAGGAAACTTGATATTGACTTAATTCTAGTTGATACATAATGTTCTTGTTATTTATATAAATACAATGAATACCATTATCATTATACTAGTTTAAATTATACATATCATTTTGTTTTTGGAGACAATTTTGGTTATTTTATGTTATAAGATCTATAATTAAAACATTCATTTTGTTTAATTGTTGTTATATAGTGATATATGTAGTTAGAGTATACATGGTTATAGTTGTTAGAGTTACTTCTTAGGTGGATTTTATTATACATTGTTAGCTTTATTATAATTAGGCTTGGGTATACATCTGTTACATATTGTTATGGTTAATATTTTTTTTTTGTCTCATAGATGTGTATAATATTTTTTTTTTTTTTTTTTACAAAGTTACTATAAAATTATTTTCCTATTGGTTACAGAATTTATTAAGATACGATTTGTTACATGAAGTTTATGAAGATAGTGGTTAACCCTGTTCGTCCATCCGTCCCAACTCACGAGCGAGTTTATCAACGACCGCTGCGTTTCGGTGTTTGATGGCCCGGAGTTAGGTTAGGTTAGGTTAGGTTAGGTTAGGTTAGGTCAGGTTAGGTTAGGTTCCGCGGACCTGCTGGGGTGTCCCAGTGGGTGGGGAGGTGTACCCCAACGCGGCGCGTCCCCGGGTGGCGGATAGGGGAACGGCTCCCATAAATGAGAGTTACCGGTTTACCGGCGCGGACCAAACACTGTGGAGGTTCCCGAACTGTTTTGTGCGGCGTCGGCCTGCCCAGTCTCCCGCGAGTCGGCTGTATGGGTCAGCTTCCTTGCGGGATTCTGGGTGGGTCGGCGCTTCACTGGCGGATTGGGGGCCTCGGGGAGGGAAAGGGGAGGCTTCTCCGCGTGTCTCTATGAAGGTAGCATAGAGCACAGTGGATGCAGCCTGGCGGAGGAAAGGAGTTTCCTACTCCGCCGGGAAGGTGGGGCGGCCTGTTTATGCCGCCCACGTGATGGATCCGTCGGGATCAGTGGAGGGCCATATCCCAATATATGGTTTCGGCGCCTGCCGAGGGGAGTATCGCGTGTGTAAATCCGGACCTGCGCTGCTGCATTTTTATGCTCAGTGCTGCTTCGGGTTAACATACGGGGTATGGTCGGGGGGAACCCGGCCGATAGGGCGCCAAAGGGGACCTCACCCCTTAAAAAAGGAAAACAAAAAAATGAAAATGGCATCTTCGAAAAAACAAATACCTCAGGTGGGTACCAGCGTCTCCGACGCTGAAGAATCCCACGGTGCTACGGCACTCAGCCCTATCGTATCTGAGGGGGGCAAGAAATGCCAAGACGTTAGGGGGTCTTCCCGCGCTCCGTCGCGGGGGATGATTGTTCCGAAAGCGGTTGGCGAGGGGTCTTCCCCTTCGACAACCGCTGTCGGAGCGGGCTTCTTCAAGAAGCCGGCCACTAGGTCGTCTAGTGTGGCCAGTGTAGGAGGTGAGGAGTCGGACTGCTCCAGCATGTCCGTCTGCTCGATGGCGTCGACGGCATCAGACGTGTCCCGCACCGCGCGGAAGCGAGGAAGAAAGGCGGAGGATGGCGCCTCGGACCTTCCAGGGGCCAAGCGCGCCGCTTTTTTAAAGAAGGGGAACTCGAACGAGGACGATGTATTCGACCCGTCCGTTTCTCCTTCGAAGACAAGGACGAAGGGTAAGCTGCCGAAGGCGGATGACCTAGAAAGGGAGATGGAGGCGCGGCCAACTGAGGAGTTGCGTGCCGTGATTAAAGCCAACCTCGAGACTGTCGAGAAAATCGCCGACAAGTCCAAGAACATGCGGGGTGACTTTATTCACGGCCTGCGGATGTCCGCGAGGAAAGCGCAGGCGGCCTCATCGGTAGTCGTCCAGCGGGCGACTGCTGATGAGAACGTCAAGCGCCTGGAGCGGGAGAATGCGGAGCTGCGTGCTCAGATCGCTGACCTATCTGCAAAGGTAGAGAAGCTGACTGAGTGCGTCAGCCAGCAGCAGGCAGGTAGGCAGGCGAGCGCTGGGAGCACAGCCGAAGCGGCGGTGTCACCACCTGTCGCCAGCGGGAAGGGATGGGAGGGGAGGTTCATGGAGCGCATAGGCGCTCTCATGGACCGGAAGTTGGCTGAGGCTCTTAAGCCGAAGCCAACACCACCCCAAAGAGGTGCGGCTCCCACAGTACCGCCAGGCCAGGCAGGGAAAGCGAAGGGGAAGCGCCAACAGCCGCCAACACCAGCGGTGAGCCCACCAGCGGTGCGGCCGCAGCTCACCGCGAACCAAGCGCCGTCGGCTCCAACGACACCCTGGGTTACGGTGGTCAGGGGTGGAAAAGGGAAGAGGAAGAAGGCTCCCAAGGCAACGGGTGAGTTGCCACCGGTAGTGCCGAGCCCCAAAGCTAGCTCCAAGGCGGCGCCCAATGCCGGCCCCAAGGCCGTGCCTAAGCCCGCCCTCAAGGCGACGCCAATGCGGCTGCCTACTACTGCGGCGATCACTGTGACGGTTCCGGAGGGTTCCGACGTCACATACGCTGCGGTAATGGCGGCCGCAAAGGCACGTATTAGGCTGGCGGACGTCGGGGTGGACACGGTTCGCCCCAAGCGAGCGTTGACGGGGGGATTGATTTTGGAGGTGTCGGGCCCGGAATGCGCGCCGAAAGCTGACGCGTTGGCAGCTCGCATGCGCGAAGCCCTCGCGGATCTGGGTGTGCGCATTTTGCGCCCGATGAAGATGGCTGAATTGAGGCTCAAAGACCTCGATGAAGCCGTCACACCTCGGGAGGTAGCGGAGGCGGTCGCCAAGGCCGGGGACTGCTCGGTTGATGACGTCAAAGTGGGCGAAGTCCATCGCTCGCCCACTGCCCTGGGCACGGTGTGGGTGCGTTGCCCACTAGCGGCAGTGCGCAAGCTTGCCGCGGCAAAGCGCGTCATCATCGGGTGGGTCTCGGCTCGGGTGGACTACCTGACCTCAAGGCCGCTGCAGTGCTTCCGGTGTCTGGAGTACGGGCACGTACGCAGCATGTGTCAGAGCACATTGGACCGCACCAACCTGTGCTACGCGTGCGGTGAACCCGATCATCGGGCGAGCCAATGCACGCGTCCGCGCAGGTGTCCACTGTGCTCTGACAAGGGCTGCAAGGCGGACCACAGGATGGGGAGCAAGCAGTGCACCCCTCCTAAGGGTAAGAGGAAGGGCAAAAAGCCCTCTCCTCCAGCCCCGACACCGGGAAGCGGAACGGCCTCAACAGTGGCGGCCATTCCAGCGGGCCATGGCCCGCCCCAGGAGGCCATGGAGGCGTCGTAATGGATCAAACCATTCGAGTCCTCCAGGGCAATTTGAACCACTGCCGAGGTGCGCAGGATCTTTTCTTGCAAACCCTCGCGCAGTGGTCAATTGCCCTTGCCGTAATAGCGGAGCCCTACAGCGTCCCAGACCATCCACGATGGTTCGGGGACGATGTGGGCTCCGTAGCTATTTACTGGGGTGGTGGCGAAGGTGACCCCCCTTGTGCCCTCATTGAAAGGGGACAGGGCTTCGTGGCCACTGAGTGGGGTCGAATAGCCGTTGTAGGCTGCTACATCTCCCCCAACCGTAATCTCGCTGAGTACGAGGCGTTCCTGGACGAGGTGGGACACTGCATCCGCAGATGCCTGCCCCGTCCCGTGCTTGTCTTGGGCGACTTCAACGCTCACTCTCGTGCGTGGGGGAGTCCCCAAGATGACCGCAGGGGGGAGACCATGGTTGAATGGGCGGCGGGTCATGACCTCCGACTCTTGAATCGGGGGTCCGTAAGCACATGTGTGCGGTGGCAGGGGGAGTCGATCGTGGATTTATCATGGGCGACTCCTTCGTGGATTTATCATGGGCGACTCCTTCTGCCACACACATGGTGTCGGGATGGAGAGTTGCCGAAGAGATGGTCACGCTTTCCGACCATCGCCACATCGTTTTCGATGTTGCTCTTCGCCCTCCCGGCCGTGCGGCCCGCCGCAGTAGCAGCAACCCGCCGCGACGGTGGGCCCTCAAGCGGCTTAATCGAGATTTTCTCGAAGCTGCAGCCATTGTCGCGGCCTGGCCAGAAGGCCATGTTGGAGAGGATCTGCCCGATCCTAAGAGGGAGGCGGCCTGGTTCCGGGCAACGATGACGTCGATCTGTGACTTATCGATGCCCCGAGCCAGGCCAACCAAGCGTAGGTCGGTGTATTGGTGGTCAGAGGAGATAGCGCGGCTGCGGGAGACATGCCTGCGCTCCAGACGCCTGTACACCAGAGCTAGAAGAAGGCGGCGAGCTCCTGCCGAAGTAAGGGATAGAGCCTACGAGGTATACCGAGGCGCTACGACAGCGCTCCAGGCGGCCATCGCGAACGCGAAGGCTCAGTCCTGGAGTGAACTCCTCAAGGAACTGGATAGAGATCCATGGGGGCGCCCGTACAAGATGGTACTAGGTAAGCTGCGCCCATGGGTCCCTCCTTTGACTGAAACTCTGGACCCTGAGCTGGTGGGGAGTGTGGTTGACACACTGTTTCCCAGGGTCCAGGACAGTCCCTCTCCCCCCGGGCTATCGTCGGAACCGACCATCTGGTCCGATGATCTGGGGGTGACCGACGAGGAGTTGGTCCGCGCTGTGAAGTGCCTCAGGGCTCGCAATACAGCACCAGGCCCTGACGGAATACCTGGTCGGGCTTGGGTGCTGGCTCTATCCGCCGGCCTGGGGAACAGGCTGCGGCAGCTGTTCGACAGCTGTTTACGCCGCGGAGTGTTCCCCAAGGGCTGGAAGGAGGCTAAGTTGGTCCTCTTGAAGAAGGACGGCAGGTCCGCAGACTCACCCTCTACGTATCGTCCCATTTGCCTGCTGGACGAGGCCGGCAAGTTGTTCGAAAGAATAATTGCCGCTCGTCTATGCACACACCTGTGGCGGGTAGGCCCCGACTTGTCGGATGACCAGTTTGGTTTCCGGCGTGCTCGTTCGACAGTGGACGCGATTTTTCGTGTCCGTACGCTGTCGAACCAGGCGGTGTCCCGGGGCGGGAAGGCGTTGGCGGTGTCCTTGGACATCGTAAACGCATTCAACTCCCTGCCCTGGAGGGCGATCAGGGAGGCACTCGTGTTTCACGGAGTGCCGCCCTACCTGCAGAGCATAGTCGGAGCCTACTTGCAGCACAGATGTGTGCAGTACGTGGGCAGGGACGGTACCTTGCACGAGAGGGAGGTCAGTTGCGGGGTTCCACAGGGTTCTGTACTGGGCCCGCTTCTGTGGAACCTCGCATACGACGCGGTCTTGCGTGTCGATCTCCCCGAAGGCGTACACGTCGTCTGCTACGCGGACGACACTCTTGTGTTAGCCAACGGGGACTCCTTCGACGGGACCAAGGAGCTCGCCGAGCTTGGGGTGGCTTGTGTCGTGGACAAGGTCCACGAGCTGGGTCTGAGGACAGCGCCGCACAAGACCGAGGCACTGTGGTTCCACAAGTTCCCTAGGGGAAGGGAACCACCCAGCTTGTCGGTTCGCGTGGGTGACGTTGACATCCAGGTGGGGCGGTACCTGAAGTACCTGGGCCTCACCCTGGATAGTCGCTGGGGTTTCGAGGAGCACTTCAGCCGCTCCGTCCCCCGGATCCAGAAGGTGGTGGGTGCTCTGCACAGACTGCTGCCTAATCTCGGGGGACCTAGGGAGGGAGTTCGCCGCCTCTACGCCGGAGTCGTGCGGTCGATGGCACTCTACGGAGCGCCCGTCTGGTGGGAGCGACTGGCGCTCCGACGCAGCAGGACTATGTTTCATAGCCTGCAGCGTATTGTCGCCATCCGGATCGCACGAGGATATCGGACGATATCCTTCGAGGTGGCAACTCTCCTGGCGCGGTTCCCGCCCTTCGACATCTTGGCGGAGATGGACGCGCGTGTGTACGTGCGCCTCCGCCATGATGACGGGAGCGGAGTCGCGCCTGCTGAAGTGTGGGTGCAAGAGCGCCGACGTGCGCTCGGGATGTGGCGCGAGCGGCTCGAGGAGCCGTGGAACATGCGCCAACGCGCCGTCGGCGCGATTGTGCCGAGCTTCGAAACTTGGCTGGGGAGGGAAACGGGTAACGTCACCTATAGACTTACTCAGGTACTCACCGGGCACGGGTGCTTCGGTGAGTACCTGAATAGGATCGGACGCGAACCGACACCGCAGTGCCACCACTGTGGGAGGGATCGGGACTCCGCCCAGCACACGCTTGAGGAATGCTCGGCGTGGTGCGAGGAGCGGCGGACCCTGATCGCCAGGATCGGGCAGGACCTCTCTCTACCAGGCGTAGTAGAGACTATGCTGGTAGATGAGACGGCGTGGAAGGCAGTGGCCTCTTTCTGTGAGACCGTTATGGTTCGGAAAGAGGCCGCCGAGCGAGATCGCGAGAGGGCTGATCCCGCTCGGAGAAGGAGGCGACGGCGAGGCGGCAGTGGGCGCCCCGCTGCGCCTGCCCCATAAGGGGCTTTGCGTGGTATCCCCTGCCAAACAGGGGACCTTTCGGGTTCGTGGGTGGTCGGAGTGTGGGCTTCGACTGTCCGTTAAACGGGCCCCAGGAGGGCGGCGGCACATTGTGGCAATGTGCCGCTGTGAACACCGTGGTGTTCGGGGGTGGCTAGATAGCCTCCCCCTGGATGTGCGAAGGCACAGCGCGAAGGGGGCACCGGTGCGTTCCTTTTGGAGATCCCGGAGCCCTCCGACATGCGTCGAAGATGGCCACCGGGGGGATTTTAGTGAGTCCACGAGTCCGTGAACCTCACATAACCCTACTGTACCCTCCATGCAGTAGGGTATCTGGTTGCAGATTTTGCCCCTCGTCAACAAAAAAAAAAAAAAAAAAAAAGGTTAGGTTAGGTTGCCCGATGAAGATGGCTGAATTGAGGCTCAAAGACCTCGATGAAGCCGTCACACCTCGGGAGGTAGCGGAGGCGGTCGCCAAGGCCGGGGACTGCTCGGTTGATGACGTCAAAGTGGGCGAAGTCCATCGCTCGCCCACTGCCCTGGGCACGGTGTGGGTGCGTTGCCCACTAGCGGCAGTGCGCAAGCTTGCCGCGGCAAAGCGCGTCATCATCGGGTGGGTCTCGGCTCGGGTGGACTACCTGACCTCAAGGCCGCTGCAGTGCTTCCGGTGTCTGGAGTACGGGCATGTACGCAGCATGTGTCAGAGCACATTGGACCGCACCAACCTGTGCTACGCGTGCGGTGAACCCGATCATCGGGCGAGCCAATGCACGCGTCCGCGCAGGTGTCCACTGTGCTCTGACAAGGGCTCCAAGGCGGACCACAGGATGGGGAGCAAGCAGTGCACCCCTCCTAAGGGTAAGAGGAAGGGCAAAAAGCCCTCTCCTCCAGCCCCGACACCGGGAAGCGGAACGGCCTCAACAGTGGCGGCCATTCCAGCGGGCCATGGCCCGCCCCAGGAGGCCATGGAGGCCTCGTAATGGATCAAACCATTCGAGTCCTCCAGGGCAATTTGAACCACTGCCGAGGTGCGCAGGATCTTTTCTTGCAAACCCTCGCGCAGTGGTCAATTGCCCTTGCCGTAATAGCGGAGCCCTACAGCGTCCGAGACCATCCACGATGGTTCGGGGACGATGTGGGCTCCGTAGCTATTTACTGGGGTGGTGGCGAAGGTGACCCCCCTTGTGCCCTCATTGAAAGGGGACAGGGCTTCGTGGCCACTGAGTGGGGTCGAATAGCCGTTGTAGGCTGCTACATCTCCCCCAACCGTAATCTCGCTGATTACGAGGCGTTCCTGGACGAGGTGGGACACTGCATCCGCAGATGCCTGCCCCGTCCCGTGCTTGTCTTGGGCGACTTCAACGCTCACTCTCGTGCGTGGGGGAGTCCCCAAGATGACCGCAGGGGGGAGACCATGGTTGAATGGGCGGCGGGTCATGACCTCCGACTCTTGAATCGGGGGTCCGTAAGCACATGTGTGCGGTGGCAGGGGGAGTCGATCGTGGATTTATCATGGGCGACTCCTTCTGCCACACACATGGTGTCGGGATGGAGAGTTGCCGAAGAGATGGTCACGCTTTCCGACCATCGCCACATCGTTTTCGATGTGGCTCTTCGCCCTCCCGGCCGTGCGGCCCGCCGCAGTAGCAGCAGCCCGCCGCGACGGTGGGCCCTCAAGCGGCTTAATCGAGATTTTCTCGAAGCTGCAGCCATTGTCGCGGCCTGGCCAGAAGGCCATGTTGGAGAGGATCTGCCCGATCCTGAGAGGGAGGCGGCCTGGTTCCGGGCAACGATGACGTCGATCTGTGACTTATCGATGCCCCGAGCCAGGCCAACCAAGCGTAGGTCGGTGTACTGGTGGTCAGAGGAGATAGCGCGGCTGCGGGAGACATGCCTGCGCTCCAGACGCCTGTACACCAGAGCTAGAAGAAGGCGGCGAGCTCCTGCCGAAGTAAGGGATAGAGCCTACGAGGTATACCGAGGCGCTACGACAGCGCTCCAGGCGGCCATCGCGAACGCGAAGGCTCAGTCCTGGAGTGAACTCCTCGAGGGACTGGATAGAGATCCATGGGGGCGCCCGTACAAGATGGTACTAGGTAAGCTGCGCCCATGGGTCCCTCCTTTGACTGAAACTCTGGACCCTGAGCTGGTGGGGAGTGTGGTTGACACACTGTTTCCCAGGGTCCAGGACAGTCCCTATCCCCCCGGGCTATCGTCGGAACCGACCATCTGGTCCGATGATCTGGGGGTGACCGACGAGGAGTTGGTCCGCGCTGTGAAGCGCCTCAGGGCTCGCAATACAGCACCAGGCCCTGACGGAATACCTGGTCGGGCTTGGGTGCTGGCTCTATCCGCCGGCCTGGGGAACAGGCTGCGGCAGCTATTCGACAGCTGTTTACGCCGCGGAGTGTTCCCCAAGGGCTGGAAGGAGGCTAAGTTGGTCCTCTTGAAGAAGGACGGCAGGTCCGCAGACTCACCCTCTACGTATCGTCCCATTTGCCTGCTGGACGAGGCCGGCAAGTTGTTCGAAAGAATAATTGCCGCTCGTCTATGCACACACCTGTGGCGGGTAGGCCCCGACTTGTCGGATGACCAGTTTGGTTTCCGGCGTGCTCGTTCGACAGTGGACGCGATTTTTCGTGTCCGTACGCTGTCGAACCAGGCGGTGTCCCGGGGCGGGAAGGCGTTGGCGGTGTCCTTGGACATCGTAAACGCATTCAACTCCCTGCCCTGGAGGGCGATCAGGGAGGCACTCGTGTTTCACGGAGTGCCGCCCTACCTGCAGAGCATAGTCGGAGCCTACTTGCAGCACAGATGTGTGCAGTACGTGGGCAGGGACGGTACCTTGCACGAGAGGGAGGTCAGTTGCGGGGTTCCACAGGGTTCTGTACTGGGCCCGCTTCTGTGGAACCTCGCATACGACGCGGTCTTGCGTGTCGATCTCCCCGAAGGCGTACACGTCGTCTGCTACGCGGACGACACTCTTGTGTTAGCCAGCGGGGACTCCTTCGACGGGACCAAGGAGCTCGCCGAGCTTGGGGTGGCTTGTGTCGTGGACAAGGTCCACGAGCTGGGTCTGAGGACAGCGCCGCACAAGATCGAGGCGCTGTGGTTCCACAAGTTCCCTAGGGGAAGGGAACCACCCAGCTTGTCGGTTCGCGTGGGTGACGTTGACATCCAGGTGGGGCGGTACCTGAAGTACCTGGGCCTCACCCTGGATAGTCGCTGGGGTTTCGAGGAGCACTTCAGCCGCTCCGTCCCCCGGATCCAGAAGGTGGTGGGTGCTCTGCACAGACTGCTGCCTAATCTCGGGGGACCTAGGGAGGGAGTTCGCCGCCTCTACGCCGGAGTCGTGCGGTCGATGGCACTCTACGGAGCGCCCGTCTGGTGGGAGCGACTGGCGCTCCGACGCAGCAGGACTATGTTTCATAGCCTGCAGCGTATTGTCGCCATCCGGATCGCACGAGGATATCGGACGATATCCTTCGAGGTGGCAACTCTCCTGGCGCGGTTCCCGCCCTTCGACATCTGGGCGGAGATGGACGCGCGTGTGTACGTGCGCCTCCGCCATGATGACGGGAGCGGAGTCTCGCCTGCTGAAGTGCGGGTGCAAGAGCGCCGACGTGCGCTCGGGATGTGGCGCGAGCGGCTCGAGGAGCCGTGGAACATGCGCCAACGCACCGTCGGCGCGATTGTGCCGAGCTTCGAAACTTGGCTGGGGAGGGAAACGGGTAACGTCACCTATAGACTTACTCAGGTACTCACCGGGCACGGGTGCTTCGGTGAGTACCTGAATAGGATCGGACGCGAACCGACACCGCAGTGCCACCACTGTGGGAGGGATCGGGACTCCGCCCAGCACACGCTTGAGGAATGCTCGGCGTGGTGCGAGGAGCGGCGGACCCTGATCGCCAGGATCGGGCAGGACCTCTCTCTATCAGGCGTAGTAGAGACTATGCTGGTAGATGAGACGGCGTGGAAGGCAGTGGCCTCTTTCTGTGAGACCGTTATGGTTCGGAAAGAGGCCGCCGAGCGAGATCGCGAGAGGGCTGATCCCGCTCGGAGAAGGAGGCGACGGCGAGGCGGCAGTGGGCGCCTCGCTGCGCCTGCCCCATAAGGGGCTTTGCGTGGTATCCCCTGCCAAACAGGGGACCTTTCGGGTTCGTGGGTGGTCGGAGTGCGGGCTTCGACTGTCCGTTAAACGGGCCCCGGGAGGGCGGCGGCACATTGTGGCAATGTGCCGCTGTGAACACCGTGGTGTTCGGGGGTGGCTAGATAGTTTCCCCCTGGATGTGCGAAGGCACAGCGCGAGGGGGGCACCGGTGCGTTCCTTTTGGAGATCCCGGAGCCCTCCGACATGTGTCGAAGATGGCCACCGGGGGGATTTTAGTGAGTCCACGAGTCCGTGAACCTCACATAACCCTACTGTACCCTCCATGCAGTAGGGTATCTGGTTGCAGATTTTGCCCCTCGTCAACAAAAAAAAAAAAAAGGTTAGGTTAGGTTAGCTTAGGTTTTTTTTTTTTTTTTTTTTATTATTACAGCTGCTCTCCACAGACTCAGTGGTCCGTGCTTTTTTTTATTTTGGTATTTTTATTTATTAACTTTATTACTACTTATATTGACAAAAGCTTACTCAGTAAAGAAAAAGACTTATATTACTGACTCTATATAAATTTTAAGATTTTAATGTAACATATATATTTCTAAGGAAAAATTTACTTATTCGTTTGGTTCTATATATATATATATATATTTTTTTTTTTTGTGTACATCTATAGTTTTTTTTTTTATAATTTAAATATAGGTTTTTGTTTCTTCATTGTGTTCTGTTCTTTTTTTTAGTTTGTGTTCTTTTCATTATGGGAATTTACTTAAAATTATTTTTACTTACAATTGAAATTATTGATTTACAACATTATGACATTTAATTACTTACAATTAATATATTATTGATAACATTGACATTAACTTTACTATGGACTATTATTACAACTTTAGTTTACAAATTGGCACACCTCATCTCCTGAGCCAACTTGTCGACGACCGCTGCGTTTCGGTGCTTTATTGACATTTTAAGATTATACTCCAAGATCTTCTTAGTGGATGCGGCCATAGCTCTCTTGATGAAGTACCCTATTGCGTCGTTGTCATCATCGGTGTAGTAGGTACAGCTGGTGGTGTGCCGTGACACTGCTACTACCGCATGGGGAACGCTCTGATGTAAACCGATTGTTCTGCCCTTAGTTTGAACAATGATTACTGTTTCGAACGTTAACCCCTGCGCTTCATGGATGGTGAGCGTTCGCGAACCTGTGCCTTCACCACAGCCCTGTCCAATGAGGCTTCCCTTTTCGCCCTGAGTATGGACTAGAAAAAGCGTGTTGGGGAGCGTAAACGGTATTTGGGCACCAGTTAGGTTAGGTTTTTTTTTTTTTTTTTTTTTTTTTCCTGTCCGGACGCTGAGGTCCGGCCCGCGAGCTATCCTACTTCTATCCTCCGACATAAGGTCGGAGTCCTTTTTTGCAAATTTCTCTTTCTTTCTAGTCGTCTTTTATTATTTCTTTCATTCCTCATACTGTATCTTTCTTGTATTCATCCTCTTTCATACTTCCATTGGTGGGATGCCAATGTTAAACTATTTTATTATTATCTATTTCTTATTATATTCTAGGGATGGGATTGGTCGGGTACATTTTATTTACTTTTATAATCTCATAGTTTAGTTTACAATATTTCTAATTCTATTTTACATTTGTTTACATTATATTTTTACATTAAGTACATTCTTATTTTAACATTATTATTTTAACATTTAATTCTAAGTGGGGTAACAACTTTAATTCTATTTATTTATTTTAAACTTCCTAATGGCAATACTCTATTCTATTTCTTAATTTTACTCTATAATCTAGTTTTTTCTTACATTTATTTGTCTACATACTAATACATGGGCACTTATTATATAATTTACATATATGATAGTGGATCCCTTTAAATTCTATTTATTTTTGTTTACTACCTTATTAACTACGAAATTACAATACTTAATAAATCTATTTCTTATATCTTTCTGTTCCATTATCCAGTTTATATTTTTCCTTTCAATATTTACTCCTATTTCAATTTCAGTGTCGAATTTATGTCGCGCGTAGATGGGACAGTCTATTATGACATGAAGAGCACTCTCTTCCATCTGCGGGTCACAGTCACACGCCGGACTGTCCTTGCACTTGAAGCGATGCAAGTACGAGGAGAATCCGCCGTGTCCCGTCATGAGCTGAACAGTTTTAGGCTCTAGGCTCAGGCTTCTCACTAGTGGGTACGCTCGAACTGCATCCGGGAAAAATATTTTCGTTGTTGCTGCAGTTTCACCGGTTTTGTAGCGCCGGTTCCATTCGTCCAGCGACTCCAAACGTATTTGTCGCTTGACGAATGACACCGGACACTTGTCGTATTTCGGCTTGGTTTTACTGTGCAGTGCGGCGTCCTTCGCCAATTCATCCGCTCTTTCATTTCCCTCCAGCCCAGCGTGCGCCTTTATCCAAAATAATCTCAGTATTTTGCCATCATCTCTGATCTTTTTGATGATGGCTTTTGTTTCCACAGCTAGGGGATGGAGGGAAATGCCGTCCACGACGGTCTCCAGGGCGGACCTAGAGTCACAGTAGACGTTGCAGGTGGGCTCTCTGGACTTTAACACGTACTTTGCCGCTTCAAGCAGAGCCAGCAGTTCCGCCTGGTAAACGGTGCAGCACTGATCCAACAATAACTTTCGGGTACTTGTCTCCGTCGCGCTCTTCCATAAGGAGAACGCGGCGCCGACTTTCCCTTCTATTTTACTGCCATCTGTAAAAATATTCAGGCCATCGTCAAAGTGTTGTTCCAGTGCCGCCCCGTCAACCACGCATATGAACTCCGACTCGGTCCGCTCTGCAGGATGCGGTGCTTCCGTGTAAGGCACTCGTCTCTCTATCTCCCGGTCTCCTATTATTCGCTGGGTATGGCCTTTCTTTATTTCATAAAGCAAGGCTGCTTCCCGGACTCTTATGTCCAGAGGAAGCAGCCCAGCGAGCAATAGTGCCGAGTTAAGAGAGACCGTTCTATAGGCCTTTACCATTTTTTGGGCAAAACCCCGCTGCACCGTGTTTAGCTGTTTTTGTACCCCTAGTTTGTTGGTAGCCGTCGCCCAAGCACTCGCCGCGTAGAGGATTGTTGGTTCCACCACTGCTGTGTAGATGCACCTTATAACTTCTGGGTTCAATCCCCAGTTTATTTTGGCAGCTCTCGACAGTTGTTTGTAGAAGTTGAGCGCTTTGCAACAGACGTTCGCTACGTGTGTATTAAATGTCAATTTGTCATCGATGGTTAGCCCCAAGATTTTAACTTCCCTGGACATTGGAATGCCAACACCTCCCATTTCCAGACGTGGGGTGTCGTACTTGAGCTTGCGTGTTATGACCATGGCCATAGTTTTTTGCGGCGCAAATCTCAGCTTATTTTTGACCCCCCATACCCGTACATACTCAAGGGCGGCATTGGCATCCCTCTGTACTTCTTGTGCTGTTTCCCCATCGAAGACCAAGGCGACGTCGTCAGCAAACGCCTGCGCATAGTCCCCCCTTCTGTCAAGTTCTTTCAGTAATGGGTCCAGCAGAAGATTCCACAGCAGTGGCCCCCCCACGGATCCCTGAACGCATCCCGTGCTGGTTTCCTTAGAAAACTCCTCGCCAGCATACCTGACTCTCACCGTTCTGTTTCTCAGATAACTGCCGATTAGTCTTTTGAGATTTACCGGACACTTTTCCTCTGCCAAACGGACCATTATAGCAGGCCACCAGGCGCTGTCGAAGGCTCCCTCTATATCCAGTGACACTAGTACGACCAGTTTTTTCTGGTCCAGTTTTTCCCGGATGTTCAGCATAAGGGTATAGAGAGAGTCTTCGGTGCTCCTCTGGGGCATGAATCCGTATTGGCGAGTACTCATCCTCGGTAACAGATGGTATTTGAGTCGGGCAACCAGCATCTTTTCGAGGACTTTTCCCAGCACAGGCAGCAGACCTATCGGCCTATAGGATTTGGGGACGGTGTATGTGGCTTTGCCCGGCTTTCGTAGCACTACAACTGTCGCTTCTTTCCACAGATTAGGGAAGTAATGCTTGGCGAGACACTGATTTAAAAGTCCCAGGAACACCCCGGGGCTGTTTCTTATTGCGCAGTTGCAGATATCTGCTGTGAGTCCATCAGCACCGGGGGCCTTCCTGGGGTTGAACGACTTGAGTGCCACGTCGAGCTCAGTCTGCGTGAACGGTGGGTCCCAAAGTTCACTTTGTTCCTCATCGTTCACTCTTTCTGCTAGCTCTCTTATTTGGCGGTGCTCATCGTTATCAGTCTCCGTCAGGTCCTCTGGATAGAAGGTCTCTGCCAGAAGCCTAACGGAGCTGGCAGCATCTAAGATTTTTCCCGCTTTCTCTAGTGGCAAGTCCTCCTCCCTGCTCCTAGTTCTTCCAATGACCCTATAAATCCCATCCCATACCCCTTCCCGGTCCTGCTTTCCACAAAACTCCTTCCAGCTCTCTACCTGGGCCCTCTTGGTCTCTAACAAATATTCTTCTTTCTTTTTCAGGTACTCCTGGATGACCTTCTCCCTCCGGATCGGCGCGGCACATCGGATTCTGCGCTTTCTGGTAGTGACTTCCCGCTTCATCTCAGCGAGTTTTTCGGACCACCACGGCATGGTAAGTTTTTCCTTATTACTTTTCTCTGGTATTGATTTGGTGCATGCTTCTGTGATGGCTTTAGTATAGTTTTTTATGGCTTGCTCTATTTCATGTGTAGCATGCATCTCTTTAATCTGCTCTATATTTAATTTATAATCTATTTCTAATTGGGTCAGTTTCTCACGAAACTGACTCCAATTAGCCTTCCTCGTATTAAATTTCCTAGTAGTTCTTAATATTGTTATGCCTTTTGATTTTTTAAGTTGTATGTTAAAGGTTATGCCGTTGTGATCCGAACTCGTAAGGTTTTCCACCACAGTCCATTCCGCCACCAGATTAAGCATATCCTCCGTGCAGGCTGTGACGTCCACGTGACTGTGGTACCGCTTTCCTCCCCGTATGGTGTCAAAGGTCGGAGTTTGCCCTATGTTTAGAATTTGAAGACCTAGGTCATCAAGAGCTCCCACCATGTCCTCGCCTCGGCTATCTATCACGGTACTTCCCCACCATGTGCTTTTCGCATTAGCGTCCCCTCCTATTATCAGCCTTTTGAGTCCCACTCTCTGGGCTATCGTCGTTAACTGGTCCAGATAGGGTCCTATGGGTTGGTCCGGCTCCAGGTAGTAGGACACCATCGTGGTCTTCCAGGCACTGGTTTGGACTCCCACCACTGTGATGTTGTTTGTTGTGAGTTCCGGATACTGCACTATGTCTAATTCGGTGTTGAAAACAACTATTGCGGCTTTTACAGTTCCTTCTCCTTGGCCAGTGCTCTGGAAGACCCTCGTGCCCCGGCGGCTCTTCACCCTCCTATCTGCTCCAACATACGGCTCCTGCAAGAGAGCAACTGAGATTCCGCGCCTTTCTGACTCAATGAGTATCTCGTCAGTGGCCAGTTTGCTCCTTTGCAGGTTTGCTTGCACTATTTTGAGTGGGAAGACTGTGACAACGCCCTTAGCAGTACGCCACGGTGGATCTCGCCAGTGCTTCCCACTTGCGCCTCACCAGGCAGTCACTGCTAAAGGCGTTGTGTTCCGCCCTCTCCACTCCGGCTTTTGTGCAATTTGTGCAGCTAGGGGACGCGTGTGCGAGCTAGTCTGCGCACTCTGTTCTCAAGTGCAGTCTCCCACAGTGACTGCACTTTTCAGCACTCTCCTTACAGAAGCGTCTTCCGTGCCCATACGCCAAGCAGAGGGAGCACTGAATCAACGGAGATTGATCCTCCACACGCACCCTCTGCAGGTCTATGTGCGCAGTTTCTGCTTGCAGCATCCGCTTCCATATTGCTGGAGACACTTTAGCGACCACATGGCTGGTAAGGGGGTTTCTCGTTTTCTTCCTGAATTTTATCTCTACCCTATTGTCCTTTTCTTCGAGACCAGAAAAGACACCGCTGTTCTGGTTTCTTAGGGCGCGGAGGATATCCTCGTCGGAGTTATAATTCAAGATGTTCTTGAAGATCAGGAGGGGGTCCTTATTTTTAACCTCTTCGACGCTCAGTTGGTTTCCCGCTTTTATGAGTATCTCCTTTACCTTAGATCTCTCATCTTCGGTCTGGCATCCTACGATTATTTTTCTGTCTTTTGCTTTCTTTATTCTATCTATCTTAATCCCTTCTTCCTTCGCATTTATCACTTTTCTTATCTTATTCAGAACTTCCTCGCCTGTTTCGGTCTCGTCTCTTGATGAGACCACCACGGAGTGCAGCACCGTCTGCTCAGGGAGGTGTCTCCAGGAACGGCCAGCCGCTACACTCGCGTAGGTTGCCCCTTCAAGAGACGACACCTCTTGCTGCTTCTTTATCGTTTTTTTAAGCCTTTCCATTTTTATATTATTTTCATTCATTCTTTCTATATGCTCAGACATCTTTCTGATCAACTCATCTTCTTTTCCTTCCTTTGTTTCATGTTCCACCTCCCCCCTATCAACTGTTAAAGACGGCGAAGGCTTCGGGCCAACTCGGCCCTTTGCCATCTCCGCCTCTTTCACTAGTTGAAATAGGCGGTCTACAGCTTGGGTAACTTCAATTTTTATGTCCGTTCTTAAGTTCCTTGCGTTACCCAAGTTCAGTTTTGCTTTGGTAAGGCAGGCGCGGGCTTCTGAAACCCTATTAACATATTTTGTTTTTGGCGGGCTAAGTACGTTCTCTACTGAGGGCTTTGGAGCCAGTTCTCCAGTCTCTTGGCTGCCCGAGGCATCCGAGGAAGGCCTTCGTGTATTAGGCCTCGAAGGGCCCGCCACTGGCACCGCCACCTTCTTCGGAGAGGTCCCAGCTCTTGTCTCGATCTCGCTTATACTACGCCTGACCAAAAAAGTCTTTTCTCCCAACTCCGACGAGCCGGTCTTCTCTGTCGATTTTGCATCCTTTACAAGAGGGTTTGATGCCTCAGGTTTCGGATTCACGTCCTTCTTCGGAGGCACGGCCTTCTTGGGGGGGGGGGGGGAGTTTTGTGTCGCTTTCTTCGGAGGGGTTCTCATCCCGAGCATATTTTGCGCGGTGTAGGATAGCCGCTGTACTAGTTCGACGTGTAAAAGGTGTCGAAGCTAGTTGATTTAAAATTGTCAAAATTTTCTCAATAGAGAATATAGTCAGTTCAAAATAATTAAATTAAATAACCTATAATACTGAATAAAAACCTAAACAAGTCAAAATACAAAAAATAATAAAACAGAAAGATAATTAAGAATTACTACACTAATTAAAAGTAATAAACAATAGTTTACAGGTCAAAAGACTAATTTGTAAAGTTGTATATGTTTCCTTAAAATAAAAATAACCTAATATGTCTTATAAATTACAAGAAAAAGCGCCAAATATGGTCACTCCAAGTCTAAGTTCTAAGCCTGGTCCCCTTTCACTGTCACAAACTAAAATAAAGGTGTAAACAGTGTAAAAATTTTTAAAATATTAATAGTTTTTAAGATTTGTTAATGTAATGTTTGTATAAGTTATATATTATATTTACGATGTATTAATTATTTGTTTCTTGTTTTAGGTATCTCCGTGATCTTCGTGGCAACTTTAACAAGAGGGCGCTGTTTCACAGGTATGTATTTTGTGCGTAACAAGTGTGCTCTATGTAGAGTATGTAACTCTTCACAGGTGTGTTCGTGAGTCAGCGATAAAACAGTTAAAATACACTAAAACAAAACAATCAATGTCTTAATTAATCTAATCTATTAGAGACTCTACCTAGAGTCTGTCTTAATATACAGGCTGGTAGTCCTGCTACTAGTCAACTTAACTAAAAAATTCTCGTCAAAATCGGCCAACCAGTTCCAGAGATACGAAGCTTTAAAGTTTTTCAAAATGGCGAAACAAAATGGCGCCTATATCGAAAAACCCCCGTAACTTCGTTAATTTTGAAGCTAGAGCTTCGGGATTTTGACAGTTGTGCTTGGCTCGTCCCCGGTTAGCCTCTAATAAGATAGGTAGAGCCAAAAATTTTTGGCTCTACCTAGAGCTCCAACTAATGTCAAATCAGAGAGGGGGCAGTAACGGTACCAACACTGGAAATCCCGTTCCAATCGAACCACTCTAGCGAGAGTTATGCCCCTTCAAGACAATCCAAGATGGCGTCGCAATTGGCCGCTCCAGAACTAACTCCAGCAATTTTTATCCGAAGTGGGCCGTGTTTGGGCTTGTTTTGAAGGGCACAACATACGCAATGGCTTGGGATGGGCCAAGTGTTGATAAGTCCTCCCCCTGATTTTATAATTGCAAAAAACACAATTATTTAGCCTAAAACTAGCCTAACCGACTGAATATCTGCCTGAACTTTTCAAAATTTTGCACAAACCTCTAAATAATTATTATAGATTTTTCCCTATTTAAATTTAAATTTTAACTTTAAATTTAGGGGTACCTCGTGTACCCCTGGAAATTTAAAAAAATTTTTTCCTGAAATCTAGCTGATCGACCTAGGTCGAAATTTTTACACAATGTTGTGGGGCTTAAAATCTACATAAAACTAATTCAAAACATATATGTTACAGATCTTTTGAATAAGATAAAAATTTATAAAATTTACAAAAAATTTAAAACTATTATATCTATGTCACAATTTGACCTAGATTAAAACAAAAAGTGCCTCCCTGATCTCTGCGATGTAATCCAGATGGTCCCGACGTCAGATTTTTCCTGGCTGCCCTGGATCGCCGACCTCGTGGCCACGTGGTTTTTGGTTTTCTGCCTTTATCTCCGCGCTCCTGCGCGGGAAAAATCGGGAAAGACAAAAAAACCGTAGTGCTCCTGTAGGACTTTCAGAAGGCACTACAAAAAGTATATGTCACCACTGCAGAAACCGAGAAAAATCCACTTTCAACTTTGAAAATTTTCACCTATTCCGTTATAACTTCGCGGCGATTGCACTTAGCGACAAGGCGTTTTCACTGCCCTGTGCGCCTTGTGATTTTACAAATTTTGATATGTCGCACGGCACTGTAAGTCACTTTTTGAAATTTTTTTTTTTTTTTTTTTTTTTGGGAATTTTTTTATCGTGGAGGTTTGCTTAGAAGTGGGCGCTCCGGAGTGCGGTTGGAGCCAGACTAGTTAGGTTAGGTTAGGTTAGGTTAGGTTAGGTTAGGCTTGGGGTTCTGTGTTGTGGGGTTTGGACTTAGTTGGGACATTCCAATTCCTTATCTGCTTGATAGGGTTTGGAATGTAGGGGGGAATAGTGATAGGTAGGAGGATATCTTCTCCGCACGTCCCTCTGAGTAGCAGAGGGCGTAGTGGATGAGGATGGGACGGGCAAGACGTCTGTAGGGGGATCCAAGGATTCGTCCGAGGATTGTGGCTGGCATTGCTGGTGTGGCGTCGTTCGGCTTGGTTTCCTGTGGGTCGGCTGTATGGGTCAGTCTCCTCGCGGGGTCCCGGGTCGGCCGGCACTCTGCTGGCGGTGTTGCCGCGTCGAGAGGAGTTAGTTTTAAGGCTAACTGGAGAGGAGGAATCGGGCCTTGGCGTGCACTCACCCTGCCGCCGGGCAGGCAGTGGGAGTTTCTTCCCTGCCACCGGCTCAAAATCGTAATCTCGCAACATGGCCGCAGTCATGTTTTGTGGTCTGAGCGGGACCGATAGGCCTTGGCTTGGTCGCCCGGGCTACGAGGAAGACAACCTCTATAAAAAATTACCCGATGGCAAGCGGCGGCGCGGCGTGAGGTCTGGAAGGCTGGACGGAGTTTCAGTCGCTACTGCGTCCCCCGCCAGGGAATTGTCGCTCCCCTGAGCGGGTTACGCTAGACTTCCCCGGTTACAGTGGGCACTGTCCGGGGCGACCCACCCTTCCCACTTACTCGTGGGATCTTATTATGGACAATTACAACAAAAACATAAAAAAACGATCGGACAATAACCAACAAAAAAAGGCAAGTCAAACGGACAATGAAACGAAGGGAAGGAAGGAGAAGAGGAACAGTGGAGTGGATGGGTCATCCACTGAGGGTGAGTTGGTGTTGGGAACGCCTATCTCGGTGGGGCCCCCAGAAGTCAGTCTGACTCTGGTCTCTGGGAGCCGAAGAGCATCGGATCGTCTGCGTTCCGGATCTGCCGTTTCGTCGGATGGCGCGGAGGCCATGGAAGCGGAGCGAAGCGACAACCGGAAACGCGGACGCTCCAGGGACGAGGAGACCGACACGTCTCAAGAAATGATGCCACCAAAAGTGGCAAGCAGCCGTCGAGGGAGGCCACGAAAACCGGCCTCGGTCTCGACCCCGTCAGGCTCCGCGTTCTCAAACGCGGAGTCGTACAGAAGTGTGCGAGTGGACGGCGAGGCCGTAGCGGAGGAGGAGATCGCGGATCTCCTGCTCAAGGTTCGGGAGCCGGTGGGGGGAAATGCCCCCCAGGCTCCCGTGTCCGTGCAGGAGAGGGCGAAAGCGGCGGTGGCCATCATCCACAAGGTGGCCACCAAGTCCGTAAACCTTAAGGGCTCGTTTGTGAGGGCCCTCAAGGACTCCTCCTCCGCTTTGTCGGAGGTCGTGGAGGGCCTAGTGGGCGATGTCTCTCGCTTACAGTTGGCCAACGAGAGACTGACGGAGCGGGTGAACGAGCTGAGTGCTCAGTTCGCCCGCTTCCAGGCGAACCTCCCCGAGCGGGAAGCCCCGTCCGCGTCCCAGCCTGTCCCTACCGCGACCTCAGGGGTACCTGACGCCCAACTGCGGGGAATTCTGGACGCAGTTGGGCGTATGCTGGACGGCCGTCTGGCTGGCCTGGAGGCGAGACTGCCCCCTGCGCCGGTTGTGCGCCCCCCGCTCGCGTCGTCTCAGCGGCCCAAGGCCGCTGCTCCGACTGCGCTCCCCGTTGTGGGAGGCCGCGTCTCTTACGTGGCGGCGGCGTCGGCCCCGACTCAACCGGCTCCCCAGGGGCCGAGGAGAGGGGCCAAGGCACCGGCCAAGGCGCCGGCCCAGGCGCCGGCCAAGGCGCCGGCCCAGGTGCCGGCCAAGACGAGGCCTAAATCGGCGCCGAGGAGTGGAGTGGCTTTCCCTCCGCTCCCCACTCCGACATCCCTGCCGGGCCCCTCCACACTTGCCCCCTCCAACGAGGGTTGGCAAGAGGCGAGGGGCTCAAAGAAGTCCCGAAGGCGGGCTAGAAGGGCTGCCCAAAAAGCGGCTCAAGCCCAGCCTTCACCGCCGGTGACAACGGCCTCTACTAAGAGGCCGCGGAAACTGCAGCCGCCCAAAACCGCGGCTGTAGTAGTCACGCTGTCGCCGGAGGCGGCCAGTGGCGGGCTGACGTATGCGGACCTCTTCAAGGGGGCCCGGCCCGGTCTCGCCGCTGAGTTCGGGGCAGCAGGGATGAGGCTGCGCCGCGCCCAGACGGGAGCTCGGATTTTCGAGTTCCCTGGGGCTGAAGGCGCGACGACGGCCGATAAATTCGCCGAGAAGTTGCGGGGAATTTTTGCCGCCGAGGACGGTGTTAAGATCGCCAGGCCCACAAAATGCGCGGAACTGCGCATCTCGGGCCTGGACGACTCTGTAACGCCGGAGGATGTCCGCGATGCAGTCATGGAGAAGACTGGGTGCACCGCGGACACCATCAGAGTCGGCACCGTCCGTCCGGGCCCGGGAGGCCTCGGTGCGGTGTGGGTGAGCTGTCCCGTGGCGTCGGCCAAAGTATTGGGCGACGCCGGAAGCATTCTCGTCGGCTTCGTAAATGCCAGAATCACGGTTCTGGCCGCGAGGCCGATGAGGTGCTTCAAGTGCCTAGCCGCGGGACACACTCGCACCAAATGCGAGAGTTGCTTTGACTGCAGCGGTCTGTGCTTCCGCTGCGGTCAACCCGGGCACAAGGCAGCAGAGTGCTCTGCCGCCCCTCACTGCCCCGTGTGTGCGGCGGCTAAAAAGCCCACCAATCACATGATGGGGCAGGGGGGCTGCAAGCCTCCCCGCGCTTCTCGGCAAACGCCGGGGGCTAGCCTGCCGACCCAGGCTGCCTCCGACGTCAATCATGCGTCGACGCCGACGCCCATGGAGGAGGTTGTAGAGACGATCCAGTAATGGATCAAGTCTCCAACCTCCTGGTCCAGACGAATCTCAACCACTGTGCCGCGGCGCAGGATCTCTTCCTGCAAACCATGGCACAGTGGTCGATAGGTGTTGCCGTAGTCGCGGAGCCCTATTTTGTCCCTCCCCGTCCAAACTGGATGGGTGACCGGGACGGCTCCGTGGCAGTCGTCGGCTCCACGGCGGCTCATTCCCCGCCCTTGTCTCTTAGAGACAAGGGTACTGGATATGTTGCCGCCGATTGGGGGGGAATCACCATTTATGGTGTATATTTCTCCCCCAACCGGAGTTTGAACGACTTCGAGGTCTTCCTTAACAACTTGGAGGCCTCGATGCGGCGACTAGTGTCTGGGCACGTCCTCGTGCTGGGGGACTTCAACGCAAAGTCCATTGCGTGGGGTTCCCCTGCGACGGACGCCAGGGGCGAAGCCGTCGAGGAGTGGGCGGCGTCGGTGGGCCTTTGTTTGCTGAACAGGGGCTCCACCAACACGTGCGTGCGACAGCAGGGGGGGTCGATAGTGGACCTTTCGTTCGCTACCCCTGCAGTCGCCGCACGAGTAAGGAACTGGTGTGTCCTGGAAGAGGTCGAGACGCTCTCGGATCATTTGTACATCCGATTCGAGCTCTCTCGGTTCCAGGACCCTAGTAGGGGTCACGCGGCGCGGCGCCCTACCCGCTTTCCGCGGTGGGCTGTCGCCAAGCTCGACAGGGACCTACTAGAGGAGGCGGCCATTATTCACTCTTGGCTGTCTCCGCAGGCCCCGACCGAGGAGGTCGACATGGGGGCTGGTCGCTTCTGCGATGCGATTACGCAGATTTGCGATGCGGCCATGCCCCGCCTTCGTGGTTGTCGGCCTCCAAGGAAGGAGGTCTACTGGTGGTCCCAGGAGTTGGCGGACCTCCGTGCGGCCTGTGTACGTGCCCGGAGGTCCCTCACCCGTAGTCGGCGACGTCACCGCGGGGTTGGTGAGGAGGTGGAACGGCTTCATGAGGAGTACCATGAAGCTCGGAAAACTCTGCGGCTGGCCATCTGCCGCGCCAAGGATGTGAGCAGAGAGGAGATGCTGGAGAGTCTTGAGCGTGACCCCTGGGGTCGCCCTTATCGTGCGGTGCGTCAAAAGCTCCGCACGTCGGGCCCCCCCCTTACGGAGACTCTCCAGCCCAGCTTCCTGCAGGAAGTGGTCGAGGGCCTATTCCCGCAGCGGGTGGAGCACACACCCCCGTCGATGGCTGCATCAGCCGGAGACGACGGGGGCAGCGAGGTTGATGTTCCGCCCGTCAGGGAATCGGAGTTGGGGGCGGCTGTTCTACGGATTCGATCCAAGAATACCGCCCCCGGGCCGGACGGGGTTCCAGCCCGAGTGATGGCCCGAGCCCTCGACTACATGTCGGACCACCTCAGGGAAGTGTTAGACGCTAGCCTGGCGTCCGGACGCTTCCCTGAGCGCTGGAAATGCGGGAAGCTGGTCCTGCTGCAGAAGCCGGGACGGCTTACCGAATCGGTCGCGGCCTATAGGCCTATCGTGTTGCTGGACGAGGCGGGTAAACTTTTTGAGAGGGTGCTCTCTGCCCGCATCGTCCGGCACCTCTGAGAGGTTGGCCCCGATCTGTCGGACGCCCAATTCGGTTTCCGAGAAGGGCGTTCGACGATCGATGCCGTAATGCGCCTTAGGGCCGTGACCGAGGAGGCCGTGAGCTGCGGCGGAGTGGTGTTGGCGGTGTCCTTGGACATCGCCAACGCCTTCAATAGTCTGCCATTCAGCTGCATCAGGGAAGCGCTCCGCTACCACGGAGTGCCGGAGTACCTGAAGCGGCTGGTGGCGGACTATCTTGAGGAGCGAACCGTCATGTACGAGGACCGAGATGGCGTCTTGAGACGCAGGGCCATGTCGTGCGGTGTTCCGCAGGGGTCTGTCCTAGGACCTCTCCTGTGGAACATCGGGTACGACTGGGCCCTACGAGGGCGTCTCCCCCCCGGGCTGGGTGTAATCTGCTACGCGGATGACACCTTACTCACGGCCCGGGGGGCTAACTTCCAGGAGGCGGCGCGCCTGGCCGCCACGGGAGTTTCCCAGGTGGTCGGGCGCATTGAGGCGTTGGGATTACGGGTGGCCCTGGATAAGACGGAGGCCCTATTATTTCATGGGCCCCGTCGTGGTCCACCCGCCGGCGCCTCAATCGAGGTCGGCTCGGTCCTCGTACCGGTCCGGGCCCAGATGAGGTACCTGGGTCTGGTCCTAGACGGTAGGTGGCTCTTCGACGAGCACTTCCGACAGCTTGGTCCGAAGCTGGTGGACACTGCCTCCGCCCTAGGGCGACTTTTGCCCAATTTGGGCGGGGCCAGTGTTCCCACGAGGCGGCTGTATGCGGGGGTTGTCCGGTCCATGGCGCTGTATGGTGCACCGGTGTGGGTGGCGGCTCTGACTGCTCCGAATAGGGCGCGCCTCTGGCGCCCCCAGAGGATATTGGCGGTCAGAGCCATACGCGGATACCGCACGGTGTCCACCGAGGCGGCTTGCGCCTTGGCCGGAACACCCCCGTGGGATTTGGAGGCGGAAGTGCTCGCCGAAGTTTATCGGCGAGTGGCTGACTTCCGGGCGGAGAGCGGATTTCGCCCTCCGCCCGAAGACGTGCGCGAGTGGCGCGAAGCCGCTCGCCGAGCCACCATGGTCAGATGGTCGTTCCGGCTGGAGACTCCACGCGCTGGCTTCGCCGCCGTGGATGCTCTCCAGCCAGTCATCGCCGAGTGGGCAGGGCGGCAGCACGGGACTCTTTCCTTCCGGCTGACGCAGGTGCTTTCCGGGCACGGTTGCTTCGGAAAGTACCTGTACTCGGTCGCTAGGAGGGAATCGAGTCCCGCCTGCCACCACTGCGACTGCAGTGAGGATTCGGCCCAGCACACGCTGGCGGTCTGCCCCGCATGGGCGACGCAGCGCCGGGCCCTCACTGCAGTCATCGGAGCGGATCTCTCGCTACCGGCCGTAGTTCGCTCCATGGCCGGTAGCGACAGTTGTTTTACCGCGGTCGCTTCCTTCTGCGAGGAAGTAATCTCGCAGAAGGAGGCGGCGGAGAAGGCCCGGGAGGACGACCTCCACTCGGACCCGATCCGCCGCCGGCGAACCGGACGGCGGAGGCGCGCTTTCCTGCGCCTCATGCCGCCCTGAGTGTGGCCGCGGGTGGACGGGATGGGTTCTCCCCTCCACCCGCATTAGTTTGGCCAACCGCGAGGGGGAGGCGTCCGCGTGTGCCGGACGTCGCCTAAGAGAGGTCCTTGAGACGGAGCCCGCGCCAGGAGCGGGCCGGCGCTGGGAGGGGTCCAGAAGGCGATAACTACCTGGACCCCTCCTAAACTGGAAGCGCAAAGAGGGCACACCGTGTGGTTTTGGTCGGTTCGAGTCCGACACACCGCCCCGCCAAACGAGAGCCCCGGCGGGGTGACGGTCCGAGGGGATTTCCACACGCTAAAAAAAAAAAAAAAAAAAAGGTTAGGTTAGGTTAGGTTAGGTTAGGTTGGGCGGGTCTGGGTTTATCCATTAGTAGTTGCTATGCCTAGCTTGCGCGCTTCGGCCGCTTGTATTGGATAAGTCCAGGCCTTCTTTACTCGGCTCTGGGAGCGAGTAGGGAGGTGTTTGGTCTTGAGGGAGAGCGCAGGTCGTGTAGATCCTCAAGGCAAGTCTGGTGGGGTCGTCCTTCTCGCGGTTGCTGCCCGTTATTGGTCTATTTCCATCTGAAATAGACGTAACTGAAACCACCAGGCGCCGGCACTTTGTCGGTGGGATAGGATGGGGAAGGGGAAGCTTCTCCGCGCGTCCCTCTGAACGCAGAGGGCGCAGTGGACGAGGCTGGGACGGGCTCGTGGAGCCGTCCATGAGTAGGGAGGCTGTTGGTGCGGCGTCTTTCCGCTTGGGTTTCCTGCGAGTCGGTTGTATGGGTCAGCTTCCTTGCGGGATCCCGAGTTGATCGATGTCTCGCTGGCGGTGTTGTTGGTGGGCGTGCCCTTTTTCAGGGCGCGTGAGTGGGTGTGCCCTTTTCAGGGCGCGCTGACAGGGGAGCTCACCCCTGAAAAAAGAGACGACGATGTGGAGCATCGGTGTTAACAAAATGAACCTAAGCAAAAGTGAAAATGGTCCCCAGGTGGGTCCCCGAAAGGGGGAATCCCACCCCTCTGCCTCATCCGAGGTAGAGGGCTGCCCCTCGTACTCTGGGGGGGGCAACTCTTGCTTCGTAGGTCAGCGCTCCGCTGACCTCCGTAAACACGACAATGGCAACTCGACTATGGACTCCGAGATCGCTCGTGATTTGGATAGGTTAGGTAAGACGGTAGAGAGCGATGAAGAGGTGGAATGCGTGGCTGCGCCTGAGACGCTTGCGTCTGAGGTGGCAACGCGTTCATTGCGGGACGCCTCCGGGCGTTTTAAAAAAGGCCCTTCTAAGGGCCAACCAAAAGGCCCTTCTAAGGGCCATCCAAAAGGCCCTTCTAAGGGCCACCCCAAAGGCCCTTCTCAGGGCCAACCAAAAGGCCCTTCTAAGGGCCACCCCAAAGGCCCTTCTCAGGGCCAACCAAAAGGCCCTTCTCAGGGCCCCGCTGACGATGCCATTTCGGCGTCAGAAAGTAGCCGCGCACCATCTGCGGCTAGCTTGTACTGTAGGTCGGACTCCGACTACAATGCGCTTGAGTCGGACACGAGTTCGGCGATGGAGGTCGAAGATCGCCTTCAAAAGCGCAAGCGGGCCTTCTTGAAGGACGACGGTGGTGAAGGCTCCTCGGACTCGACGAGGAGCACCAGGTCGAAGAAGATGAAGGCTATAAAGCCTTCTTCGTCCTCGACTGTGGTGGACACCCACGACGTGGGCCTGGCAGATGCCCAACGCCAACTAAACCTAGCTCGGCGGACGCAGCTCCAGGAGGACCTGGAGGAACAGGTCGCCGCTAAGGAGCAGCGGGCGCGCACTGCTCGGGCCATGTCTGGGTACGGTGCGTCCTGCGTCCTGTACGCGGACCACTCCCTGACCGAGCTAGAGCGCATGGCTCAAGAGGACGCGGACGAGATAGTGGTCGTGGCCTCTAAGTCCTCCAACCTAAAGGGGACTTTTCAAAAGTCCCTGAAGTGCAGGGCTGCGAGCATGCGCGGTATCATCCGGGAGCTGGTGCAGCGCACCGAAACGGATGAGACACGGCAACTGCAGGCAAAGGTCGACCGCCTGCAGTCGGAAGTCAGCCAGCTGCACAGGAAGCTGGCTGAAGTCATGGCCCGACCAACTCAGGCCGACCCCAGACCCGCGGCTGAAGACTCCTCCTACAACTTGGAGGATACCGTCCACCTGCAGTCGGAGGTCGGCCAGCTGCGCAAGAAGCTGGCCGAAGTCACGGCACGGCCTACTCAGGCCGACCCCAGACCAGCGGCTGAAGGCCCCCCCTCCAACTTTGAGGATATCATCCGCAAGGTGGTCATGGAGGAAAGGGCCTTTACGAGAGCCTGCCTTGCTGGCATCGAGGACAGGCTTCTTCCCGAAAAACGCCTCCGACCACCGCTGGCGGCGGCCAAGAGGCTGAACCAGCCGGGGCCATCCTCTCAAAAGGAGGACGCCCAACTACCTTCAACCACTCCATCCAACCAGTCGTGGACGGAAGTGGTTAATAAGGGAAAGGGCAAGGCGAAAAACAAGGCGAGAACGGCCGCCGCCCCTGCCACCCCCACCGCCACTCCTTCCTGCCCGTCCCAGGCGACTGGCAAGGGAAAGGGGAAGGGGAAAGGGAAAAAGTCGGCCCCCAAGCCCATTGCCGCTGCCTCCGCAGCCAAAAGGGCCCCAGGTGGCGGAAGGAAGCACCTGGTTCCTCCCAAGACCGCGGCCGTCGTGGTGACGCTCACCACGGAGGCTGCGGAGCGGGGTGAGACGTACGAGTCCGTCCTCAAGCGGGCTCGTGCCAACGTCGATCCCATAACATTGGGAATCGGGGCAGTCGCGTGCCGCCAGACCCAAACCGGGGCTCGAATCTTCGAGTTCCCGGGGGCCCAGGGTGGCGCCAACGCGGACCTCTTCGCAAGTAAATTGCGAGAGGCCATCGCGGACGCGGCTAAGGTCGTCAGGCCCGTTAGGTCTGCGGCCTTGGAGGTGACCGGTCTGGACGACTCGGTCACCAAAGAGGAGGTCGTGGCGGCGATCGCAGCAACAGGGGGCTGCGACGTAGCAGCGGTGCAGGGTCGGGACATCAGGCCCGGCCGCGGTGGCATGGGCACTATCCGCCTTGAGTGCCCCGTCATCGCAGCTAAAGCCGTCCTCGCTAAAGGACGACTTCTGATAGGTTTCAGCTCGTGCAGAATCCGGGCACTTGAAGATCAGCCTCTACGCTGCTTCAGGTGCTTCGGAATCGGGCACACGCGGGCCCTCTGTCCGTCCAAGGTGGATAGGACGGACAGCTGCTACCGCTGCGGCAAGGAGGGGCACAAGTCCGCCTCCTGCAAGGCTGCCACGCCACACTGTGCAGTGTGCGCAGCAAGCGGCCGCCCGGCGGGACACATTATGAAGGGGAGGAACTGCAATCCTCCCCCTAAAAAGGGTAAAGTTCCGGTACCGAGCCCGCCTGCCGCTGCAACCGCCGCCCCTGAAGCGGGAATCTCGGCGGCCGACGAGGGGGGTGCGATGTCCGATTGATGGATAGAGTCGATCATCGCATCCTTCAGGCGAACACCAACCACTGCAAAGCAGCCCAGGACCTGCTAATGCAGGCCATGGCTGAGTGGTTGGTAGACGTGGCGGTGGTTGCCGAGCCGTACTCGATCCCCGGCCGTTGGCTCGGCGATCAGGATGGCCTGGTGGCGTTGGTTTCGCGGTCTTCCACAGACTCCCCTCCCCTCTCGCTCTTAGAGAGGGGACCGGGATACGTGGCCGCCGCGTGGGGAGATATAGCCCTGGTGGGCGTCTATTTCTCCCCAAACCGCCCTCTCCAGGATTTCGAGAACTTTCTCGAAATCCTCACCGCAGTTGTGGGTAGGGCGGCGCCGCGACAGGTCGCCGTATTAGGCGACCTGAACGCAAAGTCGGTGACCTGGGGCAACCCGGCCGCCTCTTGCAACGTCAGGGGACCCGCCGTCGAATCTTGGGCGGTTTCGTGTGGTGTGTCCCTCCTCAACAGAGGGACGGTCCAGACGTGTGTGCGGCGATGGGGGGGGTCGGTGGTGGACGTCTCGTTTGCCACCCCCGTCCTGGCCGCCCGCGTAGTGAACTGGCGGGTGGAGATGGTGGAGACCTTGTCGGACCACCGATATGTGCGGTTCGACATCTCCACCCAGAGCCCCCGGAGGTCGCCTCCCTCGAGCCGATCTCCATTTCCACGGTGGGCTCTTACCCGTCTCGACCGTGAGGCAGCAAAGGAGACGGCGTTCCTCCAGGACTGGCTCACGCCTCCTGCTGACGTCCTGGACGTGGACTCCGCAGCGGCCCAACTGAGGAGGTCCCTGACCGAGGTGTGCAACTCCAGCATGCCTCGGTCTCGCCGTCCACCTCCCCGTCGCGCCGTCTATTGGTGGTCGGAGGAACTGGCGGGGCTCCGGGCCGCCTGCGTGGCGGCCAGGAGGGCCTACACGCGGAGCCGACGGCGCAGCTTGCGGGACCCTGAGAACGAGGACCTTCTCTACGCCTCTTACGTAGTGGCAAAGAGGGTCCTCAAGTCGGCGATGATCGCCGCCGATGACGCGGCGAGAGCCGAGATGCTGGAGGGTCTCGACAGGGACCCGTATGGGAGACCGTACAAGGCGGCGCGGAACAAACTGCGTCCCTTCGGTCCCCCACTTGCGGAGACCCTCGAGCCGCCATTGCTGGATGGGGTGGTTCGGTCCCTCTTGCCACCCGGGACCAGCTTCACCCCACCAGTGATGGACCCCCCGCGGGAGGCAGTTCCGCCGGAGGAGGAGATCCCTCCAATCACGGAGGTGGAATTTGGAGTGGCGGCGCTCCGCCTCCGCGCCAAGAAGACGGCCCCCGGGCCGGACGGCGTCCCCGCACGGGTGGTGGCCATCGCTGCCACCCAAATGGAGGATAGGTTTCGGGACCTCTTCGGCGCGTGTTTCGCGACTGGAAGGTTCCCGAAACCCTGGAAGGAGGGGCAATTATGCCTTCTCCGCAAGGAGGGACGCCCGGCGGACTCCCCCTCGGCATACCGGCCCATCGTTCTGCTCGATGAGGCTGGTAAATTGCTCGAGGGGATTATCGCCGCCCGGCTGAATGGCCACCTGAGGGGGGCAGGGCCGAACCTGTCGGACGCCCAATTCGGTTTTCGAGTAGGGCGTTCGACGGTTGACGCGCTGTCCCGGCTAAAGGGCCAAGTGAGGGAGGCCGTGGAGGCAGGGGAGGGGGTTTTGGCTGTGTCATTTGACATAGCCAACGCTTTCAACTCCATCCCCCACCCGACGATACTAGAGGCGCTCCGCTACCATGGAGTGCCTCGGTACTTGCAGGGCCTCCTGGCCAACTACTTGGAGGACCGGGCGGTCCTCGTTGTGGATAAAGTGGGCCAGCTTCGGCGGTACGGCGCGGAGTCCGGTGTTCCACAGGGGTCCGTTTTAGGGCCACTCCTGTGGAACATCGGGTTTGACTGGCTCCTGCGGGGAGCTCTCCTCCGTGGCACGAGTGTCATCTGCTACGCGGATGACACTCTTCTCACTGCCCGGGGGAGTGACTTCAGAGAGGCGGCGAGCCTGGCTTCGGCTGGCGGATCCTTGGTCGCGGGAAGGATCCGCCGGCTAGGATTGGGGGTGGCGCTACACAAGACCGAGGCCGTGTTCTTCCACGGGCCTCGGCAGCGCATCCCCATTGACGCTCATATCGTCGTAGAGGGCGTCAGGGTCGACGTGAAGGCCCAGATGAAATATCTGGGCCTAGTGCTCGACAGCAGGTGGCGCTTCGGCCCGCACTTCAGCGGGCTGTCGACGCGCCTGTTGAAGGCCGCGGCTGCGCTTGCGTGGCTCCTCCCGAATCTGGGGGGGCCAAAAGCGCGATGCCGGCAGTTGTATGCCGGCATCCTGAAGAGCATGGCCCTCTACGGGGCCCCCATCTGGGCGGACTCCCTCCGAAGGAGGGAGAACGCTACTGCGATCCGCAGGCCTCAAAGGGCCATTGCGCAGCGGGTAGCGAGGGCCTACTCCTCTGTGAGCTTTGCGGCGGCGTGCGCTCTGGCGGGCACCCCTCCCTGGGAGCTCGAAGCGTGGGTGCTCGCCAGAGTGTACGAGTGGGGGGCGGGGCGTAAGGCTCTCGGGGAGCACCCTGCCCCGGAAGAGCGGGAGGCCGTCCGCCGAGAGGCGAAGGACGCGATCTTCCACCACTGGACGGAGGACCTCGCCTCCGCCGCGTTTGGCCGACGAACGTTGGACGCTCTCGGGCCGGTCCTGCGAGATTGGCTCGAGAGGTCCAACGGTTACCTTTCGTTCCGGATGGTGCAGGTGTTGTCCGGGCATGGATGCTTCGGATCGTACCTGCACCGGATCGGAAGAGAGGAGACTCCGTCGTGCCATGATTGTGGTGCGACGGAGGATTCTGCACAGCACACCCTCGAGGTGTGCCCGGCGTGGTCGGAGCCACGTTGCAGCTTAGCTGCGGTAGTCGGGCCGGACCTCTCGCTTCCCAGCGTGGTCAACTCCATGCTGGGAAGCGAGGGGGCCTGGACAGCGGTCGCCTCCTTTTGTGAGTACGTGATGTCACAAAAGGAGGCGGCGGAGCGCACGCGGGAGGATGACCCTCTCGTGGCGCCGCTCCGCAGGCGAAGAAGGGGTGGGAGAAGGCACAACCGCCTTCCCCCTCTTGGTGGAGGATAGCGGGAGATAGGCGCGGGGGCGTCTACTCCCGCATTGCACGTATCCTCCAATTCCGCCGGGCGGGAATGGCCGAGCACTCACGGTCATTCCCGGGTCTCTCCCTGTCAGGAGAGACGTGAAGGCCCCACTGTAAAGGTGGGCGGTCGTCGGCGGGGGATTGGAAGTAAAGGCTTTTGCCGGTTTCCCAATCCTCCTCCACGCAGACGATGCCGGAGTGCCGCTGGGTCGTTTAGTGGGTATACCGGTCCGGTGTGGACCGGGGAGTCCCACATACCCCTCCCATCCCCCAATGGGGGGGCATGCGTAACGCATTTTTCCCAGCGCAAAAAAAAAAAAAAAAAAAAAAAAAAAAAAGGTTAGGTTAGGTTAGGTTAACCTGTCGGACGCCCAATTCGGTTTCCGAGTTGGGCGTTCGACAGTGGACGCGCTGGCCCGGCTGAAAGGCCAGGTGAGGGAGGCCGTGGAGTCTGGGGACGGAGTGTTGGCTGTGTCATTTGACATAGCCAACGCGTTCAATTCCGTCCCCCACTCTACGATCTTGGAGGCACTCCGGTACCACGGAGTGCCTTCATACTTGCGGGCCCTCTTGGCCAGCTACTTGGAGGACCGAGCGGTCCTCCTCGTAGACAAGGCTGGCCAAGTCCGGAGGTACGGCGCGGAGTCTGGTGTTCCACAGGGGTCGGTCCTAGGACCACTCCTGTGGAACATCGGCTTCGACTGGCTCCTGCGGGGATCCCTCCTCCCGGGCACGAGTGTCATCTGCTACGCGGATGACACTCTTCTCACTGCCCGGGGGAGGGATTTTAGGGAGGCGGCCAGTTTGGCCTCGGCTGGCGGATCCTTGGTCGCGGGAAGGATCCGCCGCCTCGGGTTGGGGGTTGCGCTGCACAAGACCGAGGCCGTGTTCTTCCACGGGCCTCGGCAGCGCATCCCTCTTGACGCCCACATCGTCGTGGAGGGCGTCAGGATCGGGGTGAGGACCCAGATGAAATATCTGGGCCTCACCCTGGACAGCAGGTGGCGCTTCGGCCCGCACTTCAGCGGGTTGTCAGCGCGCCTGCTGAAGGCGGCGAACGCCCTCTCGTGGCTCCTCCCAAACCTGGGAGGGCCGAAGGCGAGATGCCGGCATTTGTATGCCGGCATCTTGAAGAGCATGGCCCTTTACGGGGCCCCCATCTGGGCGGACTCCCTCCACAGGAGGGAGAATGCGACCGCCATCCGCAGGCCCCAAAGGGCCATTGCACTGCGGGTGGCGAGAGCCTACCGCTCGGTGGGCTTTGCGGTAGCGTGCGCTCTGGCCGGCACCCCGCCTTGGGAACTCGAGGCGTGGGTGCTCGCCAGAGTGTACGAGTGGACGACGGGGCGCAGGGCGCTCGGGGAGTGCCCTGCCCCAGAAGAGCGGGAGGCCGTCCGCAGAGAGGCGAGGGACGCAACCGTCCAACATTGGACGGAGGCCCTCGCCACCGCAGCCTTTGGCCGCAGAACGTTGGACGCGCTCGGGCCAGTCCTGCAGGACTGGCTCGGGCGGTCCCACGGTTTCCTTTCTTTCCGTCTGGTGCAGGTGCTATCCGGGCATGGCGTCTTCGGATCGTGCCTGCATCGGATCGGAAGAGAGGAGACCCCGGCCTGCCACGATTGTGGCGCGGCGGTGGACACGGCGCAGCACACCCTGGAGGTGTGTGCGTCGTGGTCTGGGCCGCGCCGCCAATTGATGGCGGTGGTCGGGCAGGACCTCTCGCTGCCCAGCGTGGTTTTAGCCATGCTGGGAAGCGAGGAGTCCTGGGCTGCGGTGGCCTCCTTTTGCGAGGAAGTAATTTCGCAAAAGGAGGCGACGGAGCGGGCGCGGGAGGAAGACCCTCTCGCAGCGCCACTCCGCAGGCGACGAACGGGTCGGAGAAGGCGATTGCACGACAATCGTCTTCCCCCTCCTGGTGGAGGATAGCGGGAGACAGGCGCGGGGGCGTCTTCTCCCGCATTGCACGTATCCTCCACTTCCGCCGGGTGGGAATGACCGCGAGCACTCGCGGTTATTCTCGGGCCCCTCTCCCAGGGTGGGGAGGGGGGTGAAGGGCTCGCCGTAAAGGCGGGCGGTCGTCGGCGGGGGGCTGGATGGAAAGGCTGTGCCGGATTCCCAGTTCCCCTCCATATAGGCGATGCGGGAGTGCCGCTGGGTCGTTTAGTGGGTATACCGGTGGGGAGCACCGGGAGTCCCACATAACCCTTCCGTCCCCCGACGGGAGGGTATGCATAAAGCATTTTTCCCAGCGTCAAAAAAAAAAAAAAAAAAAAAAAAGGTTAGGTTAGGTTAGGTTAGGTTAGGTTGGGCGGGTCTGGGTTTATCCATTAGTAGTTGCTATGCCTAGCTTGCGTGCTTCGGCCGGTTGTTTTGGATAAATCCAGGCCTTCCTTACTCGGCTCTGGGAGCGAGTAGGGAGGCGTTTGGTCTTGAGGGAGAGCGCAGGTCGTGTAGATCCTCAAGGCAAGTCTGGTGGGGTCGTTCCTTCTCGCGGTTGCTGCCTGCTATTGGTCTATTTCCATCAGAAATAGACGTAACTGAAACCACCAGGCGCCGGCACTTTGTCGGTGGGGTTAGGATGATGAAGCTTCTCCGCGCGTCCCTCTGATAAGCAGAGGGCGCAGTGGAAGGAGCAAGGACGGGCTAGTGAAGCCGTCATAGAGGGAGGCATTGTTGGCTTAGCGTCTTTTCGCTTGGGTTTCCGTGAGTCGGCTGTATGGGTCAGCTTCCTTTCGGGATCCTGAGTGGACTGATGCTTCGCCGGTAGTGTGGTTGGCGTACAGCCATGAGGAAGGCATGGACGTGCTCGAAGAGCAGTCTGGTTGAGATAGAGGATCCGAGGAGTCGTCTGAGGATCGGAGGGATGGTAGGTAGTGACCAAATCTCAAGGTTTCGGCGCCTGCCGAAGGGAGTACTGCGTGTGAGAGTCTGGATGTGTGTTGCTGCTGCTCATACACAACCGCGTTTTGCAGTTGTTTGTGGGTGGCTGCGGCACGTGTCTGGGCTCTCACATGGAGTATGGTCGGGGGGAACCCGGCCGCTAGGGCGCCCAACACAGGGGACCTCACCTCTTCAAAAAGGAAAAAAACTATGAAAATTATGACGAATCGAAAAACACTACCTCAGGCGGGTACCAGCTGCTCCGCAGTTGGAGAATCCCGTAGCGGCGTAGCGTCAGCTGCGTCGTTGTCTCCCAATTCGTATTCTGAGGGGGGGGGCCGATCGTCTTGTAGTTGAAGAACGTGGGTCTTCCGATGCTTCGGCTCGGTCGACGTGTAAGGTGGATAAGGAAACGGAAGCAGTCACCTCCCGCACTTCGGTGCGGAAGACGGCTGCTTCAGTTTCGAAAGAGGCAGGTGATGCGGGTGTAGCGAAAGAGCTGTCTTCGGGGAAGACGGCGGGTTCTTTCGTAAAACCGAGGACTCGGTCGTACGCGGCGAGCGCCACGAGGGTGGCAAGTGCCGCGAGCGTGGTGAGCGCGGCGGTTGCGGTGAGTGATGGAGGGGAGGAGTCGGACTGCTCTATTATGTCCGTCTCCTCGTACGCGTCAACAGCGTCGGACTTGTCCCGTGCTGTTCGAAAGCGTAGCAGGAAGGCAGATGGCGCATCAGATTCACAAGGGTCTAAGCGCGCCATGTTCCTCGAGGACAAGGAGTGGCCGGATGAGGACGATGTCTTCGACCCGTCCGTCCTCCCCTTGAACTCGAGGACGAAAGGGAAGCTGCCAAAACCAGCTGACCTAGAGAAAGAGATGGAGGTGCAGCCGACTGAGGATGTAGTCGCCGCGATCAAGGTCAACTTGGACACGGTCGAAAAGATCGCCGACAAGTCCAAGAATTTGAGGGGCGACTACGTTCACGGTCTGCGTTTGGCTGTGAGGAAGGCGATGGCTGGCGTCCTTGAGTTGACGCAGAGAACGTCCTCGGACGCCAACGTGGAGCGCCTAGAAAAAGAGAACGCCGACTTGCGTGCGCAGATGGCGGCCCTTTCTACAAAGGTGGACCAGCTGACGGATGTGATCCGTGAGCAGACCACTTCCCAGGCCTGCGTAGTGAGTGTGGCAAAGCCGACAGCATTATCACCTGCTGCCGGTGGGAAAGACTGGGAGGGCCAGTTCATGGACCGCATTGGCGCGCTCATGGACAGGAAGTTGGCAACGGCTTTTAAGGTCCAGCCTTCGACCTCTCAGGTCAGTGTGGTCCCCGTGGCTTCAGGCCCTTCCAAGAAGGGCAAAGCCAAGGGCAAGAAAGAGGGCAAGGGGAAGCAGTTGCAGCCGGCACCGGATGTCCCTGTGTCTGCAGTGCAGTTGCGGCTTTCCGAGGCGCGGGCACTGCTGGCACCGGAGAACACGTGGGCAACCGTCACGAGGAAGAAGGCCAAGAAATCTCCTAAAAAGGCAGTACCCCCCCCAGTGAGGCCTGCCCCAAAAGCTGCCCCAAAAGCTGGCCCAAAAGCTGGCTCTAAAGCAGGACGTCCGCCAAAGCCGATGCGGCTACCGACATCTGCGGCGATTGCGGTGACAGTTCCGGAGGGCTCGGATGTCACCTACGAAGCGGTGATGGCGGCAGCAAAGGCCCGGATTCAGCTGTCCGAAGTCGGATTGGACACGGTTGGCATCAAGCGAGCTGTAACGGGGGGGGCTAATCATGGAGGTGCCAGGTCCCGACTGCACCTCCAAGGCAGACGCGCTAGCTGGTCGGTTGCGTGAGGCCCTCGTCGAGATGGGTGTGCGCATTTCGCGTCCCGTCAAGACGGGGGAGCTGCGGCTGAAAGACTTGGACGACAGTGTCACTTCGCAGGAGGTGGCCGTCGCGGTGGCTAGGGCCGGGGACTGCTCTGCCGACGATGTGCGGGTGGGTGACATACGTCGCTCTCCCACTGCCTTGGGCACGGTGTGGGTCCGTTGTCTACTGGCCTGCATTCGCAAGCTAGTCGCGGCAAAGCACGTTACTGTCGGGTGGGTTTCGGCTCGGGTCGATTACCTGACCTCAAGGCCGCTGCAATGCTTTCGGTGCCTGGAGTACGGGCACGTGCGCACCATGTGTCGCAGTACGGTACGCCATGGAGGCCTCTTAATGGATCACACCATTAGAGTTCTCCAGTGCAATCTGAACCACTGCCGAGCTGCGCAGGATCTCCTCCTTCAAACGCTTGCGCAGTGGTCAATTGCACTTGCCGTAGTGTCGGAGCCCTACCGTATCCCGATTCATCCTCGCTGGTTTGGCGACGACGGGGGCTCTGCTGCTATCTATTGGGGCGGTGGTGAAGGTGCCCCCCACTGCGCCCTTATCGAAAAGGGCGAAGGTTTCGTTGCTGTAGAGTGGGGTCACATAGCCGTTGTGGGCTGCTACGTTTCCCCCAACTGTACTCTTGCCGCTTACGAGGTGTACCTGGACGAGGTGGGTAGCTGCATTCGCAGATGCCTGCCCCGTCCTGTGCTTGTCTTGGGTGACTTCAACGCTCACTCACGCGAGTGGGGGAGTCTCCAAGACAACCCAAGGGGAGTAAAGGTTGTTGACTGGGCGGCGGGTTTTGACCTCCGGCTTTTAAACCAGGGGTCCGTAAACACGTGTGTGCGGTGGCAGGGGGAGTCGATCGTGGATTTATCCTGGGCGACTCCTTCTTTCACACACATGGTGTCGGGATGGAGGGTAGCGGAGGAGATGGTTACACTTAGCGACCATCGCCACATCGTTTTTGATGTAGCTCTTCGCCCTCCCGACCGTGTGTCCCGCCGCAGTAGCAACCTGCCACGACGATGGGCCCTCAAACGGCTGGACAGTGATCTGCTGAAAGCCGCAGCCATCGTTGCGGCCTGGCCGGAAGTCGAGGAGGATCTGCCTGATCCTGAGAGAGAGGCAGCCTGGTTCCGGACAACGATGACATCTATTTGTGACGCATCGATGCCCCGAACCGGGCCAACCAAGCGTAGGGCGGTGTACTGGTGGTCGAACGAGATTGCAAGGCTGCGCGAGGCGTGTCTGCGTGCTCGACGCCAGTACACCAGAGCCCGGAGAAGACGGTGAGCTCTTGCCGAAGAGACGAAAAGAGATTACGAGGTTTACCGACGCGCTACCAAGGCACTCCAAGGCGCTATTGCCGATGCCAAGTCTCGGTGCTGGAGTGAACTCCTCGAGGGGCTGGACAGGGATCTGTGGGGGCGCCCGTACAAAACTGTACTAGGTAAACTCCGGCCCTGGGTTCCACCTCTGACGGAAACTCTGGACCCTGCTTTCGTCGGGAGAGTAGTAGACACCCTCTTCCCCAGGGGTCAGGACGGTCCCTTATCCCCCGTTTTACCATCGAATCCAAATATCTGGTCTGATGAACTGGGGGTGACCGAAGAGGAGTTGCACCGAGCTGTGAAGCGCCTCGGGGCACGTAACACCGCGCCAGGCCCGGATGGAATTCCTGGTCGGGCGTGGGTGCTGGCTCTATCCGCCGGACTGGGGGACAAGCTGAGGCGGTTATTCAATAGCTGCTTCCGCTCTAGCACGTTCCCCAAGGATTGGAAGGAGGCGAGGGTGGTCCTCTTCAAGAAGGACGGCGGGGCTGCGGATTCTCCCTCTGCGTATCGTCCCATATGCCTACTGGACGAGGCTGGCAAATTGTTCGAAAGAATAATTGCCGCTCGTCTATGCACTCATCTGCGGCAGGAAGGTCCTGACCTGTCGGAAAACCAGTTTGGTTTCCGACGGGCGCGTTCGACAGTTGACGCGATTCTTCGCGTCCAATCACTGTCGAAGCAGGCCGTGTCCCGGGGCGGGAAGATGTTGGCGGTGTCTTTGGATATCGTCAACGCGTTTAATTCCCTGCCCTGGAGGGCGATCAGGGAGGCGCTCGTTTTTCACGGAGTGCCCCCCTACCTGCAGCGCATAGTTGGCGCCTATCTGCGCGACAGATGTGTGCAGTATGTTGGCCGGGACGGTGCATTGCATCAGAGGGAGGTGTATTGTGGGGTTCCGCAAGGGTCCGTTTTGGGCCCGCTCTTGTGGAACCTTGCATACGATGTAGTCTTGCGCGTCGATCTTCCCGTCGGCATTCACGTTGTCTGCTACGCAGATGACACTTTAGTGTTAGCTGACGGGAACTCCTTCGACAGGGCCAGAGAGCTCGCCGAGCTTGGGGTGGCTTGTATCGTGGACAAGATCCACGAGCTGGGTCTGCGAATAGCGCCTCAGAAGACCGAGGCGCTGTGGTTCCACAAATTCCCGAGGGGAAAGGAACCAGCCAGCATGTCCGTTCGCGTGGGTGACGTTGATGTCCAGGTGGGGCGGTACCTCAAGTACCTAGGCCTTACCTTGGACAGCCGCTGGGGATTTGAGGAGCACTTTAGCCGTGCGGTTCCCCGGATCCAGAGGGTGGTGGGTGCTCTGCACAGACTGCTGCCCAATCTCGGGGGACCAAGGGAGGGGGTTCGCCGACTCTACGCGGGGGTCGTGCGATCGATGGCTCTCTACGGAGCACCCGTGTGGTCCAGTAGACTGACGGGTGTTAGGCGCTGCAAGACTATGTACAATAGTCTGCAGCGCACTATAGCTATTCGTATCGCGCGAGGAAACCGTACGATATCGTATGAGGCGGCAACTCTCTTGGCGCGGTTTCCGCCATTCGACATCTTGGCGGCGATGGACGCACGTGTGTACGTTCGTCTTCGACAGGATGACGAGGGCGGAGCAACGCTGGTGGAGGTGAGGCATGAGGAGCGAAAACGTGCGCTCGTCGAATGGCGCGAGCGGTTTGACGAACCACGCCAGCGCATCGTCGGCGCAATTCTGCCGAGCTTCGAAGCCTGGCTAGGGAGGGAGTATGGAAATGTCACCTATCGACTTACTCAGGTACTCACCGGGCATGGATGCTTCGGTGAGTACCTGAATAGGATTGGACGCGAACGGACACCGCAATGCCACCATTGTGGGAGGGATCGGGATTCCGCCCAGCATACGCTCGAGGAATGCTCAGCGTGGTGCGTGGAAAGGCGGAACCTGATCACCAGGATCGGGCAGGACCTCCGTCTGCCAAGCGTAGTAGCGGCTATGTTGGCAGACGACGACGGCTGGAAGGCCGTGGCCTCTTTCTGTGAGACCGTATTGGTTCGGAAAGAGGCCGCTGAGCGAGATCGGGAGAGGGCCGATCCCGCTCGGAGAAGGCGGCGGCATGGGGCAGGCAACGGCCGCCCCGCGCCGCCCGCCCCGTAAAGTGGCAGAGTAATGGTTACCCCTGCCAAACAGGGGACCTTTCGGGTCCGTGGGTAGTCGGAGTGAGGGCTCTGGCCAACCCGGATAGCGGACTCAGGGAGGGCAGCCGCACAGTATGGCATGTGCAGCTGTGCACCGCGAGGGTGCTTGGGGCAACTGCCCCCGGGACGTGCTCTTTATGGGCGATGCGTGAGAGGGGGCTCTGGTGCGTTTCGTGTGAGGTCCCAGAGCCCTTTGACATGTATGGAGGCCGGCCACCGGGGAGGTTTTAGTGGGTCGTCGAGTTCGACAACCCCACATAACCCGTATTGTGCCCTACATGCAATACGGGTATCTGGTTGCAGATTTCCTCCCCGAAAAAAAAAAAAAAAAAAAAGGTTAGGTTAGGTTAGGTTAGGTTAGGTTAGGTTAGGTTAGGTTAGGTTGGGCGGGTCTGGGTTTATCCCTTAGTAGTTGCTATGCCTAGCTTGCGTGCTTCGGCCGCTTGTTTTGGATAAATCCAGGCCTTCCTTACTCGGCTCTGGGAGCGAGTAGGGAGGCGTGTGGTCTTGAGGGAGAGCGCAGGTCGTGTAGATCCTCAAGGCAAGTCTGGTGGGGTCAGCCTTCTCGCGGTTGCTGCCCGTTATTAGTCTATTTCCATCCGAAATAGACGTAACTGAAACCACCAGGCGCCGACACTTTGTCGGTGGGGTAGGTTGGGGTTTTAACTTCTCCGCGCGTCCCTCTGAGTAGCAGAAGGTGCAGTGGATGGAGGCGAGATGGGCTGGTGGAGCTGTCTCTGAGGAGGTAGGCTTCGTCTACCTTGGTTTCCGCGAGTCGGCTGTGTGGGTCAGCTTCCTTGCGGGATTCCAAGTGGACTGGTGCTTGGCTTGGCTCTCCAAGCCAAATGAGTGGTGATTAGCCTTCTCAGGCTAGTTAAAGTATGAGGCCTTCCTGTCGGGCACGAGGCGGAACGGCGACAGTGGGTCGCAGTGGGCTTTTGGGTCGGGGGATGGCGGGCCTGCAAGGCCCGCGGCGCGGCAGAGTGTCAACACGGCCTCCCTGTCAAGCGCGAGGTAGAGCGGCGGCAGTGGGTCGCAGTGGGCCTTTTGGGTCGGTGGATGGCGAGCCTGCAAGGCTGGCGGCGCGGCAAGGAGGGTCAACTCGGCCACCTTGCTGGGCACAATAATGCGTCTCCGAATCCCGTTGTTTGGTGCCCGCACAAGGGATGCATGGCTGGGGGGAACCCGGTTGGCTAGGGCACCACAAGGGGACCTCACCCCTCAAATAAGGAAAACATGGATACGGCGAATTCTGAAAAAAATCCTCAGGTGGGCAGCAATGAAGATTGTGAATCCCACGGCGCTCCGGCGTCTAGCCCCATTGTATATGAGGGGGGCAAGAACCGCCACGTGGGCTCCGGCCCACGACACGACAACTATGGCAATAACTCGGACACAGATTTTTCGAAACATGACGACCTTGGCAAGAAAACGGCTAATGATGGTGTAGAGGAAGAGACATCTCAAGCCTCATGGCTTCGGACTCAGACTGTGAGCCTGACGGAGTCTGATTCTGATGCCATGACCTGGGAGACAGTGTCGTCTCGCGGCTCCGGGAGGAAGATGCGCAAGCGGCACATGGAAGAGAGTAAAGAGGAGGAAGACCAGGGTGAATCCTCACCGTTACCCAAGGTCATGAGCACGCCGAGCACTCGGCGTGGTAGAGGACGACCGCCCACAACAGGGAAGTACGTTGGTCTGGCGAAGGCCAAGGCCGAGCTTAACCGGGTACGGGAAGAGGAGATGCGGCTCATAGCCGAAAAGGAGCTCCAAGAGGAGATCCAACAAAGGAGGATGGCGCAGTTCCTCAAGGCGCCAGCATCGGTGTCTGCGGACTGTGGCCCTCGGCTGAGCAACTGCGATGCCGCGGAGCTGGAGTCAATGTTAATCGACTCAGTGGACATCGTATATGCGGTGGCCACCAAGTCCAAAAACCTAAAAGGCACGTCGGTGAGAGCCCTCAAGGAAGCAGCAGACACCATAAGGGCATCCTTTAAGGAAACGCGAGCCCGCACAATGCCCGAGGAGATGGCCCTCTTAGTAAAGGCCAATGAGCGGCTCTCGGCAGACCTGAAGGAGCTGCGACAAGAGATGGAGCAGATGAGGGCGACCCAAGCTCGCGTGGCTCCGATTTCGGTGCCTGCTCAGGTCCCAGCTCAAACCCCCTGCACAGACGAGGTAATGCAGCAGATCATGGTGCAAGTGGGCACAATGGTGAACGCCCGCTTTGCCGGGATCGAGGAGAGACTGCTGCCCGAGCAGACCCTGAGGCCCTCTCTGGCCGCAGATCGGAAACGGAAGGCTAAGGGGTGTCCAGCTGAAACCTCCACTCAACAGGACTCTCCAGCGCCAAAGCCTGGAACAAGAGCGGCTTCAAAACCAAAGCCCACTCCCACCTATGCCAGCGCTGCGGCTCCAGCTGAAGACTGGCAAGTGGTGACGAGGCGTGGAAAGGGCAAGAGACGTGACAAGGTGCGTGCAGCGGAAGGGGCAACAGGCACCGAGAAGAAAAGGCCTACCCTTCCAGCCCAAGTCCCTAGGCCGAAGCCACAGCCTCCCAAGGCGGGTGCGGCCAAACTCCGCCCTCCAAGGACCGCAGCGGTGGTGATCACGCTGCAGGAGAGAGCGGCGGAGAAAGGCGTCACCTACGCCAAGGTGCTGGAGGCGGCCAAGGCGAAGATCAACCTGAGCGAGCTGGGGTTCTCGCCGCTAAAGATCAGGGCAGCGGCCACTGGGGCACGAGTGCTGGAGGTTTTCGGTGTGGACAACGCTGCCAAAGCGGACGTCCTTGCTGAAAAGCTCAGAGAGGTGTTCGTTGATGAGGAGAGCGTACGAATCTCCAGGCCGACCATAAAAACAGACCTTCGTGTCAGCGGCCTGGACGATTCGGTCACCCCGCAGGAGCTGGCGGAGGCCTTGGCAGGGAAGGGTAATTGCCCTGTGACGGCGTTGTCCGTGGGCACAATACGCCGGGGTCAAGCCGGGATGGGTACCGTGCTCGTGCGCTGCCCTACCACAGCCGCAAAGAAAGTGATGGCCAGTGGAGGCCGCGTTTTGGTGGGCTGGGTGGCGGCGCGAGTCAGCATCTTAGATGCAAGACCCTTTCGCTGCTACCGCTGCCTCGAACTGGGTCATGTAGCGGCCAAGTGCAAGGCCGAAGTTGACCGCAGTGAAGAGTGTTACCGCTGCGGTATAAAGGCCCACAAGGCCAAAGAATGCACCGCCGAACCCCACTGCACCATATGTGCAGCAGCGGGGAAGCCAGCGGATCACCTCTCCGGGAGCAAGGCATGCGCCAAGTCCCCGTCAAAGCCAGGGGTCAGACGGAAGGCTAATGCGGCTGGGGCTACGGCCCAGCCGCATCCGCCTCGCCCCAACAAAGGGCCAGCTGTAAGCATGGAGGAAGGTTAGTTAGTATGGCCCTATCCTTCCTTCAGGCGAATATCAACCGGTGCGCCGGGGCTCAGGACTTGCTCCTGCAGTCCATGGCGGAGCGGTTGATACAAGTGGCGGTGGTCAGCGAGCCCTATGCGGTCCGACCTTGATCTGACTGGGTTGGGGATCTCGACGGCTTAGTGGCAATCACCACGCAATCGCCGGCTCACTCTCCCCCACTCGAAGACGTGGTGAGGGGCAGAGGTTTTGTAGCGGCTAGGGTGGGCCAAGCCATGGTCGTGGGGGTGTACCACTCCCCGAATCGGCCAGTTCGCGAGCTAGAGACTCTTCTCGGCGAGGTGGGGACCTTAATTGGTCAGACCCGCCCACGTCCCCTCCTCGTGCTCGGGGACCTCAACGCCAAATCAGTGGCGTGGGGGTCTCCGGTGACGAACCCACGGGGCGGTGTCGTACTGGAGTGGATGGCCGAGGTGGGCCTCTGCGTCGTGAACTGCGGATCAGTAGGCACCTGCGTCCGGCGAAACGGTGAGTCGATCGTCGACTTGACGCTCGTCACGCCAGACATCGCTTGCCGCATTCGCGACTGGCAGGTGCTGGTAGAGGTGGTAACGCTGTCTGATCACCGTTACATCCGGTTCAGCGTCTCCCCAACCCGAACGGACGAGGTGAGAGAGGTAGGTGGCGAAATAGGCCCGCGATGGGCCCTGAAGCGCCTCAACGCTGAAGTGCTGCAGGAAGCGGCCCTCGTCGAAGTGTGGAACGGCACTCCTCAAGAGCCGGATCCGATAGACCCGGACGCGATGGCGGACAGGCTGTGCGAAGCACTAACGCGCGTGTGCGACTCTGCGATGCCACGCGCGCCAACCCCGCAGCCAAGACGCCAAGTCTATTGGTGGACGGAGGAGATTGCCGAACTCCGGAGAAGATGCGTGACGAGGCGCCGGCTATACCAGCGGTATCGGAGGCGAAGGCGGCGAGAGACTGAGGAGAGCGAGTCTCTTTACGCCGCCTATAGAGAAGCTTCCGGGGCCCTTCGCATTGCGATAGCCGAGGCTAAGAGACGAGCCTGGGAGGAGTTGCTAGAGGGGCTTGAGCGCGACCCATGGGGCCGCCCGTACAAATGGGCGAGGCAAAAGCTTCGTCCCTGGGCACCCCCTATTACAGCCTCGCTCCAACCGGCGGTGCTCCAAAGAGTGGTCGATGGCTTATTTCCCGGTGCTCCGGGGGCCGAGTTCGCGCCGCCCTTGGCAACGGCTGATCTCGCCGAAGAAGAGGAGAGCGAGTTTATCTCTATCTCTGAGAGCGAGCTGGGTGCGGCGGTGCTCAGGATGAGAGCCAAGAACACGGCGCCTGGGCCTGACGGCATACCGGGTCGGGCGTGGGCCCTCTCTTTAAAGCACCTAGAACCCACTTTGAGGGACCTGTTCGACAGGTGCCTCATAGAAGGAAAATTCCCCAGACGATGGAGAAGAGGCAAACTCGTCCTCCTGAGGAAGGAGGGTCGTCCTGCGGATGAGCCCTCGGGCTATCGCCCGATAGTGCTGCTTGATGAGGCGGGCAAGTTATTGGAGAGAATAGTAGCTGCCCGCCTGGTCAGGCACCTCGAGACGGTGGGACCGGATCTGGCGCCTGACCAGTTTGGTTTTCGGAGAGGTCGCTCGACGATTGACGCCATATCTCGCGTACGCTATCTCTCCGAGGAGGCGTGCTCCAGTGGTGGCGTGTTGGTGGCCGTATCGCTAGACATCTCTAACGCATTCAACACGCTACCCTGGAGCACGATACACGCCGGTCTGGGGTATCACAAGGTGCCTCAGTATCTACGAAGACTCGTCAGGGATTATCTCTCAGACAGAGAGGTAATCTTTCCGACGACTCGCGGGGAGGGATGTAGTCCCATGACGCGCGGCGTTCCACAGGGGTCGGTACTTGGCCCACTCCTGTGGAACGTCGGGTACGATTGGGTCCTCCGGTGTGCGAACCCTCGTGGCGTCGGCGTAGTATGCTACGCCGATGACACGCTGGTCGCCGCCCGGGGAGGCGACTACAGGGAGGCTGCGATCCTGGCCACTGCCGGAGTCGCGACGGTCGTGGCAAGGATCCGGATGCTGGGTCTACAGGTGGCGCTCCACAAATCTGAGGCCATATGTTTTCATGGCCCCCGGCGGAAACCACCTGCAGACTCCACCATTGTGGTGGGTGGAATTTCCATCCCCGTTGGGACGACACTGAAATATCTTGGTATCGTCCTCGACGGCAGATGGAATTTCAAGGCGCACGTGCGAAGGCTGGCCCCTAAAATCTTGGGGACAGCCGGCGCACTTAGTCGCCTGCTGCCGAATATCGGCGGCTGTGAGGGGAGCTGCCGCCGCCTCTATACAGCGGTGGTAAGTTCGATGGCTTTGTATGGCGCCCCGATATGGGCGGGAGAGCTCGATCGGCAGACCACTGCCGTGCTGATCGGAGCCCAACGGGTGATGGCGGTGAGGGTGTGCAGGGGTTATCGCACACTCTCGCACGAGGTGGCATGCGTGCTCGCCGGCTCGCTTCCGTGGGACCTCGAGGCCGAAGCTCTGGCCTCGGTCTACTGGCGCAGAGCGCAGGCGCGGGAGCGGGGCGAGCGACCAGCGCTGCAGGAGGTGGCGCACTGGCGCGATCAGGCCAGGGCGTCCGCTATAGCCATGTGGAAGGAGCGGCTCCTCACGGGGCAAGTGCAGAGGGGGCAGAGCGCCAGGCGACTCATAGAGGCGATCAGCCCAGTTCTGGAGGAGTGGGTCCGCAGGAAGCATGGAAGTCTTTCCTTCCGCCTGACGCAGGTCCTCTCGGGACATGGTTGTTTCGGGAGGTACCTGCATCGCGTCGCCCGAAGGGAAGACTCCCCGGCTTGTCACCAGTGCGGACATGCGGAGGACACGGCCCAGCATGCGCTGGAGGAATGCCCGGGAGGAGCCGGACCGCGGCAGTCATTGGTTGCGGTCGTGGGGACTGACCTGTCCCTGTCGGCCATTATTCTAAAAATGGTCGATGAGCAGAGGTCATGGGAGGCAGTGGCCTCCTTCTGCGAAGAAATCATCTCGCAGAGGGAGGAAGAGGAGCGGGAGAGGGAGAAAAATTCTCTCTCACTGCCGCTCCGGAGAGCGCGGACACGATGGCGGGCTAATCGAGCCCGCACTCCGTCTCCGCTCTGAGGGCCTGGGGTGTTGGGTGCGGGGGCGCCTAACATCCCTTAACAAAGGGCCGTCAAAAGGTGGAGATGCCCCTTGTATTTCGGGGCATCGCACGCAAGGTGGGGAAGTCTTGCGAAGACCTCCCAAGAGGTGGGCCTGCCGCAAGGCAGGCAGCGACACTGATGAGGGCTGCGGAGTGTGCAAGCGGTCCCGTGACCCCCGTCTTTAGTTGGTGTTAGAGGAACACCCCAGGTTTTTAGTGAGTATGCCGCCAGAGTATGCCGGAGAGTCTCACATAACCACCAACCCCCCCCCTTGGGACGGTGGTATCCATAAAGGATTTTCCTGGGTAACAAAAAAAAAAAAAAAAAAAAAAAAAGGTTAGGTTAGGTTAGGTTAGGTTAGGTTCGGGTAGGTTCCGCGGACCTGCTGGGGTGTCCCAGTGGGTGGGGAGGTGTACCCCAACGCGGCGCGTCCCCGGGTGGCGGATAGGGGATCGGCTCCCATAAATGAGAGTTACCGGTTTACCGGCGCGGACCAAACACTGTGAAGGTTCCCGAACTGTTTTGTGCGGCGTCGCCCTGCCCAGTCTCCCGCGAGTCGGCTGTATGGGTCAGCTTCCTTGCGGGATTCTGGGTGGGTCGGCGCTTCACTGGCGGATTGGGGGCCTCGGGGAGGGAAAGGGGAGGCTTCTCCGCGTGTCTCTATGAAGGTAGCATAGAGCACAGTGGATGAAGCCTGGCGGAGGAAAGGAGTTTCCTACTCCGCCGGGAAGGTGGGGCGGCCTGTTTATGCCGCCCACGTGATGGATCCGTCGGGATCAGTGGAGGGCCATATCCCAATATATGGTTTCGGCGCCTGCCGAGGGGAGTATCGCGTGTGTAAATCCGGACCTGCGCTGCTGCATTTTTATGCTCAGTGCTGCTTCGGGTTTACATGCGGGGTATGGTCGGGGGGAACCCGGCCGATAGGGCGCCAAAGGGGACCTCACCACTTAAAAAAGGAAAACAAAAAAAATGAAAATGGCATCTTCGAAAAAACAAATACCTCAGGTGGGTACCAGCGTCTCCGACGCTGAAGAATCCCACGGTGCTACGGCACTCAGCCCCATCGTATCTGAGGGGGGCAAGAAATGCCAAGACGTTAGGGGGTCTTCCCGCGCTCCGTCGCGGGGGATGATTGTTCCGAAAGCGGTTGGCGAGGGGTCTTCCCCTTCGACAACCGCTGTCGGAGCGGGCTTCTTCAAGAAGCCGGCCACTAGGTCGTCTAGTGTGGCCAGTGTAGGAGGTGAGGAGTCGGACTGCTCCAGCATGTCCGTCTGCTCGATGGCGTCGACGGCATCAGACGTGTCCCGCACCGCGCGGAAGCGAGGAAGAAAGGCGGAGGATGGCGCCTCGGACCTTCCAGGGGCCAAGCGCGCCGCTTTTTTAAAGAAGGGGAACTCGAACGAGGACGATGTATTCGACCCGTCCGTTTCTCCTTCGAAGACAAGGACGAAGGGTAAGCTGCCGAAGGCGGATGACCTCAAAAGGGAGATGGAGGCGCGGCCAACTGAGGAGTTGCGTGCCGTGATTAAAGCCAACCTCGAGACTGTCGAGAAAATCGCCGACAAGTCCAAGAACATGCGGGGTGACTTTATTCACGGCCTGCGGATGTCCGCGAGGAAAGCGCAGGCGGCCTCATCGGTAGTCGTCCAGCGGGCGACTGCTGATGAGAACGTCAAGCGCCTGGAGCGAGAGAATGCGGAACTGCGTGCTCAGATCGCTGACCTATCTGCAAAGGTAGAGAAGCTGACTGAGTGCGTCAGCCAGCAGCAGGCAGGTAGGCAGGCGAGCGCTGGGAGCACAGCCGAAGCGGCGGTGTCACCACCTGTCGCCATCGGGAAGGAATGGGAGGGGAGGTTCATGGAGCGCATAGGCGCTCTCATGGACCGGAAGTTGGCTGAGGCTCTTAAGCCGAAGCCAACACCACCCCAAAGAGGTGCGGCTCCCACAGTACCGCCAGGCCAGGCAGGGAAAGCGAAGGGGAAGCGCCAACAGCCGCCAACACCAGCGGTGAGCCCACCAGCGGTGCGGCCGCAGCCCACCGCGAACCAAGCGCCGTCGGCTCCAACGACACCCTGGGTTACGGTGGTCAGGGGTGGAAAAGGGAAGAGGAAGAAGGCTCCCAAGGCAACGGGTGAGTTGCCACCGGTAGTGCCGAGCCCCAAAGCTAGCTCCAAGGCGGCACCCAATGCCGGCCCCAAGGCCGTGCCTAAGCCCGCCCTCAAGGCGACGCCAATGCGGCTGCCTACTACTGCGGCGATCACTGTGACGGTTCCGGAGGGTTCCGACGTCAGATACGCTGCGGTAATGGCGGCTGCAAAGGCACGTATTAGGCTGGCGGACGTCGGGGTGGACACGGTTCGCCCCAAGCGAGCGTTGACGGGGGGATTGATTTTGGAGGTGTCGGGCCCGGAATGCGCGCCGAAAGCTGACGCGTTAGCAGCTCGCATGCGCGAAGCCCTCGCGGATCTGGGTGTGCGCATTTCGCGCCCGATGAAGATGGCTGAATTGAGGCTCAAAGACCTCGATGAAGCCGTCACACCTCGGGAGGTAGCGGAGGCGGTCGCCAAGGCCGGGGACTGCTCGGTTGATGACGTCAAAGTAGGCGAAGTCCATCGCTCGCCCACTGCCCTGGGCACGGTGTGGGTGCGTTGCCCACTAGCGGCAGTGCGCAAGCTTGCCGCGGCAAAGCGCGTCATCATCGGGTGGGTCTCGGCTCGGGTGGACTACCTGACCTCAAGGCCGCTGCAGTGCTTCCGGTGTCTGGAGTACGGGCACGTACGCAGCATGTGTCAGAGCACATTGGACCGCACCAACCTGTGCTACGCGTGCGGTGAACCCGATCATCGGGCAAGCCAATGCACGCGTCCGCGCAGGTGTCCACTGTGCTCTGACAAGGGCTGCAAGGCGGACCACAGGATGGGGAGCAAGCAGTGCACCCCTCCTAAAGGTAAGAGGAAGGGCAAAAAGCCCTCTCCTCCAGCCCCGACACCGGGAAGCGGAACGGCCTCAACAGTGGCGGCCATTCCAGCAGGCCATGGCCCGCCCCAGGAGGCCATGGAGGCCTCGTAATGGATCAAACCATTCGAGTCCTCCAGGGCAATTTGAACCACTGCCGAGGTGCGCAGGATCTTTTCTTGCAAACCCTCGCGCAGTGGTCAATTGGCCTTGCCGTAATAGCGGAGCCCTACAGCGTCCCAGACCATCCACGATGGTTCGGGGACGATGTGGGCTCCGTAGCTATTTACTGGGGTGGTGGCGAAGGTGACCCCCCTTGTGCCCTCATTGAAAGGGGACAGGGCTTCGTGGCCACTGAGTGGGGTCGAATAGCCGTTGTAGGCTGCTACATCTCCCCCAACCGTAATCTCGCTGATTACGAGGCGTTCCTGGACGAGGTGGGACACTGCATCTGCAGATGCCTGCCCCGTCCCGTGCTTGTTTTGGGCGACTTCAACGCTCACTCTCGTGCGTGGGGGAGTCCCCAAGATGACCGCAGGGGGGAGACCATGGTTGAATGGGCGGCGGGTCATGACCTCCGACTCTTGAATCGGGGGTCCGTAAGCACATGTGTGCGGTGGCAGGGGGAGTCGATCGTAGATTTATCATGGGCGACTCCTTCTGCCACACACATGGTGTCGGGATGGAGAGTTGCCGAAGAGATGGTCACGCTTTCCGACCATCGCCACATCGTTTTCGATGTGGCTCTTCGCCCTCCCGGCCGTGCGGCCCGCCGCAGTAGCAGCAGCCCGCCGCGACGGTGGGCCCTCAAGCGGCTTAATCGAGATTTTCTCGAAGCTGCAGCCATTGTCGCGGCCTGGCCAGAAGGCCATGTTGGAGAGGATCTGCCCGATCCTGAGAGGGAGGCGGCCTGGTTCCGGGCAACGATGACGTCGATCTGTGACTTATCGATGCCCCGAGCCAGGCCAACCAAGCGTAGGTCGGTGTACTGGTGGTCAGAGGAGATAGCGCGGCTGCGGGAGACATGCCTGCGCTCCAGACACCAGAGCTAGAAGAAGGCGGCGAGCTCCTGCCGAAGTAAGGGATAGAGCCTACGAGGTATACCGAGGCGCTACGACAGCGCTCCAGGCGGCCATCGCGAACGCGAAGGCTCAGTCCTGGAGTGAACTCCTCGAGGAACTGCATAGAGATCCATGGGGGCGCCCGTACAAGATGGTACTAGGTAAGCTGCGCCCATGGGTCCCTCCTTTGACTGAAACTCTGGACCCTGAGCTGGTGGGGAGTATGGTTGACACACTGTTTCCCAGGGTCCAGGACAGTCCCTCTCCCCCCGGGCTATCGTCGGAACCGACCATCTGGTCCGATGATCTGGGGGTGACCGACGAGGAGTTGGTCCGCGCTGTGAAGCGCCTCAGGGCTCGCAATACAGCACCAGGCCCTGACGGAATACCTGGTCGGGCTTGGGTGCTGGCTCTATCCGCCGGCCTGGGGAACAGGCTGCGGCAGCTGTTCGACAGCTGTTTACGCCGCGGAGTGTTCCCCAAGGGCTGGAAGGAGGCTAAGTTGGTCCTCTTGAAGAAGGACGGCAGGTCCGCAGACTCACCCTCTACGTATCGTCCCATTTGCCTGCTGGACGAGGCCGGCAAGTTGTTCGAAAGAATAATTGCCGCTCGTCTATGCACACACCTGTGGCGGGTAGGCCCCGACTTGTCGGATGACCAGTTTGGTTTCCGGCGTGCTCGTTCGACAGTGGACGCGATTTTTCGTGTCCGTACGCTGTCGAACCAGGCGGTGTCCCGGGGCGGGAAGGCGTTGGCGGTGTCCTTGGACATCGTAAACGCATTCAACTCCCTGCCCTGGAGGGCGATCAGGGAGGCACTCGTGTTTCACGGAGTGCCGCCCTACCTGCAGAGCATAGTCGGAGCCTACTTGCAGCACAGATGTGTGCAGTACGTGGGCAGGGACGGTACCTTGCACGAGAGGGAGGTCAGTTGCGGGGTTCCACAGGGTTCTGTACTGGGCCCGCTTCTGTGGAACCTCGCATACGACGCGGTCTTGCGTGTCGATCTCCCCGAAGGCGTACACGTCGTCTGCTACGCGGACGACACTCTTGTGTTAGCCAACGGGGACTCCTTCGACGGGACCAAGGAGCTCGCCGAGCTTGGGGTGGCTTGTGTCGTGGACAAGGTCCACGAGCTGGGTCTGAGGACAGCGCCGCACAAGACCGAGGCGCTGTGGTTCCACAAGTTCCCTAGGGGAAGGGAACCACCCAGCTTGTCGGTTCGCGTGGGTGACGTTGACATCCAGGTGGGGCGGTACCTGAAGTACCTGGGCCTCACCCTGGATAGTCGCTGGGGTTTCGAGGAGCACTTCAGCCGCTCCGTCCCCCGGATCCAGAAGGTGGTGGGTGCTCTGCACAGACTGCTGCCTAATCTCGGGGGACCTAGGGAGGGAGTTCGCCGCCTCTACGCCGGAGTCGTGCGGTCGATGGCACTCTACGGAGCGCCCGTCTGGTGGGAGCGACTGGCGCTCCGACGCAGCAGGACTATGTTTTATAGCCTGCAGCGTATTGTCGCCATCCGGATCGCACGAGGATATCGGACGATATCCTTCGAGGTGGCAACTCTCCTGGCGCGGTTCCCGCCCTTCGACATCTTGGCGGAGATGGACGCGCGTGTGTACGTGCGCCTCCGCCATGATGACGGGAGCGGAGTCGCGCCTGCTGAAGTGCGGGTGCAAGAGCGCCGACGTGCGCTCGGGATGTGGCGCGAGCGACTCGAGGAGCCGTGGAACATGTGCCAACGCGCCGTCGGCGCGATTGTGCCGAGCTTCGAAACTTGGCTGGGGAGGGAAACGGGTAACGTCACCTATAGACTTACTCAGGTACTCACCGGGCACGGGTGCTTCGGTGAGTACCTGAATAGGATCGGACGCGAACCGACACCGCAGTGCCACCACTGTGGGAGGGATCGGGACTCCGCCCAGCACACGCTTGAGGAATGCTCGGCGTGGTGCGAGGAGCGGCGGACCCTGATCGCCAGGATCGGCAGGACATCTCTCTACCAGGCGTAGTAGAGACTATGCTGGTAGATGAGACGGCGTGGAAGGCAGTGGCCTCTTTCTGTGAAACCGTTATGGTTCGGAAAGAGGCCGCCGAGCGAGATCGCGAGAGGGCTGATCCCGCTCGGAGAAGGAGGCGACGGCGAGGCGGCAGTGGGCGCCCCGCTGCGCCTGCCCCATAAGGGGCTTTGCGTGGTATCCCCTGCCAAACAGGGGACCTTTCGGGTTCGTGGGTGGTCGGAGTGTGGGCTTCGACTGTCCGTTAAACGGGCCCCGGGAGGGCGGCGGCACATTGTGGCAATGTGCCGCTGTGAACACCGTGGTGTTCGGGGGTGGCTAGATAGCCTCCCCCTGGATGTGCGAAGGCACAGCGCGAGGGGGGCACCGGTGCGTTCCTTTTGGAGATCCCGGAGCCCTCCGACATGCGTCGAAGATGGCCACCGGGGGGATTTTAGTGAGTCCACGAGTCCGTGAACCTCACATAACCCTACTGTACCCTCCATGCAGTAGGGTATCTGGTTGCAGATTTTGCCCCTCGTCAACAAAAAAAAAAAAAAAAGGTTCGGTTAGGTTAGGTTAGGTTAGTGGTGTTAGGGGACGATGACATTCCGATTGACACAGGTGCTATCGGGACACGGTTGTTTCTCGAAGTACCTGTGTCGAATCGGAAGAGAACCGTCCCCAGCATGTCACCACTGTGACAGTGTAGAGGACACGGCGAAGCACACGTTAGAGGTGTGTCCAGCCTGGACTACCTCACGGCAAGAGCTCGCCGACGGCATAGGAAGTAGCCTGTCACTTCCTGCAATAGTTCAGGCTATGGTCGGGGAAAAAGAAGCATGGATGGCGGTAACAACCTTTTGTGAACAGGTATGACGCAAAAGGAAACTGAGGAGAGAGAACGAGAAATATCGACCACAAACCCGATCCGCAGCAGAAGATCTGGAGGGAGGAGGAGGAGATTCCTCCAAGATATCCATACCTCCTGATGAAGGCTTGGGTGACGACACTGGGGGGTGTCTGTCACCCACAACTAAAGCCTCGAGGTGGCGCGCGTGGAGGTTCCGCGTGCCTCTCGTACCAGAGACAAGGTGAGAAGCAACAGCTTCCCTAGTGATGGAGCTCAATAAAAGCTACGCGCTACGTCTGGGCCATGGAAGATTGCGAAAGCCTTTCCCACAGCTCAAACGGCAAGGCGCTAAGATGGAACCCAACCAGAAGATCTGGAGGGAGGAGGAGGAGATTCCTCCAAGATATCCATACCTCCTGATGAAGGCTTGGGTGACGACACTGGGGGGTGTCTGTCACCCACAACTAAAGCCTCGAGGTGGCGCGCGTGGAGGTTCCGCGTGCCTCTCGTACCAGAGACAAGGTGAGAAGCAACAGCTTCCCTAGTGATGGAGCTCAATAAAAGCTACGCGCTACGTCTGGGCCATGGAAGATTGCGAAAGCCTTTCCCACAGCTCAAACGGCAAGGCGCTAAGATGGAACCCCGTGGTGGTTTTAGCCGGTAAGAGTCCGGCATAACCATTACGGCGCCCCCGCGCCGGGTGGTATCCATGAGGATTTCCCCACGTAAAAAAAAAAAAAAAAAAAAAAAAAAAAAAAAAAAAAAAAAAAAAAAAAAAAGGTTAGGTTAGGTTAGGTTGGGTTAGGTTTTTTTTTTTTTTTTTTTTTTATTATTACAGCTGCTCTCCACAGACTCAGTGGTCCGTGCTTTTTTTTATTTTGGTATTTTTATTTATTAACTTTATTACTACTTATATTGACAAAAGCTTACTCAGTAAGGAAAAAGACTTATATTATTGACTCTATATAAATTTTAAGATTTTAATGTAACATATATATTTCTAAGGAAAAATTTACTTATTCTTTTGATTCTATATATATAAATATAATTTTTTTTTTTTTTTTTTTTTATTTTTTTTTTTTTTTTTTTTTTTTTTTTATAGTTTAAGTATAGGTTTTTGTTTCTTTCTATTGTGTTCTGTTCTTTTTTTTAGTTTGTGTTCTTTTCATTATGGGAATTTACTTAAAATTATTTTTACTTACAATTGAAATTATTGATTTACAACATTATGACATTTAATTACTTACAATTAATATATTATTGATAGCATTGACATTAACTTTACTATGGACTATTATTACAACTTTAGTTTACAAATTGGCACACCTCATCTCCTGAGCCAACTTGTCGACGACCGCTGCGTTTCGGTGCTTTATTGACATTTTAAGATTATACTCCAAGATCTTCTTAGTGGACGCGGCCATAGCTCTCTTGATGAAGTACCCTATTGCGTCGTTGTCATCATCGGTGTAGTAGGTACAGCTGGTGGTGTGCCGTGACACTGCTACTACCGCATGGGGAACGCTCTGATGTAAACCGATTGTTCTGCCCTTAGTTTGAACAATGATTACTGTTTCGAACGTTAACCCCTGCGCTTCATGGATGGTGAGCGTTCGCGAACCTGTGCCTTCACCACAGCCCTGTCCAATGAGGCTTTCCTTTTCGCCCTGAGTATGGACTAGAAAAAGCGTGTTGGGGAGCGTAAACGGTATTTGGGCACCAGTGTAGGTTTTCACCTTCAACGAGTGAGCTTTTAGGGTTGAGGAGTAAATCCCGGAGTAAACCTCACGTAGGGCGTAGGCGACGTCCAAGGGGTTCCGGTGTGTGCAGAGCAACTCCTGGCTGATGTTTGCTACCAGGTTTGGGCGGCAGTACCTCAGTTCGAAGAGATTTTCTCTGTCGATATAAGGTAGTTGGTTGACATCTCCGATGAGGACCATTTCTTTGGCATCACACAGCTTGGCAGCCATGACTATGGCTCCGAAGTGGTTCATGAGAGCCTCGTCAACCATGAGACGGTTGAATTTGTCGGACTCTCTGAAGCCATTCACCAAGACTGAAGCCATGGTGCGTACCCTGGTCTTGACAAGGCCACCAACACGAGGCGCTAGCTTCTCCCTTAGGTCGCTAGCTGCATTTGATGTTGTGGTGATGATGGCGTCTTTGTCAGCATCAAAGTGTCCTACCACCCAGGTTGTCTTTCCACACCCCGGTACTCCATTGACCCACTCAATTGTTGGCAGTGCCCAATCCTTCCAGCCGGATGCAGTGTCCTGATTACCCGATATGGTTTTCGCCATATTGAGAATCCTGTCATCCAGTAGGATCCTTGTGCACTTTGCGACAACAACTAAGGGATCTCCTTGTGGGGTATTGAACTTAGGTGCTCCGCTCTTGGTTCCCTCAATGCACATCTCCACAAAACCACTGGTCGCGTTGTAAGCCGCCATATAACTACCTGACATTTTTCCCTTTATGACTTGGGAATTGCCGTTGTTGTATATGGCAGCCTCTGCCTCCTCGAGTTTCTCCTCTAGCAGTTTCGCATTGCCCTGCTCAAAGTGTTGCAAGATGGTTTTGCACACTCCGAGGTTGACATCTGCGGTTGCTTTGGTGATAGCTAGAAACTCGAGGAAGGCGTTGTACGCGTGATCCTGTGGTGACGTTGCATTTACTAGACGAGGTGGAACGACCTGCCCCATGTCGGCTCTAGTTCTTTTCTCCTGCGTTGGTGCCGGTTTTGTTGGGATTTTGGACTTAGGTATTACTGTAGTTAGTGGAGCTTTGAGTTTCGCCTTTTTTGCTGGAGCTTCTACGAGTGCCTCTTTGTCTTTCGATCTCGTTGTTGGAAAAGGATTTCCTGACAGCCCCTGCAGCATCGAGCTGAAGGTGTCTAGAAATCCTTTGAGATGGCCTCCGACTTTGGCTCTCTTCTTTTGCTCCTGCACACTGCTTTGATGTAGTGCAGTTTTTTCGGCGGCTGCTTTTTGTTGGACACGTTCGGATCCGCTGATCGAGGTTGGCATGGGATGTCCCCAGCTATCGGTTGCTGTTTTTGGGTCGTGTGCTTTGAGGAAGTTTAGGTTTTCTCCTCTGTCTTCGTACACGACCACCTCGTGTTGTTCTGAGGTTTTTAAACAGCATAGCCGGTCTACGACTTCTCCCTGCTCATACCCGACCGTCATCGCATCTACACTTATTACACGGGGATCTTCCGCTCCTCCGCCCGTTTCTCCCAACATGGTGAGCATCGAACATGCCTGTGCGAAAGGGGTGTAGTTGCCTTCCAATGCGAGCAGAACGATCGTCTTGTTGTGCGATCGGACTAGTCGGCATCGGTGGCCCGCCACTTCCGTTGCAGGTAACGCGCTGTAAACTTTGCGCCTCATGGTCGTTTTGGATGTGCTCCCATTTACGAGTGCTGCCAAGCCGGGTGAAATCGAAAAGTGACTTCTAGTCCCGGTTCGGCAGAAACCTATTCCCAGCCGCTCGCCGGCGCTGTCCATGAAGAGTGCCACTCCTCGGATTCTAATCCCAGGCACTCCTCTCTCCCCGCAAGCGAGGAGCGTGCGGACAGCGACGCTTTTGGCTATAGGTTCCCGCTGAGAGCCGGCACTACTTGTGGCTTGGCTAACGGGTGTTGGTTGAGATTCGAGGGGCAGAAGATCCGTGTGCCTGCTCGTCGCAACTCTGAAGATCTTCTCGGCGAATGACAGAAAATGCGGTCTGCAATCGGGATCTGCAATGATGTTGTGCAGTTCCGATTCGACCAGGTTTCTGTCGATCCGGGCTTCTAGATCTATTCGAGCCGCTAGGAAACGGGGACAGTCGAGTATGATGTGCCATACTGTTTCACAGATTTCCGGGTCGCATTCGCATCCCGGGCTGTTTTTCAGCTTGAATCTGTGAAGATACTCGGCTATTCCCCCGTGACCTGTCAAGACTTGCACTTGTACTGGTGTAAATTTTGTAGAGCGAGTTATCCGGTACGCACTGTGGACGTCTGGAAGGAACCTTCTCGTTACCGCACCTGTGCTGGAGGTTTCGTATCGATCCTGCCATTTGCGGATCGATTCTTCACGAATTTTCCTCCTAACGTAAGACAGGGGGATCCTTCCGTAGTCCTGAGTGGTGTCCTCGAGTGCAGCAGCTTTCGCTAACTCGTCTGCTCTCTCATTACCGACAGTGCCTACGTGAGCCCTAAGCCAGAACATCCGGATCTCTCGTCCTCCTTCCTGGATCCTGACAATGTTCTCCTTTATGCTTCTCGCCAGAGGGTGGTTCAAGCTGGGACTCCGCAGCAGGTCGAGTGACGATCTCGAGTCACTCAGTATGCTAACTACGGGGTCCCTGCTCGAATTCACCATCTGAAGAGCCCTGTGCAGTGCATATAGTTCCGACTGGAAGACTGTGCACGCGGGGTGAAGCTTAAAGGTGGCGAAGTTTGACTCCTTTCCCTCCTCCCACTGGGTTAGAGCAGCACCTACTTTTCCGTCGATTTTGCTTCCGTCTGTGTAAATTTGGGGTCCGGTGATCTGCGGGACGGCGTCTTCTAGCAGTTCGTACTCCACGGATGTTAGGGTAGATGGATGGGGCTGTTCAAGATATCCCACTCGGAGTTCGAGCTCCGTCTCGGGTGGGAGATAGTCCTTCGCCAGACCTTTTTTGGCTCTGTATAGGTTCGCCGCCTCCTGGATCCTTAGGTCCAATGGCAGCAGACCCGACAGTGCCAGTGCTGCGGTGAGTGAGACCGTCCGGTATGACCTACAGACCTTTTGTGCAAATCCTCTCTGGAGCGCATTGAATTGATTTTTATTCATTTGCAGCTCTACAGATTGGTACCAGGCACTTGAGGCGTATGTCATAATAGGCTCCACCACCGCGATGTATATGGTTCTCGTGATTTCACTATTTAGACCCCACGTTACTTTCGCTGCGCATGCAAGCTGCTTGTAGATATCAGCTACTTTCTTGCATTGCGCGGACACGTGGGATTTAAAAACTAGGTTTCGGTCGATGATAAGGCCCAGAAGCTTTATCTCCTCAACGAGGTCCAATTTTGTACCGGCCATGAATAACTGTGGGGTTTCATACTTCAACTTCTTCGTTAGAAGCATCGCGTTGGTCTTATGCGGTGCGACGTTGAGTTTATTTTGTTTTCCCCACGTTGCCACATGATCCAACGTTGAGTTGACAGACCGCTCTAGGCTGCCGACCGACTGTCCTGTGAAAACGAGAACCACATCATCTGCAAAGGCTTGGCAGTATATTCCATCCATCTCTAGGCTTTGCAGCAACGAGTCTAGGATGACATTCCAAAAGATTGGTCCTCCGATGGATCCTTGGACACAACCCTTCGTAGTCTCCTTCTCGTAAGCTGCTCTAGCGTAGTTGACCTTGATCTTCCGGTCTGTGAGGTACGAACACACCATCCGGTACAGATTTTCCGGACACCTTTTTTTAACAAGTTGGTTTTTAAGGGCTGGCCACCACGCATTGTCGAAGGCCCCCTCTATGTCCAGAGAGATTAGGAGTACGATGTTTTTCCCGGTTACTCCTTCTTTTATGTGCTCTATAAGGTCATAGAGGGCGTCCTCGGTTCCTCTTTGCGGCATGAACCCATATTGCCTTTTGTTTAGGGTTGGGAGTAAATGCCATTGGAGTCGACCAATCATGAGTTTCTCGATGGTTTTTCCAAGAACAGATAATAGTCCAATTGGTCTGTAGGACTTAGGATGAGTGTAGTCTGCCTTTCCTGGCTTTCGAATGATGACCACGTGTGCCACTTTCCAGTGAATGGGGAAGTGATTTAGCGACAAGCACTTGTTCGCTATCGCCATGAACACTTCCCTGTCACTTCGTATGGCTGCGGCGCAGATATCAGCTGTTAGCCCGTCTGGTCCGGGTGCCTTCTTGGGGTTTTGTGCTTGCAGCACCAACTCCAATTCCGCTGCCGTGAATGGTGGATCATCTTCCGAAAGGTCTTCAAGGGCACTCTCCTTCATCCGTTCTCGGAGGTTCGAGTGAAACGACTGGTCGGTACTCTCGGAGTCGTCTGGGTAGAAAGTTCTGGCTAAGAGTTCAGCCGACTGTTTTGGAGTTAGGGTGTTACCTTCAGAGCTTCTCAGGAGCATGTCCTCCTGCCTTCCTGACGTTTTCCTGATCACTCTGTAGATTTTATCCCACATACTCTCCTTTTCCTGAGTCGTGCAAAACTCCTTCCAGCTCTCTGTTTGGGCTTTCTCTGCGATGACTGCGTACTCCGCCTTGCATTTTTGGTATTCTTCTATAACCATTTTTACCCTGCAAGGGGCTGCGTTCCTGATCCTCCTCTTTTTCCTAAGGACCTCTCTCTTAAGATCTTCAAGCTTCTTCGACCACCACGGAGGCCTGGGATTGCCCGCCTTGCTTCCTGCGATAGGGATGGTTTGTTCGCAGGCTTCGTGGATGGCTTCAGTGTAGGCTGTGATCTTATCTTCGAGGTCCCTCGGGGTTTCGGACTCCAAAATTGAGACGGTGGTGATGTCTCTCTCTGCCAGGATGGTTTTTAGCAGATGTGCGAACTCGGTCCACTTTGCCTTCTTGGTGTTGTACTTGCGCGTTGTGATTGGCCTAAGAGTTTCTAAGGCCCTTCCCAAGCGCAAGGTGAAGGTGATAGCGTTGTGGTCCGAAGTCACAAGACCTCTCTCCACTCTCCATCCCTCGATTCTTCCGAGCAGGGGTGTGCTGCAAGCGGATACGTCCACTATGCTTGTGCATGCCCTACCCTTTCTGAAGGTCTCAAAGGTCGGAGTGTCTCCGGTGTTTAGAATTTGGAGTCCCTTCTCGTTCAGGAACGCATTGTACGCCTCTCCTCTGTCATCCTCAGATACGCTGCCCCACCAGTGGCTCCAGGCATTTATATCTCCCGCGACGATGAGGTTTCTGGTGTCCAACTTGGTACAAACTTTTTTGATGCGGTCCAGATACGGTACTATGTCCTGGTCCCCCTCTAGGTAGACGGATATTACTCCTAGTTTTAGGCCTCCCCCGATAAGAAGGACTGCCGCTTCGGTTTCGGTTACCAGCTGTGGGTCGTGTACGACTTCTAGCCGGTCACCGAAAATTATAACGGCTGCCTTCACTGGTTTTTGCCTATTTAGGGTGCATTGGATAACCCTAGTCCCAGGATGTTGTTTTAGGACGCCAGTCTTTCCGACGTACGGTTCCTGTACTAGGGCGACCGTGATGCCCCTATCCACCGCAACCTGGAGTAATTCCGTCGTGGCCAGTTTTGAGCGTTGCAGGTTAGCTTGGATAAACCTCAAGCCTGCCCCGCCCAAGTTTTGAGGGACCGAGCTACGGTACTGTGAGACGCCCTCAGCAATACGATACTCGGGACCGCGCTATTGCATCCCATTTTAGTCGCTCTGGGCACTCTTTGCTAAAAGCATTGTGCGCCAGGTTGATGCTTGTGCCGTGCGCGGCCGAGCAGTTTTTGCACTTTGGAGGGTTCCCCTCCTGTCTCCCCTTGCATTTCTCCCAGGAGTGAGCCCTTCCGCAGTGACTGCAGAGCTCGTCTTTCTCCCGGCAGACAACCTTAGTGTGGCCGAAGCCGAGGCATTTGGTGCACTGCACCAGTGGGGTCTGATCAAATATAGGTCTGCGTTGCATACCTATATAGATCTTTCCAGCCTCCACCAGGTTTTTATGGATGGAAGGGGAAACTTCCAGTACCGCATGGCACTCGAGTGGGTTACGTGCCTTTTTACGGTACCGCATCTTGACGGTGCTATCCTTCAAGTTAACGTTCTTTAAAATATTATTATTTTGCGCCAGTATATTTTCTACGATGTCTCCGTCGGTGTGGTAGGATAGGACATCCCTGACGATGACTAGAGGGTTTGCTGCCCTCGCCACTTCCGCCTTTAGGCCCTTATCCATCCTAACCCTGCTCTGCACCAGGTCCAGGTCTTCTCTGGAGCTACAACTTAGGATGACTTTTTTATTTTTAGCCTTCCTAACTCTGTCTATCTTGGCTCCAGTTTTTTTGGTGTCAAGAGCCACCCTGATCCTGTCGATCACATTTTCCCCGGTGTTTTGGGGGTTGTCTGATGTGATGATCAGGGTGTGGTTTGGTTTTAAGGGCGGTGGTGGCTTGGCGGCGACCTTGGCGTAGGTCAGCTTCCCTTTCGAGCTGCATCGTTCCTCAGCTTTGGCGAGCTCCGCTTCGAGGTTGAGGGACGGTGGTGGTGCCCTCATCTTTTCTTCCCGAAGGGTTCGGAGCTCAGATGTCACCGCTTCCATTCTTTCCGTTAGAGGATGCATATGCTCCTCCATGTTGATTAGAATGGGCTGCGGTGGCTCGGATGGGGGCGCTCGTTCAGCTGACATCGCTTTCAGGATGCCCTTCATCTCCTCCACTTCCTGCCTCAGGCCAGGTTCTGGCTGTGCTGATGGGGGTTTGGAGTCCATTTTCTCCATGGCTTTAAGGTTGGACTCCAGGATCTCGCGCGTGTGTTTATTGCTCTCTCTCCGGAGCTCATCCAGCTGATTCTGGAGAGATTCTACTCCTGCCTTGAGGCTCGAGTGGTCTCTCCAGATGGGGTCTTCCTCTTTCCCCTTTTGCCCGCTGGTTACGAGCTCTCCCAATGCTCTAACACGCTTGTCGAGGTCCTGGAGCGCTTCCGACGTTTCCTTTATAAGCCTATGGGGCTCCTGGGTCTCATACCCCTGCCAGTTTCGCACCGCTTGTATCTCCTTGAGCGATGCGCCGATGTCCGTTCTGGCCTTTGACATTTCCGACGTGAGATTGGTGGTAATGTTTATCAATTGTTTTGTATGGGCTCTCTCCACCCTTACGAGCTCCGTGGCGTGTCTCGTCCTTTCCCTTTCCAGACTGGTGATATGTCTGGATCTTGAGTCCGACAGTGAGAGGACTATTTCGTAAAGAGTCTGCAGGCTTTCGAGTGCGACGACTTTGCACTCCCTCTTCATATTGCCTGCAGACTCCAACGCGTCCTTCCCTTTCAGCAGCGTCTCGTTTGCCATCTTTGTGGCTAGGTCCATCTCCACCCCCGTTCGTCGACCCGCTTGCACGACGAGCATGCTCTGTCGTGGTCTGGGCCTGTTCGCGGAGGTGTCTAGGTCTAAGCAAGACGCGACCGAGTCTTCGTCGGACTCTACGGGCTTAGGTGGTGATATCCCACACTGTTCCCAGTTGATGATTTTGTCTGTGACCGACTCCACCGCGGACCGGTCTGAGGATGTGGCCAGGTGTTCGCTTGGCTCTTGCGGCGGTTTCGCAGGCGATGTCCTCTTCCTTCTCGCGGGGACCTTTGGGCTGACTTCCTCCGGCTGTGCTCCGACCGATGATGCCTTCTTCGCTTCGGGTACTGATGGCCGCGTCGACTTTTCTAGTTTTAGTGACTTGGCGACCGTTTCCTTCTTCAGTACCTTTTCACGCAGCGATCTCTTTGGTTGGAGGGTCACCTGAGGTGCCACTTCCGACTTTGGGACGGATCCGGTCACGGATTTGGCTGACATTTTTTAAATTATAAATACAATTTCTTAATTATAAAATTAAATACTAAGTTATTCTACTTAATACTAGCTGTAATTTTTTCGAGGTGGGTGTTGAGCCTCGCGTGACTGTAATTTAGCCGGCAATCAGACCCTCCTAGCCGAAACACAGCAGTGCTGTTTGGCGGCGGATTAGGGTGTGATGGTAGTACTTCCCCGGACGAGTCCTTGACAGTGACTCTTCTACCTTTACGGCTAGTATTATTTGTTAGAGTTTTACAATATTTTAATGTTCAGAACTTGTTACACCTGTTAATTTGTTACACTAATTACTTTAAAATTTTTTCTTACTGAGTAAAAGCCTTCTCGCGCGCCGCCGGTGTAGTGATGCTTGATGGTGATTTTGTTTTCAGATTTTTCTGCTGACGTGGGGTGGAAATTTGGAATTCCCTTGGAGCCAGATTGTAGAGCTCTCGACGCTGATTGCGGGGATACCAAACTTGGGGGGTCTATCTCCACTGGTTCCAGAGATAAAGCCCGAGGGGGTTTTGGGAATTATGAGGGGGGTCGAGGGGGGGGGGAAGGTCTCGGGAGGAGACGGGGGGGGGGGGGGGGGGTTAGGTAGGGGGGGGTATGGGGTAGGGGGGTCCCATAGAGCAAGGTGGTGGGGGCTCCTGTGGCCGGTGGTGGAGGTACCTTACACCAGCGGTCCACCTCCTTCAGGTAATATGACCCCGGAGATAAGACTCGGAGGGGTGAGGTAGCCTTACGGCAAGGGGGGGGGGGGGGGAAATGAAGTTGGGGTGGGGGTAGGGAAAATGTGGACGGGCCTGGTCTCCCCTTTAGAAGGAGTCCAAACTCGGGTGTCCTAGGACTTTGGGTTCAGGAGTTAGACCAAGGTTCACCTGAGGGTCCGACGAAGGTGCTCCGCTGCTGATGTTCCGCAGTGGCGCAGTCCTGAGGCCGGATCCGAAGTCTTCACCTTGGTTGTCCGACGTCACGCCTCGTGTCGACTGAGTGTAACTAGGTTACACGTGTGTCGACCACGCGGTGTGTGAGGTTGTTTTTCCTGATTTTCGGTACCTTGTATCTCCCTTTGGCTTGGACGGATTTTCAAAATTCCAGCTCCGCTTGACAGATCTCGTCGAGCTCCGTCTGGTGGTGGTGATTGTTTGAAGAGTTCTCCGTCCTCCTGTGAGATGTGGTGGTCCAAAGTCCCGGGCCCCCTGTTCCAAAACGCCTTGGTGCAGGATGTTGAAAACAGTAATCCTTGTGAGTCAAGCACTACTGTTACCGACGTTGAAAAATTTTTTGCGCTAGCTCAAAAATTTACAATATAATTGAATTTTTTTACGGAGCTATATTGAGTGTGTGGCGAGGTTGGGCTGTTACTGGTTAGGTTAGGTTAGGTTAGGTTAGGTTAGGTTAGGTTAGGTTCCGCGGACCTGCTGGGTAGTCCCAGTGGGTGGGGAGGTGTACCCCAACGCGGCGCGTCCCCGGGTGGCGGATAGGGGAACGGCTCCCAGAAATGGGAGTTACCGGTTTACCGGCGCGGACCAAACACTGGAGGGGAAATGGGGAGGTTCCCTGAACTGTTGTTGCGGCGTCGTCCTGCTTGGTCTCCCGCGAGTCGGCTGTATGGGTCAGCTTCCTTGCGGGGTTCTGGGTGGGTCAGCGCTTCACTGGCGGATTGGGGGACTCGGTGAGAGAAAGGGGAGGCTTCTCCGCGTGTCTCTATGAAGGTAGCATAGAGCACAGTGGATGAAGCCTGGCGGAGGAAGAAGCCTGGATGAAGCCAGGAGCTAGGTGGGACGGCGGCAGTGGGTCGCAGTGGACCTTCGGGTCGGTGGATGGCGGGCCTGCAAGGCCCGCGGCGCGGCAGAGAGTGTCAACACGGCCTCTCTGTCGGGCACGAGGAGGAATGGCGGCAGTTGGTCGCAGTGGGCCTTCGGGCCGGTGGATGGCGGGCCTGCAAGGCTTGCGGCGCGGCAAGGAGGGTCAATTCGGCCACCTTGTCGGGCACATTAATGCGTCTCCGAATCCCGTTGTTTGGTGCCTGCACAAGGGATGCATGGCTGGGGGGAACCCGGTTGGCTAGGGCACCACAAGGGGACCTCACCCCTCAAATAAGGAAAATATGGATACGGTGACTTCTGAAACAACTCCTCAAGTGGGTAGCAACCTAAGTTGTGAATCCCACGGCGCTCCGGCGTTCAGCCCCAATGTATTTGAGGGGGGCAAGAACCACCACGTGGGCTCCGGCCCGCGACACGACAACTCACGCGATAACTCGGACACTGATTCTTCTAAAAATGACGACCTTGGCAAGAAAATGGACGGTGATAATGTGGAGGAGAGGGCTTCTAAAGCCCCATGGCTTCGGACTCAGACAGTGAACCTGTCAGAGTCTGATTCCGATGCCATGACCTGGGAGACCGTGTCATCTCACGGCTCCGGGAGGAGGCTGCGCAAGCGGCACATGGAAGACAGGAAAGAGCAGGAAGACCAGGGTGAATCCTCACCGTTACCCAAGGTCTCCAGCACTCGACGAGGTAGAGGACGCCCGCCCACTACAGGGCAGTACGTTGGCCTGGCGAAGGCCAAGGCTGAACTCAACCGAGTACGAGAAGAGGAGATTCGGCTCACAGCCGAAAAGGAGCTCCAAGAGGAGCTCCAGCAAAAACGGAGGACGCAGTTCCTTAAGGCGCCGGCATCGGTGCCCGCGGACCGTGGCTCTCAGCTGAGCAACTGCGATGCCGCTGAGCTGGAGTCAATGTTGATGGACTCGGTGGACATCGTTTATGCGGTGGCCACCAAGTCCAAAAACCTAAAGGGCACGTCGGTGAGGGCCCTGAAGGATGCTGCGGACATCATAAGGGCATCCTTTAAGGAAGCGCGGGCCCGCACAATGCCCGAGGAGATGGCCTTACTGGTAAAGGCGAATGAGCGACTCTCAGCGGAGCTGAAGGACCTGCGACAAGAGATGGCGCAGATGAGGGAGACCCAAGCTCGCGTGGCTGCGACCTCGGTTCCTGTTCAGGCACCAGCTCAAACGCCCTGCACGGAGGAAGTGATGCGGCAGATCATGGTGCAAGTGGGCACGATGGTGAACGCCCGCTTTGCCGGGATCGAGGAGAGACTGCTGCCCGGGCAGACCCGGAGGCCCCCTCTGGCCGCAGACCGGCGAAGGGAGGCCGAGGTGCGTTCAGCAGAGACCCCCACTCAAAGGGACTCTCCAGCGCCAAAGCCTGGAGCAAGAGCGGCTCCGAAACCGAAGCCTGCCCCCGCCCCTGCCAGCGCTGCAGCTCCAGCGGAAGACTGGCAGGTGGTGTCAAGGCGTGGAAAGGCCAAGAGGCGAGACAAGGAGCGTGCGGCAGAAGGGGCAAGACCCATCGAGAAGAAGAGGCCTGCCCCTCCAGCCCAAGTCCCTAGGCCGAAACCAAAGCCCTCCAAGGCGAGTGCGGCCAAGCTCCGCCCTCCAAGAACCGCGGCGGTGGTGATCACGCTGCAGAAGAAAGCGGTGGAGAAAGGTGTCACCTACGCCAAGGTGCTGGAGGCGGCCAAGGCGAAGATCAGCCTAAGCGAGCTGGGATTCTCGCCGTTGAAAATCAGGGTGGCGGCCACTGGGGCACGAGTGCTGGAGGTTTCCGGCGCGAACAACGCGGCAAAAGCGGACGTCCTTGCTGAGAAGCTCAGAGAGACGTTTCTAGACGAGGAGAGCATACGAGTCTCCAGGCCTACTATTACAACTGACCTTCGAGTCAGCGGCCTGGACGATTCTGTCACCCCGCACGAGCTAGCGGAGGCCTTGGCCGGGAAGGGCGAATGCCCTGTGACGGCCTTTTCCGTAGGCGCAATACGGCGGGGCCAAGCCGGGATGGGCACCGTGTTCGTACGCTGCCCCACCGCAGTTGCAAAGAAGGTGATGGCCACTGGAGGCCGTGTTTTGGTGGGTTGGGTGGCGGCGCGGGTCAGTATCTTAGATGCAAGGCCCCGCCGCTGCTACCGCTGTCTTGAGCTGGGCCATATAGCGGCCAAGTGCAAGGCCGAAGTTGACCGCAGCGATGAGTGCTACCGCTGCGGTACAAAGGCCCACAAGGCCAAAGAGTGCACAGCCGCCCCCCATTGCACCCTATGTGCAGCAGCGGGAAAGCCGGCGGACCACCTCTCCGGGAGCAAGGCATGCGCCAAGTCCCCGTCAAAGCCAGGGGTCAGACAGAAGGCCAACGCGGCTGGGGCTACGGCCAAGCCACGTCCGCCTCGCCCTAACAAAGGGCCAGCCGAAGGCATGGAGGAAGGTTAATTAGTATGGCCCTAACCTTCCTACAGGCGAATATCAACCGTTGCGCCGGGGCTCAGGACTTACTCTTGCAGTCCATGGTGGAGCGGTTGATCCAGGTGGCGGTGGTCAGCGAGCCCTACGCGGTCCGTCCTAGGCCTGACTGGGCTGGGGACCTTGACGGATTGGTGGCGATCACCACGCAATCGCCGGCTCAATCTCCCCCTCTCGAAGACGTTGTGAGGGGCAGGGGTTTCGTAGCGGCTAGGGTGGGTCAAACCGTCATTGTGGGGGTGTACCACTCCCCGAACCGACCGGTTCGCGAGCTAGAGACTCTCCTCGGCGCGGTGGGGACCTTGATTGGTCAGACCCGCCCACGCCCCGTCCTCGTGCTCGGAGACTTCAACGCCAAATCAGCAGCGTGGGGGTCGCCGGTGACGAACTCGCGGGGCGGTGTCGTACTAGAGTGGATAGCCGAGGTGGGCCTCTGCGTCGCGAACCGCGGATCGGAAAGCACCTGCGTCCGGCGTAATGGTGAGTCCATCGTCGATTTAACGCTCATCACACCGGACATCGCTTCCCGCATTCGCGACTGGCAGGTGCTGTTGGACGTGGTAACGCTGTCCGATCACCGGTACATCCGGTTCAGCCTTTCCTCGACCCAAACGGACGAAGTGAGAGAGGTAGGGGGCGAGATAGGTCCGCGATGGGCCCTGAAGCGCCTCAACGCCGAAGTGCTGCAGGAGGCGGCCCTCGTCGAAGTTTGGAACGGCACTCCTCAGGAGCCGGATCCGATAGACCCGGAGGCGATAGCGGACAGGCTGTGCGAGGCATTGACGCGGGTTTGCGACGCTGCAATGCCGCGCGCGCCAGCCCCACAGCCCAGACGCCAAGTCTATTGGTGGACGGAGGAGATTGCCGAACTCCGGAGAAGATGTGTTAAGAGGCGCCGACTATACCAGCGGTATCGGAGGCGAAGGCGGCAAGAGACGGAAGAGAGCAATTCTCTGTACGCCGCTTACAGAGAGGCTACCGGGGCCCTTCGCGTCGCGATAGTGGAGGCTAAGAGGCAGGCCTGGGAGGAGCTGCTGGAGGGGCTTGAGCGCGACCCATGGGGCCGTCCGTACAAGTGGGTGAGGCAAAAGCTTCGCCCCTGGGCACCCCCCATCACGGCCTCGCTCCAACCGGCGGTGCTCCAACGAGTGGTCGATGGCTTGTTCCCCGGTGCTCCGGGGGCCGAGTTCACGCCTCCCTCGACAACCGCTGATCTCGCCGAAGAAGAGGAGAGCGAGTTTGTCCCTATTTCTGAGGGCGAGCTTGGTGCGGCTGTGCTCAGGATGAGAGCCACGAACACGGCGCCTGGGCCTGACGGCATACCGGGTCGTGCGTGGGCTCTCTCCTTGAAGCACCTGGATTCCGCCTTGAGGGACCTGTTTGACAGTTGCCTCATGGAAGGAAGATTCCCCAGACGGTGGAAAAGGGGCAAACTCGTTCTCCTGAGGAAGGAGGGTCGTCCTGCGGATGAGCCCTCGGGCTATCGCCCGATTGTGCTGCTTGACGAGGCGGGCAAGCTGTTGGAGAGAGTAGTGGCTGCCCGCCTGGTCAGGCACCTTGAGACTGTGGGACCGGATCTGGCGCCTAACCAGTTCGGTTTTCGGAGAGGTCGCTCGACGATTGATGCCATATCACTTGTCCGCGACCTCTCCGAGGAGGCGTGCTCCAGTGGTGGCGTGTTGGTGGCCGTATCGTTGGACATCTCCAACGCATTTAACACGCTACCCTGGAGCACGATACACGCCGGTCTGAGGTACCACAAGGTTCCTCAGTACCTGCGAAGACTTGTCGGGGACTATCTCTCCGACAGAGAGGTAATCTTCCCGACGACTCGCGGGGAGGGTAGTAGTCCCATGACACGCGGCGTTCCACAGGGGTCGGTACTTGGCCCACTCCTGTGGAACGTCGGGTACGATTGGGTACTCCGGGGTGCTAACCTTCGTGGCGTTGGCGTAGTGTGCTATGCCGATGACACGCTGGTCGCCGCCCGGGGAGTCGACTACAGGGAGGCTGCGATGCTAGCTACAGCCGGAGTCGCGACCGTGGTGGCAAGGATCCGGATGCTGGGTCTGGAGGTGGCACTCCACAAATCCGAGGCCATATGTTTTCATGGGCCCCGGCGGAAACCACCTACAGACTCCACCATTGTGGTGGGTGGAGTATCTATTTCCGTCGGGACGACACTGAAGTATCTTGGTGTCGTCCTCGACGGCAGATGGAGTTTTAAGGTGCATGTGAGGCGGCTGGCCCCCAAAATACTGGGGACAGCCGGCGCACTAAGTCGCCTGCTCCCGAACATCGGGGGCTGCGAAGGGAGCTGCCGCCGCCTCTATACAGCGGTGGTAAGCTCGATGGCCCTGTATGGCGCCCCGATATGGGCGGGAGAGCTCGATCGGCAGACCACTGCCGCGCTGATTGGAGCGCAACGGGTGATGGCGGTGAGATTGTGCAGGGGCTATCGCACACTCTCTCACGAGGTGGCATGCGTGCTCGCTGGATCGCTCCCGTGGGACCTTGAGGCCGAAGTTCTGGCCTCGGTCTACTGGCGCAGAGCGCAGGCGCGGGAGCGGGACGAGCGACCGGCGCCGCAGGAGGTGGCGCACTGGCGCGATCAGGCCAGGGCGTCCGCCATCGCCACGTGGAGGGAACGGCTCCTCGCTGGGCAGGTGCAGAGGGGGCAGAGCGCTAGGCGATTCCTAGAGGCGGTCAGCCCAGTACTGGAGGAATGGGTCCGCAGGAAGCATGGGAGTCTTTCCTTCCGGCTGACGCAGGTCCTCTCGGGACATGGTTGTTTTGGGAGGTACCTTCATCGCGTCGCCCAGAGGGAAGACTCCCCGGCTTGTCACCAGTGCGGACACGCGGAGGATACGGCCCAGCACGCGCTGGAAGAGTGCCCGGGAGGAGCCGAGCCGCGGCAATCATTGGTCGCGATCGTAGGGACAGACCTCTCCCTATCGACCATTATACAAAAAATGCTCGATGAGGAGAGGTCTTGGGAGGCAGTGGCCTCCTTCTGCGAGACAGTCATTCTGCAGAGGGAGGAAGAGGAGCGGGAGAGGGAGAGGGATCCACTCTCTCTGCCGCTCCGGAGGGCGCGGACACGGAGGCGAGCTACTCGAGCCCGCACTCCGTCTCCGCTCCGAGGGCCTAGGGTGTTGGGTGCGGGGGCACCTGGCACCCCCTTATAATAGGTCATCGAGAGGTGGAGATGCCCTTTGTGTTCTGGGGCATCACACGAAGGTGGGAGGTCTTGTGTAGACCTCAACATGAGACGGGCCAGCCGTTAGGCTGGCAGCGACACTGACGAGGGCTGCGGAGTGCGCAAGCGGTCCCGCGCCCCGCGTTTTTAGTTGGTGTAGGAGGAACACCCCAGTTTTTTAGTGAGTATGCTGCCACTCTGGCGGAGAGTCTCACATAACCACCGGCCCTCCCCCATGGGAAGGTGGTATCCATAAAGGATTTTCCTGGGTAAAAAAAAAAAAAAAAAAAAAAAAAAAAAAAAAAGGTTAGGTTAGGTTAGGTTAGGTTAGGTTTTTTTTTTTTTTTTTTTTTTTTTTTTTTTTTTTTTTTTTTTTTTTCCTGTCCGGACGCAGAGGTCTGGCCCGCGAGCTATCCTACATGATGTTTCTCCAATATGGGGGTCAGAGAGTTTTTCTTATACTATGGGATGTAATATTACTACAGTAATATTACCATAATTCAAGGATTTCTTTGTATTTAGGGAGGGTGGGTTAGGTACATTTTTATTTTAGCATTTTGTTTTACATCGGGTAACAACTTCTTATTTCTATATATATTTTACACAGATTTTTAACAGAAGCTTATCTAAACATTTCTTAATTTTACTTAATTTAATATTACAATATTTTCTTAGTTTTAAATTTAGGGTGGAGGATTCGGTACACGTTTTATTTTAGCATTTTGATTTTCATAACATATTAACTTTTTATTTCTATACATATTTTTACACAGCTTTTAAATGGTGTATAACTTTACATTTTCGTTGTCATGGGGTGACAGCTTCCCACTTATTACCATATACATTTTCTATTGGAACTAATGGTGCTTATCTATACAAATACAATATTCTTAAGTTTATCTTATAGTTTACTTTCTTATAGTCTATTGGTTTACATGCTAATGGGCACTTGTCATATATTTTACATATATGATAGTGGATCCTATTTAATGCTTACTTGTTTTTATTGACTACCTTACTTACTACAAAATTACAATATTTAATAAACCTATCTCTTATATATTTATCTTCCATTATCCTGTTTATATTTTGTCTTTCGATATCTATTCCTATTTCAAATTTAACGTCAAATTTATACCTTGCATAAATGGGACAGTCCGTAATAATATGAAGAGCGCTCTCTTCCACCTGTGGATCACAGTCACACGCCGGACTCTCCTTACACTTGAAGCGATGCAAGTACGAGGAGAACCCGCCGTGTCCTGTCATGAGCTGGACAGTTCCTGGGGCCAACTTCAGGTTTCTAAGAACTGAGTACGCGCGAACAGCATCCGGAAAGAACACTTTAGTTGTTGACGCGGTTTCACCGGTTTTGTAGCGCCGGTTCCATTCGTCCAGCGACTCCAGGCGGATTTGTCGCTTGGCAAATGAAACCGGACACTTGTCGTATTGCGGCTTTGTTTTCCGGTGTAGCGCTGCGTCCTTCGCCAGTTCATCCGCTCTTTCGTTTCCTTCCAACCCTGCGTGTGCCTTAATCCAAAATAACCTCAGTATTTTGCCTTTATCGTTGATCTTTTTAATATTGGCTTTCGTCTCAACGGCTAGGGGATGGAAGGAAGTGCTGTCCACCACGGTCTCCAGGGCAGACCTGGAGTCGCAGTAAACATTGCAGAAAGGCTCTCTGGACTTTAGCGCATACTTCGTCGCTTCAGACAGGGCCAGTAGTTCCGCCTGGTATACGGTGCAGCACTGTTCCAGCAATAGTTTACGGGTACTTGTCTCCGTCGCGTCCTTCCATACGGAGAACGCGGCGCCGACTTTCCCCTCTATTTTACTGCCGTCTGTATATATATTTAGGCCCTCGTTAATGTGTTGTTCCAGTGCCGCCCCGTCCACCACGCACTTGAACTCTAGTTGCGTCTGTTCCGCAGGATGCAGCATATTCGCGTATCCAACTCTTCTCTCCATCTCTCGGTCTCCTATTAGTCGCTGGGTATGGCCTTTCTTTATTTCATAAAGCAAGGCTGCTTCCCGGGCTCTTATGTCCAGAGGAAGCAGCCCAGCGAGCAATAGTGCCGAGTTTAAAGAGACGGTTCTGTACGCTTTTACCGTCTTTTGTGCAAAGCCCCGCTGCACTGCGTTAAACTGTTTCTGAACTCCCAGTTTATTAGTGGCCGTCGCCCACGCACTCGCCGCGTAAAGGATGGTTGGCTCAACCACTGCAGTATATATGGTCCTTACTATCTCAGGCTGCAATCCCCAATTTACCTTGGCAGCTCTCGACAGTTGTTTGTAGAAGTTGAGCGCTTTGCGGCAGACGTTCGCCACATGCGGATTAAAAGTCAGTTTGTCATCGATGGTTAGGCCCAAAATTTTTATTTCTTTAGACATCAGAATGCCAACACCTCCCATTTCCAGATGTGGGATGTCGTACTTAAGCTTACGTGTTATAACCATGGCCATAGTTTTTTGTGGCGCAAATTTCAGCTTATTTTTGACACCCCACATCCGCACGTATTCAAGAGCGGCATTGGCATCCCGCTGTACTTCCTGTGCTGTTTTTCCATCGAAGACTAAGACCACATCATCTGCAAACGCCTGCGCATAGTCTCCCCTTCTGTCGAGTCCTTTCAAGAGCGGGTCCAGCAGAAGATTCCATAGCAACGGGCCTCCTATGGAGCCTTGGACGCATCCCTTGCTGGTTTCTTTACATAATTCTTTGCCAGCATACCTGACTCTCACCTTCCTGTCTCTCAGATAACTACCGATTACTCTTCTGAGGTTTATTGGACACTTTTCCTCTGCCAAACGGACCATTATGGCGGGCCACCAGGCGCTGTCAAAGGCTCCCTCTATATCCAAGGACACGAGTATGACCAGTTTTTTCTGATCCAGTTTTGTCCGGATGTTTTGTATGAGGGTATAGAGGGAGTCTTCGGTGCTCCTCTGGGGCATAAACCCGTATTGACGAGTACTTATCCTCGGTAGCAGATGGTATTTGAGTCGGGCAACCAGCATCTTTTCAAAGATTTTTCCCAGCACAAGTAGTAGGCCTATCGGCCTATATGACTTTGGGACGGTGTATGTAGATTTACCTGGCTTCCGCAGCACGACCACTGTTGCCTCCTTCCACAGATTGGGGAAATATTGTTTGGCGAGACATTGGTTTAAAAGTCCCAGGAACACCCCGGGGCTAGTTTTTATGGCGCAGGTACAGATATCCGATGTGAATCCGTCGGAACCGGGAGCCTTCTTAGGGTCGAAGGACCTTAACGTCACGTCGAGCTCAGTCTGTGTGAACGGTGGGTCACAGAGTTCATTTTGTTCCTCATCGTTCACTGTTTCTGCTAACTCTCGCGTTTGGCGGTGCTCCTCGCTATCGGTCTCCGTCAGGTCCTCTGGATAGAATGTTTCCGCCAGCAGCCTAACGGAGCCGACAGCATCAAGGACTTTACCCGCCTTCTCTAGTGGCAGGTCCTCTTCCCTACTCCTAGTTCTTCCGATGACCCTATAAATTCCTCCCCAGACGCTTTCCCGGTCCTGTTTCCCACAGAACTCCTTCCAGCTCTCAACCTGGGCCTTCTTGGTCTCTAATTCATATTCTTTTTTCTTTTTCAGGTACTCCTGGACGACCTTCTCCCTCCGGATCGGCGCAGCCCATCGGATTCTGCGTCTCCTGGCGGTGACTTCGCGCTTCATTTCAGCAAGTTTTTCGGACCACCACGGCATGGTAAGTACTTCTTTATTCTTCTTTCCGGGTATTGATTGAGTGCATGCCTTTGTGATAGCTTTTGTATAGTTTTCTATGGCTATCTCTATTTCATGTGTAGTTTGCATGTTTTCAATCTCTTCTATTGTTAATTTATACTTTACTTCCAATTGGGTCAGTTTCTCACGAAACTGACTCCAATTTGCCTTCCTTGTATTGTATTTTCTGGTTGTTCTTTCTATTGTCGTGCCTTTTGATTTTTTAAGTAGTATGTTGAAAGTTATGCCGTTGTGGTCCGAACTCGTGAGGTTTTCTACCACAGTCCAGTCTACCACCAGGTCCAGCATGTCCGCCGTGCAGGCCGTGACATCCACGTGACTGAAAAACCGCTTTCCTCCCCGAATGGTGTCGAAGGTCGGAGTTTGCCCTATATTAAGAATTTGAAGACCCAGGTCATCAAGAGCTCCCCCCATGTCATCGCCTCGGCCATCTATTACCGTGCTGCCCCACCATGTGCTTTTTGCGTTGGCGTCCCCTCCAATAAGCATTCTTCTGAGTCCTAAACTCTGAGCAATCGTCGTTAGCTGGTCCAAGTAGGGTCCTATGGGTTGGTCCGGTTCGAGATAATAGGACACCAGCGTGATCTTCCAGGCACTGGTTTGGATTCCCACCACTGCGATGTTGTTTGTGGTGAGTTTTGGATACTGGATTACGTCTAATTCGGCGTTAAAGACAACTATTGCCGCTTTCACAGTTCCTTCTCCTTGATCAGTGCTCTGGAAGACCCTTATACCCCGGCGGCTCCTCACCCCTTTCTCCGCGCCAACGTACGGCTCCTGCAAGAGAGCAACTGCGATTTCACGCTTTTCTGACTCAATGAGTAATTCGTCAGTGGCCAGTCTGCTTCTTTGCAGGTTTGCCTGCACAACTTTTAGCGGACAGACTGTGACCACGCCCTTAGCAATACGCCACGGTGGATCTCGCAAGGGCTTCCCACTTGCGCCTCACCGGGCAATCACTGCTAAAGGCGTTGTGGTCCGCCCTCTCCACTCCAGCTTTAGTGCAATTTATGCAGCTTGGAGATGCGTGTGCGAGCCAGTCCGCGCAATCGATTCTTAAGTGCAGTCCTCCACAGTGACTGCACTTTTCAGCGCTCTCCCTACAGAAGCGTCTGCCGTGCCCATACGCCAGGCAGAGGGAGCACTGGATCAACGGAGATTGGTCCTCCACTCGCACCCTCTGCAAATCTATGTGCGCAGTTTCCGCCTGCAACATCCGCCTCCATATTGCAGGAGACACCTTAGCGACCACATGGCTGGTGAGGGAGTTTCTAGTTTTCTTCCTGTACTTTATCTCGAACCTGTTTTCCTTTTCCTCGAGACCAGAAAAGACACTGCCGTTCTGGTTTCGTACGGCTCGGAGGATATCTTCGTCGGAGTTGTAGTTCAGGACGTTCCTGAATATAAGTAGAGGGTCCTTGTTCTTGACCTCTTCGACGTTTAGCTGATTTCCTGCTTTTCTGAGTCTCTCTTTTACCTTGGATCTCTCCTCTTCAGTCTGGCACCCCACAATAATTTTTCTGTCTTTAGCCTTCTTTATTCTGTCCACCCTGATTCCCTCTTCCTTCGCATTTATCACTTTTCTTATTTTATTTAAAACTTCTTCTCCTGTTTCGGTCTCATCTCTTGACGAGACCACCACGGAGTGCAGCACCGTCTGCTCCGGGAGATGTCTCCAAGAACGGCCAGCCGCTACACTCGCGTACGTGGTCCCCTCAAGAGACGTCACCACTTGCTGCTTTTCTATCGTTTCCCTTAGCTTTTCCATTTTGATACTATTTTCATTAATTAGCTCCATGTGCTCTGACATCTTTTTAATCAGTTCTTCTTCTTTCCCTTTCCTTGCTTCCGGTTTTTCCGTTCCTCCGTCTCCGGTCGAAGACGGTGTAGGCTCAGGATCTACTGGACCCTTTTCTTTCTCAGCCTCTCTGACCAGATTATATAGACGCTCGACGGCTTGGGTTACTCCTACTTTGATATCCGTCCTCAAATTTTTGGAGTTTCCCAAGTGTAGTTTGGCTTTTGTAAGGCAGGCGCGGGCTTCTGCCAACCTGCTAACATAATTTTCCTTAACCGGGCTAACTATAACTTCTATTGAAGGCTTGGAGGCCAGTTCTCCAGTCTCTTGGCTTCTCGAGGCATCCGAAGATAGCCTTCGGGTTTTTGGCTTTGAGGGGGCCGCCACTGGCTTCTTCACCTTCTTCAGAGAGGTCTTAGCTCTTGCCTCGATCTCGCCAATACTGCGTCTGACCACGAAGGTTTTTTCTTGAATTTCCGACGAGAGACTCGTCCCCTCCGTCGATTCCGTATCCTTTTGAGTAGGATTCGATGCCTCAGATTTCGGGGGCGAGTCCCCCACCGGCGCCACGCCCTTCTTGGTCGGAGGGGTTCTGATCCCAAGCATAGCTTTGCCGGTGTAAGATAGCCGCTATTACTAGTACGACGTGTAAAGAGCGTCTGTACTAGTAGAGTCTTTAATCAAAAGTCTTATAATCTATGTCAATATACAATTGTCTCGATAGCGAGTTGTCCTAATTACCTAACCTACAATAGTATAAAAGAACAAAACAACAGAAATAAAATAAATTTATCAATGTCAAAATAAAAATATTAAAATAAAATTGACAATTAAAAATATCAAATTATTAGGTGCTCTATGTAGAGTGTTGAGCTCTACATAGGCGTGTCAGCGATTTGACGTGCGTATTCAACGTTAAAAACAAAAGACAAGATACAAACAGGGTAAATAAAAATAAAAACAAAATAAAATAAATCGACTCTACGTAGAGTCTACCTCTACGTACAGGCAGGTAGTCCTGCTACCGGTCAGTTTGTCCGAAGAAACCCCGTCAAAATCGGACAGCGGATTCCCGAGATATGGAGCTTTTAGTTTTTTCAAGATGGCGGACAAAATGGCCGCCAAAACTTGTAATCAAAATATCTCGGTCCGTATAAGTCCTAGAACTTCGGGGTTTCTTCAGGCGTATGTACCTCGTCCCCGTCTAGGTTCAAGTACAGAATGTAGAGTCAAAAAATGTTGACTCTACCTAGAGCCCCAGGTCAAATCAAGTTAGAGAGGGTTCAGTGACGGTAACAGCAGTGTAAACCCCGTCCCAATCAGACCACTCCAGCGAGAGTTATGCCCGTTCAAAACAATCCAAAATGGCGTCCAATATGGCCGTTCAAGGACTAACTTTGGCGGTTTTTGTCCGAACTGGACCGTGTTTGGGCTTGTTTTGAAGAGCACAACCCCCACAATGGCTTGGGTTAGGCCAAGTGCTGATAAGTCCCCCCCCTGATTTGATAAATTCAAAAAACACTAAAATTTAACCTAAAAATGGTCTAGCCACGCGAATATTTGCCGAAAAATTCCTGAAATTTTGCACAGACCCCCAAACAATTTTTAAAAATATATTCCTAAATTTTAAATTTTCCTAACTTTAAATTTAGGGGTACCTCGTGGTCCACCTAAATTTTCAAAAAATTTTATCTCAGAAACTAACTGATTAACCTATATCCAAATTTTTATCTATAATAAAGGGCCTTAAAATCTATATAAAACTAATTTTAAACATATACGTCATCGATCTTTTGATCGAGTTAAAATTATTTAAAAATTTACAAAAATTTAAAACTACCCTAACTTTGTGAAAAATTTACTTAGGTCAAAAACAAAAGTGCCTCCCTGGTCTCAGCAGCGGTGTCCCAGTGGTCCAATTGTCAGCTTCCTCCTGGCTGTCCTGGATCGCCGACCTCGTGGCCACGTGGTTATTGTTTTTCTGCCTTTATCTCCGCGCTCCTGCGCGGGAAAAATCGGGAGAGGCAGAAAAACGATAGTGCTCCTGGAGGCCTTTCAGATGGCACCATAAAAAGTATATGTTACCGCTGCAGAACTTTAATAAAATCCACTTTAAACTTTAAAATTTTTGAAATTTTCACTCTTTCCGTGATAACTCCGTGAGGAATACACTTGGCGATGCAGCGTTTGCACAGCCGTATGCGCCTCGTGATTCCTCAAATTTTGGTATGTCACACGGCTTTAAAAAACACTTTTTCGAATTTTGGCGAATTTTTTCGCGTGGAGGTTTGGTTGCAAGTGGGCGCTCCGGAGTGCGGTTGGAGCCAGACTGGTTAGGTTAGGTTAGGTTAGGTTAGGTTAGGTTAGGTTAGGTTAGGTTCCGCCGCAGGGTCCCCACCTATTGATAAGGTATCGAAGGGTCGAGGGTACGTGTCGGCCGTTTTGGGTGGCATTACGGTAATAGGGGTGTATTTTTCGCCCAATCGGAGCCTTGCCGACTTCGAGCAAATGCTCGTAGAGGTCGGGGCCCTGATTGGGCAGGTAGCCTCCAACTCCGTGCTTGTGGCTGGGGATTTCAACGCCAAATCAACGGCGTGGGGATCTCCAGCAACAGATGTAAAGGGAGAGGCGTTAGAGGAATGGGCGGTGTCCATGGGGCTGGCCGTACTCAATAGGGGATCGGTAGACACGTGCGTGCGACAACAGGGCGGGTCGATCGTGGACATTACGTTCGCGTCCCCTAGCCTGGTGCATTGTGTCCAGGGTTGGAGAGTGCTGGAGGACGTGGAGACGCTGTCGGATCACCGTTATATACGGTATGATGTCTCTGCGTTCCCCACCACTCCGAGAAGAGATGACTTCCGCTCCCCTATTGGGTGTGGCCCACGCTGGGTGCTGGGACGTCTCGAGAGAGACCTAGCCATAGAGGCCGCTATTGTGGAGGCCTGGAATGCCGGTTCTAACCCGGTCGAGGAGGTGGACGGTGCGGCTGAGCAGCTGCGAGCCGCTTTGACCCGCATTTGCGATGCGGCGATGCCGAGGGCTAAGCCATTCCCGCCTCGGCGGGCAGTGCACTGGTGGCGCCCAGAGCTGGGCGATTTGCGGAGGGCTTGCGTGGCTGCACGCCATCAATACACCCGTTACAGGAGGAGGAGGGTCCGCGTCCAGAGCCAGGAGGAAGCTCTCTATAATGTTTATAGGGCTAAATGCAAATCTCTGCAGGTGGGCATTGCACAAGCCAAGGAGGCAGCGTGGGAGGAATGGTTGGGGACGCTTGACAGGGACCCCTGGGGGAGGCCATATCGCGTAGTACGGCAAAAACTTCGACCGTGGGCCCCTCCGCTGACGAGCACTCTCCAACCGCTGCTTCTGGATCAAGTGGTGGGCACTCTGTTTCCCCAACGAGATGAGTGGGTGCCACCATTGATGGGCAATTCACAGTTTGCTCAGGAGATAGAGATGGACTCAGTTCCTCCAGTGACCGAGGTAGAATTTGGGGTGGCTATTCTAAAACTTCGGTCGAAGAATACCGCCCCAGGCCCAGATGGGGTGCCGGGGCGAGCTTTGGTGCTTGCACTGGAAGAGATGGGTGAGTGGGTGAGGGCCCTTTTCACCGCGTGCCTGGAGCAGGGTCGGTTTCCGCAGGCGTGGAAGACGGGGAAACTCGTACTTCTTCGGAAGGAAGGGCGCCCGGCTGATTCGCCGTCAGCCTATCGCCCTATTGTGCTGCTCGACGAGGTGAGCAAGCTCTTTGAGCGTGTGCTTGCTTCTCGCTTAGTCGAGAGCATGGAGCCGGGGCTGCACGACGCGCAATTTGGCTTCCGCCGGGGCCGATCGACGCTGAGCGCAATCGCGCGGGTCAGAGACCTTGCCGAGGAAGAAGTCTCTCGCGGCGGAGTGCTGTGGGCGGTGTCGCTAGACATCTCCAACGCCTTCAACACTCTGCCTTGGGAAACTGTGAAGGCTGCGTTACAGTTCCACAACGTGCCGGGATACCTACAATCAGTCGTGTCCGACTACTTCGCAGGTAGGGTGGTCGAATTCCCAACCAAGCACGGCTGGGGGAGGAGAGCAATGTCGTGCGGTGTTCCACAAGGTTCGGTCCTCGGACCGCTCTTGTGGAACATCGGCTACGACTGGGTGTTGCGCGGAGCTACGTTACCCGGAGTGAGCGTAACGTGTTACGCGGACGACACGCTCGTGACGGCCCGCGGAGGTACTCATCGGGAGGCGGCTCACCTCGCAACGGCGAGTGTTGCCCAGATGATACACAGAATCCGGGCTCTGGGGCTAGAGGTGGCCCTGAGCAAATCCGAGGCCCTAGCATTTCATGGCCCTCGGAATGCGCCACTACCCGGGGCGGCGATAATAGTGGGTGGAACTTCCATAGCTGTCGGGTCGACGATGAAGTATTTAGGAATCGTCCTCGACAGCAGATGGAAGTTCGATGAACACTTCCGGCGTTTAGCCCCGAAGCTGGTGGCTGTTGCCGGAGCGCTGGGCAGGATTCTCCCAAATTTGGGGGGTCCGGGAGGTGCGTGCCGCCGCTTATACGCTGGCGTAGTGCGCTCAATGGCGCTTTACGGTGCTCCGATTTGGGCGGATGCTCTGTGCGCCCGAAACGTGCCACTGCTGCGGCGCCCGCAGCGTGCTATGGCACTCAGGGCAGCACGAGCGTACTGCACGGTATCGCATACCGGGGCGTGTCTGCTCGCCGGAAGCCCGCCATGGGAAATGGAAGCGCAGGTGCTCGCGGCGAGATATTGGCGAGGCGTGGAGGCGCAAGAGGCAGGGGACCGTCCGCATCCACGAGAGATCGCGCAGTGGGAAGTCGAGGCACGCGACGATCTCTTCCAGAAGTGGACGGCGAGATTGGAGATCCCGGGGGCTAGCCGGGAACTAGTGGAGGCAGTTCGGCCAATCCTTAGGATTTGGGTCGAACGCAAGCACGGTGCGATCACCTATCACCTTGCGCAGATGCTGACCGGACACGGGTGCTTCGGCAAGTATCTGTGCCAGGTGGTGGGAAGGGAGCCGTCGACGGCGTGCCACCACTGTGGAAGGGGGGTTGCAGATACGGCACAGCATACGCGCGAAGAGTGCCCAGCCTGGGCGGAGCCTCGCGCTGCCGTATCAGCAATTGTGGGAAGGGACCTCTCGCTGCCGGCCCTGGTTCAGATCATGGCTGAGAGCGAAGAGGCGTGGAGTGCGGTCGAAACCTTCTGCGCTACCATCATGACGCAGAAGGAAGCGGCGGAACGGGAGCGGGAACAAGACCCAAGCTCTCTTCCGATTCGTCGCACGCGGCACGGCCGGCGGCGCTTGGCTTTCATAGCGCGAATGCCGCCATAACGGGGACCTGGGGGCGATGGATCGGGGGGTCTGTCGCCTGCACAACTAGGTCTCGAGCTGGAAGGCGCCTTTTGTGTTCTGAGGCGCCTTAAGCGGAGAGGGAGGAGGCTTTGAGCCCATCCCCTTGAAGACGGGCCCGACGGGGCGAACCAAACGCTGATGGGGCCGCGGTAAGAGCTATAGCTTTCCCGTGACCCCACCAACGCGAGGGAGCAGGAACACCCAGGTGGTTTTAGTCGGTATGGCGTCTTTAGCTGAGTCCGACATATCCTTTCCGCCCCCCGGCGGGAAGGAATCCATAAAGGATTTCCCCTGGTAAAAAAAAAAAAAAAAAAAAAAAAAAAAAAAAAAGGTTAGGTTAGGTTAGGTTGGCCGCCGCGTCAGGGGACCGTCCGCATCCACGAGAGATCGCGCAGTGGGAAGTCGAGGCACGCGACGATCTCTTCCAGAAGTGGACGGCGAGATTGGAGATCCCGGGGGCTAGCCGGGAACTAGTGGAGGCAGTTCGGCCAATCCTTAGGATTTGGGTCGAACGCAAGCACGGTGCGATCACCTATCACCTTGCGCAGATGCTGACAGGACACGGGTGCTTCGGCAAGTATCTGTGCCAGGTGGTGGGAAGGGAGCCGTCGACGGCGTGCCACCACTGTGGAAGGGGGGTTGCAGATACGGCACAGCATACGCGCGAAGAGTGCCCAGCCTGGGCGGAGCCTCGCGCTGCCGTATCAGCAATTGTGGGAAGGGACCTCTCGCTGCCGGCCCTGGTTCAGATCATGGCTGAGAGCGAAGAGGCGTGGAGTGCGGTCGAAACCTTCTGCGCTACCATCATGACGCAGAAGGAAGCGGCGGAACGGGAGCGGGAACAAGACCCAAGCTCTCTTCCGATTCGTCGCACGCGGCACGGCCGGCGGCGCTTGGCTTACATAGCGCGAATGCCGCCATAACGGGGATCTGTGGGCGATGGATCGGGGGGTCTGTCGCCTGCACAACTAGGTCCCGAGCTGGAAGGCGCCTTTTGTGTTCTGAGGCGCCTTAAGCGGAGAGGGAGGAGGCTTTGAGCCCATCCCCTTGGAGACGGGCCCGACGGGGCGAACCAAACGCTGATGGGGCCGCGGTAAGAGCTATAGCTTTCCCGTGACCCCACCAACGCGAGGGAGCAGGAACACCCAGGTGGTTTTAGTCGGTATGGCGTCTTTAGCTGAGTCCGACATATCCTTTCCACCCCCCGGCGGGAAGGAATCCATAAAGGATTTCCCTTGGTAAAAAAAAAAAAAAAAAAAAAAAAAAAAGGTTGGCCGCCGCGTGGGGAGAAATAGCCCTGGTGGGGGTCTATTTCTCCCCTAACCGCCCTTTACAGGACTTCGAGGATTTTCTCGAAGTCCTGACCGCAGTAGTCGGTAGGGCGGCGCCGCGCCAGGTCGCCGTATTGGGCGACCTGAACGCCAAGTCGGCGGCCTGGGGCAACCGGGCCGCCTCTTGCAACGTCCGCGGGCGGGCCGTCGAATTTTGGGCGGCCTCGTCGGACGTGTCCCTCCTAAATAGAGGGACGGCCCACACGTGTGTGCGGCAACGGGGAGGGACGGTGGTGGACGTGTCGTTCGCCACCCCCGCACTTGCCGCCCGCGTCGTCGGCTGGCGGGTGGAAACGGTGGAGACCTTGTCGGACCACCGATACGTGCGGTTCGACATCGTCTCCACCCAGAGCCCCCGGGGGATGGCCCGCTCGGGCCAGTCCCCCTTTCCACGGTGGGCTCAGATCCACCTGGACCGAGGGGCGGCCAAGGAGGCGGCGTTCGTCCAGGACTGGCTCACGCCTCCTATCAATGTCCTGGACGTCGACGCCTCGGCGGTCCGACTGCGGGAGTCCCTGACCGAGGTGTGCAACTCCAGCATGCCTCGGTCTCGCCGCCCACCTCCCCGACGCGCCGTCTATTGGTGGTCGGAGGAGCTGGCGGGGCTCCGGGCCGCCTGCGTGGTGGCCAGGAGGGCCTACACGCGGAGTCGACGGCGGAACGTGCGGGACGCGTCGAACGAGGACCTTCTCTACGCCTCGTACGTAGAGGCAAAGAAGGTCCTCAAGGCGGCTATGTTCGCCGCCGACGACGCGGCGAGGGCCGAAATGCTAGAGGGTCTCGACAGAGACCCGTACGGGAGACCATATAAGGCGGCGCGGAATAAACTGCGCCCCTTCGGTCCCCCGCTAGCAGAGACCCTCGAGCCGGCGTTGCTGGATGGGGTGGTTCGGTCCTTGTTTCCAACAGGGACCAACTTCACCCCTCCAGTGATGGACCCCCCGCGGGAGGCGGCTCCGCCGGCGGAGGAGGTCCCTCCGGTCACGGGGGCGGAGTTTGGCGCGGCGACGCTTCGCCTCCGTGCTAAGAAAACCGCCCCCGGGCCGGACGGCGTCCCCGCAAGGGTGGTGGCCATTGCGGCCACCCAAATGGCGGACAGGTTTCGGGACCTCTTCAGCGCGTGTTTCACGGCTGGGAGGTTCCCGAAAGCCTGGAAGGAGGGGCAACTGTGCCTCCTCCGTAAGGAGAGACGACCGGCAGACTCCCCCTCGGCATACCGACCCATCGTTCTGCTCGATGAGGTCGGTAAACTGTTCGAGGGGATCGTCGCCGGTCGGCTGAATGGCCTCCTGCGGGGGGTTGGGCCGAACCTGTCGGACGCCCAATTCGGTTTCCGAGTTGGGCGTTCGACAGTGGACGCGCTGGCCCGGCTGAAGGGCCAGGTGAGGGAGGCCGTGGAGTCTGGGGACGGAGTGTTGGCTGTGTCATTTGACATAGCCAACGCGTTCAATTCCGTCCCCCACTCCACGATCTTGGAGGCACTCCGGTACCACGGAGTGCCTTCATACTTGCGGGCCCTCTTGGCCAGCTACTTGGAGGACCGAGCGGTCCTCCTCGTAGACAAGGCTGGCCAAGTCCGGAGGTACGGCGCGGAGTCTGGTGTTCCACAGGGGTCGGTCCTAGGACCACTCCTGTGGAACATCGGCTTCGACTGGCTCCTGCGGGGATCCCTCCTCCCGGGCACGAGTGTCATCTGCTACGCGGATGACACTCTCCTCACTGCCCGGGGGAGGGATTTTAGGGAGGCGGCCAGTTTGGCCTCGGCTGGCGGATCCTTGGTCGCGGGAAGGATCCGCCGCCTCGGGTTGGGGGTTGCGCTGCACAAGACCGAGGCCGTGTTCTTCCACGGGCCTCGGCAGCGCATCCCTCTTGACGCCCACATCGTCGTGGAGGGCGTCAGGATCGGGGTGAGGACCCAGATGAAATATCTGGGCCTCACCTTGGACAGCAGGTGGCGCTTCGGCCCGCACTTCAGCGGGTTGTCAGCGCGCCTGCTGAAGGCGGCGAACGCCCTCTCGTGGCTCCTCCCAAACCTGGGAGGGCCGAAGGCGAGATGCCGGCATTTGTATGCCGGCATCTTGAAGAGCATGGCCCTTTACGGGGCCCCCATCTGGGCGGACTCCCTCCACAGGAGGGAGAATGCGACCGCCATCCGCAGGCCCCAAAGGGCCATTGCACTGCGGGTGGCGAGAGCCTACCGCTCGGTGGGCTTTGCGGTAGCGTGCGCTCTGGCCGGCACCCCGCCTTGGGAACTCGAGGCGTGGGTGCTCGCCAGAGTGTACGAGTGGACGGCGGGGCGCAGGGCGCTCGGGGAGTGCCCTGCCCCAGAAGAGCGGGAGGCCGTCCGCAGAGAGGCGAGGGACGCAACCGTCCAACATTGGACGGAGGCCCTCGCCACCGCAGCCTTTGGCCGCAGAACGTTGGACGCGCTCGGGCCAGTCCTGCAGGACTGGCTCGGGCGGTCCCACGGTTTCCTTTCTTTCCGTCTGGTGCAGGTGCTATCCGGGCATGGCGTCTTCGGATCGTGCCTGCATCGGATCGGAAGAGAGGAGACCCCGGCCTGCCACGATTGTGGCGCGGCGGTGGACACGGCGCAGCACACCCTGGAGGTGTGTGCGTCGTGGTCTGGGCCGCGCCGCCAATTGATGGCGGTGGTCGGGCAGGACCTCTCGCTGCCCAGCGTGGTTTTAGCCATGCTGGGAAGCGAGGAGTCCTGGGCTGCGGTGGCCTCCTTTTGCGAGGAAGTAATTTCGCAAAAGGAGGCGACGGAGCGGGCGCGGGAGGAAGACCCTCTCGCAGCGCCACTCCGCAGGCGACGAACGGGTCGGAGAAGGCGATTGCACGACAATCGTCTTCCCCCTCCTGGTGGAGGATAGCGGGAGACAGGCGCGGGGGCGTCTTCTCCCGCATTGCACGTATCCTCCACTTCCGCCGGGTGGGAATGACCGCGAGCACTCGCGGCTATTCTCGGGCCCCTCTCCCAGGGTGGGGAGGGGGGTGAAGGGCTCGCCGTAAAGGCGGGCGGTCGTCGGCGGGGGGCTGGATGGAAAGGCTGTGCCGGATTCCCAGTTCCCCTCCATATAGGCGATGCGGGAGTGCCGCTGGGTCGTTTAGTGGGTATACCGGTGGGGAGCACCGGGAGTCCCACATAACCCTTCCGTCCCCCGACGGGAGGGTATGCATAAAGCATTTTTCCCAGCGTCAAAAAAAAAAAAAAAAAAAAAAAAAAAAAAAAAAAAAAAAAAAAAAAAATGGGTTAGGTTAGGTTAGGTTAGGTTAGGTTAGGTTAGGTTTTTTTTTTTTTTTTTTTTTTTTTTTTTTTTTTTTAATCCTGTCCGGACGCAGAGGTCCGGCCCGCGAGCTATCCTACTCTGCCCTCCGATTTCATTTCGGAGTCCTTATTTACTTTCATTCTTGTCTTATCTTTTATAATATCTTTCATTCCTCATACTGATTCTTTCTATTGTATTGTTCATCTTTCTTTCGCGCTGTTCATTGGTGGGATGCCAATATTACCTTATTCTCTTATATCTATTTGTTTCTTTATACATTTTTAATGTACCAAGGGTGGAATGGGTGGGGTTCACATCTTTCTTTAATATTTAACTTTATAACAACAATTTCTTACTATCTATACACAGTTCTTATTTCTTAATTATTAACTTATTTTCATTATTTCTTATTTTTAACTTATTTACACGATTACAGCAACTTATATGAAGACTTAATTTTAATATTTTACACAGTATTTTAATGTAAACATTTCTCCTGAACTTATAATTATCGGTTATTTTGACATGAACTTGACACTATTACACTCATATAGATTATTTTTATTTACATTTCCTTATTTTTATAATGTTCCTATATATACTCATTATATATAAAACAACATATTTATTATCTATTCTTATTTCTACATATAACTTTTTTACCTATATTAATACAATAATCTATAAACACATTTCTACTTTCATTATCCCTAATTATCAAATATATATTTTCCTTTCTTAGGGCAATGTTTAGATTTTGCTCAAGCTCATATCTCAGCAAGCCATAGATGGGACATTCCAACAGGACGTGTTCAACCGTCTCTGCTTTATCCGGCTCACATGGGCACGATGGGTCCTCCTTACACTTGAACCGGTTCAAGTATTCTGAGAACCCACCGTGCCCCGTTAAAACCTGGGTCAATACACTTGAAATCTCCATCTTCCTAATTATTTGATGGGCCTCAATTGCGTCAGGAAAGAAAAGCTTGGTGACGGCCGCTTTGTCCTCTGATTTATATCTCCGGTTCCATACATCAAGCGAATCCTTACGGATTTGTCGCTTGACGTATGAGACCGGACACGCATCATAGTCGGGCTTTTTCTTTAGGTTCAGTGCGGCATCTTTGGCTAGCTCGTCGGCTCTTTCATTACCGTTCATCCCAGCGTGCGCTTTGATCCAAAATAAAGATGTATCTTTATTTTGAAGTTTAATTGTTTCCAGGTTCTGTCTGGCTTCTGTTGCTAAGGGATGAACGGAGCCATGATTCGTCACCGTCTCCAAAGCTGCCCGCGAGTCACTGTATATACCAAAACTGTTTTCATGGCGCTTTAGAATCTCCCGCGTGGCTCGACATATAGCGTATAGTTCCGCCTGATAGACCGTGCAGTGAGATGGCAGCTTCAGTTTGAGGGATTTGATCTCCGCTTCGCTATTCCATAAGGATAGCGCCGCGCCGACCCTATCCCCAATCCTGCTGCCATCCGTGAAGATTCGGACTGCCTGTTTGTTATGTTGTTCAACATTCTGTGGGTCTATCAGGTTTATGAACTCTAAGCTTATATGCCTTGCCGGATGCGGGCGCAGACTAAACGCCACTCTGCTCTCTACCTCCCTGTCCCCCAAAAATGGCTGAGGAACTCCGCGCCTGGCTTCGTACAAGGCTGCCGCCTCACGGATTCTGATGTCCAGCGGCAGAATCCCAGCCAGTATTAGAGCCGAATTTAGGGAGACAGTTCGGTAGGACTTTGTGAGCTTCTGGGCAAAAACCCTTTGGACCGCGTTTAATTGCCGTTGCACTTTTAGCTTTCCCGTCGCATTTGCCCACGCGCTGGCCGCATATGTCATGACCGGCTCCACTGCTGCCTTGTAGATGATCCGGATCACTTCCGGGTGCAGACCCCAACTGACCCTGGCGGCTCTCGACAACTGCTTGTAGAAGTTCAACGCTCTGACGCAGGTGTTCGCGGTATGTTTGTTGAATGTTAGCTTATTGTCGATTGTGAGTCCCAGGATCTTAACGTCTTCTGACATGGCAATGTCGACCCCTCCCATGCTCAGCAGTGGCGTATCGAATTTAAGTTTGCGTGTAATAGTCATAGCGCAGGTTTTATGTGGCGCAAATTTGAGCTTGTTTTCGATACCCCACTCCTGGACATAGGCGAGAGCGGCATTGGCTTGTCTCTGCACCTCCAGTGCCGTGTGACCATCAAACAGTAGGACCACGTCATCCGCGAATGCCTGCACGTGGACACCCCGTCGCTGAAGTCCCTTGAGAAGAGGGTCGAGAAGAAGGTTCCATAGCAGTGGTCCGCCAATGGAACCCTGGACGCAACCCTTGTTTGTGTGCTTAATGTATTCGTGCGCGGCGTATCTAACCCTTACCGTTCTATCATCCAGGTAGCTATCTATGACCCTTCTCAAATTTACAGGGCAACCCGCCTCCGCCAGTCTCACTCTGATGGCCGGCCACCATGCGCTATCGAAGGCTCCCTCTATGTCCAGTGATACCATAACTATCAGTTTTTTATGGTCAAGTTTGCTATGGATGTGTTGCATCAGGTCATAGAGGGAGTCCTCGGTACTTTTTTGCGGCATGAACCCGTATTGACAGGCGCTCATTTTTGGTACTAGGTGCCATTTGAGCCGTCCCATCACCATCTTCTCAACCACTTTGCCCATGACCGGTAGCAGTCCTATGGGCCTGTACGATTTCGGATTGGTGTAATCGTCTTTACCCGGCTTCCTTAGGACTACCACCGTAGCTTCTTTCCACATTGTGGGAAAGTGGCCGAGGTGCAGACACTTGTTTGAGAGCGCGAGAAACAACTCAGGATCATGGGATATCGCCTTGCTACAAATATCTGCAGTTAAACCGTCTGCCCCCGGAGCCTTCTTTGGGTTGAACGTCTTCACAGTGAATCTTAGCTCTTCGATAGTAAACGGAGGGTCATGTTGTTCATCATGCATCCAACCGTTTACTTTTCCAGCTGCCTCTCTAGTTCGACTGTGAATTTCGTTATCATCCCTCTTCAGGTCTTCGGGGTAGAACGTCTCCGCTAAGAGCTTAGCAGATTCTTCCCCGCTCAGAGCCTTCCCGCCACTCACCAGAGGCAAGTCCTCCTGACGTTTCTTGGTCCTACCAATCACCCTGTAAATTCCGTGCCATACTCCTTCTCTTTCTTGTTTTTCACAGAACCCCTTCCAACTGTCAATCTGTGCCTTCTTGGCTTCACTCTCATATTTTTCTTTTGCTTGCAGGTACTCATTGACAACCTTCGCTCTTCGGATTGACGCTGCGCATCTGATTCTACGCCTCCTGGTGACGACTTCTCTCCTCAGCTCCGCCAGCTCTTCGGACCACCACGGCAAGGTAAGTTTTTCTTCCATTTTCTTTTTAGGTATTGTTTGTGTGCATGTGTTTATTATTATATTTGTATATTTTCCTATTATTTGCTCTAGTTCCTTTTTATTATTAATATTATTTATTTCTGTTTTATTTATTTTATTCTCCAATAACAATTGAGCCAGTTTCTCCTGGAATTGGCTCCAATTTGCCTTTTTTGTGTTGTATATTCTAGTAGTCCTTTTTATGTTTATTCCTTTTGCCTTTTCTAATCTGATTTTAAAAGTTATGCCGTTGTGGTCCGAGCTCATCAGATCATCTTCCACTTTCCAGTCCTCCACCAGGTTAAGCATATCCTCAGAGCAGGCAGTCACATCCACGTGGCTAACGTACTCTTTATTTCCCCTTATTGTATAAAATGTCGGAGTATCGCCTTCGTTGAGCACCTGCAAGCTCATCTCTTCTAGTGCTCCGGCCATTTCCACCCCTCTTTTGTCTACTTTCTTGCTACCCCACCATGTGCTCTTTGCGTTGGTATCGCCTCCCATTATAGTTTTCCTAGGTCCAAGCTCTTCCTTTATCTTTTTGAGCTGCTCCAAGTATGGCTCTATGGGCTGGTCTGGCTCAAAGTAAAAAGAGACAGGTTAGGTTAGGTTAGGTTAGGTTAGGTTAGGTTAGGTTAGGTTTTTTTTTTCCTGTCCGGACGCTGAGGTCCGGCCCGCGAGCTAGCCTACTTCTAACCCTCCGACTTGAGGTCAGAGTCCTTGTTAACTGAAAACTCTTTCATTCTTTCTTATCTTTTATTCAATCTTTCATCCTTCATACTGTATCTTTCTTTCATTCATCCTTCTTTTACTCTTTCATTGGTGGGTTGCCAATGATTAACTATGTGGTATTATATCTATTTCTTTATTTCATATGTTTAAGGATGGGATGGATAGGGTTCATTTTTTATTTTATATAGCCTCCCAAATTGGGTTACAATTTATTCTAATTCTATTTCTAAAAGGTTTATACAAGAATATTACTTAATTAAGTTATTACTATTTTAATCCTACATATTTTATTACATTTTAATTACAGTTTCCCATATAGTTGTACTTATCTATATTTTTTTATAATCTAACTTATTTGTATGCAACTTATATATATATTATAATATATATAATTCATAACTTATCTAACTATTTATTTCTTAATATTACTTTTTTAACAATTTTTGTACAGAAATCAAGGAAAATTGTTCGTGCTTTTTTATTTTCGATGATATTACTTGCATTTTGGGCTGTTATATCGCATTCTAGTAGGTTCTCAGCTTCGTGTCTGGCGTAACCGTATACAGGGCATTCGAAAATTACGTGCGTACTCGTTTCTTCCCTACCTGGTTCACAGATGCACGATGGGTTCTCTTTACACTTAAACCGGGTTAAGTATTCCGAGAACCCACCGTGCCCCGTGAATATTTGGGTCGTCACTCCGGTTGGTTCCAGCTTTCTTACAATTTTATGGGCCTTTATAGCGCCTGGGAAAAACAACTTGGTGACCGCGCCTTTTTCCTCCGATTTGTACCTCCGGTTCCATTCGCCAAGCGAATCCTCGCGGATTTGTCGCTTTACGTATGAAACCGGACATGCATCGTATTCTGGCTTGGTTTTCCCCTTGAGTGCTGCCTCTTTTGCCAGTTTATCGGCTCTCTCGTTTCCACTCATCCCTGCATGTGCTTTGATCCAAAACAAAGAAATTTCTTTGTTTTGGAGTGCGATAGTGGCCAGATTTTTCCGGGTTTCTATCGCCAGTGGATGGGTGGAGCCGTTGTTTGTCAACGTTTCGAGAGCCGATCGTGAGTCACTGTAGATGCCGTAGCTTATTTCAGGACGCTTGACTACCTCCCGCGTGGCTCTACATATGGCGTACAGTTCCGCCTGGTAGACCGTGCAGTACGATGGCAGCTTAAGTTTAAGGTTCTTTGTCTCCGCTTCGCTATTCCAGAAGGACAGCGCTGCGCCGACCTTCCCCTCAATCTTGCTGCCATCTGTGAATATCCGGACTGCCTGGACGTTGTGTTGTGCAACGTCTTGCTGGTCTATCAGGCTTACGAACTCCACGCACATATGCTTTGCCGGATGCGGAGTCAGCTTATACGCTACTCTACGCTCTACCTCCCTGTCTCCCAACATCGGCTGCGGGACTCCGCGCTTAGCCTCATAAAGGGCTGCTGCCTCCTGGATCCTAAGATCCAGTGGCAGTATTCCGGCCAGTAATAGTGCCGAGTTAAGGGAGACAGTTCGATATGACTTGGTGAGCTTTTGGGCAAACACTCTTTGGACAGCATTTAGTTTTTTACGCACATTTTGTTTCTCAGTTGCTTTTACCCAGGCGCTGGCCGCATACATTATAACTGGTTCAACTGTAGCTGTGTATATTACACGAATCACCTCCGGGTGCAGTCCCCAACCAACCCTAGCGGCTCTCGATAGCTGCTTATATATATTTAAAGCTTTCCTACACACTTCTGCTGTATGGTTGTTAAATGTGAGCTTATTGTCTATCGTGATGCCTAGGATTTTTATGTCTTCAGACATGCCAATATCGACCCCGCCCATGCTCAGCTGTGGTGTATCGAATTTAAGTTTACGTGTTATAACCATCGCGCAGGTTTTGTGCGGTGCGAATTTGAGCTTGTTTTCGATACCCCACTCCCGGACATAGGCGAGAGCGGCATTGGCATGTCTCTGCACCTCCAGGGCCGTGTTTCCATCAAACAGCAGCACTACATCATCAGCGAACGCCTGAACATAATCGCCACGTCGTTCTAAACCTTTTAGGAGAGGATCAAGGAGAAGGTTCCAGAGTATGGGTCCGCCGATGGAACCTTGGACACAGCCTTTGTTTGTGCTTTTAAGATGTTCGTAGCCGGCGTATCTCACTCTGACCGTTCTGTTTTCGAGGTAGCTGTCGATTGCTCTTCTCAGGTTTATGGGACATCCTGCTTCTGCAAGTCTTACTCTAATGGCTGGCCACCACGCGCTGTCGAAGGCTCCCTCTATGTCTAATGATACCATAACTATTAGCTTTTTCTGATCAAGTTTGGTACGAATGCGCTGCATCAGATCATAGAGGGAGTCTTCGGTACTCTTTTGTGGCATAAACCCATATTGTAGAGTGCTCATCTTTGGGACCAGGTGCCATTTTAATCGACCAACTACCATCTTCTCGAAGATCTTGCCCAGGACTGGTAGTAGCCCTATGGGCCTGTATGATTTTGGATTAGTGTAATCCTCCTTCCCAGGTTTTCTCAGGACTACCACCGTTGCTTCCTTCCACATCATGGGGAAGTGGCCGTGGGCTAAGCATCTGTTACACAGCGAGAGAAACAATTCCATGTCATGGTGTATTGCCTTATCGCATATGTCCGCGGTCAGACCGTCAATCCCCGGAGCCTTCTTTGGATTGAAACTTTTAGCAGCGATTTTGAGTTCTTCAATGGTAAACGGTGGGTCATGGTTCTCATCATGAACCCAGTCGTTTACCTTTTCAGACATTTCTCTTATTCGGCTGTGATTTGCGTTGTCATCTTCCTTCAGGTCCTCCGGGTAGAACGTCTCTGCTAAGAGTGCCGCAGACTCCCGGCCACCCAGTACTTTTCCCCCTTTCGTTAGAGGCAGGTCTTCCTGCCTTTTAGCTGTTCTGCCTATAACTCTGTAAATACCGTCCCACATGCTCTCTTTTTCTTGTTTTTCGCAGAATCCCTTCCAACTTTCGATTTGCGCTTTCTTTGCTTCATTCTCATATTCTCTTTTTACTTTCAGATAATCTTCGATCACCTTCTGCCTGCGGACCGGCGCTGCGCAGCGGATTCGACGCTTAAACGTGGTGGCTCTTCTCTTCAGCTTGGCGAGTTCTTCCGACCACCACGGCAAGGTAAGTATACTTTTTGTTTTCTTTTTAGGGATGCTATAGTTGCATGCTCCTACTATTGCTTTAGTGTAACCTTCTACTATTAATTCTAATTTTGCTTTATCTTTAATGTTTTTTATTTCTTCTTTTACAATTTTGTTTAGCTCAAGCAATTGGGCAAGTTTCCCATGAAACTTGCCCCAATCTGCTTTTTTACTGTTGAATATTCTGGTCGTTCTACTTATGTGTGTACCTTTCGCTTTGTTCAATCTAATCTTAAAACTCAATGCGTTGTGGTCGGAGCTCGTCATGCCTACCTCTACTCTCCAGTCTTCCACCAAATTCAGCATCCCTGCCGTGCAGGCCGTTATGTCGACAAAGCTGGTGTATTGTTTGTGACCTCTGATCGTGTCGAAAGTTGGAATGTCCCCCTCATTTAGTACTTGCAGCTCCATTTCTTCTAGAGTTCCGGCCATTTCTTCTCCTCTTTCATTGATTTTAAGGCTACCCCACCAGGAGTGTTTGGCGTTTGAGTCGCCTCCTATTAGGATTTTTGCGGCGTCAAGTTGCTTTTTGATCGTCTTTAGGCGTTCGAGGTATGGTTGTAGCGGTTCTGTTGGCTCGAAATAAAATGAGATCGCCACGATCTCCCAGGCACTCGTCCGGAGTTTTACAACAACGATGTTATTTGTTGTAAACTCCGGACATAGGATGGCGTCTATATCAGTATCAAAGACGACAATTGCTGCCTTAACAACACCATCCCTTTGACTCGTGCCTTGAAAGATCCTGGCGCTCCCATAATTTTTCATCCTGCCTATACCTCCGACGTACGGCTCCTGGAGGAGTGCAAAGGCCATCTTTTTATTTGCTGCCTCAAGCATAATCTCATTTGTTGCCAGAGCCATGCGTTGTAGGTTGGCTTGTGCAATGAGGTATATTTTCGCGTCTGTTTGGGGACCATTTGAGCCCGGGACCACTTTAGCAATAGGCTATTGTGGCCCGGGCTAAAGCCTCCCACTTGCGGCGAATGGGGCATTCACCGCTGAAAGCGTTATGGTCTGTCCTGTCTAGTTTTGCGCGATTACAGTTTGTGCACGAGGGGGGGACGTCTGCGAGCCAATCTGCACACTCAGACTTCATGTGGGCTCCCCCGCAGTGGCAGCACCTCTCCGCTGTCTCTTTGCAGAACCGTCTTCCGTGACCGTACCCCAAGCAGAGGGAGCATTGCACGAGCGGCGATTGATCGGCCACTCTCACTCGCTGGAGGTCTATTCGGACGGATCCTGCATCTACCAAACACTGCCAAATTCCGGGGGAGATCCTCATTACAATATGGTGTGTGTGGGGGTTTCTCGTGTTTTTCTTGTAGGCTATTTCCATCCTTTGGTCAGTTTGTTCTCTTAGGACTCCTTTATTTTGATTTCTTAGGGCGTCAAGGACCTCCACGTCGGTGTTATATTTTAAGACGTCTTTAAGGACCACCAGTGGGTCCTTGTTTTTCATCACCTCAACGTTGAGTTCCCTGGCACCCTCTATCTTTTCCTTCACTTTCTCTCTTTCTTTTTCCGTTTTACACCCAATTATTACTTTTCTATCTCTCGCTTTTCTTATTTTGTCCACTGTTATCCCACTTTCTCTTGCGTTGACTACTTTTCTTATTCTATCGAGGACTTTTTCTCCAGTCTCATTCTCGTCCACAGAAGTAACCACGACGGAGTGTAGCGCGGTCTGTTCCGGCCTCCGAGGGAACGCCGCCGCGACACTCGCGTACGACTGCTTGCGCTGTAGCTCTTCTTGCTTTTCTAAGCTTTCTTTTAGTTGTTCCATTTTCTGGTTATTTTCCTGGAGAAGCCTCGTATGTTCATCCAGTTTTCTGAGGAGTTCGGTATCCTCTTTTCTATTTTCTGGTTGTAGTCTCTCTGCCTCTGGTATTTTCTCTTCATTTATATTTTTCTTCCCGCTTGCCCCTTCCTTAACCAATTGATATAACCGATTTAAGGCGTTAGTGACCTCCTTTTTTATTTCGGTTTTGAGGTTACGAGCGCCGTTTATGCTTTCTGTGGCAAAATCTAGGCACGCCTTTGCCTCTGTCAGCCGATCTGTACATTTTACGCTTTTCTTATCAAAGGTTAAATTCCATGCCAGCGAGGGGCCCAGTGCCTCCGTTGACGCCCTTCGAGTCTCCACCCTTGGCTCGCCCTTCGAAAGAGCTGTCTTCGGCTTTTGTTTTGGGGGTTCCACCTCTGGCTTGGTTTTCTGTGGGGGGGTCGGGGACTTGGACTTCCCGGTCTCCCATTCCCCAATACTCCGCCTCACACTCGTGGTTTTGCTTGAGTGGGCAGTTGGGGTTGGGCTGTTTTTTGTCTGTCCTTTTGGGTCTCGTGGGTTTCGTGGAGCTTCTTCTTCGATTCGCTCACGAACACTGTCTTTTTGTTTCGTGGGCGTTCGGATTCCGAACATTTTGGCTGTAAGAGTTGTGTGCCAAACTAGTATATGGTACTGTTGTCGGAGGGATTTACCGCTTACCCCAAATTTATTGTATTACTAATATTCCTTTTTTGTTTCAGATTCGTCGGGGTAAGGCTGCGTACACGGGTAGGTTGTCACAGATTAAAATGTTTGTAAAAGTTATATATAATAGTTATTAGTAAATTTGTAAAAAATTTTTGTCAATTTATATTGTATATATGAAGTCCGGTTTTAAAATTATGTAAATTTTGGCGCAATAAAAAACGCAAAAACAATTTTGGAGACCAAAATGTGTCCGATTTCACGTGTCGCCTTCGGAGACACGAAGCTTCAACCTAGTAGTAATGCTTATAACTTATAATATACAAAAACTTAAAGAAGAATATACAAATTAAAATTATACCTGAATTTATACAATATGTAATGGTCCAAAAAAAAAAAAAACTACTAAAAAACTAACATAAAAATACTATTTACAATTTAGTAGTTCTGTTCCCACTCCTTATGTTGACCTAATTTAGACCATTCGGGCCTCCTGAATGTAGGTCAAAATTTCAATTAAGAAAAACTCAAAAACTATTGGTCTGAAAATTATGAAACTTTAGGGAAAGTTCAGTGTCAGTAGGTCTAATATATATCTTTATTACAAAACAAAGGTCACCTCTTACTTTCCTAGAAATAATTAATTTTGAATATAATTTTTATATAATTTTTTAAAAGTGTCAAAATTTTGTCAAAACTTAATTTATTTAGGTAACCAAAAATGCAGAATCTTTTTAAATAGTAAATACCACAATTTGGCTTTTAAAATTTTGACCCACTTTTAATTTTCAGGGTGCCCGAATGTAGGTCAAAAGGTCAACACAGGATATCTCCGAAACTACTTATCGGAAAAATCTAAAACTAAGAACGAGTAAAGAAGACCTAATAACTAGTTATATACTGCAATAAAATTTACGCCTTACCGATTTACTTTTAAAGTTATAGGCCTTTCAAATTACTCGTTTTTTAAAATTGTCTTTAAAATGTTCAAATTTAAACCTTTTTCAAATTTTCAAACGGCTCCGCACTCGTCACGCTGGTGTCCTGGCGTATCCGCTGTCGAAATTTGTCCAGTGGCCCCGGGTCACTGACCTCGTGGCCACGTGGTTTTTGTTGTTTTTGTGTTTTTTCCGCGCGCCTGCGCGGAAAAAATCGGGAATGCCGACCAACGTGTAGAGCCCTTGGAGACCCTCCAAACTGCAGTTAAAAAACTGCAGGTCGTTGCTGTAGATTTTGAGAAAATCCACTTTTAAAGTTTTATTTTTCACAAAAAATCACTGTTTTCAAAATAACTCCTGATACACTTCACTTAGCGCGACGCAAACAACACTGTCGTGTGCGCTGTCACTTTCCGCTTGTTTTGATGTATCACAAGATACCAAAAAGCAAAATTTTCTAATTTTTACGAATTTTCTCGTGCGTATCACTATGAATTCGTGGCGCTCTCGAGTGCGGACGGAGCGGGACGGTTGGTTAGGTTAGGTTAGGTTAGGTTAGGTTAGGTTAGGTTAGGTTAGGTTAGGTTAGGTTAGGTTAGGTTAGGTTAGGTTAGGTTAGGTTAGGTTAGGTTAGGTTAGGTTAGGTTAGGTTAGGTTAGGTTAGGTTAGGTTAGGTTAGGTTAGGTTAGGTTAGGTTAGGTTAGGTTGGAGGTCTGACCCGATGTATTAACTGCCTTAGCGATCAGCCTATGAGAGCTACAGCGAAGTTCAATACATCGTAAGTTGCGGATTCACGAGGCGCACACATCTGTGAAAACGGTGTGTCGCTGAGTGTTTTGCGGACCAAGATATAGCATAAAGAAGCGGAAAGTTACAAGTCGGGATTTTTTGATTGAAAAACGGTTTGTTTACCTTTTTCAATCGAAAAAAAGTCGGCTTTGCGGCTATCGTTCTACGCACTTTCTTGTGTTAGGACATAGCGGCAATAATCAATTTTTGCGTAGGCTAGGTCCGGTTGCTTTTCCTATCAGGGTTTGGAAGTAATCGGATTTTTAGTGATTTTAGTTAAAATTATAGAAAAAAATTTGCACAAAAAAGTCGGCAAAGTTCGTGAGCAAATATCTAGGTTGTGGTTTACCCCTACGGTCTTAGTAGGGGTGCCAGGGGATAGAAGACTTCATCCCCTATTAGTTGTTATTTTCGGCACCCCGCTACGTTAACGGGAAGTCAGAAAAAAAAAAATTTTCAAAAAGTGTCCTGAGGGACCGGATTGCTATTCGGTTTTTTAGGCGCTTTTTGAAATTTGTATGGGATTTCTCCAAGCCGACTCTCCCTTGACCGTTTTCTAACCAAACTCTGTTTGGGGTGATAACTTCGGCTGGGGTGGTCGGATTTGGTCCAAATTTGGCAGGGACGTTGGCGGGGCCAGAATGGCCACGTCTGAAGAGGGGGGAGGTTTCCTCCGCAAGCGGGATAAAAGATTTTTAAGCTCTTCCTCCGAATCCGAGGAAGAAGGCCTCACAGAGGCTATCGAGATGACTTCCCAGCCCCAGAAAAGGGGGCATGTGGACCAGGTGGATGACCCAAAGCCCGATAATGGGCCTAAGGTTGGATCAGCCCGGAGGGGCAAGCCCAAGGGGGCCTACGCGGGGATGGCGTTGGCAAGAGCTAAGCTCCGAGGTTCGGAGACTTACCTCAGCTCCGACACTGACGTCGCCGCCGGCCCCTCCTCGTATAGGAAGGACTTCCCGGAGCTCCGCTCCAAGGGAACAATGGGGAGAGGGAGTGGGGGAACTACCTCCCCACCACGAAAGATGTTGACGCCCCCGTCGGAGGTTCTCCTCTCTGACCCGGTGGAGGCTGCCAAACAAGCGGCAGTTGAAATAATGGAGGGGGCCCGCAAGTCGGGCAACCTGAAGGGTGAGGTGTGGGGCACCATGAACCGGGCCTGCCGCACCATACTAAGTGCCATGGAGGAACTTGACGCCTCCAGGTCAGAGAGCGAGGAGATCCGCATCCTGAAGGCGGACAACAAGAGAATGCGGGAACAACTCGCTCTCTGCACAGCGGAACTCAAGGCCCTGAGAGTTGCCTTCTCAGAGCGCCAGGCCCCGGCCCCGCAGCCGGTGCGTGAGACCCCGGCCCCTAGGGCCCCCCCGCCGACACAATCCGCCGCTGCGGAGTTAGCAGAACTGCTGGACAGCATGAAGCGCGACTTGACGGTCTCCCTCGGTAACATGCTTAATGCTAGAATCGAGGAGATTGCCAGTCGCCTTCCTCCAGCACCAATAATCCGCCCCCCGCTAGCGGCGGATAAAAAGAAGAAGGCCCCACCGGCCTCAACGAGAGAAGTTGCCTCCGAGCCCGAGAGCAGGGCCAGGCTCGGGGATGGCAGGCCGAAAAGGGCCGCAAAAAAAGCGGCCCCGGCGGCCCAGGAAACCACTGCCCCGGCAGCCAAGACTGTCCCGGCAGCCAAGCCTGCCCCAGCAGCCAGGCCTGCCCCGGCAAGCAAGCCTGCCCCAGCAGTGGAGACTGCACCTGTGCCCCCGGGCGAGACATGGGCCCAAGTAGCAGGAAAAAAGAAGAGGAAGGGAAAGGGAAAGGCTACGGCCACTCCCCCACCCCCCCCGCCGCCCAAGAAGAAAGCGGCACCAAAGAAGAAGGGTAAGGGTCTGGAAGTCCCCAAGACGGCAGCGGTGGTAATCACCATGCGGAAAGATATTACCAACGACACCACGCTGCAGGCAGTCATGTCCAAGGCCATTAATGGCATAAGCTTGGAGGAGATAGGCCTGCAGCATGTCAGGGTCAGGAACTCGGTGACGGGGGGCCGAGTCATCGAGGTCCCTGGTACAGATAGCGGAAGGGCGGCGGACAGCCTCGCAGCAAAGCTGCAGGTCCTCGTGGGCGACGTTGCCCATGTAAGCCGCCCTGAAAAGATGGCCGCTATCGAGGTCGCCGGCCTAGACGAGTCGGCGACAAGGGAGACCCTGGCGGCTGCCATCGCCAAGGCGGGGGGATGCGCCGAGGCGCACATTAAGGTGGGGGGTATTCGCCCTACATACTATAATGGTAGTGGGGTGGCCCTCGTGCAATGCCCGGTGGGAATTGCAAAAGCCCTCCTCAAGCGTGGTCAGATCCTGGTAGGCTGGTCGTCGGCCAGGATTAACTCCGTCGGACCAGCACCCATGCGGTGCTACAAATGCATGGGTGTCGGCCACGCGCGCGAGTTGTGCCCCTCAAAAGTGGACCGGGGCCAGATGTGTTACCGGTGCGGCGCAGAGGGGCACAAAGCAGCCGAATGCTGGGAGGAAAAAGTATGGTGCGCAGTATGCCACCATGCAGGCCTCCCAGCCGACCACGTAATGAGGGGACCGAAATGCTCCCCACCGGAGACAAAGGGAAGAGAGGCGAGGCCGAGACCCACTCGCCCCACCCGACCCCCTCCAGCCGAAACAGCCGCCAGCCGGCACCAAGAGGACAACCGTATGGACGTCTAAATGCCAGCACACCAGCATCTAGACTTGCTGCAGATAAACGCCAACCACTCCGCCAGAGCTCAGGATCTGCTCATGCAGGCCATGGCGGAGTGGGCAATTGGCGTTACGGTTGTAGTGGAGCCCTACTTCATCCCCCCCCAACCTAATTGGGTAGGGGATACCGACGGAGTAGTGGCGATCGTGGTGCCGGCGATGGGGGACCTCCCCCCCTTATCAAGGATCGAGGGTGGCCCAGGATTCGTGGCGGCCAGATGGGGGAACGACACGGTGCTGGTGGCCGTGTACTTCTCCCCCAATAGGCCGCTTCGGGAGTTCGAGACGTTCCTGGGGATCTTAGGGGGGGTGGTCCGGAGGGCTGCCCCGAGGCAGGTTATGGTCCTGGGGGACCTCAACGCCAAAAGTTCGGCATGGGGTTCCCCCATTACGGACCATAGGGGTATGGCTCTTGGGGATTGGGTGATGGCAACGGGACTCGTGGTCCTAAACCGGGGCACCGCGAATACCTGCGTGCGGCGGCAAGGGGGGTCAATCGTGGACGTCACGTTCGCGACCCCTGCCATAGCTGCACGCGTCACGGATTGGCGCGTCCTGGAGGATGTGGAGACCCTCTCAGATCACCTGTACATCAGGATGAGGGTCTTCACAGCGGGGGTTCCACCGTCGCCCATCACGGGCAGAGCCAGGAGGGGGCGAAAGTTCCCAAAGTGGTCCCTGGTCCATTTGGACAGGGACAAGGCGAACGAGGCGGCCATGGTGGAGGCGTGGTGTGCTGCCCCACCCGTCACCCTCGGAGCTGAGGAAAGGGCGGCACAGTTCCGAGTCGCACTACAGACGGTGTGCGACGCGGCCATGCCTCGGGTCGGTCGCCTGTTCGCCCGCAAGAGAGTATACTGGTGGTCCGCTGAAATTGCGGCCCTGCGGTCCACCAGTAACAGTGCCCGCCGCGCCTACCAACACTGTAGGCGCAGGCGGCACAGTGCGGAAGAGGAGGAAGGGCTCCACAGGGCCCTCAAAGAGGCTAAGGGGGCCCTCCAGGTTGCGATCGCCAAGGCCAAGGACGAAGCTCGCGAGTCGTTCTTGGCTACCCTGGACAGGGACCCATGGGGGCGGCCGTACAAGGTGGTGCGCAACAAAATGCGCAGCGCTCCCCCCATGGACTCCCTGGAGCCCGAACTCCTCCAGAGGGTAGTCGAGGGGCTATTTCCGCCAGCCCCCTTGATCTCTCCCCCGTCGATGGTCGACCCCAGAACGGAGTCGGAGGCCGAGCTCGTCGTTGCACCAATAAGTGACGACGAGTTCGAGCGTGTGATAGACCGACTCCGGGGCTGCAAAAAAGCCCCCGGCCCGGACGGCGTTCCCGGTCGCGTCCTCGCAGTCGCCCTGGAACACCTTGGGGACCGACTCAGGCACGTCATGGATGACTGCCTGAGAGAGGGAAGGTTCCCGAGGGTGTGGAAGGAGGGGCGACTATGCCTCCTCCGTAAAGAGGGTCGGCCACAGGATTGCCCGTCCGCCTATCGCCCCATAGTGCTGCTGGATGAGGCCGGAAAAGCGTTTGAACGCATCCTGGCCTCCCGGATCCTGCAGCACCTGGAGACCGCCGGCCCGAACGTCTCTGATAGACAATTCGGGTTCCGGGAAGGGCGGTCCACGCTCGACGCGCTGAAGTCACTGAAGGACTTTTGTGACTACGCGTCGAGCAGGGGTGAGGGTGTCATTGCGGTGTCACTAGACATCGCAAACGCATTTGGCACCCTCCCCTATGGGGTGATCAGTGAGGCACTTCGATACCATGAGGTGCCTCACTACCTAAGGCGAATTGTTGAGCACTACCTAACCGAGAGGGTAGTGCTCTGGGAAAACAAGGACGGGCAACAGGGGGAGAGACAGATGGCCTGCGGCGTGCCCCAGGGTTCCGTGCTCGGTCCACTTTTATGGAACCTGGGGTACGACTGGGCAATCCGGGGGGAGCTGCTTCCGCGCACACTCGTCGTCTGCTACGCGGACGACACAATGGTGGCTGTGCGCGGGAGCGACAAGCGGGAAACCTCCCGGAGGGCGGAAGTGGCGGCCGAGCTGGCGATTGAACGGATCACCAGGCTCGGCCTAAAGGTGAGCCTCCCGAAGACTGAGGCTATAGTCTTCGGGGGGCGCGGGTGGAATCTGCCCGCGAATGCGGCGCTCACCCTGGAGGGTGGAGCGGTCCAAATAAAGCCCCACATTAAATATCTGGGGCTCATATTGGACCGCAAGTGGGATTTCGGGGAGCATTTCTCGAGGTTAGCTCCCCGAATCGTGGGCGCCGCATCGGCGCTGGGCAGACTTCTGCCCAATATAGGAGGGCCGGACTCCTTGTGCCGCCGGCTATATGCCGGCGTGACAAGGAGCATGGCCCTCTATGGGGCCCCAATATGGGCGGACAAGCTGTCCGCCCGAAATAGGGCCCTGCTGCGGAGGCCACAACGGGTCGTGGCCCTCAGGATGGTGAGGGCCTATATGACGGTGGCCCATGCAGCGGCCTGCCTCCTCGCGTGCACCCCCCCATGGGAGCTAGACGCAGAGGTGCACGCAGAGACCTACCAACGTAGGTCCAGGGTCCGGACAACAGGTGAACGCCCGGACCCCGAGGAGGTGGCAGCCTCCCGTCGCGCGACGGAGCGCCGACTGCGGGACCGATGGAAGGCCCAACTGGAGGTCGCCCCTTATGGTCTCCGTACCATAGAGGCGATCCTCCCAACGGCCGACCTTTGGCTGAAGAGGGCAGTCGGCGCGACGTCGTACCGGCTCGTGCAGGTACTGACCGGGCATGGGTGCTTCGGTCACTACCTGCACAGAATCGGAAGAGAGCCGGCCCCGCTGTGCCATGAGTGCGGAAGTCCCGACGACACCGCGCAGCACACCCTTGAGGTGTGCAGTCGTTGGGACGCGGAGCGTGGCCTCATGGCACGCACCATTCAGCGGGTGGACCTCTCGCTCCAAAGCATTGTTGAAGCAATGCTGAGCAACGAGAGGTCCTGGGAGGCGGTGGTCTCCTTCTGCGAAACAGTCATTTCGCAAAAGGAGACCGCGGAGCGGGAGCGCGAGGAAGATCCTCTCGCGCATCCCCTCCGGCGCAGACGGCTTGGGTTGAGAAGGCGGCGTTTCGCCGCCAGACTCAACCCATAGTGGCTGCAGGTGGAGGATGGGAGTCCTCTGCCCGCGATGATCAGCCACTGAGCGGTCTGGGAGAGGGCCAAGCGTGCTCGCCCTTCTCCCCTTCGGCGCGGGAAGCCCCGGCAACGGCTGGGGTGCCACCGGTGGACATCGTGGACTATGCCTTCGCGGGTTCCACGGTGTCCAACAAAACCGGCCAGAGGGCACGTCCGGGTGGTTGTTAGTGGGTAGCACTCCCTACCTCTCCTCACTCTGAGGAGGGAGAGGCGATGTGTAGTCCCACATAACCCTCCGACACTCCCATGTTCGGAGGGTATGCGTAACGCATTTTCCACCTGGTCAACAAAAAAAAAAAAAAAAAAAAAAAAAGGTTAGGTTAGCTTAGGTTTTTTTTTTTTTTTTTTTTTTTTTTTTCCTGTCCGGGCGCAGAGGCCCGGCCTGCGAGCTAATGTTTCCCCTGATGTTTGTTCAGAGCCTTTATTTTCTTAATTCTGATTTTACAAATTTTATTCTTATATTCTAGGGTATCAAAAACTGTTTATTTATTATATAGTCGTTTCCAGTAATATCATCCAGACTTAACATTATATCTTATATCTACTGTCTTTTTTATTTTTATTTATTTCTTACATTTATGTTTTTCTTATATATACTTATTATATATTTAACATATTTTGCTTATCCTTTCCTTATTTATATTCGTGGGTACTATTCTAAGATAACAATATATTTTACTAATTACATTCTCTACGGGACTTACTAACTATTAGCTTACACAGATATGAACTTAACAATGTATTGTATATATATATATAGATCAGCTTTATTTACCTTTTCTTATTTGATAATGTTCTTATATATGCTTATTATATATAAAACAACATACTTATCTACCTATTCTTATTTCTACATATTACTTTATTACATATCCTAATACAAAAATCTATGAATATACATCTACTTTCTTTGTTCCTAATTATAACATGTAAATTTTCTTTGATTAGGGTAGTGTCAAGTTTTTGCTCAAGTTCATACCTCGCTAGGCCATACATAGGACATTCTAACAGGACGTGTTGAACCGTCTCTTCTTTATCCGGGTCACATGGGCACGATGGGTTCTCCTTACACTTGAACCGGTACAAGTATTCTGAGAACCCACCGTGCCCCGTTAACACCTGGGTCAGCAGATTAGATATTAGCATCTTTCTGACTATTTGGTGGGCCTCTATTGCGTCAGGAAAAAACATCTTGGTGACGGCCGCTTTGTCTTCCGATTTGTATCTCCGGTTCCATACGTCAAGCGAATCCTTACGGATTTGTCGCTTGACGTATGAGATCGGACACGCATCGTAATCGGGCTTTCGCTTTAGATTGAGTGCAGCATTCTTGGCTAACTCGTCGGCTCTTTCGTTTCCGTCCATCCCAGCGTGTGCTTTAATCCAAAATAGTGATACAATTTTATTTTGGAGTCGAATCTTTTCAATATTCCGTCTTATTTCTGTCGCTAGGGGATGAACGGAGCCGTGATTAGTCACTGTCTCCAGAGCCGCACGCGAGTCGCTGTATATGCCGTAACTGGCTTCGTGGCGCTTTAAGATCTCCCGTGTGGCTCGACATATGGCGTATAGTTCCGCCTGATAGACTGTGCAGTGGGATGGCAGCTTAAGTTTGAGGGATTTGATCTCCGCCGCGCTATTCCATAAGGATAGCGCCGCGCCGACCTTGTCCTCAATCCTGCTACCATCCGTGAAAATACGGACTGCCTGCTGGTTGTGATGTTCCACATCCTGTTGGTCTATCAGGTTTGTGAACTCCAAGCTCACATGCCTTGCCGGGTGCGGGTTCGAACTAAACGCCACTCTAGACTCTACCTCCCTGTCCCCCAGGAACGGCTTGGGAACTCCACGTCTGGTTTCGTAAAGGGCTGCCGCCTCACGGATCCTGATGTCCAGCGGCAGAATCCCAGCCAGTAATAGAGCCGAATTTAGGGAGACAGTTCGGTAGGCCTTTGTAAGCTTCTGAGCAAAAACCCTTTGGACAGCGTTAAGTTGCTTTTTCACCTTGTGTTTTTCCGTCACACCTGCCCAGGCGCTGGCTGCATACATCATGACTGGCTCCACTGTTGCCCTATAGATGATTCGGATCACCTCCGGGTGCAGACCCCAGCTGACCCTGGCGGCTCTCGACAATTGCTTATAAAAGTTCAACGCTTTGATGCAGGTGTTCGCAACGTGTTTGTTGAACGTAAGCTTATTGTCGATTGTGAGTCCCAGGATCTTGACGTCTTCTGACATGCCAATGTCGACCCCCCCCATGCTCAGTCGTGGTGTATCGAATTTAAGTTTACGCGTGATGGTCATCGCACAAGTTTTGTGTGGCGCGAATTTGAGCTTGTTTTCGATACCCCACCCCTGAACATAGGCGAGGGCGGCATTGGCGCGCCTCTGCACCTCCAGTGCCGTATCTCCATCAAACAGCAGAACCACGTCGTCCGCGAAAGCCTGCACGTAGTCGCCCCGTTGCTGCAATCCCTTAAGAAGAGGGTCAAGAAGGAGGTTCCAAAGCATTGGACCGCCAATGGAACCTTGGACGCAACCCTTGTCTGTACGTTTTGTGTGTTCGAAAGCGGCGTATCTGACTCTGACGGTTCTATCCTCCAGGTAGCTGTCTATGATCCTTCTTAAGTTTACTGGGCACCCCGCTTCCGCCAGTCTCACCCTGATGGCCGGCCACCACGCGCTATCGAAGGCTCCCTCTATGTCCAATGATACCATGACTATCAGCTTCTTTTGGTCAAGTTTGTTGTGTATGCGTTGCATCAGATCATAGAGGGAGTCCTCGGTACTTTTTTGCGGCATGAACCCATATTGACAGGTGCTCATTTTTGGTTGCGATGCCGGCAATTATACGCCGGCATCTTGAAGAGCATGGCCCTATACGGGGCCCCCATCTGGGCGGACTCCCTCCAAAGGAGGGAGAACGCAACCGCGATCCGCAGGCCCCAGAGGGCTATCGCGCAGCGGGTGGCGAGGGCCTACCGCTCGGTGGGCTTCGCGGCGGCGTGCGCTCTGGCGGGTACCCCTCCTTGGGAGCTCGAGGCGTGGGTGCTCGCCAGAGTGTACGAGTGGACGGCGGGACGCAGGGCGCTCGGAGAGCACCCTACCCGAGAAGAGCGGGAAGCCGTCCGGCGAGAGGCGAGGGACGCGATCGTCCACCATTGGACGGAGGACCTCGCCTCCGCCACCTTCGGCCGCCGAACGCTGGACGCTCTAGGTCCAGTCCTGCAAGACTGGCTGGGGCGGTCCCATGGTGCCCTCTCTTTCCGTCTGGTGCAGGTTTTGTCCGGGCATGGTTGCTTCGGATCATGCCTGCACCGGATAGGAAGAGAGGAGACCCCGTCGTGCCATGAATGTGGCGCGGCAGAGGACACGGCGCAGCACACCCTCAAAGTGTGTCCGTCGTGGTCCGAACCTCGCCGCGACATGGTAGCGGTGGTTGGTCAGGACCTCTCGCTTCCAGGCGTGGTCTTATCCATGCTGGGAAGCGAGGAGGCCTGGACAGCCGTAGCCTCCTTTTGTGAGGACGTAATGTCCCAAAAGGAGGCAGCGGAGCGCGCGCGGGAGGATGACCCCCTCGCAGCACCGCTCCGCAGGCGAAGAAGGGGTGGGAGAAGGCGTTTGTACGACAACCGCCTTCCCCCTCCTGGTGGAGGATAGCGGGAGACAGGCGCGGGGGCGTCTTCTCCTGCATTGCAGATCCTCCATCTCCGCCGGGCGGGGATGGCCGAGCATTCACGGTCATTCCCGGGCCTCTCCCTTTAGGGAGGGGCGTGTGGGCCCCGCTGTAAAGGCGGGCGGTCGTCGGCGGGGGACTGGAAGAAAGCCAGTTTCCCAGTCCTCCTCCACGCAGACGATGCTGGAATTCCGCTGGGTTGTTTAGTGGGTATACCGGTCCTTTATAGACCGGGGAGTCCCACATACCCCCCCCATCCCCCAATGGGGGGGCATGCGTAACGCATTTTTCCCAGCGCAAAAAAAAAAAAAAAAAAAAAAAAAAAAAGGTTAGGTTAGGTTAGGTTAGGTTAGGTTAGGTCGGGGAACCCCCCACAGTGCTTGCTTCCACGTAGCGTTCCCCGGGCAACGACCTGGTCCTGTCACCGTAACGGAGTGGCAGGCCAGTGATCGGCGAAAGTGCACTGTGCGTTGAAGACTTTTTTTTTTTTTTTTTTTTTGCGGACTCTTCAACACTTGCGGCGGCTATGCCTAAGCTACCATCGCGGGACGCCTCCGGGCGGTTCTTAAAAGGCCCTTGTCAGGGCCAACCAAAAGGCCCTTCTCAGGGCCAACCAAAAGGCCCTTCTCAGGGCCAACCAAAAGGCCCTTCTCAGGGCCAACCAAAAGGCCCTTCTCAGGTCCAAACCAAAGGCCCTTCTCAGGGCCAAACCAAAGGCCCTTCTCAGGGCCAACCAAAAGGCCCTTCTCAGGGCCAACCAAAAGGCCCTTCTCAGGGCCAAACCAAAGGCCCTTCTCAGGGCCAAACCAAAGGCCCTTCTCAGGGCCAAACCAAAGGCCCTTCTCAGGGCCAAACCAAAGGCCCTTCTCAGGGCCACGCCGGCGATGCCAGTATGGCGTCGGAGGTTTGCCGCCCATCACCGGGTAGCATGTTCCGCAGGCTGTCGGTCGACGTGTTGTCGGACTCCGACAACGAGTCGCTCGTTCCAGAGTCGGACGGAAGTTCGGCGATGGAAGCCGAAAGTCGCTTTCAAAAGCGGAAGCGATCCTTCCTGAAGGACGGCGGCGAAGGCTCCTCGGACTCCACGAGGAGTGCTAAGCCAAAAAAGAAGGCGAAGGCCAAAAAGCCTTCCACTGTGGTGGACACCCACGACGTGGGTCTGGCGGACGCCCAACGTCAGTTGGACCTCGCACGAAGGGCTCAGTTCCAGGAAGACCTGGAAGAGAGGGTCGCCGCGAAGGAGATGCAGGCGCAGGCCGCCCGGGCTAAGTCCGGGTACGGTGCGTCTAGCGTCTTATACGCGGACCACTCGCTGGCCGAGCTGGAGCGCATGGCGCAGGAGGACGAAGAGGAGATCAGGGTGGTCGCCTCTAAGTCCTCCAATCTAAAAGGGACATTCCAAAAGTCCCTTAAATGCAGGGCCGCCAGCATGGGTGGCATCGTCCGGGAGCTGGTGCAACGCACAGCCACCGACGAGACGCGGCAACTGCAGGCGAAGTTAGATCGCCTGCAGTCGGAGGTCAGCCAGCTGCATAAGAAGCTGGCTGAGGTCACGGCCCAGCCAACCCAAGCTGAGCCGAGACCTGCGGTGGAGGGCCCTTCCTCCTCTTCCAACCTTGAGGATGTCATCCGCAAGGTTGTGATGGAGGAAAGGGCATTTACGAGAGCCTGCCTCGCTGGCATCGAGGACAGGCTCTTGCCCGAAAAGCGCCTCCGACCGCCCCTCGCGGCGGACAAGAGGCCGTGCGAGCCTGGGCCATCCTCCCAAAGGGAGGACGCCCTTCTCCCTTCCACCACCCCGTCCACCCAGCCGTGGACGAAGGTGGTCAAAAAGGGGAAGGGCAAGGCCAAGAAGGCGAGAGCGGCCGCCGCCCCTGCCTCCCCAGCCAACATCTCCCCTCCCTGCCCGTCCCAGACGACCGGCAAGGGGAAGGGGAAGGGGAAGGGGCAAAAGTCGGCCCCTAAGCCCGCCACCGCTGCTCCGGCAGCTAAAAGGGCCCCTGCCGGTGGGAGAAAAACCCTAGTTTCTCCCAAAACCGCGGCCGTCGTGGTGACGCTCACCGCGGAGGCTGCGGAGCGTGGTGAGACGTACGAGTCCGTGCTGAAACGGGCTCGTACCAACGCCGATCCCACCAAGTTGGGAATCGGCGCCATCACGTGCCGCCAGACCCAAGCCGGGGCTCGTATTTTCGAGTTCCCGGGGGCCCAGGGCGGCACCAACGCTGACCTCTTCGCAACGAAGTTGCAAGAGGTCATCGCGGACGCGGCCAAGGTGGTAAGGCCCGTCAAGTCGGCGGCCCTCGAGGTGACCAATCTGGACGATTCGGTCACCAAAGAGGAGGTCGTGGCGGCGCTCGCAGCAATAGGGGGCTGCAACACCGCAGCGGTACAGGGTCGGGCTATCAGGCCCGGCCGCGGCGGCATGGGCACAATCCGCCTGGAGTGCCCGGTCACCGCAGCTAAGGCCGTCCTTGCCAAGGGACGGCTTGCCGTCGGGTTTGGGTCGTGTGTGGTCCGAGCACTTGGTGAGCAGCCTTTGCGCTGCTACAAGTGCTTCGGAATCGGCCACACACGGGCCCTCTGTCCGTCCAAGGTGGACAGGTCGGACGCCTGTTACCGCTGCGGTAAGGAGGGGCACATGTCCGCCTCCTGCACGGCCGCCAAGCCGCACTGCGCGGTGTGCGCCGCCAGTGGCCGCCCGGCGGACCACGTGATGAGGGGGAGGAACTGCAATCCTCCCCCAAAGAAGGGCAAAGCGCAGGCGCCGTCCCAGCCTGCCGCTACCACCGTCGTCCCTGAGGCTGGGACCTCGGTGGCCGACGAGGGGGGTGCGATGTCCAAATGATGGATAGGTCCGGACATCGCATCCTACAGGCGAATACTAACCACTGTAAAGCAGCCCAGGACCTGCTGATGCAGGCCCTGGCTGAGTGGTTAGTAGACGTTGCGGTGGTCGCCGAGCCGTACTCTGTCCCTGGCCGTTGGCTGGGTGATCGGGACGGCTCGGTGGCGTTGGTGTCGCGGTCTTCCACGGACTCCCCTCCCCTCTCGCTCTTAGAGAGGGGACCGGGATACGTGGCCGCCGCGTGGGGAGAAATAGCCCTGGTGGGGGTCTATTTCTCCCCTAACCGCCCTTTACAGGACTTCGAGGATTTTCTCGAAGTCCTGACCGCAGTAGTCGGTAGGGCGGCGCCGCGCCAGGTCGCCGTATTGGGCGACCTGAACGCCAAGTCGGCGGCCTGGGGCAACCGGGCCGCCTCTTGCAACGTCCGCGGGCGGGCCGTCGAATTTTGGGCGGCCTCGTCGGGCGTGTCCCTCCTAAATAGAGGGACGGCCCACACGTGTGTGCGGCAACGGGGAGGGACGGTGGTGGACGTGTCGTTCGCCACCCCCGCACTTGCCGCCCGCGTCGTCGGCTGGCGGGTGGAAACGGTGGAGACCTTGTCGGACCACCGATACGTGCGGTTCGACATCGTCTCCACCCAGAGCCCCCGGGGGATGGCCCGCTCGGGCCAGTCCCCCTTTCCACGGTGGGCTCAGATCCACCTGGACCGAGGGGCGGCCAAGGAGGCGGCGTTCGTCCAGGACTGGCTCACGCCTCCTATCAATGTCCTGGACGTCGACGCCTCGGCGGTCCGACTGCGGGAGTCCCTGACCGAGGTGTGCAACTCCAGCATGCCTCGGTCTCGCCGCCCACCTCCCCGACGCGCCGTCTATTGGTGGTCGGAGGAGCTGGCGGGGCTCCGGGCCGCCTGCGTGGTGGCCAGGAGGGCCTACACGCGGAGTCGACGGCGGAACGTGCGGGACGCGTCGAACGAGGACCTTCTCTACGCCTCGTACGTAGAGGCAAAGAAGGTCCTCAAGGCGGCTATGTTTGCCGCCGACGACGCGGCGAGGGCCGAAATGCTAGAGGGTCTCGACAGAGACCCGTACGGGAGACCGTATAAGGCGGCGCGGAATAAACTGCGCCCCTTCGGTCCCCCGCTAGCAGAGACCCTCGAGCCGGCGTTGCTGGATGGGGTGGTTCGGTCCTTGTTTCCAACAGGGACCAACTTCACCCCTCCAGTGATGGACCCCCCGCGGGAGGCGGCTCCGCCGGCGGAGGAGGTCCCTCCGGTCACGGGGGCGGAGTTTGGCGCGGCGACGCTTCGCCTCCGCGCCAAGAAAACCGCCCCCGGGCCGGACGGCGTCCCCGCAAGGGTGGTGGCCATTGCGGCCACCCAAATGGCGGACAGGTTTCGGGACCTCTTCAGCGCGTGTTTCACGGCTGGGAGGTTCCCGAAAGCCTGGAAGGAGGGGCAACTGTGCCTCCTCCGTAAGGAGAGACGACCGGCAGACTCCCCCTCGGCATACCGACCCATCGTTCTGCTCGATGAGGTCGGTAAACTGTTCGAGGGGATCGTCGCCGGTCGGCTGAATGGCCTCCTGCGGGGGGTTGGGCCGAACCTGTCGGACGCCCAATTCGGTTTCCGAGTTGGGCGTTCGACAGTGGACGCGCTGGCCCGGCTGAAGGGCCAGGTGAGGGAGGCCGTGGAGTCTGGGGACGGAGTGTTGGCTGTGTCATTTGACATAGCCAACGCGTTCAATTCCGTCCCCCACTCCACGATCTTGGAGGCACTCCGGTACCACGGAGTGCCTTCATACTTGCGGGCCCTCTTGGCCAGCTACTTGGAGGACCGAGCGGTCCTCCTCGTAGACAAGGCTGGCCAAGTCCGGAGGTACGGCGCGGAGTCTGGTGTTCCACAGGGGTCGGTCCTAGGACCACTCCTGTGGAACATCGGCTTCGACTGGCTCCTGCGGGGATCCCTCCTCCCGGGCACGAGTGTCATCTGCTACGCGGATGACACTCTCCTCACTGCCCGGGGGAGGGATTTTAGGGAGGCGGCCAGTTTGGCCTCGGCCGGCGGATCCTTGGTCGCGGAAAGGATCCGCCGCCTCGGGTTGGGGGTTGCGCTGCACAAGACCGAGGCCGTGTTCTTCCACGGGCCTCGGCAGCGCATCCCTCTTGACGCCCACATTGTCGTGGAGGGCGTCAGGATCGGGGTGAGGACCCAGATGAAATATCTGGGCCTCACCCTGGACAGCAGGTGGCGCTTCGGCCCGCATTTCAGCGGGTTGTCAGCGCGCCTGCTGAAGGCGGCGAACGCCCTCTCGTGGCTCCTCCCAAACCTGGGAGGGCCGAAGGCGAGATGCCGGCATTTGTATGCCGGCATCTTGAAGAGCATGGCCCTTTACGGGGCCCCCATCTGGGCGGACTCCCTCCACAGGAGGGAGAATGCGACCGCCATCCGCAGGCCCCAAAGGGCCATTGCACTGCGGGTGGCGAGAGCCTACCGCTCGGTGGGCTTTGCGGTAGCGTGCGCTCTGGCCGGCACCCCGCCTTGGGAACTCGAGGCGTGGGTGCTCGCCAGAGTGTACGAGTGGACGGCGGGGCGCAGGGCGCTCGGGGAGTGCCCTGCCCCAGAAGAGCGGGAGGCCGTCCGCAGAGAGGCGAGGGACGCAACCGTCCAACATTGGACGGAGGCCCTCGCCACCGCAGCCTTTGGCCGCAGAACGTTGGACGCGCTCGGGCCAGTCCTGCAGGACTGGCTCGGGCGGTCCCACGGTTTCCTTTCTTTCCGTCTGGTGCAGGTGCTATCCGGGCATGGCGTCTTCGGATCGTGCCTGCATCGGATCGGAAGAGAGGAGACCCCGGCCTGCCACGATTGTGGCGCGGCGGTGGACACGGCGCAGCACACCCTGGAGGTGTGTGCGTCGTGGTCTGGGCCGCGCCGCCAATTGATGGCGGTGGTCGGGCAGGACCTCTCGCTGCCCAGCGTGGTTTTAGCCATGCTGGGAAGCGAGGAGTCCTGGGCTGCGGTGGCCTCCTTTTGCGAGGAAGTAATTTCGCAAAAGGAGGCGACGGAGCGGGCGCGGGAGGAAGACCCTCTCGCAGCGCCACTCCGCAGGCGACGAACGGGTCGGAGAAGGCGATTGCACGACAATCGTCTTCCCCCTCCTGGTGGAGGATAGCGGGAGACAGGCGCGGGGGCGTCTTCTCCCGCATTGCACGTATCCTCCACTTCCGCCGGGTGGGAATGACCGCGAGCACTCGCGGCTATTCTCGGGCCCCTCTCCCAGGGTGGGGAGGGGGGTGAAGGGCTCGCCGTAAAGGCGGGCGGTCGTCGGCGGGGGGCTGGATGGAAAGGCTGTGCCGGATTCCCAGTTCCCCTCCATATAGGCGATGCGGGAGTGCCGCTGGGTCGTTTAGTGGGTATACCGGTGGGGAGCACCGGGAGTCCCACATAACCCTTCCGTCCCCCGACGGGAGGGTATGCATAAAGCATTTTTCCCAGCGTCAAAAAAAAAAAAAAAAAAAAAAAAAAAAAAAAAAAAAAAAAAAAAAAAAAAAAAAAAAAAAGGTTAGGTTAGGTTAGGTTTGCGGTGGCCTCCTTTTGCGAGGAAGTAATTTCGCAAAAGGAGGCGACGGAGCGGGCGCGGGAGGAAGACCCTCTCGCAGCGCCACTCCGCAGGCGACGAACGGGTCGGAGAAGGCGATTGCACGACAATCGTCTTCCCCCTCCTGGTGGAGGATAGCGGGAGACAGGCGCGGGGGCGTCTTCTCCCGCATTGCACGTATCCTCCACTTCCGCCGGGTGGGAATGACCGCGAGCACTCGCGGTTATTCTCGGGCCCCTCTCCCAGGGTGGGGAGGGGGGTGAAGGGCTCGCCGTAAAGGCGGGCGGTCGTCGGCGGGGGGCTGGATGGAAAGGCTGTGCCGGATTCCCAGTTCCCCTCCATATAGGCGATGCGGGAGTGCCGCTGGGTCGTTTAGTGGGTATACCGGTGGGGAGCACCGGGAGTCCCACATAACCCTTCCGTCCCCCGACGGGAGGGTATGCATAAAGCATTTTTCCCAGCGTCAAAAAAAAAAAAAAAAAAAAAAAAAAAAAAAAAAAGGTTAGGTTAGGTTAGGTTAGGTTAGGTTAGGTTAGGTTAGGTTAGGTTAGGTTAGGTTAGGTTAGGTTAGGTTAGGTTTGCGGGCCCTCTTGACTTGCGGGCCCTCTTGGCCAGCTACTTGGAGGACAGAGCGGTCCTCCTCGTAGACAAGGCTGGCCAAGTCCGGAGGTACGGCGCGGAGTCTGGTGTTCCGCAGGGGTCGGTCCTAGGACCACTCCTGTGGAACATCGGCTTCGACTGGCTCCTGCGGGGATCCCTCCTCCCGGGCACGAGTGTCATCTGCTACGCGGATGACACTCTCCTCACTGCCCGGGGGAGGGATTTTAGGGAGGCGGCCAGTTTGGCCTCGGCTGGCGGATCCTTGGTCGCGGGAAGGATCCGCCGCCTCGGGTTGGGGGTTGCGCTGCACAAGACCGAGGCCGTGTTCTTCCACGGGCCTCGGCAGCGCATCCCTCTTGACGCCCACATCGTCGTGGAGGGCGTCAGGATCGGGGTGAGGACCCAGATGAAATATCTGGGCCTCACCCTGGACAGCAGGTGGCGCTTCGGCCCGCACTTCAGCGGGTTGTCAGCGCGCCTGCTGAAGGCGGCGAACGCCCTCTCGTGGCTCCTCCCAAACCTGGGAGGGCCGAAGGCGAGATGCCGGCATTTGTATGCCGGCATCTTGAAGAGCATGGCCCTTTACGGGGCCCCCATCTGGGCGGACTCCCTCCACAGGAGGGAGAATGCGACCGCCATCCGCAGGCCCCAAAGGGCCATTGCACTGCGGGTGGCGAGAGCCTACCGCTCGGTGGGCTTTGCGGTAGCGTGCGCTCTGGCCGGCACCCCGCCTTGGGAACTCGAGGCGTGGGTGCTCGCCAGAGTGTACGAGTGGACGGCGGGGCGTAGGGCGCTCGGGGAGTGCCCTGCCCCAGAAGAGCGGGAGGCCGTCCGCAGAGAGGCGAGGGACGCAACCGTCCAACATTGGACGGAGGCCCTCGCCACCGCAGCCTTTGGCCGCAGAACGTTGGACGCGCTCGGGCCAGTCCTGCAGGACTGGCTCGGGCGGTCCCACGGTTTCCTTTCTTTCCGTCTGGTGCAGGTGCTATCCGGGCATGGCGTCTTCGGATCGTGCCTGCATCGGATCGGAAGAGAGGAGACCCCGGCCTGCCACGATTGTGGCGCGGCGGTGGACACGGCGCAGCACACCCTGGAGGTGTGTGCGTCGTGGTCTGGGCCGCGCCGCCAATTGATGGCGGTGGTCGGGCAGGACCTCTCGCTGCCCAGCGTGGTTTTAGCCATGCTGGGAAGCGAGGAGTCCTGGGCTGCGGTGGCCTCCTTTTGCGAGGAAGTAATTTCGCAAAAGGAGGCGACGGAGCGGGCGCGGGAGGAAGACCCTCTCGCAGCGCCACTCCGCAGGCGACGAACGGGTCGGAGAAGGCGATTGCACGACAATCGTCTTCCCCCTCCTGGTGGAGGATAGCGGGAGACAGGCGCGGGGGCGTCTTCTCCCGCATTGCACGTATCCTCCACTTCCGCCGGGTGGGAATGACCGCGAGCACTCGCGGCTATTCTCGGGCCCCTCTCCTAGGGTGGGGAGGGGGGTGAAGGGCTCGCCGTAAAGGCGGGCGGTCGTCGGCGGGGGGCTGGATGGAAAGGCTGTGCCGGATTCCCAGTTCCCCTCCATATAGGCGATGCGGGAGTGCCGCTGGGTCGTTTAGTGGGTATACCGGTGGGGAGCACCGGGAGTCCCACATAACCCTTCCGTCCCCCGACGGGAGGGTATGCATAAAGCATTTTTCCCAGCGTCAAAAAAAAAAAAAAAAAAAAAAAAAAAAAAGGTTAGGTTAGGTTAGGTTAGGTTAGGTTAGGTTAGGTTAGGTTAGGTTAGGTTAGGTTAGGTTAGGTTAGGTTAGGTTGCCTTCGGGCGTTTCAAAAAAGGCCCTTCTAAGGGCCAACCAAACGGCCCTTCTCAGGGCCAACCAAAAGGCCCTTCTCAGGGCCAACCAAAAGGCCCTTCTCAGGGCCAACCAAAAGGCCCTTCTCAGGGCCAAACCAAAGGCTCTTCTCAGGGCCAAACCAAAGGCCCTTCTCAGGGCCACGCCGGCGATGCCAGTATGGCGTCGGAGGTTTGCCGCCCATCACCGGGTAGCATGTTCCGCAGGCTGTCAGTCGACGTGTTGTCGGACTCCGACAACGAGTCGCTCGTTCCAGAGTCGGACGGAAGTTCGGCGATGGAAGCCGAAAGTCGCTTTCAAAAGCGGAAGCGATCCTTCCTGAAGGACGGCGGCGAAGGCTCCTCGGACTCCACGAGGAGTGCTAAGCCAAAAAAGAAGGCGAAGGCCAAAAAGCCTTCCACTGTGGTGGACACCCACGACGTGGGTCTGGCGGACGCCCAACGTCAGTTGGACCTCGCACGAAGGGCTCAGTTCCAGGAAGACCTGGAAGAGAGGGTCGCCGCGAAGGAGATGCAGGCGCAGGCCGCCCGGGCTAAGTCCGGGTACGGTGCGTCTAGCGTCTTATACGCGGACCACTCGCTGGCCGAGCTGGAGCGCATGGCGCAGGAGGACGAAGAGGAGATCAGGGTGGTCGCCTCTAAGTCCTCCAATCTAAAAGGGACATTCCAAAAGTCCCTTAAATGCAGGGCCGCCAGCATGGGTGGCATCGTCCGGGAGCTGGTGCAACGCACAGCCACCGACGAGACGCGGCAACTGCAGGCGAAGTTAGATCGCCTGCAGTCGGAGGTCAGCCAGCTGCATAAGAAGCTGGCTGAGGTCACGGCCCAGCCAACTCAAGCTGAGCCGAGACCTGCAGTGGAGGGCCCTTCCTCCTCTTCCAACCTTGAGGATGTCATCCGCAAGGTTGTGATGGAGGAAAGGGCATTTACGAGAGCCTGCCTCGCTGGCATCGAGGACAGGCTCTTGCCCGAAAAGCGCCTCCGACCGCCCCTCGCGGCGGACAAGAGGCCGTGCGAGCCTGGGCCATCCTCCCAAAGGGAGGACGCCCTTCTCCCTTCCACCACCCCGTCCACCCAGCCGTGGACGAAGGTGGTCAAAAAGGGGAAGGGCAAGGCCAAGAAGGCGAGAGCGGCCGCCGCCCCTGCCTCCCCAGCCAACATCTCCCCTCCCTGCCCGTCCCAGACGACCGGCAAGGGGAAGGGGAAGGGGAAGGGGCAAAAGTCGGCCCCTAAGCCCGCCACCGCTGCTCCGGCAGCTAAAAGGGCCCCTGCCGGTGGGAGAAAAACCCTAGTTTCTCCCAAAACCGCGGCCGTCGTGGTGACGCTCACCGCGGAGGCTGCGGAGCGTGGTGAGACGTACGAGTCCGTGCTGAAACGGGCTCGTACCAACGCCGATCCCACCAAGTTGGGAATCGGCGCCATCACGTGCCGCCAGACCCAAGCCGGGGCTCGTATTTTCGAGTTCCCGGGGGCCCAGGGCGGCACCAACGCTGACCTCTTCGCAACGAAGTTGCAAGAGGTCATCGCGGACGCGGCCAAGGTGGTAAGGCCCGTCAAGTCGGCGGCCCTCGAGGTGACCAATCTGGACGATTCGGTCACCAAAGAGGAGGTCGTGGCGGCGCTCGCAGCAATAGGGGGCTGCAACACCGCAGCGGTACAGGGTCGGGCTATCAGGCCCGGCCGCGGCGGCATGGGCACAATCCGCCTGGAGTGCCCGGTCACCGCAGCTAAGGCCGTCCTTGCCAAGGGACGGCTTGCCGTCGGGTTTGGGTCGTGTGTGGTCCGAGCACTTGGTGAGCAGCCTTTGCGCTGCTACAAGTGCTTCGGAATCGGCCACACACGGGCCCTCTGTCCGTCCAAGGTGGACAGGTCGGACGCCTGTTACCGCTGCGGTAAGGAGGGGCACATGTCCGCCTCCTGCACGACCGCCAAGCCGCACTGCGCGGTGTGCGCCGCCAGTGGCCGCCCGGCGGACCACGTGATGAGGGGGAGGAACTGCAATCCTCCCCCAAAGAAGGGCAAAGCGCAGGCGCCGTCCCAGCCTGCCGCTACCACTGTCGTCCCTGAGGCTGGGACCTCGGTGGCCGACGAGGGGGGTGCGATGTCCAAATGATGGATAGGTCCGGACATCGCATCCTACAGGCGAATACTAACCACTGTAAAGCAGCCCAGGACCTGCTGATGCAGGCCCTGGCTGAGTGGTTAGTAGACGTTGCGGTGGTCGCCGAGCCGTACTCTGTCCCTGGCCGTTGGCTGGGTGATCGGGACGGCTCGGTGGCGTTGGTGTCGCGGTCTTCCACGGACTCCCCTCCCCTCTCGCTCTTAGAGAGGGGACCGGGATACGTGGCCGCCGCGTGGGGAGAAATAGCCCTGGTGGGGGTCTATTTCTCCCCTAACCGCCCTTTACAGGACTTCGAGGATTTTCTCGAAGTCCTGACTGCAGTAGTCGGTAGGGCGGCGCCGCGCCAGGTCGCCGTATTGGGCGACCTGAACGCCAAGTCGGCGGCCTGGGGCAACCGGGCCGCCTCTTGCAACGTCCGCGGGCGGGCCGTCGAATTTTGGGCGGCCTCGTCGGGCGTGTCCCTCCTAAATAGAGGGACGGCCCACACGTGTGTGCGGCAACGGGGAGGGACGGTGGTGGACGTGTCGTTCGCCACCCCCGCACTTGCCGCCCGCGTCGTCGGCTGGCGGGTGGAAACGGTGGAGACCTTGTCGGACCACCGATACGTGCGGTTCGACATCGTCTCCACCCAGAGCCCCCGGGGGATGGCCCGCTCGGGCCAGTCCCCCTTTCCACGGTGGGCTCAGATCCACCTGGACCGAGGGGCGGCCAAGGAGGCGGCGTTCGTCCAGGACTGGCTCACGCCTCCTATCAATGTCCTGGACGTCGACGCCTCGGCGGTCCGACTGCGGGAGTCCCTGACCGAGGTGTGCAACTCCAGCATGCCTCGGTCTCGCCGCCCACCTCCCCGACGCGCCGTCTATTGGTGGTCGGAGGAGCTGGCGGGGCTCCGGGCCGCCTGCGTGGTGGCCAGGAGGGCCTATACGCGGAGTCGACGGCGGAACGTGCGGGACGCGTCGAACGAGGACCTTCTCTACGCCTCGTACGTAGAGGCAAAGAAGGTCCTCAAGGCGGCTATGTTCGCCGCCGACGACGCGGCGAGGGCCGAAATGCTAGAGGGTCTCGACAGAGACCCGTACGGGAGACCGTATAAGGCGGCGCGGAATAAACTGCGCCCCTTCGGTCCCCCGCTAGCAGAGACCCTCGAGCCGGCGTTGCTGGATGGGGTGGTTCGGTCCTTGTTTCCAACAAGGACCAACTTCACCCCTCCAGTGATGGACCCCCCGCGGGAGGCGGCTCCGCCGGCGGAGGAGGTCCCTCCGGTCACGGGGGCGGAGTTTGGCGCGGCGACGCTTCGCCTCCGCGCCAAGAAAACCGCCCCCGGGCCGGACGGCGTCCCCGCAAGGGTGGTGGCCATTGCGGCCACCCAAATGGCGGACAGGTTTCGGGACCTCTTCAGCGCGTGTTTCACGGCTGGGAGGTTCCCGAAAACCTGGAAGGAGGGGCAACTGTGCCTCCTCCGTAAGGAGGGACGACCGGCAGACTCCCCCTCGGCATACCGACCCATCGTTCTGCTCGATGAGGTCGGTAAACTGTTCGAGGGGATCGTCGCCGGTCGGCTGAATGGCCTCCTGCGGGGGGTTGGGCCGAACCTGTCGGACGCCCAATTCGGTTTCCGAGTTGGGCGTTCGACAGTGGACGCGCTGGCCCGGCTGAAGGGCCAGGTGAGGGAGGCCGTGGAGTCTGGGGACGGAGTGTTGGCTGTGTCATTTGACATCGCCAACGCGTTCAATTCCGTCCCCCACTCCACGATCTTGGAGGCACTCCGGTACCACGGAGTGCCTTCATACTTGCGGGCCCTCTTGGCCAGCTACTTGGAGGACCGAGCGGTCCTCCTCGTAGACAAGGCTGGCCAAGTCCGGAGGTACGGCGCGGAGTCTGGTGTTCCGCAGGGGTCGGTCCTAGGACCACTCCTGTGGAACATCGGCTTCGACTGGCTCCTGCGGGGATCCCTCCTCCCGGGCACGAGTGTCATCTGCTATGCGGATGACACTCTCCTCACTGCCCGGGGGAGGGATTTTAGGGAGGCGGCCAGTTTGGCCTCGGCTGGCGGATCCTTGGTCGCGGGAAGGATCCGCCGCCTCGGGTTGGGGGTTGCGCTGCACAAGACCGAGGCCGTGTTCTTCCACGGGCCTCGGCAGCGCATCCCTCTTGACGCCCACATCGTCGTGGAGGGCGTCAGGATCGGGGTGAGGACCCAGATGAAATATCTGGGCCTCACCCTGGACAGCAGGTGGCGCTTCGGCCCGCACTTCAGCGGGTTGTCAGCGCGCCTGCTGAAGGCGGCGAACGCCCTCTCGTGGCTCCTCCCAAACCTGGGAGGGCCGAAGGCGAGATGCCGGCATTTGTATGCCGGCATCTTGAAGAGCATGGCCCTTTACGGGGCCCCCATCTGGGCGGACTCCCTCCACAGGAGGGAGAATGCGACCGCCATCCGCAGGCCCCAAAGGGCCATTGCACTGCGGGTGGCGAGAGCCTACCGCTCGGTGGGCTTTGCGGTAGCGTGCGCTCTGGCCGGCACCCCGCCTTGGGAACTCGAGGCGTGGGTGCTCGCCAGAGTGTACGAGTGGACGGCGGGGCGCAGGGCGCTCGGGGAGTGCCCTGCCCCAGAAGAGCGGGAGGCCGTCCGCAGAGAGGCGAGGGACGCAACCGTCCAACATTGGACGGAGGCCCTCGCCACCGCAGCCTTTGGCCGCAGAACGTTGGACGCGCTCGGGCCAGTCCTGCAGGACTGGCTCGGGCGGTCCCACGGTTTCCTTTCTTTCCGTCTGGTGCAGGTGCTATCCGGGCATGGCGTCTTCGGATCGTGCCTGCATCGGATCGGAAGAGAGGAGACCCCGGCCTGCCACGATTGTGGCGCGGCGGTGGACACGGCGCAGCACACCCTGGAGGTGTGTGCGTCGTGGTCTGGGCCGCGCCGCCAATTGATGGCGGTGGTCGGGCAGGACCTCTCGCTGCCCAGCGTGGTTTTAGCCATGCTGGGAAGCGAGGAGTCCTGGGCTGCGGTGGCCTCCTTTTGCGAGGAAGTAATTTCGCAAAAGGAGGCGACGGAGCGGGCGCGGGAGGAAGACCCTCTCGCAGCGCCACTCCGCAGGCGACGAACGGGTCGGAGAAGGCGATTGCACGACAATCGTCTTCCCCCTCCTGGTGGAGGATAGCGGGAGACAGGCGCGGGGGCGTCTTCTCCCGCATTGCACGTATCCTCCACTTCCGCCGGGTGGGAATGACCGCGAGCACTCGCGGCTATTCTCGGGCCCCTCTCCCAGGGTGGGGAGGGGGGTGAAGGGCTCGCCGTAAAGGCGGGCGGTCGTCGGCGGGGGGCTGGATGGAAAGGCTGTGCCGGATTCCCAGTTCCCCTCCATATAGGCGATGCGGGAGTGCCGCTGGGTCGTTTAGTGGGTATACCGGTGGGGAGCACCGGGAGTCCCACATAACCCTTCCGTCCCCCGACGGGAGGGTATGCATAAAGCATTTTTCCCAGCGTCAAAAAAAAAAAAAAAAAAAAAAAAAAAAAAAAAAAAAAAAAAAAAAAAAAAAAAAAAAAGGTTAGGTTAGGTTAGGTTAGGTTAGGTTAGGTTAGGTTACAAACTCCACCATTGTGGTGGGTGGAGTATCTATTCCCGTCGGGACGACACTGAAGTATCTTGGTGTCGCCCTCGACGGCAGATGGAGTTTTAAGGTGCATGTGCGGCGGCTGGCCCCCAAAATACTGGGGACAGCCGGCGCACTAAGTCGCCTGCTCCCGAACATCGGGGGCTGCGAAGGGAGCTGCCGCCGCCTCTATACAGCGGTGGTAAGCTCGATGGCCCTGTATGGCGCCCCGATATGGGCGGGAGAGCTCGATCGGCAGACCACTGCCGCGCTGATTGGAGCGCAACGGGTGATAGCGGTGAGATTGTGCAGGGGCTATCGCACACTCTCTCACGAGGTGGCATGCGTGCTCGCTGGATCGCTCCCGTGGGACCTTGAGGCCGAAGTTCTGGCCTCGGTCTACTGGCGCAGAGCGCAGGCGCGGGAGCGGGACGAGCGACCGGCGCCGCAGGAGGTGGCGCACTGGCGCGATCAGGCCAGGGCGTCCGCCATCGCCACGTGGAGGGAACGGCTCCTCGCTGGGCAGGTGCAGAGGGGGCAGAGCGCTAGGCGATTCCTAGAGGCGGTCAGCCCAGTACTGGAGGAATGGGTCCGCAGGAAGCATGGGAGTCTTTCCTTCCGGCTGACGCAGGTCCTCTCGGGACATGGTTGTTTTGGGAGGTACCTTCATCGCGTCGCCCAGAGGGAAGACTCCCCGGCTTGTCACCAGTGCGGACACGCGGAGGATACGGCCCAGCACGCGCTGGAAGAGTGCCCGGGAGGAGCCGAGCCGCGGCAATCATTGGTCGCGATCGTAGGGACAGACCTCTCCCTATCGACCATTATACAAAAAATGCTCGATGAGGAGAGGTCTTGGGAGGCAGTGGCCTCCTTCTGCGAGACAGTCATTCTGCAGAGGGAGGAAGAGGAGCGGGAGAGGGAGAGGGATCCACTCTCTCTGCCGCTCCGGAGGGCGCGGACACGGAGGCGAGCTACTCGAGCCCGCACTCCGTCTCCGCTCCGAGGGCCTAGGGTGTTGGGTGCGGGGGCACCTGGCACCCCCTTATAATAGGTCATCGAGAGGTGGAGATGCCCTTTGTGTTCTGGGGCATCACACGAAGGTGGGAGGTCTTGTGTAGACCTCAACATGAGACGGGCCAGCCGTTAGGCTGGCAGCGACACTGACGAGGGCTGCGGAGTGCGCAAGCGGTCCCGCGCCCCACGTTTTTAGTTGGTGTAGGAGGAACACCCCAGTTTTTTAGTGAGTATGCTGCCACTCTGGCGGAGAGTCTCACATAACCACCGGCCCTCCCCCATGGGAAGGTGGTATCCATAAAGGATTTTCCTGGGTAAAAAAAAAAAAAAAAAAAAAAAAAAGGTTAGGTTAGGTTAGGTTAGGTTAGGTTAGGTTAGGTTAGGTTAGGTTAGGTTAGGTTAGGTTAGGTTAGGTTAGGTTAGGTTAGGTTAGGTTAGGTTAGGTTAGGTTAGGTTAGGTTAGGTTAGGTTAGGTTAGGTTAGGTTAGGTTAGGTTAGGTTAGGTTAGGTTAGGTTAGGTTAGGTTAGGTTAGGTTAGGTTAGGTTAGGTTAGGTTAGGTTAGGTTAGGTTAGGTTAGGTTAGGTTAGGTTAGGTTAGGTTAGGTTAGGTTAGGTTAGGTTAGGTTAGGTTAGGTTAGGTTAGGTTAGGTTAGGTTAGGTTTTTTTTTTTTTTTTTTTTTTTTTTTTTTTTTTTTTTTTTTTTTTTTTTTTTTTTTTTTCCAGTTCCCCTGGCGTTGCCAGGCACATTTTTTGCACAACTCTTGCATACCAGTTCTCGCATTGATGCTTCTCGCACTTTCATGCCTCATACTGTATCTTTCTCATGTCCATCCGCTTTCTTACTGTGTTGACTTTACCTATTTTTATTTTATTGAGGGAAAAAACTACAAGGGTTTTTATTTATTAAATATTCAACATCTTACTTATAACTAAAAATAACAAAGGTTTTTATTTGTCAAATATTTTACATGTTTTCTTATCTACTAATACATTTTATTATGGACACAAATTATATAAACTAATATTATATAATTGTGTTTCCTTATTGCTACTTATTCCTTTTACATGCTACTTTAACTATTTTACAACAATAATCTAAAAACTTATCTCTACTATCTTTACTATCTAATATTATTGACAAATTTCTTATACTAATATCCATTCCTATTGCTATTTCTATGTCTGTACGTGCTGCTCCGAATCTGGGGCAGTCACAAATCAAGTGCAGGACGTCTTCTTCGACATCGGGATCGCAGGGGCACGACGGACTCTCCTTACACTTGAACCGATGCAAGTATGAGGAGAACCCGCCGTGTCCTGTGAAAAGTTGGACTGTGGTGGGGGTTAAGTCTATGTGTTTAAGTACTTTGTGTGCCCTGATAGCGTTTGGGAAGAAGGTTCTCGTGACAGCTCCTTGCTTTGCACTAATGTAGCGATGGTTCCATTCGCCAAGCGAGTCTCGTCTGAGTTCTCGCTTCGCGAATGAGACCGGGCAGCTGTCATACCTTGCTTTTACTTTTAGTGTCAGTGCTGCGCTCTTTGCCAACTCGTCGGCTCTCTCATTCCCTTCCAGCCCCATGTGTGCCCTTACCCAAAATAAGTTTAGCATTTTGTTCTGATTTCTGAGCTTTGTTATAGTCTCTCGAATCTGGGCTGCGAGGGGATGGGGGGAAGACAAGTTTGATACTGTTTCTAGGGCTGAGCGCGAGTCACTGAAAATGCTACAACTAAATTCGGATCTTTTCAGCGCCTCTTCCGTTGCCGCTGCCAGAGCCAGCAGTTCCGCCTGGTAGACAGTGCAGCATTCATCCAGCTTCAACTTACGGGTACTAATTTCAGTGGTTCCGATTCTGATGGACAGTGCGGCGCCTACTTTCCCCTGGATCTTACTGCCATCTGTGAAAATGTTGAGATGGGTGTCAAGGTTCTGGTCCAATGCTGCTCCGTCTTCCAGGCAGGTAAATGTTATATTTTTCTGAAGTGCCGGGTGTGGCATGGCCGCGTACGGTACTTGTTTCTCGATGTCTCGGTCTCCCACTACTTGCCGGGTGTAACCTTTCTTTATTTCATATAACAAAGCTGCTTCCCGGACTCTAATGTCCAGTGGGAGCAACCCGGCAAGTAGTAGCGCCGAGTTAAGCGAGACAGTCCTATACGCCTTTACAAGTTTTTGTGCAAACCCGCGCTGCACCGTGTCAAGTTCCTTCCTTATGCATAGTTTCCCAGCTGCTGGCGCCCATGCGCTAGCAGCATACATAATGGTGGGCTCTACTACTGCAGTGTATATGACTCGGATCACCTCCGGCTGTAGACCCCAACCAACTTTCGCGGCCTTAGACAGCTGATTGTAAAAACTCAGCGCTTTACGACAGACATTCGCGGCATGCGCGTTAAAAGTTAGTTTATTGTCGATGGTGAGGCCAAGCAACTTAATCTCCTTTGACAGTCCAATGTCAATCCCGCCCATGCTCAGGCGCGGGAAGTCGTACTTTAGTTTGCGCGTAATTACCATAGCCATGGTTTTGTGTGGCGCAAACTTAAGCTTGTTCCGGACTCCCCACGCGCGAACATGTTCGAGCGCGGCATTGGCCTGTCTTTCGATCTCCAACGACGTCCCACCATCAAAGACAAGTACTATATCGTCCGCGAATGCCTGTACGTAATCGCCCCTAAGTTCCAAGTCCTTCAGGAGGGGGTCTAGGAGCAAATTCCACAGGATTGGACCTCCAATTGACCCCTGCACGCACCCTTTTTCTGTACGCTTTTCGTACTCCTCCCCGGAGTATCGGACTTTGACTCTTCGGTCACGAAGATAGCTATCTATCACCCGTCTCAAGTTTACCGGACACTTTTCCTCCGCCAGTCGGACTCTGATGGCCGGCCACCATGCGCTATCGAAGGCCCCCTCTATATCTAACGACACAAGTGTCATTACCCTCTTCTGGTCGAGCTTTGTGTTTATGTGTTTCATCAGATTATAGAGGGAGTCTTCCGTGCTCTTCTGGGGCATGAATCCGTACTGGCGAGTACTTATCCTCGGCACTAGGTGGAACTTGATCCGGTTGACTAGCATCTTCTCGAAGATTTTCCCCAGCACTGGGAGGAGCCCGATGGGCCTGTACGATTTGGGGGTGGTGTAGGAGTCTTTTCCCGGTTTACGCAGCACAATGACCGTGGCCTCTTTCCAAGGGCTTGGGAAGTGCGCATGTTCTAGACATTTATTGGTTATAGCTAGAAACATTTCTGGGTCGCTGTCTATGGCTTCTCTGCAAATGTCCAGAGTCATCTGCTCCGGGGGCTTTTTTTGGGCTGAAAGCATTCATCGCAGCTTTTAGCTCGGTCATGGTGAACAATGGGTCCCCAGGCTCAGCTTGTTGTCCATTGTTCACCCTCTCCGCTTCGGCTCTTATTCTGCGATGTTCAGTGTTGTCGCTTTCTGTGGAGTCCTCTGGATAAAAAGTTTCGGCGAGTACTTTCACAGAGCCTTTGGCGTCCAGCACTTTGCCCTCAACCCGAAGTAGCTCGTCTTCTACCCTTTTCCTTGTCCTGCCTATGACTCTATAGATCCCTTCCCAGACCCCCTCCCTGTCCTGCTTGCTGCAGAAGTCCCTCCAGCTCTGTACCCTTGCTTGTTCCGCTTCTAACTCATATTCCTCTTTCTTTTCCAGGTACTCTTGGACGACTCTCGCTCTTCGGACCAGTGCGGCACCCTTGATTCGTCTCCTCCTGGTGGCGACTTCCCGCTTCAGCTGCGCGAGTTTTTCGGACCACCACGGAATAGTAAGTACTTGTGTGTGTTTTTTGGCTGGTATGGTTTGTTTGCATGCATGTGTGATTGCTTGAGTGTATGTGTGTATGACTACTTCTATTTGTTGCGTGCTGTGTGTGTGCTCTACTTTTGTGAGTGTGAGGTTTTTGTCCGCTTTAAATTGAGCCAATTTCTCACGAAATTGGTCCCAATTTGCTTTCCTCGTATTGTAGGATCGTGTTGTGCGTGTGATTTGTGTTCCGTGTGCTTTGTGTAACTGTATGTTAAATATTATGCCGTTGTGGTCCGAGCTCGTCATGTTTTTCACGACGGTCCATCCGTCCACCAAGGTGAGCATGTCCTCTGAGCAAGTGGTGATATCTACGTGGCTGGCGTATATCCGGTCTCCTCTCACCGTGTCAAATGTCGGTGTAGAGCCGTCGTTGAGTACCTGCAAACCGTGATCGTCAAGAAATTTCATAAGGTCCTCCCCTCTAGAGTTGGTTCTGACACTACCCCACCAGATGTTCCAGGAGTTAGCGTCTCCTCCGATGAGCAATCTGGTTGGCCCGAGTTTTTCCACCACCTTGGTTAGATGATCCAGGTACGGTTCCAAGGGCTGGTCGCCCTCCAGGTAGATGGAGACTAGGTTAATTTCCCAGGCGGTTGTGCGGATCCCTAGGACGGCGACGTTTTTGGTGGTGAGCTGCGGGTATTGGATGACATCTAAGGTAGGGTCCATAACTGCTATCGCCGCCTTCACCATCTCGCCTTGTTCGACATTCTGGAAGATCCTAGTACCTGGGTACGACTTTAGTCTCTTTTGGGCCCCAACGTATGGTTCTTGTATGAGGATCACCGCTGCCTTACATTTAGCGGCCTCGATGAAGACCTCGTCCGTCGCCAACCGCTTCTTTCTGAGGTTTGCTTGAATGATCTTGTAAAGGACGCCCTCAGCAATACGCCACGGTGGATCTCGCTAGTGCTTCCCACTTGCGCCTCACCGGGCATTCGTTGCTGAAGGCGCCATGATCACTCTTTGCAGCCTTAGTCTTTGTGCAGTTGACACAGCAGGGGGTGACGTCACTCAGCCAGTCAGGGCACCCCGACTTCAGATGTGCTCCACCGCAGTGGCTGCACACATCGACTGCCTCGGTGCAGAATCGCCTTCCGTGTCCGTACCCTAGGCAGCGCGAGCACTGTACTAGGGGAGATTGGTCGGCGACTCTGATCCTCTGCATGTCGATGTATACAGTCCCCGCGCTTGTGAGGCTTTGCCAGAGTCGGGGCGACACCTTGATGACAACATGGGAGATGAGTGGGTTCCTTGCTTTTCGACGGAAGCGAACTTCCATGCGGTCATCCTCGCCGCTCACTCCTCTTAGCAGGTGTCCGTTCTGTGTGCGGATAGCTTTTTTGATCTCCTCGTCCGTATGGCATTGGAGAACCCCATAGAGGATGACAAGAGGGTCTTTGTTTTTTATGTCCTCTATGTTTAACTGCCCTTCCTTTTCAGCTATTCTTTTCTTTACCTTTCTCAGCTCTTCTTCGTTCTTACATCCCACTATTATTTTCCTGTCCTTTGCCTTCCTTATCTTATCAATCCTTGTCCCTTCCTCCGTCGCATTAACCACCTTCCTGATTCTTTCGAAGACCTGGTCCCCTGTTTCGTGGTCGTCTTTTGACGAGACTATTATTGAATGCATAGCGGTGTTTTCTAAAGGCGGCCTAACTGGAGAGCTCGCTGTTACACTTGCATAGGAGCCTCTGTTTGTGTGCAGCTCTTGTTGCGTCTTTATTGTTTCCGCCAGCTTCTCCATTTCCTTTTTGTGGTCCTCTAGTAACCTTGCATGCTCATCTATTTTCCTTATTATCTCGTCATCTTTCTCAATCCTTTCCATTTTCTTTTCTTCTCTTTCCCTATCTCTTTCAGTCGTTATGTCTTCTGCCTTCGGTGGTTCTCTTCCTTGCTGCCTTTGATTCCCTGGGTCGCTTGCTTTCTTCTGTCCTGTTCCCTTGATACCTTCCGCTTCCTTGACTAGCTGGTATAGCTGGTATAGCCTGTCGATGAGGTATGCAACTTCGACCTTAATCTCCGTCTTAAGGTTTCTTGCGTTGTTAAGGCCAATTTTTGCCTTTGTCACATACGCTCTGGCTTCTGCCAGCCGGTCTACGTACTTTGATGGGCAACCCGCGCTCTCCATCGTCGTCTTAAGAGTCTGTGCTTTGATCTCCTGCGAGAGTGTTTTTGTTGGTTTTTGTTTTTGTGGTTCAGCGGGGCTGCTTTTGCTCGTTGAACCTTGATTTTTTGGGTTTGCGTCGGACTTTCCTGCTCCCCATTCGCCTATGCTCCTCCTTACGTTGGAAGGGCTTTTGGACGGGCGCAAGGCTTCCTTGTGAGTGGAGTCTATCAGAAAGGTGCTATCCTGCGTCATTTTGGGGCTCAAGGCTGTCTCGTTGACAGTCTTTGCGCCCTTTGTCGGAGTGCGGAAGCCGAACATATTAAATTGTGCAAATGCAAGGGGAACGTGTCAAGTGTAAAATTTGGTAAAGGTTTGTGTTAAGGAATTATTTGTCAAATTACTACACTAAAATAAAAGACCTATTCTAAACTAATTTAAGGGCGCAATAAAAAACGCAAAAAGAAAACAAAAGCTACTCACTTCAAATTAAAAACAAAATTAAATGTCAAGTGTGCTCTATGTAGAGTTTTTAGCTCTACCTAGATGTGTCAGTGAGTACACGCACTTGCTTTGCTTTGATAATACAGACACAGAAAAGCAAAGAAAACAGATAACAACACAAACAGAAAACAAAAATAAAAAAAATAAAAATAAAATTTTTCTCTACGTAGAGTCTGCCTTTTTACGTAGGCAGGTAGTCCTGCTACTAGTCAATTTAATTAAAAAAGTCCCGTCAGGATCGGACGTCGGGTCTGCGAGATACAAAGGTTTTTATTTTACAAGATGGTCCAAGATGGCCGCCAAAAAGCCGTCTCGGGTCTAACTTTGGCTGTACTTATCCAAACACTACCGTGTTTGGGGTCCTAGAAAAGGTCTTCTAAAGACCTGTCACTAAATTTTAATAACTACTTAAAATAACCCCCCCCTGATTTTATAAGTCCAAAAAACACAAAAAATTTAGAATAAATGCGGTTAGAAAATCGAAAAATAAAAATTCTAAAAATCTAATACAGCACAAAGTCTTAAAACTAAAATCTTCTTATTTTCTAATATTTACAATTTTGCTATAACAATTATATCAGGCACCTCGTGCCAACCTCAAATATTTAAAAAATCGTAACTCAAAAACCAGCTGATCGATCTATTGCCTAATTTTTTCTGGTGATAGAAGATCACCAGGCCTACTAAATTTTGAATTTTAATTTATAGCTAAAAGATTTAAATAAAAAGTTATGAATTTTTGAAAATTTGAAAATTTGAAAATGTTAATATCTATGTGAAAACTTAACTTAAAAACTTTCTGAAAGTGCCTCCGTGGTCCTCTTCAAAGCGTCCCGCCGTTTCAGGTGTTGGTTTGATTCCAGGTGGTCGGGATCGATGACCTCGTGGCCACGTGGTACTTGTTTTTTTGCCTTTTTCTCGGCGGTTAGGTTAGGTTAGGTTAGGTTAGGTTAGGTTAGGTTAGGTTAGGTTAGGTTAGGTTAGGTTAGGTTAGGTTAGGTTAGGTTAGGTTAGGTTAGGTTAGGTTAGGTTAGGTTAGGTTAGGTTAGGTTAGGTTAGGTTAGGTTAGGTTAGGTTAGGTTAGGTTAGGTTAGGTTAGGTTAGGTTAGGTTAGGTTAGGTTAGGTTAGGTTAGGTTAGGTTAGGTTAGGTTAGGTTAGGTTAGGTTAGGTTAGGTTAGGTTAGGTTAGGTTAGGTTAGGTTAGGTTAGGTTAGGTTAGGTTAGGTTAGGTTAGGTTAGGTTAGGTTAGGTTAGGTTAGGTTAGGTTAGGTTAGGTTAGGTTAGGTTAGGTTAGGTTAGGTTAGGTTAGGTTAGGTTAGGTTAGGTTAGGTTAGGTTAGGTTAGGTTAGGTTAGGTTAGGTTAGGTTAGGTTAGGTTAGGTTAGGTTAGGTTAGGTTAGGTTAGGTTAGGTTAGGTTAGGTTAGGTTAGGTTAGGTTAGGTTAGGTTAGGTTAGGTTAGGTTAGGTTAGGTTAGGTTAGGTTAGGTTAGGTTAGGTTAGGTTAGGTTAGGTTAGGTTAGGTTAGGTTAGGTTAGGTTAGGTTAGGTTAGGTTAGGTTAGGTTAGGTTAGGTTAGGTTAGGTTAGGTTAGGTTAGGTTAGGTTAGGTTAGGTTAGGTTAGGTTAGGTTAGGTTAGGTTAGGTTAGGTTAGGTTAGGTTAGGTTAGGTTAGGTTAGGTTAGGTTAGGTTAGGTTAGGTTAGGTTAGGTTAGGTTAGGTTAGGTTAGGTTAGGTTAGGTTAGGTTAGGTTAGGTTAGGTTAGGTTAGGTTAGGTTAGGTTAGGTTAGGTTAGGTTAGGTTAGGTTAGGTTAGGTTAGGTTAGGTTAGGTTAGGTTAGGTTAGGTTAGGTTAGGTTAGGTTAGGTTAGGTTAGGTTAGGTTAGGTTAGGTTAGGTTAGGTTAGGTTAGGTTAGGTTAGGTTAGGTTAGGTTAGGTTAGGTTAGGTTAGGTTAGGTTAGGTTAGGTTAGGTTAGGTTAGGTTAGGTTAGGTTAGGTTAGGTTAGGTTAGGTTAGGTTAGGTTAGGTTAGGTTAGGTTAGGTTAGGTTAGGTTAGGTTAGGTTAGGTTAGGTTAGGTTAGGTTAGGTTAGGTTAGGTTAGGTTAGGTTAGGTTAGGTTAGGTTAGGTTAGGTTAGGTTAGGTTAGGTTAGGTTAGGTTAGGTTAGGTTAGGTTAGGTTAGGTTAGGTTAGGTTAGGTTAGGTTAGGTTAGGTTAGGTTAGGTTAGGTTAGGTTAGGTTAGGTTAGGTTAGGTTAGGTTAGGTTAGGTTAGGTTAGGTTAGGTTAGGTTAGGTTAGGTTAGGTTAGGTTAGGTTAGGTTAGGTTAGGTTAGGTTAGGTTAGGTTAGGTTAGGTTAGGTTAGGTTAGGTTAGGTTAGGTTAGGTTAGGTTAGGTTAGGTTAGGTTAGGTTAGGTTAGGTTAGGTTAGGTTAGGTTAGGTTAGGTTAGGTTAGGTTAGGTTAGGTTAGGTTAGGTTAGGTTAGGTTAGGTTAGGTTAGGTTAGGTTAGGTTAGGTTAGGTTAGGTTAGGTTAGGTTAGGTTAGGTTAGGTTAGGTTAGGTTAGGTTAGGTTAGGTTAGGTTAGGTTAGGTTAGGTTAGGTTAGGTTAGGTTAGGTTAGGTTAGGTTAGGTTAGGTTAGGTTAGGTTAGGTTAGGTTAGGTTAGGTTAGGTTAGGTTAGGTTAGGTTAGGTTAGGTTAGGTTAGGTTAGGTTAGGTTAGGTTAGGTTAGGTTAGGTTAGGTTAGGTTAGGTTAGGTTAGGTTAGGTTAGGTTAGGTTAGGTTAGGTTAGGTTAGGTTAGGTTAGGTTAGGTTAGGTTAGGTTAGGTTAGGTTAGGTTAGGTTAGGTTAGGTTAGGTTAGGTTAGGTTAGGTTAGGTTAGGTTAGGTTAGGTTAGGTTAGGTTAGGTTAGGTTAGGTTAGGTTAGGTTAGGTTAGGTTAGGTTAGGTTAGGTTAGGTTAGGTTAGGTTAGGTTAGGTTAGGTTAGGTTAGGTTAGGTTAGGTTAGGTTAGGTTAGGTTAGGTTAGGTTAGGTTAGGTTAGGTTAGGTTAGGTTAGGTTAGGTTAGGTTAGGTTAGGTTAGGTTAGGTTAGGTTAGGTTAGGTTAGGTTAGGTTAGGTTAGGTTAGGTTAGGTTAGGTTAGGTTAGGTTAGGTTAGGTTAGGTTAGGTTAGGTTAGGTTAGGTTAGGTTAGGTTAGGTTAGGTTAGGTTAGGTTAGGTTAGGTTAGGTTAGGTTAGGTTAGGTTAGGTTAGGTTAGGTTAGGTTAGGTTAGGTTAGGTTAGGTTAGGTTAGGTTAGGTTAGGTTAGGTTAGGTTAGGTTAGGTTAGGTTAGGTTAGGTTAGGTTAGGTTAGGTTAGGTTAGGTTAGGTTAGGTTAGGTTAGGTTAGGTTAGGTTAGGTTAGGTTAGGTTAGGTTAGGTTAGGTTAGGTTAGGTTAGGTTAGGTTAGGTTAGGTTAGGTTAGGTTAGGTTAGGTTAGGTTAGGTTAGGTTAGGTTAGGTTAGGTTAGGTTAGGTTAGGTTAGGTTAGGTTAGGTTAGGTTAGGTTAGGTTAGGTTAGGTTAGGTTAGGTTAGGTTAGGTTAGGTTAGGTTAGGTTAGGTTAGGTTAGGTTAGGTTAGGTTAGGTTAGGTTAGGTTAGGTTAGGTTAGGTTAGGTTAGGTTAGGTTAGGTTAGGTTAGGTTAGGTTAGGTTAGGTTAGGTTAGGTTAGGTTAGGTTAGGTTAGGTTAGGTTAGGTTAGGTTAGGTTAGGTTAGGTTAGGTTAGGTTAGGTTAGGTTAGGTTAGGTTAGGTTAGGTTAGGTTAGGTTAGGTTAGGTTAGGTTAGGTTAGGTTAGGTTAGGTTAGGTTAGGTTAGGTTAGGTTAGGTTAGGTTAGGTTAGGTTAGGTTAGGTTAGGTTAGGTTAGGTTAGGTTAGGTTAGGTTAGGTTAGGTTAGGTTAGGTTAGGTTAGGTTAGGTTAGGTTAGGTTAGGTTAGGTTAGGTTAGGTTAGGTTAGGTTAGGTTAGGTTAGGTTAGGTTAGGTTAGGTTAGGTTAGGTTAGGTTAGGTTAGGTTAGGTTAGGTTAGGTTAGGTTAGGTTAGGTTAGGTTAGGTTAGGTTAGGTTAGGTTAGGTTAGGTTAGGTTAGGTTAGGTTAGGTTAGGTTAGGTTAGGTTAGGTTAGGTTAGGTTAGGTTAGGTTAGGTTAGGTTAGGTTAGGTTAGGTTAGGTTAGGTTAGGTTAGGTTAGGTTAGGTTAGGTTAGGTTAGGTTAGGTTAGGTTAGGTTAGGTTAGGTTAGGTTAGGTTAGGTTAGGTTAGGTTAGGTTAGGTTAGGTTAGGTTAGGTTAGGTTAGGTTAGGTTAGGTTAGGTTAGGTTAGGTTAGGTTAGGTTAGGTTAGGTTAGGTTAGGTTAGGTTAGGTTAGGTTAGGTTAGGTTAGGTTAGGTTAGGTTAGGTTAGGTTAGGTTAGGTTAGGTTAGGTTAGGTTAGGTTAGGTAGGTTAGGTTAGGTTAGGTTAGGTTAGGTTAGGTTAGGTTAGGTTAGGTTAGGTTAGGTTAGGTTAGGTTAGGTTA